>CM056946.1:0-2682500 GCA_029856935.1 Cyclocarya paliurus | reverse complement strand
TGGGTCTTTCCACTCAGACCTGAGTGCATTATATTAATCTTCTCCTCAAAAGTTACAGCAGTTCCGGGTTTTGGAGTGTAATTGTTATGCTTGCCTTAGGGCAGACCAATCATATTCCAGCTCAAACGTATTGCTCAACATGATGCAAAATTCTATAATCCATCAAGACATGTAACCAAAACACATGGAAAGATCTTTACTATGACATGTAAAATATCTTACAGGCAGGAAAGCAAGTATTACAATATGAAGCAAATTTGTCGTCCCAGTCTAACATAAAGCTAGAAGCATTATCAAATCATCGCCAGTTGATTGATTACCTAGTAAGATAGTATATAACTAGGAAAAGAACGACGAATGATGCCACAAGTGTAAGCATTCTCCTGCTTGACTTAGTCTCAAATACCTAAAAGGTAAAACAAGCTCATCATAGTATCCAAAAAGCAACCAATGTAGTCTGGAAAAGAAGATAGACTGCAGAAATAATTCTCTATTTATGGGAACGGGAAACTTTATTTATTGTACATACCATCTTGAAGCGATCCATGGTTCCTGACAAGACTCCCCTTGATGAATCCATATCGTTGCCCTAAAGCAAAAAATGCCACATTGTATAAAAGAAGATAGAGCAAGAAAGAGTGACTAGAAATAGAACAAATAAAACAAAGATAGGCCTACTGCAGCTATACATACCATTCTGTCCAACATGCGGTTATGACTATCCACCTCCTCATTTATATCACCCGACAACTGAAAGTAACAGGCATTAATATTTGTTTCGGATACTCAAGCTTAAAACTGCAAGAAATTTATAACATGCATGAAGGCATATTATGAAACATTTTTATGCTTCCTTAAGCTTCAATTCCAAATAGGTCCTGAAGCTTTAACCACTCTTACGGCAGTTTTGATTAGATATTGAAGTAACAGAATGGAGAAGGCATGCTCCATAAAATTTTGAAGAGCATCATCCGATCTATTTAGAGAATTTTTTTGAAGATGCTCCATTTGGTTTGTTGTGAAGATGGGTGAGCACCAAAAAGATCTTGATTTTACATAAACAATTCCCTTCTTTATTCCAGATAGATTTCCAACATTCTATTTTTTTTTTTTCGACTTCCCATCTCCGCATAAAACCAACTGAAGAGAAACAATGCAAAGCTCTAGTCCATTGTTTGACCATATAATAAATGATATTCAGGCCAGTCAAGAACTTCCACAACGACTGAACTATGCTATGACAATTAAGCTTACTGGCTCAGATAAAACTCACTCTCTTTAGCAGAATGACTCTGTCTTGCAATCCATCTATTGCTCTTTCATTATCATGCTCATCAATTTCGTGGGAAGAGTAAGAAGATGAGGCCCTGATGCCACCCTCCTCAATTCCATCAAAGAGAGCAGATCTATTGTTACGGTAGTCCCTGCACCCAAGATGATCTTATCATAGGCTCAAAAATTACAGATGATATACCAAAACCTACATAGTTTCCTGACGGGAAAATTCGGCAGATATCAACCAGGCGGGAAACACAATATAGAAGATTATTATTCACCCAACATTTTAAAAAACTATGAAATTATGTTAATATCTAGGTATCATTCTGATCTAAGTAGTGTCAATTTATCTGAAAGAGAACCATCACTATTTATTATCCATTTAATATCTATACTTCCCATTGCCTATTAATAATTCTTGAACATGTTGTTAACATCCTAACAGGTTTTGAGGAAACATGTCTACTGGTCGGTCAATAGTCCTGGAGATGTACCAAATAAACCGACAAAATCCTACAAATATATATATATATTGATAGGTAAAAGGAAATACAAATATATATATTTTTTTTATGTCGGGGAACCTCTCCAAAGCAGGGCTCTTTGGACCCACCCCTACAGAGTAAACTCCGGTCCTGTGCACTGCACCCTCGGAAGTTTCCCTACACGGAACTGGTTAAATCGCTGGTTTTTCACCAAGGGGTGTGGCCCCAAAGGATTGTTTGCACCCATGAGGTGTTAAACCTTGGACCTTGAAGGGAGTGATACCCCAAGACCAAGGCTTTCACCACTTGGGCTAACCCTTTGGGGTTACAAATATATATATATATATATATATCTTATATGCAAGAATAAGAATGACATAAGTAAATCCAAAACAAGGGTTTACACAAATTTTGAACCTTTGGTGCCAAGAATACCTTGTTTCTTTATGCAAAACCAGTTTTGATAGAGAGCTTATTAGTAGGGTTGAGCAAAAATCCGAAAATCCGACTCCCACTCCGCACCGATTTCAATAAGTTGGAGTCAGAGTTTTTTTCACCAAAAAAGTCAGAGGTAGCAATGTACTGACTCCAACTCCGACTCTGACACCAATATTGTACACATTTTATAAAAATATATATATTTTTTAATATATTAATCATATATATTTTTTATATAACTATAACTTATATAGTTAGTTAAATTCAATAATATACTAGTATGAGAAAATTATTTGGAAAATGCTGGGGATCCCACTGGAACTCCCTCTCCTATTTTTGTTTTAGTGTTTTTTTTTTTAGTGATTAAGAAAGTGTTGTTTAATAATATTGTGAATTTTCTTCTTTTTTAAAAAATATTTAAAAGTGTTAAAAAATGATGTAAAAAAAACTTCAAACAAACTAAGGAGTGGGAGCTCCCAACGGGATCCCCCAGCGGGATCACTAGCATTGTCCTAAAATAATATATTTATACTATAATATAAACAGGCTAAATTGATTAATAATAGTTTAGTATATGTAAACACCATACTATTAACTATTACTACCATGTAACACTAATGTATAATAACAACTAATGTATAAACACTAATGTATAATAGCATTTAATACTAATGTATTATGTATAAACACAAATATATAAATTTATAATAATACGTAATACTAATGTATAATAACTAAAGTATAATAACATGTACTAGTAATGTAAAATAATCAATGTATAATAACATGTAATACTAATGTATAAACATTAATATATAACAACATATAATACTAATGTATAATAACATTAATTTGTACAATGATTTATTTTTGCAGTTTTGGTTATGTTTTAATAAAATTGAAATTTGAAAAAATATATATATATTTTTTAAAACTGAAATCTGGAAGCCAAATCCGATTAGTGAGAGCCCAAAATTGTTAAATTAAAATTTCAAATGGGCTAAGGAAAAAAGCCCAATAGAAAAAGCCCAAATCCGACTCCGCTCCGACAAGTCGGAGTTGGATTGGAGGCAATGCGAATCGGAATCGTGAGTCGGAGTCGAAGTCGCAGGTCAGATTCGACCTCCGACAAAGTCGGAGTAGGAGTCGAAGGTAGGGCACTCCAACTCCGACATTGTCGGTGCTCAGCCCTAATTAGGAGTATGAATCGTTAGCATCATATATTGTTGTCATGATCCATTTTGTATTTATATTATTAATTCAGGGTAAAAAATAAGTATCATCCAAACTTAAGGAAGCGGCGAATAATCATTGTTGATTGGTGTTGTATGTGTAAGAAGAATGGTGAATCTATGAACCATTTGTTACTTCATTGTGAGGTGGTCAGGGCTTTTTGGGATGAGATTTTCAGCAGGACCAGTCTTGTGTAGGTTATTGGAGCAAATAACCTAAGTGGAGCAAATAATATGGTTGATGGATCATCTAACATAAGTGATTCACAATCCAGGATCCTTGTGTATCAGCCACCAATGTGTGATACCATCAAAATTAACACTTGAATGAAATGCAGTACTTCTATTCATTGTTTGAAATCTCACACAGAAAATATATATATATATTTTTAAAAAAAGGCATCAACAACTCGTCCAAGCTCAGCAAGCTGATTTAAAATGGATTTCAATAAAATCTGTTTACTGATAAGGAAAAAAGGTATATTTTGCTGATGATGTTGCAGTCCATGCTCTAGAGTCTAGCCATTTCACAAAGCATCGCAATAGCAAACATATTATATTAAGAGTAAAGCTACAGCCACCGAGTCGGGACCCAAATTTGGGTCCCGATAAATGTATTTCATCTTTTCTATTTTTCTGATTTTTTTTACATGTATTTTTTTAACATCTTCAAATATTTTTTTTAAAAAAAATTCACAACATAATTAAAAAACACCTCCTTAATCACCAAGTAAAAAAAAAAGCATCGGGACCCAACTTCGGTGGGTTTAGCATTTCTGTTTTATTAAAGTGCACCTTTAGTTATATACTTGGATAAACTGAGAGCCTGAATCATCAAAGTGCAAACAAATTCACCCAGTTCCTGAGCATAAATGTACCATAAAAACAATCTAAGTGCCACCTAGACTTGAACATAATAACGCATGTCGGTACCGCCTATCTGGCACCCATAACATCCACATGCACTAATCCAAACTATAGTTTAACAAGATCCTGGTGGGCTAAACGTATACCGATCAAAAAATTGTGTTTCATCAAACTTTGCTAATACTAAGTGGAAACGACTAAAGAATTTCATCGAGATTTTTCTAATAATATTGGAACATTCGGGTTGTTGTCTGCAAAAGAAGTAGTGTGTTGGGGAAAAAAAGTAACTACTATCTGAACTGGTTTTAGGTCATAATGCCCCAGAACAAACCTACAGTTTACACCGAAACAAACACACATGCTTCAAGGACTCCTAGAAGGCAGCCCATTCACCCAAATACAGGCACATATCAAAAAGCATTAAGAACGTAAGAAGATCTCCCCACATAGTAAATTTCACATATTGACTTGCGCGTACCAATCTAAACAGATCAGATCTAGCAGGCCCACTCAAATTAAATCAGGTTAACATGATTTTACAATCTCCAAAAAGAAAAATAATAATAAAGAGCGTCAATTCAAAAAATATAAAAGAGACCCAATTCAAAAACAACTGAAACAAGCAACCAGGAGTTGGAAGTTTAGCTAACCTTCTGGCATTCATGGCGAACAGGGTCACAGATTCTATATGCAAGCGTCCGTTTCTCGAACGCGTAATCTCAGCTCTTCGATCTCCTAAATTTTTTTCATTGAAAATTCAAGAAAATCAAATAGAAAGAAAAATATATAGAAATTTAGAAAAAAAAAAAAAAAAAACGAAGAGAAGTTCATCAGAGACACACCAAAAGATAAAAAAGGTAGAAAATCATATATACATGAAAACTAAATCGAGAAAATTATTTCAAGAAGGCGGATGAATTCAGATCTGATAAAAGGTACCAGGAATCGGAGATAAGGGAGAGGAGATTTGAGAGGACGTTACCTTTCGAAGAAGCCTGAGGAGTTTTTAGTGTTGGACGGAAGAATAAGGTGGCAGAAAGGAGCGGTGATCACATATATAGGTGCACGCACACAGTGGTTTGTTTAGTCGGGGATAGAGACGATGATCCTGATCCTGATCGCTCATGTAGTGGGGGTTGGGAGATGTGAGTTGGAAATTAATTTTTTTGTGGGTCCTAGCAAATAGGTGACGCGTGTATTATTAACTCTTTTTAAAAAAAAAAAAATATAGGGATAATTGTAAATTTGCATAATATTACTTGAATTTGGATTTTTTTTTTAAATTTTTAACTTTTATAGATTAATATCTAAGTTTAGAGAAATTTGCAATGAGGTCAATTTCTCGTTTGAAAACTAGCGAAAGACCCTGCATTAATCTTTTATTGGCTGACACGTGATACTAATACTCTCGCCAACCAATCCATTGTTGCCACATAGCAATGATCTCTTTATTTTTTTAACCAGAGAATTAGAGAGTACAGTATTTTTTTTTAAGTTTATATATAAATTTAAAAAAAAATTGAGACTTTTGATTTTAAAAAAATAAAGTAAAAAACTCAATTTTGCAATTAATAATTTAATTTATTATCTTTAATTTGGCAACCAATTAAACTCTAGCTATGGGTGTTATATATAAAAGAAAATTCTTCGCATTAATCATTATTTATCATTTTAGACCTCATATTTTATAAAAATACTCTCTTATTTTATGAAAAATATTTTCATACTCTATAAAAAAAATTATAAATATAGAATATGAAAATAAATAATAATTGATGCATAACATTCCTCATGTATAAAATTTATACGAGAAGAGTGATCAAAATTTATGCGTTTAACTTATGAAAAAGAACAATGCTACGTACAGTCCCTAAATGGGGACTGCAATGCAAGATTAGGCAATTTTATCTTTAAAATTTTTTAAGATTACAAAAAAAATAATTCTTATTGCAATCCCCATTCGGGGACTGCATTGCAAGCTTAATGAAATGCAATGTTTCATTTAAATGAAACACTGCATTTCATCAAAGGAAAATTGAATCCCCTAACCAACCAAGCTTCATCAACCCCCCTCCCCCCTCCCGTTATCCCTCCCCTTTCCTGAGTTTTGAAGAGCACTTTTGAGTTCAAATATCCCCTTCGTCCCAACCGAGCTTCATCACCCCCCTCACTATCTCTCACTATCCCTCACTACCAGGTCAATATTAGTTTGGAGATATATATGATTGTTTAAAAGTAATATATATTTGACTCAGATACTTGCAACATCTCCCTATAATCCCATAACAATAAAATCTTTATGAAATCATTCCAAAATTATAATATGCTGCAATTATGTGAAATAATTCTATTAGTTTTTGTTTTTTACTTTTCCCGAAAGATCACAATCTTATATTCCCACAAGTTTTTTGGTTACTGTGATGCATGCTTCCCAACCAAAATTAAAATTGGAATAGTGCAGATCTATTCTTTTTCTTTTACTCAGATGTTTGAAATAAGTTTTTTTGTTGTTTGTATCAAAACTAAATTAAACTAAAATCCATTGGCATAACAGTTTTAAAATAACATTTTGCATTGTTTGACTGCATTTTAATCTTGCTCTAAACATGGTAAATCACTCAGCACTAGCTCCTATAAGTAGATGGATAAATCTATTTGCAAGAATCTCTACTGATACAACAAGTACACCACATCCGTTGAAGTCTATGAATGATGGGTTCTGTAATACACTACCAGAATTACAAACAACATGCGCATTTGTTCAATAGTGTCGATGGTGGAGGAAAAAGAAAACAAACCTTGAGTATGTAATGGAGGTGGTTGTTCCATCGATGGTGGAGGAAATTGGGTTGTGATGGTCGATGGCGGAGATTTGTTGCCGAGGTTGCGGCATAGGCGATTGCAGAATCTGTGAATTCAAATATTTTCGAGTCTTTGGCTTTAGATTATAAGGAGGGGTAATGTAGTCCTTTCTCACATAACAATGGAGACAATTCAGTAATTTTATACAGGGACTGCAAAAAAGAGGATTGTATATAGCACTGCTCTTACAAAAATATTAGTTCCCAAATAGAGATTATAAATATAATTTCTCTATGAAAAGAAAATATTATTATTATAAAATAAAGATAAATACTATAATTTGATTTAATAAACTAATCGAGAGTTTTATTTACGTCTCTAAAACTTACATTAATACATAGTTAACACTAATATGAAAAGGAAAAAATCTGAAAAAACGCCAACACTAATTTTATTCTTTCTCCATCACGCAGTCGCAGTGCACCATCCGATTCTGGGAGCTTCTTCATTTTAATTGAAAGACCGCCGCAACGATCACGCTATTCTCCGTAGCGACTCGCGATTTCAATGGCCATGGGTTCTTTGAACAACGACAACGACGGCTCCCGCGCTTTCGGATGCTCTCCTGGAATGGAGAAGTTCCTCTGCGACCGTTTGGGCGACCCGGCCCAGCCGATCTCGGAGCGTTTCAGAGCCCTCTTCTCCCTTCGCAACCTCAAAGGTCCCGCCCCTCGCGACGCCCTTATCCTCGGTTCGTTCAATCTCTCCATAAGCGCTTTCTTTTGGGCAAAATTGTTCTTTTTTTCGTGCATCCTCTTGATCACTAGTATTCTGGAGCAGCTTTTATTGATTTCCAGAGTAAAATTACGTTGTTTCCTGCTAAGAAGCTCAAATTTCATTGTATCTGTTAGTCGATGTGAGGGTGAGACAACCAGAACCTTAATTGTTTAGTTGTTTGATTATGCTTAGTTCTGGGTTTGCTAGAAAGTTTTCCCCCTTTCTAATGTCTTTCTGGGAATCATCCTGCTGAAATTTCTTTATCCAAAGTACTCAACTGCTATGTACAGAGACAGAGAAACTCTTTGATCATACCCAGTATTTTTAGGTGAAGTGCACGAAATAAATAATTTTTGCATTTGACTCCTTTTACAGCGACAAGGGATTCGTCAAATTTGCTGGCACACGAGGCTGCATTTGCGTTGGGTCAAATGCAAGATGAGGAAGCTATTCCAGCCCTGATTTCTGTACTCAACGATCTTTCTTTGCATCCCATTGTTCGCCATGAAGTAAATATAAGGCTTTAACTATTCCTTTGTTGGAGCTGTTCTTCTCTTTGTCCTTGTTTTGAATATGTGTAAACCTATTATGATTGCCTAGGCAGCAGAAGCACTGGGTGCAATTGGGTTGGAGACTAATGTTCCTTTTCTGAAAAATAGTTTGGTCTTGGATCCGGCTCAGGAGGTTCGAGAAACCTGTGAATTGGCTCTAAACCGGATTGAGCAAATGAAGAGTGCTGGAGGGAACGATGAAGAAAGATCACCTTTTATGTCTGTTGATCCTGCTGATCCCGCGTCTTCTTGCTCCTCGGTAGATCAGCTAAGGTTTGTTTGGTCGTCGGCTAATGACTTGAACCCATTCCACTTGTGTGTGATTGTGTTAGCTTTATGAATTAATTCGAATATAACTTCAGGAAAGTACTTTTGAATGAAGAAAAAGGCATGTATGAGAGGTATGCAGCTCTTTTTGCACTTAGAAATCATGGTGGAGATGAAGCTGTTTCTGCTATAATTGATTCTCTGGGTTCTCATAGTGCTCTACTGAAACATGAGGTTTGTTAAACCTCCATTTTTGTTTTGATATCATTGTTTCTTACTTTACTATGTTTAAATTCCAATATGGTTCCTCTTGTATGGACTATGGCTTGTATTTTTGTGCTAATATAATTGTTTCTTACATCAATAGGATTAATTTTCAATATGGTTTCACTTTTAGAGACTATGGCTTTAGAAATTATTAATAACTACTTATAAAAAAATGGTTAATAACTAGTAAAAATGGTTTAAAAAGATTCTTTTTGAAGGTGATACAGGACGCTGTAATTTAAAGTAGATAATATTTATGTACACAAAGGCTCCCCTTGATAATTGTAAATATTACCCTAGATTGTTAGTAACCATTTATGATAATATTTTATAAGTCAAGATTTCACGCATTACTAGTGAGGTAATAGAACATGAGATAAATTGACTAAAATAGGACATCTTATCAAGGAGAAAAGAGTTCATTTTATGATTTCCCATGATAATTGATTACCTCAAGGCCTTGTGTTACAGATTTGACTACATCTTGTCTGACATGATTTTGCACTTGTGTGTGTTTCTTCATTGTTTAGTGTTAGTAATTTTGGTATTTGCTGCAATTTTCAGGTTGCCTACGTACTAGGTCAACTGCAAGACAAAGCTGCTTCAGCTGCACTTTCCAAAATACTTAGGGATGTGAATGAGCATCCCATGGTTAGACACGAAGCTGCTGAAGCTCTTGGTTCCATTGCAGGTATGGCCACTTGATATAGGCTGTGGGTTTGTTATCTGACAAATAATCGAATTCATTAATACTGGATATTTTCTGGAATCTGAATAGAGCGTGTTTTCGGTTGAGTGGGATGTGATACCTACATGTGTTCCGTATAAAAAAAGTTCCGAGTCTCACTTCGTTATAACAATATAAACCCCAAGGGGTTGGCCCAAGTGGTGAAAGCCTTGGTCTTGGGGTATCACTCCCTTCAAAGTCCAAGGTTCAACACCTCATGGGTGCAAACAATCCTTTGGGGCCACACCCCTGGTAAAAAGCCAGCTATTTAACCAGCTCCGTGTAGGGAAACTTCCGAGAGTGCGGTGCATGGGACCGGGGTTTACTCTGCAGGGGTGGTTCGGACCCTGCTTTGGAGAGGTTCCCCGACATAAAATAAAATAAAATAAAAGAAGAAGAAGAAGAAGAAGAAGAAGAAGAAGCAGAAGAAGTTATAACAATATAAATATACAGAAAATACTGTGCTGGTATCGTAGATGAGGTGTTGCACTGGAGTTAAAATGATATGCATTACGTCAAGCATTCTCACTTTTCAGTCCTTTCATTAAGTTTTTGTGATCTGTGCACTTTTAGATCTCCAAAGTATAGCACTTCTTGAGGAATTTGTCAAGGATCTTGAGCCTATTGTCTCGCAAAGTTGTGAAGTTGCTCTAAGCATGCTGGAGTTTGAAAGATCAGGAAAATCATTTGAGGTATGCTCTACAAATTTGAATTGCAGGATATTAGCATATTTTCAGATTTGACTGACAACTAATTCATGTGCAGTACCTTTTCATGGAAAATCCTCTTGTGCATTAAATGGTCCAAGTTTTTCAAGTATCAATCATTTCAGCTGTGCCAATATTTTGAAGAATGATCTGCAAGATAAAAGAGAGTACTGGACCTGTGTTGCATGACTCTGCTAACTTATGACATAGTCAATGACTCTGCAAGATAAAAGAGGTCTATCACTAATCTGGTTAGGATTCTAATTTCTATTTAAGAACATTGTTGTGAAACCTTCAATTAAATTATCACATTCCCGTGGTTTCTTTGGGAATAATATAGTAAGAGGCACTGTTGGATGTAACATAATGAATTTCAACAAAAGTATTGCAAGGCGGTTCAGCAAATTTCATCAAATGGATGCTGTAGTTGCCCATCACTGTTTCTTTATAATACAAAACTGCACCTCTCCGATAATAAAGTTTCATGTTCATTGGATTTTGCCCAAGTCATCCATGAATGAACTTGCTTTTCCAGCTTATCTGTGCTTTCTCACCAGCGATAAACTTGTTGCACTTCATACATGATATCAGGGTGAGTGATTGTAAGGTGAACATGGTAGTTGGGAAAAGAAGAAGAAGAAGAATTTCTGCCACTTTCAGATTCTCAAAGAAATTCTTTGGGTCATCTGAGAGAATTGAATGCAACTGATTCAGCTCCCTTGACATTTTCACATCAAATCTAGCTTTGCTGACGTGCTTGGGTCTATGTAAACATAACAATATGAAAAGAGATTCTATGCTTGTCGTCTACGTTTCGTTCTTTTGAGGCTTCTACATGTGTTTAACGCACCCTCATTTCAACTGTGCTGATTCCGCTCTATGGATTTGAGAAATTTCTTCAACAGATAGAACTCTAGTTTGAGCTGGCTTTCTAGAATTTCAGCAATATCATACAATGGCGTGCTTGTTTGGAAATACCGCTGTTCCTCTGCATCTGTAGGTGAAAATGGAAGTCCCATCCGATGTAAAAATGCATCTTGTTGGTGTGACATTACAATTAACGAGAACCAGACACTCAAATGGACAAGAAGGTATTTGTTTCGGCTCTATTAAGAAACAAATGCCAACAGATGAAGAAAATTGTTGCTAAGCAAACAAACTTCTGGTACCACCCTAGAGAGAGTAGTAGTGTTGGTTTGTTAAGTATCTTAAGTTAGGATGTCCTGTAGGCAGCTAGCATGTGTGCCATGTGCATGGATGATGTTATACATTAACTGTAAGATAATGATGATTATGTCACAGTTAGTTTTGCACGTTAATTCCTTCTGGACCCTTCACATCTTCGTTTCCGTTAGGGCTTTAAATGACTTGCAAGGAAGATGACCGAGGTAAGGAGCATGATCTGGATTGTACTGTCCTACGGAAACAGCCATTTCCCTTAGTTAAGTGACGAATGCTGTTTTTGGTACACCTTTACAACTTGTTATGACGTATGCTCAACCTTCACTTGGTTCAACTTCAAGAGAATGAGGAATGCTAGTCTTCATTCCAGAGCTCGTCATCTCCGATCCCACTTGTTGATGCGACATATTTTAAGTGATTTCATATATCAATCACTAAAAGTCACTTAAAATCTGTCAGATGGTAAACGTGACTGGGGATGAAAAACTTTAAGATGAAGAAAGAGAATTTCTCAAGGGAACTGGCTCCTTTTGTGCCATTGCACTCCCACTTCTCTGCAGCTGATTCTGGCTGCTGCTATGAGTTGAGTTCAAGTTGTAAGGTTGGGTTTTCTTAGTGCTGATTATTAAAAAAGACGGCATTGTCACACTGCAGAAAGTTGCAGCCTAAGCTAGATACAACCTACTTGGGTTGAGAAAAAGAGTACGAAATAAATAATAAAGCATGCAAAATGAAGAAAAATGTGGAAAGAAAGCGAAATATCTATGTCCATTAAAAAGGCAGGAAAACAGAGAAATAGGTCAAAAACAATGTGGGTGGATGTGGCAATTGCTATAAGACTACAACTGAGAATAGGACTCTGGTAAAAGTTGAAAGAAAGATTTGTTTTACAGATCTGAAAAAGGACGTATCAGGATCTTCCAAGTCTTAATAAATGAAAGCGTAAAACAGTAACCTTTTAACCAGAAGAATTATAGTCACAAAGAGATTATATAAAAGTAATTACACAAATTGATATAATTTCATGTGATTCGTTAGATTTACTTTACAATAAAAATAACTTTACAATCTGACAAACCATATAAAACCACACCAATTTCTTGGATTACTTTTGTGTTTAATCTATTTATGGCTAAAGTATTTCTCTTTAATCAATAGTAGGATTTGAAGTGTGATACATCCACAGCATTATTACTGGAAAAAAGGCATGCAACCTTAATGGAAAACACCATCAAATATAGGTACAAGAATTTTAGGAGTTGGAGTTCCTATGGTTCCTGGTGAAATCGGTACAAAAAGGGGGTGTGATATAACTCTGATAGGTCAGATGCTTTGTGGAAATGATGGCCTATGTGCATAGCAGCTTAGTTTTGTTCCTACTTTTAAGTTACTATTTTTGTCTCATGTGATAAATTAAGCATGCTGCTGCACGAGGGATTGAACACAGCTTCACTGACTTTCTTAAGATTGAAGACTCTTCGACAAAAAGAGCACTAGTTTCATGAGAGAGAGATCCTATTTCCGAGCTTTTGCACCCCAAAAAAAGAGAGAACCTTCAGCTTCACAGCAAAGGAGTCATCAACTCATGATATTTCTCTTCCCAATTCTTGAAAATTATATATCTTTCTTAAAGGAGTGTAAATTATCAGTGTGGTTGTCGGTACAGCTTTACCTGCCAGGTGGGAGTATATCACAGAGCCAAAAAATAAAGACAAATAGCAGCAGTTCCCAGGTGCGGCGTTCGGCGGAAAAATAATGGTATTAAAGCCTCAAAAATCAAACTTACCAAATAAAAAACTTTACAGATCAAACAAAAGAAACTCAAGAAGCCATAGTCTAAATAATACCAAGTTGGTCCAACCCATCTGAAAAAACTCTCTCATTGCATTAACCATTAATAAATGTTCCCTCAGAACCCTGCAGTTAGACCCTCCATGTCCCCCGCTCACACCCCTTATAAGGACCCTTTCTTTGTACCTTTAGACCCCCAATACCCCACTTCCATACCCAACCCCATAACCCCCCATAAGTTTCTCATTTTGCACCATTTCCCAGTGTGCTCGTGTGCCTAAAATTTTATATTCCTCTGTGTCTAACATAACATACAGACACACACACACACCCTCTCTCTCATTCTCTTTCTTTGATTTTCTCTCTCTGTTTTCTACCATGGCATCTGGGACTGGGACTGGAACTGGCTCGCCTTGCGGGGCATGCAAGTTTCTTAGGCGAAAGTGCGCTTCAGATTGTATCTTTGCGCCTTATTTTTGCTCGGAGCAAGGCCCTGCAAGATTTGCAGCCATTCACAAGGTGTTTGGTGCTAGCAATGTATCCAAACTTTTGCTGCACGTCCCGGTTCATGATCGGTGTGAGGCTGTTGTCACAATTGCCTATGAAGCTCAAGCACGGATTAGAGACCCCGTTTATGGATGTGTAGCCCACATTTTCGCCTTGCAACAGCAGGTTATATAATAAATATATATCTGTTTCCTACTTCTGTTTACTGCATAATCATATCTCATTGTTCTTTCGGCATAGTATTATATGAATCTAACAGTATTTCCTTCTTGGTCAATAGCTATGCCTATTTGGGTTACTAGGGGTATCAGATTTCTTGAGAAAATTTTAGTCAAACTTCTCTTATTTTTTTGGTTTCTCCATAAGTAAGTTTGAGATGGGTTTATAGAAGATGGGTTAACAAAGAAGAGTTATGTCAATTCTGTTACTAACTTGTAACTTTTCTTAAAGGGCATAGTACTGATTCTAAGTTTTCCACCAAATTAATTTTTCTACTTCTGTTCATAATTATAAGACTTCCAGGAGCCTATGGCAAGCCCTCAAGATTAATATATAGTTACACGATGGCAATGTACAGACGAACTCCATTCTTTTTCCTTTTCTGATTGTCTTTCTTTTATATAGGTGGCGTGCTTGCAAGCACAATTGATGCAAGTGAAGGCTCAGCTGGCTCATCAAAGCGTGATCGGTCCGAGGAGCATCGAGAATCAGTGTCCAGGGAATGGGATGCCAGTGGTTCCAAATTATCCAATTTACATGAATCCCATTTCCCCTCAGAGCTCTCTGGAGTCAATTGACCACAGCAATGATGGGGTGAACATGCAAGAAATACAAAGCAGAGAGGATTGCTCATTCCAACCTTATTCTAAGAAAAGAGTACCATATAACAATGACTTGGGTGAGCTTCAGGAACTGGCCCTCAGAATGATGAGGAACTAATTCCATCATTTCTCTTTGAAGCAATATGATCATGTTGATGTTGATAATGAGGATGAGGATGGTCTGTGTCCAAATGCTGTATATACTGAGACTATCTAAGAAACTTGGAATGAGTGGTGGCCTAAAATAGGCATATCCTCTTTCCTTGTTCTTTTTGTCTTCCAATCAATAGAATTGATGATTTCAACCACTTGGAATTGCTCTCTCTCTCTCTCTCTCTCACACACACACACAGCTAGTAGTATGAACAGTTGAATTACTAGGATGGTTAACTTTCTTTTCGATAAGTAAAAAATAAAATAAGAGTGGTTAACTTCCTTCACGAAGATAATATAGTTTTTACAGAGCAACAAGTATACAAGACAATATCCTTGGACTTTTGTTTCTTTTTAACTATTTACACCTTTCACCAAGGATGCTCAATTAATACTAATATATATTAAAAAAAAAAAACCTCCATATTATTCTTCCCACGTTAGATATATGAAAAACATCACTTTACAATTTCTTACAATTATTTTACAGCTCTATTAAAAAAAAAAAGAGAGGATATTTTATTTTTAATAAAGTGGCATGATTTTGTTGGTTGAGTATAAAATAGGTTGTAAAATAGTTGTAAAAGAGCTTTAGGTGTATAATTACCTAATTGAAGTTGGAGATAGAAATTACAAAAAATATCTTTTTTCAAAATCATGAAAAATAAAAATTTTTGAGGTTTTTACTTTTATTTTTAAATTCGAATGTGTAGTTCCGCTCCTCCCTAATTAATTTTCAATTTCAACACTAGGAATCGGCCAAAGAATTATGTTTATCATGTCATGGCCCTTTTCATCCTTAGCCACAAGAGGATTGGTCACAACTGTCTCATAACTACAAGATTAAAATAATTAATATACTTGGGTTACAACATATATGCTGATCATGCTAGTAGTAGCACATGACGCACATAAAATATTTAGAAAAACAAATAAATTTACAAGTTAGAAGTTCTTTGGCTAGCTCTAATGTCTAGAATGAGTACATGTTGACTTTTACCAACTCCGGGATGCCAAAACACAGAAAATATATAAAGAATCCCCCCCCCCCCCCCCCCCCAACGTAGCTTAACTTCTTGAATACATCCCGAAGTACGTACGTTAATGGGGGTGTGAATCGATGAGGTTTGCTTTGAAACTTTCATTTGGCTAAAATATAGGGATTAGGGATCGAAAATCGGGTGAAGAAATGTTAGCTACATATATATCATGTCAAAGCTGCCAATTAAGCACACCCTAGCTTGGAGCTTGGAGTTGGAGTTCATGAGTTCCTAATGGACCCACTTGCATAGGGTAAGTAGCTAGGTTCACCTAATATTACTACACTAATTAGTTTTTAATAATTATACCTTATGATTTTGTTTTCATATGTGTAGACAAAATGTCCCCTTGATTGAATGCAAAAGCCTACATGATAATATGGTTTTGTTTTTTTGGCAAACTAGTTATAAGCTATTGTCAAACATACATGCAGTTTGGTTAATCTAATTCCAATCGTACGTGTGGATCATGGAGAGCAAATTAATTAAGAGACAAGCTTTTACGAGGTATTTTCTTTGAATTAGAATTACAAGAATTCTAGTGTACTACATTCCAAGTTATCATGACATATTATGGTGTGCATCTTATAAAACTAATTAGGTACACATTAAGATTATATATGCAATAGTTTATTTAAGGTGCATATATATATATTTGCATTTTTATGATATATTTAGGATGTATATTAATACAACATATATAAGTTTTGGATTTGTAACCTTGAATTTTTTTTTCACGGTATTTATCTATCGAAAGTGAGGAAAATTAAAAAAAAAAAAACTATTTTTCTATCATAAAAATAAAATAACATAAATATATATATATATATATAATGGCATGGGTGGCAATATTTCGGGAAGGACAAGTTTTGTAACCCTACCATGCAGAAGAAGACAATCCATTAATTATTGCTTGCTAACACGCTCAAGATCAACCATGAATTACCAGAAGACAAGCCCATGTTTTATCACCTGCAGCACTCAACCAAAAGAGGAGATCTCACCATCCGATAGAACTGAAAAAGGCACGGCCTGCACAAGTCAGGGATCATCAGCAGATTGGAGATAGATAAAAAGAAAGCAGAAACATGTGGATAAGAGGCCGCCGGGTCTTGATCTTCTTCCTCTTGATCTCCTTCACCTTGTACGATATATATTAGAGAGGGAAAATATGAGGAATTTCCATTAATTGTAGTGAGCGGCCTGATCAGATCATGAGATTAATTTAGCGCCCATATCGGATTTCAATTGATTTTAGCATTCAAATCAATATGACATCAACGACGGTCTTATACATTTAAGATCAATAATTTTGTTAAAATTTATTTATTGATCAATGATCAAGCACTCAAACTCAAATTGATACTTTACCTATATATAAATTAATAAGTGCGCCAGACGTACGTACTCATTTCATAATATATATCTTGATTAGTTCATGAGAAATATATATGATATCCAAAATAGACTAGATAGTCGACCCATCTTAAATACTAATTAATTTATATATAGGCCTTTGATAATATTGATATATTCATGATCATAATGGATATGTGTGTATACATATAATTAATATATATGTGTGTACGCGCGTGTGTATTTAAATATATATTTTGTATCTTAATTATGTGTATAGGTAGCTTGTAAATTATGTTGATCTATTGCATTAGTTTATAATTAACTTGAATAAGATTAATTGACTCGAGGTCTAATTAATTATATATATATGATATTTACTTGTGCATTAGGAGATCAAGTAAAACAAAGGTTAAATTGACATATATTTGCAAAGATACATGCATGAGGCGTGGCCGTATAACTTTGAATGCAATTAAGAGCCGTGGCAAAGGGATCGAGAAAATATGTCGTACGAAAAGGATGAAAACAGAGAGGCATACAAATCATTTTGCCGTGGCAATTACGGTGGAACCACACGTACAGGATTAATCATATGCCCATTACTAAGTACAAATTGTTCAGTCAACTGGAGATCTAGCTAGCTAGCTAGCTAGTAAGAAAAATCCTTCAAATAGTTCTAAAAAAATGATGATCATTGAATAATATATACATAATACTTAAATTAAAATGTGACGTTTCTTAAATAATATTCCAACATACAAAATCTCGCCACATGCATGCACATTAATTTTCATGGTTGAATTTTAAGTATGGTGGGCTGCAGATCTACAACGTGTGGGTGACTAATTCCTCACGCATACATGCAAGCTGGCCGGTCATATTTATTATCATATAATTATAGGAAGAATTCTATGATCATTATAAGCCAAGTTGATATTACTTAAATCAATCTTAATTACACATCATCATGGCCCAAACAAAAAAATCTTAAAAATATTTGGTATAGGGGCAAGAGGCGTTATACATTCTTGTATTGCAACGGCGCCCATTGAAGCTGGTCTTGATCAGGCGCTAGCTAGCTCTTGATCTGGTCAGGCATGGACCACCTTAAAACCTTAGGCATGCAAATAGATCATTAGTGTTAAAATATAAAATAAATAATAAAATATACATCTTCCTATCAGTTTAAGTTTTTTAGACAAGTGGTGATTTCACATAATATCAAAACAGTTCGAATCCTGAGCAACCCATTGATGGAGAGTCTGGCCCACACATGAGATGGAGTGTTAAGATATAAAATAAATAATAAAATCTAACTATTCCCATCAGTTTAAACTTTTGGACAAGTGGTAATTTCACAATCAGGAAACAATATATATGTGCAAATTAATTAGTCATGACCTAATTATCTAATTAGTCAAGCCGCATTGAATTAATCAAAGTGTCATGTTCTTCGAGCCCATGACCTTTGGGGTAAAATCTAATATTATAACCGATCGATCTAGTCAATTGCATGTTATCACTTTCATATGTTGTAGTTTTCTGCGTTAAACAACTCTAAAGAGCTCAAAAGACAACAACAAAATGAGAAACTTTACTACTAGTATAGAATCCCATTTTGTTCATCCCCCCTATTGGACTCCATTAATTGCACTTAGAAAGTAATCATTCCATAGACAAATAGTTTAATGGGTACGTACGTAATGAGTGATTATTAGTCGAATGTGAGTTTAAGGGGGCAAAAGCTGTCACATAAAGGTAGACTTAGGAGCCCAAAAGAAAAAAGAACAAAAAAAAGGATGGAGGACAAGAAAGAATTGAACTTTTGATTATAAAATGCATTTGAATTAAATTTGGAATATCAGTTCATTCATGTCATATGTGTTTGAATCATAACATGAAACACTTCCCTCTCTCTCTCTGATCTTGGTGATCTACCTCTTCTTATTTTTTGATTGGGGATAAGTTCAAAAATTTTATTATTGAAAAGGGAAAAAAACAAGAGAAAGAGAAAAGATGTAATGGAAACAGCATATGCAATACTGAGTTGTGCAAACTCATGTTGCTCCCCTCAAATCAAGTTTTATATAGCTAGTCTCTTTATTCGCATCCAGGAAAAATAATTAATACTTGCTTTGCAGCATAATTATGTGTTTTAAAAAGATATATATTAATCAGATGACAGCAATGCCAATGGTACCTGTATTAGTTTAACATGACCAAAAACTCACTAGAGTTTTATTTTTTATTTTTTAAAAAAAGCAAAGGAATAGGATAAAGATTGGACACATATATGAAGGCATAGAAAAAACATGTTACCTGAGAAGTCTCTTTCTGAAATATAATAAACAAACAAAACTTTGACCATTGAATAAGAGCACACGTGCAATCTAAGCCATCTGATTATGAGGCCAAGTGACCCATCATATATCAAACAGGAAAACTTGTCCTTTCATAAATATTTTTATGTATGATCGGATAGAGAATTCAGAAGTTTGGCAACAGCATTAAATAAAGAGTAGTAAAAGATAAGGTAAGCATGCAGCTCATTGAGCTGTGTGCACTATTGTCCTGTGTGAAAATGACCAAATGTTTCTGATCATAAAAAGCGATCCTCTAGAGGGTATAAAAGTATAGTTTCCAACATCAATGTCATGTTTACAGATAATATATATAAGCTCATGATTATTAAGAGTTTTCACATATTAATGGAGTTGGTATATATATATATCTTTGTAGAAAGTGTCCGAAGAGTCTTCATGGGATCATTCTTTGTTGTTTTTTCATGACATGATTTTTCGCATAATTTTGTTTTTCGCAATAATATATATAGCTTGTTTTGTAATTCCAAGCAAGCATCTGCATCTGCATCTGCATATTCGTTTTTGCAAGCTGCGAAGTCCAAATTACTGGTTGGTGACATGGGCTTGGACTAGGTCAGTTGAATCGGGCCTTGCTGGGGCTGAAATCCCGGGCCGGGCCTTGTTCCTCCAAACCTTTTGAATCATCATGACTTTGCACAATTTAGCATATAAAATGGTCCTATAATATTTATAACTTAATTTTTTAGATAATATTGAATATTCAATAATAAATATTATAGGTCTGTCTTTCTCTCCTTCTGCATCTTACACTAGTTTGACTAGAAATTCTAGAATATATATATGAATCCAATCCCTTTGCACGAATGGCACCCCGTTTCAACTTTCGAGAAACTTAGTGCAAAACCTCCGTATGCTAGGAATAAGATCAGTTTAACAATTGGAAGAGTACTGTTATCTTCAGCCTGTGCCCTATAAGCCCAACAAAACTTTCCACTAGGGTTAAAATAAAGAATAAATATACTGCTTTCTTTTTAAGAAAATATTCTCTTTGTAATAAGTACAGAAGTAATTGGGTACCACAGTTTTATTCTTCGTCCTTAGATCGAAGAAAGGGGACATAATACCAGCATGTGGATTCTGCTCACATGGGTTTTGTACAAGAGATATGGCATAGGCTGTCTTTCTTCATGTTTATCCTACTTATGTTGTATGATCTCCTCATGTAGTACTTTTTCCTGGCCTCTACTTTTTGCCATGCAGGGTAAAACCTGAAAGTTAACCTAGCTAGCTGCTCATCGATCATTGAGTAGCATTCCAGAAGTGTTTTTGTAGCATCTCAAACAACATGGCAACCTAAGAGCAATAAATTCTTAGTCAAGACAATTATATTTTACAGATTTGCTAGTATCCTAGGAACAAAAGATAGATTCAGTACTTAGGCTGTAAGGGTGGTCCAAACACGCCACTACTAATTGCACAAAGGCTTGGCATTCGAAATAAATAATATTGTACCACTGAGCTTGAGAATATTGTTTCTGGGACTATGGTCGACGGTAATTATTATATCTGATCAAAGCCAAACCGCAAGTTCTCATTGTGAAACGTCTTCTCAATGCCTTATAAACCAGTAACAATTTTTAATGCAACAGTTAAAAACTGTAGCTCACAAACACATCCAATTAACCGGGGGCCTTCTCTCTCTCTCTCTCTCTCTCTGAACTTTCAAGTCATAGAGAAACAAGAACAAGGAATTCTCTAGCTGTAATAATGCATGCAGATAAGCTCACTTGAGCATGTTAAGTAAAACTGACGAGTTGATTATGTTTCTCCAAAAGCTTCAGATTGCAGGCAAGAATATACAGCTGATTCTCAGAAGCTTTTCCAAAATGATATGGTAGAAATGGAGATTGCCTCATATATAATTTATTCTCTTCTGTTCTTCTAGGGAAAACATGAATTACAACGAAAAACAACTCATGTTCAATAATACTTCTTACATGCTTGAAAGGCAAGGTAGAGTTGAGCCTGATCAGATGCACTTGCATAAGTCTATTGACGTGCCACATATAATCAAGTACAAGGAGTTTCAGTTGTGTGGATCAGCAAATTAATTAAGAAGAATCCAGAAAATGCTGCAAGGAGAGACTATATATACATGCATGCAGTGTCTTCAATCAGTACTCAAACTCAACCAGGAATCTATTGCACGATGCATGTAATATAATTAACTTTAAGATTGCAAGTTCTAATTACATATTTTTAGGGCTAGCAAACGTCTAAAGAAGCGGTTTCTACATTATTAGATCCCGAGGGATAACATTTTGTGAAGAGATATTGATAATAACAGACTTGAAGAGAAAAGTTTTCACTTTGGGAAATGTTTGTTTAGATGTAATTCTCAAGCACTGACAGCATTGAGAAATGGGGACAATAAAAAGAAAAAAGAAACCAAAGTGTATGAAGACCAAAGTTGGGTTTTCCCCGAGTCACCTGACGGATATATCAGGAATCTTTTCTTGGGATCGCATATGTCAGTCAGAAACAGGGTACTTCATAATATCCATGCTCAAAATAGACATAATTACAAATGTGCACTTTCATGAAATTAAATATCATATATCACCTAATTACTAGTTCCACTCATTCATGTTTAGATATTTATACCATGAAAAGGAACAAATAAGATGACTGATATTAAAGTAAAGAGTTATTATATATCAAACACTGGAAGCAAGGATGCGGAATTCATGCTCGATGCTCATTCAATGCAAGAATTAGATAAAGAAGCTAGTATCTGTGTCTCATATGCACTGCAACTTTCTGGGAACAAACTGATATCAGTCATCTATAGCTAGCTGCCTTATCAATCACCAAGAGAGGAGATCAAATGGAAAACAGTTAATATAAATATGGTCATCACCGATATAAATCAAAGCTGCAGACACTCATGGAAACTTAAGTCATTCTCCAAAAGCTTTTTCTATGTCAGAATTAGGTAAAGAATCTAGTTGCTTGAGTAACCCATTTACTACACGGATAACAATAGCTATTTCTCAGTATCTTATAAGAAACTTTCTTACAACGAAGTGAATCTTTAGGTTACTCAGCTCTGATCATGAAAGTCTAGCAAGTAGCTAGGGTAGATAAGTTAGTATATATAGATCGTTTACTTAAAAATAACATCCACAAATGCCATGCTAGAAAATTCTAGAAAAAAGAAAATTAGGTTTTGAAGGGAAAGTAGTATATATATATCAAACTAACAAAGTGGGGAACTGTATGTATTAGGTCAAAATTCCAGGGTCTTTATTAGCTAGGTCCATAAACAAGCAAATTGGCTCGAACAAAAGCATATATATCTTCTCTCCGGTTTTGCCAAAGAAGTCCACCATTAATATTCTACTCATATCCAAGATTACACTAGATTAAAAAAAAAAGTCAGAGGGTTGATTTTAGGACGTTCCCAATTGTATAAACATTTCTAGGGTTTCTAGCTTATTTATGGCAACAAAAGTGCATGTTTCAAGCTATGCATGCAGCAGCAATTCAGAATTGACAAATAGTCTTGATCACCCGTCGATCTCTTGTGCTAAGGCCCGTACTCTCTTAAGAAATATTGCTACATATAGCCAAACGCAGCTGACTGAAGGTCATGATCAACGTCTTGGAGATTCCATTGTATGTTGTTCTTGTGCAAGTCAAGAGAAGACATGGAATGCGAAGCCTCTTCATAGAAAGTATTTGAGGCATTTTCCTCAAAGTTGAATGAACTTTCGTAGTTCTCAAGAGAGTTCTCCATGTACACATTCTCATCATATGGAATTGTTGAGGCATTATTGGAGATATTATTTGTACTAAATTGTGGCATCATGTAATTGGTGATTTCTGACTGAAACCAACTTTGGACATCTTGTGGGTGAGAAGTTCTTCCGTAGCACTTTTCAATAAGGCTTGCATTGACAGAACCATCGAAAAAATTTTGAGTTGCTTGTAATTCCTTCAGAGATGCTAGTTGAGTTTGTAAATTTACAACCTGCAGAAAACAAAGAAGAATGCCATTTATTAATTAGGAGTTAACCCAAATTAGGGTTTCAATCATTATATAGAAAAAGAGAAAATCAGGGGTGAAAACCTGTTGTTGAAGAGCAAAAATATGTGAAACACAGCCATAAATAGGATCTTGAAGCCTAGCTTGCGCTTCATACGAAATTGTGACAGCCGCTTCACAACGATCACTCACTGGGAGGTGAGCAAGGAGTTTCGATACATTACTTGCACCGAAAACCTTATGAATGGCAGAGAAATGGGTGGCTCCCTGTTCATGGCAGAAATAAGGAGCAAAAATGCATCCTCTAACACATTTCCTTCTCAAGAATTTGCAAGCTCCACAAGGAGAACCTGAACCAGTCATCTCGATCTTTTAGAGGGTTTGGTGCTGGTTGGCTTTCTTGGCTTTGTGCAAAGCTGCATTATCACCGTGTTTATAAACACCAGAGGAAGAGAGGGTGGATCATATTATAATGTATACTTAATTAGACTAGGTCCCCTTAATGGGCTGCAGCTTTCATTATTTTTTTCATTATAAAACTCTAGATTACTCCTCCAGACTAAATAAGATTCCATTTAACATCCTTATAAGACAAAAGAGCTAGCATAAAACCAACCCCATTTCTCCATTTCTTTATGATTGGATATGGTATTGGCGCTCATTTTCTGAGTATGTTGGGTCCCTATGATAAGTACTACAACTACATTTAGAGATTATATATGTGCTAGGATCTGAGAGAATGAGGATTAAAGAAGGAATTTAGGTTAAAAATGTTTGGTTAGATCCACATTGTAACAGCATTAATAGAACAATCATCACAGTCAGTTGTGTTTTAATTCTTCTTCATTAGACGTTTCAGGTTGAAGGTTATACTACTATGCAAAACGTACCAGGCTTCTGAATAAAAGGATTTAGGTCCTCCGCTCTTTCCAGTACTGAACAAAAGTTAAGATTCAGACACCATGTTACTTCTTCAAACTTCCTTTTGTCTCTTAACAAATTTAAGCCATTAGTAGCATATATATTAGATACACTAAACTGAATTTATCATTGAGACACACACACACTTGGCATTATATCACGAGTACTAAAGTTCATGCTTTGATATCACGAACGAACAGCCCTTGGAAGAGAGAGAGAGATCAGAGAGAGAGAGAGAGATATATATATATATATATATATATATATATATTTCCTCCTCTTCTAATATATATAATTTATTTTCGGATCGTAAAACTTGGCATTAATGAATCTGGTCAGTGGTCATGCATGTGCTAATTCAGTACTTTACTGAATTAATTCGTAACAATTAATGGAAGGCTATGAGATGAAGGATATATATATATATATATATATATATATGGCCTTTCATGATGAAATTACGACTACTCTGAAAATAAGTTTTGTTCTGTTAATTTGTGTTTTTTTTTTCGGAAGAACGCTGCTTGTTGATGTAGTGTACGTGGGTCGAATAGCGAGAAGCTGAGTTTGTAAATATACGTGCGTACAGTACTACTACTATATATTATATTATTAATACAAACTTTTGTAATTTTTTTTTTTTTAAAACCAATCCTATAATATATAACTCCCTTATAGAAATAAATATCTATATATATAAACTGTTGAAAGCAATCCCTCCTAATTCCTTCATAACCTCCCAAAATTCATGTGCAAACAATCTACATGATATCACTTCATCATGTACTTAATTCTTTGTGATTTTGGCTTCTATGCAATGAACTTATGAATTACATGGAATTAAGCCTTCCATCATATTTGAGTAATGATATCACACGATAACATATTTTACAATTATATTTTAAGATGTGGTATTTTTGTAAAATAGTGTTACTTTTATGATAAAGTACTTGCCAGAATTAATTCGTAACGTATCTCATTAATTCATTAATTTATAATATAATGCATAAATCAAGGGCAGGTTGAGAGAGATTGATCAGTTTAGCTAGCAGCTTATAATTACTTATTAAATATTTAGAACTGAAAGCTAATAACTAATATCAAATTAATTATTTCATTGTTGGATTAAGGTTTCTATATATATATAGAAGACATTAATTTTATCTCAGGACCCTATCTATATATATATATATATATATATATATTATATATATTATATATCAGTAGCAGTATCATTTCTACAATGCCTAATTATTAAAGACATGCCTAATGAAATTTTCAGCGCCTTAATTTCTAATATGTAGGATATATTTGGTGGTCCTAAGCATATATTATCAGATAATTAATGCATGTGATTACACCGATTATTAGTGAATTTATAATGATATTCAAAATATAAAAGTACAACAAAATACAAAGGAAAAAAGAACATATTCCGAAATTGAATGGAACAAAAGATAGTGACACTGCAATAGATGATCAAGACTTGACTAGGGGAAGCACATGAAGTGGCAGGAGATCCAGACAGAATGAAGGGGAAGAGGATTTCTCTGTTCTAGTCTTTGATATGTTTAAGCTAATTTGAAGGTACAGCTAGCATGAATTGTCTCTTGCAGTACTGTAGTCTGTATTATTGTCTCTAATTAACCTTTTATGCATCAGTATAATCATCAGTCACTTTCTTGAGTCACACATACACACCAACATGTAGACCCACGTACACCCAATTCCAGTAACAAAACTGATCAACCTCACCGCTCCTAAAACAATTTGTTTCCTGCAAAATTACAAGTTTTTGACTGAAATCACTTTATTCACTATTTAATTTGTATTTTAAATATTTTCGATGCTGGGACGGATACAACATTCATTTATATGATTCTTATCATCAAAACGATAAGAAAAATATATATATATATGAATGTTTACAGATAATAAAACAAAACCATGCACAATGAAATTTACTTGATCCCAAGTAATTGCAGGAGTGCGAAAATTCAAGATTAAGATTAGAACAGGATGATGACCTATGATCACCACTAAAGGACATTAATACACAGTTGGGCGTATGAAGAGGGGTTTTGCGCGAGCGCAGCTTCGACCTCATTGGCAGCCATTATCCCCCACAAATAGAGAATGCCTTTCAGTCATGTGTACTTGTTGGCCACTTTAGCAGGATGGGAAAGAATGATATAGGCCAGGAGACAAGAAAGCAATGTTTTATATAATTAATGGGCCGGGGATTATTAAATATATATTAATCAGCAATAGTTAATAATTAAGGGTTCAACTAATCTTTAAAAGGAGGGCGACATAAACTCGTGTCTGAACTTTATTCTAGCAGCATAAGACTAAAATAACACTCCTGAAGAGCGCTTTTTGTATTGATCTTTTGGAAATTAGAAATGAAAACCTGCAGAATGCTTCATCTTGATCTATCTTCATATTATAGCATCTCCCATCAACTACAGTACTATTACAATTAAAGGCTAAAGCGCACAACTTTATATTAATTGATTTGGCCATATGACTCATATGTACGTACTAATTCCTTCTAATTCATGTGATCAAACATGCCGTGTTAGCACGGCACCCATAAAAATAAAAGGCATATATAAATTAAAGACCCAAAAACACAATTAGAGAACCACTTTACGCCTAATTAAACGGCTAAACTCTGTCAAGACTTTGAATCTAGAACGAATATGTTTTGATAATTTCCACATTAATTAAGCACTAATTCGTTGGATGATTTGATGTCCACCTAAATATTGAAGATGCATGAATTCAAATGATGTTTGAGCTACCCATATTTTATATATATATGTGTGTGTGTGCCTGTTTACCTTAAATTTCTTTTTCCTTTAAAACGTTAAAAGTGAACTCACATGCATGACCTCATCAGGTAGATAATGGCCATTTGTTAGAGATCAGTACAATAAATAGTGTCATTCAAGTTCTAACATCGTCTCATGGAAAATCAAAGGTTTCTTCTGCGTGACCTCTTGTGGGGGGGTTGTCATGCTTTCATTATTTGGTGGTCTAAAAATAAATGAATTTTGCTCTACGCATATATTTTTATATATATCATAAGATGGTGGCAACAGTAGTACTCACACTAATATTCATGAGGTATATATTCTAGAATATATATTATATTATGTATGAGCTATATACCATTCCCAAGAAGCAAGAAATGTGGGATATGCAACTTCGTGGACATAAAAAAAGCTAGAAAAAATTATAACCATATTAAATTTTCAGTAGTACTGATAACAGAGTAGGAGGCAAGATCATGCTTGAGAATTAACAGTACAGCATATGCAGAAGGCCAGGTCTTCCATACTTTAAGCAGACATGAGTACTGAAATAAGCTTGTATATATATATATATATATATATATATATATGTAAGTGCAATATTCGCAAGCGGTTACAGAATAATTGTACTAGATATCGAGTTAATTAACACTTAAACAGGGCCAAAAATCAACTGAACCAGCCTATTAATTAAGCTTCTTTTCAAGTTGTTATACATATAACCTAATTAATTAAGCTAAGCAATAATTAGTGTACAGGTAGTCCTGCTGCAGGTGTGTATATATTATATGTCTTTATTAGTTGACAGTACTAATTGCATGCCCCACCCTCCAATTCGATCTCCACGATGAGGCCACGCGCTAATTGGAGATCATATATAGCATTCAAAAAACTAAAGAGTACTTTTCCGCAAATCAATGCTGCTAAGACAAAATATAAATGATTAAATCTAACCCTTCACATCAATTTAAATTTTTGGGATAAGTAATGATTTTACATATTTATATTCAAAAAAATAATTTATTTCTTTGTATTAGTCAAGAGCTAGCTAGCTTTAAAGTTATTTACCAAAGGAAGAAACAAACAAAAATAACTTCGAATTACCAACTCTTCAACATGATCATTAATTGTTGACTTTTGCAGTTCGATCGTGTGTATCACACACACACAAATATAGTTAATGTATAATATCACATGACACACATGAAGAAATTTATGGGCTTAATTCATCTCATAAAACTGATTCAACAAGAGATGATTACTCATTATTTATAAATATGTCCAAGACCTTATCTATAGACAATGTGTGATTATTTTCCAACACATTTTATTAGTTATTTTATATCTTAACACTCTCTCTCACGTGTGGGCTAACCTCCCCCTGATCAATGGGTGACCCAACACGTAGAGTATTTTGAGATAGAGTGTAGAGTTACGGTTCAAATTTAGGATCTCTATTTTGATATTATATGAAATCATCATTTGTCCCAAAAGTTTAAACTTAATGGAAGATGTAGATTTTATTATTTATTTTATATCTTAAGATATATATGCATACATGCACACATGTATGCATTTTGTTTCTCTTTAATGTTTTTTTACCAAGGTTAAATTTTACGTGACTTTCTAACTTGGAATATCTCATCTGTTCCTTGGAAACGATTTTAAAAACCATTAACATCATAATTGTCAAAAACGTGACCAAGTGATCATGATGATCTGTTCGTGGGCATGACTCATTTAAAAACAAACTTCCAATCAAAAACGATGAAACCGAAATGTCAAAAACGATTTTAAATTTTACATGCCTGGTTTGTTTTCGGAGTTGAAACCGGAAACTATGAAAACGTTTTCAGGATTTCGTACGGATAGAGGCGCTGTGAAAACAAACAGACATTTCGAACTACTGGTTTTTGAGTTCAAGAGTTTTCAAGTCGTCCTTTACTTCTCTGTAGTTTGGAACTATTCATTGATGGAAAGCCGAATCTTATCTCACATCTCTCTGTCTCACTCGGTCTCCGCATCACATTGCCCAGCACATCTCTCTCAACCGGAACCATTCTCTGCATTACACAGCAACAGAAGCCGTGCGAATCTTGCTCCATCCCCCTCCTGTCGATCCCATCTTTCTTTCAAGATTGCGTTTCGATCTCCATAGATTTTGCTTTCATCTGCATCCTCTTCGCACGGCAGGGTCGTCGCGTCATCTGGGTTCCGAACGAGGACTCGAAATCACCACGGAAAGAATCGATTTCTCTGCACGTTCAGATTTCGAAACCCTAGCCGTGCGAATCTCCCCTGTTCATCCACCCATCATCATAGCTTTGTTCCCCTACCTCTGCACCGAACAATTGGCCGAAGCTCCTACATATATGACATGAGGAAAGGCAGGACAACCCACCGAGAGACCACCACGCTGAGGTGCTGCAACCGTCTTAAATCTCTCAAGAACGACTGCCATAAACGCATCCTCATCGAATCGACGGGCACCACGGGTCCGAGAACGAGGTCATACCAGGTATTTCATGGTTAACCTCTAAGCTGTTTTTTACGAATCAAGTTTGATTACTATAATATTGTACGTTGTGTCTTGTTGGTATTAATAGCATTGGGACTGATTTTGGATTTCGATTACTGGAGGCTTTCTGAGTTTGAATGGGAATTTGTTTGTTTATTCATGCGAAAATTGCTTGCCTATTGTTCCTTTACGTTCAGTGGGAAGGTTTTGAAGAATTAAAATGTCAAATTTCTGTATTCTGATCCGCAAGAAGAATTGAGCAATTACTTCGAATTGCTATATATATATATGGAAAGTATTGTGCCTTGATCATGAACCCGTGACATATAGTAGTTCCACAGTTGATACGCCATTTAACTTTTTAGTAATAAGATTGAATGAGCAAAACCAGTGAGATTTCTCTAGAATGATATGTAGTTTACATAATTAAGTATAGATTGTGCAGAAGATCTAAGCATACTTTTAACTGAATTACTGAAAAAAGGGTGGAAGAAAAAGGATATATATATATATATATATATGGATATATATATATATATATCCTTTTGTATAGCTTCCTTGGGAATAGGATATGGATGGAGTTGAAGCCAAGCAATAGGCATGTTGCTGAATGAGGCTTTTATGGTAAAATATGCAAGTTCCAACCTGTTGCAAAGACCTACATTATACATTATTCACTTGTTAATGTGGTATTCTACAATAATTCAACTGGAAAAATGTCCTATATGCAATAATCATTTGGGTCTACTGTATTCAATGGCTTTCGACTAATTAAACTAAAGATGGTACAAAATCCTGCTATTTAAGAACCGGTGACTATACGCTTGGGTTGGGGGCAATATGTGTATAAAGCTGCTGCTGTGTGTGTGTGTCTTGGTTTGGTCTGTCTTGGGCAGAGTTGTTTTTAACTTTAACCCACCACACTGCCCCCTTGTCCTTAGCTTTATTCTTGGGGCTAACCTCTCTTTAAGCAAAGAATGGTTGGACTTGAGGGACAACAAAACCCAACTCATGAATAATACAAACCTCTTTCTCTCTCGACTGCCACCAGTACAGTGTTCTTTTGACACTAATATCAGTCTCTCTTGACTGCCACGAAGCAATTCTTTAAAAAAAATGGATTTAAATAGAACTTTGCTATTTTTTTTACTTCTCTTTATGTGTGCCATTGTACATCATGTGGAAAAAGATTATTAGAAGCAACCATTTTATGGATATTCATTCTTAAGTAGATTCTATTAGAAGCAACCTCTCTTTAGGTGGGTGGAATAGATTATTTACTTGGATTGATTATGGTAGAGTGAGAATTTAAATAGAAGAGAAATGTGCATGAAGTTAAAGTAAAATCTTCAAATTTTAATTCCCTTATATTTTACAAACTTCAATGTTTTCTATGTAATTTAAATTGTGCCTTCAATATAGGGCAGAGGAGAGCCGAATGTTTCAGCCCATGCTCTGTTTCCAGTTAGCTTGTTTTTTCAAACCACATATCTCATTCATTATGGCAGTTTTTATTCCTTAAAAATATCTGTGTTTATGCTGGTCCAAAACCTGAGGAAATATGCAATTTGGTTATTTGAAAAAGACTAGGATTAGGTTCCCTCCCTACACTTTGTTATAGAAATTCAGTATATAAATAAATGCAGGCATGAATAAATATGTATATTATGTATGTATGCATATGCGTATATGAATAAATGCAGGCATGAAAGTTATAAAAAATATACATATAAATATATATGTGGGCATTATGTTTTGGCCATATGCGTATATGATGATTATATATATATATATATATATATATATATATATATATTCATTAGTGCATTTATGTATCATGTAACAATTAATGGAGGGGATAGGGGTGGTGGGGTGGCTGGTGATCATAAATAGCAGAAGCTATTTACGTATCTGCCTGCATTAGATCAGATGTCGCTGTCCAAAATTAATAACGCTGAACATGGCATGTGCCAAACACCTCTGCAAGTGATCAATAAAATCTGTATTCATATATTTTTTAGCATACTTTATGTATATTTTTTAGCATAATATTTTTTAAATTGGAAGTTGATCATTCTAACCGGCCTGATCACATTTTCTCTCTTTTATCACTCTAATTACATATATATATATATATATATATATATATATATATATATACATACACACACACGTGAAGTGCGTTGTATGAAGCAATATTAATTAAAAATTTACTATTAACAAAACCTACACCTATGATTTTCCCATATATTAGTCCTTACTCAAAACGTACTAATTAATTTCAACATTTTTCACTTGTTAGCGTTATTATCTACGCTCCTATCGATTATCTCACCCTCGGCAGGTATGCCCCATTTCTCCAAAATACAGTTTTGATTTAATGCACTCATTTCTTTTGCGACCTGTGTTTTAATGTCTTTCAATTTCATATCATATTATTAGCATTTTCACACGGACCCCGATTCTGACATTTCACAAGTTGATCGGGAAATATGGGGGGGAGGAATGGAGGACATATTCATTGACATGCTGTTAGCTGATGCCCTTAGTGGGAAACTGAGGGCTGGCCGGATCACTTCTAGGGACCATGCTTCCTATGCTGTACGCCTAACGACTGTGAGCTTAAGGCAGTATGATGCTCTGCAAATCAAGGGGAAAATACATAGGCTCAAGATGATGCAACGACTTTTCACGGACCTCATGCACCAAACTGGTATGGGATGGGACCCCAATACGAAAACGGTTCTAGGGAGCGACGAACACTGGGCAAATGCCATTAGGGTAACGAATATCTAACCACATAATATGACCATATTATACTCAAATCCCTTTATTGATTATTCATTTCTCCCCCTTAATCCCTCCCTAATATAATGAATTTAAAATTCCTTGCCCAGGCAAAACCACAAGTAAAGAAGTTCCGTACCTCAGGTTGCGCACGATATGCAGACCTATGTACCATTTTTGGCGCATCTGTTGCCATTGGCACATTCCACCACGCCTCCACCCAACCACCACCATCTTCAGACGAGGAGGAGCAGCTAGACGTTGAGATGCGGCGTCGGGGCCCGGCACTTGGCACCCAAGCCGGTGGGGATTTTGTTTTTGATGGCTCGTCGCAATTTTCAGTGGACATGGAGACACCATCGACTCGGTCGTCCCGACGGCGTCAGAAGGGAAGGCAAGGCAGCCAGCAGGACGAGGAGATATCGCACATGGTTGCAGCGATCACGCGGTCCTATGATGCACGTCGAAAGTGTTATGAGGGAAGAGGGGAACCGTCAGGGGAAAAACGTAATAGAGGACCTGGCAATGACATGGATGCTGATGTCGGTTTCGATTCTTTTTCACACTGTGTGGCCTTGTTACAGGCACTCCAGCCCCCACTGCCGGATGATAAGTTCTCCCGTGCTTTTGATCGCTTACTGAATCCCCTGGCTCAACGAGGATTTTTGACGATGGATGATGCCCATAGGCATGCGTGGGCTATGCATAGTTGATTAGATGTTTGCTACTTGATTAGAGAATTTTCACGTGGCTCTGCTGAGTTGTAATGTTTAATTGGCGTTATTATGTAATTTTAACATTTCCGTGTGCTTTGTTGTGTGATGATCTGATTGGTTTCATGGATATATTTGGACATGATGGAATGTTATTTATTTCAATCTAGTTTGCTCAAGTATCTTGTTTGCATTAGCTAATGCCTATTGAATTGTGATGGTGATGGATAACAATCTAGCTTTGGCTGCAATTTTCTCTAAATTTTATTGGGTATTATTTTCTGTTTTCTTTTATTTGTTACACCTGCAAATACAATAATTCCATTTGGAGAAGATTCATTCATTTATTTACCCATTTTTTTTCATCATTCTGTCTTCTTCTAGATTTGCAAATATTTAGCATATATAGTTTAGTGGGTTGTTTTGATGTGTAAACATCATAGAATGCAAGAAAGCAGTGGTCCTAAACGATTTTTTAGATGATTAGATTGCATGTGATGTTTTGATGGCTTTAAGGATAGGTCCTAGCTAGGGGGAAAGAGAAGAAAGTTTGGCCACATGGGAGAAGAAATGAGTATATTTATATATTAAATTAGTATAAGTACTATAATCTCAAATATGCACGGAAAGAATACATCATTCAAAATTAATGTATATGACCTCAATTCTGTAAAGACGAGAAAAGAATATTTTGTCTAAAAATAATATTACATACAAGTTTTAATGGCAAGTTTATCACAATCCAAGACATCACGAGACGACCCAGCTTTAGATTGAGATACCATCATTGATATAATAAATATATGTTAGGCACGTGAATTTTCAAATTTAATCTTTTTGATTGATATTTTACCAGCAAGCATGCATGCATGGTAAAAGTAATTTATAAACTATCATGAGTCTTTTCTAAAAAAATATTGGGCCACAAACTTGGTAAAGTGTTATATCTACATTTTCTAGTCTAACTTATAGTTGATTGGCGAATGGGCAGCTGTAGGTTGTTAAAGGTGATCACCAAGTAGAAAGAGAGTATCAACTTCTATCAAAGGTAGTGGTTGCGGCAATTCGGTTCCTGCCTTTTGAACAAGAATAGCATTTTTAGCAGAGTTCCATACGTTATATAAGTGAGAAATGAATGATAACAATTCTTCGACTGACGAGAGTGATATTGATGATCCGATGGAGGTAATGGATATAATGAACATAATTAGGATACTGTCCTCCCGACGGAAAAGGAACCACCGAAGGCCACAACATAATATAGGCCTCCGAAGGCATCAATATATTTTAGGAATTTTAAATGGCCATCCAAATAACTGCAAGACTATGTTTCGAATGGAGGTACCTACATTCCGTTGTTTATGCGCATTGTTACGTAACAATCGCTTGCTACGTGATTCTAGAAGAGAAATGACGGTGGAGGAGGCTGTGGGTATGTTTTGCTTTCTTGTGAGCCATGCAGAAGGCCAACGAATTGTTGCAGACAGGTTTCAACATTCGACAGAAACAATTAATAAAAACATCAGAAAGGTCATTGCTGCATTATGTGAGGTTGGGAGACATTTGATTGTGCCAACTCCCAGGGACAGCGTGCACCCTTATATTGCAACTAACAATCGTAATTATCCTTGGTTTAAGGTAAGAAATTATATTCAAGCTTTATATATAAAAAGATATATTTTTTTTAATCAGTACTTTATATATATATATATATATATATATATATATAATGTAACAATCACATTGAAAGATTGACATTTGTTATTATGGACGGTACGATGACTTGGTAGGGATGCATTGGTGCGATGGACGGTACGATGATACCAGCTGAGTTGCGTGAGGCATTTCGAACTAGATCGGGCCAAGTTGCCCAGAATGTGTTGGCCATAGTAGACTTGGATATGAAGTTTATATTTGTTTATACTGGATGGGAGGGATCTGCGCATGATGCACGTGTCTTCCACCATGCTGGCATTGATCCATTAGCTCGTTTTCCATGGCCACCAGAGGGTAAATATTTTTATAAGCAATCTATTTAATCAAATATTTTTATATTTTAATTTTTTGTATTTTTGCCGTTATACTAATCCATATACTTTGTGTTCTCAAAATAAATAGACTCTTAGGTCAGTATTATCTTGTCGATTCAGCTTATCCATGCACCACGGGATTGATGCCCCCTTATCCAAGAGAACGATATCACATGAGTGATCGTCACAACCAGAGGCAATTTCATGGGTATAAAGATTACTTCAATTACCGTCACTCAACAATTCGAAATATTATAGAACGAACTTTTAGTGTTATAAAAGAACGATTCAAGATCCTCTCCAACATGCCCCCTATGCGGTTGGGCGGCAAGAACTCATGATTACTGCGTGTTGTGCGCTGCACAACTTTATTAGAACAGTCACTCCCGATGACTGGATATTTCAGGCTTGGAGTACGAGACAATTACCAGTTATTGAGCCTTTGGTTGGTGACAGGGTATCCTCATCTGATAATGTAGACTTGACGGCTGAAGCCCAAAATAGGATGGCTGCGATTAGAGACGAGATTGCCATTGCAATGTGGGAAGCAAGGGATGGGCAATGATGGTGTTATTTTGTCAATTACGCGTGTATTTAATATTGATATTTTATTATTCGCATTTATCATATATATATATATTTTGGACAACTGTTGTATTTGATGTGAGCCATGGTTTTAAAAATGTTTTGTTTTGTCGATGTGGATTGCGAAATATATAATCATGCTAAACAAATTATTTATTTAATGAGAAATGGTAGATAAATGTTTGGATATTGGTTATTTATTCCTATATTTTTACTTATTGGGTTTTACGAATGTATTTTTTAAATCAGGTTGTGTTTAATATTTTTAACGAGGATATCTAATGGGTTGCTACTTTTTTGATAAAAAAATATGATATAATAACTTGTCTTTGATAAATGAAGGAAGTAAGAAAAAATACGTGAAATCTTTATTGGAAATCTTTATTCAATCTATCCGGATGATATAAATTAAATACTAATACCCGGTCATGTTATGTCATAAACGAATCTCACAAGAACAACATTATATTAAAAAAACATTATTCATCATCTCTACAAAATATTTTTTAAACTTTATTTTTTTTCTTGATTAAAATAAAGATCAAATTCTGGTGTAGTAATAATGAGTAGTAAAAATCATTAAAAAATATTGGGAATGATTTTTAAGACAAATATTTGATAAACGGTTTATATTTTTACAATGCATTAGCATAATATTTTTTAAATGGGGCTGTGTTTTTTTTTGCTTATAAATATTTCTAATCAAGTGGTTGAAAATATATTATCAAGATGAAATAATAAAACACTCATACATGGTTGGTAAAAGAACCCAGGAAAAACAAGAAAAAATCAAGTTTTCAAAACCAAAACCATGAGCATTACACTGCCCATGCAGCCACGCCGAACTCCTTCACTATCACAGACGAAATGTGACTTCCAGCAGCACCTGCAGATGGTTTTTGGATATATAAAATAATATAAGTAAGTACACGTGGGTCCCATCACAATAACTACTATAAAAAAAAGTCAAACTAATCTCATCTCTATAAACAAACACATATCTCATCTTATCTCAAAAGATTTCAATACTATTCACACATATCTCAAAAGTTTTCATCTCATCTCCGAAAACAAACGAGGCCTTAAATCATTAGCAAAGTTGAGTACTCCCAACAAACGTACATGATTTCCCTGGCCATGCAACATATGGAAATATAGTATTTTTCAACAAACAATCAAGCATCCAATTGTTTATCAGGCTTTTTACCCTCCAACAAGCTTCTTCTGTAGATTAGAACAACTCTTTCTTCGTGCAGAAGAAACAAATTAAAGACAAAAAGAAAATGTTTTGAAGAGGGTTTTGAGCTTTCTGTGCTAGGATCGACAATGAATATATATTAATTAGACAATCATAGAAACAATTAAAACTATGTTTCTTAGATTTGCTTTAACCAATCACTGCCAAGCAGTGGTCTCATGGATTCGCCATTCATGCACGCCTGTCTGCACAAAATTTGAAAATTAAGCACGAGTAGGAGACAGCATATATAATAGTGGATGAAACTCAAAGAAAAACAAATAATAAGGTTATTTATTAAAATTTCCAAACAAACCGAAGCTTGGGTCGGTGAAAGGTTTCTTTCTAGTTGAGCAGCTTCTTTCTATATAGGTTTTTCAATCATCAATTATATATATAGTTTTTGCTCATTTAAAAAAATAAAATAAGCATATATATACACATTAGCAAGTGTGATTCTTTGAGTATTAATTACATCAACAAGGGACCCAAAATCTTTTGAATAAAATCATTAATGGATAAAAATAAAAAGAACAAATAAAAAGACAAAACTAGGCAAGACAATCGTCATGAGTTATTCCTGGGGATCTAGGCGCACGTGATTAGGAAATTACTTCGTCAGTGTTTCATCGATTCTAACTTTGACCACCACACGTGTGGTACTATTTTTGTTTTATTGACACTTGCGGGTCCCAAGGAAAGCCACGTCCACGTCACCACCAGCTTGGAATTCGCGTGTGTTTGGAATACGATAAAATAGGAGTCATACTGCTAAATATCAAAATTTAAAAGATTTTACTACACAACTTCCTATTATTCATCCACATTCCACACTCCATATTTTTTAATATTTTTTTAAAATTTTTTCTTAAATTTATTTTTTTTAAATATTTTAAATATTTTATTTACTATTCATATAAAAATTATTTAATAAAAAAAATTTAAAAAAAAATTTAAAAAAAAATAGAGTGTAGAGTGTTGGAAGATTGGAAAGATTTATTGAAACTTAAATGTTTAATCGACTGTAGGTATTTTCATGGACCGACGGACAAATTAAGCCGGAAACGTCCGTAACAAGTAAAGTAGTCATGAACTAAGAAACCTACAAAATCAATTAAAGAATTCAGTCAAATAATCTTGTGAATAGGTTAAAAAAAAACAAATAATCTTGCAAATATATATTTTAATTTATACATAACAAATATTGTTTTTCCATTTATTAATACGAAGAATATCGTAGAGAAAAACAGGATCTCGTGCTTAACATCGATAATATTAAATTTTACTTCCTTCCAAACATAAAATAGATGATCACATATATATATATATATATACACATACATATATATTCATCTTTTGCTATATATATGGATATTGTTATTATACCTACAATATATCTAGTTCCATTTGAATTAGATCATATTAATTTTATGTGTATCACTACCATATTATATGCTAAATGATATGATCACTTTGGAATAAAATAAAAGTGCTACGTACTAATGGTCAGAATATCCAAGGAATAGAAACACATAATAATTAAATAGCAAAAATTAAGAATCTAGAAGTAGAAATCACGCATGCTTTGATAGCCCACTTAATTAAAATCTGAAGACAGGACACGTTTGGTTGTATATATGGACAAAGATGGTGCTGGAAAATGATGGTGACAACAAGTGTTCCACTAAGACCAGTCAAGCCGACATCCAGGTTGCACATGGGGGCCATTGCACGTACGTGCGTGTATGGATGATTGCCAGGGGTATCTAGGGTTTCTTTATTCCAGTTTTTGTTCTTAATCTAGAAGATCAAAGCCAAAGACCTCCATTGTCTACTCCTCAAGTACCTTGTTATAATCAAACCACAACAAGATAACACAAAAATTAATATATAAAGCTTGAATACTTAATTAAAGAATATGATCATTAAGTTAAAACATTATTAACTATGTTCGTTCAGAATTTAGATTAGACATCGTTGAGGTCTTGTGTGAAAGCTACATTTCTAATATAAAACACCATCTTTCTGCAACTTATATAAGTAACCCTAGGTGTTCAACCACCGTTGATTTCGATATACCGAGGACAAAACTAACGTGATGAAAATGCTATATTGCATGACGATTGAGAAACATGAGCAGAAAACTTCGTTTTCACTAGGAGTATAAATTGTTGGGATAAACCGGTTATTAAATATTAATTTGAAGTAACAGCATAAGCAAATAAAAGAAAATTCAACAATCACACAAAGAATATTAAAATATAAGTGGTTCGACTCAATATGAGCCTACTTTCATTATCGGAGTCGGTATCAATGAATTTACTATCAATAAAAGTGAAGTAAAAAATATCAAAATACAAAATCCTCAATCCCAAAGCCCCATTAATACACCCAATGAACTTTCAAGATTCTTCACAAGATGATTCTCTCTCTCTACAATATTTGGCTGCCAAAGAGTTGAAAAATACTTGAGAAAAGCATGTATTTATAGTTCACGGCGCGAGAACGCTCATTTTAAACATTCGCTCGAACGGAATATCGAGCGAGTGTCAAGCGAACTAAGTTGGTTTCTCGCTCGAGTGGACTGTTGAACCATAGTCAAGCAGGGTTGAGCAAAAATCAAGCCAAGCCACTGAAATGGTATTTTCAACAGGAAATCAAGCCAAACTCAACATAAATAAATTTCTCCCTTTAAATATATATATATATATATATATATATATTTATATCTATAGTTTACGTCATTTAATTAACTTCGCTACATAATTTATATCAACATTACGTACGTGTAGTTTGAATGGGGTGCATTTGTTCAAAGTCCAAACCTTAATATAGGGATTGATATAACGTACTTTTTGTAAGAACAATAAGGACAATGGCTGTCATATCAATAGAGATTGAGAGAAGATTTATACATGCAAGAGATAGAGATGGATTTTCTCTCTTCCTTTTTTTTTTTTATTTAATGTGAAGGTATTATTGGGGAAGAATTTTCCACTACTTGTAGACTGGATTTAAGGCTTTGTTTATTTTTAGAGATGAGATGATATAAGATTAAAGTTGAAAAGTTGAATAAAATATTATTAGAATATATTTTTTAATATTATAGTTGTTTTGAGATTTAAAAAAGTTAAATTGTTTATTTTATTTTGTATGGGGATTTAAGAAAATTGTAATGATGGGATGGGAGGTTTTTAAAGTTTTCAAAATTTTAGATTTTGGTCTTGAAAACAAACAACGCATAAACTTCATGTCTAAGGAAACTATCACAGGTGGAGACAAGTTAAGCTTGGAAAAGCTGGCGGATAGTCCAAGGAACAAGTTAACTTCATAATTTGGGGCATCATTTGACCAAGGATTAGCCGGTAGTGGTAAGAAGATATGGTCAAGGTGTGATCTAGAACCAGATCAAAAACATTGTAAAATTGTTTTTTTCTATAGAAGAACATTGTATAATGTAATTAAAAATGAAGTTTCCTCTTTGAACTTATAATTGGGATCCAGCTACTTTGTCTCAATGTTTAAAACTAGAAGTCTTGAAACTAAACTAAAAGAAAAATTGTTCATGACTTTCTTAATTATATACTTACTATATCAATCACCGCCATTCAGATTACTTCTTCCCTCTGTAAACTATTATAAATACAGTGCATATATATATAATTATAAATTTATCTTTCAAATCAAATTATATCACGTAAATAATATGAGGTGTAAAGGCTTTCAAATATAATTATTCATATATCATCTTATTCTTCTAGAATTGCAAAATGGAAATTTGGTTGAGCTCTTTTTTTTTTTCACAATCACTTTCAAGTAATTAGAAAGATCATATTCCAATTAAGGATACCCGTCCTTTTATGATATAAAACTTAAATTTAAAAAAAATAAAAAATAAAAACTGTACCTGGTGAAAAGAATCAACCCGGTCGAGATATTGATTAAATGCTTCAATTATTTTTCCAAGTTTGGGCTAGGCTAACCGGATAAACCCTGATTGAGCATATATGTATGTGTACAGGTGCTTTTGCTCACTAGGCTCAGGTCCAGGCCAGCCAGGCTTTGTGCTGATTGCAGCCAGCAAGCCCCCAGTTAAACGGACAGAACTACTCGTACTCCACTTTTCCCACAAGTTTTAAATTTCCTGTAGAATCAAGCACACCCAGGCAACAACTAATTTTGACTGTAACTTTTGGCTAAAAGTGGCCCTAGGCCTTAGCTCAGGTGGTAATGGGGTCAGTAGGATTGGAATAATTGCAACTTTTTTCTTATCTTATCAACTTAAAAATGATGAGGTTTCAAGTAATTTTTGTTACCCAATGATACATAATCTACGTGTTTGAGTTTGTAAAGAGGCTCCAGTCTTGATATAAAGTCTCAGAACTTCTATTTTTTTCGATTTATGAGTTACATTAATCTTACATTCTATGAAAAGAAGAGAAATATATCCATATTCCGCAGAATCAAAAGAGGAAAAGAAAGAAAGAAATAGTCCCAGGTGTTGATTGCCTTTTGAATTTTATTCCTACTTCACCTTGGATGCCATACAAGCCTAGGGCTGCCCTAGATGTGGCAATGAGTGCAGCCAGTTCTTGCTTAGACACAGCTTTTTAAGGTAGGTAATGGTGGGAAAGCTCCATTATTAAGTTGAAACAAAAGGCTTATCTTTTACCACCTCTGTCTTCCATCCATCCAGATATAAAGTAACAAATTGCCATTTAGAGCTGCATAGTGGGGCAATAACAGTGGTGAGTATAGCACATCGAGTGACTACAAGATCAGAAAAGAATAAATACAAGGAACATTGAGTGTTTGGTGAGTGCCATTCACCAAATGATTAGAGCATTAAGTTCTGTGTGGCTCACTTTTACATATCAATTGGAACAACCACTGCCGAATCAGAACTAGGAGCTACTGAAAACCCCAAGCAAGATAGCAGCAGTACATTTTCCACCAAGATATACAAGGACCCGTGAATGGGATGCGAATTATTTTAATAGATTCAGTAGTTTGGAAGACTTTCTTGAGGGTAAAATTGCATAAATTACGTAGGAAGTCTCTTCATTCAAAAACAGGACTGCATAACAATAAGGGAGATTCAAAATGATTGAGCTACTAATATAGCATATTATTGAGTAAAATAATTGCTGATATTTCCCCTAAAGACGTTTCAAAACTGAGTCGTAATGACTAAAGAAAACTAAAAACAAAAAATGTTTAGATGGCTCTAATGGAATAATAAGATAAAACTACTTAGGCTAGAAACAAAATTTTTGTACAAGTCTCTCATACGAATATAGAGACTTAAGTTTTCATGGACTATATGTGTTCTCAAAAACTAATTTGCTCGCTTGTACATCAAACATTCTGTTTGTATTCATCTGAAAATAGCTTCGTCATTAGGACATGGCAAACCTTTTAGAACATCTCTTAAAGCATAGTAATGGCTATCACACTTGTGGTCTGAAATTAAGTTGCTCGAGAGCACTATCCTCTGAAAATGTTCGGCTGGATGCCTCTTCCAGAGTGTGAAAAACTCCCCGCTGATACCAGCCTGGGTGTCCGCATTCCTCTTTAGATAGAAGACGGTCCCGGGTACAAATAACTCTTCAGGAACTGTAGAGGCAGCTACTTCCTTTTCAATGACAATATTCTCTTTTGAGGTGGACACTAAAGTGGATACAGGAGCAGCAGGCAATTCCTCTCTGAAAGAAACATCTGTTCAAGCACCACAACAACATTTGGTGAATGGGAGATCGCAAAATGTGGCAATCCAGTGAGAATGCCCAGAATGTAAATTATGTAAGTTAGCGCATAATTTCCTCTGAAAATGCCCAGAATTGGACACACACACACACATACAGGTTCAAACTTGACATATGGAACTAGGGATTCCATACAAGTCCTAAACATTTACAGCATAGAACTGATCACAGAACCACAAAGCCCAGCACCCACCAATAAGAATAATCACTATGTCATCAGATGGTATATTCTAAAGCTACAGTCGACCTTGGGGCCAATGCAGGTTGAGCTTACCAGAATAAGTTCTTTTGTTCCTAAAGTCTGCATAATCTGCAAGTTTCCGAGCTACATCTTGCACTGAAGACACAACCTGCTTTGCATTTGTAACCAAATTTATTACATTTTTCCAGTCTTCCTTCTCAACCACACTCATCCTGTCAAAATGGAAAGAATTAAAAGTTCGATAAATCATTTTCCATTACCACCCATATAAAAGTTATGCCTGAGACAGAAGCAGCTATCTTCTATATACAGAAGAACCTATAAAATCAATAGGCTACCATAAATAACTGGCCCTTTCGGTAGGGTGATTAATATCTTCTATTTTATGTTCTTTGATGTAAGCAATCACTTAAAGTTCTAACCAAATACCTCCACCAAACATTACCAGATTATTTTAAAGTTAAACTGAGAGGGACATGTAAGGACACTTTCAAATGAATAACTATTTCCTAATAAACGGGTGGATGTTTACGCATTTTGATAATTTCTACAGACTTTAGTATTATGATCAAACTTGTAGTTATGACAATAACGTAAAATTACAATCAGATACTTAGAATGCTTAATTCAGTTTGATGATAAGCTAACTATAAAGCAATACACAAGGGTCAGATCATGTAAGGAAATGGAAAGAAAAATATATCTGAAAATATAGTGTTTGTCCAAGGGGGGAAATCTGAAATAGATTTTTACAACTTAGCACCTTTAATACCAAATTAGTTACTTAGCCTCCATGATGACAATGAAAACCACAAGGCAGGCCTTGCCCAGGGGTGTATGCATACTTTCATTTCCTAGAAAAAATTGAAAAACAAACTCCTGCACATTTGAAAGAGCGTCAATCTCTTGCAAGTTCAAACTCCTGAACATTGGAAATTCAGAAACAGTTTTGAGATTCCATCAGATTTGAGAGACTAGGAGAAAGAAATGCACTTAAAATTTACTTGCAACTTGCAAACATGAAGAAGCTCCTTGATATGAATGCTGCATTTGATTTCTAATTCTTTTTGGCATCCAGAATGCCTTTATTCCAAAAAACACCAGCTTAATTCATATGCTTACTGGATTTAGCATGCCATAAAAGAAAGGAAGTAATAGCTTCTGTATAGGTTAGGTTTTGCTTACCAATCAGTTTGAAGGATTTCATTCCTCAGCCTTGTTAGAGAAGCTATACTTAATCTAGGTATAATATCATCCTGAACCAAGGGGTTGGGGGGCGAAACAGTATGAGAATATAAACACGACAGAAAAAAAGAACTTCCCAAAGACAAGAATTTTATAAGAACTCAAAAAGCTTTGCTGCTTCCAAATAACGGATAGACTATCAAATGCATCCACCCACCTGCATAACAATGGTGGTAACGTAATCAGAGCAGCTTTCAGCAAGTTCTCTGGAGACGCAAGGTGGAGAGGCATATCCAACAGCAGAAACAATGTCCGGGCTAAATCCAAGCTCCTCAACTGACTTTCTACGAATCATTATTGCTAGTAAAGAAGCCGTAGCACCTCCGAGAGAATGACCCACAAGTCTTAACCTATATCCCTGTTAATGAATTAGGCTCACTACAATGATATGAAACCCCTGATAATACATAACAAAGAAATGAGGACAGAAAGAAAGAAAAAAAGAAAAAAAGATATCTGAAAACAGATAAAGTAAAATCTTCACCACCTTGTATTTCTCCAAGCAGTTCCTAATAGTTCCCATCTCATGAGTAAGAAACCAACGAGCAGCTTCAGCTGTGCCAAAGTGGGTGGAATACCCTTCAAATGTCACTTCTCCATCGCTCGAAGAAACAATATCAGTGATAAGGTCATAGACAGTTTGAGTGCCACGGATTCCAAGGATCACAAGTTTCCTACGGGCATCAACCCCAATGTAATATCCAGGTCTCATCAGACTGGAATTTTTTACGAACTTCAAAACATTGCTTTCTCGAATCATACTGTTCCTTGAAAGACCTGCAGCATCACCCTTATAACAACCTTTCGCCAACTCCAGATGGTAGATGAGGTCTTGCACCTAATATGCGAAACCATAACCTATTTAGAACTTTGGATTTCTAAAGCAAGATTACCAAATAAGTATACAAAATCACAGAACAAAAAAAGAGTGTTTATTGTGTTCATATGAATATATTATAGAATTTACTATTGAGTCTGATGTGATCTGAACACCCTTAACATCTTCAAATGGATTTGTAGATGCTTGACGAAGATAAATAAGAAATAAGCCAATTGTGAGATCACTCAGGCTCCAATCCTGGATTCCAATCTTACTCCGTTGAATGCTTGCAATAATTTCTGAAACCGACCGACTGACAGGTGGGGGTTTGATTCTCAATCCATCTTCTGCAAATTTCGAATGGTAAATAAGTCTCCACAACCAACACAACCTAAAGATTTCAAATTTCTCACATACAGTTACCCAAATGTAACACCATCTCCACAAGCTATATCATAAGATGAAAAGCACGACCAAACATAAACAGACCTGTTGGCAGAGCCCACCTACACAAATGCAGAGCTGGTTCAAGAGCTTTTGTGAGCCAAGCAAGCTCCAACCTTCCCTTCCTATCACTCAGATCTTCATCTTCGCAAACGTAGTTGCTGAGCCTAGAACCACTGGACATCTTCTTCTCAACTTTAGACTCCTCAGAAACTTCTTTCTGCATATCTGCTTCTACCTTATCTGCTTTTGACCGTTGCAGCTGAAACCGATTGAGAACACTGTACACATAACTTTGATACCTTCCACATCTCTTCAGACAATTTGTGGTAAAATCTGCCAAAAACAAAGTGTTAATCAACACGTTTTTATATACTGAAACAAGAAAACCCACATTTGTTGTCCATATTTGAGATTACACTCATAGGGTAAATCTCTCCAATTTATATTGGAGTATAATCCTGTGACTGTGAGTTGTTAAGTCCTTATCAAAATTAATCACCTGAGTGAACACATACATGTGTGTTATTTTAGGTTCAAGAGTGAGTAAATGGTATATCATAGCAGGAATTTAAGCTTTTGCCCAACTAGGGCTGTGATCGACCCAAGTTCGAGCAGGTTATGCCTGGTCAAGCTTTGCTCAATTATACTGTTATTAAGCTCGAGCTTGACTCAAGCTTTTTGGGTTGCTTGGGCTCGACTTGAGTAGAATATTTTCAGGTCTAAGCTCATGTTGAGGCTCAACTAAAACTCGAGTTACATGACTCGACTCAACTTGTTTGTTATTTTTAAATTTTCTTATTTTAAGAAATAAAAAACTAACATAAAGATCAATTTTTTTTAGTAGTAATAAATCTTTATTGATAAGCACAACTAAAGATTAAAAAAATAAAATCACTATTCAAAATATACAATAAATTCTACAAAATTACAATTGCAAATGCAAATAAATTTTTAATATGATCACAATTATGGGTTATTACTTATTAACTATCATATGACTACTAAATATGCATATGCTTACATAAGACAATAGTATATATTACTTGATGATTAATACATGTAAGCATAAATACTCATAGAAGAAATTAGCATATCTATAACATTTATAAAAGATAATTTTTTTTTATCGGTACTTATACGAGATAGTTATATCTACAAGTAATATCATAAATTTAGACGAAGTGATGAGTAGTCTTATCCATATAAGGCCTAGTAACCTAGTCCCGACATGTTACGCGTATTTATCTGATGTCTCCCAACAAATTTTTTGTTTAGAGTTCCATCTCAAACACCACTGATATTTGGACACCAAAATTGCTTAGTATTTCTAGACACATTATTGCCCCCATAAATTTTTTCAAGGCTACGGTTAAAAGAAGTGTCAAGGTATTACTTTGACAACAAATGAGGGGAAAATGCCCGAAAAGAAAGAACTAATACACAAACCTGGAAATTGTATCGCTCAGTTGTCACTAATATCTTTATAAAAACACAGATTGCAGCGAAATAAGAAATCCAAGCCCAAGAATTTGAAACATACAGCATTACTGCCCAAAAAAATGGAAAAAAAAAAAAAAAAGAGAAAATTAAAGAAAGGAGAGGTTTGAACAAGAAGCTGCACTTACGAATATGATGGAAGATACCCTTCACGGGTCGGTAAACCATTTCTTTGGAAGCGTAGTTATTCTTGTAATGGGGGGCTCGGGATATATGGCGGTGCTGGTTCTCGGAATCGCTGACGTTGCGTTGGGCGGCGAAAGCTCCGAGCGAAGGAAGGAGGAAGAGTCGGATGCCGTGTGTTCTAGAAGATTACGGTGAATTTAACATCGTGAGGGCGTTATCTAAGGAGTTGGGCTAAACGACAGTCGTTTATGAAGGTGCAAAGAGAACGAAAGTAGGACAGCTGGCGCTCTGTCTGGAGCTGGAGTTCTTGTGGAGCTCTGTTCATCTTTATTTCGTGCAATTTGTAGGGAAAAAAAAAATTAGGCAGAAAAGGTTTGAGTCTAATTTCTGTTATTATAGGATCTATTAGTATTAGATTAGAGACATCTATCTTCAAAATTTCAATTATTTTAATGGATTAAAAGAGTATAACACTAATTTTGTTTTCATGAAATGCCAAAATTAAAGAATCATTAGACGTCATTAACTATTAAGTAGATATAAACAAAGAGATAATCCAATTTTACTATGTGATATCTGTTATTAAAATTACTTGTAAGAGTATTTGCAATTAGAGTGTGCAAGCGTCTCATACTTATTTTAAAAAAAAAAATAAATATAATATTTATATAAAAAAAATTAATTTTTTAATAATAATATTACTATTTTTCAAAAAAAATACACGAATCTTACACAACTAATAATTATATTTAATATTACTCATTTTTTAATAACATGTCATCTTATAATAAGATAGAATATAACAAGTCTATACTTTAAATTTATCTAATAATTAGTTTTTTTTTAATATTTTTATACTTTTAAACCTAATTTGAATGTACTTAAGTGCGCATATATTAGGATTATGCCTAAACATTTTTTTCTTCAATCGAAATGTAGGGTGAAATCTTCCACTGCAATGTTAGGATTAGGAAATATTCTTCCTAAATTTTATTATCTTTAATTTTATTTGTTGTTATGGCATATTTTGAGTGATTATATATTTAAGTCATTTAAAATACGTTACATTAACCAGTGTAATTAGTTATAGTAAAATTTAAGATAAAGAGCAGCATTCCTCTTATAACCAAAGGATGAGAAAAATGTTCCAAATATTTTCTAATTTCATTTAAAATGTTTGGATTCTATCCTTAAACTAATATATGCTTTTAGATTCACCTGCAATTAAAATTAGATTCATTACATATATTATTTTGTTGTGTTCTCAAGACCCTGTATAGGACTGGCAATTGCGATTCAATTTGTTTGAATCGAACTCAAATTGTGTTAAATTAAATTTAGGTTAATAATAAGCTGATCTTAACTTAATACGTTTAATTAAGCATGTCGAATCCCTCAATTCTAATCTCGCAATTGCACGTCGGATTCATGTGGGTTTGCAAGCTTTAATGAAAGATGTCAACTTTACATGTCAAAGGCCAGATTCCGATAGTTTCAAATCAAATTCAGGAATTATATGATTATGGCCAAGAAAATAGGTATATTTCGTGAAGATGAAACTTTTAGGGCGTTTTCCGAAATTACAGCAATAATCTCCTACAAAATCTTTCTATAAATACCCCTCTTTAGGGTAACGATTTCCACCACAGCCGCTGGCTAGGGCATCGCCATGAAATATGCCGTCGCTGTAACTCACCAGTCTCGCCTCTCCAGAAGCCCTCCGTTTGCCGACCAATCCCATTTGCCATCCCTCGCCCTTTATGGCTGATTGCCATTGGTCTTTCACTTCTCTTCCTACTTATCAAAACCCATTGTGCTGGTCAAATATATGTCTGCATTTATAGGGTCGCAGTTGTATATATGAATTTGTATTGTTTTTTTAGAAAAGTTGTAAATTTTGAAATAGTTGGGGGAGAATGAGATGATGATTATATTATGTTTCCCTATTGGTTTGATTGCCGATATGATGGCGTCAACGTTGTATTAGCTCTAGCTGATCGTTTTCCTCCCGTTGATACTATTCTTAATTTGCATATTTGTTAAATATATTTGTCGAATCATTCACTCAAGAAAATTTATGCACATATACGTGTATTCACTTGCTGTTTCTGTAAATGAGATTTATTTGTGTTTTTCGAATATTTTCGGTCTGCTGGTGTTGGAGAATGACATGATGAATAGAGGATGTTTCCCTATTGGTTTGATTGCCGTCATGATGGCATCTCTAAGTATTAGCTCTATCTGATCATTCTCGTAACGTTAATCAGTATGTTATCAGGAAAACAAAGTTCAAGTTTCCGACATTGTTGTGCTAATTGTTTGCTAGAGTGATGTGGTCGTTCTGTTTTCTGATGAAATAGATCTTAACTTGTGGTATGACCATTGGTATGTTATCAGGAAAAGTGGAAAACAATGTTTAATTTTCCAACACTAGTTATTTGCTAGTGTCATATATATGGTCATTTTGTTTTGAATGGAATAGATCTTAACTACAAGTATGCCACATTAAGCAGCTGAGTTTATCTTAATGTAAGTTGGAGTGGGTAGAGGAGGGTTCTATCCTTCTTGAACAATAAACAGGGCCTCTAAAGCTCTTGATATCATGAGCTGGTTGTATTTTTCCTGTCTTTTATTTGTCAATGACTGAGTTTGTGAATTCAATTGGATACTGGAAAATATATTATTTTATTTGTTTAGTTTGATTTGAAAAAGCATTCCGTTACTGTATTTCTTCTATTTTTGTGTTTGTGTATTCAGGAAATTGATTTTCAGCGTCATGTGTCTATTTTAGCATCTGTCTTGTAAACTTGTAATGCAGGACCCACGTTTTTCTCTCAATCTTTTGTCTATTAGCAAGCATATCAACTTGGTGTTCTAAATTTGTAAAATTCTTGCTCCCGTATGCCCTCTTATATTGATTGTTTTTGCACTGGAGGATTTGTCCAACTTTGATTGTTGCTCATTGGTTTTATGAGCATTTGAAGCACTTGCTTTAAGTACAAAAGGATAGATTTTGTAAGATTTTGGTTGCGCTCTATACAGCTCGCAGATAAATGTATATGAATCTTGTTCTTTTTTACTTGAGGCCTAGTGAAGAGATTATTAAAATTGTTATTCCTGCTAATCCAAGTTTTATGCTTTGCTTGTTTGCAAGCCTATAATCTAGAAGGTTCAAGGATGAAAGATGCCTATCTTCTAGATTCGTTTCCAGTTTCAGCATACGGAGTTAAGATATTGATCTTGTTGTATTGGCCTCAACATGTATGAGATTTCGACCATAGGGGCATGGTGCTTCTTGGTCAACCTGGAAAATCACTCTTCCAAGTCCCTTTCAGAGGCTCTGCTATGATTCGAGGCCAGAAGGCAGACGAGGTGTTAATTGGACACAAGATGAGTTTGACCAGCGTTCAAACGTCTATGGTGTCTTGACACTTGCATATTGAACCCAGAAATCAATTGGCTCGTTAGGTTTCATGGGTCTGATTTGGGTTTGGAGTTAATGACTCGGGACTGATTCATATACAATCTGAATCTGACATATGACTCAAACTTGATACATGGCATGGCATTCACAGATAACATTACACGAAATTAATGAATTATAATTGAGAGATTTAATCTGTTTTATCTTAATATTGGTAGTATTAACTCGTATATAATCCGAACTCAGCACGAGACATATTTATAAAGAAATCTTTTAGCTATAAAGAGATTCTATGAAATCAAATTAAATCGATTTGATTGTAAATTTATTTTTATTTTGAAGTAAATTTAGCATATAATGTAAAATTATGTTAATTTATAAATTTATTTTTATTAGATTTTTTGTGATTGTACCATTTATTTTTTTCAAAAGTTTATCCAACTTGAGCCGTTGAACGGTCACTGTTTACATGTTTTGTTTTTTACCCTAGTATAGTTAGGTTCGGTTGCAAGACTTAGTTGAGTTCAGTCTAATTATAAGTTAATTTTTAACATCAAAATATTCAATTTTCAAATTACTACATCTATCTTAACTCAAAACTTCATTTTACAGGGAATTCATAATTTTTTTTTTTAACTTACCAGGTCTTTATATTTGAGATCTATAATTTTTTTTAATTTTTTATAAAAATATTAAATTTATCTTAACATCTAAACATATTTTTAACTCAATTTAAGTGAGATTCACATATTTTTTTTTACTATTCAACTTATTACCATTTACAAAGATCTGAACTCAGCTGGTTGAATATCCAACGCAGCCTAAACCGTGCGGTTTATTGATTTTTCTAATATGTTGGGGTCCTTTTTTTTTTCTCTTTTAGTTTTGAAAGATCCTTTCGTGTTACATGTTACGTTAGATGAAGTTACAAAGATCCCAAAAATAATAAATTCCACAAACTGACCTTATATTTTTACAGACTTTAAATAAAATATAATTTTAAAATTTAAAACATAATATTAAAAAAAGAATTTTTAAATTTTATATTAATTTTATTTAACTTTCTTTTTTTAAAATTAATAAAATACATAATTCAAATCAATTAACTATCATTCACATATAACAAGATATAATAAGATTACATATAGTCGTGAAATGTATAAATATTATAGAGTCATTTTTTAAAAAAATAAAATAAAATATTAATTTTTTTTAAATAAATTTCATATTTATTTATTTATTTTAAATGATTGCGTAATATTTGACTGTGAGTATTTCAACGACATATTCTAATCCAAACGGGCGTTCAGCCTCTCGCTAGAGATTTCATTTCGAAATCTCCACTGCGGCAGTGCCGTCCCATGGTCATGCTTTTGGACGATAATACCCGACTCTTTACTTTCCTTACAAATGCCACCTCCCTCTTTCCGAAGTCCCAAGTCAGAGAGACAGAGACAGACAGAGGGAGTTCAGTGTTTCACCTAGACTCCTCTTCCTTCTGGGATGGCTTTCGCTTCGTTTTTTGGGAGAGTTCTATTTGCCTCTATCTTCATACTCTCTGCTTACCAAGAGTTAGTGCATGCAATCACTTTTCTCCCCCTAAAAAAAGATATTATATACTTACAATGCTCATATTCTTTATCTATTTTATTGATTCTTCAGTGTATATATATTCTTTAGGCATATATTGATTCTGGGTTTTGATCAATTTTCGTTTTACATTGGAAAATCTCTGTTGGATCCGTTGTAAAAGGTTGCAACTCGTTGTTTGACCATCTAAGACGTGATATAGAATATAGATCTGCATTTTCTGTTTTAGCATTTGTTTTTGGTAGAAAATTGAATGATGGGTTTGAGTAATTGAGTGTCATTTACCCACCTAGTTTAATTAAGCTCATCAATCACTTTGAGTTCGGCTTGTTATGGGTGAGTGATTATTAAGGACAACGTGCTGATGAGTGTGCTCTTCAATGGATATCCCTCTGCCCATAGATAGTTCTTAGAGTCTGATATTTTTTATTTTCTCGAATGGATGAAGTGGACTGCCCTCTGTTCTCTGCTAGTTTCTTCGAAGTTTGTGTTCTATTCTGTTTAGAAATCTTTGGAGATGCAGCCATATTAGATGGATTTTTACTAGGCTGTTAGTGTGATCCGCTGCTAAGTTCCTGATCAAAGCCTTTTCTTTAGTGAGAATGAATCTTTTTGGTAAAATTTTTAATTTGCTTACTTTTATCACTTTGGATTAATCTGGTAGTTCGTACTGTGAAATTTTAATAAGATTCCTTTATTTTTCCGAAGCGCCTCTCTGGGGGAGGTTCTCATCATGAAAGCAAAAGATCATTTCTTTGGAAAAATATAGCAAGGGAATTTATTTTGCCGAGTCTATCATTTTCACGCCCGAGCGTTAATATTTTTACCTGGTTTGTTTTCACAACAAATCTCATCTTATCTCGTTATTACAATTCGTAGTATAAGATGTTGGCCTGTCTTCCACTTTACAGGTTAAATGAATACGGGGTTGATGGGGGGACGGCAGCAAAGGCTCTTGGACCAAAGTTTGATATCTTTTTAAAACATGTTCAGTCCCAGTCCCAGGTTGCCGTGCAACTGCCAGATATCCAAGTGAGAATCTCGCTCTCTGTTTGCAACTTTTTTTTTCTAAGTAAAAATTAAAAATTAAAAAAATTAAAAAATAATAAGATGAAAAAATGGAGAATCTCTCACTCCAACAACCATACACAGCTAAAACACTTTTGGTAAGCTGCACTGGACAGTGCAATACTGCTATTTCCCTTTTCCTTACCCTACTCACAAAAGGATTTATCACTAGAAATAGATTGTGCTGATACTATGATATACATGGTGAAAACATTAATAGAAGGCTAGATGTAAGAAGCCCATGATAAAAATAACTAAATTAATTTTTTAAAAGGTACGTGGCTTTTCTCTTTCATATGGTCTGTCCCATCAATTAATGGGGTTGGGCTTGTGAAGAAACAGTGATTCAGTGAAGAGTAAGTTTCGGGTTTTTAATAGGAAGGAATTTTTTTTAAGAATTTCTTGCATTTGTACATTAAGAAGAAGATATAAGGAGTGTATTTGTACATTAAGAGTTTTGATTAGATTGATATTAAATATATCTCGCAGTGTATGCTCTTCTCGTCAGTAACATCACTTTTGTTGCTATATATTATTGATGTTTTGAGTCTTGACATAGGTGAAATATTTAGTAGCTGCAGCTATAGCACTGAAGGGCATGGGAGGAATCCTCTTTATATTTGGCAGCTCTGTTGGGGCCTATCTTCTGGTTGGCATTTCAACCATGTAGCATGGTTTACTTCCAATCTTTTATTTCTACCTTGGTTTGAGGACGCTTGACTCAGCTGCCACTGCCCAGGTTGCGTCTTGGTGCTGTCTTTTTGGGTTATTCACTAGTGTTGATTTCCTTTGTGCAGCTTTTGCATCAGCTGATTACAATTCCCATTTTATATGATTTTTACAACTATGACAATGAGGCGAAAGAATTTGGTCAACTTTTCATCAAATTTACACAGGTTGCTATGTTGCCTATTCCCTTTCCTTTGCCTGTACATTTGAAATGTGGCCACTATTATATTAGGTTCAAGATTGTTTGATAAAGTCTCAAGTGTTATGCTTCTTCCTTTTTATTGCAGAATGTGGCTCTTTCTGGGGCATTGCTGTTTTTCATCGGGATGAAGAACTCGATTCCTAGGAGGCAATCCAAGAAGAAGGCTCCTAAAACGAAAACTGTCTAGAAAGGAAGTGTAGCCGGAAGAGACATCGCAATCATGAAGAACCTATTTGTTCGTTTCCGGTCTTTTCTTTTGACACTCATAATCTGAATCATCTAGGATGCATCTTTTAGCGGTTATGTTTTAGGACCAACATTTATCTTAAGTATTTTATTACACCGTTCCCCTTTCATTTCACAAGGTATATTATTTATAATGGACTATGAACCTTTGCTCTTGTGCTCGGGAGCAACTTTCTGACAATGACCTATGCAAAAGATGACCATTTTAAGGAAGGTTTTGTGCATAAACCTCTTGCATATGAGGTGAAAGGAGAACCATATTGCCCGGTCCTAGCCAATTGTTAGAGGTCTATGCAAAAAGAGGATTACTACTCTTCATCTAACATTTGATCATCCTCACTCACGTATGTTGACATGATACATTTCAAGTGGTTGCCTTTATGAATTACTTAAATGAAAATCACTAAAAATGTGCTACATTGTAGGCATGATAGAGGATGAAAAAATCTAGAATGAAGAAAAGTATTACTCATGCAAAAACAAACAGATTTTTTTTATCCGGAACTATTCAAAGTGGATAGAGCAGATGTTGTCTTCCAAGTGCTGTTTTGCTATCAAGCGGTGGACCTTGAGGTACCAATACCACCTTATCTGAGGGCGGATAAAGAACAAATTAGAGAATTTTGATGATCTTTGTTACCTGGTGCTTCCCAAAGTAAAAATAAAGCTCCTTTTGACCCTCCAAAAAATTTAGATTCCAAGAAGCAAAAATAGCAAATGATAATGCTGTTCTATGACCATATAGCAGGTGTTTGGTTCCATTATTTTCCATTGTTATCTATTCTGACCGTTTTAGATTTGATTCTTTTCAAAGAAAATTATTTTATTCGCAAAAGGAAGGGATATGTTAAAAAAATTGCCTCACAACTGAAAAGATAAACCAAGCAAAGAAAAACAAATGAATCACATTTTGAAGGAACTACAACAACTAAAATGTGATTTGATACTGCTATGAACATGCTTTTTTCACTTAAGCAGAGCCATCACACGTGGATTGGGAATGAGACTGGAATTAAGTGAACTTTGGATTCTATTAGTGTCCAGAAGATAAGACTCTAATATCATGGTGGTAACTATTCATAATAGAAGAACTGTAAAATCATATGTGCTTTTATTTTGTAAAGAAAAATTATATTCTTCATTCAGAATATACATATACATATATGAATAGTCAATTTAAAGTAAGATTTTACAATCCAAATGAATGAAAGTTGGATCATATAATAGTTAATGGGTACATTATTGATTACCCTAGGAGATCCAAATGATTTAGATTCGATTGTCTCTATTCATGGTTTGAATTTTGAGGAAATTATGTCATATTCCTTATGGTTGGCAAAATCAGTAAGAGTATAGAAACTAGAGATATAATTGTCGTGAACTGCATTCTTGTACTTAAAAAATGCTTGTAGTTCATTTTTATGATTATCTTAATGATAACATAGAACAACAAGCAAATGATCATCTACCTCATTAGAGAAACACCGTTGAAGAATTGGCCATGGAGACATCAGAACAGGTAACCTCATGTGATCATCTTGATTTGATTTTTGGTTAGGTTACGTGGTGTACTTTCAAAAATTTAAATATAACATATAAATAAATGAAAGTTCGCATATGTTTTTACAAGTTATAGAAATAAGTGATTTTATAAAAGATCAATGCATAAAAGAGTGATTGAAATCCATGTATCAATGTAAAGTCTGTAATGTCGTTTAAATTGTCTGAAATGTATAAAAAGTCTAATGTAAATGGGTGTTGGAGACAAAACCATACATTTAAAGGCAATGTTAAACGATATAAAGTCGGAGTTGTAATTAAGGATTTCACTCAGAAATTAGTATTGATTAGAAAGAGATTTCTAATAAATCCGAAAGAACTCATTAAGGATTACTATGATATTAGTAGCTAATTATGGTACAGAGTTACATCAAATAGATGTGAAAATAATTATAAAGTGAAAGTATGAAATGTACAAGAAACAAATAAAATGATTACTTAGAAAATGTAACAAATTTTTTAAAAATTGATATCTGAAATTTGATAATGCCAAAACTATTTTTGGATTTAAGAAAAATATTTATTATTAATGTATATACCCTAAGATTAGTATGAGTATATTTGTATTTATGGTCATGCATGTATATGACTTTTTGGCCAGTATGAACCGTGGTTTATAGTATGACATTAAAATTATGTCTCTAAATAATTTAAAAAATGAAGTTGCATAAAGTTTTAGAAGATTTTACATGAAAAATTGTTGTTCAATAGATGCTTTAAAAATAAAATATGACATCCTTAGTATTTTATAGTGTTCTCAAATTGATTAGGTTGTTAAGAAAATTCTGTATATGATTATTATAATAAATCTGATGACTGCACAAACTTGTATAAGGTTGAATATCAATTTTTCAGTTGGCATTCTTGGTTGTTGCCAAAGAACCCAAGAATGTTTGACCAAAAAGTTGTGAAAAGAGTGCAAGTTATTTGCAAGAAATTAAAGACTATATTGTTACTTTTAGAAAAACTGATACTCTTAAGGTAACTAGATATTCAGACTCTATTTTGTGAGATTACTGTAATGATAAAAAATATAGTTATGGTTATATATTTTATGAAAAAGTATGAGGCAAATCTCTTATTGCTTCATGTGCAATAGAGATTAAGTTTGTGGTATGCTTTGAGGCCACAATATATGGTATATGATTGGGAAAATTTATTTTAGGACTTGAAATTGTTGACTTATAACCAAACCGTTTAGAAAGTATTGCAAGAATTCCTCAAAATGTTTTTCTCTGAATGATAAGTATTTAATGAAATTTTAAATACCTAGTATTCAGAAGAAAGTATAGAAATAAATATGTTCATAACAATAGTGTGTTAATGATTATAATTTAAAGGACATGTTAAAAAGATAGGTCATATGCTTATACCCATGATGTGAACATGTTAAAGAGATTATTGATATGCTTTGTTATTGGACATTGAAAAATATCTATTATAGTTGTTTCCGTTTTCTTGTCTTTTCACTTTATATGAACATTAAATGGTATAGATAAATGATGACAAGATAATGCCTACAATATTCATAAATTGGAATCCAATGCATTATAGTATTAGCTTTAAGAGTACTAATTAAAGATTGTGTTGAATTGAGTTATTGGTGTTGTGGTACATGGAAAGAAATTTGCTGATCATATAATAGAGGATCGCCATAAGTCGCATTGGTAGCTGGTTTGACATTGATATTACAGAACTCATGTAATGTATTCTGAGCTATAAAAGTTTTCTGGAAATAAATTTGCGCAGTATGGTTAATTTCTTATAATAAACTCATGAACGGAAAATATTATTTTATGGGCATATAGGCCAAGTAGGAGAATGTAAGAGTTTTATTTTAACTCTATGTCCCACACACCCATATCTTGATGGGTTTAAAATAGTTCAATATTTATCACTTAATTGATGAGTCACATTAGGATGAGATTAACTCCAATAGGATAAGATTACTCTATATCTAATCACAATAGGATACAAAATCTCTAGATTTTTTATGACCAGAAGCCTATAGATAGTACTAAGGGGTTAAAGGTTCTCACCAACAACATTATTGTGCATCTAGTCATCAGGAGACACTTAAAAGCTAAGTTGTTAGGGCGATCCTTCTATCATAATCAAGTCAAATTCTTCGTCGAACTATGATGGAGAAAGGTACATCTTTTAACTGTTATTATTTTATTATCGTAGATCATAAAAGATCGAAGATCCAATTATTCTTTGTGTAGCTTTTGCATAAATTTTATTTGGTGTAAATTCCTCAACAATAAGCTGTCTGTAATATCGTAGGAAAGAGATTACGTAACTTCGACAAAAAATAACGCGTGTCGCTTCCATTTCACCAAAGAACATGCCGTCTGTATATTCATGTCCACATACTATGTTGTTGTCCTCGTGTGTTGCTAGTGGAGGCTAGAACTCACATTTTTTTGTCTGTGTATATACTTTTTGCATGTTATAAGCACGCAACATGTCAATATTTTGCCACCAGAACCATTACTTCATCTTCATGTGTGAAACGTGTCCGGACTGCAATTATCAAAGATATGTTATAGAAAACAATCACAATTCGCTTGGAAAACATTTAAAAATTAGCTGGATGTGAGCAAAAGAGCTAACGTTTTCACATTTTGGCAAGTAGTGACTACATGCCAGCCTAACTAAGCAAGCAAAGACTTTCGTTTTTTGGGTTTCTGGTGATCACCAAGGGACCTGAAAATCTGAGGAAAATACATTTCCTGTTTAATTTACATTTTGTAACGTCTGAAGATCACTATATATACATGCCGAGCAAGGTCAAAAGTGGCTATCTCGTTATCTTGGCCTTTTCTGCATGCATTTAATGTTGCTCACACAACTTAAAACCACAGGCATCTATTCTACCTGATCTTTCATTCAACATTAGCAGCTAGTACCCTTTTTTTCTTCTTGAATATAACCACTTCCAACGCTCTATAATTTGAGACAGAAATTCATGAATCTCGATAATTCAGAATCCACCACCTCAGGTATGGAACTTTCTATTAACGCCGGAATACCCGTTCTCGGAAATGGGTTGGGATATGAGAGAGCCAAGGAAGTGAAGGAATTTGATGAAACAAAAGCTGGAGTGAAGGGACTTGTTGACTCTGGTGTGGCCAAGGTTCCAAGGTTCCTCATCCATCCACCAGAGAGCCATCCAAGCTCATCTCCAGCCACTATGCAGTACTTCAAAGTTCCCGTGATTGATCTCCGAGGCTTTGAAAGTTGCCCCCGGGCTGAGATTATCGATGAAATACGTGAAGCATCAGAAACATGGGGCTTCTTTCAAATTGTTAATCATGGAGTTCCGGCTACTATCATAGAAAACATGTTGGACGCTGTGCGAAGATTTCATGAGCAACCAAAGGAAGAGAAGATGGCGTGGTACTCGCGAGATTACAAGCAACGAGTTAGGTACTACTGCAACGGTGACCTCCTAGTGTCAAAAGCAGCAAATTGGAGGGATTCAATTCTATTCGATTTCCAAGATGGACCCCTAAACCCTGAAGCTTTTCCTCCGGTATGCAGGTACTTAGAAATCTACAACCGAAAATGAATAATTCAAAGCCAAACACACGCGTATGTACTGTCTTTGCAAATTTAACCAAAACACTTGAGAGTGTTGGTTTGTCTTCAGGGAGTCTGTGAGAGAGTATATGAAAAACATCATCGAACTAAACAAAGGGCTGTCAGAATTATTGTCAGAGGCTTTGGGGCTTAGGAGTGACTACCTGGCTCGTATAGAATGCATGAAAAGTGAATCACTGGTTTGTCACTACTACCCAGTTTGTCCGGAGCCACACTTAACCATTGGCACAACAAAGCATTCAGATCCATCCTGTCTAACTCTACTTTTGCAAGATAGTATTGGAGGCCTCCAAGTCCTCCATCAAAACCACTGGGTCGACGTTCCACCAGTGCAAGGAGCACTAGTTGCCAACATCGGTGACTTTATGCAGGTAGCCTAGTTTCTGTTCACATAAATCTCATGTTTATGGTATTATCCATTCACAAACTGGTTTTTGTAGCTCATCACAAATGACAAATTCAGAAGCGTGGAGCACAGGGTGCTGGCTGGAAGTGCTGGGCCCAGGGTCTCAATTGCATGCTTTTTCTATCCAAGTCCTACTCACAAATTTAAACCCTATGGGCCAATAAAGGAGTTTCTATCTGACAAGAATCCACCCGTATACAGGGAGACTCATATTAGTGAATATCTTGCCTATTTCAGATCGCAGGGGCTGGATGGCAACTCAGCCCTTCCTCACTTCAAAGTCTAACCCATGCTAAATAGCAGTAGAGTGAAGGTTTGAGGTACTGAAAAAGGCATTTATATCAGAGGAAGCGTCATTTATATTATAGTTTTTTTATAGCTTTATTTTTATCTGTTTTTGCAACTTGTTTCATTATAATCTAGGGATTCTGGAGGGAAGTAGTTTTTTTATTGATGTAACGATTTTAGATAAATGAAAGAACCGAAAGAATTGGGAACAAAAAGAGATCTAAAATAGAGTTTTGCTACTGGGCCATAAATTTCAGATGGCCCAGTAGCGGCACCCCCACGCGGTTTATTATTAAAGAAAAAAAAAACACATTCAAAATAAAAGGACATCTGAAAAACATAAAAGAGGAAAGACAATAGATTCATTCTTTCTTTTGTTTGGAGTAATACTAGGTATAATCTCCGAATAGACATATCGCGCAAAAGTCCATTGTAAAAAAGTCGATCCCATTAAAAAAAGTTTTTTTTTTTTTTTTTAATGGCAAGATCCAATTTTTTTACAAAGAGACTGTACATGATTCGTCTATTTGAAACTTGTACAAATTATTACTCGTGTTTATGTTTTTTTTTTAATAAACCATGTGGCACCATGTGCTTGTGCCGCGATAAGCGGGCCATCTATAAGCTTCTGATGGCCTAGTAACATTATTCTTTAAAATACTGGTTCAGGGTTTCTCTCTTCTCAATATTAATCCAACTTCCAAACAAATAACATAAACAATTTCAAGTAGTAAATAGAGGGAAACAACAAATGCCATCTTTACATTTACACACTGCAAAGTAGAGAGAGAAAAATGCTCTCAAGATAATTGTTTGTTTTCTTTCTTTCCATCGTCCTTGGTCTTTCTTTTTACCCTTTTTCCTCTTTCTTTTTCATGTGTTGGGGCGGGGGGCGAGAGTTTGTTCAAACGAAAGCCTATAAATATCAAATACGACTCACGATATTTTACAGAGAAGCAAGCCTACATGAAAATCTCCAAGAGCCGACAAGCCATCATGGTTGCATTGCTGTTTTGGGTTGCAATATTTGAACAAGGGACCACAATATATCCATTCTGTGTATGCTTCTGTTGTTCTGGCCCTGAATAATTAGAACTTCCAAATAGTCAACAGAGTCAATAAGAACCAAATATTCATCATCCATATTTCTGAACCTACCTCAACCACAAAACATATCCAAGTCTTCCCGCCCTCAGCTTCTGTTGCACCTTTTAAGATTGTCAGACCCAAACTTCTGATGGTCTCAGCTATCTCAAGAAAATGGCTGCAATCCTCACACAACATCTGCACAGATCAGCTAGTCTAGTGGTAATAGTGGAAATTAGAATTAAAAAATAAATAATGATATGAAGGATAAAATAATTTTCTTTGGAGAAGTAAATTGGACTGTCATGCATAATCTATTTAGTTGTGTCTCCTTGCCTTCTTTATTCTAAATCTTACTTCCAGAAACAAAATTAAACCTGTGTAAAGTTCTACCCATTAGTTATACATACCTCTACAAGCATCTGGCCACTCTTGTTAAGGTTCTCTACAATTATAGAACAAACTTTCAAATGGCCTCCCACCTCCACTGCCCAGCTTGAACCGTGTTCAGCACCGGAGGATCCTATAATGCCTGCAGTTCCTTTGTCATGCAACTGCAAATTTAGTAGTAATATATAAGAAGAGAGGAGTGGCTTAGTATAAAACAGATATGGCCATGCTGATAGGTCGTAAGACATTAAAATCTCAGTTAGTTCATATCAACTTGAAGTCTAGCAGTTTATTGCCTGATGGACTTGGAGAAGGTATGAAATCCCCATACAAAATATAATAAACAATTCAACTTTTTCAAATCCCAATACAACTTTTTCAAATCCTAATTCAACTTTTCCAAATCCCAAAACTAAAACATAATATTTTAAACTTTAAAACAAAACACAAAATTCTCATCTCACTCCCCAAACTAATTATTAAAAACAGATAGTTTACTAGAGATGGACAATACTACCACCAGATTGACTTGGAGGAGTCCACTCCAAAGGAATTATAAGTAATTATCTACAGGCACCGCCACATATAATCGAAATTAAATAGTGCTCAATATTATGCATACTTGATTTAAAAAACTGATCGTGCGATCAAAATCCACTTTTATGCTTCCTAACTTAGGAAGGAGGTCGGTTTTAAGTTCTTTATCCATCAAGCCTGTGCAAGAAAATAGTTGATGGTTGAATGCCTAAGCTTTTACCTTTGAATTGGTACATTTGTTTAGCTTGTCAGCATGCTTAGTTACACTTTGCAGGAAGAGCATGTGTTTGATTGTGCGTTCCAGCAGTGAATCAATACTGCACTGCAAATGATCACAAAAATTTCAGCAGATATTAAATCAATAATGACTGGAACTATCGCTAGACCAAAACTCAGCAGGCAGAACAGATTGCAAGAAAGTTACCTTTGATCCATTGGGCACCAGCTCCCGCAGCTCCTTAATACGGTCTTGGATCAATTGTCTGTCCCTAGGCCTAGGTCTAGAATTTTCACCAGGCCTGGATCTCTTTTTGTTGTTCTTAGCTGGTTCGGAAGATCTCTCCAGATGCTTACTACATGTACTTGTACAATTTGATGAAAAACTGGTTGGAGATATCACACCACATACCCCTGATGAGCTCAAGCAGTGCTGTTTGTCCTCCTCTAAATGAGAGGACTGTTCAAACGGATAATGTACAGAAGTAATAGCATCCACGGTATGACTGGAAGACTCTGGATTAACCTCGGTTGTGGACAGAGACTGCACCGGTTTACGCAACAGTTTATCACTTTTAACATCACTATCACTTTGGCAAACATTGGACACTACTGCTTCTAGAAGATGATCAGGGTAATAATTGGATGTCAATTGGCTACTGCTCATCTCCTCCGGCATCTCAATAATTACTCCATCTTCAGTCTTCGCTGATTCCCAATTTAAATAATTACTTGTTTTGAGGAAAGCCGGTCCAAGTGCTTCATGAAGCTCACAGCCAGCAGGGAAATGCAAAGATGTGTTCAATATGTCCATGTGACTTGTCCCAGCTTGAAATTGCAACTTTTCTGAATCTCTGTCAAATTTCATGTCTGACGGTTCAAGTATCTGTAACAAACCATTTTTGTAAAAAACTTTACCATCCAGCTTAATTCTGTCACAAACAGCAGATTCAAGGAGGTTCTGGTCAGCTGGAGGTATAACATCACATAAGTTGACACTAACTACAGCAGAACCGTGCGACAACGAACAGAAATTGGGTTCTGAACCCCCCTCTGTATCTTTGCAGCCACTAATGTCGCCACCACATGTCCTGCCACCAACTAGTTTCTGGTGCTCCAAATAGATCATGTTAGAGTTTGACGAATGCAACTGGGCACTTTCATCACCTACTGAGTTGCATAATTCAAGCTGCTCATGATCATAGACCACTTCCACTGCCTTTCTCTGATAAAAACCATGCGGTATAAATGCACAAGAATTGCCTCTATCTTTCCCAACACATGGAAACATGGACAACCAAACATCTGCTCCTTCTTTGTCTATGGCTTTATCAGAATTTCGTAAACAATCAGTAATCATCACCGAAGCCGAACTATTTGCCGGCACATCTTGCTGAGAAAACAGACAGTTGAATATTACTGTCACACAGTGATAAATTTGCGTTGCTTCATATATGTGCATGAGAGAGTTACCAGATGTAATAAATTCTTCATACTACTTAGTATTGGACTAGGTATATGCTCTATTGAGGAACCTTGGAGATCAAAAAAGACATCTCTAATATGATTCACCAGCTTTATGTCTTCACCGACCTGTTTTTCTCAAAGAAAGAATAAATAGAAAAGTAAATCCAGCATCAAATCACCTCTACGTTATGAGTTCAGAAACTTCAGAATTGGAACATTTTGCATAGGAGGATGAAAGTGGGATGAGAGTGTGGTTTATAGCATCACTATTGCATAAATCCATGCAGAAAAACAACAAGAAATATTGGGGGCATACTATGGAGCATCCAAGCATGCGAATCATTAATGAGTAGGTACAAACAAATGGGATAAACAAGTGCAAGACAATAGTAATTCATATGACACTTGTCAAAAAGGGGAGAGTTTTTTTGAAATAAAACAGACACAAGAATACCACTGGCCCAGTTGTCTAGGAGTACACCAATTCCCCTCCTTGGTGATCACCGGTCCATTTTACAGATCTCTTTTACGTACTGTAAGGATCTGCACTTAAGGCAGTTATCACATGGGAGTGTGTATCTTACCACTTAGACTGAAGACTAAAAGAAACAGGTTCAATTCCACAGTATAAGGAAACTAATTACTCTATTGACATTGTTAAGACATCGCTTAGACCACTCCACTTCTTCTCCATTATGGGAAGAACAACTTAAAAACAGATGTCTCAGTTGTTTTTACACAATTATTACCATTCTAAACCTGCAAAGCAAAGTCCTGAGAGAGGAGATTAGGTGAAAGCCCCATCCTTTCACCATTAAAACTGCCCTCATTATTTAGTGTAAAAGCACCAACTGATCATAAACAAAAATGTGTAGTACAAGGAAAAGTTGAACGGTTCATGACTCGCTATTCACTGCAGAAGTAAGTACAGAGACAGAGAACTATATTGTTGTCTGAATTGCTATAATACCAAACTAACAACCCAAAACGAAACAAGCTGCACAAAATAAGCCTTTTGAATCGTACATTATTCAAAGAGCCAAGCTGCACAACTCCATGTGGAGCAACAGGAACAACAGCAATAGTCTACAAGACAAAACAAGAATAATTTTGTTAACATGATATACATGGGAACTTTAGTAGAAAATGCAAGAGTAAAGCCAAAAAAGATAGAGTTAATGAAAGTGTTTGACAATGTAGAAACAATTCTCCCACAGTGTAGTCATCAATCCATTATCATTACGAAACAAGACCAAGTTAATGACATAATCTCTCTCTTAGTCATATGCTTATGCATTGCAATTCAGATGATGACAATTCAGCAACACATAAAACGAATGTGACTGAATTAATATTCACAGTAATGTCCCCAACGAATTGAAGATAATATAATAAACAAAACAACTGGCAAGTGCATTGCAGAAACAAAAACCTCACCATCCCAAGCATTCATCAGTTCTTACAACCTTGAAACATAGTAATGAAAGTAGGCATACCCTGATCCCTGCCGAAAATTGAGTTTGCCACCCATCACAGTACTGAACACAACAACAGGGGAGAAAAAAAATTAATAACTTTAAGAATGTGTGGCAAGTCAATTAGACATGTGATGAGCTATTCTGGAATCAGTATGAATTGTTGAACAATAATTTAAGTTCTATGTAATTTAGTTTCATTGAGTACCAAGGAAGTTCATCACCTCAAATGACAATCGGGAACTTGTAATTTGCTTATCTGCAAAGATCCACTGATGCTTTCCCGTAACTGCCACCTGTCCAACAATCCTGTGAAAACGAAGGATTAAGATGTGAAGCGATGATGCAAACCAGAAAGATTGACCACAAGCATAAGCCTATTTAAATGAGATAATTTTAAAGTTTCTAGATTTAAACAAAAACGTAAGGGGATCCGAAAAGAAGCAAAACGCGGGCAATGTTCACAAAACAAGTCAAAAGGCCAATCAGTGAGAAGAGTCCTACCCTTCTCCCAGAGAATATACATGATACGACATCTTTGCCACGGCTAAACCTAGGGGATCATGCGAATAATGGCCATCATGCAACTTGTCCGGTGTCTTGCTGCAGCAATTATTCCCCGGAGAATCATGTCGCTCATGGAAGTCATAGTAAGCATCTTCCCATGTCAACACCCTGCAAATGAAACCATAACCAGAATGAAAAATCACCAAGTCATCATGCTTTTCTGCATAAATTCAATACAGACAATGTTCAGCCCAAATTTCCCTCAATACTAAATAATTATTCAGACCTCGAAACTTAAAGAAAAAACAGAGAAAAACTAAACAAAGAAATTATAAACTATTGAAAAACAAAATTTTAAGATGCATAGCACGTTCCTTTATGCGCTCAAATCCCAAACTAGCTGATTAATCGACCATGAAATACCACCCCTGTCAACTTGAAGAGAGAGAGAGAGAGAGAGAACACAAAGAGCAAAACTGATTACAGTCAACAAGTTGGCATACGCACATCCTCTCAACAAAAACATAAAACAAAATACATAGACACAACTAATGAACTAAAGCATCAGTATATATCTTAAGTGCCACGAAACTCGCATCTTCTTTGAGCCAAAAGTTCCATACACTTCGTTTCCCAGAAAACTACCAGTCCCTTTTCCTGTTCCACTTTCCTCAGCTATCTCGGCATCCAAAAAAAACTGTACACACATGAGCTAAGAGAAAAGCATTCAAAAACTCACATCCGAGAGCGGTGTTTAAGCTTCCAAAACACTGCGTACATCCAGTCAGTATTCAAACAGAGGCCCCTTAGCGTCTGCCGTAACTCAGTGTTACCAATAGCACCAACGCCACCTCCCATCTTTCTCTCAATCTCTCTAGTTATCTCACCGTCCTCTAACATACACACTATTCCTCCAAAAACACCAAAAAGCTTAAGCCTTAACTCCCTCTATACGAGCCTCTTCCAGCCTGCTTTCTCCGCAACCCAGCTCGCCGCTTAATCGGCGGTCCCACCGTCGGCAAAAGCAGACGATCCGTACCCATCTCCCTCCCGAACCACCCAACAACCCTTAATCCTCAATTCCTTTCCCAAATCGTTTTAACACCTCACAGACGCGACAAATAAATTGGTCACTCCGTTTCCACAGTTCGCACAATTACCCATTCGGAATTCAAATCAAGGTACGATCAGTCGTTCTGACAATTGAGTGCGAAAATTTTCGTTTAGCTAATATCGGACGACATGGGTGGGCTTGCTCTGGAAGATGAAGAATGGAGCTATGCAAATGGCTTCGTTTTTCGAATTGGATTTGAAGCTCAGAGCTTGGGGTTTGAATGGGAATTGGAGTGAGATTTCAAAGGTTCGAGCAACGTGTTGGTGTTGCAGCTATTTTGGTGACAAACAAAAAAGCTTGGGACTTTTCAGACCGGTTTAGAGAAGTTAAAAAGATAAAGCGTTGATGGTTTTTCCTTTTGAGAGAGTTTTGGTGCAAAAATGGTGGATCGGGGAGTTTTTGTATTGGAGCTATGAGCGCACTGGTTTTACATTAGGCTCACTCACAAACCATTCTCATATGGTACGCGTAATGCACAGTGCGCACCACCTATTATCCTATGCATAAGGCGCACTTTAGCACTGTTCTCTTAAGCAGTTTGGTTCTTGAAAGCGTGAATTGTGAAGAAGAAAAAAAGGCAAAGGGGAAAGAGGTCAGAGGAGGAGGAGACACAGAACCAGGACCAGGAGGAAGACCTATATTTAAGGAATTTTTGAGGTATCCGTATCAAAATCCAAGAATTGGGTTCTTGAGTACACTTTCTAGCTAGTGTCCTTTGATGGCCAACAACATGATGCTCAAGTGAGGAAAATGCCACTTATCCTCCCCTACATTTTTCAATCCCTTTATTGAGAGACCTTAATGAAAACTTATCTTCCCCATCTCCCTCCCTCCTCTCTAAGGTCCTTTTCAACAATCATTTTATTGTCCAAAAGTTGTGACACCCTTTATATTGCTTTGTCACCTTCCATTCTCCCATCCTCTTTTCTTACTCTTTTAGTTTGTTTTCGAACTTGAAATATATTAAAATTGATTATAATTACAAATCTCCGACCCACCTCGGTGGACGGTTGCTCATCGGCGGTCGACGGTCACATTCAAGCACGACCATCATGACTTGTTTATCTAGATAGACACATTTTAGTTTTTGATTTTTATCTTTTATGATATGTTTATATGGTTTTGTGTGTGGTACTCGTGTGACATGTTTATCACGTAATGTTTCATGCATGCACCTCACCTACTCAACATTGTTTTACGGATCCCATGATTTATGTTTTAACAGTGGGATCTTGAGTGATTATTGGCATTGATTTCTAATCATTTTTCACATTTTTATTACTTTTTCTTAATTCAAATTTGCAACAATTAATTGCGTAGTTAGGGGGGAAATTTACTAGTCAAGAAGGACAAAATTACAAAATAAGGTTGACATCGAAATTATGATCACATTTCTCATCATCAAAAATAATTACCTACCCAACTTTGCTTTTGTTTTAAAGATTCAATTTGTCGGAAGTAATTAATTGAGAGAGTTCTATATTTTGTTCACCGGTAATATATATATATATATATATATATATATATATATATATATATATATATATATTTAGGCATAATCATCATATATATTCTTTCATGCATTATATTTTTGGGAAGCTATCTTAATCATTTATGTTTGAGATCAATGGAATTAAAAAAACACAGGCTATAAATTTAATTATACAAAAAATATATAATATAAAATATTTATTCTAATAAAAATAAATATTATAATTCTATTATAATTATTAATTATAGCTATCTTAATCACTGTTGTTTGAGCATGCATGGAATTAAAAACAAAAACACAGACACACTAGATAGATCTCCTATATATGTTTTTGTTTTCCTTTTCCTTGTCGTATATATTGGAAGAGATTCATGAGATGCTTTAGACAGTTATGATTAATTATTAAAAATTAAAATTAAAACAATAAATGGCTTTTAAGCCTTCTTGATTTTCATTGGAAAAAGTCATGAATCAAATTATGCACAAAGCCAAGTTAGTGAAGCAAATCCCAAGTTGCTTTCCCATGTACAGAGAATGGGTGAGAGAAATGAGTAGGATCATGAACGCAAGGAGACAAAAGGGCAATGAATATCTCTCTTTCTTTTTTGTTTACTACTGTTGTTCCTAACAAAATGATTTGGAGTAAATCCACAACATCATGAGCTCATTCTTAGGTAAATATTAGACATGGTATTTTTCAAATTTTTTTTTTTTTAATTCGTCTTCTTCTTTATTGATCACATGATCAGAATAATATTTTTTGTGCTGTCTAAACGGAAAAATTACTTAAAATGTACGTACCATATCAATCAATATATACGTATATAATCATTAAATATTATATTAAAATTCAAGATGAAAATAAACATTATTTTTATTATTATTAGATGCTACTATAAATTAAATATATATAAAGAAATTAAGAGGTTAGTGTGAAAATCTTATTGACTTTTTCGATTTTGCATTTAGATTCCAAAGGTCCACCTAGTCTTATCATTTCTATCATCTCCTACAACTTTTTCTTGCTTTCTCCTTAATTTTCTCTCCTAAATAGAGAGTACCAATTGGGAACCCAAGTACTAGATCTTGTAGCTTATTTGCTTTCACTAACATGTGATCTTGAGGGGTGCATGCATGGTGACTGATGATCCTTGGTCTCCATAGTCATGAGTAATTTTTGATCTTTCTCTTTCTCACACACAACACACACTCTCTCCCTCTTTAAGTCAATATTGACGGGCGTGAAAATGGAAGACCCATTTGAAATCCAACGTTACACATGATATGTAGTACTACAAGTGGCATTAGTGGCCATTACCCTGACAAATTATTCATATTTAGTGATTTGAGATTGATTTTTATTGCTTGTGGCATTATTTGTAACAAAAAATGTAGTATAGTACTCCATTCTTATTTTATTGTGTTGATGCGATCGATATTACTATTCATCGCCTCCCTTTATTAGTTCTTTTAATTAAAAAAAAATCGATGATATATATATATTACAAGAAAAATAAACATATGTGACAGATTATTTACAACAAAAACGACAATTTGTAAGTGACTTATTTTGATAAGAAATAATAATTTTCACTAGAAATAACTAGTCACAAATAAACAGTTTTCTTGTAGTTAAACAATTTCACATCAATATAGTGAGATAAATAGAATATAATATAATAGAATATATAGAATAAATCTAAAAGAATATATATTGCGACTCCTTACCATGTTGATTAATAGTGTTACCTAATAATTGTAAAAAAAAAACAGTGTTACCTTATAATAAAATATCGGGATGTTTCGAGTATATATATTTTTCTTCAAGTATAAAATAAAAGTCTTTCAAAAAAAAAATGAATAAAATAAAAAGCACAAGAAATTCTTCAAGACACCAACTCATCATTAGCAAATCTACTGATAGGAAATCCAATGGAAATTATCCTTTATAAAGATATATTTCAGTGAAAAGATAACTCTTCATGATTAATATGATATATATAAATATTATAAGATGGACTTATTATTAATTAGATTGATTAAATTCAACTTCTCAAGTAAAGTACTCACGTACGTAGTAATCAACATACTAAGAAAATAAATATAGCACCAAGACAGCCTGATATAGTAGTCAGTCAAATGCTGACCTTGTGATGTTGGTAGAATATTTCCAATTTAACTAAACCCTCTGAGCTTATTGAAATTAATCCATGATTCTAATACTGTCATTATAATCAATAGAGAAATGTTTTAGCCATACGAAAGAGATTCTATAAAAGTAAACTCATAAATTGACGTGGATTGGTGTGATTATATATTAAATTGTAAAGCTACTTAATTTTATTATAAAATAAATATAATATATTATATAAAACCATGTCAGTTTGTGTGTTTATTTTTGTGAAATTTTTTGTGGCTATAGTTACTTTTCTAATCAATATTACATGTAAGTGGCCATTCATAAAGGGGAATTTATTATTAGATGTTTTGGCTACGTTTGGTTTCTCTCCTTATGTCTGTAACCTGATTAAGACGTATATTTCTATGCCTTGATATTCTATTATGATGAATGGTACTTCTCTGTGGTTCTTTAAAGGGGAACGTAGTCTTCGGCAGGGTGACCCGCTTTCACCCAATTTATTCATTATCACGCAAGAGGTGTTATCTCATATCCTTAAGAATTCTTTTGAGAATGGTACTATTGGTCAGTTTACTCAATTTAGAGGCACCCCGCTTATCTCTCATCTTATGTATGCGGATGATATTGTTATTTTTGCTAATGATGGAAAAAGATCTATGAGAGAATTGATGCAGGTTTTAACTCTCTATGAAACGTGGACGGGTCAAATTCTTAGTAAAGAGAATAGTGCTATTTACTTTTCTAAAAGCATTCCTTTTCATAGGATATCTTCTCTTCTTTGCACTACTGGTTTCATTGAAGGGTCATTTTCTTTTAAGTATTTGGGTATTCCTACTATGGATAGGAGGCTCAAAGTTTGTGATTTTAGTGAGTTGCTTGGTAAATTAATAAGAAAATTAAGGGTTGGAAGATGAAGATGTTTTCTGTTGGTGGTCGGACGATTCTTCTTCGACATGTGCTGTCGAGTCTAGCTACTCATCTCCTGGCTGTTTTACAGGTCCCTCACATTGTCATTTTGGCCTTGAATAGCACTTAGGGGTCCCCTAAGTGCTAATTACCCGATGACTAAGCATCCTTTGTTGAAAATTAAAGACTATCGTATTGGCAATGGTTGGGATTTCTCCTTATTAGAAAGACTTGTGGGTCATAAGAAAGCTTCTAACTTGTGTCATTTCTTCGCCAGGAGAAAAGATGGTAAGGATGCTCTTATTTGGTTGAAAGACAATGATGGTAATTTCTACCAAAAGTACTTGTGATTGTATCCAGGTTAGGGCTTCCCCTTTACCTTGGGCTCAGTGGATTTGGTATAACAATCTTCCTAAGAAAATTTCTATTATGATGTAGAAAGCTATTCATAATTGCTTGAGTGTTGATGAACAAATTAAAACTATAGGGATCCGATGGTCCCTAAATGTAATTGTTGTTCCATGGGTCAATCTAAGAATTTGAATCATGTGCTCTGTAATGGTGAGTTTGCTAGAAAAATTTGGCATATGGCTGCTATTCAGTTAGGTGTGCACGTGAGAGTTTTTCATACTTGGAATGAGCAAATTAGTTTTTGGTTTCGACGTGTGGGTAATTCTTCTCAACTTCGTATTATTTTTGTCTTCGCCCTTCTATTGTTTCTAGGAAGATTTGGGACTAGAGATGCAAAGCTCCGTATGAAAACAAAGTTGATACGGTTGATTCGATGTGGAAAGTTATTAAATTTTGTATTCGTCCGATCTTGCAACTGATCATGAAAGTTACTCAAATTTCTAATCAGGATATTGCTATTTTAAATAGATTGTATATTGCGGTTTTATTACCTAAGCCAAATTAGGTTCATGTGGTGAGATGGTTGAGACCTGCTCAAGATTGGGTGAAGCTCAATACGGATGGTAGTAGTTTGGGTAATCATGGGTCAGCTGGTGTTAGGGGCGTTATTCGTGATAACTGTGGTAGGCTTTGGTTGGCTTTTTTTGTTCATTTAGGTCAAGGCTCCAACAATTTTGCTGAAATGAGGAGTCTGTTGGAAGGGGTTCGAATGTGCTATTAGATGGGTTTTTCTAGGGTTGAGATTGAGACGGATTCTCATATTCTTGTTAACTAGATTATTAAAGGTGATTGTAATATTTGGTACCTGGAGGATTATTGGGATGATTTATTTCGTTATTTCACTTGTATGGAGTATCGAGTTAGCCATGTTTATCATGAAAGAAATGCTATGACTGATTTTCTTGCCAAGAGGGGCGCTGAGGGTTTAAATATGGATTGGTCTGAAGACTGTGATCTTTACGTGGTCTTATTAGAATTGACAAAATTGGTCTTCCTTACTTGTGCACCTCTTAAGTTGTCCCAGGTATGTTTTTGGCTTTTTTCGGTATTGATATTTTTACTTGCATTGGGTTTTTTGTTTCTCTTTTTCTTGTAGGTTCTTGTTCTTGTGTTATTTCTGGTTTTCATTTTTGTGTCCTGAACTTGATGGGAATATTGTATTTTTAGTTTTGCTGCATACAACTGAGCCGTGAAACCGTAGGGGAATCAGATGCCACGTCAGCCATTAAAAAAAAATAGACGAGGGAAAGAAATTAGATTTCAGATCCAAAATTATGTGCCAGTTATCTTCTTCTCCAACTTCTGGTACTGAATGCGATTCAGACCAAACAAACCTTTCCTCCAACAAACCACAACAGCCAGACATGTTTATCCCTTTGATCCCCCGGACCCCAACACTTCAACATCAAAACGAACATCCCCACAAAACCCATCTTCTACTTTCTATCACTAAAGCTAAGTGCATATTCAATATAGCTTTTTCAATGGTAACCGACCTTTTGCTCTACTTCCGCTCCATTATCTCCATGCTCTTCCTCGGCCACCTCAACAAGCTTACTTTAGTCGATGGTTCCCTCACCATTGGATCCGCCAACATCACCGGTTATTCTCCTCTCCGGTCTTGCCATGGGAATGGAACCCATTTGTGGCCAGGCCTTTGGAGCCAAAAGATTCAAACTTCTTGGCCTTACCTTGAAAAGAACAGTGATTCTACTTCTACTGACTTCCATTCCGATATCAATTTTATGGTTTAACATGAAGAAGATATTGCTCTTTTGTGGTCAAAAAGCCCATATTGCAGCCGGAGCATAGTCCTACATTCTTTATTCCCTCCCAGACCTCGTTGCACAATCTCTTCTGCACCCTATACGAATAGAAAAAGTATATTTGCAAAAGGCCATATGGGACACGATGCCCCCGCGGTTTCCCAAGCCTGTTGCAAATAGATTTTTCCTTGTATTTTGGTTGGAGTTGTTATGGTTTTTTTGATGTCTAGGTTTGTTTTTTTTTTCTTTTTATTAATTGTATCACCTAGATATCCAGTTGTAACAACGGTCTTTCCTCCACTACAAGTGAGGTCTATCAATAAAATTAAAGTACCATCATCTTTTTTTAAAAAAAAAAAAAGTGGCCATTCATAAAGAATATTTAACCCTATATTATATAGTAATAGTAACGGCCTGTTGAACTTTACTAGTTTGAGGAAGAAAAAGTGGGTAATTTAGGCATGTCTTTATAATAAAAACACATACAAATCTACTAGCTTGTTACTGATCTATTCATCGACCATTAATCATTTTGTAACATTATTACAAGGTTGATAGCTGTCCAAAACCCAAGATGTTTTTCTGATCAGAAAGTTACTTTAATTAATTAGGAGATTGCAACGGAATTAGCTGCATATATATCAGTTTTAATAAGATTCATTAATGCAGAAAAGGCATTGTTCGTGTAATCCTAAACGAGACATGCAGTTTCATATGTAGGAAAAGTCAAGCATGATCGCATTTAATTAAGAAACAAATTAAATTTGTACTGAGAAAGCGACATCCATCCATCCCCACCCCACCCCACCACACCATATGCACAAGATGGCCGAACGTACAAAATGCGCTTTCTAGCCACGTTTATTTATTTATTAATTAATGTAAGATCATTAGCTATCTAGGTGCTTAATCTAATATCATGAGCACTTGCAAGATCATAATAATTGAGTTTTAGTGCCATTTGGCCCATTTCTTTGTGATCCGTACGTACTAGACTACTCAAAGTTGAAGAACCACCATATATAACCCTATAAATGTACGTTCCATTATTGTCGATAGATTAGACCAAAGAAAGTTTCAAATACAACATTAATAATTTTGATTGGAATTCAACATCACTAAGCTAGAAGAATAGTCATGTTCGATCGTTTGATTTTTCCTAGTTCTTATAAATTAGAGGGGTTTTTTTTTTTTTTTTTTTTTTTTTTTTTTGCCCAATTTTAAGAGCTTTTGATATCTTAATTTAGTTTTAGTCATTAATTGCATGCATGAGATGAAATTAGTTAAATCGATGTCCAGCTTTTATTATCTCGAGTATCGAGATTCAGCATATATGTATATGACATGATTTTTCTCCCCCACCTTGACCTTAAACAGATAAGATTTCTTTCCCTATCAACTCATGTTATCTTTCGACAGTGGCAGTCACCATTAATGATTACGAAACCAAAGTGATCATGCCAGGGAGTGCATGCATGCACTAGAGAACAGTACTAATACTACTACTTGAAGCTGATGCAGAAATGGATCCGATCGAGCTGTTGATAAAAGGGATCAGGATCAGATTCATCTGCACTGAATTGTGAAGAGTACAAAACTCGATCGATCAAAATCTTGCAAATTTAGCTTTTGCCAAGCACTGAGCCGCAAAATTACCCTATATATGATGATAATGATGATGACGATGATGATTATCCATTGATTTTTCGTAACCGGCAATGTAAGTATTGACAGTGAAACTTGAAGTATCTGTCAACAGGCCGATACAAAGAGCTGTACGTACGTCTGACCTTATTTACAGTGCATAGTTTCGGCTCAACTTTATCAATAGCTAGCATATCATGTAGATCGTGGTAGCATGCACGCAGTAGCTTCCATTTTTAGTGACTTTTTATATAGTCAACCAAGTATTAATTACCCTAAATTCCACTATATGGATTTCTAAACAATTATAATATATGATCTGTAGCAGCCTCCTATCCTTTTAGATTCCTTGGTACTATACCCTTTTATAATACCAATTTAGTAAGATTAATAGATTCGACCGACCTTGTAAAATGACTCCAATTACAAGTTAATTACTCAAGAAGGAAGTTCATTATTGATTTAGTAGGATTAATATTTAGGAGAGTGCACAAGAGGTAGTGCGTGTTCTAGAAAATAACATGAAAAAGTGCGTATACATCGAACCACACCTAGTTATAATTACAATTCATGAAAATGAACTCTCATGATCATATATATGCATCGAACCACGTCAACTTACAAAAAGATAATTTTTTGTAATTATGTTTGCGCGCAGACTAAGCATTGCTTAATTAAGATCAGATCATTATGATAATAACAAGTTGTACTGGCACATGAGCAGCCACCCCTTAGGGAGGCCACTAGCATAGATATTACAAAGAGATATAAATCAATGAGAAAATCAAATTAATAGATACAATCTCTCTGGTCTTATATTAATTATTCTTCTGAGATTTTTGGGATACTCTCGAGACGTTCTCGAGAAAAGTATACCCAGCTTGTAAGGATGTGCAACTCATCATGATTTGACTAATATTGGAATATATACACAGGAATCCCACATAGATCTGCATCATCATCACCTCTTTCACTGTTTTATAAGCTGATAGATTAGTCACTTTAATTTAACCAGGAATTTATAATGAACTTAATCAGACTAGAAGAACCTCAAGTCTTCAATATTGGTTGCCTGAAACTCATCTAAAAATACTTTTGGTTAAATTCATCCATGCGTCGCGCAACATGCATGCATGCATCAAATCTGAACCAATAATAATAAACTATTGTAACTACTTATTATAAGTACTATTGATCATTGCCAATATTGATATATAGTTTGCGTATTTAATTGGTTGTTTTTTTTTAATGAGGTTGGCATGCATGCATGCATTAACAGATCAGATTCGATTCCTTAATACGTACTCATCTTCAAAGAATGGGGAAATATTGTTGACCTTTGCTAGCTCTTTCTACTTTACATGTCAAGAGATCAACTTACAGCAGGCACCACATGAGGTTTACAACAAAAACTTCCACAATTCACACATCTTTTATAATTGGTAAAGGATATATATATATATATATATATAGCTAAATTCCTCAGAAGAGAAAAAATAAAATCTGTAGTACATGAAACAAAATCCATATAAATATATATATACATACTTTTTAAAGGCATTAAGAAGCCCAAAATAAAATATTAAAACCCTATGAAGATGTGATAAGCCCAGATAATCTCCAAGCTAGGCGTGCCTGCCTAAAGCTAAACAAAATCAACGGGCCAGTTTTGCCTACGTACTTCAATCTGCAATTAATTTAGTAGTATAGGTTCGACCCACATATTTAGTGAGTAATCCGGCCCATTGATAAATGTGGCAGGCAAGTTAGTTCATGTGTAGGAAGAGCATTAAGATTGGACCAATATTTGAATAAAAATAAATAAGGAAAATCTGATAATATATGTTTCGTGATATATAGACTGTACGCGCACGTACTCGGGTAGAAATACATATACAATTTTATTTTATATGCAGGATATATATATAATTTAAATTTAAATGAGATACACAACTCAAAAGTATTAAAATTTTAATTATGAGTTAATAATTATTGGGGAACGATAAGGAGAAAATAGTAAAGCAAAATAGAGAAAAATAAGCACACACAATACAAGATTTACATGGTTGGATAACGTGTTTACGTCCAGGGAGTTGCATAAGATTTTATTTTTTATTTTTGATAAGTGAGTTGCATGGGATTTTATTCAGAATGAAGTTTACAATACATTGGGAGAATACAAGATTTATCTCTCCTCACAATCTCTTCCTCTCTCTAGGGCCTTTCCTTTTCCTCTCTCTAAAGAAATCATCTGTCCCTCTCTAAAACAGCCTCTAGCACAATTCTCTCATTTAAAACATGTGTGTGTGTGTGTGTGGTGCAATGAAAACCCTAAGGCAGCAATTCGCTCAAACAGAGTGTCGAGTGCACCTCGAGCAAACGTTTTGTTCGATATTCACTCGACTGACCTATCAAGCGAGACTCGAGAAAACTCTCTGCCTGAGTTTTACTTGAACGACTTGTCGCGAGGGCATCAAGCAAATTTCTGTCTGGCGTTTTCTTAGCTCACAAACCAGACTCCATAAACCCAACAATCTGCCACTTAGATACTGGTTCAACCACATGTTAACCACCGTCTCCACCACATGCCCTTCACCGTTATAGCTCACAACTCTTGTCTTCAAGGTAGAAGACCAACTCACGTGTAGTTCCCTCAGTTAATGTATATGTAGGGCAACTCACAACTCCCATTGCATTGGAAATACCTGGCCTCGTACCATCCCTAGCACAAATAAAAAAACAATAGCTAAGGCCCATTTCTCTAATTTAGACGACTAATCCCTCGTGCTGCTGCCATTCTATTCAATTTTCAGTCGACGTGCCCACCTTTTATACAATGCTTGCTTCCTCCTTGGAATCCCAGTCAACTTCTTGGCAGCTAACTCTCACTTGCTCAATTTTCCATCTCACAAAATTTTACTGTAGCTCCGTGGTTCACCACCTTCTGTGAGTAGGATATAGTTCAAGGTAAGTGAATACTACTGCGGAGGTCTAGTCATTCGTCGTCCTGGCAGCTCTACAAGCAGCAACTGTAGGTGTAGACGATCCTGGATCATCAATCCTACTCTCCTCCTCTCTCCTGGCTCTGCTCTACATTATGGTCTCAAAAGATCTCACCAGGCTTACAGATTTTGATTTCATGAGGAACTGCAAAACTGACTCTTTTTACTTTCTCAACCTCACATTCAAAAGTGTTTTCGTCTTCTAATTCACGTGACCAAGTCTGCTTTGCTGCAACTTTGTATTTTTCTATACATCACTAGATCTGAATGTCAAATACAAAGTGTCTGTTCTTTGATCACAAGCCAAAACTATTGCTCCCTTCATGACCTTCCATGCACCTCCCAAAAAGACTATTAAATAACTGTTGTGTCTGACTTTCTGCAAAGTCCACACATTTTTCCTTGGGAGTATGATGCACACATCTCTTGCTCCCACTACATTCGGTGTTTCTCCATCAACTATGTGTACCTTACCAAAATCACCAACAACATAGTTTTGCATGATCTCTCTGTGTGAAATGTTATGGAATGAAGCCCATGAATCCAACACAATCGTCAATCGAACTATGCACTGCAAGAAATAGAACACCTTATATTTATTTAGTTACTACGTTCACAGAGTCATCCTTAGTCTTCTTCAAATTAATGCAACCACTTTTGACGTGGCCTGTCTTGCCACACTTCTAACAAGTGACCTGCTGCCCATACCTTGACATGATCTTGGTTCCGTTTTTGAACTCTAATCTGTCATGTCTCCTACCCCGAGGATTAATGTTAAGGGTAGAACTTGAACTAGAGGTTTCGTCAAAATCTCTCTTTGTACCTCCTCGATAAGAATTAAATCCCAAACATCATCATATTTCAATTTCATTTTACCAGTAGAATTACTCACACCTATTTTCTTGGCTTTCCAATTATTTGGCAAATATGACAACATGATCAATGCCCGAATCTCATCATCAAACTCAATTTCGACATGACAATTGGTTTGTGATAGTGTTAAACTCATTAAGATGTTGGACAATAGACATACCTTCTACCATCTTGAGGTTGAAAAATTTATTCACCAAATGTGCCTTATTACTCTCCGATTGATTTTCATACGTACTAGACAAAGCTGTCATGAGATCCACTGCGGTCTTTTCCTTGATAATGTTGCGTGTAACCGATCTTGACATTGTGAGCCATATAACCCTTAGAACTTGTTGATCTAACAGGTTCCAATCAATATCTTCCATGTTGTCTGGCTTCTTTCTCAACAGAGGAAGATAGAGCCTCTTCCTTTAGAGGTAATCATAGATCTGCATTCTCCAGTATCCAAAGTTTGTGTCGTCAAACTTCTCGATTCCAACATTTACTTCTTCTCCAACACTCCTTCTTACTCAAACAGGCTTGACGCTCTGATACTAGTTGTTGGGGAACGATAAGGAGAAAATAGTAAAGAAAAATAGAGAAAAATAATTACACACGACACATTACTTAGTTTGACAATGTACCTACATCCACGGAGTTGTAGGAAATTTTACTCAGAGGAAAATTTACAATACACTGTGAGAATATAATATTTCTCTCTTCTCACAATCTCTTCATCTTTCTCTAGCTCCTTTCCCTTTCCTCTCAATGAAGAAATCGTTTGTCTCTCTCTTAAACAGCCTCTAGCACAAATCGGTGCTTTAAAACATATAAATATATTTATATGTATAGCGTGGTGAAAATTCTAAGGCAGAAATTTTGGATTATTCGCACGAGCAGAGTGTCGAGCGTGTCTCAAGCGAACTCTATGTTTGATGTTCGCTTGAGTGACCTGTTGAGCGAACTCTCTGTCTAAACTTTGCTCGAGCGATCTGTCGTGCAAATACTAGCGAACTTTCTGTTTGGTGTTTTCTCAGCTCACAAATTAGGCTCTACAAACCCAACAACAATATCACATTAACTGGTTGTAAAATATTGTCTATATCATTATCTATATTATTGTTTGATTATTATGTAATTTGACCCAAAAAAATACACAAACTGCACAAAAATCTTATTATTAGATGAGTTCCAGGTAGACGTACAGTATTGAGCAAGTTGCATGCATAAGAGCATCCCCATCAGAGTCCCTATATTCCATCTATCCCTATAATTTGGGGATGAATTTAGGGTTTTGGAGAAAAATCTCTCCCATTGGATTCCTCATTTTGCAGTTTAACTATACGAGATCTATATTCGTTGGGGAACGACTGTAGTTCCCCATCACATTCATTGCTTTTTCATCCCACGTTCTTCTCTCTCGGCTCAACCCATCCCTCAAAACACTAACGATCGCAGCCTCAAATTCATCGACAAATTTTGTAAGTTTTGCTTTCAGTTTGCTAAAAGATTTTGATGCTTTAGTTCGCAACACCAAGATTCACAACCCTCTCCCTCATTTTTGAAAAATTTTTCTCATTTCATACCCCGAATGCTTCTCTGTTTCTCTCTTGAAAATTTTCTTCCTCCAGAGGCCATGATCAAGGTAAGTATGCGATAGATAATCTACGTGGGCGAGCTCTTTGCTGTTTGACTACCGAGAAAATCTTACATGCTTTCAGATTGGTTCAATTTATCCTATTTTTTGTCACTCTCTCGTTTAGTCATTCTCATTTTGGGCTTTGTTTAATGAAATCGGTTCTCATTTCAGCTTGCGTTGCCATTGATTTGTCTGTATTTTATCATTATGTTGAGTGTTTGGCTGTCAAGAAAGTGATAATTTTGGGTAGATTTTTTTTTGTTAAATTACTCTGTATACATTGTTGTTTCTTGTGCTTTTACTGAGATGTGACTTTCGGACTTATGTGGTTGTGAAATTTCGAGGAACTGTTGTGGTCAAATCTAATATTTTCAATTGGATTGTCATTTTTCTCACCCATGTTTGGTTGCTGCAAAAATCCAATGGTTTATATTGAATTACTCCTAATTACTAAAATGTGAGCATTATTTGGATTCCTAGTGATTCTTGAGGTCATATAGGGCCTTCAGTTGGAGGGAATTTTTGTGTTCTATAGTTTATTTTGCATTAGAATTTCTGTGTTCTATAGTTTCTTAATTTTCAAAATACTTCTACTTCAAAAATGTTACCGTTTGATAGAAAACAAAAAAAATTACTGTTGGAGAAAAAAAAAATATTACTGTTGGAGACAAGAGTTGAAAATGTTACCATTGGAGGTAGGAGTTCAAAATGCTTCCGTTAGAAAATGCACATATTAAAAAAAAAATTACTATTTTTATAAGGGTTTTGCTACACAACCTCCTACTATTCACCCACACTCCACACTCCATATTTTTTAATATTTTTTTAAAATTTTTATTTGAATTTATTTTTTTTAAACTATTTCAAATTTTTTATTCACTATTCATATAAAAATTATTTAATAAAAAAATTTAAAAAGGTGGAGTGTGGATAAATTGTAGAAGGTTGGGAAGATTTTTTGTTTTTATAATATGGATTTCGGTTTGAAAATTAATACTTTATTCGGTACTCAAAATCGTATAAGTATTTAATAAAATGTAATATTTAAAAAGAATATAATAAAACAAAAGAATTAGTAATTAAGATTGTAAATATAAGTAAGAGAAAAAATAAAAAAAAATATATATTATTTAATAGAATAGAGATGGAGAATGAAAAGTAAAAGATTTTTAAAAGATAAGTAAAATTTATGAAAAAATTTTAAGAAATGTACTTTTTAATTAAATTTTGAGAAATTTTATGAAAAATCAAATGTGATGCTCTGGAACAAGTACTACAGAATATATATATATATATATATATATATATATATCTACTATATATAAAGGTGGAGAAATGATACACATCTGCCCATGTAGCAGCACACTCTTTACACACCTTACGTGTCCTTTTTTTTTTATTTTTTCAAACCCAAAACGTGCCTTTTGTTGCGTTTTGTTGGTCGGTTTGTATTTCTTCCTCAATTCGAATTTTTCCCGTGAAAGGCGCGTTCTAAAGAGCCTCATTTTCAAAATTGATCCAAACCTCTCACTACCCGCGTTCATGGCTTCTTCTTCCCTTCTGCCCAACGCCCCATCATCTCCAGTTCGTGGATTCTCTTCCGCAGATTAGTACTTCAATTCGTTGCTGATGATCACCTCCCCGCGTTCGCCCCTCTTCTTCCCCAGTTGGTGAGATTTGTTTGGCCACCCTTCTGCCCAGCTTCCCAGGTAACGTTGGAGATATTTTTTTCTTGTATTATGGTTTTGGTTTATGCTTGTGTACTGAGGGAGGTGAAGGGAGGCTACGGTTTGTTTGTGCTATGGATTTTGGTGAGATGGGTATTGAAAACTTTCGGGTTTAGTGTATTTTTCCTTCGTGTATTCCAGATTGCAACTTCTTTGAGCATTGTTTGTCGCATTGTTTGAGCACTAAGTTAGAAAACCCACTGGATATTGGTTGTAGTCTTAATCATGAATTCTGATCTGTGCATTTGGGATAGATTAATCTCATACCGTCATTATACACATGGTTATTGAACAGTATAGATAGAGAAGATAAAAAGAAGCATCAAATAAGATATATCCCGCAAATTAGTCTCTCCTCTCGCACTATCTCACATGTTAGACTATGGAATTCCTTGAAATGTGCATTAGGTATTGTCTAATCTAAAGCAGACCTCAGGGAATGAACAAGAGTAAAACACCAAAAAGTCTCCCATAACCTATCTAACAATATCCTCTCCATTTCACTTGAAATTGATATTACCTATATTATACCAAGTATGAAGTATGGTTATTGCATTTTTATGATTGATTAGAGTGACAAGTACAATAAAAAAAATTCCACCTAATGTTTTGCGCTAAGTAGATGCTATTCATTTCAAGTGAATGAAAGGATCCTTATCCACCAACTACCACCCCTAGGTCCCTGGTTTTTAGCATACCTCTAATCTGTGACTCGTTATAACTCAGCTTTAAATCCTCTTTAGATTTGCTTGAGAATTATGAAGATCAATAGTCTTTGACTTTCTTTTTGTCAGCTATCATAATTAGGCAAATCAGGCTTAACGTCATGGGTTTCAAAAGCACTTATTTATTATTAAACTAGTTTTGATTTTATTTTTCTGCATCTACTTCTCAAACTTCTCTTAGTTTTGACACTCACTCACACCTCATCCAAGGGAAAAAAAAAAGAATAAGAAGAAGCTGAAATTATTAGTAACTACCTTGCTACTATGATTGTCATCCTTCTATTAAATTGATGCTGCAGTTTGGCTAATGATAAGAAAAAAAGTAAGGGTGAAAAGGGGAACCAAACCCATTTTGGTTCAGAAATTTTGCAATCGATTTATTTTTTGTTGCCTTCTGAAATATTTTCTTCTTAAAGATCCCATTTTGTGAGTTCTTGGTGGTGAGAATGTCAAGATTTTGGTACTCTGATAAGTTAATATTCTTGAAGCATTGGATGTGTGTCTATTGGTTTATTTAACCATATTTTTTGCTTCATTCACAGAGAGTTTGGATTGAGATTCCTTGGCTTGCACCAACTGAAGTTCCATTCTTGGGTTGGGTGGTTTCAATTGGACAAGTTGGTTTCCTTTGTTTGTGGGCAATATTTTAATCCTTTCTATGGGAGTTGAACTACGTTGCTTTCAAAGGATATTGAATATTTATCTCTTTAGTTTTTGGGTAAATGAAAATATTCAATATCTCCTTGAATTCTACGTGTAAGCAGCCGCATTCCCTTTTCTCTTTATTGTTGTTGCTCATTTGTTTTATATAGGTCGGCCTTGCTCTTGGGGAGCTCAAGTCAGTCAAGGATCTATATGACTTTAAAAATTTGTCGGTTCTTTTTCTTAATGGTTTCATCTCCATTTGTACGACCCTTTTGAAGAGGAAGAAAGTCTCCGAATGAAGTTCTATTAACGACAACTTCCACCCATTGTCTTATTCAAGTTTGAGGCGGAAGCAAACCTGAGAATGTTGGCAGTTCCCCTCCCATCTTCCTAGTGAAGGCCAGCTTATATAGGATTTAGATTGTGTTGTGAAAGCTACAATGAATTATGATGACTAATTTGCATCTTATCATTCCATGGAGAATCTGATGCCATTTCAGACAATGTATTGTTTTCATCAAAATGTGGTTGTGGAGTAGTTTGTAGAAACTGTAATTTGTAATTTGAAGCTTGAATAATGTTGAAATTTGTAGTTTTTATCAAATTGTGGTTGTAAATTTACACTTTGTAGTTTGAAGGATGTTGTATCTTAAGAGTCAAGATCTCCAAATTATACTCGGAGCATTTCATCTTGAAAGCATGAATACAGTTGGGCTGAATTGTGACAATTGTAGCATGAAAATATTGCCCATCGATAGCCATGATTTTGTTTTTTTTACAAGTTCTTTTCTTCTTTCTTTTGTTGGATTTTGTTTTTTAAACTGCTGATTGTGGCATCCATTTCCATTTTGACTTAATGACTTGAATGGCCTGATAAACAAGAGGAATGCATACAATTATGCTTGCTGATTTTTTAGCTAAATAGGAACCATTTATTTAGATGGAAAAGTAATAATATCTTGTGCAAGCTAAATTCAGGTAGAAACTCTCATCAAGACCAAAGGCCTTTTCAATAGAAATGTTAAAGTGATTTTGACATGATGCTTTCATATGTTCATCCGAACCAACCAGAAAAATTACATATTTTATTTTGACACTATGCTTCCAGCTATTTACATATTTGATCCAAACCAACTAGAAAAATTACAATAGATACAACCCAATGTTAAAGGGATGGCTTGTAGCATTTTGTTGGTACAAATGGCATCTTGAATCTCACTGTCCTAGTTAGAAAGCACTATACTCCATTGATATCCAAGATACGGAACTCCCCAAAGAATATCTTGCTCAAGTCTTCTTTTGTTAGGTGCTGAAGCCAGAGGACACTGTACCATATAAATCAAATAAAACTATTTACAAAGTATACATGTCACGTAATGGAATTTTCAAATAGCTAAAGAAGCACAATCTTTTAATCAAAATGTAAGCATTAGCACACTTCATTTCCAAAAATCATAGCTAATGGTTTGAATGACTTATAGGCAAATATAATCCAAATTTTTAAGCCGACAGGTTAATGATTTGTCCAAGTTGCCACAAACCCCCGCCTCTCATCTTCTTAGCAAAAAATATCTAATGAGTAAAATTGGAGGAAGTTTTAGAGATAGATTAAATTGTCAAAATCGTCACTAATAAAATGCCAATAGCTTCAAAACAGAAACCAAAGAATCACATATATTTCTCAAGGTCTCAGTAACCCAAGATTAGACTACTCTGTTTTCAAAGGATGTGCAAAAATTAGTGCAATATTTTGATTAATGGTAATTATTATCATAATTATTATTATTATGTTTGATGTTTGGTGGAAACTAAATCCACAGCCTCTATATACCGCATTTTGCAGGGACTGAAAATCCCATCTCCTAGAAGATCCTTCAACATGACGGTAGTTATAACATCCCTGCACAAGGTTTCAAAGAACAAAACAAACAAGTCTTCAATCCTAATAATTTACTTCATAGTTTGGGGATTTGACTTGAAACTAAAATAATACCCCACTAAACAGAAGTGGACCCAGAAGAATTCACACTAATCTGCTTGAGAATTTGATTTTTGGTGTAAATTAATTTTCTAAATCATTCTTATTCCTTTCAGATTACATGCTCTATAATTTTATCTAGATCTTCTGCGTCATAACTCTCCAAAATAAAGACTAAAAAGAAAGAATCTTCATATTAAGATGTTCTGAATTCTGAAGTAGCTAGAGATAAGGGATATACCTTGCCATAATTGTCGAAATTAGTTTTGATTATGTACTCAACATTTGCTAGGTCCGCAGTGTAAATCTCGTTCCTAAAAGGATGGGAAGCTTGTATGTCTTGTACTTTCCGGCAAGGTCAGTCATATAGTGGTGCAACCTGTGGAATCACAGATTATTTATGCCCAACCAGAGTAAAAAAAAAAAGATAAAAAAAATCTCATGTATGCCCAAACCCTAGAATCACAGATTATTTACCCTCACGTAGATCTGAGGGCTTTGCGTCGATGGACTGAGGGTTGGTGCGGACACAGTGGTTTCCGGGACTGAGGGCTTCAAGTCGAATGACTTAGGGACCGAGGGGCTTGGGGACTGGTCTGCTTGTGAGGGCTCGCGTCGTGGTGGGGAGGGCTCGTGTCGTGGTGGGTTTGTTGCTTGGCTTGATTATGCTGAGATTGAAGAAGACGAAGGGGGGGCGGCGAAATAAGAAGACACTCGAAGAAGAATGAGGGCTGAGAGGAGAGGATTTCATCTGCGTGTGAGGGCTGAGAGACTGAGAGCGTGCGTGTAGTGAACCCGGTCCAGTCCAGTGCGGTTTAGTGGAGCCGATCCACACGTCAGGTGTGTGGCGGCTGCAGCCAACAGTAGGCGGATATGTATCATTTCTCATATATATATAGGAAAACTCTTAAGACAAGCAACGTTGCGTACCGAAGTTCACCCATGTGCTGACATGGATGAATTTAATGAAACGCATGGTTTTGACAAAACGCACAGCTTTGCAATTTTGAATGAAACGCAATCTTCCTCTTCCTCTTCGTGCCCTCTTTTTTTCCCTCTGCGTGCCTTCTCTGCTCCATGTGCCTTCTCTTCAAGTATCGATTTTCTTCTCTCTTCCACCTAAAAGCTCCCACAATTACACTTTCTTGAGTCTTAAAATCAAGCTGGGTTCCACTAAAGTCCAACACTTCGGTAGTGTTTTGGAATAGCAAACAACAGATAAAAAAAAATGGATTAACTTAAAGAACTCTGGATATAGATATTTGTAGGATTTAATCGATCTGGGTGCTTCTTAGAGAACTGCAAAACTGATGTTTGATAATATGTCACTTAGAGGTTCTTGTTAGCAAAAAGCTTATTTTCTTTTGTCATGTGAAGTACATTCTCAACTGATGAGGTGTAGCTTGTAGATTTGATGTAACTATTCATTACTCAGTACAACAAGAAATTTACTAGATTGTATATTCTGAGTTGAGAAACTTTGGTCTCAAGCAATCAGTGGACGCACCTCGACCACGACTTCTATAGCTTCAATGTATGTACTGCTAAATGAATAGAAAAATATCCTAAATGTATGTCTGCTAAATGATGGAAGTTTAAGCTACGATGAGTTTGTAAGCAAAGGACTGGCCTTGACAAAGATTTAGGACTTCTAGGCAATCAACGATCCAACAAATCCCACCAGCCAATCTGCAGTAGAGGTGGGTCGCGCGGAGTGGAGATCCCTTGAGTGGCAGATGTGGGTCGCGCGCAAGCAGAGGTGGGTCGCGTAATTGTTTTTTTTTTTTAATATTGGCGCGCAGAGGGGAGAAGAGACCGACTACAGCGGGTGGGTCACTCAGTCCTCCATTAAATTTTTTTTGTAAGAGTGGATTCACACGCAGAGGGGAGAAGAGCCAGACGAGAAGGGGCAATGAAGCAGTGAAGCCGATGGTTCTTCCTCTCTTTCGATCGTGTTTTCTTCTCTCTTTTTCTCTTTTATCTTTTTTCAATCGAAGAGAAGGTCGTCGCAGATTTGGGAGGAAAACAAGTTGCAGATTTGATGAGGAAGACAGAGCTCTGCTTTCATTATTTTTCGTTTCTTTTTTTACTTTCAATAATTACATAAATACCCCTAATGGCCTTACCATGTCACCATATTGGTACGCAATCGGTGCCCCGTTCGCTTGTATGTAGAAGAATTGATATATATATATATATATATATATATATATCAACATGACCTAATTAACAAGTAATATAGCTATATATTAATTATTAAATCTTGCAACTTCTTCTCTTTTTTTCTCTTTTATCTTTTTTCAATCGAAGAGAAGGTCGTCGCAGATTTGGGAGGAAAACAAGTTGCAGATTTGATGAGGAAGACATAGCTCTGCTTTCATTATTTTTCGTTTCTTTTTTTACTTTCAATAATTACATAAATACCTCTAATGGCCTTGCCATGTCACCATATTGGTACGCAATCGGTGTGCCGTTCGCTTGTATGTAGACAAATTGATATATATATATATATATATATATATATATATCAACATGACCTAATTAACAAGTAATATATATATATATATATATATATCAACATGACCTAATTAACAAGTAATATAGCTATATATTAATTATTAAATCTTGCAAATAAATTTAATGAGCCATGCATGCTGCACAAAATGATTAAAATCTTCAAGATCGAATCTTTCCCTCGGGCCTTGTTCAATGTTTTATTGATCTTTATTATAAGTGGCAACTTGTTTGACAAGAAAAAAAAAATCATCCTTTTCTCTGCTCAATCTTAGCCTACCATGCATGCACGTGGCTGGACATGTAGGCATGATCATCTCGATCATCGCGCCACTCATCTAAAATCTTGAAATATAACCCGGGCATGCAGGCGAAACAGATGGGTTTCTTGATGCATATATTATATTTGTGTATTTTTTTTTTTTATCTGAAATAACCTCTTCCATTCATAACTTGCGCTAAAACAAACCTAACTTGGCAACCAAGTTTCCTTTATTTTTTTAAAAATATATTTTATCTGTTTGTAAATAGCCGGTGGTGACGTACGTGGTCAATACAAACAGCTTCTAGACGAATTGTTTAGGATCCTAATTCCTATGTACAAAAATAAATCATGTAAAGATCAAAATATCATTGAAAACTTACGTTTTTTTTAATTTCCCGGGCTACACGAAACTTTCCACCACGACATATACATGTGGAGCAGGAAGTGCCTTATAATTTCGTCTTTATTCTCAGTGTTCTCACTGCCTGCGGGCCGGCCAACTTTTGTCTGAAGAAAAATGAAACCCCTTTTCCTGCTCGTATTAGACATGTGCATCGACGATATATATATATGATGATCTCCCCATTGATTCAAAATCTGAAAATTAAATAAATATTTTAGAAAATATGTATTTTATTCATTATAGAAAGGTTATAAAGGGGCACTAAACACTTAAAGATCAGATTAAAAAAAAACACACGCACAAATGAGAATATTATAATTTAAAAAAATTATAATGATTAGATAAAATGAGTTGAGATCATTTTGATATCCAAACCTCTCCTGCTCCTATGAAATTTTAACTATAGAGCATTAGCCTCGATCGTTTAATTCTAGATTTTCAAGTTATTGTCCAAACTGATCTATAACATATATATAGAGAGAGAGAGAAGGATATATAAAATCATGCTGATAAATAAGTATTATAATAAGACTCCTTTAAGCTCTAGATTTCGAACAATAATTGATTCTAAAAAACCTATATCTATTCCGGATTTGCGAGAACATCATCACGAGTATGCATGCATAATTTACGTACTTACACCATCCATGTTCTTCGACCCCAGAAAATAGATAAACTGCTCAAACCTAACGTAGATATTCAGATAAGGAGACAAAATGTAATGATAACGGATCGGATCAGGGACTTTGCAAGTACACAGTTCGTGATAGATTTGGTAATTGGTATCGTGTTTGTGTAGATCGATCGAGTACTCGACGTGACGATGGCAAAGCAACAGAAAAAATTAAAAACGAAGAGTTGTGCATACTTCAACTTCAACTTGTTGGAGTAAAGAGAACTGACGTTGATTTCTTTCTGTGTATCTTTAAAATTAAATTTTTTGAAGATTAATTTTGCATATCAAGAAAAACTCTCATCATGTATTTTTAAACTAAATAATAATAAAATATTATTATTTTTAATTTTTAATTTTTTTCTTAAAATTATTTTTTTTATATATTTTATAATTAGCACTATGTGCTCAAAAATACCAATTCTATATATCTAAATATTACCAATTTCATATATCAAACAAACTAATTTTATCAATAAATATTAATATGTACTAAAAACCTATTTGAATCATCAATTAAATATAAATTTCATATATCAAAATCATTTTAAGGAAGTAATTTTTAGTATATTTTTTTAAAAATATTTAAATATATTAAAAAAATATATGAAAAAATAAATAAAAAGCTAAATTTGTGCTAGCCGTCATTGCTGAAGGCACGTCGGCATCCTAGCATTACCCTTCCTCCGAATTCTCTCGCTCCTTTATAAAATGTAGAACTATGCAGTTTGCACTTGCTTCTTCTTCTTCTTCTTCTTCTTCTTCTTCACGTCACCTTTGAAACGCAATGTTTCGTGTATTGTTAACAATGGTGCTCCTCCTTACGACGCTGGACGCGTATGTCCCTCCTGCAAATATGGCTGCAAATCAGGTGAATTACAACGTCCATATATCCGGTTCAATAATCGTCGGCCGAAAGCTGATCTTCACAGGCGCCGATGCTGATCAGAATGCAGCCCCGCTTCTGCTGGGCACACTGGAGAAAACATATGTCCGTCCGTCGGCGCCGAACCCCATCATCCCCTCCTTCCCCGGAACTATCGGTAGTGAACACGCCATAGGGGTTGACAATTCTGTCAACCCACTCGAAACTGCTCCCAACGGCGGCCCTCCCACAAGTCCCACCCTCGCTCCGGCTTCAACAAACAACCAGAGGATCAAGAGGGACATGCCTGCTGGTGCTGGTAACGTTGTGGCTCCTACTCCTTAGTCCTTCCATAGCATACCCTTAACTCGATCGTCGTATATCATAACTAGTGTCTTTTACGTGTGTCAACGTTAATGTTGGAGTCTATCATGTCGTATAATAATAGGTCTGTCTAGTCTATATATTTCGGTCAAATTAATGGGTTGTAATTTTCAACGATTACAATATATACAAGAGCCATTAATGTCTGCAAACTCTAGCTTCTGGGGAGGTGAGATTGGGACCCTCGAGAACCCATTCATCTTTTTTTCTTTTTTTTTTCCTCTGTTCTTGCAAAATAGGTAAGGGAATTGAGAACGCGAATAAATCAGCCCAATCTTAACTACAACAGAAACTGCAATTTCCTAGGATTGAGTTTTGTGGCAAAAAAAAACTTTTTGTGGAAAAAATCCTATTTTTATAAAATTTTGTTGTGAAAAGCTCGTGAAATAAAACTCGCCAGAAAAAATATTATAGTCCATGAAACGTTTAAGTCATGGCCAATACCTAGGTTTTACCACGACACATCTCACAGTAAGAGCCGATGAAGCGCGCTACAAAAGCACGTCCATTTTGGTTTATGCTCATGGGAATAGGAGCAAGTCCTGCGACACTGGTGGGTAGTAATATTACCCACTAGAACATCGGTGGAAAAAAGGTATTTGCCCCAAGTTGTTTTCGCGGCAAATGCTAAAAGAATTCATAAAAAAATTATAATTGTAAAAGCAAAAAAAGATGAGAATGAACCAAAAATGATCATAAAAAATTGTCTAACATAAGTTAAAAAATTATATACAAACCTTGGAGATTCAAATTGACACTAATAATAATTTCAAAAAAAGAACTAAAATTGTGCTAACATGTTTTAAAGAAAAACTCCTAATGAGAACCCAAAAGCAATAAAGAGTTTAGTGCTTTGACACTAATAAGAACATTCAAGTGGAATAAGAACTATTTTAGATTTCTATTTCTAGAACTATTTACCCTAGTTCTTCCATCACGTATCATATTGATAGCAGCTCTGCACCAACCATGCAGGTTAGTAACCAATACCTTCAAAATTTCAATACGACTGTTAGTGCAATTGGATAACCAAACCCATTACAATGAAAATGACTCACAAGTCTTGTAGTGAATGAAAGAGTTGAAACAACACATACATTTTCCTTTGCTTCTTGGTATAGTGCTCTGACATGAGAAGTACCGACCCAACAGATATTTTCACAAACTGAGAGTACAGACCTCAAGAATGTATACAAGAATGCTCATTATACTGACACTAAGTACCTGATACTTTCAATGAATCGAGCACCACAACAATCTCAACCAACATATCACTTCAATATTTAGTACCAATTCACATCACTCCACTTCACACTCCCATATATATAACTCGAAGTCAAATTGTAAGGCATATCAACATGCTTGCTGGCCATGTAACCAGTTGCTACTCAACATTAAATTCCACCAACACAACACTACAGATTTCCACCAACTTCAGTAGAAGTAGCTAGTCAAATTGCTAGCAGTAGCAATTGAAAGAAACACACTTCCAGTTGTTTGCATATCATACTTCATTTGGAAAAATCCTTATTATACTAATAGGAAATGCAGATGATCCGAGAAAATGCAGTAGCAAACAGACTCTTCCTTTCATTTCATATAACACAAGACAAATACAGAATGAACAGAAAGTTCTGAAAAACCAATAGCAGTACAACTTCAAATAATTTCAGCAAAACCAATAGCAGTAGCACATCGAGACATAGACTTAATTTCTGATCAAGTTTTTCCTTCATTATATAATATAGATATATTCTAACCATGCATGCACATCGAGACATAGACTTAATCTGTGGAATTAATAAATCGAAAGTGGTACTCAAGTTAATTTCTATGACTAAAGTCTGGCTTTTTTATCATGGGTTGTGTACAGTATCCAATGACAGGTACTATTCCAAATTCTTCTTGTTGTGAAACTTTGGACAATATAATTCGTAGATCCCTCATGCACAGAAACGAAAAGAAAAAGGACAATATACACTACACTTATTGCGCACTAAGAAGAATAACTCAAAAAACACAATCGGCCAAGACAAAGATAATATGGAAAACTTTAACCAATTATCCCAAGTTTTCAAAACCATGATCATCCATCTTCCTTTCCTACACTCTTCATAATCTGTCCCAATTGTGCATATGCAGGGCATAAGATTAATAAGGGCCTTTCTTTACATAATGTGACCGATAAAATTCTAGAAAAGGTTAAATATTACCATGTAATGGAAAGAAATGTTAGCAAAGTCAGTAAAATCAAGAAAATGAGGGAGGATATATATAAACATGTCAAATTGATATAGGCTTGTCCTAGCAAAAACTATTGAAGTGCTAAGCAGAAAAAACAAGACTACAATGCCAATAATTTAATAAGATAACCAAAAAGCAAAAAAAGAGACAAAAGAAGAGCATGACTGTAAATTCACTAGATACATAATACACTTAGCATGGTTTCCATTATTCACTAGTCAATTCAATACATAACACACTTGACTACTTAGCACCAACGCCACAAATTCCTCTACACATTTCCATATACATAATTCAATTAATAAAACATACCACCAACAGGGACAACACTACTGGAAGATGGTTCCACCATCTCAGGCTTAACAATATCTAGTTCTAATTTGACATGATCAGTAATTACATTATCCTTTAGTTCAATCTTTTCATTAATTGACACAGAATTAGTAGAAATAGAATCAGCTTTTACTTGAGACCCTAAAATAGTGCTGACCTCAGATACCTGGTTCTCCAGCCAGGGCTTCAACTCCTCAGTCTCCAGCTGGGGCTTTAAGTCCACATTGTCTAGCCGGGGCTTTGAATACTAATCTCTGAATACTCATTAGAATTGATACCCAAATTGGCCACTAAAAGAGAACACCAATTTGAAATTAAACTTCAGAGAAACATACAAAAAGAGGTAGAATTCAATCAGTGCTAAACATGGAATGGTGAACTGAAGGCAAAAGTGACAATAAAAAAGAAGCTTTATCTCATTTGAAAAACAAAATCATAACCTGGGAACCAATATGGGTTAAAGAGATGATACACGATTTTGAAAGCAACCAAACAAACATGTAGAGGTAAAGAAAATAATACAGCAGAAATATCTTGTCATCGATTCAAGAGAAACGCACAAATCCCATTATGGTTCAAAGATCTCAGTGTTTAGGTCCTAAAATATATTTACCATAGTTTGTCACATAAGCTGTCGTGCATACTACTGTATAAGACAAGTTTTCAATCCCATAATAAATTAAACAAGCAGAACAAACGACAATAAAATAAACAAGCAGAACAAAACTTAGAAGCTTTGTGGTGACGCTGGATGAAGCAGAGAAACAGAGAGAGAAAGAGTGAAATAGAGAGAGATATCGAGAGGGGAAGGGACGTCCGAGGGAGGCCATCGGAGGGAGAGAAGCTAACCGGCAAGGGCAGCGCGGCTGGTGGCGTTGGGCCGTGAGGAGAGAAACTGAGGGAGAAGGGAAAGTGGGTATCGGGCTGGAGAAGAAGGAAATCAGGGGGGAAAATGAGTTTTATAATCTTTAAAACTATTTGCGGCGGTTAATTTTCTTTTTTTAAATCAATTAATAAAAAAATTTTATTTAAAATATTAAATTAAAATTAAGTGACTTATTAATGTGAATTATGTAACTAACTCAATAAAAAAATATTTTATATAGTCAATGATAATAAATTACATTAAAATTACATTATTAATTTATATAATTAACTAATTGATATTATATATTAGTTAATTGAGAGAATATTAACAAGTGTTAATAATATATTTAAAATTTTATATTATTAATAGTGATAAGTTAGATGAAAATTACATAATAAATTGTATAATTATTAGACAAATAATATATATAATATATTTTTTTTCATTCGATGGTAGAAAAACCCTGGACTGGGACGGGGACTGGATTAAAACTTTTTGATCCTCTAAAACATGGATCGAGACCGATCAGTCTCAATCTCAGTCTGAACCAAAATGGTCGGTCCGTTTGGCCAGGACCGACTGTTTATCACCCCTAGTTTTAGCTTGTTGATTTGTTGCGACGACACAAATTCGCCGTAAAAAATTAATTTTCCCACATAGTCCTCCTCACAAGACGTGACCTTGTGGGAAAACGCATATTTTTTTTTTTTCACGGACAATTTTGGTGCCATAAGCTAAGTATTTGCCAAGAATGTAGATCTTGAAAAAAAAAAAAACTTATGGAAAAAGACCGTATTTCTTTTAGTCTGTTGGCCTAAGACGAGCGAGCTTTTTCAACAACGCAGCTATATATATATACACATCAACTAATTAACAACAGGCTAGTTTTGAGCCGATCGATTTGCAATTTCTATTGACACTAAAGTCGTGTTTGAATACAAAAACGGTTTCATTTCATCTTATCTCATTATTATAATTTTTTTAAATTTTCACACAAAATATAATAAACAATTCAACTTTTTCAAATTTTAAAATAATAATAATATTTTATTTAACTTATTTAAAATTATATCTCATCTTATCTTATTTCATGTCACTATCTAAATATTTGATCAGGAAAAAGCTCGGACTAATTGAAGCTTTTAGAACATCCACATTGACTTGACCAAATGGAAAAATTAGTTAAAATTTAGATGATTGATGTCAAAAATACTCAATATTATATTGGTCAAATCTAAAATAAAATTGACTTTTACTATAATGATTGGCTAAAGATAAAGAACTACTATTGATTCACCAAATATTAAAACGTCAATTCTAGGTACAACCGGGGTTGGGCAACCGCGGGAGAATCGGCATGCCACTTCAGTCGATTTATTATAAAAAGAAAAAATAAAAGAAGTACGTGGCCTCAAACAACACGACGACTAAGGAGGAAAAGCACAGATTTTTGTTCGCGGGGTCATCTTCTTGGAGGAGAGAAAGCAGAGATTTGGGTCTCTGGGTTGTCTTTGTGGGAGGAGAAGAGGTAGAGGCTTTAGATCTAACCCACTTTGTGCTTGTCGACGACATTACTCTAACCCACTCAAAAAACAATTCGTCTTCGTGGGTTGTTGAAGTGGAGCTTCAGATCTAACTCACTTTGTGCTTTTTTTTTTTTTTTTTGTGAGAATAAGGGAGAGCATAAAAGAATTTATTTGCCTTTGAATTTTTATAAACTAGCCGTCAGTGGCTTCTAATTTCCTATTATCAACTCATGAATTATAAACTGGCTGCCAAACTGTGCTACAATTTTTATAAACTACGATGCTAATTGCAGGAACTTCGGGAAGGGGGTGGATTTTGTTTCATCTGCATTAGTGGAACCAAGGAAGCTCAGGTGTGCTTTTTCCAACTAATGTGGTAGCTCTAAGATGCTCGAATAAAGGACCTGCACTACAACTCGCAAATGAAGCCACTCATTTTGAACTACATGCAAGCAGGCTTCGCTGATAACTTCCAGCAGTCTATCAACGTGCATATTCTCTTCCTCTGACTCTTACTGATCTCAGGGTGTTCCTTATGCAAATAGCATTTCAGATCTCGAAGGGAGAGTGGGGGAAATGGTAGGGAAGACAAAGAGGAAAGGAAGGGGAAGACATAGGGAAAAGGGGATTCGGGAAAAGACAAAGGGGGACTGAATGGATGCACCGTTTTGACCAATTGAATAAAACGGTGACGTTTTAATTTGTCCACATCAGCCAAGGTTTCACGACGATTCCCTCTCCCGGTTACCTCCAGCATTTTTCATATTAAAATATTAATTTCTCACTTCAAATAAATATTAAAATATTAGTTTCTCATTTCAATAAAAATACTATTTAATTTATAATTAAGAAATTTAGATAGAAATTTAGATGAGTTTAATCAATATTTTTTATTATTAATATTAAATGTGATACAAATAAATTAAATAAAAAATTATTAATTTAATAATATTTTATTATTATATGAAGAGTAAATGATTAATTTAATGTGAAGATTAAATTTAAATAAAATAAATAAATATATAAAAATATGATATTGATTAAATTTTAAAAATACATTTAATTAAATTAATACTAGTGCTCTTATGAATAACGGAGGTGGTTCTATGCCAAGTAAGCATAAGCCACTCACAGATACTTTTGCTGACCAAGATCCAACAGTTCTACGGGGGAACATTCCTCTGGCCAAAACCGTACTTCTAGTACTGTTACAGCCACTCCAGTTCAAAGATCGGGCCACACAATCGACCATAGATGGTTGGATGTTGCCGTTTCTTACTCTATATTTTGCAGATGTAGATATTTTTTTTCTTGGTCGAAGTATTGGTTTGAGAAGCACATGAATCACGATCACCCCAGTAATTAGCTAGTTTCCAAAAATGGGTGTTGGGGAGTTCTAAATTCTAAACGGTTGATCTCTTTGTCTCATGATTCTTGGCCATAGTCCTCAGCCTTCCAATTAAGTACGGTTTGGATAGTTAAATAAAATAAGATAATTTTAGATAAAAAGTAAAAATTGAATAAAATAATATTTTTTAATATTATTATTATTTTTAAATTTAAAAAAATTGAATTGTTAATTATATTTTATATGAAAATTTAAAAAAATTATAATGATGAGATGAAATATTCTCATGAAGCCTAATCTTTCTGCCCGATGTATTGGTATTTTTGGAATCTTGTTTATTGAATAAAATTCCAAAGTCACCTTGGATTCCTCTTCAAAATTGCAATAGGGGTGTTGACGGGTAATCTTTTAGGCCTAGTTTGTTTTTGTAGATAAGTTGAGATTAAAATTAAAAATTGAATAAAATATTATTATTATAAGGGAGATTTCCTCCCCTACTCGAGGCCTAGCCAAATCCGGCCAAAAACAAAAGGGGAGAAGATCTAGCCTGCTAGGAGAGCCCCCTATGCACGACTTGGGGAAGGAGATGGGACTTATCGGGACTCCATGGTCTGAGATCCTTCAGATAGTGTTCAAATATCAAGTATCCACTCACTTGACAGGAGCAACATGCGGAGGGTCGTCGATCTACTAACAGGGAAAGTATAGACAGACCAAAGAAAGAGCAAAGGGAAGAAGGTTGGAGAATCACGCCACATTTAATGGTCCTAACAACCGGGTAGCTCACCACATTAATGGAATCGTTGCAAAACCATGCCACATTTAAAGAATCTGACAAAATAAACAGTACGATGACTTCAGATTCCATAGCAATAGACCTGATTTGCTCACCAAATTTATAATATAAATAGCTAATCTCGAGTACGAGGATCTTCTCTAATTCTTAAGTTTCCTTACTTATTTACTATACTTCAAAACATTTATTGACTTTGACATCGGAGGCTCCCGACCCAAGCCGTCCTCTCAAGTCGCATTCACCTTTCCTTTTGCATGGCCCATTGCGAAGACCTGGGTTGTTCGGAGCCTAGCTCAAGGGTGTACAAAACATGACATCAACAATTAGAATATATTTTTTAATATTATTTTTATTTTGAGATTTAAAAAAGTTAAATTGTTTATTTTATTTTGTATGAAAATTTAAAAAAAATTATAATAATTAGATGATATAAGATGATTTCGCTAAAAACAAACTAGGTCTAAAAGGTTATTCGGCATCGATGCATCTAAGTTGATAAAGGAATTCAAATATCCATGAGAAACTGTTTTGAATAGAACAGTTAAAAGATGCCCAGTTTAATGGGCATGCTGCGCTTTTGCAACACCATATGATCATATCCCACCCCCACAAAAATAAATAAATAAAAATAAACAGCGGTTCAAAGAGTAGCCACGTAATATAATCAAAGAAATGGCCCAAAAAATGCAATCAAGAAATGACAAGTGTGTATACGTTTTATACTTTCGGCAAATGAAAGAATATATTAAAGCCACAGTTTGTATATATATATATATATATATTTATATAGTTTTTGTCCGTCGACATTGGATTTAGTTTTTACATATTTTGCGTCAAATAGTCTTATATATGTATTTTAATAGAAAACCATAAATATATTTTCATACTAGAGAATTGCTAGCTACATATACAAAATGATTATATAAAAGTAAACTCGTAAATTGACATATATACATTTATTTGATATATTAGATTTACTTTACGTTAAAAGTAACTTTATAATATAAAGTAGCACATCAAGTCACGTCATTTTATAAATTTATTTTTATATAATCTTTTTTTGATTAAAATAGTTTTCTTAAGAAGAAACAAAATATGATAACCCAAACATTTTAAAGAATTTAGATTTCCAAATATCTCGAGAATTATGTGTACATACGGCCGATGCAGAGACTTGTAGAAGACAAAAGATCAGGCTAGGACTATAGCTTGATCAAGATGATCTTGGATGGATGATAATGTAAAAGTCCATTTCTTTATAAGATGGGTTCAGATGCCAAGCCAAATGCATTACTACTTAACCTAGCTAGTTGATTGATTCTAAGGCGTGTGCACACTGTTCAACAAATTAATATGTCTTGGACTCTCAAATTCAAAAACTGGAAAGAAATAAAGTCGACGTAGTAATTAATTATAGACTTAATTTCTATGGTTTCAGTCCACTGTGTATACGTAATAGAAAAAGCAGAAAGGTTAGCCAGCGTGACTGAATTTTCTCATGTGGCCTTCGAAAGAGAAGATGATGATCATGAGAATGGTGTGTGTGTGTGTGTGTATATATATATATAATTATGAAGACATTCTCATATACCACAAATTAAAGAAAAAGGGCCGGTATCAATCCAGTACTCTTCTGTGCCAAAGCATGTACACTTGTAGGGGGAGGAAAGAACAAGCTACAGGAACAATATTCCGATGCTCATAAACATGTTGTTCTATTCGAATTGGAACTACTTACTTTTGTGCCTGGCTCAGCCACGAGGAAATTAATTAAAAGATGTTCCAAATTGGCTGAAACTCCTCAAAATTACCAGATGCGCACCCCAATTATATATTTTTGCATAACGAGATCCTGATCAAGCACTAAATTAATTAATAAGAATATTATTCTTTTAATTTGATTAATTTATATGTTAAAACTGTTATTGGTGATGATAATGAAGTAGGTGATCATGACTAATCATCATCTGTATCCGAACATTGCAGTACTACTACTAGTAGTAGTAGAATTAATGCTAGCTAATGCATGGGGATTAATGCTAGCTCCACCCAAAATTTTCAGTATATATATATTTATATATATAAATCCAAAATCTTTTATCATTTATGGAGAGTATGATGTAGGTGGTTTTCATGGGTTTTAGTTAAATTTTGACTAAAAAGAGCATTCGGATGACTATTGAGAGGCATAAAACACTATTAATGTGATCTTTTCATTTCGTACTTGCCAGATTTCTTTAATTCAGGTGTCAATTTATTTAGTTTTGGAACTTCTACAAGAACATGATTCCTTCAACTTGTGAGCATGATAAGTAAAGATCAACTCTTTAAGTCCACATCCATGGGCATATATAGATGCATTTTGTGCTTCCATTATAAACAGAGGGGCGGAAAAGATTAGACATTCTCAAGAGCTAGCAATGGCACCAGCAGCAGACAAATTGAGGGGGAACTTCAGGAGATTTAAGCCACACATTCTCATGGTTCTGGTACAGATTGGTTATACGTTTCTGTATCTCTTTACAGACGCTTCCTTCAACCATGGGATGAATCCTCATATCTTTGTAACTTATCGACATATTTTGGGTGGTTTGGTGATGCTTCCTTTTGCTTATTTTCTTGAAAGGTACGGTCTAATTTACGTCTAACATAAATGCAAATAAATTTTCCAACAGTTATTGATTATCTCCATGCCTGTAGCAGACCAACCGATATTGGAAATTATTCATTCCTTAAGGTTTTCAGTACCATCTGATTTTTCATTTTCTTTCCTGCAGGAAAGTAAGGCCAAAGCTGACATTAGCTTTGTTTTTGGAGATGTTTCTGCTTTCTCTACTAGGGTAGGTAAACAGAACATGCATGAGAGAAATTTTGTGATTGGTACTGTTTGCCCAAATAAGAAGCACTTACAGTTTACTTTTTTTTTTTTTTAATATATATATATATATATGTAAAACAGGGTTAGCTTAACCTTAAACATGTACTTCGCAAGTTTGAAATACACATCTTCTACCTTTGTCACGTCCATAGTCAACACCATTCCATCCATGACTTTCGTAATTGCAGTTGCATTCAGGTGGGGCTAAATAATACTTCATGAACATCTCTCTCTCTCCACTTGATGAATACTTGGGAGACATCATGAAAACCGTTTAGTGCTTTTGTGCAGGTTGGAGACTGTTGATATTAGGAACCCCCGTGGGATGGCAAAAGTCCTGGGAACCTCGATATCATTGGCTGGGGTGTTGGTCGCCACTTTGTATAAAGGACCCGAAGTTCGAAGTTGGAAGAGTGCTCCTATCCACATAACCGGAACTAAATATGTCCATGAGAACTGGATTAAAGGACCAATACTAACTGTTGTAAGTTGCTTGACGTGGTCTTCATGGTTCATCATGCAGGTATATCTATAAACTATTCAAAACTTTCTGCTAAATGTTGCAAGTTCAGATTACATATGCTGCTATGCAACAGTTCATAGCAAGGGATAGAAACTCATTAACTTACAAGTAAATACATATCAAGAATAATCAAAATCTTCTATTTGTGAACTGCTATTTATGAAGAGTGATGGATTTGGAGAGCCAGTTGCCATGCAAGTACTTGTATAGTTGTATGAGACTTTCAAACTTTTTGGGTATTTAAATTTAGGGAGCAAGCTTTCAAAGACCCAGTACTTGTGCCCAAGAAAAATAATCATAAAGATAATTTGCACATTGAAAATCGCCTAATCAAGAACATCTTTCTTTGGGATATGACATGAAAGACGATGGTGTGATATATGTAAACCATGTAGGGAATCACATTGAAGAAGTATCCGGCGCAACTGTCACTAACTGCATGGATAAACCTCATCGGTGCAGCACAATCAGCTGTCTTCACTGTAATCATACTACACAAACCAGCTGCATGGTCCATTGCGTTTGACATAGATTTCTGGTCCATCGTGTATGCTGTAAGTAGAAAATGAATGAATTCTGATATTAGTTGCAGTTGGTTCTAAATTATGTTTGTTTAAGTTTTGTACGATAAATGGCAGGGAGTTATATGCGCAGGTCTAGCAACTGTCACTCAACTATGGTGCACAAAGCAAAAAGGGCCAGTTTTTGTGACCATGTTTAATCCCCTTGGAACACTGTTTGTAGCGCTTCAAGAGTACTTTCTTCTTGGCAAAAGACTGCATACGGGCAGGTATAATCATCAATATCATCACGGATTTATGTCCACTTTCAGGAGCCGCACACACCCGCACACAGATTTAGATAGTCTCTAAATTCATTCTATGCCCCCTTCAGAATTCTGGGAGGATCCATTGTTATCCTTGGTCTATACGTTGTTTTATGGGGGAAAGAAGGTGATCAATATCACATCAAGTCCCAAGAGAGATCCTTTTCGACTGATGAAGAACCAAAGGAGCCGTCCAAGATACAAAGCGAAACATCAGAAAGGGAAGTCCCCTGAAGGCTTGCTTCTCCTGGAAAAGATTACAATGCCTAAAGGGTCCTGCGGGAAGGGGAAAAAAGATTACAACGCCTAAAGGGTCCTGAGCCATTCCAAGGTGGAAGATAACGTATCATCATGATGCACACTAGCGAAAGAGGATAGCAAGTAGCGAGGACCTAATAAAAAAAGTAGCAAAAAGGTCGCAAGAAAGCTCTGTTTTTTTTTTTTTAATTTTATAATAATAGTAATAAATTCTAATAATAAGTGATGAATTTACAAGCTCTGTTTCCCTAATATATTAGAGCATCTAAAGCCATCGCGTGGGAAATCTGAGACAGCGTCCCAACTAATTTCGAGTATACATAATCCCTCAATAAGTCATAAGGCAAATCTGATAATTCAAGAAAAAAATCTCTCAATCCGACCCTAAGATTATTTGCACCTAAAGAGATTTAAACCTTAAATCTAGAGGGTGCATATCCCAATCCCAACCTTTACAACATGATCCAACCCCTAGGAGTTATAAATTTCCAAATTCAAACGGCCGCTTCTGTCGCAAGCTTGATGCACCTTACGAAATAACTTTTGTCATATATTAAATTAAGCCAAAGGGCCAACTCTACAAAAAGCAACCTTTTAATAATCTTGCCATCTAATTAATATATTTGACAAAAGCCTTCATCTTGACACCGAGTTTCCAAAAATCAAATTCCCTTTTAGAGCATCGGATAACATGGAAGAATAAGACTCAACGCATTTACAAATAGCCCCTCGTAACAACTCAACTTAAGACATCACTCAACATGCTGGTAACAGTAGTTTCCTAGAAAGAAATAAGAATAGCGTCTTCTTGGTCACTTTGATTCTTCAAGCCGTGCTCGTATTAATTCAGGACTTGATCCCTTGTTTATACTGCAAAATAGAGATCGATTTGAAGATGTTACATCCCTTAGAAGAAATTGCGGTTTGTACAATAAATAATTTATTTGAATATCTATTTCTTATACTTCACAATTGCAATGTATTCCCACATCTACAACATTTATATTAAAAAGCTCACCAGAAAAGCAAATCCCCTCCAGATGCCAGTTTTTCTGAAATCCATTCAGGAACTAGTTCTAGCAAGAGGCTCAGCTTCTCTTCAACTTCTCCTGCGAACAGAAACCAATAGGATTAACAAAAGCTACCAGAGAAAAGGGGAATTATGTCTTATATACAAATGCTTACTTCTGTCAACAATATCACAATGGCTTGTGATTATCTTGTGTATAAGCTCCTCTTTTGTGATAACAGACTGCTTAGTGGACTGAAATAAGAAGTGAATCATGTTAAAAAGCTTAGGGAGGCTAGCAATCATTTTTCGCCTCCTCTTTGCATAGGAGATCGCTGGATTTTGTTCCTCCATTGCGATCCTCTCTTTCTCTCTTATCTGCACAAAAAAAATAAAAACACAGCTACCTCTCAGTTCAAATCGCACAATCAGAACAATGAGAAGTTGATTGGGATCAACAAGTCCATCTCTTACAGGATGTTAAGATATGAGTATCATCAATTCCATGTTGCTAAACAATAGGGGTTTCGCATAAATACAAAGAGTGCAGCTGAATGCAGAAAAAGTTTCGATTTGAAATACCCTATCCCTATCCATGTACAAAAGTCACTTTCCAATTGTCCACAACATTCTGGCTGACACACCTCGTTCTTTATCTATTTTAAATTAATCCATACTAATAGCAAGCAAACATAATGGCAATCTTATCAATTTCTATTGGAAGCAAAAAGGACACAAAATAGAAATTATATGTAGTTAATAGCAGTTAAATAACACTGATAGATTAAAAAGAACCCAGACTGTAAAGTTAGAAGCATGCATGCTAAAAATGAAAATGTAGCAAATTTCTGAAAGGGCTTACCGATTGCAGAAGATTCTCAGGAAGAATATCAAAGATATCAGAATCAGCTGAAACACCTCCCACATCATCTATTTTATCTTCAGAGTTATCATTTTTTTCAGGAGTGTCAAATTTCAATGACCTGGAACGGGGCAGACGCCTAACTAACTTTTGTGGTGAGCCGGTACAGTCATCCTCTGGGCTCATATAACATCTCTTTGGTGGTTGCAATGTGGGTGTCACATTCATCAACCTGACCGGAGTATAAGCAAGTTTTGCAGGAGTTGAGTCTATGTTCGAAATTTCTGTGGGAGAACTATTTCCATAATTCATGGCATCTAACACTTTGCTTGGGGTTGCTGGGGATGGCATGAAATGAGCAGAAGCAGCACAAAATGATACATTTTTTCCATTGCTGGCTTGGTCAATTGACAATTTTGCTGCGGATGGACCAGCACCAGCAGTTTCCTCTTTGGTGGAACTTCCGTAAGGGAGCAACTCTGGAACTGGTGGAACTGAAGGTTGGAAAGAAGTCTTCAATAAGTTTGGAGATGTGTTCTCTGCTTCATTGCATGTGACTTTCCGAGAAAATCTCTTACGGAAAGATTGAGGGAGATGTGATGCTACTGCAGTTTGTTGTTTTCTAAGTTCTTCAACTGATGTACCCACAGACGATGCCAAGTTTGGAGTTTCTTTCATGTTTGAATTCACATCTTGCTCTACTCCTGAAATTTCGTCACCACGAATACAGGTTTTTGATACTGCAGATTGCTGAGCTGTTAGTGCATCAATTGATGTCCTAATAGGAAATGATGATGTGGGTACTTCTCTCATGTTTGAGTGAATTTCTGTCTTTGTACAATTGAATGGTTCTGGCAACATCTCCTCTGGAATTTCATCAACCTGGGTGCAGAAGAAAAGTCTTCCCGATTACATGGTATTCCAAAAGAACAATTCAATCTAAAACATTCTTATAAACTTCACACATAAGGCATGTCAGAGAAAACTGACCACATTCTGATCCCAAAAACCTCTCGTTAGTTGCATTAACTAGTCTTGAATGTCAAAGTGACAGTCACATGAGGATAAAACATCCACAATCAATTCCCATCGGGTAGGGTGCTACCATGGTCACACCCAGATAAGGAAGCCACCTCTGGTTGCCCCTCTACCCTTTTTATTTAGCCAAAAAATTAAAAACAAAAACGTCCATAATGAGGGAGACGTCAGGAGTGCCTTCACTGTAAACTTCATTTTCAATCTTCATTCAATTGAAAATGAGAAATCAGAATAGCAAAAATAGATTTTTTTTTTCAGAAGTAGCAAGCATAGAACATATACCTGCTTTAAGTCTCATTCTCATTAGCTAGATCATAATGGGGGTATCTTAAAACCCAAAAATGAGATTTCTAGCAAGTAATATCTACTTGTTTTAAGTCCCATTCTCATTAAGTTGACCTGGTGGCAGACAAAACGTTTAAATGAAATGTACAAGTAAAGGGCTTCTTGGGAAAGTGGTCATATATACCTATAGTTTTGAATATTACGGAAAATAATATTGCACTTCTCATTACATATCATGGCATCGTTTGCAGTTGATAAGGAAGAAATGACAACCAGAGCATTAAAATAAATATTATGCTTGCATATAAAAAAGCAGACAATTGAAAACTAATATCATTCAAGATGTGATTGCAAATAAATTATGGCATTCAACTAAGCACAGATCCAGAGTAGCCCATGTAATACAAAGAACGCATACACCATGTATACCTCAGGATGGGATTTTGAAAAATCTGCCAGCCGTGCTCGGAAGACCTTCCTCAAATACATATTCCGGCTTTCAGATTTCAACTTCGCATTATCTTCTATTGCATCGATATTGATAGACACATGAAGATCTGGCTTCATACAACTCGTCCGCTCATCAAACACAAGTACCCTCTTTATTTCAAATGCATCGCGTAATATAAACTTCAACTGAGCCAAGTGACTATATGAAAACCTCCTAAAAACATTTTAAAGAAAATGGATTCATTAAGCTTGAAAAGAAATGGGCAATCAATCTAAGGGTCCATTTGACTACTTTTGGAAATCAAACGGTCCTTTAGATCTGAGAAGAAAACAAATGCAGAATTACTTAAGCAATTAGGATTCTTAATATTTTCGAACTTCTTTTCTACTTTCCCCCTTCTTTCCCAGATCCAAGCATGGGCTACATGCATAAGCTTACTGGAAAGACCAATCGGAGGTAAGACACAAGAATCTAGTATCTTATATACCTAAATTACATTTTTCTCAGAAACCAAACCAAAACCCCAGCAAGTTAGCAATGATATTATAAAAAACAAAGGGCAATTAAAAATACCTATAAACATACACATAAAATACAATACCTATCAGTTAAACACTCGATCTTCGGGCAAATATTCGTAAAGTTTGTTGCCGAACCCTTCAACCGCAACAATCGAATCGAACTATCCAAGCTATCAAAAAACTCGGCAAGACTCTCAAATCTGCCATAAGAGAGGAAATACCCAAACTTTTTTACAAAAAGAAGCCAAATTATATTACTCAAGACTCCAGTCACATTAAATAAAAGAATATTAAAATCTCTTACTTTTCCGGTAGCTTGAAGGGCCCTCCGGCAGGTTTCTTCGGCTTACGGGTTGGGCTTTCGGCTGGCCAGGATTCGATCTGCCTCCTGGCGGACTTTGGCCGGAGGCCAGATAGGTCGGGCCGATCCGTTTCGTGGAGGCTCTCAGCGATCCTCCGGACTTCATTTATCGAAAGCGCAACACCACGGTTCCGAGAGGAGCGGCGGGGGAGCTGAGTGGGTTTCTCTGGGGTTTTAGAGGTCAGTTGGTTAGTGTTGGGGGGCTTTGAGTGAAGAAGGGGCTTCTTGGACTTGAAGGGAATTGAAGAAGCTCCCGAGGGGTTCATTTGGTATCAGAGAGAAAGAGAAAGAGAGAGAGACAGAAAGAATGGAGATTTTGGGTGAGGATTTGCACAGAAGGAATGGAGCATACTAGGGTTTTTGCAGTGGAAAGATGTACGAACGACGCCCTCTGACACGTGGGTTCCCGCCAAAAAGACCCGTTTGTTCGCGCAATTTTCTTGGGGTCTGTTTGGAAGCCGGCTAGTGTAAACTAGTCTCAGTCGGAGGTTACCTTTGTCGCGGAGGAGGAAAAAAAAAAATCAATTCTACATTCTATTAATATTATTAAAAAAAGAAAAATCTATTCATCATCATCTCATTATGTCATGATACAACATTAAATAATAGATTTATAAGTAAAATATAATAAATAATTTCTAATCATCGAATGTCATATCATGAGATGATGAATAGAATTACTCTTAAAAATATGTTATTCATAAAAATTAAAAATTAAAAATAAAAAAAAAATTGATAAAATGAAACTGTTTCTCAATATATATACTATTGAATGTAAAATTACTGGTGCGTAGAACACTACTCTAAATAATAGTGAAAAGAAAAGCTATGTATACGTGTATAAAGTAAGAACAAAAGAAGTATTCATAACCGTATAATATGCATATAATTTTTAGATTTATGCTATTCGTTGAATGTATGGTATATTGTATCCATCAATTGTGGGTATGTAATGACAATTTTACATGCATTCATTGTAAATAGTTTCTAGTAAGAATTTCTAGAAAACATGCCATATGGTCTGGAAAATTTAGGTTTCAAGATTTCAATTTTATTTAAGAGTTTTTAAAGTAAACAAAAATATATGAAATGACATTTTTAACCATCAATTGCAGAAAAAAAAAATTAAAATATTGAAATATAAATATAGATGATTTGTATAAGTCCCAAATAGACAATTCTCCTACAAACTCTTGTAAAAAAGTGAACCTCACATTAAAAAAGGATAAAAAAAAACTATTCTTATTAGTGGGACCAACTTTTTTACAAATGACTTGTATGAGACTTGTCTATTTGAAATTGTACCTAGTATTACTGTAATAAATAATTGCATTTAGCATTATTCTTTCCAAAATGTATAGTTTCAAGTGCTTTGTAGAGTTCATGAGTTTGAGTAGTTTTTTTAGTGAGATTTGTAATTGTTAAGGCTTGACAACTTTCTGCTTTTACAAAAATTGTTCTTCTACTCATCTACCACACACTTGTTGATGTGTTTTTTTTTTTTTCTACTCATCTAAAATGTGCGTTTAGAAACAGACTTCATTCCTAGTCTCTGTTATCATTTCAAAAATTTCTCCTACCCCCCTGCGTTCTCTCCCCTCCAATGTTCTTCCTTTAACCCGACTTCGTCCCTCCACCTGCATTCTCCCCACCGCCATTCTCAACTGCGGCTTCTTCGTCTGCCTCCATCAGGGGCCACAAAGGGAAATGACCAATCGAAAGCAAGATGGATCCAGCAAATATCTTCGCCTTCTCTCCCCCTACTGCCGATGAAGTCTACCATTTCTCTCCATTTTGTATACTAGGTAAATCTCTCCATTTTTAACATGACTCAACTTGTACACTTTTTATGTTTCTTGGATTTGTGGTTGGGTGTGGTTGGTTGTCGATTTTGGGCATGGTTGCTAATTTTGGGTATTTTTCTATTCATATACCACACATTAGACAAAATAAAGAGTTTGTATGAAGCAATCAATATTAGATGAAGATAAGTTTGAAATGTAAATGCTTTGAAAAACATTATCGCTATAGAATTGGTCTAAATTCAAACGTAAAAGAGTTCAAGATTTTATCATGAAATTGGTTTGCAATATAACCAACCTCCACAAAGTTACAGGTTTTGTCCACTCTAGCAATGTGGTTTAGTTTCCATGGAGTAAAAAGAAGGTTGAGATTTTAGCCTTCAATGGTTATAAATTGAAAGCTAACTTTAAAAAATTCTTATGAGCTCTATATGACTTGAGCATTGTCTTGATGATGGTAAAGAACCACTTCAAAATAAAAACATATTCTAGTAATTTTCCAAATACTAGGGAGACAGTGATTAAAAAAATCAAACCACTTCTCTAACTAAGAGATCAGCATGTACCTTTCCCCTTGCTATTTGATATTCATTGTTGTTTAGTCTCGTAATTGATGCTAAACTATGACAATCACAATCACAAACATAACTTGTGAGTACTTCCTTGAGAAAAATTTCAATAGATATAGAAACTTCAAAACCTTCTAAATTAAGCTTAAAAATCAACAAAGCAAAATCTAATGTCAGTACAAGAGTCTTAGTCACAGTGCTTCTTAAGAGGTTTGAACTGACAATTTATTAAAGGAATGTAACTACCAATCCTAAGAACTAATTAAGATTATCATTCCATTACAAACCTTATTGATATGAATGCACCTAGAATATAAATGAAAAATAGAAGCAAGTTCAACATGACTTTTATGACAATGTGTTTAATCGATGCTAGAAACCAAAATGAGAGAGAGTTGATTGAGGGGGGGGGGGTTAAATGCAAAAGACTGTTGAATCTAGAAATTTCTTTTAGGTTATGTTTGGGGCAAAGATGAGATTTCTCATCTCTATCTCTATATTATCTTCTCATTACAAAATTTTCAAATTCTCATACAAAATATAATAAACAATTCAACTTTTTCAAATCTCAATATTTTAAACTTTTATCTTAACACTATTCACAAAATTTTTAAAAATTCTCATCTTATCTCACCTACCAAGCATAACCTAGTGGTCCACCAATTCCACATCCTACATCCAACACCTATCATGTCAATCAGAAAATGTCACAAATTAAGAAACCTCAAGTTGCAGGGTTTTTGCTCAAATTTTGTACTTTCAATATATCATCTTTTCATGTGTGAAATTATTTATGTCTTTCTGTGTAGGAACTTTGTTTTTAAAACTCCGTTAAAATAGCATGATGGGTGAAGATGAAGATGGAAGGCTACACAGGCCTTCTACATTGATTTCACTGACCTAGATATGATACACATTGATCATTTGGAAATATCATTATGTCCGATGTTGCAGCATTTAATTAATGTATTGTTTATTTATGTATTATAGAGATATTATAGTCCAGTAAATCCATACTGCTCGTCGTTTATTATGCCTCACAATATATATCCAGATCCATATCTGCAGGCTTGGGGTAGCCGGGTAGATGCATTTTTGTTTTTTCTTTTTAAAAAATTGTACATGCATTCGAGTCTTTCAAACATAGTGCGTAATTGTAATATCCATCAATGCCTCCCTTTGGATCAACTATGCCCTACCATTGGCCAAATAATCTTGGGGACTCAACTCCCCAAGATAAGATCTAGGTAGATACCTTTTTATATTTAAAAAAAGGTTTTTTATACGTACATTCGAATCTTTCTAACACAGTTCGTAATTACAGCATCTATCGATACCATCATTTAGACCAACTATGCCCTACCCTCTCTCAAATAATTCGGAGAAGTTGAGACGAGTTTAAGATACAACCAAGTAGTGCCTTTTTTATTTTTTAAAAAAGTCTTTCTAAAACAGTGCATAATTGCAGCAAGTGATTGACCAATTGTGTCATTTAGTATTGAAAGTGAAAAGAATGTTGCAGGTACATCAGACATGATTGATCAAAGCTATCATATTACTAATAGTATTACACTTTTAACTCAATGAGTTAACATCCATTGTATATAATATAAATGTTAGTCCAACCATACATTTGCATTTTCAGAAACATCATCTAGCATAAATACTAAATAAAGAGACAGAGGTAGAAATGACGAATGAAGTGTTAGATCATGAAAACAAGTTGATGAGCCAAAATCTAATATAGAGTTTGCCACAAGCTTATGGCCTATTACAAATGATATGTCAAGTAAGCGAGTTTTGTGTTATCACAAAAAGGACGAAAAGTGAGGTAGATGAGAGTGCAAAGTATGTGACGATTGGTTGTGCATGTAGCGGCAAGTACCATCATAGCTACAGTAATTTATCAAGGACATGACCAACAATTAAAACGGATTATAAAGCGAAAGTAAATGTTCACTTGGTGAATGAGGTATGCTAAATGCTCACTTGATGAATGGAGTATGTAAATGCTCACTTGGTGAATGGGGTATGGGTTTTGACTACGGTTGAGATTGCTTACAATCATAGTACTATTAGCTCACAAAAGTCTAGATTTTTTTAGATTTCACAAGTATTTAAATGAATACAGTCCAATGATGCTCGATTTGAATGATAGAGCAATTATTCTAATGAACAAGAATTTCAACGCACTTATTATTAACGCGCCGGGGGGGGGGGGTTGAGAATCTAGAATGTTAAGAAAAAAATTGTCGGAATTTTTTTGACAAAGGATGTGATGAAACACTCAATGATTACTTTGAATGGATGAGGAAGATGAATGATGACTTTGTTTCTGTCATGGATGTGGATGACAAGTTCAAAGACAAAAATGTATTCTAGCTTGATGCATAAAGTCGAGCGATATATGAGTATTTTTGAGATGTTATCACATTCGATACGACGTGCGTAACAAATAGGTATGAAATGTTTTTTGCTCTATTTGTTGGTGTAAACTATCATGGAAAGTTTATACTGTTAGGGGTTGGCTTAATTTCAAATGACGACATAAGTACTTTTGTGTGGTCATTCCAAGTATGGTTAAAATGCATGAATGATTAGGCACCCAAAACCATCTTAACAGACCAAGACTAGACAATAAAGAGTACTATCATTGGAGCTCCATTAGAATCTTATAAAGAGCAAAAACTTATCCTTTACTAGCAATATGAGATATCACATCACCTATTTTTATCCTTATCATATGAGGTATTACAATAAATAACATCCAGTACAAAAATAATAATATACATGTACCCCTATTCTCTATAATCTGTTTTCAAAATTTGTCATCTCGCTTGTGAAGCTCATCTCTCTCTATCAGTTTTTTTTTTCAGCTTCATACTCATGTAGCAATAAATCATCCTCGCTCTTTCGAACTATATTTCTCATGTTAGAATTTTCTCCTCTACCAATTGAAGTATATATGCCCATATGAAAAATTGACATATTGCTTCTCCCTGCATAGAATTTACGAATTTCAAACGTTAAATATGACAAATTTGTATGTGCCTTCAACAGAAATACAAAAATGTGACAGATTAAAATTTGTTTTACTGTGTTATATTTCGAACATGCATAAAATTTCCTTCCAAGATTTTTGTTAGTTTGTAATGTCTTTAATGGAAATTTTAAAACACACCAACAAGTTGGTAATTTCATTTGAAACACATAAACTACACACGAGGATAATTGAATTAATGCCATAGGTAATGATCTACATGAGAATCATATTGGACTTCTATTAAATTTTGCAAAGAAGCAGTAAATTATTTTCATACTGGATTTTTATTAAACCAAATCAGTACAAGCAAAATGTTCATGCTGAAAACTAGCAAAATGTTTTTCAATACATTTTCATACTCCTTGACTTTGTTCCCAAGTTTCTCTCTCTATGTTTTTTTAATTCTGAATAATATAACATGATGGAACTTGTACTACCTTTTGCATATAATAGAGTACACCTCATAAATTTATGATATATGAATAATTTCTTTGACTATAAGAATTAAAAGATGTATCACCCTATTTTGCCATAATACTTAGGAATGTGAAAGTTTTACAAACCTCACCAAAACCTTAGGAAAATTGACTTAGAATATCACTATATTTTATTTTTCATGGATATTTTTTTTATGGGTGGTTAGCAAATGAAGAATTTTGCAAAGAAGCCAACTACACAATAAGTGTATTTGTCATTTAGAAACTCGGGCAATAAAATGAGTATACTTGTCATTTCAAAATCTTGCAAAGAAGCCAACTACACAATTTCCTCTATTAAGAACCTCCATACAATATTCCAATCAGTGTATTCAAATCACCCAACTACACAATATCATGGGCACAAATCAGTATATTAAGAAGCTCCATAAAAAATAGTGTATTCGAATCAGCCAACTAAACAATATCATGAGCACAAATAAGTGTATTAAGAACCTTCATACAAAATTCAAATCAGTGTATTCGAATCAGCCAACTACACAATATCATGGGCACAAATTAGTGTATTCCAATTAGTGTATTAAGAACCTTCATACAAAATTCAAATCAGCGTATTCAAATTAGCCAACTACAAAATATCATGGGCACAAATCAATGTATTAAGAACCTCCATACAAAATCCATTTGGCTCAATAATTTCATCAAATAGTTGATGGGCATAAAAAAAATTCAAACATTCATGCAAAAATTAACAGAACACAACCTTCATACAAAAAAATTACACACAACCTCAAAAAAAAAAAAACCTTCAGCAAATTAGTGCATACCAGAAAAATTCTAACGTATGTTACCATGACATGTGGCGGTAGATCTGGATGCAATCAGGGTTTCTCTACGACGTGGACTCAAATTTGCAAGAGAACCTCAGCATCGTCTTGAGTGTGACGCCCCGACTCCCACGTACAAAAAGTCTCGGGAATCGTGACGTCAAGATAATGATAATTTGGTCACGCATCCCAACGAGAAGTGTCAAGTGTGTGCAACAAATTAAATAGTGTACAAATAAAATACACAGCAGAAAGTAATTAAGTCAACTAGTACCAAAATTTTTATTTAATACAAGTATCCAAATACAAATCTCTTAAAAACAAAAGCCAAAGTCCCATAAAAATATAATACAAAGCTGAAAAAATAAAGGCATAGCACGAGTGATCCCAGATCACTCCTCCAGCGGAGCCAAATTCTCAGGCTCGATATTTGCATCATCATCAACATAATCTGCAGTACCATTAAATGGTACCACAGATAAGTTATAATATAACCAAATCCTAAGATAAAAACACATTTAAGTATCTAATCATGCATGCCCATGATGCAGTATGCAAGAAATGCAACACACGCCAAAAATCACATTTGACCCAAAAACATTTCCACCATTTTCCCAGAAAATGGCCCAAAACATAAATCCATCATTTTCCCAGAAAATGACTCACACAAAATCCAACTCACGCTATTTTTCCAGAAAACAGTCATTTATCCAATTAATTCATATGCACCATAGTCTCCCCTATGGACCATCCGCACGTCCTGACTACTTTACGAGTGATGCCCAGCTCCGCATCCAGTGCGTTCGTGGTCAGATCATCCTCTAGCCTCCGCCAGCAGAAGGGCCACGGAGTCCGCACGTAACTCGTCCGATCCCGTTGTCGCCCGGTGACAACTTAGGGGACGTCACTCAGTATATTCCGCTCCCGAGTGACCAGAGGAGCTCCACCGAGATAATACCTCATCTCGGCTTGAGGTCGTAATACACACGCACCCACAAATCCAGTCAACACATGAAAACTCAGTTTTCAAAACAACCACATGATCATGAATGCAATTACACAAAAACTCAGTTTTCAATTTACAAACATGACATGCGTGCAATATGCAATGTAACAAACCACAACCATAATACCCAATAACCAAATCCAAACCACAATAACAATTAACCAACAACAACTCAATCACAATAACCAACACAACAAAATACTCCGTCCTCAATCCATCCACCCCCGAACTCCTCGGATTCAGTCCGGAACCAATCAGAACACAGTAATCAATTAGTACAAAAATATGTTTAAATCTCAAAAGATTGTTTAGGAAATACTTACAGCGCTATAAAAATATTTTCAGAGGATCAAGGAAAAGCTGGAAGTGCCAACAACAGCAACTCCATAGTGTAAAAACACTGTGGCCGAAACACAGTGAACCCAAAATTACACGGGGTCAAATGAAGACTTGGGAACGGTAGGGTAGGGTCTATGGGAGGTGGTGAAGCTAATGGTGGTGGCCTTTGGTCGTGGGTGGCAGCCGAAACGGCGGTTTAAGGCCGAAGAACTCCAATTGAACTTTGAGTTCGTGGAGGCGGCTCCGGCAACGGATCGGGACCAGGATTAGGTCTAAAAGGTTGCTTGAGGGCCGGTGATGAGGTGGCTAAGAGATGATGGCCAATGGTAACCGGACGGCGGTGGAACAGCGAAATGAAGCTCACGGCTTCGCACGGTTCATGGCGCCTAACGGCGACGTTAGCCGGCCTGAGTTTTGATGGGGTGACTCTTCGGCGCACGGGGAAGATGGTGGTGCCGGCGGTGTCGACCACGGGCGTGTTAGGGACCTCGGTCAAGTCCTAAATACTATGATCTCCTCACCTATGTCCTCATTGTATTGACCGAGTGCCAAGTCCTCTCTTGCTTGGATATGGTGCAACAATGGTGATGATGGCAACTTTGGTATGGTGAGGTTAAGTGTTTAGGCTAGATGAAGTGTATGGAGTGATGGGAAATGATGGTGATGAATAATGAGTTCGGGTGATCTAAGTGATGAATATGCGTGTTTGATGCAATGTGGAACGGCTTATGGGTTGCCCTTGATGTTGGGACAACTTGGATGATGATTAGGGTTGGTATGGTGAAGATAGGCTAGGGTTTGGATGGTGGCTATGGGGAATTTCGAGATTGGAAGAGTTGGACTAGGGTTGGAGTGTAAGATGAGTTGCTAGGGTTTGGGAGATGGTTTAGGGTTTAGGAGATGGAAGATAGGTTTAGGGTTTGGAGGTGGGCGGCTAGGGCTTGGCCGAAATGTGGAAAATGGAGATGTTTTAGGAAAGATTCCTAAGTGGTAAGAATCCTTATGGAAGAAGGAGATTTCGGTTTTTGCTTGTTTAGGCAAGTCAAAGATTGTCTTGAGTTGTTTTAGGAAAGAGAGATTTAAGGAATTGAATGTGATTGACAATTCCTTAAATCTAGGGATTTGATTTGGAAGAGGTTTGGGATGATGGGTAAGGTGGCTAGGGTTGATCCTAAATGGTAAGAGGCATGGGAGTTGTTGGGAATTGGGAGTTTGACTAGGCCAAAGGATGGATTTCGAATTTTGATTATTTGGAAGATGGGATAAGGATTCCTAAGTGGTAGGAATTACCTTGTGGGAGTCTAGGGTTAATGCAAATAAGGCAAGGTAATTTATGGTAAGTGGATTAGGGCAAACACTATAGTGGGTGAGACTTAGTGTTTAGGTGGATCAAATGAGGCAATGCGTGGATGAAGGCAATGAACAATGGATGAACAAGATGATGAACAATATGAACACTCAAGAACAATGAATGAACACAATGAAAAATTATGAACACTCAAGAACTTGAATGAACAAAAAGATATTAAACAACTTTGATTCACGAATTTCACAAAGTTGCAAAGAAACAAAATAGATTGAATCACACCTATTCACGAATTGCAAGGTGGTGATTCTCTACTAGGGATTCACGAATTTCACCCAAGTAGCCCAAGTGCTAAGCACCGAAAAGTGATCTCTCAAACAATAGTCTACCCACTTAGGGAATTTGCCAAAAGATGTGAAAGAAATGACTAAGGGTCCTATTTATAAAGGTTACAACTTGGAAACCCCCAAAAGGTCCCTTTGCAATAAAAGAAATAAATAAAATAAATAAATAACATAAATAAAATAGTGGCATGGACCACATGGCCGTGGCATGCATGAGCCAATGGTTCGGCTAAGGTGGTGCATGAGGGTCGAACTTTGGCTTGTTCTCATGCTGAAAATGCCATTTTCGAGGGTTGGCTTGACTGTGGCTCGACCTTGGCTCGAGCCAAGGTTCGCTCGACACTCCGCTCGAGCGAAAACAACCAGAGAGCTCCGCTCGAAACTCGCTCGACAGTCCGCTCGAGCCAGTGTTCGCTCGACACTCCGCTCGACTCCGCTCGAGCGAATACAACCCGAGAGCTTCGCTCGAAACTCGCTCGACAGTTCGCTCAAGCAAGTCTGCAACCCGAAAGATCCGCTCGACACTCCGCTCGAGCGGTATGTGTGCATATGGCCAAAGTGCAACTTTAGAGGTGATTTTACATGGGAGTCTAACAATCCCCCTCTCTTTAAGACTGTCCTTGCCCTCAAGGATAAAATTTGAAAACTTCCATTCCCTCTCCTTATTCTCCCCCTTGGTCATCTCCATGGCAAAACAATGTGCTTACTCTTTGCCCAACTTTTCTAACATTGAGACCTCACCCGACTTGACTTCCTTGGATGCTAAAGTTATCCAAACATTCTTTTTTGACCCAAGCTTGAATTCCATGGTCCTTTTGTTGTAGTCAAGTACTACCCTTCCAAGGCCCTTGAGCCATGGATTGCCCAATACAACATCAAGCTCTACTAGAGGAAGTATATGTAGGTCCGCCACTATTTTCACTCCTTGAACATTCATCTTTACTTCCCTTACTAGCTCTTCACATTTCATCTTGTCCCCACTCGCCATCCTTACCTCAAATGGCTCTATAGAAATTGGTTTCAACCCAACTTTGGTGACAATGTTGGAGTTGATAAAGTTATGTGTGGAGCCACTATCTATCAACAAAGGAACTTCAACTCTTCCTACCCATGCCATCACTCTCATGGAGGTATGCTTTTGGGTCCCAGTCATGGAATTAAGAGACAACTCGGTCTCCTCATTATTTTTATTAACTTTGGCCTCTTTTGATCGAACTCTTGGCTAGATGACTCCACAAAGTAACCATCATCTTCCTCACTGTTCCTCTCATCAATCAACATGTACCCTTGTCCCGATCTACAATTGTGCCCTATGCCCCATTTTTCACCACACTTAAAACAAAGGCCTTTTTTAATTCTTTCTTGGACCTCTTCCCTTGTAAGCTTTTTCACTTCAAGTGGCTTAATTTTAGAAGCACTCTCCATTTCCTCCTTGCCCTTCCAAGGAACATTGGTTTGCAAGGGTGTAGTAATCTTGCTCCCCATTTCCTTGGATTGGCGTTTCTCCATATTAGTGCTCTCTTCTAGGATCTCCGCCATCCTCATTACCTCTTAAGCCTTGTAGGTTGCTTCAATTTGATCTCTTTAGCCAACCATGGCTTCAATCCATCAACAAAAGTGCCAATCAAAGCATCCTCCGACCATCCTCTAACTAAAGTTTGGAGTTGCCTAAATTCCTCAATGTAAAGGTGCACTTTCCCTTCTTGCTTCAACTTAGCAAGTTGCCCATGATGATTGATGGTGGGCGACGGGCCAAATTGTAGCAAGAATTCCCTCTCAAAGGCCGTCCATCCCAAACGCCTTTCATCCTCTCATATTGGTCGCGGATCCATCTCCACCACTTACTTGCTTTTCCCTCTAAATAAAAGCAAGCTGTAGATACCCTCTCATGTCTAGGTATCTCATAGGAACGAAAGTAGTGGTCAACCTTGTCCAACCACTCATATGGTTCTCCCCCATTGAATTTGGGAAAATCCACCTTTGGCCTCTTTGGTCCCCGGTCATAAGCCCGGTTTCCTCTTCTATCATAGTGGTGGTCAACATCATATCTTCGGCCATGGTGGCCTCTTCTTCCATCATAATGGTCTCCACGGCCATAAGGTCTCTCATGCTCAAACTCGGCCTCAAAATCTTCTTTTCTTTGTGGGCTCTCAAACCTTGCATCTTGGTACTCTTCTCTCACACTAGGTGTTCTAGTGCGTTGGTCTACATTGGGGATCCATCTCTCAACAACCACTCGGTTGTTTTCAATTCTTCCACCTCTTCTAAGCTCATGTTGTGGTAGCTCACGTACCGAACCCGTGAAGCTTGTTTCGGCCCCATCAACAAAGGCATCATGTTTGCATATTTGGACTAGGAGGTGGCCTTTGACCATTAGTCTCCACAAATCTTCTCTCAAGCCTCTCAAGGCTTGCATTGGTCTCTCGCTTCATGGTCTCCATGGCCCTTCTATTCTCTTCAATGTCACGGTTGGTAGTATTCAAGGACATCCTCAAGTCAGCCAAAGTAGTTTTGACCTCATCAAGGATATCATCAACCCTTGAGTTATGCCTCTCCAAAGCTTCAAAACGTCCCCGGTTAGAAACATGTGGCCCCTCGGGCTCTTGATTATCTCTTTGCATGATGCTTGCAAACTCTTGACTTAGAACAACTTGCAACTTGGCTTGCAAACTGAAAATTCCGCACCAAATAATCTTGGACAGCAACTTGGTTCACTTGGACGCTTGCTCACGGCTTAACAAGTCCAACCTTAGGTCCCCCACTTTTTAGGGTGGTCGACCCCTCTTGCACAAGTTTGTCCAACCTTGGATCCCCCACCTTCAAGGGTGGTCGATCCCCTCAAGAATACTACTCCGACCTCTACCTCAACCCCCAAACTTCGTATTTCACAATTCACAAAAATAAATGGGATCCAACGAGGGTCTCCCCCAACCAATTCACAAAATTTTGGGTTAACGCGTCGTTTACCTCTTGGAGAAGTGAGAACTTCTCAAAATTCACCAAGCAAGAATCCTCTCAACGAAAGCACCAATTTGTTAGGGACCCCGGTCAAGTCCCTAAATACTATGATCTCCTCGCCTATGTCCTCCTTGTATTGACCGAGTGCCAAGTCCTCTCTTGCTTGGATATGGTGCAACAATGGTGATGATGGCAACTTTGGTATGGTGAGGTTAAGTGTTTAGGCTAGATGAAGTGTATGGAGTGATGGGAAATGATGGTGATGAATAATGAGTTCGGGTGATCTAAGTGATGAATATGCGTGTTTGATGCAATGTGGAACGGCTTATGGGTTGCCCTTGATGTTGGGACAACTTGGATGATGATTAGGGTTGGTATGATGAAGATAGGCTAGGGTTTGGATGGTGGCTATGGGGAATTTCGAGATTGGAAGAGTTGGACTAGGGTTGGAGTGTAAGATGAGTTGCTAGGGTTTGGGAGATGGTTTAGGGTTTAGGAGATGGAAGATAGGTTTAGGGTTTGGAGGTGGGCGGCTAGGGGCTTGGCCGAAATGTGGGAAACAGAGATGTTTTAGGAAAGATTCCTAAGTGGTAGGAATCCTTATGGAAGAAGGAGATTTCGGTTTTGGCTTGTTTAGGCAAGTCAAAGATTGTCTTGAGTTGTTTTAGGAAAGAGAGATTTAAGGAATTGAATGTGATTGACAATTCCTTAAATCTAGGGATTTGATTTGGAAGAGGTTTGGGATGATGGGTAAGGTGGCTAGGGTTGATCCTAAATGGTAAGAGGCATGGGAGTTGTTGGGAATTGGGAGTTTGACTAGGTCAAAGGATGGATTTCGAATTTTGATTATTTGGAAGATGGGATAAGGATTCCTAAGTGGTAGGAATTACCTTGTGGGAGTCTAGGGTTAATGCAAATAAGGCAAGGTAATTTATGGTAAGTGGATTAGGGCAAACACTATAGTGGGTGAGACTTAGTGTTTGGGTGGATCAAATGAGGCAATGCGTGGATGAAGACAATGAACAATGGATGAACAAGATGATGAACAATATGAACACTCAAGAACAATGAATGAACACAATGAAAAATTATGAACACTCAAGAACTTGAATGAACAAAAAGATATTAAACAATTTTGATTCACGAATTTCACAAAGTTGCAAAGAAACAAGATAGATTGAATCACACCTATTCACGAATTGCAAGGTGATGATTCTCTACTAGGGATTCACGAATTTCACCCAAGTAGCCCAAGTGCTAAGCACCGAAAAGTGATCTCTCAAACAATAGTCTATCCACTTAGGGAATTTGCCAAAAGATGTGAAAGAAATGACTAAGGGTCCTATTTATAAAGGTTACAACTTGGAAACCCCCAAAAGGTCCCTTTGCAATAAAAGAAATAAATAAAATAAATAAATAACATAAATAAGATAGTGGCATGGACCACATGGCCGTGGCATGCATGAGCCAATGTTTCGGCTAAGGTGGTGCATGAGGGTCGAACTTTGGCTTGTTCTCATGCTGAAAATACCATTTTCGAGGGTTGGCTTGACTGTGGCTCGACCTTGGCTCAAGCCAAGGTTCGCTCGACACTCCGCTCGAGCGAAAACAACCAGAGAGCTCCGCTCGAAACTCGCTCGACAGTCCGCTCGAGCCAGTGTTCGCTCGACACTCCGCTCGACTCCGCTCGAGCGAATACAACCCGAGAGCTTCGCTCAAAACTCGCTCGACAGTTCGCTCAAGCAAGTCTGCAACCCGAAAGATCCGCTCAACACTCCGCTCGAGCGGTATGTGTGCATATGGCCAAAGTGCAACTTTAGAGGTGATTTTACATGAGAGTCTAACAGGGCGACCAGAGGCGGCGTTACGTGGGGATGGCCGAAACGCACGATGGAGAGGAGAGAGAGAGGGTCGGGCTGAGAGAGAGGGTCCGCGGGAAAGAAAGGAAAAAGAGAAGAAAAGGAAAGAGAAAAGAAAAAGAGGAGGGAAAAAGTGAGATCCAATCTTTTCATCTTGGGTCCCAAAAAATCCAACGAAAATGATTTTAAAACTACTAAATAAATAAAATAATCCAAACGCAATGAAAGATTTAAATAAAACAATAATTATTTTAAAATAAAAAAATAAACCAATTTAAATTAAAAATCACTTTAAATGCAAAACAGCAAATAATATTAAGAAAATAACATAAAAATTAATTTTCACAACTTAAAATATTATAAAATAATATTTAAAAACTCTCAAAATTTTAAAATAAGATAATTAATCACTAAATAAATTAAATAAATCATTCATTAAAAATACACTAAAATCCAAGATGTTACATAGAATTTGCAAGGAACACGTAGTAAGAATTTGTAACACGTGTTAGTACGGAAGGATGTGTGTGTGTGTGTGTGTGAGAGAGAGAGAGAGAGAGATAGAGATAGAGGGACTGAGGGTTATACGAGAAGAAATAAGAGAGAGAGGGATTGAGGGTTTTCTAAAGGAAGTGAGAGAGAGAGGGGGTTCGGTGAAAGAGAGAGAAAGGGCTCAGTGAGAGAGAGAGAGAGATAGGGCAGTGAAGAGCGAGATACATGAGGCACAAGAGTTTATGGAGTGAGAGATAGAGAGGCATTGAAGGGGGTGAGAGACTCGAGCTCAGAGGTTTCATCTTCTCAGGTCGTGACGTGGTGACCAGATCGGATTCACCACATCACAGTGCAGTGTAGGAACAATTGACCGGATGATCAGCACACCAGTCCCAGCTCTCGCTGGTTGCTACCATTAGGCAAATTGAGTTTTTTTTTTTTACTTTTTTTTACATGTATTTTTTTACACTTTTAAATATTTTTTAAAAAAGTAAAAAAATCACAATATTATTAAAAAATACTTTCTTAATTATTAAGTAAATAAAATAAAATAAAAAATTATAGCGGTAGAATAGAGCAGTAAAATGGAGTGATAAGAGTAACATTTCCTTTATAAAATGAGATACAACTATTTATAAATGATATATTTATAAATAACTGTATCTAATATTACTCTTTTCAAAATTTTTAATTTAAGTTTTTTTTGTAGAATTCAGGAGTAGTTTTTGACTGAGATTTGTAATCGTTTGGGCCTCGCAAATTTATGCTTTTACCAAAAAGCCCACATACAGTGAGATGTTAGGCCCGACTGAAACCAATATGAGGGTAGTTATTATGGCAACAAATCTCTCTACCGCCCAAAGATTCAGGCCCATTCTCTCAGTTTCTAATCTCCAAAATAAAAATCTCAATTTTCTAATCATTTTACAGAATTGTAATATATAAACTCATAAAATCTACCTAGATTTGTTTAAAATTTCCAGGAAATTATTTTCATTTAAAATAATTTTGAAGAATAATTTTACTTTTAGGATATATTATAATTTAAAGAGGATTTGTATATCTTTCTATTTATAAATTATTAAGGACGATGCGAGAATTAGAGGTTAAAAAAAAAATATGTGAAAAAGATCACCAAAATGATTTGCGTTTGTAATATTTTTTTTATTGCTTTCTCCGCTGAACAATAAAAAAGTTTCAAAATATTTACTTAATTAATAACTCACGTCTCTTGGTTTAAAAAAAAAAATAACTCACGTCTCTTTGACGTATCTTTCAGAGTCGGAAATAGAGAAACCCAAGCAAAAGGCCTAAAGCACACCACCAGCCACCTTGCGGTCCGATAATCATTAAAGAAATCGGGAAAATTCCTCTGTCTTCCACGCAACCAAACACCTCTCTCTCTCTCTCTCTCTCTCTCTCTCTCTCCCTCTCCTTCCTTACTACTTGTGTTTCCCATCTGTTTCGATACAACATCGTACTGCTCCGGCTTCTGAAGTTAACCCCAAACCCTCTCGGTCTATCCTCTTAAATTCGTTGATTCTGACGGTTTGTCGCCCCAATTCTTTACTGGTTATCAACTAAATTCGGTGAATTTGGTTCATTTATCGCCCTATTCTTTTGATTACTCATTCTTATTGTGGGTCGCAGGTAATATGTTGCCTACTGTTCAGTAATATTTGTTGCATTGGATCTTATTTTTGCGATTTGATATTGAGCTTTTATTTTTTTTAACGTAAGTTCTTGTAGCTGTTATAATCTATATGCCGTTTGCCTTCTTGGTACGAAAGTTTGCTCCTTTCTTGTTAATTGTGCTTAAAAGTACCAAGAGATAAATCTTGAGTGTATTGGTATTTTCTTGTAGTAAAATTGTAATTTTTGTACTTCCTAGCGTACTCATTTGCGAATCTTGACACTAGTTTTACTTTTTAATGTAATCATTCATGAAAGAATTCTAAAAGGGCTAATGTTATTTTCTTCTTCTTTACAGAACCTTTCCTTAATGCTTGTAAGTGGTTTGTGGAATGGATTGGCTGTATTTGCCTGTCAGTCTTTGTGAATGATGTTTGGTGGGCCAAAGGGTGCAAATACCCTTAGCACACTCAAATCAAAATGGCGTGGTGAATCATCTTTGACCACAGGTTTGCTTAAGGATGTGCCTCCTGAGATTGAATTGTCGGATTACGGAAAGGTACCACCAAGTCCTGGTAGTGAGAGCCCTTCGGGGCTTCTTAATGGTGATACTTTGAATGTGGAACCAATTGCTGATTTGGACCTGTTCTTTGAAAGGCTTTACGGCTACTATTGTGAGAAAGGGCTTTGGTGCATCATTATAAAATGGATAGTTGAGCTTCTAAGCCTTGGATTCACCATTTGTTTCTCAGGATTTTTCTTATTATATGTTGACTGGAATGGTCTTCGTAATGCCAAGTGTGGGATGGATGCAGTTGAATCTGGGATTAAGCCCTGTGATCTTGCTAAGGATGCTCTTCATCGGCATCCATTAACCCCGTTAACACTGTCCAAAGCTATAATTGTTGGGTATTTAGGGATTTTTTCTATTTATTGGATCTTTTGTTTTTTGAGGTTCTTCGCTCAATTGAAGGATACTCTGGGGGTTCGTCACTTTTATTACAACAAGTAAGCCTGAGAATAATTCTAATTATACAAATTTTGATGGTGTTGAGTGCAATGTTTTGTCTTTTACTTAGTTCTTATGTTTTAGTACAATTTTATCATTAAATAACAACGTCAAGGATGTTCTCTTCTTGCAGTCTCCATGTTACAGATAATGAGATTCAGACCATGCCATGGGCGACAATACTTGAGAAGGTTGTTCAGCTGCAAAGTTCACAACAGCTCTGTGTGATTAAGGATCTTTCTGCTCATGATGTCGTGATGCGGTTGATGCGCAAAGAGAACTACTTGATTGGAATGCTCAACAAGGGGGTGCTTGCTTTCCCCATCTCTCAGTGGGTCCCAGGTGCTGGACCGACTGCCAAATTTGTCTCAAACGGAATGCAACATCGTCTGATACTGACAAAGACCCTTGAGTGGACCTTAAATTGGTGCATTCTGCAGAGCATGTTTGATCGGTACATTGAATTTTTCATGAGTAACTAGATATATTTTGTTTCTGGAACATATTGCATAACACGCATTCAAGCTTCATGCTAACATATAAGGCATGCTCGCATTAATTATCTTCTACAATATGCGGAAGAAAGTATTTCCCCCTTTTGGGAGTTGTTACATATTTGTTATTTTCCTTTGGTATCATTTGACGATATTGCATCATGCATTAATTTCAAGAATTTTCCTACTCTGCGCCCTTGGTCAAGAGATTGGCTTGGGATGAGCTGTAGACTTAGGCAACCTGGGTTTGATTCTGCAAGAGTTTCTCTGGATTACCTGATGCATAGTTCTGACTTGTTGGGTGTACTGGGGTTTACTCCTCACAGGTGGGTCCAAAGGGTCTTGCCTTGGTGAGGTTCAACGCTGTAGAAAAAAATCAAGAGTTTTACAAACATACATTGTGGTTTCATTTGTCAAAGGTGCATGACATGATTTATGATCTCCCTCCACGATTGTTGATGATTTTCTGATCTACTGTGCTACTTCTACAGAAACTTCTGTGTTAAAAGGGACTTTGTATCTAATCCTGCAACATTAAAGAAGAGGTTTATGGTAGTTGGGCTTGCAATGCTTCTTCTTTCTCCATTTCTTGTCATATTCATGCTGGTGTATCTCTTTCTGAGGCATGCTGAACAGTTCTATAATCACCCAAGCACTGCATCATCTCAAAGGTGGTCAACTTTGTCAAAGTGGATTTTTAGGGAATATAATGAGGTAATTACTATTTTTATCTCTCTTTTATGGAGTTCAACCAAAGTTTTTCCTGGGTTCATAATATATGCTGCTTCTGTATCTGCTGCGTGCTCAAAATGTGGGTATGATTCTTAGCCGGTGGGTGGAAGCATTTTCCATGTCTTGATAGGGTTGCCTATTGATTAATCAGTTCTATCTTTATAACTTTAATCACCACTCAGTATGCTTGTACTATCTGTCTATCACTTCTTATTTTTTTGTTTACCATTGTATATTAAAGACTTTGGTTAAAGAAAACAATGCTACAGTGTAGGGAAATGATTAGTGATCAGAATAATATGTGATAAATTACAATTTATATCCTTGTGATGGGGCCTAATTCTATTTTTCTGAATTTTGGAAAGTTACACCAAACCTCTTTGTAGTTTGAATTAAACTAAAGTGTTTCAGATCTAATCTGTAAGCTATGTAATCTATGAGAGATGTGGTGCCAATAAGTGATGCCACATCATTGGCACCCCAGTTGGAGATTTGAGAGATGTGGGAGGAGTAAAGTTTGAAGGTAGTCTTGCTAGTATGTACACTTCACATGATATCACAACGATTGAGGAAGAAAAAAGAGTAAACAGACTATGGGGTCGTTTGGATTCAGAGATGAGTTGAGATGGTTTGTGAATAGTAGAAAATAATATTTTTAGAATAATATTTTTTAATATTATTATTGTTTTGAGATTTGAAAAAGTTAAATTGTTTATTATATTTTGTGTGGGAATTTGGAAAAGTGGTTTTAGGATTTGAAAAAGTTAAATTGTTTATTATATTTTGTGTGAGAATTTGGGAAGTTGTTTTGGGATTTGAAAAAAAAATGATTATTATATTTTGTGTGGGAATTTGAGAAAGATGAGATGAGTTGAGGTGGTTTGTGAATCCAAACCATCCCGTATGTGGAACTAAGATGCGTAATAGATGACAGAGCAGCATAATTTCATTCAATTCAAAAGAATGTTTCATTGTTTCTTCATATTATTTTTTATTTGAATGAACTGAGCGAATCTTGTCTGCAAGAATTTTTGTTGCTACTACTGGCTATATTACAAAGCTCACAAAGATGATATGTTCAAGTTATTCTAATACCTATAACTTGGGGTCAGATAGTTCAACACAGATGTGGATCACCTGGTCAACAGTAAAAAATAATAAAAATGAAAAATAGAATAGAGAAAATGATAGGAGTTAAATGGGACCGTTTTATGGGATATGTTGGAGGCTTACAAGGTAAAATTAACTCTGCCCCAAAGGCAAGAATGTGTTGACTCAGAACAGGAGTTGGTGGTAGTTGATCCTATCATGAATAAGTTCAAACCACTTTGGCTCCTCCTACATATAATATTCATATTTTATATGTAATCCTCTTTATTTTTTATGCATTAGATTTAAAAGTAGTATCTGTTTTTGTGGGACAGGTGGATCATTTGTTTAAGCACCGGATCAATAGCAGTGTGGATCATGCTTCTAATTATCTCAAGCAATTTCCTTCTCCTATTATTTCTATTATTGCAAAGTTCATCTCCTTTGTATCTGGTGGTTTTGCTGCAATCCTTATCATCATTGCATTTCTGGAAGAGTCACTGCTAGAAGGCCATGTAAGTAAATTCTTTCATATCTTACTTTGATGGCATATCAAACCGTTTGTATATTGAGGATAATATTTATTTATTTTTTTTGCCGTTTTTTAAACTCTCAGATATTTGGACGCAACTTGTTTTGGTATGCTGCTGTTTTCGGAACTATAACAGCTATTAGCCGGGCTGCTGTTACAGATGAGCTTCTAGTTCTTGATCCTGAGGGTGCAATGTCTATGGTTGTCCAACATGCACATTATATGCCAAAGAGATGGCGTGGCAAAGAAAATACTGAGACGGTTCGCATTGAGTTTGAAACTCTATTTCAGGTATTTAACTATTTTTAATGTTTTAATTGTGGTAGTTCTGGCATGAATTAACTAAGAAACTTCAGAAACTTATTTTTGCTTATAATTACAAAAGGGTGCATTAGCTGAATTATCGAAAGCCAAATAGGCACAAGGAAAAGTGCTGGATGAAATTGTTTGTTTACGTGGACTTGGATATGGTGCCAAGTTTGATACATACCCAATGTTGGATATGATGGCCGTACCCTTAACCAGAATGTTGTGTTGACAAGGTTACAGCAGGGTGAAGTGTAAGGGTTACTGGGTTCTCGGTTGTTTGCCTTAATTTGCTCACATCTATGAGCCACTGTCCATTCTCTCTCCCATCCCTTATCTTGTGTCAATTTGGGTAAATGCAAATTTGGTGCTTATAAGCTTTATGGGAACTGACTCTACCGGAAAGTTTGGCAAATTAAGTCTAGGTAAGATCACACTTTGCCCTCCCCCACCCTGCGGGGCGACAAGGTAGTGAAGGTTTTAACTACTTTTGTGCTCATGATTTTTTTCCTGATGCAGTATACTGGAATGATGCTACTTGAGGAGATGGCCTCAATTTTCCTCACTCCGTATTTACTTATATTTGTTGTCCCAAAGGTTTGGTTTGTTGTAATTTTTTACTCTTGATAATTTTTTTATTCTTCTGCATCATAATTTCTAGTTTTTGGGCATGTCATGTTTTGAACTGAGTATATTTATTTTGCAGCGTGTGGATGACATTTTGCAGTTCATTGTAGATTTCACAGTGAATGTTGAAGGTGTTGGTCATGTCTGCAGGTTAGTCTTCTTTGTTTTGATTTGCTATTCTGGCACCACACATATGAAGCCCTCTCTCTTTCTACATTTTTATTTTTTGATAAGTAAGAGATAAATTTTATTGATACGAATGAAATAAGCATAGCCCGTGTACACAGGAGGTATACAAAAGAACACCTAGATTCATTCTATGAATGGTAGATTAAAGACAAGAAGTCATGAGCATTGTTCCCATTTAGTACAATAGCTCTCTCTCTCTACATTAATAAGATTTATTTTTATTTTTAACTCTTGATCTTTTGGCAGTTTCAGCGTCTTTGACTTTCAAAAACATGGCAATAGCAATTATGGCTCACCATATAATGCACATCGCACTGAGAGGAGTTCTCAGGGGAAAATGGAGAAATCATTTTTGAGGTACTTCCGCTATATTTCTGGCAGAGTTGATCTAATTCTGGTCATGACACCTTATCTTCTATATTATTTTAAGGAAAAAACTATTATGCCGCCCAGATGTTACTGCTGCTTTTGACTGCTCAGTGAATTTTATTTTATTATTATTATTATTATTATTTATTTAATGATTAAGAAAGTGATTTGTAATGTATTGATATATTTTTTATATTTTTTTAAAATATTTAAAAATGATAAAAAAATGTGAATAAAAAAATTGAATAAAAAAAACACTACTTTTACACTAGCGGTAAGCTGCAAGCGGCACAGTAGTGCTGCTCTTATTTTAATTGGGAAAAAATGCCTAGAATTTTCTCTATGCAGTTTCAATTTCCGTTAGCTTTCTAGTAGTATTATTATAATATTTAGAACTGAAATAAACCTCAGCAAGGCTGCAAACGCCAGTTCTGCAACTATCAGTCCCTCGAGTCTCTATCTTCTCTTCCTTATCTTGCTCTGTTTCTAAAGTTTCATTATGATTAATTGGGTATAAAATGAATGATTGTTCAAATTGCATTAAGGAGCATGATGAGTGGGGATGCAATAATCATTTTAAATCACAACTTGAAGGGAAGTGTGTTGTTTGTGATGTTATAGGTGCCATGGTGCTTTGTTAAGTAGTTTTGGACAGCGTAGCTAAAGTGGCTTTGGAGTAACTATTTCCAACATCTCAATTTTTGATGATCCTATTCTGGTTTCAGCTTTCAAAGTAACTACCCTTCATGGGAACCAAACACTCAAGGAAAGCAGTTCCTGTCGAATCTTAGGACTTTCAGGGAGCAAAATCTGCAAGGACAGGGGGCCAGACAGGCATATTCTCCTAGAAATTGGCGAGGGAGCCCCGTTTTCAGAGGTCGTGGAGACAGACGTGGGTTTTTATCAAGGGAGCTCACACATCATAGTCCTGGAACTGGCTACCAGTTGGGTTCTCTATGGCTAACTGATGCAGATCAAAAGAATCATCCCTATCTTCTTGATTGGTATTATACCTCACGACTGAACCATGTGGCTGGTCACCCGGGAGACAGTCCACGGGACTTCGAAGCAGCTGATGAGCAGCATCCTGGAGATTATTGGATGCCATCCAACTTGACAAAAAATGAACCAAGGTATGAAGAGTACGGGGGTGACCATTACGAGGATCGAGCTCAGTCCCATATTGTGGCTTCAACATCAACTCCATTCTTCCGGGATAGCGTACTACAACATCATGCTTCTAGTAATTTGGCACCCCCAACCACTACCAGGAGCCAATGGTGGGCCAGAAGTGGGCCATATGGTGGGCAGCCCCAGACAAGTTTTCTGGAGCCTCCTGCTTTCACTCACCACAGTTCAGAGAATTATTATGACAATCTTTCAGATAGAAGCTTGGAGGAGCAAGAACAACACTTGGACTGGAGAAATAACCACAAATTAGCCCAAACCACTTGCATGGATGACTTGGAGGTGGGAGAATTAAATCTTCATTTCGACGATATATATAGCAGACCTCCAGAAACTCCCAGAACAACACAAGCTTGAGGCCTATTATAAATCTCCATTACTCTGTTTGTGATGGGTGTTCTGTGTAAAGGAAACTCTGTATTCTTAATGTATATAAATTCATCACGGTTTATTTTCTCAATAGGCCTTAAGCTTGAGCCGGAAGTTGACACAGGTCCAAAGAGACCAGAGTCCTGAAAATGTAAAAGCTAGATACAAATAGAAAAACTAGATACAGAGCGACCATATTCGTTTATAACTTGACCTGTATCTGGATTTGAGGTTTGGAAATGTCCAACATTTTCTTGGGCATTTAAGGACATGTTGACGTCTGTCCATCCTTGACAAACTACTAGCTTTGGGAATTCAGGAAATGTTTTGTGCTGCACACTCAACAGATTTAGGAGATCATTCAAAAAGCATCTTGAAGGATCTCATTTAGGAATAAAACCTAATTCTTGCTGACTAGTGTCTTACCAAAGGCTACCTGCGACATTTCATAGCCCGTTTAAGAAAGCTGCTCATTGAGCAATGGATTTGCAACTCGTGTCATACTTGTGCTACTTTCTCACTGGTTCTCTGTCACTGTCAGCTATGGCAGCAATGGATTGTTTGTCAAGCAAGCTGCAATCATGCTCGCGAGGCAGTGATTGACTCTGATTATTTTTTCTTGAAATGTAGGGTATCGTGTTTTTGTTATGATACTATAACTCTGTATTTCACTGGAAATGTTATTATGATGTTCACATCCACTGGACCTAGTTCTGGTCATGATGTTGCCCACTCATCAATACCGTTCTGTAATCTTCAGTTTGTTCTGATTTATTACCTGGGGAAAGAAAAACTGAGATGCCTGCAAATTTGTTTTCTTCAGCAATGAGAAACATAGGAATGAAACACGAGAACCATTGAGTTTGGAATGTCATTTATGAGAAACATGAGAAAGTCGTGTGGGCACATAAACATAAGTGGGTCTAACAGTTTAACACGTAAAACTGATCCGTTACATCTATTTTATAATCGAAGTAATTTTATAATATGACCAATCACATTAAACCATGTTAGTTTGTGGGATTATTTTTGTATAATTACTTTGTATAATATAGACTCATTCAAACTTAAGACTTGACACCGTGCAAAATTGTCTTTTATTTTAAAAATCTAAGTTACTATAAAGAAGTCAATTTAATTATTTAACCTATATTCTAACAATTTGTCATCAAAACTTTTAGCTCAGACGAGCATGACCTTATTTGATGAAATTCTTCGTCTCCATATAGAAACTAGAGATCAAGACCAACCAAACCAACATGCATGCGAGAGATTTGTAGAGGAAATCCGATTCTTCTGCATGTATATTAGATTGAGATTTGACTATCTTTTCGTTGTCTTTCTTTTCCCAGGAAGAAGGCGTCTGATTGAAAACAGTGAAGATGTCTAACCAAAATTATCGGAGACTTATAACTAAAGGCAAAAAGAAAAAGAAAAGAAAAAAGCCGTGCCGTTCATCAACACAGATATTTGCTTCCAGGATAAGGTATTGGAGATCATTTCCAAGGAGACCTTTCTCACGCTTTCACTTATGGTTATTCATTCCAGTGGGTCCCCTCTACCCTGGCTTCCATTAATGGGAGAATTACAACAGTCATTTTCGTTCGAGAAAGGAAAAAGAAAGCAATCATTCTCTAGCCCATGCTTACTACCCTTCAGCAGTCCAGACTTCGTCTAATTTGTGTCGTTTTTGCATTATATGATATTCATCTTGAGTCTCTCTTGCACTCGTCTATTACCCTTGTCTGAACATCCAGTTGACCGTTAAAACTTCAAGTAACTCCACTCCAAAACAAAAAATGAAATCCGAAATGGATACAAATAAAAAAAAACTAATCTCACATTAAAGCTCGGACTCAATGGGAAGAATTGCTTTTCTGGATCCTCGGCCATGTCTAAATGGGAAGAATGATCTTCGACCTCTGCTGTCGCAAGCTTCGCTTGTACTAACCTCGTGACTGTGATCCCTATTTTGTAGAGTGATTTCTTGAAAAGTTAAGTACAACTGTTGATCGGCTGCAGAATCCATTGAGAAAGATCTTCTGATGGGTTGAATAGAAAATTGATCATCTTTCTTTCTTGTATCAATGCACTCATCTCCCATGATCAAAACATGGTGGAACTTTCTTGGTTTTAAGTTTCCAGGCTTCTTTTCCAACTTCCTTGGTGAATTATTCCTGGGCTGCGCTGGAACTTCTAGTGAATCATTTCTTTCTTGTTGCCTTTGTGGTAATGCAGCTTCATCTTCTCCCTCCAATTCAATTACCACAAAGTCTTCATCACTACTCATGATGCTATTGGACAAGAGTTGAGAGTTTTGCGGTGAAGAGCTTGGTGCAATAATATGATCAATCCGATACCTGTTTGTGCCTGAAATGCTTGATCTGCAAAGAGGGCAATTTGCATTGCTTTGAAGCCATATATCGATGCAATCCAAGTGGAATGCATGGCTGCATTTGGGAAGAACTCTTAGCATATCCTCTTCTTGAAACTCATTCAGACAAACCACACAACAGACACCTCTTGCCTCACCTTCCCTTCTGAATGGAAACATTGGGATTTCACGAATGACAGACTCATCAAGGCCACGATTCCACATTGATGGAGAGACAGCTATAAATGGATCTTCACTTTCTCTTGCTCTCAATGTAGAAAACCATCTCAGCAGATTAGCTTGGTGCCAGTTTGAGCAGCACTTGGTCACAACGATGTAGTAGCTAACTAGCAACAAAGCTGTGGTCATGATGCATAGAACAGCAATGGCTAATATGGGAAAAGCAGATTCTGAAGTTGGCAGGGCTGGTTGATAAATTGAGTTTGCTTGGGTTTTGATGGGTTTTAGAGCCTGAGATCCAATGCTGTAGAAGTGATTCTGGTTTGGTGCCATAATTGCAGATGATTTGAATGAGAGCTTTCAGAAATTTGGAGCACAAATGGAGAGGGGATATATCGGTTTGACTAACGATTCTACTAAAATCTTGAAGAGAACGACTCACACTAGTTAATCTGATACACTAATTTATTATCCAGAGAGAGAAAAATTACTAAAGTGGAAGAAAAGGAGATGGGGGGGGGGGTGCTTCAGTGGAAGAATGATTTGAATAAAAAAATAAAGAAGCCCATTGAATACATGGGATGAATAAGGAACATGCACATGTGCTTCTTTAGTTGCATAGGCATGCATGGAGATGAGAGCTGTTGAGAGAAGGCCTTGGGGGTTTGACTTGAAGACATAAATGTTGGCAAAAAGGTACATGAGGGAGCTTGAAAACATATTGAAGTATTACTTGTTTATGTTTTATTCATTGAGTCGGTCTATTAATTTGGAGATGATCTTTTGCAATCTATATATAATAATCTCATAAATGAAATTGGGAGACCTAACAAGTGCTTGGTGTGCATATCCCATGTGATATGACCTCTACAGTATTGGCAAGGGTATCCAAATTCAATGAGACTTCCTTAGCCTTATAATAATTTAATATTGTTATATCTCCCCCGGCCCCTTCTTTTGGGGTGGGGCTTTGAGTTTAGATGTATGTAAAATACAAACACGTTTGGATGGAAAGATGAGATGAATTGAGAAGGTTTGTGAATAGTAATTAGATTTATGAGTTGAAATTTATAAATAGTAATGAGATGAATTGATCTATTAATCCAAACCGGCTCAAATTCCAACCCACCAGTACCTCGGCCTTTTTTGACCTGTCAGGATTGGGAAGAGCTTCCTTCTCTTCTTCTTCTTCCATGCCCCTTCTGAAATGGAAAGTTTTTCTTTTTCTCAATATCTTCCTTGTTTTTCTGAACTTAGTAAAGATGAAACCTGATCACATGTTGTGCGCACCAAGACCACCTCCGACTTACATTACTGTTCGTGTGTCGCCAAAGGAATTAGAAGCCGCCGATCTTCAATATTCTCAGGCACAACCATGTAGGTCTCTAGGCCTCCAAAGTGACTCATGTTGCATTGAACTCAGCGGCCTCTGCTTTCCCAAATACGGCCGACCGTCATTCCTCGCGCGCCTACCAACACGTAGTGTGATACACGTGCCAGTACAAAAATCTGTGCGCTTCTAGTGCTGATCTACGGCCAATCCGGTCGATTCTAGTTATAACTTATCTCCTTATCTAAATTAACGATTACGAACTTATATATACCAGTTGTAGCAGCACAACATTACATTGGATGTCGCTTCCAATTACTTGACGCAACTCAGCACTCAATTGGCTACGGCCATTCGGTAAAGCATGCAGCTAGCCTACTCTTAGGACTGCTCATGCAACTACTAATTCTGATATATGGCCCCTGATCTCTTGGGTTTTAGGCTAAGAGCTTATTGAACCGGATACTATGAATCAACTTCTAAAATTTTATTTTCCATTTTGGTAGATCTGAAGAATTTAATTTAATCGTTACATGAGCCTATCTATGATCTACTGAGGAGGACTTTCGATGGATACTATAAATTAACAAGCTGTGATCAGGGCTCGCGCATCTACTGAGGAGGACTTGCTTGCAGGTGGCTCTTTTGAGAAGAATCTAAGAAAGAAAGAATGGCCCCCCCCACAACAAATCCCTGCATGATTTTTCAGTATTTGCATAAATTAGTATTAAGTGGATGCAACACACCAACTGTCGGTAACACGAGCAGTACTTTGCTTTTGAAGGATATGATTGCTAAGAAGCTGTAGAAATCTGAAGGGAAACGTCTTAGAATAAAATCCAAAATAAAATACTGTAAATTTAGAACAACTTTATTAGGAGAGGGAGGATGAAAAATTCTACTTATCAGTTATTATTTACTATTTGACACTCTATATCTTATAAAAACATCCAAACATCTTATGAAAAACATCCAAAAGTTATAAATGTGAGATGTGTGATGTAAACAGTGACTAAAGTGACTGATGATTTGTAGTAAAACTCTTTCACAAAATAAGAATTTTATGTTCTTAATTAGTTTCAATGTCTTTAGAAAAAAGGGAGTAGTGCTTCAATTGGTTTCACAAACAATTTCATGTTTTTATAAAGAAAACTTCTTCTAATCAGTCACTAGCTATTTACTGCTCTACATCTCAAATCTTATGAAAAATACTCTCATCTCTAATGAAAAATACTCTCATATTCAATGAAAAAATTATAAATATAAAATATGAGAGTAAATAGTAGTTGATATATAATAAATTCATTTCATAAAAGATTTATTATATAGAAGCTGCTAGCTTGTATGTTTTGTTTCTAAAAAATACGAAGGAAAAAAAAGATGGCATTGTAATTCTATCTTATCAATCACTATTTTGCTTTTTAAGCAGTCCTATATGTCATCTCCAAGCTGACATTATTGGGCAATGCTCTAAGACTCCAAAGCCTACAGAGGCCCAAAAAACAGCCCACGTCATCCTAGCTACTTCCTATAACATGCATATTAAAGAGCTTAAAGAACTCTTGATCATTGGGCTTGATCATGGGTGTATTGTAATATTATTATGTATAAAAAGCAAAACCTGAATTTCTTCATTAAATTAATATATCTATATCTATATATAAGAATCGAAATATGTTACATTAATAACAGATATATAGGATAGAGATAATATTACATCTTTGATCTTGTTATCTTGTTATCTCTGTAGATAATGGAAGAGATCGAAAAAGAAGTGATGCAGCAGCAGAGATGGATGGATTTAGATAATGTATGGAAAGGAAAGGAAAGGAAAAGAAGTTTAGAATTGGGACAACGTTGTGAGTGGCTTTCATATAGACTTTTAATTAAGACATGTCATAGCTTGAAATAGGGAAGAATTATGTGAATGATGTCGGCAATGATTATCATTGAAATTCCCATATATTCTCTGTTGAAAGAAAGAAAGGGTACCCTAATTTAATCCCTTTTTTACTTTGTTAGTTTTGGACATCTGTGAAGAAGAGAGGGAGGGGGCCGGCCCCTAGCTACTCTCCGATCGACGAATGCACTTAGAATTAAACAACGTACCCTAGCTAGCTATACCTATATACTTTGATATATACTTTGCTGGGATTCCCACCCTTAAGTTATAATTAATGAAAAAGCCTACCTATGTTTTGAGTTTTAGATAGGGAAGCAACCAAAAAGATTATCTATATGGACATTATATAATTTATAATAAATGTTCAAAATAAAAAGTAAGGAAAACGTTAATATATTATATATACAATTATTAACTTTTTATTTACTAATTAGACTGTGACGTACATGAACAAAAACATTTTTAAAAATTAAAGGAGTTAATTAAATCTATGTTTTTTAATTAATTTGATTAATCACAAATTAGCATGCGACTATACGTAGGATTTTTTTAGGATGGCCATTCTATATATATATATATATATATATATATATATATGTGTGTGTGTGTGGATGCTCCAATATTTCACCTACCAATTATTCACGCTTCCCTTTAACAAAAAATATAATTTTTTTTTTTTGAAAAAAAAATGTTCCTCTTTTCAGATTGATAAGATACTGAATCTAGTGGATTTCCTCTTTGCTCGACAATGTATATTTTATCCTCATTTACACCTTTATCTTGCAATTAATTGGTAACTTGTTTGGCTCTTATGCCCTATTCACAGTCCACTGGGTTCTTGCCTTTGTTTTTAACTAATTATTAGCTTGTTTGGTTTATGTCCTAATCACCTTTTTCGCTCCCATAATCTACCTAGTGGCCGAGCAGTATATGTGATGCCCAGTCTTTTTCTTTATTCTTCATTACCAACAGTTGTTGATTCATGGTGAAAATGTTGTACGTTTACAAACTAGCTAGCTAGATATATATATATATATATATATATATATATATATATATATATTCACGGATCGATACATAAGACATACACTTCGCAGATGATCTTCGTGTTGCTTGTCTGATCAAAACTCAACCTAATCTGAATATATATACATGTATGTGTTTGCATATACATATTTATATGTATTTATGTATGTATGTATTGTATTTTGGGCGAAGCTGTATGTAACGTACAAATTTAGGTAAAGAGCAACAGAGATCTGCACTAATGTTTCTGCAGAACAATTGCAACTTTTCTGAGAATTTTGTCTTGTTAATTATGATACGAACTATTATATATAATGCATGTGCATGGCTGAATATAAAACCAAGCTTGCGAGCATTTTATTCATTTATTTACTTCTTTCCACCGTAAAAGGAGGCCCGGGAAGCTCGTTCTTTCCCTGTGCAAGACCTTTTCTGCATTCTTTTTTCCTGTTAATGCAGACCTCCCAGTAATTCTTCTCGGAGTTCTTGATCTGTTTTTTTTTGTGGAAGAGATGGCGGATATCATGTAAGTGTCAATCTCAAATCTTATACTAGAATTTTGTGTACATATTTCTCAGTAGCTTTATATATAAATTAATAAACTTTTCTAGTAGTTTATTTCGTTTTGTTCAGTATATTATATCTTTCTTCTTCTTTACGAAATCACCAGCTTGTCTCGGCTAAAAAGAAAAGAAAAAAATGTCTGTAAATATTAATTGTTTCTAATCTGGATTCCCAGATGCCAAAGGATTTAGTAACAACACAGCAAATATTTCGGAGAGAATCAGAGAATGAATAAAATTGGATAATTTTATATTATTTTTAATTTGTGGATATATATCTCGCAGTCACAGAGCCATTCATCATAACCGGCCTTATTGATGCCATGATCATCTCTGTGTAACTTAGCAAGATTAACGTATTAGCCAACTGATCATGAGGTGGTGTTATTCAGAAAAAGCACTTAATTTCCTAGCTACAACTTTATTTGCATATATGCATGCCTAGTGCCAAAGAGAGTATATATATAGCATCTTCTAGCTTGATCTCTAGCTTGCTTCATTATTAGTCATGCATGGAGCTTATAAACTGCATCACTGCTTCAGCATTGCCAGATCTAGCCAAGAAGTTTTTCTGAAAATCTTCAAATTTCATGGATCTGTACTGTGGGGGATTGAATGCATTTATCAGGGCCTTTGCAGGTTCTATAATGCTGTCCTTACTAGGATAGATGAAGAAGGCAGCGGATGTTCGAGAAACGCTTGAATTTGTGACTGCTCGATGTTCAGCACCTTTGAGCTTCCCATTGGTGATCATCTACCAAGTCAGAGATAGTGAAAGTACTTATCATGCTAAAGCCTTTTAATTACCAAGAAAATTGAAAACATTTAAATTCCCCGGCATTTATAAAGAGATGGTATATATAGTGATGGCTCTTAATTACTCATGAACTGATAATAATAAAACCAATTATCCTCAAACAATTAAAGAGACCTGAGATGACATCAAATCCTACCTAAATTAACCAAAAGTATTAGTTTGTGGGAGATCAGGAGGAAACCATCTCCCATTGAATAGCCCATAGCTAGGGCCGGCGGTGTATTATACTGATCCAGCGGATCCATAGATAGTGAACCCAGATTCTTCTTTCATTTTCAATCGAGAGAGAGAGAGAGAGAGAGAGAGAGAGAGAGAGAGAGAGAGAGAGAAAGAAGAAGAATTCATGATATATTATTCGATATGAATGGCTGAAACTAAAGGATGGAAACAACACATGATGATGATATATTCAAATATTCTTTATTTTGAATTATTGTTGTTGGTTGAGTTTAGTATATTATTTAAACATATACATGGACCCAAACAAAGAAGTGAATATCATAAAATTAAATAAAGGAAATAAAAAGAAATTAAAGCGGAAGGTCAAATACGTTTTAATTAAGCTGATTGTACGTATCACATGAGCGTCTGTACTTTTCACCATCTTTACAATCAGATTTGGAGTACAAAAGGGTGCCAATATTAGACAATTTGCGATATATAGTTTTAGAGAGTGAAAATCAAATTTGATAACTTATTAGCTAGGATAGGATGATCATCAAATCGTAAAATATATGGGAATTTATTGTGGAAAAAATGTATATAATTAACCCAAAGCAGGAAAAAATAGATTATCGCCATGAAAGGGCAAACACGACACGCAAGAAGTTATAATTAGGCCTGAATCATATATACATATATGTATATATATGGAGATATAATATATACCTGTAACACATAACCTCCGTTAACTACAAAGGCATGAGGAAGAGGCTCAACACCAATCCATTCACCATCTTTGACGACTTGAAGTCCATTAATTTCTTCTTGAAGTAGTATGGTGATGAGGCTAGGGTCTCTGTGTTTGAGTAATCCAAGAGTCAAACTTGGGTCTGGGCATGGGGGATAGTGATTAACCAACAGGACAGGATTTTCAACAAGTCCCCCGCTGAAATAACTGGTACTAAGTCCCAATCCTTGACAAAGAAGCTTCAAGATTTGATCCCCCAACTTTCTTAGTTCTCGCACATACTCCCCAACAACCTCCCTGGATATATATATGTAATTGCCAAAAACATCTAGCATGATCAGTTGATCATTATATATAATTAATACTGCAAAACAAAGTCGTCGTTGCATGCAAAACCTGAAGCTTGAAAGATCAAATTTATATATACTTTTGCATATCTCCTGTGCAGGTAAAAGTAGCTAGCTACCACTTATATGCAAGATTATTAATGCTTCCTTTACCTGTATCTACTTGGCTTTGCAGGCCAAAATTGCATGTATTCCTCGAAAGGATGACAAGGGTGTGTCAGTGCATCCCTCCAGACGTGAATCTCCTCAGTTGTGTACTTTTCACTGCTCGTGTAGAATCTGCAGCTTTTATTGGGGTCCTTGGAACGTTGACTAGTCTTGTCCTTCCAAGACATGCCATGGAATTCTTTGAAAACCCCCATTGCATCATCCATTAATTTCTTGGAAACTCCATGATTGATGACCTGTTTTACATTTTTTGGATAGGAAATGTAAATTTTACTTGATAACGATTATTAAACATGGATACAAAAGATTATGCATATATAAATATATATATATGTGTGTGTGTGTGTGTGTGTGTGTGGATGCTCGCGTGCGTTCATATATCATACAAAGCATCCCCTTATCATCGGAATCATTTGTAACCCTTGAAATAGGAAGCAAGGATTTGAAAACAGCGCGCTAGCTAGCTAAAAGCTGACAATTCCTTGTCAAACAACTTTCAGAAACTTTATGCCAAATTTTCAGAGAATCCAACAGAAGATCGGATCAGTGAAAAACTTAAAAGGAAGATAGAGAAAAAGGGTTCAGCTTGAACCTGGAAAAATCCAAACTCCTCGGTAGCTTTCACAATATGCTGAATGATCTGGGTTTGATCATGACCCTCAAAATCAACAACAGGAATTGTTTTGCACGGTTGAACGACGAGCTTCCCAGGTCTTTTTTCTGGTGGGTGCACATACGATTCAGGTACGAATTGAACATTAGGCCAGCTTGAAACAAGTTTCCGATCATCCCCGGCCTCCATGTCCGTCAATCTTTTGAATTATTGCAGAAAAAGGCTATCTGATGGCGTGAATCAAAGTTCGATGGTTCATTGGGAAAACGTTTGCAAGTTTGCCTCTTATTATAAGCCCATGCAAGGACAGTACTTGATGGAATAAGATTAATATTAATCACATTTTTTTTTCTTTTTTTTGTTGAATAAGAATATATAATAATCACATGATAGTATATATATATGATACCATGGACCAAGTCCTTTTCCTGCAGAAGACTTTCATTTTTTAGGTAAATAGAGTTCTCGAGACCCAAGACAGGCAATTAAAACCTCTTTTTAATTCTAATTATTTCAGAAACGTGAAGATTTTGATATCATGTATGTTTGCGTCAAGAAGATATTATAATATTGTATTCAATATTAAAAATAAATACTGGCCAGCAATCACCGGCCAATAAAATACACGGTCATGGTGAAGTCGTAAAAAAATAGCATGATATACGTACACCATGCAGTATATATACTTAGTATTTCAAACCCTTCTGACTATTTATATATATATATATATATATATGGTATTGATCATTTTGAAATCTTGGATGGAGATCAGGAAGGAGTATTGACAAAAATAATTGCTCCCCTTTATATGTATATACTTGCATGAGCTAGAACCTGAAAATTAATGTCTGTGTTGAGCTTAAGTTTATGATGCGGTGCATAATGAGAAGTTGAGTCATCTACGAAAAGTAGAACTAAAAAGTATAGCAAGTTCCTTCGAGTACTACTGGAGGTCACAGTACGTGTGTTGTGTGCAAGTTTCGCTCGATCGAAGGTCTCGATCTCGATCGGGAGATCTATCTAGTTTTATTCTAATTATAACTTTCTTAAGAAGAGCTAGCTAGCTAGCCTCGCTCTTGACTGAAATTCAACTGATGGGCACTGCATCATTATGCGAAGTTTGGAAAAAGCAGCTCGCAGCTTAAAGATCAGCATATATAGTTACAAATTAACCTCTGAGATTTTTTTATATTTTTACTCCATGTGATCTCCATATGAATCCTGCATTGACAAGTTGGAAATATATATATAAAATGTTTAAAACCATGAGTATACAGCTGGTAGCTAGCTAGAGATTAATTTGGAGGCAGATTTGAATCGTGCATGTGGTGTGTGTGTGTGTATATATATATATATATTATACATGTTGAACATTATTTCGATCAATATTGCTCATTCATGTGTAAGTTTTTAAGGGGTGCCCCTTATAATCAGTACGGTACTTGTATATCACCATCAAGGTACGTAATTATTATCTTGAAAATGATAATGTTACTATCTTCCAACCACTTATTTATTACTCTTTTTGTATTTAATTTTTTTTTACTTAATAGTTAAGGAAGTGATTATTAGTAAAATTATATATATTTTTAATTTTTTCTTAATAATTGAAGATGTTAAAAAAATACTTAAAAGAAAATGATTAAAAAGTAAAAAATTTCCAATAAATTATAATTAGTAAATGGGTAATAATAACGTAGGTTACTAACCATATTTATATATAGTGTTGTACAGACGAGAAGTCAAAGAATGAATTGAAGGACACCATGATTAATATATATTTAAAGTTACAAGCTTTCCTTCTCATGTACTTGCTAAGATAGAGTACTCTCTCTCTCTCTCTCTCTCTCTCTCTATATATATATACATATATATATATTATATAGACACAAGGGTAAGTACTGCTAGAAGATTTAATTATAAATATTGATCATCTCCCTAGCTAGCTATTAGTCAATAAAATCGCCGGAAATTTTTCGTAGCAATAGATTAGCCACATTGAGAGATTAAAGCTAGGATGTCGACTCGAAAGGAAGCAACTTCTGCCTATGGTTCAGTGAAATATATAACATCATGCAACTTGCTCATGCTCGAAACAGAAACATGTAATAGAATTATAGACGGCCATTTCCTATTTTTAACGTTAATTAATTTGATCAGTGCGGACAGATTGTTGCAAAAGAATAACAACTTGTTCATACTATGTCTCTTCCTAGCGAGTCATTAGGGCATGTGGCATTGCTTATTATAAACGACGCAAGCTTTCAATAATTAATATAGTTATTTTTTCCCTTAAGGTCAACTGGTGCATGCATGTTATATACTTTGTCATCTAATTAGTGACGGGTTGTTTTCAATGTACGTAGCTTCGGAATATCGGAAACCTATATAGTTTACTTTTTAGATTAGCAGAAAGTCCAGTCCGTGCATGGAAAATTCTTTTGTGAAACAGTTCATTGTTCCTTGCTCAAGTCATGAATGTTCTTCTACACAGAACCAAACCATAGTTAACATTCAACAGTACTACTTGCTGAAAATCAGAGTGATCATCGAATAATATTATATATTGTCGTGAAGAAGACAGTACTACGTACGTATACGTATTCATGTTTTAATGAGAAAAATGACTACAACATACACTAAGATTACAAGCTAGATAGGGAGTTTGAAAACAAAGTTTGAGTGGAAAATACTGGGTATGAGAGTCAGAATTCATAAAAACGATTTCACTAACATTGTCGGATGCGCGCGGTCCGTTTTGCACGATAAAATCAATATTTCTGATATTAATTAAATAGGATAAATTATAAAGTCGAGGTTTCAACTCAGGATCTCTAATATGATACTATGTGAAATCACTACTTATCTTTAGAAATTAAGTTGATGGGAAGAGATAAAATTAATTATTTGTAATATATCAATTCTTAATTTATTAATTAGATGAAAAATTTTACTTATCATCCCCATACCACATGACACTAGTACACATGATTTTTTAATTTTTAATTTTTTCCTTACCAAATGTGTGGTGTATGGATGATCATGAGTAGAAAAACTTAATTAGTTTAATAGAAATAAAAATAAGTATGGTGCGTAGTATGTAGGATGATGAGTAACAAAACTCAATATTTTTTATAATTATTATACTGGTGTTTGCAAAGCTTTTGGTGGTAATTAATATGGTTATAAGCTAATAATATTTTTTGGCCATTAATAGAACTAATATTACAATTGTTTGAAAATTAAGGGGATTGATTTTCAAACAGATCATTGAGAAGCTGTCTAGCTAGATTTGTTAATGCTAACTGCCACCCTTGGTTATTAGGCATATATATAAATATATATATATATATATACACACACACACATACTCATGTTTTCCTCGTTTGATAGTTCTTGACTTGTTTATGTTGTTGCCTAACCCAAATATAAGCTGGGGAAAGAAAAATTAATATATATATATATATATATATATATATATATATATATATATTCTAAAAGCTATAGATCATATTAATATTTATGATCGAGGAGTCGACATCATAACACGTAAAGGCATCATGCATGATGGATGCACATGTCAAGTCCACATCATCACGATTGGTTAATTAATGCATGTTTTGAACTCACATGTTGATATTTTATGGGGTACGCGCGTAGTATTTAAACAAATTCATCTCCCTGTTTTGGAAACCGGCAGCTAGCCACTACTCATGATCATGGTCATGAATTTGAAATAGCTTCCATGCATGCATGCAGTACCATACTTTCAGAATAAAATAGGAAGCAGGTGATTACATACATACAAACATGTATTTAAGCATGTACGTATGCCTGTGTAATGATAATCATGCAGATTATTAATGACTGACAAACAGTCCGTCATTTCTGTATAGATATTTAAACGGAAAAAAAAAAAAAAAAGAAGAAGAAGAAGACAAAAGGAATGTGGTAATAAAACGTTAATGTCAAATCGGTCGCATAGTGCAAAGAAATATATATTGATGAATCGGTAAAAAGTAGAGCAGGCCAAGGCTTTCGATTCCTATCTTTGGTATTCCTCTTTGCCACATTAGGAGTACCTATGATGATCTCAATAGATCATGCATTTGATAAATCATTTTATATATATAGTATATTAATATACAAAGTTTGAATATTCAAACTTTTCATAAAGATTAATAGAGAGAGAGAGAGAGAGATCAGCATGCATGCTTTTTAGCTCCACTTTATAAATTTGATCGGATCCAACTGGCAGACGGACCTTTTCTACATCTACCGGCCACAAGATAGCTACTCATGATCATGGTCATGATGAATTTAATATATATATATATATATATATATATATATATATATATATATATATATATATTTGCGGCAAGTGTGCATAAAAAATCCATTATTATAACTGGATATGGAAAAATGATTTATTTTTCGAGCTAAGATCGATATTAATAATGACTTGCTTTCTTTGAGGTTAGTTAAAAACAAGGGCCGGAGAACATGCCAAGAATCCCTGCAAAATAGATTAATTTTCTTGCCAAATGATGTCAGCTGCAGCTCGTTGGTTTTTGTTTGGTTTTTTACGGGCATGCACGTACGTATTTGATGCATATGAATGGCTGGTTTATAGCAAGCAAGTGCAGAAAGTCTTTTTTTAAAGAGTTTCCCATATATATATATATATATATATATATATATATATATATATATATGTATGCAATAATATTGGAGCCATGCATTTTTTAGCTGCACTGCCTCATCATGCACAACGTCCCTGATCTATTCCTCATTGAAGTTCTTGGGGCCGGCCGGGAGGGCCCCCTAGCTAGCTGCCACTATCGTTTTTATATATAGTTTCGTCCCCGCAATGAAATAGACATTCATGATCAGATTCCCTGAAGAAATATTGGACATTTAATGAGGACGTTTCAACTTAGAGTACAGGCAAATTAGCTAGGATAGAATATTAATCCTTTATTATATCCATTTTTCAGGAGATCGAAGATTAAACTGCATTCATTTCGTCAGGCCCATTCAATGCATGCAGGAGAAAATACTTAAAACAGTTAAAGCTTATAAGGATTTGCTGGATTATTCATGTTATTAATTAAGTTCAACGTGAAGCGCGCAATTAATTAACCAGTACATTTTTATGATAGAAATTACTTCAGGAGGCAAACCTAGATTCCGATCTCCTGAGATCATATTATATGGTTGCGAATTAATTTTGGCCATTTAAACCATATATATGATAGAATTAATTTTAAAATATAACTAATAGAAATTAAAATGAAAAAAATATAACTTACATTTTTATTATTCTAAGTTATTATTAACTAATTCGACATGAGTATATATGTGTCCTTATATTTAATTATATAGAGAAATTGCATGAAAATGAGATTAATTATAAACTAATTTTTGAAATTAGTTCTCTTAATAAAATATGAAATTCTTCGTAATATTACTACAGCTAGCCCGATTTCATCAGAAATAAAACTCGTCTAAAAAATACTGTCCGTACGTAGGAATAAATATTTGTTACTTAGAAATAAATAAATAAATAAATAAATATTTGATGGATCATTATATGATTCATATCATTTCTTATTATTTCCACTCGAACGTACATATATCGATGATCTTGACTGATCTCAAATTTTATCCTCAAATCCATATCGGCTCTCTTATTTTGTCTTTTTTTCTTAGATGCTAATCATACGATGGACATTTGACATGCAATGTGATGGTGATCTTCACGTAGTGCATTGTAGGCTTTTAGTGCTGGCCGTACGATATATATATATAGACTTATAGCTATACAGCCAAATATTTTTTTATTGTTTTAGGTTTTTGCTTGACTAATTGTGGTTCTGGGTTTGTGTGATATCATTATCAGATATATAGAGTTTTCTAATCTTGTATATATTTACAAAACATAAGCAATGTCCCTGTTTAAAGTTGACAATATACAGAAACGTGCAATTATATATTTAGAAAAAAAAAAAGAAACATATTTTCTTACTATATATTAGTGTAAATAAAATTAATGTGATAGCATTTTGTTTTACAAAACTTGGTCCAATTTAATTGTAAATTAATATGTTCGGTAAAGTTTAGAGCGAAGTTGGATAAAAAAAATTTAAAAGATTGCAAGATCTAGCTAGGACGTTGGTCTTTTAAGATCTTTAAATTATGATTGTTATCCTTCAACTATGTTTGTTAATGTCGTGTTTTATACACCTTTGAGTCAAGTTCTAATAACTCAAGTCTTTAAAAATGGGTCTGCAAAATATAGGAGAGAAGACAACTAGGAGAGTGCAGCCTTAGAGTTGGAGAGTCTTCGATGCTAAAGTTAGTATATTCTTTTAAAAGTTTGTAAATAAGTAAAAGAGTATAGGGATCAAAGAGATTTTCTCGTACCTGAAACATACAATTTATACCATAAGTCTGTGGGGACAGATCGTGTATGCCTCATAGAATCCGTGTCCTTTGTATTGTTCATTTTGTCAGAGTTCTTTAATGTAGTGAGGCCCATTAATGTGGCGTATAGTTCGGGTATAAGTCTGCGACGGCATCATTAATGTGGCGTATAGTTCGGGTAGTGGTGCCATTAATGCGACGTGATTTTCCGATTTCCCTCTCCCAGCTAGTATCCTTGGTGGTCTGTTGATACCCTTAATGTCAGGTGATTGAGGGTTTCTCGTACATTAAACCCACTACTCGGGCGAGCATTCGAGAGTTGGACACTACTCGAGGGGTTTTCAGATCAATGAGTCTCATCCCTTGCAGGACACACTACAAGACAATCAGTTTTTTTCAGTGTTTGAAATTCGTTGCAATAGGTGCTTAAATTACCGCATTTAACTATTTCCAGTTATTTAAAAATTGTTAGATGTCCGTTGCATTTGTTTGTTCACTTCTGTTTTAATCCAATGAATACCAAAAATTGCAGCAAATAATTACTTTTTTCGACGATTTTTTTCCGCCGTAATGGCAATTCAGTTTGCCTTTAAATCGTTGGGAAAACATATTTACGGCGAATTATAGTAATCGCAAATATTTAAGAAATCGCTACGAATGAAGAGATATATTCCAACAGTCTAATTAAATCACTAGTAAACTTTTTGTGGCGGCCACTGATCGTCGCAAATATTATAAAAATAGCCGCAAATAAGTATTTCCAACAATTTTTATTAATCATCGGCATGATATATTTCCAACAAATTATTGTCGCTAAAGTAGAGTTTTTGTGACAATGCAAATAATTTTAATTTATGAAAAAAATTATTTTTGACAAATTTTACACACCAGAAAAAGGTTTTTTACAAAATAAAAAAAAATTGCACAAAAACAAAATTTTGCAAGCTTCACATGTACAATTTTACCATATACTATGGGTTGGTTTCTAGATCTTTTTACATACTCAAAAAAGATCCAAACTACTAATATGACTATGATCTCTTTAACTCAAATGAAAGGACTATAATATATGCTTAAGAATAAAAAAACTAAAACCAAAAAAGTCAGATAAACCATGCCACAATCTTATAAATAAGATAGCTAATTGATAATCCATTCAATGTTGAAACAGAGTAGGAACTAATATCACCTCCTCCCTTAAAAAAAAGGCAACAAATACCTCAAGATGCACATTTTGTTTACCAGCATCAGCTTCTGAGGTCTTGGTCTTCAATAAACCTGTCATATATTTTGTTATTCAACTATGGAAATTAATGTGTAACCAGGGACAAAATATTTAAAGTATTTGTCCAATGAAGTGAACCAAGTTGCTAAAGTATGTGTCCATGACATGAAGAATATCATCAGACTAGGGTAAAATTCTATTTCAATTTTAAACCAACCAGATGGGCCTTTTCAATTTTAATCCACCCAATTATTAAAGGACATGCAGGAAAGGTGAGCTCACAAATTATGTGTTGATGTCGTTCGTAACCTAAGCAGTACCGCAAGACCCAAGCTCCACGTCGCCTGCAACGAAGAGGAGAAGAGGCTTCGGTGACACTCGGAGTCACTCCAATGCCAAAGTCAGTGATAGTTATATGAAGAAAGTTCAGAAATGTAAAAAATGGTCAAGTTATCAAAAAGTGAGAGTCCACCCCGTGGAAGGGATGACCCTTATTTATATCTCATCCAAGTTTTTTTGCTAAGGGAGATCGTAGTGTGTTAGGTGCCAGACCTGCTACCACTCATTTCCCTGTCACCACAGTGTGTTAGTCCGCGACCTAGGCGACTAAGGGAGATCGTGCTATGTCAGGTCGTGCTAGGTCAAACCTATTGCCTCCTTTCTGACATGGTCGGGTGTCAGATAGTGGTCGAGCTGTCCTACATGCTTTGGGGGGTTTACGCCGTTGCGTGCTGAGCCTTCTGACATGTGCTTGAGTGCGATGTGCCTTGAGCATGATGAAACCACGATCAGGCACGCGAATGTCCTGTTTGATGTCATATGATAGGGCTTGGTAAGTTGCCGAGTCCCGAGACGTTCTTCCTGGTTTCTCTGAGCTTGTGTCAAAAGGTCTTCCCGGGTCAGAAACGTTGATTCTGGTCTTTTGGCCCTGGGGTTTCACAGCTCGACTTTCCTGGACCTGGGAAGGGCCCTCCCTCACAGGTTCCATGGCTCGTCCTTCCTAGGCCGAGGCCTTTTGGAAAGGGCTCTTCCTCACATTATGAATTTGGAATTTTGAAAATGGTGGTCAAGAATATATGGATGATGAAAATTTCTAAATCTAAAAGACCTAGTCCGAAAAGCACTAAGGGAAGTACATTTCCTAAATTTATTTGATGAAACTTATCCATTATTTTCAAAGGGAACCATATTTCCTCTTGTGCCCACAACATCAATGGCTAAAAACTTAGGTTAGTAAGTTGAGTAAAAGGCCAAAAATGGTTGTTACGTCATTAATTAAGTGTACTTGTTTTGAATCAAGATAGAACATTTTAATATACAATTTTTTCAAACTAATTATTACAATTTTTTCAAATTTTTAAATAAAAAATAAAAAATAATTTCAAAATTTTCAAATCCCTAAATAAAAATAATATTATAAAACTATATTATTAAAATATTTTAATTTTATAATATTTTTTATTTAATTTTTCTCTCTCTTTTTTCAAAATTCAAAAAATACTTAACTCAAATTATCTCATTACTATTCATAAATTATCTTACTACTATTTATAAAATTCTCATCTCATCTCATCTCACTTTTCAAATAAGCTCTAAGAGTCGGACTATACTAAACCGACACTAGGTTAGACTTAATTTATATTTCTATATGTATCTATTTTTCTGTCGTTTTAAGCTTAACTTTTTAGTAGATCCAAGTTCTTCAATGTTCGCTAAGATCAGTTGGACTATGCTAAAAGTTAGACTTGACTTGTATTTCTATGTATCTATTTTTCTCTCGTTTTAAGCCTAACCTTTTAGTAAATCCAAGTTCTTCGGTGTTCGCTAAGAGTTGGACTTTATTAAACGGATATCAAGTAAACTTGACTTCTATTTCTATGTATCTATTTTTCTCTCGTTGTAAGCCTTACTTTAGCGGATTCAAGTTCCAACTAAACGGACACATATAGATATTGTACTGTGAGTAATTCCAAATTCCAATAGGCATATTGGCCGGGGTAATACCCTTGGGATGGTTGGAATGAGATGAGATGAGATGAGAAATATAATTAATAGTAAAATAATTTATGAATAAAAGTTAAATAATTTGAGTTATGATATTTATGAGAATTTGGAGAAGGAGAAAGAAAAAGTTGATTAAAAATATTATAAATGTAAAATATTGTTAAAATATAATCTTTATTTTAAAATTTTAAAAAGTGAATTTTTTTTTGTATTTTGTTTGAAAGTTTGAAAAAGTTGTAATAATTAGATAAAACGTTGAATATTTGAATTTGTATTTAAGTGATGTTTGAAAAGAAAATGAAGCTATCTCATCTTCTAAAAAACCCCTGAGGTTAGGTTTGGATGTTGAGTTGAGTTGAGTTGAGTTCTCTATAAATAGAAATGAGTTAAGATGATGGAGTGAGTTATGTGGAGCCACCTAAGATGAGTTTAGATGTGTTTTAATTTGATATTAAGACGAATTTATATGCATTTATGGGAAGTTGAAAAAGGTTGTGAGTCCCACGTGTAAAGAGGTTTTTAGTTGAAATGAGTTTAGTGATTTGAGAGTTAGGTGTTTGGATATTAGAAGATGTCTAAATCTGAATCGAATTTAGATGAGCTGAGTGCAGTTAAGGAACCAAACAAGCTAAGAAGATGCATTCCAAACCCACAATCTAAACTTTATTTGTTTTATGAAGATTAACTAAATTAAAAGTCAACCTATTTAGGGTTGACAATTTGTGTTCTTGAATTATCTTTGCATCGTGTCAAGTCAAGTAATAAGTATTAGATTATATGGATAAATTCTAATCCGATTTATTTAATTAAATGGATCAAATTCTAAAATCTGAACCGACTTGTTTAATTAGAAATCGACACGACTCTTAACCCGTTTAATAATTAATCTTTATTGAATTAACCTTGATACAATTCATTTAACCTGTCTAACCCTCTTTAACCGTATATTTATTTTTAGTCCAATTAATATAATTTCATATATAATATAAGGATAATTACAACTAGATTCATAATAAAGTATTTTATTATAAATGTTCAAATTGATAATATATAAAAAAAACTAATATTTTCATACAATAAAATTATATATCAATAAAAAAAATTAATAATTTGAAATATAATGTAGTAAAATATTAATATTAATATAAAATATTCTCAACAATAAAATATATATATATAAGACAAAACATTTATAAAATTTAAAAATAGAATTTATTTGTGTTATACGGATTGATTGCTGATTTTCTGGATTGACTTGCAATTGACTCGTCTATTAATCATGTTTTATTGAGTCAAACTGCTTCGACCCAAATCTATTTATATCAAATCTACTTATTTTGTATCGTATTCGTATCGAATTTACGGATTGTGTCATAAATTGTCACCCATACCTATCATGAGTTTTGATAAAATAATAATAATAATAAGTAATATTAAATACAATTATATATTATACAAGTGTCGTTTATTTTTTATTTTTTAAAAATCTATTATTACAAATTAATTTTTTTATATAAATTTCATATTTACTTTTTTTTTCAAAATAGTCGATTAGGCTTGCCGTTTTATTACTGCTTCAAAATATCATTTCTCTTTGATGTTATTGGCTGGGAGTAATTTTATGATCCCATTCGTCTGTGGTGTCTCTCGGTCGCTCACTCTCACTCCTCGTATATCTCTGCACTTCCCTGATCCATCTTATCCAGCTCTACGGTTTCTATCCAATACCCACGGTTAACTCGCTCTCTCTGATTTTATTGGCAGCCAAACATCCATGACTTTTGATTTTGACAAAGTATTGCATGATTGTTATAGTATTGTATTTTTTAGATTGATTAGTTCTCTTTTTATTTGATTGCCAAATACAGTACAAGGTGTCCCTTAGTTGGCTGATTGTATTTGTATCTTTGGGCTCTGTAGAAATCGAAATTGTCGACTTTGTTTGATTTTCATTGATGCCCGTGTTAACATTTTGCTTAGTCCGGAATCATTCGGCGGCGTTTTTGCTATTACTTTTTTTTCTTTTTGTTATTGCCTGTTCGCCTTTTTGCTCTAATTTATTGTTACTTTGCATTCCGGCATTTTGATACTTTTGACCGAAATACTGGTGATATGCATTAGCTGTGAATGGGTTCTCTCAAATAAAAAATACTGTCATTTTATTTTATACCTTTACTTGTTGTCCTTAACAAAATGGTTTTTTGGGTTTTTGTTACTAAAGAAAAATTGCCACAGGGAGGCTATCTTACTGTTGCTGTTGCGATATTTGGTTGTTTTTTATATGATGGCCTACTCATTTTAATTAAATTTGTTCTCGTGTCCTGTTTTGATGCCTGCTTCCGATATTCTATCTTTGGTTGCGTTTATGCAATGTATAATCTGCTAATGTCCAATGAAATTGGTTATTGTGATGTGCATGTTGTTTTGGTTAGCTTCATGCGAGACGGTTATCATTTGCTTATATTTGATGTTTGTTGCATTTAGTTTGCATTTGTTTCTGTTATTATTACTCTTCTGCTATTGGATCAAAGTTTTTCCTTAGTAACATATCGTACCCTATGCATTGGGGCAGTGTTAGTTCCAGGTTGACCACATGTTGATTGGGTCAGCTCTTTTGTTGTCTTTGATGTCATGGTATTGTTTCCCGTTCTTGGTCGCTTTTCATATTTTCGTTCAACTTGGTAATAATTGATGGCTTGTCTTTTATGCAAATTGGAACAAGAAATGTGTAAAGCACACGGTAATCGCTGCAACATGTAGGCTAAAATATCCCATTCTCTCATTGAATATTTTGAGCATGGACATGAGAATGAGCAAGGGCAGGCCAAAATCCCCCGAATTGCCTTTTTATTTTATCAAGTAATCAAGCTTGGTGAGCAATCTTATCTTGCTCGAGGAACTTATCGAATAATGAAACATGCGGTACCTACTATAAAGAATGTTATATCTTATCATAGGTCTAAACAGCTAGCAAGCTGTATGGAATTAGCAATTAATAGGCCACATCATATTTGATGTGTTAATTATACAAATTTAACTTTGTGGGCTTTGTTATGATGGTCTTTATTATTCAAATAGCATGTAACTGAAGTTTGATTTTGTATTGGCAGGTTCTTTTGGTTCTGAGATTTAGCATTTATACAAGGTTTCTAACAATGGAGAAAGGTGGCAGGAGTAGGATAAACTGTATCTTTGAGAACTTGGTTACTTTCCTGCGCAGATGTATCTTTTATGTTCTTTCTGTTGGTCCCATTCCTTATCATATTGCCTTTATCATGGATGGAAATCGTAGATATGCTAAAAAGCAGAATTTTATGGAAGGGAATGGACATACTGTTGGATTTTTGGCTCTCTTGTCCATGCTCAAGTACTGCTATGAGTTGGGTGTGAAATATGTGACAATATATGCCTTCAGCATTGATAACTTCAAACGACAACCTGAAGAAGTTCAATCTTTGATGGATCTGATGCAGTTAAAAATTGAAGGACTAATCAAAGAAGAAAGCATGGTAAATCGCTATGGAGTTCGAGTGCACTTTATAGAGAACCTAAAATTATTGAGTGAACCTGTCAGGTTGGCAGCAGAGAGGGCTATGCTGGCCACTGCCAATAACTCCAAAGGCGGTATTGTCAGTATGTGTTGCATACACTTCCACCAATGAGATTGTGCATGCTGTCCAAAAGTCATGCGAACAAAAGTGGGAGGAGATCAGTATATTGGATGCAAGTGGATCTGGTTATGGCTTAACTGAAGTTGTATTGAGTGAGAAGGATGAAAGGGAGAACCTTATTAATTTAATAGATATTGAAAAGCATATGTATTTGGCAGTTGCACCTGATCCTGATATCTTAATCCGTACTTCTGGGGAGACCTGCTTGAGCAATTTTCTTCTTTGGCAGAGTGCATACTGTTCCCTGTATTCGCCTTACGTGCTTTGGCCAGAAATTGGATTTGGGCATTTCCTTTGGGCAATCTTGAACTTCCAGCGGAATCACTTTTATTTGGAGAAAAGAAGGAAACAGTTGTAAATATTGTGGATTCCCACATTTTAGGACTCTAATGTGATTTTACTGGTGGATCTCTTCGTGTTCTTTAACCAAACTTTGTTACAAAATCAGATTACAACATTGGCTGGAACCTTTTTTCAGTGTCCCTGCCTTGGTCAGCACTTGAGAATATAAACAATATATGGATATTTCATTTTAATGCCATAGGATATGCTTTGGTCTAACAAACGTTTTGAATGATACATTCATGCTAAGAATTACTATTTTGGCATTCTGTGTGCTCTTATTTCCACGACAACCAAGAAAGTGCTATATTTGTATGTTTGATTTGAATTTTGATGCTAATTCATTAACAGGTTTTCTGCACTTACGTTTTCAGGTAATGAAATCTGTAAGAGTTATTGTCATCAGGAACTAGTATGCCTTCATATTAAAGATTTTTAAGAACCCGTTGTGTTTGATGGTTGATTTGTGTACAACGTCTCATCTAGTCATCTGAAAGTGGAACTGAGACTTAGATGTATTTGTTTACACTCCAGACAGAGACATGAGATGTGCATGGACCAGAAACCATGGTAGCGGGAGTTGGTACTAGTTGAAATCAGGGACTCTTTTTGGTGGTGGGAATGGGGAGGATATAGTTGGGTGGTGGATTCAATGCAGTGCCACACAGGAAGTGTGGAGTGGTAGCTGTGTTGTTGGCACAACTTCATGTTTGGCATCATTGTTTATTTTTCTTTTTCAGTATATAGGGTTGACTGTCAAGACTCGTCTGTAAATAGTATTTTACTTTTGTTTCATATATTCAATTACTATAGTCATAGTTCTGTCATTATAAGAATGTTTAGCTGTTTCACAGGCTATCCTATCCACAAGTACATGTTGTATGTTTCTGCAGAGCATTTGCTTGAACAAGGAAGGTAATCTGAATTGAGTCTAAGAACACGGATTTGCTCTACTGTCTTTTCGGGTCATCACTATTCCTGCACAGTTCTAACCTGTCGCATTGTATCTATGATGTCTCTTCCCACTAAGTTGGTTCTTACTTTTCTTCTTTTCTTGCAAGGAACATTGACTGGCTTTCAGGCTCATGGGTATGCAAGCGAGTTCTTTGCAGTAGGTGCAAGTATATCGGACAATGTCAACTGCATCACATGTCAAGCCCACAAAGTGCAAAGAGAGGGGGTGGGGGGAGAGAGAGCTAGAGAATGGAGACCATGGGTATGCAAGTGTGTTCATTCTTTTTTTTTTTGGGCAGGGAGAGAGGGGGGGGGGGTGTTATGGATTCTAAACCTAAACCCTGGGTGTGAGTGTGCTTTTATCCAAGATTATTGGGTTTAAGTATGTTGATTTTTTTTCCACAGTAGTTGTGATTTCTGCATATTTCCAGCACTTATTTGGCACACTTTATTTTGGCAATTAGGATCATGGAGCAGTGGTTTCAACACAGCAATAGCTAATTTGTGGGTAACACTAATATTTTAGGTAATTGGCTTCTTGCTCTGTTTTACAATAATCATATTATGCTATAACATGACTTTTGTTTTTTTAATCTAGGTGAGTAAGACTTTAAATTAGTTTCATTCAATGTACTCTTAGCCATGGGGAACCCTGTCAGAATGACACTGAAGCTATGACAACTTCAATGAAATTTTCCTGAAGCCAAAGAGACAATGATGCTTCCTTGAGCAGACCAAAAGAAATTACAAGGCCTATTTTCTGTTAAGCCTTTTCTTATTGGTTTTAACTCGTTTACTCTTTGTTTCTGATTTGCTTTCCACATTTGTGCAAATTGCATGTGGAAAACTGACCTTTGTATGCATGTTATATTCTTTCAATTTTGGATTTTTGGAACTTCTTTTGTTATGTAAATGACCAGTTGTATGGGATCTGTTCTTGAAAACTGACCTTTGTTGCTTTCATGAGATTCCGTATCTTTTTCTTTTTGTGATGAATTAAATTCTTTATCTTCTCTTTGTTAATAACTGTAAAGAAAAGTAAATTGGCTCTCTTAAAGTTGCTCTACAGGTAGGATGGCTTATTTGAAGACCATACTAATCGAATTCAGACTTATGCATAGGTTAGCCCTTCTTTGAATAAATGCTTTGAATATATATATATTTGGCAGTTTTTAAGTTTCAATTGTAATTCCAAGCTAAATGGTGGATCCCATCTCCAGGACACCTTTTATCCAGATACTCGTCTTTTTCAACATCATATTATGCAGAGCTCTTGTTTGTGTCTTCTTTGTTATTCAGATAACAAATTGCATGTGATTGTCGTCATTGGATACTGACCCATGATGTTTGTCTCGATTCTTCTTTCTCTCTTTAGTAAACATATGTCGGTTGATTAATAGATGTTAGTGCATAAGCCAGCAATAGATCTGTCGTGCTTTAAGGTTTGCAGTTAATCTTTTTTTTGGGGTTAATTCAAACGTTGTTTAGTCCTAATGGAACTTTAAAATATTGTCTTTTGCTCCTTGTTCTTCCAACTCTTTACAGATAAAGATAAATGATTCAAAACTGAGTTGCACATTTTCTATAGTATAGTTAAATAACCATATATAGATAATATGTATAGGCGGAAAAATAAGTGTACTTTATTGTCTTAATATTGCTCAAATTATAGGCGGTTTTCTCGGCCAATAGGAGCCTTTTGCGTAACTATTTCTAGACTAATTTAGTGATTCTTTATCGAAGGTTGCCCAAGTGAGTTAGTTTGAGAGTTTGTGAAGAAAGCCATAGAGTTTCCTCAACTTTTTTCTCGCCCACCATCATTTCGACCAATACATGAAACAAAAGCTATCATGACTTTGTTTTATAAAAGTTTCAGTACTATTGCAAGACAGGACCACCATTGTTAACCGACAAAGAAAAAGCATCACAGAATATTATCCAAAGTTTGAATTCGCATCCACTTGATAACCTGCAGATTTGGACGTTGATTTAATCCCTCCCACAAGAAAAAATCAAACTTAGGGTTAGTTTGGGTAGATTACTATTCATTATTTTGTTATTACTTTTCACCTACTTTTCATTACTGTTTACTGGTATTAAATATTCTATCATTTATTATTATTATTATTATTTACAGAATATCTGAAATCACATCACTACCAAAACGCAACTAACATTAGTGACAGGACCGCCAATATTATAATATGCTGCAGATATTATTATTTACTTCTCAAATGTTATTAACTTATTCAGCAGTCTATTTCTCAGGTGGTTAACATAATACTGTTGTGCTTTTGTTTTCAGTTTTAGTGACAGTTAATACTCCTGGCCACCACCGTGGAACCACTTCCGCTAGTATGACCAGTCACCGCGACTTGCCAATACCCATCACGGCCAATCTTTCACGTACCATCATTACTGTAGTCACAACCCTCAATTTTCAGTAGCAATTTATCACCATTATTTTGTACCTTAAATTGGTACGGATATAGGTGGGTGCATTTATTGTGCTGTTTTCGTCCTTCCTTTGTCAGGTTCTTCAAAGCCAATCGGGGCATCATCCAAACTATTTTTGGGCATCCAGACTATTTGGGGCATCCAAAAGATCTAGGAAGATTGAGCACTTCGACATGCACGTTAGGAGTTATTGCCGGCCAACTGACAGGCACTACATAAATGATAATGGACCAACATGTTCTTTAACGTACGTAGTGGTGGGTTTCTCCCTGTTTATTGCTTATCTTATGGTATTTCGTCCAATTTTTTGTCTTCGAGTGATATAATATTAGCCATTGACAACGTAGTGTTGCTGATCAATCTACATGCCTAGCCATATCAACTTCGGATTGAGATTTTTTATAATTTTTTAACCCAAACCCTTTCTACAATTTGTAAAGAGAGATACAATATGTAGACTTCACTGCATTTAATATTTGGATCGGTATTGTACATGGAAAGTATTAAATGCAGTATGGTCGACATATTATCTCTATCTAAAAAATTGCAAGAAATCTTAATCCTTATGACCTCAACATCAGCCTCAACATTTGGCATTAACATATCATAAGGTCGATCTTACATCTAACACATTCTAGTCATATTTTCTTCTGTTTCAAATTGGGATCCAACGTAAAATTGTGAACATTTCAACCTAACTAGTGGTTGAACAAGTTTAACAGTATAAAGGTAAAAACTGAGAAGGAATAATTCCCGCCGACGCAATAGCATGACCTCACTCACTCATCGATCCCATTATTTTTCAATAATTTTGTTTTTTGTTTTTAGCGACGAATGATGTTGACATATATGGTATAGTTCATTTTCACAAAATTTTTTATTTCATGTTATTTAATTATTATAATTATTTTAAAGTTTTATATAAAATAAAATAAATATTTTAAGTTTTTTAAGTTTTAAAATAAAAATAATATTTAAAAAAATATATTTTAATAATATTTTATTTAACTTTTAATTTTTATATAAATTCATCTTATACCATCTTATTTACGAAAACAAACGAGGCCGTAGTGAGGCTTGGGAAAGGCGATGTACCTGATCTTGCCTTTGAATCTGTTCTTATAAGAATAACCAAATATATATGCACACAGAAAAAATAGTGGCCCCAAACCTTAAGCCATCGTCTCTCCTTGAACACCCACATACGTCGCCCCAAAACTTCAATCTCCGTCAAAGGTTCTTTGGCACGTTTCTATTTTCTTCTTCGATTGCATATTATATCAACTTGCACTCCACTTAGTTGCATTTTCCACCCAGTATAAAAGCTAGCTAGAGTGAAGTAGGATGAGCTAAACCAACCATGGAAGAAACCCCCAAGTGCAGTAGTGTCAAAGAAGATGGAGATCAAAAAGATGTCCGATACCGCGGAGTGAGAAGGCGGCCATGGGGCAAATTCGCGGCGGAGATTCGTGACTCAACAAGACAAGGTGCCAGGTTGTGGCTCGGGACCTTTAACACGGCGGAGGAGGCAGCAAGGGCTTATGATCAGGCTGCCTATTCAATGAGGGGTAACATGGCCATACTAAACTTCCCTCATGAATATCCTCCTTCAACCAATCTTTACTCTCCTAATTCAGCTTCATCATCAACCTTCCAAAATGGGGAAAGGACATCAAGGAGTAGTCATGAGATTGGTAAAGAGGTTTTTGAGTTTGAGTATTTTGATGACAAGTTGTTGGAAGAACTTCTTGATTTTGAAAACAAGGCGAAGAACAAGTGAGAAAGACTCGTGTGTTGTGTACTTGATTTCAAAATTTCCTTCAATCCAAAACCAACGACATGAGCGAGACTAGGAATAAGAAATTATGGTAATGGGGCATCGTAATCCTTGGATAAACTAGTGGATCGGATCGATCTACCTGTGTTGTCATAGTCTCTGTTGTCTTATTTCCTTTGAATCTGTTCTTTTTTTTTTCTTTTTTTTTTTTTTTTTTCAAAGTAGTGTCGGCCTTGACTTGCTTGGAGGATTGGGCGAGTACCATTTGTGGTAAGAAAAGTTGCCATGTCAGATCTGAGCCTACTTCTGCTGTACTATGTTATAGATATTAGTTATATATGGTCCAGACTCCAAATAATATTATCTTTCTATGATACCCGTTGGTTTATACTTCCGTGGGTCCATGCATTCACGTTCTCGTTGACTTCATTCCTTCTTGGATAGCGTCAAGTTTGGCCGTCCATTATTCAGAGTAATTAGTTGAAGAACCAGTCATGATATTAATGCATCTTCTCTGGTTCATTGATACCTCAGTACTGTTGCTAGAAAAGATATTTATATAAAATAAAAAAAATACAGTACATGTTGTGAACCAGAAAGTCATTTTCTTGTGAGAATGGAAACGAAAGTTAAAAATGGAAACAGAGGAAGACGAAGCTCCATATATATGAAAGCTGAAAACCCTTTGCTCTAGACAATATTTTATTTGACATACATTTGAAAAAATGATAATAATCCAAGCAAAACAAACAAAGAATTTGAAAAAAAAAAACAATTACAAAAATCAAAACCCCATTATTTTCATTTCTTTCTGGAACCCAAACCAATCAGCTTTTAATTATTATTTTTTTAATAGATAATCAGTACCCAGATTTTGAGTTGTTCTTCCCTGGCCTATCCTGATCAGCGGTTTCAAGAAGCTGCTCCAACAACTTGCTGTCGAAATACTCCAATTCTATAAGTTGTTCACCTTCTTTTACTCCATTAGTACTACTGGCTGAAGCTCCTTGGCCAAAACTACTACTCGTACCTGCATGAGCAGCTGAGGAGGAAGCCGGAAAGGAACCCGAAGATGTTGAAGATGAAGAACCCTGATTTTGATTATAATATTGGTACTCATTTGGGAAGTTGAGGATGGCTAAATGACCCCGGAAATGAAACGCAGCTCTGTCATATGCTCGCGCTGCCTCTTCTGCTGTGTCAAATGTTCCAAGCCACAGGCGCGCCCCATTTCTCGTCGGATCGCGTATCTCCGCCGCGAACTTACCCCACGGCCTCCGTCGAATCCCCCGGTACCGAGCTTCTCTTTCGGACTTGTCGTTGTTCCCAGCTCTCTTCTTCCCGCCTGCCTCCATGGACGTTTGCTTTCCCAAGTACTGAAAGTGAATGTCTTTTTTAGGTTTCAAGCTTTAGATTTTGTGGCTACAATTGCATACAACATCCAACTGGTTTAAATATATATATACATCGTCGGCTTTCTTGATAAAAAATTCAGTCCTGTATGGCGGTTGGAATTTTAAGCAGCGTTGCTCGGAAAGTTCAAAGTTCGTCAAAGCAGAAGATGAAGATAAAAATATAGTAAAGAGTAACGCAAAATGGTTGCGAACGTCATGGTACCTGTCATCCTATTTTCTAAGGCACATTTCTTTTATGTTCGTTGGGAGTATATAGCTTTGATTTAGAAATGGCTGCGTACGTACTTACGTGGTATTATTAAGTGGCAAAATCATAAGCCATGTTGTCATGTGTTTTGGTGGCGGAAGTCAATTTATATTAACAAAGGTGTTGCTGGGGACGAGACATCAAAAAATATAAACAAATTAAACAAATTACTAGCTAGTTTTTCGGATATATTAATGTAATTTTTGGCATTTTCTTTTTCTTTTTATGTTAATTAGACATTTTAAATACCTTTGTCCTCTAATAATTTCTTCTTGTTCTTTTTGAATTTCAATTTCAATCTAAATATTTTCTAAAATAAAATTAAATTCTATTTCAACATTTCATCAAACCATTTGCCTAAATTTCAACCAAAAATATATAAAACACCACAACCCAAATAATTTTGAAAACAAAAAACTCTAAAAAAGCTATTTTAATAAGTTTTCAACTTCATTTATAATCCCCTTTACACTCCCCAGTACAAATTTATATATATTTTTAAATGCATTTAGTTTTTTTTTTCACAAAACTAATAAAAAACACATCTCAATTTTTTGAAAAACGATCTAAAATTCTTAGACATTCTGAAGATTTTCTTGAACCATACTGCATATGTAAGTGCCATATATATGTATATGTTTCGTTGGCTATAACGTAAGCGTGAGCCTTTTTATGACAAGGAAGAACGACTGAATTATTAATTTAACTGTTTTGAAAAACTTTTTTCCCATTCAATGTTATAAAAAGTGGATCATACACCCATATCTTATATTAATATATATATATATATATGTTATATTAATTTATAGCCATCATTTCTAGTGTTCTTTGAACAGCTAGCCAGCAACAAATTAATGTCACATCTGTCATCAGTTTCAAATCTGAACATCGATCATGCCCTTTAATTTATAATTGGTCCTTTTTGACTGCTAATTTCAAAGGGAGGTTTAGGACAATCAGCCCACAATAACTCTCTTTTCAGCAACTTCCAAGGAGGAGAATATTGACATATATAATTTAATCAGATACATGACAATAATAGTATAGTCGAGGAAATCGTGCAACCCCAATATGTATCATGTATGAGTGAGAGAGAGAGAGAGTTTTGCAAGTTCTCTCACTACAAGAGAAATGGTTTTTTGAGACAAAAAATTTTGTCTCAAAAAATCATAATTTCGTTCTAAAAAAGAATTAGAGATAAAAAAATTTCGTCTCCAATTTGTCTCTAAAAGGCTATCTCAAAATGTTTTTGGAGACAAAATTTGAATTTCGTCTCCAAAAATCACTTTTAGGGATGAAATTTTACGGAACCAGTCGAAACCGTTCGAACGGATATTTTTTTTGAGACGAACTAATTTCGTCTCAATATCTTGTTCGAATGGAATATTTTTTCGTTCGAACCTACACGTTCATTCGAACGGAATAAAATTTTGAATCGAACAAATGACCATATTTGATACTATTCGAACGAAATGAGTGTTCGAATGGAATATTTTCCGTTCGAACCTACCCGTCCATTCGAACGAAATAAAATTTTGAATCGAACAAATAACGTTCGTTCGAACCAATAAATTTTGATACTGTTCGAACCAATAAATTTTGTTCGAATGCAAATTACGTCCGTTCGAACTGTATTCCGTGATATTCGTTCGAATGGGTTATTTTTTGTTCGAATGGTTATTTGTTTATTCGAATGGATTTAGAATTGGTACTTTACCGTTCGAACTGGTTATTTACCGTTCGAACGGTATGAAACATACAGAACAGAACCAAATTAATTAAAAATACTATATTAGTAGTATTACACAAAATATAATTCAAATGTCAATTGTTCAAATGTTTTGAAACTTTATAATGTATTAACCCTAAAGAAAAAAAAAAGTTATACAATTATGGTGGTGGTGTAGAGTTTTGTGACATAACTGACTACAACTGAAGCATAGCTTTTTGTACCTCCATCTTCAATCTCTTCTGCATGTTCTCTTCTAATCTTGTCTCAAGATCTGCTGCTTGATCTAATCTGATCAGTAACTCTTTTTCCTTAGACCTCAATCACTCTATTTCAAGTGCTGCTTCCTCCAATTTTTTAGTTTTGTCGTCATTCGATCTAGCTTGAGAAGAGGATGATGATGTTGAAGATGGTTTAATGCAACGTCCTAAGCCCATCAAATATCCAGAACGTGATCCAAGAACTTGAGAAATGATTTGAACATCGTTGACAGATGATGCATCAGATGGATCCGCATTAACTTCCTTGAGAGATATTATTTTGTCCTACAAAAACAAAAACATATTAGTTAGTATAAGTAACAAAACTATAGTCACAATGGAATTAAAGAAACTTAAACTTACATAATTTGCCTCTGCTTCGGGACTGGTCCAAACACCATCACGATTTTTATGTGATTTTGCATACAATTGGATCAAATCATAGTCAGCAGGACTTTCTTCTTTCTGCAAAAAAATATATATATATTAGAACTTAAATTAGAAAAGTGTATTATATGTTAATATTTAATAGGGAGTAGAATAAATTACCATTTTGTTAGACAAACGATGAAAAGATCGAGAACCCGCATGATGGTGTATCTTCAAGTTTGATCTATTTACTTTGTTTACAGTACTCCGTTGCTAAAAAAATAAAATATATATATATATATATATGTTTAATACATCTATCATAATATACTATTAAAAAAATAGAGCAGCGAAATTACCTGATAAGCAGGATCTTCAAACATATCACAAACCTTCTCCCATTCATTTGGTGGTATTGCTTGGAATGGATTTTGGCGCGCCTCTATTGTAGTACTGAATTTCTTATAATGTGCATGACATCGACTTTTATACCTCCGAAATGCATTCGACATCAACTCCTCAACCGTTAATCGATCCTCTCGTCGGCCAAAATCAAGCTCAAACTCATCCTTCCAATAATTGTAAACAATTAGTATAAATACCAAATATTCAAAAAGTAACATGAATAATACTTAGTTACTTGAGATGTAGGTTATTACCAAACAACATTTTTTGATGTGATCTTTCACTTCTTGTGAAACTTTAGACCAAGAGGATGTAGCAATAGGTGCATACGTGCGAGTAAGCGTACCAACAAAAAAAGCAAGCCATGCTGCTGAATCTCCATAGCCACCGGTGTGATAATCAGGAATATCAACTTTAATTTTATCAACTTTCCTTACTTTTTCTATGCAGACACCCCTCGTAGTGCCTCTACCTCGGCGCTGGCTTACAACAGCTATATACAGTAATTAAAGCAAGTATTTGAATTAAATACTTTTATTTTATATATATATTACCTAAATTGAGCATAAACTGCAGTATTTAATTTGATAAAATATCTTGTTCTGAGTCTAATAGTGTTGGCTGACTATTCATGTCAGGTGAATCACACGGGGAATCAATAATGGATGGGGATGGCAACTTGGCATTAATATTGCCATGATAGTATGCAATGCACTCAGGCCAAATTAATACGAGATAGCCAAGGAACCTAACCATGATTCTGTTGTCACCCACAAATATATATATATATATATATATATATATATACACACACACATACATACATGTGTGTGTATATGCATTTGATCTTTTGAAGGAACATCGATTGATTAATAAAATTCTATATTATGATACCTTGAATTGAGATTTTTTTTTTTATGACAAGCATTAAATGTTCTGTTGGTGGAGTTGGTGTGTAATTTTAGAATAAAGAGCTTTGCTACTTACCATCCTCACACATCACACACCACACTTATTTTTTTTTTTAATTTTTTTTTTTTTAGTTTTATTCTTCTTAAACTAAGTGAATTCTTTTACTCATTATCTATTTATCACATATTTTATAAGAGAAAAAAAATTAAAAAATTATGTGTTATGTGAAGATGATTAGATTTTTTATATCAAAATTAACCCCAAAAGTATTAAATTAATTAACTTGATACTCAATCGTTGTTTCTGTCTCTGTTTTCAAGGAAGCATGAAATTAATCGAAAATGCAGGAGTAAAGTTGTAGTCCTCTAGATTACACTATACTTTCCTTTTTTCAATTTTCTTTTAAACAATTTTAAATATATTTAAATATTTAAAAAAATACACTAATATATTAATAATCATTTCTTTAACTATTAAGTAAAAAAAAAAAGAGTAATCTAAATAAGGGGGTAAAACACTGGGGCACACTATCATTAATCTTGCAAGTCCCGTTATAAATATATATGTGTGTGTGTGTTTGTGTAAACTTTAAACAAAATGTTGACGAGCCTCATTTGTAATTTATGATCGATGGTCAATCTGTTAACAAGGTACTGGGTTGTTGGCAGATTCTACATTGATAGTCTTGTACTACTTCCAAAGTGCATATCAATGCAAATATGTCAGGAAAATGTGGTAATATTGTACATGTATCAGTATTTTGGCCGTAATTTGGTATCAAAATCGTACATATGATTCAATTCAGAAATCTCTTTTCAATATGCACGTCATAGACACCCGGCTATGCTTGATGGTCTTCATTTCCACGGCAAAATTGGCCATTTTTCTTTTGAATCGTCGATTTAAGTTATTTTTTCTTTTTATGGTAATGTTTCGCTATCACATTTAAATATGATTTTTATTCTATTTTGAACGAGATTTTTTACAAGATTCTTATTTTATTACGTATTTTATTTTTATGAAATAATTGAGATTTTCATTTTCAGGCAAAATTATTAGACTCTCGAATTTCTCTACCCATTTTATCTTGGCTTGTGAATTTCAGAACCAGTTTTTGACTTTTATAAATACATACTATTCTCAAAGTTTTCTCTTTGTGTTACATCTTTTCTCGGTCTAAATCTCTATTTTCTGTTAATTAACTAGCTGCCAAAATAACTCTTATTCTATCCGACATCAGTTGTTTTGAATAATAACCTATGATCTCGCCTAATTATTTAAATTTTTGCTGATTTTATTTAAGAAATAAAAAACCAACAAAATGTTCGTTAGACTTGTTGTATGATTTATTAGTGTTAAAAAACACACATTTCATTAAAATGGGCGTCGTTTATAAATTCTTATTTCATGGGAAAGAGGGAAAATATAAACCAGATTAATTAATTAGAAAAATAACTTTCTATATTGTATTTAAATAATAAATATTTAATTTTCCTTTTGTAATTCTTTTTAAACCTCTTAGCATACCGAAGACTTTCTAATATTTTACTACGTATCTAAAACTTTTAAATTGACTACTTTTCTGTTAGCTAGGCAATAATTTGTTTTTATCTTTTCTAGGCAAACAGCCATAAAGTGGTCTTGCTCAAAAAACCGATAAAGTGGTCTCTGTTTTCTTTATTTATTATTAATTTGTTATTTTTATTTTCATAAGATTAATTTATCTAAACCCAATGAATCGAACCCACAAGAGAGTCAATCTTCGATGGGTCATTGTATTATTAAATGTGTTCATTGGATCGTTGCCCATTAATGCTATGATCTACTGTTTGTGGAAGAACCCATGCATGCATCTTAAGCTTGATCAATATTATTATATCGACGACCTGCAGTTTAATTTGAATGTATTTATACAATGATGACTAAAATGCAGTGAATTTAATCTCCTCATGATGACTAAAGTGGAGGAAATTAAAGTAGTAACGTTAAAAAAAAATTAATATATTTTGAGATATGAAAAAGTTAAATTAATTATTATATTTTATATGAAAATTTTAAAACAATTATTATAATTAAATGAGATGAGTTGAAATTATCTTTAAATCCAAATAACCCCTTTAGATTCTCTAGAATTCTTTCAAACCTTTGGGACTTGAATTTGATAATATAAAGTTAATTACACTTTATCCTATTGAACTTTTACTTAATTCATAATGTGCCTCCGAAACTAATAATTGCATCAAAGTGGACCTATTTACTTTCAAAACTTACCAATCCTCCCCTTCCGTCTACCAGCAACGTCAAATTTAACGAAAATTCACTGTAAAGATATAATTTTTATCTAAATTATTATCATTGACCATATAAAATAATATATACTATCAATTAATAATAAATCATAAATCATTAACCATATATAAAATTATTTGATACCTAAGTTGTAAGTTACGAATAATCTATGTATACAATGAAATTATTTGATATTCATTAACTATATATAAATTAATAAAAAAATTATTTAAATTAATAAATTAAACTTAAGTGAATTATTAGCGTAGATAATGTAACTAACTCATTAAAAAAATATCTTACTATAATTATATTTATAATGTTGATTGTTACTACTTACTAACTTAGACTTTACTCTTTAGTATGCATAATTATTAATAATATCATACATTTTATATACGGTTAATTATTTATGATTTATTATTAATTGATAACATATATTATGTTATATTTTATATGATCAATGATAATAAATTAAATAAAAATTATATCTTTGTAACGAATATAATGTATATGAGCAACATATGCAATTAATTTTCATTAAATTTGATGCTGTTGGTAGACATAAGTGATAAATTAGTAAGTTTTGAATATTAAAAGATATATTTTAATGCAATTATTAGTTTCAAAAATATATTATAAATTAAATAAAAGTTAGAGAGAATAAATTATAACAGACCCCATAATATATTATCCCACTTCAAGTTGAAGTCACCCGAGCATCATGACGAGATAGCTAACGTGATTTACATTTCAGTTGTCAGTGGTGGCCATTTTTATTAATAAATAAAAAGAAAAAGAAAATAAAAGTCACAATGCAAATTAGTAATGAAACATTTACTAATTATTTCTACATTATATATAATAAATAATTTTTTTATTTTTTATTTTTATTTCTTATCAAATATGTGATATATGAATGATAAATAGAAAAATTCTTTTAATTTAGTAAGAATAAAATAAATAAATAAATAAATAAACAATCAATTATAATGTATGATATAGAGATGATGAGTAGAAAATCTCGTGGGTGTACACACAAAGCCATGACAATATTCTTTGTTTATTGGAAAGCAACTTGCATTGTATATAGGTGCTTGAATCTTGATGGCTGAGATGCCCATATATATGGAATTAATTACAAGTTCAATGATATAAGAGAAAACAATCAACTTTGGTAAATGGCCAGGAATTATCAAGGAATTTATAATATTCTTTATTAACGGTGTTAATGTCGTATTTTGCACGTCTTTAGATTAGATTCCGTTAACTCAGATCTTTAAAATTTGGGCTTAGAAAAAATAGAAATAGAGGCAACTAGGAGAGGGCGGCCTTAGGGTCGAGGGGTCTCCAATGCCAAAGTTAGTAAATTTTCTTAAAAGTTTGTAAATAAGTAAAAGAGTTTAGGGATCAGAGAGACTTTTCCATATTTGAGGCTTGCTATTTATACCATGAGTATGAGGAGGAGCAGATCGTGTCCGTCTCTACATAGTTCGTGCCCCTCATATTGTTTTTGTTATCAAAGTCTTTTAATACAATATGGCTTTGCGACGGTACTATCAATATAGTGTGTAGCTTAGTAGTAGTGTCATTAATTCTGCGTGGCTTCCTAACCTGTTTTTATCCTTTGTGAGTTGTAGATGTTCTCGTGTCAGTGGATCGAGGGTTCTTCATATTTTTCGTTATATTTAGTACAAGTTCCCAAGTCCAGACTGTGGTCGAGCAATATCAAACCGATCTTTCCTGTCAGTCACTGGATCCCTTTCCCTGGAAGATACCTTACTCCAAACGTGGTCTTAGTGACCCTGTGACCTGGTATTGAGCAGAGGTCCAGTGGGCTTTGTGACATGAGAAAAATTTCCTTACAAATGTGATCAAGATTAGTGGGCTTACCCCTCTACTCTTTTTAGCTAATCAAAATATATATGAAGGGATTATATATATATATATATATATATATAATTCCACAAAGCATTATTCCTCTACTCTTTTTATGATCCCCCTCCTCTTTCAAACATCTGTCAAAACAAGAAGAATATATAAAAGTAACCTAAAGAGATTACATGCATGCACTTAATTAATTAATTGCCTATCGTTGAAATTGCACGAGGGCTATTTGATTTATCTATATGCTCCTATATATAGAAAATTGCTTGAGACATAAATAGAAAGAAAAAAACAAATTCTTTTTGTGATTAATTGGTGTTCTTTTAATGATAAATACATATATATATATATATATATAATTTGCATAATAGTTGCTTTAAAGAAAATATAGATTACGTTAATATTTTAAAAAAATATATGAATTTTAAATTTGTTCAACTTAAAAAAAAAAAGAAAAAAAAGACTTATCTTATGGAGCATAGACCCACAAGTTCCCACTTTATAATCAATAATGACAAAAGACAAACAATGTCTGCAACATTCTTTTTCATTTGATGCGATGATAAAATGGATCTACAGCTTGATCTTTTATATGCATTCGTTCAGTTTAGTTATCCGTACGTACGGGTTCATGCACCGTGCCCAGAAGTGTTCATATTTCCATGGCCCCATGTCCCAGAAATTAAAAAAATATATATTGATATTACATTACAAACTAACATGGATCATGAGCTAGCTAGCATGCAAACTGGTGATCATCATGACCACCAAACCGAAAGTGCAATGACAATTGTATACAAAAATTAACACTTAATTTTACTGAAATATATCTCATGAGGTTGACTGATTGTACATTATTTGTTACTTTATTTTGTCCTCCAAATACCTAGCTAGGAAAATTGTATTTTAATTAAGAAAAAAAAAATATATTAGAGGTCCACTATCTAGTAAAGGTGAACATCATGCGGACGAAGCATATAATATTTTCTTATTTTCCAAGATTTATTTAAATTTAGAGGCTCGAGGAGTACTACTATATATGACATTTTTTGCATGAAACGAAGGCGACAGACCCTAAAAATATTTTATTTATTTTCATTTAGACAGTGACGATGGTGCCAACGTACGTACGCAGGTTGACTGTTCATCCCGTGACGTAGCAGGATCCATGGTTAAAAGCTTGAACAAGATGGGGTTGTAGGTAGGAAGCTGCCATTAATAGATGTGGGACTCCTTGTATTATTGAATATTAATTTATCGATATCTAACTCAGAAAGTGACAGACAAGCTGACTCACAGGAAAGGAAAAAAAATAAAAAATACGGTCTAGGTACCATGAATCATCGGGAACATGAAAATCATTTCATGAATAATAAACAAAACGGGTCAAAAAATTCAGGACCGTCAGACCTGCGCGCACGTAGACATGCAGCAGCCACCGTCTTCTGATCATCGTCTTCTGATCATGACTCACGTGAGGGGAAGTAGAGCTAGAATCGATTTCTTGTTCTTTTTCTCTATTTGTTAGAGCGGCATTCACATTTTGTGGAATAAATTATTTTTCAAAATTTACTCAAAAATTATCTTTTCTAGTGTTTTCGTAACAAAAATACTTTTTTTTTAAAAAAAAATTATCGATTAATTTTTTTTAAAAAATAATTGGATGATCTTAATATTCAAAAATATTTCCTTTTGAATATTTGATTGTAAAAAATCTAATTTGAAAGGAGAAAAGTATCTTGTCATATTCTTAATTGATTCTTTAATGGAAACCTAGTTTAGCTGAAAATATATATGAAAGAGTGGAGCAAATAAGAAAAAAAGAGTGAAATGATTGCAGATCATGAATAGAGAGGCATGGATGGATGACTGCTGTGGTTTTCCATAAACTGTGTCCAGATGCAGGTCCTCTTTTTTTCAAAGTCCAAAGAACGTTGGATAAAACACGTTTGAATCTTGAAAATGAAAGTCCTCCAGAAGAATGGACTACGTGGGTGAAAGGAGCTAGGCATGTCCTGATCTTTAGTTTAGATTGCTCAAGAAAGTCCCCAATCAAAGATAACAACAGTTGAGGCCACACCAAAATCTAGATGATGAGCATTATAATAAGCAAAATTCACGTGATGAGTGTTCTGCAAGGCGTAAACGTGGAACAAAGCCCAACTACACAGGCACCTTCTTGTCATCTTGCTAGCTATGGCTTTTACAAGTAGGTCAAGATTCCTTTTAATTTTTTGCCTAAAATCTAATAAATATTCAGAAAAGAATTACAGTCACTATAATTTTGGTAGGAAAAGCTAGACATGATGGTGCAATAGATGATGATGGTGCAACATGCAGCTGGACAGGGCGGCAATCTTATTCATGGTGACAAGCAGAATGATCCATAACGCGATAATAGAATACGTCACCGTATATGTAATAATGGTCCACCTCGCCGCCATGCTCATTTGACAAACGTGCTCAAATTATCACCCAACCCCCATTATCTGGACCTAGATTGTCATTCCCACTAAAATTATGGTTGAGATCTTGGGACATCTCGGCCTCCTTGTTCAATGATCTTACTTTCAACTTGCTTTAATATTTTGGGTCCTAATCTTCTTCTTTTCCCCATTCAAATTGTCCGTTGTTTTTCTTTGAGCATATAAAGGCCTAGGCATTTCCAACCTTTGGTCATACCAACATAGCTACAACACCAAGACCACCCCAAAGCGTTGAAATCTCCAACCCTCAATTAGTTCCCCCATGGAATCTTTCTACTTTGATCAGTACCCAAGTTCAGAATTCTCACAAGAATCATTATCACTGCTGGATGAATCCTTTCCGTGGGATAGGCTTCTTTTCCACCACAGTTCACTTCCCTTCAACCTTGATGACTCTGAAGAAATGCTACTTTTGGATGTCATAGCCAAGGGAAGTTCTGCACAAACATGGGAAACAGCCAATTCCATGGGTGTTGTCCAGGAAGAGGAAGTCACTTCCAATGACAAAGAAGAGGCAAATCACAAGAAAGAGAAGTCCTATAGAGGGGTTCGGCGGCGGCCGTGGGGAAAGTACGCGGCGGAGATAAGGGATTCAACAAGGCATGGAATCCGAGTATGGCTTGGAACCTTTGACAGTGCAGAGGCAGCTGCTCTGGCATACGACCAGGCTGCATTTTCAATGAGGGGAACCTTGGCTGTGCTCAATTTTCCGGTGGAAGTGGTCAGGGAGTCTCTGCGAGACATGAAGGATGGGAATTATGAGGAGGGCTGCTCACCTGTGGTGGCACTCAAGAGGAAGCACTCCATGAGAAGAAAATCCATGTCTAGGAAAAGTAAAGGGAAAGAAGAGGTGATGAGGCCACAGAATGTGGTGGTTTTGGAGGACTTAGGAGCTGAATGTTTGGAGGAACTTTAGAGGTTGAGCCCATCATCTCAGAATTCCTGTCCTCATGAATCTTTTTCTAATTCATCTTCATTTCTTCATGTAATTCCTTTGTTTGTTCCTTCTTCCTTTTTTTTTTTCTTTCAATTTCTATTATATCTGTTTGATTATCAAAATCAATTTTGTCAAGATCTTGGGGAGTTTCAATATGGGTTAGAAGGAGTCCTAATCAATCGATCCCGTTGCTTGTAAAGTTGAAAAGATGGGATTGTAATCAATTACATTATCTTGTCTACCTCAATTATTGCAGTATAAGATATTGCTTGAAAAATTGTTCATATTTATTTTTATGGAATTACTTTGCTTTTGTGTTTACAACTGGTCCACGTAATTCCCACAAATTTCATTTTACTAAAAAAAAAAAATTATTAACAGAACATAAAGCATATTTTGCTGTATTTTGTATGTGATAGCTTTTGTGGATTAAAATTTGCTACACATGATCCATACACACTATATTTATTTTTATTTTTATTTTTTTAATTTTGTTAAAAAATTTCTTTTAGTTTTATTCTTCTTAAATTAATTGATTTTTTTTATTCATCATTCATACACCACATATTTGATAAGAAAAAAAAATAAAATAAAAATAAAAAATTATATATAATGTGTGGTATGAAAATAATAAATAAAAATTTTCTTCTTAATTATCCAAAACCTTCTGAGTTTCAAGGAAGTATTTTGTTTGAAAAAGAAAAAGTATAGGGTGGACAACTTTTGTTGGTTAGACACAAACAAAGCAGGACAACTAATAAAAACAATGCCCAGAAAATAAATATTTAAGCATCTTTTGTTTTTTACCCAACAACTTGTGTTTTTTTTTTTTCTATGGATAAAATAGGATTGTATATTAAAATGAGTTGAGTTGAATTGAATTGTGAATAATAATATTTTATAAGTCTCATTGAGATGAGTTTAATTTTTTTAAACTAAAATAAATTTAATTTTTTAGATTAAAATATATGAAATAAATTGATATGAGCTTAACTAAAATTAAAAAAATAATAAATCACATCAATAATTAATTTAAAAAAAATTGAAATTGATTCAACATTTGATGGGACAGACGGATCTCCAACATCTTCCCTTTATCTCAGGGCTATTACATGTGAACATAATGTCACCATTCAAAAGACAAATGTAAGGGAATTTATTTGATTTGCTTAAATATCCTCCATTTTTTTATATTTCCATATAAAGCTCAACCCATTTCAACCATTCTGAATGTTTGATGGTTTCTTGGGGTGGTTCAATCAATTAATATTTACATGCAGAAATCTCATCAATGTTGTGTCTCAGTCTCCAAATCTTGCCCACCCAGCATTATTGTGATGGCTCCTCTCCAACTTTCATTTCTAGTAATTTAGATATCAATCAAAAGCTTCCAAAATATGCATGAAAGAACAGAATAGAAAGAGCCCCAAGTCCAAAGATTTCAACCCATTTTATTGATCCTTGGATTTGACAGAAAGCAGACTTGACCCACAAAAAAAAATCTCAACATTCCATATATGGTAGTGGCACCATGCCCCCACTACCCAAATGGGTAATAATGTGTCTAATATTGTCAGCATAAAACTTGTTAGTGTTCAGATTGCTTTGTCCCCCGTATGATTAACACAAAATGCCATGTAAAACAGACTAGAACAGAGGCTGTCTATTACATTAGAAAAAAAAAAAAAAAAAGAATTTACCCTCAATAACCAGCATACTATTTCTATTTTGCATCTCAAACTATCAAAATTTGACACATCACATCCTCAACTATCGAACAACATACTTATTAATTCTAGCTATCAAAATAGATTTTTGAAAAAGGTGATGTGGCACATTCTGAATTATTGGATTTTAACATAGAATGCAGGTTGAAAGTTTGTGGTAGCTTGAGTGTGTAATGTATTGCATTTGGTAGCTTGGGATTTAAATATTAATGGAGAGACAAGGGTTTTAATAGGCTCGTCTTGACCCATTGAAACTTAAAACCATGTCAGTTTTGCTTTGCGTGTGTTTTAGCACTATGATTAAAAGAAGGATGAGAAGATATGGGGCATATTGTTAGGTTTGTGGAACCTAGTTTTATGAGCTGAGAAAACGCTAGACAAAAAGTTTGTTTGATGTTTGCCTGACAGGGCGCTGGAGCAAAACTCAGGTAGAGAGTTCGCTCCAGTTTTACTCGATAGACTGCTCGAGCTAATATCGGACATAGAGTTCACTCGAGACTCACTCGATAGGTCATTTGAGCGAATAATCCAAAATTTATTTTTCTAAGATTTTAACATATACGTAATTATATGTTTTGAAATTAACGTTGAGTAGCGTGAAACAGAGAGAAAAAGAGAGAGAGGCAACCCTTGTGTGTGTGTGAGAGAGAGAGAGAGTTAGAGAGAGAAAGTGAGGGAGAGACATTGTGCCACGCAACTTTGTGTCATGTGATTGTGCCATTGTTTATTTTTCTCATTGCCTGTTACTTGTTTGTGGCATCGTTGGTAAGAACGGTGTTTTTTCCAACAATTGGTATCAAGAGCCAAGATTCGGGTCTGAAGAGAGAACGATGACAAGAGACGAAATGAAGGTTGGAATCGAAAAGTTTGACAGCACAAACTTCGGGTACTGGAAGATGTAGATAGATGACTACTTCTATGGGAAGAGACTGTAGGCCTGGTTTATTTCCACAATGCTTCTCAACTTATCTCATTTAATTATTACAACTTTTAAATTCTCACACAAAATAAAATAAACAATTCAACTTTTTTAAATATCAAAATAAAAATAATATTAAAAAAATATGTTCTAACAATATTCTATTCAACTTTCAACTTTTATCTTAACTTATCTCATCTCATTTGTGAAAACAAATCAGACCGCATCTTCCATTGTTGGAGAAGAAGCCGGAAAACATGGAGGATCTTGATTGGACTTGTTAGATCAATAGGCCTAGGGGGTTATATGACTCAACCTGTCGAGATCAGCTGCACATAATATTATCCAGGAGAAGACCATAGCGAATGTTATGGCAGCTTTGCCAGGTATGTATGAAAAGCTGTATGTAAATAACAAGGTGCATCTGATGAAGGATTTGGTCAACCTCAAAATGATAAAATGTACGTCTGTTGCCCAACATTTGAATGAGTTTAACACTATCACAAACCAGTTGTCGTTTTTCAAAATCGAGTTTGATGATAAGATTCGGGCATTGATAATTTGATCCTACTGGCATCATTGTTGAATAGTTGGAAGGCCATGAGAATGGTTATGAATAATCTATCGGTAAAATGAAGTTGAAATATGACGACATCTGAGATAGGATTCTTGCTGAGGAGGTGCGCAGAAGAGATTCTGGTGAGATCTCAGGTTTGGGTTCTACCTTGAACATTAACACTTGAGACAGGGACATAACAGGTCAAAGTCCAGGAACATGAGGAAGAGCAAGTTAAGATATGGGCAACAAGTCACTTCTTGAAATTGTGACAAAATAGGCTACATAAAAAAGGACTGTCGAAATCCAAAGAAGACTGAGGATGACGTTGTGAATGTAGTAACTAAAGAGATACAAAATGCTCTATTTCTTGCAATCTACAACCCAGATGATGATTGAATGTTGGATTCAAGGGCTTCATTCCATTCACTTTGCACCGAAAGATCATGCATAATTATGTTGCTGGTAATTTTAGTAAGTTGCACATGGTTAATGGAGAAACACTAGATGTATTGTGAGTGAGAGATGTGCGTATCACACTCCCCATCAGGAGTGTGTGGACTTAGCAGAAAGTCAGACACACTCTTGAGTTTAAGAAAAACATAATCTATGTAGGACAACTTGATGATAGTTGTCATTCGGTAGTCTTTTTGGGAGGTGCGTGAAAGTTCACAAAGGGTGCAATGGTCTTGGCTCGTGGTTATAGAACATATATACTGTATTTGACATCCGGATCTAGTGATGTGCTTGATAATACAGAGTTGCGACACAGTAGGCCTCATCACATGAATCAGAAGGAGCACACAGTTTTGAATGTGAGGTTGGGAAGCAAAATGGGGTCAATTTTGCAGTTCCTCATGAATCTGAAAGCCCAAGGAAGGTTTCTGAGACCACGATGCGGAGCATACGTGTGAGAGACGAGGATAGAGCGCTTGGTGATCTAGGGTCATGTACACCTACATTTGCTACTTGCATGGTTGCCCAGACGATCTAACCTCTGCAGTTAGGGGTGAAAACCGACCATATTAGCATGGTTTTTGACAAAAACCGCCGCCAACTGATGGATGTCATTTTCATGGAAGAATCGATTAGTCTTCTAACTTGAAGACAAGAGCTGTGAGTTACAGAGTGTGAAGGTCTTGTGCTGAGACAGTGGTTGACAGTTGTGGTTGAACCAGTCTCCAAGTGGGAGATTTTTGGGTTTGTGGAGGCTGGTTTTATGAGTTGAGAAAATTCCAAACAGAAAGTTTGCTTAACGTTCACGCTACAAGATGCTCAAGCAAAGCTCAGACAAAGAGTTCGCTTCAGTTTTACTCAATAGTTCGCTCGAGTGAATTCGGACAGAGAGTTCGCTTGAGGCTCGATCGAAAAGTTGCTCAAGCAAATAATCCAAAATTTATTTTTCTAGAGTTCCTGCCACATGCCTATATTTATGTAATTATATGTGTTTTGAAATTAGTGTAGACCATCTTGAAACAGAGAGAATAAGAGAGGGGCAACCTTTGTGTGTGTGTGTGAGAGAGAGAGAGAGAGAGAGAGAGAGAGAAAGTGAGGGAGAGACATTATATTAGTAGTGCATTCCTACTTGTCTCGGAATAAAATGCACTTCAACTTCGTAGACATAGGCACGTTGCTGAATCACATAAACTTGTCTCATATGATTGTTTATTTTCTCATTACATGTTACTCTTGGATATCACCCGCTCCGGTAGAAATTACTTCCTTTAGGCTATGGTGTAGGGGAAAAGAAGTGAGATCTACCGATTAATTTGATATTAGATGAGCGGTCGTTACTTGTCCAAAGTATCGTTGGCAAGAACTTGGTGGTTGTTTTTCCCAGCACATATTGCCAATGCTGCTATCAAGTAAAGTTTAAGAATCATATATCATTTTCGATCTTTATCTCTTTGCTATGTGGAATCGAATGACCTCGTGCTAACTAGAATAACAATAACTACATTAATCGTAAGATTTAATTTATTGAATGTGATACCTATACTAAGGTGCCATTTAGATAGTGAGTTGAGATGAAAGTTGAATAAAATATTATTAGAATATTATTTTTAAATAATAATATTATCATTTTAAATTTTGAAAAGTTGAATTGTTTATTATATTTTGTGTAAAAATTTAATAAAATTGTAATGATTAGATTAGATGAGTTGAAATCACTCTTATATCCAAACCGGGCTGTCATAGATCCCGGAGTTTGCTATAGATGTATGATCAAAAGCACAATATAATGAGGTGTAAACAAATCAAGTTAAAAGTGAATGGTTAAATTTCATTTGTCTTATTTTTATCTAACATGAGTCAAGTTGAGTATACACCCGATTACATTTTATATTCTCAAGTTGCTCATTTATTTCAGTTCGAACTTATTTGTGAGCTACTTAATTTTGACGAAATAAATTATTCATATTTATCTTGTAACTTTATTTACAAACTTTTATAAATCAACTTTGAGCTTTTGTAATATCTTTATATAATTCGTATGAGTGCATATATAAATGATTATATTTATAAAGAGTTAAACAACATGTATCATGTTAGCAACATAATATTTTCTTGTCCTTTTAAAATGGTTTATATTCTCATTGTAAAGTTAAAAATAATACTATAAGAAGTAATAAATACAAAATTATACCAGTTTATACAAGCTTATACAAAGCAATTCAAGTTTTATAAAGAGTTACATCACTTAATAATTTTTATTAATAAACAACTTATTTAATAAATAAACCAAGCCAGAATCAAGTTTGGTTGAATCGACCATGATTAGCTTATCCGAGTAATAGGTCTCATTTGAATAATGAGATAAGATGAATGGTTTCAAATAAAAGTTGAATAAAATATTATTAGAATAATATTTTTTAATATTATTATTGTTTTGAAATTTGAAAAAGTTGAATTATTTATTATATTTTGTGTGAAAATTTGATAAAATTGTAATAATAAGATGAAACCATTTCTATATCTAAACGGGTCCTAAATCTTACTCATTTACAGCCATTGTCAATGTATGATACCGATGTGTCAAGCAAACAAAACAAAGAGATTTTCCCCATGGTACCTCCTCAATTTTAAAATATAAAAAGCACTGTGAAGAATATGTGGTTCATGGTTCATACACACAAATAATATCATTCTCGATTACTTGCAAATTAAGCCATCTAAAAGAATACTCAGCCATAGAATTACAACATGCACAACTAGAATAAACACTATACAAAAGAATAGCTAATTATAAAACCACAAAAAAGAAAGAAAAAAGAAAAGAAAAAGGAAACTGTGAAAGAAGATTGACAGTCTTTAGGCAGGAATAGTCACTGGTGGCTCCACCGGTGTTCTCAAATTCCAGTAAATCATGGTACCAGACAATGTAATAATTAGGGCTTCCTGGATCCACCCAACTAGACGGAGCAGCCTTCGTTCTTCTATTGCTAGTCTATGGGGAATCAGCTGTGACAACTCAATCAATAGAATAAAAATCATGGAACCAATAAAAAGCATTAAGATCAAAAGTGCCCTCTTCTCCTGGTTCATGGGTTCATTGTGGATGGAAACATAAAAGATTTCTGAAATGAAGATGGAGAATCCGACAAGGAGTTTGATATTTGGAATGAAACTGACCCTTCTTCGAACCGTTCTGCATATAAAACCACATTAAAATTTTAGCGATGCATTGGTTTGTACACAAAATCTCGTGAACATATGAAAATAAATTGTGAAATAACTAAAGCCAGACATGACCAAGTATTCCATTGCAATCTTAAACACCAGGCCAACTATCGCATTACCACGTTAATTTGTTTGTTTTACAAAGAATTTTGTGTTAATCTTATGGGGACATAAATCACTTGAAAAGAAAGAAGAAAACAAACCTGGGATGCCTCAAAGTGAGAATGATAACATCTCCATGCATAGGATCAGAGATCTGTCATTTTAGGAACTAAAATATCTTAGAAATAAAATCCTCACAATAAAGGACAGATATCAACTAAGCCACTTATTTGGTTTTCATTCATACAAACAGAGGATTACACAAATAGATCCGCTCAGTTAAGAGACCCATATCATGTCAAAATGTTAAGCTCCTTTTTCAATGATGCATGGTAGTTAATTTTTGAACAAAAATATGTATTGACTTTAAAAAATGTTTTACAAAAAGAAAAGACCAAATAAATATTTTGTTTTCTTTATCGGAGGATCATGCACAAATGGTCTGGTTAAGTACTGCCAAGAAATTCAGCATTCATCAACTGGGTCGACAGATGCAATATCTAAAGTTCAAATCTATCCATGAGTCCCATACAGATCCAAGAAAAGCTGTCAACAAGCATATTGCTCTCACTAATGAATGAATCTTCATGAAGGTGAACTCCATTCTGTATGCACCAAGATAAATGTGGCCTTACGGAAATTAGACTTGGTCAAAACATGACTGCTATGGTATTTAATCATGCGCAATGGGGATCAGTAAGTTCCATGAATGAGAAAAGGAAGTCTAACAGGTCTTCTTAAACTACTAAAATATTTATTTCATACCAACAAGATTGGAGAAAAGAAGAAAGAAATATTAAAAAAATCAATTAAAAATGCATAGAATAAAAGCCATGTATTAGAGAGATTGAGCAGACAAAAGAAGCATCTTAAAAACTTAGCAATGATGTTGGTAAGAGCAATACACATAAGAGTAATATAATCGTTCCATATAAATATCCCATGAAAACACACCATTATTGTTCAAGATTGTAAAAGATGTCTGATTAGAATCAGCGAACAGTGAGATGAAAACAGAGATTGATGAAAAAATGGCTGATATAGCATATGAAAATATACTGGAATAGGAGGACAAAGAACATGGGAGACATTATTATAGTTTTACATATTTCATTCTGCATACTAATACCAAGTGAAGAATGTGGATAGGGTCAGAATGGTTGAAGTGTGACCCTATTATCTAGGCGTTGATAATTGTTCTAACGTTATAAGTCTTGAGTTTAAAATGAAACGAGCTGAGTCATATGTTGGTTCAATTATAACAACACCTAACATGCACCCAACCCACATAAGGTCCTTTTTTGTTCAAAGTAAATCCATCATAAAGATGCCTAGGAGGCACCAGCCAAGTACACAAGGGTAGACACAAATCAAAGTGCATAATCTATAGCATAGATGATATTGATTTAGCAGTTACATTGAGCAAGCTTGGAGCAATTATCTGATAACTATTTTCTGTTCTTTAAAAAAAAAAAAAAACAGAGAGAAGAAAAAGGAAAAAAGATTGAGTTTTTTACATAGCTAGATGTCTTCTGTTTCCATTTGAAAGAACTTTCTTTGCGAGTTTCTTTTTGTTTTCTAAAAACATTTTTTTTAAATCTATTTTTAAACCACAACCTATACTCTTAACTAATTAAGGGTGCCTTACTTTCTACTCAAAGATAACCAGATTTCAAAAACATAAGTTGTCCTTCCCAAACTAGGAAGAATGATCGATTGTATTGTATATAACTATATGGGTTACATCAAAGCTCATGATCTATCTAAAAGATGAACCCTTAAACACAGCTATGGGGTGGGGAAAATGAATAAGCATTAACTCCCTGTGTACATGCCTAAAATCCAGATATAAAGATCCTGAACTACCACTCAACTATATGTTTTTAGAAACCAATTATAGAACAAAAAAGTCAAGATAAAGAATGTGAAAAAAATGAAAGTTAAAAAAGAATGGAGAGAAGAATAAACAGTTTTAGATATTGTAATAACGGTGAACAAGTCATAAAAAAATTAAACCTAATTAGTTGAACTGGCATTAAAATATCAGAAAATTCAGAAGAACTGAAAGAAGAGCTCCAGTGTCTTTAATAATTTAAAGAAATTGAAGTAGAGCACAGACCTGAAGAAGCATGTTGGCTAGATCTATTGCCTTGAGAAGGTTTATGACTTCGGATCTGAATTTAATCAGTGAAAGGTTTATAAAGATCCTTCTACACAAAATGGGAGAGAGAGAGAGAGAGAGAAGCAGAGTGAAAAATTTCCGAACTTGTCCAGAGCATTCATCCAAATCATCGATATAGCAAATATTGGAGTTCTAGGGGTGTCACAACATGGTCAAATTAAAAGAACAATTACTAAAAAGTTAAAATTACTAGTGAAGTCTCTTAGTTTTAAATCCTTAAATGCAAATGAAACCATATGATTTTTCAGCATATGTCTCTTCCATACCAACTCAAATGCATAAATTCTGGTCCACAACCCATCCCTGAATTTGGACCAAATCAAATCCAGGAATTAAAGGTTTTCCAAGCTATGAAATTGATTTCAAGGCGAGAATACTAACCAACTTTCCAAATGCATCACAAGTATGCATATTGGATTGAAGCACTAAAGTGATGCCAGGTTGAAATCAACAGTAGAATTATAGGTTTTAGATCTACACGTTAATTGAATTGAATGCTGTCAACCAAATATCTACTACCTTGTGACAGACGGCAAAAGTGAGAGAATATCACTTGAATGACATTTGAAAGCAGAAAAGGAATTCACCAATCACTTTCGCATATATGGAAATCACCTCTCTCTAATGGTCAATTGGGAGATATATACACAGAAAATTGACATTTGACAGCTACCACTTTCATGTATACAGCAATAACTTGTTTTGATAAGCATGTATACAGCAATAACATCCCTGTGACTTCAGAATTAAGGCAATTAATCAGCAGCTAGCAAGCTCCGTGACAGTGTATAAATAAATCAAGACGCCTCATGACAGAGAGACACCAACCAACAATGAACAACACAACTCAAACTTCTCAACTTGCCTCTTTTGCCTCATGCATCCTATCTGAGCAACCTAGCCTGTCCCACTGGCGTCTCACGATAGTCTCCTGGTGGTGAACTAGTGAGATGCCATCCAGCAACCTTTTCCACTCAGCTGGCATCTCACTAGTTCACCACCAGCTTGCTACAAGTCAACCCATCCGGCAACCTTACCTCACTCTGCCAAAATCTCACTAGTTTCTCCAGAGCATGCTCTTCATGGAGATCATAAACTCGCCAATGTCCCCATAACAGACCTCCACCAACATCTTGCTGCTTTTGTGTCAGCTATTGACCAAGAATATTTCGTTTGATGTTGTTGGTATTCGAAGGATGCAGTTCCTTTATCTTAATTCCCTTGTACTCCAATCTAAATCCCATCAAAATTAAATATATTAAATAGCATTTTAATTCACAATCCTAATTCGTGAAATTATAAAGCCTCCGGTAAGAACTCCCTCTCCTTCTCCACACAATCCTCTGCTAAATTCACACCATACTAAAACACAAATTTTCAACCTTACAAGATGGGTTTTTAGTCAATTAGTTCAAAATTCCCATTTCCCAGATGCTATCGTCATGTCCTAGTATTCCATAACGTCTGGCGACCAATTACGATAGCAAATTTTGACAAAACACTTATACCACACAGTAGTTTTCGGATTTCACTAGCACAAGACAACATTTCCAGAAAACTCAAAGCGGGCAAAGCAATCCCAACTTTGATCGAGAAGGAACCAAGCAATTCATACAATCACAACACAAGCTGTCCACTTTAAGAACATACACTTACATACATCCACACATACACATATACATACAATAAATATATATATGGCGTTTTCACCTGCAAAAGATTTTGTTCATCTTCTGCTGCTTCTGCTGATCCGTTTCCTTTGTCCGTTCAGAGTCGTAAACGGCTTCCATTGTTTGTGTTGCACGAAAGAGAGAGAGAGAGAGAGAGAGAGAGAGAGAGAGGTGACAGTGAAATATCTAATTGTAATTTCAATACTTGAAATGACCCAAGTATCCTTTTTTTTGTTCATACATACGTACATGGCCATATGGGCCATTTGAAATCCATCCTAGACTCAAAAATACCACATCATAGCCCCTGTGGTTGTAATCAGTTGCAGTTTCAGCTAGCCCAACAACACAACCAGACATGCTTACATATTTTTTGACCCAATACCACACTAATAAAGGTCCAATATGATCAACAAAAGCCAACAAAAAAACTCATTCACCCATAACTTATGTTATTTGCAGATAAGTTAAGATGAAAATTAAAAATTAAATAAAAAATTATTAAAATATATTTTTTTAAATTATTTTTATTTTAAAATTTGAAAAAGTTGAATTATTTATCTTATTTTGTGTGAAAATTTAAGAAAATTATAATTATTAAATAAGATGAGATGAGTTGATAAATTTTATGAAAACAAACTAGAGTTATCAAGGTTTACGCTTTTGTCTCAACTCAAGAATCTCAAGTGGGAAAGAGATGAACATATGATGTAGAGCTTATAACTTTTATTACTCATTTAATACTGCTTAAAATATTTGTGTTGGTAACCATAAATGTTGTAGAGCACACTTTATATACCTTTCTCTCCCACAAAAGGCCATCTAATCCTGGAAAGAACTTTTGAGGATATTTTCTGAATAAGAGTTTGGACAGCCTCCCCAGATCATGAAGATATGTTGCATCCATGTATTCAAATTCAAAACAGGCTATAGGGAGTGCTGCTTCTATTTTACTCTTTTCCCCTGTTGGTAATACTGTCCACATTCACCTGTACATTTAGGTACTGTTTGGATTGTAAGATGGTCTCATCTTGTCTCATCTTAACATTCAAACGTCACAGACACAAATACTTTTCAACTTCAAAATTTTCATCTAATCATTACCTAATAATTATAATTTTTCCAAACTTTCAAACAACATATAAAAAATAATCTAACTTTCTCACATCCCAAAACAAAAATAATATTTTAATTTTCTAATATTTTTATCCAACTTTTTCTTTCTTATTTCCCAAAATCCCATAAAAGATCTTAACTCAAATCATTTCACTACCATTCACAAAACATTTTACTATTATTTACAAATTTTCCATCTCATCTCAACATCCAAACAAGTCCTTATGGTGTTTATATATAATTCCTTGTCCTTCGGTTAATTTGGATCATAATCCCTTATCTGCTTGTAGAACTATCTACACAAGATAATTCAAACATTATGTTTTCTTCATTCCTTCTCTCGCCTCTCTGGGTCTCTTTGAGATCACAACTATTTTCAAACTACTTTATTACTATTCACAAACAGCTCACTATTATTTACAAATTATCTTATATATATTTCCTTTCACGTCCAAATGGATGCTAAGAGAATCTCTTTCCCTACCTTTCTTGATTCATTGATTGCCTGCATATTGCTAGAATGGGAGTTCAAATTTTATCACATGGGTTTAAGATCCTCATCCTCTATGCAGAGACCTGAAAGATAATATATAGGAGATGTGCATGCTTACAACACTTCCACAAAGACATAATTCAACCTCAAGCCGTCATGATAACACCTCTCATGCTTTCTACATGGCATTATAAGTAGCATCACCCGAAGTGGGTTGGAAACTTTCGTCCTAAAACAAATAGAATAAAAGCCATGCTAAGGGCTTTGTTCTAACCCTCTAAGAAGGTTTCACATATTTGGTTCACAAACATGTACACACCCAGAAACTGTCATATAGTCTAGTCGGTTCAGTGTTACAAAATGGGTTAAGTACTCGTTAATGTGTGTATTGTGAAATAAAAAGAAAGAAATTAAAAGAGCAGAGCAGGAGGAAATAAAGAGAGATGAACCTAGGAATCGTAAATATATGTACTTGCCAAGTTGCCATTTGCAACATAAGAAAACATACACATACAGTGAAAATGACATGTAGCGGCACCAATTAAACTCGCTCAACGTCTTTGATTGGTAGGCAGAAAAGTTGTTACCTTTCAATTAGAATTGATTATTTTGCACTTCATAAGAGTTTATTCACTGTTCTTAATTTGGAACATGCACCCTAATTATTTTGTCTGATCATTTCACCACTAATTAGCCATTTGGTTGGCTGAGACACATCTAACTCACCCATTCATCAATCCTCAACGTTTTTTTCTAATTAATTTGTTCTGAGCACTACTATATTTAGCCACTTGTAGACTGACACATCCACTTCACTCATTCATCAGCCATTGTATTATTATTATTATTATTTCTGAGTTATATATATATATGATATTTTTAGTGGTCTCACTGTTCTTGCTAAGTAGCATTGCTTTCTAAGCAGCTCTCTCTAGCCCAGCTCGCATTAAGAAAAGTTCACCCTTTTTCTGCAGACAAAAATATCAGAAGGTCTTGGGGCCGACCATGCACCATGATCATATTCTTCTATGGCTTATGTTCTGACTGATCCACAGTATTTTAATGGTCCACTATAACCATTATACTACATGAATATCGATCCTCTCTCTTTCTTGGATAAGATATTGTTTGATATTTCAGCAGGCAATCCTTTTTTTTTTTTTGGTCCTTGAACTAGTGATTAGTTTCGTTCATCATAAACATGAAACTGTATACTTACCACCTTGAATCTTTCCCACCGTCAATGTATTCCAAAGAAGAGAAGTGATTGAAATGGGGATGAATGCAATCTCTTGTGAAGGTTTCACTGAATTTGCTGTACTGGGAAGCTTGTTGAAGAACCATAGCTTGAATTTCTGTCTGATTAATTACAAGGATATATAGTTATATACCATTGGTGGTGGGTCTCACTTCCCAATCGACAGTTTGGTTTATTGATTGGATGGTGGCTTGAAGAGCGCATCCTATGATCATCTTGTTCTATTATGTTTTCGTGTCCTGGTTTGGATGAACATGAATATAGGACACCCTGCAACTTTTGGAGATTAATTCAGTGTACTTGTCCTTGTCGAGTTACAACAATATGAGCGCAACTTGGACCATGTTTTTTCACAAACAAAGCACAATCCCTTAATGTACCAACAATATTATTTTCCCAGACAGAAAAACCCAACACATATAGGAACTTTCCAGGAACCGCAGGTAATTCCAAATGCCAACTTTGCTCGTACAAGTTAGAAAGAGACCAGCAAAACAAAGAAACTCCAAGTGAGGTAGGCTATTGCAGTTATGGAAGTGGGTGTTCATCTTGATCATCACTTTCATTGTGCTCCCCACTATGTAGTGGGCTAGGAAGCCATTGAGTGCAGGTTCAAACAAAAGCAAATTTCTCTTATCTCATATCCTACTTCAGATTTCTTTTTTCCTTTTTTAAAGATCAAACAGGAACTTCTGCAATATATATAGGTTTTTGATCGATTCAAGGTGCGCATAGCCGGATGATCGATCAAACAGGAACTTATCTCTTATCTCATATCCCGCATGCTGAAGACTTGATAAGTAATGCTAGATAAAGTTATGGATTGTGGAAGTACTATACATTTCTTTAAAAAAAAAAAGAGTAAAATCTATTATTAAAAAATTAATTTTTTTATGTGTATCTCATATTTACTCTTTTTTTTATAAAAAGAGTGTACGATATTTATACATTTTATGATTATAAATATTATTTCTCTTTAAAGATTTGAAAGATACTAGAAACTTCACTTTAAACCATGGCCCTTGAGATTGGACTTCCAACAGAGAGTAGCAACCTTTTTTTTTCCCAAGAGCACATGGCCGGATGTAACTATCATGGTCATGTGCGGTGGCTGAGAAAAGAGACTTTTTGTATGCAATTTATTTGCCTTTAGAATTAGACCACTTTGAAGAGAGACTAACACAAATTGTCATGATTTTTTGTCCATTTAAGTCTTATATTAATGTACCCCGGCCCAACTTATTCTAGCTAGCTAGCCCAGAAACTGCTATTTTATTTTATTCCTTTAGGTTTACTTCTTTTGTGTTTTTAAAATCAATATACTACACCATTATTAGGTTTCCAACTATATATGCTGATTTAATTAGTATTTCTTTTTCCTATGTTGGGAATATCGTGATGGTCATCACAACTTACATCGGTCCAAAATTAAAAATGAAAAAAGAAATATATATATATATATATAAAATAAGGAAAAAGGTGAAAGATGGAGCCATAGAAAGGACGTTGAACCTCGACCCTTGGATTCCATTTGTCGGTAAGTCCCAACTTTTTAATCAATGGGTTGTCATTGTTTTGTCTCTTTACTTAAGGGAAACAATATATATTAATTATATATATGTACTGGACGCTGCAACTCGATGGATCATCAAAATTAGCGTTTCGTGCGTCTGAGAAAGTGTTGAAGTATTAATCCTATTCTCCACATCATGATACGACGTCCCCTCTACTGTTTTTCTTTTTCAAGTGTTATTCGGAATAACTACTTATTCCTTTCCAACGATGCAAATTATAAGCCTTTGAATCATGTGAATAATTGTTTTCATTTATACCATCGTTTTTATAATTATTTATATAATTATATTTTAAATGAGGAATGTTTTTATAAAAATAATATCATTTTACATATATATACTCATTTTGAAGCTTGATTGTATAAATAATTATGTGTGTATCATTATTCTTGTTTTCCTCTCCAATCAATGATAGGGGTGCTACCTGCACTATATGGTGCAGAGTATCCCCTCCCCGCCCCTCACCTAGCATGCCAAGGGGCGGGGCGGACTTCCAATCCACTCGCCCCCACCTACTTCAATAATGGACTATAGTTCACTAAACTCAAAATTTATTTTTGAGTTTAAAAGTGATCAAAAACATATTTTTAGACTCAAATTATAAATTTGAATTTATAAATATGACTATAATTTAAAAACTATATAATTTTTAAATTTACTAGTGCATATTTTGTGTAAGTTGTAGTGTAGTAGGGTGACCCTTTTATATATTACCTTCACAATACAAGTCTCACACTTAAGTAATATGAGACTTTTGTATTGTGAATGTAATATATAAAAGGGTCATCCTACTGCACTACAACTTATAAGTCTCACACTTAAGCAATATGAGACTTTTGTATTGTCTTGGTAATCTATAAAAAGGTCATTCTACTACACTTCTACTTACACAAAATATTAAATAAAAGTTCTACTTAATACATATTATTATATTAATATATAATACAAATAATAAATATTTATAAATATGTATAGTATTAATATATATTTATATAATAAAATATATAAGTGTGGGGTGGGGTTGGGCCCTCCCCGCCCCCACTAGGGGGGCCATATGAGGCGGGGCGAACCGCTGCCCATCCCTAATGAATGATACTGTTAATTAAAGTTATTATTCTTAATTGCAATAATTTAATAACAAATTATTAAAAATATAAAGCATCATTATAAACTAGAGTAATTGATTTGAAATTATAAATTTTAAAATAAGAACAATATTTCTTTTTCTTATTTTAAGATGCGGCCTTTCGTTTGCATCACAGTTTTTCATTTTATTTTTTTGCACACTGTACAAGTGAAAACATAAAATAGAATTGGTAAGTGAGAATTTACCTTTTATATATATAACTATCCAACTATCAAGTATTTTATAAATCTCAAATCATCCAAACTTACAAAACACGCTTTCTGATATAAAAAATTGACACGTTATAATTTCTAATAACTAAAATTGAAAAAAAAAAAAACTCATTTGATTTTGATTGTTAATTAAGACAGATGCAAAATAGATGAAAATAGATCATATTGATAATGCATAATTAGGTAATAACTAATTATTAATTAATATACTGATCTATACCAAAAAAAAAAAAAACAGAGACCTTGGAATCTAATTGGGTCATGTACTATATCTATCTAATTAATCAGCATTATGTTTTATGCTATATCTAATTATATATACCGATATATATAGTGCATGTATTGTAAATTAATCTTCAATGTTTAGTTCTAGTTTGAACGTTAAAGTACTTTACGTGATTTATATGTTTATAATCGCTTGAGTATAATTGTCTAAATTAAATATAATTAATTTAGGCTTCCATGCAAACGCGTTACAACGCGTTCATCTTTATAATAAAACATGAATACATGTTGACGCTTTAATTATGTTAATGTAATTAGCGGTTCACATGGTGGTCGGTCGGTATATTAATTAATATGGATAAAGCCTAAATTTAATATATATAATGAGAACGACTATCATGCGTGTACCAAGTACTATATATATATATATATATATATATAATATGACATGATCATGTATAGAGAACTTCGTAACATATATTTTTTAAACAATTAATTAATTAAGAACTATTTGACTAATTATGTTTATTAATTAATTGATTTATAAATGGCCAACCTCCTCTATTATTGCTCTCTAATCTAATCTATTATATAAGAAAAATTCTATACACTAATTATATTATCGTCTCACTTTCATCACACCATATAAAATGTGGTACATTAATTATCACTATTGAATAATTTTTTATTGAATGGATCTCTATTATGTAATGCTGATAAATATGTTACATCTTAAATAATAGAATAAAAGTAGGATGATAATGTGACGTATAATATTACTCATTAAATAATTAAACTTTCAGACCACATGCATATGTAAGCCAAAAGATCATTAAGCATGACCGGATTACTCAACAAGAATGCGTACATTTTGGACTAAATTGAAGGAGCTTAAGATAACCTAATGATGTGTTGATTTTTAATCCTATATATGCATATTAAAGTTCTGAATTAGGTGTCGATCGATCGAACTACCACACCTAATTGAGAACTTCTTTTGATTCTAGGTTAGGTTGTCCTTGGTCACGGCCTGATCTCCTTATCAATCTTCACCACATCTATGTAGAAAAGAACTTTTAGACAAGTTGATCACATTATTATTATTTTTTTAGAGATGAGAAATGATTTGTACAAATCTCAAATAGACAAGTCTCATGCAAGCCTTTGTAAAAAAAGTATAAAAAAAACCATTCTTTTTTAGTCGAACCCACTTTTGAATTACAAAAAGTCTATGCAAACTTATCTATTTGAAGTTTGTATCTAATAATATTACTCTTTCGAGATATTTACGCTTAATTAGTCTTGTACCTTGTACCTAATTATACACTGCCTCGGTCGGTAATATACATTCGAAGTTTGATTTCTTGTACTTCACATCCTTAAACTTTTGTTTCATGTTACAGAAAGTTATATGCAGAGGGTGTGCACGTGCCATTGTTATTTCAAAAAAAAAAAAAAAACTCGAAATGATAAAAGTGCCAATTTATACTTATTTTGAGAAAATAAGCACTTTACTAAAAATTTGGACTATATATGATCATTCTTTGATTTTCAAATAGTAAAGCTATCATTTAAGCCTTGTTAGATCATTAAAATTGATGAAAAATAGATGACGATTTCTAACTGTATCTTAATTAAATGAGAAATGAATTAATTTGATAAAGAAATGTTTTAGTCAAAAAAAGATTTTACAAAAATAAATTCACAAACTAACGTGGTTTGATGTAGTGTACTAGATTATAAAGATACTTTTATTGTAAATTAGATATAATATATTGTATGAAGCCATGTTAATTTATAGATTTAGTCTTGTAAAATCTTTTTACCCAAATAATTGTACAGTCATATATATTGTCAATACATTTTCATTAATTAGAATTATGTAATTCTAATTATATATATATATATATATATATATATATATATATAATAAGAGTAATGCTACGTACAGTTCCCATTTGGGGATTGCAATGCAAATTTAGGTAATTTTATCTTTAAAATTTTTTAAAATTACAAAAAATCCCTTCTAAAATGATATTTTTTTTTTCATTTAATACAGGGCCTATACATACAGTCTCCAAGTGGGAACTACAAATTAAAAAACGCATGCGCGCTTCGTAGGTTTATAACCTTTCGTCTATTTTTATAATTGAGTCATTGACAGAAGAGTCTTGTTAGGTATAAGCGGTTTGGTGCACCAAACCGCGCACCGACACTAACATAATTTTTTATTAAAAAAAGAAATATTTTGGGAGTAGAAAAATATCTTTTATCTCACTAAAATCACGAAAATCATGATTTTTCAAAATCATGAAAAATTTTGACATGGTTTTCAATTTGTACTATTTTATTAAATGGATGCTTTACATATCAGTATCGATTCGTAATTTTGTCCGCGAACTCTATTGCAAGAAGATTTTTTCAATATAATATGTGGAGATCACCCGTGCATGGATGAGTAATGCTATATATAGTTATAGAGTGTTCAAGTACTATGCAGTCACTTTGACAAAGAGTGGGATTCATATTTAAAAATTTTAAATTTTTTTTAATGTGAATTTCGTATTAATTTATTTTTTTCAAAATAATTACATGACGCTTTCACATTCACAACTGCACTTATCATTTGCCGCATGGATGGCGCTAATTTCCTTGGCATGGAAGTCAACTCAGGTAGACGTGTGAGGTTTTCACATGGAAATACGAGGGAGTAGTGGTCATTAATGGGCAAGAAATTAGGTTATGTTTGGAAAACATGTTTTATTAAAAATTTTTATCTTCATCTCATCTCATCTTTACACTTTTTCAAATCCCCATACAAAATATAATAAATAATTCAACTTTTTCAAATCTCAATATAACTTTTTCAAATTCCAATTTAACTTTTTCAAATCTCAAAACTAAAAAATAATATTTTAAACTTTAAAACAAAACACAAAATTCTCATCTCACCTCCCAAGCATAACCTAAAGATCATGGAGACCTTACCTACACGAGTCCACGACCCTGTTGACTGTATGAAACATCTATTTCGAATTGTGGGAAGGCATGCAGGGCAGTAAATTAGGCCAGGCAGGCACTCATATTTGAACAAACTGTTTGTTCCATCCTAGTGAGTTGGTCAATATGTGTGTGTATGTATATATAGCACGGGGATATTGACATTGGCGTGAAAAAGGAGCACTTTGGTGGGCTTTAATATGTCGAGTTTTGTTGAAATTTTCAATTCTTGAACAAATTTCTTGAACCCATTTTGACTCTTAATCCGACCCAACATATTAATTAGGATTTATTATTTATTGTATTAAATTCTTGTTCGGCCACTGCGCTGTATCTTTTATTATCATCTGAATAAAATTCATTGTAAACTTGTAGCTCCGTAGACATATATAAGTAGGTTGTCGAATTAACCATGTAAACCTTGTATATAGATTCTATTTTTTAATCTACTTTTTCTCCGATCGTTCCTAACACAGCACTTTTCCACTAAAAACATCACACGTTGGATAAACATGCACGCCTACCCAAAGGGAAAAAAACACCCCTCTCATCATTAAGTTAACGACAGGAAAAATAAATAAATAGATTAAGAGCTCAAGGTCAGCGGTTCGATTTATCATCATCGGATCGATGATGACCAATGTTTTTCTAATTAATCCAAAAAAGGGACATGAATAGTAACTAAATATATCTGACATGGTACAAATTAGGATCGTTTTAAAATAAAATAATAATGAAAACATCTATAAGGTCGAACATCTTTCTCAAAACAAGTAATCCTTATATTGTTTGGTTCCTGCATGTGCATGCATATATATCATCCTGCACGTACATGCAGCATGCATCAAATGAGCTAGTATCCATCGCGAGTAATATCCAACATTAAATTATTACAGTAGTACTAGTATTAAATTATTAATCTCTCCCTTATAAGGATTATTAATTCCTACTATTGCTTGCATGACATCATGGTCAATGCATTTTCCATTATAACCAATAACTTTGGCTAAGGCTTGCGCCACTTAATTTATAAAAATGTTACACGCCAACTATGTGCGCGGTAGTCGGTACCCATGCAGTCAACGTGTCACGCACCCAAAGGTGCCCAAAAGGCTTCTTTCTCAATCTCCCTCTACACGTTTTGATCTATAATTGCCACCATTTTGGCAAACATTAGCTAGTATTCAAACTTGGTTGGGATTAAATCCAAAAGGAAGTCATCAATCACAATGTGCAAATGATAGGTGATCAATTAGTTAGTATACTATAAGAAAAATGAATATTTATGGCAAATTATTTAAAATAAGAATGATTATTTGTGACGAAAATATATCTATTTTAATAAAAAAATTACCATTTTTGTAACAAATAATTAGATCCAAATAAATTTTTTTTTTATAGTACTTAATCATACACGTACGCGTGCGCATGCGGTGGTGGAACAGTCTTTCTCGTGTAGCACCAATAATCCTATTCATATAGATCATGCATGCGCTTCGTGCCCACCATTCAAGTGACCCATCGATTTCGTATAGTGGCAAGCTATATAAACCTTATCACAATATGCTATATATATTGACACGTGAACTCGTGCGTACGTTGTATTGACCCAATAATATTAATTCTCGATCGACCGACGGACCGTGTCCATTCCTCCTATTTCAATCTGAAATGACTTAAAAGCTGCATTAAGATATTGAGATGAGTTGAATTGATTTAAATTTTTTTATTAATAATAGTGAATTAAGATGGTAGAGTGAGTTTTGTAGAATCCATCTAAAATGAGTTTAAATATGTTTGAATGTTAAGATGAGTTTAGATGTATTTATGAAAAATTGAAAAATGTTGTAGATCTCACGTGTAAAAAAATGTTAAATTGAAAAAGGTTATGGGTCTCATATATAAAGAGGTTTTGAGTTGAGATAAATTTAATAATTTGATAGTTGAATTTTTAGATGTTAGACTTAGTTTAAAATTAAATTAAATTGAGTGAAACTTAGATGAGTTTAACAATCAAACGGGACTAGCTTACATGCTAATTGTTTGTGTTCTCACTCGTCAAGATCTATGCATTTCATTTAAGAACATACATTGAAGCAACCCCTTTAATTTGTAGGTAGTGATAGGATTACTACTCAATTACTATTCATTTACTATTTATAGTGTATTTGAAGTTTTTTATTTTTTTTATCATTTTCTTTTAAATATTTTTTTAACATCCTTAATCATTAAGAAAAAATAAAAAATATATATAATTTTATTAATAGTCATTTCCTTAACTATTAAGTAAAATAAAAAATAAAAAAAATCAAATAAAAAAAGAGTAATAAATAAATCATAGTAGGAATATATTAATCCTATCATTATCTTGAATTTGTACCAGCTTTTCTTTTTCTTTTCGCGTTTGAAATCATCAAGAATTTCCGACCAATTAACGCATGTGGGCTTTTTTAATGTTGCATGCTATCCAAATTAGGACGTTGCTTCTTCTTTTTCACTAATAAGTGATGAACCCAAATAAAAATAGAAGAAGAAATTAATTACTTTATTTGCTGCATTCACTTGATCTATTAATTCCTGCTTGAATTGTGTTGCAAATTTAGTTAGTCTAATTTGTAACATTAAACTATATAAAAATATTTTAATTACAAAAAGATTATATAAAAATAAATCTATAAACTGAAATAGTTTAATACGTTAAGATTATAAAATTATTTTTATTATAAATTATTTTTAACGAATCGAGCATATATTAATTTATAAATTTATTATTATATAATATCTTATTATTTTAATAATTTTATTTATATTATAACATCAAACGATTTGCATGCTGACATTTCATAAATCCACAACGTACGATCGAAGAACAGACTGTTAATTACTTAATTAATTCAATGAATTATGCATTAGGGCGGGAGGTAACAAGGACCACTGGACTGGCTAAGACCGACCCATCTGTTAGACCTTTTTCAACGTTGAAAGGAATTTAGATGTGGAGTTTTTTTTATAAATAATAATAAATTGAGATGATAAAAGTAAATTTTGTAGGGTCTGTCTAAGATAAATTTATATGTATTTAGATATTAAGATTAATTTAGATGTATTTATAAAAATTTTAAAAAGATTATAAATCTCGCTTGTACAGAGATGTTGAGTTAAAAAAAAAAATTATGGATACACTTACGTGTAAAGAAGTTTTGAACTGAGATAAGTTTGATGATTTGAAAATTAAGTGTTTAGATGTTAGATTCAATTTAAAATTAAACTGAACTAAATTAATCTTAATCCAGTTCAAATGTCAAACGATACCTTAGACAAATCCAACAGTAAAATTGCACTACAAAAATTATATAATTATAATTGAAAAAATCTACTCAACCTCTTACTATTCACACCACACTCCACACTCCATCTTTTTTTTAATTTTTTTTTTAATTTTTTTTATCAAATATATTTTTATATGAATAGTGAATAAAAAATTATAAATAATTTTAAAAAAATAAATTCAAAAAAAAATTTTAAAAAATTTTAAAAAATATTAATAATTTAATTAAAGATAATAATTGATTTACTACCTTCGACTATCCATTTACTACACTTTTTATTTTTTCTACTTCCTTTAATTAATCAACCCCGAATACTGCGCCCATCATCGACTGCGTCGTTCAGCAATTATAATAATAATAAAGCAGCACTCGTACTGTCGTAAAGGCAGGCTTAATTTGACTCCGATAGACTGAAGTACGATTGAGAGAGACACTGAAGGGAAAGTGCGCCAGAAAGATGTTCGAATATACCAGCATCATTTTTTTTTTCTTTTGTTTTCGTGGGGGGGTGGGGTGGGGAGGATATAAATACCATGTCCAGGCTATTCTTTTCCTGCAACCAACCCACTAGTACTACATTCTTTGACTTTCTTCTACTTCCAGCTTCTGCTCGATCCCTCTGTCTCGCTTTTTTCTCTCTTGTTTTTACTGCCCCGGATCCCTAGAAAGACAAGGAAAGCCCAGGTCAGTATATTTATGGGACACTTACCTTATCTTGACATGTTTCTCTGCTAGCTGCTATGAGAAACAAAATGTTTGTTTCGTTTCTCTTCGAGGTTGTGCTTCAAGGATGTTTTATGGATAATTGCAAGCATTGTAATCACCTTTACACTCTCACTCTCTCTCTCTCTCTCTCTCAAGTTTAATTCGTTTGTCTTATGCTACGAGTCTCTTATTTGGTACCAGAGATTTGGGATCGAATCATGCATGAAATAAAAACCACGTAAAAAGTTTTCTTAGGAAAAAAGAGATAGACAAGTAAAGTAGTAATATTTAAAAAATAACATGATACTACAGAACCAAATAACACTTCGTCTTTTTAGAATTCTCCATGCATGCAAAGAAGAGTTTCTAGGTTAGTTGTTAATGGAGACAATTAAGAGCCTTTTATCTGGATTCCTGTCTGAACGCGTCCCATGTTAAAGTGTTAGGCATGATTGAACTCATCAACAAAAAACAAAAAAAAAAGTGAGCTGTAATATGCTTTCACTCATTTTTTATTCTGAATTTTTTTCGTTTTTAACTTTTGTCTACCGCCTCCTGTCTGCTTCTGGGATGCTCTGTTAAAAATAACTCTTAAAGAATAAGAAATTGGTAGAAATGCATATGTTGCCGGAATAATTTCCACGATTAACGGGGCGAACTAATATATATATATATATATATATATATATATATATATATATATATAGGGTTCAACAACCCTAGCTATAAATTAACTATCGTTATAGTTTTCCTATTTTCAAATTGGTAGAGTTCTAATAGCCATTTTTTGGATTTAGAAATGGTTTCATCTAGATTCTGATCTCATTTTATTATTATAATTTTATTAAATTTTTACATAAAATATAATAAATAATTTAATTTTTTAAAATTTTAAAATAATAATAATATTAAAAACTAATATTTAATTAATTCATCTAAAACCATCTCATTTTATCTCATTGTCTAAAGCTCATTTTATCTTACTGTCCAAACCTAAGCCGAGTATTATTCTATGAGCTTGACAATCCTGTAAATTTCCGAAGAGGATCAGAATGCAAAATTAAGGGAGCAGTTGTACCTGCTCTTCTTGTTTTGACTAAATTACAGGATCTGTTCGATCTGGTTTGTCAAAGTCCAGTACTGATATATTATTGTGTCCCCTCCCTCTCTTCAAAATGGTCCAGAGACATGATCGTGAGGATTCATTCACGACTCTTCTCGATCTTAGGTTGCGGACCGTATAAAAATCATTGCTTCGTCATCATCCTAATATTTAAAGATTCACCCCGGTGCCTTGCCCAAGATATGGGTGAGAGTTGCAGTCTCTTTGTGTTTTTCTGATTCTTTAATATTGGTGTGTTGAAGATAAAATCAAATCAAAATAATATCAAATCATTTGATATTATCATCAACATGTGTCCTTAATTAATTGGGTCATGAATTTTAAATCTAAATTAAGAAATAAGCTTAATCGTTTAGATCATAACAACAATTTGTTGGAAGTCTTACGTGTACTTGCACTTCTCAAAATTTGCAGACAAGAAAGATTGTGCGAAACAGACAACAGAGAAGTAATTAAGCTTCTGAGTGAGCTTGAAAATTAACCATGGCCAAGGACAATTTACAGGTGCTAAACGCCCTCGATGTAGCAAAAACACAATGGTATCATTTCACTGCTATCATCATTGCAGGAATGGGGTTCTTCACGGATGCATATGATCTATTCTGCATATCTCTTGTCACCAAATTGCTTGGTCGCATATACTACCATGTTGATGGTGCAGAAAAGCCTGGCACATTGCCTCCCAACGTCTCAGCTGCTGTCAATGGTGTAGCATTCTGTGGAACTCTCGCCGGCCAGCTCTTCTTTGGGTGGCTTGGAGACAAGATGGGCAGGAAACGAGTCTACGGCATGACTCTCATGCTCATGGTTATAGCCTCCGTCGCTTCAGGTCTTTCTTTTGGCCACAATGCTAAATCTGTCATGGCAACACTTTGCTTCTTCCGGTTCTGGCTTGGGTTTGGTATCGGCGGTGACTACCCACTTTCCGCCACCATCATGTCCGAATATGCTAATAAGAAGACTCGTGGTGCTTTCATTGCCGCAGTCTTCGCCATGCAGGGATTTGGAATCCTAGCAGGCGGTATATTTGCAATCATTATTGCATCAGCGTTTAAGGCTAAGTTTGATGCTCCATCTTATGAGGTTGACGCGCTTCGCTCAACCGTCCCACAAGCAGACTTTGTTTGGAGGATCATTCTAATGGTAGGAGCACTCCCAGCTGCACTGACTTACTACTGGAGGATGAAGATGCCTGAAACTGCCCGTTACACTGCCCTTGTTGCCAAGAACGCAAAACAGGCTGCAAACGATATGTCAAAAGTTCTACAGGTTGACATTGAAGCAGAACCGCAGAAGGTTGAGCAGTTAGCTCAACAACCAGCCAACACTTTCGGTTTGTTCTCTAAACAGTTTCTTCGTCGCCACGGACTTCACTTGCTTGGAACAACAAGCACATGGTTCTTGCTTGACATTGCATTTTACAGTCAGAATCTTTTCCAAAAGGATATCTTCAGTGCAATTGGATGGATTCCTGCCGCAAAGACCATGAATGCCATCGATGAGGTGTACAGAATCGCAAGGGCACAAACACTGATTGCTCTGTGCAGTACTGTTCCAGGCTACTGGTTTACAGTGGCTTTCATTGACAAGATGGGAAGGTTTGCTATCCAATTGATGGGTTTCTTCTTCATGACAGTGTTTATGTTTGCGCTGGCTATTCCTTACAACCACTGGACTCACAAGGACAATCGCATTGGGTTTGTGGTGATGTATTCCCTCACCTTCTTTTTTGCAAATTTCGGGCCTAATGCCACCACATTTGTCGTGCCTGCGGAGATCTTCCCGGCTAGGCTTAGGTCTACTTGCCATGGCATATCGGCAGCATCCGGCAAGCTCGGGGCTATTGTTGGTGCTTTTGGGTTTTTGTATTTGGCTCAGAACCAGGACAAGGCCAAGGCAGATGCAGGGTACCCTGCAGGAATTGGGGTGAAGAATTCACTCCTAGTGTTGGGTGGAATCAACTTCTTGGGAATACTGTTTACTTTCTTGGTGCCTGAATCGAAAGGAAAATCTTTGGAGGAGATGTCTAGGGAGAACGAGGACGAAAATGGAGAAATGGAGGAGTTGGATCAAACATCTTACGAAAACAGGACAGTTCCCCTGTCTTAGATTGATTGTGTAAGTGGAATGTTCTTTAGAATCAACCTGAGTCCCTCCCCTCTTCCTTAGGGTGAGAGAAGATCAAGTTTCTCTAAGCAGTTTCTTAGAATACTACGACGTAACCCCTTTCTTCATTCGGCACGAGAAGCTTTAAATGTGTTGTTCTTTTCTATCTAGATCTGTGTACTAGTTCCATTTTTAGTTTCTGTTCTCTCTTGTAGTTCTCGGTTTTACGTCATCGCTTAATATTGAGAACATGAGAAGAATATTTCTTCGTTGTTTCTTGTCATTCTATGCTATGATGATCGGGGACTTGTAGCCATCAAAATTGAATAAGATGTAGCCATTTGGTCATGTCCTGAATTTTCTTGGTGCTGTTGATTTCTTAGTTTTAGTTCAATATTTGAGAATGATTATGTCCTGATTTTGTCTGAAATCATTTCGAGTGCTTGTGGAAAAAGGCGGAAGATTATTGACTTTCACCCTTGACATTTGTTCCGCACATCTCTATCTCTGCTTTAGTTGTTACTAGTTTTATAGTATCTATGCAAGCTCAATGTCACACTGAAGACTTTCGAGAAGCTGAGTTGCATGAAAGACTCTTTTCTTCGTTTTGAAAAGATTTCTCTGATACGACAGCCTTGTGCTCTCTGACGTCCTTTTTCTTGCCATACCTCTTGTCTTTTTCTGTTCTTCTTGGGAACATGCTTAAGTTCTCATATCTTCCTCCACTGAATTCTTTCTGTTCTCCCAGCTCTCTCATTGTTCCTGGAGTAGAAAGAATTTTCCTAGTTTAAGGAAATAAGCCAGAATTTTCTCTTGAGCATCAGATTGGCAATGGAGGCGGCACTTATCTTTGATTGCCTTTTAACATCATGCTGGAAGTCTGGTGTTGAAATATGGCAGTAGGATCATTTAAAATGATGCTAGTAATATCAATGCTATAGCCATTAGTCTCCTCTGCTATAAAGGAGGATGGTAGATGGGCTTCGAGTCCTGCTAGATCAGAATACTTGGTGCAGATTCAAAGTCAATGAACTTAATAGCTTCTTAAGACAACTCAGCAGAGAATTTCTTGGGAACCTGCCCAAGTCAGGAAATTAATTTGAATTTGCTGCAACTTTGAGATGCTATTATGGGAGTTCTTCCCAAGTTGAATTTGGCGAAGATTAATAAATATGGCTTCTTGAAGACATCCATCCACAAGCTTTGGTTTTGTTTAATGGTTGGCAAATCAAAGTAAGTTATTTCCCTAGGATAGCCAAAATATGTTGGGCTGGTACTGTAGATATCAAGGATATCTTCATAAACGCTTGATCATTTAACAAACGAACCAAATCCACATCGAATTTGCTCAAACCGATCTCAACAACTTGCTGAGTAACCTTGTTTATTTACAATCCTAATCTTCGTAACTCTTTTGACAATGTCTCGCTGGTTTGTTTTTTGTTGGCTTCATCCGAAAATGCAATAACCCTCCCTTTGGTTGAAACGGCTGCTTAAGTGTACCTATTGCCTACTTTTTCTTTTTCTTTTTTATTTCTCAAAAGGAGTGGGAAGGGGAGGCCAGTATAACTTCTCCCTCTGGGCGTGACCATAAGGGCCCTCACTTGCTGCGGCATGTTCAGATTGTGCCATAGCTATTAATCTCGGAAGAGGCAGCCCGTCAATGCAATCCCACCAAAGTGCCAGCATGCAAAAGCCCCAAGACTTTGGTTCACAAGTTTTAGTAAGGCAAGCCGTTTCAAACCTATGTCTTCAGGTAAACGAGGGAATAATGATCCCTTAGCCTATACCAACCAATATTTATTGTTTTTGGCCCTTGAATGGAATTATTATTACGGAATAGTTTAGTTAGGATTTTGACAAGGAATAGCTAGTTATGAAATAGTCATTTATAAGAGGTGATAGGAATAGTTATTCCTTGAGGTTAAGCAAATATAGTTTTTCAAACAAATTCCCTTGAAAACTAGTTAAAAACTTGTATGGTGACCGTCCACCTCCCTTGACCCTGGGGTTTCTAACCGAACATAAATGAGCCATCCTTAATAATCATATACCTATTCCACAAATCAAGAGCATCGATCCTTAATATGTTATATTTCTGTTGTGATCGTATCCCACTCAGTTTAACTCTGTCTAGTTACTATAATTTGCATTTGCATAGGAAAGGAAAGCAAAACAGAAAACCGTTGAAACTAACAAGAGAATATTGAGTGTCTGTTGCTAAAAGTATGAAAACTGTAAAAAGGCTAGAAATAGCAGGAGATTTTCATGGAATATGGCGGTGTAGATTTGGTCCATTGAGACAATAATAGGATGATAATGTAGTCAGACCAGAAAATATGGGGAATATGCAGGGCATATATTCCGGTCTATTTTAAGGAAATTCTCATTCATATAAATTCTCGAGCCCACACAAATCTCTTCACTGTCCATTGTCATCCCTGTCTGTCTCTCACAGGCAACACGACAGGCCAAAATCAGGTCAGTCACTTCTTAAATTCTTCTACACATTTTGTGTTGTTCTTCCTTCTGATCTTTGAATCTTTTGAAGGCGCTTTATGACGTCTCATGGTAATTAATTGAATAACCTTGAAATATTATTTCGTAGAATCTATTCATTTTAGGCAAGGAAATCGTCAAAAATAAGTTTTCTATTTTTAAGGGAAAAAAAGGAGAGATTAAGGAGCCCACTCAATGCTTGCATTTAGCTCTCTTTTCGGAATTTGAGAAGTTCAGGGAAAATCGAACGGATGTATTTGCATTGGAAAGTTTGTAATTATATAACACTTTTTCTGGCCCTTCCATGTGTTCTTGTATATCTATTTCTACTTCTGTAATTTTGATTCACGTAATATTCCTGTCTGTATATCGTGAAGAAATGTGAAGTTTTTATGTCCATATGGTACGCATGTTTGCATTCATGAATTCATGCATGTCACATTTCTAAAGAAAACATCGAATGATCCTTGTTGAAAGCTTTTAATGTGTACGTGGCTAAACCCTCTTATACATGCAACTCCAACAGATAGTAGAGAAAAGTTAAGAGCTTGTCCGTCAAGGAGAGATCAGGTTGAGCAAAAGACAAGGCAGATTCGAAAGTGAGGCAGCCAACCATGGCCAAAGAGCAGTTGAAGGTGCTGAATGCGCTTGATGTTGCCAAAACGCAATGTTACCATTTTACAGCAATTATCATTGCGGGAATGGGGTTCTTCACGGATGCATATGATCTATTCTGCATATCCCTTGTCACCAAATTGCTTGGCCGCATCTACTACCATGTTGATGGGGCAGCAAAGCCCGGCACATTGCCTCCCAATGTATCAGCTGCTGTTAATGGTGTAGCACTCTGTGGAACACTCGCAGGCCAACTCTTCTTTGGATGGCTTGGTGACAAGATGGGCCGAAAGAAAGTCTATGGCTTGACATTGATGCTCATGTTCTTTTGCTCCATTGCTTCTGGTCTTTCCTTTGGTCATAACGCAAAAGCTGTCATGGGCACTCTTTGTTTCTTTCGGTTTTGGCTTGGTTTTGGCATAGGGGGTGACTACCCACTTTCTGCAACCATTATGTCTGAATATGCTAATAAGAAGACTCGTGGAGCCTTCATTGCAGCAGTGTTTGCCATGCAAGGGTTTGGCATTTTGGGTGGTGGTATATTTGCTATTGCCATGTCTTCCATATTCCAGGCCAGGTTTGGTGCTCCTACTTATGAAGTTGATCCAGTTGCCTCCACAGTCCCACAAGCAGATTATCTATGGCGAATTATTCTAATGGTCGGTGCGCTTCCCGCTGCGCTCACATTCTACTGGCGCTTAAAGATGCCCGAAACTGCTCGCTACACAGCCCTTGTTGCCAAGAATACAAAACAGGCTGCATCTGATATGTCAAAGGTTCTGCAGGTTGACCTCGAAGCAGAACCGCAATCAAATGAGCAGCCAAGAGCTGGATATGGTTTGTTCTCTAAAGAGTTTGTTCGTCGCCATGGACTCCACTTGCTTGGAACAACAAGCACATGGTTCTTGCTTGACATTGCATTTTACAGCCAAAATCTATTCCAAAAGGATATCTTCAGTGCAATTGGATGGATTCCTCCGGCAAAGACCATGAATGCCATCGAGGAGGTCTTTAGAATCGCAAGGGCACAAACACTAATTGCTATGTGCAGTACTGTGCCAGGCTACTGGTTTACAGTGGCTTTCATTGACAGGATTGGAAGGTTTGCCATCCAACTGATGGGTTTCTTCTTCATGACAGTGTTTATGTTTGCCCTGGCTTTTCCTTACAACCACTGGACTCACAAGGATAACCGCATTGGGTTTGTGGTTATGTATTCCCTCACTTTCTTCTTTGCGAATTTCGGGCCTAACGCAACCACATTTGTCGTGCCAGCTGAGATTTTCCCGGCCAGATTACGGTCTACTTGCCACGGCATATCTGCAGCATCGGGAAAGCTTGGAGCCATAGTGGGTGCATTTGGTTTCTTGTATTTGGCTCAGAACCAGGACAAGGCCAAGGCAGATGCAGGGTACCCTGCAGGCATTGGGGTGAAGAACTCACTCATTGTGTTGGGTGTGATCAACCTCTTGGGCTTGCTGTTTACTTTTCTAGTGCCCGAACCAAAGGGTAAATCATTGGAGGAGATGTCAGGCGAGAACGAGGGTGACGATGGAGCAGGAACAGAATAAGAGCAGCCAGTAGTTCACAATAAAATGGCCATTTGGGTCATCTAATTTTTTCTTCAGAAAATTTTGAATCATGTCGTAGTTTGAACGTTTGATTAAAGAGATTGATTATTTTTCCTGTGTTGTGACATTTATTAAAATTATCTTACTTGCATTCTTCTCCCTCTTCAACTCGGTTGAAAGTAATTAATTCCTTTCTACAAAATAATGACCTTTCTCTAGCAGCATAACAAAGAATCATTTTATCAAGTTTTTTTTTATCCAATAAACTGTCCGACCTCAATTTGCTCTCCGACCATTGTTGTAGTCTACCTCTATACAATCCTTGACAATCAAAAATATAAATTAAACTTTGAACAGCAGTAGTGTTGGCTTGTTCGAGAAATTTTGAGCATGCTCTGGCAAAAGCACGTTTGCAGGCTTCTTGATGGCTAACAAGTAACCATTCTGCATAAATTATAATACCAACATTCAGGTGAGTAACCTACAAACTATAACAACAATATAACTGCGAAGGTTCCGGTTTCTTGAAGAAAATTGGTCTGAGGAATGAAAGGCAAAATGTTGAATACATAGCTGCAAAATATTCAGGATCGTGTGGGAGACTTTTCTACTCGGTTTGCTCGCAAGACTTGGGACTTTGGTGTGTGCGCATTTGGATTCTCTTATTTCGCTAAGAACCGGGTCAAGACCGGAAGTCTTTTTTTTTTTTTTTTCTTTGACAAGTAAGAGATAAATATTATTGATACAAATGAAATAGGCATAGTCCGTGTATATGGGAATGCAACGGGAGGAGTTGGGGGAAAATCAACTTCCCGCTTATGACATTTTCTCTTGTGGAACCTGAAGCAAAGAGGAAGAGAAGGGTGGAAATTGGGGAGGGGACGGTAAGAATAAGAGCAATTTTTGCTGTTTTCCATACATCTTCAGACATGTTTTACATCCCAATATACATGGAGTTTCTACATATCCTTTTACAGGTAAATCCTTTGGAGACCAACTTTCATAAGATTACTTACATCAAGAGTTTCCAGATACCACTTTACAAACTCATATTTTCACCTGAGAATCGGCAATCAATAAGGAAAGTGACTTTCTCCATTATCTCTGTTATCAGATAATATTAGCCTAAAACTAATGTGCGTCAAAGATGTCAATTTATTCACGGATAGTGCAGTGCTATGCTGTGCCTGATAACTATTTCATAAATTTAAAAACCATAGCAGATCTCCTCTCCAAGGAAGAAAACTCTAAACAGCAGAGACCATTCAGCGTGCACGGTCTCTAATCACTTCAAGATCCATCTCCATGGGGTCGGTAGCCTGAATCTCATAATGGACACCATCCAGCTCCCGTCTGAATCTGTCTCTAGATGTGGCATAGAGCATCTTGGCACGGATTCGAGAGGATGAAGGAGACCTGATAGGAATGTCATGCAATGAATCATTAAGAATGAGATCTTAACAGCAGAACCACTCAAACACTAAAGTATAAAACTTGTCATTACCGTAGGATAAAACATAAATACCAAGATCCACATTCGCATAAAGAAAACTAGGACCAATGTTTAATGCTATGCAACTGCCTGGAGGCTTGAAAAAGAATAGCATTGGATCAATGTAAAAGTCATCCTCCAACTTCTACCAGCAAAACAAGACCAAGAATTGATCATAAAATGAGAAAATGGAAAAATGTAAAACAGTGGTCTGCATATGGGCTTAGTCACACTGGCTACATCCATAAGTCCAAAACAAACAAGAAATACGGAACCAGATCATCAAAAATAGAGCTTAGGAGAAGTCCTAAGGATTTAAATTGTTGGTTGCTAAATAACAAAGCATGATAAGATCCAGGTTTCAAAATCTATTAAGTAGAAGTTTTTTAAATCGAAAATTCACACAAGCCTTGAAAAACTACATACATTGACATCAGGAACAGATTGTAAAACTGAGAGGAAATTCTTTATTGTCAATTAATGCATAGCAATGGAACACAACAAGAACAGTAGCCTTGTTTTGTTTAACAAAAGAAACCAACTAATTAACATTTAAATGATGAGTGCATGCCCCATGACCCTATAATCTCATCAGTTACATACAAAATTACCCCATTTAACTTCACAGGTTGACTACAGTTAAATAGAAATTTGTTAACTTCAGAAAGATCAGACATCCATACTACTGCCTGATTTGCCAATGCATAACAATGGATGAGTTAAAAAAAAAAAATCTATCAATGATCAAATATTTCTCTATGAACATTAAAAATTGGAATTTGAAGAAGGGGTTCAAGGAGTCCTCAAACCCCAACAGATTGAGGAGAATTTGTTCAATCACATAGTTTGGGCTCCTGAAGTATGCACCCTTCTAGTTTCTTTTGATGATTTAGCAGCATGAAACAGAGCTCCAATATTAGCAAGAGACTGCCTATTAAAGTATGGAGGAATAAGGGCATCCCATATTTAACAATCATACGGCAGAAAATTGCATGCTTATAGCAACTACCGCTAGTCTCGCAACAAATTTCTTTATGCCATTCTCAAACCTGTGAAGTATGCAGCCCAAATATGCTGTATATCAAGAAATACCATAAATTAAGTGTAGTGTTTAAGATCAGATGACGATAGATTGATATCAACAGAATAAGCATGTCAACGATTACAACAAAGATTAATCATTTTTAACAAAAAATTGTATACAGAGAGTCAGAGCAAGTAAGTCCTGAGGCTTCGTTTGGATGTCAAACTCATCCCAACTTATCTCAACTCATCTCAACTCATCATTACAACTTTTTCAAATTCTAATACAAAATATAATAAATAATTCAACTTTTTCAAATCCCAAAACAACTTTAATATTTAAAAATAATATTTTAACAATATTTTATCATCTCAACTCAACTCATCTCAACATCCAAACGCACTCTAAATCTAAACCCAGATAAGTTTTTTAAATGCTGGATATTATGTGTGCATGGATATGTTAAGTCAGGTCAAAGAAATAAAACACAAACGAGAGAAACAACAGAATGAATTAACAATGCAAGAAGTATTGACAGAGTAGATGTGGATTTTTACTTTTCATTGTGATTTGAACATATATTTAATAAATTATTGACAATAATTGCCATGTCTTTTGAGGATGATATAAGTGCTTAGGTTACCCTCTCATAGAGAAAGTGATAATATCAATGGAAATTAAATATGAAGAGATTATAGGCGAAACCTTACCATGCGATGAAGAATATCTTGCTCTTTTGACAGTTATCAGAAGTCACGAAATCATAGTCATAAACGGCATATCGGCAATCATTCTCAGGTAAAGCTGCAGTGAAATCATCATAATTCTCAGCTGGACCACCTGTCTTCTCAACCACAACCTCCTTTTTATTCTCATCAACCTTAAAAATCACATATCGGTGAACCTTCTTCCACTTCAATTCAAAAAATGTGTTTTTGGTTTGATCACCAACACCCATGCCCCACGAAGCGTTGGGCTGAAAACGAAACCAAATTGCATCACAAAATTTTTCTATCTAAAACTTCAAAATCTCGACAACAACGTGCACATTAATAATAACAAGCTATTAGTTCTTTTTAGCCTGCAAGAAGCTCCAAACCGCTTGTCATAAACGACCGAAAATTGTATTCCAATGTTCCACAACTTGGAATAAGATTTTTTGACACAAGGGATCTAATAATAGATTTTATTAGATGACAAGATCATACCTAAAGCTAATATTGATACGATACCACAATCAATACCGAAAATCAAATCATGATAAAAAAAAGGTTTTCAATTAGTGTAAACAAATAAATAATAATCTTCTGAAGTTCCTGGGCCTGCAGCAAAGATCATGCTTTGTTCATGAAATAACTGTTTCAAACTTAGATTCACAGACAGAATACAGTTTCTTCATAGTTAGGCAGCACGATCAAAGAGTTACTGATTCATGATCAATTGTAAACAGGATATTGAAAATGTTGGAGTTGCATTCATTGAAGTGATCGAACCCCAATTTAATGAGAGAGCAAATATATAAGCTCTATCAGTCTGCAGAGGACTCAGATTTTCAATTTTCCGCGAATCAAAACACATCAAGCAATTAAAAAAACCCCTTCACTAAATGAAAAAGAAGCCATTTTTTTATATTTTCCTGACCTTCATCGGCAGCCAAATCAAACAGAAAAACAAGTGATCTAACCTTTCATGCAAGTTGAATAAAATGAGCGGTGAAAAGAAAACTCTTCAAAATAAAACTGAAAAGGAAAAGATATATTCGATTTTAAGTAAATATGCATAACACATGAATCTATAATCTTATTCATGGTTGTTGAAAGCAAATAGCCGCAAAAACGCCAACAGACTAATAGAAGTAGAGAGTAGAGAGAGAGAGACCCGGTTGAGCCATCTGAAAGACATGATATCCCAGAGCGTGAGCAAGAGGAGCGAAGAAGAAGAAGAAGAAGAAAAAGGAGAAGTGGTAGATTGTGTTTGGACGGAAAGAAAAACTATTATGAGAAGAGAAAGGTCAAAAGAGAGAGCACGGACCCAGAAGAGAAAGGTGGCAAAAAACAACAAAAATACAGTATGGGGGAATACGGCCAAGAAACCAAAGAGAACTGAACCTTCCTCGATCTCTCTCTTTATTGTCTTCGTTTCTTTTCAAAGATTCGGATTTCTCAAGGAGAGGAAGGTTGGGTGCATTTATACTGCTCCACAGCTCTGCTCTTAATACTTATCTTACAATCGAATAAAAAGACTGAAAAAGACTAATCCACAGTATGGACCATGTGTTGTAACGGAACAAAGAAGGGGTCTAAAGGGCAAAAAATTATCCTTTTTTTTTTTTTCTTTCTTTTTAGTCTGTTGGGTTAGAATATCGGCGAATAAATAAACAATAAATTATTGGTGTCATTAATAATAGTTATTATTTATTATTATTAGATGAGATGAAATAGACAATAAATATTTTGTTCAGAAGTTGGCAACTAAAGACAATCCATGAGGTGGATTATTAAAAAATATTTAAGGTTCATTGACTCACTAGAAGCGTTGCCTAATATTATATTTTTTCGTTTGAATTTTTTGTGATATTATTTCCATATATATTTTATTTATAAATGGCAATTCGTATTTATTTATTTTACTTATGTGGCTGATCATTAAATGCACGAGAATAAAATTGGTAAAAATCCCTTGAATTTACTATGGGTTTGAATTATGAATTATTTAACTATTTTTATAACATCCGATTTAGATATTTTCAACGAATTAAATTTCTAGGAAATTATTTTTGTTTTAAAAAAGAAAGAAATAGGAGGAGATAATGATGGTTCGAACTTCGAAATGCTTTTTTTCTTTTCTTTTCTTTTCTTTTTGGCCGGGGGGGGGGGGGGTCGCGTAACGTTAACGCTAACTTGCTTTTATTTTTGAACTGTGGACATTGACCAAGAAGTTTTAGATCTCGATTATTTTTTGAGATGAGATTAGGAGAGATAGGATTAAAATTAAAAAATAAAATAAAATATTATTAAAATATATTTTTTAATATTATTTTTATTTTAAAATTTAAAAAAATTGAATTATTTATTTTATTTTATATTAAAAATTTAGAAAATTATAATAATTAGGTGAGATAAAATGAGATAAATTAAAAAAAATTAAATTATTTATTTTATTTTATATTAAAATTTAAAAAAATATAATGATAAAATTGAGATGAGATAAAATATCTTTTAAAAATAAACGAGGCTTTAATTGTTTCCGTCATTTATATCTAGTCCGTACACACGTAAATGTGCACGGCGTGACATTAGATTTTATACTTATTAAAATCTAACACACGTCTATTTTTATTTTTTATTTTTTATATATACAACGATTTTTTATAATTTTTTATCCAATCATATTTTAGATAAGAGATATTTTTAAAATATAAATTATAAAAATAACATAATTTTAAAAAAATACCATCAATTTAAAATATAATTATAAAATAATTGTATCTGCATTATTACTCTTTAAATATAACAAATAATGTTTGTGGCAAGTTTCTTATATTTAAACTAAATATTAATATTTTCTAAAATACGAAAAATAAATAAATTAAATTATGCAATTTAAATAATGTATAATATAAATTACTTCAAATATAATTGTTCACGCTAACTATCAAAAAAAAAAAAAATGTTCACGCTAGAATACGACACATCGGATAAATACAGCAGTCAGGAACTCACCGTTGGATGTTAGCTGAAAACGAATCTCACCGTACGAGTGCAAAGCAACCCCACCCATCCGTATTATTTAGTTAGTGGTCCCGCATTGCCGTGCTCAGCGGCTTACCAATACCCCCAACGTTACTGACGCACCGCTTTCCACTTTTATTAAATTTTTGAAAATTTGTATTTACAATCTCATCTTATTTTATTTTATAATTATAATTTTTTAAAATTTTCATACAAAATATAATAAAAAATTTAATTTTTTAAATTTTAAAATAATAATAATATTTAAAAAATAATATTTTAATAATAATTTATTAAACTTTTATATAAAATTATTTCATCTCATCTCATCTCATTATCCAAATCACACCTTAACACTTATTATTTTTATTATTTATTTATTTTCTTAACAGGTGTGTAGTATAAAAGTGTTAAATAGAACTCTTATGTATTTTTTTTTTAAATTCAGTTGATGTACCATGTCCCGTCAATCGACTGTACATAGAAAAACTGTATTTATAATGCATAAAAAGTATGCATAAGTGTTTAAAATATAAATCTAGTTATTAGTTTTAATAAGAATATGATATAAATCTATATAGTTTTAATAAGTATATAATTCATGTATAAAGATTAGCCTTTTTACTCTCTCCTCTCAAAACCTCTCTCTCAAAACTTCTTCACCCAACACCTAATAATCCACTTATTATTGCCCAAAGATGGTACTTCAGCTTCTTCCTTCTTCCTCCATTATGGCCTTCCCAAAATTGTTCAATAGTTTTTTTTTTTTTTGGTTATTTTTCTTATTTTCGACTATAGCATGGAGATAGGACAGTCTACTACTTTTAAGCAACCCACAAGCTTCACTCATCATACCGCGAAACCTCACAACCATCGATCCTTCAATTGGTATAAAATAATCATAAAATAAGTGGTACATATGTCTCATACGATGCCTTGAACCGATCCTAAACCGAGCATGAGATCCACACGTCATCACGCCATGATGAGTTTTCTACTACCATATGCGGCACTAGTCGAATCATAAGCCTACCTTGAATCCTTCAAACCCAACAAACTTTTTTTCTCCAACACTAGTGCGTCTCCCCCACACGCCTACACAATCATCGACGATTCAAACAATCTAACACTTGCTATTCTCTTATGTTCATTTTTCTCTAATCAAAGGTCTTAAGAAAGATGAAGTAAAGTCTCATCCAACCAATCTATACTAAAAAAATATAGCACAAACCAACCTAATGCAGCTTTTGGTTGTAGTATCATAGTCTAAATTTCAAATTGTATCAAAACCGCTTTAGATGGTTTCTCTTGTGGGGAATAGGGAATCGGTGGGAGCCAAATCATTGGCTCCAAATCTCTATTTTTTTTTTCTTGTGTTGTATTAGCTGAATGAGAATAATTGTTGAGGACTTCTATCCTTTTGACTTTTGTATTTTGTAACTATTACATACACATATATATTTTAAAAAAAGAGTATATAATTCATCTGTGTAATCTTAGTTTTTTTTTTTTTTCTAGAATATTCAATTTTAAGAAGAAATAAGTAGCATTAAGTTACATGGTAATAGCGGTATGTGGTGCAAAGTCACAAATTTACCTTCTGGTTTTTTTCAGTTTAATAAAGTAAAGAACTCTATCAATTTTCCTACCCATTTAGGTCTTAAATCCGAGTTTTAAATTTAATCCTAATCTTCAATCAATTTTTTTTATAAATTATTTTTGGACAAAATATCATCCAATTTATATTTTAATAGAAATAATTATTAATGGATCATAAAAAATTATTCGTTTTTAGAATAGTCTTGATCGGTCTGGTAAGCTAGTCATTTTTTCAAATTTCCTAATTAAATGATTAGATATGTTCAATTTATAACACGTCACGGTTACAACAATATTTATCCAAATATGATACATAGTGTCACGTCAATGAAAAAAATTAAAAACAATAATACTAACAAAAAAATGAATATTTTCCTCTCCCTCCACGTGGAGTGCCCATAATTTATCGTAGAATAATCTATTCAAATTTATCGTTATATCATAGCAATTAGTAGTTAGTTGTTAGTACCGACGCTGAAGAAGTTTGGATTTAGAAGCCCAAAGGTCGTTTATTTATAATGTAGATCCGGCCCATGTGAGCTAGGTTGGGCTCGAGAAACGCCCAAACAAAATATATCGCCGTGGCAGCAGAATCTCGCGATTCCGCGAGATGGCAAGAGAGAACGCCCGTAGAGGAACTCAACCCGTCTTTACTCACCCTACCCAAGACGAAAAATCAACCAGTCGCGTGCCCTAACTAGCAGACACAACTCTTTTTGTTTTCACCGATTAGGGTTTTCCGCTGTCAATTTTTTCGCGCCAAAATGGAATCTGAAGGTAGCCGTTGGATATTTTCCTGGATTCGAATTTGAATTTTGGTTTTGATTGGAAACAAAAGGCTTGAGCTTTCTTAAACGTATTTCCCCTTCCCCCCCCCCCCCCTCTTTTCAGGGCAAAAGGCCACAGCGAACCCATCGGCAATGCTGGCTTCTCTCCTTAGTAGGAGAGCCAAGCTTCACGAGGAGCTTCGTAACATTGAAAAGCAGGTTTTTTTTTTTTTTTAATTGTTGCTTTATTTTTATTCTGTTTGGTTCCCTAGGAAAAGGGAGGAAAATAATATTTGATGACAAATATAAAAGTTAAAGAAAAATAAGATTAAAAAAAGTCAACTCAACAATGTCAAGTAGTTTATTTGGCCTATTCTCTTACGGCCAACTTTTAAATTGGGTTGTTAGAATTTCTATCTTAATGGAAATTGTTGAACACTTTAATCTAAATATTTATGCAAGTGGTTGCATAGAAGTGTGGCTCTTTGTGGTGTGAATAACTGTCTAATTTGAAATTGCGGTTGTTTGAGAAAATGCAAAGGCTATAGTGCAATGGGAGCTTTTGGTTGTTAATCATGCTTTGTTGTCTCTCTTGTGTACGTCCTGTGTATATGGGTGGTTATGCCTATTGTTTTCATCATTGAAATTATTAGTACTTAACAAAAAAAATTAGTGCAATGGGAGGTGTATGTAAATATATGTGAAAAGCACTTGGTGCCATGCTCAATACCGGTGATTTACTACTGAACACGCTCTTTCAATGTAATTAGGATGGTTTACTGGTCTCAAGTGCTACAAAGTGTACTCTTGTATTTAGACTACTTGTCAACTATATGAATTGTTTGAGTGACCGTTTCCTGCTCTCAAAGTAAATTAGATGTTGCATTTGTATGATCTTCATTTCTTTTTATTTTTTCTCCTTTCTCTTACACTCATAAAGAGATTGCATGTACAACAGTGCAAGTTTCTTTTATTTGGTTAAGTTTTTAAATGAACTAGGGATGATGCATAGTTCCCTCCACTAAGTTATATTATGCGGAATTGTGTTTTTTTTTATTAGCATAAGACTCTGCTAGAGCCTGATAGTTTGCCTTAAATCCAGGTCTATGATATGGAGACAGGTTATCTACAGGACCCAAGTCAATGTGGCAATGTGTTGAAAGGTTTTGAGGGATTCCTATCTTCATCTAAGAGCACTGCGCTGTATGGAGTGGCTAAGATATTCTTCTCCTTCTACTTTTCCTCTTATGGTTTTTTTTTCTTGATAAGTAATTTTCTCTTATGATTAAAGTATCTTCACCTTCCATTCGTCTCAACATGTGTAGTTTTGAATTTGCTTCTTATGAATCTTTGATAATTGTTATTGAAAATACAGAAAGTATTTATATCTGAACTTTACTTTAATATACCTTTCTATTTAATATTTATGCTTGACCAATTTATTAGCTGTTTAATATTCTTCTCAATTTGCTTCCTTTTGGTTGAGATACCCGTGTCTTAAATACTTCTCAATCACTTTTTGCAATCTGGTGAAGTTCTTATTGTATTAGTATTTGTCATGCACTATGCTTCCATGCAGATATTCTCACATACGAGTCTCTTTTGCTGACCTGTTCTTAATAAAATCCTAGGAACTAACAAATATTTATCTCCTATAGCTCTGGATATGTAAAGAAACAAAAAGAAGGTGAAAATAAAAGAAGTAGTTTTTCATGGTAGCTCTATATGGAGTTCCTATTTCGGCTATGGTTTTACCCTGCTAAGGGTGTTTGGTCCTCTTTCTAATCAACATCTACCCACTTCACTTTTTATATTTGTTTAATTCAAGTTGGTGTGAAACTGAGTCATCTTTCTGATTGTCAATGTGCTAAGAATAAAAACCGGGATCAGATCATATACAATTTTTTGGTAAAGAAGACTCAAGTTTCTCTAAAATCTTTAGACATATGTAGATGCTACTGATTGTGAAATCTGGTTGCTTCAAGTGCTGTTCAAAACAATTTGGAGAGTGTTTTTTCGGTAAGAGTTCCATTATCTGCATTGAAGACATTAAATATCCCATGTTCAAGTTCAGTAGATTAATCCCTGCATTAAGGAGTACTTTCTCAGTAGACTACTTTTGGTAAAGATTAAATTTTGCCAGATATATGTTGATGCCTCAATCAATCTCTGGAGTTAAATCTCCATAGCCTTTCATGTCATTCCTCTAAATGTGAAGTAGTAACTTTAGCTGGTAGCTGAGGATATCCAGCTCGATTACTTGTTTAGTGAAAAATTTTTTCATGCCAATCATCTATAGGCTGATGAACCTGAGACATAGTATGCATTTTAAAGTGAAGCAACATGTTCAATTGAAAAATCCTGGATGTGATAGGAAGGTTAGACACCTTTGACAGGGTTGTATTTTTGGTTGAAATGGGATCATGTTCAAACTCATTCATACCTTGATTTTTGCTGGCATTGTGCCTTTGTAAGGCATGCATACATTGATGTTTGCTGCATTACATACCCATGACATGTAACTCCTGAGAACTTGTGGTTGCAGCTTGAAGCGGTCCAGGAAGTTTCAGCCCGAAGATAGGCTCTTTTCATTATCGTCAGTCACCTCACCAGCAGTGTGTAATCTTTCTCTTATTGTCCTCTATTTTTAATGCAAGCTCCACTTAAATCTTTCTCTCGGGAGACTTTCCCATTTTTCTGAAAGAAGTGCTTACAGTTTTTTTATAAGTAAGATGTGGTTATGGGTTTAACTGATAAAGTTATTAGAACATAAACGGGGTGCGTTCACCATTGTTTTAATGTATTCTTAGTGCTCTTTCTTTTAAATATAATTTTTATGAACAGAAAAATGAAGGGGGTTTTTTTTGGGGGGGGGGGGTGGGTCACACATTCCTTGATTTACAAAGAAGCTAGAAGCAACTTCTTGGCCTTTTTTTTTTCTTTTTTACAAGTAACATGAATTTTATTAAGGCGAAAAAGGGCATTGATATTTTAACGTGAGAATAGTGTCTCCTCATCACCTAAATATGTAATTGTATTCAGCATTCTATGAGCAGCTCATCATCCTGTTATGTTCAATTACACAGTCGGAATTGCATGAAAGCCCCTTTTTAATTATCTTCCCTGCTTTTTACAATCAGTATCTGATTTAGAACCAAGAATACCCGAAAAGAGACAAAAATAAGTAATAATGGAGAATAAGAATATTGCAGTGGAAATGGTGCTTTCCACATTGGACAGAGTTATGACAATTGAAGTACTCATCTTTTCTTTGAAAGGGGTGTGAGTTATATGGTCAAGATGTATTCCTTTCAAATTTTTTTGATCGTATTCCTTTCTAATTTTGATTGATGACAGAACTGGATCTTGACCAAACTTATACTTGGGGCATTTTTGCATAAAGAATTCTTAATGATTTCTCTCTATTAATGTGCTAAAATTTTTTGCATGACAAAAGATGCTAAAAACGTAACTTTGCAGTGAAGCAGCAAATTTCTTTAGGAAGTGAGGGAATACATACCAAGTGAAATAGACATATTTTCATTTATAACAGCAAGTTCATCGATTTCGGCAGAGAGGAAAAGAATAATGTCTTGTACTTTGCTTTATTAAATCAAAACCCTTTATTGATTTTAACATCCCTTTGTTTTCCCATATTCAAAATTTTCTAATATCAGGTTTCTTGGCTTTCTTCTATAAGTATGGCAATCGTGCCACGCAGAGGTTGTTTGACTTATTTCTAACATGCTTCTGTATATATCTTCCACTGTTTCGCAGGCTGAAGAGCTTGCAGCTGGACGAGATGGTGAGCCTCTATATGCAAAAACATATTTGCAGCTTTCCTTTCCTAATTTTTTGTCAATCTTCTTCGTTTGTGTTCATTGTAGATGGGAGATCAGACTTTGGTCCTGGTCGATCTAAGGGTGGAGGTATATTCGCAAATGGGCAGTAAGTATTCCAATAGCGTTATGTTACAAATATTGTCCTAGCTCCATTTAACAGAAAGCCATTAACTTGTGCTTTTATCCATTACTAACAAAAGCTTTATTAATAAATTTCTTCATTCAATGATGTAAAATTCTGTCACAGAGGAAAACCAAAGAAGGGAAGAGCGGGGCCAAGGGATTCAAAGAGATTTAGGCCTTCAGGTGATCCTGATTTCGACTACGACGATGATCCTGACGTGACATTGTAAATTTGCCATTTCTGTGGAAGAAGCTTTGCAAGATCTTGGAGCCAATAACATCAATTTTTTTTTTTGAAATCTCGTCAAGGGCATAAGTTCATAAGCAAAGAAAGCTTTTTTGTGACCTTTGTCATTAATCTTGAGACATGAAAATGTAGATCGAAGATTAATGTTTATATCTTTATTTATGGCTACAATGCTCGAGTTAATATCCGCTATTAATATCATCCTTCATCTATCATCTCCAAACTAAATGGGATGATTGATTAATCAATTGTTACATGAAGATAATCCATGGTCTATTGGGCCAACAACATGAAACATGTGGCAGGCAACAATGAATGAATAATATAAGCAGCCATCGACTATAATCAGCATGATTCTTTAGTGCATGAATCATTATTCATCCTGGTATTATATCATAAGCATATAACTCTTACTCACGTGGTTAAAAATATAAAGTTAAGCTTTCTGCAACTGCAGCCTGGAGGATGAAAAATAAAATAAAATAAACAATAACCCACGTGGCTAATATTTTAAATACTGCAGGAATTTAAAAAAGAGTAAGAAAAATTAAGAAAAAAACAACAACTCACGTGGCTAACTGGAGGAAAAACAATAGGCTTGCTTTTAATTTGTTCTTCGAGCATGCATGCATGCAAGTAGAGCATCCTGGTCACTGCCAAGTTAGCTTTAGGCACAACTTTACTCTTAAGTCAATACCAACTTTCTCTGTCCACTTTTCTGTCTCAGTGTCAAGTGAATGGGTCAGAAAATTCGGTACAGTATAACATATTGAAATCACGAGTGGTTAATATATATATATATATATATATATAATATATACACTCAAAACTCATTGGCTCTCAAGTTCCGTACGTTGATTGGTGTTTTATGATATATATATGTTATAGTATTATTTTTAGAGTTATAGTTTTGAATTATGTTTCGTTTTGGTGTAATATGTACATTTCATTTCGTTTCATAATTTTAAGTTTCAGTCCGGAGCGGACTGGATTTCCTTCCAGACCGTTTTAATAATAAATTTGTAATTTCTTGTCTTTAGATGATATTTTTATAAATTTTAAATTTAGATAACATTCACGTAATTTTAAAATTTAAAAGGGATTTATATAATTTCTCATTCTTTTTTTTAATCTCATTATTTTTAATAATTTCTCGACTTTTTTATTCTCTACATTTTTTAATATTTTCAATGTATATTTATTTTAAAAAATTTCAATTCTTCCATACACACAAATAAATAAATGATGCACACTTATATATACTTTTATTTCTTTGATTAATTATCAAATATATAAATATCTACTTCTTAAACGATATATCAAAACGTATTGGCCGGTAACAAAATATTATATTTTAATATTTAAACCAAAATGATCACCGAAATAAAATTTAAAACATCGATTATGTACCATACAGGGTGAACGTCCCAGCTTTATCGCGTTATGTTGATGTAGTATTGCATAAGTTTTTGAATAAATTCTGATGTGTGGATAATGTCATATCTAACGTCATAAGTTTTTGCAATCTGCCTATTATCATTTTCCAATTTCGAAAGTACTGGGATTCATCCAACTTAATTTTATCCTATTTTTTATATATATATGCTGAGGTGGTATTGTATATATTTCTTAATCGATTCTTGATGGCTAACGTGACACGTCATAGCAGACATAAGAATAAGAGGAATAAAGGTGAATGTATATATGCAACATAATCGGCGAAAAAGACAAATGTAGGTGACCTAACTAATGTTGCCTCAAAAGTGGGTCGACTCGAAGAACAAGATATATAATTGGAGTACTTATATAATTAGTCGTGTCATGACCAGGGAAAAGCAACATCTTTGAACATGCCTTTAGTCACATCCACACGTATCTCATCTTAATATATATATGCACAGACACGTGTGAATGCGTGTGCTAAAGTATATATGCCCGTGAATTAGGTCAAAGAAATTGAACATCCAGTTTAAATGATGGTAACAATCATGTCATATTTTAATTATAATTGTGGCACAAAGTGGCATTAAGGGTCAAGCTCTAAGACTTTGCTTTGGGACTATTTACATCATCAAGTCGTCTTCCTAATTGATCATGAAGTACTCTAATTTGAAACTGATTTATGTCTTTGACATATGTTATTGTGCATTAATAATATCGATCCCCTCTTTCAACAAATAGATCAATTATTTTCTCAATCCCTTTGTTTTTTGTACTTTAATTTTGTCCATTTTCAAGAGTGGCCAGGATCCGTCGTTGAAAACTTAATTTTTTAATTTGAATCTCATATTTAATCAGTATTTTTTTCAAAAAGAATACGCGACGCTTGCTGACTCTATGAAGATAAATATAATTTATCTTTTATTTATCGTGACCACCCAGCTCCAACGTAGGTAGCGCTACATATATGTATATATGTATATATATATATATATATATATATATATATATATATATATATATTATATTTCATTCGTACCTGATCATGAAGTCATGTATGAGTCTCATGCAAAGTTGTAGTTAATTAGTTCAATTTTAAAAAAAATTAAATAATACCATCTTCAGAAAAATATCTGAAGAAACAAAGAACCAAGATGATCAGAAAGTCATGCCTTTTATTTTCATTTTTGAATATTTCTTGTTTTTCAAATTCTTTGAATTCAATTTGTTTATGGGGGTACGTAAATATTGTAATTGTAAATGGGTGGTACGTAGTTTGAGGGAGGTTTGTGTATATATTTTTTTTCCAATTCTTACTATAAAAAGCCGTATAGATATATATATAGATCATGTGTGTACGTATACGTAATGTATTAATTTATAATGAATACAGGATATATATTTTCGAAATAATATTGTTAGAATATTAGCATTAATGAATATTAATTGGTTCATCTCTTGACTCTTATAAGTAATCTTCACGCTCACTTTAGTTGAAAACTATTCTTTTCACGTGTAGTCTTTGTCGAGCATATTCTAATTCAATAACCAACAATACCACATATATACTAGTTAAAAAAAAAAAAATCGCCATTTTAGACCAAAAATTATATGCCATTACTAGTGTTTTTGTTATCATTGTTACTACTACGAATATGCCCATTTTAAAAATGTCACAATCTACACATATTTATACATATATACATGCATGCGTGATCAATTTTATTTAATTTATTACATAATATTTAAATTTGTATCAGTCATACTATCATAGCCATCGATCGATACGATACATTTAAATCCAAAAACTCAAATTTATGCAAAACACGACACTTTTGTTGGGTCCAAAATATATATATTTTTTTAAGGGGATGCAAAGAATGATATATTGTGTATTAAAATTCTATTACTTACAAGTTGGTGTATAATCATCATGAGATGATCACATGAATTATTAAAAGAAAAATTAATTTAAAACATAAATATTCTTCTATAATAATTTATGAGTAGTGGAACTTTGGTTTTATTAATAATGCTTGACATAATTAAAGCCATTGAAAATACTTTGATGATCAAAACCACGAACTAGAGATACGTAATTAAAACGTGCGCCAGAAGAAAAATATGCAAAAAGACAAATAAATGTATAATTAATTAATCGAGCTTTTGATTATAATGAGGTACGTACGTGCAAGTCATTGTCGTTGGCGGAATTAGTAGGTATGGGAAGGTTGAATATTGTATTCGTCTTTCCGACCTAGCCAGCCCGGCTGCCTCTCATTCCCACTTATACGTACGCAATTGCAAGACTTCGACATGCCTTTTTTTTACTTAATTTGTTTCTTCTTAATCTTCTTCTACCCTTTGTTTCTTAAAATATACATACATATATATATATATGCATATAGTTTGATGTTGTACATTCGATTATAAAATTATTTTTATTATAAATTAAATAGATCTAACGTATCATATGAAATTATATAATAAATTTTAAATTATAATTTTAAATTATAGATAAAAATAAAATTTATTTCATAAAGGGTCACGTTATTAGTGTCGGAAAGGTGTGGGATTGTATATTGACTAGTTTAGTACTTGCAAAGGCGACAAAAATCATCCTAGAAAAACTAGGACATTCAAGGCCACTCGTGTCTTGATCAAGAAAGCATTACTTGTAACAAAAATGTAGCTCACCTACATCCCTTACTAATTAATTAGTCCCTAGCAAGCTAGCATAGAGAGTCAAGATCTGCTTCATTTGTTCCATCAGTCTTTGATATGTCTCAATTCATTTAATTCATGTAAACATTATTGTACATAAAGTAGATTGAGGATCATGACATTCCCTCGATCGGAAGCCAAGTAAAACTTACCCTTATGACCATTAATCAAGTATATATGTGGGTATTCTTTAATTCAACACCATCATTCATGTCACAAATTTTCAATGATGGTGTTTTTTCAAAAGCTGAAGCAAACCTCACGAATGAATGTATACATATATATATATATATATATATATATGTGTGTGTGGAGTATTCATGGCAATTATTTTCTCATAGGTTTTATGTCTTACGACTATTTTCTTTTGCAAGCTGGTGTAGACGGCGTATCTTTCACATCGCTAATTCGCACGTACGTCATATATTTATTTTGTTAATTAAATTTTATTATTAGGAGAAATTTAGATAGTGAGTTGAGATAAGATGAAATAAAAGTTAAAAATTAAATAAAATAAAATATTTTTTTTTTTTTGAGTTTTGAAATAGTTGAATTATTTTTTATATTTTATTTAAAAATTAAGAATAATTATAATAATAAAATAAGAATAAAATAAGAATATGATTTCTGAATTCAAATAAGACGTAATTAACTGTGTGTGAGTGAATGTAGGCCGGTTCCCAACCCGGGGGAGGGGGGGCGGATTTTTTCTTCCTTTCCGCGCAACACTACTGATGGTTTCAGTATCTTTTTCCTCACAGAAAACGTGTGGAGATTATATATATGAGAAATGATAGACTAACTACTATATGCAGAAAGACAAGTATGTAGTTCCTGTTCCCACAAGACTCTTGCTATTCATGATGTGCTAGCTGATCTCGTTTAGCATTTGCCGAACTACACTTACTGCTTAGACATTTTAACAAAACGACAGAAGACGATACAAGTACTTCTCGCCCAGCTAATTAGTGACATCACTACTTAAGAAATCCCAGCTGCTTCATTAAGGTCGTCGTACATCCTCCTCAATCCTAGACCTTTTCCTTTAATTCTTGTAATTTATTACGTAAATGTAACCTTAGTTACAGTTTTAGGATAACATGTAAATATTGCGATTTAAAAAAAAAAAAAGAATTTGTTAAATTTTTTAATAATATTGAATTTGCCTACTCTATTTAAAGGTAGTGCACAAAACTTGAATATTCTATCATTTTTGTGTTTATTAATATATTTTTTTAAAAAAATAAACTTATAAATCATGAGACGGACATGACTTTCTTGCGCATGGTGATACTTATATATATATATGGAATATTTTAGGTAATTATAATATATCAAAGATCATATGGTCTGTTTAAAGCATATCATGCCTGCCCAATTCAAAGTTGGAGCTGGTAAACTAGTTCTTTTTTTTCTTCCTACCATATTTGAAATCTTGCACAATAATTACCAAAATCCAAGCTGCGTGTACTTTTATATATATATATATATATATGTATGTATGTATGTGTGTGTGGTGCTGCAGACATGTACATATTGCTGACTTTAGGGCTAATTGCTGGTTTCTTATTTCTACAAATTTTGTCACATTTGCTGAAATTCATGTATTCACAAACTAAACTCAAAAAAAGCTGAACCTTTTCATACTGATCGATCCATTGTGAAGACTTCAAGTACTCAAACAATGATGCTAGCCAGAGAAAAAATTATGTGATTTCCATCATGTCCACCAAAGCTAAAATATATCCAATCATACATTGACAGATCATCTTCATCAGATAGCTATGCCCAATAGCAGCGTTACATATATATACCTACGTGCTGCAAAGATATGCCGACTGTTGCCTTTAGATCAAGCTGACCAAAAGTCACCCTTGGCTGACTTGCTTGTACTTTGATCACGAGCCTCAACGTGTTACCAACTTACCCTGTATGAATATTTCTTCTGCTGAACTCAGATAGAAGAATTCCTTTGATCCCCATTCTTTTTGTTTGCCCTAAGTTGTAAACAAAACTTACTTTTACCTACCAGCTTGTCGGCATGAAATTAAAGCATGATATAAACAGTTTTCTGTAATTAGAAGAGAAATAAACTAATATGTACATGAGTGTATATATGAACTTCAAGCATTTCGCTTTGAATTCTTATCTCTCTTTTAATAACATACGTAAAATGTTTTCATGAGTAGATATTTTTAAGGAATCTTGATCCCTAGCTAGTCTCTTTCTTTGACCCTGGCCCCTTCATTTTAATTGCATTGACGCTGGTTCCATGCATGCATTGCAAAAAAAAATCCAAGAATTTGTTAGGCAAAAAACAAAAACGCATAAAAGAATGCCGATAAAGTAGTACTCCATACACGACCGATCACGATAGAGCAAAGTCATCGATTTTATATGCACCAATATTATTATGATAAATGTGGATAAATATTATTTAAGTATCAAACTATAGGATTTAAAATAAAAGAGATTATATATCGATATTAATTATTTTTGTGTACAAATTAATAATAAATATTATGAACCCACTTTATGAATGAAATCTAAATCCCGGCCTATATATATTTTAGATAAAATTTTAAAGAGTCTAATTAACCCAATAAACTTATTGATCTATTCTTAAGTTGGTGGATAGAATAGTACAACATCCACATCACTTAAATAGTAAGATATATTTAATTTGTAAAATTTAAATTTTTTCTTCTAAATCAATTAATTATATTACTTAAGCACTTTACTAAATAATGTATTATCCACTTAACCTTATAAATAAAATTTTTCAATCCAATGTATATTTTGTATATATACGCACAACTTGCATGGGTGCAAAACAGAAGATTACAAAAAGAATAATGGTACTCCCACCGCTAGTAGGTACCGCTCGTATTTATTTTTGTTTTCTTGTTTTTACTTTGTGATTAAGGAAATATTTTTTAATAATGTTGTAAATTTTTTTAAAAAAATATATTTAAAAGTATTAAAAAATACATATAAAAAAAGTTAAAAAACAAAACACACCAAATAATTAGCAGTAACTCCTAGCGATGGATGTAATGCTTTGTTTTTCTGTAATCTTTTAAAGAAAATGATACTCTCATCATTAGTTTTTATTGCTCAGTGTTATTGTTGAAATTTTTTATTTTTATTTTTATTTAGTGATTAAAGAAATATTCTTTAATAATATTATGATTTTTTTATTTTTTAAAAAATATTTAAAAATATTAAAATATATATATATTTATATATATATATATAACAAAACAAACAAAAATCAATTATACCTAACACCGGGAGTGGGAACGGTGGAGTAGCATCGTCCTTACAAAAATACATGATATTGAAGCTGCAAAAATTCTACTCAATCTCTTACTATTCACATCACATTCCACACTCTATCTTTTTTTTAATTTTTTTTTTAATTTTTTTTATCAAATATATTTTTATATGAATAGTGAATAAAAAATTATAAATAGTTTAAAAAAAATAAATTCAAAAAAATATATTAAAAAATATAGCATGTGGGGAGGATGAATAGCAAAACCCATTAAAGCTGTCACGACAGCAAGATCGCCATAGATCGCAGGAAATTCATGCAATTATAGTAGAAGGAAGACGTGCTGATTCAGCTATGTTTTGAAGTGCGTGCGGACGACATTCAAAGAATCTTTTGCGAAATAAGTCAAAGCTGTTGAAATTAAAATTAAAAATTAACTAAAATATTATTAAAATATTTTTTTTATATTATTTTTATTTTGAGATTTAAAAAATTAAATTATTTATTTTATTTTAAATAAAAATTTTAAAAAAATTATAATAATTAAATGAGATGAGATGATATGATATGATATAAATTAAAAAGAATTTGAAAAACAAACTAGACAAATTTCATCAATATAAATATTTTAAGCGGGACCATAAAATATTTGGACTTTTTGAAAACTTATGAATTAATATAAATTCTTTTTTAGAGTTTTCTAAAAATAGTGGAAATTATTTTATATGCATGCTTATAAACAATATTAATTGATTTAAATCGCCTACTAACAACCTTTTTTATTAAAAAAAATAATTTGTGAGAAGAAGAATGTCTTCTGTTTTAAAAATTATTTTTATTCTTAATTTATATCATTTTATTAAATAAATATCTTACATATTAATATCAATGTATAATTTGATGCGTAAACTTCCTTGCATGAAAACTTTTCCATATATATCTATTTATCTAGGGAATGGTTAGATATCTCAATCCGTAGCGACTTGAAAATATCAACTAGTTCGCGAGTACCGGCAAATGAAAGACCGGCTGAACTCAAGTTGCAGTCCAAGTTCATGAACCTGTTCACATACCCATCATCTTCATCATGCTCTTCCCTGCAAAATCCGCACGTTTCGTTTGACCATCAACCCTATCACCCCTGACCCCACACACGCACACGGAGAGAGATGGAGAGAGATATTTCCTGGAAATTGTGGGCGGGGATGATAATATGCCTTTTTTGAAAAACAGTGGTGCGCTTTGGAGTTTGGACTATTTGGGAACAGCACACGTAAAGTGACTGCATGCTGGCTTCGTCAGCAGCATGTGAGATATGTTTATATAAAGCCATTCCTGGCCTCGATATGTTGCTGTGCTTTGAGATCACAACAACAAGAGGAATACCCAGAAACCACAACAAAGGGTATATTGTGCCTGAAGATAACCCCAATGGTGAGAGCTCCATGTTGTGAGAAGATGGGGTTGAAAAAAGGTCCTTGGACCTCTGAGGAAGATCAGATTCTGATCAATTACATTCAACTTTACGGCCATGGCAATTGGCGAGCACTTCCAAAACTAGCTGGTAATAATTAGTTGTAAAAACACCTCATGTTTCATTAGTTTCTCAGGAGAAATAATGAATGATCTTAAATCAATGAGCTTCTCTTCAATTGCTATATGTCAGACATATTAATGTGGTTCTGAATCTTTTGCATGCTTTTTTTCTGTTTTTCAGGTTTACTAAGGTGTGGAAAGAGTTGCCGGCTCAGATGGACAAATTACCTGAGGCCAGACATCAAAAGAGGAAACTTTAGCAGAGAAGAAGAGGATGCCATCATAAACTTACACCAAATGTTAGGCAACAGGTTGGTATACATATATACATAGAATATTTCCACTTCCTTTTTGTCTCTATTTTTTTCCTGTCTGGGTTCATGCAGTGAATTTAGAATGAAGTTATTTAATTCGAAATACCTGGTTGAATATGCCGACATGCAACTAATTTCTAGCCTCAAAATTTATACGATTTAGGCTCGAGTTTGGTGCATATATATATGCTAATTAACTTTAGTCATTTGCATTCGAACTTTGCTTCAACAATTTCAAGCATTAAACTCGTTTGATCATCTGAAACACATGATGGCTAATTAAGTTGAATTAATTCATCTAGAACTGACCCAAACAAAACCCATTTATCCACTTTAAGAGTTGCTATATATACATATGAATTTTGGGTCGTGGAAATCATAATAACCTCCATTAATTATAATTATCCTTCCCTTATATATTTAGTGGGGCATTTCCTTTGTTTATTTAGGTTTATGAAACATGTGGGCGACTTGCATAAAAAGATACAATATAGCGAACAAATGTAGCACTATATACAGAGCATATAATATAGTCATGATGAGTCATATCATAACAGATCTATAGCAACTTTGTAGCTTTTTAAATAGTGCAAGACAAGATTTATCATCACATTGTTAACTTTTGAGAACAAATTATCCTGATCCTTGTATCTTTTTCAGATGGTCGGCAATCGCAGCGAGATTACCGGGACGGACAGACAATGAGATAAAAAATGTTTGGCACACTCACTTGAAAAAGAAGCTCAAGCAACACCAAGATCACATCCCAGCATCAGACAAAAGAAACGACACCGAAAGTACTGCACCTAAATGCTATCACGAGGCTAAAACTGAAGTAGAATCCATGAACTTTCCAAGTCCTGATGCAACATCCGAGAGTCCAGAACATCGACCAGTCTCCCCACAAGAGTGTTCGAGTGAGATGTCCACAGTGACAACCGGTGACAACAGTAGTATGTACCCGAAAGTCGAATCGCCGGGAGATTTCCTCGAAATGGATGAGAATTTCTGGGCAGAGGTGTTGTGGACGGATAATTCGGGCGTGGAGAGTGATTTTTCGGCTGTTTGCGGCGATCAAGAATTTCATATTCCATTTTCTCCGATAACTACTTTGGAACCTGTCCATCCATATGGTTCAAACATGCATGATAACATGGATTTTTGGTTCGATATTTTCCAAAGGACTTCGGAATTACCAGATGATCAGTTACCACAATTCTGACGGAAAGTGTTTGGTTAATTTTAACCTTTTTGTTCTGTGTGGGAAATGGATGTCCAACTTGTTGTCGATCCCTATCTTGCAGCCAAGTGCGTCAAGATTGTCGGATTCATTGAGAGAATTGGAAACAAAAACATGATTGTCAGACAGCAATATGATGAGCCGATCCAGATATTAACAGAGACCCAAAATTTGTTTCAACGGTTGTAACTACATGATGTTGACCATTGCTTTCTGCTTGTTTCATACAAAGCACTACAAGTATGTGAAAATTATATACTATAGCTCTACAGAAACATGAATACTGAAGAAGAAGAAGAAGATCAAGAAGAATAAGAAGATGATGATTAGCCTCGAGAACAATATTAATCATGTAGACTATGGTTAATTTACATTAAAATCATATTTGTCTTGATAATATCTAGCACGATGTTAATTTATAAATATACCCGAATACTAGTTTTATACCTTAATTGGTTTGGTTTTTCTTCTCTTTCTTTCTTTGTGTACGTTTGTATTAGCAACGAGAAATCTCACAAACTTAATTCACTTGATGATCAGAGAACAAGATTAATTAATTAATTAATTATATAACGTTTGAAAAATATCTTTTCATCAAGAGCCATCATTTATAAAGTTCTTTAACTTTCTCTCAAGTACTCCAATAACCTTTATTACAAGAAAACTGAACATAAATGCATGAGTTGAAAATATTGAATCCAGAGACATGTATTGCAAAAATAAAATTATAAATAAACTCTTTTGACACATCACGATTAGTGCTGGCTCTAATAATTTCCATCTTATACCAGCTTTGAGTTGAATTTTAAGAAAATTATTAGATAAAAGTCTATTTACAAACCTAAGTATTGATATATCAAACACACGGCGTCATGTAAATGACGGCCGCAATAATAGAAAAAAATCTATTCATTATCTATTATATTATCATCTTTTCCACATCTCATGATGTGATTGACTCACAAGTTGTATATAACAAATAATTTCTGATCATTTAAAACTACATAATGAGATGGTGGAGAATGATGATAAAAATGGTGGATAGCATTGCTACATCACTCAAAAAATATTTTTATTTTTATTTTTAACTATAAGGAGTCTCATATAATGAATTCAATGCTAAGGCTTCGTTTGGTTACCAAACCAAACTCAACTCATCTCATTCATCATTATAATTTTTTCAAATTCCAACACAAAATATAATAAATAATTCAACTTTTTTAAATCCCAAAATAATAATAATATTAAAAAATAATATTCTAACAATATTTTATCATCTCAACTCAACTCACTTCAACATCCAAACGCACCTTAATATTATTTTTATTTTAAAAGTTAAAAAAAAATGAAATTATCTATTATTATAATTAGATTAGATAAATTGAAATGCGATCATGGCCTAAATTTCTAATGCTAATTTCTTTTCTCCATTACACGCACAGGTGTTAAAGACTTAGGCTTCGTTTGGATCCTCAACCCAACTCAACTCATCATTACAACTTTTTCAAATCTCAATATAAAATATAATAAACAATTCAACTTTTTCAAATTTTAAAATAATAATAATACTAAAAAATAATATTCTAATAATATTTTATCATCTCAACTCAACTCAACTCAGTTCAACATCCAAACGTAGCCTAAGTATGATGAAGTTTGTTACCATTTAAACCCCATTTTGACATGGGCTTAAATGTAAAGGGGATAGAAAAAAAAACAAATAATGGGCATAAATTAGATTGGGCTTAAAGCCCAGACAATTTGACATAAGTTAGCTCGTAGTCCGTAGAATCGTAGTTGGGCCCAAAAAAACCTATATACGAACAGACTTGTCCTTGTAGCGTTAATCCGCCTCTAAATTTATGGAGCGCCTGATCGAACAGACTCCTATCCTTGTAAGCATTAGATCTTTCTGAAACAGCTAAATCTTATCCAATCTTATAATTATAATTTTATTAAATTTTTATATTTTAATTTATGAATTACTTAAATTTTTATATAATATATAATAAATCATTTATTCTTTTTTATATCTTAAAATATTAATAACAGTAATATTATATATCACACTCTAATCTTATTTTAATCATATTAAATAGTATATAACATATTCATCATTATTAGATGATAAAAAAATATGTAATAAAATTAAATAATAAATATGTCATATCTTACTTAATAGATCTGAAAATATTAAAAATAATATTTTATTTAAATTTAAATTTTTATCCTTTCATTTATTTACCAACCGACCTTAATCCCGTATAAATTTAGAGAAATGCATGTTCCCCATCTTGGGTCCCCAAGCATTTATAAGAGTTCCTGATTTCCGATTGCAAATACTGAAATCGTAGACTTCGGGGGTTTAGGATCTACGAGGGGCCAGGGCCAAACCATGGCGACCGCTTCAGGTATTTGTTCTTTTACTATACCGCCATTTATTTAAGATTCTTATATTCTATTAATCTCTTTCAATTTCATTACACTGATTTTGTTGTTTCACTTTGGAGCTTCTGTTTCTAGATTGGTTTTAATTGATCATTTTCGAATCATTTTCTTTTTTGGGTTTATGGGTTAGGATTTTATGGGTCTTCTGGTTTGGCTCCGACGTAAGCTCTTTTAGGGATTCGGCAGTTTAGTTTTTTCGTTTCTATGGTGGGGTTGATTTTATTATAATGGTAATTGGGGAAGGGCAAATTTCTTGGCTTGCAAACGAGTCAGAATCTCGGAGACAATTTTTCTTCCTTAAAAAAGGTTTCCATCGTCTCTAAAATTTGGTGATCAGTCGGGGCTGAGGGTGGTAGTGTTAGAATAGAAATAACACACGAAGGTGTACTTTCATGGCCTAGATGTTGCTATGGTTTGCCGGGAATTATTTGGTAAGACGATGAAAAAACAAAATAGAAGAGAACCACCTGAAACTTGGAAAGAGGTAGTGTGAAGCGTGTAAAAATGCAATATGGGTAACTTGTACCAGTCACGGTTATTGATATTGCATTATGTTTATATTTGTTGGTTGCACCTTAACATGTTTAGCATGGATGTAAATTTTGATAAAAAAATGTATCGATTGTTTCTAGTCATGATACACATTCTTGTTCATTGTAGCGCTCCTTTGTCAAAAATTGTAGTAATTGATCTAATTCGTGGTTTTGTGAAGTCTTAGCCTTCTTCTTCCAGGACTGAAATATATTTATTCATCCAATTTATATTTTTGTTATTTAATGGGGCTTGCAGTTGCCTTTAAGTCTAGGGAAGACCATCGAAAGCAAATTGAATTGGAAGAAGCACGGAAGGCTGGGCTTGCACCAGCTGAGGTTGATGAGGATGGAAAAGAGATCAACCCTCATATTCCCCAATATATGTCATCTGCACCTTGGTATCTCAATGCAGAGAGACCTGTAAGTAGATTTCTTCTTGATTTATCGTCTAGGCTTGCATGCATAACTTGTTAAAATCAAAAAATTATTGATCTTTTATTTTTTGTTTTAGAGTCTAAAACATCAACGGAAGTGGAAATCGGATCCAAACTACACAAAGTCATGGTATGACAGGGGGGCAAAAATTTTCCAGGCGGACAAGTACAGGAAAGGTGCCTGTGAAAAGTGAGTGTACTCTCTCTATCTCTGCCTTCCCAACACCCATAACCCCACCCTTCAGCATCACTACTAAAACTGAATAGTCTTGCCATCACTGGCTAAGAAGAAGCAAACATTAAAGGAAATACAGCCTAGACTAGCAACTCATACTACAGAGGTCCATTGATGGTAATGCCATAAACTCGTGTCTTTGATCTAAGCACCACCTTCCCTTCTCACCAACCAAAAAGAAGCCTATATGTTATTATTTCTTCTCCCTATTCCAAGTGCAGGATGATAACTGTTTTATTTTATGCTTCTTAACAGCTGTGGAGCCATGACGCATGATGCAAAGTCGTGTATGGAAAGACCCCGGAAAATGGGAGCCAAGTGGACGAGCAAGCACATTGCTCCTGATGAAAAAGTAGAGACCTTTGAGCTTGATTATGATGGCAAGCGAGACCGTTGGAATGGTTATGATGCATCCACGTATGCATACATCATTGAGAGATATGAAGCAAGAGATGAAGCACGAAGGAAATACCTGAAAGACCAACAGCTTAAGAAACTTGAGGAGAACAATAACAACGAAAATGGTGAGGCTGGGGTAAGTGATGAGGAGGATGATGAAGATGACCTAAGGGTGGATGAAGCCAAGGTTGATGAGAGCAAGCAAATGGACTTTGCAAAGGTTGAAAAGCGTGTACGAACAACAGGTGGTGGAAGCACAGGAACTGTGAGGTGAGAGCTCCCTTCTATTACCACATATTTAATACCATTGATGTTATTGATAAAAAAACATATTTAATCATTTTTTTATAGTTAATAAGAGAATTTTATTCCAAGTAAATAGGCTAGTCCAAGTACACAAGATGTATAAAAGTGAGTATACCTAAATACAAGCTAAAACAAAACACAACTAAAGCAAAACATTACAAATGTTCCCATCCCTTACAAGATTCTTCACCCAAAAACTTACAGTGCTAAAGAAAAACCCCTGAGTTCCCCCATAGAACGTTCACAATCTTCAAAACAACTCCCATTCCTCTCCAACTATAGGCACCAAAATAAACACATGGGGATTATCCTCCACGGTGCTGCACTGCCTCTACTCCCCACTCGACCTTGCCAGCAAGCCAAAAAATCCACCACATGCATAGGCATCACCCAAGCAATGCCTACCCTTGCAAAAATCTCATTCCACAACGTCATCACCACCTCACAATGAAGAAAAAGATGGTTAGCAGATTCACCATCCTTCTTACACATATAACACCAATCAACCACCAATAAACCTCTCTTCCTCAAATTATCCGTGGTTAATATTTTCTCAAGAGACACCAGCCAACAAAAGAAAGCAACCTTGCTAGGCACCTTTGCCCTCCAATACAGTTCCAGGGATAGTCTTTAGCTCCCTGACTAGTTAACACCTTGTAAAAGATTTCACTGAAAATCTGGAGTTATTAGCTTGCACCCACAGCAGACTATACTCCCTATTCTGATCAATCTTCATATCATATAATCTTCCAAAAAAATCAGATACTTCACCCACTTCCCAGTCCTGAACATCTCTGTTGAATTCCACAATCCAATGTAACATTTTATTAGAAAACTGATAAGAATCAGCCACTGCAGCCCTTTTTATCTCTAGCAATCCTAAAAAGATTAGGAGATACATACCTAAGAGCTTGATCCCCACACCAATTATCATGCCAAAAATAAATTTTTGTCCCATCCTCAACTTGGAATTTTATGTTTTTGACAAAATCCCCCCATTCCAACTGAATGGACTTCCACAAACCCACCCCATGCACCCCTTTTACTTCATTAGTACACCAACTCCTCTTACATCGTCCCATATTTAACATCCACAATTTGTCTCCTTAATGCATTACTCTCGTTATGGTGTCTCTGAAGCCATTTCCCATGTAAAGCTTTGTTGAAAAGGTTTAAATTTCTCACACCCAAACCTCCACATGAAACCAGTTGGCAAACCTTATTCCAACTCACCAAATGAAATTTTCTTTCCTCCCCATTACCATCCCACAAGAAATTCCGAAAAATCCTCTCTAATCTTTTTGCCACCCCCGCAGGTAAAGGAAAAAGAGAGAGGAAATATGTATGGAGATTAGACAATGTACTTTTTATCAAGGTAACTCTTCCCCTTCTTGACAAATAGAGCTTTTCCAACCAGCTAACCTCCTCCCAATCTTCTCAATAACCCCATCCCAAATAGAAATTGATTTGTGAGGAGCACCCAAAGGTAGTCTAAGATATCTCAAAGGTAAAGAAGCTACCTTACATCCCATAATATTAGCCAAATCAAAAATATTCCTGAACGTACCCACTGGAACAATTTCAGACTTAGATAAATTAATTCTAAGTCCTGAAACAGCTTCAAAGCATAGCAATAAGGCTCTCAAAGCTCGGAGATGATCCTGATTTGAATCTTAAAGTGTCATCTTCAGTATCTGTTCTTGCTGGTCTTCTATACAACTATGCGGGCAATATATTTCCACTTGGGTGTTGGATATTGTATATAAACTGAAATATATAACTTTCAGGAACTTGCGTATTCGGGAGGACACAGCAAAATATCTTTTAAATCTTGATGTCAACTCTGCACACTATGATCCCAAAACCCGGTCCATGCGTGAAGATCCTCTTCCAGATGCAGATCCTAATGAGAAGTTCTATGTGGTAAGTGCCCTTTAAGATCAGATATTGTATTGTGAATCGTAAGGCTAAATTATGTACAATCTCACTTTGGTTTATTGGTTTTTTATATTTTAGGGAGATAACCAACATAGAAATAGTGGTGAAGCTTTGGAGTTCAAGCAGCTTAACATACACGCTTGGGAAGCATTTGATAAGGGACAAGACATTCACATGCAAGCAGCTCCGTCCCAAGCCGAGTTGCTTTATAAGAATTATAAGGTCATTAGGGAGAAACTGAAGTCCCACACAAAAGACACCATCTTGGAGAAGTATGGCAATGCTGCTACTGAAGAAGACCTTCCAATGGAGCTTCTACTAGGACAAAGTGAAAGACAAGTTGAATATGATCGTGCTGGCAGGATCATAAAGGGGCAGGTAGGGTTCGTATAGATGGTTTTAGCATTAGTTTGTAATTACAACTTTGATTGCAGAATTCCACTGATGATAAGCAAAACATGCTTGTCAAAGATGAGGCATGGGGTTCTAATTCTGATCTTGTGCATGATTGATTTTCTTTTGCATTGCTGGTCTTCTAATTCTGATCTTGTGCATAAGACTGTAAAGTACTCAATTACAGACATTGAAAAAGAAAGTCAACCGTTAATGTTTTGTTACTGTGCATAAGTGGCCTCATTCTATTTACAGGAGAAGGCACTTCCAAGAAGCAAGTATGAAGAAGATGTGTACATCAACAACCACACAAGTGTTTGGGGTTCATGGTGGAAGGATCATCACTGGGGCTACAAGTGCTGCAAACAGATGATCCGAAACAGCTATTGTACTGGTGCTGCTGGAATAGAGGCTGCCGAGGCTGCAACAGATCTTATGAAGGCTAATATTGCTCGTAAGGAAGCTACGGAAGGTGTGTAACGGCTTAAGTTATTTTTTGGGAATTTCTATATTCTCGTGACAATCAAATAGCATATTTTTGTTGTTTTGTATCTTGTTATTGCTGCTTATATGGCTGTGGAATGTATTGATTTAACTTGACATTGTATTGTGAATATTAAAACAGAGAACACTTCACCCATGGAGGAGAAAAGGCTTGCTACTTGGGGAACCGATATCCCTGATGACTTGGTTTTGAATGAGAAGTTACTGGCCAAAGCGCTTAAAAAGGTGAATTAGGGCTTTTGACCTTTGACAACTGTTATATTCCTCTTGCTCTTAAGATTCTTTTTTCCTCTTCAAATTCTTTCTTAATGTAACTATTATTTGGGCTTTTCCGCCGGGGCTCGCACAGATGGTATGGGTGGTGTTGTTTTCAACTCCTCTGCCCTTAATAAAACTTAGACTGGGAGTTAGTTCTCCCCCCAAAAGAAGTGGGAAATTAACAGAATAGGAATAATCTAGCTATAGTAAGGGCATGAAATGTCAGTATAAATTGCACAAACCTTTTGCCTATGCCATCCAATTTTTTAATTGAGATGGGCCAATTTTCAGAGGTGTACCTTTCAATTTGTGGACAAGAGTATGTATATGTCCCGTATACTCGGGCCTTTGTCTATTTTATGTTCAATAAAGTTTTGTTTATTGATAAAAAAAAATTGTAGACAAGTAGTTGATAAATGTTTTTTTTTTTTTGATAAATGTTGTTTTGCATGTATGTAATTGTTGAATAAAACTTGTTTTGCTTGGCAGGAGGATGGAAGGGCGAGAGAAGAGAGAGACGAGAGAAAGCGCAAATACAATGTTAAATGGAATGATGAGGTATGATATTTTAACTTGCCATGGTTGAACCAGCACCACAATTGAGTGCTGAAATTAGAATTAGAAGCAACTGCTAGATTGATTGAGTGGTTCTTTTAATGGATTTTCTCACCAAGATCCTTTTGATCAATTTTAGGTTACTCCCGAGGACATGGAGGCATACAGGATGAAGAAAGTGCATCACGATGACCCAATGAGGGACTTCGTACACTAGGTTTAGATGCGCGGTGATGCTCCTTTGTTACGAGCCTGGATTATAATGCCAGTTTCACCAGCCGTCTTCCATAGTTTTGATGTACATAGTTTTGTGGTTTTCTTTCTGTAAGCTCCATTTGGATGATTTCCTTGTTATTGTACAAATGGGTTTGCTCCGTGAAATCACCATAGGTGTGGATGAATGCTGACAAGAACTTGTTCTTTTGACTATTCATTTATTTCGTTTTACTCAAAGTTCAAACCCCATGTGGAGAATATTTGTAGCTTGTAAATTACATCCATCTGTTCTAAGATTCGGTTGTATTACTACCCGCTGCTGGATCAGGATTACTAGCTAACAGTGAAAAAAAATGTGTTGATCTGATGTTTTTCGACCCACACTGACCTTAAAATGTTAGGGAAGGCCGAAACTGACCCGTGGGTCATTGTCCACCCTTACTGTGCAGACATACAAAATGCCAAAAAACTAAAAAAAAAAAGGTATTAATGAACTCTTCCGCTTCAAGATGAATAACGTATTGATCTTTAAAATATTAATTTTTAATATTATAATTATTTTAAGATTTGAAGAAGTTAATTATTTATTATATTTTATATGAGAATTTAAAAAAAATATAATAATGAGACGATTTGAGATTGAAAATTTTATATTTTGTGTCATCCCAAACCTGCTGATAACCTTATAACTACTTCTCCATGCATTCGATTGGCAGTCAGCTTTCTTGCTTTTTGGTATGTACGGCTTTCATCCTTGCTTCTGCCTCTCTTCCTGGTGGCAGGTGTGAGGGGTGTCAAATAAATTGCCCCACTCAGACTTGAGAAAGAACAAATTAATAAAGTCTGTGTTTGCGTAAGATTGGTTGCTTTCCGGAGTCTTCTCACAATCTTACATAGATTCCTGGCCTTTTTCTTTTTGAATCATGAGCACAACAATGTCAGAAGGAGAAACAGAAAGAGAGAAAGGTACGGGATGCAGATGAAAGAAAGCAAACTTATGGATTGGAAGATCGCTAAACTATATATAGACAAATTAAGACGTCCAATATACACTACTTACAGTCTATACAAAAGTACTACCTACTCTTCCCTCTTCTCTCGGCGTTCCCCATGACCTTTTGTTTAATTATTCCATTCTTGTTTAAAAGGAAAAGAAAAAGAAAATAGAAGATCGTAAGAGGCAAGCAGTCGCTACAAAACGCGTGCGAACATCTCTTGAACCTCCATTTCAGCCCTGAATCTCGCAATGAATTCCTCTGCTCTTTCATCTACGCCGCGCAGCAGAGGCGAGGCCAACACCAGTGACTCCCACATATCATCTCCCGATATAGCTTTCTCGGGCAATCTGCCACCTTGCTGCTGCTGCATTACTACAGCTGGCTGATCAAGGTGCTTCGTGTTCTTTGCGCTAGGCGGACAACTTGTTTGCAGTGGCTGGACATGTTCCACCAGCTGATCAGCCCCGGGCTCTTTGAAGAGTTTATCGACATATACAAGCTGTGAAGTACTTCTCTTCTCGAAGACGCGTACTTGTCGATGGTGGCGAAGATGATGATCAACGTGGTGTGCATGGACAAGCCGTACTTTTTTACGTTCGAAGCGTTGCTCAGAAAGGATGGAAGGCCAAACTCCACAGCCGGGCACGGCGGTTGTTTTCTTGAACCTCTTTTGGGGTAATTTCTTGATGACTTTAGACCGCTGGAGCTTGTGCAGTTTGCTTTGGAGTTTAGAGGTGAAGCTTTTCCATATCTTTGAAGCAGGGGGAAGCTTCACACTTAGACAAGACATGCCACTAGAAGTGTACTAGCCAGCTTGTGATGATCTGAGAAAGTGAAAAGGAAAAATGCAGGCAAATTTGAAGCCAGGGTGTGATAATTTGATGATTTATAATGTACATGCAGTGGCTTAGTTCTTACGCCAAGTATATATTTGGCAAAAAGTAGTAGTAGTGGTACGTGTGTGAAAAGCAACCAATTAACCTAGCTAGCTTGCTGCAAGATCACTTTATGTTACGGATTTTGCTTAGTTATTAAGCAGCTTGTTATTTGATGCAAAGCTATAAGCAGACATCTATTAGTGGGTTAGTACGTAATTATTCATGATCTGACCATGCATGCATGCATTAGTGCGCCTAATCCTTATCTCTAATTCCCACAATTATTATTCCATGCTAGCTAGCTATAAGGCTGCATACATATACATGATTAATATCATAGGAAACTTGATTGAGTGAGCTGGAATATTTTCAACACATACCGGCCAGCCCTCCTAACAATTTTAATTGAGAATTATAGGAATATTAATTAGATCATCGGGAATTATATATATATATATATATATATGAGATAATTAATCATCAGCAAATAAATGACTTTGGATATATAGACTACTAACTAGTACGAGTAAAAATCATGATGTATAACTTATAAGTTTCTAAAAATTATAAGTAGAAAGTAGTACTGCTCCATTAATTGCCACAGTACTTATCCGTTGTACGTGGTTTCTTTTCTCTATTTTTTCTATTAATTGCTGGCCTTTCATTAATTTGGGGTCTATATATGATAATTCTTAATTACCATTGAAGAAATGAAAGAGGGATCATTACAATTGCCATCCAGTACTAGTGCTATCTGCTTGCACGCAGGCTCGACAAAATTGGGATTCAATGCATGCAGATTTTGAAGAATGCATGCATGCATGCTAGCGCTCGTACTGATCCTGATGAGCTATACAATTTTGAAATAAAATACATATATAGAACCTTTCCAGGCTAGGCCTTTATAATATCCATATTGTTGATGAGGCAAATTTTCTGGAATATTATATATATATATATATGCTGCAAAATGAATATATATATATTTTTTAATCTTTTCTTCCAACTAGCTTGTTGTTGCTGCATGCACATATATTAAAACAATAAGGTGACAGCACTAACGATTTTTGTGGCTAGATTATTTTTCTATATAAATATTAGTGACAAGCTAGCAACGAGAATTGCAAAGATTCTGGGGTTGCGTACGAGGTGATCATCAAAGTAGACAACGATGGATAATATTGGTGGGCTATTCCTCTTGGCAGGCACTATATATAACTAACGAAAATTAATGTGCAGAAAGTAGCTAGCTAGCCAGGGATCATCCTTGATCCTATGGCCCTACTATTTTAAGAACCTTTCATTCCACAGCTCAAAACCATACGGTACGTATACCCATCTCATATCATTTTCTCATTGAGATAATCCCATATATAGCTAGGGAGAGCTTAATTAATTTCATATAAGGCCGCAGACACTACTTTTAAACGGAAAAGAAATGCAATTAAGAGCCAAAGCGTTAATAAGAAAATATATAAAGATTAGACATTAATATTTTACATAAATGATCGATAAATATACTAATAATGAGATTAAATTAATATATATGACGTCGGTGAGATACTTACCTGAAGAGATTTTTGAATAAAATCTTAATATAAATTGTTAATATATAATTCTATGGGCCGGTTTGAATCAACATATATATATTATTGTTGCTGAAAAAGAAATCCTATTATATATATCGCTGAATACAAGGCTCACTGTCTCAAAGCCCAACTTTACTGTCAATCAATGGGGCTTCTAGCCCAGTTCAGCTAAACCATTTCCCCAATTAAGTTTTATAACGTTCTGCACTGTAACTTCCAACAGGACAAATGTTCGGTATCAGTTAAGAGTCTGCTGCGACACCACCTTTGCATGCATCACCACGTCTAAGAATCTTTCAAAAACCTAAGTTATAAATCTAGTGCAAGGTGGCGCAAGTTCTTCCCAAACAAGGACACGATCTCCATGCAAAACCAAACAGCCAGTCTTAAATGCATGCCACCCGCCCCGCCACCTATTCACTAACATCCCAATCCTCCATGCTATAAATGGGGGCTCTAAGCTCAGCTCCCTTTCACCATCCCTCAATTTGCTTCTTTTATCTATGGCTGCAAAGATTGTCCTGGCACTAGTGCTCTCTCTGCTAGTTTATGCGGTTTCCGGGGAAACGAACCCCAGTGCCTGCATAGGCTCAGCTCAGCAATGCCGGCTCCAGAGACTGAGGACCGTGGAGCCAACCCGTCGATGGGAGTCGGAGGGTGGCCGGACTGAGCTGTGGGAGGAATCTGAGGAGGAGTTCCAATGTGCTGGAGTTGCTGCGATCAGGCACACTGTGCAACCTAACTCACTCTCTTTGCCTAACTTCCAGCCTGCCCCTATGTTGGTTTACATTGAGCAAGGTTAGAGTGAGAGTTTTTTCTTTCTTTCTTCTTCTTCTTTAATTTCCAGATCGACGGAGAAGGAGCTTAATTAATATTTATCTGGAACTAAGTAAGTCGCAATTAAGCAATTAATGTTGAAAATGTTCATGAATGTTCAGGTAGACTGTATGTTCTACTCCCTAGTTTTCATAGACTCCCTCAGGGCAACATAGTAGGATTAAATTATGGATTAATTACTGACTGTTTGCATGCATGTGTAAAAAGGAATAAAACTTCATACATATTTTCTTGGAGCTACAATTTTACACTAGACAGATTTTAATTAGAATTTAATTGCTAGCATAAGTTAGTGCGTAATATTTACAGTGAGACCTATTATATTATATATATAACTTTAAACAAATCAAAATACCACTATTTTTTAGTATAGCTGATGTGGTTGTTATGTGTTGAGTGTATAAAAATAAGACTTATAAATAAATGTTAAATATATATATATAAATATTAATGTCACACATGCATGCAGGTGAAGGCTTGATAGGGTTAACCTACCCAGGATGTGCAGAGACTTATGAATCAGAAACGTCACAGGAATTATCAAGACGCAGGAGCAGCCAGATGGCACAGCTGCAAGGAGAGAGATCAAGAAAATCAGATCAACACCAGAAGATACACCGGATTCGCCGGGGAGACATCCTGGCCATTCCAGCTGGTGCTGCCCACTGGTGCTACAATGACGGCAATGAAGAGCTCGTTGCCTTCGCTGTCATGGATCTCAATAACCATGCTAACCAGCTTGACCGCAGATTTAGGGTAACCACCATCACTCCCCATATATATCATGCTCACCATCTCATCATTTATCTATACCTTTATGCATGTATCGAGTCTTTACTGGGCATCCAAGCCAGATATCTCGCATATTAATTCCTTTCATCTTTTTTATTACAGGATTAATTTAGATTTTATTTACAAATGATGATATATAGTAGCCGTTCATAAAAATAAATATCCAGACTACAGATCAATTTGTATGAGAGATCAAATCATCTGTCACGTTAACAGACCTCTCGTTTTCCTAATCCTATTTCCATCAATCAACTGTTATTTTTGCACAAACTAACTAGTTTAGTTTTGGTCTCACAGTCATTCTTCCTCGCCGGCGGGGAACCAAGGCAAGAGCATATGGAAGGAGATCGAGAACGCATGAGACAGAGACGTAGCCGTCAGCAGAGAGTAGGCTTCCAGAGTTTGTTCAATGGGTTCAGTGAAGAACTGCTGGCTGAGGCCTACAACATTCCAGTCAATATCGCGAGGAGACTGCAGGAGGACGACAGCCAGCGGGGGATCATCGTCAGGTGCCAAGAAGAAATGCGCCACATGATTAGACCTGACGAAGACCGAGAAGAAGGACAAAGATGGCTAAACGGGTTGGAAGAAACTGTATGCACTACAAGAATTAGACACAACATGGACACTCAAAGCGAATCCGACTTTGTCTCCAGACAAGGCGGAAGAGTAAACATTGTGAACATGCACAAGCTTCCAATCCTTCGATTCATGGACATGAGCGCAGAGAAAGGCCATCTTTTCCCTGTACATAACTCATATAAATTCTGCATCCTCAATCTTCATGTTCTAGAGATATATAACATGATGTCAATAACCTAATACATGGCCAATGTTGTTGCAGAACGCAATGTACACACCGCACTGGTCCATGACCGACAACAGGGTTGTCTATGTGTTAAGAGGTGAGGCCCGTGTGCAGATCGTGGACGACAACGGGAACAATGTGTTCGACGAGAGGGTTAAGCGTGGAGACGTGTTTGTGATCCCTCAGTTCTTTGCGGTAACGACTAAGGCCGGAAACGATGGCTTCGAATACGTGACAATCAAGACGTCCGGTCAGCCAATGAAGAGCCCCATGGCTGGCTACACCTCGGTAATCAGGGCCATGCCAATCGACGTCCTCGCAAACGCATACCAGATGTCACCTAGAGACGCCCAGAACTTGAAGCAAAGCAGAGGCCGCCAGAGTTTCCTTCTGTCCTCCAGCCGAACAGCCTCTTAAAGGAGGGTTTCTGTAATTCCATGCAGCGTTTTACTAATGGCACCACTACTACTAGTACTACTACTTAGGCCACTAGACGTACTTATAATTAAGCTAGTCCTTCTTGTAGAATGGAGAGAAGGCTTTTTTAACATCATGTTGAGGAAACTTGATCAGTAGTATAAACAAAGTGATCATGAGAAAATATGCACTAGGGCAGCCTTCAATAAATCAATAAAATGTGGCCTTTTTTTTCTCTCCTTTAAATCATGATCATCATCTGTGAGCCGTTCAAAGATTTTTTTTTCCCTGTACTTCTTAGTTAAATATCTTTATAACATTAATCATACATGCGCAGTCATTAATTGCCTGGATGCAAATTAATACTACGAGAATTATATTGTGGTGATTTTTTTAGGATATATATATATATATAGTATGGATCAATATGGGCGCCACACAGTACTAGTACTGTTAAATAATTTCCAGAGAAAGGAAAGAATTTAAAATTTAATTAGTACTAAACACCTATTCAAATTTCTGGTAATTAATTAGTGTTTTCGATCATGCAACGTTATTAATTGCTGTTAGTAATGCGTATGTAAGCATCAATAAAGCACGAAAAAAAAAGACAAAAATAAAACAAAATGCATCCTAATTACTAGCTAACATGCAGCTTATTTCCCGCAGTACCTCGAATTCATTAATGTATTTCCGATCGAGACCCAGAAACAGAAAAGAAGCTGAAATATAATTTTGCAAAAATATTTGTGACAATCATTTTTTTTTTTTTTATGATGAAAAATAATCTGGCCCGTTTCTCTAATAAGAATATTTCTATTATATATAGTTGACTATATATATATATATAAAGGAGTTAGCCATCAGTGAGATCGATCAGCCTTCGGGCTCCCGTACAATTGGGCACCGTGCATTAATAATAAGATTAATATTAATCCCGATCGAGCCCCTAATTTAGGTCGACATGTACGTCCGCTCTCAAACATAAGAACATGGTTTTAGATAATAAACTGGTCTGCATGGCAAATAGAATATATTACAGATAAAAATTAATTGCCAATATTAGGTCACTTCCATACATAGTACTCTATCGCCAAATTTTATTTAATTTTTGGACTGACATAATTATATAGCTTAAATTCTCTCACCCGTGATCAGTTTTAGCATGATAATGCATAAATAGTTTGAGTTTGTGCGTATTTAATTTAATTTAATTTTTAAAATATTATTCAATTGATTTTTGTTGGCATTTTATGTTAACTACTAGCTAGACATGATTTCAAAAAAATAAAAATGCCTATTGTATATGACAATATGTTACAAATGTACATGTCTGTCTCTGATCTTAATCATAAGTACGTGTCAAGTAATTGGGGTCATTTAGTGAATTAATTATTGAAATTAATGGACGGAGAGACCATTATTAATTATTATATATATATGCCCTCAATTAAAGTTCATAATTTATTATGTTTCCCATTAATATGCAATATGAAATATCTAAATTAGCAATTAATAACTCAGCATTAATAATATTAATTCAGCCAATAAATTAATAGGATTGATTAATTCATATACAACGTGAAGACGCACAAATTAATATATATCCCGTATTATTAACGTTAATCAGTCAATACTGCAATTAATTAACAAACCCACCTCCATCGACGTACGGCCTGCAAATTTTATCAATCTAGCTTATAAATTATCAACATCATCTATCTATGGCCATATAAGGACCGCTGTCTAGCTAGTGGGAGTTCATTGATGATGATGATAGATCAGTACGTACCAGCTCAGATCATTAGCACCGAAATGCTCAATAAATTATAAAGCTAGCTAGCTCTCAGATGAAGACAACACCGCTTCTGTATCTTTCTCTGAACCCTTGAAGCCACCTGCCCCAACAAACATAATGAGGTGTAAGAAATTAGGGTTTTTATAGCCATGCAAATTGAAGAATGGCGAAAGATTCCTTGCCCATCTCTCATGCGTGTCTCTTCCTCGTCCAGTTTCCTCCCCTATATATACAACCTTCCCTAGTTAATTCCCCCCACCTTCAGTACCTCAAAACAATCATCAGATATCACCATGGCCAAGCCCATCTTGCTATCCATTTATCTGTGCCTTATTATGGCGCTCTTCAATGGTTGCCTTGCTCAAAGTGGCGGGCGGCAACAACAACAATTTGGCCAGTGCCAGCTCAATAGGCTCGATGCCCTTGAACCTACTAACCGCATTGAGGCTGAAGCCGGTGTTATCGAGTCCTGGGACCCGAACCACCAGCAGTTCCAGTGCGCTGGGGTTGCCGTCGTTCGTCGTACCATTGAGCCCAATGGCCTTCTCTTGCCTCAATACAGCAATGCTCCTCAGCTCGTCTACATTGCCAGAGGTGGCTTCAGCTCACCTTTTATTGAATTAATTAATCCCTCCTTTATATATATTATTTTCAAATGCACGCAAAAACAACATATAATATAGTAAACAAAACCATGCATATATGCATGGTGATAATTAAATGTGATTACGTACTGATCATGACTTTTGAATATCGATCGGTACAGGTAGGGGTATCACGGGGGTTCTATTTCCCGGCTGTCCTGAAACATTCGAAGAATCTCAACGACAATCTCAACAAGGACAGAGACCCGAGTTCCAACAAGACCGGCACCAGAAGATTCGACACTTCCGAGAGGGCGACATAATCGCATTCCCGGCAGGAGTAGCCCATTGGTGCTATAACGACGGCAGTAGCCCAGTAGTTGCAATCTCTCTCCTTGACACCAACAACAATGCCAATCAGCTTGACCAGAACCCCAGAGTAAGAACTTCACATTATATTCCCTCTCAAAACTATTCTCTACAAGCCACGTCGAAATAATATTGCACGCCTCAATGCAGATCTCCTAGATTTTCATCTCTCAGAAATATTTTTCAAATCGCCTTGTATTCCTCTAATATATTATATATTGCCCAAGAGATTTTTGCCTACTATCTTAATTCCAAACCATTGACATAAAAGAGTGTTTGTTGATTCTTTTGATATGAACGAAACATATATATAATGTGTTGGATCGATGTACTTACTGTGTTGTTTTTTATAATGTACGCAATAGAATTTCTACCTCGCTGGGAACCCCGACGACGAATTTCGGCCACAAGGTCAGCAGGAATACGAGCAGCACCGCCGCCAGCAACAACGTCAACAACGCCCTGGCCGCGAGCACGGCCAGCAACAGAGGGATTTAGGCAACAATGTGTTCAGTGGCTTCGATGCTGAGTTTTTGGCGGACGCTTTCAACGTGGATACTGAAACGGCCAGAAGACTTCAGAGCGAGAATGATCACAGGAGGAGCATAGTGAGAGTGGAAGGCCGTCAGCTTCAAGTGATCAGGCCACGATGGTCACGTGAGGAACAGGAGCGCGAGGAGAGGAAAGAGAGAGAGCGAGAGCGAGAGTCGGAAAGCGAGCGCCGCCAGAGCCGACGTGGCGGACGTGATGATAATGGGCTGGAGGAGACTATCTGCACCTTGAGGTTGAGGGAGAACATAGGCGACCCTTCACGCGCCGACATTTACACTGAAGAAGCCGGTCGCATCAGCACAGTCAACAGCCACACCTTCCCAGTCCTGCGCTGGCTGCAACTCAGCGCCGAGAGGGGAGCTCTCTATAGTGTAATTAACTCTACATTCTACTTTGTGACATGCAGTTATACGATTTTTTGAGTAATGTTAGTGAAATATTGACAAAATTAATGATCTTAAAAACATGTATGCAGGATGCTCTGTATGTTCCACACTGGAACCTGAACGCCCACAGTGTGGTGTATGCTTTAAGGGGTCGTGCCGAGATTCAGGTGGTGGACAACTTTGGTCAGACAGTGTTCGACGATGAGCTTAGAGAGGGTCAGCTCCTGACCATTCCACAGAACTTTGCGGTTGTGAAAAGGGCTCGCAATGAGGGTTTCGAGTGGGTTTCATTCAAGACAAATGAGAATGCCATGGTTAGTCCGCTTGCTGGCCGAACCTCGGCTATCAGGGCATTGCCGGAGGAAGTGATTGCCAATGCGTTCCAAATTCCGAGAGAGGATGCTAGGAGGCTTAAATTTAACAGGCAGGAGTCCACCTTGGTTCGTTCAAGGCCGTCAAGGTCAAGGTCGTCAAGGTCTGAGAGGAGGGCTGAAGTTTAATGTTGTGAACTGCGCGCAATGTAGAGTGCCATATATGCGGCTCGCTCGATCGATCGTAGTTTGCTTTTTATATATGTTAATGCTCGATCCGCTCTTGATCATCTAGAAAATAAAAAAGCTAGCCTTTTACTGGCATTTATCTTTATATCGTCATAATATGTACGTACGAGAGTTGGTCAATAAAGCCTTATAATCATGGCATGCATTAATCTGTCAAATTCTACCAGGAGATTATCAGAATATATCCATTCACCTAAACAATTACTATACATACTTGTATCTCTAGATCAGAATCTGATATTCTTGGATGACATAAAACAGTTTTTCGGAGGATCAAATCCGCTGGCCATTTTTTTTCTGTATTTACTTTGAAAATTTTACGAACCTGATCTCTTTAAATGATTTTGAGGCTCATAGTACTCTTATATATGAATAATCAATAAAAACTGAGGCCCTTCAATTAATAAAAATAGAGTTAACAAAAAGAACAAAAATTGAGACCATTGGATAGAAAGGGAAAATGGCACCCACTATATTGGTGGTTCTTACTTCACTCTACTAACCGATTGACTATCCTTTGGCTTGTCTAACACTCCCTTAAATTGATGGAGTTAATTGGGTGTAACGCCCCGTATACCCAAAATTATAAACGGACAAAGTTCTACTTATTTTTAAAACTTTTATATATGTTTACAAATATATATAAAATACACAACTTTCAAACTATTGATCACAACTATAATAATATGATTCTAAAAAATCCATTCACAAGTTCAGTCAGAGCATGGCCATTAAATTCTAAACAATTACAATACAGATAACCAACAAAAGCTGTAAAAGTAATTAAGATATGATCCAAAGAAAACTCTCTGTACAACTAAAACTACCTTCAAACAACAAAATTATCAAGTTCCAAAACTTCCAACCCCAATTTACTAAAACCAAGTCCACTCTAGAGTCTTTTGGCTGATCAAAAGCTATCACCTCAAAAGAAGAAACTTTCTACAACACTAAAAAGATGTGAAATGAAGTGGTGAGCTACCACGTGCTCAGTAACTAATAAATTAATGGGGGTGTGAGAGTTAGCAATTTTTTAGACTATAAGAGATCAATGAATAAGTTCCAAAAAAATAATGTGAGCAATACATTTTTATCTCAAACAACAAGTTCAACCAAATATCATATTTAAGGCCACATGATAATAGGGAAACCATCAATATACCACAAAGATATCATGTCACAAAGACATCATGACGCATGGGGCATCAATATACCATGAAGACATCACGCCACAAGGGTCGTCAAACATGTCACCAAGACATTCATATCATGGGCTCAAGAATAAATAGCATGCTCATATTTAACTTCCAATATTTAATAAGCCACATAACATTTATCAAACATTTCAACCATTACACAATTCTCACAAACAGTGCCAAAATAGCATAAAAATGTACACAAATTCAAAGTTTATACAAGTTTAAAACATAATACCAAAGTCTACCATTCCAAACAAAACCAACTAGTTCTTTTAGCAAAAATCCATTAAAGAGACACTTACCTCGCTTGCTGATCAAATGTAATCACACGATATTCTTTCGCCAACGGTCACTTAGAACTTATTTCAAGACCATTACAACATGTCAAATTCTACACTAAAAATGATCTCATTTAACTCTAAATTTTCACTTAATCCTTAATAACATGAATTTAGACTTGACCAAAAACATTATCCTCGCAATTGATAAATCCCAAATTTCTAAACTATAAACTACATGCTACTGGATAGCACCTATACCAGACTCTATTCACTTATTAGTTCTTCTACGTACAGTTGGGAGGTGCCCGCAGGGAAGTCGCCTGCCACATCAACCTGCCACATTAAAAAAAATGAAAAATATTTTCAACTCTCTCTCTCTCTCTCTCTCTCTCTCTCTCTCTCTCTCTCTAGCTGCATCAAGAAAAGCTTTTCATCTCCTTCCTCCTTGAATCTTGACTTTCAAATTAATGTGTAGGAGATCATGAGTTGCAATGTCTGTAGGATTCTTCAAAAGGATTGCAACGACAATTGCATGCTTTGACAACAACTGCAATGGATAGAAAACCCTTAAGCCCAAGCTCACACCACCGTCTTCGTCGCCAAGTTATTTAGCCATGCCTGTCTCATGTCTTTCATTTTCGACATCCCCATACACCAAAGACCCACTATGTATATATGTATTTCACATGCACAAATATGTTTACATAGTATACATCAAATGCTCTATGATTCTAATTTCACAGTGAAGCTAGGTTAAATAGTCAGTCTTGTTTAGAAACTGACGTTAAATATTGGTTTTTCTTTTGTTTTCTTGGTTAGCTTTGTTTCAATCGTTCTTATTTGAAGTGGTGGGATGGACCGTAAATCCGGTGAGCAAAGTGGTGGGACTATTTTTTACAGGGAACTGGAAGGTGTGCCAATCGGTTGTGGAGACGGTTCTTCGAGGAGGCGCATTACGGGTCCTACCGGAGTTTCTTGGCTAGAAGCTTCGATGCCTGAGTCGGATGTTGATGCTTCGGGAGCCCATGACAACAATTAGTGGTGTGCGGGTCCATTAGATTTGGATCTTTGCTTGATAGCTGGTAATTATAATTTGCATAAGATCTTGGAAGACGAAGGGAGCAGGGCTTGGTGGTGAGGTAGAGTAGCAAATAGAGATGCAGAGCAGTTTCGTTGGGGGGGAAGATCTCAGAAGACAAGGGGAGGAGGGTTTTGAAAATCAAATGGAATGGGCGAGTAGTTTGCTATCGTAGGAGGGAGAAATTGAAAGGAATGAGAGAACTCGAAGGGAGGGAGAGGTGGAGAAGGGAGGTCTTCGTGGGTATTGGTCTTGATACGAAACGAACCGTTTTGTAGCAAATACAAAACGGTACGCTTTATTTTCCACATCAGTCGCGGTTCCCCCGCAGTTACACAACCCGACTGCGTTTAGCTTTTCTCTTCCCTTATTATCTCTTCTCTTATTGTCTCTTCCCTTATTATCTCAACATAAATAAGGTCTAAACTCAGCCATATAATAGTGACATAAACATAGATTAATTCTAACTAATACCCATAATTAAGACTTATTAATTTACCCTAAAGTAAGTCTAGATGAAACTTAGACGGATTTGAAAACATTTAGACACGTTCAAAAACGTTGATTAAAGATTTAATCTGCCAAAATTTCACCAACCCCAAACTGTACACACCCACCACTAACACTAGAGTATTAAATTCATCCTCAACACACCACAAGCTAAAGTATAATTAACTAAGTACATTCTCAACAATTCAAAACACCAAATTTTAGTCAATCTCCTATTTGAAAATATTAAATATACTCCTTATGAGGGAGAAATTTCATCTAATATTGTCATCGATGGTGATAAAGTGGCGTGGAGCAATGTCTGTTGGTGGAGAGATAACGTTGCAAAAAAAAAAAACAAGAGTCGAGAGGGAAACTGAGAAATAGAACAAAAAAATAAATAAACACACACACACACACACACACACATATGAATACAGAGAGATGAGAGGTTGAGAGAAACAAACCAAAGGGAAAAATTAGAAAAATAGAGAAAGAATGATACAATGAAAGAGAATGGTGACAGATGAGAGAAATGGGGAAATTTTGGGTGAGAGACCAAATTGGGGGGGGGGGTTTAGGTTATGGGAAATTTGGGGGTGGGGAATGGGAAAGTGGGGAAAATATAGGAGGAAAAGGGTTCTTACAATGGGTTGGGTTAGGCTTGGTCTTTGTGCTTAAGTAATTATATATAGATTGTGACGTCCCCAAACCCCCGCTTGGAATGTAATGGAGACGTGGAGTGTCAGGACAAGTAACACATGGTTACATACTTTCGTTCATGACAATTAATATGCATTGTATCCTAGTATGCAACTAGTAATATGTAAAAATCGCAGCAGAATAAGGGTGACTTATAAGAGATCCACATAGTAAGGCATGAGTTCAAACATAAAATGGGAGATAGAATCTCCTTATTACAAATAGAATCTCCTTATTACAAATAGTACATCAATGTTTCAAGTCAGTTCTCTCATCCGCTCTATTGTGTATAGAGTCAATGTTAGAAACATTAATATCACATCCAGCCTCCGCTCAAGGTTAAGCTGATCCTCAATCATCTGAAGCCAAGAGTTTATCATGTTCATCGTATGCCGATCCTGATACAACTTTTACCATTCCAAGGAAAAATTGAAAAACCGTGATTACATCTTGACATTTGGAGGTTACACATATTCAAAACTAACTAGAAAACCAAACCCAGGCATCCAAACTAACTAAACACTATACCGTACAACAGAACAACAACAAAATTACCAAAAACAGCAAATGATAAAGATAAATCAAAATAAAATAAAAGGCCAGAAAAAAACCTATAACAAACCTGTTATTTTTTACGAAGAACATGTAAACTAGCTTTATCAATATGAATAACTCCCAAAATGTCTTTCGGTAGGCTGTGAGTGGACTAAAAAAAAGCCTCATTTTCACTAGAACCCAATTTGGCAAGTCTATCGACTATGTGATTCATTTCTCGGTAAGAGTGGAAGATCTATATCACCATCAAGCTCGCCCTGGTTTTAGATTGTTTCCAGTAAGCCTGACTCTTCCACAGGACAGGCCCACCTTTATCCCACCATTGAGCCACAAGTTTAGAATCAGTTTCCACTTCAACATGAGTTATATTCATCTGTGCACAAATGATCAACCCATCTGAAAATGGTCGAATCTCAACAATTTTATTTGAACTAATGTCGAAATGTTTGGTAAAAGCACAAATCATATGACCCTTAGTATCTCTAAGAATTCATCCACCTCCCATTCTTCTTGGATTCCTGATGCTACTACCATTCACATTCAGTTTCATAAAGTTATGTGTAGACTGCATTTATTGCAGAAATTGAACTTCCTTTTTCTGACAGGCATCGTCTGTACGCTGAGTTGTTGTAAGATAGCACTATCTGAAACCTTGATGAACTTTTTATTCGATTTAGTATATAAGACTTGAGTTGGGAAGTGTATGATTTTATTGTATACTTGCTCCCCTGAGGTCACAGTTCCCTCCATGTGGGCTTTGCATCTAAAAATCCAGAGAAACCAACTAATAATAGATAGTAGAATACCAATCACTACATTGATTTGAGAAACCGCCTGAGCCTTAGATAACTACTGGTGTATTTTTCTCCCAATGTACGAGAAGCCCAATATTCAGCCCCAGAGTAGATTCAAATACCGTCCAGACATATGTGGGAATCTCACCCATCAGAAGAGCATGATCCAAGGACTCACAAGAAGCCACTTTACAACATTCACATTTCAATGCCATAGAGATATTTAATTTCATAATATTCTTGTCGAAAGGCAGGCTGTTGATCATACCTCTGCACATAAAAGTAGAAATTTTTTGAGGCAGTAGAGAATGCCATGTCCAAGTCCACTCCAAAATCTCTTTATGGTCATAAATGTAATTCCAAGTTATAGATGTAGAGAAATTACCATTTTGTTCAGCTCTACATATCGAAATGTTGGGACTTGTATCAATCTTGATATTTTATAATTTTAGATTTTCAGTAAGGATACTCCCCACTAACTCTTGTATTTTCTGACAATTCTCCCCTCTCTCAGAATAAACCTCGCCTACTTTCAAAGAGGGATTAGTGATCTCTGATATTTCACCCAGGATGCTTAGAGACGACCAGTTTTCAAACGAGAAAGAGATGTTACCTTCATCAATAATCCATTCGGAACCCCTAATAATCATTTTCAACTAATGGTTTTAAGGCCTTCCAAAAGCTAGATTCATTGGACATGTGATCAACAATGTTACCTTAAACATGCTAGATGATCAACACACGATATTGAATTATAAACCTATCATGACATGATGTTTTCCTCAAATTTAAACCTTCACTCAATCATTCAAGACATTAGTAAAACATATAAGATCATATCATGGCTAAAATTTCATCCCAAAACAATTTATTCAAGCAAAACTCCAATCTGAACCGAAATGCATGTCTTCAAGTTAAACCTTATATAACTCAATCAAATATTCATTCCCATGCCATGATTCAAAGTCTAACATGTCAATCTAACACCTAACAAAAAGATAGGGTAGAATTGCTTACCAAACCATAGCTTTTGATGCTCTAAAATCAACACACTCCAAGAACTCACTCTCACCCACTCGGTTTCACCCTTATCTCACACTAAGAGTATTTAGCTCTCAAGATCACTAAGGCTGAGTTTGGTTGTAAGATTAGGCTGAATTCAATTAAACTCAGTCCACTTTTAAGTTGAGTCTAACATCCAAACACCCAATTCTCAAATTACTAAATTCATCTCAACTCAAAACCTCATTATACGTGAGACCCACAAGCTTTTTCAACTTTCCATAAAAGTATTAAACTCATCTTAACATCCAAACACACTTTAAACTCAGTTTAGATGGACCCCACATAACTCCATCAACTACTCAACTCATTACTCTTTATAAAAAACTGAGCTCAGCCTAATATCCAAACGCAGTCTAAGAGAATGCTTAAAAAAGTTGTGTGAGAAAGTCAAGGATAAATGAGGGTATTTATAGGTCGACTCAATAGAGGGGTTAGGGCAATAAAGGGCACGACTTGGCTGAAGGGTGGGGGTTGTGAGTGGTGGATGTGGACGGTCGAATGTTGAGTGTATTTTTCAGTTGTGTCATTGCTTTGGTCAGTTACATAGTAGCTTAAACATAAATTAACATATTCTATGTGACATTGTAAAGTTATTTATATTATAAAATAAATCTAATATATTATGTTATAAAGTCATGTCACAATCACTACTGATATATTATATAGCAGAAATACTTTGGGATCCAAATTTGGATCCCGAAGTTGTGTCCCGAATGAGATTTTTTATTTTTAATTTTTTTCTTTTTTTATTTAATGATTAAGAAAATACTTTTTAATGATGTTGTAAATTTTTTATTTTTTTTTAAAAGTGTTTATGATGATTAAAAAAATACAGGGTTTTGCTACACAACCTCCTACTATTCATCCACACTCCACACTCCATATTTTTTAATATTTTTTTCAAATTTTTTTTTGAATTTATTTTTTTTAAATATTTCAAATTTTTTATTTACTATTCATATTAAAATTATTTAATAAAAAAATTTAAAAAAAATTTAAAAAAAAAATAGAATGTAGAGTATTGAGAAGTTGAGAAGATTTATTGATATTAGTAACTCGCATTATAATTCGTATGTCCGTACAGTAATTAATCATTAATGGAATCTCTGCACAAGTACCAATGATTATCTCCAATGCCTCATTTAATTAGATGAATCTTGCAACGGAGTATCCTTAACGAGAGGCTTTTTTTTCAAATATTTTTCAAATCATTTAAAAATAAAAAAATAAATAAAAATCACAAATTCATTAATAATAATTCCTTAATCATTAAGTATAAATAAATAAATAATGGGTAAGATCTGGCCAAGCAATTTCCTAATTAGATAGTAATGATCCAAACTTAAAAACAGAAACCAAACATCATATTATATATATATATATATATACATTTAATACATGTGTAACGACGCTCAGTCCATATAAAATTTTCGAACTCACTAATATGCTGCAAGAAGAATATCCCGGATATATAATGACACTTCGTTTCGTTCTCTGAAGTACCCTAAAGCCACTTGCCCCAAGAAACATCATGAGGTGTAAGAAACTAGGGTCTGATTGACATGCAAAGTGAAGAATGGCGAAAGATTCCTTCCCCAAAGTCTGCATGCATGCGTGTCTTTTCAACCTTCCGTTTTCTCTCCTATAAATACCATCGTCTCCTAGTTGCCATTTCATCACCTCAAAACTCAAAACAGCCATCCCCCACCAGATACGCATGATCACCATGGCGAAGCCCATCCTGCTATCAATTTCTCTATGCCTTGTTGTGCTCGTCAATGGTTGCCTTGCGCAAATTAGTGGCGGGCGGCAACAACCACGATTTGGCGAGTGCCAACTCAAGAGGCTGGATGCCCTCGAACCCAGTAATCGAATTGAGGCTGAGGCCGGTGTGATCGAGTCCTGGGACCCCAACGACCAGCAATTCCAGTGCGCTGGGGTTGCCGTTGTTCGACGTACCATTGAGCCCAATGGTCTTCTCTTGCCCCAATACAGCAATGCTCCTCAACTCGTCTACATTGTCAAAGGTGAATTCAGAAATAGCCAGCTCTCACCCCATGTTTATTATGCCCACTTATTATCGCAATATACTCGCAGCAGCAAAAGTAAACTATAATGTGGCTATATATGATTATCGATCACTTTTGTGTACATGATGCAGGTAGGGGTATCACTGGGGTTCTATTTCCTGGGTGTCCTGAAACATTTGAAGAATCTCAACAAGGACAGAGCCGGATCCGACCCAGCTTGAGATCAGCCGGCTTCCAAAGAGACCGACACCAGAAGATTCGCCATTTCCGAGAGGGCGACGTAATCGCATTCCCGGCTGGAGTAGCCCATTGGTGCTACAATGATGGAGATACCCCAGTAGTTGCAGTCTCTCTAATGGACACCACCAACAATGCCAACCAGCTTGACCAGAACCCGAGAGTAAGAAATTTGCATTCACTCATAACTATTTTTAAAAATTTGTTTGGATAATAGACGTACGTAATTACTATGTTGCTTCGTACGTGGGCAATAGAATTTCTACCTCGCTGGGAACCCCGACGACGAATTTCGGCCACAAGGGCAGCAGGAATACGAGCAGCACCGCCGCCAGCAACAACATCAACAACGCCATGGTGAGCCAGGCCAGCAACAGAGGGGCTCAGGCAACAATGTCTTCAGTGGCTTCGATGCTGAGTTTTTGGCGGACGCTTTCAACGTGGATACTGAGACGGCCAGAAGGCTTCAAAGCAACCATGACCACAGGAGGAGCATAGTGAGAGTGGAAGGCAACCTTCAAGTGATCAGGCCCCGATGGTCACGGGAGGAGCAGGAGCGGGAGGATAGGCGAGAAAGGCAACGAGAGCTAGAGTGGGAACGCGAGCGCCGCCAGAGTCGACGTACTGGTGGACGTTTCGATAATGGGCTGGAGGAGACTGTCTGCAGCTTGAGGTTGAGGGAGAACATCGGCGACCCTTCACGCGCAGACATTTACACCGAACAAGCCGGTCGCATCAGCACTGTCAACAGCCAAAACCTTCCAATCCTGCGCTGGCTGCAACTCAGTGCCGAGAGGGGAGCTCTCTACAGTGTAATAAACTCTATATTCTACTCTGTTTCCGTCCTAGTTTTGGAGTAATGTTTCTGAAATATTGACAAAATTAATCTTAAAAACATGTATTTATGCAGGATGCTCTGTATGTTCCACACTGGAACCTGAACGCCCACAGCGTGGTCTACGCGATAAGGGGTCGTGCCGAAATTCAGGTGGTGGACAACTTAGGCCAGACAGTGTTCGATGATGACCTTAGAGAGGGTCAGGTCTTGACCATTCCACAGAACTTCGGGGTTGTGAAAAGGGCAACGGACGAGGGTTTCGAGTGGGTTGCGTTCAAGACAAATGAGAATGCGATGATTAGTCCCCTTGTAGGCAGAACTTCAGCAATCAGGGCCATGCCGGAGGAAGTGCTGGCCAACGCCTTCCAAATTCCGAGAGAGGATGCAAGGAGGCTCAAATTTTCCAGGCAGGAGACCTTTCTGGTTCGCTCAAGGTCAAGGTCTTCGACTGACATCAGGAGGGTGGTGGAAGCTTAACATAATGTAAAATGCCTAGCTAGCTAATGTAATGCATGCCATGCGGCACGTACGTAGGTTTTTCTTTTTTTGGTTGCTCGGCTCTTAGCCTAGAAAATAAAAGCCTTAATAAAGGCTTTCTATGTATGAAGAGATCAGGATCCAATAAGGTAAACAGCTACTACGTACTTATCTATGCTAATAAATTTTCTGAGGCTGTTTTAATTTGGAATTTTTTTTTTCCTTCTTTTCATCATTCCAATTATAATATTAATGCGCATGCATGATATTATTATATTAATCCATATATATAAATCCCATCTTGTTATTTTTATATTATGTTGACAAGAGGGCTCAATTAATTGGAATTCTTACGTACGTCCACGTACGAGGGGCATTGATCTGGCCTGTATATAGTACGTACGTCGACCGAAATTAATTATGAACCTGCTAATTAATTACTGCGTGTAACTTTGTGATCAGCTAGCTAGTTTAGAATATTAAAACTCTACGCGCGGCTGCATGGGTATTGTTAAATTTTTATAGTGATTTGTCTAGTTTATTTTTGAAAAACATCTCATTTTATCTTAATTTTATTATTATATTTTTTTAAATTTTAATATAAAATAAAATAAATAATTTAATTTTTTTAAATTTTAAAATAAAAATAATATTAAAAAATATATTTTAATTATACTTTATTTTATTTTTTAATTTTAATCTCAACTCATCTCATCTCATCACTTAAAATAAACGAGGCTTTATTAAATTTCATTAGGTGTCCTAGCTACCAAAATTAGCATGAATAAAGAGTATTTAATTCCTAAAAGAAGCAGTTTCGGATCAGCTGTATGTGCTAATTATTCACAATACGAATCCATAAACGCATCAAAACTATGCACGGGATGATGTCTTTTTTAAATCATGCACGTACGTAGTGTTTTATCTAATAATTTGCACACATGTGCAGAGATCAGAGTAGATTGATTCTTGGTGAAGATTGATCTTGACATACGTCAGGTTAAAGGTGACCGTGTCAGATAACACGAATGCCTGCATGTGAGGTCACGGGGAACGAGGGTCAAGGCCGTGTTATAGTCTGTTAAAGAGATTGCTTTAATTTGGTTCATCGATATCAAGCATTAATTGCATTGGAGCGTCCTGCGTATAGTGAAGAATCCTGATCATCATGAGCTCCTAGTCATCATGCATGACCATCTTGGGCCAAAGTGAGGATTCATGAGATATTGGAGATCAAGGCCGCGTGTGAAGATTACCAAGGTGTCCATTGAGCGCATCAGTATAGGCATTATTATTTGCTAGCTATCGCCTAACCATGTAGCTTAATTAGGCACTTAATTAATATAATTTTGAACTATTAATTTGTTGTTCAACTTGCTAACTGAGTTGATATATTACAATAACTGCCAACCATTTAAATCTCATTGCATTGAAGTTCTTCCTCAAGGATCAATCTAATCAGGCTCTAAATATAAAATCAAATCCGATCCCTTTCATTGACTTGAGCACTTCTCTTGGGGGATTGGGCTAGCTAGGCCTGTCATGAATATAAGCCCAAACGGCGACCAAAGAGGAGTACTAAAGCCGGTCAACGTTCAAGGACAAGGCAATTTATAGCAAACCGAGGCTAGATAGGAGACGATCGATGGCAATGAATTACTCTTGCGCGCAAAATGGGGAAGTTGGAAGAGGAGGCCGGGGTGAACCACCCAAGACCCGAGAAATATTAGAGTAACAAATGCAGAAAGACATCAGAGGAAGCTCACATTAAATGTGAAGGGAGCATACTTCATTTCAAAAAAAAATGTGAAGGGAGCATACAATATTGCGAAATGGACAATGTTAGGATACTAAATGTGCATTCCAAATATGCACACCAGCACTGTAAATGAATTTTTTTTTTTTAAGTACTTTTTAAATATTTTTAATTATTTAAAAAAAATACAATTCACTAATAATCACTTTTTTAATCATTAAAAAAATTAAAATATATTTAAGATACATAATATCATTTTCGTTAAAATTAATATGACAAGTTATTGCCATGGGATGCCAATTACCTCTATCACCCAGTGGCGATGAACTAACAACTAACCCCAATGTACATTAAATGAATCTGACGACGTGACTTGCATTAAATGTAGATATTTAATAGCAACATGACAAAAGCTTTTTGATGCAAATCTAAATTGATATGATATTGGATTCAGATTCTACCGCTGATTATGCTAAACTATCTTAAGAGGCTAATCTGTGCAAATATAGCAAGAAAATCTTGATTTTCATTGGATTGTGAAATATAAGTTGTTTTTTTTTCCTCCAAATCATTTATTTATGTTGATTTTTACCTTATTAATAAATATTTAGTTTCAAATTTTAAAAGTGATTCTTCTTTCAATTTGGCTAAACTTTTTGCATGATTTTTGTTTATTTACATATTTAATTTTTATGCAATAATTTAGATTTTTTTTTTTTTTGAAAAAAACTTCATAATTTTAAATTTTGAGGCTATTTAAGACCACCATGTGAGCTTCATAAAATAATTTTAAATTTTATCATTAATTAATATTTTTTAGATTTTTCTTTGTGTTACATATTTTCTCAATCTCATTTCCTAATTTCTGTTGATTAACTAACCATTAAAATAATCTTTATCTTGTCTAGCACCCGTTGGCATCATAACTTTAGCATTTTCCTACGATGACTTATTATCAGTTTTATGGCTGGTGGTAGAGGTCATGGTCGGCGTGGGCATGTTTCGAGTAAGAAAGCCCCTCACGATCATGATTGTAATTTACAAGACGTGATGATTGTAGATTTACAAAGACAGATAGTAGACTTAACCCAACATAAGCAGAAAGCCTGGATGATCAAATAAATGACCATAATTCTCACTCCAATTTTGAAATCCTATATCACAATCGTGTTTTATTTGAAAATACAATGCTTGGGAGGAACGACACGAAGACCTAGGTTTTAAAGTTGATTTACTAGAATTTCTTGATACTTCGTAAGCTGGAGATTTTGGTGATTTGTTGCAAAAATTTGAGCTATTTAAGTTTGGCTTGGGGCTTCATAAAATAATTCTCAAATTTTATCATTAATTAATATTTTTCAAAGTTTTCTCTCTGCGTTGTATATTTTCTCAATTTGATCAATCTCTAATTTTTATTGATTAACTAACCGTTATAATAATTTTTATCCTGCCCCCCCCCCAAAAAAACACATTCGTGGCTCTAATATAAATACCATAACTAAACAAGGTAGAAGGATCTATCTCAACGTATATATATATATATAAATAAAAATGATTTATACAAATCTCAAATAGACAAGCCTCATAAAATTTGTAAAAAGGTATACATCACGTTAAAAAAAAAAAAATCTTTTTAGTGAGACCCACTTTTTTATAAAAGTCATGCACGGAACTTACTCATGTATAAAACATGATCTTGACTTAATCATTAATAGAGGTATTTCTTACTTGCATAGCTCTCACTCTGTTTTCGTTGGCAGTAGGAAACTATACCAACGTACAACTTCGTTTTCCTTTCAAATCCTAGATCACTGCAAGGGCTGAGATTTACAATCAATTAAGGTTAATATGAGTACGTACGAGGACAATAAAATATAGGAAGAACATGATATATATATATATGAGATAAACCCAAGATCGAGTAACATTTTTAATTCCTCTATTAATTTACATTAACCCACTTCACAGAAAGAACATATATCTGTCATGTATAATAGATGCATGGAAGCAAGCTAGCTAGATCCTACTCGAGAAGTCGTACATAGCTAGGGATTTTCGTGGGTTTGGTTTTAGATCTGTAGAAGACTCTCTTCTTCTTGAAGGTGTCATTGTCAATGGTTATCACTATTCTGCCAGGTTCACTGATGTAGAAGGAGTTTCTAACAGTCTCTCCCATTTTCTTTCGATTTTGGACCAAGATATTGTACGAGCCTTCATCGTTTGGAATGAATTCCTCCTTGTAGGACACATCCCCTCTGACTACAGTCACATCCCACACCATTGTCACCCCGGCCTAAAACACAACACAACCCAAAACCAACCAAAAAGTAATGATCCATCAGAGAGATCATCAATTTTACAAAGCAAAATAACTAGAAGAAGTAGTCATCGATCGGAATCTTCAAAGATTTCTTGTTTTAAGTAGTTTATGTACCTCAGTGACTGGAAACTCGATATGCGTAATTGAAGTTCCTCTAATTATAAGCTCTGAAGCCTTCTCTGCAGGAGTGAAGTCCTCATCGTTCTCTCTCTTGAGGCCACCATATTCGACTGGAAGATTTTCTGGGGCTATAAACCTGATCATGTTCATATGGTTTAATTTTAAGCAAAAAAATAAATAAATAAGATCTATTATTGAAAAGTGTACGTATATAGTTAGTATGCTCACTTGAGAAGGGTCTTCGGAACTCTTGCTGAACTGGCAAAGATGAAATTTTTCTTGTCTCTCCGACTCATGGACCCTAAAAGCAGCAAATGGGATGCATAGTACCAAAATGGTACGTTTATAACAATCTGCACACAGCATAATTAATTAATTAATCAATGACTCGACATTAATATATATTAGGCAATATTAACTAATAATCCTCGATCGATCGGAATAAATTACTATGTAAATCATATATATATATATATATAGTCACTTACAAATTTGTGAATGATCTCAGGATAATAGTCTGCAACCAGCATCATGAATTTCTTGTTAATAGAACGAACCTCTTCCATTCCTGGTCCTTGAAAATTCTTTAGATCTACGATATACAAAATAGAGTCCGCACGGCCTCCATTGCTGAAGGACAGCTTCTTGATTCCCTTCTCCATGTTTTTCATGTTCCACCTCAGAAACTTCCTGCACTTCTCTTCCGTCCCAAACGCTTTCTTGCACAATTCCTTGTCCTGGAGAGCTCCATACATAACGTAACACAAAGGGTGGCCCTCCCTGTCTCTACTTCTGAAGTACGTAATATTTTCGAGGTCAGAACCCAAGTTCTCTTCAAGTATTCCATCAATCTTGTATTCCTTCCGCCATCGAAGCGTCTTACGGAGCATCTCAAAAGCGTCCTGAACCTTGAAATCTCTGGCTCTCAAGAATTTCAAGAGCACAACATCGGTCCCTGCATGACCTTTACTTGGCAATAAAGGCACACCCCAAATGGTAAGATCTCTTAGCTGTTCTTTTGTCTTCAAGTTTGCTTGCGTAGCTGAAGGATTCTTGCCCGGTTTGCCAAGAAGATAATTCCCAATAATCGCGTCTTCGACCTTGAGACGGAACTGCAGTAACTCACTCTTCTTCTTGCTCTTCATTTCTGCAGCATAAGCCCTTTCATCTTCTTGACCAGTTTCTTGGCGTATGTGGGTGTTCAAATCTTCAGTCTGATCATGATCATTATTCCCACTTCCATTTTCTTCAGCATGATCATTGCCATTTTGGGCTTTCTCATGTTCATTCTCATTGTGCCTTGTCTCTTCCTTCCCCGCCATTGTTGGTTGATGTGGAGTTCCCCCTTGTGCAGAATTCCGGGTACCTGAGAATAGGTGACTCGCCGGAAACTGGAGCTCGGAGGTGCTCACATCCAATATTGGAGAGAGAGAGATTCAGGGGAGAGAGTTTTTGCATGAGATTATCCTTTCCTATTTCTAGAAAACCAGTTTTGACTCATCTAGGCTGGGTTTTTCAAACGCCAATCGTTGGTTGTCAGGTGCCAAATTTAGGGTATGGAGTTTGAAGGCAGTAACTGAAGGTTAGTTTTGCACGGAATTGTTCGACTCTCCTTTGAAAAAGTATGTGTGTTCACTGTTCACAGATATGATTTCAGTGGCTGCAATAAATGGGAAAATAAAAAGAGTGAACTTTACAGATACTCTTTCTTTAATGAACGATGTTTCCTCTAACTTTTAGCATCCTTTTTTTTTTTTCCTAGATTTTATTTCCCTAAAAATTAGATTCCTATATACCGATCATTTCATCATCATTATGCATCAATCATTTCGTACTGCATTATGCAGTAAGATCCATTAGCATAATTATAATAATGAAAATCCAAAAAATCGTATGTGTTTGCAGGAATCTTGTGGGGATGGCTCTTCAAGTCTCTTAACGATGATTTTGCAAATTCCATTTTCTAAACTTCGGCAGCAAGGAAAATACTCCTTTTTCACGATTCTTTCTGCAAGATTGTGGCGAAATTATAAAAGGTGTTGTTACAAACCACTGAAATGATAGGGCAGATAACAAAAGGATCCTACAACAACGAGCTGAAGACTACCAAGTGTTATGAACACTGTACTGAGCTTAAACTTGGATCTTTAAGGCATGAAAAAAACTATTTTCGTCACCCCTTTTTTTTTTTATCCAAAATATCAACGCTGAATTACGGTTTAGTGAGAAAAAAGAATAAGATCAGATTTTGCTGGAGGTTTGTTAATAGAAAGAAAATCTATGATTATAGCATGAGTAGGCGCTATCCTAAGGCTTCAGCTGGCACACAACAGGGCTCAGGCAAAAACTACAGTCGTAAAAGAGCCCAAGGATATGCCAAGAAAGCAAACCTTTTCTTCCTTGAGCTTGAAACTTGCATGCTGCTGGAGGTTTCGCAGAACTTACATACTGTATACTTGTACCAGCTCTGGAGGCAGCAAGAACCAACCAAAGAACTTGCCAACAAGTGAAATTTCAAAAACAAATTTTTTTGGTTCCTCTTCCAATTCATTTGTGGAGCGCATAGGCCTTTTCTTCCCGTCAAGTGCGTTCGAGAATCTCCAAATCAAGATACAATAAGGCAAAAGCCATGAACGTGGTCCAGAAAACATGGGAGGCGGCTCGAGATTATCCTACATATTTTTCAGATTGCCTTAGCATGAGTGACATTTTCAAGCAGATTTACAGACACAATACATGCAGCATCAGTGAATCTTAAAATGCCTAGTAAGATTACTACAACTACGAAATTAGTCATACAGTAATTTTAGGAGTAAGGTGTGACTAAATTATTTACATAATAAGCAATTGCCATCCCGAGCAGTTAGTTAGTTGGACCTCTATGACTCCCGGTATTTGGTCAGGTCAAATGTCAAAGTTCTCGAGCAGCTGCAAAAAGCATAATCGACATGTCACAAATTAATTTGCTTAAAGTGATTGGGGAAAAAATGCATCGCACACGAAATAATTCATTTCTATATTAAAATGCAATGAAGTTCACCTCCTCTCAGAGTCCCTGTAAACGCCAACCAAAGCTTCAGCCTTATCATAAAAGCTGTCTTTCAGTGATATCACAATGCTTTGAAATCCATTGCCTCCCTCGGCATCCTGATTACCCCTCGCTCCTTCACATGATTTTGATCGAATGAATCCAGCAACCTTGGCCACATTCAAGTTATCCAGTGCAGCATCAACTTCATCCAATATGAAAAATGGTGAAGGCCTATAACTGAAACAATCCGGAGGAAAGAGAAATCCCATTAACCAATGTAGGTTATTAAATTTTTTTCATAACAAGACCACTTTCTGTCAGCCGTCAGGACTGCTATTTTGCAACAGAACATGGAAAAGAGCAGCACAGCAAGTAACAGCCATAAGAAGAAACACGCAAAGTGGAAAACATGTCATGGCGCCCATAAAGAAAGAATATAAAAAATTAGATTTAAGGGTGATGCCATACCCTCAACCATAATTCCATGTATTTAGATCCTAATCCAAAGGCAATTATGGATTGAAGTCAATTGCAAATTAGCTAAGAAATTCCCAACTCCACAACCCATATAGAAAAGTATAAAGTAGGCTATCTACACATCTTGGAAAGTTCCATAGGAAATATTTTGTAACACACATGCCTGCACATATGCTTATATTGTGCATACCTGTGTGACAAAAATAAAAATAATTACGTTCATCGAAGGCATACCTGTGGATGGAAAAGAGTAATGCAAGTGCTGCAACAGTCTTCTCCCCGCCAGATAGCTGTTCCATATCACGAAAACGCTTTGTTGGGGGCATAGCAGTGTACTTGATGCCATGTAAAAATGGATCATCTTCGTTTTCTAAGTTTAAATACGCTGTCCCACCCAATGGGTGTGTGTTGCTCTTTGTCAATTGTTTGTAAATCTTATCAATGTTGTTGGAAATGTGATTGAAAGCATCCATAAACAACTTGTACCTGTACCATGGAAAAAAAATCAGCTCCATTCCTTTGATGGAAAAATGCAAATCATGCACCCATATCTGTTTTAATTCTACATAAAGTGACACATGTTACAGATAGAGAGAGAGAAAGGAACTGTATGTGTTTAGATAGGACAGCCCCCTACACAATCCAAATTCCTTCTTCAGCTTAGGAAAAATCTTAGGTCTAACATTCCAACTTTCAATCTTAGAGTTGGCAAGTCTTGCCAAAACTGTAGGGTATTAATTTTCGATATATAATAACATATCATAACTAGTACCTCTCCTCCTTAACTGAGTTGAACTTATCAGCTTTATCCTTCTCTTCTTTTCTGGCTGCTTCAAACTCTTCAGTTACAGCTCTTTCCTTTTCTTGCAGAGCCTCATATTGGTCTAGAGCCTTCAGATTTGGAGCAGTTCTTTCAATTTCTGATATTAGGGCATCCATTTTTTGCTTAAATTCAACCTCAAGCTTCTCTCTATCAGCAGGTCTCCTATCCTGGAGAAGCGATCTATTTAGCTGACTAAAATCAAAGATGGGGCCTTCTGCTGAGGATCCTGTCTCCATTGGAAGGCTTATTTGTTCTAATTCACACTTATCTACTATTTCCTGCCTCCGTGACTTCAGCTGCTCAATCTGTGTCTCCTGTAAGTCAATAAAATGTGAGTTGGCTTCTGAATTCATTAACACGAGCGAAGGAAAAAAAAGACCATCAGAAACAAACTTTAGAAGATATCTGGCGGTTAATTTTCGATATGCTTGTTGTAGCTTTGGAGGTCTTATTCTTCCATTCCTGCATCTCCTTCTCACACTCTTCCAACTTAGTTTTCCACTCTGAAAAGTGTAGGAAGAGAAGAAAATATCACATAACCCGTCAACATATTATTGACAGCAACAGCAAAAAAGTAATATCAAGGAATTAGATGCAGATCCAAACCAAAATTTGGAACTTAATTATGTCCAAATATTTTAGTCTAAAAAGCAACAGTGGCTACCAGCTACTGTTATCATACCCATGACTTTATTAAGGGAACATTTAGGAAATTTGTTAATTTTTGTCTCTTTATTTTTAATTTCTAGGTCTATTTTATGGGGCTTCAAGGAAGTGTTAGAAAGTTGTTTATTTTTAACGATGATATACCAAGGACTAAATCTAGTTCTATTAGGATTAGCCAAAAAGGGGTGCAGGAAAAACTAGAAATCCTGGTTGAACAAAGGCTTTCTTATTTAATAAAATCTGTCACCCTATTTGATAACTAGAAAACGCTAAAACTTCGGACATTTTTTATTAGATATATTGTTAATGATTAAAAAAAACCACTACCCAGTAAGCGCAGACTTACATAAGACAACCTAATTTGAAGAAGGATAAAAAGTATAGAAAAATCTGGAAGCTAGGTGAACATGAAAGGGCAGCCATCCATTAATGGGGTATATTAGAAAAGAAAGCTTTGAGTTTCTCTGCTGTGACCTTCAGCTGTCTTCAAAGCTACAACCATTTTCTCTCTCATAATTTGGCTGAAAGTTTGTTTTAGGGATATTAGAATTTGTTTGAAAGATTTAAGATCAGATGAGTTGAGATGGTTTGTGAATAGTAGTGATATTATTAGTTGAAATTAGATGAGATGAGATGAGATAAAGTGAGATGGTTTCATCTCACCTCTGTATCCAAACGGGCCCATTTCTTGGAAACATAGTCCTATAGGAAAATAAAATCCTATTTTCATCAGTCTAGATAGAACCCTGACACCAATTATTCAAAGCAGCCACAATTTCCCCATGCCGCTGCCCCCTTCCAGCCCCCAGTTACAAATTCACAGCCCTTCTCCTTCATCAACATAAACCCTAGCTACAGCCTCTATTTGGTAATCTAGGTGAGTTTTCTTCAATTTTTCTAATCATCTTATAATGGATTTCCACAACCTTTTTAAATGGTTTTATCATCAAAATCGTTGCAAGATCCGATCATTCACAACAAATTCATCAAGATTCATACCCAACCACTCTTGGTGTTTTTCCTTGAGTTTTGCCAAAAACAAAACCTGTTAGGTAAAGCTCTTGTTATACTTTAACGCTATTTTTTACCGAGTTATTTTATTATTATTATTAATAATAGGAGAAGCCCAAGTACATGGATCATCCACAAAAGAAACACGGTCGGAAGTAGATACTGATAAGAGGAATTCATGGTACTCAGTCCACTAAAACCTATAGCAATTGACCAAAGGAGAAAAGTTTTATAGAAGAAAGTTTCAAGTTCATCCAATGTTCATTCACAATTTCCTTGCATCATTCCTTTCCCTCCAGATACACCACAGTAGGCAAATGAGAGCCATCTTCCATACAGTTGCAATTTGTATACTGCCTGTTAATCCTCTCTAGGTGCCAAGGAGGTCTACTACCTTTCTAGGCATAACCCATGTTAAACCAACTATGCTAAAGAAATCATACCAATTAAGGAGTGCCAGCAACCTCGCAATGGAGTAGGAGGTGGTCCATGCTCTCCACTCCCCTTCTACGCAGCATACAGCACCAATTCATACCAATAATATGATGTTTCCTTGGGTTATCCTTTTTTCTTTTATTTGATAAGTAAAATGAAAATTTTATTGATATGAAGTAGACAAGGCCCATATACACAGGAAGTATAAAAGAGAACACCTAAATACATTCTAGGAACCAGAAATTAAAAACAGAAAGTCATGAACAGTAGTTCCATTAAGCACAATGGCTGAAAACCAGAGTAATAAGGTGTGCACAAAAAAGTTCCCAAGTTCCTCCAGTTTGCACTCCCTATCTTCAAAGCACCGATCATTCCTTTCCAACCAAATACACCACATAATGCACAAAGAAATCATCTTCCAAACTGCAGCCGCTTGGGGACAGCCTTGAATATCCTTCCAGCAAGCTATTAAATCCACCACCCTCAAAGGCATAACCCAAGCCACACCAATTCTTCTAAAAACCTCATCCAACAACACTCGTCACCTCACAATGCAGTAATAAATAATCCACTGATTCCCCATTCTCCTTAGGTTATCCATGGTGATTAATTAACTGAGTTATTATTTAGTGAAGACTTTAGAATAGCAAAGAATAAAGAAATGTGTTAATAGCGTTATTTGACAGTCTAAATAATCTGCCACGATATCATATGGAGAGAGATGCCTGGTGGAAAAATGTTGTTGATGTTGAACATGGAAGTTTGTGGGGGGTTGGTGCTGTAAAGAAGCTAGAGGTGCGTATGGGGTGAGCTTGTGGAAGTTCATTCGAAAAGGTTGGGGGGAATTCTCTAATCACATTAAATTTAAGATGGGAGAGGGGAAGAGGATTCTTTTTTGACATGACACTTGGTGTGGGGATTCTATGCTTAAGTCGGATTTTCCCTCTCTTTATAGGATTGCTAGGGCTCAAAACGCAGCTGTGGAAGATTCTTTCTCATGTATTGATAATATTATTCAGTGGAATGTTGAGTTTATTAGAGATGCTAATGATTGGGAAGTGAATGATGTTACTGTTTGTTTGGGAAAGCTTTATAGGTCAAAAGTGGTGCTGGAAGGGAGGATAGTATGCTGTGGGTTCATGCAGGAAATCCCACGTTCTCTGTTTCTTCTTTCTACAGAATTTTAACCTGTCACAGGAGCTGTTAGTTTCCATGGAAAAATATTTGGAGAGTGAAGGTGGCTTTTTCAGTTGGGTGGTATCTCTTGGTAAAGCTTTGACCACTGATAATCTTAGGAGGAGAGGTATGTTTATAGCTGATTGGTATGTCATGTGCAAGAAGGATGGAGAAACTGTAAATCATCTTTTTCTTCACTGTGAAGTGGCCATGTCTTTGTGGAATGAGGTTTTTACTCGGATGGGTATAGTTTGGGTGATGCCTAAGGATGTGGTGGATCTACCTGCAGGATGGTATGGATTAGAGGGAAGAAAATGTGTAGCTGCCATATGGAAGAAGATTCCTTCATGCTTGATGTGGTGTCTATGGCTGGAAAGGAATGGGAGATGCTTTGAAGACAAAGAAAGTTCGATGGGAGCACTTAGGAATTTCTTCTTTAGTACTTTTGTGTGTGGGCTAAAACTCTTGTAATGAATGATGTTAATTTTCTGGATTTGAATTAGCTTTTCTTGTGTTTTCTAGAGAGATGTAGGTATTTCCTTTGTATAGGTCATGTGTACTTGAGCTTTGCCTATTCTTGGTAATAAAGTTTCTTATTAATTATCAAAAAATAATCTGCCAGAAATGGAGGTTCTTTAAGTACAATAGGGATGATTTCTACTTAAATAGCCTGATTACAGTAAAGTTGCTTGATTTTATGATCTATAGATGTTCAATCGAAAATTCAAAGTATTGCATGAATGCAGTATTTATGAAACAAAGCTGGAATTTGTAGAAAGCATAAAGCAAATTTTCAGACGCAGGAAGGCTATGAAATTTAGACTGATTGATCTCGTCAGTAACTTAGTAAGCAAAACTGTACCTTGTACTTCTTCCTTAAATTGACTGACTTCACCAGTAACTTCCTCGGAAGATGACTTGGCTCTATCCTCTTTATCCTTAACCTGTTCTAAATCATTTTTTAGAGCACTAATAGAAGCTTCCAGCTCTTTAATTCGCGATTCCATATCCCGGTTTTGCTCATACTCCAACCTGGCCAAAAATAAAAGGTACGAGCACATGTAATTCTGGGTAAGTGCCCAAGCAGCTAAACAAATATTACATTAAACATTAACACTGAGTTAATGCTCTTTGGAATTTTAAAATACAAATGACAAGTTCTTGCAGTAAATAGAAGTACGAGCTAAGAAAAAGCTATGGAAAGCTGAGAAAATTATGTAAACAACAACACAACATGCAAATAATGTAACTTTAAAGCTTTAAGAAAAATCCTGTAGGCATTGCCTTGTTATTGATATTCAAGCAGATTCGTTGAACGTTTACAAGTGTCACCTATCACCCAAAGTATTGCGTGAAATATGGTTCCAGGCTAGGGCAATAAGCCACTAATGCATCCTAGATAAACAAAAGACGGTTAATAACTTGATTAAGAACACTCCATACCTACCCTATTCCATTCTCCTTCTCATCTTACTTCTTGAGTCTAGAAATTCGGAACCCCAAGTAAATACTTTCACCTTTGCCACATTGGTCTTCTGTACATAATTTTTTTTTTTTTTAAGTAAAAATTTTATTCATCAAATGCAATAGGCGAAGCCCATGTACACAGGATGTATACAAAAAAACGCCTAAATACATTCTAATACTAGAAAAATGAGGACAAAAACTCATGGACAGCCCCTCCATTAAGTACAATAGCTGAAAACCAACTAAACAAGGAACACAAAAAATTTCCAGAGTTCTTCTACATTGCATTCCCTACTATTAAAACACCTCTCATTCATTTCCAACCAAATGCACCACATAATGCACAAAAGAATCATCTTCCACGCAGCTGCCACTTGAGAGCAAGTATGAAGTCTAGTCCAACATGCGAGGAAATCTACCACCGATTTTGGCATAACCCAAGTCAGTCTGGATCTTCTAAACACACCATCCCATAACACTTTGCGGTGATTTGTGGGATTTGGTTGCCACGGGTTCTGACTTGGGATGGGATGCTGGTTTTATGGTGGAGGTGTGCAGCTTCTTCTTCGCAAGTTGGTTGGATCCGTGGTGTGCTTCCCATTATTATTTCTTGGGCTCTTAGGAGGGCTAGATGTGTTTCTCAGATGGAGGGTGTTAATTTTGATTGGAGGGGCATTTTGAGAGTAGTGAAAGTGAATTTAAGGGATATTTCAAATGGCTTGCAGAAATTCAAAATGATGGGCGCTAATGATTTTTTAGTTTTGCAGGATCTTAATTGTCCTATGCTTCTAGTTCGTGAAAAATTACCAAGATTAATAATAGCTTGGAAGCCGCCGAATATTGGTTTTATTAAACTTAATGTTGATGGTGGATCTTGTGGAAATTCAGGGAGGTCCAATGGTGGGGGCATACTTTGAGATTCTAGGGGTAAGGTTATAGCAAGTTTTGCCCACTTTTATGGTCATGCGACGAATACTATTGCTGAGTGTCATGCTCTTCTTGATGTTCGTCGTTTGTGTCACTCTCTTGGATTGAGAGATTTATTGGTGGAATCTGATTCAAGTGTTGTGATGGGTTGGCTAGCTTCCGGGATATGCAAATATTGGTTTCTTTGGGACTTTTGGGAAGAGATAAAAACTCTTGTTAGTTTGCTCAATATTCGCTTTCGACATAATTTTAGAGAGGCTAACATGGCAACAGATTTTTTGGCAAAAGAAGGAATGACAGGTAGATCTTTTGATTTTATTGGTGAGGATTGGTGCAAGGAAGGCTACGGGATATTGTTCGACTAGACTTATTGGGAATTCCATATATTCGTTATTGATGTATTTTTATGATGAAACTTTATAATCATGGTTTTCCTACGCCTTAGTGAGAGTTTTAATAATAAGAGGCTTAACCTCGTTTCTTTTTTTAAATAATAATAATAATCTGTAAATGATCCACTGATTCCGCAGCTTTCTTGCACATTAAGCACCACTCCATAACAATCATTCCATGCTTTCTCAGATTGTCAATAGTCTGAATATTTCCAATTGCTGCTGTCCACACAAAAAAAAAAAGCAACCTTTGACGGAACATGAGCCTTCCAAATACTCTTCCAACGAAAAGAAATGTAACGTTGATCGGACATCTTATAATATGATCTAATACAAAACTTTTTCCACGCTGTATATCTCCAGAACATTTTATCCCTGTCATGTCTTTTAATATCCACTGAATACAACAATCTAAAAAAATCAGTAACCTCCTCAATTTCCCAATCCTGGACAGGTCTGTAAATAAATAAACACACAGTAGAGCAACTCACTGACAAGCCAGGAGCCTGCTTACATCAGAGCTCCATAATTGCATAGTCTCAGATATAAGCATTCAATCCATGTAACTATTAGTGTAAGGAATCCTGTCAGTTATATCATCCCAGCATTCAAAAATTTTAGGTATTCCGTCATAGCTTTCTTTCCTTGATTCGCTTTCTTTCACACTATGAATTGTTTCAGCTTGCAAGAAATGTCCCACATTTCTTTCACACAATGAATTGTTTCAGCTTCCAAGAATTGGTTCTAATCACTATCCCATTATGCAGGATTGTGGGGGTATTGCGAGAGTGCGTAGGTATTTCAAATTTGAAAATATGTGATTGGAGGATGAGGGCTTTGTGGAAAGGGTGAGGAGGTGGTGGCCTTCGTACAATTTTTCTGGTACTCTGAGTTTAGTATTGGCTGGTAAACTTAAAGCGCTTAAAAAATATTTGAAGATATGGAATAAAGAGGAGTTCGGAAATTTGGATAGTAAGAGGAAGATTATACTGGATCAGTTGAGGTGTTTGGAGGATAAGAAGCTGTCGGGGGATTTATCCAGGGAGGATTTGGAGAGAAAAAAAGTGGTGTTGCTCAATTAGAGTCGATATCTTTAATAGAGGAAATATCATGGAGGCAAAAAGCTCGAGTGTTGTGGCTGAAGGAAGGTGATAAGTACACAAAATTTTTCACCAAATGGTGAACTCTCATCAAAGAAATAATTCTATAGCAGTCCTTCATGAAGGTGATAACATTCTTTCGGATCAAGAGGCTATCAAGGAACATATTGTGAATTTTTATGGTAAGTTATTTAGGGAAGACTTCTCTTGGAGGCCTAAGTTAGATGGGCTGTTTTTTGACTCCCTTGACCAGGTAAGTGTAGAATGGATGGAGAGTGTTTGCAGAAGTAGTCCTTGATGTGGTTAGAGGTATGGCTAGGGACAAGACTCCACGCCCAGATGGTTATTCTAGGGCTTCTTTCAAGCTTGTTGGGACATAGTGCGAGAAGATTTTATGAAGGTTTTTCTTGAGTTCCATACATTTATGAAATTTAGTGGAAGGACTTAACAGAAAAGAACTTCTTTCTCACTAATGGAAGATGTAGGAAGCATTCTTCAATTAGTATAAGCATTTTCACTTACCAAGAACACTTCTAGGCATGACCCAAACCAAACCAACCTGTCTGAAAAAGTCATTCCACAACACACTAGCAATCTCATAATGGCGTAAATGGTGATCAATGGACCCCCCACTCTTGTACATGCAGCATCAATTGACCACTATGGTGTCTTTTCCTCAGGTGAGAATTTTGCCAAGACAGGTTGTCCAAGCAAAAACTGCAGCTCACGAAGGGGCCTTAACATTCCAAAATATTCTTCCACGGAAATGAGTTGTTATTACCAGTAAGGACATCATAGAAAAAAAAAAGATATTGAACATCCCTCTCTTGACAGGGGAACCTCCCCGTCTTAATTTAGTGGAATACAAGAGATTAAAACTGTGCCGAACACATCTATCTCCCAGTCATGGGCTGGCTCTGATAAGCTTACATTTACACTGGGGGAATCGCTAGATATCTCCATACCGTCTACCATAGAAATGCCCTTTGCTTGTGCAATGCTGTACACGTCGGAAAGTTTCTTTGAGAGTCATGTCTCCACACCACAAATCATGCCAAAATATTATCATGGACCTCAAGGAATAGGGTGGTGGAAGCATATAAGAAGAGGATGGGAGCTCTTCTATCGATATACTAGCCTTGAGGTGGGTGATGGGTCCAAAATCAATTTCTGACATGACTAATGGTGTAAAAATAGTGTCCTAAAGGAAGCTTTCCCAGAATGGCATGGAATTGCAGGGGTGTAGGCAGCCTCATTAGCCGATCTTTTCGAACTTTACAGAGGTTCTTCTCAATAGTATGTCAGATTTTCAAGACCAGCACAAGATTGGGAAGTTGATGCTTTCACAAAGTTAATAATCTACTGCACTCTACTAGAATGAGGGTGGGAGGGGTAGATAATAGGTTTTTAGGCGCCTTAAAAAAGAAAAGTTTTCCGTCAATTCATTCTTTCAAGTCCTTACCAATTAGAATACTAATTCATTTCCTCAAAGATAAATTTGGAAGAATAAGATGCCTCTAAAACCAGCTTTTTTGCATGGACAGCTTTCTTAGGAAAGATCGTAGACAGTAAGGAAATGCTAAATCATTGTGATGGACTGGTGCTGCATGTGGAAAAAGAGAAGGGAGACCATAGATCATCTACTACTGCATTGTAAGGTAGCCAATGACCCTATGGAATGACTTCTCCAATAGAGTGGGGCTAATGTTGGTTATGCCTATAAGGCAAGTTGACTCTCTAGCAAATTGGAGTCTGCATGGCAATTTACAAATCACAGCAATATGGAAGAAGCCCCCACATGGCCAAGCTAACTCAACTCTACCAAAAAAGTTATTCGGCAAGGCTCTGGCAACCTCACAATAGATTGTGGAGGAACCATGTATATCTAAACCAAATTCATCTTGCTCTCAGGTATGATGCTGAATGAAACCTAGCTTTGACACTCGATAGATCACTCTTCTTTCTCTCCATTTACTTTTTAATTGTTATTTTCTGCTTTTCAGCCTTTTTTTTTTTTTTTATAAGAAATTTTATTAATTGAATGAAACTAGGCAACACTCATGTACACAGAAAGTATACAAAAGAGACTCCTAATTACATTCTAGAAAGCTGAAAAGAAAACAAGAACTCGTGAACATTCCCTCCCTTTAGTAAAATAGCAGCGAACCATTGAACGAAAGAAAATACAAAAAAGTTCCATAATTCCCCCACATTCCTCTCCTTGTTGTTGAAGCACTTATCGTTGCGTTCCATCCATATACACCACAATAGGCACAAAGGAATCATCTTCCATATCCCTGCCATTTGGGAACAATGATGATGCTCGTTCCAACATGCTAAAAGTTCCACCACACTCTTAGGCATGACCAAAGACAACCCAGCTCGGCTGAAAATACCCGCCCATAGCTCCCCTTGCCACTTCACAATGCAGGAAAAGGTTCTCAATTGATTCGCCGTTGCTTTTACACATGTAACACCACTCCATCACAATCATCCCGCGTTTCCTTAGATTGTCAGCCGTCAAAATCTTTTCCAAAGCAACAATCCAAGCAAAAAATGCAACTTCAAAGGGTGTGGGAACTCTCCAAATACCTTTCCAAGGAAACCGAATGGGTTGATGGGCTGCCAGCACTTTGTAGAAGGACTTAACAGAAAAAAACATTTTGCCCCGAATGTTTTCACAGCATTCTATCCCTCCTGTTTCCTCCTATCTTCTTGGAATATAAAAGACTGTAAAAACCTGCTATTTTGTCCAATCCCCAGTCCTGCGCATTTCTAGATAAGATCATATTCCAAAGAACATGCCCATTGGCACGGCACATTACATCTGAAACAGCAGCCTGCTGATTTTTAGCCAATCTGAAAACACCTGGAAAAACAGTAAATAGGGCACTCTCACCACACCATACATCAAACCAAAAACTGATTCTTGTCCCCTCTCCCACCTCAAAATTAGTATGTTTTACAAACACCTTCCACCCCTTTCTAATAAATTTTCAAAGGCTTACACCATAGGTACCCCTACCCTCCTTGAAACACCAACCCCCCCAATCACAACCATACTTCCGATCAATAACCAATCTCCACAGTGAGTCCTCTTCCAATTGAAATATCCACAACCACTTCCTCAAGAGGGCTTTGTTAAAAAAGGACAAGCTACACACCCCCAAACCTCCCAACTCCTTCGGACAGCACACATTTTGCCAACTCACTAGATGAAATTTATGTTCTTCCCCCATGCCACCCCACAAGAAAACCCTAAACAATTTCTCAATCCGATTGGCCACTCCCACTAGTAAAGGGAACAATGATAGAAAGTATGTAGAAAAATTAGAGAGGGTACTTTTAATGAGGGTAAGTCTCCCCCCTTTTGATAGGTAGAGCCAATTCCAACTCGCCAGTCTTTTTTCTATCTTCTCTACAACACCATCCCAAACATTTTTTGCTTTGAAAGAGGCTCCCAAAGGAAGACCGAGATATTTCATAGGAAGAAAGGCCACTTTGCAACCCAACAAACCTGCTAGATGGTTAATATTGTCCACATCTCCTACCAGGACCAATTCCGACTTTCCCAAATTAACCATAAGTCCTGAGACAGCTTCAAAACACAAAAGAACAGCCCTTAAAGCTTGCAGATGTCCACCAACAGCACTTCGGTCCTCAAAAGGACTCTCGGAACACTTTCAGCCTTTTATTTAGACTAAACACTAACACCAAATACAATTGCCAAATCGGACCCTTGTAAATGCAGATATAAGATCTCTTGGAATTCTCTATGCAAAGCCCACAAGTCCTTAGCATCAGGTGCTGACTTGAAAGACCACCCCGATACACTTCTAAAAACACTATTTCTATGCCACTGGGGATGGTGGTTGACCTACTAGCTTGTTGAAAAGGGATCAAGGGGATAACCCAGATTGCGACTATGAGGAATATGGCTCCCATTTGTCTACTTTGATGCATTTGGAAGGAAAGGAATGACCAAAATTTTGAGGATCAAGAGTGCTCTCTGGAATAATTTAAGAGTTTTTTCTGGAAGACTTTATTTATGTGGGCCATTGTTATAAACTTCAATGGTCTAAACTTTCATGATTTCCTTGTATCCATAGCTCCTAACAAGGTGTAATCACATGTATACCTCCTTTGTATTTGGGCTATACCTATTTCAAAATCAATAAAATATCTTGTTACTTATCACAACAACAAAAAAATACTATTTCTATGCCACCAAGTTTGCTAGAATGTTGAGTAGGCTCACGATGTTATGAACTCACTCTCTACAGGGGAGAGTTGCAGACCATTTGGCCAAGTTGCAAGCTACAGGGGAGACAAAGATTAATAGTTGTTGGTCGGATATCCCATGGAAAGCACGAGTGGTAATAAAACTAGATAGAATAGGCCTACCATATCTTCGTAGTAAATGATCAGTTGGTGGGTAGTAAGTTTTTATATTTTTGGTCAAAATGTAACCCTTGACTGATATTTGTTACCACGGCTTTCCTCCACCACAAGTGAGGTATTTTTATATATATTAAAATATATATTCATAAAAAAAATAAAAAACTCACTCTATACTTTGAAGTTTTATATAGGAGTACAGCTTGCACTTCCTGAAATTGCACATCTTTTTGATAAGTAAGAAAATTTTATTAATCCAAATAATTAGGCATAGCCCAAGTACACAGGGAATATACAAGAGACAAACCTAATTACAAACTAAGCGTTGTGAAAATCAATATAAAATTCATTAAAGCTAGTCTCATTCAATACAATGGCTGAAGCCCAAAATAACAATGTATGATAGAAAAAGTCCCTAAACCCTCCCATTGATCATTCCCCATTGTCAAAGCAACAACCATTCCTTTCATTCCATATACACCACATTAAGCATAGTGGCACCATCTTCCAAACAGCTACAATTTGATAATTACCCTGAATTCCTCTCTAGCATAACAATAAGTCAACCGCCCTCTTAGGCATGACCCAAGCAATGCCAAGCCTAGAGAAGATTTCATCCCATAGAGCCTTAACCACTTCGCAGTGAAGAGGATGATCCACTATTTCTCTATTTCTTTTACACATAAAACACCAATCTATTATAAAAAATCAACGCTTTCTCAGCTTGTCAATAGTCAATATTTTCCCATGGGAAGCCAGAAAGCTGAAGAAAGCAACCTTAAGCGGAACATTACTCTTCCATATGCTCTGCCAAGGGAAAACGGTAGAAGGGTGAGGCGAGATAACCTTGTAGAAGGATCTGACCTAGAATTGCTTGTTCTCGGAATGAGTCCAAAGCAGCTTGTCTTCCCCTTCAACTTTAAGATTCAACACATATAGTGCCCTATAAAATGTTGTAATATCTCCCACCTCCCAATCTTGAACAGATCTAATGAACCTCACCGACCATTGGGGAGAACCAGCTGAAATGACCATGTTGTCGACCACCAAAGCCTCCTTGTCCAAAGCAATCCTATAGAGATAAGGGAAAGTGTTCTTCAAGGCGATATCTCCACACCAAGTATCGGACCAGAATCTTATTTGTGTGCCCCTTTCCACCTCATATAAAATGATTGGAAAAACTTCCCATCCAGTCTGAATAAATTTCCACACTCCCACCCCATATGCTCCTCTTATTTCATTAGAGCACCATCCTCCCCAAATGCTCCCATATTTGACTTCAATGACATTCCTCCAAAGTGCATCCCCTTCCTGATGATACCATCATAGCCATTTCTGTAATAGAGCAGAATTGAAGGTTTTCAACTTTTTAATCTCCAAACCGCCACAAGATAAAGGGGTATTGATTTTATCCCACTTGATCAAGTGGAATTTTTTCTCGTCCTCTATGCCTCTGTAACACCCCGCTCCCAAGTTTAAAAATAAAATCACTTTTAGAAATTCTCGGGGAAGTCAGAATGCTACCACTGAACTTGATTTAAAACATTTTTCTTTAATTCTAAACAAAGCGCCAAATACAAAGATTCCTTATAAAAAAATATAGTCATTCTGTATTAAAATATTGAAATCATAAATGAGTGCGCTAAATCATTTATTAAAATTTCTCAAAATATGTGTCATAAAAATCATAATTTAAAATTTTTGTACATGATCTAAATCACTATCACACCTCCCTAGACTAAGTCTCGTTCTGCAACTCTACCTTCATAAATATTCCGACCTAGGGTGGTTTAAAAACATTAAAACAAACTAAAATGAATAGACAACTCAATAAGAAACTCATCATAACGTAACATACTTAACATAAAGTTTTCATAAAATATTTCATGCTGAGAATTAAAATCATGAATATTCATATATATGTTGATGACATGTATAACATATCTATCTGAATTAATTGACTGGTCTAATTTATCTGACTGATCTAACTGGCCAACAAACTTAACCTTGTATTCGAGATTGTGCACCGGCCCCACATCCCGCGGTCATAAGGAGAATTGTTAATAGTATTCTGGCATACTATGGTGGACCACAATTGAGTCTGTGACTTACATATCCACCCTGAAACTGTATTGGTACCATGCATTTGAATGGACATCTGATTAAACTAATCTGATCTTATCTTATCTTACACTAGAACTTAAGATAGCTTATGTATCTTATGCGACGTGAGATGCATAATATATACATAGCTATAATATGCGAAATGAAATATAATGAATGACGTGCTTGCAAATATCATGACATGTGTGGTACATAAACATTGGCTTGTAAAGAACTCGCTTTAATAATAATATATATAACTGACTAATGTATGTTAATCTTAATTTATGATCAAGTTGCTTACCTTGTAGTGTTGATTCCTAATATTTCTGACACAAAATCGATAACGATGAGATGGAGGGACGACAGTGGTTGTGATTAGGAGGGAGGAAGAGATGATGGTAGCCTTGCCGTGTTTCATGGTGGGGGGAGATGAGGCTACAGCATGCTGAAGGTAAAAAGAGAACTAAAAACAAAAAGTCTAGGCTTGAAGAGGTAGGTGCACATACAATGCATGAGACTATTTATAGAATGGTATGGGTTGGGTTTAGGAATTTTACGGTGAAGAAGATTCTAAAAGTGTAATCCTCGTGTGTTCGAAATTAAAAACATAATCTAGTAGTTCATTTAATGTAGAATTGGGAGTAACTGAGACTATGTAAGGAACTTCAATTAGTGATATTTTAAATTGAAACAAACTTCTAATAGACGATTTTTAAATTCTAAAATAAATCTAACTCGTTCAATAAATATTAAATGGGATTTAACATAATTATTAAGTTAAATTAAAACTCTTAATCAATCTTAATAATTTATCTCTCGTAAGCTTATCCAATATGGCCCATTAAATATAATTTTTTTTTTTGATAAGTAAACAAAATTTTATTAAACCATAAATTAGTGAATTACAAAGTAAGAATGCCCTATCTAAGAATGGGCATTAGAAACTAAAAATTCATGAAAGTTTATGCCATTAAAGTCCACAGCAATGGCCCAAGTACAAAGAGTCCTAAAAAATAAAACTTTCAGCTCCTCCATAGATCTCTCTGTCTTCAAACGTCCTCTCATTGCGCTCCTGCCACAAACACCACATAATACAGGTAGGGATCATCTTCCACACCGCTTTGATCTAACGTACACCTCGAATCGATGTCCAGCAAGCCAATAAATCCAAGACGGTTTCTGGCATAACCCATGCTATGTCTATTCTTATGAACACCTCGTCCCAAAGAAACCTGGCTACCTTGCAATGTAACAGTAGATGATTCACCGACTCACCCCCTCTTTTACACAAACAACACCAGTCTGCAATAATTATCCCCCTCTTTCTCAAATTATCCGTAGTGAGAATCTTGCCTAAAGACGCTGTCCATACAAAAAATGAAGCTTTGGGAGGGGCCTTATGTCGCCAAAGCCTTCTCCACGGAAACTGTAACTCAGGCCCATGTGTGAGAACCTTATAAAAGGATCGAACAGAGAAAACTCCTTTCACTACAGGGTTCCACCACAAATCATCTTCATGCTAGATATTTGGTCGACAAGAATACAAGAGACTAAAGAATTCTGTAAACTTCCCCATCTCCCAATCTTGTGCCGCCCTGTTGAAATTGATGTTCCAGTGAATAATACTTCCTGAGATACCCATAACCTCCGCCACTGTGGCATCTTGTGCACTTGCGATCACATAAAGAATAGGAAACAGATCTTTTAACGCACTATTGGCACACCATGCATCATTCCAAAATCTGATCTTGGATCCCGTACCCAACTGCAACCTAGTATGATGCTTGAAGGCCTCCCATCCTCTTCTGATGTGTTTCCATAGCCTCGTTCCATAAGCCCCTCTAACTTCTCTAGTACACCATCCCTCCCCTAGACCACCATATTTATTCTGGATTACTAATTTCCATAAAGCTTCTGGTTCCTTGATATATCGCCACAACCATTTACCAAGTAGCGCTCGATTAAACAATCTCAACTTTCTAATGCCCAAACCCCCACAAGAGATAGGACGACACACCGTCTCCCACTTAACTAGATGGAATTTGAACTCATCTCCTAATCCTCCCCACAGAAAATCTCTCTGTATCTTCTCAAGTCGACTCGCCACACTTGCCGGTATAGAGAATAAGGATAAAATATAAGTGGATAAGTTAGAAAGTGTACTTTTGATTAAAGTAATTCTGCCCCCTTTCGATAAATACATTCTTTTCCACCCAGCCAGTCTTCTCTCTATTCTTTCAGTCACTGTATCCCAAATTGAACCAGCCCTCGAAGCTTTACCCAAAGGTAGTCCCAAATATGTCATGGGAAGTGCCGCTATCTTGCATCCCAAAATACCAGCCAACTCCCGTGGATTCTGAACATCTCCAATCGGCACCAACTCGGATTTATCATAATTTACTTTCAGGCCTGATGCCACTTCAAAACAAAGTAGCAATGCCTTTATAGCCCGTAACTGGTCTTGATCGGCCTCACACATAATCAAAGTATCATCTGCAAACAACAAATGTGAGATCGTGATACTCCCCCTACTCGGAGATCCAATCTGAAAACCTCCGACAAACCCATTAGCCAACAAAGCCGATATCATCCTGCTTAATGCCTCCATAACAATAACAAAAAGTAAAGGAGATAACGGATCCCCTTGTCTCAAACCCCGAGTACTCGGAAAGAAACCCTCTGGACTTCCATTGATCAACACTGAGAACCTTACTGTGGATATACACCAACTGATCCAAGACTTCCACCTTTCTCCAAACCCACACCTACCCAATAGATATAGGAGAAAATCCCAATTAACATGGTCGTACGCCTTTTCCATATCTAACTTACACATAATCCCTGAGCTCCCAGCCTTCAGTTTGCTGTCCAGACATTCATTGGCAATGAGAACCACATCAAGAATCTATCTACCCTTAACAAAAGCATTTTGAGGCTTAGTAACAATCTTCCCCACAACTTCACTTAGCCGATTAGCAAGCACTTTTGAAATAATCTTGTATACTCCATTCACCAAGCTAATAGGTCTAAAATCTGAAAATCTCACTAGCCCCTACCTTTTTAGGGATTAATGCGAGGAAAGTAGTGTTGAGACTTTTCTCAAATTTTTCAACTGAGAATAACTCCTGAAACACCTTCAATAAGTCTTCTTTAATCACCTCCCAGCATTCTTGGAAAAAACCCATAGAAAAACCATCAGGACCGGGCGCCTTATCTTTTACCATTTTCCTTACTACCTCATACACTTCTTCCTCCTCGAAAGCCCTCTCCAACCTAAGTGCTTCCTCTGGCTCAATAGAGTCAAAACTCAAACCATCCAGAGTAGGTCTCCACCCCTCGTGCTCAGTAAGAAGCTTTTCAAAAAAGTTAACCACATGGTCTTGAATTACCACTTCATCTCTACACTCTACTCCCTCAATTTTCAGCATCTCAATATTATTATTTCTTCTATGAGAATTTGCAATTCTATGAAAGAATTTCGTGCTCTGATCCCCTTCCTTTAACCAAAGTGATCTTGACTTCTGACGCCAAGATATTTCTTCTTGTAAAATTATCCTCTCAAGCTCTGCAACAAGTACATTCTTCTTTGCTTGCTCCTCCTCATTAAGTGGCCTCCCTTCTTGCAATCTTTCTAGATCCTGTATTTCCATCCACTTGGTGCTTTTGTTCTCCCCTATATTTCCAAAAGACTGTTTGTTCCACTCCTTTAGATCTCTTTTTAAGGCTTTCAGTTTGTTCACAAAAATAAAGCTGGGTGTACCCTCGTAATGATATGACATCCACCATAGTTTCACTCTCTCCACAAAACCTTCTGTTTTCAACCACAACTCTCTCCACAAATCCTGTATTTCTTGTGGGGATGTTGTAATGACCCGGACCAATAATTATAAGGAAGGAATATTGATAATTTTTATTGAATGATTTCTCAACTCTAATTTTTGAGCTGGATTTGGTTGATTTACCTCTGGCAGGAGACTTCACCTAGTCTAATAGGAGGGCCAGGTCCAGGCTAGACAGATTTATTTTCTCCCCTTCGTGGGAGGCCAATTTCCTAACTTGTGCCAAAAACGTCTCCCTCTACTATGCTCTGATCACTTCCCCCCCTCTTATTGGATTGTGGGGGCCTTCACGAGGGGCGGACATACATAAAAAAATTATATATATAATAGAAATACAAGTTATGATTGCAAGGATTGACATGAAATTTACATTACTCAAATGATTAAACTAGGATTTTGTTCAAATCATCCCATATAAACTTAAAACTATACCATGAACTCGCAACAAAATTGTAACACCCCCCAAGTCACATAACCTATATTATAAAAAGACTAGTCAATGATACAAGTGGAGCCACATGGAAACATTATAAAGACCAAAAACTTCTCCTTCCCAAGCAATGTAGAATCTCATGCACCACCTACCATTATCAGAATGGAATATCACAATCTCCCCCTTATATTCCCGACATTCTCGTCGAGCCAGTCCGTCGTAAGTGGCACCACTCAATTGGGAATATTTCTAGTTGAGATAGGCTCTTATACCATTTGTAACACCTCAATGGAAGGTCCAAGCCACATGGCCTATACTCCAAAAGAACTAGTCAATAATACAATTATTGAAACATTATAAAGTGCAAAAATTTCTCCTTCCCAAACAATGTGGGATCTCATACGCCACCTACCCTTATCAGAATGGGGTATCACAAAAATTGAAGAATCATCAATAAGGAATATTCCCAACACTAGCAACAGGGACAAATTGTAATGAATCAAAACACATGTAAAGCTTTCACAATTTTTATTTTTTATTCTACTTTTGGAAGGGGGGAGGGGGTTAGTAATCAACAAAATGAATGCCATACAAGTTTCGTGTCATTGGACTTTTCATGTTCAACACATGCGTCCAGCAAAATATAAAAATTTTTTTCAATTGGACATTTAGCAAAATATACAAATAACAGGCATGTATGTGTTCATGCATGAATGCATGAGAGCATACATCTAAACATATGAGCACATACACATGCCTGTAGACATGTATTTGTATGCCAGTATGAAAAAATACAAGCCTGCATCAATGCTTACATGCATAATGTACACCAATCCTCTGTACATCATAATGAAAACAGTATACCAATTAATAAAGCAGAGTGGACAGAGGAAAAAAACAGAACGTACTGGTATTTCAACTTTGCCAACTGGCCACTCAGACTAAGCCTTTCTTCAGCAATATTCTGTGCAGCCTTGAGTTGATTTTCTTCGTATTCACGAATGTTTGCCACCCCAACAGATTCACTGAAGTCTCTGTAGATGTGGTCAACAATTTCATTGATCCTCTTCTCCAGCTTCTTAATTTGAACACTCCTTTTGTCAACAGCACTTTTTAGCTGCATGCAAAAAACAAAAACAATTGCAGTCAGTTGGGTGAAGAGATATACAACAACAGCCTTGATGGAGAGTGATATTTGTCATGAAATTACTTTCTGCAGTTCAGGATTTATACGATTGATTTCTTCTTCAATATTCTGCTTCTCCTGCTGCAAATTTGCAAGTTTGTCCTCGATGCTTCGCTGGAAGAGAATTTTTCAGATAATCAATCTACCACAAGGTGCTTTAATCACAAAAATAAAAACAAAGCGTTACCAAAGTACGTGTAGTATTTGCACAACCAAAACCAACAAAACCTTATCAGCTTATGCAACTTGCTGAAATGAGACATACAAAATGTTTTTCCACCCATGGCATTTGCTAAACCACAGCTGAAGATCAATAAATAGCCTTAACACCAAATCTCTTCAATCTTATTATCATTCCAAGAACTGCCATATTTCAGCTCTATTACCATTCTCCAAAGGCTGTCTCTCATTAGCATAGCACCATAACCACTTCTCCAATATGACCCAGTAAAAAGGAATTGACAGTGTAGCAGTTTGTACTACTCATTATTTTGAAGTAAACAAAATTTGGTAAACAAATTTTTATTGATCAAAAGAGTGGGCCAAAACCAGTATACGGGACATATACAAGAGAAACGCCTAAGCGTGCTGGTTTAGTGACACAAGGAATTCATGGATGGTCATGCCATGAAAATCAATTACAATCGACCAATGGAGTAAAGTATTGAAAAAAAAAATTCTAAGCTCATGATAAATAGATATTGTTTTGACCATTATGATAACTTTTGACAACGAAGTGTATCCCTGAATGGGAACAGGCAATCTCCAAATTATCTTCCGCGAGTAAAATTTTAAATAACTCTTTCTTCAGAAGTATAAATAAGATTTTTTTTTTCAAATGTAATAGAAAAATTTTATCACTAACAAATGCAAAAGCATAGCCCAAGTAAACCAACAAACACCTAATTAGATATAGAAAAAAGATCCCAGAAAATCGTGAAAACTCAGGTCATTAAAATCTACAGCAGCTGCCCAAAGGAACAAAGTACATAAAAAGAAAACTTTTAGTTCCTGTCATCAGTTCATGGTTCTCAAAATTTCTTTTTCCTTTCCCTCAAAAAACGTCACACTGGACAGATAGGAACCATCTTTCATGCTAATGTAATTCATGAACTACCCCATATTTCTCCCCAATTGGCAAAGAGGTCTACTATTCTTCTGAGCATAATCCAAATCAAGTCAACTCTACCAAAAAAGTCATTCCACAAGGCTCTGGCACTTGCATAGAAAGGGTCACTGAAAACTGCCCTGGAGAACCTAATAAAATATTAAAGAGGGAAGGGATGCAGAAGTCAAATACATGGTGCCACCACACAAAAAGACTTAAAGGATGACAAAGGCAAATCAGCAATCCAAACTAATTGTACAAGAATCAAGTTGCATAAGGGAATATGTTTAGAGTGTATGCTACATGGACGTGGGCTCAAGTGTCGAATACGAGTACATGTCCAAGTCTGAGTATTTGATTCACCAAACATTTAAAACTTTGGGAACAGGAACAAGGATCCGGATCTGGGTACAGCTACAAGTGGGTAACCACATTAGAGTAACAGAGAACATAACGTAAAAATTAGTTACTGAAGTTACCTTTTCGATATCTGCATACTGAATCTTCTTTTCTAGTCCACTAATTTTCCCAGAAGCTTCAGACTCTTTTACCTGCATCTCTCTAATAGAACCAAGCTCTTCCAACTCCAACTCGAGCTGTTCCTTCAATTTCTGACATCCTACAGGACAGTAACAGCAATGCTACAGGCAAACTCCAAAATAAACTTTTAATACTTTAATCATCCCATGCTTGACTTGAAATTGTCACAGGTGAACCAACCTTCAATCTTTTTATCATCCCACTTGTTTGACCTTGCTTCCATTCCACCACTTGAACCACCAGTCATCGTCCCAGACTTGGTGAGCAGAATTCCATCAACAGTCACAACTGATTGAAGCACAAATAACTAAGTTTTAAACCAAAATCAATTTGATAAGATGGAACAAGTAAATAATGTAAAGTCATAATTACCTTTAAACCTCTCACCACTCCAGCTTAGAACCTTTGCCTCAGCAAGGTCGTCACAAACAAGAATATTTCCCACAGCAAATAGAACCGCCTTCTCCAAGGCAGGATCAAACGTGTAGTGGTTAAGGTTCACAAACTCTAGGCATTCATTTATACTCTTGTACTACACGTAGTATTTCTGGATGAAATGAAAAATATAGGGGCAACATACAAAACAGATCATAAGTTATGGGAGCACAGAATCATAACAAAGTTGCAATGGGTGCTGCACTCACCATCAAATTAAGATCATTTTTTTTTTTATGACGGGGGAACAACCCCCACGGCAAAGCCCTTAGAACTCACCCATGGAACCTAAACCCATAGGGAGACTAACACAACAACCCACCGCCATGGCCTCCCCACTTAAATCACACTTTGATCCTAGAGGGAATCGAACCTGTGACATGGGGCTCATGCACACAAGTTTACTTGGGCTACCCATGGGTGGGTGCCATCAAATTAAGATCATAGTGTAGTATAAATAGATATCTAACAAGATTTATGTCAATGAACATGCATGAAAGTACGACTGGCAGCATGTATAAGTAAAAGTAAACAAGTTTTATCAAAGGATATTGGATTACATCAAAGACCAGCTTTGCAGTACCGCCTAATGTGCGCAATCTCTCAGTTATTGGCTTCACACGAATTGATTGAAGAGGTATAAATGTCTGAGGAGGTAGCCTTTGTTCTTTCAAGTACTATAGAGAAGCAAGAGAATTGACAGTTGTATTGTTATTCACAAATCCAATAATCTCAATCAACTCAATAAAAGTTAAATTGATAAATTTCTTTGAAAGTTAAGACCCTACATAAATCATCTCAATAATCTCAATCAACCTGTACATAAACGATAGACCAAAGTTGGGTTATTAAGAAATCAGTGGAAAGTTATGACTTCAGCTAACCATATTTGAAAGTTACCTTGGAAAGCAGTTGAATAGAATTCAGTACCATCATCTTGAAGAGAAAAGGGGGGGTCAAGAGGTATTGGTTTTCAGTAAGCCCAAATGGTTATATAAATATTATTTCCCAGCTATATTTGCTAAGTTTCCTTCCAAACACAAAAAACTGCTGATGGAAGTAAAATAAGTGGTCACATCAATAACTTAAAAGGCCAATGCAACTGGGTAAACAACAAATTAGAAACTTATTTTAGTACCTTGATGCATTCCTTCCCCGTATTTTCATCCTCTACTACTACTGCATCCATAAATTTACCCATAGCCACAGTAACAGCAAGATTATATTTTTTCTGCGTTGGCCTACAAAGATCTGTCATGCGACCATGGACTCCCTGAAACAGGCGTTTGAGAGTCTCAACTGCTTGAGACAACCTGGCATCCCTCTCATTTTCATATCTATCTGCCTTCAATTCGCGCAGTTGATCTTCTGTTTCAGTCAGCCTTTTTTTCAAATTTCCATATTTAGATCTGTAAGGGCAAAAGAAATGAATAGGCATAATGTTTGAAGAAAGGAAAAGGTCAATAGAAAAGATCAAATCTAAGGAACACACAGAAGAAGACGGCAAAAGATATACAAGCCATAGGCTAAAAAGAATATACTAATCAAATGAATATATTAAAAGGGAAAAGGCTCTGTCTTTAAAAAAGCATCAACGAAACAAGTATACCAACAAACCACATACCTGTCATTTCGATGTTTGTCTTGCATCGCACGCAGTTGATTCTTAAGTTCTTCAAGGTTAGCCTTATGTTTCGCAGATGTATCAGAAATCTTTTTCAGTCTTGCTTGCATTTGTTCATGCTGTGAGTCCAGTTCACGCTCTCGATTTTTAAGCTGTTGAAGATTCTCTTCCAGATTCCTTTGAACTTCAGTATCAGCATGTTGTTGTCTGTCCAGAACTTCTTTCTCATCTCTTAGCTTTGCAGTTTTCATCCCAGCATCCTCCTTACTGTAACATCAGCATTCCAATAGGAATTAAAAGCCTCTTAAAAAAACAGAAAATTCATAGATAAGCTATCTTGTTATGTAGAATAAAGAAGTAGAAAGATTTTCAGTAATCTATTTTTTATCGGGCAAGGAAGGAAGCAAGCGATATGATATGCAGCTGCTATGGAAAAAACTACTAGAGGATAAACTACCACAGACCAATCTATGCACCTACTGCCAACTGACAAGATCCACGGTAGTTTCTGGAATTTATCTAATAACCATTATGTATGACTGCCATCAACAAGTGAAATGCCCACATGCAAAACATACTAAATACATAAGAACATTACGCAAAACTTCACTCACCAAAACCATGGACAATGCTAGAGAATGCCATTGCACAACTAATTCCAGCCAACAAGAAACTTTGCTTAGCACAGCGCCTTGATTTGTTCTAGGATGCTTATGGGTAATGAAAAACCACATTACAACCTAAAACAGTTCCTCAAAGCAAATAGTTTGGCGCACGATTCTTAATAGGCACACACTGCAGTTGCCATTGAAGTAAAGGACACACTAAAGAACTTTTTACCTTCAAAAGGAATCGAGGAACCAGCAGTACAACCTATGTTTGACCAAAAACAATCATACAGGATCATCTAAAATCCACAAAATGTATCTAAGCCAGCAACAATGAAAAGATAAAGTTCTAAAAAAATTCCGTCCTAAAAGCATTTGTCACTTTGTGATAAGTAGACAAGAAAAGAAAAAAAGATGGGAGAAGACACAACAAAATCACTTTCATCCCATATTAAGCCAAAGAAGAAAGAAACAGCAAGCCGCCATCTTTTGTCGTTACACTATGGCATCCTCAACCTATATTTGAGTTGAGACAAATCTTGTCAACATCAAACCCTACATGGAAAAATGGAACCAACGGAGTCAGAATGTAATTTATGCTTAACTCTAGAAAAATGGTCATTTGGACTCCCATCACCATACTCTACACAAATTGGGAACAGGTACAAGGAATTCCATTTGGTTTAGATTCACATAAACATGTTTTTTTGTTTTTTGCAATTCGGAGCCTGTTTGACTTAGATTCCCATAAACAGCTATTTGACAATGGCCCTTCCATCAATCCACCCTTAGGGAGGAAACCCCGGACACACAAACCCAACCACCCAAAAACAGTTTTTTTTTTCAAAGTAAAAAATCCTAATTAATGAGTGCCAAGGGCACAACCCAAGGAATAGTATACAATCTCTTACTTATCAAAAAAAAAAAAAAAGGAATAGTATACAGAATGCAATTTCAATTCAATGCAACAACAATTACTTATCAAAAAAAATAAAAAATCAATGCAACAACAATTCCCTCTTCATTCAACAAATGATGAACACTTCAATTATCTTCAATATGCTCAACTTTTGTAACGACCAAAGGAAAGTCCAAGACATGTCCAGATATGTACTCTAAACAGACTACTCGAGGCTACCATTGAGGTCCCTTAGAATCATAATAAACCACAAAACTTCTCCCTTCCATGCAATGTGGGATCTCATTCACCACCTTCCTATATTAAATCTAGGCATTACAACTTCTCCATTCACTTTTGAAGACACTCTCATATGAAATAAACAAGTGACAGATGAACACCACCAACACTACCTAATTGCATTGATTCCTTAGTATCACATGCATGTTTTGCCCCTTCCCTCTGAATAATCTTTTACTTATCCAGAAAACCTATGAGTTTCTTCTCAGCCTCAAGATACGTTGCATTGCTCTCGGAGAATTGTATACATCAATCAACATACTCATCATGAGAAACTGCACCTTCTAAATTCAATGGTTTAATCACCGACGGTAAACCTTAACTCTACCATACATCAACAACTCCATGAAGAAAAATATATATAGGAAAATAAGTGCAAGCATGATTCAAATATGAGAGAAAACATGCATTTGAGTTCAAAATAAGTGCAAGCCTGATTCAAATATGAGAAAACATGCATTTGAGTTCTCTTATAAAATTATCCTCCCACCACCATGCAAGTAAGAACCCATAATAACAAAATGTATAAGCAATGGAAGCAAGGAGTACTTACATTCGAAAATATTCCCTCAATTCATTGTCATCCAACTTGAGCTTTTCACCACTATCACAACCTTTTGCTTGTAAATCTTCTAGCCTCGCAGTCAGATCCTGTATGCCATTCTTTAGCTCTACAATATCGCGATCATGTTTCCTCTTTTCAACTTTTTTCTTATCAAGTTCCTTCTGGAACTTCCTGATTTTCGAATTTATACGAGACATCTCCTCCTTTAGTTTTAAAAGTTCAGGTTGCTACAAACAGGGAAAAAGAAAAGTACTTCAGAAAATGAACATGAATACTTTTTTTATAAGAAACATTTTATTGATAAAAGTAAATAGGCATAGCCCAAGTACACAGGAGGTATACAAACAGCATACACCTAGTTACATAACAACGGAGCTGGAAAGGGATACAAGAAAATCATTAAAGCAAGCTCCATTGAGTACACACGAGGAAAAATGAATATGAATACTTTGACATGAACTCCAAATAATCCGCCAAATTACAAAGCATCAGTAATAATCAGGAGATGTGTCACAGATTCCACAATATTTTCTTCTATTTATGTAGATGTGGCACATGTGCCACAGTACCATTGAAAATAAAAAAACAATCATACTAAACATTTAGGCTATATTAACCAAGTTTTGCTTCATTAAGTTCAATAAAGAAGTACATAGAAGGTGTACTCGGGCTATCCCTTTTGAATTTTTAAGAAAATCTTCGATTACTTCACAAAAAAAGAACTATATAGGTGTCCAGTACAACTACTTCAACCTATGCTTCCATCCATCAAATCTCAAACCTTAATTAACGGTATCATTGAAAACATTTAATTCTAAATGCCAAACCAATTCCAACAAACACATATGTCAAAGAGGATTCCCCCTCTTCAAGTGTGGCAACTAATCCTATTTCCTAACATGGACCAAGAATTTTAAAAAAAATCACAGGTAACTAGGTGCAGAAAAAGGAGAAAACAAAAAGGACATGGATCAGTGCTGTCATGGTGGTAGTATTCATTCACAAATTCCATTTTTACCACATTTGTTAAATGATAACCACATTTTTTTAGATCTACTTGCTGACCCCATACCACATGCAACATATAGGCGTGGTGAGTTCCTAATTCTTATTAGGTGATCCTCTTGTATGCATCATATTTCACAATTTTTAATAAAATATTCAATCACTTATCAAAACAAAACATATAAGCATGGTCAGAGCCAAAATTCACACAAGGCATATCGGCAAATAATATATGATACATGAACAGAACTATTATGTCTAACCTACAATGAAAAATTGTTGTTAACCCTCCACCCTCTCCCTCCCCAAAAAAACAAAAATAAAATGGCAAAACATTGAGAGACTCACATTCTTGTCAAGTTTATTACTTCTCTCAGCAATCTTCTTTTCCAACTGTGCAATCTCTTTGGAATATTTCGACTGCTCTTTCTTCTTTTTACCTGCTTCACGTTCATACTTTTCTAGATCTTTTATAACATCTTCGCGGCTTTTCACTTCGTCTTCAAGCTCCTCGGTTGTCCTTGCAATGTCTTTTTCTATATTGGACAATTGCCATAAGAAGTGTTCTTTCTTCAAAGATTTCTGAAGGATAAGAAACAGGACGATAATGAAGGAATATTTTTTTTGATAAGGATGATAACGAAGGAATATATCACATATAAGGTAAATCGTGAACTCTGCAGTTAGAAGATTCATAGGACATTGAGAAGAACAATAACGCAATCTTTAAGACAAAAGTTTTGAGGCCAAAGCTACTTTCGATAAAATTCCACAGTTTCTTCATTCAAGTGATTAGTATACTTATATACTTAGATATGACCATAATATAAATGTATCAATATAGGCATTCAGCACCAAGCCTAGATTGGCAGTGCATGTATCTGCGTGTGAGAGATAGTTAACTAAAATTACTTATCCAAAGAAGTAAGTTAACTAAAATTGCATATCAAATTATTATAGGAAAACAAGGAACAACAACCAAAAAGTAAAGCTTTTGAAAACCATCTAAACAAAGAGTATGAAACTTAATTACAATAGTAGAGAAGAATGATGAAACACTTTTTTTATTGGCACCGGGTGTCCGGGAAGAACATCCCAACTAATCCCGGAGGTGATGATGAAACACTTTTTTTATAGGTAGTATAAAATGAAACACTATGAAATACTTCCTAACATTTTCTTTTGGACAGGTAAAATAAATTTTATTGAAAGGAAGAAAGGCATAGTCCAAGTATACAAGAGGTATACAATGAGACACCTAATTACAAGTTAAGTACTATAAATGGGATTCAAGAAAGTCATGAAAGCAAGACCCATTGAGAACAATGGCATTAGCCCATAAAAACAAAGTGTTGAAGAAAACCCTCTTGAGTTCATCCAAGCAACGTTCCTGGTCTTCAAAGCATCGACCCTTTCCCTCCATCCAAAGGCACCACATAAGACATAATCTTTCCTAATATGCTTACAAAAAATCTTCCCTGATGTGCTCTTTTCACGGGTAAAAACCACCTTGCGGGCTCAAGAAAGCTTATTAAGGATTATTCAACTTGCAACCATATATCTTACACAACTGCAACCTTAAAGACTTCTTCTACTAGTTAGGTGTCTCTCTTTTATATTGTGCTTTTCAGCTTATTAATAAAGATCTTCTTAACCAAAAACAAACCTGCACCTTTAAGGACTAGAACTGTGGAAACCAGACATTAGGTCAGCCTATATTCGAATATGAAGAACTAACATGAAATTTACTGGGTTTCAAAGGTATGTAAGAAAACTTTTTCTGAAATATTAGCGTACACAGATGAAAGAATGAGGCCCTCTCATGAGGATACTGCCCAGTCTTCATTCAATTTCACCCAAAAACACTTTCAAGAAAATTAATATGGTCAGAACCAGATGAACATTACAGATTATGGAGGCCTAAGGAAACGACAAACTAACAACGCTAAAGAGGAACTACGGAAACTATGACAAACGAGCTGCTTATCCAATCAATAAAATATACACACACATAAAAGTAAACTGACATGCACGGATGAATATGCACACATTCCAAACTAGAACCCCACAAAGAACCGTATGATGCGCACCAATTGATTTTGCAAGCGTAGATGTTTCTCTGCTTCTTCTTTTTGTTCTTTCTTTTGCTTTCTCTCCATCACTATTGTTCTTTTTTTCTGATAAGTAAGTGCTGATTTTTCTTCAGCTGTGGCTTTCTCTTCTTCACATTTATCATAGTCTCTCCTCAGTTCATCAGACCCAGATATCTGCTCAAGAAGTGCAGTAAGCTCTTTAGGATTTTTAGATGCAATGGACTCCACATCACCCTACACAACAAAGTCAATTCACCATTAGGAGCAAGCATCACCTTCCAAGAAAATCACATATCCAACCCAAAATCGGCAGCAAGAAAAGAATGCTTATTCAGGCAATCAAGTAATCCCTGCAACAAACTGATCTGAACCAGACTATCATGACCTAAGACCGGTGCAAGTTCTTACAACTATCTCTTTGGAGGCTTAACCCTATTGAAACCTTTGATTTGCTTTATACAACATGAGTTCTTTTTTTTTTACAAGTAAGCAAGTTATTATACAACGAGTTCTTAGGTAGGTATTCATATGTTTTTTAATAGAATTAAGATTGTTCATCACTAAAAGGGGAGACATAAGTGATAAGCATATAAGAAGAGTATAAAGAAGTATCTCATTGGAGAGGAAAAAAGGGGTGATAGCTGAACTGGAAAATATCACTTTAATGGAGGAAATTTCTTGGAGGCAGAAATCTCGGGTTCGTTAGTTAAAGGAAGGTGATAAGTGTACAAAAAGTTTTCATCAAATGGCGAACTCTCATACAAGGAATAATGCAATTGAAGTTATTCTTTTTTTTTTTTTTTGATAAGACAATTGAAGTTATTCAAGATGGTGAAAATATTCTTTCGGATCAAGAGGCCATTAAGGAACATGCAGTCAATTTTATGAGAAGTTGTTTTTTTTTATATAAGTAAAAATTTATTAATACCAATAGGCATAGCCAAGTACATTGGATGTATACAAGAGAAAACACCTAGTTGGGGTGCAGAAAAGATACAAGGAACAATAAGCCCAACAAAGCCCTAGCCCAACAACAAACCCATCTAGGAAAATGAACCTAACAAAGCCCTAGCCTAAGCCCAAAAATGTGCCTGCCCAAAAACACCACCAGTGCACCAATGCCTATCCCACCAAACCAGATTTTTCCCATATACCAAGCCATTGTAAATTCCCCAACACACTGGTCCTACTGACAATATACAATTGGTTCTGTCTTCCCTCTGGTCCTCCCTCAACTTGAAGTACCTCCCTTATCATCATAGTTGATTACCCAAGTAAGACACTTTAGCTCTCTGCTCTTCTTAGATCTTGATTTTGTGCCAAGTACATGACCCGCGTCTATTGCAGTGAGTAGGGCTGTGAATTGGTCCTCGAATTATGAGAAGTTGTTCAAGGATGAATATTTGTGGAGACCAAAGCTAAATGGCTTTTTTTTTTAATTCTATTGACCAAGTAAGTGCAGAATGGATGGCGAGAGTTTTTGAAGAAGAAGAAGTGCTTGATGTTGTTAAAGGAATGGCAAAAGACAAGGCTCCAGGTCCGGACGGGTTTGCTATGGCTTTTTTCCAAGCTTGATGGGACATAGTGAAGGAAGACATTATGAAGGTTTTTCTGGAATTTCATTCTTTTATGAAATTTGAGAAAACTTTCAATGCTACTTTTATAGCTTTGATTCCTAAAAAGTGGGCGCAGCAGCTATGCGGGATTTCAAGCCAATTAGCTTGGTTAATGAGGTTTACAAGATAATATCTAAGGCGCTGGCTAATCATATGAGCGTGGTGATGGAACAAATTGTATTGAAGTCACAGAATACTTTTGTTTGTGAGAGGGAGACAATACTAGACTCAATTTTAATAGCTAATGAATGTTTGGATTATAGAATTAAAATGGGTGAATCTGGAGTTTTGATTAAAATGGACATGGAAAAGGCGAACGACCATGTTTGTTGGGACTTTCTATTGTATTTACTCGGGTGATATGGTTTTGGTGAGAAGTGGTGTATGTGGATTAAGCATTGTATTTCTACGCCGGGATTTTCCATATTGGTGAATAGCAACCCGGTTGATTTCTTTAATAGTTATCGTGGTTTGAGACAGAGATCCGCCATCTCCTTTCCTTTTTGTTCTTATCATGGATACTTTGAGTAGAATGATTGAAGCGGCGGGAGGAGGTAGCTTTTTGTTGGGTTTGGGCTGGGCTGTTATTCTCGGAGTAGTGTAAAAGTCTCTCATTTCCTTTTCACCGACAACTAATTAATTTTTAGTGAAGCTAATCAAGAACATCTTTGGTCTTTAAGAGATCTTTTATTATGTTTTGAAGCTGTTTTGGACCTTAGAATTAATTTAACCTAGTCTGAAATTGTTCTGGTGGGCTCAATTGCAAATATTTCAGATTTGGCTAATATCTTGGTGTGTAAAATATCATCGCTGCCTCTGAGGTTATCTTGGTCATCCCCTGGGCGCTCCGCACAAATCTGTTTTGATTTGGGATGGAGTGATTGAGAAGATTGAGAGGAGGTTAGCCAGATGGAAAAGGTTATATTTGTCTAAAGGGAGTAGAATCACTTTGATAAAGAGTACGTTATCTAATCTTCCAACATATTTCATTTCTCTCTTTCTTTGCCGGCTCGGGTTTCTATTAAAATTGAAAAGATTTATAGGAATTTCTTCTGGGGGGGTAAAGGGGAGTAAATAAAATATCATTTGGTGAGTTCGGATAAGGTATGTCAACCGATTTCAAGTGGAGGTTTGGGAGTGCGAAATTTGAGGCTTTTTTTTTTTTTTTTATAAGTACTAAACTTTTATTGATCAAATGCAACTAGGCAAAGCCCATGTACACAGGTAGTAAACAAAAGAGACCCCCCTAATTACTCTAGCAAACTGAAAAGAAAGTAAAAACTCATGAACATTCCCTCCCTTTAATACGAAATTTGAGACTTTTTAATAAAGCTCTTTTTGGGAAATGGTTATGGAGATATCATTTAGAGAGGGATTTACTAGTTTGTTGGAGAGGTGTAGAGAAGAATCAACATATTGCAGCCATATGGATAATGATTCCTTTGTGCTTGATGTGGTGTTTATGGCTAGAGAGGAATGGGAGATGTTTTGAAGATAAAGAACAATCACTGAAAGAAATTAGGGAATTGTTTTTCAAAACTTTATGTTTTTGGGCTAAGGCTATTGTAATGAATGGTGAAGATATATTCTGGATTTATTTTAGTCTGTTCTGTCTTTTTAGCTACTGTATGTAGGTATTTCCTCTTGTATACCTCCTGTGTACTTGGGCTATGCCTATTCTTGGTAATAAAACTCTTATTAATTATCAAAAAAAAATTCCTGTGTACATGGGCTATTGCCCATCCTTATTATTCTATAAAAGTTTGATAAAAAAAGGAGAATATAAATAAGTCCCTAAAGAATTGCCATCAAAGGTACTCAATCAACAATGTCTGCGCATAAAGGAGAAGAGACAGCAGATTCAATTTACCACTGGTTCAAAGATTGTAAAATCAAGGATTTCGGCTCAAAAGTAAGCAACTCAACTCCCTAAAAATGCAGTCATTTTTTTCTTCCCAAAACAACTACATAAGGCAAAGAGAGTCAGCAGTGCAAATAAAACTGCTTCTATGCAAAATTATGATATGATGGTATAATAGAGATATATACCACGATGTTGAATGGTATTTTAAGACAATAAATTCATACCAATTTAATCAGATATATGATTATTAAGCAATATATTCAAATTAAATTAGATGTATCTAATTAAAAAGAACATATTAATTTAATTATATTTTGGCCTCTAAAAATACAAATAATCCATTTTAGATATAATAATTTTCATACTACAAAGTTGAACATTTTATTTTTTTTATACAAGTACTACAATATTAAACAATACAGCCATACATTCATACTAACTTAAGACATATTAGCCGAATTACAAAAGATAAACAACAAAACAAGTAACATTCAAAAATACGGAGGATGGTATAACCCTTAAAAACACCTTTTTTAATAGGTAGTCAAGGAGTTTTATTCATACGAAAAGAAAGGCATAGCCCGAGTACAAAGGATAACCCCTAAAAACACCTATAACCCAATACATTCATACTTTAATGTTGAACAAACCCAGAAAAGTCAATACCACAACCCCGTTTATAAGTAATGGGCTCCACTCAATGGAACATGGATATTATTCGCAGCCCTCAAAATACTTAAAACGGAAAGAATATGTCAAATCCAAAAATGGTATAAAGACAGACAGAGGTTTAAGAAATAAACCTGAAAGACCAGGAAATTCCGGGCCTTGACTAGAATCCCAAGATCCCTGAGCTTGGCATTATAGATATCCCAAGTCACGGTCGTCCCGTCGACCCGGTACTCGCTGCTACCAGAGCTCGTAATGCTTCGCGTGAAGTGAAGCTCCGAGCCGTTCCCAAGCTGGTAGACCAAACGGACAAAGGCTCGGCGGCCCTTCTGGTCCTTCTCCTTGTCGTCGTAGGCGTAGATCAGATCCTTGAGCTGAGCCCCACGGAGCTGTCCTGTGCGTACGCCGAGGACAAAGCTAATGGCATCCATGAGATTGGACTTGCCAGCGCCATTGGGGCCAATAATCGCCGTGAAGTCGTAAAAGGGCCCAATTGTCTGGATGCCCTTGTAGGACTTGAAGTTCTCGAGCTCTAATCGGAGGATTTTGCCTGGGGAGGCGAGGGACGGCATCCTTTTGCTAAACCCTGGGGTCTTGGAGTGGGAAGGGATGGTTAGGGTTTCTGAAGAACGGGAAATATTGATGGAGAAAGGTGAGAGTTTCCGGGGAAAGTGGAAGTTTGCCGAGTGAGCGTGGTCTGAAAGGAGAGAGGTTTTGGTTCTGTGGAGGGAATTGGCGGGAGGAAGATTTTGGGAAGATGGGGGGGATTTTAGGGAGGGTGATGATGAGTAACCATCTTCGAAAGACGAGAGAGAGAGAGAGCGCGCACAAAATAAAAGGACGATTTTCTTTTTGTATTTAATATTTAGTATTTACAAGCAATTTTAAAAAAAGTTTCCGTTGCCGGGACTCGAACCCGGGTCTCTCGGGTGAGAGCCGAGTATCCTGACCAACTAGACTACAACGGATTTATGGACGTTGAGTGGAAATAATTTTTAATTTAAACCATAATAAAAAGTTTCCAGACCTTACAGAATCTTATGTAATAAAGATATAAGATTTCGAATCAACGGTAAAAAAGATAATCAGTTGTAATATAGGACCGCAAGTGAAAAAAAAAACCACCATAGGTAACTCCAATAGAAAAACACTACTCAACCTCCGATTCCCTAACCGCACTCCACACTCTTAACGTGGCTAAATCAGGTTCTCCACCACGTCACGATTTACTTCATTCTCTCTCGTTCTCCCTCAGTGCTCTCTCCCTCATACCTCTCAACTCTCCACTCTCCCTCTCGAACTATTCTCTTTCTCACCCCAATGCCCTCACCCCATAAACGCAGTCTCTCACCCTAGAAAAATTCCTCCTCTCACTTGACGCAGTACTCTCCATCTGGATTTACTGGAACAACTAACTCAAAGCCCTTCTCTCTCTTTCTCTCTCACCCCGCTTCTCTTCCCCCCTTCAACATTGAGCTGCTGGACCTTTGTGTCAATGTTGCGTCTCTCTCTCTCTCAGAGTAACAGCTAGAATACCAGCTGAAGCCATTCAGAAATGGTGAAACTTTCGAATCCGTATGGAAATGTTGAACCCATAGCAGAAAATATCCAAATGTTCTGACGACACGAAACTCCCTACTCACGAAATTTGTTTTCCACAAAATAAAATTTCAAAATGCCAAAACACAAGTTTTGCTTTCGTTGATTTTTCTCCCTAAGATTTTTGGAGAAGCGAATAAGAACGCCGAGGGGGGGAGAATTGAAATGAACCTTCTAGCACTCTCCCCACTCTTTTTTTTTATTATTTTTTAAAGGAAAAAGAAAGCCACGTGCGCTAAAGTGGAGAGGGTGCTTGAACAGTATGTAGCTAGGTAGCTAAACTCTAGATTAAAAGGATCGTTTTAACCAAAAGGTGACTAGGTGTGATTGATAAGTGAATAGTCTTGTACTATTTTATTATTATCGATTATTATTTACATATTAATTAAGATCATTTCAGCATCTAACCGTAGTCTAAAATAAAAGTTAAAATATGGATTTTATATTGGAGCATAGTTTATAAAATGGGGTACATAAAAAAACTTGGTGTCAGATTTTGATCCATAGGTGAATGCTGTTTACTTCTCAACGATAATTGTGAGTTACAATTTTTTTTTTTTTGTTTAAGAATCAAATGATACTTCATTCATCACGAAGAAACAAAATGTAACACAATACATGAATACAAACACACTTAATAAATACATTAAGCCTGTAGGCAACTTCCAGCTTCTACTTCAAAGCTAGCTTGAAGAGTTACAAGTTAAATTCCTTCAAATGGGCTGTCAATAGAGATTATAGTTGGGTTGTTCACATTCTACCCTCCTCATTCAATAATTGAATTTTGCGTGATAATAAGATAAGATAAAAAATTTATGAATAATAATGAAATGGTTTATGAATAGTAATAAAATAGTTTGAATTAATATTTTTATTAAATTTTAGAAAATGAGAAAGAAAAAATTAAATAAAAATACTATAAAGTTAAAATATTATTTTTTAATATTATTTTTATTTTAAAATTTAAAAAAAAAATTGAATTTTTTTTTTATATTTTATATAAAAATTTGAAAAAATTGTAATGATTAAATAAAAAAATATATAAAAAAGAAATTAAAAAATATTTGTAATTGAATAATATTTAAATGTTAAAATAAGATAAAATGAGATAAGACCAACTTCCTATCCAAACTGGGCATGTTCCGAATACTATGCTGTTTTGTCAACTGTTACTGTTTCTTTTGCCTGTTATTTTTGTTCAAGATGATCTCTTTGGGACCCTCTGAATTGCAATTTCACTCGCTTCTCCCATGGGGGGCATTTGTTCGATGTAAAATATAAAGAAAGAAAATGTATTTTATTCCGAAGTACAAGGGAGTAAGATCCCATAAAAGTTGTACACAGCCCAGAAAGGCTGTTGACAAACTATCCTGCAGAGACCACATGACTAGAGAAAACGTTCACTACAACAGTCTATATTAGATTTACCACTAACCAATTGCAATAATCTGATGCTCAAAGTCATTGGTACAAAAGGAGCCATCAGTTGTGGTGTCTAAGTTTGATCCTCATTCCTCATTTTTCTTCTCGCGGCCTGAGTCACAGCCCTCTGCTTCGGATAAATCCACAAGTGTGCTCGGGGCTATTGGTTCGGGCTTCAAGGTATAAGGCTTTTCTGGCAATTTTCCTTCAAGCTTTTGAGCAGCTTCTGACTCCTTCCTCTTGGAGGCAACTGAGTTCTCGGGCAATTCTTCTCCAGACTTTTGAGTTGCTTCCACCTCTTCATACTTGATGGGATCCGTCTTCTCCGGCTGTTGTCCTCCAGGATTTTCGGCAGCTTCCAACTGCTCATACTTGGAGATTACTTGTTGAAGCTCATCATGAAGATAAAGAGCCTCAACGAGCATCCCTTCATCATCAGTAGTGCTTTCTATTATATCCTTAATCACAGGCTGCGACTGCTTGCACTTCTCCAGCATGCTTATTGTAAGATCCTCCTGCAATAGCACAATAGCTTCTATCAATTCTTATTTCATTTTCTGCCTATACACGTCAAGGTACGAAGTTACAAGGCACTTGGATAACACAGGAAAGTAAAAAACTTCCCAGCACGTTTAGGCTCATGGACTCGAAGTAAATGCAATTAACACAAAAACATATATACAAACATCATGCACGTCCGAAAATTCTCGATGTCAATTGTCATAATTACCTTTTAGTTATGATTAGTTTACATTCTAAGTACCCAAACAATGAAAAGTTAATATCTCTACTTATGGTTATATTTAGATATCTTATGTAAGAAGATCTCCACAGAGAATGTAACATAGAATTATGCAGCACAGGAGGAAGGGGTGAACATGAACAAACTGCTGAAATTTTGGACATAATTACAACCTATTATCAATAAATATTTTTGCATTGTTATCAGAAGTCAGGATGATACCTTCAAAGGTTTTGGTTCAGCTTCAGCATCCAATATGCTGGAAAGCAGTTCAAGACTGTTTCGAGTTACAATAAGGTATTCCTTCTTCTCTTCAACTGATAGGCCTTGATAGTTAAAAGGGAATGCACTACCACCTGTATCATGCATTCCTGTGTCAGGAATAGGGTAGCTTCCGGGTGGAGACACAGGTTGTTGATGAACATATGATTCCAAGGAATACTGCATGGGGAGTGAGTTCCCTTCTTCTACTACTGGAGGTATGCTTCTTCCTTTCAAGCTCTGCCATATAAACACTCAGACAGCAGTAAACGCAACATACATAAAGGAACAATCAGAATGTAGAAAGCTGCGTTGAATTAAAAAATTAAATATATATATATATATATAAAGGCTGAGGCTAACAGATTTTCAGTTCTGCTCACTATGTTTATTTTGAACTTGGTATTTTTTTTTCTTACCAAAAGAAGGGCAGAAAATAACAGACAAGTTCAAAAATATTGAAACCCATAAAATCAACCATGAAAAACTCAATTTAGTCGTTTTTGTGAATGATTACACCCAAGCGGCATTCTGCTAAACATACATCAAATAGTTTCAGATGTGCCTTAATGTAAATTTGAGATTAGTTTGAAAGGCAAAAAAAATCCATCTACTCAATAAATTCCAACGGTATTGTGCATTTCCATCCCTAGGTTCCTGCATAGCAACGCCTAGGTAGTACTAGGCGGCTTGAGACTCCCAGTACTTCAAGTGGATGCAGGACTACGCTTGATACCCAGAAGTCACCAAACATAGCTAAGCAAAGCACAAGCACAAAGTTTCATACATAATGGACTAAGAAGAAGCTCAACATTAAAATAATTCATGGATAACTAAGAATGAAAAATACATTCTATCAATCATAAAGACAGCAGCATCCCTAACTATGAGTAGTTTTATTAAACTAAGCAACAAAATAACTTCTGTCTACTATCATAGCAGTGGGCACATAACGCTTAAGTTCTTCAACTTACTCAATTCTCATTGCATGTACTTATATATCATTTATCGTTTATCATTAATCTTAAGCATTCCTTGCTCATTGCCTTTTTTGTCGTTTGCAAGGTGCTTACCATGTAGGCCTGACGAAAGACAGGTAGATACGCCAGGTCCCCGGACTCTCCCCAAGCCCTAATCAAATCCATCGCCCTTTTCCTGTTCCCACGATCCGTCTGCGGATTATCGATCATTTTCACCATCTCATCCAACACCTTCTCCGACGCCACCTCCGAGAACACCTTCTCGCAGTTCATGGCACAAGCCTCCAACAAATCTAGGCTCAACCTTTGGCTCACCGCACCTTCCCCCCCGGAGATCTTCTTTTTTATCGACCTGACGATCTCTGTCCCGCTCAACTCCTCGCTGTTGATCATCTTGCATATCCGCAAGTTCGTCCCCCAGTTCGGCTCCTCCATGGACTCCGACGTGGCCTCGTCCACCATTTTTGACTCTGGCGTGGGGCTCTGGAGGATTCCCTTCACTTTCTCGCTCACCATTCTGCCCATTTGGGCTCCTCCGGTCTTCAAACGCTCGCCCCATTCGGCTAGTTTCAACTTGTCCATTATGCGGGTCCTGCGTGGCCTCGGAGAAAATCAAACAAGATGAAATATAAATGAAAAGTAAAGAAACTTCATTTCATTAGTCTCGTGTGCTAAGCCAAACCTAGCGAGTTCAGTTTCAGTTCTCTCGTCTAAAATGGTTTGTCACTGTTTGGTCATTAAGAAAATTGGAAGGAAAAACTATGACACCAAATCCGAAGCCTTTGGTTAACGAGAAATTCGAGTATAGCTGGATTTTTTTTCTCGCTCCCTCTCTCATATAGGGGAGCAAAATCCAGGGTATAATTTTATAAATACATCCAATTTTCGTTATGTATTATAATGCCAAGTAAATCATAGCAACCAAACAGATCAGAAAGAGAAATCAAAAATGGGAAGGAGAGACTTCAACAAACCTTTGATGGGTTGAGTAGTTGTAGGGATCGAAGATGAGGCACGAATTTATCCAAGTTTCTATTTATTTTAATTAATTCCTCCGATGTCGCGAGAGAGATGGGAATAGTCAAAAGCTGGGATACGCGTTGCTTGGTATGCGGCCACGTGGCTACGTGGAAAATGGAAATAAATGTTTTTCTTTCCTATATCGATTATAAATATAAATATACACATAATTATCCAAACGAAAAATTCTATTCATAGTCCGGTATTGAGATCACACACCACACTATTCTGGCTCGAAATCAGTAGTCCTAATACTAAAACAATCCCTCAAATCCTTCACTAGATTTACCTCCTCTAAATCCCTCTCTCCCATTGAGCCATTATGCTCTCCACCCACTTAAGAAATTCCCTCTCCAACAGAATCCCCCTCCCATCGATCCCCTATCTCACGTGAGCAACATTTGTTATAAACAAAAACTTCTTAGAATCTTAAGAGTTTAAGGGAATAAAAAAAATCTTAGAAATTAGTATGTACAAATTGTCACGCATTAGTCAGAAAATAGAGAGACGTAGAGAGAATGGAAGTACAAGAAGTGAAGAGATACTTGGAGAAATGAGGAGAAGAGAACGCAGCCCCGATCGATGGACTGCCTCTCAAATTCTTCGAATGATTCACCATGCAAGGCTAGCGTGTCAATGTCATCAAACCTGACCGTCTAATCAGCTACCTCAAAGTTCCCACTCGTTTACTGAGTAGCTCCTATTTATGATTCTCTACTTTTCTGTTTCAAACCTCTCTCTCTCTCTTGGCTATGTGTTTTATTTCAAAGAAAATTAAAAAAAAAAAAGAATTTGAAGTCGAGCTATTTCATTGTAAAACAACTTTAGTTTTAACCAACAAGTATGGAATCCCCACTCGTTTACTAGTTGGCTCCTACTTCTACTTCTCTACTGTTATGCTTCAAACCTCTCTTTTTGACTATGGGTTTTATTTCAAAGATAATTAAAAATAATAGTAATTTTGAATTTGATGTCGAGTTATTTCATTATAAAAAAAACTTTAGTTTTAACTGACAAGTATGGAATTTCAGCGATCTTGTTTCTAGGTTTATGAGCTGAGTGCGGTCAGTCAGTTGTGAGCAGAAAAAGAAGCCCTGCTAACTTCTCATCGTTTGTCGGTCGTTCTCATCGGCGGCCCCAGACGGTGGTGGACGTAGTGCAACTTCAAAGGTCGTTATTTGTACGTGGGTGAAGGCGGTCGGAGGAAGAAAGTATGGGTGAGAAGGGGAAAAAATTCGAAATCCACCCATTAGACTGATTTGGGGCATTTGGGGTCTGTAAAGCTAAAACGTGTGTGCTTTACAAAATAAATAAATAAAATACATGTCACTTGGATGTGTGGTATATGTGAAGTAGATGGCAGATGAGCATAACTACTTTATCCAAATTAAACCGACAGATTAGACTAGTTCACAGTCTGTCACAATAGGAGTGGAGACAACTCATGCCGGCTATATCTAAGATATTTCATATTAGAGGCTCAATGTTAATGAATATCATTTATGGAAAGGATTCATTATAATTGCAAAACATCGGCCTTCTAATGCTTTTGTCTTTAGTAAAGCAATGCTACTCTGCCCTCCAAAATGAATAGTTTGGTGTGTCCTCTAATGTATTTGTATTTTTTTTTTCAAATATCTTTTAAACATCTTTAAAAAAAAATTAAAAAATATAAAAATTTACCAATAGTCAATTCCTTAACTATTAATAAAATAAAATAAAATATACTATCAATCAAACTGAGGGGACAAAACTAGGGAACAACTTAGTATTTTCCTTTGTCATTGTGGACCAATTTCCAATGGTATATTCTTAAAAATTGTCGCGATATATAGTTATAATATGTGCAACTCTCATACACTTTCATTGAAAAGAGTTTGAGTCTACTATAAAAAAAAAAAAAAATTATTATTTTTATATGATTCACAAATTTCTCCTATTTTTTTATATGGAAGTAACACAAAACTTACACAATCTATAATTATATAAATAAATTTTAATTTTAAAAAATAAGCTTGTAATCATTTCAAATGATTCTAGATTAATTACTTTAATAATATAATCATTTAGCGTATGTCACGTGAATAAGAATACAATATTTGAAATGAATAATATTACTTTTCATTATAATCTTGTATAATTTTGTAATTTAGTTTTTTTTATAATCAAAAGATGAAGAATTATAAAGATCTCATAGAGTACGAATTTGCAGTATTTTCATCCCATTATAAGATCTCATGTTAAATAAATAATGCTTATGTAGACAAATTTAATAACATGACATGTAGTGATAGAATGAAAGTACCAAGTCATATGTACTTCGGGCAGAGTTTTAAATTTTATTTCGATGATCATTTCAATTGAAGTACCAGAATGAAATATTTCAATATCAATATATATTGATGTACTGTTTCAGAAGGTATATATTAGCACAACTTTTAAGGCCTTATTAAAGACTCAACTACTGATCCAAAAGGCCTATGGTTATTGGATATTGATTTGATTAAATTTTTTGTTAATGTAAAAATAAGTGTGTTGGCATATTCGTGTGAAAACATTTGTAAAATTGTGTTGTAACAAGTGTCAAAGTGAAAAGGAGGTCAAGTGAGCTAAAAAAAAACACATATAGTAAGTTCGCTCAACATACGCTCGACTGGCGCTTGAGTGAAACTCATACAAAGAATTCGCTCAACACTCGCTTGACATGGCGCTCGAGCAAACGTCACACAGAGAGTCCGCTTGATAGATCCTAGACACACAGCTTAAGCAGAACTCATCTAGAGAGTTCGCTCGACAGACACTCGATATGGAGCTCAAGCGAAAGCCATAAAGAGAGTTCGCTTAAGCTTTGCTCGGCTTGGCGCTCGAGTGGCTTCAAAAGTACAATGTTCGCTCGACTGGCACTCAACACTCTATTCGAGCCAATGTTCAGAAAATCTAATTTTTCTTAGGGTTTGAACTTTGATCGTCTCATTACTTGGGAGGTATAAATAGAATATTTTGTTATGCCCTTTGTAGAGGCGATAGAGCCAAAAATCAGAGCCTCATTCCAAGAGCACTTGAGAGAGTTTCTCCCCACATTCAAAGTTGAATATCTTTTAGAAATTATACATCTACCGTATCATACTCAAGATAAAACACAGGTGAGTCCATTGTAGTGGACGTGTTGATTGGCCGGAAGGTTTATGAAGCTGTTGTTGCTGTAAGGATTGAGAGGTTCTCGGTTGTTCATTGGCCGGAAGGTTTTAAAAAGTGTTGTTGCTGCAAAGAGCAAGAAATTCTCGTGGGATTCTATAGAAAGGTCGGAGTTCTGGCACACTACATGTGTGTAGAGATTGAATGGGTCACTTGTGGTGTTGCAGGTCAAATTTATAAACTACAAAGGTTTTGTAAGTGTCTCTAAATTTGTTGTAACAATTAAAGTTTCTATAGTGGATTTGAAATAGTGACTTACACCTGGAGTGGTTTTAAATTTTGAAGAGGTTCTTTAAATGAGTTTTCACTATATAACCAAATCACTATATTGATTATTTGTGTGATTTACTTCTTTGATTAATTGCTTACTTGTCATTATTTTTTATTAGATCTTAAAAAATGGACTACACCTTTTCACCCCTCTCTAGGTGTTGTGTTGGGGTAGAACCACTGGTTTTTCATTTTTAACCCTTGAGATCATAACATTATGCCATGCTTCCTAATTCGACGTCTACGACAACCTACTCTATTGACATTGACCAGATGATAACCTTTTTCCCTTTTGGCGGCTTCGTTCATCTATTAGTATTTAATGACTTAACACTGTGCACACTGCACATATATAAGTACCATTGCATTTTAATCATCCCGACTTGAATTCGTAACGTAGTCCCTACTCTAATAACAATTGTTCAAAATCTAACTATTAATCCAAAAATTTCGTGACTATTAAATACTAATTTAGTTAAATTTTTAACCTTTAGACCCTAGCAGGCCATTGGTTTCGCCTTTCATCATTTGAGAGATTAGCCTCATTATTGTTCGACTGTCCAATCCCTTAAATCAAGGGCGAGACAACGGATTTTGACCGTCCCGTATTAACTATAGAGTACTTGTCGTTCTCTATAATCTTAAGAGAGATTGGACCTATATTAATTTTATCCTTCATCCTAATATTGGATTGATTATTGAAACAATATGAACAAGTGTGAGAAATGTTTATCTCCATCTTAATATGTGTTAACCGATGTAACTGGACACAATAAAATTCATCATAAAAGAATAAGAGTACTTTTTCATGCACCATTGTTCAGTCGATCATTATTGTTGTACTAAAATTTTGCTACTTTGAGAGTGGTTTTGAAGGGAGAGACGTGTCTTGTATCAATCCTCAGCTCAACAACATGTGAAGTTCTCATCAAATAATTTAAGTAGTTATCCCAATATCGCTTATGCAGAAAAATCGAGTAGTTAATTTTCATGCAACATTTTTTTTTAATTTATTTTTTAAACTGAACAATAACTTTGCTGATTGATATTGTGTTTTATTAAAGAACATGTTTTTAACAAACTTTCGTATTATCCACTTAAACTGAAAAGAAGAAAAGTGGCGCATCAAATATAATAATTTTGGATTTTTAAGATCTTAGGTGTTGGGGAATTCGAGTATCATGTTTGGTAACGTGCGATCAAAAGAATGTCAATCCCACTACTGCCATATAACTCATGATACGATTCTCTTTTTGAGTCTAAGGAGATTTAAAGTAAGATGCAATGTATTTGATTGCTTGAAATTTAGTCCATTTATTATTCTAAATGAAAATAAAGTTTATTCGTATACAAACATTTTACCGCTACAATAATTATTGTGATAGTTAAAAGGATAAAACAATTTACTTGAAATTGAGATATCAAAGTTCAACCCTTCCCCCCCCCCTTTAAGGAAAACTGTCATTATTCATTCATTAGAAAAATTTACATCCATGGTCGGATACATTCTAGAATATCCTTATATCAAATATGACATCATAAACCAAAATAATGCATTTGGAGCTCCACCAATATATTATTTCCTTTTGTGATAGATCTGGTCTTCACTATTGCTGACTTTATACAAACAAACATTTAATAGAGAACACTATCTACCTAAACAGAGACTCAATCTCACAATTTATAGAAAAAGAGGACTCAACCTATACAGACAAACATCTGAGAGATGATTTTTTTTAATTAACAATAAGGAAACAAAAAAGGAAAGCAGTAAGATAGATGCAAAAAAGAACGAATTACAGTTTGGACCAATTTCGGCAGACTTTGAAATCTGTGACGGCTCGTGAAGGCAACACACTTGTCTCTTTTCCGCCTCAAAAATCATATCTAAAAGGTTTGATGTGGCGAGTTCGGTGATCTAGTGCATGTGTCGAGAAGGGTTGTCAAAAGTGGTGACGCCTGAGGACCACACGTGGTGATTTTTTTGCAAAACCATCACTTTCTTCCGAATTATTTTCAACATGTAAATCTGCTTGTGCTACACGCGTCTCTCTGGAGTTGCCGGAAAGTTGTAAATCTGTCTTTTTTGACCTTGAAAAAAGCAAAATAAAATTAAGCAAAAAAAATATTGATAGACAATGTGGGTGAATAGAGAAATGAGGGAATGAGGAGGAGGAAGTCGAGGTCTTTTCCCTTTTAGGTGAAAATTAGATCTGGAACGCTTGATTTTTCATGACTGAGAGAGAGAAGGGGAATGAGGCACTTAGGGTTTTTTCTTTAATTGTCCTAGTTGAAAAATGACAAACTAATATATTTTTTTTACATGTTTTTAGTCCCTTTTCCTATTGATTGATAGTTAGAAATGTCAACGGAGATACTTTAGGATACTTCAATATTTGATTAATACTATAATATTTGATTTGTAATATTTTAAAATGCTTTCCTTTATAGCTAGCTTGTATATATAACAGATAATAAGGTTGTAAATATGTTGGAGGTACTTACCTTGTGTGGCACTTAGACGTTGAAAATATGGCAACATTAATGTAAAATCTCTTCTATATAATGAAAGGAAATCCTATGGAAAGGGTATTCAGACCATTTTGACATGGTACCAGAGCCCTTAATCTGATATTCATCTCTATGGTCTTAATCATTCGCATGTGATGGGAAGAATTTTTTTTTCTTCCTCTATTTCTGCAAGCTCCATCTTGCTCTTGGTGTGTCAGTTCTTTCTGTGGTGACCCATGTTGTGGGTTTACTGTTATGTGGTAGTCGACCTCCTCTGTGGTGGTGTTCGGCTTTTTCTATGGTGGTTGAGTGGTGTTTGACCTTATATGTAGTGGTTGGGGCAGTTCTTCTCTCTCTCAGTGCTTGCTTTGTGGTGGCTGGGTCGCAATGGGACCATCGGCTCTCTCTGTGGCAGACGGCAGTTTCTGTGGCGGTTGCGAGGTGCTCGGCTTCCTCTGATTGACGCGATGCTAGGTGTACCTTCTTTTCTACATGATATCGGGTCTATCGACACTCTGGTTTGCCGATTCTTTTGTGCTGGGGAGGTATCATTACTTGGGCTTCTTTCTTGTGGGTTTATTTTGAAGTTACCTGGGCATCATTGTTGTTGGCCATTTGTTTATATTTTTCCTTTACCATGACTGCCTGAGTTTATTTGGTTGGATATATTCCTATTTTCTACGTAACTTTCATCATGTTTATTGAGAATTCTATTGTTCACTTTACTGGAAAGAATTTTTCTATGTGAGAATTTCAATTTAAGATATTTTTGAAAGGGAAATAATTATCAAATCATATCGATAATTCTGTTATGGTTCCCGCTGATGAAAAAGAATTTGCTCAATGAGAGGTCAATGATTGTAAAGTGATCTATTGGCTGTTGGGGACGATTGAGTCTCACCTTGTGACCAATCTTTGTTGTTTTACTACGGCTCAGGTTATGTGAGATTATCTCCACCGTATTTATCACCAAGATCACAGTGCTCAGATGTTCTAATTGGAGTTAGAAATTAGTAATTATAGTCAAGGTAATTTACCTATTAAACAATTTTATTCTAGTTTTATTAATCTTTGGAGCGAGTATTATGCTATTATTCATGCTAAGGTTCCCCTTGTAGCACTCGCGGCTCTTTAAGCGGTTCATGCTGAGAGCCTGTTTGAGCTAGTTTATTGAACTGTAATCCGGTTCCTTCTTTGGATATTTATTTGGGAGATTTATTGTGTGAATAACAACGGTTATCACTCAGATGTGTATGACTTATAAGAAGGTATTTTCGAAGGCTGTGAATGTAGCCTATGCAGCACAAGGGAGAGGGAGGAACAAGTTGCAGTGTTTCAGTTACAAGGAGTTTGGTCATATTGCTCGCAACTATCCTAAGAAAGTTTGTAACTACTACAATAAATAGGGTCATATCATCAAATATTGTCAAGTGCGGTCTCAGAATCACCGATCCTAAGCCTTTCAAGCTGTTGTTCAATCCTAGTATTCTTCTGCACCCCCCACTGTAAGCTCTGATTCATCTGTTCTCACTCCAACAATGGTCCAATAGATGATTGTGTTTGCTTTTACGGCATTATGCCTGCAAGGTACGAGTACTAACTCAATTTCTTGGATTATTGATTTGGGTGATTCTAATCATATGATCGGTCATACAACGGGCTTTCATGGTGTTCGTAAGTATAGAGGCACGCAAAATATTCAAATTGCTTATGGCAGTAGCCTTCCTATTATTGTTATTGGTAATTTAGGCTATTCATTCCACAATATTTTTGTCTCTCCTGGCTTGTCTACCAATTTGAGAGAAAAAACATTCCAATGTCTAGATTCAATTATTCACATGCATGCTAATGATAAACAAAGACAAGTGCTAAATATGAAAATAGATATATCTCATAAAAATAAATTTATAAATTAATGTGCCTTGATGTAATACATCATATTTACATTACAATAAAGGGTATTTTGGCGTGGGGTTTTGTTATACAACCTCCCAACACTCTACACTCCACCATTTTTTAAATTTTTATTATTTTTTAAAATTTTTTTTGAGTTTATTCTTTTTAAATTATTTTAAATTTTTTATTCACTATTTATATAATAAATATTTAATAAAAGAAAAAAAAATAAAAAAAATATGGAGTGTGGAGTATTGGGAGGTTGAGAAGATTTACTGTTTGGCATGCTACCCGCCCTATACAAACATGCAGCAATCCTCTTTGCCCCCCAGCCCTGCTTTGGCGAGGTGGCCTAATGCCATCCCATCCCCCACATCTACCATATAGAAAGGTTGTCCGTCCCCATTATACAAGCAGACGGATGGAGGATGAGAGTCGACCACTCTACCATTCCCAAACAACAAAAAACTATCGAAAAAAAGTATATCCTCTACCATTCTCTACGCCACACATCCCATATCCAAACAACCAACCAAAATCAAACAAAAATGGAACCAAAATCGATTCATGACCAAAAAACAAAGCCATGTGCCTTTTGTTAGCAGCTAGAGAACGACATCGTGGGTCTCTAGTTGGTGACCAGAGGATGATGTCATGGATCTCTAGTTTGCAACCAGAGGATGACGTCATGGATCCTTGGTTCAGAATGGTGGCGTCACGATTAGAAGAAGGATCTAAAGAACTTCATGAGATCCAAGACGTTGAAGAAGAATAAGTGAGGAGGGGAGGAAGAATATAATATATGTAAATATATATAAGTGGCAGGCGGGTAGTCATCATACCCGCTTTAAAAAAAATTAAACCGTCTCGCCCACCTAATAAACTGAGCATATTTTTTGCCCAGTGACATATGGCCCGGGTAAGACGCACGAGACTGACCCCTGTTGCCCAACCTTATTATTTTATAATCAAGAGCATCAAGAAATGTCAGTTTATAAATTTACTTTTATAAAATTCATTTTTGGATTAAATATTTCTCCTAAATTAATATTTAAATTAGGAGTATATTTGGGTTTTTATATTTTCTTACTATAAAAGAAAACTAAGGGTAGAGGGTAGAAGAAGGACCATATTAGACTATGTACCTTTGATATACCATTAGTCATACGTGAGTAGAAAAATACATGAACAGCTGACATGCAATCCAACTTGCAACCGTAGAGGCACTGTGTCGGTTATTCTCTACTATTATTTGTAACAACTTAGATTCATTTTTATTATTTCCAACAGTGTATATATATACAGCTTTACAAATGGAATACAATAAGAAGAATTCATTTTATGTTGTGCTTTGTTTGCTCCTATTTTGCTCTGTCTAACGTGGTATCAAGAGCCTGCGACTAACTGTCTCTGATCCATGGCTGAATCACCCTCACATCCCCTCCATCCCCTCCCTCCTCCTCCATTACCTCATCCTTCTCACATATTGTCACCACTAAGTTGTCCACTGAAAATTACCTTCTCTAGAAGGTTCAGACCTTTGCATGTCTGCATGGTAAAGACCTCTTCTCCTTCATTGATGGCTCCTCTCCCAGCCCTCCCGAATTTCTTCCTGCTCCTTCTCATGAAACCCCAAACCAAACCCAGCTTTTCTCTCTTGACAACGTATTAACCAACTTGTCCTCAACATTATCTTTTCATCCCTTTCTGAATCCATCTTAGGCCATGTTCTCTCTTCTACTACAGCTCACCACTTTTGGACTTTCCTCTCTTCGATGTTTTCCTCTCATTATCAAGCCAAAGATTTATGTTCGATTCCAACTTACCAATTTATCTCGAGGAGATTAAACCATATCTAATTACTTTTGGAAGGTGCGTCAACTTGCTGATTCTCTAGACTCCAACTCCCATTTTTTTATTCTTCGCAACTTACTTCACGTCCCTTCTATCACCAAAAATCTTGTTTCAGTTCTTAAATTTTGCATAGACAACCATTGTTATTTTGAATTTCATGACAACTATTTTTTTGTGAAGGACAAGGAGACGCAGAAAATCCACCTCACTGGGCCCACCCCTGACGGTCTTTAAATCTTTCCATCCACCATGCCATCATCGTCTTCTTATCCTTCATCTCATATTGGTGAGCGTACCTCTCTTGATCAATGGCATCGACGACTTGAACATCCATCGTTAGCGTTAGTTTCTTGTGTATTGCACACCAGGCTTGAACAAGTCCATAAATAAAATGGGCTTGTGGAAAGAAAGCACCGTCACATCGTTGAAACCGGGCTTGTCTTATTGGCCCATTCCTCACTTCCTTTCACTTATTGGGGTGAGGCCTTTGAAATGACAATTTATATAATTAATTTACTTCCCTCTACTACCCTAAAAAATAAATCACCTTACTCAATGGTATACAGATGTGACCCGAACTATACATTCCTCAAAGTATTTGGTTGTGAGTGTTGTCCCAATTTATGACCTTATACTTCTCACAAGTTAAACTTTCGGTCCACATAGTGTTTATTTTTGTGCTACAGTTCAGCTCACAAAGGTTATAAATGTATGGATTTCAAAACAAAAAGAATGTATATTTATCGTGATGTTCTTTTCAACAAAACCTCATTCCCCTTCTCCAAAACTCGACCCAATACCATTTCTCTTAATCCAACTTTTGCCCAGGCCGCATTACCAATTCTTCCTGCTCCGCCTTTAGGCCCTCATTCAAGCCCATCCACTCAAGTCTCCATTCCATCCATTCTAGGCCCTAGTCTAGTCCCACTCTCATTGACTTCACCTAACCCACAAATATCTCCATCTTCTTCCTGTCAATCCTATGTTCCTACTCATCCCGACTCCTCACAAACTTTAGCTCTCACTCCTCCTTTTCCTCCTTTTGTTCCTCCACGATCTCCTATAATCACTTGTGCTCAAACAAAATCTTCCGGTCCCCGAAGGTTTCTTGATGGTACCACCCCTTATCCTACTCAACATTGTCTCACCATCTCTGCACAGGTTCTCGATGAACCTTCAAGTTTCTCCCAAGCTGTCAAGTTCTCTTAATGGACTCATGCCATGGCCTAGGAATATTATGCTTCTAATTCAAAATCGTACCTGGACACTTGTGCCGCCTGTTCCTCAATCCAATGTCCTCGGATGTCGATGGGTGTACAACACCAAAACTCATGCCAATGGTTCCTTTGAAATGAGAAAGGCAAGTTTAGTTGCCAAAGGGTTTCATCAACAACCCGAAATTGACTTTCACGACACATTCAACTCGGTGGTTAAGCCCTCCACAATCTGTTTGGTGCTTTCAATTTCAATGTCTCGAGGGTGGCCTTTGCGACAAATTGATATCCAAAATGCTTTATTGCACGGTACACTAACGGATGATGTTTACATATAGCAACCTCAGGGCTTTGTTGATTCCACATGGCCTCAATGCCTCATCATGTCTGCAAACTTCAGAAAAGCCATTTAGAGTCTCAAGCAAGCTCCAAGAGTTTGGTTTGAGCAGCTAAGTTCCTGGTTACTTGACTTTGATTTTATTGCATCTAGAGCAGATCCATCACTTTTCATTCTCACCCACAATGAAATTTAGATTTATTTGTTAATCTACGTGGATGATGTTGTCATCACATCTAATACTCAATTCGCCATTGCATCTTTAATACATGACTTAGGTTGTGCATTTCCTGTGAAAGACCTTGGTAGTCTTCCATTTTTCCAAGGCATTGAAGTAGACCATACTAGTGATGATATTGTCTTATCTCAGCGTAAATACATCAATAATATGCGCACTCGAAGCAAAATGCTTCAAGCAAAACCTATGTTTTCACCCATGGCTGCCTCTCTAAAACTGTCCAAGCATGATTCTCCTGAGTTTAAGGATGTCACCTTATACAGAAGCATTGTGGGTGGTTTACAATATCTATCCATCACAAGACCCAACATCTCCTTTGCCATGAAAAAAGTCTGTCAGTTCATGCATACACCCAAACTTCTTTAAACAGATTCTAAGATACTTGAAGTCCACTATCAATCATGGTCTATTCTTTGCCTCGAAATCAAGCCTTACACTTCAAACTTACTCTGATGCCGATTGAGGTGGGTGCCTGATGATCGTCGATCAACAGGAGATTTTTGCATATTCTTAGGCAAACATCTCATCTCATGGAGGTCCAAGAAACAACCAACTGTGGTTAGATCATCAACTAAAGCAGAGTACAAGTCTATTGCTTCATCTGTGGATGAGCTTATTTGGTTACAAAGAGTCATACGTGAGTTGGGTATTCCTTTAACTCAATCTCCAATTTTATGGTGTGACAACCTTAGTGTCACCTATCTCTCGGTAAATCCTATTTATCATTCATAGAAAAAACACATGGATATTGATTATCATTTTTTCTGAGACCGAGTAGCTGCAAATACTCTCAAAGTCTGTTTTATTAGTTCACAAGATCAAATTGCTGATGTGCTTACCAAGTCCCTTTTAGTTGACAAATTTTTGCGTTTTAAGTCGAGTCTCAATGTTATAGAAACACCCTTGAATTTGAGGGGGTGTATTAGACTATATATCTCTGATATACCATTAGTCATACATGAGCAGAACAATACACAAAAAGCTGACATGCAATCCAGCTTGCAACCGTAGAGGCATTGTATTGGTTATTCTCTACTGTTATTTGTAACAACTTAGATTCATTTTTATTCTTTCCAACAATGTATATATATAGTTTTATAAATGGAATACAATGAGAAAAATTCATTTTATGTTGTGCTCTGTCTGTCCCTATTTTGCTCTGTCTAATAGACCGAATTTCTTAATATATTCATTAGGAAAAAAATTGGGTATTAGATAAGTATAGACTATCCTTCTTTTATTTAAGGAAAACAAACCCTATCTCGTAGGATATTTATAACGATGGATTCAATTATATAAAAAAAAAATTTACACAATTTCTTACTATTCACATAATTTTTACACATTATAATTTTTTAATTATTATTATTATTTTTGTTTATAAAATATTTAATATATGAATAATGAATAGAAGAATTAAATTAATTTTAAAAAAATAAACTCAAAATAAATAAATAAATAAAAACTTAAAATTTTAAAATTTTTTTAAAAATATGATACGTAAAAATTGAGGAGGCTGTATGCACTTCTCCCGTAAAAAACCGAAAAGTTTTGGTGAAGCTACAAAAATAGTGTGTAATGGATCAGGCTGAAATATAAAACAAATAATTTAGGGGTTTTGGTAATCACTGAAACTGCAACTACAGTTCAAAAACGTAGAAGACAAACTTGTCTCTCTGTTTGCGATGGTTTCCCTATCGACGTGGTTCCGTTACATAGCCCACAAGCTCGAGTACTCCGTCTCTCTCAGCTGGAAGGTCCCTCCCTTTTTTTGCGATGTACCATTTTTTGCATGTGATTTCGCTTATTGGTTTTGTTGATTTTGATTGATTCCTCTCATTGGAATTCCTAATTTGTTATCAACTGGTTTCTTTGCGGGGTTTCTTCTGAATAGAAAATGGATTTTCTGGGATATGCGCGAATAATCGTTTTAGCTTTCATGGTGTTTGGGATTTCCTAAATTTGAATGTTTATATCGAAGAATTGTTAGTCAAAGCAATCTATAATGGAAGAAAGAAGGTGACGGTTAACCTTCATTTTAGTTTGCTCTGAAAGTTGAGGCATGATATTCGAGGTTTGCATCATTGTGTAATCCTGACAACGTTTTTAGGAAAATTGGTTCTTGGATCTGCGAGCGAGCTTGGGGCGCTCTATGTCCTCTATTAAGGAGCATTGAATTCTTTTATGAGTAGGAGTTACCATCGGTCCAGAACTAGAAGTCAGCAGGGTTACCTGGAAAAGGACCCCTCTTATTTCGTTTTCTTTCATATGGATTCGCACTTCAGCTCTCAAGAATATCGTCTTGAGATTTTCTGTTAGATGAAAGCAGCTTTTTTTATAGCTTCTGATGGCAATGATGTGAATCAAGTTGTGCAATATGAATCTTACAACTGTAGGGTCCCAAAATTGATACGAGCGCCTACATAGAGAGATGCATCGTTAAGTAATGCTTAGTTTTCTTGGGCTTCGCCTATTACATTGTGTTATAATAAAATTTTTAACTTATCAAAAAAAAAAGTAATGCTTAGTTTTCCTAATGGGTTTCTGACTTGCTTTTCATGTTCTGGGTAAATTTCTCCAATGCAAAGTGACGTTTCATTTTTGATAGAAAATTAAGATTGATTCTCCTGTTCATAAAGCACAGGATTTTGTTCATAAAACTGTTTCCATTATGTACTTTTCTGACCATATGTGCAATATGTGTGCAATATGATGCAGAGCTATAAAAGAGGTCAAATAACAGACAGAGAAGTAGGCGATACCGTTTGGAAGAATCTATTTCAGGGAAAGTTAACATACATGCACTGGAATAAGGGAGAGGAAATGGCCCCTACTATAGGTGCACAAGGGGGAACTCTTCTCGTCCGGAAATTACCAGCTGCAGATCCAACGTAATTACCTTTCTTTTTATTAAAGGAACACTTTTTTCTGATAAAATTTTATATTGCTGTGGTTGTTGTATTTTGACCATTGTCTTGATCAAGTATATAATTCTTAGTCTAAATTTGCCGAACAAATTCAAATGTCATGACTTGTAATTTTCTTTTTTTTTGTTGATAGGTAATAAGAGATTTTATTCCAAGTAAATAGGCATAGCCCAAGTACAATGAGAGTATACACGAGAATACACCTAGATACAAACTAAAGCAAAGTGAAAGTGAAAAGCATTACAAGATATTCATGTCCTTCACTAGATTATTCACCCAAAAATTTAAAGTGCTAAAGAAAAAATCTCTAAAATCCCATTGTGCGTTCACAATCTTCAAAGCACCTCCCATTTCTCTCCAGCCAAAGACACCAGAACAAACACAAAGGAATCATCCTCCATTCGCTTTATTGCCTCCACATCACGCAGTGCCTTGCCAACTAGCCAAGAAATCCACCACTTGAAAAGGCATCACCCAAGCAATGCCTACCCTTGCAAAGAATTCATTCCATAAAGCAGTCACCATCTCGCAATGAAGAAACAAGTGATTTACTGATTCACCATCTTTTTTGCACAAAAAACACCAATCCATCACATATAAACCCATTTTCCTCAAATTATCAGTTGTTAAGATTTTCTCCAGCGATACCAACCAGCAGAAAAATGGAACTTTACTTGGCACTCTGGCTTTCCAAATGCATTTCCAGGGGTATGTATTATTATCATATCTATTTAATGCCTTGTAATAGGAATTCACCGAGAATCTAAACTTACTATCATGAACCCACTGCATTTTGTCCTCCCTGATCAGATCAATCTTCAACTCATAAAGTTTAACAAAGAAATCAGCAGCTTCACTCACTTCCCAGTCCTGTAAATCTCTAGTAAATTCCACATTCCAATTCAGCATGTTATTAGAGAATAAATATGAATCAGCCACATCAGCCCCTTTGTTTTTAGCAATCTTGAAAAGACTAGGAAATGTTAATTTAAGAGGTAAATCACCACACCAAACGTCGTGCCAAAAGAGAATATTGGTCCCGCTTCCCACTTTGAAATTAATATTTTTAACAAAATCCCCCCATCCCAACCGTATGGACTTCCATAAACCCACCTCAAATACCCCTTTTATATCATTAGAACACCAATTCCCCCACATCCTTTCATATTTAACATCTACAATCTGTCTCCACAATGCATTTCTCTTATTGATGTATCTCCAAAGCCACTTCCCGAGAAGAGCTTTATTAAAAAGCTTTAGGTTCCGCACACCTAAACCTCCACAAGACACCGGAGTACAAACCTTATTCCAACTCACCAAATGAAAATTTCGTTCCTCCCCAATGCCTTCCCATAAGGAATTTCTAAAAATCCTCTCAATTTTTTTTGCCACCCCCGCTGGAATAGGGAAAAGAGAGAGGTAATAAGTGGGTAAGTTGGACAAGGTGCTTTTAATTAAAGTAACTCTTCCCCCTTTGGACAAATATAACTTTTTCCAACCAGCTAGTCTCCTTTCAATCTTCTCAATTACCCCATCCCAAACAGCCACAGATTTATGAGGAGCCCCCAAAGGTAACCCAAGATATTTCATGGGAAGAGAAGATACTTTAGAATCCAAAATATTAGCCAAATCATAAATATTGCTAATTGAACCCACTGGAACGATTTCAGACTTATTTAAATTGATTCTAAGTCCAGAGACAGCCTTGAAGCATAACAATAAAGCTCTTAAAGCACGAAGATGATCCTTGTTTGCATCACTGAAAATTAGAGTATCGTCTGCGAAGAGAAGATGAGAAATCGTGATGCATCCCCTAGAGACATCTCCCACCTTAAAGCCCGACATAAAACCTCTTACAACTGCCATATCAATCATACGACTCAAGGCATCCATAATTAAGGTAAAAAGAAAAGGAGATAATGGGTCTCTTTGCCTTAGTCCACGGGAGCTATTGAAAAAACCAGCCGGAGAGCCATTCACCAAAATAGAGAACTTTGCCATCGAAATGCAAATGTCTAATCCATGAGCACCATTTCTCCCTAAAACCAAATCTCCCAAGCAAGTAGAGAAGGAAATCCCAATTGACATGATCAAAAGCCTTTTCCATGTCCAATTTGACTAAAATTCCATATTGTCCCATCCTTTTCCTGCTTTCCAAACACTCACGAGCAATTAATACCAAATCAAGGATTTGTCTTCCCTTAACGAATGCATTTTGAGGCTTTGATATAATCTTATCCAAAACCACGCAAAGGCGGTTAGCTAGCACCTTAGAGATGATCTTGTAAACCCCATTATACTTAGCCACACAGCAAAAAGACCCCTAAGTACATTCTAAGAACTAGAAATTAAAGACAAGAAATCGTAAACATCCCATTAAGTAAAATGGCAGAAAACCAAAGCATTAAAGTCTTCTTCAGCTCCTCCATAGATCGTTCCTTATCTTCAAAGCATCGCGCATTCCGTTCCGACCAAATACACCACATGATGCACAACGGATTGTAAACCCCATTAACCCAGCTAATAGGGCGAAAATCCCTCATATCAACAACACCCGCCTTTTTAGGAATAAGAGTTATAAAAGTTGTATTAAAACTTTTTTCAAATTTTCTGAAGGAATGGAGTTCATCAAAAACTTTCATAATATCATCCTTCACGATATCCTAGCAAACTTGAAAAAATGCCATAGAAAAGCCATCGGGACACAGAGCCTTATCCGTAGACATGCCCCTAACTACATCAAGAACTTCATCTTCCTCAAAAGGCCTCTCTAACCAAACTGCAGTAGGAGGATTAATGGAGTCAAAATCCATCCCATCTAATTTAGGCCTCCATGAAAATTCTTCCCGAAAAAGTTTCTCATAGAAATTCACAATATGATCTTCAATCTCTTCCTTGTCACAAATCACATTATCACCAACATGGAGGACATCAATGGCGTTATTTCTACAATGAGAATTTGCCATTTTATGGAAGAATTTCGTGCATTTATTTCATTCCTCAAGCCATAAAATTCTGGATTTTTGTCTCCATGAAATTTCTTCCATAAGCATAAATTTGTCAATATCTGCCAACACCCTTTTCTTCAACTTCTTTTCCTCACAAGAAATTGTACCCCTCAACTCCTTATCCTCCAAACTATTCAGCTGTTCCATAAGGGATAGTCTATTGTTTTTAACATTGCCAAAAGTCTCCACATTCCATTTCTTCAAATCTTTTTTGAGCTCTTTAAATTTTCCTGCCAAGATAAAGCTGGGGGTACCATTAAAGTGATAAGAGGCCCACCACCTTCTTACTCTTTTAACAAAACTTTCCTCCTTCAACCACATATTTTCAAATTTAAAATGTGTTTTCCCCTAACAATGCCCCCACAGTCCAACAGAATAGGTAATGGTCAGAAACTACTTGTTGTAACCTTTTCTGATTTAATTCCGGAAAAAGAGCTTCCCAAGATGCTGAGACCAGAAATCTGTCAATACGGGACAAAGCTCTCCCATTTGACCAAGTGTAATCTCCTCCTGCCATAGGTAAATCGATCAACTGCAGCTCAGAAATAAGTTCAGAAAATTCAAACATGGCTTTAGAAATAACCGGGTCTCCAACTCGTTCACAAGGAAAACGAGTAAGTTAAAATCCCCACCAAAACACCATGGAAGATCCCACCAACTGCAAAGTCCCGCAATTTCTTCCCACAAAGACCTCCTACAAGAATCTGAATTTGGTCTGTAAACTCCAGCAAAAGCCCATTCAACACCATCATCGACATTCTTGAAGTGACAAGCCACCAAGTATTCACCCACATAGTGCTCAACAACTTCCACAACCCTCGTATCCCACATAACGATGATGCCTCCTGAAGCTCCATTAGAGACTAACTCAACCAAGCCCACATAATTACAATTCCATAAATTATAAACCACCGAACGGCTAACAACCTTCAATTTTGTTTCTTGGAAACAGTAGATATCAGTCTTCCATTGTCTCCAACTTGTAATGTTATCATACTACACATCTAAATGGATTCAACCACTCTGCTGAGCTGTTGATCACTTGGGTTACTTTCATATGTGGCATTTCGAGTGAATGTGGGGTTCAGAAAGTGGGTTCCCCACTTCAATAATCTGTTCGTAATATATTTCTCCAATGCCTTCTTTCAAGTTACTCAAGCGTTTAGAAGGATATTTGTTGAACTTACCATTATAAGAATTTTCAGTTGAATTCAACTGCAAGTTTAGAGATCTCTATCACATTTTGTTCCATCTCGTTTAATAGATGTGATTATAATTCACATTTTCTCCCTCTTATTCTTAAGGGAGGGTTCTGTGTTTTTTTTTTTTTTTGGGGGCGGGGGGTGCAGATTGTCATTTTTTGCCAAAGATGTACCCAATCAGGCCTAGATCTATTTGTTTTATACAACTTCTCTGTGTGGGTTAGAAACTCTGGACGAGGCTTTCCCCCATCAAAATTGTAGAAAGGAAAGAAAAACCAATTAGAAAAGAACTTGGCTATATCACATTTTTTCTTGATGTTTATTGTCACATTTATCCTTCTTGATTCACTTGGAATATCAAGTAATTGAGTTTATGGGTATGGTTTGTACTATGACTTTAGATATGCTTGGAATTGAACAGTTTTAACATGAACTCATTTGCAAATCCTGTATTCTTATATGTTCTTGATTAAATGTAGAATGGTTTTCTTGTGATTCAAACAATTTATTCACGTGATGAAAAGTGGAGTGAGTGTAAGCCTTAAGATAACCACCAGTATTGTCTCTGATAATGTTGTGACCCTGCTGCTTGTTTCAATATATGCTGGCCCTCATCATTCATATTGGAACTTATTTATAAGGCCTCGTTTGGATTCAGAGTTGATCTCAACTCATCTAATCATTACAACTTTTCCAAATTGTCACACAAAATATAATAAACAATTCAACTTTTTCAAATCCCAAAATAATAATAATATTAAAAAATAATATTCTAACAATATTTTATTTAACTTTTATCTCAACTCATCTCATCGTAACTTACTATCCAAACCTAACCTTAGTTTTTACTCCTTTCCCAAACTGAGTGTCGTATTTACCCTTCTTCTCCTTTTCTGCATCCAAAGTTGAGTGTCAACTTGTAGAAGTCAAAGCATTTATATTTTCACTTCCTTATGTCACTTATACTTCAGATAATTTTAAATGCATCAACTCCTTGCCAATGGCCTGTGCACCCCATGAATTAGTCGGGACTTTTTTCTGGACACCCTATGACAAAAAATAAAAAAAATGCATAAAATAAATCAATTGAAACCTGTTTTGCCCTACTTACTAGAGGAACAAGTCTTTTATATGACAGTAATTTTGGCCAGCACTATCACATTTATAAAATTCAAACATGACCCTATTTGGAACTGTGGGAAGAATTTTCTTTTCTTAGTTACCCAAAAGTGTATTTTGATTTTTTTGGTCCCATTTTAATCTTTTGTTTTTGTGTTCTGTAAACACTGTGTGGGGAATTTCAAGGGAGGTGCCCATCCTATAATGCTGCTCACCTTAGCAGGATAATCAATATGGAAATGGCATATCTCTTTGAACTTGATCATATTTCCCTGGAGACTTGTTAATTGCCCACATGTATGAGTGAATGGAAACCTGCTTCTCTTGCCCAGACGGTTTATTGTCCGAATGATCTGCAAAGTACATGAGACAGAACTCCGGAATTTTGTTTAAAAGTTCTGTGAATATAAATGGAAAGTGATGAGAATTTTATTCTAGTTATTGGGAGAGTTGTTGTCAATTACAATAAGCTTTGAATGATACTTTTGAATTTATCTCCTTGAATGTGTGGAAACCTTTGTTTTTCAAGCAGAGTATTCACACTGACGAACAATAGGTGCAGTCACCAGTTATTTATTTATTTTTTGTAATGGGAACAGTCACCAGTTCGCTGGATTAGCTTGTTGATGAAGCCCTAGAAAGTTGACTGGCTCGCCAACTGGAATGGAGAGAATATAATTGAATTTTTTTATCCAAACCAGGTTCAGATGTTCTTTTTGTGAGATTGTTTGACAAAGGATGATCTTGTCCCAGTGATTCTTTGTAACAAATGCAAAGTTTTCAATGATAATGCGGATTTTCATGGACAAGGGTTAAGATCATAAACTTGTAATCCATTGGTAAGGAAGCGGAATTTACATTGTTGAGTCCTATAGTTTGGATAAGGTTTTCCAATAATGCTTCCTTGCACATAATTTACTTTATATTAACAAATATTATATGTGTATGACCTTGCAATAAACCAAGAATCTAAGCCATTATTTCGGTTCCACCATTCTGCCACCCTTTGTTTCCACACTTGAGGGATCATTTTGACATCATAGTTGTTTTCTTTGATATCTTATTTGTTGTCTAGTTTCTTCATATCTTTTGCTGGACTTAAAATCTGATTTACAGCATGCGTGTTGCTTTGGCAGGCGTGTTTTTGTTGGAGATGTCGTGGTGTTGAAGGACCCCCAGAACTCAGATAACTATATAGTCAGAAGATTGGCTGCTATTGAAGGGTATGAAATGGTCTCTAAAGATGAAAAAGATGAGCCATTTGTTCTTGACAAGGACCAGTGCTGGGTGTTGGCTGATAATGAAAACTTAAAGCCCAAGGTAGATGGGACTTTCTTATTTAATAATCTGATAATTGAGTTCTTGTTTGTTTACCGGACTACCCCACTTCTCTTTATACACGGTATGCATATTGGAAAAGCTAATCTTCTGAGAGAAATCACCATGCTTCGAGCATTTTTAGTGAAATATTAACATGTAATTCTAGATATCAAAATTTCAGTTCTCTTTCAAAATTTCAATTTTAACCTTTTTCTCTCCTTTTGGATGGTAGGGGGTGGGTATTTGGGGAAGGGGTTATAATCCTCTCAAACATGCTAATTACTTGAAGAAATATGATGATTGAAATGGGAGCAATTGTTAAGCCTATTTGCTGTCTGCTGGTCTTGCCACAGAAGCACAGTTTTCATCCAGCAAGCAAGGTTACAGGATTAGCTTTTAGTTATTTGGAATCGTAGAAGATTTATATAAGGACCTTAAGGAAACCTATTATTGTATCTGCTCTACATACTGCACTCTGGGACTGTTCTGATGCTGAGCTTTCCATCAGGAAATCTCAGAGATCAAATCTAATCCTTCTTCTTGGAACTTCATAAGCAGGGCTATGAGACAGGTTTCATAAAAGTACTATCAATTCAGTTCATGATTTAAATTCTATAAGCTTTTTTTTTAATAATAATATACAATTTTTGGAGGCATCTACCTCTTTAGCTGATTACAAAAGTTCACTGAAACATGAGTCCGATGCAAGATAAGTACTTTAGTATTTAAAATTCTGCTTTCTGAGTCTTATGATTTTACACATGCCTACAAGCTCATAGGAACTGGAGATTTTGATGTCTTCTCTTGCTTTTTCTTCAATTTGTTGGTGGAGATCTGCATCATTCCCTGAATAAAAGTGGGAGAGAGAGAGAGAGATTGCCAAATTTCATTCTTTGTTTGTTAGAAGGTTCCTGTCTCTCTCTGTAGCCTTCAAAGTGAAGGTCTTTTAGACTTCGAGCTCTCTTGGCTGTTGGGAATTTATTTAGAAGGTATCACATATCTACAACTAACAATTTTGGACATGGGGGTTATCAAACTTGGACGAGTGGGTGTTAGTCAAAATTCATTTAATTGTGTCTCGATCTGACTTAAGTGGAATCCTTCTTTATTTGTGTGTTTTCAACAGGGGTAACTGTACCACAAACCCCAACCTGCTCCTTTCAAAGGCGGAGAATTGTCATTTTACTCCGTTCCTTAGGATTATTAGCTGAACTTATATTTCATGACTATGATTCAGCCCCCCAACCCCAAGGGGTTGGCTCAAGTGGTAAAGGCCTTGGGTTTGGGGGTATGCTCTTCCTAGGTCTAAGGTTCAAATCCCCTTGGGTGCAAACAATCTCTAGGGGCCATCGGACCGAGGGATTTTCTCATTGAATTCCTGATGTGCACTTGCGGGAAACTCCTTGCCGAGGGCCTGTGCACCCTCGGGATTAGTTGGGACGCTCTTTCGGACACCCGGTGCCAATACATAAAAAAGAAAAAAGAAAAAAGAAGCCCCCTCAACAAAAATGAAAAATTATAAGATCTGTAATTCATTAGTTCAAAGAATTGTATTATATTTATTCTCCTGTTTTCTTCTAGTTTTAATATCACAGTACCCTTTATTACAGCGTGCTATATGGTTTTGGGAATTTCTGCCAACCCTTAGGGGTTGACTCAAGTGGTAAAGACGTTGGTCTAGGTGGTATGGCCCCTCCAGGCCTAAGGTTCGAATTCTCTTGGGCGCAAACAATTTCTAAGTGCCATCGGACTGAGGAACTTCCCCTTGAATTACCCGAGGTGCACTTGAGGAAAACTCCTTGTTGAGGGCCTGCACACCCCCGAGATTATTTGGGACTTTGTTCTCGAACACCTGGTGCCAATAAAAAAAAACTTTCTGCCTCTGGACCCAGCCCTAATGCTACCCATCTGGCAGCGTACTTAATCATACAAATGCAGTTATTTATGCATTCCCCTTTTCTTTATTATCTCCATTTTTCATTTTCTTTCTCAATAATTTAGAAAACGTATGCTTGGAGTGGCTAGGATCATTTGTTATGCTTGGCATGAATGGATAATTTGTTTTATTTTTTCACTCTAATAGCAGGAAGTGAATGACAGTCGAACCTTTGGTCCAGTTTCCATGACAGACATTGCTGGCAGGGTAATATATTCTTTGCGAACAGCTGTGGATCATGGCCCTGTGCAGAACAGGTGAGCTGCTCAAGTTCACAGTTCATTTTACTTGACTCAGTTTTCTTCTTATATTATAAAAGTGCTGGTGATGATTGAAATTTTTGGTTTCCTCCACCAGTCATTTCAGTATGAGAAAGGATTTACCAGTGTTAGAAGTCGAACTGGATGTTGATGAGATGGCAAAAAACCACAAAGCGTAAACTGTACCGACAAAATGCACCGACTTGGTGTGTATGTAATTCTTTTCCTCCTCATTGTCATAATTGGATTACCTTTTCTTTCCTGTTTGAACTGCCAGTGAGAAATAAAAGAATGGATTTTGCATTGTCAGCGACAGGAGGTTGGTATATTCATGGTTATCCTTGACCAGGTGTGCCAATTGGGTAATCTGGTCATTCTTTCCAACTGGAGCATATGATGCGGCCTGCTCTGAATTGAGGTTCATCTATATTTAGCTTGCTTTCAAAAAGTATGGTAGTGTTAAAAACTAGCCAAAAGAGCGAAACGGAAAAGGAATCCATCTGTTGCTGTTCTGGATGCTTATCTTAGGACTCATGGCTTGCCTTTAATTGCCTTTGAGCTTGCCATTGCCAAGTTTTGAATGTATCATCTAATTCTGAAAGCTGTTCTGATTTTTCACCCACCTGCCGACCATACTTGGACGTGTTTTAACATGCTTTTTATGCTCTGCAAACCACTGTGATTGTCTTCTAGACAGGGCAGTCTTTGTTTTTCCTTTTGCTCTGCAATAAAAGTGTAACACACTTACACTGCCTGTATTTTCATGTTCAGGCTTAGTTGGCCAATCTAATTCAAAGAACATGCTTTGCATTTTAGCCAAATGTGATTTTCTTAGGTCAGTTTCGCCCCCCCCCCCCCCCCCCCCCCTCCCCCCGGGGTGAAAAAAGAAAAAGAAAAAATCATAGCTAGAATGGCCATGAGTGGGTTTAAATGATAGATTGTTTAACCTTAGAAGTTAGTTCAAGTGGTATCTGACTTGGTCTTGTTTGATGTGATATTGAATGATACGGAGGAGATTTTCCAGTTCCTTTTTTTTTTTTTAATTTTATTTTTGGGGGGTTAGCAATTCTTGCTTGGCTTTGCCATCCCGCTTTATTTGCGTTCATGACTCTGGAAAGCAGATAAAAGGTTCAGGACGTTGAAAGACCCTAAAACTGAGTACCAAGCTGTCTGGTTTGATCCCTTTCGCAACGAGAAGACTTTATTACAGAGTCTTTTCCCGAAATGTGGTAGCATGTATGTTCATCTAGTATTTATTTTTTTGCCGGTGACCTCATTTTCTATTACAACAACGATGCCGATCGCTTGATTTCTTTTCCATCAAATGCGTACAAAAAATTAATAAATACAAAAAGACACGAAGATCTTATGTGTTATTAATCAACCATATATGCATGTGGGTGCAAGCACTCGTGCGCGTGCGTATCACATACATATGATATGACATATATGATATGATATGACATGATTATGATGTAAGAATACCATTCTCCTATATACAAAAAGGCATATCTGATACATAAATCTCTTAGTGCATGTGTGTTTCAGTGGGCAAAATGACAAGGAAAATATATTGACATGTGCACCATCCAAACAAATGTATTCAGTAAACCAAGATTATAAAGATAATTTTTTAAATTTTAAAATTTGTTTTTTTTGCCTTTCAAGGTTACATAATATTTGTCGTTGTTGAAACTAAAAAGATTAGGAAAAAAAAGAATGGAGGAAAATGATGTTCTTTTTCTTATATTTTGTCATTTTTAATCACGCAAAGTAATATAATATATTTTAATTTATATTTTATTTAAATATTTGACATAAAAAATTGCTTAAATCATCATATCAATTAATATGATTTAAATAATAAATTCAAATTTCAAGTTGTAACAAAGAAAGAAAGAAATACGGTGATTCGGGTCTAATGACCCAACTCGAAACTAGCCCGACCCACAGCCACCTTGAGTTTATAAACAAGTCAGTGAAGTCACTCCTCCATTCACCCACTCTTGCCCCTATGAGAACCGTATATTACCCAACAAGTCCCTTATCAATGGCTATATAATTTTGCCAAACAACATAAGCCTCCTACTCAGAGAAAACCGGACTGCGTAAAATGCAAAACTAAACCACCATTGAACTTACTCCAGCCAACCTCTCCCTGTACGAGCAATGTTTCAAGCAGTCCACCTCATCGCCAAGAACGTCCCAGGTACGTGTCTTCTTTATTATTCTCCAGCTCCCACTTTCCTTTTGTGCTTCTTCTGTTCTGTTTCGTTCTTCAGAAACGGTGGGACAAAGAAAGAAAAAAAAACTCGGTTCTGGGTGTCTCCCAGTTTTTTCTTTTCTTATTTTCCTTTTGTTGAAATTTCAAGACTTATTTTAAATGGGTGTGTTCTTATGGTGATTGGTTACTAAGATTTTTTTTTTCTCGCTTTTGTTTATGTATATGTGTATGTGAATGTTGGTTGTTTCCGTGAAAGGGGTCTAGGAGAGTGGACATGTTTGGCGTAATACAGTAGGAAAATTTATTGGAAATGAACAAATCTTTTGTACCGCCGTTGTGGATTTTGTGTTGCCCGCTATCTGTTTGTTGAAATGCTTTCAGTCTTGAATTTGGTTAACTATGTTATAATGTTAGTGTATGGGTATGGCACTTGTACTCTTTCATTTTTTGATTGTTTAAAAGTTTTGTTTTAATTTTTGTTGTATAAATCGTAAACTACTAGGGGGGTTTACTATAAGCATGAATCTACATATAAGGTCAACCTTTTGGATTAACATTTTTAAGTTTCATTTTTGTACAGTTTATAGTCAGGGGCCTCTTCCCTAGTTGTCAAAAATATATGCCACTTACATCATGTATAGTGCAGACACTAGAGTACAAGGTTGCTTTCCGATTAGTTGATATTTAAACTTGCTAATAAGAAGTCAGTTATTTCAATTGATTTAAGATCACTAAATCTATGCGTGTGGAAAGTTAATAACTCAACCTGGACTTAACCCCAAGGGGTTGGCCCAAGTGGTGAAGGCCTTGGTTTTGGGGTATCACTCCCTTCAAGGTCCAAGGTTCAACACCTTATGGGTGCAAACAATCTTTTGGGGCAACACCCCATGGTGAAAAACTAGCGATTTAACTAATTCTGTGTAGGGAAACTTCCGAGGGTGCAGTGCACGGGACTAGGGTTTACTTTGCAGGGGTGGGTCTGAAGGGCCTTGCCTTGGAGAGGTTTCCCGACATCCAAAAAAAAAAAAACTCAACCTGGACTTGGATGCTCATGCTTTCAAATAATAAATGTTTCAGAAACGGTTGGTTAGTGTTTAAGAATTCAATGTCCTTGCGTAGTGTTGGTTATTTTAGTTTGGTCCTCTTGCAGCATGCATTGTGTGCTGGGCCAAACTTTATTCTTTTGCTTTTGCCCTGCTTTAATCAGCATGTTTATAAGAATGTATAGATGCAAAAAGCACCATCAGCCTTTTATATGGTATTTAAATGATTTAATCTTGAATATTTCTATTTTATGTGGGAGTCACATCTGATGGCTTAGTTGATGTGTATTATAAGTTAAAAAGAAAAAATAAATTTCTTCACTGTGATTATTGGTTTCTTTAGATATAAATCTTGGGTTTCTTGCAGGTTGTGGAGTGGTGGAAGGCAGCTGTCTTCCTTGTTCAGGAGTTTCTGGAAGAGCAACCACTGTTTCTTCTTCTTCTCGTGCTGACTATAGATTCCATTCACAGGTCAAGATTGGATCACAGAAAGATGCTTCTAAGGGAGCAGCTTTAGTCTGCAAAGCAAGTTCTAGTGGTCATAGGAGAAATCCAGACTTCTCAAGGCAAAACAGGCATGGCTTCTCTAGAAACAGGCACAGGCAAAATGAAGAGAGAGAGAGCTTTGATAACCTCAATGAATCTGATGCGTTATCATCGAAAAATGGACCATTACTCTCCCTCTCCAATACCCCAAAGTTCCATGCAACTGCAGCCCCTGGACCTAGGGAGAAGGAGATAGTTGAGCTGTTCAGGAAGGTTCAGGCTCAGCTTCGAGAGAGAGCTGCAAGCAAAGTAGAAAAGAAGATTGAAACCTCGAAAGAGCAAGGCAAAGAGAGTGACACTGTAGATTCCCTCCTTAAGTTATTAAGGAAACACTCTGTAGAGCAAAGCAAGAGAAGCAGCAGAAGCAATGGCAGCAACAAAGATCTCATGTTGGACCAGCAAGTGCAGAATGATTCCTACAATGGAAGAAAAAGTACAATCTACTATAATTCAAATAACAGTCTGAAGGATGAGGCCCAAGAACGTAATGGCACTTTCTTAGGTAGGCCCGTGTCAAATTTCCAACGCAAGTCTCCTATCCCTCGTGTTAAATACCAGCCTATTTATTCTGGTGCGGAAACCATCAATACCATGCCACATGTGAATTCAAGTGAGAAGGGAGATGAGAATCGAATTGAGAAGGGTCTAAAGCCTGAACAAGAGTTGGAGCAAGAGTTGGAAGTAGAGCCAGAGCCAGAACCAGAGCTGGAGCCAGAGCTTGAGCCTGAGCCCAAGCCGAAGGCCACTTTTCTAGATGGTGGGCTTGCCAATTTGTCAGAAGGTGAGAGTTCAGATGCTGACGAACCTTTCAATGATGAGAATGGAGTTTTGCAGCCAAAAAATGAGCATGGGGATTTGAGTGCATTGAAGCTACCAGAATTGAGGGCAGTTGCAAAGTCTCTTGGTCTAAGAGGGTATTCAAAGATGAAGAAGAGTGAGCTTGTGGAATTGCTAAGTGGGAGTTTGGTATGATCCATGATGTATGACTGAAGCAAAAACATGATAGTGTTTCTTCGTTTATAGGTTTGTTTTAGTTTGTTTTGGTAGTAGACACTTATGATCAGTTTGTTTTGTACTCCTGTTCTAACCCTCCTGAGGGCTTCAATGACTGGCGAGTTCTGAATGTTTCCTTTATCCATTTCCTAGGTCTTTTTGGATATGAGCTATTGATGTCCATGTTGAGATTGTTCATTGTTGTCTCTCTTGTCATGTTACTTTTTGGTTAAAATGCATCGAATTCAACGTGCGGGTGCTTCTTATTTTGATGGTAAGATCATAGGGGAAAGTTTCGGAATTTGATTAGCAATTGCATTTTTCAGCATGAATTCAACCATGAACAGTTTTGAAGCCAAATGATTGTTGAAAGAAAGGGGGGCACTAATCGTCATATGTAAATGTTTTAGAATTGAGAAACTATCTCAATTCATCTCATTATTACAATTTTATCAAATTTTCACATAAAATATAATAAATAATTGAATTTTTTCAAAATTTAAAATAATAATAATATTAAAAAATAATATTTTATTTAACTTTTAATTTTTATCTAAAATTATTTCATCTCATCTCATCTTACTATCTGGTTTAATTTTCTCTGTCTGTTCATTAGCTTGTTTGACCGATGATTATGGTCATGCCTGGAAAGAGGAAAAAGAAAACCTTGATTAACTAAACAAGGGGGACGATTTGAATAAGAGAAAATCTAATAGCCGGTCGGTCTACTTTTCCTCAAATAACAGCCATCCAATAAAATTTTACCACGTAGTTCCAACATTTTAAATCTCATATGCCTGTCCGCACATGATAACTCATGTGAAAGAATCTCCTTCGTAAAAACCCACCCTGCCTCCCTCCCTTCCTCTTCCACCGAATCCCCCTCCTCCTTTCCCAGTAAAGAAGCCTCACAAGTCGCAGGTAAGGAAGCCTCACACATCCACTGCCGATCTGCTCAAGTAGATTTTTTTTCTTTCAAAATTTTAAATTTGATTGATGAGGGAACGATTTGATGGGGATGGATTTTGTTTTGTCGTCCGTGCCTTTTTGCAAATATGTTTTCATCTGCATCAATGGGGTTAGGAAGTTGGTTTTTCAAACTATTCTAAGTTCTCTTTCCTGCACTGGAGAAATTGAAGGACGTGGCCCAATTAAAAAGAGGAATGAGAAAGAAACCTGGATATAGTTGGATCAAATATAAGAACATAGTGCATATTTTCTTATCTAATGATCTGTTTCCAATAATTTATTTTTGTATTTCTGCATGTAAAAGGGTAATTTTTTTGGGTATGAAAAAGCTTTGATTGTAGGGTGTTATCTGGGTTCTGCTGTTGGGGGGGGGGGGTGTTGTTCTACTTCATATTTTCTTCATCTAGTTTCAGAAAATCGTTAGAGTTTGTTTGCTTCGATTTTTCTTCATGTTTTCTGTGTTCGGCGACTGGAGGTAGCAACGTCTTCGTCTTGAGCGGCGGTGCAAGGAGACGACTGGTAGTGGAATGTCTTGCCTGTTGTGATTCTGTGTGGTGAAGCCTAAAGAGCTTATTGTGTTTTTTCCTAGGTGTTGATGTCTGAATGGAGGGCTGCTCTTTCCTTATTAGCAGCCGGACCGTTCTGAAGCGTCTCTCTTTGAATAATTTGATTGCCAATATTGCAATTTGCAGAAAATTCATTGAATAAGGAAGAGGTAACATAACTGGCCCTGTGCTTTTAATCTGATGGGTATTAAAAAAAAAAAATACAAACAATAAGCACTGGGAAATATCTCAGGGTCCAAATTCTATTAAAAAAATAAAACCATGGGACTGACAGAAATGTCACTCTCTTGTAATATTCGTCACGTGAGTGAGTAGTACTTTTAAAGAGAAAATTTATTTAAGAATCTCATATTTAATATATTTAGTATATTTTATAAACTTTTTATATCAATTATATTAAAAAATATAATGTATAATATAAAATTTTTTAAAAATAATTAATATTTTTAATTTGAATACGACTACCTCTATAAAAAAAGTTATATAAATTTTTTTTATAAATTGACATAATTTTATTTAATATGTTAAATTTATTTTATAATAAAAATAATTTTATAATTTAAAAAATCTTATTAAATCACATCAATTTAAAATTAATTTTATGCAATGTCTAAAATATTTTCTCTCTTTTAAAAGATTAGATAAGGGGCAGCATTGTTCTTCGAAAATCCAAAACCTTCAAGAATATCGGAAGCCTCCTCCTCTGAAGCAACCCCGGACTTCTCTTCGCTGCCAAGTTTCCGAAAAACTTTCTCAAAAAAAAAAAAAAAAAAAAAAAAAAATAAACTGTTGAGCGAGCGTGTTATTCAAAACCCATTTACAATTCAGAGACTTAACAGATTTTGCTCTCCCGTGGATTCTTCTGCTTTCTTTTGGCTTCAGATTTTCTGTTGTTTTTTTTTTTGATAAGCTTCAGATTTTCTGTTGTTCTCTCTATTTTTCTCTCTTGTTACATCCTTTCTTTTTGGAGTCTTGAATTATGGGCCAAAGCAATTCCATGAGCCAACATCGACCCAGAGCGGAGTTGCTCTATCAACTGGTCAGCACTGGAAACGTGGAAGCCATCAAAGCTCTTTGCAGTGAAGATACTAGCCTTGAGGTAAAGCCAACGATGCTCCCCTTCCTCCCCCCCTCCCAATTCGTTTATTCTCAACATCTTTAAGTTCAATCATCTACATGTTATTCTTCATTTCAGATAACTTTGGGAATAGCGGTTAGCATAATGGGCTTTCACATGGTTATTGATTTTTCTGGCGGTGGAAGCATCAATCTGGTTATTGAGAAATAAGTACGAATGACTATAAACGACATTTTTTGGTACAAGAATAAACAAACTATGGTGAATTTATCTAGTCAGGGTATCTTGCCATCTTGGGTCTTTGTTATAGTCATCGATTCTGTTAAGAAAATAACTTGGGACTGTATCTTCGTGATTGAAACAATGATTGTACTGGTTCTCTAACAGAAACACTTCTTCGTGTTAATTCTAAAACTTGATTCTTTTGCTCAAAGCTGTATGCGGTTGCTCTATGCGTGTTTATGGAGAACGTTTTGACAATTTGATTTTTTTTTTACAGTGGATTGACAGAGAAGGAAGGACCCCCCTCATTTTGGCATGCATGAATCCCGAACTGGTTCATGTTGCCAAAACTCTTATTGAATTGGGTGCCAATGTCAATGCTTATCGCCCTGGTATGCCTGTGAACTATTATGTTACAAATGGGGTAATTTGAAAGTCAGACATATAGCTTGTTGCATAACATACACTAAGTTATTCGTATTTAATTTACTTCATGTTCTTACACTAAGTTACTAATTATTTCAATAACATAACAACTGAAACAACAAAATAATCATGATAAAACAGTTACAAAAGTTGTGTGGCACTTTAAATAATAGCAATACTATGAACAGGAAAGATTAATTGTATCTTCTTGATTGCTTTCTGATTTGTTTCATTTTTGGCAGGGGCTCATACGGGTACTCCTTTACATCATGCAGCAGAAAAAGGCTTGGAACAGACTGTTAAGTTACTTCTTTCCCATGGAGGTTTGTTTTATCATATTAATGTGGATGGGCTTCGTTGCTGCAACAAGCTGATATCATTTATTAGCGTGATATTTATTTTGCCACATCTAAAGGACTAGTTTATTAATAACTGTTGCAGCAAATGGCTTCGTGAGGAATGATGATTGTCAAACTCCACTAGATGTTGCCAGAGAAAAAGGGCACACTAATGTTGTTCGTGCAATTGAGGTGTGCGTGAGAAATTTAGAAGTTGCAACTACTCAAAAGCTCTCTCTCTCTCTTAGTACTCTAATTTGTTCAAAGTTGTACTCTTTGTTTGTTGCTTTTCAGAATCATGTGTGCTATTTCTCTGGCTGGTTGCGGGAGTTTTATGGTCCAAGCTTTCTTGAAGCATTAGTGCCTAAACTTTTATCAAGAACAATGTCTGTATAGTATTCACGTTCTCTATTCTCACTGCATTTTCTATAATGCTCCTTTTATGGATATCATTTTCTATCCTGCACCTTTGAGAGCACACAAATGCTAGTTATAGATACAATATCTACCATTTTTCCCAAAGGGAATTTAAGCATTTTATTATTAAAATCCCTATATATGTTTCTTTAATAAGTAAATAGAAAAAGATCCCTATATATGTTTATGGTTGCTGATATGAGTTCATTGCATGCAGTTGGGTTGTTGTTATACCTTTTGGTTCCAGTGATTCTACAATGCCTCTCAAAATGGAGCTCATAATATATCCTACTTTGCAAGTATGACAGAACATAGTCGGTGAAGTTATTTATGGTTTTATGCTTTTGTGAATCTAATTTCTTTGTTTGGTAGGAGTATTTATCTTTCTTTTGGCTGCCATTACCTATTATGAAATTGAATTATGGGAAAAAAAAAAGATGAGTAAGACTGCCAGATGGTATCTGTCTATGATATCATAGAAAGTAATAGTATGGTATGAGTTGTATGACCCTGGCTAATACATGCTGGCATCCCTACTCAACCTTGAGCATAGATGTTCATATATTCAGTTTTTTTTTTTTTCCTGATACGGGTGGGGGTTCGAACTTGGTTCTCCCATTTAAAGACCAGGTCTTATACCATCTAGTCCAAAGGACCTTGGCCTATATTCAGTTTGTTTCAAAGATTCTAGAAATTATTCTTGATTAACACCTTAGCACAAAGATAAACCTTGGGTAGAAAGGTGCGGTGTGTGTGTGTGGGTGCACAACCTAATGGATGTGTTTTAGCCTTTCTTTCTTTTGTATATGCTTGGTCTCTTAAGTTAATCGGTCGATATGATTGTTATAATAGAAGACACTCTATGTGAATCTGGCTGGCTCTTTTCTGCAGGAACTTATAAACATATTCCATGGGCAAAATCTCATAAGAAGCCTTCCTGTCTTACTGCCTTCCCCTTCACCCCCACTCTTTCTTAACCTCTTTGTGCCATTCTTATGTCAATTATGGATAGTTTTGTTTGGTAAATCATTTTATACTGCAGAACCCTACTTGACGATCTGATGCTGTATACATACAGACACCTTAATGTAAAAACCTGTATGCTAAGAAATTTCACTTAATTAAAAGTTAGTTCCCTGTAAGTTTAATTAGTTTCGCTCTTTAGATACTGTATGTCTGAATGCCAATGCAACAATTCTGTCCATGATTTGCTAATTTAATGGATTGTAAACCTGGTTGGGTCATGGTTTTTCCTCACAATAAGGATTCGAAGCGCTTCTTAAATTTGTCATTGTTTCCAAATTTTTGCATTTGAGTTGCCACAGCCGCAAACCAAGTTCCTGGTATTGGCTGGTAGATGAATGATAATCATTGCCGCAGCAATAAATTTCTCCCTTATTCATGTGGTTCTCTGGCTCTGTGGCGTTGCCCACATGAACAGAATTTGGGTTTTATACCCATCATTGTGCTGCATCCTTTTTCCCCTATTTTTGGGGGGAGAATCCACTAAAATTTGTTGAGCTACTAGAGTAGCGGCCAAAATACTTCTTGCTACAAGCTGTATTCGCAGAGTAATTCCTGTTAGAATCGAAGAAGCATTACCTTATAATTTGTACTTCAAGATATGTTAACTGTTTCTCTTTCATTACCTACTTTATTTGTGCGTTTGAAAGTTTGTACTTCAAAAAAATTGTTTTTCATGTTCATATCCTACTATTTTTTTGTGCTTCATATAAACTGTGATTTTGATCAATGAACAGGATGCACGGCCTCGTTCAGTTATTGCTCTTTGGAAGGCCAAAATTGAGGAACCTGTTTTTCATCAAAAGGATCCAGCACTAACTATAGTTGACCAGTTTACCAGTAATTCTTGCTAGTGAAATTATTATTTCTTGATATATAATCTTCTAATTGATGGCATTTGATTTATAGACGTTTAATCACCAATAAATGTTTAATTGTCATGAGTTATTCATGGCACAAATACTATTATCATTATATCTTGGTCAGAAGTTCGAGTGGGGATATGTAGTGATCCTTTGATACTTCTGAAACATGTAAGCAAGGCATGTATGGAATTTTTGACGTCTAATTAGGTCATTTGCTGGGGCTGTTGGAATCATTCCTTTTAAGTAGACATGTCTCGTGCTGTTGGAATCTTCCCTTTTAAGTAGGCATGAAGTTGTTTCTACACACCACTTCTCTTTAAGGTCCTACATAGTCGAAGCATCCACTGCATTTATCAAATTACTCCATATTATTTTTCTCTATTTATCATATCAGCTTGTCCCCAGGATGTGCTTTTGTGGTGGACACGTGACACCCAAATTATCTGTTTTTTTTTTTTTTAGTTTATTTTTTACAAACGTACCCATCTCATTGTGTTTCTTATAAATTTTGCATTCTGGGTTTAAGCCTTTTGTAAGTCATTATGTCTACTGGCAATTTATGATGTATTTGACAATGAAAATATGGAACTGAAGCAAAACAATGCTGCATCCTGTTGTCTATCTAGTGCAGGGAGAATATCTTAGGCCACGTACCTTTCTTAGGTTATGTGTCTAACTACTGATTTTGGTACTCTGATTGTTTTTTTGGGCCCGCTAAATAATGCCAAGTGTTATTTCAAAGACATAGTTTATGCTTTTCATTGAAGTTAGAAGTTATAAGCATGTAAACTGTTTTTTTTATTGGTAAAAAAAGTGATAAATAAGCATGTAAAATGTTAATTAACATGTCATACTATGTTCGCCCAAATGTTTTATTCTTTTTTAATTCTGGGTTTTTACTTGTTTGAGGTAGATATCCTAGTTCATCTGAGTTGAAACCGTAAGTGACCAATTTTTTTTGATAAATAAAGATCACCTATTTAAAATGGAAAAAGAGCATGTTTTACTGAACACCATTTTACTCTTTTTATTTATTTATTATATTTTATAAATAATGGCATATATTTAATGTCTATTCTCCTTGCTGTCTTGCTGAGCTGTTTCTGTTTACTAATCACGTATTTCTTATCAGAAGTTCGGTATAAGCTTACATCCACCATTGAGGGTGATAAACAGCAACTTCAACGGTTACATAATGCGTGCGTAGGAATTCCTCAGGTACACTATCAAAAAGTATTCACAGAATGTAATTCTGCTGCATGTTACAAGTTTTTGAATTTCATGCTTGATAGTTGCATGGATTTCTAAATTTGTTGGTATGGATGACTGCTTATAGTAATGGAAACCATGGTCCGGTTCACAATAGAATGTTTGCAGTGTATTCTTCAGTAACATGACGACTTATTAACTGTAACTTGTCTTGATGGTACAATAAATATGGCTATTTCTTTTGGGCACCTATTTAACCAAGTTGAAAAATTGCAATGCACTACGGAGTACATTTTAAAAATCTTGTTCAGAAACACATTAATGACAAATTAGTTTGAATACTGGTATTTTCTGTTGGTTTATTTATGGGACAATCTGCTTGCATAACAACAGTAGCTACTTTTACATCAGGATGAATGATGAGTTAGTTATGAATCAGTCAATTGGGCAGGGTGCTGGTTTGCCTAAGCTCACCCCAAAGAAATTTCTGCTCATCAAGCTTGGCTCCCACCCAAATAAAGAATTAGAAGTTACACTATTATTTTTTGTGTAATTAAGACTATAAGTGGATATTTAGGAGAGTGAAGGAAATGAGTTGTAGCATAAAAGTAGCTGGGGAAGGAACCTTGAGCATCTTAATGATCTCCTTTTCTTTTGATTCATCCTTAGCCAAATCAAATTGGAGCATATAGAACCCTCAACATCGCCCTTTATTGTCTCCACTTTTCAGGTTATGCCTCCCCCAGTGCTTGACAATACTCAAACCTCAACTCTAGAAGCTGCACCTCAAACTTCTGCAGAAGCTGTTGAGTTTGCTATGGCAAGAAACGCCTCCATCCAGTCTGCTGCCATGGAGAGACCCCCACTTCCTCCAAATGCTCACCAGAGCTTTGAATCAATTGACACAAATGGTTGGGGAGATTCTACTGTGAATGCCAGTCACAATGGGTGGGGCCCTGCTGTAGGAACCGCAAAACTAAATGTAAGCAGCAATGGGAGGATGGTTGAGCCTTCAAAAGAAGATTACAAGGGGTGGGATTTGCCTGATTCTGGGACGGTTGGCAATACAACTCAACATGGGCAAACCAGCGGTAATGTTTCTCCTGTTACTCCCACAAATAGTGGCATTTCTACATCCGCTTCTTCAGCTTCAGTTCCATCTGCTCCTCCTATTTCTGAGGAGTGTTTGGAAGAAGGGCCAATTCACTATCCATCCATTGATTTCCGCCCAGTGGACTGGTCCGTTCCAACCAGAGAGGATGGGGCTTCTGTAACAAATGATGTGAAAGATGAAGGCAGTTCTTCCTCGTGTATCATATGTTGGGAAGCTCCAGTAGAGGGAGCATGCATTCCCTGTGGTCATATGACTGGTTGCATGTCCTGTTTGGTTGAGATCAAGGCCAAGAAAGGTGTTTGCCCTGTATGCCGATCCAATATAGAGCAGGTTGTGAGGCTTTATGCTGTCTGATAAGTGAACATATTATTATGGAGCTGGGAATCTGGGATTGTTTTAAGATTTTGGCATTAATATATTTTTTTATCCATGAGCTTGTGACATTCATTTAATGGGGTTTTGAACGTAAATGCACACATTGCAACCTTGTCATTTTTGTAATGTACAGTTAGCAAGGGGAACTGCTCTCTCGTTTTATGGAACTCTTTCTGGATCAACGCTGTTTTTTCAATGTTACTGCAATTACAGAGTATGTATAGACTAGCAGTCTGACAAGTACCTATGCTATGGCCTCAATGAATCTGGTTTAGTGCTATCGGTGGTGTGTAATCCATCCCTTGGAGTAGAAGACGAGGAAGTTAACGTCCATAAATGTGCCTAAATAAGATTTCACTATCCGAAAGTCCTGTACATGAAATTATAAACCGATATACATCAGATGCCTGTGAAAATTGCAGAGCATTACAAGCTTATGACCAATAAACTCGTGAACACCAGATCAACTACTTGGTACAACTGCCACAAGCACAACAGAGCACTACAATTTCTATAATGCACTATAACACTACACAACTTTAAAAAGCTCTCATTAGATGCATTTTACAACCAAGAATGGCGGCAACAAAGATCTCATGTTGGACCAGCAAGTGCAGAATGATTCCTACAATGGAAGAAAAAGTACAATCTACTATAATTCAAATAACAGCCTGAAGGATGAGGCCCAAGAACGTAATGGCACTTTCTTAGGTAGGCCCGTGTCAAATTTCCAACGCAAGTCTCCTATCCCTCGTGTTAAATACCAGCCTATTTATTCTGTTGCGGAAACCATCAATACCATGCCACATGTGAATTCAAGTGAGAAGGGAGATGAGAATCGAATTGAGAAGGGTCTAAAGCCTGAACAAGAGTTGGAGCAAGAGTTGGAAGTAGAGCCAGAGCCAGAACCAGAGCTGGAGCCAGAGCTTGAGCCTGAGCCCAAGCCGAAGGCCACTTTTCTAGATGGTGGGCTTGCCAATTTGTCAGAAGGTGAGAGTTTAGATGCTGACGAACCTTTTAATGATGAGAATGGAGTTTTGCAGCCAAAAATTAGCATGGGAATTTGAGTGCATTGAAGCTACCAGAATTGAGGGCAGTTGCAAAGTCTCTTGGTCTAAGAGGGTATTCAAAGATGAAGAAGAGTGAGCTTGTGGAATTGCTAAGTGGGAGTTTGGTATGATCCATGATGTATGACTGAGGCAAAAACATGATAGCGTTTCTTCGTTTATAGGTTTGTTTTAGTTTGTTTTGGTAGTAGACACTTATGATCAGTTTGTTTTGTACTCCTGTTCTAACCCTCCCGAGGGCTTCAATGACTCTGGCGAGTTCTGAATCTTTCCTTTCTCCATTTCCTAGGTCTTTTTGGATATGAGCCATTGATGTCTATGTTGAGATTGTTCATTATTGTCTCTCTTGTCATGTTACTTCTTTGTTAAAATGCATCGAATTCAACGTGCGGGCGTTTCTTATTTTGATGGTACGTAAGATCATAGGAGAAAGTTCCGGACTTTGATTAGCAATTGCATTTTTCAGCATCTTTGCCGGCAAAGTTGATCTGTTTTGCTTGCTTAATTCGAATACCATGGAGGAAATAATAAATACAGCTCTTGTTTCTCCATGTTTATAATAGAGCACCGAAAGGGAATATATATTTTTTCTATTGATATTTGTCGTTGTGTTGAAGAGATTAACCGGACTAGGTGAATAAGGGATTTTACACCCTCTAATAAAATTTTGACACTAAGCATTTTAAAAGAAGAATAATAAAACTATACACAGGCAAGCAAATCCACTTTCTCTCTCCTCTCCCCTCCCCCACCACTCCACTCTCTTTCTTTGTTTTTTCCGGTGCCCAGCTGATTTTTGGCATATGCAACTAAATTTGTGTGCTTTTCTTTATGAATTTGCAAATGTTTATGGACATACAAACACCCAAAAAGGTTGAAGCACCAAAAATCCATATTCGCGATAGCATGTCCTCTTCTAGTATACAATCTCTCCATAAACCCTCCAAATTTGGATAAGAAGGAAAGAGTGAGAAAATTATATTATTTTTTTATTTTTCCCCATCTCTGTTTTTTGTTTTTGTTGAATCCTTTTCTTCATTTGTTGTATTTCATACTTTTTTGTAATTTCTTATTTGAATTTAGAGAATTTAGGCCAACAATGGCAGAGTGAGGAAAGAGAGCGCACTGACAAGCACAGAGAGAGGGGGTCGAAAGAGAGAGAGCGCCCAACAGTAAAAGAGGGACAGAAGGAAGAAAAGAAAAAGTTTTCAGTTGCATGTTGTGCAGTTCTATAATTTTTCTTTTTAAAAAATTTTTACAACTTCTTATTATTTACATCACATTTTTTTTAATTTTTTTTAATTTTATCAAATATTTATTATATGAATAATGAATAAAAAATTTAAAATAATTTAAAAAGAATAAACTTAAAAAAAATTTTAAAAAAATATTAAAAAATTTAAAAATTTAAAAAAATATGAAGTGTGAAGTGTAGTAAAAATTATATAGTTAACCTCCTTTCTTTTAGCATGCTGACGTGTCAAAATGCTTATTTGCCTCGAAAGAGGAAAAAGAAAACCTTGATTAACTATAAAAGGGGGCGATTTGAATAATTTGATTGCGAATATTTTAATTTGCAGAAAATTCATTGAATAAGGAAGAGGTAACATAACTGGCCCTGTGCTTTCAATCTGATTGGTATTAAAAAAAAAATTACAAATACAAATAATAAAGCACTGGGAAATATCTCGGGGTCCAAATTTTATTAAAAAAATAAAACCATGGGACTGACATAAAATGTCACTCTCTTTTAATATTTGTCATGTGAGTGAGTATTTTTAAAGAGATAATTTATTTAAAAATCTCATTTTTAACATATTTAGTATATTGCATAAACTTTTTTACATCAATTATATTAAAAAATATAAAGTCTAATATAAATTTTTTTAAATAGAATCTATTAATAATAATTAATTTTTTAATTTTTTTAAAATTACAATGGAGCCGACTCTCAGGCGTCAACTTTCTGTACAGCAAAACTCATTTTTTAAAGATTAAGTACTGTTTATATACAGTAATACTCTTAATTTATATCATTTCATTATTATAAATTTTTTAAAATTTTATATTAAAATTTTAAAATTTTAAAATAATAATAATATTAAAAATAATATTTAATAATATTTTATTCATCTTCAAAAATCCAAAACGTTCAAGGATATCAAAACCATCCTCTGAAGCAATCCCGGACTTCTCTTCACTGCTTTGAGCAACCACATATAGCTTTGAGCAAAGAGTATATTAAGTATTTTTAGAATATTTTATTTTTATTTATTATTATTTTTACTTATTTTTTATTACTATTCATTATCTTTTATTACTATTTCATATTCTTTAACTACTTTTTCTTTACTTTTTAGTACCAATTACGACAATTCATAACTCTTCACACTTTTCTCACTGCCCAAACGTACCAGTTTCTGGGAGTTCTCTTCACTGCTAAGTTTCTGAAAAACTCTTGAGCGAGTGTGTTATAATGTTATTCAAAACCCATTTACAATTCAGAGAATTAACAGATTTTGCTTTCCCTTGGATTCTTCTGCTTTCTTTTGGCTTCAGATTTTCTGTTGCTCTCTCTGTTCTTCTCTCTTGTTACATCCTTTCTTTTTGGAGTCTTGAATTATGGGCCAAAGCAATTCCACGAGCCAACGACCCAGAGCGGAGTTGCTCTATCAACTGGTCAGCACCGGAAACGTGGAAGCCATCAAAGCTCTTTGGAGAGAAGGTACTAGCCTTGAGGTAAAGCCAACGATGCTCTCTTCCTCCCCCGCGCCCCCTCCTAATTCGTTTATTCTCAACATTTTAAGTTCAATCATGTACATCTTATTCTTCATTTCTGATAAGTTTGGGAATAGCGGTTAGCACAATGGGCTTTCACATGGTTATTGATTTTTCTGGCAGTGGAAACATCTGGTTATTGAGAATTAAGTACGAATGACTATAAACGACATTTTTTGGTACAAGAATAAACAAACTATGGTGAATTTATCAAGTCAGGGTATCCTGTCATCTTGGGCCTTTGTTATAGTCATCGATTCTGTTAAGAAAATAACTTGGGACTGTATCTTGGTGATTGAAACAATGATTGTACTGGTTCTCTAACAGAAACACTTCTTCGTGTTAATTCTAAAACTTGATTCTTTTGCTCAAAGCTGTATGTGGTTGCTCTATGCGTGTTTATGGAGAACGTTTTGACAATTTGATTTTTGTACAGTGGATTGACAGAGAAGGAAGGACCCCCCTCATTTTGGCATGCATGAATCCCGAACTGATTCATGTTGCCAAAACTCTTATTGAATTGGGTGCCAACGTCAATGCTTATCGTCCTGGTATGCCTGTGAAAGTCTTACATTATCCACTGAATCGTTGGCTATTATGTTACAAATGGATTGGCCTCTAGTTATAGTTTGAAAGTTAGATGTATATCTTGTTGCATAACATACACAAAGTTATTCGTGTTTAATTTACTTCATGTTCTTACACCAAGTTACTAATTATTTCAATAACATAATGTTGCAGTAAAGAATTTCTATGTATTTCATTTACTGTAAAGAAGGCTATTTCAATTGATGCTTTATAGATGAGAGTTGAAAGAATACAAGGAATGGAATATTCTAGGCCTAGTATTGCGGTTTGTTACAGAGGTAACAATGCATGCAGTGCAATGTTGGTTACGTGATTGCGCTTGAATCCTTTTGCTGTGAGGCTTGTGAGCTGACAGTTGTTTTAGAGACAGTTTTGTCCTTAACATCCCCCTTCAAGTCAAGCGGTAAAGGCTGGAGACGAAGACTTGAACATAATTTTGTAAAATGAGCTGTCGAGAGTGGTTTTCTGAGGAGGTCTGCAAGCTGGTCTTTTCCAGATATGAAAGCAACATTCAACGATTTATTTAGAACTCGATCACGAACAAAGTGAAAGTCGATTTCGACATGCTTTGTTCGTGCATGAAAAACCGGATTGGAGGAGAGGTAAGTTACTTCCAAATTGTCACAATAAAGTAAAGGAGCACAAGTGAGAGTTACTCCAAGGTCTCGACAAAGATGTTGCAGCCAAATTACCTCAACCTTAGTGTTGGCAACAACTTTGAACTCAGCCTCTATTGAGAAATGTGCGATGGTGGGCTGTTTCTTCGAAGACCAGGAGATTTAAGTTGCATCCAAGAAATATACAAAACCCACTGGTTGATCTCCAATCATTGGGACACCTAGCCCAATCGGCGTCAGAAAACGTAGTAATATTTGAAGTAAAAGATGGGGAGAGTTGCAAGCCAACATTAGATGTCTGTTTGAGGTATCTAAGGATGCTAGTGAGGTACACGAGGAGTGTGCATGAATTGGCACACTTTACTGACAGCAAAGGCAAGATCAGGCAGTGTAAATGACAAGTATTGTAGGGAGCTGACTGTGTTACGATACAAAGTAGGGTCTTTAATTAAATATCCAGTGAAAGCACTTAATTTTTCCGAGGTGGCCATTGGAGACTTAATAGACTTAGCAAGATGCATGTTTGTTTAGTGATATACTTTTGTTGTGTAAGAAGCAGGCCTTTTGAATTGTAAGTTGCCTCGACACCCAGGAAGTAGTGCACATTGCCAAGATTAGTAATAGGGAAGTCAATCCGCAAGGCTGAGATGAGATTAGAAATACATTTTAGAGAGGAACCTATGACCAAAAGGTCATCAACATAAACCAAGACAAAAGTGGTGACAGTTCTAGATGTGTGTAAAAATGGAGATGGATTCGTTGAGGAGATGGTGAATCCAAGGTTTGTTAGGCGACAACTTAGACATGAATACCATGCATGGGGAGACTGTCGAAGACCATATATTGCATTGTTTAACTTGCTGACATGAGAAGGAAATTGAGGGTGAGAAAATCTAGGAGGTTGAGCCATAAACACGATTTTGGTTAGAGAGCCCTGCAGAAACGCATTTTGTACATCAAACTGAATAGGCCAATTTTGTGAAACTGCTAGGGCAAGATCAACATGAACGGTCGTGGCCTTAACAACGGGGCTAAAGGTTTCTTCGAAGTCTATACTAGACTGTTGAAGGAACCCCTTAGCAACGAGATGAGATTTTTTGCGTTCGATTGAGCCATCAGCAAGTCTTTTGGTGCGAAAAACCCATTTACAGGCGACTGTGTTTGGAGCCTCTGAAGCTGGAACTAATGACCAAGTTTGGTTAGCAAGAGGGGCATTGAATTATTTTGCCATAGCTTCACGCCACTCAGAATACTGCTGGAAGGCATTTCTGGTACAAAGTCTGGGTTGTTGAAGAGGGCACTGGGAGGGGGCCATTTGAAGGTGCCATCATGAAACTGCCTAGGGCGAAGGGAGTTGGTGCTTGATCTGGTGACCATCAAATGTGCAGGTTGCTGGGTGAGGTAGGGTGGGAGAAGTGCTGCGTTTGGGTGGTGGGAAAGATGCAAGGGAGGAAGGATGCGGGCCCAGAATAGAGGAAGAAGAAGGAGAAGTGACCTTTGGGGAATTTAAGTTGAAAATAGGCAGGGCCACGTGAGTGGGCTAAGTGACGAGCTTAGGCTTAGGAAGAGTAGCATATGGAAAGTTAGCTTCATTGAACTTGACATCTTTGGAAATATAGGTTCGGCCCATTGGGATATGATGACAGAGGTAGCCCTTGTGGACAAGATTTAGTCTTAGAAAAACACACGAAACTGAGCGAATTTGTGGGTATTGTATGGAGTGGTTAAAGGCCAATATTTGGAGCCAAACACCCTTAAGGAAGTATAATCAGGATGTTTTTGATAGAGTAGCAAATAAGGAGATGGATTATGGAGTGTGTGAGTTGGTAACATATTTATTAAATAAACGGCATGAAGAAATGCATATGGCCAAAAAGTTAATGGAACCGAAGAATTAGCAAGAAGTTTCAAGCCTGTGTAAAAAAATATGGCGGTGTTTCCTTTCGACGATGCCGTTTTGTGTATGAGTATGGGGGCATGTGATTCGATATGTAATACCACAGGATGCTAAGTAATTTGAAAATGGCCTAAATTTACCCCCCAAATCCAATTGAAACTGTTTTATTTTTGTGTTAAATTGAAGTTCAACTTACGCTTTGAATTTGACAAAGATATCGAAAGCTTGAGATTTAGAGTTTAATGGAAATAACCATGTGTACCGAGAGATCATCTACAAACATGATATAAAATTTATAACCAAACCCCTAGGGGTTGGCTCAAGTAGTAAAGGCCTCGGGTTTGGGGGTATGCTCCCCCAGGTCCAAGGTTCAAATCACCTTGGGTGCAAACAATCTCTAGGGGCCACACTTCCTGGTGAAAAGCCAGCAATTTAACCAGTTCCATGTTTGGAAACTTCCGAGGGTGCGGTGCACGGGACCAGGGTTTATTCTGCAGGGGTGGGTCTGAAGGGTCCTGCCTTGGAGAGGTTTCCCAACATAAAAAAAAAAAAAAAAAAAATATATATATATATATATATATATATATATATATATATATATATATATATATATATATAACCATCATGAGAAACATAAGGGGATGGTCCCCATAAGTCTGAGAAAACAAGTTGAGATGGAGCAACTTATTTATTTAATCGAGTATAAGCTAGAAATCTATGCATTTTAGCCTTAGCACATGCATCACAGAATGAGATCATGGAGTGGTCATATGGTAGATCATGTTGTTGGAGGATGGAGCAAACGAGCTTGATGGAGGGATGGCCAAGTCGAGAGTGCCACAGTGGAACCGAGAGGGTACTGGTCAAAGCATATGGAGGAGCAGCTGGTGATGAAAATGAATAAAGACTATTATTTGTGGTCCCTTGAAGAAGAAGTTTCCCTGATTTGCAGTCCTTAGCACAGAAAGAGTTAGAGAAAAATTCAAAGAACACATCATTATTGATGCAAAATTGACATACTGAGATTAGATTCTTCTGAAAGGAAGGAACACAAAGGATTTTATTAAGAAGAAAAATAGATGAGGGATAAGAAAAGGAAGTTGAACCAGAGTGAGAGATGGGCACGGTAGAGCCATCACCAACACGTAGTTGATCTTCTCCACGATACTCAGCAGCTTGCAAATTTAGGTTAGCCAGATCACTTGTGATGTGGTTTGTGGCTGCAGTGTCCGGGTACAAGCTTGCATCCGAAAGATAATTTGAGGAAGAAAAATTTGCAGTGATGGGAGGGGCAGCAGTGTAAGCTTGGTTGCACTGATAGAGACGTGAGTACTGAGTGGCCTTGTTGATTACAGACTTGACATTTGAAACGTTGGTTAGTAGGTGATGAGGAACCAGTACCATTGAATGATTGTCACGACCACAATTTGGATTATAACGGCCACCATTACGTCCACAATAAGAGTTCGACCACCATGAGGCCCCCGGCCACATGAAGTAGAGGAGAATTTGGCTGTGAAATTGGCAGAGGTCTCCGTGGGGAAGATGCTCGTGTATGAGTGATGAAGTAAGCATGCTTCATGAGCCAGCAAGTGCCTGAGCAACTCATCAAGGGTGATTGGTTCGAGTAGAGTGGTAACTGAAGATACAAGAGCATCATTCTCAGAGACAAGACCAGCAAGGAGATACGAGACAAATTCGGCAGGTGGTAGGGGACGACCAGCAGCTGCCATTGTATTTGCCAGAGTTTTGGCTTGATGAAAATAAGTCGAAATGGGGTCAGATCCTTTCTTTAAAGATGCAAGCTGCAGTTGGGTTTGGATTAGGCGTGCCTGTGAAACTGATGCATAGGTGGACTCAAGAGAGAGCCATACAGCTTGTGCATATTCACAGCTAACAACCTGAGCAATAAGAGGTTAGAAAGGGAGGAGATAAGGGTAGACATTATCAACTGGTCTTGTTGCAGCTAGATATCATTTGCTAGGTTTGGGGTGAGGTCATCGAGCTCTGGTTTTGGTGGAGAACAGGAGCCATCGACAGAAATTGTGGGAGAAATTTGGGTGAGGTAGGGTGGGAGAAGATGAATCTGGTGAGGAAGCCATGGACGTTAGTCCTTCAAGGGCTTTAGTACCATGTTGCAGTAAAGAATTTCTATGTATTTCATTTATTGTAAAGAAGGCTATTACAATTGATGCTTTATAGACGTGAGTTGGAAGAATACAAAGAATGGAATATTCTAGGCCTAGTATTGCGGTTTGTTACAGAGGGTAACAGCACATGCAGTGGAGTGTTGGTTATGTGATTGCGCTTGGATCCTTTAGTTGTGAAGCTTGTGAGCTGACGGTTGTTTTAGAGACAATTTTGTCCTTAACACATAACAACTGAAACAACAAAATAATCATGATAAAACAGTTACAAAAGTTGTGTGGCACTTTAAATAATAGCAATACTATGAACAGCAATGATTAATTGTATCATACTTATAAAAAAAAAAAGATTAATTGTATCATCTTGATTGCTTTCTGATTTGTTTCATTTTTGGCAGGGGCTCATGCGGGTACTCCTTTACATCATGTAGTAAAAGAAGGCTTGGGACAGTTTATTAAGTTACTTCTTTCGCATGGAGGTTTGTTTAATCATATTAATGTGGATGGGCTTCATTGCTGCAACAAGCTGATATCATTTATTAGCATGATATTTATTTTGCCACATCTAAAGGACTAGTTTATTAATAACTGTTGCAGCAAATACCCTGGTGAGGAATGATGATTATCAAACTCCACTTGATGTTGCCAGAGTAAAAGGGCGCGCTAATGTTGTTCGTGCAATTGAGGTGTGCGTGAAAAATTTAAAAGTCGCAATTACTCAAAAGCTCTCTCTCTCTCTCTCTCTCTGTAGTCTAATTTGTTCAATATTGTACTCTTTGTTTGTTGCTTTTCAGAAGCATGTCTGCTATTTCTCTGGATGGTTTCGGGAGTTTTATGGTCCAAGCTTTCTTGAAGCATTAGCGCCTAAACTGTTATCAACAACAATGTCTGTATAGTATTCATGTTCTCTATTTTCACTGCATTTTCTATAATGTTCTTTTTATGGATATCATTTTCTATCATGCACCTTTGAGAGCACACAAATGCTAGTTATAGATACAATATCTACCATTTTTCCCAAATGGAATTTAAGCATTTTATTATTAAAAAAATTCCCTATAAATGTTTCTTTAATAAGTAAATAGAAAAAGAGAGCCCTATATATGTTTATGGTTGCTGATATGAGTTCATTGCATGCAGTTGGGTTGTTGTTATACCTTTTGGTCCCAGTGATTCTACAAGGCCTCTCAAAATGGAGCTCATAATATATCATACTTTGCAAGTATGAAAGAACATAGTCGGTGAAGTTATTTATGGTTTTATACTTTTGTGATTCTAATTTCTTTGTTTGGTGGGAGTATTTATCTTTCTTTTGGCTGCCATTACCTATTATGAAATTGGATTATGGGAAAATACAAAGATGAGTAAGACTGCCAGCTGGTATCTATCTATGATATCATAGAAATTAATAGTATGGTATGAGTTGTATGACCCTGGCTGATACATGCTGGCATCCCTACTCAACCTTGAGCATAGATGTTCATATATTCAGTTTGTTTTTTTTTATACAGGGGTGGGGGTTTGAACTTGGTTCTTTCATTTGGAGACCATGTCTTATACCATCTGGTCCAAAGGACCTTGGCATATGTTCAGTTTGTTTCAAAGATTCTAGAAATTATTCTTGATTAACACCTTAGTGCAAAGATACAACTTGGGTAGAAAGGTGCAGTGTGTGTGGGTGCACAAGCTAATGGATGTGTTTTAGCCTTTCTTTCTTTTGTATATTCTTGGTCTCTTAAGTTAATCGGTCGAGATGATTGTTATAATAGAAGACACTCTATGTGAATCTGGCTGGCTCCTTTCTGCAGGAACTTATAAACATATTCCATCGGCAAAATCCCATAAGAAGCCTTCCTGTCTTATTGCCTCCCCCCCCCCCCAATCTTTCTTAACCTCTCTGTGCTGTTCTTATGTCAATTATGGAGAGTTTTGTTTGGTAAATCATTTTATACAGCAGATCCCTACTCGATGATCTGGTGCTGTATACATACAGACCTTGATGTAAAACCTGTCTGCTAAGAAATTTCACTTAATTAAAAGTTAGTTCTCTGTAAGTTTAATAAATATTCGCTCTTTTAGATACTGTATGTCTGAATGCCAATGCAACATTTCTGTCCATGATTTGCTAATTTAATGGATTGTAAACCCGGTTGGGTCATGGTTTTTCCTCTCTAGGTTTTCCTTACAATAAGGATTCGAAGCGCTTTTTAAATTTGCCTTTGTTTCCAAATTTTTGCATTTGAGTTGCCACAGCTGCAAACCAAGTTCCTGGTATTGGCTGGTGGATGAATGATAATCATTGCTGCAGCAATAAATTTCTCCTTTATTCACTTGATTCTCTAGCTCTACGGCGTTGTCCACATGAACAGAATTTGGGTTTTATACCCATCATTGTGCTGCATCCTTTTTCCCCTATTTTTGCAGGGAGAATCCACAAAAATTTGTTGAGCTACTAGAGTAGCGGCCAAAAATACTTCTTTCTACCAGCTGTACTCATAGAGTAATTCCTCTAAGAATCGAAGAAGCATTACTTATAATTTGTTCTTCAAGATATTTTAACTGTTTTAGGGCCTGTTTGGATATTTAGAATATCTTAGTATATCTATAAATAGTAGTGAAATGATTTGAGTTAATATGTTTTATTGGGTTTTGGAAAATGAGAGAGAAAAAGTTGAATAAAAATATTATAAAGTTAAAAATTGTTTGAATATAATTTTTTTATTTTTGTTTCGAAATTTGAAAAAGTAATATTTTTTTGTGTGTTTTGTTTGGGAGTTTGGAAAAGTTCTAATGATTAGATAAAAAAGTTGAAAATTTGAAATTGAAAAGTGTTTTATGTTTGGGTAATGTTTGGGAAGGAAATATATCAGAATACTTGAGAATAATTGTGTTGCCAAACGGACCCTTACTCTTTCAATTCCCACTCCTTTATTTGCGCATTTGAAAGTTTGTACTTAAAAAAACTTGTTTTTCACGTTCATTTTCTACTATTTCTTTGTGCTTCATATAAACTGATTTTGATCAATGACAGTGCGCGCGGCCTCGCTCAGTTATTGCTCTTTGGAAGGCTAAAATTGAGGAACCTGATTTTCATCAAAAGGAGCCAGCATTAACTATAGTCGACCAGTTTACCAGTAATTCTCTCTATTGAAATTATTATTTCTTGATATATAATCTTCTAATCGATGCATTTGATTTATAGATGATTAATCACCAATAAATGTCTAGTTGTCATGAGTTATTCATGGCACAAATACTAGTATCATTATATCTTGGTCAGAAGTTCGTGTGGGGATATGTAGTGACCTTTGATATTTCTGAAACATGTAAGCAAGGCATGTATGGAGTTTTTGACGTCTATTAGTCATTTGTTGGAGCTGTTGGATTTTGGAATCAATCCTTTTAAGTAGATACTAGACATGTCTCGTGCTGTTGGAATGTTCCCTTTTAAGTAGGCATGAAGTTGTGTCTACACACCACTTCTCTTTAAGGTCCTACATTGTTGAAGCATCCGCTGCATTTATCCAATTACTCCATATTGTTTTATCTATTGATCATATCAGCTTGTCCTCAGGATGTGCTTTTGTGGTGGACACAAGACACCCAAATTATGTGTTTTCCTGTTATCTTCTTCTTCTTTCGAATTTACACATCTCATTGTGTTTCTTATAAATTTTGTATTCTGGGTTTAAGCCTTTTGTAAGTCATTATGTTCTTCTTCTTCTTTTGTCGAATTTACCCATCTCATCGTGTTTCTTATAAATTTTGCATTCTGGGTTTAAGCCTTTTGTAAGTCATTATGTCCACTGGCAATTTATGATATATTTGACAATGAAAATATGGAACTGAAGCAAAACAATGCTGCATCTTGTTGTCTATCTAGTGCAGGGAGAATATCTTAGGCCACGTGCCTTTCTTAGGTTATGTGTCTAACTTCTGATTTTGGTACTCTGATTGTTTTTTTGGGCCCGCTAAATAATCTCAAAATGTTATTTCAGAGACATACTTTATGCTCTTCATTGAAGTTAGAAGTTATACGCATGTAAACTATTTTTTTTTATTGGTAAAGAAAGTGATAAATAAGCATGTAAAATGTTAATCAACATTTCATACTATGTTTGCCCAAATGTTTTATTCTTTTTTAATTCTGGGTTTTGACTTGTTTGAGGTGGATGTCCTAGTTCATCTGGAGTTGAAACCGCAACTGACCATTTTTTTTTTTGATAAATAAAGATCACCTATTTAAAATGGAAAAAGAGCATGTTTTACCGAACAACGTTTTACTCTTTTTAAAAATAAAAAATAAAAAATAATAGCATATATTTAATGTCTATTCTCCTTGCTGTCTTGCTGAGCTGTGTCTGTCTACTAATCACGTATTTCTTATTAGAAACTCGGTATAAGCTTACATCCACCATTGAGGGTGATAAACAGCAACTTCAACGGTTACATAATGCGTGCAAAGGAATTCCTAAGGTACACTATCAAAAAGTATTCACAGAATGTAATTCTGCTGCATGTTACAAGTTTTCGCATTTCATGCATGATAGCTGCATGGATTTCTAAATTTGTTGGAAGGGATGACTGCTTATAGTAATGGAAACCATGGTCCGGTTCACAATAGAATGTTTGCAGTGTATTCTTCAGTAACATGATGACTTATTAACTGTAACTTGTCTTGATGGTACAAGAAATGTGGCTATTTCTTTTGGCCACTTGTTTAACCAAGTTAAAACATTGCAATGCACTATGGAGTACATTTTAAAAATCTTGTTCCGAAACACATTAATGACAAATTAGTTTGAATACTGGAATTTTCTGTTGGTTTATTTATGGGACAATCTGCTTGCATCACAACAGTAGCTACTTTTACATCAGGATGAATGATGAGTTAGTTATGAATCAGTCAATTGGGCAGGGTGCAGCTTTGCCTAAGCTCAGCCCCAAAGAAATTTCTGCTCATCAAGCTTGGCTCCACCCAAATAAAGAATTAGAAGTTATACTATTATTTTTTGTGTAATTAAGACTAATGTTTTTCATCTGGTAATGTTTTTCTCATTCAATTTTCATGTTTATTTACTTTTATAATTTAATCTTTTTTCATTATCCTAATTTATTAGTATTGATTTTTTGATGTTTTTCTATATAGAGTTAGGAGCATCGTTTATCACAACTATTGATGACTGAAGAGTCGAATACTACATTGGGAATCTATTTGGAATATTGAAGAATGAGGATTTGTGAAATTTTATTCAAGCACAATTGTTATTCACTTGCTTAAGACAATTTGGTTTTGTTTGTAATGTGTATTAAACATCTAGTGGAGTTTTTATTTATTTATTTTTAGTTATTTATTAATTAGTATATAAGATAATAAGACTATAAAGTATAAGTAGTAATGTAGTAATGTAGTATTAGTAGTATATATGTAGTAGTTATTAGTTACTAATAGTATATATGACATTAAAATTAAAATTAAATAAAATATTGAGCTCAAAAAAAGTTCAAAATGTTGATGATCTTGAATAATAAATTGAGCCCAAAAAGAGGTTGAATACGGTTTTAAAATGGCCCAAACAGACCCAAACTGCTAAACTGACCGTGAACCGGTCGGCAACTGATCTGGTTGGTTTTACCCCCTTACACGGTCAGTTTTGGCCAGTTTTCTTTCCCAAAACAGGCATTTCGGTTGGTTTTTTACCCCCCAAGTTGTAGCATAAAAGTAGCTTGGGAAGGAACTTTGAGCATCTTAATGATCTCCTTTTCTTTTGATTCATCCTTAGCCAAATCAAATTGGAGCATAAAGAACCCACAACATTGCTGTTTATTGTCTCCACTTTTTAGGTTATGCCTCCCCCATTGCTTGACAATAATCAAACCTCAACTCTAGAAGCTGCACCTCAAACTTCTGCAGAAGCTGTTGAGTTGGCTATGGCAACAAACGCCTCCATCCAGTCTACTGCCATGGAGAGACCCCACTTCCTCCAAATGCTCACCAGAGCTTGGCAATACAGCTCAACATGGGCAAACCAGTGGTAATGTTTCTCCTGTTGGTCCCACAAACAGTGGCGTTTCTTCATCCGCTTCTTCAGCTTCCATCTGCTCCTCCTATTCCTGAGGAGTGTTCGGAAGAAGGGCCAATTCACTATCCATCCATTGATTTCAGCCCAGTGGACTGGTCTGTTCCAGCCAGAGAGGATGGGGCTTCTGTAACAAATGATGTGAAAGATGAAGGCAGTTCTTCCTCGTGTATCATATGTTGGGAAGCTCCAGTAGAGGGAGCATGCATTCCCTGTGGTCATATGACTGGTTCATGTCCTGTTTAGTTGAGATCAAGGCCAAGAAAGGGGTTTGCCCTGTATGCCGATCCAATATAAAGTAGGTTGTGAGGCTTTATGCTGTTTGATAAGTGAAAATATTATTATGGAACTGGGAATCTGGGATTATTTTAAGATTTTGACATTAATATATTTTTTATCCATGAGCTTGTGACATTCATTTAATGGGGTTTTGAACATAAATGCACCCATTGCAACCCTGTCATTTTTGTGATGTACAGTTAGAAAGGGGAACTGCTCTCTCGTTTTATGGAACTCTTCTGGAAATGCTGTTTTTTCAATGTTACTGCAATTACAGAGTATGTATAGACTAGCAGTCTGACAAGTACCTATGCTATGGCCTCTATGAATCTGGTTTAGTGCTATCGGTGGTGTGTAATCCATCCCTTGGAGTAGAAGACGAGGAAGTTACGTCCATAAATCTGCCTAAATAAGATTTCACTAGTCAAAAGTCCTGTACATGAAATTATAAACCGATATACATCAGATGCCAGAGAAAATTGCAGAGCATTACAAGCTTATGACCAATAAACTCGTGAACACCAGATCAACTACTTGGTACAACCTGCCACAAGCACTACAATCTCTATAATGCACTTTAACACTACACAACTTTAAAAAGCTCTCATTAGATGCATTTTACAACCAAGAATGGCTTAATGCAAGAAGCAGTCTAATGGACAGCCAGCCAAGGAGCAATAGCAGCAACAATACCCAATTTTATCAGTTGGTAAAGAACACCAAGTCCTTGTATGAGAGAGCAGCCTTGGCGTCGAACATTATAGAAGCCGATTCTCAGAGAAAATGGGGTTGATGCGAAGTTAATGAATCAATTACGTGTTTTTAATGTGTTTTCTTAATTGTGACGTGCCAATTGAAGTTGGGTGACATTCCAGGTAAATCTTTGGCACCTTCGATATTTGCCAAAAATGTGTCCTGAAACATTTGATGATGCGTACACGGCAACAGAGCCCACAGGTACCAACATCAATGACCCTACTCTTCCATTTATATGAAAAAGAGAGGTTGAAACCAGCACATGGCATGCTTCATAGAATCCACGAAAATCTCCAAATTGTCGTAACTTGCTACTAGGACACTTGCATAACACAGTTCACCATTGTGATCCAGTGTTGTACTGCATTTTTTGCTGCTCTTAACTTTACCCAGCTGGCACTGGCAGCATTGCTTAAACGGCAAAAAAAAAAAAAAAAAAGGCGAAACAATCAAGAAATTTACAAGATCAAGGGAAACAAAATATTGTTGAAGTAAAGGGATGGATACTAATTCTTTATTACGCTTTTATTAGTGATTAGGTTTTGAAGTTGGGAGTTAATGCAAGCATGTGCTTTTAAGAAATGAACTAGAGGTCAAACAAGTAAAAGGGTCAATAATTCATTCACCAAATCAATCTGAAATATTTTCATTGCTAAGTCAACTGAATCTACACCTAGTGTTCATGCTGAGCACTTAGCTTACTGAGAAGGTAGGGGCCTCTTCACGCCAAGAAAGAAGGCAAAAAGAAAATAATAATAATAATAAAAAAAATGAAGGGACCATTTGATGATTCAGCTGCTTTTATGTCAGTGAAAATGGAAGGTGTGCCTACATAGTGTGATGTGGGGTGCCAGGATGCAACAGGCTAGAGATTGACACTAGCTGGCTAGTAAGATTTAAGCAGGCAATGTATTATCATCATTAAGAGTAATATATGGGTAGGCTGTAATCTTAATTTTATCAAGTTGTCATAAAGAAAAGCTTAGATTCTATTTATAAAACTTTTGTGGAAAGCAGATTCCACTCACAGAGGAATATGAAGGGATGATAGGTAAACCCAGCATGCTCTCTAGAACTGTCCTATACAAAAAGAAAAAGTTCCATAGGAAACATGACATGATTCATGATAGGGGTCCAGGTTTAACTAGTCGACTAAAATAGGTTTCAGAAGCTGTTCATTTTAACGTTTATATGTTTCAAAGTTGTTTAGTACTAGGTGTAAAATGATTAAGTATCTTGGTTATGTCATATTATGGAGCTAGCTATGATCCTAATTATCAGAAAATTGTTTTGCTTGAGTTCTGAGACTTTATACTTTTTTTTTTACACCTGTCCATGGCTTGCAATCTTGTCAGAATACTTAATAATTAGGTGTTCCACTTAGGTGAAGAAAATGCCAAAGACCTTTTAAGTTGGTTTGGAAGCTTGGCTATTCACCAGCCAAGTAATTTGCAAAAATTGAGTGTGTGTACGGTACTAAGGAGTGCCAGTTCCCAGCTGAGCTCTGTCATATAAACCTGTTATTTTTTATATAGTAGAATGAGGAACACGGCTATATAACTGATCAAAATAGTCATTAATAATTTACTACTTAATCTGGGGACAGACTCCATAACTGGAGCCGATACATCTTGGGTGTGGAGTCAAGCTTGAAGGTCATGATATTATTTATGTTTTTTGGTTTATTCGAATAATTAGATGATGCTTTATTTTAAGAATCAGTGGTCGTAGATCATGTTACTACAGACTAGGATCTTATTTAAAACGGTTTGCACAGGGATAAAATAACATGCACAACTCAAGAATCTTAGGCTTTACTCATGATACATTATTTAACTTAACACATTTAGAAATAATTGCCCTATTGATCTAACTATATTTATTTAGATGAGTAACTCTATTCTAAGGCTTCTACACATCACATAAAATTTGAATATTACAAATCAAATTATGCCATGTAGAGGGCGTGTGGTCTAGAGGCCTTCGAATATCATTTTTCTATTTAGATTAATGGTCTTAAGAATACTAGATATTTGTTGGGACTTGAATTTAGATAGCACATTCCTTGCCAGTTCAAACATATCACAAGGAGACCTTTTGGGGGTAAAGCCCAAGAGAAAATCCATGAGGGCTTGGGCTCAAAGTGGACAATATCATACCAATGTGGAGATAGGTGGTGTCCATACTCCATAGTCCTAACATAATTGACTAGTGAAGTTGCTGAGATGGATCAATCTGTTTATTGGATGACTCTTTCTGAGTAATTGGGCAAATAGCATGACAGATGGGCAATAGCAGAGGTTAGGAACTGAGAGATATTAGTTAGGTAATGTTTAACATCTTCTGACCACTAAAGGGATCATAGTGGCGCCCAACTAATACTTGGAGAGTGAAAAAGATTATGGCCAGCATTGCATTCAATGCTCCAAATGATGTGCAGTCTTATGTTAATTGCATCTTGCCCTGAAATGAAACTGATTCTTTTTTTTTTCTTTCTTGACAAATCAAAGTGAATTTTCAAGGTCAATTTTACCATGTACCAGACAAAGAATTCCAGGGTAGATATGGCTTTGGCAGCTTCAGAATATTCCTCAAGATAACACTGTTTGGCCTCATTTGACTTGCATGTGATAAAAAAAACTGCCCCTGCCCAACAAAATAAGCATCCTTTTTGAACTTGTGAATGCTGATGTAACAAATGCTGTTTGTCTTTTTCTTCCAAATTCCTGAAGATTTTAATGGTTTATTTTGGCAATCATAAGTATCCAAGAAGAGGTTAGAGGTTATCATTAGGCCATATGAATTTGTGGTTGAAATTAAATTCTAACTTTTGTTATTAGGCTATCCTATTATCCTTTGACTCATGGTCTTCTCCACAAGCTCTTTTGGAGGGGTCAGTTGACTTTAAAGCTTATCTTTTTTTCTTGTCTTGCTATTTAATTTTCAGCTAAAACCATCAATATCAATATGCATGCATGCTATATATCTTCCAAATTAGATGACTCGAGAAGCTGATCATTTCCTTTGATTTGTCAACTAATTGTTTACCCAGAAAGCATAAAATGGCCTAAAAACTGAAAAAATGTGTCAACCTTCTTAGAACATTCTACCACATAAGGGCATATAATTAGTAATTCATTTTGTATAATAATGTAACTTCAACTCCCACCAGTTCATGTTATCATAGAGAAGCATTTTAATTTATTCATTCCAAATCGTATTATACTCATGATTATCTCTAAGGGACGTGCTACATAGAAGCTCCACACTCTGCACACCATTTAAAAATATGTGATTTTATTTTTTTATCCTCATACTTCATATTTCATATTTAAGAAATATGAAATATGAAGTATGAGGATAAAAAAGTAGAATCACAGATTTATAAATAGTGTGCAGGAGTGTGAGACTTATGTCTAAAATTTTTCATATATGTCTCTTGAACTTCACTATCTATCAAGGATAATAATAATAATAATAATAATAATTGTCACAATTCGGAGTTTGTATAAATTATTTTACACTCCACCTGTCATTCATTTCATTTTGCTTATTGACATATATTTCGTCGTATTACTAATATTAATTGTATACTTTCTCGACATATGAGCATGAATAGTTAAATTTATTAAATGAAAACTATTATATGTAACTAATTTAGCATATTTTGAAAATAGAAATTTTAAAAGAGTATGTAGGCAGGTTTGCGGAGTGAGATGAGAATTTTTGATTTTAGACGAAAGTTTAAAATATTATTTTTTAATAGGATTATTATTTTGAGATTTGAAAAAGTTGAATTGTTTATTATATTTTGTGCTAGAATTTAAAAAAGTTATAATCATGAGATAAAATAAAATTTTTGTGTCTTGTCTTTGTCTTCAAACTTGCCATTTTTAGCATTTTGATCTTAAAGATTTTAATTGAGCAACTAAATCTTTGATTCCTTACTCATCTTTGTTTATAGACATTGACAATATCTTGGCTCCTATGAGAAAGCATTAGGATTAAGTTAAGAACTTGAATCCTAAACATAATGAATTTACAAAGGGATAAACATTTTTATTATCTAGTAAAAGAATTACATAAAAAAAAAAAAAAACTCTATTAAGACGTGATTGAAACTGATGAAGTTATATATAGAATAGTTATATTAGAAGACCTTTATACCACACTTTCCACGTGGTATAATTTAATTTAAAAGAAAAATTTCTTTAAATAATATATAATACCTAGAAAGAAAAATATAAGAAAAAAAAATTTGCAGACGAAATAGCTTCCACGTGGCAAAGCTCTACCTTTAAAAAAAAGAAAAAAAGACAATAATCTCATACATAGAACTTAGAAGGGGACAAAATACCATTAAGAGTCATCTCATGGCTTTAATTTTTATTGTATGGTAGTAGTAGCTAAACCAGATAAGGTTAGATATATGGTCTATTACACACAACATTAAATTAATTAATTTGATTTTCTGTTAGGCTGGGGTTAGGTGTTATCTAACAATCAATCATGCAATCTGGCCTGGCATGGCCTGGAATCTTTAGCACAAATACTTCAAGGATTTTTAAATAAGCTATGGTTAAATGGACCCAAAACTAAAAAGTCTGCAAAATTTGTTTGGAATCATGAAAAAACCCTAGAAATATTCTTGCCACTATTTTATAGTGGGTATTTTTTAGGTCACAAAACCTTACACATGCATGAGGCAAATTCGAGATGGGCCCCAGGTGTTCTAAATTTTCTGAAATTATTTATCATGAAGTTTGGATTATCTTAGCTGTGAAATGATAGAGATCATGTCCTAGTTAATCCCCCATAAAACCGATTTTTTTTTTAATTATTATTAAAAGGGAAGAGAATTCTCCCTATTGCCATCTGATGTTCATTTAGCATTAAATTAACATCTTAGCATAAATCAAGAATACTTACTTTAATGTAATCTTTCACTTTTATATGTCATGGTTCAATGGTCCAACACACCAATTTATGGGGTAGCTGCTATTGGTTGAAGTGACATAAATTGCCAACTTCGTAGACCCCAAATATAATATATAAAAATAATACTAGTATGTCTCCTCGGTTTATCTTTCACTTTGACCATTCGTAGACTCCAAGTGTATTGATATTTTTTTTTCATTTTAAATTTTTTTTAAATGTATTAAAAAAATATAAAAAAAAAAAAATTTATACTAGACGGTAAATCTAACGGTTAAATTGGAGCGACATAGTAATCACAACCTAAATAAATAAATAAATAAATAAATAAATAAATATATATATATATATCCCCCGCAATTGTCCCAATAAGTTCCATTAATAAAGGATTAAAATTGAAGAGAGAGATCCCCTCAACCCAAAGAAAACCAAGAAAAAGAAAAGGAAAAGAGACATGTATCCAAAACAAAGGGTATCTTTGAAGAACAATCACGGTACTTCTCTGTTAATCACTCAACCTTTTGTTACTTCAGTTAATAAAGAAAGTTTTGACTTATTTTATACATTATCTCTTTAATGTAATCATATGATCCCAAAATCCCATTTTTAGTCTCCACTTTTTCTTTATCATTCCACTGATCATTATTATGTTCTCACTTAAATTTTCCCCACAAAGCCCAACAAAACTGCAACTACATCGGGCCCCAGCAATTTACCCTTTTTTAACTTTTCCCTAAAATTTTTTATTTCTAGTTCTTCATTCTCTCTCTCTTTCGCAGCTTTGCAAGGAAAGCAGGGCATGAGGACCTGCACTCGTTAGCGAAGATTTAATCTTTATGAGTCACATATGGATTTTCATGGTGAAGTTTTAAGCTTTGGGTTTCATCAAGATCTGTTCATGCTTTAGCCACATGCAGAAAGGTATGTTTCAATTATATATTTCTAGTTTCTGCTAATTAAATGTTTGGGTTTTCCTAAATATATGAATGTTTTGTGGGATATGTCAATGGGTAGGAGATCAGATGAGCTGGGGTTTCCCTTTCCCTTTTCTTATTTTTTATTTGTATGGATTTAAGCCGTCTAGCTCTTCTGGTCCATGTGTGAAACTTTGAGGACGTGATCAAAGAAAGTGGGCGTGCTAATACTTGCACTCCTTTGATGAGAAATTTTTTAGCTTGGTTTTTCAAGTGTTTGAAGCAATAATTATTGGTTTAGAAAATTCGTATACCCTTTGGCTCGTTGCTGAAAAGGCTTGGAAGGGGAAAATTGTAATGTTTGGAATCTTATTGTTCATACGATTTCCCATAAATGGGAATTCTGTTCATTCTATCCAAATGGCTGTTTTAGGCTCAATTCAGTTTTGGTTCTTGTCTTTCCAGGCAAAGTGAATAGTTTCAAACTAATATAAATCCTCTTCCCCACCCAAGCTTTTTTCAGCTACTAAAGGGAAGGTAAATAATATTTTATTATAATCTCCAATGTCCAAAGGATTCGCTTAAGAGAGAAATGGGTATGGAATTTGTGAATCCTCAAGATAGGTTCATTTCTTTTATTTTCTTAGATTCATGTCCGTGGTCCGTGGGGTGCTTTATTTCAAGACTTGTGGCTCAAACTCATTCTAGGGGTTTTCCAACCGTGCCAAAGGTTTAGGTAGTCACATATTCTTGTTAGAGTAACATAAGATGCATTTTCAAGGATTATGAGTATTTGATTATATGCTCTATGCCTGCTTCTCTGGTTAACAACCTGACGTGTGGTACTTGGCATTTCCATCATTAAGTTCTCTGCAAGCTGCTGGTAGCTTTCTAGTATGTCAGTATTTCGTTTCAAAGGCAACTTACAGTGGTATATACAATGTTGCTGGGATGCCTCTAGAGGCAGCGTAGCACCAGGGGTGACTCGATATGAATGGAGGCCTAGGGCGAAATTCCTAAGCAAGGGATTTTTAAAATTTTAATGTATAATCTCGAGTCACTGCAGAAAGAGAAAAAAGAAAATTATGAAGATGTCTTCTTCTTTTTAGATAGATTGCACTCGGCACTAATTTTTTCTTCTAAGTTGAGTGGCACAAAGGCGTTAATTACCAGTTGATTTCACCTTTTTTTCCTGAACCAAAATGTGGTTCCCTTTTTCTTTTTTAAGGATGGTTTAGGATGGTCAACACAAGCACTAAACTGAGTTTTGGCATGCAATCATTTAGCCTTTAAAGATGAGATGGCTTTTCATATTATTTTCTTTTAATCCTCTACCAATGTTAACCAGCCACGACATGCAGCTTCCTTTAACTGGCTACCTTGTTGTTCTTTCTCTTTCACTCAAGTAACTAAAACTTGGAGAGCAGGGGAAGTAACTAGCTACCCCCACCTGGTCCCTGCCCATGCCCTATGAATGGGTGGATAGGGGCTAGGCTCACCCAGACTAATTACAACAACCAAAAACTAAGCTACGAATCCAAAATTGACAACCTCACAATCAAAATAAAGCAACAAATCTGAAAAACAGAAACCAACCACTGGCAGAGAAGAAAAAAACAGTAATGAGAAGAAGGGGAGGAGGTGGCAGAAAGAAGAACAATGCGGAGTAAAGAAAATATTTAGGGAGCTAGGTTTTAGTAATTAAGGGTGGGTGGGTGAGAGTCGCAACTGAATTTTTAACCCACCCACCCGCCCCCCGCCCGTTTCATTTACTGAAATAAGGAATCTGCCAACCCGTCTAGGTTAACACGTGGATATTTTCTCCAGGAATCCTAGGGAAGCGGATTGGCCAGGTGGGCTGTGTCGCGGAACCCCGTTTCCCAGGCCCATTATAAGTAAGGTGCATTGACTTAGACTTGTCTTTTCATTTTTAATTTTCTACGTGTTGGGTTTCTAGTGCTCTAATTTTTTAAAACAAAAAACTCAGGCTTTTCTTTAGCAAATACCTTACTGTTTTGTGGGCCTTCTAATTCTTTTTGGGACTTCTTTATTGCTATTATTATTGTTTTAAAATGAGACGGGCCATCTTTGGCTCATGGGATGACTTGGATGTCTTGACATGTTGGCTGAATTACAAGCTCATTGCAGAGACAGTAGCCACAAGCTATACATTCTACTTTAGCCTTTTTAAAGACCTTAGTTCAGTAGGCTCTCTTATGCCTAAATTGGCTACATGGTTTTCGTTATTGGGACCAACATTTCTTCATCATTCTCCAGAACCATGTGGGAACTTTATACAGGCTATTCCACCAAGATCTGAATCTCCTATTGCTTTCTGCTCCCTTTCCAGCTGCTTTTGTTACAGCGACAGTCCCATTTCCTGTTTTGTTTGGTAGGCCTCTGCATCCTTCCATGAGATGTACTTACAGACTGAACCTTGAAATTGATTCTTTATCGCCTTTTTGTTCTTTCATGTTACAATTGCTTGAGCTGCCAGGAAATTCCAGCTGCTTCAAGTTTCTTTTTTTCTTCATCCTTTATGTTTCTACCCCATTTTCATTGCAAAATCTTCTTATCTTTTATATTATGTGCAAGTATAATCATACGTTGATATGGGCCTTTTCTTATCCTCTTTAAAAGGAAGAAAGGAGATAGCTTGATGTGTTGATTGATAGTCTAAAGAAATTCTTCAAGCTGTGGAGTTTGTAATAGGTAATAAGTGCACATTTTTTCTATAGAATCAGCAGATCCCTGCTATTGCAATGTAAACATAGTCATTGTCAAAGGGAACTCTTATAATTGTAGACTACTTTTACCAAGATATTCTAACAATGCTTTACGTTCATAAATTTCTCTATTTTTAACTTGTTTAGTTTTGTTATATGTTTTATCAGAACAGGTAAAATGGATGCAACAGTTGTGAATTGTCTTATCAACAGCATTTCTCGATTCATTCATCTAGTTTCATCTCAGCCAATAAAACATATGCCTCTTCAGAAGGATTACAGACATCTAGTAGGTGTACTGAAGCTTTTAAAAGCAGTTCTTGATGAAACCGTTGATTACAAAATTCCTTCAGATGAAATCTTATATAAGGAGTGTGAAGAATTGGATGTGGCTATCAACGAGACTAGAGAGTTAATAGAAAACTGGTCTCCAAAAATGAGCAAAATTTGCAGTGTAAGTAATGCTTTATTGGCTTATTTTCCCTGATCAATTGAGCACCCATTCCCCCTCCCCGAGAAATGAAAATCAAGAAAAAGCGCACTTGGAACACACTATTCAACAGTATTAGTATCGTTGGTATATCTAGTTTTTAGTTGAGAAACTTTCTTTCTGGCGCATGCCTTAGGAAACTGAATACTTTTTGATATCTTTTAACATTGAGATAATCATAGGGTAAAGATGAAAAAGTGTAACATTACCACAGCATTTATGTTAGACTGCAAACTTCTATTTATATCCCTATGTTCTCTGGTAATAAAGAGGAGCATTATAAGTATTTTGCAAGTGTGCATATTTTTTTTGACGATTTTCTGCATTTATTTTCTAATTAATTATATGCTAGATCTCCAGGTTCTGCGAAGTGAGCCATTGTTAATGAAAATCCGGAGCTCATCACTTGAGATTTGTCGCATACTGTATAGATTGTTACAGTCATCTCCATCTACTTTAATTTGTGTGCAGGTATCATGTTTTCTATATTGTTTTCTGTGTGAAATTGGTTTTAGTAGATAAAATTTCTGTTTCTTATTCTTTTTCTACAAGTTTCATATTTCCTTAAAAAAGTGTAGTTTACTGGCTGTAATAGCTATGACTCGTTTCTGGTCATTGAAGGCAATTGTAAGAGTAATTTCTCGTACCGTTTCAGAATTGTATGCAGGAACTTCAATGTCTGAAGCTGGAAAGAATAACCGAATATATACGAGAGGCTCTTAGAAGTCAAAGAGAAGATATCATTCCCTGCACAGAACTTCTAGAGAAGATTATTGAATTGCTTAGTTTTACTACAAAACAGGAACTTTTAAAAGAAATTATTTCTGTGGAGAAAGAGAGAATAAATGCCCAGGTCAACAAAGTGAAAGGGGAACTAGATCAACTCTACCAAATCATGAATCTTGTCTCCCACATTCGTGATTGCATGGGGAAAATCAAGCAGTTTGAAGCTACAGGTGGAGTCCCAGTCCCTTCATATTTCCGATGCCCACTATCATCAGAGCTCATGTTGGATCCCGTGATCTTGGCTTCAGGTCAAACCTATGGGAGGTCTTCCATTCAAAAGTGGCTTGATAATGGGTTGACTATTTGCCCAAAGACTCGTCAAACACTCTCACACACAAATCTCATTCCCAATTATACAGTAAAAGCCATGGTAGCAAACTGGTGTGATGAAAACAATGTAAGACTCGATAATTTTGCCTCAATGTCATCCCCATCGGATCATATATCTTCACAAAAGTTAATCTGCACAGATAGTTCCCCTCGTTCATTACACAGTAGCAATTCGACATCAAGATCATCTCCTGAAGTTGGAAATGGATTTCAAAAGCAAAAGTGTGATGTTTCATCTAGATTAACAGGGGAGAACTCCAATAAATGCCAAAGGAAGGAGATGGAAAAGTTCGACCGTGCATCACCTGATCAGTCATATATTCATAGCAGGAGTGAATCAGCCTCAAGTGCCATTTCCAGTGTTGATTTTGTGCCTCCACCATTACATGAAGTGTCAAGTACTTCTAATGTGAATGAGCTCTCCGGAGAAATCACAACTGAATTTCTTGCTGTTCCTCAATATAACCAACCGGGATTTTCTTGGTTATCAGAAAAAAAAATTGACAGCTGCAAAACGAAAGTTGAAGTAGCAGAGAATGGAAACCAGAATTACTTCAGAGAAAACTCGCTCCCATTTTTGGAGTTGGGATCTGATGAGTTGACCACAACTTCTCATGTCAAGAGATTGATTGAGGACCTTAAGTGTCAATCAAATGAAGTAAAAACTGCAGCTGCAGAAGGGTTGCGGCTTCTTGCAAAGCACAATATGGAGAATCGCATCATTATAGGCAAGTGTGGAGCTATTGCACCATTGCTTTCGCTGATGTATTCAGAAATGAACATAACACAAGAGCATGCGGTGACAGCTCTATTAAATTTGTCAATTAATGAAAATAATAAGGTCATGATTGGGGAAGCAGGAGCTATAGAACCACTTATCCATGTTATGAAAACTGGAAATGATGGAGCCAAAGAAAATTCTGCTGCTGCACTATTCAGCCTCTCTGTATTAGAAGAATACAAGGCGAAAATTGGTCGTTCTGGTGCAGTTAAGGCATTGGTGGGTCTTCTAGGCTCAAGGACTCTTAGAGGGAAGAAAGATGCTGCTACTGCTTTGTTCAGCCTATCAATTTTTCATGAAAATAAGGCCCGCATAGTTCAAGCCGGAGCTGTGAAGTACCTTGTTGATTTGATGGACCCTGATACTGGGATGGTTGACAAGGCTGTTGCTCTTCTAGCAAACCTGTCAACAATTGGGGAGGGGTGTTCAGCAATTGGGCAGGAAGGGGGTATCCCTTTACTGGTTGAGATTGTTGAATCAGGAACTCAGAGGGGAAAGGAAAATGCTGCTTCCATACTGTTGCAACTGTGCCTCCACAGTCCTAAATATTGTACCCTGGTTCTGCAAGAAGGAGCCGTTCCTCCCTTGGTTGCGTTATCTCAGTCTGGCACACCAAGAGCAAAGGAAAAGGTATGCAGTGTCCTCTATTATTCTATCATATGCCTGCCCATCCTTTTCATTTTGCCATGCTCATCATCTACTTACCAGTTGATGTGCCATTAAGGAGAATGCTTTTAAGAGATTTGATATTCTGCATATAACTCCGTGAGTGTTTCTAAGAAGGGCTTGACTTGGAAGAAGAGAATGAAATAAAAAAGAAAATAAAATGACCATATTCCTTTTTGTTAAGAGTAACAACATCCCACCCCAACCCAAATGTGATCAGCCACCATTTTCATTTATCCATGTTTATAATCTCTCATACTTTAACGGTAGATGAGTGATTCTTTCTTACTTATAAAAAAACAAACAGTAGATGAGTGACCCATCCATGTAGCAGAAGCTAGAAAGCACATGGGAGAAGCATTTGTATGTGCATAAGATGTCTTGGAAAAACAATAATATTTCAGAGACTGAGAGTATTACTGTATTGGTTTATTGCTGCATTAATAAATTCTGGAAATCGACTGTGGTTATCATCATATTTATACCTAGTGACTGTCTTAATGCAGAATTTATCCAAATTTTGTGATTGTTGAGAATGATCAAAATTGACGAAACAGATATGACAATATATATTCATTTTATATTATGCAGGCACAACAGCTTCTCAGTCACTTCCGAAATCAGCGAGAAGTGGCTGCAGGGAAGGGCAAATCTTGAAAGAGACAAATTTTGTTGGTTTTTGGCTGCATACAATTTTTTTTATTATTATTTTGCATTATTCTCCTCGTTAGTTGCTCTTCTTTAAGATTTTCCTTTAGGGTTTTTTATTTTTTTCATACATTCTTTAGTTTCAATTATGTCCATTTCCAGCATAGACCCGAAATTTTCTTTTCCTCCGTTATTGTGGGTAGTGAAGGATTTCTTGTGATGTGCAAAATGGGACTGGATTTTGAAGTTAGGACTATTTAGTTTCCTGAGAACATAGCTTGGTGAAGCTTGACACGTAGTTGCCACACGTTTATGCTGTTTTTAGGTCTTCCTGCAGTGTTGTACATATATTGTATATATCATACAGTGTTTATGCTATATATATATATATATGCGATAGACTCTTGTCATTTGCTGCAGAATCGTAGTATTAATTTATGCTATTTGTTGCACCAAAGTTCCAGTTTTATTGGTACTTATTGTGGCCATGCAACTATGGACTTTCATACCTCTGTAGCATGTGGGATCAACACCCACTTAAAGGTTATGCATACATGAACCAGTTTATGAAGCTCCACGACCCAAAACTAGTTAACATTCGTGAATATTGCGTAGTGTTTTTGGATAGTTATTACTTCATTATCGACATTGTATGCAACAATCATGTTCAGTGGTCCACTTTCATTCCTGGAACAAAGGAGAGAAAATACAACTGGAACCGTGTTTAGTAAATGCCTTTGGTGCTCTAGCCTTTTGACGCATTACAATGCTGCTTCTGATGTATTTTCTAAGGATTCTGTTTGGCTTACTGGAAAGTGAATTTCCAGTCAGGTGACGAGAAGAAAATAAGAGGAATTGTTTTCCCTTGCTGAAAATGGTTGTGCCCGGCCACGACAGGGTTATGCATAAACTGAGTAATCTTTTCAGTTGGGGTGTTTTAGCAAGTCCCAAAGTCATCAGATTCTATGTATTTACTTCAATTTCTTCCGAATTATGTGGGGCTAGGAATGTAGCAATATGTTTTTATTTTTCTAAAATAAGTAGGTTGTACAAAGATGTTGTTTCCAAGTAAATTGAAGAATGAGAAAAACTGATGATAAGCCAATTCTGCAACTCTCAATAGGCAGATGATCTTAATTGTGTCTATAATAATAAATTATCATTTTTACGTTTTCCTTAGCAAATTACTTCTCGGCATAATGCCCAATAAAAAAGCAAGAGTAAAGTCAACAAAGAAAAAAATCTATTCATCATCTATTTTTCATTATCTTCATCATTTCATGATGTGGTATTAAATGAGAGCTTTACAAGTGAAATATAATAAATAATTTTTAATTATCTAATATCACATTATAAAATAATGAACGAATAATAATAATTGAAATGAAGAGCGGCAGTACTCGTCTAACTAAACGCTTGTCCTGGAGTGGAGAAGCGTGGAATACCTATTATGTATGTGTCTTTTCAAGACACAAACTTTGGTCCACAACCTCATCGAGGGGCCCGAACCCTATAGCTTTTCCAGGTAGTAAAAGCCCAAACCTAGAACGAGTTCACCTGTTCAATCGGGTACTCTGGGTGCCTTTTCTTCGAAAGGTCTCGATGCATGCATCATGCATGGGTGCTTTTCTCCATCGATTCTCTCTTCTTCCCACTGTCAACCAATGTGGCCCCTTTTTCCATCTTCTTACAAATTTTTGGTCCTGCATTCCATGTGCTAAAAGAATATGATGATCTCCTAGCATGTGGTTAACAAGCCTAAGAGATATATATATATATAACAGCAAAAAAGATTCTTTGTTCTCTTTTGGGCACATGAGATGAAAACTGGCTAGACATCAGGGATGGTGGCTTTAAGCAGGGACAAATCTAGCTAGGCTCCCTCCAAATATCTGAAAAAATGTAAGATATCTTAGAGATTTTACTAACGATTCCCCAGAAAACCATTCAACTCAACGTATTCGGTATTCCTGCAGCCTCAAAAAACAAAACTGGGATTCTCTCCTCTACATCAAGGCGAGTCATGGAAAGGAAAGTCCTTGCATTGTTTCAAAAATTGTTTAAAAAACTCCTTTTTGTCTTTAATCTTTAGTACCTGATCTTTACCAAATATATATATTAAATGAAGGGAACACACTGATATTTTTTTTTCCCCCCCAAAGGGACAATAAAACTGTGAAACGTACAAATACAGGCACTGAGATAGACTGATCCCCCACCTCGACGATCGATGTGGCACTAATAAGTTAATGCAGTTGGTGTTGAAAGTCGTTGCCTGCCATTGGTGGGGTTTTAGCTAGGGTTTTGCTCAAGTTTCGACATTGGAGCAAACAAATAAAGCGCCATGCACGTGCCAATGATCAAGTCATGTTGCACTGTGCATGGCACACGTCGGCCATTTAATATGAGATTAACAAATAAACATTTTAGCTAGGAAACTCGAACTCAGACATAGATATTCCTTTCATGTGAGGGTTTTAAGATAAGAGGACACTCCTTTTTTTTCACAATTTCCACTGTAGATCATCAGGAAAAAAAATAAACAAGAAAAGAAGAACTCTCTCTCTCTCTCTCTCTCTCTCCTCTCTTTGGTCAATAGAATCTAATTCTGGGACAGGGGCTTTGTTTAAATAATCTCTCGTACAATTGAACTGCTTAATTCAAAGATATCTGCAAGACAGCAACATTATGCTTTGCTTTTCTCAGTGTAAAGATAAAAAGAGAGAAAAAAAATGCGGGTTGGTTTGCCCCTTCTGCCCGCTCTGCCCGGTAATATTTGACTAGGTATCCGATTGGCACCTTGCACAAACTTTGCCTCTGATCTGTTGGGTAATTCCAAATGACAGTACAATCCATTTTTTTAAATTAAGCACATAATTAACTCTTAGAAATAGAGGGTTGGAAATGTTAAGATATGGAGTTCATTAAATTTTTATTAAAAAAAAATGAAATTTTATCAACCAAGCTAGCATTCTGATAATGTGTGATATGAAATTGATTAATCAAAATGTTAGAAGTAAAGTTGGTACATGTTAAAGGTAATAAAATATGGATAATTTAATTTCAAAATAATGTTAAGTAAATATAAACTCTAGAAGATCATGTACTTGATCCGTTTCCATACACTATTTTTTTTTTGTATAAATTAGTAGTTAGAACATTTCTTGATAGAAATAAAAAGATATAAAATAATATGATTGAGGTTCATACTTCATATTGAGCTTCTGCCTAATGCTCAAACCCTGAACATATATAGTCTTAACAAAAGCAAGCAAAACAACTATCATGCAGCATGAGTTATGAACAAGTCAGCAGCAAAGAGGGTCAAACAGTAGCCGCTATAGCAGCAAGAATTGCACAATTCTTGAGAAAAAGAAGCTTTTTCAAAACAAATTAACCACATTTACCACTTTTTTTTCACCTGAAACAATGGTAATATACAATCTCCAATATGATTGAAGAATTGAACCAATTTTCTTTCAATCATATTGTAAAATCTTCATAAATAAGCTACACAAATATAGCGGTACGTATCATGAGTTTCCTCATCCCAGATCTTTCAAACAAACTATTGACTATGCTAGGGTTATTAATTAAGATATTAAAATTAATTTGTTTGATCTGTTGATCTTGCAAAATGGTTTAAGAACCATTGATCTACATGACTTTGATCAATAATTATCTTTTCGGAGCCTTTGAATATCTTTATATATGAACAACATTAATTAATAATAGAGGCCTGACTGTTCATGAAAGTGAAGAAAATTCTAAAGCTTCCGGCCGTGTCCCAATTCAATCCCATTTCTGTACCTTTAGCTGTATGAGGTTTTTTAAGAGCAGTGGATATGGATTCCCATCTAGCTAACTGATTTCCTGCATACGATCGTGATCGTGATCGTGATCGTCATCTTGCCTTGTATACTGAAACTTGTGGTTCTTAGGCTAAAATCAAGTACTCCTAGGTCGACCATGCACTGAGTGTCACCAAAAATCAGTGGCTCACAAAAGGATTAACCTCTGATTGGACAAGGCAATAAGTAGAGGTCTGGCCTGCTTGAAGTTGAAGGGGTCAATTATTAAACATGGCGCTACTCGCTCCAAAACAATCAGTACTCCCCATGTTCCAGCAGACCAAAGCTGTACGTACTCAACTGAATTTGGACCCACCGATGCAGAAAAGTACTGTTGTATCAGTCGACATTAGGGTTTTTTTTAAATATATATATATATATAAATAAATCCATCACGAACAAATCTGATTTACATAAATGCTAATTATATCCTTACTGTAACAAAGAAATTGGTACGAGGTAATTATCAGGAAGCATTATTAATATCTTATAATTAATCAATACATGCAATACATATAATTAAGGTCATCACAGCGGACTAATCCATATATCATGTACATGCTGCATGCAATCCAGATGCTATATATATATATATATAGAGAGAGAGAGTTAAATTGAACCGACATGCAATCGTTGTCGGAACCGTGATCCTTTCGATTTTAATTATTAATTTTTCTGTCTACAGTTTTTTATGGTTTCTAAATCTGTTGGTGTGCATGATCATCATGTGGAGCTAGCATGAACTCAAGTAATTAATTAGGGGACAGGAGCAGTGGTTAAGGCCGGTTCCTTGATTAACATGATGATGGGCATATATATATATATATATACACAATGGGCTTCGTAACTTTCTGCTTTAGGAAACAGTGGTTTGTAATCTCATGACGAAAACTAGAATAAAAATAAAATAATCCGTACAACTAATGAAATTATTTGATTTGGCATTTTCTTCAGTTGGGAATTAAAGGGATTGACAGCATTTTACAAAGAGCTAACAACTCATGTATATAAATTAATAGAGTTCCTGTTCTCGAGAAACCTTGTTTTTTTTTTTTATGAGCTCGAGAAACATTAATTAGTTTCTTGTATTAAGTAGGTGCTAAAAAAATGTATTTGTTGTGTCTGGAGAACCGTGCGACCCTACTACTGTCCTTGTCATTGCAAATGGGCCGAGCAGCTAGCTTTACAGATATTCAATATTTTTATTTCTATACACTATTCGTGTAAAACCATTTGCCTAATTTAGCATCTTGATCTTTTTTCGAGCCCCATTTTGTGCCGGTTGTTCTTGATCTTCTAGGCCTTCAATCTAGAACCACAGTTTAGCTTGCTCCCCCAAGGTTGCATCTCATGACTGCATGGCTGGCTTTGATCGAGCTCTATCAAACTTTGGTAATTAATTCATGCGTGCATGTACATGATTAAGGATGTCCCAGCAGGCTAAGGTTTGTTTCCGATATTCCTTTTGCCGACACATTCATTCCATTAGAGTCTAGAGGAATGCATGCATGCAGCCTGGTTATAGATCCTTAAATCATATTTTTCTTGATTATCACTTACAATAACTGATTAAATAGCTGGTTTAAGTACGAGGTATGCGATTCTCTCTTGATCATGTTTTTCCTTTCCTCTAGGACGTTGTAAATATCAGGATTTACTGCATTTTGGACAACTATAGCTACAAACCACTGTACTGAAATCTCCAACAGATAGCCAACCTCTTAGAAGAAATGATAAGAATCGTTGCCTTTGTGTCATGCACCCATGCAATTAAGCTGCATGTAAATTATATGCGCCGCCACAAAATCCTGCCTCTAATGCTTTCAGTCCATTTATTGGACCATAAAAAATCACCTATTTCGACGAAAGATATTTTACGTACCCAAAAGCAAAAGCAGGACTGGAGGCCGGGCCGGAGACCCTATCCCTCTTGCTAGTCACCGGCCCCTTATATATAGCAAGGTGGCTTGAGCCGCCCCATGAAGGATCCATGATCGATGTAGAGATGGTCATCATGTAGAGGGCGGATGTGATTTCCCAGTGCTATATATAATATATATATATATATTTATATATATATATATATGCTACCCGCTTCCAACGGCGCCCTCCCCTGTCGATGAGTAGTACTACGGGTGAATACTAATTAATTTTTCGTTTTTTTGTGTGTGATATACAGCTTAGCTTGTTGAAAATCTATTAAATTGGTTCCATATATCAGACTTTGGCCGGAATTAAAGTTCTCCTCTTATCTCTTAATTAGTTGCTTTATTCCTTAATTATACCTTCTTAATTAGCCTCGTTAATTTGGGGCATTCTTGTCCAGCTAGGAGCTAATTGGCAACGTCAAAATTAAATGGAAATAATACTGATTAATTAAATCATGAACTACTAATTTACCGTTAGTACTTCGGTTAACATCACCTAGCTTGCTAGAGTTCTTACGTTACTTTATTATTTATATATATATATAAGAAAGCTAGCCCTTAATTATTTAATTCCAACTTATTCTTCTGCAAATATATATCATATATATATATATATATATATATTTGCAAATTAAATATATAGTTGAAATATTAATTCCACATTTGTATAACTTTTATTAATTAGTCCAATATTTACCACCTCAATGTTAGTTGCATGTTTTATCACATTTTAAAAAAGATATGTGGGAAAATAATGTAGAAAAACAAAATCAATAATCTGACTTGAAACTAGAACACTAGCATTGGCTTGGCCAAATGCATCTCCAAACTTTAGCCAATATCACCCTTTTTTACATTTGCCTATTCTATTTACATTCAATTCCCATATTGGATTAGCCATTTACCCTCTATATAATAATAAAATATTATTAAATTAATAATTTTTTTATTTAATTTATTTGTATCACATTTTATAATTCTACCAATTGAATATTAATAATAATTATATTCTAATTAAATTAATATTAAAAAATTTATATTTTTAAAATTCATTTAATGTTAATAATATAAAATATTAATTAAACTCATCTAAATTTCTTAATTACCAAATAGTATTTTAATTGAAGTGATAAATTAATATTTTAATATTTTCTTGAAGTGAGAAATTAATATTTTAATGTTTGGTGAATCAATAGTGATTCTCTATCTTTGGCCAATCACTATAGCAAAAGTCCATTTTATTTTAGACTTGGCCAATCCAATGTAGAGTGTTTCTAGTACATATTATCTAAATTTTAGCTAATCTTTAACTTTGGCCAAGCCAATGCTAGTGCCCTCACTTGTACGTGACGATCTTGAGTACGTACTCATGAAGATGAGTTCATGGCTCCTGATTGCTTAAGGGTATAGCCATCTTCTATATGTAGTTTGGTCATGATGATCATGATATTAGGCAGTGGGTATGCATCAAAGTGATGACGATCGACTTTGATCGGTCTTGAATTGATTGTTTATAAAGATGTGTAACTCTACGTGATCATTTCAGATTAATTGTTATTATTATTATTTTGTTTTGCATTTAAAACATTTTACTTACAAACACGTAGTTGATACGTACATATGTTGTTGTAGTACGTAGATGTGGTACTCAGGAGTCAGTATGAAGCAAGATATTATATATATATATATATATATATATATGTATAAGCAGCATAACAAGGTACTGTCATTAATTAATTAATTAATTACAATATTGATTTTATATAGCTAGCTAGCTTAGCTTCAATGACATTGCTTCTCTGTTTGATGGTATAACTTCCTAATTACCTCTAGAGATTTCAAAAAACATTACAAATATACGTAATTTGTACACCTTCCAAATCCATGAAAAAGGAGATTAGGAACATTAATTGTTTTTTTATTTTATGGCCTACAAAAATAGGCTGTACATTAAATTAGCTTTAGAAAATTATTAACCCAACCATTGCATTAAATTTCCAAAATTAATTCATTTTATGGCCGCCTATCTCTCTTGACTTCTCTCGGAAAAAAACTCTCAAAATAAGGAAACTCCTATATTTTTTTTCTTAAGACAGTTTTCTAGGCATAGAAAAGCGGAAGATCGATAGATACATCACAATTAGAGCACATATATAAAAATGTTTTAATTACAAATAGACTTCACAAAAATAAACTTACAAACTATACACTAATTTATAAGTTATTTTAATGAAATTTTTACGTGGATATAGTACATCAAAAGACGTTGCCAATCTATATATAATCGGCCGAACAACTGTTGTCAAAATTTAATTGGGCATAGAGATTATTTAAACAGAATTTTTTGTTCAGTTTTAAAAATTATTTTTCTTTTATGTGAAATTAATCGAGATAATCGGGGGAATCCTCACTTTTATATCCTATGTTTTCTATTAATATTGCCTAAAACAAAATTTCCATACATTTGCAAGTGACCATGGGCACTTGTTTTATGTAATTAAGAGCTAAGACGAGGCCAAACTCTTGTGTAGTATTTATTAGGAAAATACTAGTTTTTCCAATGGTTTCTACGGCTAATACTTACCGATATGATTTTTTTTTATTATTATTTTTTACTTAATAATTAAGAAAGTATTTTTTAATAACATTATAAATTTTTTTATTTTTTAAAAAATATTTAAATATATTAAAAAAATAAATAAAAAGAAAAAAGAAAAGAAAAGAAGAATATAGATATTAAACTAGCAGAAGTCCCAGCAGGTGCTCTAGCAGTGGGACTAGCACCGCTGTATTTATTATCATGAGGAAGAAAAGAGGGGGAGAAAAAAAATGGAATTTTACATAAAGGGCATTCTAGTCCCTAGGAAAGGAACGGCCATTCACTGGTACAGAGTCAAGAAACAATCATGTTTTTTCCTTAATTTTTTCCCCTTCAAACATTGTCCCGTCTGCATTACCTACTGCCTAACTCTGCCATTTCCATAAAAGCCATAGCACATGATAATTTCCTCTCTCTCTCCGAGTGTACGAATAAGAGGAATAGTTATATTTAATAATCCCTAAACAAGTAAGATAAAGATGAGTTGACAGGAAAAGAAATTAGAATTCAAGAACAAAATGGGTTGCATCAACTTTTTATAAAAAGGAAGTGGGAAAAAAAAAAACTGATTCTTTACATTTCCAGAAACAAAGCAACCCAAAATTCCGCCACTGAAACATCCTTAATTCCAAGCTTTCCAGTATTACTCAAAGAAAAGAAAACTTCCTAGTATTGCTCAAAAAAAGAAAACTCCGAGAGCGTGAAAGGCGAGAGGGAGGCCACAGGAGAAACAGTAAAGAGGAGAAGTCCTTTCACTCTCCAATCAATCTCTTTACCTATTCACATAATCTTTAATATCAAAATCTTGTTTTGCCTCAGCATTTGCAGCTCCATTTCCCTTCCCCTCCCTCCCAGCTTCTCTTTCTAATTCGAATATGGAAATTATGTAATAACTGTCAGTAATTGGAGCTAGCATCTTTCTTTTCTTTTCTTTTTTCCATTCTCTTAATTTCATGCCCTTGAATAAAATAGACGGCTCATCCACTGCTCCACTAAAAGAAACCACAGTATATATGCATCCTATCCTGAAATAAATCTCTCCCTCTCTCAGTTCACTGTCCTCAGATTATTCTAGCTTTAAGAAGCAAAATCCTAGAAGCAGGAAGCTTGAGTACAAGATCGCAGAAGCAAAGAAATACAACACCATCACAATTTCCTAGGAAAAAAGCTACTGTTGCTCTAAGATCCAAGAAAAATCAAACAAAAACCCAAAAGAGATCTATGGACTCACTCCCAGAATTAATGGAGAGTTCCAACTCCGAGAACACCAGCATCACTGATTCTATTACCATCAATAACAGCTTAACTGCCGCAAGCTCTTCTTCAACAGCTTCTGCCCCTAGCAGCCGCTACGAAAACCAGAAGCGCCGGGACTGGAACACCTTCGGCCAATACCTGAAGAACCACCGTCCTCCTCTTTCCCTCTCGAGATGCAGCGGTGCCCACGTTCTTGAATTCCTCCGGTAGAGCATAAATTAATCGACACTACTAGTTTTTTCCCAAAAGCTTAAACTAATTCATATTAAGGGTTTAGAGTTCTATAGAAAGGTTATGCAATTTCTATATTGCAACAGGTACCTTGACCAATTTGGGAAGACAAAGGTGCACACTCCAATCTGCCCATTTTATGGCCACCCTAACCCTCCAGCCCCTTGCCCATGCCCGCTGCGCCAGGCCTGGGGCAGCCTGGATGCGCTCATTGGACGCCTCCGAGCTGCCTTTGAAGAGAACGGAGGGAAGCCTGAAGCTAACCCATTTGGGGCTCGAGCAGTTAGACTCTATCTTCGTGAGGTTCGTGATTTGCAGTCAAAAGCAAGAGGGATCAGCTATGAGAAAAAGAAGCGGAAGCGCCCCCGGCAACAGTTGCCACCACCGCAGCTGCCTCCCCCAGGTGCAAGTCAATAAGGCCTTCCGAAAATTTTACCCTCCTTGATCCAGGCCCTAGCTCTTAAATTGCTAAAATTTCAAAATGGGTACTCCCTCTTCTCTTTTTCAGCGTTATGGCGTTTTAGTAGTGTCTTTAGGGTTAGTTAAATTTCTAGCTAAAAGTTGGTAGCTATTACAGACCGTCTGTATGTGTAATCTGTTGGGTTTTACGAAAGCAATGTCATGGATCTGAGATATCATGATTCTGCTTTTGATCCAAACAGTGTTAATCACTGTTAGTAGACTGTCACTGAAAAAGTGGTAGGGAGAGATAGTGTACCATGGGAGATATGGTCTGTGGAACCGAGAATATATTTGGCTCATAGTTCTATGTAGTACTTGAATACCATCTATGCAAAGCTATAGATTTGCAGGGTTATGTGTTGGTTTTCATCTCTTTTCTGAAGGTTGCTTTCGTTTCTCTTGTTCTTTTGTCGATGTTGCTGGCAATTCGGTTTCAAAGTTTCCGAATCAAATGCTTGAAAGGATTTACTTATGAATCACTACATATATATGTCAGAAATGTCTAGCACTATATATACTTTGTTTAATGGTTGTGTTTCAGTACTGTTGGTCATCTGTTGATTCATCTCTGCATGTGTCTTTACTTCTGACTCTCCCTTGTTTCTCTGGTTTGTGTTGCCACTTTTACTACTTTACTGTCTTAGAAGTCATGAGAAGTAGCAGATCATCAGAGTGTAAATAAAGATATATAAAATCTCGAAAGATCAATCATAACAAGTTTTCTTTTAGGGTAATTATTTTAGGCTTTTTTCAGAATTGAAATCTTCCTAGTGCTTATGACTGTTCAATTAATTTAGATCTTGTCTCTTTGGTGCTGTCATTTCACTTTCCGGCTAGAGCAGCTGTAACTAAGATTAATGGCAGACATGCAAGTGTAACTTCGTCAAAGCTTTTAACTGTTCTTCGATCTTCACTATTTGTTTGATCTCATATGTTAATGAACTTTAACCTATCTGCTTGTAAAGATTCATTTATGGTGATTTCCCAATGCGTAAAGAGGAGCTAGAAAACAGCTTGCATGCACCCTAAAAGGGGTGATTGACAAAGAGTTTAAAGCATTGAGGTGGTGAAATTACACCCACTAACAAAGAATATTGTTGAAATGGTGGGACTAGTAAGAATTCCAATCATGGAAAATATACTTTAATTAGAAGAAAAGACAAAGGTGACATCCAACTTCCTGCTATATTGATCCTAACTTGGAAAAAATATATGTGCACTAAAGGGTAATCAAATACGAATGAGGTGATTGGAGGAACAAACCTATGGATCAGATGTCAGGAGATTTTGTTAATCAGTCAGGCCAAAAATACCTATCTGGATCTGAGAATGACCCTTAATTTCATCCCCCTTTGGTTTTCTTAATCTTATTAGAATACGCCACAATCCTATGCAGCTTGATGTAGAAAGTTCTCATCACAACAATATAACCTAGAAGGGGAAAAAACCACTGTTAGTACGTAGGCTAATGATGATGGAACTTTTCTTCTTGTTATTTAGTAGGATGTGAAACTATATATATATATATATATATATATATATATATATCTAGCTACCACTTTATTGCATAGATAGGATCTATTCATTTTGATTTATCAGTATAAGCTAACATGTTTTAATATAAATGAAAGGACCCTCTAATTAATAGTAAAATAAGATAAATCATTTTTGAAGCATATATACCTAGCTTTATACATGTTATCAGCCGTAAATAATGTTTATTATTCACGATCGATTTTGGTAGTGATGAAGCACTGAACGATCCATGCTTTCCTTAAATCGTGATCAGCTTATTTTTTTAGTTTAAACTGGACATTCTTTGTCAACCAGTATATATTTTCTTGGCTCTGTTTTCCAATCTATCTTCATTTTGTACGTAATTGGCTTATAACTATGTTATACTTTTGACTGATTTAACCTACAATACAAAAATCATTATGTTTTCTGTCAAAACCAGATTTCAATCCAATCTTTATCGATTTATCTGTAGTCTATCATTCCCTGCATGTAAATGCATAGGATTTATTGCTGATTGCATTACATCATGTTATCTTTATGCATGCTTCTTTATTTTTAATCTTTTTACCAAATGAATTTGGATGTAATATTTTTCTAGAGTGTTTGGCCTGAAGAATCTTAAGTAGTGTAGTTAATGCATGTATAATCTTCTGAGTTCTTTTAAACATCAATCTTCGATCGTCTTTTGTTTTTAGAATTGGCTACTTTGTTGATCTTTTCTCCCCTCATAAACTAGCTAGGAAAGCTTAAGTCTCATCAGTTCCAATCATGCAGTTTCCAATTTAATTTGGTAGATCGATCCTTCACTAGTTTTTATCTTAACGATTTTGGGTTAATTAATTGAAGTACCTGGTTTCATAGTGATGATCTGTAATAATATTCTAGCTAGGTATCCTTTTGATGCAGTTTTAGATTCCATTTATCTTCAGCTATTGGTCTTTCTCTAGCTCTCACAGCATCCGCATTGGTCTCGATCTATGTATATGCAAAGTCATATTTGCATAATATGACCTTAAAATCATATACATTGGTTTATGCATATGCATATATATAATTAGTTATGAATAATTCTTATCCAAATTTAGATAGCAACTATTCACTCTACAAAACATATTTTAATCATTATTTCTCTCCTTCCACTCTCTCTCACAATTTTTTTTCTCTTCTCTCTCCCTTAACAACACAACAAACCTTAATTTACACATTCATTTTATTATTATAATATATTATATATATTTTTTCATTTTATTATATTTTTAATATAATATATAAAAAAATTATATTTTTTATTATTGTATTTATATTATTAATGTCAAATATATGTAGTGGATGCTAATTGTAAAATATATATATAAAAAATTGATTTTAGAAAAAAATTAATAAGAATAATAATAATAATAATAATAAGATTTTATTATTATTTTATCTCAAATATGCATAAGTCAATGTGAAAGTTTTGCTTGAATGACAAAATAGATATGCAAAAGAGGTGATTTTGCATATGCATATGCCTAGACCAATACAGAGCATCCACATTGGTCTATGCATATATATATATGTAAAACCATATTTGCATAATATGACCCTAAAATCACCTGCATTGACTTATGCATATGCATAAATTTAGCTAGCTATGAACAGTTGCTATTCAAATTTGGATAGTAACTGTTCACTCCATCAAGCATATTTTAATTGTTATTTCTCTCTTTTCACTCTTTCTCTCTCAATCTTTTCCTCTTCTCCCTCCCTTAACAATATAACAAATCTTCACATATACATTTATTTTATTATTATAATATATTATATATATTTTTTATTATTACATTTGTATTATTAATGTCAAATGTATGTAGTGGATGTTAATTACAAAATATATATATATATTTGAGACCAATTATTAGGTCTCAAATATGCATAAGCTAATGTGAGAGTTTTGCTTGAATAACAAAGTGGTTATACGAAAAAGATAATTTTACATATGTATATACATAGACCAATACTAATGTTCTAACACTCTCACACATATATTTGTTCCAAGTTCTAGCCTCCTGTACTCTACAAAATAGAATTCTGAGTACGTACAGAGGCGCCAGAATTACATTACTATATGTGTATATATATATATATATATATATATGTGCGAAATGCTATGCTAAGCTGCTAACTTAGCTTAAAATCTCATGCATTTACTAAAATAATTAGAGCACAGGATTAGCAGAAGAGGATGTTTAATTCGTTAAACGTGATTAGTGCAGTACTAGTAGTAGTATTAACGCTAGCTAGTATATATATATCATCGATCGATCATGTTTGTTTTTTCTTAATCATATATATATATATAATATGTTTTGTTACTATCGTCATGAGTATATAACTATCCCATAATCTGATAGTGATCAGCCAACAAAAAGTTAGAGATGAATCTTTTGCTTTTTCAGGAAGTAGTGAAGGTAAATTATATATATATATATATATATATATATATAGCAAAATAACCCTATATATAAAGATCGAATATCATAAGAATCTTTTGGAATGACAGCCATTGACCAAATTCGCTGCTTGTTCGACCTTCATGGGTGGAATCATTGCCGTCCCCAAATTAAGTGAAAATTAAGCCAACTGCACCAATTATACATGAGTTAGCTGGCTAGCTAGGAGGGGGAGGAGGACTTGTCACTATTATTAAGAAGCTGGTGATCATGCGCGCCGTGGTTTGCTGTCTAGCTTGGAATGATGGATAAAAAGGTCGTGCGGGAACAAAGACAAAAGAATGAAAAGTCCAGCCAAAAAGAATGACGAGATCAATATTTGCAATATTTATAATTAAGCAATCTGATCATGATGATCAAGCTAGGCATGAGGTGACCTTTTAGTTTCTTTCTTTCTTAGGGTAAAAGTAAATATATTGCAATATACATTGAAAATCAAATCACATTAAGATAATCAATATTGATACATCATAGACACACTCACACACACACACACATATATATATATAGGTACGTACGTACGTAGAGTCATTGACAAATTAACACCACGCAGTTTATTATAAGTAATGCTTTAAAGCTTGCTAGCTATATACGTACGTAGCATTAATATTGTCGACCTTGACAATTAAGCGCACATAGTTCGATTCAAGGTTACCATACCTGTCTCCTATGCTCGAAATTAGTACTGTAAGAGAAGCCTACGTCGCGTTCAAGGGTTTTTTTCTTAGGGGATGATCTGCAGGGAGCGTAATTAATTATACCTAAATTTCTGCACAAACACCAGTCTTTTTCTCAGTAGTAATAAAGATAATCCATAGAGAATTATAAAAAAAATAAATACAAATAAATAAAGAATAACAAATAATAAAGATAAATATATTTGCACCAATCAAGATATTGTATCCTCAAATTAACTACTGTAAATCGATATATACTTTGCATGGCCCTGTATTAACTATATAAGATCTAATTATCACTTAGCTAGATTGTGCCCCATTATTAATTACTCTTCAGTAATCAACGACCATATATATATATAGTTAAGTAGGACATAATTAAAGTGTTGGTTTTTAAATGCTTGATAATGAAATGTATTACTTTTAGTAGTTTAATTAATATTATGAAAATTATAAAGTCTATATATATCACTTGATCGAGGGTGCAAAACTACTTTTTCCATTAAAGAAAAAGAAACACCCTAACTATATATCTACTTTGATTTAAAATAATCTGAACAACAATGATAGCATAAGCAATAATCAGAGTTGAAAAAAGTGCGTACATGATGAGTATTTTGAAGGAAGACAATTAATCTTGCAATAACCTTCCTACCCTATGGCTAGAGTATCTCAAATTATTTCTCTCACCATATGTAGCAAGTGAAAAAAATTTTTGTATAGTGCCTCCAAACTCTTCCAACAAAACTACCTCTGATAGTACTGGAGGGATCAGATCAACAACACAAAGCACATAAAAAAGTGCATTCTGCAGGTCACCACCGCAACATGAACAAGACACTGAGGATGAGAAATCCACTACGAAGTATACACATCTGGTTTGAATAAGGAACATTCAGGCTCCGCTTAGATATTAAGAATATCTCAGATCATCTCTCAATAGAAGTAATTTAATAGTTTGTAAACAAAAGTAAAATAGTAGTGAATAGTTTATGAATAATATTGAACTATTTATAAATAGTAATAAAATAGTTTGAGTATGTTTGAGATCACGAGTACTTGTGTTCCCAAACAAAGCTAGTTTCGTAGCTTCAAAAACAAGCACACAATTACCATAAAGCTCATATTATCAACTGATCATAAGCACACAAATTAAGCCTGGTCGGATAAATCTAGTACATGGTCAAAACATGAGGTACCCATTACTGCTCAGCTCCTTGAGACTAATGATTGTCTGGTACTACCTTGAATTAAGGTCATCATTCTGATCTAAGTGTCCCTATTACTTTCGTCAAGTTCTCAAGACCAAAGGAAATATATAATTCCATTAGGGACAAATCACATTTCAAGCCACCACGATTCCAAATATTTATATATAAATATATATACATATATATATATATATTATATAGATAGATGATAGAACGCAAATAATTTTATAAATAAAATAAGTCATGGCCTTTTTTTTGGATCAAGATTTCTTCAGTATTTTGTTTGAATTTGAGGGTCTCAATTGCAAGTAGAAGAAAAATAGACATGAATTAAATTAATGAATGCTACAATTCATATATATGGTTGGCTATGCACTTGAGGCCTCAAGTTCGGAAAAAAAAAGGAAAAAAAAAAAGAGAGGATCTTTTTCCCATTCTTATTAATACCACAATGTCAAGACCATGAGTAGGGTGTTTAATAGTGTAAGTCAGGTAATTTAGACAATAAAAATTTCATATTAGTTAGAGTTTTGGTAAGCATATGAGTGAGAGCAATTGATTTTATGATCTCCAACCTAGCTCTTACGAATATCGTGGCAGGTTTTAAGTGGTTGTGAAATTTGGTTTTTTCAATGAGATTATGGTCCCTCTTATAAATATTGTTGCTAGTGAATTAATTAAATTTCAACGTCGACAATTAATGCAAGAGTAAAAAATGGCCTAAGATAGTGAATTTGCAGTGAATATAATGGCTTTGTTATATACATATAGATTAATGATATTAGAGAGGTTTATGGTTTCTACTAAGAAACCAATCAGATCATGAGGAAGATCAACAAAATCTCAACAAAGTTAGAAGCCTCTTAATTGTCAACTTAAAGGACAGTACTAATTGAAGAGACAAAACTATTAATGCGCCCAAAAGAAACAAAACAGTACTTCTGGTTCGCCTAAAAAGAATTGGCTCTTCTTTTGAGTCATGAATTCTGCTTGTGTTCAGTACGTAATGCTCATGAATATGGGTTCCAACTAGAAGTTATAAAGAAATGAGCATTGCCAAGCTGATGCATGGTATATATCAACAAGACAAGTAGATCATGATCAGATCAGAAAAAAAAAATCTAGAATCTGGAATATACAATTAAAACTAAATTAGGGGTTTATCAAAGGAATTTAACGAGACAATTGTTATGAGACTAATCAATATTGAGTCTAATTTAGTTAAATTTCTAAAACTTAGGATAATAATATTCCACAATTTACACTTCTAAACCCAGCATCCACGTCAACTACTCACGATCTATCAATATTGATCTGATGGTAACATTCGATTAATGTGCATACACATGAGACATAACTTCATCATGTTCATGCATAATACCAATATATTTTAATTCAACCTATAGGTTCCGTCATAACTCTTTAAAGTTTAATATAAACAATTATGACCACACTACTATAGAATACGACACAAATTTGTGTCGTGGATGAATGTCGCAAAAGAACATATTTCACACCATCATCTTACATGCATAAAGTTAGGAGAAAAAAGCAACAAATTAATATTGGAACCAAATAGGCATTATGTTCTTGAAAAATTCTGCTAGTAACTGTTTCAGTACTTATTTACAGTGGAATCAAATTTGTATTAACTGTATTCATGATCATGTCTGTAATATATATATATATATAAATATATATTATATTAAGCGATTATTATATACTTGGTTAAACTAATGATCATCATCATCATCTGTTGTGGCCATATTCACAAAGAGTTTATGTTATCCCTGATCTTCTTTTCTCGCTTTAATTCTTTGTTCTCTATATCATGTCCAGAATACTACTGTGTCTTCCAGTGCAGAAAAACAAAACGGGCAATAGACGCCAAAAAATTGGCAGAAAGGCTGCCCAAACATTTACGTTCCCCATAAGTGCATGATTTAAGCTTGTGCCTGCAATTTTATCGTTTCTCTGAAAGAACAGAAAAGAAAAAGAAAAGCTCCCAAAGGACTACCAACTCCCCCCCCCCCCCCCCCACCAAAAACCTTTTTTCACGCTGTCTGCAGTTTCTGCAAAAGTGCCCCAACTTCATCACAACATATATCTCGCTGTTAGCGCAAATATTTAAACCCTCGCTCTCTCAAAAAAGATGTTTATATAGATCTCTCTAAAGGTTTCTGAATGTTCAAATGGGAAGAAAAACAAAGCTTCTAAAGAGTATGAAGATGATGCTAATGGAGGGTGTTTTTCTCATGTATCAGACCTCAGAAGGGTGTCTTAGGTTCTTAACAACATACTCTGGAATACACATTAAGTTAAGAAAACCCTATGTCGTACGAGAATCCCGCATTCTACGGTCAATCAGACCGGACATTGAATTTGACAAAAAAAAACGAAAACAAAAAAAGACAACCGTGAGAAAGGCCGTCGGTGGGGATCTGATATGGACCGGACCCTACAGCCGTGAAAGTCCCCCCGTGCAGTCCTGTCACCAATGTCTGCTACAGTAAAATGACTGCGAACGACAATCTCATTTCCTCCGTCAGTCTCGCTCCCCACAACCAGCGAGCGTTGATATTGCCACGTGGACAATGTGACTGTTGGGTCCACACCCAATGCGCTTGCTTGGCTTCCCGCTTTGGATGTGGTGCGCGCGGGTCCCAAGCTCATCATCTTTCCGAATTTGTACTGTCTACGGCTTGGACCTTCGGGCGTATTCTGTGTCTCAATTCTTCTACTTTTTACTGCTAGGATTAGTCATTTTCGGTACGGACACTCACTCAGCGCTTTGGTCCAATCCAAAGAAGAGATTTTTCAAGATTTATAATTTATACCACAATATATATAATATAAATATTATATACATATGTGGCAGAGTATCAGAAAATGTTATATTTTTTACTTTTACCAAATCAGGGGCATGTCATGTCACTTAGAGATGACTGTAGTCTCGTAAGAAAGCGGAGATTCTACGCTGCAGGTGCTCCAGTATTTTCTTCTGCTCGAAATGCCAGAGTATTTTTTTTTAGTTTCTTTTTTAAAAAAAAATAAAAAATAAAAATCCCTGGCCTTCATTATTAGTACGTTCAACGTTGTACAGAACTAGTAGTTTGTTTTACTACATTTGGATTCGTGCATGCATGGCATATTTTTAGGCTTTTTTTAAAGTCTTGATTAATTTTGAGATTTCCATTACTTGTAATATTCCTTAATGTTTATATTTTTACCTAGTATTCTTCTTTAAAAAATAAGACCATATAATTGAAGGGTCTGTCTTTCTTCCCGGTCAAAATAATCCTGCTTATATCTACTTGCATTTCATGCACACGTTGTCAATTAAGAATAGAACTTCCTAGACGTACTCGGTACTGCGTAAGGTCCGATTAATACACTCGATCGTGAAAACAGACATCCAATGTACGTACTCGTATATAATAATTAATTAATATACCAGAGATGCAGAATATATAAGCCTTGCATTATATATATGGGTTGATCTTTCCAAAAGATGGACCGCGATTAGGTTTACTACCATTTATTACAACGACAATTATATTCAAAACTACTAGAGATATATCTCTACCCAGGCATAGGTACGTACTTAGGTAGGTAGGACCCAGCTTGATGCTTACCTGTCTTGGAGGACAAAGAATTAGGATGTATGCATGTTCGGCCATTCCTGTTACTTGTATGTGTAGGGGCCAGGAGAGCTTATTCAAGTCCTGCAGTTTTTGTGTTGACACGCGTAATTAATTTAAAACGTCATATCGTTTCTAGCTACCATGGTTACACTAATGCAGTACTAGCGCGTAGGTATGTACTGTGGTAGAGGGAATTAAATATTGGAGGGTTTGATGTCATTAATATATTAACTGAAAGCAGCTTTGTCTGATACATTGGCTTCTGCCAATTTAAATACCTTTCAGTACTGAAATGTTGGGTTCGTTGTCTTTCGTAGCTCGTACGTATAAATTATGTACAGGTTTTGTACAGATTATTAATGTCGTAATTTATAAATGCTAGGCTGGCTACGTAGTACTTTTTTTTTAAAATAAGCTACGTAGTACTGAATTAGGTGTTGTCTTCCCTAGCTAGTCTGTCTTTTCCTTCGATCTCATCTTTCACTTCTCCGATTATGATTACATATTGAGATCAACTGCATGCTTTTGAATGTAGAGAAAAGCTTTGTATGCCGCCATTGTTGACCGCTAATGAGAGAAATTGTTTATTTATTTATTTTTATTTAGAGATTAAAAAAATAATTTTAAGTGTATTGATAGATTTTTTTATTCTTTAAAAATATTAAAAAAAAAAAATTGACTAGCGTTATAAACGAGAGTTGAGTAGCGCTCTTTGATGTATCATATGGATGGATTTGTTCTTTTTTACATCGCTTCCGTTTCCAGCTCGATCCTCCCGATTTGGCATGCCTCATGTTTTTTTAATTCCCTACTTACGTTTATTGCATAAATGAGTTTACTTCTTTTTTTAAAAAAATAACGTTCCTAATTGAGCTAATTATTTTCTTTCTAAAATTATAGCGAACCCTCTTTTTTAAAGGATAATTTACATGATCAAGTTTACCCACCCATATTGAACCTCCAACCTTCACAAATCGTTTTTTGTTTGTCATAATCCCATAATCAGACCGACAAAATGGTCATTCAACATTAATCTCCTTACCAGCTTGTTCAATGTGCCCTTGAGCTAGGTTGCTTCATATCCACCTTGACCTTCTGATCCTTACGATCACCATGCAAGAATGCCGTTTTTACGTCTTATATTATTTGTTCCAAATTATATATATCGAACCCATGTACGAGATCGATGATCATTCTACGCCAATCATTGATCAGAAAAAACAAAATCTGGGGGGTTAGATTAGGTAGGCGTAATATAAAGTTATCATGACGAAGGCTTTCTTACAAATTATTTACCGATTCAAGAAAATTAAACCCCCAAAAAAAAAAAAAAAAAAAAGTTGTGAGGAACAGAAACATTAATATGGATGAGACTGGCTGCCTGCACTGCGCATTATCTTTTTGGGAGTAAGTTTCGGATCATATGATATTGCCTTGAATTCAAGACAGAGCTAGCTGGTCACAATATAGCTAGATATATATATATTATATATAGCTAGTACAAGTACTCCTGTCAAATTTTTTAAGAATTGAAGTGGAAATGTAATTAATAATTTTCCACCAGAATTGTGATCTTTTCATGAGTTCTTTTAAGCAAACAAATTAAATTAATTGCATGTATTTCATGTTAGCAAAAAGATCATACCCAAAATTAAAATTAGTTTTTTTTTTTTTTGGGCACGTATATATGCGGCGAGATCAACAGAATATTACGTCATGAAAAATTCTATCCAAGGAGTTGTTTCAGATTTTTTATTTTAATTTTTAAAGAATGCACTTCAAATTTCTATTTAAGGTCAAATCAATTAAAACTCAATTTATTTACAAATGTACGTGACCTATTATCTGAGTTAGAGAAATGTTTTAGTCACAATTTTTTTTTTATAAAAGTATTAAATTTATAAATTAATGTTATTTGATGTATTATATTATATTCTAAAATTATTTTTATTGTAGAATTCTAAATATAATGTATCATATGAAATTATCTTAATTTAAAATTTTATTTTTGTATGATCTCTTTATAGTTGTCGCAGTATTTCTTTATAAGTTAATGTTGTTGATTGTAGAATTTAGAATAAGGAAAGTGTTTGAAATTGTATTTTCATTGATCTGAATGTTTATCATCTACAAAATATTTAAAGGCAAATTGATGCATAACAGATGCCGTGAATTGTGCCTATGAGTTACATATTCAAATTTGAAAATAATCAAAATAGCTAAACTTTAGGCTCTAGGATTGATCACTTCTCCTGATTATTGGCCTCATTATTCTGCATGCTGATTTTGTGGTTGTAGGGTCCAGAACGGGGTGACTGATATGGAAAACTTTTTTCATAAAAAATGACATGGAGAGACACGTAAACTTTTCCTGTTGAAGCATCTAAACACTTGTATCCATGATGGTTTAAACTATAACCTTGAAATATGCATTTTTTTTAATCTAAAATCGAATTTATGCTTGTTAAAGTGTCATAAGCGAGGTCAGCAAGCATAACCAAATGTCTTAAGAAAATGATAATTTGGTTTTTGTATATAGACTACCTCATAGGGGGATTTGTTTTGTAAGATCAGTGTGGGAAATCGATTAATTAAATATGCAGCACTTGTAAAGGCATCTTCCCAGAAAATATGAGGTAGATTAGAGAGAGAGAGAGAGAGAAGAGATAAACCAATTTCAACTATTTGTTTATGTCGACGTTCTATGGCACCCATTTGTTGGTGTGTATGAGGACATGTGATTCTATTTGCCAGCCTATTTAAAATAGTTTGAAATTCTTCGGTATTCACCACCTCAATCTAATTGAATGGACTTGATTTTAGTTTCAAAGTGTCACTCGACATAAGCTTTGAATTGTAAAAAAATGTTTTCAACATCAGATTTTAATTTCATTGGAAAAATCCACAAAAACTTAGTACAATTATCAAGAAAACTGACATAGTAGCGAGCACAAGTAGTAGAAACAATAGAAGCAGGTCTCCATACATATGAATAGACCAAATCCAAAGGAAAATTAGATTTTAAATGACTAGTTTTAAATGAAAAATTATAGCTTTTTGCTAATTGACCATCAAAACACACATGGTGTTTTTTATTTGCTTCAACAGGAATAGAAAACTTAGAAACAGCTCGTAGAACTACAGGGATAGAGGCATGACCCAACCGTTTGTGCCATAGACTAAGTGGTAGACGGACAGCAGAGAATGCATGGTGTGGTTCAGGATTTGTGCAAGCAAAGAAGGAGTAGAGACCCTTTTTAAGCAGACCTTGGTGAAAGACATTCCCCGAGTAATCCTTTACAAGAACAAAATACTTGTGAAACTCAAAGTTTACATTATCGTCTTTACAAAATTGATGGACAGATAGTAGGTTTTTTGAATTTCACGAACAAGAAGAATTTGTTGTAGTAGAAAAGATTTAGAAGTAGTTGAGAGGGTAGAGGAACCAGTTTTAGTAATTCTCAAACCTGCACCTTTGCCAACTTGAATTTGGTCATCTCAATGGTAAGATGATGTTGTGCTCCCGTATGTGGATGCCAATTAGTATCTGCAGATTGATTGTTGGCTGCAACCATAGCCTACATTTGTCTATTAGCAGGTTGATCAGTATAAGTAATATCAAACTTGTGATAACACTTCTTGGCAATGTGTCCTGGTTTGTTACAAAATTGACAATATGTGGGCTCCCTTAAATTGTTCTCGGCAAGCATGATAAGAGGTGGAGTTGCCACCAGATCCACCATGATAGTTACCACGCCCCCTCCCTCGAAAGCCTCCATGACCTCAAGGTGAAAAAATAGTTTGCTAGAGGGTAGACACATTAGCAGATCCATTGACAATAAGAGAGGTTGAACTATTGGCAACAATTCGAGACTCAGTTGTTAACAACAAGGAATAGAGCTCCTCCAGAGTGGCAGAGTCCTTTCTGGCAATAATAGTAGTTACCAACGAGTCATAGTCGTTACCAACAAGTCATAATCGTGGCCAAGTCCTGCAAGAACATATGTGATCACATCATCACATAACAAGGTTTGGCCTGCGATTGCCAATTCATCAATGGTCTTCTTTACACTGAAAAAATAATCAGTTTTTGTCTGAGAACCTTTGCGTATATTAGAAAGTTGAGAGTGAAGATGGACATCACGAGCTTAGGATTGAGAAGCAAAGGTTTGTTCAAGGGCATGCCAGACATCATAGGAGGTATGCTAAGAGGAAATCTGAGCCACAATAGGCTCTGTTAGTGTGGACATGATAACACTTAGGAGGAAGCATCCTGACGAATCCATTGAGCATGTGTAGGATTGGGAGAAGAGGAAATAGAGTCATTGGTGGAGACAGTGCAAGGAAGAGTGGCAGCGGGTTTGGGAATGGTTCTATCAAGGTAACCAAATAAATCAAGCCCAAGAAGATAAGGGACAATTTGAGCTTTCCATGTAGTGTAGTTGTCTTTGGTTAATTTGTGGATATTGACAGCAGGCGGGGTGATAAAGGTGGGAAGAGTAGTAGAATGTGAAGAATTGGAAGAAGCTATTTAGACATTAGTCAATTGGTTAAGTCTGATACCATGTAAAATTTAGAATAAAAAAAGTGTTTGAAATTGTATTTTCATTGATCTGAATGTATATCATGTACAGACTATTTAAAGGCAAATTGATGCATAACAAATGCCGTGATTTGTGTCTATGAGTTACAAATTCAAATTTGAAAATATTCAAAATAGCTAAACTTTAGGCTCTAGGATTGATGACTTATCCTAATTATTTGCTTCATTATTCTACATGCTAATTTTGTGGTTGACTTGATCCTCAACATTGATCAAGGGAGAATAATTTTTTTGGATGAGTAATAAGATCAGTACCTTATATATTCAACTACGAAAATAATAACTAATATAGGTACACTAATTATATATAGAGTTTAATTACATGACTGATCAATTGGCTGGGGTACCTGATCTGCCGCAGCTACAAATACAAGGTCTAAAGAGAACTAAAAAGTCAGTACCTTTCATAAGAATAATGCAGATCGAGGACAAATCACATCAACAATAATATTAATATATATAGGAGGAACTCATTAATTAATTAAGCATATATATACACTACAACAAATTTTGACTTTCGTGATGGACGAAACCATCACAAAAAATAAAATACTTGTGACTGTTTAAGACCGTCACCTAAAAGGCGTCATAAAAAGTAATTTGTGATGAAATACTGTTCAACCATTACAAAAAGTTTTTTTGTGACCGTTGGAAATCTTCCACGAGACGTAATGTCGAACATAAAGTTTTTTGTGATAGTTAAAATCCATCACAGAAAGTAACGTTCGCACGTAAAAACCAACATTCGGATGTTAACCGGACCGATTAACATTCAAAAGTAAAAAAATTAGACGTTTGTTGTTTTTGCTTCGCACAATTAATATCTAAGTTTGAACATTTGATCGGGGACGTTTGAATTAGCATTTGGATGTAATTGGTTAAGAGTTCGAACGTAAAAAATTTAACGTTCGAATATTCGGTTGTCATTCGAATGTATCTATTCTTATTATTCGAACATTTAAATCATTTATGCGTGGAATCGTTCGAACAGAGTGACTTACGTTTGAACGTTTATTCTTTACATTCGAACGTACTAATCATATATACTAATTTCATAAAATAAAAAAGCGTACAAATTGTATCATATTACACCATAAATATAATATCTAATAATGTCTTATAGAGTTGCAAAATTAGATAATAAAAGTTTCTAATAATGATAATGATATATTCATTTCTTCTTCTTTCCTCGTCCATCGTGATCTTACTGAAGTGACATAACACATTCCATCTGGACCATCATTTCCTTTTGTACTTGCTCTTGAACTGCAATGCGTTTTCTCTCCTTCTCGACTTCATCTGCTCAATTTCTTGGCGTGCTGCAACTAAATCTTTTGTAAGATTATTAACTTTCGAATCGAGGTCGTGGAGGATGAACTGACATGCTAGAAAGAATGTCTCAAACCTATTACCAAAATAGACTTGCTCGCGAGCACTTGCGATGTCCATGTCAGTAGGAGAGGGTTCCTCAGAGGTAGATTGCTCTCAATCATTTTTTCCTACAATTAAAAAAAAAAAAGCACACACACACACAATAAGTAACATATTAAAAGAAATGAGGAATCAAACATAATAGGTATTCACATGTTGCATAATTTATTTACAGAAAATAACCTCACTTACATAATTATCTTTAGCAACATGATCAATCTACTCACTGTGCTCATCAGTGTGAGTAGCAATATAGACATGAATGAGGAAAAAAATTTCAGGATCATCGCGTTTTTAACAAAGTCACATTAGTAATTTTAAATAATAGTGTTGGTACTTAAATAAAGGGGTCACGCATCTACTGAGATTGGAGGCATAATCATCTGGCAACTTCACACCTTGCAACCATTTGCAGAAATCCATCATCTCATCCCTTGTCATCGTAAAACATACATGCGGTATAACTACCCTATTGCATTCCACCTTTAAATGCAGATTATGTTTAATTCTCATTCTCTCAAGATATTTCTTCGTCTTAATCGTGTCCTTTGTCTTTTTGTTAATACTCATCAATGTCTCCAAGATATTATCACAAATATTCTTTTTTATGTGCATTACATCCAAACTATGTCGTAACATGGAGGGTGGCCAATACGGCAAGCCAAAGAAAATACTATGCTTTGTTCAACTCAATTCTGTTCCGCCTAGTTTTCTCTTGTTCTTTCCCCAACATTTGCCAAAGTTGTTCGCTCTAACTTCCTATAATTGTTCCACTATTTCGTCCTCAAACAACTCATTTGATACAGTTTTGTCCTCCACTTTCCCATCAAATTTAGCGAATTCTCTTCGCCATGCATAATTTGCTGACTGATACTGTCGATGGTCCATGAAACATATCTTCTACAAATATTTTAGCCACTCACTTGTAGTTTCTTTATTACACGTGAGATATGCCAACTTCTCTTTAGTACTCCAAATAGAAAGATTTTTATATGCTGTAAAATCATTTACTGTCTATATTATTGTAGCATGCATCTAAAAAGATGTTGACGTGTATGCATCAGAAGTTTTAATTCCTATTTTCGATAGATCTTTCAACTCTTCAATTTATGGCTTCATGCATACGTCAATATCATTCCCATATATTTTGGGTCGGGGATAAGTAAAGTTAACAGAAAGTTTGGCGCTTTCATGCACCGCCATGGTGGAAGATTATATGGAATTAACACTAAGGGCAAAATGTTGTAACTTGTACTCATATTGTCAAATGGATTGAATCCATCTGTTTTTAGTCCTAGAAGCACGTTACAAGCTTCATTGCCAAATTCTAGATATTGATCATCAAAAAATTGCCACGCAAGTAAGTCAGCTAGGTGCCTCATATATTTGTCATCCTTAACTCTTTTTTCCTCATGCCATCTCATATCTTGAGTTGTTTGTTTACACATATATAGCTTTTGCAATCTAGGTTTCAGCAGCAAATAACGCAGAATCTTTACCGGAATATTTTTCTTACCCTTCCACATCGACTCTCCACATACAGGACAAGCCTGTTTTTCCTCATTCTCCTTCTAAAATAAAACGCAATCATTCTTGCATGTATGCATGAATTTGTACTTAAACCCTAATCCATTTCTCAACTTTTTTATTTCATAAAAATTCTTCGACAATGCAGAACCTTTAGGAAGCACCTCATTAAATAAGTCTAACACCATGTTGATTGTTTTTGTCAACATCCCACACAACGACTTAATGTAAAGCAGCTGCTCAATAAATGACATTTTGTTGTATTTTATGTATTCAGAATAAAACTCACGCTTTGCATCTTCCCACATTGTAGAGGAATTCAATGATTCAGTCCCTCAACAACTTGGGGCATCCTCGTCTATTTCATCCATAAACATCTCAATTTTAATGTCACCCAACATCTTCACCATCTTATCCTGCTCAATATCTTCATCCATGTGCCGCATATCAATACTATGACTGAACAAAACCTCGGTTGATTGTTCATATAGCTCACTATGCAATACCCATCGGGTATACCCCAAATCCATACCATTTACAAATATATAACTTTATATTTCATCCAATACTAGAGAACACATATTTTTTCACCCTCAACATAGACACTTAATATAACCACGACTATTAGCAGAGGCCCGAGCAAAATCAATAAAGGTTCTAACTCCACGTGCAAACGATACGTAGTCCTTTCCAAATCTATGGCCAAGACGAATCCAATTTTTATCCATTTCTAAAAAATCCTATCGATTAGTATAATACAAATTAATTTCATATGCATCACATGCTCTAATTCTCATTGCTCTTTAGATAAAGGTAGTTGGTCATATCTCATTCGAGATTATATTATATGTATTGCACAAATTTTGTCACTCTTCTACTTTCCACGTCAGTAGAAATTTTGGCAGACCTGCCAATAGTTCTCCAAATATAAATGATCATAGAGAGGAATTGTCACCCTGCGAACAGTATACCCGAAGAACAAATTGTGAATATCATTCTTAGTATGCTTTAATCTTATTTGTTTTATTTACTATGTATGTCTTGAATTACTTAGTATGTTTTTTATCATATTAGTTAATTGGTTATATAATATAATCTAGCATCTTATTAATATATAGTATTTGTTTAATATCATATTAGTTAATTAGTTATTTCTTTTATATTCCTTAATTTATATTATTAATTACTTTTTTGTATTGTATAATATCTTATCAATTAGCTATTTGTTTCAAATCTAGTATATGTTATATATAATTTATTTGTTTTAAACATATTATATGTTACAAATCACAAGTTTTTAATAGTGTTTAATTTTTTTTAAAATTTTTTAGTATATACTTATATTGCTTAATATATATTATTATTTTTTTAATTTTTTAGTATATATTAATCAATATATACTTATATTGCTTAATATCTTATTAATTTGTTATTTATTAGTTAATTATGAATTCTTTACTTTTCCTATATTTTCTATCTCCTAATTCTATCTCCTATATTCAAAATAATCACATATCACAATATAATAATCACAAATCACACAAATTATTTTTTAATTAACAATATATTCACAAATCACAATATATTCACACAAAATATATTCACTATATATTTTTTGTATGTACAATATATGCACAAATCACTCCACTATTATGTTTAATCACACTTATGTTTAATCACAACATATTCACTACATCTTTTCTTAAATTCACAACATATGCACAACAAATTACCAATATATTCACAACATATTCACAATATATTCAAAAAATACAACATATTCTTATTAAATTTTGAACATATTCACAACAAATTACCAATATTCATATTCACAACATATGCACAATATATTCACAAAATCACAACATATTCATAATAAAAAATCATAACATATTCCCAACATAGTTTAGAAATATACATAGCCCAACAATAATATCCCTTTATAAATCAAAAGCTTAGACAAGCCCCAACAAATAATCCTTCTAAAAAAAAAACACAATACTAGTTAGTTCAAACTAAACAATACACAATTACAACAAAATAAATCTAAATAAACAAAGAAAAAAAATATAAGGAAATCACAATTTCCCTCACCTCTCTTCAATAGCAAGGATAACTCTCTCTCACTTACTCAAGCTCTCTTCCAGAGACTGAACAAATGGTCTAGTGCAGTGGTGCTGCCGCCATTGTTGATTTTTTGGTTTGGATTTTCGATTTCGTTTGCAGATCTGGGGGAGCTAGAAAGAGTTCTTTGTATATGTTGCAGTTAAAAATGATTCTAATATCATATTTGTCACTCAAAAAAATGAAAATGATACTAAACTTATTTCGGGAAGAATGTGATGTACCCGTTAAATATTCGAATGAAATAAAATTTAATTGTAAATATATTTTAAATTGAGGATATTCTAATAAAATGTTATTATTTTTAGATAAATGATATTTGCAATAGTACGTGTCTAAGTACCGCACAATCTTTTTGAAAAAGAATGAGTAAATACGAGATCCACACTTAAAAAAAACTAATTTTTTAAGATAGACCCTACTCTTTATAAAAAAAGATTCTACAGCGCTTGTGTATTGCAAGACTGTATCTAATATTACTCATTGTTCAGATAACGTTGTGAATCCATTTTATATATCTATTTCCAAGTTCAATAAAAAGACTCTTGGAGTTCTCTATCTGAAAAACTATATTTCATATCCTTAAACTATAAGGCCTGGTTTGGATTGAGAGGGACTGTTAACCCATCTCATCTTATCATTATAACTTTCACAAATTTCTACACAAATATAATAAACAATTCAACTTTTTCAAATTTTAAAATAATAATAATATTAAAAACTAATATTCTAATAATATTTTATTCAACTTTTATCTCAAGCCACCAAATTATCAAAGCTGTTATTTTACCCAACTCAAAACATAAGTTCTAATATCAGTAAACAAAAATATATGAAGTGATAATTTTATCGGTAACTCAAGGAAAGAAAGCAAATGACCAGAAAATAAGATAATTTGATAGTCATATTAAAAACATTAAAATTTAAGAGATAATGCGAAATAAATAATAAAAAAAAAAATCCCAACTCAGATTGTTCGTTTACACCGATTTCTCTCTTTCCATATATTTGAAAAGAGTAACGATAGTCACATCTTACAATTTTGTTTTCATAACTCTACTTAATTGGAAGATATTTTGATAAAATAATAATATTCTTTTAACTCTCTTTTATAAAAACAATCTTCATTTAAAATTTTAAAATAAATTTATAAAATTTTGAAAAAATAGTTGGCTTTGATCACTTTTCATCTGAATTAAAAAATAACAATAATAACAGGATTTCCATTTTCCGGAATTCATCAAACACGTTGTATGCATTCTAGATTGACCTGTTCAGAGGGTAGGTGGTGCTGGTAGCTGTGCTACTGCTGAAACAATGCCCCCAGAAGTGCTTCATTGCCGTTCTCTTGTAACTCCTCTTGTTCAGTTTTCTAGTGCACTCTTGCCTGAGGCACAACACAATCTACCCATTATTTACAAATATTGCAGAGGACGGAAAAGGATGAACATCGCTGTAAAGAAAGTTATCCCGGTCCTCCTCATGATCTTTTCAAGTTTCTCCATCATCAGATTTCTTTTGATCACAATCACTAATTCATCCAGTTCCTCTTCAAAGCCTACTTTACCCACACTATTGTTCACCACACATGCCTTTTGCCCCCATGTATCGAGGGTCCAACAAATTCACCAGGCTCCTCAACAAATCAGCTAAAAACCTCTGCCAATGCCAGCACCCACAGAGAAAAGGAACTTCTGCTCCTATCAAATCTTATTATCAACAAGCCCCCTGCAACCTGCTTATCTTTGGGTTTGCATACCAATATCTGAACCTCTCGCAGATCAATGCAGGTGGCACCACCATCTTTCTAGAGGAAGAGATTAACGACCTAAGCACAATCAAAGCAAATTCAAATAGCACTAGAATGTACAAGGTTTGATTATCAGATACCTGGAAACAAGGCTTACAAGCTGCTCAAGCAGGTAAGACAGAATCCAGCCTGTGCACCTAGTTCAGGACCGCTTCAGGGATCAACATGCAAGCTTGCATTGACAAATCTACCACAAGAAGTATACCAGCACAAGTGGTATGTGAAAGTGGTGTATGGACCGAGTGGAGATACACCAGAGGCACCAGGTAGGAGGTCAACAATCAATACTGTTAGTATAATAGCAAGATCTGGAAACGCAACAGATGTAGTCATACATGATGTCAATCGAGTGGTAGAAAAGAGGTTTTCGTGGGAGTTTCTATGTGAAGAGAACTTGGTTTCTTCCAAAGGGAACCTATGGGTTTTCAAGATCAGAGATCAATTCAATTCTACAAAATTTTGCACGGCTAATATTGTTGTGATAGTGTAATATCATTCTTTTTGTCAAAAGTGAGAGCACATGGTAATAAGCTGATTTGATTACTGAGCGGTTTTTACCCCTTAAACAAAAGCATGAGCAATTGCAAAAGTAAGAAACACGGGGACGTGGGAATTTGCATGTACCAGCCTAGAGCATGCCAATAAAGTTTTAGGGCCGCAAGCATAAGAGGCAACACAAGATGATGCTAATGTATCAATTTCAACAGCCTGATGCACTACAACCACGTCGACATAAAAGGTGAAATATGCAATATGGGCAACATTTCAGACACAAGCAGCTTCTCGTAATCTAGAAATCGAAGGAGCTGTTAAAACTCAGGATCACAGCTATTGCATACGTTCTTTACATGGTAACATTGCTTCTACCAAAAAATGATCCTGCATATGAGATGTGGGAAAAAGTATTTGTGTTGAATGCATTTGGCACAACAGACGAAATACTACAATGTCACTGATTATATGTAGTGGTCCTTTTTTCTTTTGATGTACAATGACCTAGTAACTATATAACCCATTTTAGGCTGCATTGCACCAACTCTGCTTCCCATTCTTCCTACAAGATCAGTACTCTGTTTAATCTCCAATAAAAACTTGGCATAGGGAAGGGGAGAATACATGCAGTGATTCTCTAACATGACAGCCACCAGGCCCACAACATATGTCATTTGTGTCTCCAATATGTCATTCACCTGCTTCTCTTCGCTGCAAGGGTGACCAAAGAGAAGTACAAGCCTTAGGAACTCCCTTCATAACAGCCAAACTCAGGCATAACTATTTACATTATTATTTTCGGCAAGGAACTTTCTTCATTATCATGCTATATGTGTGAAATCATCCAAACTACATGCAACAAACTCTACTAAGGTTTCAAACAATTAACGCTAAAGCTAAACATCACTTCTGGTCCATTCTGGAAACAACAAGCATTTATTTAGCACATATACGGCCTCACATACTAAGGTGTGTGCCCACACATATCTACACTAACTAAAATATAAAATGAGCTAGCTTTTAAGCTCCACTCAAGTTACACATGCATATACATATTCTAGAAGTCTAGAATATAAAACACATAAAAAAAAAAGAATTCTAGAATATAAAACAGAGCTAGCGTTTTAAGTTCCAAAGAAAATCAACGGTTACCCAACAATGATGGCAATTCATCTCTAATGAATAAGCTGCTATATCCAGCGGGGTTCAGCACTTAAAGAGTTAAGACCCCAAGTACCATAAAAATTGCCTTACTGCAGGTAAGGCAGTGAAACACATTCCATTCTAGCTTACAGCATATCTTTCTTCCTTCTTGATTAATTGTATTGGGGAACGTGCTGAAGCCAATTACAGCTCCTAGCATTCCACAACTAAACTTTTTTTTTTTTTTGAATTTTTTATGACAGGGGAACCACCCCATGGCAGAGCCCTTAGGACTCACCCATGGAACCTAAATGCCCAGGGAGACTAGCACAGAAACCCACCGCCATGCCTCCCACTTAAATTGCAGATTGATCCCAGGGGGAATCGAACCTATGACATGGGGCTCATGCACACAAGTTGGCCATTACCACTTGGGCTACCCACGAGTGGTATTCCACAACTTAATAACATGCAGCAGATAAAATGCTAATTCTAAGTGCCAGTAAGTACAAAAAAATGAAAAACGCAGACAACCTTGGAATGCAATGCTGTACCAGTGACATGATACAAAAGATATTTCCATAACCTCAACTTACAAGAATTAGCCTAAAGGATTTTGGAACCTACAAAGTGGCATGCGAAAATTTGGAGCTCACCATTCGCTTGCTGATGTAAGGTTGTATCTTAACTGGCATCTCAGATTTACTTTCAGGCTTGATAAATTCTTGTTTCTCCATCTCAAACTCTTTTCTAGATTCTTTTCGGCTACCAGATTGCCATACTCTACCAAAGTTAGGAAGCCAGTTAGCAGTGCAGTCACCATTGACAATCTCTCCTCTTTTCTCCATCTCAAGCTCAATCTTTCTCTTTTCTGCCCAAGCAGCTCCAACCCATTTCGGGTTCAATTTTTTGGAGTTCCCTGACTTATTTAGGGACATAAGGCTACCTACTGTGGGTTTTCGTTGAACATTGATCTGACTTTCTTCAGTTGCTTCGAACCATGGAGGAGGAGCTCCAGAATGCACATTATCTATAGCCTTGTCAGCAGCCAACGTAGAAATTCGTGAGATTTTGCAAACCTAAAGAAATGAATCACAAGATGAGGAAAGGACATCAGGTGTCAAATAAAGCATCACTCCACCAACTTGTGCACTAAGCTACATAAGGCTATATGTAAATTTTGCTGCATACAATCTCAGTTACATCAATCCTACGAACATGTGCCACTCTAATGAAGAATTCATATGGAGTCTAGCTAAAAGCTCTGTGACAAAAAAAATGGGACAATGCGCAAAACCCCTCAAACTACCACCCAATTTGCAACCAACCCCCCAAACTATCAATTTAGGCAATCACCAAACTACCAAATTGCAATGTACAGCCTTTTCCCCTTAGAAGACAAAATTACTTCTAAATATAAATTCAAATCAATAAATATATTTTTAAAAAATCGTTCTTTTACTTATCAAAAAAATCTATTTTAAAAAACTAAAAACTTAACAACTCTGGAAGAGCAAAGTTGCAAACCTTTGAGGGTGGAGTTATTTGCTCGGGTGCTTCCTATACTTCTACCATGGCCTAATGGTTTGGATGCCCTATGTTCAATTTTAAAAAATATTTTCTAAAAATAATTTTACATTACTTTTGTAATTTTAATTCTTTCTATGATTTTTAATGTTATAATTTTTTGGTCTGAAAAAATATTATCTGTTATTTTTTTTAAACAAATTTCCAATTTTTAGTTTTTTTATTTTATAAAAATGTATTTTAAATATAAATTTTTTATTTTTTATTTTATCTTTTATTAATGACATTTATCATCTATGTAAATTTTTTTTATAGAGTGGGTAGATTACGATTTTTTGGTAGTTTTTTTATGATAAGTAAGAAGGAATTTTATTAATAGAATCTAGGCAAAGCCCGAGTACACAGGAAGTATACTACAATGTTTTGGTAGTATGAGAGGTGATTGCCACAATTGATAGATTGGGGGCTGATTGCAAATTAGCTGGTAGTTTGAGAAGGGTTTGTGTATTTTATATAAAAATAATAATACGAAAAGACAAAAGGAAAAAGGAAAAAACCAAAATTGATGTAGTCAAAGATTGATACCTTGAAAACTGCTCTCTCCTTTTACAATCCCTTGATCCTCATGCATGTGGTACGTCTATATCAAAATAGATTAAATGTTCGAATCTATTGTAAGTAAACATTAATGCACAAATGGGGTAAAAAAGGAAGAGAGAGAGAGAGTAAATTTACAGGCAGGTCATGAAAGAAGTGAAAGGTTGACCTTTTCACTACTGAGAAGTAAGGGTGACAAATCGTGTTTTCGGATCGTGTTTATATCGTGTCAACTCATGAACATTCGACTATATAGGTCAACCCGAACCCAACCCATTAAGCTAAACATGTCAAACTTCCAAATCTTAACCCAACTCATTTAGATAACGGATTGTGTTGTGTCACCCATTTTGATCCGTTTAATAATTAATTAGAAATATATTAACACAACACAACTCATTTAAATCTATTTGTTTCATGTAACTGAGTTGAACTAAAACGCATAACTCATTTGACTGATTAACATAATTTTACATAAAAATTAAAATCTATATTTATTAATAGCCACAATATCTTAAAAAATATATATAAATATTTTTCAAAATTTAACATATAATAAAACCAATATTACAAAACATACAATAACAAATATGAGCATAGGTCTAAAATTATAATCTCAACAATAAACACATAGGCATACTGAGAAATATCAATATTACAACTTAACAATAATAAAATTTTAATTTTAAAATAAATTCTAAACGGGTCAAAACGAGTGGATTTCATGTTAAGCAGGTTGACCCGTTAGTCGTTACTGACCTGTTTATAAATCGTCTTATTGGGTCAACCCATTTTAACCCGAACCCGTTAACATCAAACCCAAACCCGTAATTTTGTGTCGTGTTCGTGTTGGGTTTATGGGTTGTGTCACATATTACCACCCCTACTAAGAAGTTAGCATATAATACCGGTATCTTCCAAAAGATACAACATGCCAAACATAGCTATACCTGAACATACACAAGCACTATAAGAGAGTCATTCTGCCCTATAGCAAGCTGATTCAAATTTTCTAAGCATTAAGAGCTTAGCATATTCAAGAATTGGGAATTGTCTACAAATGACTAGCCCCATTGTTGGCACGAGTTCGTGGAACATAAAAAATTGTTAACTCACAACCCAAACAAATATCATAATACGTGAATGGTATAAAACCGTCAATTAGTTGCACATGTAAACAAGAATGATATCACTCTAATGAACAGATAGTAGTAATTTCTTTTTCAAACTTAGGGAAGCGGTGGATGGTCTCCATAAGGAGACAACTAAGCAGATGCAACTGCCACCTTCAATTAAAATTTTTTTCTTCAATTTCTCAAACCATTTCAACAGAATGGACTACCCTACAGTAACCAGGATGGGTAGGTAACGATGACATTTTGCTTGGGGATCCTGATATTTTTATCTAATAAATTCAGCACAATAATGACAGAACTTACCCTTTCAATTCTGAAATATCCATCAGCTGAGCATTTTGTGTCATAAAGGAGAGAATATTGGCTATTCCTGTTAACTGAGTCGACATCGTTAAAACATAGCAGACAAAAAAAAACTAGAATAAGCATTCTCATTCAGAACGAGAAATCTCCTCCATAACATACACCAAAAACTTGAATTATGAATAATAATAATAAAGAAATTACAGGGTGTTGGCCTCTTTGTCAAATAATAATAATAATAATAATAACAATAATAATAATAATACAACAATAAAGAAAGAAGTACTTCAAATATATTGCACGCTCAACTCAAAAATCCATCAATTCTGAAATTTTACCATTGCATGTCTCTGCAGGTAAAGAAGATTGAGCATCATACTCAAACATTCCAACATTTGGAACTTCGGAGCGTCCTGAATGGGATACCTGATATTCATTCGTATAACACTGTAAAGGCATAACACCATTTGAATGACTTGATTTAACAGATTGGAAACTACAATTTTCAAAACTATCAGTATTTCCATAGTTGAGTTCATTGTGGATATCATGTGAAGGTCCAAGCACCGGTCCTATAGGTCCTTCAGTAGACAGTACATCATCATTTCTCAAAGATTTGCACTTCTTCTCCCACTGCAGTCACCAAAAAAAAACAAAGAGTAATCAGTCTGTAAATGAAAGCAGTATTAGGTTTCTTTCCTTGATTTTTTAAATATCAGCTATCTCAATAATTCAATGATGTGAGAAGTCCCGAAGAATCACTCTTCCAAAATGTTCAAAAAAACATTGATTACAAAGGACCTAACCAAGTACCTTAGCTACATCAGCTTCTAAAATCCTAAAAGTATCCAAGCGATCCACCGCACCACCATATTTCCATAGAAAATGCTTCAAATTCTTGAGATGATCCGCACTCGCAAGATGATTAATTGCATTATAACTGTTAACAGGACACAAGCATTTACAAAATAAAAAAAATCCACCAAAGCAGAGTTCTGAAACCACATTCAACAGTCTGGCTGCCTAAAAATCAATATAGGCAGAAATTCTATAATTCTCGGACTTTTTTTCATTGTTCAAAGAATCTCGAGAAAACACTAAACTGAGTCAATAATGAACCTTGATTACAACCCTATAATTTGGAAACCAGAAAAATATAAAGCATAGAATTTCAAAAACCTTCAACCGTCTTTCCGTTTCTCCTCGCACAACGAAACAGAAATTAAAGAGGATAATAAAAAAAATTGGATAAATTGAATGCAGTTACCAAGCGAAGGTGCAACCAAGCTCGTCGATGTTGCTGTCGCAAAAAACGCACCAGAGGCGGTTGCGAGAGGCGAGGTCGGAGGGGAGAGGGCAGGGATTCTTGAGGAAAAACCGGACATCAGCAAGCTTGGATTGGAACCGAGAGAGGAAGGTAGAGAGGGAGGTCTTGTGACTGGGGAAGTACTTGTGGCGCTGGCCCTGGTCGTGGTTCAGATTGCACACCTTGCAGAACTCGCACTCGCTCTTCTTCTGCTTCTTGTTATGACCGTTATCATAGGCACCACTAGTCTTCGACGTGTTGGTTCTAGGTTTAGGGTTTTGCTTCCGCGTTTTCGATTGTTCTTCCATTACCAACGCTTCTCTTTCGCACGGATTGCGACGCCTTGCAGGCTATTTGACGATCGGATTCTTTTGGGAAAAAGAGGATCCGGCTCTCTTCATCTGCACGCTGTCAAGTATCAAGTGGCTATAAGTTTAAGGCCGAAGTGTTTCTTTTCGTCAACTTATTATAATTTTTTAAAATTTTTACATAAAATATAATAAATAATTTACTCTTTCTAAATTTTAAAATAATAATAATTTTTTAATAATATTTTAATAATATTTTATTTAATTTTTAACTTTTATCGTAATTCATTTCATTTCATCTTATCTTAATTCTTGATTAATGGATCCAACGTTGGTTCTTGTAAATTTGACATCAATATTAATGATACCCCTTTTTGATATCTACCAAACAAGTTAACCTATCATTTCAATTCATATAATTATTATAATTTTTTTAAATTTTCACACAAAATATAATAAACAATTCAACTTTTTTAAATCTCAAAACAAAATTTATATTAAAATTTTATATTATAACAGTATTTTATTTAATTCTCAACAAAACATCTTATCTCATCTCAAACTGCGTAACCAAATGAGACCTTAAAATAACGATAGCTTATTTGTTGTTCACTCTTACAACTGAGGAAGAGGGGATGTGTAGTGATGGATTAGTGTTATACATGTAAAATGAATGAAGAATCTATGGATAATCTCTTACTGCATTGTGAGGTAACAAGAGTATTGTGGAATGAGATCTTTCAAAGGATTGATGTTGATTGGGTTATGTCATTGAGGGTGACAGATTTGTTGGGCTGTTGGAGGAAGATGCAAGGCTGTCATCAAGTGGCAGCAATGTGGAAGATGATCACATTGTGTATCCTGTGGTATATTTGGTCAGAAAAAAATGCGCGTTGCTTTGAAGATAAAAAACACATAATGGCGAAAATGAAGAATTTTTTTTCTCTACACTTTATTGTTTTGGTTTTTTACTATTGTACTAAATGAAGACAATGTTCGTGATTTCTTGTCTTTAATATGTCACTCTTAGAATGTATTTAGGTTTTCTTTTTTATATTTCTCATGTACATGGGTACGCCTATTTCATCTATATCAATAATATTTATCTCTTATTTATTAAAAAAAAAATGACCTAGAGAAATATATTCTGAACGTGGCACGTGACAGATAACAAAAATACCGGGGATCTAACACAGTGCAATAATAAAGGATTAAAACAAATACTTCAAACACAAATTTAACAGAAAACCACAAGTGAAATTCTTCAAAAGATTAAACAAGGGCTTAAACATGGACGAGAAAATAAGATTACCACAAGATGACGACACATATAAACAAAAATTAAAGAATTACAACCAAATGTGGAAAATAAGTCCAAAATACGAAATGCTAAAAAAAAGAAGCATATCCCTCAACGTTCTTAACCCACGAGAGAGAAAAATTGATAAACATCTTGCATATCAAATTAGCAATCGCAGCTAATGGTATAATGACAAAAATAAAAATGTATTGACGATTTCTTTATACAAGCAATAAAGATATTAAGATCTCGTTTGTTTTCGAAAAATATTTCATCTCATCTCAATTTTATCATTACACTTCTTCAAATTTCAATACAAAATAAAATAAACAATTCAACTTTTGTAAATTCATTTCATCTAATTATTACAACTTTCTCAACTTCCAATACAAAATAAAATAAACAATTCAACTTTTTCAAATCTCAAAATAAAAATAATATTAAAAAATATATTCTAATAATACTTTATTTTCCTTTTTAATTTTAATCTCAACTTATCTCATCTCATCTTCGAAAACAAACGAGGCTAAACTATCAATCGTGGTAAAAATCTCGATTACCAACAAGTTAAAATCAAGTGAATAAACCCTAAATCCAGATCCGAAACAAATCCATAATCCTTGGTAAAATACCACAAGGAAACCGTACCCCGCAGCGGTGAAAACCACGAAATATCTAAATTTGATGAAATTAAAGGTGTAACAACGAAAAGCTATCTGTTTCAGCCAAAAAAAAAAACCCCAATCTCTCACTCTCAGTGCTGGTTTGAATTAAAAATTTATCTCAATTCATCTCATCTGATTATTACAATTTTTTAAAATTTTACACAAAATATAATAAATAATTTTAAAATAATAAAAATATTAAAAAATAATATTTTAATAATATTTTATTCCATACATCTAAAATCATCTTAACTAATCTTGAATCGCCACATTGAGTAGCTCCAAAACAAGATTGAAAACTGAAAACTTCTCTCTCGCCCATACCCTCTCTCTAAAAAAAAAAAAAACTCTAGTGTCCGATCTTAGCTGGGGGGAGGGGAAGTTTCGGCTTCCTCATCCCCTTTCCTTTCCTCCCTCTCTACTCTTTACCGTCGTCTCCAACGGTTTCCTTTATATTTTTTGTTTGTTTCTCAGGTTTCAGCCGAATAAATGGGAGGTAGTCAATCCAAGCTCCTCCGGTGGATTTCTCCCTACACGCGTATCATCGGGAGATCCCTCGTCGGCCGATCTTGCAACCTCCTACTTTGGGTGCCATTTGGAGTGGTGTGTCGCCCCCACGCGCGGATTACAGATAACGGGTGGCATACGCGAGCCACCGCGTCGGAGCCATGTGCGGCAGCTCAGGGCCCAGTACACCCGCACTATCTCGATCGGCCGTTTGGCTTCTCCCCAGAGTGGCGTGTGAAAGTTTTTGTTTAGTGGTTCTGCTTTTGTTTAGTGGTTGTTTTGTTCATGCGCCACCACTAATCGCTTTGTTTAGTGGTTGTTGCAGTGTTGTTTTGTTGGATTTTGTTTATGTGTTTTCGGACTTTATTTGTTTTAAGCATTAATAAATAGAAATAGGCTATTAGACCATTTTGGTGTCCATAGCAGTTGAGTCCCGTTCTTCTTTTAGGAGGAGACGGTGTGATAGGACTCCTCTTCATAGGGAGGACAGAAGGTGATAACACTTCTCTTCTTTTGGAGAGAAGTCGTTTACGCTCTGTTTTTACAGAGTGCGATTCTTTCAGACAAACCTGGTTTGTTTTGAGAGAGTTAATAGAAGTTAAGACAAAATCCGTCATAAAGAAATTTATGTACAGGGTGCTACAGAGCAGATGCCTAGGTTGACTTGTAGTCTGGGTCTTTTTCTGTATTGATAAATCACAGATGTAACTTCGGGATTCATTAATGAACTAAAGTCTATTTCCATATAAAAAAAAAAAAAAAAACTAATCTTGAATCAAAACAAGTCAATATGAATTCGCACAAATTTCTATCGACTAAATCCAATTTGTAACTTACCAACAAAGCAAACAAATAAACCACAATACAAGATTAAGAATTCGGGACAACCCAAAGAAACTATAACACTAGATCGAAAAACTCTCTATTTTCCCCCTAAATTAAAATCAACCACACACATCAGATTTGATTCGATTCGATTTGATCCGACCACAACGCACCTAAAAGCCAAGCGACAGAAGCATCGTTGCCAAGGAGGAGAAGAATTTGAATCCAGGCTTCCGTGTCTCTCTCTCTCTTTACCCTAAAAAATTTGATATGCGCCTTCCTTGCCTCCGTCATTCGTGCCCACCAAGATAAAATTTAAATCTAAATTTAAATCTAAATTTTGCACATTTTTTGAATATCTGGTTAAAAAAATGTAATTTTATAAATTGAACTTATATAAACTCTGTTCTTTAACATGAAAATCCTCTAGATAAGAGAGCAATATTTATTAAAAAGAGGAAAGCAATCTCTAGATTTATTTTTATGTAATTATAAAGAGATAAAATAAAAATAAGTCTACAAATTAACGTGGCTTAAAATAATATTTTAGATTGTAAAATTATTTTTATTATAAAATAGATATAACGTATCATATAAGAGAATATCAATTTATGAGTATTTTGTAAAAAATAATTATATTTAAAAGTTTTTACATCACATATCATCCACGTGACATAATTTGATTTAGAAAATAAACTTACAAATTAAATTACGTTGTGTGAATGGTGTCTGGTATAAAGATCTTCAAATAACACTACTATTTATAAAATATGGTTGGGGTGATAGCAATTCTCATTTGATAATCCTTAACATATGTGTAACAAAGTCGAATGTAAGACTATCCTATGTGCCCGACATCCTTCTTCGTACTTTTCAAAGAGCTTAGTCACTCATCGTCCATTATTCATCAAACACCCCACACTTTGTGTGTCCCTTTTTTTTTTCCTTATGAATCGAAATGTGCATTTTAGTCTTCCCCCAGCTTCTCCCTGCAAGGCACAACCAACCTATTACCAGCTCAAAATTTCTTCCTCTTTGTCTCTCCCTATTCGCACTGCTACAAATTGGCGAAGTTTTCTTCTTCTTCTCTCCTTGCTGGCGTAAACTTCTTCCTCTTCGTCACAACAACATGATTAGATGAATCATAGCAAGAAGAATCACAACAAAATGATCAGACAAGCTTGCACTTCCCTTACATTGTGTGCATGTGTGTTTCACATTTTCGATCTTTATTAATGATTTTTCTATAGGCTTAGGAAAACAAAGCAACCGTTCAGTGAGAAGCATCAATTTGGGGTCTTTAAGGCTCATTTGAGGAGTGAAATGATATGAGGATTTTGTAAATAGTAGTAAGATAATTTGTGAATAGTAGTGAGATAGTTTGAGTTTAGTATTTTTTGGGTCTTGGGAAATGAGAAATAAAAAGTTAAATAAAAAATATTACAAAATTAAAATACTATTAGAATATAATTTTATACTATTTTTGTTTGGATATTTGAAAAAATTGAATTATTTTTTGTTTGAAAGTTTGAGAAAGTTGTAATTATTAGTTTGAAGATAGTCGTATTTGAATTATGTTTGGAAATAAGATGGGATGAGATGAAATTAGAATTTTAGGATGAAACTATTTCAAAACAAGCCTAAGTTTTTGTGGACAATTTTGGGAAACAAATATGCCATTGTTTTCCTTTTTTTTCTTTTTTAAATCAATTGCAAGATAATGGGTTTATGGCTAGCAAGAGTTGTAATTTGTGCGTAAGTATGCCATTGCCTCTTTGTTTTCACAACTCCTCTTAATTTATCTCATCTCATGTAATCACTACAATTTTCTCAAATTCTCACACAAAATAAAATAAATAATTCAACTTTTTCAAATCCCAAAATAAAAATAATATTAATAAATATTCTAATAATATTTTATTCAACTTTTAACTTTAATTTCAATTCATCTCATCTTATCTCATCTGCGAAAACAAACGAGGCTAAATCTTGCTGGAAAGAAAAACCAGAATATCAATTATCCTTATCTCGCAAGATAAAGATATGTGTTTGTGTTTGCCATTAAATGTTCCTTTCCTCACTTCTATCTTCCCAAAAGAAGACTTCCAAACTGAACAAGGGATGTGTGCTAGACTTCCCAAATGTCTATTTGCTTAAATCACAGAAAAATGAAGAGATTTGTTTGCTCTCGAATCACAGACAAAAAAATAGATGAACTAAAGAAGGAAAGAGAAGCACATATCTTGCCCTAGAATGTTGGAGAGAAATGACTAACTCAGCTAGAGAGGAATACAGGGAAGAGCTTGCACTGTACGAAGAGGGGAGAAGAGGAGAAGTTCGGGAAAAAAAGGCACTAGGCGAGAGAGAAGAGTCTGTTTTTTTGTTAAGTGAACTTGGTCTGTCACATAGAGTGTGGGGGTGTAAAAAGACTAAATCGGATTATGAGAAGAATATTTCTTTTTAATTGCTTCCTAACGTCTTGTTCATGCAAATAAAATTAAGAGCACTTTGTTAAAGAATCAATCCTAAAATATCTGTCGTTGAGCTCCTTCTTCTCTTTCCATTATTTCTTTTTTGGAAATCTCATGTCAAGAGAACATGAAACAAAGAGATGAGAGAGAGAGAATGGTTGAAATTAAAGGGGCAACGTCATCACCATTCAAGCTTTCTTGAACTCCCTCGGCCAATCCAATATCATCCCACAAGGTATAATCTCTCTCCCTCTCTCTCTCTCTCTCAATGAGTCTCAATTGGTAAATGAAAATAAGGAACAGTTGAAGAAGCATTGAATCTCTAGCGGAAGACTGCCAGAAACTATGGAGGCACATGAAGAGTACGCGCCACATTAGGAGAGTGGAGGTTGGTCAGATCTAAGAGATCTGAGGCTGCTGACCCTAAAAATGTTGTACATGGCAGCAGTAGGCTCTCCCTGGTGGGGTGGCGTATGGATCTCACGCTCGGTTTGGGCCACATGTGAGATGCACGCGTCACTTTTTTCGACGATCTGTTTCTGCCATCCTAAGGATCAGCAGCTAGGGAGTCTTACAATGCAGCATGTGGCAATCGTGAGTGGCCGAAAAGCAATAGATAAGAGTTGCTATGGTCGAAAAACGAAGAAAAAACCAGAAAAAACATGGTAGGACAGTCTCAGGACTATATAGATGGGAGGAGGATGGGTGCTCCACCCTTTGGACAAAGAAGATGAGATATTTAAGTCTTAGGTATGATCTTTTCGACAATCTGTTTCTGTCTTCTTAAGGATCGGCAGCTAAGGAGTCTTGCAGTGCAGTGTGTGGTAGTCATGGGTGGCCAAAAAGCAGTAGATCAGCACAATTATGGTCGAAAAAAAAAATAGAAAAAATAGAAAAAACATGATAGGACAATGTCAAGACTATAGACAGGAGGAGGATGGATGCTCCATCCATCTGGACGGAAAATATGAGATTTTTAGGTCTTAGGTAGATAGCATAGTGAAACAAGAAAATCTATTAGATTGGTATCCCCCTCTTAACTTTCAACTTTTTGCTATCTATATATCATTTGGAATGATAATTTCCATGCTACACTGAATGCATGCACTTAATTCTCCTCCAAAAAAATTGTTAAATTTTCGTTGGTATATTGGGGGGGCGGGCGGGCGGGCCTGCTGCATGCAGCCAACATCATTTATTTTGGACAAGATCTTACTGATCATCATCAGTAAATAACCACAATTAGACACTAATATATATGCATGCGTACCCCATTTTGGATATTAATTGATCTGATGATCCCTGCATGCATGAATGCATTTATCTGACATTGATAACACCACTCATCATCAATAATATATGTAAATCATCGATCTTACGACCAGTTTCTTTCTTCTTCTTTTTTCATGGATGCATGTATTTATATATATATACACACACACACTTGATTAAGATTGACAAGAAAACTGATTCAAATACTTGATTAGGAATGAGATGAATGAGGCTACATGAACTATTCCATTTTGATATAATAATTGATTCCATTAACCCTACGGCGCCCATGCATTCATTAGTATTATTATTCCCTCCCGCATGAAATTAGTAGGCTAGGTAGCTAGCCAGCCAGGGCGTTGATTGAGAAATAGATCAGGTACTGCATGCTTTTTCATGGGGCCCTCGAAGAGTTTTCTTGATATTACATATATATGATCTTCTTCTGTACACAAAGCAAGCAGGCTGGTGCACGAGAAAATAATTAAGTGTTAGGCCCATATATATTTTGATTGATGTGATGCAGTACACATTAAAACTTGTTATAATTGTATATATTAGTTCCTGCATCCATCAGCTCTAGATAATGAAGTATACAAAATGACAAATTAATACATTAATAATGCAGCTAGCTTTAGCTATCATTACCCGAATTCATATATTTAAGTCAATTAATTACCTTTATATATTATAGGTTCAACTTCAGCTCAGTCAATCACCTATATTGAGCTATCCGTATATAATCAATTCTCACCGTACGTACTACAAAAAATAATTAGGAAAAAGTATGTATTTAACTGTATCATGCACATGCATCAAAGTTGTCGTACGACAAATTCAAAAGAAAGGAAAAGAAAGGCACTGGAGGGCGACGTTGCTGTGGCACAATGCCAACATATTCTCTTAACCACAATACAATAGTAGCAGTACAGATCAACCCCATGCACGTAGTACGCCACAGGATAAAAGAATAAACAGAACAAAGAATCATCACAGGAATTAAATTCAGAAGGCATAAAAAACACACACAAGTACATCAAAGGCCAGCAGAAACTAGTCCATGCAGTGTGACAATGCCAATCAATATGTTTTGATGATCTGTGACAGGCAAAAATTGCACGGGGGATGGTGGTGCTTCCATCTTTTTCATTGCCTCCACTGCCATTGCATCTGGACCGATGGTTCTTGGTTTCCTGAAATAACCGTGAGACTTTTAGCGATTTGAAGATTATTGTAACACTCTAATAAAAGGCTCAAACCACATGACCTATACTCTAAAAGGATTAGTCAATGACACAATTAGAATATCATTGAAACATTATAAAGAGTAAAAACTTTTTATTCTCAAACAATATGGGATCTCATACACCACCTACCATTATCATATGGGGTATCATAATCTCTCTCTTAAATTTCCGACATCCTCATAGGGTAAATCCATTGTAGGTGACATAACTTAAGTCTCACATTGGCTCTGATACATTTGTAACGCCCCAATGAGAGACCCAAATCACATGGCATATATTCCAAAATGACTAGTCTGATACAATTAGAGTCCCATTAGAACATTATAAAGAGTAAGAATTTTTCCTTATCAAACAATATGAGATCTCATACACCACCTATCATTATCTTTATCATAGGGGGTATCACAATTATTTTTATCCCTCTCTATCTTTCCTTCAAGAGATACGTTTGTGAGTGTGTGCCTACGCATTCGTGTTACCACCTAGAGAATGTTCATGACCATTTCTTCAAGGTTTTGATTGAAGAGCAGTTTCCAAAGGATCCAAATATTTCATCTTTTCAGCCTAATCACAATTCGCAATATAGGCGCAAACTGAATAATGAACAAGATCGTCCAAATTACTCCGTCGAGCAAGTCTTGTTTCCTCTGACCACGCAAGCTGCTTTAAATTTTGAACCCGAAAAAAAATTGTAAAGGAGCAAGCTAGCCTAATTGTAGGTTAACTACGGATAAAGACGATGAATATTTTCCTTCTATTACCTATTGCACATTTCTCCCACTGTGAGCTTAAATATGCCTTCTCCACTAGCCTTGAGGGTGCGCCGCAGATCACCATCAGTAAATGTACCAATCAGATGATGATATTCATCTATAACAAGCAGGCACCCACATCCTTTACTTGTCAGCTCCACTAGCTGATCCATTATCAAATCTCCTTCCCTGCAAACTGGAAGCTCGTCCTGCTTCTTCATAAGGTCCTTTACCTGAACCTCAAATTAATCGTTACTTGTTAATATCAATTTCGGATATTCTTTCTTACAGAGCAACTTTTGTCTGTTTTTATAAGCATTTGCCTCGCAGGCACACAAGTATAAAAGATAGGCAGAATTGCAATTCAGGGAAATATGGTAAATTATAGAAAACTAAATATTGTACATTTCTATTACAATATCAATAAAGAAATCAAAGCTATTTCCAGCAACAACGCCCACATAGACAACCCTCAGTACAGGCACCATCAAAACCGTAACAGGTGTACGCCATCTGCTATCCCAAAACCACCACCACCAACAAGAACAACAGTGTCTGCCTTGAGGGCTATTCGGATGATCATGAATATAGGTTTTTCCAGTTTGCTATTGGAGGGGGATTCATTGACTGTTTTGAAGCTATTGGTTCTAAGGGACCTATTTTTTCAAGGCAAGGGAATCTGATTTCTGAAAGACAAAGTCTTCTTTCTCGTTTTGTGGCGTATGATGTTCTTCATGCTGGTAGGCAAGATAATGAAACAGCTCATTTACTTGCAAGCTTGTTTTGTAGAAAACACTATTCAGTGGTGTCATCAGTGTCCAGATTTTATTCAATCTAGGATCTTGATAGATGCTAATATGTAATCATATGGCATATACTTTATTATTGGTTCCATTAATATGAGTACAAATGTTTCTGTTCCAAAAAAAAAAAAAAAGTGTTTGCAACTTCAGCCATCACCATAGCCATTATTAATGGGATATGGTGCCTGCTCTGCGTAACTGCTATCGGTAATAATTTTTCAGTAAGTGAATGCTACCAGTAATATTATTTTAAAGCAACAATTATCCTCTTTACTTATCAAAAATAAAAATCTAAGCTAACCGTGCATTCATATCATGTGAAACAATCCAATCAATAATACATGAATGAACTAATATCAATCATTTGTAAATTTTAACTCCTTAACCCAAAAAAAAGACAAAAGACAACTTTAACAATCCACACCGGAACGAAACGACACCAAAATTCCAGAAAATTAAGTAAATTAAAAAAAGAAATCGAGACATTCTTGAGTTCCAATCGAAACGAGAAACCTGACCTTGAAAATGAGAGACTTTCCAATCCGACCCGCGGGGTGATTCGCCGCGTACTCCTCCTTGGTCAAATTCCTGGCCCCCATGAGCGCGATCGCCACCGTGTCACCGAATACCATCTGGATGGCCGTAGAAGTCACCGGCGCCAGATCGAACGGGCACAATTCCCTCTCCACCGGCAAATGCACGTTCATATCGCAAGCCGAGGCGAGCGCGTTGCCCTCCACGGACGTGACCGAGACAAGATACGAGCCCTTAGCCCGCACGCAAGGCACGAGGCGGAGGAGCTCGTCGGTGGTCCCGGATTTGCTGAACAAGACGACGACGTCGCGCGGTGTGAGGATCCCGATGTCACCGTGGAGGGCGTCGACGGGGGAGAGGAAGGCGGAGCGGATGCCGAGGGAAACGAGGGTCTGGGAGATCTTATGGGCGACGAATCCAGACTTGCCGACGCCAGATAAGAAGATGGTTCCGGAGGCTGAGAGGAGGATGCGGGCAAAGGAAAGGGTTTGGGGGAGCGAGAGGTTCTCGAAGAAGAAGTTCAGATGGTTCTGCTGGGATTTGAAGAGAGTAAGGAGGGTACTCTCGTCAATTCCGCGAGGTGGAGAATCCGGTGGAACTAGGTGTTCCGACGAAGAGTTCAGCGGGAGAGAACCCATTGTTTCCGGAGATGCGAGGGAAAAAATGAACAAATATTTGAGGTTGATGGAATTAAAAATCGGCATGAAAGCTCGCCGTTATATGTTTGTTACTTTTCGCCGTAATAAAATATAACGAGGGAGTGTCGGCGGTTGTCAATGCATCACAAGTCACAACAGATACATGGAAAACGCCATTAACAAAGTCATTATCACGTAAAAGAGATATCTGAGGGGGATGGCATCAATAGAAAAAAAAATACAAGAATTATTAAATACTGTCACGTGAATGATTATGATGAGATAGTGATATATATATATTTAATATTTTTCTAAAATAATATTTATCAAGAGTGTTGGGCATAACACCAAAAACTGATCACTTTAAGATGTGTGATGAAGACTATTCAGTATTTAACAAATTTCAAGCAGGCTGCATGCAAGTTGAAGAAACAAGAGGAGGCTTCCTTAACAAATTCACCAAATCACAAATCACAAATCACAAGTCATCTTCTCTGTCACTTACAACTCTGCTAAAAATCAACTGGAATATCATAAGTTACAATAACAAACCTGTTTTGGGAAGACAACTATGGGACTACTTGAAAATTTGCTTCTGTAGGGCCTAACTGCTCGAAGACGTGCCTTTAGGTTATGCTTGGAAGATGAGATAAGATGAGAATTTTTAAAAATTTTGTGAATAGTATTAAGATGAAAGTTTAAAATATTATTTTTTAATATTATTATTGTTTTGGGATTTGAAAAAGTTAAATTAGAATTTGAAAAAGTTGAATTGTTTATTATATTTTGTATGGGGATTTGAAAAAGATGTAATGATGAGATGAGATAGAGATGAGATAGAGATGAGATGAGATTTCTCATCTTTATTTCCAAACATAACCTAAATAATATCAAGAAATCTTAAAGTACAGATATATGTGGTACTCTCATTGTATCATAAGATGTTAAGTCACTAATCTTGGATTTGAATGTTCAACTCTTTTTTTTCTAAAAAACAAATGCAGTCAACTCTATCGCAGCACCTCTTCAAAGATTAACAAGTGAAACTTCTTTACCTATACAGCACCCTTTTTAGCTGAACCAAAGACAAGATCCAATGTCTCCTCCTCAGACTCTGAGGAACTTGACACACTAGTGCTTTCAGAAGAAACCTCAAATATCACCTCTGTCTGCAAAAATGAAATACCATCTGCTGTCGCACTCGAATTAATTGTAGATGCTTCTGCATTACCATTTTCATTTGGTTTGTTAGACATTGTTGATTGAAGCACATGTGCCTTTGTTTCTGTCTCAATACTAGATGCAGGAGTACTGATGCGGCTTCGCGTTGCTGCATCTTGGGTTTCCACAGTATTGTCTTTTGCTTTCAAGTTACTCAAGACTTTAGATTGGAGCAGACGTGCCTTTATTTCTGCCTTAATGTTAGAAGCAGAGTTTCTATCAATTCCATTGGATTTTCCCACATTTTGGGATTTGTGCTCCTTTTGTTTTGATTCTTCTGAACGAGAGTTCTGACGGCCTGCAAGCCATGGTTCTTGTGGACTATTTTTGGAGACAGAAGAATGCAGAGACAATCCAAGATCATCTTTAGCCCATCTGTAGACTGCACTTAGTTTTCCTTCCAAAGCTTCAAGTAGAATATCTAACTCATTCATTTCATAACGGAAGAGGAAAAATTTGTCACCCCAAGGGCAAGAACAGAGCTGCTTTGCATGATTCAAACATGAAAATTTGTTTGGATTACATTGGCAACCAGCTGCAGACATGTGCAAGTCATAGAGGCACACTGTGCATTCCTTTTTGCTGGTAGCATCAAAACTTTTACACATCCTCTGTGACTGTGAAGAGTTGCAAAGATACTTCCTCCTAATACCTTCGTACTTAATACGTGACTACACAAAAAGAAAGAAAAAACGAAGAATTCTGAATCAGGTCACTCGCTCCAACGATGTTGAGAAAAACATAGTCTTCTGTTAAGTGCAAAAATGAAATAAGCAGTAAAGAATATAATAAAAAAACTGAAAAATGTAAGAAAACAGAAGAAAAGTGCAAAGCTCAACCGCTATTATGTATTGGCAACAAAAAAAATGTATCTATTACTCATCTGCTTTACATTCAGGAGCTGGAGTTGTGTAATCCAGGGCTTACCTTGAGCGCTTTTGTTAATATCCCGCCCTTCCCACACACATCTTTCCATCTCAAATTATCTGATGTGTTATTCCCACGAAGTGCAAGTTCCCATTGTGCCCTCACAGCTTCCCTAGCTGCTCCGAGTAGCAGTTTATCATGGGATAGTGAAGTTTTTCTTCCTTGCTCATGATAGAGTTCAACAGCATTCTGCCCAAAGGGCAACCAGTCAACGGGAGCAAAATTTACCACCTCCGTACAATTAAAGCCCGAGTCAAATCCAGTATGATATGCTCCTGGGAGGACAAGAACAAACTCCCTAGGATATTGAATGCAACGATAAATGGGTATACCCTCTGACTTTAACATGGAGGCGGATTTTTCAGTAACCTGTACAAAAGAAACTAATGTCATAAAACATCCAAGTACTGAATGAGATGTTTTTCCTATCTCTCCAACCCACCCACCCACCCACCCCACCACCCCAAAAAAAAAAAAGAATGAGATGCGTCTTTCAAGAATTTCTAAAATATCCTGGTGAATCATTATTTTCCATCAACATCGACTTGGGCACAGGAAAACAAGGGTGACCAATCAGCATGAAGGATCATGTTCAATAATGATAGAATATATTGGCTTATGAAATCAGCAAGTAGCATAGAAAGTAGACAAAGTAGACTTTATGGCCAAGAATTATCTAATGCAGTGTAGTGTCAATGTTGTGGCATCTATGGCATAACTAGAAAATACATGCTCCCGTTTGGAATCATAAGAACTTCGTGCCTACCAGGAAGCCTTTGAAGCCCGGGTCATATGTTAGTTTATTTGGTCAAACACATCTTGTTGCATTTCATATAGACATCTACTTTCCAAAGCTTATTAGGCTTGACTAATTGGAAAAATCGTAAGGGTAGAAATACAAGCTCATTGCATATTGACCAGAGTACATGTTTCTTACAAAATTATATATACACATGCAAATTGGAATTAAAGTGGGACTACAAGCCAAAAAAGTATTGCTTTTTACCAGAGTAGATGCTTCTTACAAAGTCTTAAACACGTGCATGCTAATCAGCTCCATGTGATGAAAATGAGTCCACCAGGCAGTGGAAGATATGCATCCCATGCCATTAATTTATTGAACAACAAAAGCATTTCTCATCAATGAAGCAATTACATAAGAAGGGTATTGCAACTCACCAGCTTATGACCCAACAGAGGTTCAACTAACAAATCTGGAAAGTATTTCTTCACGGCCGCCTCAAACTTAACATTATAGCATCCTGGAACGCAATGCCATATTTTAGGAGCACCCAAATGCATGTAACACAATGAGTATAAGTGGTGCTCTTCAGATTTCTGTTTTTGAAAATCAATTGAATGAGATTTAAAAGGATAGACATTCAACGACTTAATGAGGGAACTGTCTATCTATACCCAGATAACAAAGAATCCAATTATCTTACCCATTGAAGTGAAGAAAAGCACATTCCTACATGAAGCTGAGGCTGTAAGATATGAGATGTCTCCTTGGTTTCAAAAGAAAGAAGAGAACCAGGCAGTTTAGGTATATTATTTAAGTTCCAGCTTGATTTCAAATACTTAGGATAACCATATATCTCCACAAGATTGGATAAACTTGGAAATCCACTGCCAAAAACTCCAGTCTCCAGGTTTGCACAAAGCACCTAAAAAGTGGGCGGACATGACAACATAATCTGCTCAATGGAACAGGCATGAATATAGAAAATGTCACGCAATGAATACATTGTATAACTTCAAACATACCTCAATTTCTTCAGTTGGATTCTCAACAATACGTATGTATTCACCCACGATATCATCCAATGATGGTTCCCCATTCTCTTGGAACCCAGTTGAATTTTTATACCGACCTGTAACCTTACCTCCACTGCAAAAATATTGGCACTTGAAATCATCTGCATATATCTTGAAAGTTTCGAGAGCAAATTCTGGGCCAGGTTCAGACTCAAAGCTTTCAACATTGAAACGTCCAACATCATCAGGGTTTGTGGCATCTTCATCACTAGACTCATAGTTTGAAGCCATCCTCAAACTTCTCCTCTTACCCTTTACATTTTCATTAAATCTAGCCCTTTTATTCTGTGAAGACTGTTTTTGAAGCCCTTCTATCCGCTGAATATGGGTAACAAACGTAGAATTTTCCCATATGTTATTTTTCTTAATTAGGCAAGGAGGTTTCCACGAAGGAGGAGGAACAATACGACAAATTCCATATGCTTCTGCTCTAGGGCGTATGCTTGCAATGTACTTAACAGTGTCTTCAAATTCCTGCAGCAAAAGGTTCAAGGTCATGCAAGAATTAAATTTCCAACAAGAAAAAAATACTACATTTTAAAAAAGGATACTGAGAGCACATAAATGAAAGAAAAATAAAGAAATGCATGAAGAAGACGAGAAACACCTCTTCCGTTGGATGGAAAACTGGAGCCTCTTCACTGACACTCCTTCTTGCCTCTTCCGGACGCCACCTTGCCATTACCTGTTGACAAAAAATCAACCAACAATGAACGTCTTGGAAACAAAGGAACCTGTCCACGTAATGCTTCCAAGTTTTCAAGTGCAATGGAAAGTTTGACCTCATAATACAAACAGAATGGTTAACTAACAAGAACCAACCTTCAGACAATTACTACAATCTGGGCATCCACGAGTAACCCCTTTTGGAAGGCAAGTTTTACGGGGATCCTGCAAAAGAAAGAAGTACCAATATAACTACCACGCATATCGAAAAAACAAATCAAACAGATACTGCTTGTGATGTACTACACTTATTAACACATGAATCATCCAGAGGTAAGACATACTCTAAGCCACACCCTTAAAATGTATAAATACAATCACTCCATGCACACAACCAAATCATCTGCATTCAGCTTCCTAGGTTTGTCCCTATATGATTTTATTATTAACCATATACAAATACATTTATTTCCCTTTTTTGCCTCTTCAATATCAATGTCCTCATTTCAAATTAGAATAACGATACAATTTTTCATGGTATGGAGAAAGATAGCAAAGCATGCGCCTGCGCATTTATGCCTCTCTTAACATATTCTTAGGCACTGAGTTTAAGATGAGAAATGTAAAATAACAACACATCATCCTCGGAATTGAGAAGGATGCCGTGGGGGACCTTGTCAGATACGAAAATTAATACTGAGAAGGTATTTCATTGAAAACAAATATTTTGGAACAACGTTTCCCTAAATTTACACTACACAGTAGCATAATATATCAAAGCACCAAACTAAAGCATTATAAAAACAAGAAGAAGATCTATGACCATGTCAAACAGTCCTGATTCAGATTCCTCTGGACTGTGATTGCTTTTGTCAAAAAGTATCCATGGTCTGCGTTTGCAAGATCTCTTAAACTCTGCAATATTGGTCACGTCAGACATGTTGTCCGTCTTGATTGGCTCTAGTGTAGATGCACTCTCGAAGGACATGGAATTATTGGTTTCTTCACTTCTTTCCACCCTCCTCAATGTGAAGGATGTAAGAGATACAAAACCTGGTGGAACTGGGAAACTTTCCACATTCTCATCATTAGGACAAGACCTTTTGTGCTCTAAGTCCATCATCACTATAAAGTAAAAATAAATTAAAAAAAATAAGTAATAAAATCCAAGCAATTTAGGAATCAATTATAGGGAAGATATTGAAGTAGAGTCCAACTGATTACACTCACTGCTATAATGGTTAACAGTCCGCACCAGTTCACAAGGACCACAACTGCGTCTCAAGCAAGGCTTGAAATTGACTGCAGCAAGCCAACAAGAGAATCAAGCATGTGGAAAGACATAATTAGGAGAAAAACGATGGTTAACTGCAATCAATCGATCCAACATACTCCAAAGCATATAGCAGCATATGGGTAAAAGAACTGAGTTCTTCGCGAAAAAATATGATTACAAATGGAATTAGCATTCCATACTATAGGGTATACATTGTGTGGATTAAAATGTTGATATTTGGATATACAAGTGACATCATCAATATATAAAGTAACAACATAAACAATATAAATCAGGGCTCACATGGTGCTATCACATACATCTTGTCAGTATCTCACAGATTGTCCAAACCAACAAGTTTCCACAGCCATCATGCTTCTACATATTTAGCACCCTGCCTAAATATCCCAAGACCATGTATGATATGGTGGTATGGGCTGATAAAAGAAAATCAATATAAATATAAACAACCAAGTTTCAACCCTTCCTTTCACCCATTTTCGAGGCATGAAAATGGGATCTGAAGGAAATAAACATGCCTCGAAAATGGGATCTGAAGGAGATAAACATATAAGCATCATATAGGTAGAACTTATGTACTTGGGCTTTGCCTATCTCTATTAATAATATTATTGATTACTTATAAATAAAAAAAATCATACCAGCAAAAGAAGGGGTTGAGGATATATATACTGCAGAAATTTGATAGATTATCCCTCCTATTAAAGATGGGCCTATCTCTTTATGCCATCTTAATGAACAACAACTGAACTAACCAGAATGTATTATCCCTCCTATCATCTTTCTATACGTAAAATATAATCCTCAAATAGTAAACACCAATTCATAAAAACAAAGATGCTGATAGATTTCATTTCACCAACTTGGCAAATAAGTCAACAATGATGATCGTAAAATCATATAGATAAAAATAAGCTGGACAACCATTTAACTGAATTTTATACTGAAGCTGCTGTTCTACAAGAACTCCCGCACAACCAACACTGAACTATAAATTTGACTCACAAATTATCACGGGAACCATTAAAGTGGGTCTACTCAAACCTAATATATCCCAATTTGATTGGAAAGAATAACACTTTTCAGTTTAAACTCATAATCAGCGTGCAGCTCACACCAACTTAACTGTATCAGTACAAACCGCAGAGAACAAAGAGGAATTTCATATGCATCGAATTCACAATAGCCAGAAAAACAAACCCAAAATATAATTCCCGAAAATAGAAGGGCTGGCGAAGTCTTGAATGAAAAGCCTCACAGGGCAACACCTACACCACCAAAATGTTGAAGAAGAAAATGACCAATTAAAGTAAATCAAAATGAAAAAAAAAAAAAAAAAACGAAAGGGGGCGAATTTTGGGGCATTTTTACCCGAAGCCAACGTAAAAAGTCCTCTACTGTTTCTGACCATAGTTGCTACTGAAAACATGCATGGTGATCTAATGGGGCTTTCCTCTTCTTCAGTTTCCAGTCGTCTGATGGAAACAAAAAAAAAAAAACTTCTTTACTAATCTGCCTCTCGAAAGTCGAAGGCTGAGGTGGCAGAGGTAATTTCCAGAACGAAAATGTTAGTTTGTCTCTCATTTTATCTTCATTTCGATCTATTTAATTTTTTTTACTTTATAATTAAAAATAATAATTTTTAGTGTATTAATATACTTTTTTATTTTTTTAAAATATCTAAATATATTAAAAATATATAAAAATAAATAAAAACTCACATTTATGCTAACAGCAGCCTACCGCAACTCTTTGCAGAATGAAACTTCGTAATAGAAAATCATATGACCTCCTTTTTCACACAGATCCCTGTCTTTTTTTCACTTTTGAACCCTCGAAATTAGCAAATTGCCAGGAAAAAAGAGCAATCTACAGTATAAAATATCTATAATTTTATCTTCGATTAGCATCTAAAATCATGTTAGACGCTCAAATTTAAAGTAACATTTTAAAAAAATAAAAATAATTTAAGACGTAAATTAAGATTTTCAATAATTCAATATAGAACGTATAAAATAGAGTATAGGAATCAATGCATACCACGAAGACTGTTTTAATGTCTAACCATTTAAGCGATGCTTTAATGTTATGATCCCACATTGATTAAGTATATGATTGGTTGATGGTTTATAAGCTCCTAGGCACCCTTCTCTTGTAAGCTAGTTTTTAAGGGTAAGTTCTATCTGGTGCGTTTATAACAAATACTATCAGAGCCACCCCACGTTTAGGCTATGTTACGACGGTTACAATGTTGCGGCACGGGGGGTGATGCCGGCATATAGCAGTGTTCTCCCAAAACTAGGAAAAGGCCTAGCGCATAGCCAGCCCGTGTGAGCGCCTGGACCGTCGTGGATATCGGCTGCGGAGCGTGGTAGTTGTTATAATCCCACATTGACTAAGTATAGGATTGGTTAATGGTTTATAAGTCCCTAAGCACCATTCCCTTATAAGCTAGTTTTCAAATGTAAGTTCTACCTAGTAGGTTTATAACATTTAATTGGTGGCATAAGTAGGTCTTTATCTAGATTTCTTATCATTTGTTTACCTGAAGTGTAGGAGTTTTTACACACACAGAGTGTTGTGGACGTGTTTTACTACCACCACTTTATGATCACCTGCAACTAAAGGCAGCTAGGGGGTTTAATGAAATGCCTCCGATGCTTAAGTCAGTTACTGGAATAATAATCGTATAATTCTCAAGAATCGTATCCCTTTTACGTACCTGAGTTTTATCCTTATATAGAGCTCCCTGAACTACTTTTGTGATAATAACCATCCATCATTCGAATTCAAATCTGGAGATGGGGGCTTATCCCTTAGACTCAAATAATAATCGTTTTTGTCCTTTACTACCGCTAAGTGGTTACTCAGTTGGTATTGGTAGGCTGACCGGGTCTTCCTAATGTTATTGGACTTTTTGGTAATAGGTCACACTTTAGCTAGGATTAAGGCCCATGCCCATGTGGGGACTAATCGGTCGAGATGTCCTCTCCAGTTATATCGTGAAGTCTCATTACGCACGGCATGATGGGACTTGAGCCTAAGTAGAGAGCGACATAACGGACATACATTTTGTATCGATGGCTCTCTGATTCGGAGTAGGTATGGTCAACACCACAGAATCGGGAATGTTAAAGGTGTCTCGAGCATTCTCCAGGTCACGAGAAGAAATAGTCAAGGACCAACAGTAGCCCACCAATACAGACACCAGAGGAGCAACGGAGATTCTAGGAGGAGAGTCGCGGGGTGGTGAAGAACCGCAAGCCGAAACCACAGCCTTACCCTTGGAAGAGGAAGAAGCCATGAAAGAACTCAGAGATTTGCGAGAGGGAGAAAGGGCAAAAGGGTAAGAACTCAGAGAGATATGCAAGAAATGAGAAGGAAGCAGAAGTTCGAAAGAATAGGGAAAACGACCATTAAATAAGAGTTGAAATGACGGTTGACGTGCCTGAGGAGTGGAAACGAAACGGTGCATTGACACCTTGAAGAATGAAACGGCACATGGGCTCAAGTCTCATCACACCGTGTGTAATGAGACTTCACAGGGTAACTGGAGAGGACATCCTAACCGATTAGTCCCCATATGGGCATGAGCCTTAATCCTAGCCTAAGTGTGACCCATTATCAAAAATCCCAATAACATCAGGAAGACCTGGTCAGCCTGCCAATATCGACTGCGTAACCACTTAGCGGTAGTAAAGGATAAAAATGGTTATTATTTGAGTCTAAGGGATAAACCCCCATTTCCAAATTTGAATTCGAATGGTGGATAGCTATTATCACAAAAGTAGTTCAGGGAGCTCTATATAAGGAGAAAACTCATGTACGTAAAAGGGATCCGATTCTTGAGAATTACACAATTATTATTCCAGTAACTGATTTAGGCATTAGAGGCATTTCATCGAACCCCCTAGCCACCTATTCTTTGCTTGCAAGTAATCATCAAGTGGTGGCAGTGAAACACGTCCACAATAGTTGGTGCCATCTGTGAGATATTTACATCTCATAATCAGCATGCTTTTCACATGCCCACCACTACTAGTTCTCAGGTGACCAGAGATCAAGGAGAGACTTCGTAAAACATGGAGGGGAGGCTCGTAAAGATTAAGGAGATAATAAAAAAGCTCACAACTGAGGTGGACTTATTAAAAAAGGAGAATGAGGCCTCAGGGCACGAAACTGGCCATCAGGAGAGGATGCAACGCCTAGTCAAGTTGACTGGGCGGATACGGAAGCAAATAGCATGGGCGTCTGTAAAGGTCACCAGAAGGATGAGGAGACTAAGAAACTACACCACGATCTGCGCAGCCTAATGGACAAATATGAGGAAATGGCCAAAAAGAAAGGAAAATCGTCCTCGGTCGACCAATTGCTGTCCAACATAAATTTGCCATTCTCAACAGAGATCATGATAATGCCTCTACCACCAAAGTTCAAGGTTCCTTCAATATATTTGTATGACGACTCCAAAGATCTCGTGGAGCACCTTGAAACTTTCAAGGCCCATATGATGCTTCACGGTTTCCTGGGAGAAATTGCGTGTAGGGTATTCCCTCTAACATTAAAAGGATTGACGAGAGGTTGGTTTGGAACAGTACAGTCGGGTTCAACTAACAATTTCAACGAGTTAGGTCAGAAATTCTTGACTTAGTTCATGGCGAGCAGAAGGTGCAGAAGGCCAGTTGCGTATTTACTGACTGTCAAACAAAGAGAGGATGAAAGCCTTAAAGCATATCTGATGCGCTTTAACAAGGAATAAATGATAACCGATGATCAGAATGAGAAGATCATACTGGCAGCTTTACTTGGGGGTATTTGGTCGAGGAGCCCCTTCTTGGCTTAACTAGCCAGGAAAACCCCTTTTACACTACGAGAATTCATGGATAAGGCTAACGACTTCGTGAATGCCGAGGATTCGCCCTAACAACACGATTTGAAGGAAGAAGCGAACAAGAGCCGAGAGGTAGTTAGAAGAAAGACCGATAAGGGGGCCAGAAGGCAAGAATGGACCAACAGGACCAGAGGCATGACAGTAGTTTAAGAAAACATAATGGAGGTTATGTACACTACTCTAGCACACATAACGATGATAAAATAAAAGAAGAAGTACAAATCGACAATAGTAATCTGCAAGCTGAGGAATACTGCACGTATCACAAGACAATGGGGTACAAAAAGATGACTGCTAAAACCTAAGGCGGAAAATATAAGATATGAAAGACAGTGGCGAGTTAGAACGCTACCCCCATAAGACGTGCAAATGAATGAAAATCTGAACACAAGAAATGGAGGAGTGAAAGCCCTAGGCGACGAGAATCACCAAGAAGAAAAAAGAGATCACATGAACCCCACGACCAAAGGCCGAAAACAGATGATAACCATAGAAACAAACGATTGGACGAGATACACACAATCGCTAGCGGATATGTTAGAAGCGGCTTGACCTCCGCAGGAAGAAAAGCGTATGCAAGGTGGGCAAGGTATGAAGAGGTCTATAACATGGAAAGACCCGTTAAGCAGCCCTAGGTACAGGTTACCCCCACAATATCCTTTGGCGACGAGGACTATCAAAGAGTTGTATATCCCCATGATGATGCCTTGGTAGTAACAATGCTGGTGGCAAATTTTACCACAAAAAGAATATTGATCGACAATGGAAGTTCAAAGGACATCCTATTATGGGATGCTTTCAGCCAAATGGGAATTAGTGCGGATCAATTGAAGTCAACACCAACTACTTTAAAGGGTTTACTGGAGATGCAGTACAACCAATGGGGTCCATTGCATTGCCATTATCTATAGGCACGGACCCCTCATGTCGCCATGGCTATGACCGAGTTTTTAGTAGTGAGAACTCAGTCAGCATATAAAGCAATCATTAGGCAACCCACGTTGAATGCGTTAATAGCCATCACCTCGACCTATCATCTAAAAATGAAGTTCTCGACAAGAGCTTGAATAGGCGAGGTACGTGGTGAGCAGGTCTTACCCAGAGAATGTTATGTACAAGAACTCAAACAAGGGCAAGGAGGAGTCAGTGTTGTGGATACTGATGAAGCAGCAGTCCTCCCGCCAGCGCCCCGAGTAACGATGACGGAGCTAGAGACTAAAGATGAAAATGCTCTGAAGCATGGGGAGGTAGATAAGCCCCTGGTGTTGGTCACTCTTGAGCAGAATCATCTCGAGAGCCATGTGAAGATCGGGACTAAATTAGCAAAGGAAGAGAGATAGCAACTAATAGACTTCCTTCTAGACCATAAAGACGTATTCGCATGGAGTCATAAGGATATGTCCGGGATAGGCGAGGAGGTCATTGAACACAAGTTGAACGTAGACCCAAAGGTGTGTGCAGTAAAGCACAAGAAGTGAAACTTCAACACTAAGAAGTACAAAGTAATCGCGAAGAAAGTGGATCGGTTATTGGAGGCTGGATTCATCAAAGAAGCACAGTATTCAGTGTGGTTGTCCAACGTAGTATTGGTAAAAAAATCCAACGAGCAGTGGCGAATGTGCGTAGATTTCACCGATCTCAACAAGGCTTGCCCAAAATACAATTTTTTGTTACCGTGGATAGATATGATAGTAGACGCAATAGCGGGGCACAAAATGGTAACTTTTATGGATGCCTACTCAAGATACAACTAAATTAGGATGAATGGAACTGATAAAAAAAAAACCACTTTGATAACTGATCAAGGACTATACTACTATAAGGTGATGCCCTTTGGTTTAAAAATGCTGAGGCGACCTACTAGAGATTAGTAAATAAAATATTTAAAGACCAGATCAGGAGAAACATGGAAGTATATATAGATGATCTACTGGTAAAAAGCATGGAGTTTGCCCAGCATGTGGAGGATCTTAGGGAGGCTTTCCAGGTTTTGCGGCAGTATCAAATGAAGCTCAACCCAACGAAGTGTGCATTCAGAGTACAGTCGGGAAAGTTCCTCAGTTTTATGTTGTCAGAAAGAGGAATCAAAGCAAATCCCGAAAACCCCAGAGCAATAATAGGGATGAAATCGCCCACGAATCTAAATGAAGTACAGAAGCTGGCAGGGAAGATAACAGCTCTCAATAGGTTTGCATCCCAATCAACGGAAAAATGTCTTCTTTTCTTTCAATTGCTTAAGAAAGCACAAGATTGGTATGACAAGTGCGAATAAGCATTCATCCAGCTAAAGGTATATTTGGCTAAACCGTCGTTGCTCAGCCACACCAAACAAGGAGAACCATTGTTGTTGTACCTGGAGGTGACCCCGGACGGTGTGTCAGCAGCATTGGTGAGAGAGGAAGGGAAGGAACAAAATCCAGTGTATTACATAAGCAGGGCCCTAAGACTGAGACCAAGTATCCAAAGGTCGAGTTAGTCACCTTCACCGTGGTGATAGCAACAAGGCGCCTACGACCTTATTTCCAAGCTCATCCAATAAAGGTGATTACCTCATCGCCTCTACAGAAGGTGTTGCAGAAACCAGACACCTCAGGGTGACTAGTCAAGTGATCAATCGAGCTAAATGAGTATGACATCAGTAACATATTAGAAAGAGCTATGAAGGGACAGATCTTGGCTGACTTCGTAGCATAAGTTTTCAAATTTCAGAGAAGAAGTCCATAAGTCACCTGAGAAGAATCCATGGCGAGTACATGTAGATGAGTCATCCGGCAGAGCAAGAGGAGGAGTTGACGTGTACAAAGGAAGGGGAAGAGTCGTACCATGCAGTGCGATTAGATTTCAAGGTAACAAACAACGAAGCCGAATATGAAGTAGTGCTAACTGGCTTAGCAACAACAAGGATGTTAGGAGGCGATGAAGTTGAGATGAGAGCCGATTCACAGATAGTAGTCAGGCAGATCACAGGGGAATACTTGACGAGGGGGACCAAGCTAATAAAATACCTCCATCTAGTTCAGGAGCAGTGCAAATGCTTCAAATACTTTCGAATCGAGAATATATATTGAGGAGATAATTTCAAAGCTGAACAATTGGCACGAGCAGCATCAGCAAAGCAGGAAGAGGAGCTGCCATGGAAGGTTGATTTGCAAACAGTAGTTAGTCCTGCAGTGGGAGAGGAAAGTTTGCAAATTGGAGAGAGCACACCAGGATGGGCTGTTGATATAAAAAAATATTTGGAGATGGGGGATCTTCCCCCAACTCGGGAAGAGGCGAGAAAGTTAAAAAGCAGGGCGACCCGTTTTACTATAGTAGACGGGGTGCTTTACAGGCGTGGTTTTTCAAACCCATTGTTGTGATGTATAACAAGGGAGGAAGCAGAGTACGTAATGAAGGAAATATATGAGGAAATATGTAGGAATCACTCATGAGGACAGTCACTCGCCGCAAAAATTGTGAGGGCAGGATACTATTAGCTAAATGCACTCAAAGATGCAAAAGAATTCATGAAAAAGTGTGTCCAATGCCAGATTCATGCACCAATCCCAGGAGCACCTCCCGAGGAGCTATGATCCATAAACTCATCATGGTCATTCCCCCAATGAGGGGTAGACTTAGTAGGCCCTATGCCCCCTAGCAAAAGAGGAACCAAGTTTATCATTGTAGTCAGTCAACTATTTTACAAAGTGGGCAGAGGCTGAGACGATGGCTACACTAACAGCTCAAAGTGTGACAAAGATCCTATGGAAGGCAGTAGTATGAAGATTCAGAATACCTTAGTGTATCATTTTTTATAATGGAAGACAGTTCAATTTCGAACATTATCGCCAATGGTGTGTGTAGCTAGAAATCAAAGTCAAGTACTCCTCCCCGGGCCACCCTTAGGCGAATGGGCAAGTTGAAGCAACCAATAAAACCATCGTGGGGATATTGAAAAAGACGATGGGCGACAAAAGGGGAGTATGGGCCGACAAACTCCCAGAGACCTTATGAGCTTACGAAACAACACCAAAAACCTCAACGAGAGAAACACATTTTACCCTAACTTACAGAAGTGAGGCCATGATTCCAATAGAAGTGGAATTGCCAAGCTACAAAAAGGAAAGTTTTGAGTTAGAAGTGAACGTGGCGAGTTTGGAAGAAAACTTAGATCTATTGGAGGAAATAAGGATGGATGCAGAAGCCAAAGTTGCAGCTTCTAAAAGGAAGGTAAAACAGTACTTCAACAAAAAAGTGAGACCCAGATCTTTCAAAATCGGCAATTTGGTGCTAAAGGAGACTGGTGTTACCACTGGAGAAGAAGGAAAGTTGGACCCTCGATGGAAAGGCCCATATGTTGTGATTTCAAACCACAGGCCGGGAACTTACCACCTCAAAGATGCCAAGGGGCGTGCACTACCCCACCCATGGAACGCAGAGCATATATGAAAATATTATTCCTAAGGGAAAGATATGTAAAATTTCTATTTCATTGATTTACTTGTTACTCCCATTTCTAATAATAAATGGCGGCGTTCTAAAATTTATGTTTCATTAATTTACTTGTTAATTTTTGTGACAACCCAAAACAAGGGATTTCTCTACTGAATGCAACATGGTCGAGGAACTCTCCCAATAGCTTGAAATTCAAAGGTAAAACGATCGAGAGGTCTCTCATTAACACATTCTCGCCTAAAGATGACGTGGTCAATGAACTCTCCCATTAGCCTCAAATTTAAAGGTAAAACGGTCAACCTTCTCACCTAATGGTGACGTGGCCGAGGAACTCTCACACTAGCCTCAAATTCAAAGGTAAAACGGTCGAGGGATCTTCTGTTAACACCTTCTCACCAAATGGTGACGTGGTCGAGGGACTCTCCTACTAGCCTAATACTTAAAGGTAAAATGGTCAAGGGATCTCCCTTTAACACCTTCTTGCCAAAAAGTGCCATAGTCGAGGGACTCTCCCACTAGCCTAATATTGAAAGGTTAAAACGGTCAAAGGATCCCTCGTTAACACATTCTCACCTAAAGGTGACATGGTCGAGGGACTCTCCCACTAGCCTAATACTGAAAGGTTAAAACGGTCAAGAGATCTCTCGTTAACACCTTCTCACCTAAAGGTGACATGGTTGAAGAACTCTCCCACTAGCCTAATACTTAAAGGTAAAATGGTCAAAAGATTTTTCTTTCTCACCTTCTCGTTAAAAGGTGACGTGGTCGAGGGACTCTCCCACTAGCCTAATAATTAAAGGTTAAAACGGTCGAGTGATCTCCCATTAACACCATCTCACTTTAAGGTAACGTGGTCGAGAGACTCTCCTACTAGCCTAATAATTAAAGGTTAAAATGGTTGAAAGATCTTCCGTTAACACCTTCTCACCAAAAGGTGACGTGGTCGAGGGACTCTCCCACTAGCCTAATAATTAAAGATTAAAACGTTCGAGGGATCTTCCGTTAACACCTTCTCGCCTTAAGGTGACGTGGTCGAGGGACTTTCCCACTAGCCTAATACTGAAAGGTTAAAACGGTCGAGGGATCTCCCGTTAACACCTTCTCGCCTAAAGGTGACGTGGTTGAAGAACTCTCCCACTAGCTTAATACTTAAAGTTAAAACGGTTAAGAAATCTCTCATTAACACATTCTCGCCAAAATGTGATGTGGTCGAGGAACTCTCCCACTGGTGTAACACTCAAGTTGTGAACGGTATAGCCTAATACTTAATGTATGAATAACATACGTTGATATCTTGATGCAGGTCACGAAGAACATTAATAAATACTTAATAACCGATAAACAAATTTCAATAGCCTCAAAACGACTTACAAATTTCTGTTATGTATAAAGCTTCAGAAAAAGTTAAAACAAATCCCTCACAGGGTGCGAGAACTTCAAAATATACAAATGCTAGGATAGGCGAGGGAAAGCGTCAGACATCTCAGCTCGGCCGAGGGAGTCACAGAAATGAAGGGCAACCTCACTAGCCCAAATAGACTTCCACTCCAGAGTATGCAGATTCATTTTGGGTTCTCGAAGAAGAAGCTCACGGAGCTGTTTGACACCAAAATTGAAACCTATACCCCAGGCTCATAATCAAACCTTGGGGGCGGCAGCCAATTGGGGGAGAACCCGATTGAGGTTATTTTGAGAACTCTCCAAAGCAGGGTCCAACTCGGCCAATTTTTTCTCTTGGATAGTTATATTTTTCTTGGAAGACTTCACAACTTCATCAAGCTAAAAATATTAATGGTCGCTGTTTTTGAGAAGGCTCTTCACCTCGGCCAAGTTTTTCTTAGCTTTTGCTTTCATCCCTTCGGCCACCCCCAGCTTTATGTGTAGCTCTCGTTGTTCATTTTGGAGAGAGGCCAGGCGAGAAGCGTAGTTGGACTTGGACTTGGTTAATTCCTCAATCTCTACCTTTGCACAATCAAAGCTGGCGGCCAAGTCATCCCGCTCTTTTAAGGCAAGCTCCACCTGAGCAGCCAATTCATCTCGCACTTTGTTAAAAGCCTTTACCTGAGCAGCTAAGTTGTTCTTTTCTGGCACAACTCCTTCTGTTTGATTTAGAAAAGTGGCAAGATCATCTTGCTCTTTCCTGATTGTGGCTATTTCTTAACGATAGTAATTGGCATCCGCGGCAGAATTTACCAACTCCTCCCTGAGTGAAGCAACTTGGGCACAAAAGGTAACCAACCCACCATCAAATGAGTGGGAACGAGTCTCAAGCAGTCTCAAGCTGGGCTAACTTGTTGCCCAGTTGGTTCTTCTCATCCTCTAATTGTAACCTGTCGTCCACCAAGTCGGCGGCAAAGCGATCAACTCCCTGGAAAAAAAAAATAATTCATTTAAGATATGTTCTTTAGAACTGATGATCAAAGCATTAAGAAAAAGGAAAACGAGTATGAAAAGAGTACCAACTCAAAAATACTACGAAGCTGTTGAACAAAAGCATTGATGATGTCTGCTCAACGAGTATGTAGGGATGCCAAGAAAATTGATGGATGAGAACGTGAGGAACCTCTCAGGTTGATGGCTGGTGAGGAGGCAGTAGCAAAACACTCCTGAGGAGGAGCAGCTTCAATTGGGACAAACGAAGGAACACTGACAGGTGGATCAATAGGAAAACCCAAACAAGTTTCAGCGTCATCTCTCGCCCCAGTTTCATCCTGTGGGGGAACAACCCGATCAATTCCAAGATCTTCCTCGGGAGCTATCAAAAATGGCTCGCCACTTCCTCGGGGAGAAATTTTGAATGGTAGAAAAGGAATCAAAACCCTACTGAAACTGGCGAGGGAGAGTGTTGGAAACACGAAGGGCAAGTCAGGGGTAACCCCACCTGAAATTGTCGAGGCGAGGGGCGAACTAGACGCTACTACTATCTCTTCAACACTCCCCTCCTCGCCATGTTCCAACCCGAGAAATTTCGAGAAAACATCAGAGGGCCCAGCAATGATTGGTGGGGGCAAAATCAATAAAGGCATAGAAGCCTCAAAGCATTGGAAGTTCGCAGAAGTGGATGGAGGTGCTATAAGGAGGTCGGGATTCAAAATCACAATGTCCTCTTTCGGTGGAGTGGTATCACCTTTCTGTTGCAAATCTTCAACTGGTGCCGATGAAGGTTCAACAGTAGCTTCAGTGGCCATCTCCGCCGCGATTATGTCTTCGAGATCTTTTTCGGCTAAGGACATGACTTCATTCAGAGAAAGAGTTGATGGATCCACAAAAGTGGCCATAACACCCGTTTTCTCTCGAGAAATAGTCAACTTGGTGCTTCCACCTGCTTGAGAAGTTGACTTAACATTAGCGGCTTGAGATGTTGCCCCACTTAGTTTTTCCTGAGGAGTTACTAATTTTATACCTCCACTTGGCGCAGAGGAAGTAAAGAACCACCCTTGGATGAAATGGACTCGTCTAACCGAGGCGAGATATGAGCCCTTTTAAGTGTTCTTTTCTTTTGCCCACCTACACTAGGGTGATTTTTCCTCTTCAAATCGACCGCGGGTGAAGGGGTGCCCAAAAGTTTTCAACCAAATATATGGGCTCGACTAGGAACCATCAAATACTTCTCAATCTTACTGGGTGTTAAAAGGGCATCTGAGAAGCATAACTTGAAATAAGCCTAGGCCCAGGACTCTACTAGCTTTATACGGGCCTCCTCATGATGAGAAATAATAATCTCAAAGTCATCAGAGTCTGGAACAGGAGACCAAAGAGCCCTAATGGGGAATTCCCGAGTGGAAGCTTCATCGGTAGGGAATTCCCAACCCGTACCAGAAATCAAGAAAAATTTGTTCCCCCACTCTTTGGCGTGAAAATACTTACGCTCCAATTTGACCAATTCGCTACGAGATCTAAAACTACAAATGTTTCCCTCCAAACGCCTAAACCCATATAGAGACAAAAACTCACGGGCTGTTAAGTCAAGGTACTCATCGCCCACATTTCCAGCACCCTTTGCCACAAAACGCAGCAAGCCATCAAAATCCTCCAGGCATTGGGCACTTGGTCTCACAAAGGGCAATCGAAGCCCCATAGTAAACATTGCAAAGTAGAGAGCGACAAAAACGTCCATACCTTTTGCATCAATGGCTCTCTGATTCGGCGTAGGCACATTCAACACCACAAAATCAGGAATGTTAAAGGTGTCTCGAGCATTCTCCAGGTCACGAGATGAAATAGTCGAGGACCAACAATTCAAGGAGGAGAGTCGCGGGGTGGTGAAGAACCGCGAGCTGAAACCACAGCCTTACCCTTAGAAGAGGAAGAAGCCATGAAAGAACTCAGAGATTCGCGAGAGGGAGAGAGGGCAAGAACTCAAAAAGATATGCAAGAAATGCGAAGGAAGCAGAAGTTTGAAAGAAGAGGGAAAACGGGCATTAAATTAGAGTTGAAATGACGGTTGACTTGCCCGAGGAGTGGAAATGAAACAATGCACCGATACATCTTGAAAAATGAAACAGCATTTAGGCTCAAGTCCCATCACGCCATGCGTTATGAGATTTCAAGGGGTAACTAGAGAGGACATCTCGATCGATTAATTCCCACATGGGCATGGGCTTTAATCCTAACTTAAAATGTGACCCATTACCAAAAAGCCCAATAACATCAGGAAGACCCAGTTAGCCTGTCAATACCGACTGAGTAACCACTCAACGGTAGTAAAGGATAAAAACAGTTATTATTTGAGTGTAAAGGATAAGCCCCCATCTCGAGATTTGAATTCGAATGGTAGATAGCTATTATCACAAAATTAGTTCAGAGAGCTCTATATAAGGAAAAAACCCAGGTACGTAAAAGGAATCCGATTCCTGAGAATTACACAATTATTATTCCAGTAACCGACTTAGGCATTGGAGACGTTTCATCGAACCCCATAGCCACTTATTCTTTGATTACAGGTGATTGTGAAGTGGTGGCAGTGAAACACGTCCACAACATAGAGGGTGGGAAGATTGTGTGTGTAAAAATGGTCTCAACGGATATGTCGGTGCTCCCATCGGCTAGGTTGATAATTCATGTTTTCATTTGTATCTTGTTAAGCTATGGATATTAGATTATATAGATCAATTCAAACTCGACCCGCTAAGCTAATAGGACCAGACTTTTATTAAACCCTAATACGACCATTTAAATAACAATCGTGTCGTGTCACTCGTTTATAATTAATTAAAAATAGGTCAACACATTCAACCCACTTCAACCTCATTTCATATACATGAGTTGAACTAATCCGTATAACCCATTTGATCTTATTAAATCATTTCACCTAAAAATTAAAATATATATATTTATTAATAACGACAATATCTTAGAAAAACAATAATGGGAGGTTTGGATAGTGAGTTAAGATGAGATGAATGGAGATGAAAGTTGAAAGTTAAATAAAATATTATTATTGTTGATGTTTTTGAATACCCGGACAAGGTTCTAGCAACTCTGGTCACGATCTTCACCTACAAACACAAAGACGAAGGTGGGCTTGGGGTGGTTCGGGGAACCTCTAATGCTTAAGTTACTCTCCTGTGTGGGGAGTAGTAGTTCATTAATAATTAAGTTCGGGGAGAGTTCTTTGAACCTGAAATGTAGCTTTTATAAGAGGTTTCAGAGGGGACATTTTGTACCCAGTGTCAAGGCTTTCAATACGGTGTGGCTTTAATCTGGGTATATAATGCGACGTAGTGTTTTGAGGTAGGGCTTTCAATACGGCACGACTTCTGAGATGACGCTTTAAATGCAGTGTGGCTTCGAGGGCGTGTTTCGCTGGTGGGAGAGCGGCGCTGTCATTTCTAGTCCCCTTTGTCGGAGAATGGAGGGCTGCCTGAGTCCTCCGTTCACTTGACAATGTGGGCCCTTTAATGCTAGGAGTCCGCGCATCCCATCTGTCCCCATTCGTCCAGTTTCCAGTGCAATGCCCTCTTCTTCACCTAAGAAAACTAGAGGACCTAGCCCTTTTGGTGATCCTGAGGCCGTTTGGGGTAAGGCATGGGTTGAAAAAGGCATCACTGTCCTACCTAAGCCCAACCAACATTGACTGGGTGGGGAATAACCCTCCCAGTTATCCTACCATGTTCAATGAGAATTTATTCGTCTTTGGGTCCTTTTGGCGACACACTTTTGACAGATTGAAGTGCTTTCGATTGCGCTCGTTTGGCTCTCCTTGCGTGGGATAACTGCTGATGGTTCCTCTCCCAAGTTGCTTTTTGTAGTGTGTGTTGCGAATTCTGCACCAATCCACCTTCCTTCTAGTAGCACGTGTCTCGCTCGTTACTTTGGTCAATCCAACCGATGCAAGTGGCTATTTAAAGCCCCTCCCTTTCCTATTTATGGTCTGCTTGCCTTTACTATCTTTTGGTGCCTTAGAAACCGTCATCTTGCTCCCTTGCTTCTCCACTCCCTTTTCTCATTCTTTTATGTCTCTAACCAGTCCCATTCTCCTGCTCTAGTGGCTGCTAAGAATGCCTCTTGCACCTCCGCCCGAGGCATAAGCTCTAGTCGTCCCACCGAATCCCTTCGAAACCTTGGGGGAACCGACTCGTCACAGGCCCGCGACACCTCTTAGCTTTTCGAGGGCTCCAATTGGAGGTCAGAGGTTACTCCTATGATCTTGCAATTGCTGAGGGTGACCTATGGACTTCCAGACTCCGTCGTCTTGGAGGTTCATGGGCCCACAAGGGGGCCCTAGATTTTGATAGTTATGCCTCAAAAGTGCTATTGTATCCCGGTATGTTTAGCATAAGGTTGCAGCTCCCTTTCTGTAACACCCAGGTCCAATCCTGACCCAAGTCTGCTGAGAAGCCCAACCTGCTTGTAAAACGGTGTCGTTTTGATAAGTGAATTTATTTGCTATTTTCTCTTCCCCCGACGATTTCTTAATTTTTCTCCTCCCCGTAGTTTTCTCCTCATTAGTTTTATTCTCACCATTTCTCCCACTCCCTCACGGACTCTCTCTTCTCACCATTTCTCTCATGTTGCTCACTTGGAAATCACTCAACGTAGCTCATTGTTTAACCTCTCTCTCTCTCTCTCTCTCACACACACACATCTTGTTGTAAACAATCCAAAAACCACCAACAGCCCGAGACATCACAAAGTGATGCTCACCTAAGAAAAACCATCCAAACACACGGCAACAAGCCATAGTTGCACTACTACCCTCCACGTCTAGGAAGCAACCAGGCAAGCCATCTCAACTTGCACTCAAGATGAGAGCCATCTTCCACGCCAATAACCTCTCCTCCACCACATACCACCCAACCGACAACCAACCTAATTGTACCTCCTCCTTGACTCCACACCACGACAAGCCTAGACTTAACCACCACCTCCACATTGTCCAAAACCTAGCCCCACTACCCAGCCCACGCTAAACTGACAACCACCTGCATAAAGAACCGAACACACCTTTGTTTTTTCTCCTCAAAACAGAGGACGGCCAAAGGAAGCAAGACCCCACGTCTCTCAGTTTCCAACCCTCGTTCCTCACCGAAAACAGCCACACGACATTGCCGGGAAGCACATTTGTTTTCCTCTCCCTCTGCTCCATTGAGTTCTCTGGCTTACAAGCACAGAAACCCTTTGGTTTTCTCTTAGAAATTCCACTGCCGTTGGCACCCCACTTTGCTTTTAGCCATTGGTTACACACAACAACGTCGGAGACTATGTGGCACAGGCTTCTCCACTAATGAACCACTCCAACTTCGCTCGAGCCTCAGCCACTCCTACCTCTCAACAATATCTCTCCTGACGTGAGCTCTCTCTCGATTTCTTTCAAATAATTTTTGTTATCCCTCTCTCTGCACCATACCCATATTTTCATCTAATTTTTAATTCCTGTTCTGGAACTTTGCAAAGGTTTTCCTCTAAAAACCTTTTAGACATGCTAACACGTGGTTAGGACCACAATAGATTATAATTACTTTTGTATAGATCATAGTAGGATGCCCTTGAAAATGTTTTCTGTAATTCATAACACATGACAAGATGCCAACCTTTGAGCTAAATTACTTTACGACCCTTTCTCTTTTGCCTCAACTGAATATGTTACTCTTTCCCAATTAAGACTAGGGGTCCTTTCCACTATGAAATTCAAACAAACATTGTGGGATTCTATTCACAAGTATGATGCCTAATATATTGTTGGTTGCTGCCCATTGCGCAATGAAATGCACACATCAATTCTGAGAACGGTGAAATTAGATAGATTTTGTGTATACATAGCTTTTTAACATGCTAGTTAATACTTTTTGGTTTAAGTGGTGATACTACTATAGTTCAAATTCAAAGCGGGGTTCCTATATTAGACTTTGAGATCTATGTGTAATTGAGAATTAGGAGTTTATATCTATATATATGGTGAATATGATTTTAAGTGGCAAGAAGTAACTATTCAACCCATCTAGGATCAAGACGTTACATTTTTTGTTGACCGGTACGTGAGGTACTAGATTTCCTTCATCTGGCCCCTGCGCAGCTTCACCCCAATGCGTAGAGGATCTTGGTGTGTTGTTGCATCGTCTAGCGTAAGGCTCTAGAGGAGGTCGACCACGAACATCTGGATCTCATTGCTCGAAAGTTCCTTTCAACCCACAATATTTTGAATCACAAAGGGAATACTTGAAGCTTCCGCTCGCATCCAGGGCAAGAAGTGGCTCGTTTGGAGCCACGATACAATCAAGTCAAAGATTGGAATCAACGGTTCTTTTTTCTATCTGGCAAGGGTGGGATTTTTTGACAGGGCAGACTATCTGACGAGAGTATCTTGTGTGGGCCATATGGGGGGTTTTCCTTGAAGACAAAGATGTGAGACCGAAGGCGACCTTAGAAGAGGTGAGCCAGTTGGAGATCGTTTGAGCCTGGGTCAAGGCGCAGTCAGACGATGTCTTCTCTAAGATTTTGCTAAATGAAGTAAGCATAAGGCGATATCGGTTATTGGGCCCCCCTGGTGCATACCCGCTTTGAAGATCACACCATCTCTATGTGATCCACTACTCACCAAGACAACGAGTGACCCCCGAGCTCACCCCTGGAAGGGAAAGGAAAGAAACCTCAGCCCAAGGAGCCCAAGGACAATGGCTCTGACTTTACTCCACTACCCCCTCCTGGGCAGCCCTTCGTTCACATCGTCGTCAGTCATTCTAAGCATTTTGCACCCAATCAGAAGATTGCTACCTCCATTTCGTCGAGTAAGACGGATGCTATTGATGCATCTTGGGGGGTCTGTGCTGGCCCCAAGATGCCCAAGATTCCTTAAGTTGTGATCCCCCCTTTGGTTTCTCCAGTTAAGTCTTCTTCCGTCCCGTCGAACAATGTGAGGGTAATTGAGACCCTTACGCAGGCTGAGGAGATGCTCTTGCTACATTTCTACAAGGCACTTTTGAAACCTGCCCCCAAATCTGCAATGTCAAAAGTGTGCCGCCAAAACGACCCAAAAACTAAGAAATTCCAACTTAACCTGTTTAGTGAGAATTGGCAGGGTAACTGGGAGAGTTATTCCCCACCCGATCCATGTTGGTTGGGCTTGGGTAGGACAGTGAGGCCTATTTCAACCCATGCCTTCCCTCAAACGGCCTCAGCATCACCAAAAGGGCCTGGCCCTCTAGTTGTCCCAAGTGAAGAAAAGGGCATTGCGCAGAAAACTAGACAAATGGGACAGGTGGGATACGCCAACTCTAACGTCTCCTATGACACCTAACATTAAAGGGCCCACATCGGCAAGTGAATGAAGGACGCGGGCAGCCTTCCATTCTCTGACAAAGGGAACCAGAAATGACAACGCCGCTCACCCAACCCCGGAACGTGCCTTGAAAGCCATGCCGCATTAAAAATTTAAAAGTGTCGTTTCAGAAGCCACACCACATTGAAAGCTCTATCTCAAAACACCACATTGCATTAAATACCCAAACTAAAGTAGCTACAAGTAGAATGGCGAACCCCTAACACTGGTTACAGAACGTCCCCCTTCCTGAAACCTCGTATAAAAGCTACATCTTAGGTACAAAGAACTCTCTCCGAACTCAATTATTAATAAACTACTACTCCCTACACAAGGGACTGACTTGAGCATTGGAGATTCTTCGAACCACCCCAAGCCCACCTTCATCTTCGTGTTTGCAGGTGAAGATCATGACTTGAGTATCTAGAACCTTGTCTACACATACAAAACACAACGTTAACTGTTAAAATATTATTTTTTTAATATTATTATTATTTTGAGATTTAAAAAATTGAATTGTTTATTGCACTTTATTTTGAAAATTTTGAAAAATTATAATTATTAGATGAAATGAAATGAAATGAGCTAAAATACTTTTGTATCCAAACCTCTCCTAAGACTATCTACTAACAAGCAATATCAATATTTTTCAAATTTTAACCAATAATAAAACAAATATTAGAAACTCAATAATAACAAAGGGCAGTACTACACCCACCGAAGATTCCCACCGAGGAATCCTCCTGATAAGCGCAATCTTCTTTTTTTCTTTTTTTCCATACATTTGTTAATCTCTTTAAATGTTTAAAAAGACTCAAAACATCATTAAAAAATACTTTCTTAATCATTAAATAAAAACAGTGAGAGCGAATCGTGACCCATTGTCTATAAGAATCCTTGAGACCCATAGCATTTTCCTAATAACAAATATGAGTATAGGTCTAGAATTACAATTCCAACAATAAAAATATAAACATATTGAGAAATATTAGTATTAAAACTCAGTAATAATAAAATTGTAATTTTGAAATAAAATTTAAATGGGTTATTGCGGGTTAATTTTGGGATAAACAGATTAACCCATTATTGATCCCGTTTATTAATCGTGTCTTAACAGGTCAACCTGTTTTAATCCAAACTCATGAATTTTGTATCGTGTTCGTATTGAATTCACGAATTGTGTCACATATTACCACCTATACCCTATCTAGGTAATATAGAGCTCGCCCATGGAGTCCTCTCTCACTTTAAATTCTCTTTGTAATTCTGGATTGGGAATTATAGAAGAACAAGGAAATCATATTTGAATTTTAAATATATTTTTAAAATAGAGTAGTACAAGATATAATTTTTTTTAACATATATAATTTTAGGGTGTAAGTCTCACATACTTTAAAACAAAGCTGAATGGAGCTTATTATTAAAAAATAGATTTTTCATATGTATTTTGCATTTACTCACTTTTTTTTTTAAAGAAAATGCATAAAAATTGCACACCCTATATATAATAGAAAAATCATTTTCCTTTAAAGTATTGTTTACATATTAAACACTTAAAGATATCATATTAATAAATATAATTAGACTAAAATTATAGTAACATTGTTTCTGTCAAACTAAATAATTTAGACTTTACCAACTTCCGGTCCAAAGTTAGCCCCAATTGCTCAGTGTACGGAACTCATAATAATTAGCTGAACAGCTTCGTTAGCCCAATCTAAAAGTTAATTTTACCTCGTGAACTTGCCCATTACATTTGTATATTTTTTCCTTTTACATTAAGGTCCTGTTTGGAATCTAGACATTTTAATTTTAAATTAAAGTTAATATTTAAATATCTAATTTTCAAATTGTTAAACTCATTTCAATTCAAAATTTGTTACACGTGAGACTCACAACTTTTTTCAACTTCTCATAAATACATCTAAACTCATGATCTTGATATCCAAATACATCTAAATTCATTTTAGGTAGGTTCCACAAAACTCCCTCTACCATCTCAAGTCATTATTATTTATAAAGAAGTTAACTCATTTCAACTCAACTCAATATCGAAATGTGGCCTAAATCAACGAAAATTTCTAATTTTAACATTTCGACGTCATGTATGGTGAATGACATACGTACAAATTTTTTTTTTTTACAATTTTTTATATAATTATATTTTAAATTAGGGATATTTATGTAAACCGATATTATTTTTATAAATTATTTTATAAAAATGTCGTTCATTTAAAACAAGATTATAAAGTGTTGTAAAAATAATTTTGTGTATCATTTTCCATTTTGATAGATCTAATACTTTTCATTAGATCTTGCACGAATGTTATATTCGAATCATGGTTACGAGTAGCAATATAATTTTTTCTATCTAAAATGTTATAAATACTTTCTCGATTTAAGATCTCTTTATATATTTTTCACCTAATATATATGGATTAGATTAATTTAGAGAAATCATTCATTTTCATAATTATTAAGTTATATGTGTGGAGTGAAATGCATGTGTTACATGTTATTGTTATAAAAAAAAAAAGTGTTACGTATAATTATGGCTATATATATATATATATATATATATATATTCTACATGAATGGAATAAACCAAAAAAGGAAAAAAAATGAAATAGCAACGACTCTAATTAGTAAATGCTATCTCGCACGTTTTCCAGTCCTTTCGTGTACTGATAAATTGTTTCGATTACGTCCATACATATAAACCAACCGACTCTGCCCCCATCGATGATCACTTCACTTGGAAGCTGAAATCTTTTGGAAGTTAATTACATTACATGCATGCTGCATGCATGCACGTGAAAGAAATTGCTTTATCAAATTATATATAAAGAAGCACGTTATAAAGATGTGATGATCAGCTTATTATAAGCTTAATTAATATATAATATGGTAAAATACGTGATAATTAATTTCCATTAAGAGCTGTACGTACGTGGAAAAAGATTGTAATTAAGAAATTATATTAATTACTAAAAATTCGAGTTGCCTGTTTTTTTGGATAACTAATTAATTATCTTGAGTACTAGTGATATTCTTTTCGTCATAAGGGAATTTGCTTAAATATTACATATTGATCTATATATATACACGTGGCCTGGTTTAAACGAAAATAATCTACTTTTGGTAGTGAGGATTGTAATTAATTGACTGAAAGTGGCCTGGCTTACTTTTGAATTGTTAATCATTAATACGATAGATATTGAATCAATGGCATGAGGGGACATCGATCATGTGGGATACAAATCTTGACCAGGAAGCCTTAATTTATAACATGGCCAGCTAGCTAGCTAGATTTAAGTGTGAAAATGAAACCATTATTCTTTACGATTGACAATTTTATCATGATGATCACTAGCAAAGAATCTTTACGATTGACAATTTTATACATATCCCAATGTTGTATACAAAAAGATAGAAGAAAATATAAACCTAACATGAGTACATCATCATGACTAAGCACAAACCTTCTAAAACATATATATCCAATCCAGCTAGCTAGCTAGCTAGCTTGCATGGATATTGCAAGTCCCTCAAAGCCAAACACCAGTACGTATACATTAATGCAAACCAACAAATTAATTAATTATGTGTTTAATATCTAATATAATATATATAAACACTATATATATATATATATATTTCATAGGAAAACCATGCTGTTGTGATCAATCTCAAATCTCATATCCTCCAAGTTTGAAGGTGCTGACCCATTTGCCAAGCTATTTTCTTCCAAATTCATGTCCCATAGGAACCCATATTCATCATGATCACCTTTGGAGGTAATTTCTTTGTTGATGTTATTTGTAGTTTCCTGAGAGTACTGAAGAAGATTGAGCAGGGAATTGCTTTGGCTTTGGTTTTGGTGAGACGGGGTACTTGAGTCAAAGGAGGTCATGATTTGGTTATAATACCCACAAGGCATGGTTTGGTTAGGGGCACAAGCTGTAGTACTACTGGTCTCAAACATATGTTGTGGGCTGAATTTGTTGCAATCCTCCGAGTCTGGCGTCAAACCCTTGCTTTTGTGAAATACTCTGCACAAAACCCAGTCTTCCTGTCATAAAGAAAATGAAGAATCTCATTAGCCATACATGTAAAACCAAAAACTAAAAAATAAAAGCATGCATGGACATCATGTGAGTGTGTAACAAAGTCAATGGACAACTTGCACATCTGCTTTCCTTTCAGTTTCCTTTGAGAGATGCAATATGAAACTTTTCTATACATAAGGATTCTCTCTCTCTCTCTCTCTGATCTGTGAGCTGTATGATTGTGTGTGTTGTTCTGTTTCATGCGTAATTGCGTACGTGTAATTTGATACAGTAAGTATATATCTTTTGGAAAAGCAGCATATATGAATCAGACCTTAGGAGGCATATGTGGGGTCTCCAAGCGAAATTCATGCATGATCCATCCGGTTTTGATCCCATTTGGAGCTCTGTTCCGATAGAACACCAAAGTCTTTCTCATCCCTACGATTTCGTGCGTCGCTGGATCTTGGACCGTCCGATCCTTCCCCGTGGCTTTCCAGTATCCAGTTGTCGTTGCCCGATTGGTCCGGAAGCCTGTGGCATACTTGCGGTCCCGGAAGCTGAAGAAGTACCACTCGTTTGCATTGAGCTTAGCCATCTCTGAAACCCAAAATTAAATAATATTATTATTAATTACATGCTTGCTAGCTGTAAGAGCTTAGCATTTTAATGAACATATATAAACCCTCATCAAAGTATAAACAGAATGGCCGGAAAAGTGTATATATAAGGCGGCCAGCATGGTACATAAATATTATACACGCAATATCAGACAATATCTGTACTGATTCATACATATCATGTGATATTAATATTCATCAGATAATTACTATATAAAAGCCTCTGAATGAGAGGCATGATTTGATCTAATATCTGCAGCATGATCTATCTCTATGCAGAGAGTTTAGTAAAAAGTGTTCTGATGTTATAGCATGTCTCCCCGGCCTTTAATTAGGAGGTGCAGAATATTACCTTTGTTTCTCCTGGAATAGAGGAGTTAGTCTAAATTATGGTGCATTAATGGAGATTAAGGTCTCCAACGTACTTAATTTGTGATTAATATCTTTTTAATTAGGAAATTGATTGCTTTGTCCATTAGGACTTGAGCCCTCAATGCTTGTATCAGACTTGATCATTACATATCTCTGTTTTTTAGATCGATATATCTAAACGTACCTTATCCAAAAAAAAAAAAAAAAAAAAAAGAAAGTAAAAGCTAGCCTGGTGAAAATTGAATGTGTTGAAGCTTGCCATGTACTTTTGCTGATCTCACTCTTTTTTTGGCAGACCTAGAGAGTAGCATAAATGGAAAAGATTCGATGGATGGCATGTCTATTTCACCTTATTAATGAGTTATATCTAAGGAAGATCAAATTGTAGTGTCAAATTTAAGGGAGAATTAATGATTTTTTTTTTCGGGACTTGATCTAGCTAGGGTTTATATAATATATATAGTCAATTTCATGTGTGAACATGAGTGTCCATTTTTGTTTACTTTTCTTCATTTGCCCAAACTACTATTTATGGTGATCAAATACTGATGCTTGATAAGTGTGGAAATTAAGCATCTCTTCTTAATAATAATTATTATAAGTAGCTATATATATATATATATATATAAAATTCTTAGTACGTAATTATATCAATGGTTGAAACATATTATATATATGGTTGGCTGATGATCGAAGATGTATTCCCACCTTAATTAGCTTATGAAAGAAGTCTTATTTAGGTCAATCAACTTACTTGCATCGTAAGGCAAGTAGGTTCAATTCATCATGTAAAAAAGACCATTAATTACGTAGCTAAAGTTTTTTAATTTGCTTTATTTCACAACTCATTTTTCTTCTATAGTACTGTATGATCTAGAGAGTGATCTTATCCTTTCAACCTATCATATATCTATCCCATGCATCTAATTTAATTACCATGTAATTAAATCAATTACAGATCATAAGGAAAAAAGCCGTACGTAGGAACAATAAAGATCGGCAAACAGAAATGATGATCATGAGTTAAGTTTTCTACAGTAATCACCCAACAATTTTGTTAGAGAGATGTTGGGTGTCTAGCATACACTTAATTAGCAATGACAAACTAGCTAAAAGATCATTTTCAGTGTACTTATACTGTGCTAGAAGTTCATGTGGTGCAGTATGTCTGGACCATCTTTGAAGTTGGTCCCTACCGGTTGTACGTGAAGGGCTTATAAGAAGATGCAGGTGCGCGCATGCGCCGGAACTTCCAGTGCTCTAGATTACTGTACGTGTTTGCATGTATGTCATGAATACAACTACGTCTAAGAGAGAGAGAGAGAGATGGCTTATATATAGCTACTTTTATAATGGATTCCAGTAATTCTTTGGATCTTTCGTTGAAATTAAGGAGATAACGTAAAACCGCGTATTCTATATTTCTGGGAAGTTGAGATAATATTTTAAGAGAAAAATTTTAGGATTGGAATATCCATTCTATATATATATATATAAATTATGACTGCGTAGCTTTCTAGTTATGAAGAAAATCTACCGCATCAATCAGAGGCTTAAAATTAATTTCTTGTCAGTTCTTTGTGGCAATGATAACAAAAGTTAGCATTATCAAATAAATGATTGAGTATAGCTCTCTCTCTCTCTCTCTCTCTCTCTCTCTCTCTCTCTAGACTTAAAAAGAGTCATTTTTGTCCACTCTTTGCCGTAGTTACTATGCCTCGTAAAAAGCTACTCACCAATAATTTGGTATTATTTGTAGATACGTCTTCTTCCCTCATGATCATCATGCATCATGCTCACAGCAAGCCAGCCGGAAAAACTACAGACTAATACCCAGCTTGTTCCTCATGATCAAATTAACTCTTTTATATGATCATCGAATAAAATCTTGTTTGAATATCAGTTTATTTAAACAAAAATAAAGCCAAACAAGAAGTATATATCTGAATTTTGGTGGAAAGACATAAACATGGAGATCAAATTATAAAAGACTTCAAAAAAGAAACAAAGGAAGAAAAACAAAAAGTTTGTAACCATGGATGTAATTCAGAGAACCTACCAGGAAGCTGCCATGGCTCACAAGTATGCAAGTCAATTTCCATCAAAGTACCCTTCAAAACCTCCTCATTTGTAATCTTTTTGTAAAGATAATGGCAGACCAACTCCTCATCGCTAGGATAAAACCTAAACCCTGGAGGGAGTGCTGCCCCTATATCTCTCAGCCCCATGGTTACAATATCGTAATTTCAAAGGAAGAAAAGAATGATGATCAGTTTGGCAGCCAAGAAAATGGGATAATATTTGTTTTACGGTTGGAATTTCGAAGAAAATTCTAGTCTCGATCTGGGTATATATGTATATATATATATGGTAGGAGATGGCCAGGGGAGAGGATCCGAATGTGGAAGTACGATTCAAAAAGATGGAGCTTTTGGTGGTTTCTTTGTTTGGAAACTTGAAATATAGAATAGAAGAAGAAGAGAAAGGCTTGGTATTATTTATATACAGTTAAGGAGGATGACGACGATGATGAAGTATGCCTTCGCCAGTTAGAACTAATTTCGTACAATATTTTATAAATTCTGGCATGAGGCCATGCTAGCTAGCTAGCTTTTCATGTGTGTGTGTGAAACTATCTAGTCGGTTATAAAATGGTAGGAAGTTTCAAGAAAAACCAAAGTTACAAGAAATGTTGGAGGAGTAGAAGTTATGGATAATGGTATATACGTACTGCAAGATACATACATACGTGATCGGATGTGTATGGACAAAAGCCAAGCCATTTTATGATGATCATGATCAGAGAAACCCTCCAAAATACTCCTTTTTTAATATGATTTTGGTATATACGTACTTTACGAACATTATTAATTTCTCATCATCATTAGGATACATTCTAACTCAAAGACAATTAAGAATCTCTATGGATACAAAAACAAAAAAGCTAGTTTACGTACTACGTGGAGAATCACGTGCCATACACGTAGTAGGACTAATTAACGTTGCCATATATCATGATGTACTCATGTAATTAATATTATTCAAAAGATCAAATATTCATTAATGATCAATTAAACAGTAATTATATCCATCTGATGATCAACCGTCGATGATCGATCAATATTGTTTAATTTTTACGATAATCATTGCCGTACGCACGTATGTTATATATAATTCAATATATATATATATAGTACTACTCTTTACGATAATGATCAACGTACAGCGCGCGCATATTAATTTATCATTATCATATATATTATGTTTTGGATTAATATTGTCTCGTACTGATCACATGATCATGATGATCACGTGATAATTAATATATAAATATTATTTATTGATCGACGTGGAAAATTTGTGAAAACTCCATTAATTATGAGATTTTTGGACGCAAATGGAACTTTAAATAGTATTAAAAGTTCATGATGATCATAGACATACATTATACATATATATACGTAAATATATATATATATACATATATAAAGGAGATCATCGAATCTCTGTATTGTATATATTTTGCTAAATTAATGATGCTATCTTGCTTATATATATATATACACACTAATTAATTCATTGAGATCATTAATCATATTGTAGATTAAATAATTAATTGGTTCGGCTATTCTATCAGCACACCATGACCCTCTTCAAGAAAATAGACAAATCCACTTGTTGAAAGCACGTGAACCCTTTGATATTCGGCCTGGGCTCCAACGTTGACAGCTCTAAATAATTAAGGAAAAGAACAAATTATTAATAGCTGGAAGAATTCGAGAGAAAAAAAATTAAATCATTAATCAATGAAGTGATCATCGATCATCACTTCAGAAGAGTCCCATCTGTTCCGTTTTCAATCACACAGCTAGAAGAGTTACTTTTGGATTGATGCAAATCGTGGGACACATTAGAGATTGTCTTAATGCAGGTCCTTGCAGGGGCCACTAATGATGAAGGACATCCAGGCCCCCATCCTACACATTGTTCGCTTATGATCTGTATATAAATATATGATTTCTTTTTTTTTTTCTTTTTTTGATTTTTTTGGGTGAGTAATGTTGGAAAGGTAATAATAAAGAAGATATGGACAAAGGGATGTTAATTGGTCGCAGCATGTATATTCATATATATAAATATATATTATATAGAAATAATATTTACAGTTTTGATTAGTATATGTAAGTTTTGTGTATTATTTTTTAACAAAATTAGTAAATTTGAGATCTATATAAAAAAAATATTTTTTTAAAAAAAATATCTAAAATTTATATACCTTAATTAGATTGTATCTAATATATTATATATGTATTATAATATCATGTAAAATCTGGATCATGCACGGGGTCAGTAGCACTACCATGGCTGGCTAGCTAGCTAGCACAGGGAGATTGAAATAATGGAGCTCAAATTTCATCTCTATGCATGAGTGTGACAGAAAAAGCTTTAATTGGGATCTAACATTTTATGTGACCTAAGGGACATGCAATTTAATTGTACCCTTTCTTCTCCAACTAGGGTTTCTTGCGCAACAGGTTATGAGGGCCCTTGGCCCCACCCTTTGAGATAATGGGTCATTTTCGCCCTAATACGATAAATATATATCCCTCCATCCCTATGTGGCATATGTAGCATATAGCGACGACTGTCGGTGACTCGGTTACTAATTAGTTTTAATGATCTTGTCGGGAAAAAACTAGTAGTTAACCAAGATCCTAGTCATTTAAAATTAAATTAATGGTTTAAATTTGTACCTTAATTAATTTGCTGCTGCAATTATATCATGGATCCATTAATGATTGAAAAATAAAGAGCATTTTAAAAAATAGTGATTAATATTAATTAAGAATAACCTAAATATATATATCTTAATTATTTTTCTTCTTGATCAATATATATATAAAGAAAAAGTTAAAAATGAAAGAAAGAAAATCAATATATATATGTTGGGTTTATTTATTAATTTGCAATTTCATGAAGAAGACCTAAAGTCAAGATGGGTCATTGAGTTTTCTTGAACAAATTGTAAACTATGAAACTAATTTGTGGTGACAGCGAGTGGATGAGATGATGACTCATCAGGTGTGTTACCACAGCAAATTATGGTTTACTTTTTATCTTTATTGGAAATTAAATATATAATTATGAACCCTAAATTCACGGGACCCAAAAACACGCCGGAAGCCATGCGCGCGATACATACCGCAGACTAAGTTACACGTCATAACTTTGTTGACGTGTGAGATTATTATGAACAACTAAATATATATATATATATATATATAATACCGTGCTGGCCTAGCTCATGTGACCTGTGATCCCCACCAAACATATTTAGATTATACCAAAATGATTGTGCATTCTAGGGTTAGGGTTCTTTTCCAAGTAGGGTATTTTTGTTAGGTACTGCAATTAATACATGTATATATATAATATCTATTGTGTATATATAATATTTAATTATCTGCATGTATGTAGATGATGGTGATGTTAAGGAGAATGAGTGACGGTTTGATATTCCTCAATTTGGAACCAATAATTAGTTTCTTTCTTCTTCCAGAACTCTTCCTTTGGAAAATGTCCTTTCACTGCTAGCTGATCATGAAGAAATTCATTTCCATAAGTTATGGGCTCCCTTTTGGGTATATTTGTTTGGGGATCTAATTAATTCATTAATTACATATGATCAGCATCGATCGACCCACCTACCTGCATACAATCACCACGTACGGCCTTCTTTATTAACATTAAACAAAATAATTAATTTTCGTATATATATATATATATATATATGATCCATGCAATTAATGCGCGCAAGTGCACGCATGGGTCCATTTATTGGCCGATTGCGTCCAATCAGAACCCGCCAACCAAGCATGTTGGGAATATATATACGTGGCATCCATCCTTTCATGTTTTCCTAGTTGTTCTTGTCGAATTGTTATATAAATTAAATTGATTCTCAAACAAAAATCTCTGTCCTAAGATTTGCACCATGAGTTGACAAGCAAATCTTTTCACTATTTTTATTTTTGTTATGATATTAATTATATATCATGACATGTGAATTAATTAAGGGAATTAATAAAGAGTTCATATATATATCATAAAAGATAATTAATAAACGAGGAATTAAGAAAAACATTCCAATGTGAAGGGAATTGAAGAATTTGTGGGCAGAGAGAGAGAGATTTCTTTGCCAGCTTGGAAATCAATGTTCCCACAGTTGCAGCATGAAAAGCATCTGTCTAGCTTGTACGTGGTTATGATCTATACGTTTAAAGCTGCCTGTAAAGTTGATCTTATACCTGCATGATATAAGATTTAAGCCAACTTTTGCCCGTATATTCAACATGAACAGCAGATTGCTTTTAGAAAGATAGGTACCCATTTGTGGCTTTTTAAAGATCACTTTTGAAATTGCAGAGATGGATGGATTGATGAGTACGGAATCATATATTATGCTACTGTTTACGAATCAGCTTTATCGATCACGAAAAGCTAGCATTTGCTTTTGAAAGACATAACTTGTCATCATCTATATCCACATGATCAATATTGCAAAGTTCGTTCTAATTAATGCAGGTTAAAGTTAGCGATGCATTAATAATTTGATTTAATTTGCATGTACTGATCATGAAATCTTCACTGAAAAAGCCATGTTGTCCTCATGCACGCACGTTCATTAATATTAATATTAATTAAAGTCGTTAATATTTAAGCTAAATTCAGCAATATTTATCTTAAACGAATTAACAAATTATCTCGGAAAGATATCATAATTAGTAAATAAATTTCCGTCTCATTAACTATATAATATATAATAAGTTAATTACGACATCATCATGAGTAGTGGTACTACCCATTGATATTATTAAAATGAATATCGATCATGTCTTCTAGAAGGTAATTTTACTATTAATTGTTGCAAGAGTAATTAATACTAGCTAGCTAGAAACCTCTTAATTTGTCAACAAAGCTAGGCCTAGATACGTACGTAGTATGCCCATAGTTTAATGTTTTTGTAGTGTAATCCACCATCAAAAGGAATTTCTCACAGTATTAATGGAATAAAATGGCGCTCTCATCAATAGATATTCCATGCTTAGTCATGCACATTGCATATCCATAATTTAAGACTTTACGTCCTTTTCATATTCTAGAAAACAAAATAAAAAAACTTTGAAAATAATGTAACCCACATCAAATGATTCGGGTGATAGCTTGAAAACGTGGGAAATTGATTTCTACAAGTATAAGCATCTTGGATCACGCATAGCCTTGATGTGATTGCATGGAAATCAGAGATCGGAATATATATGGACAATTAATTAATTAATTGATTTCAAATAATAAAACGTCAAGATTGGTTAAACTCACCCTCAATGATTGTTTTTGTTTTGAAAAACAAAACACCAATGGAGCAAGCGCTAGCTGATCTTGATCATGATCAGGGCTTGCTCAACTGTTACTGCTAAATACTTTGCTGCATGCATGCCATGAACTGCATGCGTTTATTCTAACAAGTTAAAAACAAGGACGACATGATATAAAAATGGTGCTCTTTTTTCGCTCTTGTTAATTAATATTAGAGTTTTGGTAAAAATATATATGCTAGCTATAGCTATAAGGCATGCAACAATTTTTGCTTTAAAGTCACGGTAAGATTATCTATTGAAATCATTATAAAAGGCGCGCAAGAACTTGTCATTCTCAAACATTAATATAGAATTTCGTAATTCATCAATATCATTCTACGTACACTCAATTTGAAGATGTTATATGCACGATGATCATATTGCAATCGTCTAGGAGCGGGACAGGTAGTACTGGCTGATCAATTATATAATCGACATGGGGTCGATTAATATATATCTGATTATAGAGAGAAAACGTGTGTGGGGAGGTTGAGCTAATAATGTACTAGACTTCGGGTTATTGATTTGCGCCGCAAACGTGAACGATCGATCTCACACACAGACATCATGCACACAGGCAAATTAAGAGAGAGATCGATCGAGCAATAAAACACAGATCAGAGTTTAAGCAGACAAAATATTGCATGCACATGATGATGATGATATATGGATTTGAACTAGGCAAAATTAATTATTTGAGACCCATGTCGTGTCAACGTCATAAAAAATAAAACACATCCATACAGCTTGGCATTTTATGTGGATGCCGATTGTTCCATGCATGCATTATTTGCTAGGTTACACGCGGGAATCTAAGCACCTCTAAACCCTAGCCTTATGTCCTTGTATATATAGCTGTTAACTTAGTACGTACTAGCTCGATCAAGATAGGTATGTTTCAACGTCCATATAATATATATATGTATGTATGTATGTATGTATATGTTCGTTCTCTGATCACTATCGATCGAGCTGTTATTTTCCCTTCGTGTTTTGAATCTTTGTCAACCTAGCTATCTAATGTCGGATCATTACCGTTCGATCGGGAAATTTTTTGAACTTGCTCGTGATCTGATCCGACTCCTGTTGTGTATTTTTCTGATCTTTTTTCAAGTTTTCCCCCCATTTTTCCACCTTCCCAATAATAGAGAGATCAAAACAGTTGCTGTCAGAGTGATGACTAGAATCCGTGAACCACAAGCTAAAAGCAATTAGAAGATGTCCGAGACAGATTTCTCATATCAGTTTTTGTGTTTGGGAGTGCATAAATTTATAATAAATGAAATTGAAAGGAACAATTGAGGCGTACTTGATGGAGTACTAGATCAATAAACTGAATGAAGATATATATTATTATTTTCCTTCGGATCTTTTGTTTGGATGTCTAAGATAGAAAAAAAAGAAAAGAAAAAAAAATGGAAATGAAAGTCATTTTATTTAATTATAGTATATATGATTCTTTTGCTTTCTCTTGGGTACGTCTTGATCATTCCGTCCAATTAGTTATGTGGAACAAATGCGAAAGAACGTAATGCAACAGCTTATATTCTATTCCAAGTACTTTTTCTTTCCTCCCTATAAAAACACTCCCAAACAAGAAAATGGTGGTTTTCATCATTCCTTTTTTGGATAAGGTAATAGTTGTATTGGCCGGATCGAGAAAAATATAAAGATGAACACAAAGTTCAAAATAAGTACTGTTGGATACTGGTCTGTAATTTTAATGTACAAAGCGAGCGGCCAACTTGATCTCTGATTGAGGAGACACGCAAATTAACCTGTTCCCCCTAAAAGTGGAGCATAGAAGTTTTAAGATATTTTGCTTTTGGAGGACATTTGTATGCTTTCTTATTTGAAAAGATGAAAGGAACCACCCTGGCCTATAATGGATGACAGAAATACATGCAAGCTCCATAAACATTCATTCTAGCAACAAAGTAATTGTTCCAATACAAGAAACGGCCGGCGCGCGCGTGAGGCTCATCATCATGTGCGTCCTAGCTAGTTTGCACATGATGAACTTTACATGCCACCATGCCTCAGAGTCTCATATTGGTCAGATCTAAACCATGCACCCCGGCCTATCCCCCACACTTCTATGGCATGGCCCCCGCGTGCCGACATAATCAAATATACATGAGGAATATTTCTAGCCATTGTCTACTCAGGTGGGTTGATACTTTCTATTCAACTACATTATTGTTGTTCTCGGCCGGCCCTAATCAAATATTTAGAGTTGGAAGAGAAAACAATTCAAGTCTCTTCATCAAACAGTTCAGATCTAGTAATTAATGAATTGCAGCGCAATACAACAAATCAGTCACCACTGTTTCCAATTGTGGAACCATAGTCCACCTCACAGACAGACTGTAAGAAAAAACCATCATTTAAGACAATGCCATGCACCTTTGAATCTGCTAAAACTCATAGGGATTGGATCTTCTTTGTTTTGTTATCTTGCTTAAAAAAAAAAAATCTTTTTGCATACTCAAGTAGTAGTACCATTAGGAGACATGTAATTATGACGTATTCAAAGTCAAATTCGGAAAATTTAGTTGAACCGCAAGACCCCACACAAGAAACTTGAATAACAACAGCTGCCTAGAGCTAGGATCTAAGATCCAATTCAAGTCTCTTGAGTACTCTATGAAAGATCCACGCTTAATTAGCGCATACTCGATCGATCGATCACATACATTCATGATGTGTGACACTTATATATATATGCATGAGTACAACTCCACCAACCACATGAAATTATGAATTGGGTCCGACCCTAGAACTTCAAACACCAACCAATCCACAGTCCACGTGCTCCTACGCATGCAGCTTATATATATCGTGAAATTCCAATTTCCATGCAATACTAGCTATCATGCACAACAACACGAGTACATTAATATTAATGGTTATTATAAACTCGAGCCATGACCAGATCTAATATCTAAATTTGGCTAGCCCCACATGCATGATGCCCCAACATGGGCACCATCTAATTAATTAATTAGCAAAATAATAATACATGATGGCGGCCATGGCACATAATAATACATGTGTGACCATGCATTAATCATTCAAGAAGCTAGATAGCTAGCTAGGGAAGCTGCCAACTAGATCATGGAAGGCAATCAAAGATGTGGCCAAAATGTACCAATTAATTGCATGCCTATTAATTCATATTAACTCCAAATAACACTACTACCTACCAAAAACGCCTAGCTAGCTAGCTTTTGGTGCAACAAGAAGACAAAAATGGGAGAAGTTTTACGCGGTTGAAGAGACAATTGTGAGACAGAGGTCACACGCGTTGGGTGATGTTTGGTCGTCAACAAATGTTTGAGAGAACAAATTATTATTATTAATTCAAGCCATGTTTGGCCGGGGTGCAATCAATCATATATAGATTCTTCTTCGTGTTATCGATAAATGTTGTAATCTTCTTTGGCCTACTCATCTCCGTATATCCCCATCATCTTATACTAATTTCGAGGTAGATCTGAGATCATGATTTGGACATGATCCATCATCATTTATGATAATAATTCAATTCAATTAAAAGTATTAATTTAACTGCGTTGTAATTAATTAAAATGGCTAGCTCGATCGAGCTGCACTCATTGGCCGCCGCCGCCGGCCCTACCGATGATCATATATATTATATATACACTAAACCAACCCTAGCTAATGATATTTATAATTATTCGTTTTGGAAATTAATCTTTTCAAAAACCTGTTTGTCATGTGGTGAGTAGCATCAGACATACCTGTGTACGTACAACTGATTTGAATTTGATGGTCCCGTCTCCCGATCGAACCATTTTTGTCAGCAGATCGAAAGCTTCACTTTATCTAAACTTTACATCGGATTCTAATTATTATTCAACCATCTTAATTATATTCGAAATGATCAGTATTTTATCCAAAGTTTGGTGGGTCCATCGTATTAGACTCTTTTATAATTAATCTTCTTTTCTTTACTACAACTTTGGCAGAGAGAGAAGATCAAATCAGATCATGATAAAACCTGGTTAAACAAGCAATTTTTTACTGACTATTTGTGATGATAATGACTATTTGTAATAAAAATAAATTCATTTTAACAGAAAATAATTGATCATAAACAAACAAACTTTCTTGAAGTGTACAGTACGGCAGAATGAATATATATATATATATATATATATATATATATAGAATGATTTGGTTATCCTTTTGGTCCAAAACGAACATGTAGAAATAAATCATAAACAAGCTGTACGTGTGTGGTTCGTTTAGCAGCCTGCCTGCTTTGGTTTTTGTTCTATTTTTGGGTGTTTTTGTGTAGGCAGTATTTGATCAACACTACTTGAAAGTCCAAAGGTACTTGTAACTGTGAGAATGGGCTAGGTGGGCTTAGTTTTTGGTATGTAGTGGTACTAGGTTGGTAGCATGAGATCACATTGTTAAGAACAACAAGGGCATAAACCCAAACCCCACGCCATAAACGTAAACAAATCGAACAGCTAAAGTCAAGAGTGAACACTACCATTGTCTAAATAAAGCTCATTTGGCAACTTTTTTTTACTTCTTTTTGTTCAGGCCGACATTATTATGCTTAACGTTTACGGTTAGGTAATCTCCCCCCAACTTTACTTCAATTTGAAAAGGGCGTCTGTCTTTTATCTTTTAAACCCCTTTTTTTGGTAAATTAAAAAAAATATCTTTACATGGGAGGTGCGTTTCAACTCTTCATTAAGTACGAAAGTGCCTATTATTTGGTATTTTACTTCTAGATTTCTGTTATTGTCAATATCGAACATTAATTTAAAGCCGCCATGTAGTCATTAACTAAAACCCCAAATGATTCATAATTTACAACAAAAGAACCAAAGATTTGAGCAATTTGAGATTTTACAACTTGTTTAGTAGAATTGCATTTCGGTTTGAACTTTACACTACTTAGAGTAATGTTATATACAATCTTGGAATATGCAAGCCTCACGTACTCTATTTGAAAAAAAAAAGTAAAATCCACCATTATAAAAAAATATGTAAGACTTGCACACCCTATGTCAATTCTCATAACATAATAGACATGTCGGTAAGGGAAAACTAGCAAAACTTCAGTTACAAAGAAAATTGCCCAGAGTTGTGACTGATGCTGACAAGTTTGGAATCGGTTTTTAGCTTCATAGAGAAGTTCAATTTCGCATCAAACATAGAAGATAAAGGAAGACAGCGATGATGCTAAGGCGTTTGCTTTGATTTATATATATATATATATATATATATATATATATATATTTATATACAGCTTTATTTCATTTTTATTTCTTATCTCATATGAGGGTATCAAGTCTTGTCATCCCGATAGAGAGGCATATTCTTGTCCATGCTTTTATTAATATTCCACGCAAAGATTCCCCCGACCCATCTGGTTTGGGATTAGTTTAGCAATCTTCAGATTCACGTTTCCATTTGATGTAAATTGCCATCAATTTGCTTGCGGCGCAAACAAATAAATAGGCTTAGAAAACAATTTTTCCATCACTTTTCCTTTGATTTATATATATATATATATATTTAACAGGAACCCATGATGCCGTCAAGTTTGGTCCCCACAACGCCTTAAAAGTAGGCCGCCTCAAATCAACCCACAAGCCCGTGGGCAAATGTTGTATTTCATTTTTTTTTTTTTTTGACAAGTAATAAGGCCTTAATTCCTTGTTTTTCAAATCTACAGTTGTTCAACTTTTGTTCCTAGATAATATGCCTCGGATTTTAATATGCACCTCCTGTTCTTGAATATTATCAATTTATATTTTCTGAACAGTGGAAGAAACCCTTCCGGCTGTAATGTCCTAACCTCTGATTCCATTTCAATTGCGGCATTTAATTTGGGATTACTCCACCTCCTAGTGCACTAGAAGAATATAGCACAACAATTTGTTTTTATATATTTATTTTTCTTCAACACAATAGTATATAAACTTGGGTTGAGTCGTATTGACCTTTTACTTTCTATTAGCCACCGAACTTGATAATACAGTACTTAGGGCAGCGCTTTTTTTTTTCTTAATAATAAAACTGGTATGAACTGATTAGGTTCACAAATAGATTTCACAAAAATAATCTCATAAATCGATGTGAGTAAATCTGTTTTATATAAGAATGGTTTTATTTCGTGAGATCTCTTTGTGAACCAAACATTCTCCCCTATGGGTATATCTTAGTCACTTTAATCACCACATGTAAATCTATGGATAGCATCAGTAGCTTATCATTCCAGAGCATAAGAAACTTTACCTCTTCTCAAGATTCACAACCAAGAGAAGTTTTGTCATCATCAGATGGACCCAAGAGGAGATGGTGTCTTCCTGGGGTTTTATTTAATCTTTGGACACTTGAACAACTAAGCCAGTTGATGTCTGGATTGTTTTGAGGTGACCTGAGCCAATCAGATCACGAAGATGAAATCTCATATCGAGTGGAGAAAACCGGAGACGCTTCTTCTCCATAGAAGTTAACATCATCTCTTTGTATCTTCTGCGGTTTAGGAAAGAAAGCACTTCCTTTCTTCCCTGTAATAAAAAGAATCGATTAAACACATCATATCCAGTTGTTGGGAAGATGATTCATTTGATATAATCTGGTTAAGAAACTCAAATCCACATTACAGTCGGAGATTATTTCCTTTTCACATAGGCTATGGACGACTATTATGTAATTTGCAGAAATTGTTTCCTATTGCCCACCAGAATGGTATGCAAAAAAATAAACAAAGCATTTGCATACCTGAGAGAGACCCTTTAGCACTGAACCAATATTTGGAATTGCAAACCAGTACATGTTTGGATCAATAAGCTGACGAGTCTAAAAAGAAGACAGCAGTTGTCAGTAAGAAGACAGGGCTGAATACCATCAAACCATTTTAGAAAGAATCAAAAAGAAAAATAATAAACAATAAACTAAAATCATCCACACAGATATTCCAGGAGGTCATGATCCTTGCTATGAATTAAAAAAGGAACCCACAAACTCTCTATAAGTAATACATAACTATTCAGATTGATTCGTGCAATTATGATTCATTAAAGATGATGCAATATCCTAAATACCTCTCTTTTTATGTGTTTGAGAGTAGAAACTTCAATACCTTACAATAATCTAAGTACATTGCTTTTATTTTTTGAGTATAAATCTCATTCAAACGTTAAGAATATTCCTCTCCCATGAAAACAAGCACAAACCCAGTCTATGGCAAGAGAACATAACTTCTGTTTTTTTTTTTTTTTTTATCGGTAAGGGAACATAACTTCTGTTAATGTCACTATCGTATTATATGTTTTTAACCTGCCATGTTGAAACACCATGTACAACCTCTCCAAAGCTTAATCTTCCTAATCAGAATATCAGTTCAAGTTCCAATTCCAAAAACACACGCACACAGCAAAATAAGTATAAAGTAAATCTATAACTAATCATAGAATTCAAAAAAGAACAACATTAGAAATATATCACTGAAGATTCCAGTTTACTTACAAAAAGGCCAGCATTGATTAAAAGGGAGATGTGTCCATCCTTAACCTTTCCCCCAAGTGATAAGAATGTATGCTGCAGCAAAAGCATTGTTCTTTTGAGTTGTGTTGTATCTAATACAGCAAATAGTTCAAGCGGTTTTACCATTTATAGACAAACTTCCTTATACAAAAAAGAGAAAAAACAAACAAACGTTTCATAAAAAAAAAATTAAGCAGCCTTCACATTCATTATATAGAAAAATAGTCAAAAATAGGTAACCAAAAGGACAATTTTTAGGTGAAAGTACCAAGCTTTTTCAATATAGATATGTCCATACATACCTCAGAAACAGTTTTTTTTTTTTTTTCAAAAAAAGAATTCTTCTTTTTTTTTTTTACTTTTGGTCCATTGTTATACAAATTTAAAAGCCAAACCAATTAAAAAATAATTAAAATTATAAATATTTAATGTATGAAAAACCCAATATTCAGACCAAAAGGCAAAGAGATTCATCAATTAATAACCATCGTCTCTACAAAAATGTCAGATTTTTTTTCTCAATTAAAAAAAGACAAACATGAATAATCACAAAATTATTGAAAAACTGTTTCTTTCTAGCATTCAGAAATAAGTCTATCAGTCCCAATGATATTAAATTTTTATCATACATCTCAATGTTCTTAATGTACCATTGTACCAACTAGAGAAATGCATAAAGGCTTGATCTATGGAACTTGGGATATATTATTTTATTTTGGAGTTGTTCTGGTAAACAACCAGCATACTCAAGCTTTTTCCTCTTATTAATAAATAGCTAAAATATGCCTATCTTCTAAGTGCTTCACAAATTTCCAAGCGCAAAAATTACATGGTAGGTAGTAGAATTCTCAGGCAGATACCCAAAAATCTCAATTCTGCCCAAAACTTTTTTTGATAAGTAATTCTGTTCAAAAATAATTCACAACATATATACCTCTCTTGATGAAAAAACAGTACAAATCAAGATTTATCTAGAGCATCAATATAAGGCAAAATGTTCTGGCATATTTAAATTTTAAATATTGACATAGAGAGAGGTATTATTCTAAGGGATAATGCACCACACAAAATAATGCACCACACAAAATAATGCACATCTACTATTACTTTATTTTTCCTTTGAAAGAGCTTCTAAGTAGAAGCTCAATACATGTGGAAAACTATTGCTTAGGATGCATCAATTTGGTTAAACATGCATGGACGAGAACATATGCACTCACACACATAAGCACACACGTAGTAAAAAAGACCATAGCAGAAGTCACCAAAAGAACTAGGTAATAGCATAAAAGTTTATGTTTGACTAGTCATAAAAAAGTTTCTTATAGGAGGAGAATAAATAGTATTTAAAAGAAGATAGAAAGTGGATTGATATTCGTAACACTCACAAGCTCTTGATGTTCTATACTAGATTCCAGCTTAGCATCCATAACATGTGTTCTAAACCATTTAAAAACTTCAAGATCACCCTGCTTCTTTTCTCCCAGTCTTTTCACAACATGTTCTATCTAGACACAAAAAATAGACAAGAGAAAATTATTAAGAGGAGTGCTATAGCCACAAAGGAATTATACAAAAGTAATCTCAGAAACTGACGTTGCTTCACGTGATCTGTCAAATCTACTTTATAATTAATAACTTTGTGGCTAGAGTACCAATCAAAAAAATAAATAACTTTGTGGCTGGAGTATTTCTCAATTATAAATAGACTCCCAATCCCTCAAAAGGGTTGCATTGTACATATGGCTCGTGCACAGAAAACCAAGCACACCATAGTCACCAAAACCATGGTGTCCATTCGCCACCAAGCACAAACCCAGATTATGTGTGGGAGAACCTCTGTTTTAAGTTTTTCACATTAAACCCCACCCTTGTATGTGCTTCCATGAAAAATATGACCCTTTATCCTTCTAAACAACGTGAAATTACTCAAATGCAACCAACCTGGTTTACATAGTCATCCAGAAACATTACAGCATGATCATCCTGTCCAGTATTTAATTTGAAAATGCGCACTACTTTCTCTCTTCTTAAACACTGCACAAACAAAACATCACACCCTATATCAATCATAGAAAACTTTGAAATAGAATTAAAACAACCAAAAATTTCAGACACAAGAACATAAAAAATCAAAGAAACTATGTACTATTTAAAATTTCACATTGTTAAATTTATTTTGATAAGTAATATTCACTGTTAAGTTAAACTTGAAAAATTATATTTCTATCGGATATATAGCATGCGTTTATAAATTCTCACTTTAATATGCCTTTTTTTCTTTCTTCATTCATTTTTCTTCTTTGTTTTTTCTTTATTATTGCAAGACCAAAATTTAAGAATACGGCACAAAAAAGACAAAAATTTAAGATTACGGCACAAAACATGAGCAAAGAGTGTACATAGGAGTTGCTTCACATAGAAACAGAAAAAATCACCTCCAGTTGTACCTAATTTAAGGCCTGAATTAAGAAATTAATTTTTTTTTTTGTACCGTGAAAAAAAAAATTAACAGATTAGAAACCCTTTCCCCTGTTTAAATTACCCATCTCTAGAAAGGGAAATGATAATAAATAACTGAAATAATCGCCAGATATTGGTACCCCATTCTGGACTCAACAAAATTCTTCAAAGTTTTTAAGGCCAAAAACCAGACCTCCAATTCTCTATCCACTTGCGTTCTGTCCTTTACGCTGCTGTACAATTGTGACCTCAAAACAAAGGGCTGAATTGCGACCTGAGAACATACATTAATTTAACAAAATTCACGGACTATAATGGAATAAATAAATATTACCTTGTACAAAATTAAATATTAAAAAATTCTACAATGTGTAGAGTGAAAACTTCATTCAGCGAATTAGAAGCTTGCTCAGACTTGTTGACTAATTAATTAGGCCAAACTTAAACTTATGTCACAAATTCATTCCTCTAGGTTGATTTGAGTGGTATGACATGAGTCATTTTTACAAATAAAAAGTATAACACGCATCAAAATCAGGCAAACAATCTCGCCGTGTCCAGATAAGTTGTTAAAGAGTTTTATTGGCCAAACTTAACAAGTACAACAGGCATTAAACTTTTAGGACCTATAAGCCAAAAGCTGAACTGCAAGACAAATAAGAGTAATGAACAATTAGGTAGTAAATGGTAAAATCCTTAGCCTAATTTTCAAATTACGCGTAACTAAATTTTCATATTACCAATGAAGCACATTATGCAAGCGTGTTAAACATTATCCCGAACTTTCTGGAGAATTGATGAACCCTAACCTTCTCAATGTGAGGGAACTGAGCTCGCATCATGCGAAGCGCCACCAGTGTATCGCTAAATGTAAGATTTTCCTCTGCATTAATGAAACAAAAATAATAATAATCGCTTGAACAAAATGAAAATATTTCAAATTCAAGATTTTTAAAATATATCTATATATAGCATTTACCTAGGGATAGAGTTTGATCAAGATCGCTGCATTGGGGCTCGGTATCTTCTGGGTCCCGGAGGCGTTTTCTGCCTCTGGATGAAGATTCTGGAATCTCGTCCATGTTGTCTCCAAGACTGCAATTCGCCGCGAGATTCCGGAACCAATTGGAGTATATTCTTAGATCCTCGAGAGCACCGATTTTGCTCGGAATCGAAGGACGAGTGAAGACCGTTTACCTGCATCTGCATCCCTAATCCTATACAGAGCAAGATCATATTTTATCATTTTTCTTTTATCATTTATGAGGTATAATTTTTGTAATTTTTAAGCCCAAAAATAAAAGAAATGATAGACAACTTTGCAAGTGATGTGAAATTATTTAAAAATAAATAAATAAATATAAGATTTATATAAATAAAATAATAATATTTTTTTAATAATATTCTATTTATTTTTAAAATAATTATACGATACTTACCTACTCTACAACTATATGTAACATTATTAAATTTTTAAATTCAAATATATACCATAAATAGCAAGATCGTATACATAAAAATGATAAGGATTATCAGATATTGTAAAAATTATATCGTTAAAATATTTCATAAAATAAAGTTCTGGTTACATACGATAGTTAATTTTTTTCAATGGTCAAAATATATTTATAATTTAATAAAATACATCTATTTGTAAATTCTTTTTGTGAGTTTTTTTTTTTTAATGAATCAAACATTTCTTACTTCTTAGCTTGGCATAAGTGATCAAGACTTGAAGATATCAATTACCCAATTTCAACGAGACGGGAATTTACCCAATTTTTTTCGCTTCCTTTATATAATTTCTTTTTTATGTTACATACAATCATTTTTATATATTTTTTACATTTTATTAATATAATTGGTCAAAATAATTATTTTATATTAAAAAAATAACGTAGCTAATCACATTAGTAAAGTACACAAAAAATACTTAAAATGACTGCACATAAAATTTTTGTTAAAAACATCATAAAGTCTAAGAATAAAAAAATGTTGATATTTATAAGGCCTCGTTTGCTTCTCTTTGCTCTGTGGCTACTGTCTCTCTACCGTATCTACCAAGTGCCATGGGTAAGTTGTTATACCCTTTGTAGTTTGCAATTGATTGGTCATGGTTGTGATAGCATTGAAAGGTTGTGATGGTTGTGATCGGCATATATGGAAGATTGTGTGGTTTTGGTGAGCAATTGAACTTTCTCGAGGTTAGTGTGAAATTAGAAGAACTTTCTTATCTACTGTTAGTTTTGTCCTCAAGGATTCATATTTGATTTTATCATTGATATGCACGACAGTTGCTTTGTATTTATTATTGTTGTTGTGTTTATCTACTATAGTTGTTGTGTTTTGGCCGCTTAACTATTATAGTTGCTGTGTTTTTTGCTGTTTATCAACTTTTAGTATTTGTGGACGTATCATTGATCAGTTTAAAAGTACAGTAAAATTAAATATTGTTGAAATATTAGTTTGCACAAAAGATTGATTGTATAGTGAGCAACTGATGCCATCTTTTTTAATATAGACACAATAATTGAAATTATATGAGCTAACTGAAGATGTTATGGAGGTGGATATCAACAAGAGCAAAGAGGACGCTTCACTTATTTCTTTAAGTTCTAAAAATGTTTAAAATTGTGTTAATTATTATTAGGATTGTAACATTAATATTATTATGATATGTTTATGCTTTTATTATTTTGATTGTAATTTTGAACCAATGCTCATATTTAGTATTGTTTGGATTTTAATATTAGATTTTAATTTTGATTTATGTTTGAAAAATTATACTTATCATCCCATACAATACATCTCTTTTAATTTTTTTTCATTTTTTCTATAATAAGTATGTGGTGTATGGATGATGAGTAGAAACACTCAATTAATTTAATAAGAATAAAATAAAAAATAAAAAATAAAAAAACTATTTTTTTAAAAATATATAAAGTGTGTGATGTGAGATGATGAGTAGCGTCTTTCTTTATGTTTTTATTGTTTGAATTGTAAATATTGGTTTTATTAATATTTTTTATTAGTAGTTAGTTTTATATTTTTGGAAGACATGTGATTTTAAGTTTTATGTAAAATTATGTAATGGTCCAATAGATTATTCAGGTCAGTTCAAATCATTTATGTAAAACGAGTTGGAATGTGTCATGTTGTGTCGGCTCATTTATAATTGATTAATAACGGGTCAAAACCAATTATGTCGTGTTAGAATTTAAAGTTTAACTCATTTAGCCTAATAGATCGTGTTTGAGTTAATCTGTATAATATAATATTTATGACTTAACACGACACGAACACGATTTGTTGCCCTTGAATTGGAGCTTAGTGTGTCACGCAATATATTAGAAATCAAATTACGTAGCAGCAAGTGAGACTAGGCTTAACAGTTGAGCCTTAGTTGCGCCTTTTTATTTTTCATGACACTTTCACATTGGTTTTAAATATTGGTGGCCAAAAAACCCGATTACTTGGTGTGTGTGATGGGTGGCTGGAGAACGATAAATTAAACATTTTCCATTTTCCAACTTAGTATAAATAAAAGGAAAAACATTGATCAAGTTAGAAGGTAATTGTGGAGGTGAGCAAGGGGAAGGAAATTATGGAGGTGAGGAAGGGGAAGGAAGGGTCTCTACACTCTCAATAGAAGAAAAAAGGGGAGGATTGTTGAGAGATTGAGGGAGGGAGGGGAGGAGGTGGTATCAGATCATTTATATGCTTAAATAACTTTACGCTACACTCTTGTGGAACTTTACTCTGATAGAAAATGTATGATTTGTTTACAAAGATGAGATGAGATTAGATGAAATGAAAGTTGAATAAAATATTATTAAAATATAATTTTTATTTTAAAATTTTAAAATATTATATTTTATGTAAAAGTTTGAAAAAATTATAATAATTAGATAAAATAAGATAAAATAGATTTTACGCGATTGTATGAACCTCTCATTATGTTATCAACCAAACATTTATCAATTCTCACAATATCAAAGAGTTCCTGTTCATGCATCCCACTGCCTATCATCGCATGACTAATGATTATGATCTCTCCCACGCTGCCAAGGTACCATTTTAAGAGAGTAGCACCATTTTTCCTTCTATGTCGATGAGGGAGGGTGTACTGTCTTCTCAATCCATGCATCATTATAACATAAAAGACTTTTGCTACAGATAAGTCAGAAATGTTAACAAACTATTTATAATGAAATCCATAATAATTTTAAAAAAATTCAAATACTATAATTTTTAATATAATTGATGTAAAAAGCTTTTACATCAACGATATAGAATCTTTCACGTCATTGATGTATTGAATGCGTTAAAAATAAGATTTATAAAGAAATTTTTTCTAAGGTAAAATCTAATTGCCATCCATGCCCTACAAAACGGGCTAAATCTAAAAGATCATCCCATTTCTAAGTCTGAACAGTGATACTAGAAAATTATCGCGCGTGGGCCTCACAAGCCATCCATTCTGACAGTTTTTCTCGCCAAACGCGCCAGATCGTTGGAATTGCCACCACTAGATCTCTTAGATCTGGCTTTTGTGGTTGAAAAGAGAAAAGCTTGTAGCCTTCACTGCCGTCACATATTCTGAAATTTACTGGAGTTGGTCCAAACCGTAATCCGTCATTTTTCGTTATTTTTTTTCTTTTGTTTTCTTTATTGTATAGTTAAAATAAAAAATGGGGTTTGTCTTTTGGACAGTTTGTCTATAGAGGTTGAGTCATTATTTTCTATGAAGGGTGATGTTGAATATTTGTTTAGACAGAATGCGTTCTTTTTAACGTTTATCTGCAAAGAGTATCAGTTGTAGTGAAGTCTAGACCAGTCTAGTAATATACTGGTAGAGCTTCAAATGGTCGATATGGGATATCTCTGAATGTATCCCGTCATAGATGTAAGTTTCTCTTGATGAATAAATGATGACATTTTCCTTAAAAAATATTATTATATTGAGAATTCTGACAAATAAAAATTAATCCAATAAATTAATAATTGTTGGTAAAAAACTCGTCGCCCTACTAGTCCTCTTTGTTCTCAGCTCTCTCTAGTCAATAGTCGTCGCATGCGTAGACTCCTCGACCCTTTCACACACACAACACTCCCGGCCTGTAACACTTCTGCAAATATAATAAGAGAAAAGCTGGGGAGTGGTCCAGCTGCTCCCCCTCGTTAAGCAATCATTCAATGATTTTCCACTACGTAAGTATTTTATATTATTTACTTTGCACTTGCACACACCTGATTAGAGATCCATATAACCCCCTCCCTCACTCCAAACGAAATCCTATCTCTCTCTCTCTCTTCCATTGGGATATGTCCTCTCTCTCTCATCTTTTTCTCCCCCCTCTCGAATGCCTCATGCGTGCCCCTCTCTCTCGCGAATAATCATTTCTTATTTTATGAATTCTCCTTTATATACTCTATGACTCAAGACCCATTTCTCCTTTATTAAAATCCTCCACTCAGAATTGTTGTGATGCATATGAACGGCCAAAAAGGCAAAATGAAAAGGAAAATATTAAAGGCAACAGTGAAGGAAGAAAGTAAAGATTTCGTGAATTTATATACATTTATTGGAGCATTTAATGTAAATAAAGGTGAAAGAAAATAGAATCGCTCTCACACATGCATGTATAGTTGTAGTGAAGAGGTCGCCATTCTCTTACAACTGCAATGATGCCTTCTAGGTGGAGACTGTCGCGATAAATTTTCAACTGATTTGGTTCAAGCGGAAATTAGAGTAAGAAGATGAAGATGCAGAAAGAGAAGGAGATGAAGGGGCATTATACGGAGTGGGTCACTGGAGATGAAGGAGAGATAGACGAAGTGGGTGGAGACGGAGTGCGAAGGCGATTCCTAGAGAGTGGATCTTTCGATTCTTGGAGAGGGGGAGACGAATTGAGGAAGAACTTGGTCTTGCATGTGGTGATTCTGTATGGTGAGATCTAAGTAGTATATTGTGTTTTTTCCTACGTGTTACCGTCTCAATGGAGGGCTGCTCTTCTGCCTTTAATAGCCCGACCGTCTTGTAGCGTTTCTCATATAATAAAAAGAAAATCTACAAAATAGAATAGCTCTCTTAGAGAGGAGTGCCTCCAAAGATTATTGAGGAAAAAGAAGATAGGGTTTTTTTATAGATTCTAGATAATTCTCAAAAAGTAGGGTTCCTGTGTACAAATAGGGACTGCAGCTAACAGACATGACCAGGGCCAAGGGGGCCCATTAGTACGTATTGCAGGGACTGGTAAATAAAAAAGCTACTAACTAGGAGTTCAAGGCCCGCGGCCCACTTACAGCCCAAATAACATAACAGACTAAATAAAATAACATAACAGGCCCAAAGCATAGGCCCAGCCCCTCCAATCACTACAGAGAAGGACATCGTTCGAAGGACTTCAGAACTGAATGTCTCCTCTCACGCGAGGGTCTTCTCTTCAGTCTGCATCCAGAAGCTTGAGCACAGCACCCTTCACGCAGCCTTAGCCTCGCCGTCGCCGCTTGTGACACGGCCTCTCCAGTACGATCACGCTTCCTCGGTCTAAAACCCTAGGGTTTCGCTAATAAACCACACAGTTACACTCACATAAGTTTATATAACACGTATATATGCCTTTGTGCTTGTATTTTGCAAATGTGTATATGTATAGCTGAAGTGGTTGCTTGATTTGTTTGTTTGTTTGTTGTTATTGCAGGAATGGCCAGAAACCTAGTCGGATTTCTGGTGCTGGTCTTGGCAATTTCGATTTGCGAGGCTGCATCGATCTTTCAGCCAATCTCAGAATCCCATCGATCTGCGGCCTTGGAGCTCTTCACGCCCGCCGATGGGTCTTTCGGAAGGTTAACGGATCCCTAATTAGCGCCCTCATTATGATGTTATTAGTCTGTGTTAATCGTTTCGATCATTCTCTGTTTGAGTGACGAGGAAGCTGTAGAAATGTATCGAAAATGGAATTTTAATATTCTGTGAGGTGAACTGAATTAGTGCTGTTTTTGGATTTTAGTCCCGTAAATGTAAGATTTGGAGGTCAATAAAGCATAACTGAACCCTCACTGAATCTCTGTGTGAGTAATTTTCTGTTTAGTTCATGTGGAGCGAGCGAAGTAATGAGGCGGAATTTGGACTTGAATCTCCTGGGGAGGTCAAAGGGAGATAAAGGTGTCTTGGTAGTGTATTAGTAAGATTTAAAATTTGATCTGGTGTCAACACGAGAACGTGTCTTCTAGAAAATAGCCGTGTATTTGAATGATTACTTGTTTAGGATCATTTGGCCTTCTAGCAAGGCTTTTGCTTCAGTTAGAAGCTGGAGGATTTTCATCTAAGTTCCATAAAGCCCTAACAAAACCCTTAGTTTGGTAGATTTGTCCCCTAAGTGAAAAAATAGAAATAACTGGATCTTGAATAATTGCCGTTGTTGTGCAATCTTTGGTATATTGTGCATCTTAATGTTGATAAATCTTTTGCATGGGCTTTGAGGTTTGGTCATTTGTGTTTGATGGAAATTAACTATTCAGTGTGATATTTTATGTTACCAGCTTAGAAGAGACATACGAGGCCTTAAGAACATTTGGGATACTTGGAATCCAAAAAAAGCCTGACATAGGCACTGGTTCTTGCCAATCTGTATCTGAAACTCTTGGGTCATCATCCTCTACTGCAAAAGATTTATTCTTCGCACTAAAAGTTAATAGCATATTGGAATGCAAGATTGATGAGGCAATCTTCCAGGTATCCTGTGGCCCTTGCACTGATGTGTTGTTCGCAACTTGCCTTGCAAGTTGTTGCGTTTGATAAATGTGGCAATAAGTCACATCTGATTCTTAATTATAATTTTCTTTTAAAGGACATCACTTCAAGGCTTAAAGCTGTTGTCAATGATGGAAATTCATTGCTTGACTTCTACTACTCAATAAGTAGTTTGGTACTTATTAAGGTAACAATCGCACATTTTGTCAGGATGTATTCTCTAATTTTGAAATTTTTACTCCAACTTAAAAGTTTGGCCCAAAATTTCAATTAGGTCATAAAACTTTTCTCTAATCCTTCTCTATAGTTCCTCATTTGTCTAGCTTTCATTAAATTTGGTGGTTGTAAAGTTGTTTTGTTTTATTGATTTTGAAAGGGATTTGTTTCTCTTTAGAGGTTTTTAACTTGTATATACTTAGCTTAGCAGTTCACACGTTATTGATTGATGCTTCTAAAACAATTTGGTTAATTAATTATTGGTGCAGGATCAAAATTCTAAAGTTGATGTACTTCTTGGTGATGCTGATGGAGTTTTCCATTCAATCAAGGTAGGTTTCTATAGCACCTATTACCACCTTGCAGTGTTTCTAAGGTGGTACTAGCTACCATTGTGAACTTGCCATTCAGACAGGGCATCACATCGGCTTCCAATAGGATGTTAACGTAGTTGGATTTGGCTGGGAATGGGAGGATCGTACCAGAGCTGATCCCAGTCTCTCTTTTAAATTTTCATCTTTGAAGTCCTTTTTTTGTATCCCTTTTCTAATAAAAGGTTTATCTTTTGAATGTTTGACCATATGCCACTCTTCATTGGCAGGCTTTGAGTCAGAGTGATGGAAGGTGGCGCTACAGTTCAAATAATCCTGAGTCTAGTACCTATGCCGCTGGTAATGATTTATCAAGAGTCATTATACTGTATGATGTCATTTTGTATAGCATTTGTAACATTTTGTTGTATCATCTTTGGTTTTATTCCTGAAAAGTGGTTATATACTTAAGTCACAGGAATGAAAAGTTCCTACTCATGTTCATACTTGGTGTATTTTTTGATCATTTAGGATTCTCTGAGTTGGGTTATGATCATGACCTGGAATAATTGTGCTTCTTTCAGGATTAGCCCTTGAAGCACTTGCCGGAGTTATGTCTTTAGCATCTTCTGAAATTGATCACTCCTTGGTAATTTACATTCTTTCAATTCTTTGTTTGAGAGAAAATTTTGAATGTTTTATGAACCTAAAACATTGGTTTAGTATTGTTCTATTTATGTTGATCAAGACATCTTTAGTTTGCTTACCTTCTAGAGTTAGAGGGTTTGCATTTATTAAGTGTGAAGACCCCTATTCCTTGAGCAAGAGTACTTGCTAAAGCTTTTGTATCAAACATGATTGCAATCTATGGTATTTCACTAAATTACAAATACAGGCTTTGATGATTGCCATCTAGGTCAGGTGGTTATATGGCCATTCTCATCATGCTCTTAACAAAATTTTACTATGGTTAGAAGTCAAGCTTTATCAATTATTTATTTGGAGTGTTACTTTAGCGGGACTGTAATTGGTTAATGATCCTAATCCCAAATGACCCTGATGGGAGGTATTAGCTTCGACTAATTTGATACACATCACATTTCTCATCTGTTGTTAGTTTCACCATCCTTTTAACTAATAATGTGCCTTTGATTTATTTTTTGGTGCTTGGGTCTTGAGTTATAAATTATTAAGTGTGATATATGTTTCTTTTTTTCATTTTTTAATTTTGTATAAAGGTGATGTTGAGGACAATCTAATGGCCCCTTTTTGGATGAATTGTGTGAGAGGTGGTGTTACCAACACCTGTAGTGGCGAGTCTTTAACTTGGTTCCCATACCTTCTAACCCATCCTGAGTTTGAATTACTGAATTACTTAGTCTAGTGACTGAGGCTGGATGAACACTTGTAAAATAAACTCTACTTTTCCAATAATCTGCTCCTATTTTTTTTTTCTTGCTACTGGTATCCTGGTGCACTTGCATGTAAATACATATGTATCAAATCATACTTTATCTAGTGTTGTCATTGCTAGTTTGTTGCTTCTAATATGGGTTTACCTTCTAGACATTGTTTATACTTGCATATTCCGTATCTTATATGTGGTTACAATTTGCAGATTGTTACATTAAAGAATGATATAGTGAAGCTCTTTGACAGCATTGAGAAATATGGTATGTGTAGCTTTGTCTTTCCCCTTATAAAAGCTCCTTTGGATTTTGATAATTCTACACTTCTACCTTCCAAGTATGTGATTTCTACTTCTTTTCTGTCATTGCTTGCTTTACTGCTAGAAATTACTTGTAATATTCTTGGCTACGTGTTCTCAAAAGAATGATGGAGTAAAAGGTCGTCTACAGATTTCTATCTCTTTCTGCACATACAACATTAAACAGTACCCACACGAACCTGCTCTTCTGTAGCCCAACCCAATTCATTTCCAACCTAGAAATAGCTTCGAAGCATAACAAAATAGTTTTGAAGCAGCACTATTGTTATTGCTAGTTACATGTGCATGCAGTGAGTTTTTGTGGGGGAAGAAGTGCATTAGTAGTTGTAAGGTTCAGATGATATTGGACTTGGAACTCCCGTGGTTGGGTCCATCTGTATTTAGAAAGCTGTTGCATTGGGTGGTGATTGATGGTCATAAGATGTCAAATACGGGAGCGTTTGGGGAGGATGGTGCTCTAAGGAAGTAAGAGGGCCTTATGGCGTGGGAGTTTGGAATCTTATCCGGAATGGTTGGGATGTTTTTCTCAATAACTGCAGGTTTGAGGTGGGAAGGGGTACGCGAATCAGGTTTTGGCACGATATTTGGTGTGGGGATATTGCTTTGAAAAATGCTTTCCCCTCTCTTTATAGGATTGCGTCAGATCAGGGTTCCTCAGTGGCTGATAATATGTGCAGTACTGCTGACTCCATCCATTGGTCTGTGAGATTCACTAGAGCTGTCCAAGATTGGGAGGTGGGAGACATGATTTCTATAGTATGTTATATGCGCTGAAACAAAGTGTAGGAGGGGAGGACAGATTACTCTGGACATGCACAGGGAACAAGAAATTTTCAGTTCGATCGCACTACAAGGCCTTGACTACTCACACTTTCAATGCCTTGCCTTGGAAGAACATTAGGAGGAGCAATATCCCCCTCAAGGTAGCTTTCTTCGGTTGGTTGGCATCCCAAGGTAAAATTCTAACTACAGACAAGTTAAGAAAGTGTGGATTCTACATAATGGATCGGTGCTTCATGTGCAAACACAACAGTGAATCAGCGGATCACCTTCTTCTTCATTGTGAAGTAGTTAAGGTATTATGGGATGAAATCCTCTCTAGTCTCGGCATTGCATGGGCTATGCCTAGGAGGGTGATAGATTTATTGTCTTGTTGGCGAGGGATTACGGGCAATCGCCAGATCGCAGCTGTATGGAAGATGGTGCCTTTATGTTTAATGTGGTGCACATGGACCGAAAGAAATGGCCGCTGTTTCGAGAGTAGGGAACGCTCTCCGGATGGTTTTAGGGCTTTTTTCTTTCATACATTGTTGCTTTGGGCTTCTTCTATTGTATTGAATGAAACGAGTCTTAATGACTTTTATGCTACTCTCCATAGTACTTAGTTTTGTAAGTAGGCTCTTTCCTATATACTTCCTGTGTGCTCGGACTTTGCCTTTTTACGTGAATCAATAAAAACTCTTTTACCTATCAAAAAAAAAAAAATTATTTGAATTTTCTTGTGGACTGAAAGCTTTAATGGATGCTTTATTTTAGGCTGCAAATGTAAGACTAAAGGGATGCCTTACCATTATGCAATTCAACTTATATACTGAATAAGCGGGATCATAGGAAATACAGATAAAAAAAGGGTGACTGTAGGAAACAAATTTGGTTTGTTCATGTGGAGCATACAAGCGAATGAATGTACTGAAATGGGGCCTTATGGTTCAACAATGCTGAAAATAGCACTGACTGAGGCAATTAGACAAAGTAGGTCAATGACTATTGGGAGAGGTCCTCATCAAACTCCTACAAATGGGTGAAGGGTGGTAACAGGACCTGGTCTTTAGCAGCACCATTTTGTTTAACTAAAAATTTGGGTTATATTAAAGTTATGTTTGAACATGTATTCTTTTCTTGCTTAGTTTAAATCAGAATGTCTCAATTCGGTATTTTCTTGCTTGTATTATTGATCTGTCCCTTTGATTTCTGACTGTATATCTTTCTTTTTTTTCGATAAGTGAAGTGTCTGTATATCTTCCACTTATTGTACATCATTACTCATATTAATAGAATTATGTTCTGTGTGTGCATTTACCATTTGTTCCAGTTTTTAAAATGACTTATAACCAAGCTGATAATCTATAAATTAGTAGGATCTTGATGTTTTATAAATTCATCTTCTGTCTTCAGTCTTATTGATACCTCATTTAATTGTTTACTTATATTACTATATCACCTGCTGTAGATGATGGATCCTTTTACTTTGATGAGAAACTTGTTGATGCACGTGAGCATCATGGTCCTCTTTCGACTACATCCGCAGTTATTAGAGGGTTGACAGCATTTGCATCTGTGACTTCTGGAACTATCAATGTCAGTGATAATATACTTATTTTTGCTGGTGCTATTGTTCTGGAGTTCTGTTAGACCATCTGGTGATGCTTCGCTTTTGTGTTTTGCAGCTTTCAGGCAACAAGATATTGGGTTTGGCAAAATTCTTCCTTGGAATTGGAATTCCTGGAAATTCCAAAGACTTCTTCAACCAAATAGACTCGTTGGCTTGCTTGGAAAGCAATAGGCAAGAGCTTGCTTGAAAAGCACCGATAGTGTTTTATTTCTTGCACTTTTTACTAATCATAATCTATGAATTGGTTTCTACCTTAACTACTACTGATCTTAGATTTAATTTGTATGTCTAAACATGTATATGTGTATTGTATTTTATAATCTTTTAATGGTTCTTTTTTTTTTCAGTTCATATTTTTCCTTCATTACGTACTGTTTGGGAAATGAAAACATTTGGATATGGATGACTTTTGATTGTTACTGGAGCTTCACAACATAGTTTGAATATGTGGCAGACATTTACATATTAGTTTGTTACATAAATGTTTTAGACAGGAAGTTACAAAGTGGTCATTTATTCAATTCCAATCTTTTAATCTTTCCTTTTGTGGTTGCAGGGTTTCTGTCCCACTGATTTTGTCACTTCCATCTATGGTGCTTTCATTGACCAAGAAAGACCAGTTAAAGGTGTGTCAACTCCTCTAAATCTCTTAAAAAATCTAGCCCATGAAAAATTGGTTTTTTCATTTTGTACGTATGATTTTCAAGTAGTTGGTGGATTTGTAGGTATCATGCTCTCAATTCTGTCTTATTTGAAAATTATAAGCATGGTGGTACCCTCTAAGCAAGATGGTAGCACACTGAACTGCATGAAAAGAGATCAATTATATATAAATTCAGTTCCAAACTTTGTTGGATTTTAAATGACGGATCTGCACATATGAATCAGTGTAAAATTTACATAGATTTTAATCATATTTTTCTCATGTCATACTTAGATGTAATTAGGCATGTTCGTTGTATACACTTAGGCGATGCCTTTTATATCAATAAAATTTTACTTTTACTTAAAAAAAATAAAATAAAATCTCATGTCATATTTTATTCGACCTGCATCTGTCAGAAATTGTGCATTGCATGCATCCAACTTTTCAACCGTGGTCCTCTTTACAATTACAGCAATAAGTGGCTACTGTTTGTTCTTCTTGTTGATAGAGGTTTTATATTAAACTCAAAATTAAGCTATTTTGTGATTTATAAAAATTTATCAGGTTAAAGTGGATACTGTGCTTGGATCTAGCGCGCCACCTTTAACAGTGAAGCTCATGCAAGCCTTCATTTCTGGTTCAAAGGATTCTTCTGTGATTGAGACCCAGGTAAGAAATGGCTTATTTATTTTTGGCTTATTGTTGGGTGAGATTTGTTCATTTACCTTCATTTGAGTCTTTAGATATCATTTGAGATGTTGACTGTGATTACCTAACTTGGTTTGATGCTTTGTTGTGTGTAATTATAACAAAGGAACTCAGGTTTGACCCAGAAAATGCCGTACATATCTTAGATGTTTTGCCCAAGAGTGTTGATGTTGGAAATTACATCTTTGTTTTTGAGGTAACCTTTTTGTTTTTGGGTTCCAAATACATCAAGATTTACATTACAACTGGTGCTGAGTTCACACACGTTGAACTAAACAGATTGTACTTCATGATTCTGTCGACAAAAAAGTTTATACAACTGGTGGACAAACTCAAGTTCCACTATTTGTTACCGGAGTTATCAAAATTGACAATGCAGAAATTGCAGTTCTTGATAGTGATCTTGGCAGCATAGAAACCCAGAAGAAGTATGTGATGCCCTTTCTACTGTTTTTTGTTATATTATATGAAATAATAATGCTGATTAGTAACTCATTTGCTGGATTCATGCCTTCATAATATCTATCTGGACTTTCTTTTCCATGTTACTTTATTATATCATGCTCTATCCCTTTACATTGAGTTTTGCTTCATGCATATAACTTTAACATGGTGCATCTTCTACGCCATGGATCCATTCAGGCTTGATCTGGCTGGGGAAACTTCTGTTTCATTATCTGCAAACCATCTCCAAAAGCTGAGACTCTCCTTTCAATTAACCACTCCTCGTGGGAAGTTTTTTAAGCCACATCAGGTTTGTTGTTTTTTTTTTTGTCTGCCTTTCGAATGAATTAAATCCAGATTTAGTTGGTTGTGATGTTTGCTGCTTGCAGGTATTCCTCAAGTTGAGGCATGAGACCGAGGTTGAACACATATTTGTGGTGGGGAACTCTGGCAAACAGTTTGAGATAATTCTAGTTAAGTTTCTTGGATTACTTGTTAATTATATTTTATTTATAGCTCATTTCATTAAACGTTCCACACCCATTACATTTGAAAAAAACAAAATAAATAAAAACAAAGCCTTCTGTACCCTCGCCCCTCCCAAAGCATTATGGACTATGGCACAGGTGGTGCAATATGTGGTTGAGATAATTCTAGTTAAGTTTCGTTTTACCTGTTAATTATTATTTCTTTATAGCTAATTTCAATGAAACTTTTACCTCTATTATATATTAAAAAATAAAACCTTCTACCCTCACCTCTCTCTCTCTCTCTCTCTCTCAAAGCATTATGGACTATGGCACAGATGGTGCAATGTGTGGTCTGATACATGATAAATGCAACAAATTTCATTTTCATATTATTTGCCTGCTCACTGAAATGACTAGGCTTTGTTTTCGATATAACTTCACTTTTGTACTGTTTCTGGCAAAATAAACCTCCAATGTCTAGGCAATGAGGATTCCTGTTGCAAACAAGAGTTTTAGGGATGCTCTGGCTACTTCTTGAAGATAATATATTACAAAAACACACATACACACACAGCACACATATACACCCGCACTACGCACATAATTCATATATTATGTTGATTACTAGGATACACCTAAAATTTAAATGTGGAGTACTTGATGCATTTGCAGCACCTCTGTACACTAGGAAAGGGTGCCTAAGAATGCAATAATCTTTAATGTGATATAACTATTTAAGATTGGTTTGGAAATTGTTTATCTTGAAGGGTGCCTGTACTGGCTACTTTTTGGTTCTAGGAAACTGGAAAGCATGTGCCTAGACTCTTTTCAAGTGCCTTTTTTTGGACTAAAACATATATTAAGACTTAGAACTTTGTTTCAAGTTGCATGTAGATATCTCCAGCATCAGGTGGCATGGCTATCAATCAGTGAACCAATTACCCATGATTTTTAAAAACTAGGATTCTTTATTTTGCTCATTGTTGGCAATTTATTTTGCAGGATTTTCTTGGACTGGTTGAGAGGTTTTTCTATCTCTCTGGCCGATATGATATTCAGTTAACTGTTGGTGATGCTGTCATGGTGAGCACTGCATTTCATCCCAAATTCTCTCTTAATATATTTCTGATAGTACAAGCAAATTTATATATTATTTTCCAGGAGAACTCCATTTTGCACGCTGTTGGCCATGTTGAACTAGATCTACCCGAAGCACCTGAGAAGGCACCCCGTCCTCCTGCACGACCTGTTGATCCTTACTCAAGATATGGCCCCAAAGCAGAGATAACCCACATCTTCAGGGCTCCGGAAAAGCGCCCACCGAAGGAACTCTCTCTAGCTTTTCTGGGTCTTACCCTTCTGCCATTTGTTGGATTTTTGATTGGGGTGAGTTTTGCATTAAGAAATCTTCTCATTAAATTGTTTTGTTTGAAATATCGTGTCCACTAAGTTTTTTTGGGCAATTCGCTTCTTGAGCCCTGGATTAAACGAATGGTGTCCAGACACCATATATAGAAACTGGTCTAATACCGACTAGCCTAATGTCGAGTTCTTGTTGCTTAGACATCAAAATTTTTATACAAATAACAACTTGGTAATTCACGATAAGCTCCATGCCTTTGTAAATAATCGTCTTTTAACTGGTTTTGTGTTATTCTCCGGTTGATCTTTTGTTGCTAATGACCTAATGTTCTAATTGCATTTATGTTGTGCATATGATGTCAAGACATTCTCATGCATGATTGTCACTATTTTTGCATCTGTGAGAATGCAGTTCATCTATTTAAGTCCCTTAAGAGTATTCCAAGACATTGATGGATGTATTAAGTTAACCTGCTTTGATGTCTTCAACAGCTATTACGCATCGGAGTGAATCTAAAAAACTTCCCTACTTCGGCGGTACCAGTGACATTTGCCATCCTTTTCCAACTTGGCATTGCAGCAGTTCTTTTGCTATATGTGCTGTTCTGGTTGAAGGTATGTCTTTTACTTTTGTGCTTTGATCAGCTCCTTTTGGGGTTTTGACCTCTGGTTAGCAAGCCTATTTTCTGAATCTTCGGGAAGAATTCTCAAATCATGAAGTGTTGGCATTTTAATGCATTAGTTTTTGTTATTGTCTTTTGTTTTTTTTGTTTCTTTGTTTTGTTTTGTTTTGGTTTTTGTTTTTTGTTTTATGTTCTTACCAAAACGGGCACCACCTAAATATACAGTTTTCTCCTATTTTGAGTTCTTTTAATATGCTTGTGTATTTAATGGTGCCTATTTCGTGTACAGTGGGATCTATTTACAACGTTGAAGACTCTTGGCTTCTTGGGAGCTTTTTTGATGTTTGTGGGTCATAGGACCCTCTCCCATCTAGCCTCAACATCTGCCAAATTGAAATCTGTCTGAAAGAAGAAAGAAATTTTTCCTTCTCTCGAGAGGCAATGAAGAATGTGGGATTTGACGATAAACAGTGGGTGGGATTTCAATCTCAATTTTGTAGGACTTCAATGTTTTTGGGTAAATTATGTTGTGCCTGCCGGTTCCATAAATTTCAGTGAACGCGCTCATAACAATCTAACATATTTAAACCTTAATTAGTGTGTTTCTGACTGCTTCCCACCCTTTTCTTGTGGCTGGAACGTTTCACAACTTTTTCAGCAATTTATGTGTCATACCGTGGCAATGCCATTAACATTCTCACCTGATATTTTCAGCATGTATCTATGGATGCTACTGTTTTTCAGACAGTTAGAGAGGCAGAGGCCTTACGTTTTTTATGATGACCTAATTTTGTGAAAAATACCTATTGGAGATGGTATTTTCGACGGGAATCTCAGGTCAAAGCTCTATCTCAGTGCATACTAGGGGTGAAAACAGATGGGATCGGCGCAGTTTCGGTGTCAAACCAACGCCGCACCGACGTTGTTAGGTTATACTTAGAACCGGTCGAATGGGAAAGAGAAAATCAATATTCTTGGTCTCGACATGTATCAGTGCAATTCTTCGATTTGCTTTCAGCGTCTTTGTGACTGAGGAAGGAAGTTGGGTCGTCTGCCACGAGTCTCTGAAGAAGAGTTGTAGAGGAAAAAACAAAAGAGTAAGGAAGAAGACGGGGAAGAAGAAAAGGGGGATGTTTATTAATCACATTTTGAAACGGCGTTGTTTCACTCATTTAAGTGAAGTGATGTTTTTGTATAGAAAAGAAAAAAAGAAAACTGTCGTCGGCCAATTCAGAGGTTTATCCCTGGTTTGAACCGGTTGATATTGATTTTGATAAAATACTGGTACCCGCCAACTGGTTCCCGGTTGGTTTCAGCCAGTTCCCTGCTCCAGTGGTAGGTCTAAGTCGGCGCCGGCCGGTTTCACCAGTTTTTGTACAGCCCTAGTGAATACCCTTTCCATGAAACTGCCAAGGAATAAAAGCATATAAAAAAAAAAGGGTTTCATGTTTTAGTAAGCTGGGAAGATGACTAAGAAAATGGAGAGATGCCTAACATACAAACTCTTTCAGAATTTCTTCGTAAAGCCAATATCATTATAATACCCTGGGAGCCCCCCTATTTTCCTAATGAAAAAGATTAAAAAAAAAAAAAAAATCCAATTTCCATATACAGAATTAATATAATGTGGGTGAGCACTGTTAGGATCATCTCAGTAGCCCTGCATGACTATGTTCATGCTATTCCAACTCCCCGAGGCTCTCACTTGTAAGCCACATCTTCTTTTGGATCATCAAAACTGTATCATCCTCCTCATCTTGCAACAAGTCTCGGCCTGCATCAGTTGTAGCCACTGCCTCCCAGTGTAACATTTGGAGATACTTCTTTATGAACTCCACCACTGATCGCTTGTCACGGACAATAATGAAACCTTCCGGTCTAAGCATCCGATCCATCTCGATCAATAGGTCCTCGACACTGCAGCCTTTCCTTCCAATATCAGAGAAGACAGTCCAAGCATGAAGTAGATCATAAGTTCGTGGGTAGGTTGAGAAGGTTTCACACCTGTCATTTTCTCCCAAAGGAGTATCAGTATTTAAGTACAATATAAGAAGGCATGAAGTTTGTACTTTGTGATCATGCTTGGGATGAATTTGTCCCAAGTAATGCCAAACGATATTCTAATTGGAATACAATGATTTTTCCTACAGTAAGTTTTAGAAGTCTACATGCCGTCCGTTTTTTTTACCGGCCTAAAGAGCACCACCGGCACCAAGAGAAAAAATTATTCAAAATCTCACAAGGTTATAGTTAATTTTTCAACTACTTTGCAAGTAAGCCATCGTTTTGCAAATTATCCTAGTGATCTTTTGTTTTGTTTGTTACATCAAATCACCATAATGAATTGTTTATTACTTCTCAAAAAGAAAAAAGAAAAAATTATTGAACATACCAGTCGTGAACCATGCCTATCAAGCCTCTATCATACACTATCTTAAGAGTGTTAGGTCCATCTTTTGGCACCACATTCATGACCCATACATCTTTGTCTTTCAGAGCAGCTGCAAATGAACCGATGTTTGCCTTCATGTCCATCAAGTTCCTCAGAGTGTCAGACTTGATCTTCGAGCTCAAAAGAGTCCAGTAATTCTCAACTCTTTGTTGCCAAACTTCCTGTACCACCTCAATTTAGTCATTCACCAAGTTCTTGTGAGTGTGTTTGTCGTTACATGAAACAGATGGAGATTGTGCAAAAACTTACTGTGTCCTTTTCAAACATTTCATTAGAATATCCGAAATCAGCTAGCCGTGGGGGTGGAGTTATTAATCGAGCTGGCCAAGGAGCCAAACTACTTCCTCTTTCTCTCTGGTTGTCTGATTAGATCAACAAACTATTTTGTTAGTAACTTTTCAATTTCCAATCACGATCTCATGAAGTTGGGGAAAATTGATAATGCAGTCCAACAAATAAGACAAGTTTTTAATACTAGTAAATGTTGCTTAGGTATTAGATCAAAACCATAAAATATGATATAAGCTCTAAAGTATAAACTGATCCAAGAGATTCCAGAGTAGTTTATAGATCAGTGTAGTGCAGCAAGCAGCTTCGGTTTGATGTTCATGCACTATGGTACCACAAACACAACATTGGCTTTTCCCTAAGCCTTCCCTCTCCAAAAGAAGTAAACAGCTTGTACTGCACAAACTAAACAAAACTGACCACATGATAATCACTATTGCAATGTCCAAAACTAACTTGAAGAGTATGTAACTAAATATTATTGGTTTTTAGGGGAAAGATACAGAACCCCGCTCAAACTACAGAAACCCCGCTCAAACTACCACTCAATTTGAAACCATCCCCCAAACTATCAATTTTTGCAATCATCCCACAGAGTATCAAAAAATTGTGCATGCATAGTTCTATTAGGTGATGTTTTAGATTAGTGAATGGAAATATGATCAAACTTTAATAATAAATAGCAGTAGCAGTACTGACATTCGGCGTAAGGTGTGATGCAAGCTTCCATATGCATATCCCACACAGCATCTGGGTCATTATCGGATCTGCAGAGGGGAGGTTGGGTCCCATGCTCTCTTTCCATGTAACAATCATTAGTCAGGGGCTTGACCCAAATAACAGTTTGATTCCTTTTAGCAGCTATTTTCCAGCACATGCGTTCCACAAGGCCACTCATTTCTTTCCATATTCTCAGGTCCTCTTCATCCTGTGCATAAGCTTCCGGAGATGAGTAGACAAAATAACCTCCTGGTCTAAGTAACCTATCCAGCTCAAGAAGAAGGATGCCATCCCTTTGAGTCCAATCAATCCTACAGCGGGAACAATGTGCAAGTTCAAAAGATCTACTTGGCCAAGGGAGTCTCTTTGTGCCTAAAACACCAAGATATGCAGGAATTCCTCTCTCTAAGGCAAACTGGATCTGGTTTTGATGAACATCATTTGGTGCTAATGACATCGCAATAATATCAGAGGAAAGCAGGTATCCTCCAAAACTGGCAACTCCACAGCCAACATCAAGGACTGTCCGGATGCTTCCCTTATTGTTTAAATTATTATTTGTAAAGTTGAGCATCTGCCAGTGCAAACCTTGGATTAGTCTTTGCTTTACTCACAGGAAAGAATCCTTAACTTATATGATTGATATTTCCCTCTACGGTGAAAGAGCATTTGACTTACATTAGCAATTGATGCAATGTACTTATCAGCACCATAATGGAAGTGAGTTCCACCTCCAGGAAAGGAAATCTTTTCACCTTTGACAGTCATCCAGTTCTGGTCAGACTTCTCAGTTGCCAGGTGAGTATGAGGTATATTTGCTTTCCATACCTCATCTCTGCTTATTGGCCATTTGATTGGTATCTGTTTCCATAAAGATTAACAGAAAGCTAGCAATGCAATTCTACCCGTATCTAGAGGCCAAACAACATGCAGTTTCTCGATTTCCATTTAACCCAAAAAAAAAAAAACTCAAGCAGGACATCTCACCTTGTACCCTGCTGGAGGAGGAATCAAACAATTATAGCGTCTCTCAGGAAGTGGGCAATGTCTCTCGTAGTGCTCCATCAGGGACAGATCCAGCTTCAACCTAGTCTGGTATATGAGATTTCTGTCTAAGCAAGGAATCAACTCCGACAGTCGATCATCACAAACCTTCAATGTCATATTTAGGAGAAAACAAACTTATAATATTTCAATTTGACATCAGCGTACATGAATCTGCTATAATAAACTCGGGCATGAAAAACTCACTGGAATGCTCTGTATCATGACAGCATCTTCTCCATCTTCACCAGGTTTGAAGGAAGATTCATCAGCATCATCATCCCCACTCCAATAAGAAGAACCAATTTTTTTTAAAGATTTACTGCCATATTCTAAAGCAGATGAACCGTCTTTGCGAGAATACACGTAAAGAAAACCCCAAAAGATCACTAAAGCTAATATCAAAGTAACCAACCGCTTCTTTTGGTTTTCATCAGCTCTTCCCCTCATCATTTTTCTGAACGAAAAACCACCACCGTTCTACAGGGACCGCAACATGCAGAAGCTCAACATCAAATCTATAAAATAGAATTGATTGATTGTCAACAACCCAATACAAATATCCTTACACCAAAAGCACTCTTTATACGTTTCACTGCAGAATTGCCTCAATTTTTTTCGTCACGAGTTTCTCAAAAATGGCACCAAGGTATCTAATTTAGGTACCCTGAAATCAACGCAAAGTAGGTGAGAACTGGAAATGCTCGACAAAACTGCAAATATCAAACCAAAACTGCAACCAGATCAATTATATCCAAGAAACGCTTGTACAGTTGCATTAAAATCGAATGTCACGGAAATCAGGTAACCCCACTAGCAAGTTGTACGCTTCCATGTCCCCACCCCATGTTCTGTGCTGGCTTTCCTTGAAAAAGGCAAAGACCCATATAACCCGATCCCTGTCAGATAATGTCAAATGAAACAAGTACATAAACAATGTTACAACTTACCAAATGAAACAGTAGCAGTACTTTGAAAGCAACTGAGTTATGCGAAACCTGAACCTCTGACTGACACAGTAGTGGCATACATGAAGCAAGAATAGTGAGAGGGAGAGGAAGGGTAAGAAGGTAAGGTAATGCTAAAGGATTGTATCAAACGAAAGGATTGGCACCGACAGTTGCCACTTGCCAGCTTAAAAAGCAGTATTGAAAGAGATTGATGAAAACCCAGCTCAAGAATCTTCGTAGTGATTGACGAGAACCCAGCACGAAAGCTCAATCATCCTTCTTTTTCCCCCAAAAAATGTCGGCAATATTTACAGCTATAAACTTTCAGTTCGCAATTATTGGCTCAGAAATGTCAAAGAGAACACACCAAAGATATATGCTTACCACGTAAATAATTTTGGTCAAGCATGTTGATTATGGTACGCGTCCCACAAGTTAATTTAAATTTAAGTAAATAATTAGTAGATTAATATGTGCTGAGTTTGTGAATAGTGAACGTAAATGCTAATTCAGAGTCGCAGGAGGGACACTTACTCGGGAAAGATGGAGATGGCGACGCATGCATGAGTAAAGGAGAACTTATATGATCTCCATGACCCCATCATTTTTGGAACCAGTCTTCGAGTTCGATTGATACATTAAAAAATTAAAAAATATATATATATAGATATATATTTATATATAGATCGTTGCCAAAGGAAGGATCCTATACAGTTCATCATGCAACCCAGAGAGAAGGCAAAGGAGAAACTGAAGAATGCCTTTTTGCCGTTTTAACGGGTCATAAAATTGCGCATGGTAGAGTGAGCCAAATCAGTATGTAGCTGCTTCAAAGAAGAGAAGAAACAGAAGCGAGGCAAATTGGTCATCATTCTTTGTAAAATGACAGAATGCTAATAGGCATGGGAGTTTTAGCAACATTAGGATCTAACATTAGGGAGGGAGGGAAGGATTTGCCCAGGAAGGCTTTTCAAGTTCCAGAGATTGCCAGTGTGAACACGACATTGACTTGGTTGCCAACTTTTAAAAAAATGAAAGATAATTCCCATTTTATTGCACACTTTAAAATATTGATTTGTTGTTCTATTTGTTAGCACTCTTTAAAATTGTCCAACTGAATGCAGATGGAAATTGTCATCCAGAGTTTCGTATCAAGAAGCAAAAGACGAGGCCGCATTCTCTACCCGAATCCTGTTAGGTAAAGGCCTTGCAATTAGGCCATCCATGACCCAACCCACTGATTCCCCATCATTCTTGACATGGTTGAACTCCCTTTGCACATACTCTAGAGATATTTGCAGCCTCCCCCCAGTTCGACAGTCATGGGAAGCACTTCTTGCTTCAATTGCCATACTTTTCTCTAACCAGTACAAATAATTGACATGGAACAATGCCTTGAGCATGTCATGGGGTAAAGAACTTTCTTTAAGCACTACGCAGAATCTTCCCATTTGCTCAACCAAAATGTAGCCTTCATTTCTATACAGATTCAACAAAGCGAGTAAATCCTCTTTGTTGCTGACAAGATCACTGAGTTTAGATCCGAGCTGCAGCCGGCGCTCAATTTCAGCAGCTGCTTCCTTTGCCTCGGATGATAGGACAACTGGTTGCGCTTTGTACAAAGAATTGAAATTAAGAAACGGAAGAGCTGGGAAAAGGGGTTCCTCATCATTGACTTCTTTGGTTGGAGGAGCTTCGCCACTAAGGAGATATTCACTAAATATCAAACTCGCACGATAAGGATTTAAAGTCCTCAGTTGAATGGATTGATATGACTTCAGATTGCAAAACATGTGAATCCAAGTAACCACACTAAAAGAAGCAAGAGCAAGAGATGTAGAGGAACCAATGGAATTACCCAATGCTATACCAAGCATGATACCAATAGACTTGCTCACCATTCCTTGAGCTTCACCCTTGGCAATTACCTCAGCAAAGTTCCTTTGAGCGGCAAAACCAGCATAGAAGCAGCTCCTGGTAGCAGCCTGGATGAGTGCAGCAGCTGAGCGTCCTGCTCCAGCAGCAGCACCAATGGGAACAAAAAGATGTGGAAAAGCAGGAGTCAGCATCTCCAGTCCGAAGGCAGCATTTTCCAAAAGATCAGCAAACAACCTCCATCCCTTGGGATTAACATCAAAATGCCTCCCGTACTTGGAGAGCATAATTTTGCTGAGATACCCAATTCCATCTTTGAGAACCCAGTTGACAGCAGCAGCAGTAGGGATGGCTCCCTTCCCTAATCCAATGGCATAGAGCAAGGATTGCGTGGCAAGCACGCCGCTGACTTGGCTAGCGATGCCCTGGACTCCTCTCCATAGAGAGTATTCCAAGTAATCATTGGTTACACTGTGGGGAAAACCTTCTGGGAGCATCAAACGCATAAAGAGACCCCTGCAGCACAACCACACCCTCTCTGGGAGGAAGGATTGAGTGAGTCTAATACCAGCTCCAGTATCAGGCTGGGCAACAATGTATGCATCATAACAATTATCAGGGATGAGCTTGGTCCACTCACCTCCCTTTACTTCCCAGACAGACCGTGGCTCCAATGACTCAGACTCCTCCTGAGAGGTAAAAGCGCCAGAAGTAGTAGTTCTTGCGAGAGCAGATTTGGCAAATTGCAAGTGGCCAAAGCAGCATAACATGGACCAGCAGAGTATTAATACCATGAGAAAAGGGTAATGAGACTGTGAAGAATCGTCATGCCACCACCAAGATCCCTCAGAACCGTAAGGATTATTCCAACCACCACTATTGTTGTTGTTGTTGTTGCTGCCGCCGCTGCTGCAGTTGTCACTGCAGCAGCAGCAGCTAACATCACCCAGCAGCAGATGATGGAACAGAGAATGAAATTGAGAAGGGTTGCCCCTGATTTTTTCCAAATTATCAATCTGTTGGCTAATATAAGGAAAACCACGACCACAAGCAATAGCACTAGCCTTGGCAAGAAATGGGAATGGGGATGACTTCAGACTAAGTGACAATACACATGTAGAGAAAAACGGCCATCTAGGTGGCTGAGTTACCAAGGTAGGAGACATCAAATTTCCCGAAAGGCACGTGGCCCTAAAAGCATGGTCCATCTCTCACACTCTATACAGCCACCCTTTGCTGGGTCATTTATCCTCACTCTTTGCTTAAAAAAAACCCTAGAAATCAAGCTCGTAATAAAAGCTCAGCTTTGCAACTTAGGATAGCAATCTCTCCACTTGAGTTTCTTTGATGAAAATGGGGTTATTCTTGCACTCCCTTGCCTTGATTTTTCAAACTTGGCTCTAGAGAATGCAGAACAGTTTTCAGCCCTTAGAACTTCTTAAAGCTTGATTACCTGCACAATGACTTTATAGAGCTTTCATCAATAAATTATTTATTTACATTTTTTACCTCTATACATGCATGTGCAGTATCCTATCATAATGTTTCCAGAAAACGGTAGCACCGGAGTTGGCATGTACTCTCAAAATAATAGAACTAAATTACCTGGATGAGCAGATTGTGTTGCCAGTTTAAGTGGTGATTCTTTCTGTATAAAGAAAAAAAAAATGATAGTCAACAAAGGAGAGCAAAGAGTAGAAAAAAATATTTATGATTCTTAACTAATTTGTTTTCGTACCATATCATTTCACTACAGAACAATCCCTTTAGCCATTTAGAGATACAAAGCCACAATTTCACTTTTTTTTCATACATGTAAGATAAGCTTTGTTAATGATAAAAATGAGAGTTCAACATAAAACATACACCAAGTTAGAGTGGGAGAAGAGAGCAAGAAAGACATATGTGAGCTTCCATCCACGGATAGAGTACGCTGGAGAAGAAAGACTAGCCAAATCAACCATAAACTACATTCAGTAACAAATTTTTCATGCAGCATCCATCCACAAATACTCTCCAAAACCCACCCACCGGAAAACAAATCCCCAGATCATGTAGATTTCAATGAGTATATATCAGGATTCAATGGGGTATAGGACGTGAAGTCTTTTGCATCAATACCAAGCAGATTTAAAAACAACATAAGCAATGCCACAAGAAATCTCAATTACCCTTAGTTTTCAACTAAAACCTCAATTTAATGGCGTGAACACAAGGTGTGTTAATGAATTAAAACCAACTGGTTTTATTATGTCCTAGAGTTTAGCTCTCTGGTATCCAATTCGAGTACTAAATTTTATAACAAATTCAACCTAACAAAAAATATCCATGTCAATGTCCAAGCACCCTGACAGCAATATATTTAGGATAGGTTTGGAAGTTTCATCTTATACAAAATTTTCATCTCATCTTATCTCATCATTACAATTTTTTCAAATCCCTATACAAAATATAATAAACAATTCAACTTTTTCAAATCCTAATACAACTTTTTCAAATCTCAATTTAACTTTTTAAAATCGCAAAACTAAAAAATAATATTTTAAACTTTAAAATAAAACACAAAATTCTCATCTCACCCCCCAAATCTATCCTTGATAGCTTCATTAGTCCTCTCTTGAACTCGCACTAATTAGAAAATATGGTTATGCAACGACCCAAAAAAGGCTCAAGCCACATTTGGGCCATATTACAAAAATACTAGCCAAATGCTACAACTGGAGCCCATGAAATCATTATAAAGAGCAAGAACTTCTCCCTCACAAATAACGTGAGATCTTATTCACCACCTATACTCACTCAATATGGGTTATCAAAATCTCCATCCTTTAAATTCCCAACATCTTTGTCGGGCCTTTCCGTCATAGGTGGCACGATTCAAGTCCCGCATTTCTCATTGACATTCGCTCACATACCATTTGTAATGACCCAAGGAAGATCCAAGCCACATATAGGCCATACTCCAAAAGGACTACTCAAATGGTACAATTGGAGACACTTGAAATCACTTTAAAGAGCACGAACTTCTCCCTCCCAAGTAATGTGAGATCCCATTCACCATATGCTCACTCAATATGGGGTATTACAGATTATGAACCTAAAATTGATAAGAATAGTCAGACGTTTTACTTCACAGATTATGAACCTAAAATTGATAAGAAAAGTCGGAAGTTTTACTCATCCATCTCCATTCTTAAAAACTAATGAATTGACACCTAATGTGGATATATCAGACATATCCCAAAACCAACCTGGCAACCCCCCAATCCAGAACTTCATTAATGAGAATGCACAAATTTATTCTTTAACAAAATTACAACCTGACCTGGTTCTAACACGCCTCAACCAGTTCTATTTATTATTAAGATGAGCTTTCGAAAAAAAAAATCACATTTTTCATCACCGAACAAAGATTTTCGACTGCATTAGTACTCCATTACGCTGACACTTAGCACTGCATTGTAAATACACATGACCTACAGCACCATTTAAATATAGAATTGTTAGCCTACTTGCGTTAAATTTAAACTAGCTAGTAAGAAAATAAAACAAGAAAAATAAAGCACCATCCACAAATGCCAACCAGCACATATATGACAGGAAATACATTGATTCCTTTCACTGCATTAAATAAATATTTTCTGAAGATGGAGGGGGGGGGGGGGGGGGTTCACATGTGTGCATGTACACTCGACACCCACAAACACCTACAAGATTAAACGGACACAACGCCGTTCAAAACTGGATACAAAGCAAAACCTTAGTAGTATAGACTTTGTCGCCATACTCGTTTATGTAAAACTGGAGATACATTTTCACCAGTCGTTCTATCCACTGAAATCCCACATAAAATGCCAAACTCAAACACCTAAAAGCGGATATAAAACCAACAGAATCGTAACAAGAAGAATCAAGTACCTGCTTGGCCCAACAGAGTCTTCGTGCTAGGGTTTAACACAGGGAATTCGTGAAGAAGATGGACAATGGCCAGGGCTTTAACGGTCCTCCCAATTTGTTTCTGTTCCAAAGAAACCCTTGGTTTCTTTTTTATTTACTGTTCTCGAGGCCCAAACCATTATTCCCCCACCCAAGCCCATCCCGGTTCAGGGCTTTAACTTCCCTGAATTGATGGAAAATGATATCTAACTCTACCGTTTCGTTTGGTTATACAAATTTTTTCATTTTATCTTATTTTATTTAATTATTATAATTTTTTAAAATTTTTTTATAAATTTTTAAAAAAATTATATTAAAAAATTATATTTTAATAATATTTTATTTAACTTTCATCTTATCCATATAACCAAACGATACCTAAAAATATATTATTTCATAACTAAATTTTATTGGTTTTAATAAGGAAATTTTGTATTTTCCTCAATAAAAACTAATTTCCAAATAAGATCTCTTTTAAGGAAATCCTAAATTATGAAAAGATGACAACTTTTTTTTTTAATTTGATCAAATCTAAGTGTCAAATAATATGCTCCTTATTTTTATTAAGGATCCCATTATTTTATAGTATATTGTGTAGTTAAAAGCAGTGTGTACACAGCTAATTGAAAGTATTATATCATTTATATTTTAAAAAATGACTAATAATTACTAATTTCAATTAATAATATTTCTCTTAACAAAAAATTTTACACTACACACTTCAACGTAATCAACGTGTAGTTTTTTATTTTTACTTTTCTATCTTAATGGTTGAATATGTGAGTGTTTAAATAGATAACAAAAATAACAAATCACGTATTAGTTAAGTGGATGTGTGTAGGGTAAAGCTTCCTTATAGCATTTCCCTTTACTTAATGTATTTAACCTAAAAAACTAAAACCTTAAATATCTAAATCATGTATTTTTTTTTTCTTGTTCAATAAGGTCCCATTCGGTTTTATAAATGGTCTCAATCCATCTCATATCATCTCAACTCAACATCCAAACAGAATTTAAACACAAATATTTTTCAATTTCAAATTTTTAACTTTTTTATCTAATCATTATAATTTTTCTCAACTTCCAAACAAAACACAAAAAATAATTTAATTTTTTAAAATCTCAAAACAAAATCAATATTAAAAAATGATATTATAATAATATTTTAACTTTATAAATTATAATATTTTAAGAAATGATATTTGCAGTCGTGGAAACACGCAATCCATTTAAAAAAAGTAAATAAATACAGAATCTATATGAAAAATAATTATTTTTTTAATAATGGGTCTCACTATTATTCAAAAAGATTGTGTTGTGATTATATATTTCACGATTGTTTCTAATATTATTTTAATATTTTTATTTAACTTTTTTATTTCTTATTTTTCAAAATTTAATAAAATATTTTAATTCAAACTGTTTTTTTACCATTTACGTATTTTTCATGCCAATTCATATATATGATAGAGGACTGAGTCATTAAATTAAGTAGAGATTTTGTAGGTAGTTACGCAGTTCATATGAAATGTGATGATATATTTTGTTAAAAATTGAATAAAATATTATTATAATATAATTTTTTAATATAATTTTTATTTTTAAATTTAAAAAAATTAAATTATTTATTATATTTTATATAAAAGTTTAAAAAATTTATAATAATTATATAATATAGAATGACATAAAATAATTTGATTTAACGCAGATGCAGCCTTGTTTAGTTGGTGGCGGTTCTTTCTCCTTCCTACGCAGATATCCATTTTCAAAACATTAAAAAAAAAAAAAAATGCTTTGCCTTTTTCCTCCTAATGACAGTTGACCTTTCAAACACTCTCTTCAAACCCACGTCTCTCTCTCTCTCTCTCTCTCTCTCCCCTATCTGTCTCTCTCTCTCATTTGATTTTGATATACCTTCTTCCTCCACGCCTTCTGCTGCCCCCCACCCCCCAATTTCCTTTGCTTTCTCATCCTATATTCTTCCCCCAAAAGTGAAAATTACCCACATTCTCAATTCCCAGAAGAAACTCGAAAGAATTATGTCGTTTAACCAGCTGGAGGAGGAGGACGATGAGGCCGCCTTGGAGCAGACCCTTTTGGTGGTCCGGGAGGTGGCCGTCTACAAAATTCCGCCCCGGACCACCTCCGGCGGTTATAAGTGTGGCGATTGGCTCCAGTCCGACAAGATCTGGTCGGGTCGCCTTCGGGTCGTTTCCTGCAAGGCCCGCTGCGAGATCCGGCTCGAGGACCCGGCATCGGGGGACCTCTTCGCCGCCTGCTTCGTCTTACCCGGCCAGCCCCGTGAGAGCTCCGTCGAGACCGTCCTCGACTCGTCACGCTACTTCGTCCTCAAGATCGAGGACGGCCGGGGCAAGCACGCCTTCGTGGGGCTCGGCTTCGCGGAGCGCAACGAGGCTTTCGACTTCAACGTGGCGCTCTCCGACCACGACAAGTACGTCCGGAGAGAGCACGAAAAGAACGAGAGTGGGGAGGCCACTGACGATACCCACATCGATATCCATCCCGCCGTTAATCATAGATTGAAGGTATGATTTTGTTGAATAGAAACAGAGAAATTGTTGTTAAAAAAATTCTATTTTTTTTATTTTGTTTTGTTTGCTTAGTTTGATGCAAAATTGAATGCGGTATTTGGTATGTGTTGTTAATTTGTGAGAAAATTTTCATTTTGGGTGTAGATGAATGTGCAGTTTGTGCAATCGATGTCTGTAATTTTCGAAGAGTAGTGGTGTTGTTTATCTTTGTACAGTTGAATGTGTTGGACTGGAATCACGTTTGATTTTGTAAAATGAGTGTAGTGCATTTGTGTGAATTTTATGTTTTGAATAGGAGAGTGCTTATTAATTATTACCTATCAAAAAAATGAGTGATTATTAGTTATTATTGGCATAGACTTTGATACACTGAGGGCGGCGATCTTTCTTCAACCTGCCTTTGTGCGACCTCTCGAGGGCTTAAATTTTTTCTCCGGTTCTATTTCTGGTTGGAATTGACTTAAACATGCTTTTATTATAGGAAGGAGAAACAATCCGGATAAATGTGAAGCCCAAACCAACTAGTGGAACTGGTATGCTTTCAGCGGCTGGTCTGACAGGGGGGCTTTCTGGAACTGGAAAGCCTAAAGCTTTGAGCCTTGCCCCACCACCCACTGGGGTGGGAAAAATTAGGTCTCCACTCCCTCCTCCTCCCAATGATGCTGCTGCTGCTCGGATGACCTCTGCCAGTCACCACGGGGTCGATCTCAAGGAATCTAAGGAAAATGTGAGGCATTCTAATGATCCTTTGTCAGACCTTTCTCCACTCGAGGTTTGCCCTTGACCCTTCATCCTCATTATCTCCCTCGTGATTCACATTTTATGAGAACCTGAAAACTCAATGTGTTGTAACTGCCCTGAAATGCAGAATCTGGCATTTCCATATTAAAAAGAATGACATGCTTTCTCTTCCCTAATGCATAGGTAGGAAATCTTTAGTTTAGTTTGCAGAAAGAGGCATGGTGGTCTTCTTATGGCTGACTATTTCTGTTCTCTGCTATTGACTGCATGTATCATTTTTGCCTAATTAAAGCTAAAAACATGAGATGGCCTGCATTAAGTGCCAAATTTGTAGAAGATTTTAGCAAATGTCACTCTGTAATAAGAAAGATTGATATGGATTTCATTTACAAAATGTTTGCCAGGTTGACATAGCAAATGAATTGATCATGTAAGGATCCCTGAAAAAATGATTTGCTAACTGCTCAGGCTCCTGTTTAATCTTGTTACATGATGTGCCCGAGTAGTTTATCTTGGATATTACAATTCTTTGAGGGATCATTGATATGTGCTTATCATATGGTCACCAGTTTTTATGTTTATCCAAAGACATTGTTATAAACTTCGTTGCTGGTCCAAAACTTGAGGTGCTGATCTCATCTGGTAGAAATCACATGGACTATAAATTTCGATATACTATTTTCTACTACAAAAAACTTATCTCCATGCCTGCTTGTGTTCACTTGGTTGATAGACTTCCCAGACAGAAAGCATACCGTTCCTAAATAATCTCTTGCTCTACTAAACCTCACCTTTTTTAACTAATATATGTAGTAAATTTGTATACCAAGTGATTGATTTCAATCTGTGTTTAAATGTGAACGTTATGTTCATAGCACATTGCTTGTTGGGATTTGCAGAGAAATCTTCCCTCAGCAACTGGATCAGGATCGACGAAGACGGCAGCATCGGGATGGGCAGCTTTTTGATTGTGTGAGCATTTATTAATTGTGATTGAGATCCTTGTTTGATATCTTTTGGGAAAAAAAAAGTAACAAAAGAAAATGAGAATGAAAAAAGAAAGTAAATATATCTGGAAAATAATGTTCCCTGGAATATACCTATAACCTATGTATGCTTCTTTTGTCCCACTTGAACCTATAAGATATTAGTTATATAACAAAGGCTTATTTTTCTTTTCTATGCTTGGCTTGCGGACACAATGTTTTTGAATGTGGCATGGCTGACTATCTATCTAAATTGGGTGAGCTCAGATAGTTCTCATTTTGTCGTATTTTTTAACAGTATGTCTAGGACTAGAAAGGCACAACTAATGCTGTTAAACAGTAAAACAGTCAATGCAAATATCATTTTGACAAACAGTAACTAAGATTTAATGAAACGAGCAATGGACTGGCCATTGGCCAATGATAGTGGCTAATTCCTTCCCTTTACAAACTTCACAGTTTCCGAATTGTAGCGATGCTAACAGTGGATGCTAATAGGATCCACCTTGCCCTACTTTCTCGTACAGAGCTGGTTTTGGATTGAGCAAACAGTGGTATCTGTTTTTGCGCGCATAAATGGGTTTTGTTAATCAGAAATTAATATATGATAATGATAATGGGATTCCTTAACATAAAAATAAATAAATTTCATGGAAACTGGTCGACGAATCAATGCATATACAAAACTGTCTGATTCGCAAAGAAAGAAAAAAAGAAGGCAATGTTGCCTGTATCTGATACGTCCCAGCAATGTTACATGTCAAACAAAGCATATTGCTCCTAATCCTTTTTTAAGAGAATTTATGATCTAATTCTGCTCATTGTCTTCCAGAAACAAAATAAAATTAAAAAAAAAAAAACCAAAACCTTTAAGCTTTGCAATTTAATACTGTACAGTAAAAGGATGTTCGTTGGTTGGAATCAGAAAGGGCAAAAAAAAACTATAAAGGAGGCTTGGCTTCTTGTCACCTTCGCGACTAAGCGGTTGAATATGGGCTCCAGATCCTTGATGAATAGTTGAAGTCAAAACAAGGCATGCACAGGGATTACCAGTGGTTGACGATGTTATTGTTCTTGATACTCTGGCTTTAGAACCCAACATGATTCATTCAGGTCTTTCACCAGTGTTGCTATTTCCTTCAAAAGATTCTTAAACAAAGGCAGATCCTCCGTAGGTATCCTGTCTTTAAAGTGCTGCACTATGCTGGCTGAAGTGGTACTTCCGCCTCTTTGCTGTATAAATGTACAGATCTGACGTATCAATACTTCAGGTTGTACTCCAGCTATGTTCTTCGATGATCTAGATGGCCCAGCATCGATAGATCTTGCCTGGTTACGAGAACTTGAAGCCAATCCTTGCTGATTTTCAAGTCCAGCACCAACAGCTCTTTCTTGGTTATTTCGGATTCTAGCCAATAATTCAGCTGAAGATAGTGCCTTCCCAGCAGATGCCCCAGCGGCAATGCCATTTACATTACTAATTCCATTACTGGAGAATTCATTTGACTGCTGAGTACTATTTGCCAACTTAGAGTTCACAGTTGAACCAAACTTCTGGCGCACAGATGATGGTGCACCAGCAGTCCCAGATTTCCCAGTCCATGTTGGGACAGATATACTGTCCCGACTTCGGAGCATTCGTGACTGGCGTAATGCTTCTGCAGCTCTTTGTGCAACTTGGGAAGCTTGCTCCTCAAGCCTCATCTTCTCCTCATCGTGGGCATTCATGATCATATCATGGTTCATAGCACTCTGTAAATAGTGGGAGGCACAAAAGAGAACTGACTCTGTTCAGAAAAATTAACGGTCTAATGGAGCAATGCGGTATCTAATATAAACAGTTAATTAATGCCTTCTGATGAAAAAGTGGCTTGCACCAAAATCAGCTTTGAGTATAGGTAACCACATCAAAATCTAAGTTCTTTTGTGACACTCGGAGAATTGTGACAAGGCTTCCCTTATCACTACATATTAGCTTTCCTGCTTTACCCTATGCAACCAGACAAACATTCAGGAAGAAAAAGAACTTTCATTTACAACTAATGTTAATGACATCAAATAAAGGTAAGGGAACACAAGATAACAATACTGGCAGTGGATAAAGGGGATTGTAGGCAAGAATATTGAGTAAACTTACATGTATCCCATGGCCATCAAAAAGACTCTTTAAAATGTTTGCTTCTTCATCTACATCACCATCACTGTTATCAGCTTTTTCTTCTCCTTTACTACCGGAAGTTGCAATGTCTGATTTGTCACCAATTTCAGGTGCAACAACATCAGCATGTCGTGCAGAAACTTTAAGAGGTTTATGCTCATCCTGCTTATCTTTCCGAGACCCAACAACATTTACATCTTCAGAAAGCTGACTGAAAATATTAGATGTTTCAGTTGATCCACCCTCTCCGCCATCATTCAATGTGAAGAGATCCTTCATATCTCGAGATTTAAAGAACCTTCTCTGTTGTGGGTTCTTCAAAATCTTATTGGTTAGAAAATGTTTATAAATCTGTCGGTGGTACACCTTCTCCTCTATAGTCCCGCGTGTGATCAATCTATATACTGTTACATCCCGTTTCTGACCAATACGCCATGCACGCTCCCTAGCCTGTTAAAGCAAAACCGAACTTGCTGTCAGCTGTAAGTATTCCATTATCTTAAATATTCTTGAAGTGGAATGAATTTTATGAAAACAGAGGAGAACAAAAACAAGGGAAAAGGGAAAAGGGGGGGGAGGGAAAGAATCAAACAGAAAAGATACCTGCATGTCAGTTGAAGGGTTCCAGTCAGGGTCGTAGATAATCACCCGGTCTGCACCAGTTAAATTTGTGCCCAAACCACCAACTTTGGTTGTCAAAATAAAGATAAAGACATCATTTGAATTATTAAATTCATCTATTAAGGCCATTCTCTGTTTTATGGGAGTAAGACCATCCATTCTCCTGTAGCTATAGCCAGCAGCAACCAAGAAATTCTGAAGAATATCAAGCATTTGTTGAGTTTGTGCAAAAAGAAGAACCCGATGGTCTTGTTCCTTCCAAACCTTCAGCACTTGTTCAACAACTTTCATTTTGCCGCTGCGTTCAGGATTCCCATAGTCTGGATTATGGGACGAGTGCTCCCTCTCAAGAAGATCAGGGTGGTTGCAAATCTTACGCATGACATCAATTCCATAAAGAGAATTTCTATTCCCATCTAAAATCTGTTCCACCTCAGTGCTAGCCAGGAAAGCTCGATACACGGACCGTTGCTCTGCAGTGAGGCTGCAAAAGAGGACATGTTCGGTCTTCTTTGGAAGGTGGGCATTCACATCGGCCTTCATACGTCGAAGGAGATAAGGCATGATCAAGTCCCGCAGGACCACAGCACACCTGCATGGTGACAAAATACAACTCAAAAACTGATGCAAGGAAAAAATTGAAACTCATAAATTCAAGAAATCCAACTTGACAAAGTGAATATATAAATATTTTTTGATGTTGGGGAGCCTCTCCAAAGCAGGGCCCTTCGGACCCACCCTTGTAGAGTAAACTCCGGTCCTGTGCACCGCACTCTCAGAAGTTTCCCTACACAAAACTGGTTATATCGCTGGCTTTTCACCAGGGGGTGTGGCCTCTAGAGATTGTTTGCACCCAAGGGGATTTGAACCTTGGACCTGGGAGAGCATACCCCAAATCCAAGGCATTTACCACTTGAGCCAACCCCTAGGGGTTAACTTGACAAAGTGAATATTGAATTCATTATCTTCCTGCTCACACCTCCCTCTCTCTGCAAGAGCATCTTTCAACATTCAAGACTTACTTGAAATAACTCAAGATGAAAGAAGCCAGGTTTCAATGAGGATGTACATGGTAAAAAAAATTTAAAAATCCAGACCCTTATAAAAATGATCAGAAGTATCACAAAGGCTACCTGTAAGCTGTGGATACTTGTAATGGTGAAGCATTAGCATAACCACCAACAGATATGGGAACTGCAAACTCTGCCTCAAATACAGGTAAGACACCAAGCTTCCCAGGGAAAACAAAATCAAATAGAGACCAGAGTTCAGTCAGCTTGTTCTGAATTGGTGCACCAGTCATTATAATGCGATGAACAGTCTGTAGCTGCTTGCAAACTAGAGTAACTTCAGCATTAGGATTCCGAATACGGTGTCCTTCATCCAGAACTGCATAACCCCATCCAATATCAAGCAATTTTTCCCCTAATATGCGCAGTTGCTCATAAGTGGTGATAAGCAACCCAGATTCTGATTGTAAAACACGGTTTATCAAGGAATCCCATTTTCCATTGCTCCTAGATGAGATGTGCCCCTCCTGTTCACTTTCAAATGAACCTTCACTTTCATAATCACTATCATAAGACTTGGCTTCCTTCTTCCTATTAACAGGATCCTGCGCAGAATCATGTAGCATCTCCACATGAAAGTTTGGGTACCATTTTTGTGCTTCCCTTTTCCACTGTCGCAATAGTGTAACAGGGCAGACAATAATTGTCGGTTTGTACATATTACTGAAATGCAGTGCACCGAGAAAAGCTAAGACTTGGATAGTCTTACCAAGACCCATCTCATCTCCAATAATCCCACCTGCTCTTTGGCAATGTAATTCCCACAACCACTGCACTCCCACTTTTTGATAGTCAAAAAGTGCAGAAAAGATGTTTTCTGGTATTTTTAGCCCGCCTTCTAGTGTTACATAAGGAGGTTCATGATCATCCACATTGATAACATCCTCTGGCTTTTCATCTTCACAACTGGAAGTCACCACATCTCTTACATCTTCTGCAAGAAAAATAACAAGGTTGGTATGAAGATTCAAAGAATGATTTAGGGCATGTTTGGATAATGAAATGAGATGAGAATTCTGTTAATAGTACTGAAATGGTTTGTGAATAGTAGTGAAATTGTTTGAGTTAAGATGTTTTATTGGGTTTTGGAAAATGAGAGAAAAAGTTGAATAAAAATATTATAAAGTTAAAATATTGTTTGAATATAAATTTTAATATTATTTTTGTTTTGAAATTTGAAAAAATTGTATTGTTTTTGTGTTTTGTTTGGAAATTTGGAAAAGTTGAGATGATTAGATAATGATTAGATGAAAAACTTGAAGATTTGAAATTGAAATGTTTGGTGTTTGAATGATGTTTGAGAATGAAATTATTAAAAGTTTTGAGATGAACTTGGGAACGTTCATGTGGGAACATGGCCTTAGGATATATGGGAACGTGGGAAACAATATATTATTACAAGATCCCAGTTCTGATAAACTTGTCGGTTAAAAAAAAGGGTGTTTCCACATGGCCATATGCATGTGCTGGTAACGAAAATATGAGGGCAAGGATTCCATGCAGGTATGATTGTGTGCATGTTTCCTGCATACAATTTATACGAGGGAAGGCAGTTGAAGGTTTTAAAAAAAGGTTTGGTATGTTGATCACAGTCATTCCTTAAACTTTTTTTTGGAAGAAACAGTAATACTTGGACTCATCGTGGGACAAAAGAATCATTGAACGTATGATAAACAAAATACAGACTGACATAAAATGGACTGATCTAAAGGCAGGTCGCCGGAGTATACATGTTGACAAGCCACATGATTTAATTCTAATGTGTTAGGAACCCAACTGAGAAGGCATCGTTCCTGGAGATCTGTATGTTGCCGTTTAGTAATTAGGGGATTGACCAGTCATTTATGAGCTTCTTTTATTTAGCTGTTGTTTTTCTAGTAAATGTATAAAACGCAACATTTGGATGTTATAACCAAACAGTACGTTTTGGTGCCTGTTATCCTGCTAGTGCATAGGCCTGTTACTTTATCAATTACAAGAGTTAGTTACAAAGAAATGCCAATATGGCGCAGAAAGGGGGAAAGGGTGAGGGGTGGAGAATTGTCTAAACGGCTTGTTATTTCATTTTGGAGGAATTGGGAGCCTCGAACTTCCCAAGGCGTAGCCATTTTTATCTTCTTCAGTGTTCATCGTATTGTTATATTCATCTAGTATTATCTTTTCATTGTTCTTAATATCCTTTATTTTCTATATTAATGTTTCCTTCACTGGAGGGTTCATTACATAATGACCAGACAAGGTGCAACACCAACACAATGCACGTCATCAACAAGTTCCTACCATGACATTACACCCTATTCAGAAAAAGCTACACTGAAATAGGCCTAGGTAAAAATATCAACTAAAGGAAAACCCAAGCACCTATGTGTTAGTTCGCAAACAATAACCCAAGATGCTCATTCTCAGCTACAACTAAGCCCAGAGAACCAACTTATATCTAAAGCAAAGAGATGTGAAACATACCAGATTCTTCCAAATGCTTTTCTTCCTGAGAAACGAGCTTTGTCCACTTCCTGTCAGGCTGAGGCCGTTTCTTTTTCCTTTTTCTTTGTGATTCTCTATTCTTTTCTACCTCTCGTTCGGCAGATTCAGGAAGTTTCAAAGGTGTTTTGAGCCTTTGAAAAGGGTGAGTGGGTGCATCAAGCTTTGGCAAAGCTTCTGGATCGAGGAGCTTGGTTGCTGAACGAGCTTGAGCAGCCACTGACATTGCCTGTACAGCTCTGGCAACACTGGAAGCAACAAGATCATCACTCTCGTCTTCCTTGTTAGGTACATGGTGACTATTAGATGACCCTGGTTGTTGAAGGCGACGCTCAAAGCCCTTCAACTTATGAAACGGAGTTAAAATTCCTTTCCGAATGAATTCATCCCTTTCCTAAAATGTAAACAAGGTAAAATCAGTTCTTACCATTTCTCAATCTTCCATTGAAAACAAAAAAAGAAAACATCATAATCCTGCAATCCTATCCTTTTCATTCTGTTACAAATCTCATCAAGTACAGTGCTGAGCAGAACTTTAAGACCATGTTTAAACTTACTGTTTCCACAAACCCAGCAGATGCTGCATCCAGAATTGCATCAAAACCAGAATCCTCTTCAAATTTGACTATCTTCTGTCTCTTTTCTACCTTTTTTCCTGACTTCTTAACATCTTTTAGCTTCCTCTTATGTCTTGGCTCCTCCTTGACCAGATCTCGCAAGGCTTTGTCTTGTTCAACACCTTTGGAGGAGTTGTCCTTGCGCAAATTTGAAAGTTTTTTCTCAAGCTGTGCCTTGGTTTTCTTGAGGCTTCTTAGCCGATCAGTTGCCAAGGCATGCTGGAGGTCTAAGTCGTTAGGGGAAACTTGACCACCATCCTCTTGATTTCCTAGCTCCCTACCGTCATTACCATCATAAGCATTGTCATCGTTACTTGAAACATTCTTGGACTGTTCGACAGTGGATGCAACAGCATCTATTTCAAACTCTACTGCCCTCAATTTATGGTACAGTTTCGCTTGGCTAGTGGATGACGGGTCAATACTCCCTGACTTCTCAGGAAGTTCCTCCTCCGTGCTCCCTCCACCTTCACCACTGTTCTCATCATTCCTTGCAGCCTGCTATTTAAGAATAGCTATTGTCAGATTCCCCCATTTCAATTGACTAATTCATATTTATGATTGAAATTTTCCACGCAATTTTCATGTTCCCTAAAGTGCTCATCAATGTTTTTCAATACTAACACAACGAACAAAATTTACACATTCCACTAATTTTAGTTTAAGAGTCTAGGCTGATACCCCAGCTAATATGTCACGCTCGATATCTTCAGGATTCGCGGATGTTATTCCCAAACTGCTGAGCAGAATTCTATCCTCGTCTTCCTCCATATAAATGGCACCAGTCGCTCATCCACTCAAATCTCATGAGCAGACAACAAAACGCCCACCTACCAAAAAAGAAAAAACAAACGTTATTTTCGTTGTACATCAGCATCTTCAATCAGGTATTGATATTTGTTAACACGTTCTCCCTCCAGTAAACTGTGCATGTTCTTTACTTCTCGAACCAACACATTGAAACCATATGGGCATTCACTCCGTCCTCAAATATACAATTACATATCGTGCATTTGGGATAACAATTTTGAAAGGCAATATTCAGAAAGTACAAGGAGCATGGCCCAAAACCTCAACCTCCCCCCCCCCCCCCCCCCCAACAGAAGATGGAAAATTCAATCTGTAGAAACCCTAGATTCAAGGGGCCGATGAAAAAATTCACCTCCTCCCAGTCCCGCGACGACTTCGACGTCGCGCCAATTCTCCTCTCTGAAAACAGTAAATTCTATAGCAAAGTACGTATATATAAACACCGTGTGGCTTCTTCCGCAAGATTTAAGAGTCGCCAGAGAGGGTAACTCCAGTCCCCAGACAATCCTTTCTTCCTCTTTTTTAATCACTTTTTTTTTTTTTTTTGGTACAAATTTGACGACCCACAGTTTAAAAATGACAACATTAAATACTCCCACAAAATTCTTATTATTATTCGTAGCTCAAAAAACATTCTTATTATTTGAAAATATTAGAAAGGTTATAAGTTGAGATGAATTGAAATTATATGAAATTTTAGATTTATTTGGATATAGAAACGATTTTATTATTATTATTTTTTTAAATTTTTATATAAAATATAATAAATAATTTAATTTTTTTAAATTTAAAAATAATAATAATATTAAAAAATAATATTCTAACAATATCTTATTTAATTTTCATCTAAAATTATTTCATCTCACTATTTAAATAAGATTTTAATAAAATATAATTAAAATATTATTTTTTTAAATGATTATTATTATAAAAATCTAAACGGCCTAAATATTTTCAATCTTGTCATTTGTTAGTTATTCAGTTCTAGTTAAAAAAAATATTTAAATTTTTTATTTTTTTAATCAAAATAATTATAATTATAGCTTTTATAGGAAAAAAAATCTTAAAAAAACTTTTATGAGTAGGAAATTATTGATATACGAAATGTTTAGTATTAAAACTTTATTTTTTATTTTATCACGATGGATGTTTGCAACCACAAACAGACAATGAGAACATAGTTGACGTGGCTTTCTGTTTTTTCGCCGCGTGTAGGCCATTGGTGCGGCCGAGTCCCAACTACTAATATTTACAACAACAAACCAAACGATCATACGCGTTCGCGCCTCATTGGCCATTTGGCTAGAACTGGTTTGCATCGAGTTACTATAAAACGGCCGGAAACCACACCATCAGCGCTGTACTACTTCTTCGCAGAGCCAAAAATGGCGGATAAAGAAACTTCGAAGCCGATAGTAGAAGAAGAGGAAAATGAGGATTTGAACAGTATCAGAGTCTGCGGCATGCAGTTTGCGTATGAAGGGGAACCACCGCTTTTCGCCGACTTCAACCTTCAGATCCCCCCCGGATCTCGATGTCTTCTCGTTGGCGCTAACGGATCTGGTTAAACAAAATCCACACTCTCTTAACCCCTCTGATCTCTAGTTTTCTCCTTTAGTACCGTTCTTTTTTTTCTAATTCATTTCATTGGTTAAATGTTTTCCTGGAAAGAAGTAAATCTAAAATATCCATGGAGTTTAGTGTGTGAAATTTTCACTAGTTGGTTTATTATTTCTGAAAGACTTGTTAAAAAAATATTTCTGAAAGAATTTGTAGTTCTTTGAATCCATTTCCTGAAAGAATCTGTTGTTCTCTGAATCCAATTTATGTCGAGTTATTTGCCACATGACCTTTTAATATTCTGGAAAATAACAAAATTAAAATACGCGGACATAATGGTAATGGGTGACATAGCCTGAAACGAAAATTGTGCTTTCTATGATATCTCTTCGATAAAACGTGAGATTATATACGTGTGAATGTGCGAACGAGTGGTTGGTCATGTTGTAAGGAAAAGTTGTGTGAAAAAAAAAATTGTGAGACTAATGCATTGCTCATTTTGTGCAGGGAAGACCACTTTGCTGAAGATTCTTGCTGGTAAGCACATGGTTGGAGGAAGAGATGTGGTGCGTGTGCTGAACAATTCGGCTTTTCATGACACTAAGTTGGTGTGTAGTGGTGACTTGGCATATTTGGGAGGATCTTGGAGTAAAACCGTTGGCTCCGCTGTGAGTTCTTAAATTCTATATCAATAGAATTTGTTTTTTAAGACTGATCGTCGTATAAAATTGCATTGATAAAGATAAAGAGCTTATGGTGAAGTGCCCCTTGATTGAATTAAAGCATGTCGAAATTCACAACTATGCGAATCTTATATTTGATAAACATTGGAAACATTCAGGGTGAGATTCCACTTCAGGGTGATTTTTCTGCAGAACATATGATATTTGGAGGTGCGTAATAAGTTGCACACTACATGTTTTCATATATTAATTGCTGATTTTCTTTTAGCTGAGTTTTCATATATTGCTGATAATCAAATGATATACCCACCCCTTATGGGATGAATAAATAAATACAGGAAAACCTCTGCTGCTGGCCTTAAAATCCTTTATTTATTATAAGCACGCATGTGTTTGTGTATATAAAGATGATGGACAGTCCTAATTCGCATTCTTTCTTCAATAATTTTTTTTTCTTGTTGGTATTTAGAAAAACTGAGATTATACAGAAATTCTCTTTTGGCAGTTGAAGGGGTTGATCCTGATAGGAGGCTCAATTTAATTGAGCTACTTGATATTGATCTGCAATGGCGAATGCATAAGGTATCTGATGGGCAGAGGCGTCGAGTCCAAATATGCATGGGTCTTCTTCATCCTTTCAAGGTATCATGGAATGATAAATCTGAGACTTGTTACTGATCACACTCGTTCGATTATGCAAATGCAAATCCAATGGCGTGTTTGGTTGATAGAATCTCAAAATGTGTTGTATTGGATTATGTAAATGTAAAAGGGGATGGTTTTTTGCTACAGTAAGTTAGATCTCGTTTGTTTTCACAACCATTCTCATCTCATCTAATCATTATAAATTTTTCAAATTCCCACACAAAATAAAATAAACAATTCAACTTTTTCAAATTTCAAAATAAAAATAATATTAAAAAAATATATTTTAACAATATATTATTTAATTTTCAACTTTTATCTCAACTTATCTCATCTCATCTGTGAAAACAAACTAGACGTGTTATGGGTCAAATTTGATAGTTACTGTAGCATGGCCAAAAGTAATAAAAAATATTTTCTTCCTTACTTCCTACCATCATTGTTATAATTTTTAATGTCTACTTCCTACCAGAGTGCTCTTTTAGGGTTCTACCATCATTGTTACAATTTTTCTTTTTCTTTTTTTATCATTGTTGGAACTCAGATTGATGTTTACTTGCTTTTTTTTCCCAAAGTGATTTTAAGCATGCATAGTTTCTTTCTTAATATCTCGTTGAATTGCATGGTCTTCGACCTCTACATGATGGCTGTATCATATTGCATTTGGTTCTATCTCTGATGAACATTCAGTACTGAAATCTCGGGAAAAGTCTCACTCATACCTATGTAAACACTATTCATTGTACATTCACAGGTCCTTTTGCTAGATGAGGTTACAGTGGACCTGGATGTTGTTGCTAGACTGGATTTACTCGACTTCTTCAAAGAAGAATGTGATCAGGTTTCAGTTGCTTTTATATTACCACATTCAAATGCATGCACTGTACACCAGATTTGAAATATGGAAACACTTAAAAAGGGGAAGACACTAGACATGAAAAACGGTTTGGAGACACTAGTAAATCATGTGGTACTGGGGAATCATCTCATCAATTTGCAAGCCACATGTAGAAAATATGGCATGCTTTAGACGAACACATGATATTAATGACATCCTTTTTATGCATTCACAGTATCAATAATAATGTTTATCATATTTTCTATAGAGAGGAGCCACAATAGTATATGCAACCCATATTTTTGACGGTCTGGAGACATGGGCAACGCATTTAGCATACATTCAAGATGGCGAGTTGAGGAGGGTACAGAAGTTATCGGAGGTGAATGAGTTGAAGAATTCAGCCAATCTACTCTCTGTTGTAGAGTCTTGGCTCCGTGCTGAAACTAAGCGTGAGAAGAAGAAACCCACTAACCCTCCTGCCCAAATCCAGAAGACCTCACCTTTTGGTAGTTCTCCCTTTATGTCATCCAGGCATATGGCATACTACCGTTAATTTTTCTGAAGCTAATTCTTGTTTTTATGATTCAAGTAAAGCTTTAAAGATAATTGGTAGGAACTCAAATTCAAGGGAAAAGTAGAAAAATTATGAGGAAAAAAAAAAAGATTCTAAATGATATGCCAAAGTTACATACGTCCATTTTGCTCATGAATACTGTTCCATACTTAATTGTGTAAGTCTTGTTTGGTAGAGTGAAAGTAGTACTCTTCACCAGCACTCATGAATCATAGTACGAATTGATGATAGCTGCAAATACCAGCCATCGATCGATCGGGTTTGTTGGCCACATGGTGAGGCATAATGTTCTGCGGCCACTGGCAGATAATGAAGGAATCACTTCCTGTTATATTCATATTCAGCGACATTAATTCATTGGAATATCGAGATCAGTTTGTTGTATGTAACATGATGAGAACATTAACCCATAAATTTATAATATGCAATATTTCCTGTTTCACTTTGTGGTGGTGAAAGAAATTAAGGTGTTTTTGTTGATGAATAATCTTACATTGTCTGTGAATAAAATTTTGGGCATGTGTAATGAACTTGGTTGTGATTTGTTGTTTGTATCAAAGGAAAAGTGGTGGAAATGGTGGTAGGCTGCTGCGTTGGTATTTCGGTATGAATGCAAGGTGTTTGACAAATTGTAGAAAATAATTCCAGGATTGTATTGCTACGGGATACGTCGAGGGTTCCCAACCTCCTTCAATTTTAAAGTTGTACAAGATTCCAAATACAAGATAGTTCTCCTACAGGGACTCCCCACTACATATACTCTAGCCAACACCACTAATCGATCATAACCAACTAAGCCCATGAACCGCTAAACAGATTAACAACTTAAATACAATCAAAAGTAACAACTAATTTGGAGGCCCATCAAGTCCAGCCCAACTTAATTGGGTTAATTACATTATCCACCCCTTCAAAGAACTTTGTCCTCAAAAGTTGAAATATTGATGCAACTTTATGGTATTGGTTCCAGTTTAGCATTTCATACTCAGCTTGCTTCTTTTCCACCCCTTGCCAACAACTACTCTTGTCTTCATTGCCATGGAGGGTCATAATTTCCTCTCCCTCTCAAAAGAACCTTATCCTCAAGGTTAGTAACAATGCCGCAATTGTCACTCACACTCCAAGATAAGAATATTGAAAGGTATAGAATAGTATAGAAGAGTACAAATTGCAAGCTCTATGCAATCTTCTGAGATCAAAATCCAATCCTCATCCATGCGCCAAAATCATTTTGAATCATATGTCAAACATAACGCCAAGCTTACCAATCACATCAACTAAAACAAAAAGAGGAAGTAAAACAATAGGTTTCTTTGGCATGGATTCTTCAACACAAACTTTTCAACACCAAACATTGCCAATCAAATTGTGGTCCCCTAGCCATAGTACGAGGCTAATACTTTTAGATCGAATGATCAAGAACCTTACAACTCCATCCATTTTCTCAAGGAAGTATGGCCTGCTGAGTAAAGAAGATGTTGAGGAAGATGCCAAGTATATAGAAGATATTTCTTTTGGTACTGCAAACCAACAATTTGTGAATGAGCTAGATGGCGATGGGAGTTCTGCTGTGCAAATTTATGCCAAGGAATCAAGTAAGCTTATGTTAGAAGTTCTTAAAAGAGGCCCTAGAACAAAGGAGGATGGAGATATTATGATATTTGAGAAAGTTACTACTGCTAATGAAACAGTCTTTGATATATCTGGAAGTCGTAGGGCTTTTATTGAAACAAGAGGAGGCAAGTATTGGTCACTACCCTTAAGTTTCTCCCTCCGTTCCTTGAGAGCTTCCACCTCATATCCAAATAAGCACACATGGCCAAAAGTGTACTGTAGAGAAACTACATTCAACCTCATTTCTTTTTCCTTTCCTCTGTCAAAGGGCCACAATATTTGTTCCTATATCAGTTCCCAAAGTTGTCGCAAATTCATCTCATACCACTCAAAAACACCCTTAAGTGGCAATATGTCAAGCAGTTAAAGGGTACTATTCACCCCTTCATCCAATTTGTCACCAACATTCGAACGAGATACTTTCCACATAAACTGTGAAAGAAGCAAGTGTACAGCACCAACATTTAGGGCTGTACAAAAACTTAAAAACTAACCTAGATTGACTCAGACCGGCCATCGGAGCTCAGAATCGGCCAAAACCGATGGAGAACCGGTCGGCGTGCGGCAAAAAATAGAGAAAACCGACATCGGCCGGTTCGATGTCGGTTTGAACCTAGTTCAAACCTCTGAACTGGCCAACTAAAGAAACTATTTCTTTTTATATATATTCTGTACTCAAAACAACGTCGTTCTACTTAAATTTAAGTGGAACGGCGTGTTTTAAGCCTTAGTTGTGCTTTAAACACAACTTAAACGACTCTTTAATTTATAATGATTAAAAAAAAATTAAGTAGAACGACGTCATTTGGTTTGAACCAAAAGACGTCGTTTCAAACTAACTTCGTCTTCTTCCTCGCGTTCTTCCCAGTTCTCATCCTCTCTCTCTCTCTCTCTCCTCTGCAATACTCTCTCTCTTTACTATCTCAGAGGAAGATCAGTCTGAGAATCGACCGTGAACCACCATATAAATGAAGCAACGGTTTAGGCCGGTGTTTCTCCTCTCCGTAGACTGATTTCGGCCAGTTTTCTCCCCCAAAAATTAACTTTCAGTCGGCATCAGTTTTGCCCAAAAATCGAATCGAAGGGGTCGGTTTTCACCCCTGGCAACATTGAAATTTTTACGCTTCAAATGGTCACGAATCAAATCAAGAAACATCTTCCCACACAAAGTCAAGTGCACACATGAAATACCATCCGCATCCAAATCCTTGAAAGTGAATGTTATTCCTTTATCACAATAAACTTCATCCCCATCATTACAATACTCACAAATCTCTCTACTGATCCCAGAAAAAACTCTATCATCCCATGGTCTACCTTTATCAAAAGGTGCAAAAAAAACCTTAAGGGGCAAAACATCAAGCAAGTGAGGAGCAAGGGTCATATCTACTAATCTTTGGTGCCAAAGAATACCAACAGAGTGTAAAAGACCACATGTATCTCAAAATTACCTTTAATATGTCGTGCCCTTGAATTTCAACAGAAACTGAATATGAAGATAAGGTAATTGTGCTTCAGAGCTTCATTGTAGTCTTGCTTGTGCATGAATATGATCCCACCAATCAACCTCAAGATCGAGTTATTCGCAATCGCCGAATTTGCTAACCATTCCTTCAGACTAGAGATAGTCGACTCCTTATTATTGGGGTTGGAGAGATAGAGGGCGACCCATTTTACAGTTCGGAGAGGGGTAGATACGTAGTCTTTGATCTCGTTGATGACGAGCTGGTAGCTACCGAGGGCGATGCAAGAGCAGTAGACGAGGCAATCATGCTCCACAGTGTCATCGGGAGAGAGATTGGGGACCATAACGTAGTGTGTAGTACTTTTCTTCTAGTTACTATCATTTTTATGGAGAAATATGGTCCTGCTGAGATGCAAGAGTGGCCCAAGACCCCAAGCAGCAAAGCCAATGATACCGGTAGCAAGAATCAATTTAAGTGCATGAGAGATTGCATGTAGAGCATCATATGACATTTTCAAAACCATAGCTACATATTTCAGAAGAGGAATCCCATTTCCTCCCCCAGGTACGTACTATAGCAGAATAACACAACAAAATATTACATCTGGAAGATACAGGAAATATTACATCTGCTTCTTTGAGCTTAGTCACATCAGATTCCACTGCTTCCTCTTGGATTGGAAATTTCTGGATCTCACCAGCCTGCTTGGCTATCGCAGAGACAAGGTTGAATTTCTTGGCTAGCTCCATCACTGGTGCCTTTTTTTTTCCCTTCTCCACGAGTACATCTTCATTCTTTGCTCCATTTTTTTTTCTGTCGTCGTAGTTTCCTTCCCTTCTATGAATTCTTTTGATTTGGAGTTTTCACTCATCATATCAAGAAGAAGATAGCCATCGTCAAATACGATCGTCTCTCTCAACATAACATCATCTTCTAAAAGAATTCCTCTGTGTCTCAATTGTTGTTGCTCCAATGGATAGAAATGTCTCCCATAAGCATATTCAATATTGAGCTTCACATAGTAAATAGTGAAGGAAGAATCGGCTAATATTTTTAGGTTTTTCCCTTTGGAAGACTTCACTGTAAGCACCATCTGGCCAGGATTTCTATAGAAATAATCATAGTGTGCACGGTGATAATTTTGAAAACATTCATAAAGTTCTTCATTACTCAACTCCATAACAAGATCGTTGTCTCTAGATATCAATTGTAATGAACATGTTTGTGATTTGAAGTTTGTAGAACCGGTTTTATGATATGAGTTAGGTCTATAAATTTATTTAGTTTTATTTTAGAGAATTAGGATCTTGGTCATCACCATGCACGATGAAGATCGATCGTGTCTCACAATTTTAAAAAAAATTCGTTTTGAAAGCCTCAATCTCATGCAGTGGTACGTAGCTCTAACTGATCATCTCCTACACAACCACCCCAATATCAGGATTAACGCTTTCCAAATTTCTGATTGAGTTCATCTTTAAAAAGGTGTCCATCATTACATACTGTCGGCCATAGGTCTCCATTAATGGGACCCTTCTTATGCATAAAAGCGAAGCAAATTACAGTGCCCCCAAAACCAATATCACCAAAATAATTAGCCTAACTGACAAATTTACATTCTCTGCTTTCTTTTTTTTCTTCTTTTTCGGGTAAAGCTCTGTCTCCTGCTGCAAACATAATATATATATAGAATATTCTGGGGATACTAGTTCTGAGTGTTCATGAGCTCGTTTTACATGGAATAATATTGATCAGTACCTGTTTATAAAAAGGAGGCTATTTCTAGTCGTTATTTTTAGAATACGTACTTGTCAATAGTCGGAAGTTTTTAATTTGCAGTAGCACTAAATTTGCAGCTGTTCATGATATATGCCTCTCTCCAAAATCCAATGAATTATAGCCTTAAAAGATATCCCAATCCACGAGAGAATATTATTATCGACAGAGTATATAGGACGTACTGTGGTGAAGATGAAATGAGATCATACCGTGATATATATATTAAAGACAAGAGGCGATCGACATGCAATTATAGATGCTAATTATTGAAAAAGTAGCTTAGCTAGATCTAACTGCATCATCATCTTGGAAAAAAAGGGTACAAATATAGTGGGAATTAAGATTGATCTTGATCATCATCAGTAGTAACGGGAAAAGGGTGGTCTCCAGGCGGAGGCAGTGAGCAAGCAAAGGTCTTTCCAACCAAGCTTGAGGGTGCCATTGTCCTCCACCAAAGTGTAACCATTAGAAGGGAACATCCCCAGGAGCAAAGTGGCCTGAGTGGCTGCATTCCCACCCAAAGATATCCCCTTGAATCCACACTGCTGCAGCTTCTCCCTCCAGTTGTGGAACTTCACCTCCCCACTCCTCGACGGCCCCCCAACAGCCAAAACGTTTCGGATCTCCCTCGATAGCAGCTGCTGCTCCACCACATGCCTCTCCTCGCTCTCCTCCCCATAGTTGCTTGCCCCTAGCGAGTCAAACAGCGCTGAGTAGTAGTGTATTGCCTCCACAAACCTTCCCAAGAACGAGCCTGCGTGGCTCAGGTCTTGCTCTACCACCGTCACCACTTTTGGTGCCAACCTGATCCACCAAGATCGTCAATTATCATTTTACTCTCGACTATATCCAATAAATAAATAAAAAACAATAAACTTCAAAATGATAGTAATCTAGCGTGAATGATCTTCCAAAACGAAAAGAATTGGAGATATGAAAAAGAAGCTATTCCAGGGATCATGGGTTGGTTAAAAAGTTGTCTATTACCTCTGCAAAAGCCACAGCGTATTGGTGTCGGAACCAGTGACATCATAAAGGGAATGTTGCAACCAGTGGACGGCAAGAGCCTCTCTCTTGCTGCCGTTGAGCCTCTCCGGGTCCAAGTTCCCGATCTTTTCCGCCACCGGAAAGAACTCAAAAGGAATCCCCAGTTTCTCGGCGAAGTCAGACAAGCGCTTGCCGGTAGCCTCGAGAGCATCCATGGAGGTCCCTAGGCCTGTGAGGCGCACATAAGGAGGTCCCCCAGGTCTACAAGCCAGGATGTGAAAGAGACCAGGCCATTGGAGACCTTGCATGATGTCTAAATCTATGATGTGAACCCTCTCCTCTCCCTCGAATGCTTCTTGTATCGCCTGATTTGCCGTGAAATGCGAGAACTTCACGAGGGGGCTGATGCCGTTGAACACTTGGAACGCCGAAGCCAGCTTTTGGCTATAGGTATGGCTATGGGGCAGCGCTGCATATATTCCTAGGCACGAGCTCACTAGTCTTGCGGACATAGCCTCCGAGAAGTATGCCGCCACACGCTGTGCGGCCGTACCAAAGGGTGTCGACAGTTCGGAAATCTCTAGTAGGGTCTTGTTCGCTTCCTCAAAATTATCAACGGAAACAGCTTCGGCGCATTGCAGGAGTAAGGTCAGGAGGTGTAGGCCTTCCTCGTCTCTTTTCTGCTGTCGCATCTCTTCTAATTTCTTCTCCCTCGAAAGGATTGCTGCACTGGTAGTAATACAAGCAGTTGAAGTCGCTGGCGCTGCAGTCTCTGCAGGGGAAGAGTTTTCCTGCTCTTCTTGCCGTCGTTTCTCTTGTACTTGATGCACTTGATTCAATGAAAGAATTGAAGAACCGCATGCCTGCTGTTGCTGCTGGTGGTTATGATCGTCGACGGCAGGATCAGGGGAAGCACTCGGCAGTGGTGCAACTCCCCAGTGCAAGTATAATTGATTCATGGACTCAGGAGAGGAGAAATTACCAGAATCTAAAAGATTCAACTTAATCCGCTCTGAAGATCCTTGCACCAACCCTTGCTGTTGCTGCTGAACCACCGCCCTTCTCCTCTCCGGGCAGTTTGGGATGGGGTCGGTTGATGTCAGGAAGCGGAGCCTATACTCAAGGAGGGCGGCAAGGTTGGGATTACAAGGGTAGATAATCTCTCTCACGTTCTGGATGAGCTGTGGAATGGACACGTTGTTGGAACTATGGATTAGATCCTTTATGACGCCGTCGATCCACGCTGTGGCTGAGCTATCTTCCATGGAAGAACTGGCAGTAAAAGCAGTACCACTCGGATTAGGAACACTTCTGCTTTCGGGAGAAAACAAGGGCAGGCCCGAAAACCCACAAACAGCAGGGGTCTGGTTCAGGTGATGAGCAGAAGTTTGATGATCATGACCATAATCATGATGCTGATGCGGATGATGAAGTGACAGGGTCTCTTCGTTATAATCGTGATCATGACTTAAGGTCACAGGTGTAACACAAGATAGAAACCCACAAGATAAGCCCTCGCCTGATGACGTCATGGTGGTCAAATTCATGGACGAAGGTAGCGAAGTGGAGTAGTTGTTGGTCTGTTTTGGATTTGGTTTGGAAAAGTTTTCTCCGGGAGAAATATAATTATCACTAGCTGTCACGGGTGGAAAAGGGCTGCCACCACCACTCATCGACGATGCAGTACTGTTGCTAATTGTGGCAACACTTGACCTGCTGGACAACCTCGTATAATCATTTTTGCCGGCGGTGATCAAGGTCGACTGAATCTCCATCTCAATCTCAGAGGCCATCCTCTTTCTCATCATCTTTCCGTTGGACTGGCAATGTTGAAGGCCGCGATTCTGAGGCTGTTCCAGCTCGCAGATGCCTGTGAACATGATATTATTAATGCTTTTGTTGGAGGCAGTACTCGTCAAGGGACTTCTACCATGGAAAATGATATTACTACGATCTGTAGTGTCGTCGCTGTTATTGCCATTGATAGCAGCATCAAGCAAAGTACAAGCAGCCATGGAGAGTAGTACTGATCACGGAAGCAAGGCTGGATGAGGAAATATTGGAGGAGAATCTGCAGGTGTCGTTTTCCCGGAGAAAAGCAGAGGCATTGCGAATGAAAAGGGAGCCATTTGTGCTGCATGAAATGGGAAGGAAGATCATCAGATCATCCAAGCAGATAACTGTGTGAAGATTGGGACAGCCGCCTTGGGATTCTTCTCTCTTTCTCTCTCAAATTTTCAACCCATGAACTAGCACCCATGTCCTTTCAATCTCTTTTTTTTTTTGTTGATATTTTTTCCTTCTGTTTTTGCAGAGCCTTTCCATCCTTTCGACTAATAATAATATTAAGTACGCCGAAGCCTATGCTTTTGGATGCTTCTGTTTTTTCACAACCGAGAAGAAACAGGTGGGGGTGGGTGGGGGAGCTAGGCTGGTGTCCCTGAAACCTTGCTTTTGGATGCTTTTGTTGTTTTTTCATAACCGAGAAGAAAAAAAAGTAGGGTTGGGTGGGGAAGAGCGCCTGGTGCATGCATGTGTTTGTACTTGGTTTCCCAGCTTCGGTAAAGATATATACTGCGCGCAATATTATTCTATTTTCCAAACCAAAACATGAAAGTTGAATGCATGCATGGATCGATATATGGAGCTAGGAGGACTGATCAAACTGGTTAATGCATGAGCAAACTGGAAGAGGAAATACGAGATGGAAGATTGAAACTAAAGCAAGCTAGTTTTGTTAAAAGGATCGAAGATCAGTACTAGAAATAAAAAATGCAGTCCAAACTTAGAAAGCTGCAAGTCTTTTCGTCCTTTCTCCGTGCTTTTTGACGTACGTGAAACATGGGGAATGTTCAATTGGAATTGGGATATTGGGATTTTTATTTTATATATTTTTTAATTCAAGATCCCAAATTCTTAAATTTCTATGAACTTATAATATAATATATTAATATGATTTTGTAATAACCTCATATATATATATAACAAAAAAAATGTAAAAAATACAAACAAGAAATAAAACTAAAATATTTATAAAAAAAAAAAAAACCAGAGAATAGGAAAGAAAAAATAGAGCTTTTGAATGTTTTTAACGATACCATGCATGAATATTCTAATGATCAGATTCAAATATCTATTTATGTGTTTGCTTTTCGAGTACTGCTTGAATTTAATTGGTTTGACTAGGGGGCTTTTTCCCTTTGGGATTTGGTAAAAGATATATTGCTTGTTTAGAGGGCTCAAACTGGCAACAAACTGGAAAAGAACCCATTAAAAAGAAAGAAAACAACAGCATGCAGAGTTTTCGAGGAAAAGTTGAGTTAAAGTGGAAAAGAAACAATAAATAAAAAAAGGAGCACCATTTACTAGGAAAAGTTGAGTTGAAATTTTTGTAGTTTTTAATTAAAATTTAAAGTCCTCCTCGACTTAATAAATATATTTGTCCAATTTTGGATGGGTAAAAAGCTGGAGATCTTTTTGGGTTCGGATCCAATCACAAATATAAATAATAGTAGATATAGTACTGGTAAATTATTTTTTTTATAACAGTATGGTAAATTATTTAAGTTTTCGTTAAGTAATCTAGATTAAATAAGATGAGATGTTTTAATAAAAATTAAATAAAATATTATTATAATATAATTTTTATTTTGTAATTTAAAAAAATTATGTAAAAATTATTTATTACATTTTATGTAAAAATTATAATAATTATATAAAATAAAATAATTTGATTTTATGTAACTAAACTAGATCTAAGATAGTGCAAGTAATATCACATACTATATTTAAAAAAATATATATGTTCATTGTAAAAAAATATTAATTTTTTTATACGTATCTTTTCTTTTCTTTTTTTAATAGCGGTAACCAAAACTTGTATATGTATATATTATTTCATCTATCTTAAATATATACATATTTTGAAAACTATTACAATCAGAAAATAATTTCATAAAAATAAATTTTGATACATTATATTTATTTTATAATACAAATAATTTTATAATATAATATATTACATGTCTTATTTTTTGTGAAATTTCCACGTGGGTTGCATTTCTCTTCTATTTTTTTTGTTTTTTCCATATGTCTGTCACACATACATGTCTGAGTGAATAGTAGTAAGTAACTGTGAAGAGGCTCGGGTTACGATAAAAAGAATTCATGCAGAAACGATAATATGTAATTGATAGGAAAAGGACAGGAGAGATGGTACCAAACATTCGAGCTTCGTATGCATCCCAACAAAGGGCGTCCATATAAATCAACAGAAAAAAGTGGATGCTGCTCGTTGCAAAGGCCAAATTCTTAATGCTAAACCTCTTAGCATGCGCTTCAAAAGATAAAACAGATCAATGACAATCATGCATGTATCTATCTTGCATCTCATCCATCATCATTATCATCATCATCGTCCTTAAACGTTATGTTCAGCCAGATTATATTTAGAAGTTAGCGTGGAAATTAATAAAATTTTACATAATTAATTTATGTAATTAAACTTATTTAGATTTACTATTTAAATTAAAAGCAATTGTGTCAATAATGTAAATGCTATATTTTTCATCTTATGAGTAGAAAAACTCTTATACCAACTTATTTTTTACACATTATATACTTCTTTAAAAAAATTCTTAAGAAATTTCAATGTAAACATTAGGGTACGTTTGGTTACACAACCAAACTCATCTCATCTCACTTATCATTACAACTTTTTCAAATTTTAATACAAAATATAATAAACAATTCAACTTTTTCAAATTCTAAAACAATAATAATATTAAAAAATAATATTCTAAGAATATTTTATTATCTAAACTCAACTCATCCCAACTCAGTTTAACATCCAAACGCACCCTAAAGGTTCGTTTGGATAGTGAGATGAGATGAGTTTTAGATTAGTTGAATAAAATAATGTTAGAATATTATTTTTTAATATTATTATTGTTTTGATATTTAAAAAAGTTGAATTGTTTATTATATTTTGTATGAGAATTTTAAAAAGTTGTAATGATAAGATGAGATGAATTGGGAGTGTTTCTGTATCTAAACAAAACTAAATGTTTATTTCATACTTAAAATTAGGGGTGGGCAGCGGGGCCTTGTACCCCGCTATCCTGCCCCTATCCACGCCACCCTCCTCATGAGCAGGAGGGCGGGCTACCCCACTCCATTACTTAAAAATGACTATTGTATTGTCTTGATCTCTTATATAAAGATTAGCCTAGAAGGCGAAGACAATCTAAAATCTAATTCTAATAAGTTAAAGTTATTTTCGTATTTATAAATTTTAATTTATAATTTAGTTCTAAAAAAATATTTTTAAATTAAAAAAAAATTAGATCCAATTTGTTAATCTAGATTGGAGACAGATCGGATTTTATTTCTCACCCTCGCCTCCCTAGAGCGGAGGGCAAGGGAATAAACCCCACCTCCCATGATGCAGGGCGAGGTCGAGGAAGGGTGCCCCCGCCCCATGCGGATAGTAGCCCAACTTAAAATTATCAGACCTCTCCAAACTTATAAATTGGTTTCGTCCATATATCAGTTATATTCCATTAATGTGTTACATTTTAGATTATTTATAAATTAATAAATTTAATAAAAAAAAGTTATTTTAAGAAATGAAGCATCAAAGAACATGAAAACACGATAGCAAAATAATAGCGCATCTCTTTCCCGCCCACCTCTTGTATGCAATTGCTAAAAACACATGTTTTGATTGATTGACTGATGTGATCAGTGACAGACAGCAAAATCCCATTTTCTATCTGATTCTTTGGATTTTGTGTTTATATTTATATGCTTCCTCCAATCATTTATGCAATTATTCGCCCATTGATTTTTGCTAAGATTTCAAATAAATTTGATTTTTTTTTCTGTTTCAAATGGCCTACTAGCAGTAACGGTTACGATCTCACGTCGAGGTACGAGATTGGTTAATGATTTATAAGTCATTAGGTATCATTTTTTGTAGGTTAATTTTTAAGAGTGAATTCTACCTAATGAGTTTATAACAAATGGTATTAGAGTCACCCCACATCTAAGGCTATGTTGCAACGGTTGCAATTGTGCGGCACAGGAATGATGCCGGCATGATAGTATTTACCCAGAGTTAGGAAAAGACCTAGCGTACAGGTAGCCCATATAAGTGCAGGAACTGCCGTGGATGTCGACTACCAAGCACAATGGTTGTTATAATCCCACATCGACTAAATATGAAATTGATTGATAGTTTGTAAGCTCCTAAGCACCCTTCCATTATAAGCTAGTTTTCAAAAATGAATTCTATCAAATGAGTTCATAACTATAAGAGAGATAGATAGACACGTTCTTGACAATCTTCATATGGATATTTAGTAGTAACTTTATTTCTTGGGATTCCACCTTTCAATTCGAATAAAGAATTAACAAAACGTCAATTTAATAATTAAAATATGAAATTAAGTAAAGGTTATAAATATGTCTTGTAGGCGAGAAAAAGACCATAAGCCGATTAAAGGTTATGATCATGTGATAGAAGGCGGTTAAAGAATTAAGGTGCATCAAAAGTATAGTATAGTTTTAGAAATAAAGTCAATTACTGGTATCTTTCTAATATTAGGATCAGTACATAAAGATAAATCCTAAAAAAGGATGCCAATATGAAAACCTTGCTAACCATATTCTAACAAGATACGAATCTACAAAGATAAATTCAAGCAACATATCTAAGCTGCATATGCGTCATTAACGACCAATCGTGCTATGAAATGTAACATGTCAAATTAGGCAATGAGAATCATGCTTATGGATAGATTGGTCATAGCAAGACACATCAACCCTTATAATATATCATGCTAAATATGTACTATTCATTCATAGATTCAATTTTAGTCATTGAAAGAGCATAACTCCTCCCTAATTTAAGCATTGGAGGCATCCCATTGGATTTCTCAAGTTTTTCTTTCTAATTGCAAGTCATTAGGGCACACCGTTGGCATACTTAAAGATCGTAGGATCAATATTAAGGATGTGTTTGGATGTTGAGTTGAGTTGAGTTATTTATGAATAGTAGTGAGTTTAGATGTGGAGTAAGTTCTGTGGAGTCTACCTAAAATAAGTTAGATGTGTTTTGATATTAGATGAATTTATATGTATTTATGAAAAATTGAAAAAGATTATGGATCTCACGTGTAAAGAGATTTTGAATTAAGATGAATTTATTGATTTGAAAGTTTTGTATTTATATATTAGAAGATGTCTAAATTATCTAAACCAAATTCAGCTAAACTGAGTGCAATCAAGAAACCAAACGAAAATGAATTTAAATGTATTTATTTATTTTGAAAAGAAAATGAAAAATTAAATACATTAATGGCCGGGCCACTTGCGAAGAAGATTCATATTTTTCTCCAATTTTGATGTATGCAAGACAAAATCTCAATGATCTATGTTACCATGAAATGACACATCCCCTTTCCACTTATTAACCAAAATAAATGCTAGCACCACCAATGTTTCTGTTCAGATAAAGACTTTTCATCACGTAAACAGTAGTGCCTATGCCTCCAAGCAACTGTCCCTTGTCAGGGTCGAACAAAGGTTGTTCCAATATATATGATATGTCCCTCTCCCAGATTGATAATTACCACCTTTAATGTTCTCTTGTCTCTGATATCTGTATCTACCTCCCTCCCTTTCCCTCTCCAGCACTGTAATTGTTGGTCCTTTGTTTTCTGGTTTTTTTCTTCTTCTTGTTGTTCCATGTATTACTTGATGAAGAAGAATAGAGGAATTGTTGTTATGGAGTCTTCTCCTTAAGCTGTGTGCGTGTGAGCTGCGGGGATCAAGCACCATAGTGGTAGCAGTGATTGGTATTATTAGGTTCTGAGTTTCGAATTCAAATATGGATTAATTTTAGATTACAGGTATCAATTGCCTAAGGATTTATTGAATTTCTTAATTAGACTGAGATCTAGACAATTATTAAAGGATAATACTACAGACACAAAGGGATCTCACACATTGATGTGACATTTTCTCCCCTTTTTTTTTCCTCCTCCCGTGTGTCTCCCCTCCCCTCCTTCCCCTTTCCCTCTCTGTCTCAACCCTTCCCGTGGCTGCCATGGTGGTTGGGAACCACCTAAGGGCCGTCAGAAGCCACCGAAAGTCCAAGTGGCATCATCTAGCAGGGGGATGGGAGCTCCCATGCATGGCATGGGAGAGGCGTTGCCATGAATGGGACGGTGCTGCTTAGACCGCCAGCGGCTTCTCCTGCCCTAAGGTGGTCCCTGACCACTATGGCGGCCACGGAGAGGGCAGAGATAGGTGGAGACATAAAGGGAAAGAGGGAGGAGGGAGGGGAGACGTACGGGATGGGGGAAAAAGAAAAAAAAAAAAGAAAAAAAGAAAAGAAAAGAGAGTGGGGAGATATAACACACTCACATCAGTGTGTGGAATTCCTTTATGTCTGTAGCAACCCTCATTATTGAAACATGATTTGAAGGAGCATACACAACTTTCTACCTTCTAGGTTTTTTTGTTTGATTCTCAGCGAATAGATACTACGAATACATTGTATATTCTTAATTGTGTAAAAAACTTGATTATGGAGCTGTTTCGAATTTGAATATGGATTAATATTAGATTACTGGTATGATCAGTGGCCTAAGGATTTGTTGAATTTTCTAATTAGATTGAGATTTAGACAATTATTAAAACAGATTTGAGGGAGCATCTACAACTTCCTGCCTGCTACACCCTCTTGTTTGATTCTCAGTGAATAGATACTACTATGAGTACATCGTATATTCTTAATTGTCTATAAAACTTGATTATGGAGCTGTTTCGAATTTAAATATGGATTAATCTTAAATACTGGTATCGGCTGCCTAAGAATTTATTGAATTTTCTACTTAAGATTGAGATGCAGACAATTATTGAAACACGATTTAAGGAAGCATCTATTGCTTCCTGCCTTCTACGCCTTCTTGTTTGATTCTAATATATACTACTATGAGTACATCCTATATTCTTAAATGTGTATAAAACTTGATTATGGAGTTGTTTGAACTAATTGGTCTTCTCCCCTTAATAACTGTATGAAATTAGACAGAATATAAAGTATTATAGAGAAAAGAAACCTTTAAAATGTCAAATTATCACGATTTTTTAATTTGATTTTAATTTATGATCAATTAACGTACGAAAATAAAATTATTCTTCAAGGCGAAACCAATTTTTAACAAATTTATGTAAATTTCCGGTTTGGAAAATGGAAAAAATAATCGGTTGAAAATTGTGTAATCCTCGTACAAACTCTATCAAAACAAATAAAATCCACCTTAAAAAGCAAGTTTTTAAACTTCCACGAGAAACGTGAACGACCCACGAAACTTTAGAGAAAGGAAAATTGACAGTCACTCCGGCGTTCTCGGATGGACTCAGCTCCGAACTCCCAGCCCTTCCCAGCCCTTCGGTTCGTTATTTTCTTGATATTGCTTTCGAATATTTTGGTTTTATAGCTTTTGAATTTTAGGAAATGTAAGAAATTAATCAAGGTGTTCCAAGGAATTATTATGTGCATTGTTGTTGGGCTGAAATTAATATATACCGAGGAAATCCAGGCTTAGTAAATTTCCTAATTAATAGCAATTGAAGAATTAGCAGGAAAATTTACATTGAATTAGTTCTCTCGAGGTGAATTTGGGCGATTCTTTTTTCTCTGTTTTTCAGTTTTGGGTAAAATTTTGCTTCTTCTTTAATTCGCGTCCTGTATGTTTTTAGACGGTGTTATTAGTAATTTTATTTTACATTAAATGTTTGTATCTCATTCTTTGTTAATTGTATTTTTGAATAATGCAGCTTGCTTGCTTTTGAATTTTTTAGCATTTTCCAATCAATCTTTTGGTGGGAGGTTCGGTTTGTGCATGGGTATACTTTTATGTAGAGGAATGGAATTTAGTAGTTTGACATAGCCAGACCTGCAACCAAGGAAATGGATTCAACAAGGAGTTGGTTTCAGAAGTTTCAAACCCAGGACAGGTCAAGGGGTATGACGAAGGAGCCTAATGGTGAAGGGAAGGAGGATTTGGATGCACAGGGTGATGAACAAGCACTTTCCAATGTCACAAAGCAGAAGGTTTCGGTGGCAAAGCAGTATATAGAAAACCACTACAAGGAGCAAATGAAGAACCTGCAGGAGAGGAAGGAGCGGTATGGTTCATTACCCCTACAAATACACAGTGCTCAAATTTTTGCTTTTGAATATTGGAATGCTTTGATGCCGATTTAGCTTTAAGATGGTATAATTACAACAAATTGCACGTTTTGATGCCTTTTTTTGCTTTGTTTTTTAGTTAGCCGTTTTATGTTCCGATCATCAAAGGGGAAAAGAGTAAATATGTTACTATCCACTCAACTACATGTTTTACTTCATAGAAAACACTTTTACGTGAGGATTAGTCTCAATTATAAAATGGTACTTCTATTGAAGCCATAGCCGATTGTGGTTGCATACAGTATCTCTTCAAGCACAGTGATGCTACAGGAAACTATATCATTTCCTTCCCAGAAGCCCCTGTCCCACTTCCCAAAGGAAGGCGGGCCCGTATTGTTTGTTGTGGTGTATTTAGAGACAGAAGTTACTAGAGTTTGAGAATAGTGGGAAGATGGAGAACTCATTGGTTTCTTTTTAAAACCGTATATCATTGGATGATTGCTCATTTTGGTTTTTAAATTTCTAGGATTTTTTTGCACTTTTTGTTTAGGGGATACACCTGTGTACTAGGGTAAAACCTCTTCTGATCGTTAACTTATAAAGAAAACCTAGAAAAAGTAAGAATTTTACTGGTAAAAGGCTGTAAATGCTCAGAAGTTGAAAGAAACTGTTAGAGGTAGGTCAACTATTACTAGTTCTTACTATCCTCTGTAGCAACAATGTTTTTCTTTCCTCCTTATGTCTAGTAGGTGCAAATGTGAAGAGACAATAGAGTTGGATGCTGTTTAGTCCAAGTATTTTGAGTAGCAAGTACTTGTGTTAAAAAATAAGTAGTTGGAGTAACAAGTGGTTTTGTTATCTGTCCTTCGATTGGCTGGATTATTTCATTTGTACAAAGTGTTACCTTTTTAATATAGTATAACGGTGTGAAATTTACACTTTTCTCTGGTTAATATATTTAGTAAGGGATTTATCATTCTTATCCTGAAAAGGACTGAGAGTTGAAACTTTGGTGCTGGGGAGTAACAAGATTTCTAATTGTACTTTCATTGAACAGAAGAAATATTCTGGAAAAGAAGTTGATTGATGCTGATGTCTCTGAGGAAGATCAAAACAACCTTCTTAAATTTTTGGAGAAGAAGGAAACCGAGTACATGCGTCTTCAGAGGCATAAAATGGGCGCTGACAATTTTGAGCTACTGACAATGATTGGAAAGGGTGCATTTGGAGAGGTATTTAGTTTCGTAATGTAATTTACTATGATATTACCTATATAAAAAAAATTACTATGATATGGTTTTCCAGCTTTTCATTGTCAATAAATAGTTTTTTTTTAACTAATTCTTATATTATGTTTCACATTGTGGCTGCTTACACAATCGTGTTTAATCCAATTCTAAACACAAAGCATTTGTAGTCTAGTACACATGATTTACACATGATTTGTTATGAATCAATGAGGAGGACTTTTTTACTAACTTGAGCATTATGACCTGGCTAGACCCCTAGGTTGAGATGCTGAGTTTCTTGAAGTTGGGAAAATATACCTTACTCTTGAATTAATGATTTACAATTTATACTAATGCACACAGACACGTTCTTGGGTCCTTTTGTTTGTTCTAATCAGTAGCACCCAAGTCAAGCCCAATTAAACTGACTTACAACTTACTAGGCCAATTGGTGAAAGCTCAGTTTTTTTTTTTTTATCCATTTTCAGAATAAACAAGATTGTGGCTAGCATAAGAAAGTAATATATAAAATACACGAAATAAATAGTAGGTGCGCTTCACCTATTTCCTGTTAGTATTATTAAAACTTCTTTTTTACTTACTAAAAAAGAACTAATATATAAAATGAAGCACATTAACTTGAGATGATTACGGGGATGCAATTTCTTACCCTCGGAATCTTTTGGGGAGGGTGATGGCAACACTTTATTGGAGTAAGTTTGGAGGACTTGGTCCCGCTTAGATGTAGCATGTGTGTTTGAGGTTGGGACTACTTGTACACATGGGCATTAGTTTTTGACCCAGTATACGTGACAGTTGATAGGTTCTACGGTAGAGCTGTGCCATTATTGGCATGAGAGTTTTTGTGGCAATAGGAAAGTGGAAAAGTAATTGGCATAAGGTTGTATCCCCTTCTTCTTTTCAAGAAAGGCAGGGTGCTCCTTGTGGGTTTGTTGCCACTAGGCAGTTATTGGCATGGGCCATCTTGTGGTAACTTTCATTAATCAAGTTGTCCTAATTCTTCTAACAAGGTTCACTTAATAGAAACATAATCCTAGCACAATAAGGACCGCCTCCTATTAGGAAAGGACAAAGATTTCTAATTACTAAACAGGACTCATTTCCAATTGGATATCTAACAGGAATCAAAACAAGCTAGACTCATTACCAAGCCCCTAATGATCTTGACTCGAAAACAAACCAGGTCTGAAATGCGTCTTGTGAGTTGCGGACCCTAGGTTTTGTTCTGGGACTGAAAGGGATATAGATGAGATTGACAATGTCCTTTTTCTTTCACTTTCTTATTGTCCCATATTAAGCTGTACATTTGTAGATCAAGCAATGTAAACTTTGCTTTTGTGCCACAGGTAAGAGTTTGTCGGGAAAAGGAAACAGGTCATGTTTATGCTATGAAAAAACTTAAGAAATCAGAGATGCTTCGCAGAGGCCAGGTATATGTTTATCTGACCTGCCAGATGGTACCACTGAGGCATAAGTATGCTATATTTATTGCCAATTAGCTCTTCTCCCTTTTAGGTTGAGCATGTGAAGGCAGAAAGGAATCTACTTGCAGAGGTTGATAGCAATTGCATCGTCAAACTCTACTGTTCTTTTCAAGATGATGAGTTTCTTTATCTGATTATGGAATATTTACCTGGGGGAGATATGATGACTTTACTTATGAGAAAGGATACCTTGACTGAAGACGAAGCCAGATTTTATGTTGCAGAAACAGTTCTGGCTATTGAATCTATTCATAAACACAACTACATTCATAGGTTTGTGCACTTAATGCCAATGTGCATGCTTGCATTTTGAATTGGTTCAGAAATGTTGTTTTGTGGGAGTGCAACAATAGACAGCCTTTGAGTGTACATAGATTAAGCTCGTTAGTGTCACATAGATTCAGCATTTAAGTGTAATACCTTTACAGGGATATCAAGCCCGACAACTTGCTTCTTGATAGATATGGGCACTTGAGACTGTCAGATTTTGGACTGTGTAAACCATTAGACTGCAATACACTCCAAGGACAGGATTTTTCAGTGGGGAACAGCCAAAATGGGGCTGCACAGAATGAAGAGCGCCCTCTAGCTCCAAAACGCACACAGCAAGAACAACTACTGCATTGGCAAAAGAACAGAAGAACGCTTGTAAGTTGTGTGATTATTTGTTTTTCCTTTCTCCCTTCCCCTTAATCTAACCCCAAACTCTTTTTTTCTTTTTTCTGTTTTTCATATTTTGCAATAATGTCCTGTTTATATAAATGAAAATTATGCCACCATTTGCTACATTGGTGCTAATGAGCTCTAGCTCAAATCGTACTTCCTTCCCCTATAAAGATTGGGAGAGGCAGTGAGGTTGTGGGTTCAAAGCCCATCTTGTGCATTTTTTAACTTAAAAAAATTCCTTTTGTTTGGTGATTTGAAGGATCCATCTTCATGACTTTCTTCATGCATTGGGAGAGGATCCATCTTTTTTCACAAGTTTTTTGCACAGACTGCCCAAGGTTTCTTATTTCTTAATAACCGTCAGCGTTTGGCATTGCAGGCTTATTCTGCTGTCGGTACACCCGACTATATTGCGCCAGAAGTTTTGTTGAAGAAAGGATATGGATTGGAATGTGACTGGCAAGTATTGTGCGTTTTCTGTAATGGGTATTTGGATGCCTCATGAAGATTAATCAATTCAATTTTACTGGCCAAAATGATTCCTGATAACCCTTTTAATCTTAAAGTCACGTGTATCCTAAAATTTCTGTTTTGTTTATTTGCATGTTGCTGATAAGTTTTCTTGATTTGGCTGTCATTCACAATTGCTTATATCTTTTGTGCTATGGTCACAAAATTAATGGAGGTTTTTCATCTATTCTCAATGTTATGGGCAACAGATCATTCCACTTCTAAAGCCTTTCTCCGTGATGCCTTAAATCTTGTAGCAATTAACCTTTAATGAAATCGTTGTTATTATTAATATGTAGGTGGTCACTTGGGGCTATTATGTACGAAATGCTCGTGGGGTACCCGCCATTTTATTCTGATGATCCCATGTCAACATGCAGAAAGGTACTTATTTTCTTAGAATTTTGATAGAAACTTTATGTGGCATTTGCTCTTTTTTTTCTTCTTCTTCAGCACGAGTCTGAGCTACTCATCCTCTATTTCTTCTGAAGTCTGTTTGTACATTTGGCAACAGACTTACTGATGCTGAGATATTAGTTTGATTGTTTCTCCATGAGTAGTTCTCATACTGGATCCTTTTTTTTTTCTTCTCAGTTGTTCTTAGTTCCCCATGGAATTAGTGATGTTTTATCTCATATAAGCTACACATTCAGAGAAGTTTTGATATTTTATAAAAACTTTGGTTAATTTCATGTGGAAACAACCACTCACCCCACCCCCTAAAAGAATGTAAGAAACTATGTTTCATTGGAATCAGAAGAAAGTTTATTGCCTTCAGGTTACCATTCTTCCCTGTTTTATGCAGATAGTGAACTGGAGAACTCATTTGAAGTTTCCTGAGGAAGCACAGCTATCTCCAGAGGCAAAAGGTCTTATTAGTAAACTTCTGTGTAATGTAAACCAGAGGTTAGGATCAAAAGGTTCTGACGAAATAAAGGTGTTGTATGGTGTGTCCTTTTCTGAATTCTTAGATTTTTTTCATAAGCTATTAGCAAATAAGAGGAGTTATCTCCCTTCTGTTTCCTTTCTTCAGGCTGATCTGTGGTTTGAAGGTATTGATTGGGACGAGATATATCATATGGAAGCTGCATTTATTCCCGAGGTCAATGATGATTTGGATACTCAAAATTTTGAAAAGTTTGAGGAGGTATCAGTTTGTTTTGAACTATTCCTAATTTCATGGAGCTAGCTTTGAATGGGCTTCTTGTTGCTAATCTCTTCTTTTACTTATTCTTTTACAGTCTGATAACCAGAGTCAGACTTCATCCAAAAATGGTCCATGGAGAAAGGTAATTTTTTGATTATTTCATGCTGCTTCTGTCATTCGTCATTCTTTGATCCATAGGTTGGTGCAACTGTCTATTTGTTTGGCCTTGTTGTCAGGGCGATTTGGAAAAAAATGTACTTTAATCATGATGCAGGATCAATCAAGTAAAAGTCCTGTTGTAGTTTTGTGTTCTTGCTACTACTACGTGCTGTCTACTAGTACCTTACTAGTTGATTTATGAAGGAATGGTAGCAGTTCCTTTCATGCTATTCTGGCTAGGTTTACCGAGAATGTTTTTCTGTTGTTTCTATAAATGTTATGTGCGTGAACTTAATTTAAGGGAGGCAGTAATAGGGAAATTATTTTTTACATCTGAAATTCCTAATAAAAGTTAGGTAATGCTAAGGGCATGTATTTAAGAAATCATTTGTTTGCTGTGATGCATACATTGAGGGTCATAATATGATGCTTTTTGGTAGGCTTGATGTAATTCGACTTGGGGGTCAAGTTTGTTATGATTTGTTTTAATAGGGGGATAAAAGTTCTCTGTTTGGATTAAAGAGCCTGTATGGCTTTTGGGAAAGTGTATCATAGGCTGGTGCAAATGTGTCTTCTTGATTATTTTTATATTGGTTATGTGATGTATTGAGATTTTATTTTTCAAAGTTTGCATGATATTTTTTCTTGTTCTCCTTTTGTTTTCTCACTCTTATCCTATCTTCGCAGAAGCTCTCAGCCGAGGACCTTAATTTTATGGGTTACACGTATAAGAACTTTGAAATTGTCAATGATTATCAAGTGCCTGGGATGGGTACATCTCTTTCTCTATATTATCTATGTTAAATAGGCTTGGCAGAGGTGTCAGTTCTAAGTATATGAGCAAAGTTGTGCTTGTCTGTGCAATAACATAGGTTGGGGGGTTGTCAATGTGAAGTTGTAAACAGGCTGGGCAGTAAATGCTATCCTGGGATCGGTATTGTTAGCTTCTTGTTGGGATCACGCTATGCTGTTGTATTGTGTAAATAGGCTGGGTTATCTTCAAAGTGAACACACCAGAAATGATAATGATGTAGTTATTTGCTAATGTTACTTCTCTTCCGTGAGTATACCATTAAGGCTACCTTTTCTGTAGCTGAGTTTTACTTTTTCTTGTAGCTGAGTTGAAGAAGAAAACCGGCAAAGCAAGGAGGCCATCTGTCAAATCACTTTTTGGTAGGCTTATGCCCGATTATACTCTTTGAATACTTGAGCAGTCTTTGTAATCATCTTTAAATGCCTCCATTTTGCATGAGTACTTGACTGGCATTTATTTTTCAGAAAGATTATTATTTTTTTTTTCTCACCTCTTTGGTTTCACTTACAACAGAGGGTGAGTCTGAAACATCAGAAACATCTGAGGCATCTGATATATCTGCAAGTAGTCAACCTGTATAAGGGAGCTTTTTAAACCTCTTGCCTCCCCAACTGGTAGCATCTCAAAACCACAAAGAATCCCCTTAACCCAGCTTTTTCTCTGCATGGTGAGATGGACAAGATGCTCCAGTTGATACACCAACACATTGACTTCCAAGTAACTGAGTGCAAATTTTGGGTGAAGTAAGGGTGGATATATCCGCATGAAATTGAGGCTTGTTTGAAAACTCAAGCTTTGAAGTGTGAAGAAAGGGTTCTGGTTTTGAAGCAACAAATTAGCTCAGAACCTTCTTGGAAAGGATTCCAGTAAGTTTTTCTGTTTCCAAATATCCTAAACTGACAAGATTAACAGTTCATGCTCTACCAAAATGCATTTTGCAATTTATTTATTTTTTTGTCAATCTACTAGATATTGTATAGAGAAACTATAATGTGCTCAAATTCCTTTTGATGTATATTGTGCTTTTCATTGGTTAGTCCCTTTTTTTGGAATGAGCATTATGCTACCAAATTCAATCTATATACTTCTGTTGGCTGCAGCCGACTCCTTTCTTACAAGCACTACTAGTACTGTACTTGACTCAATCGGAGGAGGATGAAAGAAAACCAAAGAGAGATTGTTAACTTGCTCTGACTTCTCTTATCATGAAGTTTCTTCATCTTCAAAATTTTCCTGCATTTTCATATATACTTTTGTTCACTAATTATATCAAAAATTTGAGAATAGGGGATAGTCATTCTCCCGCTTGTATTATTTGTTCTTTGAGTAATGCTAGGGACAAGTCCCAAATGCACTTTTAGAGATTGGCTCGAAAGTCCTAGATCGATTGGCTAGAATAGCAAGAGCTTTGGTCTTGGGGATATACTCTTTCTCAGGTCCAAGGTTTGAACTTTTGGATGTAAATTTTTAGGGTTCACATCCTACCAAAGAAACGTGGATGCTTTACCTAATCATTGCCGATTCAACTATGAATTGAACATTTAGATAATGAAGCACATGATGTCATGAGATAGGTAGTAGACAGATGCTACATCAACAAAAGGTATGGATTGAGACAGTACTTTGGAATCTTATTAACAGCAAAATTAAAACACTACATGATTCTGAAGATATTCTCATAGCTAGGCCAAGGCTTGACTGAGTCATCATGGTGGGGATGTATAAATACATGTACAGGTGCCATTTGTCAATATATCACGCCCCTTGAGCGTCATCATCAATTTCAAAGTGGTTATTATTTTAAAGTTCATTACTCTTTTCTTTTAAAGAATTTCTTAAGTGATTATTTAGTTAATTAGAATTTATTTTAATTTCTCAGAAAAAAAAAATGTCTGCAATTTATACAGTACCATCTATAACGATTGAGTAGAATGTCAATCCACAATTTAATTTTCTTGATTTCTTCTTTATCTTCTAGCCCTTAATTATCCGATTAATTTTGCCATGAATAACTCAAAACCTTGCGGTTTATAGCATTTTTTTGGGACAGATCGATTTTCTTGAGATATTTGGTTTTTGTTTTTTTCTCGATATCAATTTTAATAATATTATTTGAATAAGAGTATTGCTACATCTATAAAAGAATTATACAAAATAATTTCATAAATTAACGCAATTTCATCTGATCTGTTAGATTTACTTTATAATAAAAATAACTTTACAGTCTGATAAATTACATAAAATCATATCAGTTTGTGAGATTTCTTTTATATAATATTTTTTTTGTAGTTAAAATATTTATTTTCCTTTGAATATAAATAAACTCCCGGTGTGAGATGAGCTATGATGACCAGGGTGCCAACTTTCATGGAATTTGTCTTTTTGAGTGTACTATATATATATATATATATATATATATATATATAAAAGATGAGAAGAATTTCCTAGTGTACTTACATGGTTATACTATTCGGGAAGCTGGCCCATATTATTAAGAAATTAATTATAAATTAATTGAACAATCTTAGCAAAGCATGGCGTTGTTAAGCTGTAATCAGAGTAATTAATTAAGTTATCACTAACTTAATATCAAATTTCGCAAAAAATTATTTATTTTTTAAAAGCAGAGAAAATTGATCGATCGCACCTCAGCCCCACCAAATAAACTCCGGCGACAAACCTGAAGGTAGCGTACGCACCTATATAGTCTTAATTAATTGATTTATAATTAATCAATAATAATTTACTAATTTACTGGTCGGCCAAAATGCATACAAAGACTTTGAAAAACTAAAGCAGGAAAGGGATGATCATCGAGTACCCAATTTAATTAATAATATTTTGAATAATAAACCTGTCATTATATAATTTGGCTTAATTCGTAAATTAATTAATTAAGGGGGGTTTCCATCTTAATCGATCATGACTAAAATAATACGTCAATCGTGTAAGAAAAGTTGGTCCATAAATATATATATATATATATATATATATACTAATTAAATAAAATCAAAGACTTATCAATTACTAATTAATTGCATGCAAGTTGATATCATATATTATGGATGAAAAATAATATCGATTTTTTTTTGCATATTTTTCATATTATAACACTCATTAATTATCTCGCTTGTATCGCTCATGATTAATTTGAATTAAAGTTAATAATAATTAATTAACGATACAGATGAAAAATGTGCATAAAAAATATATATAAATATACGTACGTAACATGCGCAAATAACATGAATATTATCAGCACTAGCTATAATATTAATTCAAGATGGTGGATTAGTTGCATTAATTTATACCACATTTTATATGCATGATCATGCCCAAGCCTTTCTATATAATATATATATCCTTCGATCCATTCTTCTAGAAGGTCTAGCTATATATATATATATATATATATATATATATTTATAGCTAGACCTTTAAAAACGTCAAGTACTCATGACTCATTTGCTAATTCTTAAAATAAATAAATAAAAAATCGAAGTTAATAAATTAGAAAATCACTACCAAATTAGTGACGTGGGGGGTTTTTGGGTCTTAGCAGTTTATCGTTTTGTACATGTCTTGGTTATGCCGGCCATCCTCTGGCATCAAACTAGCACCATTATCCTGTTGTGTCATTGAGACCTTTTCTTCTATGTCAAATCTCTTTGTTAACATTCCAAAGTTTCTCCTTTAAAATTGGGTCTCACCCTCTCATTAACACCCCTCTCACGACCATACTTCATCAATATCGTTGCCCTAAATATTTCTTATTATCTCCTGATCTCTAGCTAGCTTTCTTGCTTGCTGTTAATTTCTCTCTAATCATATACAGTTCAATTCCTTCCATCTGTTCTTGAATTTCCCTAATGAAAGCAGGATTTGAAGTGGTTCAGGGGGCTTTGGACATGATACAACCCCATGAGCCATGGGATATTTATAACCACCCTGCAGCTGTGGGGTTTCCAACTCCAACCAGCTTCAACCCTTTCCTCGTGAAGCCTATAATCGAAAACCGTTGCTTAAACATGGAGCGCAACGAGCTCTCTGAGTGGGTGGAGCAAATCACTAGACAACTCATCGAAGATTTACCAGAAGCAACTGGCTCAGATCATCATCATCATGTCTTGCACTCTGAGACAAAGTCCCAGGACAACAACAGTACTGTGGCATCATTTTCAGGCGAGTTCAGGCCAAGAAAAGCTCCTAAAAGAAGCCACTTTGACACCATTGGCAACGAGCTTCAATGGAGCAACGTCGAGCCTCATCATGTTTATGATCATGGAATGAACATGAAAGGGTTGAGTAGGGTTGATGAACATGGCCTAACCCTGATAACCCTACTTCTGGAGTGTGCAGTTGCTATCTCTGTAGACAACCTAGGCGAGGCTCATAGAATGTTGCTCGAGCTGACGCAAACGGGCTCTCCTTATGGAATTTCCTGCGCTGAGCGTGTCGTGGCTTATTTCGCCAAGGCCATGAGCAGTAGGGTGATCAACTCCTGGCTAGGTACTTGCTCCCCTTTGGTTAACTACAAAAGCATTCATGGCGCTTTCCAAGTGTTCAACAACATATCCCCCTTCATCAAGTTTGCACATTTCACTTCCAACCAAGCCATCCTCGAGGCTTTCCATCGCCGTGATAGAGTTCACATTCTTGACCTTGACATCATGCAAGGCCTGCAATGGCCGGCCTTGTTTCACATCCTTGCCACGCGCATGGAGGGCCCGCCCCACGTTAGGATGACTGGAATGGGCAAGTCAATGGAGATGTTGCTCGAGACAGGAAAGCAACTAGCGAATTTCGCCAAGCGGCTTGGAATGTCATTTGAATTCCACCCAATTGCAAGAAAGTTCGGAGAAATTGATGCATCAATGGTCCAAGTCAGGCGTGGAGAAACTCTAGCTGTGCATTGGCTACAACATTCCTTGTACGATGCAACGGGACCCGATTGGAAAACAATGAGATTACTAAAAGAATTGTCACCTTCAATCATCACATTGGTAGAGCCAGATATTTCCCATGGGGGGTCTTTTCTAGATCGTTTTGTTGGGTCCTTACACTACTACTCGACGCTTTTCGATTCGCTGGGAGCAAATCTGCCTATTGACGATCCTAACAGGCACCGGGTTGAGCACTGCCTCCTACACAGGGAAATCAACAACATAATGGCGATCGGAGGGCCGGCGAGAAGTGGAGAAGACAAGTTCGGGCATTGGAAGATGGAGCTAGCAAGGAATTGTTTTGTGCAGATGCCGATGAGTGGGAATTCAATGGCGCAAGCACAGTTGATATTGAACATGTTCCCTCCTGCTCATGGATACAGCCTTGTGGAAGGAGACGGGACACTTAGGCTTGGATGGAAAGACACAAGTTTGTATACTGCTTCTGCATGGACATTCAATAATGCAGCTTCTTCTAGCTAGGTAGCTGCAGCGAGCTAGCTAGCTCTCGATCATCTGATCTGCTAATGAAATTCATGTTTTTTTTTTTGTTTTTGGGTTTGTGTTTGTGTTTTGTATCGTGTAGCTAGATCATCGTGAGATCAAATTCTCATCTATTACAATCCTACCGCATTAAGCAGGAGTTGATCTGAATTGTAAATTTTTTTGGCATGCATGGATTAAATATAATAATAGATCATATATAGCTTTAATTAATTTATGGCCGTGGAGGGAATGATACCTTAAAAGATTCGCTTTTGTAGTTACTATAACCGTTAATTGTCCATTCTGTATGTTTTCATAGCAATTTCTCTTTAATTTATTTCAATTCCTTGGATTTTTACGTTCACCATCGTGGGAAAGTTTCTGCTTATATATGTACAATTTAGCGACTTAGTGCATGATCATGCTTTATATATCAATTTCATCGAATTTTGAATGGAATATATATTTGAAGTACCACACACACACGCACATATATATATATATATATATATATATATATATATATGTACATGAGCAGTAAGTGCAACATTGCTTTAATTTGATGCATGCTAGCTAGCTATAGTCATGTATATATATTCGTTTTAGAATTAGTATAAGATTTGTATCCCACTTACAAAATTTGAACTACGTACGTGCCCCAATACTTAATATATATATATATATACACACTAGCAGTGGAGCTATGTGCATGCGAGGCATGTTTGCCTTGTATTACTATAAAATAAATTGTTCAAAAATATAAACATGATCTAGTGTACAAGAAAAAAATTAAGGTAGATGAGGATAATATATACAGCTCATTCAAGTTGCAACCTATAGTTACATGGTGAACTACATGTATTTTTAATATGCCAAAGGGCAAAGGCACATTTTCATTGCAAATTCAGCTTGCTTATTGTTGTTTCATTCACATTTCTTCAATCCCAGTACTTGAATCAGATGAACATGAATTTTTCTCTACTTTTATGTTGTGTAATAAAATAATTCTTTCTCATTTTCATAGTCAAGCACTGATCATTTGCTTTGTTTGGCTATTTGTGTATATGATATGCTAATTGAAAGTAAGAACACACTCTTCTTTCTATCTAAAACCCAAATATGCAAAAATATTTATCACATATCACAATAAACACCAAGACGCAAAAATATTTATTACAAGAAAAAGATGTACAAACAAATGCATAAATATTTTTAAAAAAAAGATGCAGAATGAAAACCATAATAAGATGTAGAAAAACATACCAGCAGTTAAAATAAAGAAGAAGAATCCTCAACGCACGACATAAAATTTTCTTCTCTTTGGTAGCCCAGTCTCAAAGCTCCATATCACAATAAACACCAAGATGCATAAATATTTATCACGAAAAATAAGATATACAAACAAATGCATAAATTTTTTTTTTTTATAAATATGCAAAATGAAAACCACAATAAGATGTAGAAAAGCATACTAGCAGCTAAAATAAAGAAGAAAAACTCTCAATGCATGGCATAAAATTTTTTCTTTCTCTTTGGTAGCCCAATCTCAAAGCTCCATATCACAATAAATACCAAGATGCATAAATATTTATCACAAAAAAAGATGTACAAACATATGCATAAATTTTTTTTTTTTAAAGATGCAAAATGAAAATCACAATAAGATGTAGAAAAACATACCATAGCTAAAATAAAGAAGAAGAACCCTCAAAGCACGGCATAAATTTTTCCTCTCTTCGGAAGCCCAGTCTTAAAGCTCTGCAATAAACGCTAAAAAACCACAATACAATACTCTACCCTCCATCCCTCCTATCAACAGGCCAAAACATCATCTCAGCTGATAACGTCACACCACGAAATAGTAAAACCAACGAGATGCGCGAGACCCAACGAACAAAAATCAAAACCATTACTGAAAGAATGGAATAAATCATGAGAATAAACTGAGACTAAAAAAAAGACTAATATTCTGTGAGGGACAAGATAGCTACTATACGAACTGTGAAGAAATGAAGAGAACTTTACCAAATAGATGATAAGTCAATCATAATGGGTAATAGTGTAATATATTCAAATCAAAGAAGGGGGTACAACACAAAAAGTATTAAAACCAAAAGATTAAAATAGTAATGACAAATCAAATAAGAGCGGCTAATAAAGTGCTGATGGAAAAAGTAAAACACAAAAAGTAAGGCTAAAACCGTAATAACACCTAGCTACCAAGGGCATTGATGTAAAAATGTTAAACAAGAATTACACTATTCATTACTGTTTATATCAAATAGACGCTTTTTTTTTTTGAAGGAAATAATCTCATTTCATTAATGATCCGAAGTTACAAATGTTGACTGATCAGTACATGGAAAACCAATAACCTTAAGTTAATCTACGCAGCAGCTCTGGAGCTTCCCCACACACAAATTGTTTTGTGGCGGACATTGTCTTAACTTCTAAAACTTTCTCAAACCAGAGAAAGCGTTCTGTAAACCAGAACTAACAGGCCATCTCAATCTTCTCAAGAGAGATTGAGTATGGGACACAATGGATATTAAATCCAAGAGCCTATTTCTACTAAATAAATAACTAAAATAAACTAACAAAATTACAACTGAGCACTACAACACCAAACCGACCACAAACACTGGTGGAGCCCCGGACGACACGCCCACCGCTGACATCGGCCTCTCGAGCCCAGGCTGAGCGAGCACCCACCGCTGACATCGCTCACCACTCTCGCGCAGCACTTGCCCTGGATTATGTCCGATCCAGGAGCACAACACCTCGCTCGGATCGACAAACCAACAACAAAAACTAAAAGAAACTAAAACAGAAACCAAATATTGAAACGGAACACACATAAACAAAAAGAGCCAAACAACAGAGAAACGGGTGAACAGAGCAAAAGATTCGGCTGAGAAGCTAGCGGGAACTGTTCACTGGGAGGAAACGCCGTCGATCAAACTATGAAGGCCTGGAGTCAGAGGGTCCACCGAAGCCGATCGTGGCGTCGGCAAAGTCCTCCCCGGTGGAGCGTGAAGGCCACTCGCCAGCTAGAATCGAAGCTTCGTCCCTCGCGTGCGGACAACGCGCCACTCCGATGGACGCCAGATTTGGAAGGCTTGAAGATCGGCGACTCGGCGTCGTGCCGGTGAGGTGCGTGTAGACGGACGACGTCTGGAAAGGCTCGACCGGCGATCCTCCCTTATTTAGCTTGACAAAACAAAAACAAACACCCAAAAACACAATACGAAAATAAAATAGATAGAGGGGAGGGGAAAGGAGCCGAAGCTCCCTCCCCTCACATTAGAGCTGGAGGATGGAGAGTTTCTGAGAGAGGAGAGAAGATTTACTCGGCAGAGCTAAAGCTTCGTCCGTTCCTCACCAAATAGACGCTTTTGAAGTATAAAGATATGCCAATTAACGTACGAACCAAAATTATATATTATATAATATGTAAAGAATTTAAGGGAGAAATGCATACATGATACATGCGCATGATGCACATGATCTTGAGATAGTTTTGCCTCTGATCTGCATGCATGCAGGCATGCTTGAGTATGTCGTATGTTTCTATATATATGTGTACTGACGCCGGATCGGAAGTACTTTTCCTGAATCTGAATGCATGCATGGAACTCTATATATAATTGATCAGCATGCAGCTTATAAGGAGATATAGTACTAGTCCTACGTACGTACTCAATTATATAAATAAATAATTATATATATATATATATATATATAATGCGTATACCTATACATACTGTACTACGTACTATTGATGATCATGTATTATAATTGTCTGCAACTGATCATGATGAATTGAATGATGAATCCAAGCTAGCTGTTAACTAGGCCCGTATGTACTATCGATTTATCTATAGATACACATGAGAATTAAGAAGACAACTAACTATACGAGGGATCTACGACAATGAAAGCACAATATTATTCAAAGTAATTTTGAACAAATTAACAGTAGAAAATTCAAATGATCAAAGCAAAAATCGAGAGGGATCAATGAAAATCATATATATACGATCACATATATATAATATATGTGTGTGTATGTGTGTACTGTATATATATATATATATATATATATATATAGGTTGTGCGCTAGCTGAAGATAATTGACGAGGTAGGTATATTATTTAAGAAAAGAAACAGATAGATGGTTGCCAAACTAAGTTTATAAGGAGGAACCAGCTAGCTAGCAATAATAGAACTAATTTAGATTTGGTCAATATATATGCTGGATGCAGCACATCTGCAGAATATCCCAGTGTTAAGATTGACTTGGCCGTGTGTGTCAATATATATATAATAAATAGAACGATAAATATGGTAATTAATTACGTGACCTTGAAATTCCATTAAATTAATGTGAAGTACTACAGCATCTTAGGAGATGTTTGGATTCGTAAGTCTCCTCAACTCGTCTCATTTTCATCATTACAACTTTTTTAAATTCTTACACAAAATATAATAACATATTTTTTTTCAAATCCCAAAAGAATTTTTCCAAATTCTTACACAAAAAATAATAAACAATCTACATTTTCAAATCTTAAAATAATAATAATATTAAAAAATAATATTAATAAAATATCTTATTCTACTATTCATAAACCACCTCAACTCATCTCAACTCTTCTCCCAATTCAAGTAGCCCCTTAGTCTTTTCTTACTTTTTCGCCTACTTTCTTTTTGTCTAATCAAGTTTCATAAAAATATATATATATTTATATATATAAAGGCCGGCTCTTCTATTAGAAAATTTAAGCAATTGCCTAAGGCCTTGGTAGAAGAAGCCTTCAAAAAAAAATATTAAGTAGAATTTTTTAAATAGAAAAAAATATTTAATTAAAAAAATTAATTGACTCAATGAGAATATCAAAAATATTAAATAGATATTACATCACTATTAGTTTTGAGAGTATTCCACAAAATAATTATTTGAGGTAGTCTCTTTCAAAGAATAGATTTCTTTTTTGTCATTATTAGTTTAATATATAATATAAAAATTATAAATAGTAAAATTTAATTTTCAAGTGTTCATAAATTTTTTTGTATAATCCTTTGTAGTTTGTAAAGGCAAGGGTCTACTTTTTTTCAAATGTGTAGATTATTTATATAACTTTATTGACAATGATGATTATAATTGATTCTATGACTTTTTTTTTTTGTCGATAATAACAGATCACTTTTCATTCATTAAAAAGGGCATACAAAATTCACTTAAAAAATAAGTCAGTTACAATCGTTGGTAGTTTTCTAGTACACGTCCGTGTCTGACATAGTCTAGTTCAGACAACAAATCTCTAAAGATCTAAATCTAAGAGATAGTTCAACTCTGTCTATGACAGAGGTCTCAGTAATCAAGTAACCAAACTCCATACCCGACTAATCGGAGTATGGAGAACTAACCCCGTCATCACCGCCTAAGCGGAGGGGGGAGAACTACCTTCGGACTAAGGTCTGAAGGCATTACGTTTTTGGATTTTTTTTTTCTTGAAAATAAAGACATCATAAGTAAACTACATTAAAACATTGTAAAAAAGAAAAAAAAGTGCACAAAAAGGCTGCTGGAGGGAAAACCGACGGTCGAGCTTGGGAGATCCAGAGACGCCGGTTTGGGAACAGCCGTGCGTAGCAGCGGTAGAGGGTTCCTTGGCAGCGTGTGAGGGCAATGCACAAGCGATCTTTGAGTTCTTCGACCCGCACATGCGGGCTACGCGCCACTCTCGTTGAGACTGCATTCGGTGGTTTCGCTAATCGGCAGTTGGGCAACCTCCAGGTGGGGTGCGTGTTGGCTGTTAGGTGCTGGAGAGCTCTGAACGACGATTCTCCCTTTATTTGGCCGGAAAAAGAAAACATAAGATAAAATCTAAAACACTAGATAAGAAGAAAACAGAGAGAGGGAGGGAAGGAGTGAGGGGGGAGGGAGAGCTCCCTCCCCCTCTAGCCAATTCTGAAGGTTTGGGGAGTTTAGAGAGAAGGGAGAGGGATTCTATGACTTATTTGGATATTAAGAATATATCAGGATGTCTGTGAATAGTAATGAAATAGTTTGTGAATAGTAATAAAATATTTTGAGTTAAGATATTTGATTAGATTTTGAAAAATGCGAGAGGAAAAGTAGAATTTAAGAATATTTGAGAATAGCTGAGAACAGTTATGTCTCCAAGGGCCCCAAGAGTCTAAAGGACGTCTTGTAAAACTAGATTTGCCCAAGAGTCTAAAGGACGTCTTGTAAAACTAGATTTGATAAAATCTTCTCTAAATCAAAGATTTTCTGATAGAGTTTAAATCGGTTATTAGTTGAAAATATAGTATAAAATTTTAATCAATAATTTTACTTTGCAAAACGATAGGAATTATTGCCCGAGGTATGTTGGTCCTTTTCAGATTGTGGAGAAGGTTGGGCTTGTTGCTTATAGAGTTGCATTGCCGGATTATTTCGGGGATGTGCATGATGTGTTCCATGTTTCGTCGTTGAAGAAGAGTTTTGGTCAACAAGAGCCGCGTTTTGTTGACCCGGAGCACATTCAACTTCAGCCTAATCTTACTTATGAAGTTGTTCTGACTCAGATTGTGAATTGGAAAGTGCAGAAGCTGAGATCCAAGACGATACCTTTGGTGAAGGTGTCATGGGGTGATCCTGTAGCTCAAGATTTCTCTTGGGAGCGTGAGGCCGATATGAGGGAGCAGTATCCGTATTTGTTTGGTTGACTCTCCTGGTATGCTTCTTAAGCCTACTCTTAGTTGAACCTTATCTTTGTCTTAATTTCTGATGATTGACCTTACCCAATTTCGAGGACGAAATTTTATTTAAGGGGGGGAGATTGTAACATCCCGGATTTTAGTGTATTTTAATGGATGTTTTATTTAATTTATTTTGTGGTTATTTTTTTTGTTTTTAAATTTTGGGAGTTTTAAAATATTATTTCTTAATATTTTATGTGGTGAAAATTATTTTATGAGTTTTTAAATTTTATTTGCTGTTTTAGCTTTTAAGATGAATTTTAATTTTAATTGATTTATTTTTGGGTTTTTGATTTTTATTGTTGCATTTAAATTATTTCACTGTGTTTGAAATATTTTATTTAGCTTCTGGTTTTAATTTCATCTCCGTTGGATTTTTTGGGACCCAGCTTGAAAGACTGGACCTTCCTTTTTTCCCTCTTCTTTTTCCTTTCTTTCCTTTTTCTTCTTTCTTTTTTCTCTTTCCCCGGTATCCCCCGCGTGCCCCGACCCCTCTCTCCCTTCTCTCTCTTCTTTCTCTCTCTCTCCCCGCTGCTCACGGGTTCACCGCCGTTGCCCAGCCTCCTGGCCGCCGTGCTCCTCACCGCCGGCACCATTGGCACCCCCGTGTGCCGACGACCTCACCCATAAAATCTCAAACCGCCCCGAGCCACCGTTAGCCGCCGTGAGCCAGTCGAACCCGCGGTGGGTTTTTCCTCCTTCCGCCGTCGTCCGGCCGCCATTGGCCACCAACTTTCTACCACATCATCACCGGCTCAATACCAAACTTTTCCACCCAAACCCGGCCCCGATCCGTCGCCGGAGCCGGTCGAACGAGTACCAAACCCGATTCGGGTATTCCGGCCAAAAACCACCCATTTCCGCCACTGTTCTCGGCAAACCACCACCACCATTAGATTCACCACCTTCCATAGGCCCTACCCTATAAATTTCGAGTCTCCGTTTGAAACCGTGAAAAATTCTCATTTCACTGCATTTCAGCCAGTGTTTTTACACTGTGCGAATTTGCAGCTTTGGTGATTTCCAGTGCCTCGGAACCTTCGTTTAATTGTTTTAAAGCACTGTAAGTATTTCCTAAACATTTCTTTGAGATTTAATTATATTTATGCAATTAACTGCTTTTATTTATATATTGTATTCTGGTTGGTTTCCAGACTGAGTCCGAGGAGTTCAGGGGTGGTTGGATTGATCGGAGTATATTGTTGTGTGTTTATTGGTGATTAGATTATTGTTGGATTTGATGATATAGTGAATTGGAGTTGGTTATTGGATATTCTGGCTGTGATCTGGTTAAGGTTTGGGAATTGTGTTTTTGATCTGGTTTGATTGTGATATTGAGGTTACTGTTGGTTCATTGCATATTGCACACATGGCATGTTTGTAAATAGAAAACTGGGTTTTCGTGTATTGCATTCATGTTCATGTGACTTTTATGAAAACTGGGTTTTCATGTGTTGACTGGATTTGTGGGTGCGTGTGTATCACGACCCCAAGCCGAGATGGGGCATTATCTCGGTGGAGCTCCTCTGGTCACTCGGGAGCGCAATATACTGAGTGACGTCCCCTGGGTTGTCGCCGGGCGACAACGGGATCGGACGTTGGACGTGCCGACTCCGTGGCCCTTCTGCTGGCGGGGGCTAGAGGATGACTTGGCCACGAACGCACAGGGTGCGGAACTGGGCATCTCTCGTAAAGTAGCCAGGACGTGCGGATGGTCCATAGGGGAGACCATGGTGCATATGGTTAATTGGATTAACTGGAAAAGAGCTGTTTTCTGGGAAAATAGCGTGAGTTGATTTTGTGTATCATTTTCTGGGAAAATGATGGAAATGACTTTTTGTGTGCCATTTTCTGGGAAAATGGTGGAAATGGATTTTACTGGGAATGATTTTGAGCCAATGAGATTTTTGGCGTGCGTAGCATTATTTCATTTGCATCATGGGCATGCATGGTTAATTGTTAGAGTATGGTTTTATCTCTGGACATGGTTAGGTTATAACTTACCTGCGGTACCATTTAATGGTACTGCAGACTTTGTTGATGATGCAGATGCTGAGCCTGAGGATCTGGCTCCGCCGGAGGAGTGATCTGGGATCACTCGTGTTGTAGTTCTTTTTTTTTCAGACTTGTATTTATTTTGGGACTTTGGCTTTGTTTTTAAGGTATTTTGTATTTTGGATATCTGTATTAATTAAAATTCTGGTACTAGTAGACTTTATTACGTTCCGCTGTATTTTTATTTGTGCACTGTTTATTTATTGCACACACTGACACTTGTCGTTGGGATGCGTGACCGGTTGTCATCATCCTGGGTGTCTCGATTTCCGTGTTGGCCCGTACATGGAAGTCGGGGGCGCCACACTAGAGCCTATTGAGCCGGCCCTAATATATATATTAAAAGATACAAGAGTTTAAAGGTTGGAAGACCCTAACAATCATCTCAAATCGGCTAATACAACAAGAAAAAGGAAAAGAAAAGGGATTTGAAGACAATGGCTCCTACCCATTTTCTATAAGGGGAAGCAGCTTGAAGCGATTTTTTTTTTTCAATCCGAAAAATGGACTACAATACTACGACTAAAAGTCACGCGCAATAGGTGTTGTGCTACACTTTGTCTGTTCAGTTTTGTTGAAAGAAACACCAACTTTTTTTTTCTCATGATTTTTAGTTAGGAGAATGGGTAACATAAGAAAATAGCATCTCGTATATGGTCTGATACACCAGCGTACAACCGTCAGTGGCTGTGAAAGCCCGTAGCGATCACGTGCCACTGCTAGTGAGAAAATGTTTGATGGATATGCAGGATCCAAGGCCACTGATCCCCTTTTTGCCACGTGTGGTGCCAGAATGGGCACCGTGACACGGCGGCAAGTAGATCTCATGCACGGCATAGGCCGTGCAGAGGGAAGATCTTAAGAAATGAATTTTGATAGAGCTTTTAGAAATGAGAGAGAAAGGGAAAAAACTAGTTTGTAGTTGATTTTTTGCCTACTTAAGGTAGGGTATGCACGCGAACAATCATATAATAATTATAAATGATATTTACATTTATAGAGTGTGCAAGTGTTGCACACTCATTCCGAAAAAAGTGAATAAATATGAGATTCATATGAAAAAATTAATTTTTAAATGATGGACCTTACTTTTTTTTAAAAAGAGTGGGTGGCGCTTGTACAATCTATGATTGTATCTAACATTACTCTATAATAAAATGTAAGTACTTATATATAAAGGACTTTCCGCCTACCAAATATTATAATTAATTTTCCTATCGCCTCCAAGATATATAGATATGTTGCAGATTTTGTATTTTAAAAATTTTATTTCGGGACTAATTTTATACTAGTTCATATAACTTTGTCCCCTAATTTTTTATTTTTATTTTTAAAAAAACCAAATATTGTAAGACTATTAAAAAGTAACAAGAGAATTAAATGATCACAATATACGAAACTAATTTTTTAGAAATTCAATATTATTTTTCTCAACTTTCTTGTTGTGTATCTACCACAAATGCTCCTCAAAACTCCCTTTTACAATAGGCTTGAGAGGATATAGGATATTAAATAGATACATGAATTTAGGAAATGACAATACATGAATCAAGAGGATACATGAACATGAGAAATAAGAATACATGAATTGATAAGAATTCTAATGGTTATCCATTAAATTCATTGAATGGATTTACTACATTCATGTATTTACAACACTCCCACTTGGATGAACATACACAAAGAGCATGCCTCATTAAAACATTGTCAATGAAAGATCTAATGGAAAAAAAACCAAAGGCGAAGGAAAAAGAATACAATATTCATGTATACCTTTGAATGCTTTAGAATTGTCTCATTAAAACTTTGTAAATGAAAACCCTAAGGGAAAAAATTTTAAAAGAAAAAAAGTACAATCCATATAATCATTTTCTCCCCCTCAAAAGTATATAAATTTTCAATAGTTTATAATGAGAATTTTTTGAGTTGATGAATTCCAATGCCGTGTATCAATTTTTTAAATGTTGTAGTTGATAATGCTTTAGTAAATAGATTCGCTAAATTGTCAAATGATCATATTTGCTTGTCATTAATATCACTGTTTTTCTAGAGCTTCTGTGTATAAATGAACTTTAACAAAATATGCTTGGTTTTATCACTTTTGATATAGCCTCCTTTAACTTGTGTGATACAAGCAACATTATCTTCATATTTTGTTATTGGGCTATATTTGATTGTGGATAATCCACACTTATTTTGAATGTATTGAATTACTGATCTTAACCTAATACATTCCCGACTTGCAATGATCTCTAAGTGGTTGGAAGAAGTAACAACTAATGTTTGCTTAACAGATCTCCATGAAATAGCTGTAACTCCATAAGTGAACAAATATCCTATTTGTGATTTTTCTTTATGTGGATCAGAAATGTAACTCAAGTTTGCACAACCAATTAATTAAGGATTTGATCCTTTTGGATAAAACAATTTAATTTCAACCATTCTACGAAGGTAGCGTAGAATATGTTTGACCCCATTCCAGTACCTTCAAGTTTGTACATAATTATATATTGTTAGTAAGTTAACTAAAATTAATGCAATATTTATTCGTGTGCAATTTGCATAATACAACAAAGCACCAATTGCACTTAGATATGGTACTTCAGGACCACAAATTTCTTCATCATCTTCTCGAGGGAGAAATGGACATCAAGTAGTCGGACAACCATTGGAGTACTCAAAGGATGAGTTTTGTCCATGTAAAAGTGTTTCAAAACTTTTTCTGTATATGCTTATTAATGGACAAAAATTCTATTTGAAAAGTACTCAATTTGTTGACGAAGACAATATTTTGTTTTTCCAATGTCTTTCATTTCAAACTCATTTTTTAAAAATTTTTAGCGGCATTTATGAGCTTTTTTGGAGTTCTAATAAGATTTAAATCATCTGCATATACTGTAATAATAGCAAATCCAAAATTTGATTTTTTTACGAAAATACATGGACAAATTGGATTATTCCCAAATCATTATTTTATTAAACATTCACTTAGACGATTTTACTACATGCATCTAGATTGCTTTAATCCATAAAAAGATCTTTGTAACTTGATAGAATAAATATTTCGAGATTTTAAATTATATACTTCAAGCATTTTATATCATTTAGGGATTTTCATATAAATATCATTATTTAGTGATCTATATAAATATGTTATAACAACATCCAATAAATGCATATCCAAACTTTTTGTGACTACCAAATTAATTAAAGATCTGAATATAATTGTATCCACTACACGAAAATATGTTTCTTCATAATCAATACTAGGTTTCTACGAGAAACCTTGTGCAATACGTTGTGCTTTGTATTTCACAATTTTATTTTTCTAATTATATTTACGTATAAATACCCACTTATATTCAACAGCCATAACTCCTTTAGGTGTTTGGACTATATGTTCAAATACTTAACGCTTTGCTAATGACATCAATTTTGTGTGAACTGCTTCTTTTCATTTTGGGCAATCATTTCTATGTTGACATTTTTTGACGGTTTTTGGTTCATTTTTATTATCACTTATAGTGATATCAAGAACAACTTTAAATGAAAATATGTTGTTGCCAACAATTTCACTTTTATCAAATAAGTCTCTCGTACTTACATAATATATCGAGATTTCTTTATTTTCACGTATATTTTCTTATTTAGGAGATTTTTCTTTAAGGAATTATATTCTAAGATAATTTTGTACAGAAAGTTTGGATGGATTTATAACTTTTGTTGTTTGTTTGTGGGTACTGCCTCTTCAGGAGTATCGATTTTTTTTATTTGTGTTTTTCTCTTTCGAGAAGTCTTATTCCTTGCGCCAATAGGTCTTCCATGCTTCTGGCGTGTTTTAAACTTATAATTGTTTCATTCTTTCAATGTCCTACCCAAATATCGACCTTTACTGAAGTATTAGCAGTTGTAATGTGAGATTTCGCTATTTTCTTATTGTCAGTAAAAACATCCAGTAATTGATTTGCAATAGTTTACAAATGAATGATCTTTTGAACTTCTAGTTCATATTGATTTGTAGGAAGATCAAGATAAGATAGCTTCAAAGTGTTTCATGTTATTTGTTTTTGTACTTCTAAAAAATTTTCTCCCCCTAACGATGGGAAGACTATTTCATCAAAATGTCAATATTCAAAACAAGCTTTAAAAACATTTCCAGTTAAAGGCTCGAGATATCTAATGATAGAGGGAGAATTAAAATCAGCATAAATTCTAAGTCTATGTTGATGACCCATCTTAGTGCGCTAAGGAGCTACAATTGGAACATATACAGCACAATCAAAAGTACAAAAAAGAAAAAGTACAATTGGCCAAATGCAAGTTGCAATAGAAAATATTTATTATAAACAATTGATCTTATTTGAATCAATGATACAACATGCAAACTTGTATGTCCCCAAGCAAACACGAGTAGTTTTGTTTTTAAAGGTAATGGTTGAGAAATTAATTGTAAATGTTTAATAAATGACTCAGCTAAACCATTGATTAGAGTATGTGTATGGGCAATAAGATGTTCAACATTAATCCCAACTAACATGTAATAATCATCAAAAGTTTAGATGTAAATTCTCATGTATTATCCAATCGAATAGACTGAATTGAATAATCAGGAAATTGAGCCCGTAATCTAATAATTTGTGTAAGAAGTTTAGCAAATGTAACATTTAAAGTAGAAAGCAGACAAATATGTGACTATCTATTTGATGCATCTATTAAAACGAAAATATCTAAATGGCTCACATGGTGGATGTATAAGTCCACATATATCTCCATAGATTCTTTCTAAAATGATAGGGATTCAATAATTATCTTAGAAGGTGATAGTCTGACAATTAGCTTTCCTTTGAAACACTCTACACATAGATAATCAATTTGTAAACGAATCTTATGATTCTTTAAGGGATGTCCATATGAGTTATCAATTATTCGATGTATCATGATTGATCCCGGATGACCAAGACGATCATGTTAAAGTATAAATATCTTTGGATCACACTTCTAGTGCATTATAACATGTGATTCAATTATGTTCAATGTTGTATAATATAACTCAAAAAAGAAAGCTGGTAGTTTTTTTAATATGAACTTCTGGTCCAAATTTATTGTTGTAATGTAAAGATATTCATCACTGTCTTCATTGGTGATTTCAACATGATAACCATTACGATGAATATTTTTAAAATTCAATAAATTTATTCTAGACTTCAAAGAATTCAAAGCATTGTCAATACAAAATTTTGTTCCTTTTGGCAACATGATATCGACTTTTTCGGAGCCTTTAATTAGGTTCAATGATCCTATATTGTATTGATGTTGGCTCTATATAATGTCAAATATTGAAAATATTTCTTATTCTTAAGAATTATGTGTTCTACAACTATCTGCCAGACACATATATTCACCAATCATTTTGAAATTTGTCAATACATCAATAAAATTAATGTCATTTATAAACAAAAATATGTATAAAATTTTATTAATACAAACGAAAGTTTGACAGGATATATTAAAAGATAACAACTCAAACATAATGTAATTATAATAAAGAAATAAAATTAATTGTCATAGTCATATGCATCACTAATTAAAATTTTACTATCTTTGTTTGGATTTATAAAGAAATAAAAAATATCGAGATGAATTAGGACCATCATATTTGGATTATCAAAACAAATAGATGATTTTTTGGATCATTGTGGTCTACAAAATTCATTTTGACCAATTTTTCTTTTTCCTTCGTAAATGCTTGATATAAGTCCACCAAATGTTTGGACATACGACAGGTACGTGACCAATGTACTTTCATACCACACCTGTGATATTTATCTTCATATTTCTTTATAGACTTATTCTGCAAGTCTTTATTAATTTTCATCTTCCTTTGTCATAGTGTGGTTCAAGTTTTGGTGGTATGAAGCATTTTATTTGAAAAACTTTGAGTACGCTCTCGTTGATCCTGATAGCTTTTTCTACCACGTCCACATCTGCGACTACGGTTTTCTTTATGATGATGAAATGAGATTCCACTCACTTCAGGAAATGGAGTAGAACAAGTTGGACGTGATTGATGAATTTTTATTAACAACTCGTTGCTTTGTTCAACCACTAATAAACAAGTTATTAATTCAAAATACTTATTAAACATTCGCACTCAATATTGCTACTGCAATAGCACATTCGAGACCTGAATGTGTTATATGTTTCATTTCAAACATATCATCATTAATGGCTTTTTTTTTGTACACAATTTTAATTGTGCAATTTCAGGTGTATTTAATCATAACGAGCTTTTGGGTGGATTACGGTATTTTGCTTTAAAGCGATCATTCAGTGATGCTTCATTTCCTTCCTTAATAGTATTGAATGAGAAAGAAAGATTTAAAATCGTACTAACATATAGAATACAAAAAAATTCATCGTATTGATATGATAACATTATACTCTATATAATATCACATAGATCATATCAAAATTTTATAAAATAATTTATATTGCAATAAATAGATATCAATATTTATGGAAGAAAAGCTTATAGTGGTTTGAGAAATGTTACGCAAATATCTTGTCAAATATCAAAAGTACATAACGGTTGGTTAGAGTCTCGTGTTGATAACGTGTTGTAAAACTATATAAAAGTATTAAGAGAATTGAAGGATCACAATATATGAAACTAGTTCTTTAGGAACTCAATTTTATTTCTTTCAACTTTCTTGTTATGTGTCTACCACAAATACTTCTCAAAACTCCATGTTGTAAGCATGAGAGGATACGTGATATTAAATATATATATGAACTTAGGAAATGACAATATATGAATTAAGATGATATATAAACATGAAAAATAAAAATACAAAAATGAATATAAATTCTAATAATCATCTATCAAATACATAGAATATATTTTATTGTATTCATGTTTTTACTACACCCAACATCAATTCACGTGATCAGTAGTACTTCATATAACTAATTCAAATGATCAGCAGGACTACATGTGGTACATATAGCAATACCACATGAAAACTCCAATTATGACGACAGTGATGATCAGCAGTACTACATATAATACATGATCAGGCCCTAAATTGTATATAGCTAATTAATAGGCCGTCGATGAATGGCAAAAGAATAATTATGATGATCATGTAGTCCGATTTCGAGCTTGGGATTCTCTTAATCCATCATGATCATATAAATATATATATATACACATATATATTGTAGGTACGATAGGGGGCAAATGAAATCCTTTGAATCTTATTAGGATCGGAGGTGGCCCAATTATAGTAATGAGTGCATGCAGTACAAATTAAAAGATAATAGAAAACATAAAGTAGCTAAGCTAGGGATCATTTTATATATAGAATCATTCATGATTAATATGGGAAACATCATGTAGCTAATTAATTAGGCAGTGCATATAGGCATGCTCATATTTGAGGCCTTTGGAGTTGATGATAATCCTGCATGCATCATGTCTGTGTGTATGAGAAATTCTATTTGCAGTCTCCATTTGGAGACTGCATGTGCAAGCCCTTCATTAAATGAAAAAAAGTACTATTTTTATTAGGATATTATTATAATTTCAAAAAATTTAAAAATAAAATTAACAAGACTTGCAATGCAGTCTCCATTTGGGGACTGTACGTAGCATTACTCGTGTGTGTATATATATAATGCATTTCATCTTTAACATTAATGGAGTATTTATGTGCCGTTTGGATATTAAATTAAAATGAAATGAGTTGAGATAAAAGTTAAATAAAATATTATTTTTTAATAATAATATTATTTTAAGATTTAAAAAAATTAAATTATTTATTATATTTATGTGAGAATTTAAAAAAATTATAATAATGAGTTAAAATGAAACATTTATTGCATCCAAAAGGCTTTTGGTCTTCCTCATCAAATTCATATATAATAATTGTAGCAAAGATAAAAGCAATACAATAATATATGTTTGATGTAAGTACTGATGAACCTTCTTTTTGAAATAAAACACTATCACCTGCCTGCCCCTCTTATCCCCATTGTTGCCATAAAAAACCACTAATTTTTCCATTCCTTCTATTATTTTTATTAGGAAAAATGAAAATTTTGTTATTTATTTTAAATTTTATAGATCCAATCAAATTTGTTAATACGACATATTTTAAATGAATTGGCATTTTAAACAACCGAAATTTCAAACCACTTAAAATAAATCGTAAAATTTAAAATAAAAATATTACTCTTTTTATTGTTATTATATATATATATATATAATTATGAGAAATATTATAGTGTGAGAAAGATATATACAAAATGAATTTTATTATATTAATTGACTAAGGCTGGGTTTGAATACACAAACTTCTTTTATCTCATTTTATCTTATTTTATCATTATAATTTTTTTAAATTTCAATATAAAAGTATAATAATTAATTTAACTTTTTCAAATATCAAAATAAAAATAATATTAAAAAATTATATCTAATAATATTTTATTTAATTATTATTTAAAATATTTTATCACTTCTCATTTAAACTGTTTATTTAAATCCAACCTAAGTAATATTACTCAACTGACGCTAAATGGGATTAGCTTTTATATATTTATTTTCTCGTATTTTAGGTGTTGAAATTGAATTGATACAAGTAAAACACGTGACCATAATCCAGTCACCCGCTTTCAATTATAATCAGAAAAAAGCCTTTTTCCGGAGACAGTCTGAAAGCGGGGCTTTTTTTTTTTTTTGTGTATTAAAAATCAAAACTTTACACACACACGGAGAGAGAGAGAGAGAGAGAGGCACGTTGGAAAAGAAGACCACCTGGCTATTGAGGGTGACAGCCCAAACGTGTTAGGCGGCAGAGGGGAGAGAGAAGGTCCCGCTCTGACAGCGCAAACGTGTTAGTTTACAACTTCTATTATATCTAACAGAAAACAATAACCAAAACAAAACAGAACTGTGTTTCGTTAATAAACTCGAACACCCACATTTATTCAAAGAAAAAAAAAACCAAAATAATACAACAAAACAATTAGTTTATAAAAATCTTCACCTGCTTTTTTATTTTTTCCCTTCATATCTCTTTCTGTCTTTCTTTCTCTCTTTACCAACATCACTTTCCTCGAATCTCCAACAAATATATATATTGAGCCGAACGTTGAACCATTTTTCTTTCCTCTCTGATCCCAACAATCTTCGCCGGTTTCATCATTATTTCCCTATCTTTATTTCAAGAATTCAATTCCATTTCCTCATCGGTTTTCTGGTCAATGTAGTTAGTAGATCTTTTTCTTCATACTAGCTTTTCTGATTGGGATTACGGGGTTTTGGTTTCAAATTATGTAGTTGGAGAGGGTGGACTTTGTTTTAGAAATCAAAATCCTATCCTCATTGTTTGGGGATATATATACTTCTTCCATTTTTTTGGTCTTCTAGGATTTTTTATTTTTTATTTTTCAGTTTGGTGCTGATTTACTGCGTATTTTGTGATTTTTTTGGGTTTTCTTCCTCTCCGGATTACTGAAGAAAGCAAGAAATTTATTTATTTTCTTTGAAATCTGGAGGCGCGTGAACTTGGAGGTCAATGTTTGCTGGGTATTGGGTTAATTGCAAAAATAAATGCTGGGTTGGTCACAAATCTGAGTGGAATTAGCACTTTTGAGCTTCTGGGTGGGCGTGTGTCGAAGGGAATTTGATAATGGAGCATGTGATTGCTGGGAAGTTTAAGCTGGGGAGAAAGATTGGGAGTGGGTCCTTTGGGGAGCTCTATTTAGGTATTTCCATTCAATGCTTTTCCATCATTATTGTTTTTATTTTATTTTATTTTTTCATTGTTATTTGATGAGTATTTTATTTTGCCTTTCTGTTTCAAAGTTCTGACTTTCTTTTTCTCTTGTGGTGGTAGCCATTAATGTACAAACTGGAGAGGAGGTGGCTGTTAAGCTGGTATGTGATATATGTTCTTGGATAGGAGTATTGGATCATGATGCTTGGTTGGGATTATTTTCTTGTTTAGTTTTAGCAATTACATTTAAGGTGACAGTGATTTTCAATAATTGATCATGTTCAACAATTTACTTTTTTGTATGTTAAAATTTTTCTTTTTGATTATGTGTATCAGCGGGTTATGATATTGTGTTCCTGCCTGGATTCCTTATATTGCTTCTTTTTTATAAGTAGTAGACAATTAGAACATGTGTGGCTTGCATTATATCTTGATTATTGTGTTTAATTTTCTTTATGACAACAGAATTAGGAAATGTGTAATGGTCAATAGAGAGGTGGTTCTTTCTTGTGCACTGCAAATAAATAACAGAGCAAAAGAAAAACCGAATCACTTTTAAGTCATGGTGAATTAAAGTGGGTTGGTACTATAGATCATGGACTCCTGAATAAGCTTGTCTGAGTTAGCATTCAGAAAACCATGTGGAATGCCATGTCCTTTGCCCCAGTGATATCATAAACAGAAAAATGCTGGCATTAAAATCGTGACACCCCCCCCCCCCCCGGGGGCCCGCTGTTAAAAAGGAATTTTTACCTCCCACCCCCAACCCCCAGCTTAAGGATGCATTTTATTTTGGTTTGTTTCACTTAATTTTCAGGATATCCTTGTCCTTATTTTTTTAAATTTTTTTTTATTTTGTAAAACTTTTGTTGAGAGAGCTTACATGTTATCTTTTTTGTCGTCCTTGTGCTGATTGACTATCCCAAAATTTTAGGAACCTGTGAAGACCAAGCATCCCCAACTTCACTATGAATCAAAATTGTACATGCTTCTTCAAGGAGGAAGTAAATCTCTCTCTCTCTCTGGGCGTGCCCCCACCTAGAATAATTTGCAATTATAAGTTTTTTCATGTTATCAATTTGAAAAACAGATTTTTTTGTTGTTCTATTGAAAGCACCTTACCTTTGTACCTATTCATATAGTTTCTCAAACTTACAACTATGGCCACTCCTATTTAATGGCTGATATGCCATAGCTATGTAGTTTGTAACCCCAATTTAAAAGGCGATTTTCAAAACCGTGATCCCCTCTGAAATTATTTGCGGGACAATTTTGAAAACACACGATGCTTATTGAAAATTCATGCCTTTCTATTGTGATGAAGCTGGAATCCCCCACCTCAAGTGGTTTGGAGTCGAGGGTGACTATAATATCATGGCTATCGACCTTCTTGGACCAAGTTTGGAAGATTTGTTTAACTATTGCAATAGGAAGTTCACATTGAAAACAGTTTTGATGATTGCAGATCAATTAGTAAGTGCATTTGACTATTCTTTATTAAAGAATGTGTCTTGAATGGTGAAAATAATGTCTTTCCCTCACTGTTTATCATTATCCTTTTCAGATTAACAGAGTTGAATACATGCATTCAAGGGGTTTTCTTCACCGTGATATAAAACCAGACAACTTCTTGATGGGTCTAGGGCGTAAAGCAAATCAGGTTAGTCCTAAATTATGATGAAGACATTTAAAATTTAGCCCTTTAGATTAGCCACTTTTTAAAAAAGATTCCTTCCATTGGAGTTATATTAAAAAACCCTGACGGAAATGCAGACATGGCATGTCACGTGTTAAAAGAAAAATAAAAAGAAATCTCTAAGTAAAAATTTTGAAAAGAAAAAATTGGCAAGTTGGGGCGCATGGATAGCTCCCTTCTAGTGCCATGGTGGGTGGGAGAAATCCCGCCTTTGGTAACAATATCTTTTATCCACCACGTCTAATAACACATACTTGAAATCATATGTAGGGAGAATATTACCAATGATCAAGTTCAAAGCATGAACAAGGGGAAAACATAAGTTGGTCATTAAAGCAAGTATAGCAATGACTACTGTAGCATAAAACTCAAAAAGAAACAATTGTTCTACTCCTCGCAAACATGAGAAGATGGCATCTAAGCAAAATTGACATTGCATCTATACGTAGATTTTTTTTCAGTTCGAAAATTATTATCACACCCAGTCATAGCTCAAGATCAATAAAGGGGGAATTGCAGTTTGGGGGGGGGGGGGGGGTTCCCGTTGTCCTGTCGGGCAATGCTCAGAGTTTTCATCCATTTGATACTGTTTCATTTCAAAAGTTATTACCACACCTTATAAAAATTGGCATGAAAAGGGAGAGTGGGAGAGAAAATTGTTGCGTCTTTAATCCATTACAAAACTTTTGCGACAAACTGAAAATCAGAAGCCATGGAGATTGAGGCCAAAGAAGAAGAAGAGGAAGAATAAGAAGATCAGCGCAAACTAATTCTTAGTAAACAGGGCTGATTTGATATTTCAGCCCTAAATTTTTTGTTTTACTAATCTTTTATTTATAAATATAAATGTAATATAATTTACAAGCGGGCGGATTTTTATGAATCCCCCCCCCCCCCCTCCCCAATTCTTTTGAGCTTAAGGAGTTCGCTCGCCCACCTGGTACTTACAGGTAGGCAGATTTGAGCAGGCAGGCCAGATTTCGGGCCCCTGCTGCCCAGCCTAAATATGAGTATGACATTCAGAAACACCCTGGTTACTTATAAATATTCAGAAGCCCTATTCTACTTTCTAATTGTTATTGTCTCATGCTGGATTTTTTTTTTCACAGGTTTACGTTATTGATTTTGGCCTTGCAAAGAAGTATAGAGATCTTCAGACTCATAAGCACATACCATACAGGTAAATATTGTCACTCCTACATCAAATGCATGATTAATTATATGTAATTGCTTAAATGTGGTTCTACGGATAAAAAAAATTGCTTAAATGTTGTTCCTCTTAATCCACATATGTCATCAAACTAGATAAGGAAGTTACACTTCTAGCATCAACTAGGGAGGCCAGACCTAATGGTTAGTCTTCTTTGAGCAAAATAGTAGTGGAAATTTTTATTACGTGTGATAAGGACTCATATACTCTTCTGAATAAGGAGTGATTTCTTTTACAATTGATAATCATAAATTAGCATCGGGAGAAAAGGACATAAACACATGGCACATTACATGGGATGTATGCTAGAGATATGCAAGACCAAGCTTTAAACTTACAAAGGTCTTAAAAGTCCAAGGAAGATAGAGAATGAATTTCTCCATGTGTCTTTATCCTATCAAAATGGTGGATGAATTTGGAATATTAAAGATTTGGAATATTAAAGCTCTATTTCTCAGCATTAGAATTGAGCTTGATTTATGTTTGCACAGAGTTGAGGTTTTGTGTATGGTTTTAGTTTTGTTAGAAGGTGTAGCTAGTACAACAATTTATAAGTTGTGATTTACCATATATGCCAAAATGGTCTAACTTTCACTTTCTGAAGACAAGTCCATGTTGGTGGGAATTACATCATTGTGTATGCTGGATGGTCTACTTCCCATTCTCAATTATACTTCTTTATTTCTTTCTTCTTTTTATCTGATTCTTTTTTAAGTTCTTTTTACCAAAACCAGAAATTTGACATTCATGGCACTCTGGCAACCATTATTATTATTTTTTTATTATCTGTTTTACAGTTAAATCTTTGTTGGCCACCCTATTTGTTCGTTGTTCACCAACACCCTTTCTAAGTTTCTTAGCACATTCGTTTCCATTCTTTATTTGTTTTAGGGAAAACAAGAACCTCACGGGCACAGCTCGGTATGCAAGTGTCAATACTCACCTTGGAATTGGTTAGTGATGTTATATGCCATTTTGATGTTGCCAACTAATAACAGGATAATTGTTATAATACATTTGTATTAGTCACCATTATTTTCATTCTAATCATGCTCTGTATTACTGGCAGAACAAAGCAGAAGGGATGATCTGGAGTCTCTTGGTTATGTGCTCATGTATTTTCTAAGAGGAAGGTTGATTATTTGCTAGCTTTACTTCATTAGAAGCTTTCGCTTTTCTACCTGTCATGAAATGTTTGGTGCAGCAGTTTGCCTTATTCTTGCTATATTAACTCAGTAATACCACTTTTTTGCATCAGCCTTCCCTGGCAGGGATTAAAAGCTGGCACAAAAAAGCAAAAATATGATAAAATCAGTGAAAAGAAGATGTCAACTCCCATAGAGGTACTAGAACTTGTCATCTGCAGCCTATTGCCATGCTGAGTGATAATGATCCTATTGCTAAACTGATAGCTTGGCTGCACATTATTTCACAGGTGCTTTGCAAATCATATGCGTCTGAGTTTGTATCCTATTTTCACTACTGCCGATCTTTGCGGTTTGAGGACAAACCAGATTATTCATATTTAAAGAGGCTTTTCCGAGACTTGTTTATTCGAGAAGGTACACGCTTATGATTGGAGTGCACAAGTATATGTTCATATATATTATGATCAAGTCACTTTGTTTTGTCTGTGGTCTAGTTAAATGTTTCTTAATCATTGTTAATTGAGGTTTTAGATGTTGAAATGGGTTTGTGGGTCTTGACATTGTTGCTGGTGCAGGTTATCAATTTGACTATATTTTTGACTGGACTATATTAAAATACCCTCAGATTGGTGCCAGCTATAAAGGACGGGTCAGTAGTTGTAAATTCTAGATTTGGATTTCTCCCCTCCATCGAATTACTTACTTTCTGTGTTTGTCTCTGTTTGTAGCAACTCAGTGGGAAAGCAGGTTTGTATGCAGGAACATCTGCAGAAAGACCAGAGAGGATCTCAGGTATGCTCTCCTAAACAAAGCCGACCTGAAATTATTGTTCTTAGGTGTTACTTTTAATTGATTAATCTTCATTTAGTCCTTTTTTTTATGCGAATTTATTATTCTAAATATCTACCCTCTGTCTCTCTCCCTCTCTGCCAACTTCATAACTTAAATTATGGTTATAATAGAGCACTTTTTTTCTCCATTTCTCTCATGGATATATGCTTTTTTCCAGTTGGGAAAGAGATCCGAGATAGATTCTCTGGTGCAGTTGAAGCATTTTCGAGAAGAAATACCTCGGGCACTAGTCCTCGTGATCCTTCCAAACATAGGCTATATGAGGATTTTGCTTCAACCAAGGATGTGGTAAATTCCTCTTTTCAACCTTAATTATTTAGATGCGTATTCTTTTTTCTGTTCTTTTTCCAATTTTGTCTGCTTTCTTTTGGTTTTTTTTTTCCTTTGTCTGGAAAGTTCTAGTCTCTAGGTGATCTCAATGCTCGTACCTTTGTCACATAAAATTGTACCTTTCATTGCACGTAGAAAACTAATTATTGATCCTTTCACTCAGTTCTCCAAATGGAGTTTACCATTGGATATTTTGTTCTTTGGAATAATCATCATTTAACTTGATCAAGCAGATTTCAAGTTTTTATGCTTTTTTGTGTTGCATTTTTTCGTTTTATAAAATCTGATAAATTCATGTTTCCTTCAATAGAATTTGTCAAAAGAGACCATTTGGATAGTGAAAGTGTCTCATCTCATCTTATTTCATCATTACAACTTTTTCAAATTTTCACACAAAATATAATAAACTATTCAACTTTTTCAATTCCCAAAACAATAATAATATTAAAAAATAATATTCTAATAATATTTTATTCAATTTTCAATTTTCATCTCAACTTATCTCATCTCAACTCACTATCCAAACAGCACCTAAAATTTGTACTCTGGATTAAAGAAAGTTGAGGTTCTCCTTTGTTTTGCTCAGAAAGAAGTTCTCCGCATTAATTGTGATAACCTGAATACGATTTCTTCTTTCTATTTTAAATCTTCATTCCACACTATTAGCATTCAAGTCATAGCACTAATGATTCATCAAAGGTTCATTGTCTATTCCAAATACTCATACGGGTTTTGGTTTGGGGTTACATTTTCAGCACTTTGATTCAGACAAAGGGCGCAGTTCTCGATATGGCAGCTCTTCAAGAAAAGCTGTCATCTCAAGTGGCATGCCAGGTTCTTCTGGTGAATACAGTGAAGGTCGCACAGGCCGTCTAGTCGCAGGTGGTGGCCGCCCATCTACCACGCATAGAATTCAACCTGGTTATGAGTCAAAAACATCTCATACACGCACTGCAGCTACTAGAGGCACCCGCGATGATCCTCTTCGGAGATTTGAACTCCTCTCAATCAGGAAATAACTGACTATTTTGTCCGTAAAAACTAGAAGATACTTGTTACGCTTCTGATGAATACATGCATGTCGAATTTGGAAAAAAAGTTTTAATGGTTATTTTCACCCTTGTACATGGGAGATCGGAGAATCACCACTGTTACACGTTCATGTCAGTTGTGTCTAAATTTCTGGACTTCTACCCCCCCATTTTCACCCAACCAGAGATTTTCCAGCCATTGTAACGTGTTTTAGAGACTTTCAATGAAGGCAAGTGAGTTCACGTGATTGGAAAACTTCATTTTAACGAGGCGTGAGTACCAGCCGTAATAATCTCTGTTTGTTTGTTTGTTTAAACATGTACTTCCCTTTGAGATCAACATTATCTATTGATACGGGCACTGAGTAGAACTAGAAGTACATGACAATAGAAGCTAGAGATTGGTTGGACTAATATATAGAACATTAGAAATAGTGCCTTAGTTTCACTTGGACTACTTCTCAACCCCTTTGATCAAACAATTTAATAGTATAGTGAATCTTTCCGCTAGTTTGACAAGCATTAGCCTTTCTAGATAGCATTGTAGTTTCTGTTTGAAGAATCCATATTGGTGCATTAATGTACCTAAGATCAAACACGTATTACCATACACTGAAGATCACTTCCCTTGGTTCATTTTTATCCCTGTCAGCGGGTCTTTCATGAGACTTTAATTGCATCTCAGGAACTAATGATGATCGAAATCTCTCATGGCACTTTGGCCATCAAACGTAAAGATTAGATTACAAATCGAGAGATACTTCTTAAGTGTTCTGAGTTGGTGTCTTTTCTTTTTCTCCTATTCTTTTCAAATTCTGGGGTTTGAATGGATGGTATAGCTCCAGAGTGGTTTTGCTTGATCATTAAGCCGAGATAGCTATGCTTTCTTGGTGGGGATTGAAAGCCAAAACAACCCACTATAAGCTTATTTCAAATGATGGTAGAACCAAAAAAACTTTTGTTCACCTACAAAAACAAATAGGAACAAAATGGTCCCCAGGGGGTTCCTAGCCCCTCTAACCCAATGTTTTTTTTTCCCCTAGGCATCCATCTAATCCAAGCTCCAATATTAAAAAAAGAAAAAAAAAATGAGGTTGGGTGATGGTTGATGACTGGAGAAATATTAAATGCCACAATACACAGATCAAACCAATGGAAGTATTATCTCATAAATGAATAAGAATACACGCGGAAATGAGTAGCATCTTAGGTGAAAAATATCTACAACATGCGGATATAATTATCAGCTCGAAGAGATAACTTCGGCTTTTCATCAGCTCATGGATTTCTGAGAGCTTCCAACCGCTTCTCAAGCTCATCTATGCCCGAACTGCAATGGGACAAATTCCTTGGTTAGGGAAGAGGGTAGAGCAAAATAATGAAGTTTTGGTTTTATAAATGTACTTTCACACTTCACAGGGGAAAAGTTCAAAAAGAATATATGCAGTAAGCAGGACATGAACTAACAAGAAATTAATTATGTGGCAATCAAATCCATGCTCGATGAATGACATCATATATCATGTTTACATTTGATTACATTTGATTATATATAATACATTCTAGGAACTTCTACTAAATATAAGCAAGCAACATTGAACTCGTCAGTCTCAATATATTAAGCAAACTCAAGAAATCCCAATTTTCTTTTCATCCATGAAATGAACAAAAGCAATCTCCAAGTACTTGAGATAATGAGCTTCACCTGGTTAACCATTGACAGCAGAATCAGACATCTAGAGACGCTATTCCAATGTTTCTTATCTCTTTCAAAGCAAAACAGAGGCTCAAAGAAAAAATTTGTTTAGAAATCTTTACCATCTCTTGCTTGATTTTCGCCGTTATCTTGTCTTATGGCGGTATTTAACATCTTACGTTGTTAACTTGATACACAATCATCAACTCAAACATCATTTCCTAGCACACAGAATTGCAAAGGAAATAAAAATGTCCCTTTTTTTTCAATTTTTTCTCCTTTCCTTCTTTATTTCCTGTAGGGGGGAGTATGGGCAAAGGTACAAGCCAAGCATTGTTTTATACCTGCCAACACCCTCAGCATTTTTCCGGGCAATTCTTCCTTTTGGAGCTGCTGACATCTGGCAAGAGTTAAAAGTATAACTCAAATCAGCTTAAGTATTAAAAAGTTAATGCCAAACAACAGCAAAGTCCAGAAAAGTATAACTACTGACACTAACCTGTGCCGCAACATCAACACCAATTTCATCTAGCACCTGCAAGAAAAAAATATTAAGAAAATATTACCATCAGTTTCTCATTCTGAAATCTGATCTATAGAGAAATAAACCAAATACTTTGTCCATGTATCCAATGTCAGCCCTTCTCAAGATTAGAAGTTGAGAATTAATAGCTCCAATGTCATCACTTAAGAAAAAAGCTGGCAAACGAATGCAATTTTTTTAATCAACTATAATAAATAAAAGCAACTAAAATAGCCTACCTGGTCCGTCAACTCTTCAGTCTCCTCTTCAGCCTCATCATTATCCAAGGCATCATCTATTGCATCTGATATCATTTCAGTCTGCAAGCATCAAAATAGACCATTAAGCTCAATGATATGCAACCATGAACCAAAAATGAAATTTCTTCCACATTAGTATAATCTATAAGAAAAGTGGAGGAACAATCTTACTGTCATATCCATCTGGGCAGACTGTTTCTGAAATTCCCGCATCACCTGTGCTTGCTTAGCAGGGGCCATTTGCTTCAAAATAAATATAGCAGTTATAAAAACATCTACGATCTACGAAGTGGATTGTACAAATTCAGGTTTAATTTACAAGGCAATCAAGCAAATATCAAGTGGAAAAAGAACTTAAACATTAACTAGTTACAGGTCATGAAGAATCCTCTTCGAAATCAAATTAAGTAACTGCAGTCCAATCTTCAATCTTAACAGATGAGGCTATACATGCATATATATATATATATATACATATATAATATTTTAGCATCTAACCTTATTCATGGCTGCCATTGCCTTACTGGCACCTTTCATGCCAACAGCAACTGAAGTCTGGGCATGCATTGCCTGCAGACAGGGAAAATGCTGATTCCACAATTGATATATGCAGAAGAGAATGTCGACTAAAACAACCACGCACACACACGCACTGAGGTGGGGGAGGGGGGTTGGGGGAGGGAAGTCTTTGATGGTCCACCTGTGTATGAGTTGATATGCCTCTCATTTGAGCTCGGCTTCCTTGTAAATTGGCAATTTGTTGCCTAAGCCTGACTAGCTGGCGGGCTAGGATTTTAGTTGCTGCCTGCAGAGCATGGTTGACAAAAAAAGGACAAACAAACGATAAATCTGAAAGGTTTAAAGGACATCAGAACTGTATATAAAATTTGATGGCACAATATCGTAGGAATCAATAACCTAGCCAGTAACAAAAAAAACAGAGCACACCTCATTTCCAGTTTTAGCTGTCCTCTTTATCTCAGCAACAAGCTTCTTTTCCTGACATGATTACAAGTTACATCAGATATAACACCAAAATCTTAGAAAGAGGGGATGTGGATAAATTGGAAGCTTTCACATACTTCTAATTGCAGCGCTCCAATTTCCTTCTCTACACCTGAATCAAAGCTCAATATTTAACAGCAGACTGGAAAGAATGATATTTAAAAAGGAAAAGGAGTGGTGGTTTTGATGTATGGAACTTTAAGAAATAGTCGGCAGCAAAGTGAAAAAAATGCCACTACCCAAACTACATCACCTTCTCCTAACATGCTTGATGACTCGATCAGATATAAAATGCTTTGCGATAAGGTTATATTTTTTCCACCTACAATATCTAACGCATTCCAAGTCAACAGCAAATGATATAACGACCGAGGAGAAGCTTAAGCCACATCCCAGGATTCATTGTGACTTTGTGAGTATAAAAATCACCTCTTTTTGCATTACCATTTGGAAAAATTGCATCTTCAAATGAATAGTGGTCAGCAATCAACATCTACCAATCATAATATGCATAATCTCAATCCACGTGAATTCATATATGTATGGAAACAAGCTTGCACAAATGATCAATAATTGAAGTAGATTACTAGTTTCCATGGCTACATTGCACCCCCAATTCAATAACTCAGACTTGTTATTAACTCAAAGCACCCGAAAATATTCTAAAGCTACAAAACAGCAATTCCAGCTACCCATCAAAAATAAAAAATAAAAACAGCAATTACAGTCAAGAAAAACACAGCCAAATCTATAACCCAATGCCTCTCTCCATCAGCAAACAGTCAAACTTTAGTTTTTATAACAATATACGAATACATAAAACACATGAACTACGATGATGATGATATTTTGTCACGGTGAGGATGATGATGATTCATTACGGCAATGCCTTTCTTTCTGTCATTTGTTCTTTATTACAGTTGATCGATCGATTTATTTATTTTGTAATTCAATGCTCTCAGGTGAAAAAAGATGGAAATAAATACCTCTGGTAGCATTTGCCATTTCCCTCTTACTCTCCCTAAGAGCCTCTGCGATTAGCACAACAAAAGCTCAAAAATCAGAACCAAATAAATAAACCCAGAACACAATTAATTTGATTTAAAAGACAAAACCAACCAAAATCCAGTTTTTTTAATCAAAATTCAAGGCCTATCTGATTGCTTAAACAATAAGTAAAGCCATGACTTAAAGCTGTGAACAATTTCTCTTCGATCAGAAGAAGAAGACGAGGCAGTGCTAGTAGAGACGAACCTTTGGGGTTGGGTTTCTTGGAGAAGATGTTCATGGTGTCTGTCTGATCGAACGGTCCTAAGCACAGTGGACGGAGTCGTCTTTGAAGTTCTTGCGTGAAGAGAGTTGCCTGGGCTGGAAGGTGGGGAGAAATCGCCGAGTGATTCAAAGGTTTTGCCTTTTGGCTTCTTAATGCCGAGGGTACGGAACTTGGGGCTTTGGGCAAGAGGGTATATAGATATAGAAATATCTATCTCAATTCAGATCCTAATTCTTGCCAATTTGGAAGGTGTAATTTCTAGATATCCCACCATAATAAATAACATGGGCTTTGGCCTTGGGAGGTCAATTGACAGGTCAACTGCCAATCTGCCATCACCTCTTTTTTTTTTTTTTTTCCCTCGAAATTAGTCCTTTTTTTTACCACAATTCAGAGCTTCTTAGTTCTTCCATCGGCTATTAATAATTGTTAAATTTTATCTTTTAAGAAAGTTTTTCTACTCGTTATTCTTACACCATACATCTCTTGATATAAGTTTTTATTTTTTACATTCAATAAGTGTGTGGTAGAGGATTAATGAGTATAATTTTTTTTAAATAAAATAATCAAAAAATAAAATTTAAAAAATAAATAATAGATCTACAATACAATAGAAATCATATTTTGCTCATTTTATACTAAGCATCTCAAAACTATTAAAATTGGAAAGTCCCATACTCAAATCATCAAAACCAAACTTATTAAAAGCAAGCTTTTACAAACTTAATATAAATCACTTCTAAAAAATGTATATTCAAATAAATTTTTTTTTTTTTTTGTGCCTTTGTATGTTCCATCGTTAAATATTTTGTAATTTTTATAATTATTAAAAAAGTAATAATATAAATTATATTCATGTTTTATTTTCATCGCGTTATATAAAATATGATATTTTTATCACTATTAAATAATTTTTTAAAATTTAAAATGGATGAACTTAAAGATTGGGATAAAAGTTGGATGATTGCATTGTAATTTAAATCATTTTCCTATAAAAATATTAAAATGTTGATTTACAAAACACGTTTCGGCCGAGGGTCCCTCCACTCTTTTTCTACATCTCCACTCCTTTTCCAGTTCGTTATAATTCCTGCAATTCTCACTTACATTTCCATGCGGAAAACATCTACTGTACTCGACGGCTCACAAACCCCAATTATCACCAATACCTTCACTTTCGAAGTTTTGTCATTTTAATTTCCAAATTTCGGTTTCTTCTCTTTCTCTCTGTTTTCTGGAAGCGTTTTTGTAAAGTATTCTTTCTAGATTCACTATCAGGGAGGGCTAGGGTTTTTGAAGGCGGGTTTTTGGGCTTCAAATCGAGCTTGAGTGCCGGTGGCACAACTTCCAAAAGTGTTTTCGAAAGGAAGAAGCACTGAAGGTACTGGTCTCGGACTCGAGGCTTGGGCGGTGGATTTTTTGCTCTGATTTTAAGAGAGAATTCCATGTGTTTTCACGGGTTTCATTGTGTTTACTTGAAGTATTGAAAGCTAAATCCATCGTATCATACAACATCAAATCTGGTTTTTTTTTTATGCGCTGTTTTCATCCATTTCGGTTTGAAATTAAGATATGAATTGCTGAGCGGGACATAACAGTGCGGGATCCTATTTAGTTTATATTTCTGTGGTGATTAATCATTCGAGGAATATACCGCTGCAATTGTAAATATTAGGGTTTTCGAGGTGGTTCTTGATAGTTAGATGGATATTGATGTGGTAGTAGAGGATGTTGCTTCGTTGGACCCTGAACTGTTGCAGCTTCCTGAGCTGTCTCCTTTGGCGGTCAAAGAGAGCCCGCATGCTGCTGAGGACTTGTTCTCCCAGTGGCTTTCGCTTCCACAAACTGGCAGACTGGTATCCCCTGATTTGCATACCCCTTTTAATTATTAACTTCTTTCTTGTATGGCTTTATTTGAGCCTAAATTGGTTTTTGACTCACCATATGATTTGGAATGTCCGTGTTTGGGCATGGTGTTTAGAGTTGCAAATTGTTTTTTATTCAATTTTGGTATTATATTGGGAGGGTTAAGCCATCATGTCATTTTGGATAGACTGGTCGTTTTAGGATTTTGTTATTAGGTAAATCATTAATGTGAATATGTGGCTACCTATAAGTGAAAGGAATAAGCACCAAAAGAATTGGTAAATACTGTTGGTTTAGAATTTGAGAGTAAAGAGAGAATATTACATAAGGGATTTGATTGACATAATAGAAAGCCATGGTTATCAATGGGGGATTTCAAGTTTTTGTGAGTAATAGACTATGATTCTAGTTTATATAGAAAAGTTATGAACTGTTGTATTCATTATGTCACGGTGGTAAATTGGTGTAATATCCACTGTATTAATGTCATCAAAGCTTCCAGTTTCTTATATCAGGTGTGCGGGTTTTGAAGTTTTTGACCCATCATACATTATATGCATAAATGTTACTTTCCATGCTCTTTCTGTTTTGTAATATCTTGCATCCATTTCAAAAATAGTATTCACAGTATGAAACATCCTAATTTCAATTTTAATGTCTATATTATCTAATTATTGCAAGTCGGGCATTCAAGTAGATGGGAACGCACAAAGTTTTGTGACTTAATATTGAATTCAAGTAATTTTCTTGGTATCTTAGAGCAGTTAATTAGGCTATTTTAGTGTTCTTCATCCTGGAATTTACTTAAAAAGAAACATATAGTAAGGCATAATGTAGGTAATGACCTCATGGACTCACCCTCCACCTCATTCTTGTTGGGGGAGGAAGTGTCATTTGAGTTTAGAGCTTATTGGCTCAAGGTGGGTCCTAAGGGCTCTGCCTTGGTGAGGTTCCACATTGCCAAGAAGATAAAAAGTTATAAATTTAAAGTTGTTCTGTAGTAATTAATTGATAGATAAATTTGAGCTTATCAAGTGAATGGTATTCTCGATCAGTTTTGTTGTTTTCTTTCTTTATTTATTTTTTTGATAAATAGTCCGTTATTTTCTACCTTATTCTATTTCATTTTTCAACAGTATGTAAAAGGTATCTTATCTAATTGCATTTCTTGCTGCGGTTATGTGAGTGCAGGTGAGATCTCTAATTGACGATGCAAAGGCAGGTGCTTCTATTAATGCCCTTGGGAACTCTTGTAATGTGAATGCTGCTGGAAGTGCCTCATTGCCTTCCATGTTTCCTGCTGGCAGTGCACCTCCACTTTCTCCAAGAAGTGCGTCTGGCTCTCCACGCATATCAAAACAGAGGACCAATCCTTCTCTAGGCTCTCCTCTTAAATTGATTGGTGAACCAGTACGAGAAATCATACCTCAGGTTCTGCTCGCTTCTGACTGTTAAGATGTTTTGATGGAGGAGATTTGCTTGTATAGATGATGTCTGTATTGTTGTGCTTGCAGTTCTACTTCCAAAATGGTTGTCCACCTCCAAAGGAACTAAAAGAACAATGTCTTTCTAGAATTGATGGCCTGTTTAGCAATCATGTGGGTGGATTGCAAGTACATGGTGGGATGTGTATTTGATTGGTTTTCTTTCATTTACTAAGATACTTTTCATCACATTTTCTCCTACCACCTTGAGGGAGAAATGGGTGGTGGGCGTAAGATTTGTTTAACATCAAGTTATGCTTCTCTTTGGTTATTCAGAGTTTAAGTTGGTTACAAAGGAAATATGCAAGCTACCGTCATTTTTCTCCTCTTCACTTTTCAGAAAGATTGACACAGACTGCACTGGGATAGTGACCAGGTTTGCATTTCTGTGTGTTTCAAGAAACTTTTAGATCTAAATGCATGAGATCTTGACTTGTTGATAAGTACGTCCCTCCAAAATAAGTTCTCAGCTGTAGTTGTTTGTCAATTGTGTCCATTATTCCCTCTCCATCTCTTGATGCCATACAATTTAGTTTTTCTTCTTATTTCCAATGATATACTGGCGATAGGAATGATGGCAACTAATGCACTCTTAAGATGTGACTTACAAGTGACATCCAGCTTCCATTTTATGGATGATATCTGCTAATGAGTGCATCTTTGGTTAGGAACTAGTGTAAACCACCCATCCTAGGGGCGGCCGACCAACCCCCAAATGGGGTGGTCGGCCACCTCAGTGGTTGTTTTTGCCTCCCCGTGGGTGGCTTTTCACTACCTTGGAAGTGTTTGGGATGGTTGGTCCACCCCAGCCACTCTTGGAGTTGTTAGACCATCCGAAGGGGTGGTCAGCCGCCTCTTCTTTTTATAATCTATTTTTTCAATTAATTTTTATTCGTAATAAGATTTGATTGTGTAGTTATGTTTTTTGTGGGGTTTTTTTTTTTTTTTTTTTAAATTTTTTTATCAACACTAAAAAGCTGATCTGTCAACTTTTTAATAGATGGTGTAGAGGATCTAGTTGACACCAGGTCCTAGTTGAAGTTATTTTTGACATTAATACGTTGTTTGACTTTTATTATATACACTGAAGCATTATTATCTAGCTATTTTGTCTTTTGACTCTCTTTTCGAATTAAAGTTGTGATAGTAGTAATAATCTTCAAACTAGCCTCCAAAAACGGAAGAAGTTATCACAATTAGTAAACATTTTGATCGCATGCTCTCCGTACAAAAACCCAATGCTTGCATGCATGCACGCAACCTCCTCTTTGGCGCTCCTCGCCAGAGTTGACCCTCCTCATTCCCTTCCCCCCTCATCCCTTTCCCTTCATTTTTACCTTTAATCCCGCTATCATTTTTCTTTTTTCGCAAACTCTAATGGAAGAAGTTTTTCGTTTCATGGTGGAATCGAAAACCTTTATTTTCATGAAGACAGGTGCAAATAACTTTCGCATCACTGAGAGAAATCGTCACATCTCTATTTCTCCTCATTAACGGGGGGGCTGCCTCATGGATAGTTAGGATGGTGGTGGAAGCCCTTGACTCCCATCAACTCGAAGGTTTTTTCAAAAAGTTAAGGGTGGGTAATGGGGGTACTCACTCTGCAGCATCACAGAAATGCTAGAGGCTGTTACCTGCTTTTGGAGGAGCTCAATAACAGCAGGAGAAGGGGCTCATTGATTGTCCCCGAAGGAGTTAAGGGGTGCGGCTAGGAGGGATTTACTTACCATCTCAGAAAGGTGTTTGAACGTGTGGTTGCGCAACCAGAGGGTGGTACGCATAGGGATGGGAGTTCTGGCTTTGTTTCGGAATCAAGGTTCCTAGCCTCCTATGCCTCTATCTTGGCTGCTTCCATGGCACCGAAGGGAAACAAACCTAGCGGAGGTGAGATGAATGGTCCTTGCCTAGCGGTCCTAGAGGGGCATTCTGATGGATGTAAAAAGGTGGGTGAAGTTGAGGGCATTCTTTGGGCTGTCAGAGTTAGACTTTCGGGAGTACAAGAGGAAGTTTCTTTTTTGATGAAAAAAATTGACCTGGGATTGAGCATGGTGATGGGACTGGGCAGAGAGGCGTCGAGTCCTTCAGCTCACATTGATACAGAAAGAAGGGAGGATGAAAGGGTTGGGATATGTGGGTTTAAAGGGCCCTCTGGTATGGATGGGCTGGGCGCACTCTCAAGGAGGCCCGAGAGCCCCATTCTGAGCCTTAACTCACAGAAAGACAACAGGCCTCAACCCGAGACAAAAAAAATTGTGGAAGTTAGACCCGCGGGTCTCAACTCGCAGAAAGACAGCCTGTTTCCTCATGGGCACGGGCCTGGTGCCCTTAGACACGAGCCTCAAGCCCAATCCCAAGCCCTAAACCCGTTAGGCCTTTTCTGGTGGAATGGCAGGCAAGGGTCCTCGAGCCTTCTCCTTGTAGCTTGCAAATCTTCTCCTCGCCGATGGCTTCTCTTAGCCAACCCATCGCCGCCACATACCCCACCGACAGTCCCGATGACATCGTTGGCTTGGGAAAAGAACACCAGTTGGCCCCTAACACCTCACCTCCCGCGATAGTCGTTTTGGATGTCGCATGTAGTTCCCAGGCTAACGACACCTTGCTGCAGCCGCAAAGCGGGCCGATGGTTATCTTCGACCTCGCGACTTCCATTTCCGAGCAACCCCTGTCCTCAAATGGCAGGGCTAGTGACAAGGGGCTATTGGTCTCATCTGGGCCATCCTCGAGGTGAGGCTTCAGAAGCTTCTTTGCGCTTTCTAGGCTTCTCAAAGATTCTTTCAAAGGTCTTGTGCACAGAGAAGGAAGACATTGATGATTCTTCTTTTGATGGGAGGGTCTCGGACTTAGGTTCCTCCTATGGGTCAGAATTTCAACTAGTGTGTAAGGAGCTAGGGGCTGATGTGCAGCTAACTGACCCATGTGAACTCGAGGATGTGCCTCGTCCTCTGTGTTCGTTGCCACTTGCAACTCCTTGGGATGATTTGCAAACCGATTGGGTCCTTCAGAAGGTTAACGATATGCGCCATTTCTTAGGTATCACCTGTGAGGGTTATGAGGACTAGTTGCAAGCTCTCCTCATCGCAATAAAGGCAAGCCAGCCTCTGCTAACCATATCCGCAGTTAAGAAGGAGAAGGAGTTTAAGAGACTTGCCTGCTCCATAAACTATGATGCACGGGAAGATAGTGCGAGCAGGGGGTGTCACAAGGATAGAGTGAATCTTGGTGATCCATAAAGTCCAAGATTCTATCATGAAATGTTAGTGGCATGAATGACCCGAACAAGTGCCTTAAAGTGAAGAATTTATTACGGGATTGGAAGGCGGATGTAATTTGTTTGCAGGAGACGAAACTAAAGTTTATTGATAGGCACATCATCAAAAGTTTGTGGAATTGCTCTTTTGCAGGATGGACCTCCCTCGCTTCTAAGGGTGCTTCAGGGGGTATCCTGGTGTTGTGGGATAAGAGAGTAGTTAATCTTGTGAAGGATTGCATTAGGGATTATTCGGTAGCATGTGCTTTCTCGAATGTGCATGATGGTTTTGATTGGGGTTTTGCAGGTGTTTATGGGCGTTAATCTTGTGGAGGATTGCATCGGGGATTATTCAGTAGCATGTGCTTTCTCGAATGTGGATTATGGTTTTAATTGGGGTTTTGCATGTGTTTATGGGCCGAATGACAATAGTAGCAGAAAACTTCTCTGGGATGAGATAGTTGGCCTTTGTAGTTGGTGGGATCTTCCGTGGTGTATAAGTGGTGATTTCAACATCACTCGGTTTTCGAGCGAGCGATCGGGGGATTCTAGCACGGGTTCAACTATGGTTGATTTCTCAGTTCTTCTATTTGAGTTAGATTTGGTGGATCTCTCTCTAGCAGGGGGGATTTCGCTTGGTCAAATGGAAGGGCCTGGTCGAGATTGGATAGGTTTGTTGTTTCTCCGTCATGGGAGGCCCACCTTCCCACTTTATGCCAAAAACAGCTTCCGCAGCTGTGTTCGGATCATTTCCCCATTCTACTTGATAGTGGGGGTATTCATGAGGGACGAAGATACTTCAAGTTCGAGAACATGTGGTTGAAGGTGGATGGGTTCATAGAAAAATTTAGTTCGTGGTGGGCCTCATATCAGCTCACAGGCACTCCTAGCTTTGTTTTAGCCGAGAAGCTTAGAGCATTAAAGAATGATCTAAGAATATGGAATTGGGAAGTTTTTGGGAACATCAACGACCAGCGGGACAAACTTTTTAAGGAGCTACAACAACTAGATGAGAGAGGTGGATAGGGCTCTATCGGCTGATGATAGGGCAAGAAAAATGATGGTAGTCACTGAGCTAGAAAAAATCATCCTTATGGAGGAGATCTCGTGGAGGCAAAAATCACGGGCATTTTGGTTGAAGGAAAGGGATAGGTGTACAAAGTTTTTTTATAACTCTCATCGAAGGAACAACGCCATAGAGGTTCTTCATGAGGAGGGTAGGGTTTTATTGGGTAGAGACGCTATTAAGAATCATATTGTCCACTTCTATGATAAGCTGCTGATAGAACAATACTTTTGGAGGCCCAAGGTAGATGGGCTTGTTTTTTACTCCATTGATCACACAAGTGCGGCTTCATTGGAGAGGCCCTTCGAAGATGATGAGTTGCTTGGTGTACTAAAAGGTATGAACAAAGATAAAGCCCCAGGAGCAGATGGCTTTCCAATGGCTTTCTTCGATGCCTGTTAGGACATTGTTAAGGAGGATCTAATGAGGGTTTTTAGTGAATTTCACTCTTTTATGAAATTCAAGAAGAGCCTTAATGTCTCTTTCATCGCTCTCATTCCTAAGAAGGCGAGGTCGGTGGAAGTGAATGATTTCCATCTCATAAGCCTGATAAGTGGGGTTTATAAGATCATCTCTAAAGTTTTAGCGAAGCGGCTGAGTGAAGTCATGGAGAAGATCATCTTGAAGTTCCAAAATGCTTTCGTGAAAGGAAGGCAAATACTAGATTCGGTCCTCATTGCCAACGAATGCCTGGAGAGCAGAGTTAGAATTGGCATTCCAGGTATATTGTGTAAATTGGATATGGAAAATGCATTTAATCATGTGAACTGGGATTTCTTGTTGTATATCCTTGGTAGGTACGGCTTCAGGGAAAGATGGTGTCAGTGGATAAAGCATTGTATTACAACCGTCAGATTCTCTGTCTTGGTTAATGGCACTCCTAAAGGTTTCTTCAATAGCTCTCGAGGATTGCGACAAGGAGATCCACTATCCCCACTATTATTTATTCTAGTTATGGATGTGTTGAGTAGAATGTTGGAAGGGGCGGTGGATGGGAGCTTCATCTCGAGGTTCTCGATGGGCGGTTCTATGCATGGAAGATTGACAGTGTCTCATCTTCTTTTCGCAGATGATACATTGATCTTTTGCGACCCGGATTTGGATCAGATTCGCTCTCTAAGGGCACTTCTACTTTGCTTTGAAGTTGTATCTGGTCTTAAGGTGAGTTTGTCTAAGTCGAAAGTAGTTCCTATTGGCTCGGTCAACAACTTAAATGAGGTAGCTGCCATATTGGGATGCAAAGTCTCATCCTTACCTATGAAGTACCTCAGACTCCCCTTGGGGGCCCCTCACAAATCTAAGGTAATGTGGGAAGGGATTATTGAGAAAATCGAAGGCAAACTGGCAGGATGGAAGAGACTTTACTTATCTAAGGGCGGGAGAATCACTTTGATTAAGAGTACATTATCCAATCTTCCAACGTACTTCCTTTCGTTTTTCCCTATTCCTGCAGGGGTGGCGAATAGACTAGAGAATATTTTCCGTGATTTCTTATGGGGAGGGCTAGAGGATGTAAAGAAATTTCATCTGATCAAATGGGATAAAGTTTGTACCCCGCTGGCTTGCGGTGGGCTGGGTTTAAGAAATTTGGGAACCTTTAACAAGGCACTTCTCGGGAAATGGCTATGGCGTTACCATCATGAGGGGGATGCTTTTTGGAAGAATATTTTAGATGTTAAATATGGGAGCGTCTGGGGAGGGTGGTGCTCTAAGGAAGTTAGAGGGGACTATGGAGTGGGAGTTTGGAAACTGATCTGGTGGGATGATTTTCTCGGTAACTGCAGGTTTATGGTGGGAAGGGGCACGTGAATCAGGTTTTGGCATGATATATGGTGCGGGGATGTTGCTTTGAAAATCGCTTTCCCCTCTCTGTATAGGATTGCGTCTAACCAGGGCTCCTCAGTGGCTGATAATTTGTGCAGAACCGTTGATTCCATCCATTGGTCTGTGAGATTCACCAGAGCTGTCCAGGATTGGGAGGCGGGAGCCATCACTGATTTCTACAGAATCTTATATGCGCTGAAGCCTAGGGCAGGAGGGGAGGATAGCTTACTCTGGGCATGCACAGGGAACAAGAAAATTTCAGTTCGTTCATACTACAAGGCCTTGGCAACCATTCCCCTAATGCTTTCCCTTGGAAGAGCAATGCTCCACTCAAGGTTGCTTTCTTTGGTTGGTTGGCCTCCCATGGTAAAATCTTAACAATTGACAAGTTACAAAAGTGTGGACTCTACATAATGGATTGGTGCTACATGTGCAAACGTAATGGTGAATCAGCATATCACCTTCTTCTTCATTGCAAAGTAGTTAAGGTATTGTGGGATGCAATCTTCTTGAGGCTTGGTATAGCATGGGTCATGCCTAAGAGGGTGATAGATCTATTGTACTTGTTGGCGAGGGATTAGGGGCAATTGCCAAATTGTTGCTGTATGGAAGATGGTACCTTTATGTTTAATGTGGTGCACATGGAACGTAGGAAATGGCCGCTGCTTTGAGGATAAGGAACGCTCTCCAGACAGTTTTAGGGACTTCTTCTTTCATACTTTGTTGCTCTGGGCCTCTTATATTGTATGGGATGGAACGAGTCTTAATGTTTTGTACGCTACTATCAGTAGTACGTAGTATGTAATTAGGCTCTTTCTTGTATACTTCATGTGTACTTGGGCTTTACCTATTTACATGGATCAATAAAACTTCTTTTTACCTATCAAAAAAAAAAAAAAAAGGAAGTATGGACAAAAAGTATTAACTTTTTGCATATTGGACCAATCTGGAATTTTATCACGGCAGGTTCTCAAAACCCTGCGCCACCAAATATTTTATTGTATGAAGCTTTTATTTTCGATGGAATGTGAAGCTTTTCTAATATGTCCTATTTTAGTTAGGATAGCAATCCTCTAGGGTTGATTTGCAAAATGTGTATAGAGTTATACACTAATGGCTTTGTATCCTAGTGGCATTTTAGTAGTCTTTTTCCTTCTTGTAATGGTCTGGGTTTCACCCATTGTGCATGTGGGATTTCTAAGTAAAGGATTCTTCTATCATTTTTTTTAGTTTTTTTTTTTTTTTGGGGGGGGGGGGGGGGGGGGAATTACTACACCGCCTATTCTGCTGACTTATGTTTCAAAAGAAATGGAAAAACCATAATTTCCTGTTATGCTATTTATTTTTCATTCTTAATTCTGCTTCAATTTTCCTTGCCAGAAAGGAAAAGAGTTACTGCTTGTGTGAAGCACCCGTGGTCAACTTTGCTGAGTGCATCTGCATCTTTGAATAATTGTTTGCATCATGTGTGGTTAATGAGAGGTTTCTTGTTTTTAGGGATGGATTTATTAAATATTGGGTTGCTGGCAATATGCTGACAATGGATACAGCGACTAAAATATTCAAAGTTCTAAGGCAGCCAGAATGTAAATACCTTACTCAGGTTTGTTTTTCCAACTATTCTTTTGTGTGAATGGCCAAGGCCAAGTTGCATTCTGACTGAATTTTAATGGTCACTCTTTTCTTCTTTTTATATGTGTGACTTGGGCACAGGTAGACTTCAAACCTGTCCTTCAAGAGCTTTTGGCAACCCATCCTGGGTTGGAATTCTTACAGAGCACGCCTGAATTCCAAGAAAGATATGGTATGCTTGCAAATTGTTTTGTTTACTCCTAAGTTGGTGTAATGCTGATGCTCTGAATGTTCCCTTTTCCCATGTAATTGAGTTTGTTTTGTATTGTTCATTTAGCAAGGTCCAACTTCTTTCACTCTGTTATTAAATTAAGACTGTACTAGTGGTTCAGATTGGTCAAAATTGGTTCACATTGGGTTGTATGTGTAGCTCTCAATAGCCATCTGGACAAAGGGTTTTGATCTTCTGTATTTGTCCAATCCCCCCTAATCAACTCTCTGAAAAATCTTGTGACTTGGGTGGATTCCAATGTTATCGCAATTTTTTGAAATTGTTTCATAAGTTTTGGAAAGAATAGAGAAGTGAAAGTACATCTTTCACCTTTCTATGGTTCTTTAAACTGATGCTTTATATATTCTATGTAACTCTCCAAGGGAAGGCCCAAACCACATGGCCTATACTCTAAAAGGACTAGTCAATGATACAATTGGAGCCCTATTAGAACCTTATAAAGAGCAATATGGTCTCATTTCCAAGCAATGTGGGATCTTATACACCATCTACCCTTATCCTTATCATATGGGTGGTATCACATTCTGTCCATGATTGATTTAATAAGGAAAGGCCTCAGGCCCTCATGGCTTGGCCCGTGGCTTAAAGCTGCAATTTTGCCTCAAAAGCAGGTTTTTTCTCATATCCATTTGAAATATACAAAAGTTGGTTATACCTGGTAATTTGTTCACTTTTATTTTTTGGATGAGTTATGCCCCGTAATATATTGAGAGTTCGGAATCTGAAAAGGTAGAAGCGGTTTTGGAGCAATAGAATATGGTTAAACTTCTTGTAATCTGTAATCCTTTATATTTAAGTCTTGAGACTTGTGATGATTTCTTCTGCGTCATACTCTTATGGCATTAAGTAACATCTGGCTATATTCAATAAGAGAAATATTTTAGCCACAAAGGGATTACACAAAAGTAGATCTACAAGCTGATGTGGCTTAATGCGGCACGTCAGATTGTAAAGTAGATCTAACGGATCACATGAAGCCATGCCAGTTTGTCGGTTTACTTTTGTGTAATCCCTTTGTGTCTGTAGCACTTCTCCTTTGATGCACTTCTATTTCTTTTAGACCAAACTACAGATGCAAGTTTTAACCCCCCCCCCCCCCCCCTCTCTCAAAGAATGTATGAGTATTTCTACAAAAGTTAACTGATGCGTGGATGTTCATTCTTTCTTTCTTTCTTTTTTTTCATTATGTTTTACTTTATCATTACTTGGGGCTGAATAAATTTCAATTAAGCTATTAACTGCACAGACCTTTTCTAGGGTATTGTGGAACATGTTTGGTTATATTGTTTTCATTTCTTATAGGTAACTTAATAAATGTTCATTCTGTTCACAAAGAAATTAAGAATGCAATAGTCCACTGATATTGTCCAATAAAAAATTCTGTCTTAATGTCCCAGCTGAAACTGTCATATACAGAATTTTCTACTACATCAACAGATCAGGAAATGGCCATCTTACTCTTAGAGAGCTGAAGCGAGGAAATCTAATTGCTGCCATGCAACACGCAGATGAGGAAGAGGACATTAATAAAGTCATGAGGTTTGTGTTGGCGATTTCTTTGAATTAGTTGTTATTAACAGAAATGGTGACAAACAATTTTTACCTTGAGTATAGACCAAGCATAATCTAAGATAGTAGCTTCATTATGTTTTCTTTCTCATTGCAGAGCCTAAATCTTTATTTCACATAATAAAATCTGTCTTCACATAATCTAATTTGGTGTTTCTCTTATATACATCTTGTGTACTTGGGCTACTCCCTTTGCATTTTCTAATAAAATATTCGATTATTTATCCAAAAGAAATTCTATTAGATTGACCTATTTGAAAGTGACTCCAGAAGTGTGTAAAGGCTCTGTTTGGCTCCTTGATTGTTGATATGGAACCTCAGTTCACTTATCCAGAAAAAAATATGAAACCACAATTCAGAATAGAATATTTATAACACTAATGCAGCAAAAAATATTTCTGAGGAATTTAGGAGTTCCACATTTGGCTTTATTCTTAGATGGCACAATCAAATGCTTGAATCTCTATTTCTTTTAAAAACCATAATAGATGCACCTAATGTTGTCTGTGTTTTCAAACTTGATTTCAGGTTCTTCTGTTACGAGCACTTCTACGTTATATACTGCAAGTTTTGGGAGCTTGATACAGACCATGACTTTTTGATAGGCAGAGAGAACCTCATCAAATATGGTAACCATGCTCTTACCTACAGGATCGTTGAGATAATTTTTTCACAGGTATTGTATTATGATGCTTTCCTTGCAGAGTTTTGAGTCAAATTTAAGTTAGTCTGTAGTATGACAGACATTTTCTTAGAAGAGTTGTCCACGTGGTTGTGATATACTTCAAATCCATCTTAGGTTCCAAGGAAGTTTACCAGTAATGTTGATGGGAAGATGGGTTATGAAGATTTTGTTTACTTCATGCTGTCAGAGGAAGACAAGTCATCTGAGCCTAGTCTAGAGTATTGGTATGTTTTGTTTTGTCTACTCGATTTTCTTCTTTTTCTGCTATGGCATTCCATACTAATATAGAACACAAAGACTGAGTTAGTTGAGTTCTCAGTCTTTGTGTTGGTGTATTTGGAGGGAGGGAAATGCTAGAAGCTTTAAAGATCGCGAGAGAACAACGGATGAGCTAAAAATTTTCTTCTTTAAGTCATTGTTCTTATGGGCGGGGGCCATAATTTGTAACAGACTAAGTGTCCATGACCTTCTACTTTCAATTGTAACCTCTAGCTAGGTGCTTCTCATGTATACTACCTGTGTACTTGGGCTTTGCCTATTTCTATGAATAAAATTTCTTGATTACGTATCAAAAACAAAAAAGTTAGTTGAGTTCTCTCCTTGATTTGACAGAATTATGAAAAGGAGCGTAAAATAAAATATCTCTGTTAAGATTTAAGTTGCGGCTTAGTACATGCAAGATCCCACTAACATGTGAGAGAGATGAAAAGGAGAAAATGTTGGAGATGTGGGAACATAGCTAGGAGAAATAAGTAAAGAGGTAGACGGAATTAAAAAAGTGAAGTGGTAGCCTGATTTCTCATCATGAGTATGTTTACTGAACTTCCTGGAAAATAATTTATCTAGAATTAATAGAATCAATACTGAGCTTGCCTAAAGGATATTGGACCCTTGACAGATTGATTAATAATGTGTATAGCCCTGTTTCGTTGGAAGTGTCCAAATGAGTATTTTTCATTTTCGTTTGTTTATAAATAAAATCAGAAAATTTTCTAAAATCTGCCAATGCTTCATTACATATTCAGCACGATCATTAATAAATTATTGTGTTATGTTATTATCAGCATAAATGATGTAGAGTGGTTTGCAACTTGCCTATATCGTTTCTGCAATATGCATCTTCAGCTTTGCATTTCGCCTTGGAACAAGCTTGATGCATGTTTCATGCTTTATGAGGCACCACTCTAGACATAAAATAGAAACACTTTATTTTTCCGTTTCACACTTTATCTTATTTACTTATATTTCACAGGTTCAAATGCATAGATTTGGATAGTAATGGAGTTATTACGCCCACCGAAATGCAATTCTTCTACGAGGAGCAGCTTCATCGTATGGAATGTATGGCCCTAGAACCTGTGCTATTTGAGGATATTTTGTGTCAAATTGTTGACATGATTGCACCAGAGGTCAAATTTTGCTTTTAACCAAATCTAGGATTTCTCATTTTTGCCATTCAGAGATGATTTCACTTTTACTGACACATTTTGCCTGCAGAGGGAAGATTATATTACACTACGTGACATGAAAGGATGTAAACTTTCAGGAAATGTTTTCAATATACTTTTCAATCTTAATAAGTTCATGGCTTTCGAAAGTCGTGACCCATTTCTCATCCGTCAGGTAAATTTTACTGGTTTTCTTAGCCATTGCCTGGCTACATGTTAGGAACTGAATGGTGCTGGTTTCTCTCTCTGGGACGACAATAGCCTAACTAGTATTTATTCTGGGAACAGGAACGTGAAGATCCGACTTTGACCGAGTGGGATCGCTTTGCACATAGAGAGTATATTAGGCTTTCGATGGAAGAAGATTGTGAAGATGTTTCTAATGGTAGTGCAGAAGTTTGGGATGAGACACTTGAAGCTCCTTTTTGAGTTCAATGTGGTTAGTTACAGCTACTTTTCTCTACATAAATTGTGTAGTGCTATGGTTCCATTGACTTTATGTTTTAATTTTAATTTGGATTCATTTCTTTAAATTGCCAATAAATCTTGAAATTGACACAACCTTCTGAGGATACTTCTTTGTGTGACAATATAACTGGAAAAGTTTTACATCTGAGCTTTACACCTAACTAAAGGTTCCAAACCCGTGTCACTGTTTGACTAGTGGAGGTTTTGGTACTGTATTGATTGCATTGAAAATGCATCATTAAAAAGCATTGAAAATCAATATTGGATGGTATAGGACAAAATATTTTGATGATTTTTTTAGCAATATCTTTACCCCCCATAAAAAAAAAAAAAGAGAGAACAGCCACAATCAGAAAATAGAGAAGAAAGTGAAAATGCATCTTCAGCAGTGCATGTATTGTCATAGGGTTAATCATTAACTACCTGTTTGAAGCCTAGAGAGGATGATAGAGCATGAGGAGATCATAAAAGAACTTAAGCATGGAGCTCGATTTCCTAAGCTGTGTGATTTCCCCATTATTCTCGAGATACAGATAGAACCGAAATGTTTGTAGCTAACTTCCTACTGCGAGTTTTGCCAGATGTCATGGTGCTTATACAGGATTAGAGGTTTCTTATCTTGTTTCGGTTGACAAAGCGAATGTGCTGGTTATAATTACCAGTACTTGGATACAAGTTTTTCCAAAAACAAAATTATGCTTTGTGGTCATATACTTCATCTCATATACTTGAAATAAGCTCTCTGTGTTTCTACAGCTGCCTATATAAATGCTGTTGATGCTTCCTTGAGTCTGGCTATGGGATGAAACATTGGCAACTTGAAGATACCCCTTGAGTGAAACTTACAAGGGATTGCAAACCGCATCAGCGATTAACTTGAAGTGCATTCTGGTAATTTTGATCTGCACCTCACCAAGTTGGTAAATATTGCAGCCTTCGTGAAATTAAAATGAGCTGCACTGAGGAGTCCTAAATCGATTTGCTTCTTCTATATATGGGAGGTTTGGTTGCTGCCCACTAGTTAGTCATCCCCAGGTAACAAATAGTTTATGCTATTGTTATTGAAGAACTTATTTGTTTCCAAGGAATTAGCTCCATTGCTGGGTGCCTTTTATGGGTAAAGCTGGCTGCTTGAAGCTTCTAGTAGTTCTTCATATTGCTTGGGTGCTCTAAAATGGTCCCTTTTTCTCTACACCTCCGATTCCTATATTCTGTACCATTGTCAATATGTTATTTATTGGATTTATGTTGAAAAAAGAGAATTTCTTGTGAAAGAAACTGTAGAGATGCAACATCATACAATGGTTTCCAGTTGGAATTGTTGAAAGATTTATGATGTTCTTTTGTTAGTTGTTCCCATATTCCGAGTAACCAGACAGCCTCAGGGTATATCTAGCCATGTTCATTAATGATGTCTACCAATATTTAAAAGTTGTCTGTGGTCGGTGTTACAGTCGGATTAAATTCCTGAGAATTGTCTCATTTGGTTGGTGTTATTGGAACATTTGGAGGATCGGTCTTTATATCCTCTCCCTCCGCCCCCACCACCAACCCCCCCCCCCCCCCCCCCCCGGGGGAATCCCCCATTCATTTATGCTCGTTTAGGGACTCTTTACTATAATTTAAATGTAGCCTTTACTGATTTTAAATGCATGACAGCATAAGCATATATTGGAATCAGCATTCTATGATGATGATTATGGATTCCGACACTCGGAATTATTTCAACAACTTTTTAGATCCGAAAAATCATATTGGCAATAACTTCGGAATGTTCGTGCTGCTGCATCAGATCTGTGAGGAAAGTATCATTGACTGATACCATTATCCCAGAAATTTGGTGTAGTTACTAACAAAAATTTTCTTAGCAGGGATGAAACATAAACATCGAGTTATAGGTTCCTCTTAGTCATAGTAATTTAAATAGAAATGGAAAAAAAAAAAAAAAAAAGACACGTCAAGCAATATCAGGGCTGTATAATTGAACCATCTTCAAAATTCTATAAATTGTGCCACTGTCTTAGGCTGTGCATTCTCCTTTCTGAGTTTCGCAAACTCCTGCCTGATAATTCTACCCCTCTGCGTAGAAACAATAACAGGACAAATTAAAACCATGCCCAATAAGATGAAAGACCATTTAAGTTTATAATCTTTATAAAATCAATCCAGGAAATTCTTAATTCAATAAGTAAAGTAATCTTACAATTTACAAATTTTTCAGTCTTGTAAGATAATCAAGTTACAAAGGTCAACTTAATGGCAAAACTCCAACCATGTAGCACAAAAGCAAAGGGCAAAAACTTATTGATGCGTGATCGACAACGTCCAATGTAGTGGGAATTTATTACTCAAATCTGACCCAAATTAAACTCTAAACCATACATGGTGCAGTAAAAAGATTCTAAAATTTTCAAGGTCATATAAACGCAATATGCGAGGTAGGTAAAATATTCGAAGGGTTGCAAACCTTGATTTTTGCTAACATCAGCGTAAACCTATCAAAATCATTAAGTGAAGCCCTTCTCTTCTGCACAATCAACTTCCTACCCCAAAAACTGTTCTCCCATTTGTTCTTCACATCTGTCATCGGTATAAGAGTTCAGTTTCAGGAAACAAGCAAAAAGGCAAAAAAATTAAAAAAATAAATAAAAATTGACATCTCAATTATCACCTACCAGCAGTCTCCATGGCCTCAATTAAAGCTCTCTTCTTTGGAACCCTCTTGATGTCAATCTTAATATCAGTCAGAGAAAGCCTTTCTAAGTACATTTGGCTCCTTACCATATAAGGGGCATCAACAAGAGCCTATAGCATAAAAAGATACTAGGAATGCTAACCTGTACAACTTTGAATTTTGGAGGTAGTGAATACCTCAAAGATCAATGTTTTTCAATTACATTATACCTCTAGGGTGAGTGAGTGAATGCTAAGAGGTTCATGAGAAAAAATAGTTGATTGACAGAGCCAAAACTTTAACAAGTATCATATAATGTGATAGAAAAACTAGACCAAAAATGAGCTGAAAGAAACAAAACCTATTACATATCAAATTTCACTTCAAGAGGAAAGATGCCCATTAATTCCAGCAATGCCTCGTCCACAATGATGGATTTAAAGTAAAATCCATTGAACATCAAGCATGCTTCTAAAGTCTTGCATTTCAAATAATATTCCAAATTTATGTTCTTATTCCCCAACTTTCCCTGAAAAAAGAATAAAAAAAAGAATACAATCCACATACACTCAAGACGCCCGGACTACCCAACTACCCAAAAAAAGCATCTCTTTTTCAATTTTCTCCTTTTCATCTTTCTCCATAAACGACATTACCGTATTTTCATTGGCAACAGAGTTTGAACCAAAATATAGAACTAATGATCAATAAAAGTAAGGGAAATCATTTATCTGCAACAATATATACCCTATTTTGGTCGATAACATCCACAATCACAACAAGTCTTCCATACTCCTTCCTGTAGTTCACAAGCGCCAGTCTTCCAATCTCCACGTACCTCTTAAACGGCTACAAATTCATAACCACAAAGGAAAAAAAAAACAAATATATATATATATATATATATATATTGTTTTTATGTCGAGAAACCTCTCTAAGGTAGGATCCTTCGGACCCATCCTTGCAGAATAAATCTTGGTCCCGTGTACCATACTCTCGGAAGTTTCCCCATACAGAACTGGTTAAATCACTGACTTTTCACCAGGAGGTATGGTCCCAAAAGATTGTTTGCACCTATGAGGTGTTGAACTTTGGACCTTGAAGGGAATGATACCTCAAGATCAAGGCATTCACCACTTGGGCCAACCTTTGGAGTTGTAAAAAAACAAAAAACAAATATTTACTCTAAGAAAACATCAAAAACCACAATAAACTATATAGTGCATACTCACACACTCAAAGATGCATACCTAGCAACTTAAGCTAAACCAAAAGCAAAAGGTTAGAAGGAACATACCATTTTGTTCTAGGGATATGAACGACTCGGTTGGAGGAGTGGGGAAGAATGTAACACTCTTAAGATTTTTACTATAATTTTTGTAAGGACTTATGGACTATGATGAGATGGAAATTGCTCACTTAGAGGGTGAGTCAATCCATTAATAGAGAGAAAAGAGGAAGTAAGAAGAAAGTATAACAACTTGCATAAAGATTCAACATAACCAACCTCTACATGACGCTGTTCTCAAATAAGGTCTGACACTAGTGCATAACAAACTTGATTTCCCTTCTAGAAAATACTAGAAGGGAATTAAAACATAACACTGACTTAAATTAAAAAGTAACATAAACGGCCTTTACCAAATCAAACAACTTAAATGGACCTAAGGCTTTGGTCCAACCCTTGGCCCACATCTCGAACCCTAAGACCACGACTTCCCTCAGTTCTCCTTATTTCTCTTCTTTTGCCTCGGCACCCGTCAGACGAGTGACAGAGCTCCTCCCATCAAAGCACATTGCTCATAGTATGTGGGTAGGATGCTTTCAACTGCTCCTACAACTCCCATGTGGCGTCATCGGCATGTTGTCCTTGCTATTGGATCGAAAATTCTACAAGAGGCTAATTTTTGAACCGTCAAACAAGACAATCTAAAATCTTCACTGGTTTTAGCTTAAGGACCCTAGCAGCGTTTGTGAGTAGTAGCGTGGTCAAGAACACATGCCATTGGCCCAGTTTCCTCTTCAGTGGAGACACGTGGAATTTGGGGTGAATGGCCGATGTGGATGGAAGCTGGAATTTGTAGGCTACAGGTCCAAGCTTCTGGACGATTGAGAATGGGCCATAAAACCTGGGTGCAAGCTTTAAGCTTTTGCGATAGGCCACAGTGAGTTGTTTGTAGGGCTATAGATGAAGGTGAATGAGATCCTCCACTTGAGAAGTTTGCTCCTTTCTCCTTAGATTTGAATATTTTTTTCATTATATTTTGAGCCCTTTGGATATTGTGTTTGAGAATCACTAACATGTAATCTCTGGATTGTAATGCTTCCTCTACGGCTTCCACTCTGGATAGTCCTAGTACATAACTGGTCAGCTTTGGAAGTGGATAGCCTTGCTACATAACTGGTCAGCTTGGGAAGAGGATGGCCTTAAGTGTCCCCCCATTGGACTTGTGTGTAATAAATGTAGTAATTTCTGTTTAAAATTACTATCATTTGCCATCATCAAATTTTGTTTGTAAAAAACAAGCAATCTCTCACTGTACAATTAGAGGGTAGATCCCCCTTTTTAAACTTCTCAAACAATTCGTAAGTCTTAGGGTATTTACTGTACCCTCTATTTTATCTTCTCCAACCAATCAAGAGTGGGTAGGGAAATAACTGCAATTGCGGCTTCTACTTCCTGATCTTCCCCTTCAGCCCTCTTGGACAAGTCATCTACCACCTTATTTTTTAGTCCTCTCTTATACTCAATTAGCATATCATACCCCAACAGTTTGAAAGTCCATTATTGTTGCATGGGTGTCCACATTTTCTATTATAACAAGTACTTCAAACTCTGGTAGTTAGTTTTCACCACAAAAGGATGGCCCAATAAGTAAGGCCTCCATTTATGCATTGTCGTTACCAGAGCATACAATTCATTCTTGTAGGTTAAGAGGTTTAGGATCCTACCCTTCAAAGCCTGGCTATAGAATACGATAGGCTTATTTTTCTGCATTAAAACAGCCTCAATGTCTCCCCCGGAAGCATCACATTCTATCACAAATAAAAGAGAGAAATCAAGCAAAGTCAGTACTGGAGTCTAGCACACTGCCTTTATCAAAACCTAGAAAGCCTCTTTGGCTTCTTCATTCCACACAAATTGATTTTTTTTTTTTTTAATAGTTGGTTGTTAGGGGTTGCAATGCTCTCATACCCTTTGATAAATCTTCTATAATACTATGAAAAGCCCAAGAATCTCCTCAAAGATTTAAATGAATTAGGAAAAAACCATTATGTCATTGCTGCTAGACTATTGGGGTCAGCTTTCACCCTTTCATTTGATATCACATGCCCCAAATAAGACACTTCTTGAACAATAAACTTACACTTGGATAGCTTAGCTAAGAAACTATGTTGTCTAAGTATTTCTAACGTTAACTATATTTGCTTCAAATGTTCCTCCATGTTGGTACTATATATCAAAATATCATTAAAAAATGTCAATCTAAATTTCCTCAAATATTGTCTAAATATGTCATTCAACAAACTTTGAAATGTTGATAGGGCATTAGTTAATCCAAAAAGCATTACAAGAAACTCGTAGTGCCCTTCATGTATCCTAAAAGCTATTTTATGCACATTCTCAGGTTTGACCTTGATTTAGTGATAACCAAAATGTAGATCAACTTAAAAAAATGTCTTGGACCCACTCAATTCATCTAGAAATTCTTCAACAACTGGGATGTGAAATTTATCTTTTACTGCCACTTCATTCAAGACCCTATAATCCAAGCACATCCTCCAAGAACCATTTGCTTTTGTTACAAGTAGGACTAGGGAAGAATATGGGTTTTGACTGGTCCTTATTACCCCTGAACTCAGCAACTCCTTGACAATTTTCTCAGTTTCATATTTTTTAGAATACGGGTACTTGTAGGGCCTCACTGAAACTGGCTGGGTATTAGGCTGTAAAATAATAGCATGGTCTTGGGATCTCTTAGGGGGTAGTCCCCTCAGGTCACCAAAAACAGTTCCATACTGATCAAGTAATTTCTGGATAGGTGAGGTTATTTCAGGGTTAGGGGTTTTTTTTCTTTTAGTTCTGCAATCTACAACTTCAAGCCCTTCTTCAAAAATTTATTATTCTAGTTAATGTTTCCTTCTTCAATTAAAGTGGCTGGATATAGACCATGTATTTCCACTGCCTAGTTGTTGTATTGAAATTTCATGGTCAACTCCCTATAGTTCCATAGAATAGACCCTAACTCACGCAACCATTGTACTCCTAACACCATATCACACCCTATCAATACCCATACAAAAGCATTTGTACTAAAAACCGACCTCTGCAACTTCACACTAAGGGCTATACATCTTCATTCACTTAACACTTGCTCCCCATTGGCTGCCCTTACCTTAATTTTCTCATTAGATTTTACTGGAATCCCCATTCTCACCATTGAGGGATTCGGAAAATTATGTGTACTCCAAAGTCTATTAAGACAACAACATCCTAATTACCCATTTTACCCTTTACTCTCATAATTTTAGGATTTATTGACCCAATAAGTGCATGGAGGGATATTTCTGGTTGGTTTGGAGTAGTGACAAAATCCAAGACCTCCCCACAGTCATTTACTTCTTCTATTTTCACAGTTTCTACTGGTTCATCCTCCATCTCTTCAATCAAAAACAATTTAGGGAGCTGACACTTGTATCCCAGATTCCACTTGGAATCACAATAATAGAAAAGCTCTTTGTCCCTCATCTCCTTCATCTATTGAGGTTTAATTTTTTGGACAGGGATGATGGCTTTTGGATAGTTACTGGAGCTGTTTGTATGGTTAACAATGAGAAGTTTAAAGGAATGTTTGGAAAAGTTTTTTATCTTATAACATCTTATTTCCTTCCCAAACATCATTTAAATACAAACACTTTCAAACTAATCGTTATAACTTTTCCAAATTTTCAAATGAAAAATAATTCAACTTTTTAAAATTTTAAAATAAAAATAATATTAAAAATTATATTATAACAATATTTTAATTTTATAATATTTTATATTCAATTTTTTTCTCTCTTTGTCCAAAACTCAATAAATACTTAACTCAAACTATCTTATTATTATTCACAAACCATCTTACTACTATTTACAAAATTCTCTTTTCATTCCCCAAGCATCCCCTAAGAATCCCTAGGTCGTGGTTGTGACTTACTCCCTCACATTTCTTTTGCCCACCCCCACATTTTCTACATGGATTTTAGTCAAACCATAAACTAATAGTGAATTTCTGGGATTAAACATACGAACTGGTAACCTTATTTCGTCTTTTAGCCCACTCAAGAAACAACTTAGCTTATACCCGTCAGACAACCCTCTCAACCTGTTAGACAGTCCCTTAAAACTGGACTTATACTCATCTATAGATCCCGTTTGCTTTAATTTGGTTAAAGCCTCCATAGGATCATCATAATAAGATGGTCCAAATTGGATCAATAAGGCCTTGGTAAACTCCTCACAGTCCTGAAGGGCCCCTGATTCCTCCAAATGTTGAAACCAAATGAGGGCTTGTCCCTCCATATGAAATAAAGCTAGTCTAAGCTTGTGTTGGGGTAGTGTGTTGTGATATGCAAAGAACTGGTTGGTTTTATACAACCAGCCACTTGGATCTTCTCCATGAAAAGTAGTGAAATCTATCCTTACTAGCTGTGAGTGAGGCTCCATTTCATGCTTTAGGTGTTCATTCTTAGCCCTCTTGTTTTCTGAGGAAGACTCTCCTCACGACGTGTTATCATTCATCTTATGCAGTTTTAAGGTTATGGTAGCTAGTTGTTGCATGATTGAATCTAACTGTCTCTTCAGTGCTAGCATCTTTGTTTCCAGGTTCTTGAGCTGTGAGTCTGTGGACTTCTTCAAGGAAGTGATCCCATCCTGAAGCTGATTTAGGCGTGTACCCTCTACCATGGCTTGAAGCTAAGGTTAAGGTTGAAGGTCGCTTAAGAGGTTTTTACTTGGGATCACTCTCTGATACCAATTGTAACACTCTAAGATGTTTACTATAATTTCTATAAGGACTTATGGGCTGTGATGAGATCACAATTGCTCACTTAGAGGGTGAGTGCCTCCATTAATAGACAGAAAAGAGGAAGGAAGAAGAAAGTATAACAACTTGCATAAGGATTCAGTATAACCTACCTCTACAAGACACTACCCTCAAATAGGGTCTGACATTAATGCATAACAAACTTGATTTCCCTTTTAGAAAATACTGCATTGTAGGACTCATAATAGACAAGTAATGAAAAAGGGCCTCTCGGTCCACTGAGCCCAACTAATACAACTGAACTGGAATTAAAAATTAACATAAAGGGCCTCTACCAAATTGAACTATTTAGACCTAAGGCTTTGGCCCAACCCATGGCCCACATCTTGAACCCTAGGATCATGATTTCCCTCAGTTCTCCTTATTTCTCTTCTTCTACCTTGGTGCCGTCAGATGTGTGACAAAGAATTAGGAGGCAAGAGGATAAATTAGGGTTTTCGAGGACAAAGAAATAAGGTGTTTCATGTTGGGTGTGATGGAATGTGATCATAGTTACGTATATTTGACAACATATTCGAGTTGGAGTGGCTAAAGCCTAAACTACTACGCTAACCTTTCTTTTTAAAAGGCTTTTGCATTTGTACTAGCTCCTGTATTTTTGTGTTTCTACTCATTATGAGTGTGAAATCTTCCTTCATATTTCACTTTCTTTTTTCTCAAAGAATCATTCATAATAGGGGTGCTACCTACCCCCTACAGGGCGGGGCCACCCCTTCCCCGCCCCCGCATGGGCGGGGGTAGAGATTTCTTTCCTGCAATCTACCCCCGCATGGACGGGGGTGGGGTACCCCGTCTGTTGCATGGGGTGTGGGGGTGGACTTCTATCCGTCTGCCCCCTGCCCCTCTCCTCCCCAATCGATCTACCATGTCCAGTGTCCACCATTTTTTCAACCACAACGACAAACCATGAAACTAAACCCCAGAACTTGCTGACAAAATCAAACCCCCCAAAAGAAAATGAGAGTGAAATTTTGGTTTGAAGATTGAGAGAGAAGAGGGACTGGGTTTTAGCATAGAGCGAACTCGAAGGGGAGCGAAACAACCTCATTAGAAGATATGGAAACAGGCTCTGCCCTTTGTAGTCCGTGGAGCTCACAGACATGTTAGTTTCTTATTTTTCCTTTATTTTCCTTCCTTATTAATCTGGTTTCTTGTGAAATACATGAAAAGAAAACAAAAGCTTCAAGAACCCGCAAAATAAAGAACGAGTCCTGTAAACGAAAATGGTCAGAGGAAGAAGATGAAGAGGGTTGAAGCAACGAATTCATCTACCTTGGAGGCAGGAGGGGTAGAGGCTCAAAGACAAGAGAGATCGAGAGAGAGCATGTGCGAAGAGGGTTTTGATTGAGAGAAACAAAGAGACGAGAGAGATCGAGAGAGAAAAGGGACTGAGTTGTTGAAGAAGGTTCAGGAAAACTAACCTAGGTTTCTTATATATGCAGGGCTGATCCCCCACCGTCCCCCGCCTCCGCAGCACCCCTTTCATACGGGGCGGGGGCAGGGCGGGGCGAGGCGAATGGGGCGGTGCAGTTGCCACCCGCTGCCCACTCCTAATTCATAATTCTATTATAAAGTCTCAATATCATTTACCATCCAGATGATATAATTTAGTTTAAAAGATAAATTTTAAATTTTAAATATTATAAATTAAATTATATCATATAAATAGTGTGTGGTGTAAAGACTTCAAATACATATTCCATTTATCAAGAAAATAACAAAATAAAGGATGAAGAATCGAACAAAAAGGAAATGAAGAATTATTACGTTTCATTCACAAACCACTTCGTTTTTTTTTTTTTCTCCTAAATTATCTATAAATTCAAACTTCTTGACCAAATTAAGATTTTGCTGTTAAAATGATGAAGAAAAAGAAAATAATAATTTGCAAATGAAAAAAATAATAATAATTATACCAGAATTTACCGTTAAAATGGCCGTTTCAAACATTATTCTCAGCGTGTTTTTCGGTCCCATCTCTCTCTCTCTCTCTCAGATCTTCTTGTCGAAGAAACTTCATGGGAACAACGTTTGTAACATCGGCAGTTCCTATTTGAATCTTTGAGATTGTCAGCAAAGGTACAGAGACCCCCCGCCCAAAAAAACATATTTCAATCTTGATTTCTTTTGTTTTTGGTCTTTTCATAGGATTCTTGTTTCAAAATGCGGATATTTGATGATTTCGATAGAATTTTGATATTTTATCAAGATATCTTGCCATAATTAACAATCAATCTAATATATAGGTTTTAAGTTGTCAAAGACATATTTCCTTTCAAGATTTTTTTTTTTTTTTGTGATAAGTAAACGATTGTATTAATAGAATAGGCATAGCCCAAATTCACATTTGCTTTCAAGATTTCAAGATATGAGTATTTGGTAATACATTCTGGGAGTTATATATTTGTTTCTTAACAGAGATACCATTAACTGTATGTTTGATCTTTTTGGTGGTGTCTTCAGTTTGGTTTTGTTTAATTGGACGTCGAGAATTAGACTGGGGATCCGGAAATTACCTTAACAAGTCAAAATATCTGTTGATTTAGATGCTTGGTTGCGAGGGATTGGCAGGGGTTCTTATGAAGAGAGCTGGGACTAGTGAGCTGGATGTGTTCTATCCGGTTAGATCAGAATGTCAAGCCGATGTCCCGAAGATCCGTTTTAAGCTCAGGGTATCTTCTCTTTTGTTCCCGTTTGGTCACTTACTAATTTCATTTTGATTTACATTGTGTGAACTCATTGCTTAACGTATACTAAAAGTTACATATCACCTTTATGGTTTCTTACCTACATTTCGTTTTACATCGTGTGAATTCATTGCTCCATCTATACAAAAATTTTACATATAACGTTTATAAGTTTCTTACTTGGGTCTATTAGTATTATTTATTTTATTTTATTTTTATAATTAATAAACTTTATTGATCGAATGCAACTAGGCAAAGCCCATGTACACAGGAAGTATACAAAAGAGACACCTAATTACACTCTGGCAAGTTGAAAGGAAAGTAAAAACTCATGAACACTCCCCCCCTTAATACAATTGCAGAAAACCATTCGACCAAAGAAGATACAAGAAAGTTACAAAAGAGACACCTATTAGTATTATGCTTTTTAAAGGTTTGACAAGTATCATGATATAATGATTTTTAGTTGGAAATAAGGGTCTTTTAAGTTTTGAAATTATGACAATCTTTTGTAGTTTCAATGTAATATATGCTTATTACTTATAAAAAAAAGATATATGCTTATATGAGTGTTATGTCTTTATCCAAGTAGAATCTGTTATTCGTTTACAACTATTTATTTGACAGGCTGGAAAAACCCTTAGTGCAAGAAGATGGAACTCTGCATTCTCTCAAGATGGGCATTTAGACATTGCAAAAGTGCTTAGAAGGATCCAACGAGGGGTACACTTTCTGGATTGATGACAATTTAGTTTTACCATATGTATTCAATCTAGCTATGTCTTTTTTTCTTTTTTGTGTTGAGTTCTACCACTTTAGCACCTTTCAGTATTTTCCGTATTCTGGCTGTTACATAAATTATGAGTTTTTGAGTAGATGAGAAAAATGAATAAATGAGTCATCTGACTGCAAATATCACTGTGATTTGCAATGTATTTATTAACTGCATATTTGGTACTCCTTTCATTTTCAGAAGTTTAAACCCCTTTTTCTAGAATACCAACTCTTTCTACAACCTTTTTTTTGTGTGTGGCAGGGTGTTCATCCTTCAATCAAGGGGGTAGTCTGGGAGTTCTTGTTAGGCTGCTTTGATCCGAACAGCACATTTGAAGAACGGAGTCAGCTCAGGGAACGGCGCAGGTAAAATTTTCTTCTAAAATGTGAAGAATAGGGAATTGGGTTAAGAATCGGAGCAAACAATGGATTATTTATTATCCTCTTTTATTTAGAGTAAAAAAAAATCATAGTTGGGTTCTTAGCCTGTCATAGTACTGGAGACATTCTCCTGGTTCCAGGTTTTGGATAATTAGTGGAAGAATGTGTTTTGGTATAAACCATGGGTATGAAGATCTGTCACAAAGATCGTAAAATGTAATTCATGCATCAGTACATGGATCTTATCTTTCCCCTTTCCCCCCTGTCATAGGCCAGCCTGCTGAACCATTGAACACGTGATGCAGTTGCTTTTTGGTCCAGCCATAGGTCTCAAGTTTGAAATGTTGTCTTCGACACAAAGTTGTTTTTGGGATAACTATTTCATAGTGTTAATTGCTTGCTGGTGCTTTTTTTTTTTTAGTTGTCACTCTGTCAATCTTGTGAACATCATTGTTGCTTTTTTCTTCTCCTCTTTTCTTTATTGAACATTTCATTTTTACAAGTTCATTTCTTTATAGAACACAGCGACTTCATACAGAACATTTATCATTTTAGGGAGCAGTATTGGACGTGGAAATCCGAATGTCAAAAGATGGTTCCGGTTATTGGAAGTGGGAAGTTAATTACAGCACCTATCATTGCTGATAGTGGCCAAACAATCAAAAAAAATTCTTCAACACAAAGTGATTTACAAGAACAGAATGGTGGGCAGGTCAATAACGCTGTATCAGACAAGAAAGTGACTCACTGGAAGCAGGCTTTGCATCAAATTGGTATATCCATCACGTGGATTCATTTGCTACTGAATTGATTATCTTTATGCTGCTCATATTCCATTGAAGTGGCTAGTAAATCAAGCAGTCTAGTTGTATGATATAGTTCTGCCCTAGCTTATATTCACAGAATTTTTGTAACAAATTATTGTAATAGTGGCCCTTCCTGTGCAAAGAGGACTTGATTCCTGGAATAGTGTCGAACACGGAATCTTAATGACAAATTGAGTTACATCAGGGTTCTCATAGTAATTTTACCTGGTGATTGTGTATACAGCTAAAATCCTAACCCAGAAGTATAACAGTTGCATATGGTTGCCCTATTTTTTTTTGTTTTTCTTTTCAATTCAATTCTATTTGGTTATCTTATGGTTGCTAGTACATGATTTACTATCTGTCAACGATGTCTAATGCCACTTATGCAATTGGGGTTGTAGGTCTTGATGTTGTTCGCACAGACCAAACACTTGTCTTTTATGAGAGTCAAACTAATCAGGCAAAACTTTGGGATGTTCTTGCCATTTATGCTTGGATGGACAATGATATAGGTTATATTCAAGGTGGATTACTGTCAACTTCATTATTTTTCTGTCATTATTTTAGTTTTGAGATAAAATCATTACAGTAGGATCCTTTCTTGAGCAGGAATGAGTGATATTTGCTCACCAATGATAATTCTTTTGGAAAAAGAAGAAGATGCTTTCTGGTGTTTTGAGCATGCAATGCGAAGGCTGGTACACAGCGATTTTCCTTTCGAACTTGTTATTTAATGACATTTATTTTTCTCTTATAATTTATGGTTGGTACTTATTGTTTTCTACAAATAAATCTTTCCTCCCCAAAAGGTAAAGCCCTTGGAGTAGATTTTAATATCAGTTACATCAAAGAGTTTGATCATGCCTGAGCTTTAATTCAGTGTCTACATTCACCCTTCTTTGTTTGTCAGTGCCATGTTATCAACTCTCTTTCTAGAATTACATGTTTCAGAAGTATATGTGCACCTGGATATCTAGGGGATGATCCAACAAACTGGAGGTTCTGGTAACATATCCCAGATTTGAAAAGCTGCCTAAGGAGGCTTCTTTGGTGTGAGATAAGGTGAGGGGAATTTGTTGTAGTTTAAAAAGTTGAAAGTTTGCAGACTGAAAAGTTACAGGACCTCAGGAACAGAGACACTTGTTCGGGATACTTGCAAAGCAGATATATTAAGGATTTGGGCTGCTTCAGTGAGAGTTTGGACATCGGGTTATGAAATTAGGTTTTTGTGATGGAGAGCTAAAGATGACGGGGGCAGATACTTGTAGAGCCATAGATAACAGTGCCTAGTACTGGTTTGATTAAGAATACTACAATAGTGCAGAGTCAAGGTCAAAGAACAGTCTGCTGAGAATGAAAGGAAAGGGAAGAATAAAGATACATGAAAAAGAATAGAACTTTTTATTTACCGTCATCTGGTTCCTGACAAGTGAAGAATTCTTCTGCATCATATGGGTCTACTGATGTAGGATATATTTGGAGAACTGCATATGTAAGCTTATTCAGTGCACCACAATAATGAAAACCGCGAGTACTAGGTGTTATGGTAACAAAGGAAACGGTTCACACTTCGCAGATTTTTGGACCTTCCCCTCTTCCAATAAAACTACGACTCCAGTTCTGCACTCTTTTTCTTTCATGCTGCTGTGCACTCATTAAGACTCATCAAATGTCTTGTTTTACGTGGAAAGAACTACTTGTTTCCTTTTAATAGCATTATCTGGCTAATGGGAGAAGTGATTTAAGAAGTGTATATACTTGTTTTACCCACTTTCTCCTCATCATGATTTTACACGATGATATTGGATATATATCCCTTGAGAGGGTTTCACCATCAGCCAAGACAGTAGTTAGAATCCTTTTAGTGATGCTGTTGATTTTCTTTGAGGATTAACTTAAATTTTTGGCCCTAAATGCTTTTGATATATATTGTTTATTGTGTAACCTATGACTCCTGATTTTTTTATTTTTTTTTTAATTTAAACAGAGAGAAAACTTTAGATGCAGCACAAGTTCAATTGGGGTACAAGCTCAGCTGAGCACACTCTCGCAGATAATCAAAGTCATTGATCCAAAGCTTCATCAACACCTTGGTAACTATTCCCATTATTTTTGCCTGATTTTTCTTATCTAAATCGGTTTTTAAGGTTTGTAAGCTCTCTATTTTGTGTTTATTCCTTCACACCTGCGATCTGGTTGCTTGTCACTCAACCCCATGAAAATTTACACCATTTAAGAATACTAGTGAAAAGAACAGTTAAAAGATTAAAAAAATAACAATAGCAAAATATGGGTTAAAAATTTGAAATTGTGATTGTGTCCTTTGTCTGGTTCCCTCTAATGGGAATTTTGTGAATGCTAGAATGAATAAAACTCAACTAATTTCATTCTATGTTATTTGGAAGTAGTCTGACATGCAGTTTTTAAACATATAATTGTTTTTTTTATTTGTAAAGTTTTCATAGTTATTTGACTGCTTGACTATTTCAACAACTTTTCATTTTAAACTAAAGTTTTAGTAAAGTGTTAGTAATTATGTTGTCATGAAACACTTTTATTTAGCCCCAAGCTACCATCTTACAATGTGAGGGGAGTCTTTCCTCTTAACTTGCTCCTAATCATCTTGCATGTTTCATGTGTTCAACACATTTTGCAGTGATTTCAAGAATAGTTATGGATCATTTATTGTAATAAAACAATTTATATTTCATTGTGCGCACTGTAATTACAGATCAATCGAGTTTATGTTAGATACAGTATCAGACAAACAATGGTAAAGACCATTTTCTAAATTAGTGCTAAAACTATTTTATGCTATTTACACTGGCCCCCGCAGCCCCAAAAGAAACAAACACACCAAAAAGGAGCAGCAATAGAGAGGTATCCATTGCTGAGTGAAGGTAGCAATAAAAGTAGAAAAATATGCATATCAGAAACAAATATTATAGATATGCAAGTGGAACAGAAATAAATAAATGATGCCATGATAGCCCTCCCCTCTGCACATAGACTGTCACAGACGTGATTTTCAGATGCCTTGGTAACTGAAGAGGCCATCGTTCATCAGCTAAAACCCTGTTTCTTCTTCCTTACCTTTTATTATTATTTTTCTTGATAAAAATATCATTTCTTCTATTTGGCAGAGGATCTTGATGGTGGGGAATATTTGTTTGCATTCCGCATGCTGATGGTACTTTTCCGGAGAGAGTTTTCCTTTGTGGATGCATTGTATCTTTGGGAAGTAAGTTGACGCTTGAATCTTTCAAGAAATGGACTGTTTTTCTGTTAAAGATCACTTTTTCATGGAGCATTGAAAGAACTTGAGGTTATTGAATTCAATGTAATTAGTATATTGGAGCCTCTTTTTTGGCGTTTTTATTGATAAACATATTTTGAAGACAAAAATATTATTTGGTTTCAGCTGATGTGGGCCATGGAATACAATCCAAACATCTTCTCATCATATGAGGCGCAAACAAATGCTGGAGATAACAGTGTTGCACCCGAAATAAATGAAAAACTGCTGCAGCAATTTGGAAAATTTGAGAGGAGGAATGTAAAGACTGGAAATATTGAGAGACATAGGGCACTTGCTGTTTTTCTTGTTGCAAGTATTCTTGAGACAAAGAATAAGCGACTTCTAAAGGAAGCTAAGGGTTTGGATGATGTTGTCAGGGTCTCTCTCTCTCCCTCTTCCCCCCCCCCCCCCCCCCCCCATGCATGTGCTCACCAATATAATTGTGTGGACGCTACTGCACTTATCTTACAGTGGAACTTTCTCTCTAGATCGTGGGTGACGCAACTGGAAATCTGGATGCTAAAAAGGCATGTAAGGAGGCGTTAAAGATTCACAAAAAGTATCTGAGGAAGGTAGAGTCCTTCTGCCTCTCCTATTTTTAACTTGCATATGTGAGTCAGTCAGATCTTTCTCTGTCTCTGCTTGTGTCTATAGAGACGCAATTAAAATAAGTTTTTCGTAAAATGTCTCTTCGGAGTAAATGTGACAAACATACTTTCTGATATTGATGAGGAATGCTATTCATTTTGCTTCAAAATGGGTGGCAACAATGCCCGATGAGTTTATGTAGTTTGTTCATGTTAAATTACTTGCTTGTATAGAATTAAATAGCTTAGCAGAGCTGTATGTTGATGCAGGCCAGCAAGTCATAGGTAATGCTTAGGATCATCAATCACCGCAATCTTTACATGCTCCAACGAGGCTGCATTGGGGCTCACTTTGCTCAGGTGTCAACTTATTTTTTATAGAGCTCACTTCGGTTATAGTAACTCTCTTCCTCTATCCCTTCCCCTATGGTTAAAAGCTGATGCCATTTTTGAAAAGTCAGAGTTGCAGGTTTAGTACCCAAGATTTGTTGTGATATGCTTCTGCAGCATCATGGAGCTTTTGAGTTTATTTGAAAAAGGGTTTCAGCTGAAGGTGGTCCATGTATTTTCACTTCTTTACTTTCCACACTTCCTTCTCTGGCTTAGACTACTGTCTTTTTATTACTTTTATTTTTACTGTCTAAGACAGTTCATATTATTTATTTCTTTCATAAAGTTAATTGCCAAAGAAAGAATATCAAACAAAATATGTTTAGAATATTATATTGTCAGAGATATCCTTTCATTCAAAGCATTAAGGATGCAAGGAGGTGATGATGGTGCATGTTAGCTTTTAGTCTCTTGACAGCAGCATATATGCACAGGCAACATTTTTTGCAGTGGCCAAGACACTCTGCCTAAAAGAGTAATGTTACATACAATTGTAAAATACGCAAGCGCTGCACAATCGTTTTGAAAAAAAGTAGAATTCACTATTAAAAAATTAGCTTTTTCTATGCGGGTCTCGTATTTACTAATCTTTTTCAAAGAGATTGCACAGCGCTTGCGCACTCCATGACTGCAAATATCCTTTCTCTCCCAAAAAAAAAAAGGAAAAAAAATATTTCTAGATAGTGGAGCAGATATTTCATTTTTTAATCTAGCTTAATTGTTCAGGATAAGGATCCTTTTGATTTTAAGTAAAATAAATAGTATTCACTTAATATAAAAATATCCAAATATATTTATCCCTCAAATTGTCAATATAACATGAAATGATCTAAATATTTATTTTTTTATGCTAAATTTATAGTATTTAGAGAATCATGTTCTGCCTACACGAGGGATATTCAAGGAAATAAAGAGGATTTTACCTCTCGTTTTACTGTTGTATACTTCAAAGAAAAAAAAATAATGCCTATGTAATAACAATCAATTTGGTCAACTCTTCCCAAAACATAATCTTCATAAATAAATAATTTAAAGGCTTAAAAAAAATGTTTTCACAAAATATATGGACAATAACTTTCTCCTCAAAATGTCAAGTGGATTGGATCTGTTTTCTTCTATCAGTTTAAATTTGCGGGATACATAGTAATTTATTAAACAAAAACTTGTATAATAGTGAAAAAGACTTGATAATCAGCAATATTATTTTACCCTCATTCAACAATATGCATGCAAGATTCCCTAATAGCATATCTTACAAGATAGGACCAGACCATTCTTCTGAGTATTTTCCCTTTCAAGTTTCTATCTGAGAAACCAGCAAGCATCAACAACCAATTAACAAATGAAAAGTGGCTTGTCATCATTTCATTTATCATCATCCTCTCATTATCCTTCAATGTGATAATAAATGATTGAGAGTCTATTTATCATCCAATAATTTGATAGCACACAAAGGAATGATCGATGATTAGAAAATGGTGAATAGAATTATTCTTAACAAAATGGTATATATATCTATAACGATAGAAAAGTCGTCCTTATTAATGATATTAGGGGGCATACTAGATCTAGAACTAAATGATGAATATTTTATTTATCATGAAATCAACCAAAACTAAACTGAATACTCACTAATCTTATCGTCACGCATATCTCTGTTGTATTTCGTAACACATACCCTGAGGTCAACCATCTATATACTCATTCATGTCCTAAACGTTTTTCCTAACAAAACGGGTCTTATAGACACGGTTCTAGGGATTCTTTACAACGGGGGTGGCACTAATAGAAACAGAATTGAATAAGATGAAGAAAGTATGAAGTAAAGGATGGGAGACAACACATGAATATATATATATATATATATATATATATATATATGAAAAATAAATATAAGTACGTATTCATACTATACCAGATTTGGTGAAAAATAAATAAAAGTACGTACTTCATACTATACCAGATTTGGCTCCAGTTATCTCTCTTTCGCTATATATATATATATATATACACACACACATAAATGAATATCCGAAAGAAGACCCATTAAAACCTCCTAAATTTAGGAGTGATCATCAGTTCTTTTCCACGTCATTCACACCTAAATTTTCGACCAGCTTATGGTTTTGATTCATGGGTAAAAGCAACTAACAGCTGCATAGCCATCAAAGTCACGAAATGAACGATACTGTGCCTAGCTAGCTGCTAAGAACAATATGGCTCAAATTGTATTTTATAGAGTCTTCAAACTATAATTTCTGGCAAGAATGTCCAACAACAAGGTGAAAGGCATCCTAAAAGGCCTACGATACATTTCTCAAATATTTGGTGAGTACTTATACCTCTCTATCCTCCTCAGTTTGATCTGCACAATTTTTCTTTAATTTCCTTCAAAACAATATATGTAAGACTATATATTAAGGTGTTGTTCAGACGGTATTACTGATGGAGTGTAATACATTTTCTTTTCCTTCAACTGCATATAATTGCAGATAATGAAAAAGAACCTGAAATGCAGATTGGCTTACCCACAGATGTGAAGCATGTCGCCCATATAGGATGGGATGGTCCTTCTGTAAATTCTCCGACCTGGGTAAAGTTTCTTCCTCTGTTTTTCCTTCCCTTTTTCTTTCCTGTACGTAAGAATCTTTGATCACGATTCTCATGATGTTGGCCATGTTCTCATCATGAATTAATGCAGATGAATGAATTTGAATCGCCTTCTGGATTTTCTTCAGCATCGTTTAGTCTCCCTGAAGATCACATGATCAGGGACAATAATGGTATCAAATCGATTCCCCAATTTACAATATATATATATATACACATACATACTTCATCTATGAAGATTGCTAGAAATGATTCATATTTTCTACCATTTTCGCTTTGTTTTCAAAGGTTATTTTGATTATTAGATAGGATCAATATACGCCATAATTAACATTAATGTCAACTGTTAATTCCACCTCCCATGCATGTTAGTTGCATAAGCAAATTGCACCTACGTAGATTCATGCATGCAAGGTGATATTTGACGTTAGACCTTCTTCTTTTCTTAATATATATATATATGATGATATTAGTTATATCTACATGATTATTGTGTACTTGATCCAAACTAACCAAGGTTCAGGTAGGAGAAGTGCAGGGGCTGATCCAAATTCTCCTACCAAAGAGTTGTCGGAACCGCCGAGGTCATCGCGACGTCAATCATCGTCGTCATCAACAATCGATAGTGTCATCGAGTCCCCTGTTTCCCCTAATAGGGGAAAATTAGAAAAGCCAAAACAATCGAGGAAGTCATCTAAAAGTTCTATCAAGGACTCACCTGATGACACCAAAGTTACCCGAGTCACCTGGTTATCCTCAGATTCCGACCAAGCTGGGAGCAGCGTGTCACAAGCAAACAGCCTTCCAGATATCCCTAAAAAGGCTAGACGAAAGAAATCAAAGGAGCATTCTCTTAGTAATGGTTCAAAAAAATCATCAAGATTAAAATCTCAAGATTCTCCTGAGCCATATCAATCTTCATTTTCTCATGCTGAGACATATCAATCTCCATTCTCAAATCCAGGACCTGGATCTGAATCTATATCCACATAAGAAATTAAAAAAAAATTGAATCTTTATCCACATGCAGCCTTATGAGGAGGATGAGGCACAAAAGGGGTTCATTAACGGTGTATATTGAAGGTGGTTTGTTGTACTTTTCACATTAATTGATAGCTAGAATAGATTCTTAGTTGAGATCATTTCTCTATTGGAGCTAATTCTTTTTTCTAATTTTAATCCTTTGTTGAATGTGTTATTTCTTGGTTTTTGCATTTTTTTTTTTTTTCTTGCTTGATGAGATCTGAATCGAAACAATTTCGTTTGGATCTCACGCGAAATGTATCAACCTTGCAATCGCCACTCAAATCTAGAATTCCAACCATGTTAAGTGTATTTTTTTCCCCATTACGAAATTGTTACAGGTTTATATAAACATATATGCTATTGAGTTGCTTCCAAGTTCCAACCAAAAAAGGAAAGGAATTGAGTAGCAAGAATTGCATACCAATTTGAGTGCATATTTTGTCCACATTTGGTGTAGAAACAAAGATGAAAAAAGTTGTCTCAGCAAAGAATATTCAGAAGGTTGTGAAGGATTCGATAAAAATATCAAAGATGCATGAGTATTACTACAGTTATAAAGAGATTATATAAAAATAATCTTACAAATTAACATGATTTCATATTGTCCGTTACATCTATTTTATAATAAAAATAATTTTACAATAATTATATTAATTTATAAAATTACTTTTATGTAATCTATTTTAAAATAAATTATTTATCTAATGTTTGTCAGATACTGATAGGGTTATTATCATATTAATTTACTGCCCATAGTGTATTTAAAGTTTTTTATTTTTTTATTATTTTCTTTTAAGTATTTTTTTAACATCTTTAATCATTAAAAAAATATATAATTTTCTTAATAATCACTTATTTAATTATTAAAAAAAAATTAAATACAAAAAATAATAATAAAATGAGTAGCAGCAATCCTATCATTATTGATGTTTGTCTCGCGAAGACCATGAGAGTGGCATGCTAGCATCCCATCCACTGACCTCGTCCTTACAAAAGTTGTCCAATCAAGTCGGTGGATGCCCATAGGATCGATTGCAGGCCCAAACAATGTAAGTTCCAATGAACTTTAACTACAGTACTGTCTATATGGCCAGCCAGTACAAGAGACATTTGCTTTTGTCTCTATCTACCGATCTTTTTATTTTTTTGTTTTTGTTTTTGTTTCGATCCTCATGGTTGGTGCTCGATGTTGCCTCAAATCACACATCGGACAAAAGCATGTTTGAGGTTGAAACAGCCAAACACTATCCTTTCCTAGCTCCGACCAAAAAGTAAAAAGAAGCAAAAAATTCTCTCTACAAACAACAAATATACAAATAGAAGAGCACACAATTGGGTCCCAAAAAAAAAAAGCAACAAACTAATGCACTAAATTTGCAAATCCATTATATAAAACCATACTATATGCAATTATCTCTTCACAAAATACCATAATTACATAATTTATCATTCTCCCCCCACAAACACACCCAAATATTCTTTTTCCCAAAATCAGTGTTAACCTGTTCATTTTGTTAGCCCCTAACCCCTGTCTTTAAAACTCTATCCTAAGTATTAATCCAGCAAAAGATAAACAAACAAAAATCCAAGAAACAATAGCAGCATATCATGAAGAACAAGAAGCTGTGAATTAGAACCCCCAGTGAAAAAGACAGCATTGGGAATGACTGGTTTGTTGCTGCAGACCTTCAATTGCCCCCAAGTGGCCCTACCATTAGAGCCCAATCCCTCCTCATCCACACAGAGTTCTGGGTTCCCTGCCAGCTTTAGCTTCAGCTTCCCACCAAATTTGGCTGGGAACTTGGCAGAGAATGGGACTCTTCCACTCAAATTGTTGTTCTCCAGATTGATTTCACTCACAGACTCCAAAAGGCCAAACTCCACAGGCACAGTCCCTTCAAGACTGTTGTTGTCAAGACCCAAGTAACATAAGTTTCTCAAATGCACACCCATGGAAGCCGGGATGTTCCCAACCAGGCCAGCGTTTGAGAGCCCGACCCCCAAAACACCCCCGAGCTCTTCCCAAATTTCCGGAATCTGCCCTCCCAGTAAATTCCCACTCAAGTACACTTCCTTCAATCTGGGCATTTCCCCTAAGATTAATGGAACCCCAAAATTGCCAAAATGGTTGTAGCTCAGGTCCAAGAACTCCAGGCTCTGTAGTCTCCTTAAATCCTCTGGGATTTTGCCAAAGAGCTGATTGTAGCTCAAATCCAGCTTCAAGAGCTCCGGTAGATTACCCAGAGTGTCAGGGACGTCTCCATCAAAATGATTATGACTCAGGTCAAGAACCTTCAGATTCTTCAGCTTGGCCAGATTCGAAGGGACCCCACCGCTGAGTTGATTTCTCGAGAGCGTAATCTCTTCGAGTTTAACCAAATCACCAACCACGTTTGGGATATCCCCATAGACTCCGTTTCCTGTCATAACGACCCTTCTTAAGCTTGTGTAGTTCCGGATTATGCCACTGAGAGGCCCGACTAAAGATGGGTTATCGACGAACACGAGCTCTTCGAGAGTGGACAAGAAACTCGGCGAAGCGACATGAGGGAACGAAACACTCTGCGTTGCATTGTTGAAGCATTTGTAGAAGAATAGCTTGCGGAGAAACTTGAAGGAGGTGAAGAGGAGTGGGTCGAGGGCGGAGAACTCTGGGGAGCAAGGCGGGTTGGGAGCGTAGTCCGAGACGTACCCGAAGCTGAGCTCGGTGACATGGACCGTTTCGTTGGCCTCATCTTCATAGTCAGAGAAATAGTCGCAGACGACGCCGTGCGGGGCGGAGGAGCACAAGTCGTCGGAGAAGAGGGAGCGCCAGGCGATGGTGGGATTGATGGAGTGGAGGACCCGATAGACAGCGTCTTGCTCGGCTGGGTTCAGCAGAGGTTGCTGCTGATGCGAAACAATGGCAAGGGATAATAGTGTCGAAAGGAAGACGAGGGAAAAACCAGAAACCGGATAGAACAGAGCCATTGTTGTGGAGAAGGGTAAAAGCTTGTGAGAAGATTTGAAGGTTGTTGGAGTATAAGTATAATAAGTCTAGTGAGAAAGGAAGAGATGAGAGTTAATGGAGAAGCGGAGAAAGGACATGTCGGGCTACAATGGTGAGAAAAAAGGAGGGAGGGAGGGAGAGTGGGGTTTCTCAGGCACTGAGCATGAGAGGAAATGGTTGGATCATTGAGATTTTGAGGACATTTGTTTGGTTTTGGTTTTGGTTTTGGTTTCGGTTTGCAGTTGTTGGTGCCTGCAGCCTCAGCTTGTCTCTGCTTTCTGTTTCTGCAGCAGATTTTGTGTCCTATTTTTACCGATCTGGTCTTGTTTGGACTGCGTTGCTGTACTTCTAGTAAAACCATTTGAGCATTCACCTCTCCATTAATAGGAGTGTTAATTTTTTTTTTTTTTTTATAATTATAGGCTTGATACTTCCTGCGACCCTGCCCTCCATTTAATACTCTATAACAAATTTTTATTTTTTATTTATTTTTTAATTAATATTCTTAATCATTAAAAAAATTTTAAAAATATACAACTTTTTAAATAACCATTTTCTAAATTATTAAGACGTTGTTTGGATAGTAAGTTGAGATGAAAATTGAAAGTTAAATAAAATATTATTAAAATATTATTTTTTAATATTATTATTATTATTTTATGATTTAAAAAAGTTAAATTTTTTATTATATTTTGTGTGAAAATTTAAAAAAATTATAATAAAAAATAAGATAAGATGAAATAAAACATTTAATGTATTCAAACGAAACGTAAGTAAAAAAATTAAAATAAATAAATGGAGTAGTAAATGAGCGGTAAAAGGCAGCAAATCTATCATTATTTATTTTTTTAGATGGAAAAAATTAGGAAAATAATATCATATAATTTTTTACACAATTTTATTTTAAATAATAAATTTGTTTATAAAATAATTAAAGAGTAATGTTAAAGACAAATTCTAAATCTTCAAGTCTTGCACGTATATTTTATAAAAAAGTAAATTATATCATAAAAATTTATTTTTTTATATTTGTTTTACGATGAAGTACACTTTAAAAAGTGCAGGAGGCTTATACTTTAAAAATTGTATATATTGAATAATAACTAAAATAATATCGATTTAAAAAATATATTCTATTTAAAATATAATTAAATAAAAAAATTATTCGGATTGTTCCATATCGGCTAATAGTGGTCCCTAGTGACTTTATATTGAGAAAGATATTCTCTCCTTAACAAGCCCTTTTGTGTGGGATGAGTACTAACTTAATTAAATTAATTATTGTTTTGATAAATACATTATAATTAATCGATTATATGGTTTTTTTTCCCTTAAAACGGACTATTTAAATAGTTATGATATATCATAATTTTAGTTTAATATTTATATTATAAGAACATAATTATTAGCCCTATTTACGACATGACTTATTTTCCACGCAATTACAAGACAATCACTGTCAATGGAAAACCGATGAGACTGATACGGTTCCTGGAAAGCAACAGAAGAATAATTTGGGAAAGAAATAAGGGCATAATAGACTTTCCGCAGAAGACCGTACATCTTCACATTTTCGCTTTTTAATAAATTTGAAACACTTGTGTCGGGATAACCCATAGGCAAAAACTTCGGACACCTTCAGCCAGAAAAAAAAAAAAAATCTAAACGGCCAAAACTCCGGCATGTTCCTCAGAAACCGCTCGAACTTTAACTCAATCCCAAGACGCTTGGACCGGCTTCCTAGTTCCTATACAGAAGAAAAAGTTGGCAGCCGACAATTACCTGCGGACAAAGGCAGCCGTGAGCCGACAACGACGCGCCGCAGCCGCCGGGTAGCTGTCCTATGAAAAAGACGTCTAGCTGACCCAGACGAGACTGTCATGGACGACGTGTCTTAACTTTGCTGGACTGGTAGTGACACGTGGTGATCTACCGAATATTGTTTCCTGAAATGACAGAGCATGCCAATTCTGTTTACAGGCGGGTCATTTGTGGGCCAATCGGATGGCCCGAGTCCTTGCTGTAATTGGCAGTACCGGGACCACGACCTCACTTTTTAACCTTCGCTTGGGTTTTTTTCAAGGGATAATTGTAAAAGAATAATGTTATATATAAACTGAAAGATAAATTATATTTGTAATAGTGTAATGTATAATTATCGTGTAGTTTATTTTAAAAAAATAAAATAAATATAAAATTTACATAAAAAAATAATAATTTTTTTTAATAATAAATCTCATTTTTTTACAAAATAATTATACAGTATTTACACACTTTACGATTATATATAATATTACTCAAATTGAAATATGGGTTAGATTTTTATAAAAATTATGATTTTTTTTTTTTTTTTGTATTCACTTGTTTACAAAATCTTTATGTATTTGGAGTTTGTGCTTAAATTATTCTTGTTAAAATTTTATATTCTCCAATTGTATTTTCTATTTTAGGATTTTTTTTTTTTTCTTGTGAAGCAACTGATGATGATGTGTTAATAACTGAATTATCTCAAGAATTGCAAATAAGAAGTCCAAAAAAAAAAAAGAATTACAAATAAGGAGAGACAACCATCTCGATTCAATAATTATAAGGTAAGAAACAAAAAAAAACAAACAATGATAGAAATAGATCAAATGGGTAGAGTTGGTGTCGTATTCTTGTTTCCATATTTAGAGAGGATCATTTTAAGGCCGATTACTAAGACAATTAGTTGTTGTGAACAGTTTTATGTAATATTTTTTGTTAATTTTTTTTCCCAATGTTGATCATAGGCAGTGCTGCAGTGGCAGAATCAGAAATGTGTTGTACGGGGCTGAGCAAAGCTAAAATTAAAATAAAATATTTTTTGTTTTATTTATACATTAAAATAATCTATAAGATCAAAATAATTTGATAGAGGGGGCCAAGATAATTTTTTAGAGATGAGGCTAACACAAAATAAAATTAATATAATCTTATTAAATATAATATAATCCTATTATATCATAAAAAATTAATATATATATACCTTTTTTTTTCAAACTTTGGGGGGGCCATGGTCACCCCTGCCCCTATGTAGGTCCGCCGATGATCATGAGAGTGTAAGGTTTATTTGGATAGTGAGATGAGATGAGATGATTTTAAATAAGTTGCATAAAATATTGTTATAATATTATTATTGTTTTAGGATTTGAAGAAATTTAATTGTTTATTATATTTTATGTGAGAATTTAAAAAAATTATAATGATGAGATGAAATAAAATAAACTGAGATGATTTATGTATCTAAACGAGTCGTCTCATACCAAAAAGGATTTATATAAGATAATTCTAGTAGTAAAATATTTTGCCGAGATCACAAGCACATTGTACTAATTGTTAAAGACTTAACCGTTGATATGAAAACGTTAGAACAGTTGGATACTAATTTAGTCAAACTTTCAATCCTCATGATCATAACAAGCAGCCAATGCACAACAAAGCAAAAATGGATGATGGACAACCAAAGCAATGGAACAAGATCAGTGTTTTAAATACTGTACCGTACCAGCCGGTACGACCAGTATTTTCCGTACCAGCCACTGGTCTGGTACAGGTATTTTATATGTTTTGTACCAACCTAAATACCGACTATACTGACCGATATTTCTACCTATACCAACCCGTATTTCGGCCTTCAATTTTTTTTTCATTTTTTCAAACTGCAAACTCATTTTTTTACCTTTAATTTAGATTAGATTATTTATAATTTATATATCTATGTATTTATATATAATTTATTTATATATAGACTATTATTTTGAAATATAATTTATATATATACATTTATATATATAATATTTATTCATATATCGACTGTCCCGAAACGGTACTGGTATCAAAATATTTTATTCCAGTGTCTTGATTGGTATGACATCCGGTACAGTATTCACAATATTGAACAAGACTTCAAGATCTCCACACATGACACTTGCATGATGGAAGTGGATGATTTTGCACAAATCTATCTTTCATCATTTTTTAATAAAATAGTGTTTTAAAAAAATAATTAAAGAAGTTTAGAATTAGGAGAATTGAATGCATGGTAATCTTATAACAATAATTATGAACTATATATTATATGCAATCATGTGTACGTTTTAATGTTATTATTTGAAATCTAGTGTGTGTATATATATATATGGCATTATCATAATTGGTTCTTTAAAAGGAATACAAATAAAGAAGAGATCGAGATTACATTAATTAATATTAGCTTTCGGGATTGCTTATATATTTACTTAGAAAAATAAAATAAAAAATCTTTGGGTGGCCGGCCGGGGGGGTTAATTGCCTAATTAATTGATCATGATCACGTGGGAAAGATCCCGTTTCTTGTCGATATTCTTTATCGATCTCCTACAATTTTCTCGTCAACTAGTCTGGTCTTTTTTTGTCTTTTAAGTAGAGAAGGCGGACTTTGATTGTTTTGAGAGACAGCTTTTGAAAGTTGTTCTAATTGCTTCATCGATCGTCAACAACTTCTAATTTGCAGACAATGATGGAAAAGGACGAACCAAGAAAAATGTCGATGGAAAATGGGTTTTATAAACGCGCTCTTCCTTCGCCTCCTGCCATTGATTTTGTTTCTTCTGAAGGCAAGGTCAGTTGCATTCATTGCATGCTTCCATACACTCTTCATATTTCATACACTCTTCTGAAGAAGTTTTAAGGTTTTTTTTTTTTTTTTTTTTAACTCTTATGTAATTTTTTTTATAAATAGGAGAGAGGAGATTCGATCATTAGTTAGAGAAATCAAAGTGTTGCTAATTGATTCAAAGGACCTTGACAATCTTACGTAATTCATGTGAGATTCATGTGTTCAACTTTTGTATGTTGGTTGGTATTTAGTCAATGAGAAATTCTACACGCAACACTTGCACTGTATACTTTTACCTAATCACTATGCAATTTTATAACTTTCAATCGATTTTGGCCGGTGCAAATCATGAACTATATATGGACCTTGTGTACGGCTTAAAATGCACGATATACACACATGCATGCCGATATATATATATATATATAATTAAAGTTTAAAAAAAAAATGTTGCACATCCCGTTTGAAAAAAAAAATGATACTTATCATGAAAAATGAATTTTTTTTATGTGGGTCTCAAATATACTTAAAACTTTTTAAAAAGAATTATTGCATATTCTAAGACTTATGGGGTGGTTTGAATTTTAAGATGAGTTGAGATGGTTTGTGAATAGTAGAATAAATATTATTAAAATATTATTTTTTTAATATTATTATTATTTTGAGATTTGAAAAAATTGAATTATTTATTATATTTTGTATGAAAATTTAGAAAAGTTATAATACTGAAATGATCAAATGAGTTGAAGTGAGTTTTAAATCTAAACCACCTATATATACACTTGTGTACACGCAAGTGCAAACCCATAGTAATTAGAATTTATTATATATTTACTCTTGCATGTACTGGAATGGTTCAAAGTGATTGCAACGACTATGGTACAAAGCCGCCCACGGAGGAAAGATTAACCCATGTTTAAAAAAAGAAAACAAATACAGAAACGCGTCCAAAAGTCTTCTACAAAAAATAAAATTAAACTATAAAATTCTTATTTGTAAATAAAATTAAATCAAATTTAAAAATAAAAAATTATACTCAAAGTGTCACCTTTGTACACAAAACATGTTGAGCCGCGTGAAAAATATTTATAAAATACTAAAATGTGGAGTTGAATTGTTTTATTTTATGCACTTTAATATTAAGAAAAATTCTATTAATCATCTCCATACATTATACACAATATATTTTTTTTAATTTTGTTCTCTTACTAAATGTGCAGTATATAGATAATGAGTAGAAGAATTTAATTAGTTTAAGAAGAATTAAAAAAAATATAGTGTGTGGGAATGATGAGTAGCAAAATTCTAAAATTAAAATTATTAAGATCAAAGATCATGATTATGTAAAAAGAGTAATGTTAGATACACTCGTGGAATGTGTAAGTATTGTACAATTCTTTTGAAAAATAGTAAGGTCTATTATTAAAAAATTAATTTTTTTCACGTGGGTCTCTTATTTACTCTTTTTTTTTTCAAAATGATTGCGCGGTACTTTCGTATTCCACGACTGCAAATATAATTTCTCTAGAGAAAATTATATTCTCAAGTTGTTAAATACACGCAAAAAAAAATGTCTTTCCAACTGTATTTTTCATAATCATAATAAAAATAATTTGTACAAGCTCTAAATATATAAGCCACATATAAGCCCTTGTAAAAAAATAGATTTCACCTTAAAAAGGTGTGAAAAAAATACTCTTTATTAGTGATACTCACTTTTTTACAAAAACTTTTATAAAACTTATCTATTTAAGATTTATACCTACATTATTTTTGTAATTAATTTTTTTTAGTATGGCAAGCTAACTTTTTTTTTTTTTTTTTTTTCCCTTTGGACACCTCTTAAATAAGACCACGAAGTAGGGGTAAAAATCGATCCCTTCAGTGCGGTTTTTGAGCAAAATCGACGCTAACCAATGAGAGAAAAATGAGTGGAGCAACCGACCATAACCGATTGATGGAGAGGAGGAAACCGATCAAGGCAATTCTCTGGCGATTCTAGGTTGGAGTTCAGTTCCCTAGCGACGGGATTCTTCTAAGAGAGAGATAAAGAGTTGCATAGGTGTAAAACACGGGGAGAAGGTGATTGTGGAAGAAAATGACCCCATCTTTAAACGATGTTGTTCAGTTTATGTTGAACGGCGTCATTTCATATATACTTTTTTTTTCATATGTTTTGAATAAAATGATGGTGTTATTTCCATTATGTTTTATTGGATCAAAATGACACTTAAGTAGAAGACATCATTTGGATTAAGATATATTAAAAAAACATATAATTTTATTTTATCGGCCCGTTCAGTCTGATCCAATTTCAAATCGGAATCGAATCACTTAACATTGTTTTCTTCAATTTGCCACCGTTCACCAACCGATTCTTCACCAATTCCGGCCGGTTTTCGTCGGTGGCCGCCGGTTGCATAGGTTTTTGTTCAACCTACCACGAAGATCCAGAGCTTTCCCGCTTTTTTTTTTTTTTTTTCCCACCTGAATTAATTAAAAAAAAAAATCTTCATAGTAACGGTTCGAACTTGGTCTTTACAGTAAAAAACTCAAATTTCCAAAACCCTAGAGAGAGAGAGAGAGAGAGGGTCTTAAAAGTTTTGTTTTTGGAGAAAAATACTGTAAATCGAAGGGCAAGAATAATAAAATGGCTATGGCCGGGCTGTACCGGCGAGTACTCCCATCTCCTCCCGCAATCGATTTCGCTTCCCATGAAGGCAAGGTCAGTTACAGTTCGTTCCCCTGCCGTTCCTGAAATTCAATTATCGAATTTTTTATAGTCCTGAGACTAAACTAACAGGAAATTTTTCTTTTCAAATTCTTCGTTGAATTTAATGTTTGTGGTGGTTTGGGAATTGTTTGATTACCGGCCGAGAATTTATGCATACATACGTACATACATATATATATATACATATATTTGATTTTTTGTAACATAACTAGCAATGTGGAAGTGTGGTCCTCTCTCTCTCTGGATTTTGTTATTCATTTGAATAATATAAACGGAGTTTTATGCGAGTACCTATAATAATCATATACTTCTGCTTTTTATTGTATTCTGTATTATAATAACTTCTATGGGTAAGATTTCAGAATTACAGCTCGGGTTATTTTGAGTGACTGGATGTCTAGCGAGTGACAGTAGTAGCACCGTGAGTTTATGCTATTTAAGTCTATCTGTGCTTTTTTTTTTAAACAGTTCAGGATTTTATTTTATTTTTAATTTCCTAAAATAAAAATAAGAAATTGTATGGATGGTGGTGGTAGCTGGTTACATCAACTATATTGATAAATGTAATCTGAGATATTTTCCAGGATAGTTATTTGCGATTAGAATCTTCATTTATGGTTCCTAATCAGACATTAACCCATAAATGGTTTTGTGATTGCAGAAGCTTTTCATTGAGGCCATTCAAAGTGGTACAATGGAAGGCTTTTATAGGTTGATTTCTTTTTTCCAGACACAATCAGAGCCCGCATATTGTGGATTGGCCAGCCTGTCCATGGTCTTGAATGCACTCGCTATAGATCCTGGAAGAAAATGGAAGGGTATGATACAATTTATTTAAATCGAGTTTTAGTATTTTGGTCCGATTTTTCCAATTAGTAAGATGGAACTTTTATTTTGGACCTGTGGTCTGTTGTCGCTCGAAGTTTGGTTCTAAGGGACCTGCATGCTTAGTATTTAGTTGATATGATGCTGCTCATCACTGTTTATTTAGGTTTTTTCACTGTATGGATTAACTTGTCTCAAGTGTTTTCAATCCCTAGGGGTTGGCTCAGGACCCCTCTAGGTCTATTTTAACCCTTGAGTGCAAAAACTTTCAAGGGGCCATGCTCCATCGGTGGAAAGCCGATGATGTACCTGATCTGCATAAAGTGGGGCATTACATGGGTCCAGAGTTTAACCGGCTAAAAGACACATTTCATTGCAGTCTCTGGGGTTACTCATCATCAATAAAACCTGTCTCGAGTGTTTTCATCTGCATACGCATATGAATCATAGAAAATTATGGACGTGCTTTTCAACCGAGTATAAACGATTTCTTTCTATATTTTAGACCAAGTATAAGTGCATAATTCAAATTATATTGGGATACCTTTATTCCATTAGCTGAAGATACCTTCAGTCTATTAGCTGATGCCTTTTCCACATTAATGATTGCCATCTGTATTCTAGATCGAGTATAAATGGTTGGTTCAGATCATATTGGGATGTTTCTCCTATTTTCAACACTGCAAAACAACAGGAATTATTCATATTTCGAGATATATGAGTTTATATATCTTTTCAGGTTCTATCATGCATGTGTTACGTTGTTCTCCATTTATCTGACAGGACCTTGGAGATGGTTTGATGAATCCATGCTAGACTGTTGTGAACCTTTAGAAAAGGTCAAAGCTACAGGCATCTCATTTGGGAAGCTCGTATGTTTAGCTCATTGTGCTGGAGCAAAAGTTGAAGCCTTTCGCACAAACCAAAGCACCCTTGAAGACTTCCGTAAACATGTAATGAGATGTTCCGTTTCTGATGATTGTCACGTGATCTCATCATATGATAGATTAGCTCTCAAGCAAGTAAGTACTGGAAGATTTATTTACTTATCTATTATTTCCATACATAATTTTCTTCTTTCTCTATTTGACTGCCTGTGTATTTATTGGTGTGCATTGAATAGTGAAAATTTTATGTTGTGAATTTGATCATGCATTACCTCCCGCTACCACATATGTACAAAAACAGGGAGCAGGGAATTGATCTGTGTTTTTGCATAAATATTTTTGAAAGGGCATTGCAATGATATTATTATTTAACATTTGAAGTTCTTGGCAGACAGGAAGTGGTCATTTTTCACCTATTGGTGGTTACCATGTTGGAAGGGACATGGCACTAGTATTGGATGTTGCACGCTTTAAATATCCTCCTCATTGGGTTCCTCTCTCACTTCTTTGGGAAGCAATGGGTTATGTTGACAAATCAACAGGACAACAGAGAGGGTAGGCAATTGCTTAAATTTTCTTCAGTTAACTTTATTACATCAATTAACCATAAGTATATTTATGTATTATGTTGGAAGCAGTTTTTCTGGAGAAACTGCATTGATGGGATTCTTCTACCTCTGTTCAAGTCAGAGGAGAAGCTGACTTCTTAATAGATGTTTTGCAAAACCATATTCAATAGATATATGCCACTGACTGGGGAACTTCCGATTCTTGACAAACAGTGAACCCATTGAAGCACTGAAATCCTGAATTATCTTTGATTAACAAAGGAATGTATCAGGGTTTCTATGTATAGTTGGTAATGTTCATTAGGAGTTTAAAACTGGCTTCAACATATTAAGTTCCCAGGCAATGCTGGAATGAGCTACCACAAACAATGAGAGGTGCTTTGGAAATGGACAGATTCCTTATCTAGGTTGTAAATGAGTTTCTTTTCATTTTTTGCAATAAGGTGGTTATTGGTAATGTCCAGAAAGTGATGATTGTAACCATGGTTTTCCTCCGCCATAAGTGAGGGTTTTTTAATAAAAAGGTCATTTTCCTAAAAAAAAATTTCCCAGGCAAGGCTAGGAAATTAGCTGTGTTAGTCTTATCTAACACCCCATCCTTTCCTTAGTCTTTTGAAATTGTTTGAGACTACTTTATTATTTTTGTGTTTTATTAATTCTATTTTGGATAACAAATGAATGAAAGAAGTAATTATGGGACAAAGATGATTCATCCTTTAAGGCAAGTGGCTAAGAACATACAGGCATAGTTAATAGAAAACCCGGCCCAAGAGCATGAGTGTTGCATTCAGGCAACTCTGTCATGTAACATAAACAAAGATGAGTGTTGCCAGATTTGCTTTTGAGTTCAATGATCTAGGAATCTGATCAAAACCTGGACGAAGATCAAATTCATTGTTTTTTTGCATGCTGTGATTTGCCTTGGGTGTTCCATTTACATTGGATTTGTTACGTCTTAAGATGCATTACATGTCAATCATGTGTTTTTAACTGACGTGTAATGTTTTTTATCAGGTTCATGCTTATATCAAGGCCTCACCGGGAGCCAGGATTACTTTATACCCTGGTATGTCACAAACCTCAGTATATAGGTTTAATTATTTACGGTTTTAAATTTTTTATTTTCCACTTTTTTTTCTCTCTCTATCTTAAAGGTCAATCTCTAATGGCGATGCTTCCTCCCTTTATCCCCGTAAGGAAGGAGGAAAAAAATTCACCTACGTCATTAAACAAGTCTCTTCTCAACTTTAGTAGATAATTTAGGATAGTCTTATAAGCTAGTTGAATGATTTTACCTTGCTTTATCTCCTCTTCTTGAGTCAATTTTATTTCTCTCTATGGATTGTGATTGTGCTTTTATGAAATCTTGGATTTCTTTTGCTGATGTTTATCCATTTGGGAACTTCTTGCAGAGCTGTAAAAATGAGAGTTGGGTCGGTATTGCAAAATACCTCATGGATGATGTTTCTCTTCTCTTAAAGTCGGCAGATGTGAAAGCTATTGAACAAGTTCTTTCTCTTATTGTCACATCACTTCCATCAAATTTTGGAGAGTTCATCAAGTGGATTGCAGAGGTTCGAAGACGAGAGGATGGTGATCAAAGCTTAAGCCCAGAGGAGAAAGCAAGGGTTACTGTCAAGGTGTTGGAGAAGCTTCGTGTCCTTTAGCATTTCTCTTTTTCTTTTGATGACCAGATATTAATTCAGCAGTTTATTTAGTTTCCTCCATAATTTTGAACCTAAGATTTGTTATTACAGGAAGAGGTATTGAAACAGGTGCAGGAGACTGGCCTCTTTAATCACGTGTCAGCATTTTTATCCTCAGCAAATTCATGCTGCAGGAACTTGCCGCTTTTGAGTCATCAAGACAATTTTCCTGACATAGCTGCCAGTGTTTGTTGCCAAGGGGCAGAAATTTTGGCTGGGATATCCGGTGTCTCAGGTGAGTATTGCTGTCGAGAAACATGCATAAATTGCCTGAAGGCTAATGGTGACAACCTTGTTACAGTAGTTTCTGGGACAGTAGTTAATGGAAAGAGTGAGCATGGGGTTGATGTGCTGTTTCCTACATCCCAAATGAAACCCGGTTGCTGTTGCTCTGCCTCAAGCAATTACATTGGAATCCACCCAGCTAGCAATGATGTTCTAACGGCACTTTTACTGGCGTTGCCTCCAGAAACATGGTCTGGTATAAAAAATGAGAATGTTTTATTGGAAATATCCAGCCTCGTCTTGACTGAAAATCTTCCCACCTTGCTTCAAGAAGAGGTAACTAATTCATACCTTCTTTTGTCACGGCTTAGCGTTTCTATAATGTGGTGGCGGTTGCTCCACAAGTTTATTTTCGAGATTGATACAACTATTTTAACCTGAAAGTAAAAGCATGTCTTCCAAAAGCATGTCTTCCACATTTACAAATTGGTCCACAGCTTACAAAACCAAGACGTTTGTTGAGTTGAAGGAAAAAATGCATTTGAATTCTGTCAGATGTTTTGAACAAAATTGATTACGTGAATATGAGTCTGATAATCATTGGTATATAGAATTATTTGATATGGAAGTTTCAATTGATGCAGAAGATTCCAAGACTATGCTGTTGATATGCATGTTTAAAAGTGTTATCATGTTTGTTACCTGATCTTGCTATGTGCAATTCAAATAATTATGCCTGAGATCAACCCCTAAATATACTGCAAACTTGTTGTTACAACATCTAGTTGGCCTTTTTACTGCTTATTTTATTCAGCATCATGCATCATATTTACAGATTTCTCTGCTTTGGTATGGCAGGTTTTGCATTTAAGACGCCAGCTCTACCTTCTCAAGAGATGCCAAGAGAACAAGGTGGATGTGGATCTCGGTGCACCTTTGTCATAGTGTCGTGTCGTGTTTTCCTCATTTTCTCTCTACTTCCAAGACTAGGGAAAGATGTCGATCGTACAAACTATAAGACTGCGAGTATTAGAAATGCAGAACAGCAAGGCTATCTACTATCCATTTGTAGGTTATTTGTTGAGAAAGCTACAGTTGTCTGCCGGAGATGGAAACCTCGTGTGTGGAGGCAAGAGTTGTCCTTCAGAGCCAGAATAAAAAGGTCATGATGAAGGGGCAAGAGTTTTCTCCATTTTTTATACAACTGCCGGGAGTTTTAAAACATTTAATACACACACACACACATACATATATATATATATATATACTAGTCAGTGGCAACGTGCGCTGTACGTTTGCCCTGTGACCAATTTTATTATGTTTCAAATTTTTAATTATAAATAAACAGTGGAGATAGTCTAAAATTACAACGAAAAATCATAATAACTGATCATGATTTATTCTTAAAAACTTAGCTTCTTTGCACGTATACAAAAAAAAAAAAAATTTAAGTCGGCTTGTTTGCAAGAGTTTAATTGCAGACTATTTGTGTTTATTGCATAATGCTGGTTACCCATTTCAACATATCATGGAACCTCCGATTCTAACTAACAATACAAACTCTACTACAAACAGAATAATTGGTTTAGAGGATAATAGATTTGATGGTGGAGAAACTGAAGTGCCATGTGAATCTCTTAAAATTGAAGAATGTATTAAGGATATACCAATTCCTCAAGAACTTGATGATGGTAGTGTCAAGAAATCTCAGAATGTCCAAGTGGATGATGATGATACGATTGAGGAGTCAAAGTCGGGAATGGAGTTTAATTCCCTTAAAGATTTAGTAAATTATTATAAGTAATATGGTTATGGGAGAAAACATTTTTAAATTATTAGTAAGTTATTTAGTAAGTTATTATTAGTAAGTTTTTAAATTTTTATATAAAATACAATAAACATTTCAATTTTTTAAAATTTTAAAATAATAATAACAATAATAATAAATAATGTTCTAACAATATTTTATTTAACTTTTAATTTTTATCTCAACTAATCTCATCTAAATTTAATATCCAACCTTAAAAAAGAAAAAAAACCTTAACTCACCTAATCGGCAAAAGAGCAAAAGCATAAGAGAATCGGATTTTATGAGAAAAATAGGAAAAAAAAAAGGAGTAATTGATGAGGAATTGTGTACTGAACGTGTGCTTAGTTACAAATATATAAAAATTAAAAATTGATAGCAAATGAGAAATAAGAAAGTGAAGAAATTTTTTTAAACAAAATTAAAACAAGTCATGGGTTTACATAACTTGAGGTAAACCTACTATAAACTTAACAGAAATGATAAATCCATATAAATTTGTGTTTTATTTAGTTATATAACGCAAAAGTTTAATAAGAAAATTTTAATAAAAGCTTAAATTAATAATAAAAATATTAATACTAAAATTTTATTACAAATTTTAAAATGTAGAAACAAGGCTGCAAGCGAAAAAATGATGTTTATTACAGTTTGAAAATTAAAATTAATGTTAATGATAATTTTGTTAAGTTTCTATATAAAAAAAGATGGCGTGAATTTATTTGGTTATGGGAGAAAACATTTTTAAATTACGGATTTTACTGAAAGATTATTGAAAAAAAAATTATTTTAATTTCATCTTTTTTATGAGAAGATAATTTGTTAGTAATTATGAAACATTTATTCATAAATATGTAAAAAAAAAAATTCAACATTATATAAATTATTAGGAAAGGAAAAAATTAAAAATGTATTCTAGATTATATTATTCTGCACTACAAATAATGTTAAACCATTGCGTTATTCCAAAAGCAATTTAGTTTTTAGTTTAAGAATGTAAAGCAAATCATTTTAATTTACTTTAAAAAAGTTTTCATAACCTTTTTTAATATTATTAAAACAGAAGCACTATAAGAAATAATAACAACGAAAAACATTAATTTATTTAACATTCTCAACCTTGGCTAAATAAAATAGTAATAATGATATATTATATTTTTAAATTATTAAGAAGTTATAATTTATTTCCTTATGAAAATTTGTAATTATACCAAGCAAGCTACTATTATTACTCTTAATAGTTATGGTTGGATGCGTATATTGTATATTTGTTATTTTTAAAATAAAAATATAATGTGTTAATTTTAAAATTCAAAACTATAGTGGTAAGTATTAAATAATTTAATCATATATTTTATAAAGTCTTATCCTTTACATTTAAAAAAAATTAAACAAACTATAGTACATTAGAAACTGTAGATCTATCTCAAATAGCGTAATTAATTTCAGATTAATTAATAAACTATTCAATTTATCTAGAAATGAAAAAAAAAAATATTTAAGTTTACTTCTTAATAAATCATTAAACACAAATTATTAATAAAAGGAAAAAATTAGATTTATACTAAAATTTAATAGTTCAATTCGATATTTACATAATTCAAAATTAAAGGAAATAAAATGCTGCACAACATTAAAATTTAATTTTTAAGATTTTGATTTTTTATTAAAATTTTATGAAAACTTGGTATCAATTTAGAAAAAAAATACTATAGTCTAATTGTAAAGCTCAACTAATTTGTAATGTTACTCATTTTTCACATCTAAAACCTAAAAACAATGCTATATCTTTCTTTCGATAAGGATAAAAAAATCTATTTTTTTTTATTTTTTATTCAATTTTTTAGACAATTAAACATTAAAAAAATTTCACAATATCATTAAAAATATTTTTTTATAATAATGAAACGAAATGAGATGAATTGATAGTGTTTTTATAAAGGGGCAAAATAGGAAAATATTTTCGGACGAAACACTGTTCATGCCCGATTCGCCCGGTTGCTTAGATCGGCTCGCGGCGGTTAACGGCTGCACGATAGGGGCTGAGATTGGAAGGGGAGGGGCGACGGACGGAGGCGAAGAGAATGGACCGGGCGGTGTTGGCCACGCCGGCGTGCGGCGGCGCACTGGAAGGGACGAAGAAATGGGTCGGCCTCGGCTTGGATTCGCTCGTCGCGGCGGTTAACGGCGGCACGATAGAGGCTGAGAATTGAAGGGGAGGGACGCCGGCCGGAGGGAAAGAGAATCGACGGGTTGGTGTTGATCACGCCAGAGTGCGGCGGTGCTCTGCGGGAGAGGAAGCGGACTGGGAAGGGGCGAGTGGCAAAACGGTAATTTTCGAATACAACCAGGGGCAAAATGGGAAAAAGTCAGGGACAAAACGGGAATTGAGAAACAAGAGCAGCGGCAAAACGGGAAAAAAAAATGTTAGACGAAAACACTATTGTTAAGCCATTCGCACTTTATATATTAGTAGATATAATTGTTTAAAATGATTCCACATGAGAATTTAGGCAAAATCTATTATTTTATGCTTTTATTTGGAAACAAAAGCAAATAATCTAGCTATTACATTTTTTTTGCTATAAAAGAAATCCCACTTAGTTTGACATCCAAAATGTTTAATGAAAATCTGTATGCAAATTACTATAATTAAGTGATTTAGCAGCATCCACTCCTGAAGTCCTACAATATCCAAGCAATCCACTCCACCAAAATATATTTCAACAAGACAATAATTCAAACCCTAGATGATCAAATACATTATATATTGGGTTTTTTTTTATTTAATAAAATCCCATCAATAAAGGTAGTATTCTCCCAATAATATAATTTCAACATAATTAAGTGCTATGACTCTTCGCTTTGTGTCTCTTCTTTCATTTTATTAGAATTGTTGATTTCACTTTTCTTTATAATTTATACAGGTTATTGGACTAGAAAACTTTCCATTGAATTATTCGAGGTACATATACAAAATTGGGCTTTGTTATACAACCCACCACACTCCACTTTTTTTAAATTTTTAAATTTAAATTTTTTTTTTTTTAGTTTATTTTTTTAAACTATTTCAAATTTCTATTCACTATTCATATAATAAATATTTGATAAAAGAAAAAAATTTTAAAAATTGAAAAAAAAATGTGGTGTATGGAGTGTGGATGAATAGTAGGAGATTGTGAAGATTTTTTATACAAAATTTCCTGTCGAAGTTTGTATTTTTAGATTAGTCGAAATTTTATTCTCGGATACTTAGTACCAATAAAAAAAATTATTAAAACAGAAAAATGACCTATTAGGTTAACGACCATAGCTTCCTTTGATTTAAGATTCTTTGTGCAAGTTGAGTTTTCAATTTTGTAAAAGTTAAAAAAGACTGAGATCTCAAATTCGAAATCTATACTGATTTTACAAAGAAAAGTTCGATGCTATCAATAAGCCCTCGCAAGTCGGTAAAGGTATGAGAAATAATTTATACAAGTTTTAAATAGATAAATTTTATATAGAATAATATTATTATATCTCTTTAATTTATTTCTTTATTTTGACTATTTATATATATATATATATATATATATTAATGGTTAAGGAAGTAATTATTAGTGTATTTGTATTTTTTTAATTTTTTGAAAATGTTTAAATATGTTTAAAAAAATGTTTGAAATAAAAAGAAAAAAATATATAAATTACACTAAATAGCACACAAAGTAGACAGAGTAGCACCACTATTTTATATAAGTATTGTAAAAAAGTGGATCCCATTTAAAAAATATTATTTATTAATAAAATTTACTTTTTTATAAAAAATTTATATTCCTAATTTATTTATTTGAAACTCGTAATTATAAATAAAGAAATAATAGTTATAATAGTGAATACGTAAGTATTGTACAGTCATTTTAAAAAATTAAAAAAATATAATATTTATATAAAAATAATAATAATTTTTTAATAATAAATCATATATATTTTTTTTTAAACAACTAGACGATACTTACCTACAGCGATATTAACGACTAGACGATACTTACGTACAGCGATATTATGTAACGTTTCCCTTGTAAGCATTACCGCACCCTAACGATCAAGCTTTTTAACTACTGTTACGTACAGTCACTGTTTGCAAGCAGCGTGCAAACGGCTTTCAAAATTAATATAAAAGAAGAGCTGTGCTATGCATCAGCCTCTGTTTACGGGTTGATGCATAGCACACCTGATGTGTCTCTCATGTGAGTGGTTTGGATGTGAGTGGGTCCCACTCTCTCAGTGTTCTTTTCTTCTTTCTTCTGCAGTCACCCTCTCTCTCTCTCCCTCTCCCTCCCTCCCGAATCTCTTTTCTCTCGCAGCATTCCTCTCAACCAAACTCTCTCTCTATCTTCTCTGTGAATATTAACCTCGTTCTGCAAATCCAAAAAGAGAGTTCAAAACCAGAACAATATGGTGTATCAGACTCAAGTGGGATCACAGATGGAGGTGATGATGAGCATTTGAGGACACCTCAACATCCAGACAGTGGTGATGACACCACAAATGAGAAGAGAAAGAAAAAAAGAAAGAGGAACAAGGTTAGTGACCTTAGATTTGAAACAACCTTAGAGAACTCAGATGCTCGTGTGAAACGGCGGGAGCGCAAGAAAAAGTACTTGGAAGTGAAGAAAAATAAACATAAAAAAGCAAAGACTGGAGTGGATCGAGACTTTCCTGGACATGAGGAGATCAAATTTGGAGAAGTACTCGAAGCTCCACCTAAGTCGATTGGGCTTCCTAAGGCATTCAAGAATGTCCAAGGTGCTTCGCAAGAGAGGATTCGGTTGCAGGCTATTGAGAAATATAGGAATCGCAAGGGATGGGCTTCAAGGCCAGGGATTCAACTTCCTCCTGCAACTACTTCAACAACATTTTAGTCAATTTCGTACGATTTTTGAAAATATTAAACATAGCTTTTATTTTTGCAAGAGGGAATCTCATCTACCTGTTTATGTGTATTATTGAGGACAAGAGAGCTCGCTCTCTCCCAAATTCTGTAAGATGAGTGGAAAAAGAGGCTTGATGGATAAAAAAAAAAAAGTAGAAGATTCATGCATGACAGCCAATCCCTTGAACTTCACTCCTCTGACAGGCAATCCCGCTCACTCCTATCTTTGAGTCAATCCCTCCAGCTTGCAAGGTGAAAAGGTAGCTATGGAATTTATCCTATTAAACGTGCCAATCTCAGATCTACGAATACCGGGTTGTTCTTTGCAAGAATACGCTCTTTAGCTTGGCTCCAGCTAGTACCTTACGGTGCCGTTTCGCACCTCCCTTTCCCAATCCCTTGCCTCCTCGTCGTTGTGGTTGGCTTGATATAGTATTGCTGAAATAATTGTTCCATCTCAGATGCTCGAGGGAATTCTCGGATTCACGAAGGGAAGAAAAAGATGGGGAAAACCTGGGGGAGGGGAGGAACATAAGTCTGGTGTTTTGTTCATTTTGACTGAAACGATTCGTTTCATTTTTATCTACGTGGCGGCACCGACTACGCAACGACTTCAACACCCGACTGCAATAAGAGTTTCTCTTTTACAAAATGTGATTATAAAAATACTCAATGTATCCCATGGAAATAAATAAAGTAAAAGTAGCATTCCCACTTTTCTTCTTCTTTTTCTTTCTCCGTATGTCAGTGAGTGGACTGGAAGAGAGGAATCTCGGATTCTCTGACTGTGTTGCTCGGAAAGCAAGATTCTATTGAGAGAGGAGAGGAGAGGAGAGAAGCCCAATCAATCAAACAATTACCCACCTCCGAGGAGCCGAACCCCGCCAAAAATGGCCACGACGCCCTTGCCTGGTATTTACCGCAGATCCCTCCCTTCTCCACCCGCTATCGAATTCGCTTCACCCGATGGCAAGGTACGTATTATTCTCTCCCAACTCAAAGCTCTCTCTCTCTCTCTCTCTCTCTGAAGCTGCAGCTGACCGAATTTTGTTTGCAGAAGCTTTTTACTGAGGCTCTTGGAGGTGCAACAATGGAGGGGTTTTTCAAACTCATTTCCTACTACCAAACCCAGTCCGAGCCTGCCTTTTGCGGGCTGGCCACTCTTGCTATGGTTCTCAATGCGCTTGCTATCGACCCCGGAAGAAAGTGGAAAGGTTTATTTATATCCATATCCTTAATTCTTATCACAAAAGCGAATGGTGATTTTACATTCTTCCTTCGTAACATCGTATGTACTGCTGGGCCAGATCCATGAATTTCCTTTTAAGTGTTGTTGTAACATATTACATTAATCTTAAGCCCTCACAGCCAGAGACTTTTAAAACGATTATTGGCAAATGCATTTTGTGAGGAATTTGCACTATGCGTCGGGACTTAAACCATGTTTTGTAGTTTGTTTAATAATTACTGCTGAAAGTTGGTCTCTTTTTTATGGGGTCTTTGCAATTGAGGGAACACATTGCAGAGCTTAAAAACTTGCAATTGAAGTGGAGATTTGTATGTGTTTTGACGTCGCTTGAATTACCACCACATGGATCGATTCAAGTCGGTTAATTTTTTAACTGGCTTTGTGGCTTGAGTGCGTCCCACCATCATTATACTCTTTTTCTTTTGTCAGCAGAATTTATTCTACGCATCCGCGGTCAAGGGTTCCTTATGTTTTGAACTTGTGATTTCATTTGTAGGTCCTTGGAGATGGTTTGATGACTCTATGCTTGACTGCTGCCAGCCTTTGGAAAAGATCAAAGCTGAAGGCATCACGTTTGGGAAAGTCGCATGTTTGGCACATTGCAACGGGGCTAAAGTGGAAGCTTATCGGACTAGTGAAAGCACCATTGATGACTTCCGCAAGTGTGTAATATCATGTACTTCTTCAGAGGATTGTCATGTGATCACATCATACAACAGAGCAGTTTTTAAGCAGGTCTCGTGAGCTTATCCATTTTGCAATCTTATCATTAGCTATTCTCCTTTTATTAATGTTCCTTATTCTTGGTGTAGTTTTACAAAAATTCCTGCATCCATGAATTTGATATATGCCACTGGAATCATTGTTATGTCAGCTCAAAGAGGCTTATACCTGAACTAGTAGGTTTGATGCAATGGAGTAAACCATGTCCTGATCTATATTTTTTATGCTTTTTTTATTGCTATATGCTGCCCCTTTTAGCTAATCGGCAAGACTGATCATTTGCTTGCAAGAAGTGAGTTAGTAAAAACTAGACAAACAATGGTAATTTTTAGCTTTGTTGCCTGTACCCTTTTCACTTGTTGAAGCCTTGTCAGTTCGTGGGATCAAATAATTTTTAAAAAGAAAAGGATGAAAGTGTTAAAATGCACTGAATGGGGCTACTCTGAATTGTTAGGGTCACCTACTTAGTATCAAGTTTTTCTGTACGCCATTTGGTGATAATATTCTGGTTCAAGAAAGGAGTGTTTATAATTTTTTGTTTTGAAATAAAACATTTCTTATCCTTGTTCTACACTTGCTTATTAGAACCTGAGAGAGGATCAAAATTCATTTCACTGTCTGGGTACAGACTGGAACTGGTCACTTTTCACCTATTGGGGGATATCATGCTGGAAGAGATATGGTTCTCATTTTGGATGTTGCTCGATTTAAATATCCTCCCCATTGGGTCCCTCTCACGCTTCTTTGGGAGGCAATGGATACTATTGACAACGCAACAGGACATCGAAGGGGGTAAGCTCTCCTATTTTGAACCTCCTTATCAAATTGTAAGATTGCAAGAGTTAGTAATCAATATAAGCTGTTTATAGTTTGTGTTTTTTCAAACGAAATGGTAGTAGTATTTCTTCTTAGTTTCTTTAACATTCAGTATGTTTCTTTCTTTGTATCTTAACAACTTATATCTTTCATATATGAAGCTTATATATATTTTTTCTTTCTTTTTTTGGTGAATATTATAAACTTCGGTGCGAATGCGTGCATTTTTTTATTGAAAAGAGAGTTATTGGTGAAATTCACTTTCTATACTTGCATACAATGGCTTTTAATGCTATTTTTGCTCGGCAATTTCTAGTAATTAGCTAATTTAGCTTACATGCAGGAGGAAATAATGTATGTAGCAAACAAAGTTCTATATCTTCTTTTGGCCTGTGCATATGGATAAGTAGCCACATGTTTGCGTGTTAGACATAAATTCTTTTAATTTGATCTCAACCTTTTCAAGAATTATAGTCTTATTTACTAAGTATTTGCAAGTGCAAGGTCAAGTAGAATATTACATCTTCCAAATTTGTTGTACCTAAATTCTGCCTTGGTACCATCTTGATTCTACGATGTTGGGTATTGTCTGTTTTAGTTGCATTCTATTTACATTCTGAAATATGATTTTTCAGGTACATGATTATTTCAAGGCATCACAGAGATCCGTCAATCCTCTACACAGTGGTACTGTTCTTGTTGGCTGGTTTATATTTTATATAACCTTATTGTCGTGTTAGTTTTAATGAAATTTTAGTACTAGATTTCTCCCCCTATGGGTCACAATAGAGTGGTACCAATGATTGAATAGATTTTATAACATTGTCAATGTGCCTTCTAAACTATAAATTTAAGCAATCAATCCTCAGAATTGAGGCCCCATGATGAATAGTCCCTACCACCGACACTTGGTATCAAAACTATCTTTTTCTTTATTCTTTTAAACGCACATGTCACGTGATTATGGCATCTATGTTTGAACCCAGTCTTTTTAAGTAGGGAGAGTTGTTGTATTCAATTATCTGTCTTTCAGGTATCTATTAATTTTAGGATTCTATTAGAAGTCTAAGTGTCTTATTTATAATTTTATTCATTAGGTATTTATTTGGATAAGAGTCATACTTGTATATGAACATCTACAGCCTCGGTTATTAGAAAATGAGTAATTATTAGGTATCCTGGCAAACTCGTGGTACTCCCAACCTATTATAGGATGCCATGTCATTAAAAATGAATGCTTGCGTAAGCAATTTTAATGTCATGACGTGTTGTGGAAGGTTGGGAGTCACATCATCCATACTCCAGGACTACCTAATAACTTACCTAAGAAAATAGTTGCCTTGTGTACTTTAACTGAGATATTTGATAATGGAATCTTGAGATCAAACTCTTGGAGAGAGGAGTTATCCATTTCTTGGAGAGATGCCAAGTTCTTTATCAAGGTGTGACTCTTTTACCCAAAACCAATTACATTGAGATTCTGTGGTTGTCTTAGTAAAATGGTTGTGAGACTCAATCTTCTCATTGTGCACCATTTTCTACTTTATTTGTTAAATTCCTTTCTTTCCTTTTTTTCATCCTACACTATACCATGCACTTATTTGGTGATTTGGAAAGGTTCATGGTTGTTCATGTGCTGCAAATTGTATTGGTTCTGGTTGGTGACGTGATATAATCCGAGTTAATTAAAATCTACGATACGAGGATATTTGTGCTGGATAACAAAAGAGTGTATGACAGAAAAAATGCTGCTCTTAAGGACTGCGATGAAGAGGAACATCAGGTAGTTATGAAATGCGGCTCACATTGAAGAGTTTCGAACTAATGGTTAGGGAATATGTAATAATTGTTGGGTTTGATCAATGATTATGATCATTGATCAAAACCAAGAGTCAGAATGATCATTTGAACATTCCAACTCTTGGTTCCTAACGAATGCATTTGGAAATCTAATTTTTCTTATTTTATAATTTCATTCCATTTTCTATTTATCGATTTGAGATTGGGCCAAAAGTTGAGCTGGGATAGAATGTGATATTTTGAATTAGACATAGCAAAAATTATGTAGATGGGTGATCACTTTGATTGTATGAAGTAAGAAGGGCACTCTCTGCTTCTCAAATATAGGCATTCTGTCTTTCATGTTCCACTTGTATTATTTTTTCTCTTGGGATCTGATTCCATTTTATTGATTTCTTCTTGTTTTGCTCTGCTGTTTTTATGTTTGCTACCAACGTCTTGAACTAGCATTGCATGATGAATTCTGTGCAGAGTTGTAGACATGATGGTTGGAAAAGTATTACAAAATACCTAATAGAAAATGTTCCCTCCCTCCTGAAGTTAGAAGATCTCAAAGATGTTCAAAAAGTACTCTCCATAATATTCAACTCACCCCCTTCTGATTTGAGAGAATTTGTTAAGTGGATTGCAGAAGTTCGGAGACAAGAGGATGGGAGTGTAGCCTTAAGTGACGAGGAAAAGGGAAGGGTTGCAATCAAGGTCTTCTCCAGCTTCTTTGTCTTCCTTTCATGTTTTTATTTTTCATTTCATTGTTTCCCATTCTTCTGCCATTTCTTTGAGCTTTCAGAGTGTGAACTATACCTTTTCAGTTTTTTAGGCTTTTCTACCCAAAATATGAACAGTAAATATTTAAGATTTTGAGTTTATAAGCATTGGTATTCAGGAAGAGATATTGAAACAAGTACAAGACACTGAACTATTCAGACACGTGACAAGATGCTGGGCTTCTGAAAGCTCATTTTGTAAAGGGATCACTTCTTTGGGTGATAAAGATGGGTTACCAGAAATTGCTGCAAGCGTCTGTTGCCAAGGAGCACCACTTTTTACTGGGAAAAACAGTAGGATATGCTGTAAGGAGGCAAATGTGAAGTTTTTAAAGGTTAATGGGGAAAGGCCTGCAGCAGTGGTATCTGGGACTCTAATTGCTGATGGCACTGAACAAGGAGTTGATGTGCTGGTCCCTTTATGTGAAACCAATCCCAGTAATTTGTGTGTGTTTGATCAAGGTTGTTGCAGTGGAATGCATCCATCTACAGCTGATGTTCTAACAGTCCTATTATTTGCCCTCCCCGAAGATACATGGGCTGGCATCAAAGAAGAGAGACTGAAGGCAGAAATGAACAGTCTCATGTCGATTGAAAGCCTTCCCCCTTTGCTTAAAGATGAGGTACTGCCTATATGGTTGATTCTTTTCTGTTTTCATTTACATTTAATTTATGACCTTTTTTGTTAGTTTATTTAGTTATGTTACATGTTTTAAGGCACATTGTGAAATAAATTCCGGAAACCTCTTAGTTGTTGTAAATGTTCATATTGTTTTCATCCTTACTATGATTTATGGTGCTTGAATCAAATTGTAGCATCCATAACCATGTAGAAATTCATTCCTATCTCTAACTTAAAATTCCCATTACAGGTTCAATATTTGAGATGCCAGCTCCATTTCCTCATGACAGATCTTGGCGCTCAAACCCCATCATGATATCCTTGTTTTCTTTCTACTTGACTAATTCTAAACAGGTATACAATATCATTCACTCATTTCATGACATTTTCCAACTGATAGTGATAAAAGGGTCACTATGAATGAAATGGGACAAGTCATACACTGGACTCTATTAGGATAATGGACTACAAAGCTCGCAGCTGTTTTGCATGTTTTCAAGTACTTCGGTGTTATAAATAGAATATCTACAGGACATATTGTTCTTTGCTGGTGTTTTTCTGTATCCAATACAATTTTCCCTTTTCCTTTTTCCCCTTAACCAGTAAACCATTCAAGCTCAACGAAATGGACATGGAAACCGAGCTCCATCCACAGTAACTACTAACAAGAGCAGAAACTTAATTTTGAAGGGACAGTTTTGCGGATTTGAAATTCTAGGACTTTGAGTGGGAGAAAGATACACATAAAAAATAGATCGCATGATTTATTAATCATTTAATGTTGTCTAAGAAAGGATAACTATAAGGAAAACACTATAGACACAAAGGGATCCTACACACTGACGTGGCGCACTCACAGTGTGCCACGTCTTTTTTTTTTTTTTTGTGGCTTTTTTTCTTCTTCCCCCGTGTGTCTCCCCTCCCTCCTCTCACGTGAGTTGCCGTGCACAGGAGCTCTCATCCCCTCGCGGACGGTGCCGCTTGGACCTCTGGCAGATTCTGCCGACCCTGAGGTGGTCCCCGACCACGGTGGCCGCCACGGGGAGGCAGAGGTAGGCGAAGGCAAAGAACGAAAGTGAGAGGAGGGGAGGGGAGACGCACAGGAGAGGCAAGGGAGAGGCGTTGCCGTGAGGGGAAGGGAGACGATGGCGGCTTCTGGTGGACCTGAGGTGGTCTCCGACCACTATGGCGACAATGGAGAGGACGGAGGTAGGCGGAGACGGCACAGGGAGGGGAAGACGCACGGAAAGGGAAAGGAAAAAAGAAAAAGAAGAAGAAGAAGGTAGACGTGGCTGGCACACTTAGTGTGCCACATCAGTGTGTGTGGGATCCCTTTGTGGGATCTCTGTGTGTCTGTAGCAGCTCCCTAATTTTAAATATTGTGACTAATCCCAAGTGGTGAAGACCTTGGTCTTGGAGTATCACTCCCGTTAAGATCTAAGGTTCAACACCTCATGGGTGCAAACAATCTTTTGGGGTCATACTCCTTGGTGAAAAGTTAACGATTTAACCAGTTCCTTGTAAATAAACTTCTGAGGATGCGATGTACAAGATCGAGATTTATTCTGCAAGAATAGGTCCGAAGGATCCTACCTTGTAGAGGTTCTCCGACATAAAAAATATATATATATTGTGTAACTTATTTTATGTATCTATCTATCTTCCCTTTTTTGAACTTAGACGCTAACACAGCATTTAAGTCCCGCGGCATTTAAATCCCGTTTTGCAAACTTTTTTGTTTTTGTCTTTTTGTTCATGGCATTTGCATGTGGTCTACATGTAACGAACGACGTGCTGACACATGATTTGGTTCATATCCACGAAAAAGAAAACGCCGTACCCATAAAGGAGCCCCGAAGACCTAAGACTTTGCAAAGGACAAAATGATAGAAGACGAAAAGCCAACAGCCAACTAGACAATCATAAAAGAGTTGTCCATCTAGAATTTGGGGTGTATTGATGATGGACTGATTGTGGAAGGTGGTAGGTATACTCATGCAAAACAAAGAAAAACTAGAATTTCAATGGTTTGTGAAGATAATGATGGAAATGCACAGTTTTTCGTGTTATTATTTTGGTTACATAATCATTACTTGAATGAAGCATTAGATACTCCTCAAGACTTGCTAAATTGTTGACCCAAATGGTGAATGGAATTTCTCAATCTTCTGTCACTCAAAGTTAACTGACCAAGGAGCTCCTAGACCCAAGACCTGCCAAACTAGCCAATAGGAATACACAAAATGATCAAGAGAGAGAAAAAAACAAATTGAAACCACGTGGAAATTACCATCCTAGAATATGGAATCCGTTGATGATTGACTGAAAGAGGAACGTGGAAGACTTTGCAATAGAAAGATATAAACTAGAATTTGAAGGTTTGTGATTTTGAATTTGCACCATTCATAATATAAGATATTTAATCCAAATTAATGATTCGTTGAAACTAATTTTTCTACGTTTAAAACTTGTTTTAGGATTTTCTGAACACTCATTTATCAATATGATGACGGGCGGAGCACTCTATATTACCTGCGGCGGGTTATTAGAGAAGAGGACAGCTTCTTTCTACCTTGCCCAATTTTTCCTTTTGAAAATAGCAAGCCACACCACTAGTAAGAGGCAGAAAGAAGGTTGTTTCCTCTATATGTTCAAGCAAAGAACATCTAGAAGCTAGCTTTTGTCTTGTAAGGAACCCTGCCTCTACCATGAAATTGTGCTTGAGTTAGTCCAAATATCAGCCTTCCACCTTGGCAAAGACTAGCGTACTTTTCTTTTTCTTTTTTATTTCTTCATTCAATTTGTTTACATATTCGGCAGTTTTGTACATATATATGACTTTTTTTATTAACTTTATTTGTTTCACTTCAACCTTATCTAATTTTCTCATTAACACTTGGGAAGGAAAAGATCATTACAATAAGATTAATATTTTGATAAATAGTAGTGCTGCCATAAATTGTAAGTTGATCACTTATTGTGAGCCATAAAAACAATTAAAAATTAGAAATAAATTGTTTTTTATTTATTTATATATTATCTGAGGTAAAAGGCTTCCAAATCATTAGTTTGTTTGCTGTGTCAACAAGCGGATTTGCAAATATATTTTTTCTTTGATAAATTCGAGTAGTCTTTCACTTAGGCATCAGTTGAGTTATAAGTTAGTAAATATTAGGTAGATATTGGGTGGTTTGGATTTAAAACTCACTTCAATTTATTTTATCTCATCATTATAATTTTTTTAAATTCTCACATAAAATATAATAAACAATTCAATTTTTTTTTAAATTTAAAAACAATAATAATATTAAAAAAATAAGATTTTAACTATATTTTATATTACTATTCACAAACGATTTCAACTTATCTCTGAATCCAAACCACCCAATCCAACTTATTAATAAAAAAACCAAACTGGGATATTCCACTAAAAATGATCACTTTTTTGTCGGCGGTAGAGACTCAAACAATGCCCAACTTACATCTCAACCTATATTACTAAAAAACTAGTCAATGCTATGATATAAGCCCATTAAAATGGGAGAATATTTTAGCCATAAAAGTAAATTCACAAACTAATATGGTTTGGTGTAATACGTCAGATTGTAAAATTACTTTATTATAAAGTAGATTTAACGATGTTAGAGACTAAATTAACTAGGTCAAACTCTCTGGAAACCTATCACTAAGAGAAGAGATAAAATCAAGAGATAAGATAAGAAAGAGATAAGGCAAAGAAGTTGGCTAAAAAGAAAATGTATCATAAGTCAAGTTGAACTCTATCACTCCAAGAAAATAACCTCTATATAAGGAGCAGCTCTCCCACAAATATGATAAGCTCTTTCCAGGCACTCTCCACCAATCCTCTAGAAGAACTCTCCTAAAACTAAATTTTCTCATTGTATTGAGCAATATGTGAGGCCAGGAGACATTGTAAAATCATCATCTATTATAGTGAATTTTGCCTTGTAAAATCATCATCTATTATAGTGGATTTTGCCTCCAAACAATTCATAGACGTAGGCTTTTATACCAAACCACGTAAATTTATGTGTCTCCCTTTATTCATTTTTATTTACTTATTTATTATTTACTTCATGGATACACATGAGGAGCACCGTATCAACTTCCGAATCATCTCATGGGTCGGGGATAACTTTTTCCTTCCTTTCGGTCTGTTGTGCAATTTTTAGCACAAACAAACGGATTTCATGAAATCAAATCAATTTGTGAGTATACTTTATGTAATCTATTTATGTATATAGCAGTTCTAATTAAAATTACTATAAAGAGCAATAATTTTTTTCCTCTCAAGTAATGTGAACATCATTCGCCATTTTCACGTACTCAAATCCAAGAAAAACATTGACTTTGCTATAGTGAGAGGAAGGAAGTAGAAGAATAGACCCTCAAATGCTACATAATCAGTCATTGTATTGGAAATCCACAAAACCCATTACTTGTTATTTTGAATATAGAATCCCCCTACTTTTGCCACCAAAAATGGTTGAAAACTCCATTATTATAAAGTTCAAAAATAAAATAGTGCACAAAAAGAGAGTCAAGCCTGGATGGCGGACTAGACCACCAAGTTTTGGGATTAGAGGGTAAAACTAATTGACCAGACAAAAAGTCGAAAATATTGCAAGAGAGTGATCATATCTTGTTTTAATATATTGATGAAAGGTTTTACTAATTTATTATTATTATTATTATTATTATTGGAAAATAACAAAATTCAACAAAAATGAGACAATGTTTGAAGTCTTAACTTGTATTAATTAATTAAGCAATGTTGTACAAAGAAATCTAAGAAAATAACCGCACACCATATGCATGAGCAGACAATTAGGGAAAAGTTTGTATTTGCTAAGTTTCATAGATTTAATTGGAATTTAAACCATGTTTAAAATATTTGAAAAAAAATTGAAAAAATGATCAATTTTAGAAAACGCTAAAGTGATGCCATCACACAATAAATAATTCATTGTGTCATTGCAGATGAAATGAGATGAGATGAAACTTGAAAGTTGGAATTAAATATTGTTAGTATATATTTTTTCAATATTATTTTTATTTTAGGATTTAAAAAAGTTAAATTGTTTATTTTATTTTTGTATGAGAATTTAAAAATATTATAATGATTATATGAGATAAGATTAGATGAATTGAAATAAATTATGAAAACAAACGAGACTCAATCTCGGGTTCCATCTTTTAGCATTCATGAATGATTTATTTAAGAAAACTGCATTTGATTTGTAATCAAATGTTATGTTTATTATAGAATACAATGAGTTGGCCTTTCTTCGTCTAAAAGTTTCTGTGAAATAAATAGTGATAATACTTCTAATTCGAATCCTATCAAATCAATAGAATGGAAAGCAAATCAGTCATAGAAATAAATCAAATTGAATATATGAATGTAGTTGATGATATATAAATATATGAATGCTATCAATGGTTTATATTTGAATGACATAATATCAATAGTAATTTGTGATAACAACGATTAATTAATACTTATTTGCCATTTAAAATCATGACATGAATCCACCTAAATAAGTTAGATTGAGAAAAATAATAAGCATTAAAAAAATACAAGAAAGACAAATGTTTTGTCTATAAATAGATTGTATAAAAGTAAATTTATATTGATAAAGACATGCGGTCTGATTGACATAAACCCATAACCTACAAAATGGAAGTTTAGGTTCGAAACACCCATCTCCAAATGTATAAAAAAAAAAAAAGTAAACTTACATCGTGATTTAAAATTGTATATTAGATTGTAAAGTTATTTTTAATACAAAAATAAATTTATAATATTACATTAAATTTATAAATTTATTTTTATAAAATCACTGGATAAGTTTACTTTTGAGAACTTTAAGCGGAAAAGATAAATTTTACAACGTTTATTATGGGTTTGATACCCTTGAATGTATGTATATCTAACACTTCCATACACGAAACACGTAGGTTTTAATGTGGTACAACTCCGGGCGGGACAAAACCAATCCGATTTCACGTTAAGGAATCTCTGTGCACTCTGTTAGGTGGAAGCATTGAATAGCCATTGCCCTTAGCACTGTGGCTGTGGCATTCTTTATAAGAAATCTACCATTACTCAGTTGTCTCTCTATCTCTCTTGCTGTCAGTTCCCCACCCCCAGAGTGGCAACGACTCTATAAATACCAAGTTATCTCCGAATTACATAACATAACAAAATAAGAAAATACAGATTACAGAGATATCTCCAGAAATAGAGAGAGAAGGAGACTGAGAGAGATGAAGGGAAGGAAAAGGAGTCACCCATTGTTGAGAGGGGGGAGGAGAGAGCGCAATTACAGCCATGGTTTCTCTTCTGCTCAGATCCAGTCGCTGGCCTCCATCTGTGAGGCTCTCATCCCTCCCCTGCCATGGGACAGCATCAGCAAGGATAACCCAGTTGACCAGGCCCTTCGTTCCTTCTACAAAGCTTCTGGGTCTAATCCTCCTCTCCCCGATGAGGTGGATTGTCTATATCTATATTTGTTTTTATTCAAAATTTAATTCTATAGCACGAAAAAAAAAGCCTTGGAGTTGTCATCAAGCAATCAATACGTATAATATCGTCTATCTTTGAATGGAAAACACTGAACAGGTAGCGGAGCTCATGGTGAAGAGGTGTCTACCACATGCTGTATTTCTAGTGAGCTTAGTTCTGAAGATGCTCTCATTCAGACTAGGGACGCTATTGCTTTGTGGGTATCTGTGCTTTGATTCGAAATGGCCATTTATTCTTAGGTTCTCCGAGATTTCTGTGGAGAAGAGAGAAGAAATTCTCAAGAAATGGTCGAGGGAAAGGCGTCTGGTACCCTTAAGACAAGTGTTTCTAGTTGTTAAAGTCTTCTGCTTCTTCAACTTCTTCTCAAGGGTAATGCTTTTAATAACTGAATTACCTTTCTGGATGTGGGCTTCTTTAGTGATGCATGCTTTTGGTGGTGGCTCTATGTGCAACTTCCCTTTTTCTTATACTGTTAGGCTTCAAAACTTGTCTGACAAAAGAAAAACTTTCACACATATAATTGATTTGTTTCATTATCATCGTTACTGTTTTAACATGAGAAGACTTCATGCTCAAATTTGATCTCTTTCTGTTTTTCATTTTAATTTTCTCTTTTTCTGTTCCCTTCTTAATATCAAATGTTCAGGTTCGGGAGTCCTACGAGATACCTCATTCTGAACTTTATAGGAAATGCTACATTTGTTTCCTAATCAGATTATAAGATACCTATCTTACAGAACGATGATGTCTTTGACTTTTTTTTTGGGGGGGGGGGGGGGAGAATTTTTGGGGTATATCTTGGATGATGCAGAAAATATCTATTGAAAATATCTATTTTGAATATGAAAAGTTATCGTGTTAGAGCAGTAAGTTACTTTTTTCATTTTTCTACGTGTGTGTTACAGACTGATGAAAACTCAGAAAACGCATCATGGGAAGCAATTGGATACCAAGCTGACACGAGAGAGAGGTTGACCGAATCCCAAAAGGAGAGGCCTCTCCAGAAGGGAGTCATTGAGACCATGTATGAAAATGACTCTACACTTATCCAATCTCTCGCCCAGAAAGGCCTTGAAGTCATTGAAGATCCAGAGCACAACATATACAAGATCAAATGTGATGTTGTGGTTGTTGGTTCTGGTTGTGGTGGAGGGGTTGCAGCTGCTGTTCTTGCAAGCGCTGGCCAGAAAGTAATCGTCCTTGAGAAAGGTAACTATTTTGTGCCTGAAGATTTTTCTTCTGTGGAGGGCCCCTCCATGAATGAGCTATATGACTCGGGCGGAATATTGTCAACTCTTGATGGGAAAACTATGATCTTTGCTGGCTCAACTGTCGGTGGAGGCTCTGCTGTAAACTGGTCTGCATCTATCAAAACACCAGACTCCGTTCTTCAAGAGTGGTCTGTTGATCATAAGATCCCACTTTACGCAAGCTCAAGCTATCAGTTTGCCATGGATGCCGTTTGTAAGAGGATTGGTGTCACAGATAAGTGCAAGGAAGAAAGCTTTCAGAATCAAGTACTCCGAAAAGGGTGTGAGAATCTTGGCTTGGAAGTTGAGAGAGTCTCAACAAATGCCTCAGAAAATCATTACTGTGGCTCTTGCATGTATGGTTGCAGAACAGGGGACAAGAAAGGCACTGATTCAACTTGGCTGGTCGATGCTGTGAACTGTGGTGCAGTGATCCTAACAGGAAGCAAAGCTGAGAAACTTATATTGGAGAATGGAAAGAATGCAAGGATGAGAAAGCAATGCCTTGGAGTGATTGCAACAGCTATGAGTGAGACTATCACGAAGAAGTTGCAAATTGAGGCTAAAGTAACAGTATGTGCATGCGGGTCTCTCTTGACTCCGACTCTAATGATCTCTAGTGGCTTGGAGAATCCGAACATTGGCAAAAACCTTCACCTCCACCCTGTTCAACTCGTCTGGGGACACTTTCCAGAGCACACATCAAATTTGAGGGGCAAAATGTATGAGGGAGGGATTATTACTTCACTCCATAAGGTGGTTTCAGAGGATTCCACAGCCCGAGCCATTATAGAAACTCCGGCATTTGGACCTGCAGCATATAGTGCTCTATTTCCTTGGATTTCAGGGCTCGACATGAAGGACAGGATGGTGAAATTTGCTAGAACTGCTCAGCTTTTTGCCTTGGTAAGAGATCAGGGTTCAGGAGAGGTGAAGGCAGAGGGTAAGATTACGTATCGATTAAGTCAAATCGATAAAGAAAATCTCCGAGCTGGGATGAGGCAGGCTATAAGAATTTTGGTTGCCGCAGGAGCTGTTGAAGTGGGCACCTATAGGAGTGATGGGCAGAGAATTCAATGTAAAGGAATTAAAGAGGAGGAGTTGGAGAAGTTTTTGGACACAGTGACAGCAGTTGGAGGGGCAGGGTCAAGGGGAGAACACTGGACTCTATATGGTTCTGCACATCAGATGGGAAGTTGTAGAATGGGTTCAACAAAAGAAGTAGGTGGAGTTGATGAGAATGGTGAAAGCTGGGAAGCAAAAGGCTTGTTTGTATGTGATGGAAGTGTTCTACCTACTGCAGTTGGGGTCAATCCCATGGTTACCATCCAGTCCACTGCTTACTGCATTTCCAAGAGGATTGCAGTGTCCTTGAAGAAATAAACATTCTAGGGTCATGTATAACCGATTTCCCCCCTTTTTAAATTAATTAGACTCTGCAAAAACGATTGTGTAATAGGAAGAAAAAAACTAAATAATTGTTTGGGTGATTAGAGACCCATAATAAAGTATGTTCTTCCTTCCCACTTCTTTCTCTATTCAGCAAAACCGTCCAAAAAGTCTATTTTGCATAATAAATAAATAAAACACAAACAAACAAAAAATGCTAGACACAAAGAGATTATACAAAATAAACTCACAAATAACGTAACTTTATAAAATCCGTTAGATCTACTTTATAATAAAAGTAACTTTACAATTTGACGTATCATATCAAACTATATCAGTTTGTGAGTTTACTTTTATGTAATCTCTATGTAGTTAAAGTATTTTCCAAAAAGAAGAAATCAATCGCTTCTCTATAATCGTCTCCTGATTTTGATATGTAGGTATATAGGCAAACAGAACCATATTGTATGCAACTATGGAAGTCTATTTTGCATCAAAGATTATACAAAGTCTTAGTTAGCAATCACCTAATTAAAGGGATTTAAATCACCTCAGTAACAAACATTTTCTTCATAAAATGCACACGCAGAAGGCGGAAACACTAGTAAGGACGAGTGTTATATATGAATAAAAATAAAGTAGAAGAGCATCAACCCCAGAAATCCTCTTAAAATTCGAGGGAGCTCAACTTTATTGGGAAAACTTCAACAATTCTATATTCAATCAAAATCTTACATCAATTCCCATTTTACTGGGACACTAGCAGAGCAAATCGTATCTACTCCCCCAAAAAAAAAAAAAAAATCATGCTGAAGAGGATAAAATTATATAGGTAACCAAGGAATTCCCTCATTTGTATGCTGCTTTAACTGCTTTCTCGGCAGCATCATCAAGGTCATCTGCCGTTATCAATGCCATACCACTTTCCTGCACAACATCAGTAATCAGCATAAATAAATAAAACAAATTGTTCAAAAAATTATCAAGAGGCGATTCAAATGACATTACAGATTTTTCCTCCCAACGTTTTGATAGCAGATCAAGTTTTACCTTTAGGATTCTCTTTCCTTGGTCAACATTGGTGCCTTCAAGACGAACAACCACTGGTACTTTCAGTGAAACCTTCATCACAATGCCCAGAAAAAGTTAAAAGCTTCAGCAAATGGCTCAGCACCGATTCATTCAAATTCAGGCAATGCAAAATAAAGCAACTAATATATGACAGCACGGTCTAAATCAGTAACATTCTACCTCCTTTCCCCTTTTACTTCTCCTTTAAAAGTGTCAAATACTTTCTTAATTCCCACCAAACTTAAATTCCCTTCATCAGATGTTTTTATTATTATTTTGTAATGCCATCATATTAAAATAGGAGGGTGATGTGTTAAAACACAGAAATACAACGATTTTTATGGATTAAAGGACAATAAGTGGATGATGAGAAGAAGAAGAAACCAGTTACAAAACCTTTTTTTTTTTTTTTAATAAGTGAGAAACCAGTTACAAAACTTAATGAAAAAAGTTACAAAACTTAATGAAAAAAATAGTTCCAGAAAGAAGTAAACTGTTACAAATGAACATGAGGTAATGAACAGAGATCTAACCTCTTTGGCAGCATTGACAATTCCCCTCGCTATTATATCACATTTCATTATTCCCCCGAATATGTTCACTAAGATTGCTTTCACCTTCTCATCCGAAGTCAATATCTTGAATGCCTCAATCACCTGCTTCATACAACTTAATGATTAAAGCACTCATAATTAAGAGTTTATTTCTCAAGGCTAGTAACAAGTCAAACTTGTAAAGATTAAGACATGCATGGGTAATGAGATGAGATGAAAAATTGTGAGAATTCTGTGAATAGTAGTGAAATGATTTGAGTTAAGATGTTTTATTGGGTTTTGAGAAATGAGAGAGAGAAAATTGAATAAAAATATTATAAAATTAAAAAATTGTTTGAATATAATTTTTGTTTTGAAATTTGAAAAAGTAGTATTGTTTTTTGTGTTTTGTTTGGAAGTTTGAGAAAATTGTATAGGGTTTTGTGTTTGGATAATGATTAGATGAAAAAGTTGAAGATTTGAAATCGAAAAGTGTTTTGTGTTTGAGTGATGTTTAGGAAGGAAATTGTGAGAAGTTTTGAGATGTCTCATCTCATCTCTACTACCAAACAAGGCCTAAGATTGTGAAAGGACAGACTCAGAAAATGGCAAAAAAAAATATCAAAGCATCATCAATACTCGACACGCACACACAAATAGCACATTCAGCCTTCTAATTACCTATAATGTTAATGAAAAACCAACGTATATAATTGACAGAAAAAGAACAACAACAGTCACAAAAGGCGATAACAACATACAAGAAGTAATAAAAGACAATTCATGAAAATGAAAATTCTAAAAGCTAAGTCATTACCTGGCCTTCAGAAGCATTCCCACCTACGTCTAGAAAATTGGCTGGAGTTCCCCCATGCAGTTTAATTATATCCATTGTGGCCATTGCTAATCCTGCGCCATTCACCATGCAACCAATCTCTCCATCTAAGCCAATATAATTTAAATCTGCTTTAGCAGCAATCACCTGTAAGAAGTAAAAGCACAATGAATGATCCATGAGTAAACAGCTATATCGTTCCTGCCTTAGTCTAACTTAATGTACACGGCATTTGTGTCTGTGTTTCGAATGGGGTGTGAACCAATAAGATACAACATTCAGTCTTCTATGCTCAAAATTTCACAAATAAAGTGATAATTATACTCTCAAAGCCATTGCAAATGATCAGTTCTTCTACCACCAAAAAAGTAAAATTAAAAATAAAATAAAAAAGTTCCAACAAATGTAAATAATAAGAAAATGAAAAAAAAACCTCTCGAGGATCCTCCTGTGATGGATCACGGAGAGCGAATATCTCTTTCTGACGAAAGGCTGCATTGTCATCAAAGTTTAACTTAGCATCAGCAGCTACTAACTGCTTATCAGAAGTCTCCACAATGGGATTGATCTGTCCAGAAGAACCAAAGTTCAAAGTTCCGACAACTATATCCCTTTCAAAATCTTTAAATATGCCACCAAAACCTAAAAAACATCAATAGCACTTCTGCAATGTAAAAGCTTAAGCTCACTTCTAATTGTGTGCAGTCACACTTGCAAAAAAGTTCATATAATTTCTTCACTTGCTCAATTGATTCTCTCCTATCAGCCACCGTGGGAGCCAAACCATCAACAACCTTCGCAGCATCTTCATCAGTAATTCCTTGGAAAACATCAATAGGAACCTATAAAAAAAACAATGCAACTATTACATGCCAATATAGCAAACAAAGAAGAGATTGTCACAATAATTAGGATAAACTATTCAGAATAAAACAAGAGAAAGATAACCTTTATAATCATATCTGGGAATTTCTCTGCAAGGTCCTCAATGCTGGTTCCTCCCTCTCTACAGGCAATTATAAGCTGGAAAAAGAAAATAAATTTGCAAAAGCATATCGGATATTAAACTATTATGCATAATGATAATATTGATAAGAAAAAATAAAACACCATGAACTTATTAAGAAAATAAAACAACTCGTTCACATCAAATGAAGAGGTTATATACTGAGTTTCAGAACATACTGGACCAGCAGTTTTACGATCCAGAGTGATAGCAAAGTACATCTCATTGACCAGTGACAGCTTTTCACATAAGTACACCTGTATGAGGAAAAAGAAAAAGAAGTCTGTGAAATAGGCACTAGATAGTCAAATATTGAGATTTGCTACATTGAGAATTGAGGGAAAGGAAGTATATGAATACACACACACAATGAATGATTAATTACAGACACACTCCATGTATCTTGAATCCATGATTCTACCCTCCACTCTCTTCTTAAGTGTGGAAGGTGCCATTTTAACTCGAACTTATCAGCATAGGAATCATTTGATATAGTGGTACCAAAGTACAATAATACAACTGTTGATCGTACTAAACACGCATAGGCAACATAAGAACAGACCACAAATAGTCATAAAATGAAGTGGCAATAATACAATTGTTGATCCATACCAAATAGACTGAGTAAAAATGCATTACCTTACTCACAACTTTGCCTTGGGGACCAGTTTGTTTGGTGACAAGTATCTGCCCAAGCATCTTCCCTGAATGCAACATAATTACAATATTAAAATTAGGGAGCATGTTGTAGAAAAGTACTAAGTTTTACAAAATTAAAATTTCTAAACCCCAGGGGTTAGCTCAAGTGGCAAAGGCCTTGGGCTTGGGGGTATGCTCCCCCCCAAATCTAAGGTTCAAATCTCCTTAGGTGCAAACAATCTCTAGAGCCCATCAGAATGGGGGATTTTCCTCTTGAATTACCCAAGTTGCACTTTCGGAAAACTCCTTGCCAACGGCTTGTGCACCCCCAAGATTAGTCGGGATGCTTTTCCCAGACACCCAAGTGCCAATCAAAAAAATTAAAATTAAAATTTCTAAATCATACAGTTTTTCTACATTTATAGGTAAATACAACCTGCACAACAGTACAACATTGATGGCTGAACTGTGACCTTATCCTCTACATTCCTTTCAGCAAGGGAAGAGTTTCCATTGGTCAGGGAATGTTAAAAATCATATAGAACAACATGATATGCATTGAAGTTCCCCAGCACATTTTTTAAGATGTGGAACCTCACCAATGCAAGGCCCTTCGAACCCACCCCTGAACAGTAAATCCCAGATACAAGACCCCACCTGTCAGAACTATGTATGGGGTAATCAGGGGGAACTCATAATGCGGAATTGAACCCAGGATGCCTAAGTTTATAGCTTATCCCAAGCCTACTGTTTGACCCTTAGGCTGCACCCTGGCTGGTAGTCCCCAGCACTTTTGAAAATAAGATAGCTATATATTGAAAGAAACTTTACCCACAAACAAGCAGAAAAAGGTTCCCCCAACATAGGTTGTGATGGGTCAACCCAATGTAGGAAAAGTACAGGTTGATAATGACGAATTGCGTCATTATTTGAAACATTGCCAAACCAAAACAATTCAAATAAACTCAGTTTAGATTTTTCGATAATATGATTTCCTCTGGTCCCTGGTTTGGTATCTGTGGGACTAAAGAAACAAACCCCATGTGATTATAGATTAAGCCTAAGAATAGATGTGCACCAGAGCTACAAGAACTAATGGTGTCCTACCCATGGGACATATTGCCAATAAGTGAGGTTACAACAAATTAACAAAGAATAACAATACATTAAACCAAAATCTTCTCGAGGAAAAGTTAGAAATAATCTTCAGTACCAGCTATCTCTTCAACTTGATCAGCCTTAACAATATGAACTCCGCCCTTAAGACCACTTTTAAATGTTCCCAAGCCTCTTCCACCAGCCAAAATTTGGCTTTTGACCACCAACTGTACAATAAAATCAAAATTAGCATTCCTCTTTTTCCATCCATAACTGTAGTGACTGAGAAGATGTATCATAAGAGGAAACATATTATAAACTTCCCATCTGCTTATCGTTCAGGATCCAATTAGAAAGAAAAAAGGACCCTTTTGGCCCTAATATGCATGCATCTCAGAACTTCCTTTAATTCATAAAACAGAAAAATAAATAGAGGCGGCAAAGTTCTGCCTTGATTTATTTCCGCAGTTTCTAAGCAGCCAAATACAGGTGACTTTCCACTGGAATGAAAGATAAAACACACCAATGCCTTGAATTACAAACAATTACCTCACTTTGATTGGGAAATACATCCTGCATTGCCTTCTTGATTTCATCAACAGAAGAAACGGCAACACCTTTCGGAACATTGACCCCATATTTGCCCATCAAATCAGCCCCCTGTTTTCAACAAATGCCAAAACAAATTTAGTAGCCACATCCAATAAACATTTTCAAACCAAATCAGGACTCGATAAATTTTAAATGACTGAACCATCACATAGATTCACGTATTTCTCACCAAAATCACATATAATTCAAGAAAATGTATAGAAACCCAAAACTTTTTCATCCATGCACTGGGAATATGCTCTGTTTGGTTGCAAAGTAAATGAACGAAAACAAAAATAATTCCACGAGAAATTTCGAGTATTGCTATTCTAAGCTATTTAGACCGCACACCATTTACATTGCATAATTTGATTTTTTTTTTTTTTTTATAAGTTGTTTGAAAGAAGTTTAAAGTTTGAATCTTACAAATCTAAATATTACTTAAAAATTTATCGGATGGTGACTTCTGCACACCGACTTGAGAATAGAATAATTCATTTCAATAAGTTAAACAATGTATCAGTTTTTTCCTCGGCTAAAGGAAGTGTCTTTTGTTTTTTGTTTATGAAATTAAGAGCAAACATGAGCGGTAGAACTAAATGTTGCCATTCAGTTTCCCGAGTTTTCTTCAGAACCAAACAGAAAAAGAAAAAAATCAATCTTGTTCCATGTGCACATATGTCTACACGTGTATGTGTCTGCTTGTGTGTTATAGAGAGAACGAGAGAGAGAGAGAGAGAGAGAGAGAGAGACACATGCAGAGGGAAGAGAGGGGACCTGATACTCATGGATGTTGAGGCGGCGGAGCTGTTGTTGCTGCCATTTTCCAGCGACGGAGAGAGAGCGCGAGACGAGCTTGTTGAGCAATCCTCTCACCATTCTTCCAATATTTTATTGAAGATTGACCAGATTGAATCAGAGATTCAGTGTTGGGCGCGAAACCCAAAAGAGCAAGCTCTCAAACCCTAGGGCGCGCACAGACAAAGGGGGAGAGAGAGAGAGAGAGAGAGTGCCGGATTTCGGAGATGGATCGGGTCAAAGTAGTTGAGAGAAACGGACCCAGGCCGAGGTAACGCGTGGTGCGTGAAGAAATAAAGTTATTTTTTTATGAAGAGAAATGCTTGAGATCTCGAAAATGGGTCCGAGTATCTCTTTCGAGACTGTTTTTAATTTTTTTTAATAATTAAAAAAGTATTTTTTAATTTTTATAAATATTTATAATAATTAAAAAAATACATTAAAAAATAAATAAATAAAATAAAATAAAATGCACTTTCGAAACATTTTTTTGAGATGCTTTTTCAATAGCTGTTCTGTTAAGAAATGATATTTGTGATGGATAAGTTTCGCACAAATACAATAAGAAAAGAAAATTATTATAAGAAAACATTCAATCACACACTTCCATCTAATTAATATATAATTTTTTATTTTTATTATTCTATTTAAACATACATATTTAAATATTAAGATAAAATAACAAATTTCATATTGATTAGGTAAAAATGTGTAGTATAAGGTTTCATGTCAAATTTCTTATTGAAAAAATTATTTTTTAATAGAGGATCATATTTTTCACGAGGCGTGCGCACTCTAAGATTGTATTTACACTATTTGTACAAATTTATGAACAATATTATACGTACTGAATGACAGTCTCATTTTACTATTTTTTTTTTAATTTTAATTTCATATTTTAAAATTTTTGCATTTTTCAATAACTAATACGTTATGGTTATATAAATAAAATTATAGAGTAATACTAAATACAGTCATGAGTTGTGTAAGTGTTATAAATGCTTTTAGAAAAAGAGTGGGTTCCACTATTAAAAATTTAATTTTTTCATATAAATCTTATATTTACTCACTTGAAAAGAATACACAGCACTTGCACACTCTATTATTACAAATATAATTTCTCAAATTATATGTATAGATAATATTTTTTGTATATCCTTTTTCTATTTTCATTTTTATTCTTTTTTCAATCTTTTTATGGCATAACTCATTTTATAAAATAGATATTAGGTATTATGTTAAAACATGTGAATTTATGAATATTTTTTTTTTTTTAGAAAATTGATATTTGCAGTTAGGGGTGCTACCTGCACTATACGGTGGCGGATAGCCCCTGTCCATGGGCTGAGGGTGGGGTTTTCACCCCCGTCCCCATCCCCGCATGCCGGGGGCAGGGTGGACTCTCAATCCGCCTCGTTCCTTGCCTACTTCAATATTGGACTTCAGTTCACTAGGTTCAAAATTTATTCTTAAGTTCAAAAATATGTTTTAAATTTATTCTTAAGTCCAAAAATATGTAAAACATATTTTTGGACTCAAACTATAAATTTAAATTTGTAAATATGACTATAATTTAAAAATTATGTAGTTTTTAAATTTACTAGTACATATTTTATGTAAAGTATAGTGTAATACAAAAATCTCACATTACTTAAATGTGAGACTTATATTAGTATTAAGTAAAAATTCTACTTAATATATATTACTATATTTATATATACATATTAAAAATAGGCAATGTGCGAGGCGGGATTGGGTCTTACCCACCCCCTGCCCTGTTAGAGGGGCTAGATGTGGGGTGGGGCAAACGGGGACAAGACAGGAGAGTGCGAAGCCCTGCTACCTACTTTTATTTGTAATCGTGAATTGTGCAGCACAATCTCTTTAAAAAAAATTGAGATAATATAAGACTCACATGAAAAAGAAATAAATTTTGTAATAATAGACCCCACTCTGTTTCAAAGTAATTGTATTGCATTTGCGTACTCTATGATTGTATTTAAAAAGTTATAATAATTGAGATGAGATGAGATAAGAGAATTGTGTATCCAAAATGAGCTAAAAGCTACTGCATTTGAAGGCATTTATGCTGATATCTAACCAAAAAAAAATGAAATATGAATAAAAAAAAAAAAGGACTTCTTTGAAGTAATCTCGTTTACACCCAACTTTTTAATTCCTTTGTTACAAACCATTTATGGGCAAGTATATAGGACCCACGTGATTGTTCTAATAATTCGTATGTAAAAAAAGTGTAAGACCTCTTGTAATTGAAGGTTACAAGTATATTTCTTTTCTATTAATAACTAAAAATCTTTAAAAATTAAAAACTAATAATAGTGAAGATCAATTAGTCACAAAATTAAATAGTGTATTGCTAGAGTTCTAAGTATATTATTTTGATTTATGATGTCATGTTGGATAAGAAGACATTTCAGAATTATCCGATTATGAATGTAAATTTTTCTTATAAATGAACGGTGACAGTTTACCTTAAAAAAAAAATCTTTTAAATATGGAAAAAAATAGAGACTAAAATATTATTAGAATATTATTTTTTAATATTAAAGATGTTTTGAGATTTGAAAAAATTGAATTATTTATTATCTTTTGTATTAAGATTTGAAAAAAATATAATGATGAATTGAGATGAGTTGGAGATCCAAACGCACCCTAAAATAACTGAAACACCCATTTGTGCGGTAGTTGTTGCAGGCCCTTGAACTTGAAAAGGATATTGATTTTACCAGATTTATACAAAGTATTTAAAATCATATTGCAAAGCCATAAAATATAAACAACGCTTTGCCAACAATCAACAATGGTGCCGTAGCTGTTGAGAAACTAATCATACTCCCTCCAAAAAAAATCATAGTACTAGAAATATTATATCTAAAATTTCTCAAACATAGAAATATGATATTGTAGAATTTTATTAGATATTCTCAAAATACGAATCATCTGGTACTCTCATCCTATCATAACACACCATAAAATAAAAAATATTTAAATAAATCTCAATTTTAACTGGCGTGACATCCTCTAATAGGATATGATTATCACATCGTCCATATTATAAAACTATATAATAATTACTCTTATGTTGGACGCACTTTCCGGTTGGCAATGAATTGAGTTAAGGTAGAGTTTGAGATTCATTCCAAAACTCTCAGCAAGAAAGGCAAATATCATTAGACATAAAGACTTGCTATATTGACAATTACTTACTCGAAACATCAAATTACGTAACGAATAATGATATATATAAATTTCAAATATACAAATATTACGCAAGTCTTTAGTAAAAATCTTGTCCGGAAAAAATGTAAAAATCACATTTTTTTCGTGATGGGATTCCCTTCTTTTTTAAAAGGCTTGTATAGAATTTGTGCATGTGAAGTTTGTCTCTAATATTACTGGTTACGTGTAAGCAAAGAACACCACAATCACAAGCAAAGGGCAATTATCTATGTTGTTTGATGCTAAAAACAGGAGTAAAATCTATTATTAATGGAATCATGAGTGAGAGACTGTGGTCCAAAGCCAAATAGAGAGTGATGTGTAACGGTAAGATAGACCTCGTTAATGTTAATGGTCTTGCGTACGTAGGACGAAAAGGACGTGATGACAAAAATAATTGAAATCATAATAATGTGGTTTTCTCAAGTTCTTTTTCTTATGAGATGGAAGTTCTCTTTTCATCTTTCCTCCACGACTTTCTTACCATTTGTAGCGTCTCCTTTTCGTAAAGATAATATATATATATAGATGAGTAATATTATATATAATTATAAAGTGTGTAAATATTGTGTAATTATTTTGAAAAATAGTAAGCTCTTCTATTAAAAAATTTAGTTTTTTTTGTTGATCATGTGAGTATCGTATTTTTTATTTTTTTTAAAAAATTATACAATATTAATATAGTTTACTATTAGAAATATCATTTCTTTATATCTATACGCTGTAATTGATTCGATTTTCTTTCTTATTCTATTGCCAAACTGTAAAAGAAATTCCAAAGAGTGAGAGAGAGAGAGATTTGGGACCCACATTGTCCACTTAAATCTTCGTGGAGAAGTATACCAATCGAGCTATCGATGATAAGTGAAGATAATGTATTGAATCTTACATTACTTGAGATGAGAAAGTACATTTCGCTCTTTATTTCGATTCTATTAAAGCTCTAATTAATTTTATTAGTGGAAAAGTGCTTTTGAAATATAGTTTATATGTGTCATGGACATTCTCTTGAGAGGTTACAAACCGCACCGGAATCTTGACACTACAATCATCGGTTGTTGATCTATTATGATAAGGTTTCGTTTGTTTTTATAAATTATTTCACCTTATCTAATTATTATAATTTTTTTAAATTTTTATATAAAATATAATAAATAATTTAAATTTTAAAATTTTAAAATAATAATAATATTAAAAAATTATATTATAATAATATTTTATTCGATTTTCAACTTTCATTTCATCTTATTCGTGTAAACAAACGAAGGTAACTAATAAAATGTCAAAATTGCATAATTAAGTTGCTAACACTTGGAAGCACATTTGAGATCGAGTCAGTAACCCACATCATCCAATTTTCACGGACGTTTGGGACTTCAACATGTCTAATCCACCATGGTAGTTTTAAGTTTGGGCTCTCTTCACCACCTATGTTAGCTGTTATCTCGTATTGAAATTTACTTGCTCCCATTTTTTAAAAAGAGAAGTGTTATAATCATAAAAAGATTTTCAACAATCTCTAATAACAAAATGCAATAATTACTCCTTTTTATTATGGTTTCTTATGGCAACCAATAAATAAACACAAGCCATAACATTATGGACTATTTCAAGAACCGCTTTCATGACAACCCATATATCAAGAAATTAACTAAAAGGTAACGTATATTGATGTTGTATATCATATTATAAAATAGACCTAACGGATCATATGAAATTACGTTAATTTATGAGTTTATTTTTATGTAATTTTTTTATGTATATAGCGGCGGTTCTCTTATTTTAATCTTTTTGTGCCTACATTTTGAAAAGACAATTTGTTTCTTTATTTTATGATTTTGTTTACCCCAGATCATGAAATTAAACTAAAATTTTCAAACAAAATCTAAAATATGAATGAAAGGAATAATGCTCCTAAAAGATCAAAAGCAAAGATTCAACACTACTTCCTAAAACTAAATGATTTTTTTTTTTTTATATACCAAGTATAAGAATAAAGTCTCCACTAATCTCATAGTACACAGACTCTTGATAAGGAATTATTTATAAGTGCAAGTCTCAAGTAATTCAAGAGAAATTTTTCCAGTCCGATGATTCATAAAAATTGTTTGCATCTAAGATGATTCAAACTTTAGACTTGTAAGGACTATATGACTAAGATCAAAATTTTTAATTACCACTTGAACCACTCCTAAGGTCTAAAACTAAATGAAAAATTAACATTGTGCATAACTTAAAACAGTGGATTTGGCTCAAATCAACACGTTTGCATGATATAAATACTGGATTTGACTTCGTCTGCATATTTTTCTTTTTCTTCTTGCTTGTTTTAGGGCGATGGGGATGACTTAGACTGCATATTTATATATATATATATATATATATATATATATATATATATATATATATATATTATACTTGGCCCTGTTTGGACGGCCATTAACTAATTTTCTAACCTTTGACTATATCACAAACCAAGAAAAACAAAGAACGAAACAAGACTACTGTAGCCGGAGCTTGGTTTCATTAGAAAAGCTCTTATTATTTATAAATTTTTCTTATTATTTTTGTTTTAAAATTTTAAAATTTTAAAATTTTAAAATTTATATTTATTAGATTTTATTTAAAAAGTTGAAAAAATTATAATGAATAGTTAAAATGATTTTTGAATCCGGTCTGTAGATTTATCCTCTCCCTTTCTCATAAAGAATGCATAGAAATTGTGATCCCTATTTCACTTACACTGTAATAGGAAAACTAGATATAGAAGCAGTAGGACGACGACGAAAAAAAATAATAATGATAATACACGAATCCTATGTTGGAACCCAAAGTCAAAACAATAACAGGAAGGAAGAACTTAAAAACACGAGCAACTCAATATCTATTTTTTTTATCATTCTCTTGTCATCACGTAATATAATATTAGATGATTATAAATTATTTATTATATTTTATTTATAAATTTATCATTTAATATTATATTATAAAATGATGAAAAAATAATAATAATAATAATAAATAGATTTTTTCGAATAACATAAGTCTATTTTTTTCACAACTGGAAATCAATTCATTAGAGAATATTTGTCTTGTCAGGTTATATGATTCTGTCTATAATATCATTATCAATAATTTAGTATTATGTCCATGAAAACACGATCCTCTATATTTATTTAGCAATAAAAAGGGAATACAACATTGAAGAATTGCTTGTCGAGAAATGGAAATAAGGTGGCAAAAGAAACTTTGCTCCAAAAATGATCTAACTAACAATTGGGAAAGCATAAGGGATGTGATGTTGTGGTCCAAATCTCTTAACTCTCAATGACCAGGAAATTTAAAACAGAGAAAATGATATTTACAGTAATAAGGTGTGTAAGTATTGTACATTTAAAAAATAATAATAAATATGAAATCTATATAAAAAATTAATTTTTAATCATGAGCCCCGTTATTTTTCAAAAATAATAGACGACGCTTGTACACCTCACAATTCAATTACAATGAAATTTTAAAAAAAAAATGATATTTACAATAATAAAGAAAAATATAAAACTTACATAAAAATAATAATATTTTAATAATAAATTTTACTATTTTTTTTTAAATAGACGACACTTACGCGACCAATAAATATATCTATAATTACACTTAAAAAATGAACAATTCTACACAACTTCCCTAACCTCCATATATCACATTTTTTTTAAATTTTAATATTTTTAAAAAAATTCTTTTTAAGTTTATTCTTTTTAAACTAATTTAATTTTTTTTATTTATTATTCATATATTAAATATTTAATAAAAAAAATATGATGTGTGAAAGTTGTGTGAATAGTAAGAAGTTAAATAGATTTTTCCTTAAAAAATACTCACATTCTGATCCATATCTTTGGTGGCTGAACATGAATAGGAATCTAATTACCCTTTTTGGAGAACCAATAACTTGCTTGTTTATCATGCCAATCTCTTTTTTCTTTAAAAAAAAAAACGAAAAAAACAAAAATGAGAGCAATTCAAGTCAAAAAAAAAAAAAAACAGGGGCATTTCCGTCAATTGAATCCCTCCGTGGTTTTATCTGTAAATAGTTAAACAATATAGGGGTGATCAATTAGCACTCCTCTATAAATACAGACTACCCCTACAAGCCTCGAGGCTCTTGCCATTACTACACGTCTCCGTCTCTCTCTGCCTCGGTCCCTGTGTCTCCATAATCTCTCTCGACTCTTCTCTCCGTTATTTTACCTCTTTTATCCTTGATTCCGAATACGTTTCTTTTTATTTTAAGAGGGGAGGCGGTTTTTTTTTTTTGCCGTTTTGTGGGGGTGCTGACGTGGCATGTACCCGAAACGGCAGCATGAATACCAAAACGATGCGCCTCCCGCCCCGTCGCGTTCTGACGCCCAATGACTTAGATAGAAAGCGCAAAGAGAGAGACGGATTCGACGAATTCAAGCCTTCGACGACGACGAAGAAATTGTTCAAGCCGGACGCGCCTGAGGAAGAGCCGATCTCGTTTAATCGAAATCGGCTACTGGCCGGGTACCTGGCCCACGAATACCTCACGCGAGGTACGCTGTTGGGTCGGCCGTGGGATCCGGTTCAAGACGAGGCCGTTCCGGTGTCGAACAGAGGGAATCCGAACGAGAACGGCGAAGCCGAGGAGCGGCGGAGACGAGGACGACGACAGGTGGAAGATTACGAGAGATACGTGGAAGTAGCGAATTTGCTCAAGACGGATGGGGCCCGCGTGCCGGGCATTGTGAACCCCACCCAACTCGCTTCCTTCTTACAGATGTGATCACGTGGAAGGATCCCATTGGTAAAAATCTGATCCAATTTTTGTTTAATTCAATTTCTTCTTCTTCTTTTTTTCATTTCCTTCGGCAAAATGTAAAGAATGAATGAATTAGTTGGTTACCTTGCTTAAAATTTATATAGATTTTGTTCATGTGTTCAATAATATGCACGAGGCATGCACGCATCCATGCGAAACTGACCCTACTATTTGAATTTGAATTTCAAGAATCATGATCGATTCTCCCAACCAGATGTTTGTGATTCTGCATGTTAACAACTTGTTTTGTATCAATTAATGCATGATATAATTGTTATGTGTAGAAGACAGTCAGCAGCTATAAACTCAGAAATCTCGATTTTGTATTACGAATTTGAAAAAAACGAAATCGGTTCATAATTTGGACATGATCAGATTTGCATGTGACATATGCTAATTCTGACGTAGAAAAACAGAGCCATTTATAAAGGACTAGACTCATTGAATTGAGTGTACGAAGTTGTTGGCTGATGTTGAAGGCCACATTGTCACCCACCAACATGTGTATGTATTTCTTCTTCTTCTTTTTCCTGAAATATGTGTATGTACTTACTCCCTCTTTCGATTAATTTTGCACAATTTGTTGGTTGTTGGAGATATGAGAAGGTGCAATCGATGATGGCTTTTCGTAAGATGAGGAAAAAGCCAGGAAAGTAATTTATCTTCAAGCTCAATGTTTTAGACTTTTAGATTTTTGTAATTAATGCTTTTGGTACTTTTTCACAGCCACGTCTAAATTATCTAAGTAGATCTTGCAGGACTGTGAGAGATTAGGTCACTGCACAAGTAGTTGTTTGTAGAAGGGACTTCCCCCCCAATGTGATTAAAGTAGCTTTCCTTAGATAACGTGCTGTTCTGGAGATGGTCCAAAATTATTAATAGGATGGGGGTAAGAGATCAGGACCTATGATGGGAGGATCATTTAAGGAGTTGGAAGAAGAAGGTGACTCCCTCACGGTTGCTTATGTCAATGAAGTGGATGAGATATATAAGAATAATGAATTTAAGTATACAAGTCTCGCGTAGATTTCTTTTTATATTTATAAAAAAAGTGAATTCCGTGTGTGAAAAATTACTTTTTTTTTTTTTTTTGGCGGGATATGTTTTTTAACAATGGGTCTGCACCAAACTTGTACACCATTAATGCTTTGTATGTGTAGCATTAGTCGATATAAATATCGATGATGTGAAATTAATTGAGCTTGTTGGTTGGACATTGACACCATTAAAATTTAAAACATCCTAGAACTTCCATATTTCGTATTGCAAGGAGGTGGTAAGATCTTCTAATTCTAAGAAAGAAAAACTCCACTCATCATTCCTTACACCAAACATTAATATGTGATTTATACAAGTCTTCAGTATTATGCAATTATTTATATACATACATAACATGTACTTCTCATTCATGTGAAATAGGCCTCGTTTATTTTCAGAGATGAGATGAGATGAGTTGAGATTAGAATTAAAAAGTAAAATAAAGTATTATTAGAATATATTTTTTAATATTATTTTTGTTTTGAGATTTGAAAAAGTTGAATTGTTTATTTTAGTTTGTATTGAAATTTGAAAAAATTGTAATGATTATGTGAGATAAGATGAGATGAATTTGAAAAAGTTGAATTGTTTATTTTATTTTGTATTTAAATTTAAAAAAATGTAATGATGAAATTGAGATGAGATGAGATGTTTTCCGAAAACTAATGAGGCTTTAGTTTACCACATCTACACTTTGCACCTTGAAACTCAATGCCTAATTTGCAGTGCGGTATCTAAACTATCAAAAGTTGAGAGGTTTGCCATTCAAGTATCATTCATTGTCAAATAGCACCATTCTCCAAATAATAATAGTTAAAATTAAAATAAATGGATTACACAAGATAATCTCGACCTCCTAACCTCAATGGATGATACGTATTACAATGTTTCCACTTTGATAGTTAAGCAACTAAAGTTTATTTTTCCATATTTATATGCATATTTTATCCATCTAGTTGATTGTTGTTCCATAAACTTTTCTACAAAAATGATACACATGGACTCAACATCAGTTATGAGTTGAATTAAGAGATGAGATGAGATAGGATTGTGTTAGATGAATTGAATAAAATATTGTTAGAATATTCTTTTTTAATATTATTATTGTTTTGAGATTTAAAAAGATTGAATTGTTTATTATATTTTGTGTAAAAATTTGAAAAAATTGTAATAATAATATAAGATGAGTTGAGATCACTTTTCAATCCAAATGGAGCTTAATCTTTGATTATTAATGAGCGGCATCTCGAAATTTTCTCATGTTACATCTTTGAGATTAGTTGATATATTATATTTTAAATGATTTTTAATTTAAGCAGTTGATCTATAAATTTACTTAAAATATGTCATATCGACTGATATGATTGAAACTGATAAAAATTTGATACCAAAAATAACATATATATATATATATATATATATTTGTATGTATCGAGTAAGCTAAACTGAAAGTAAAGCACCCTCGCCTTCTTCCAAAATCTTTGAATTGAACATTCTCTAATTAATGAAGATGAATCATGCTATGACCACATGATACTAACAGCACATACATCCGTATGCATGTCACACAACAAATTAATGAATGTCTCATATTTTATGTGACAAATTTTCTCATAATAATTTACATCTGTTTCACTATCAAAAAAAAAAAAATTTACATCTGTTTAGATCTCCGAATCCTAACAGTTAATTAAAAAATTGATCTTCAGAACTTATTGACCAAAGAATATAGTTTAGAACGAAAAAATATTCACATATCGAATGTGGACTATACTATTTATTAAACAATTAATACTACAGTTGAAATTCGCATAGACAATAATACATAATTATTTTATTTTTAAAGCTCCGAAATAATTCTTAAAATCTGAATACATTTGAATGATGCTACATATACTTACAACTTTACTTGCATTTTTATTTATAAGACTTATTTTATCAGTTTTTTTTTTAAATTCAAAATTTGAATTTTGAATTTCATAAATTTTAACATATTAATAACTTAAGAGTGGACAATTAAATTTTTTGTAAATTTTTTTTAAGTACATTTAACATTTCTTAATCAATCTTGTTTATTTAGCCTTGTCAATGTTACCATTAAATGCCTTCTCCTATTTGTTTTTTTTCCTAAAAATTGACTAAAAACAAAATCAATTAAATAATTTTCAAGAATCAAAGTCGTAATGGAATTAGTGTATTCCATCCCATTATTATTTTTTTTCTTGGGTTAATTAAATGATGGTTTGGCCAGTAAGATAATATGAGATGGGATAGTTTTAAATGAATTTGAATAAAATATTATTTTTTTAATATTTTTATTTTGAGATTAAATAATTTTGAATTATTTATATTTTGTATAAAAATTAAAAAAAATTATAATGATAAGATAAGATAAAATAAAATGAGATGATGTCTAAATCCAAACAGAACCTGAACATAACGTTTTCCACGCTCTTTTTCTGACCGTGACACGCACATGCAGTTGTTCTTTTTTTTTTCTCCCTCTTTTTAAAAGAAAAACAAAAACGCACAAAAGGAAAAAAAAAACAAAGGGGGATTTTTTTTAAAGCAAATATAGTTCTTATCAGAAGTGTAAAACATAAAATTAAAAGAAATACACATACGGAATATAAAATATTTTAAAGACAATATATGCTTATATATAAATATATAAGCAATTTAGTGTAGCTAAAATTTTACTTATAATCTTCTACACTATACATTAATATGTGATTTATTAATTTTTTTCATTTTATTGAAATATACATATTGATGTGTAAATATGTAAGTTTAAATAAAATGTTAAAAATGATAAATTATATATTGATATGTGATGTGAAAATGATAAGTAGTGTTTCTCAATAACATTTGATCATCTTCCTAAGAGTCAATAGCCTCTTGGAGTTTGAGTAAAGATACACCACTCCTTCAATATCCATGCTTTCATTTTAATTAAATATGGAGTGTGCAAACATCTCACAATTGTTTTGAAAAAAAATAAAATTTATTATTAATTTTTTTTTCTATATAAATATCATATTTACTCATTTTTTATAAAGAGATTGTACGATACTTGCACATTCTACGACTATAAATATCATTTTTTTTTATTTTGTCAAAAAAATATTATTTATATGAGCTTTCATTTCTAGAATTGATAGGAGACTCATCTCTTACCTCATGCAACTCGCAAGAACCATTTTAATGGGCATCATAACATCGATGGATCCTCTTCAACCAAAAACAAAAAATCCTTAAAACGACCTTTTTTCTTATAGTTTTATTGACCAAGATTGAGAAAATATGAGATCATTACTGTTGGGTTTATTTTATTTTATTTTTCACATGTACTGTAATTTATTATTTAAGATATTTGTTGGAATATATCAGCTTATAAACATTTGATCGGCAGCACAGAAATGCATGAAACGTATTCCACGCGGCAGAAATCTAACCTCAGCCACGGTGGTCAATTACACGAGTGGGCCCAATGCAGAATATCTTATTTCCCCAAAACTCCAATGAATTTACTGCAAATCCTCAATCCCATATAATCTTCTCCCTTACAACTCAATTCAAATTCATCGGTATTTCCAATTTCCAAAGTATTCTTTCAAAGCAAAATAAAGCGGAAGGACAAGTTCTTGGAGCTGTGGGATTCTCTGATTGATTCAGAGAATTCAAAGCAGCCGCTTTGATTGATTGGAACAAAATCGGAGTTAATGGGTGTTGGTTTCCGTGGCTTGTGGGCTCTAAGCCTCTGCTTTTCCTTTTGGAAAATCAAAAGGTGAATACTTTTGGGTTGTTTTGTATATCTTTTATTTGCTTTAGTCGGTGGTATTTAATTTGTCACTTGAGTGAGTTCGTCAGAAAAAAAATCATAAATTTGTGACCTTTTTAAATTATGTCTGTAGGTTTTATCTGTGTAGGTTGAATTTCGATAATTCCAGATGATTTTTTCTAGTGGTGTTTGAGAAATATCGTGGCCTTCTGCTTCTGATAAGAAATGAGCTCTTTGCAACGCTGAGCTCTTATATATGCTTTTGTTGTTTCGTTTTCGTTTGATGTGAATTTTGACTCCTTATCTGTCTTCTTGGGTCGGAGTTCAAGTTGCAGTTAATTTGAACCATAATTGGATATGGTTGCTAGAAATTTTGGTCATCATATTCTATTTCTTGCGCGATGTGTGGACTTTATTGTATGATGTATGATAATAGATCTGATTGGACATGATCTTAGGACAGATTAGTGGGCTTGTGTTGCTGATGTATTGTATATTTACATATAGAAGTTATTGATTTACCTTTGGTGGTGGTGTTGGTGAAAAGATTTTGGATTGTCTTCAGGCAATATGAGGAGTAAGAATAGGATTGGAAAGCGGAGGGGCAGAGAACTTGGGCGGAAACTTGGCAAGATTGTGAAGTGTATCTGCTCCGGGGAGCAGTTTAGCGCAGTAGATGAAATGGCTCCTTCATCAGAATCGCTTGCAATCAAGAATTATTCAGAAAGAGCGGATTCTTTAAAGGCTGTCGAGGTTGAAAAGAAGCTGGATACTGGGAACATAGAGGAAGCTGAGTCATCTCTGCGTGAGAGTGGTTGTTTGAATTATGAGGTTGGTCTCTGTTTTTTTTTTTTTTTTTTTTTTTTTGGGCTTTGGAGTGGGAGTAATCACTTTTCTTTTTCCTAATTTACACATGGGCGGAAATTATCTATCATATATGGTGACCCATAGTAGCAATGCTTGATTTTCAGTTTTATAAAACTGAAATCCTTGGCCAGTCTAGTTAAAGGCCATTTCTGCCTTTAGATTGGAGTCCATCCCATTTTCCGATGTACATTTATTTGGGCCTTCCTTTAGCCTTAATAGTGCTTTCAATCCAAGGCCACTCCTCCCTCCTTACTATTTATAAATGAAGCTGTTGTCCACATCATATAATGAGATGTTGCCTTTCAAGACTTGCACTCTTCTTAAGCGAATAATAGGGATTCAACTGCTGCTGTACACTACAAGATATTTCTATACTCGAACCTCTGAAATCAGTGATGAAAATGATCTGCATCGACTTTTGTGAAGGATGTTTGTGATAATATGTTTTGCATCTTTAAGACCAAGATCTCTGTTTATGCAGGAAGCAAGAGCATTATTAGGAAGATATGAGTACCAAAAAGGCAATATAGAAGCTGCATTACATGTATTTGAAGGAATAGACATTGCTGTGGTAACTCCTAAGATAAAAGTCGCCCTTGCTAGAAAAGGAGAACATCATAAGAGGCGTTCTCAAAATTTTGCTAACCCACCTATGTCTATACATGCTGTCAGCTTACTCTTGGAAGCAATCTTTCTCAAAGCAAAATCATTGCAGGGTCTTGGGAGGTTTAAAGGTATTTCTTTTACGTTTTCTTTCTGAATTTGTAGAAGTTGCTCCTTTTTTCTTTTACTCGTCAAAAATATAATAATTTAGAGAAGTTGCTAGTTGAAACTTGCATATTTTCAATCTTCACATTGCTTTTCTATTTTCTTCATCCCAGTGATAAATATGAGAGCATGGTTTAGGTTTGGGTATAATTGTGATGAAGTTTCTTTTTGCTGTTGCTTTACTATAATTTCAGATTTTGTATTTGGAAAACTTCATGGACTTTTTCAACAGTTTTTTTCAATTACGTATATTGCTGGAGTGTCCCTACTGTCAAGATGTGGTGTAAAAACCCTCCAATCACAAACTGCCACTTAAGGATTCTACAATTTCAAAAAAAAAAAAAAAAAAAAGAAGCACCGAACTAAAAAATAGAAAAAATTTAGGGGTGGTCCAGTGGTGGTGGCCGCACCCCTTGCCAGAGATCCACCTGGCTAGGGTGGAGGCAGACCACCCCAGGGGTGGCCAGTCACACCCCAAATGAGGTGGCAACCATTCCTTGTGGGTGGCTGTCCCCCCCTTTTTTTTTTTTTTGAAATTTAATTTTACTATTATTTAAAAAATTCAATAAATTTACTCTAGTGTGGTTGTTTTTTTTTTTTTTTGTCTTGTAATAAAAAGCTTGTGTCAGCTTTCCATTGAAGGGTGTGAAGGACATGGTTTACATCAAGACCTTCTTGAGATTAAATTCTTATTGCTGTAGTCATAATAATAAGAATGTCAACAAAACTAATGCATAATCTTAATGTTCCTTGAAAATTTATTTTGCATATCATTCCCACTCGAGTCTTCACCAAAAGATTTCCGGTTCCATCACTGTATTTGTTGTTCCTCATTCTAGTCTTGCAGCTTAGCATGTTGAGTTCCGTTGAGAATCTGGCCAAGCAATGGGGACTTTGCACATGATCTTTTGCTTGTAAAAAGATTAAATAAATGAAGGAAAACAAAATGAAATTTGTGAGCTTAACAATCCAAACATCATTGCATAGCTAATTCCTATTTCAATTGTTCTTGCAGAAGCTGCTCAATCTTGCAAAGTTATTCTGGACATAGTTGAGTCCTCATTACCCGGAGGCTTGCCTGAAAACTTTGGTGTTGATTGTAAATTGCAGGAGACTCTAAACAAAGCTGTTGAGTTGCTTCCAGAATTATGGAAACTTGCTGATTCTCCACATGAAGCAATCTTGTCATACCGACAGGCGCTCCTGCATCATTGGAATCTTGATGCAGTAACCACAGCAAAGATTCAAAAAGAGTTTGCCATATTTCTTCTGTACAGTGGAGGTGAAGCAAGTCCTCCAAATCTCCGCTCCCAAATGGACGGTTCATTCATACCCAGGAATAATCTAGAAGAGGCTATACTTCTATTGATGATACTATTAAGAAAAGTTTCTCTAAAGAGAATTGAGTGGGATCCATCAATCCTGGATCACCTTTCATTTGCTCTATCTGTGGCAGGGGATTTGAGGGCTTTAGCTAATCAAGTAGAAGAACTGCCTCCTGGAATCATCAATCGGAAAGATAGGTACCATACTCTAGCTCTCTGTTACTGTGGAGCAGGGGAGGACTTGGTTGCTATTAATCTACTTAGAAAATTGTTGAATGGCAGCGAGGATCCAAAATGTCTTCCAGCTCTATTATTGGCATCAAAGATTTGTGGGGAAAACCCGAATCTTGCTGAGGAAGGGATAAGTTTTGCTTGCAGAGCCTTTGAAAGTTTGGATTGTGGATGCAATCAATTGGAAAGTATTGCCAATTTTCTATTGGGTGTCTCACTTTCAGCGCATTCAAAATCATCTGTTGCTGATTCAGACAGGGCCACAAGGCAGTCTGAGACAGTTCAGGCCCTTGAAACTGCTGGGAAAATGACAAGAATGAATGACCCCAATATTCTTTACCATCTCAGCCTAGAAAATGCTGACCAGAGGAAGTTAGATGCTGCAGTTTATTATGCAAAGCGCTTGCTGCAATTGGAAGGTGGCTATAATGTTCATGGGTGGTTATTATTGGCCCGGATATTGTCAGCTAAGAAACAGTTTATTGAGGCCGAAACTGTCATTAATGCTGCACTGGATGAGACTGGAAAATGGGATCAGGGAGAGCTGTTGCGGACTAAAGCTAAACTTCAAATTGCACAGGGTCAGTTAAAAATTGCCGTTGACACTTATACTCAGCTTCTTGCCATTCTTCAAGTTCAGCGCAAAAGCTTTGGTTCTGGGAAGAAACTTAACAAGGTTTGTTAAGCTCAAAATTATTAGCTCCAATATTTTGACAGAACTCTTATTACCTTTCGCTTAAAATTTCTTCATGTTCTGTTGTTCATGGGAATTAAACTGTGTCTTGTTCCTGAAAGAATCAAATATTCTTTTTGGAATTGGATGCATTTAGTTTCTCACGTTATTATCTTAGTAGTGCTTGATATAAGAAAAATGGTAGGTTTTTACTAACTGGCATTCTGAATGCGACCTCTGGTTCCAAGAGATAGGATGACGGACATCGGCAAAAGATTATTTCTATTTGAGACACTTTGATTATTTCTATTTAAGCTATATTGTTGAAGGACTAGTGTCATAACTAGATAGATATACTTCTATAGATTCAGCGCTACTTGGATCATTTAAAGTCAAAGTGGTGGAAGTTTCTCTCTCTCTCTCTCTTTTCTCTATAACTGATATATGGGGGATATTTACTGATTACAAAAATGATATGCAGAGGATAATTGCAGTTCCATTTTCTGAATACGTTTTCCATTACCAAAAACAGCTCCCTTTTTTCTTTGCATTTTTAACATTCCAAGAATTCTTTTTAGATAAAATTTTTTTGAGCTAGTTAATATTTTTGAAATACTCATCACAGAGCAGCAAAACTCCTGCTAAGAGTTTGGAAGTGGAAGTATGGCATGATCTTGCTTATCTCTACATAAGCCTGTCACAATGGCGTGATGCTGAGATTTGTCTTTCAAAATCTAAGGCCATCTGTTCTTACTCTGCTTCTAGATGTCATGCCACAGGTATATCTATATCATCACTCATTCTATAGTTTTTTCTTTCTTCCAATCATTTCCGTAATATTTTAGATGCCTTTTTGTTTAGGTAAAAGTTCTGTTGTCGTCCAATTTTACGTGTTCACGTAATTTTCAATAAACAAAACTGACATTTAGTTTTTCCGCTTTTCGCAAAGTACTGAAAATATGATTTACTTGGTTGTTTCTAGTAGAAACAAGATAAAAAGTTTATGAGAAAGGACAAATTTGACGCAGTTGTTAACAATGAATCTTGTTTCAGTGATAGCTATTTTTTTCCCTTTTTTCGCAAAGGGTTGGCCTAAACAAGCCACCCCTTCAGAGCTCAAAAAATTGTGTCGACCATATGTCCTAATAGCCGTACAGCAATCACCAGTTGAGGCCGAGCTTGACATAATTTGCCAACCAACACTTTTTTTAAGTGATATCCCTTGAGGCTATGGTACTTATACCGGACTTCTAGGCTCTAGTGGATTGATCCCATCATTTCTTAAAGCAAAAAGTTTTGGGCTATGTACTTATATCAGACTGGGGGATTTTCCCCTTGAATTACCGGAGGTGCACTTGCAGGAAACTCCTTATTGAGGGCCTGTGCACCCTCGGGATTAGTCGGGATGCGCTATTTTCGAACACCCGGTGCCAATAAAAAAAAATAGTTTTGGGCTATATATATCTCACTTTTGTCTAATGCAAGTAAATAGGCATAGTTTTGGACTATATATATATAATAAAAAAAAAGATTTTATTAATGCAAATAAATAGGCATAGTCCAAGTACACAGGAATTTTGAATATACAGCCGACATTCGAATATTTTAAGGTAGACACTATGTTTGCTTCCCTTTCTAGGAGGGTCGCTTACTTTATAGTTTTCCCAAGTTTTCATGGCCATTTTAAGGAAAGATGAGAAAATTCTATCAATATAAAATTCCTTTTTTACTTGTAAAAAAATATAAACTTCCTTTTGAATTGGGTGTCCATTCTATTGATAATTATTCATTTGTTTTGCATTGCGTGCTATCATGAATAAGCTTTTGTCATTCCTGGAGATTTTTACCTGAGCTAAATTACCAGCCTCTTGATCCCCATTCTTTTTTTAATTAAAAACTGTCGGACCGTTGGTTGCTGGGATTTTGGTTCTGTTTTCATAGAATGACTTGACTGGCTGGTAGGGCTTGACAATTACTCCCCTTTTGTTCTGCCTCATGTTTTAAAATATTCAGTTTCAATCTGAGATAAATAAATTTATTGGAGTATCTTTTTGCCCCTAGAATCTTTAACTGAGAGAGAGAAGACTGATTTGAACATTTCTTGTGAGAAAACTACAATGTCTTCTGGCATGGTTATGGCTGAGACCTCTAATTGAAGGGATCATAATGGAATTTGCAGGTGTGCTTTATGAAGCAAAGGGACTTTACAAAGAAGCTCTAAAAGCTTTTACAGATGCTTTGGAAATTGATCCCACCCATGCCCCAAGCTTGATCTCCATAGCTGTGGTTCTCAGGCAGCTCGGTAACCCATCACATGCAGTTGTGAGAAGCTTTCTGATGAATGCACTACAACTTGACAGAATGAATCATTCTGCATGGTATAATCTCGGCTTACTCTATAAAGCTGAGGGCAGTGCGTCATCGTTACTAGAAGCTACTGAATATTTTGAGGCTGCCACTCTTCTTGAGGAGTCTGCCCCAATTGAACCCTTCCGATGACATGACGGTTTCATGTAAACATTTCATCTCTGTAAACCCCCAGAATCCTCTCCTTTCCAACACTGTCTTCTCATATGAATCTTCACTTGCTAGTGAAAGCCAATAAAAAGAAAGTTCATCTGATCTGGTTGAGTTGCAACAGTGAGACAGAGTAAGCTTCTGGTGAGGGTTAGGGGATATAGCAAACTAGTACAAGTGAGTGACTGCCCACTGATTTACTTGCATACAACATTATATAAAGTTTTTTTTATGAGGCTTTTGAAGCCTCAAAAACTCACTGGTTTTTATTTTTTATTTTCTTTGACAAGGTTATGTGATCGGTAAAATGAATACTAATATATTTTGATTTCCAATCAAAGGTTTACCAGATCTCTTGTGTTGAAGGCATGACTGCACCAACTCTAGGAAATGGAATTGGGCAGGAGGAATGAAAATTGAGAAAGTCCATGATGGGCCAACATTCTTTCTCATATATTTTCCCCATAAAGAAAAATCCTTAGAAACATGGGTTTAGATTAATCTTGTATCAATTCAATTACAATGTTTTGAAAGTAAAGCTGAAGACTATGGAAAAGGGAAAAAGGGTCTGGGGGTGCGGGCTGGTTTGGGCGGATGGGCGCCGCTAACCATATCCATAGCAGTCATACGTATCACGAGAAATGCTTTGGTGCAATCAAATTAACAAACGACAAACACAACTACTTGTGTCTTGAACAGTCTTCTGATCTTCTCTCTTGTCTCACTGCTTCCTCACATGGAACTTGTACGATACTCTCTCTCTCTCTGTATATATATATATATATATATAAAATTTATTTCTCATCTATTTTCTCACCATTCATCATTTCATAATTTGACATTAGATAATTGTAAATATTTATTCTATATGTATCTTTTTCTTTGGTGGCTGGAAATTTTTTTTTTATTTTTGTTTTTTTTTTTACCAATCTCAAACTTAAACTGAGAAATCTCTCTCACAAAATCCAAGCTTTTGGCCTAATTTGAGTGTTAAGATATACTTCACTATTATTTATTATTTTATTGTTACTTTTTATTTATTTATTTTTATTTATTACTTAATATTTTATTAATATTTTTTACTATTTTTTACAAAATACTTTAAAATATCTCAAAATACTCCACTGGCAGGACAAAAATGTCTCATCCAATATAATTCATAGAATGAGCCATAAAAAGAATAAAAGCCTTAATTAATCAAGCGCGACTCACGAGTAAAGCTTTGAATTGAATTGGAGAAGGCCCACTTCTTTTAATGCACTTCTTTATCTCTCTTGTCTATCTTAATTAATGTCCTTTTTCGCTATTTTCTTTGACCCTTGCCCATGCATTAACATTTTTTTATTTATTAGAATTTAGGGTAAGTCCCTAATGGTCCAAGTAAAAAGTCTCAATCATGTTGGTGACAATTCCAACTCCTATTATTTAAAAAGAGAATACTAACTTGTATATACATTATTTTTTAGTAATACCATACCTTATTATAGATTGAGAGTATCACATGTTCATGTCCTGCTAATAAGTTTGCGAGTCATCCATCATAAGAGTGGTTGGGGGGTGCGTTTCAATTTATTTTTTAAAAAATTTAATTTTTTATTTTTTTAAAACAACAATAATATTAATATTTTAAAACTAATCATCATCCAACACCATATATTTTATATATTTTAAAATTATTTTTATTTTATTTTATTTTTGTTAAACTATTTAAATTGTTTTACTTATCATTTATACATCACATATTTATTATAAAATAAAATAAAAATAAATATAGTGTGTAAAGATAATAAGTAAAATTTTTATTTTAATAGTTTATAATTTTCCAACAACCAAGAGTCAAATGCCGGTTTACGTAAAGTAGGTGCAAAATGATATTGCTTCGGATTTTGTTACACAACTTCCTCCACGCTTCACATTACACATTTTTTTAAATTTTTAAATTTTTTTAAGTTTATTTTTTTAAATGATTTCAAATTTTCAATTCATTAGAATAAATATTTGATAAAAGAAAAAAAATAATTAAAAAAATATGGAGTATGGAGTGTTAAGAGATTGTAGAGATTTATTGTATTGCTTCTCATTGGGGGTAAAAAGAAAAAAACTAAGAGTTTGAGGGTCATAAATTTGAATAATTCGTAAGGACTCGAGCGAAAAAAAAGACGTAAAGCCTGTATGCTTTCAAGTCCATTGAGCAGTAAAGCATTACCCGACACAGCGCAGACAAAATTCAACACGAAGACGACCACAAGCAAACGAACGAACAACAAAACCAAGAAACCAGAATGTAAAGACAGTGTGCTTGTTTAGTTTAGGAGTTTGTCTATAAATCTTTACTATATATATCTCACATTTGTTTTCTCTTTCATCCTTTTTAATCCAACTCTTCTTTTCTCTAGATTTTGTTGGGAAAACTTCGAAGGGTTTGTGCCTTTTTTTTGTGGGTTGGTCTCTATATAGAGAGGGAGGGAGAGATGGAGGGTGGTAAGAGAGGGGAGGGAGCAGGACCATCATCGGGAGGGTCTTCATCGGCTGGTGGTGTTGGTGATCAAAGACCAGAAAAGGAAAAGGAAACGAGTGAGAAGCCAAGTGGAGTTCTAGGTGCTGTGGGAGAAGAAGAAGAAGAAGAAGAGGAAGAAGATCATGGTGATGATGCTAAGGATGATAGGCTTGTTGCTGGTTTTGTTCCTGGGCCTTTGGTTTCTCTCAAGGAACAGATTGAGAAAGACAAGGTTGTATTTTTCGCTCCCTTGTACTTTTCGTTATTCCTCGTTCTTCTTCTTTGACGATATGATTGCATTTTGATGTTTGGGATTGCTCTATCCCGGAGGTATTGTGCACTCGGATGCTGGTGTATATAACGAAATGATTTCATTTTTCTGTTTGGCATCCAGTTGCTATCCTATAGATCAACTTATTAATCTGGGTTTAGTTAACCAATGCGTTTATTGTTGTGATGAATGCCCTAATAATCCGATTTTAACGAAATTTTGCAATAATAATTTATGTCTCGTTTAAATGTTGATTTTCTTTGCAGGATGATGACAGCTTAAGGAGGTGGAAAGAGAAGCTGCTTGGTTGCTTGGAAAGTGATTTAAATGGTTTGTATCTAGCATTATCCTAAGATCCCGGTAAATGTTTTGTTCCGTATGATATGATGGTTCTTTTCTTGACTTCATGTCTTCTATTATTAGACCAAATGGAACCTGAAGTCAAGTTCCACTCCATCGGGATTATCTCTGATGAATTTGGGGAGATCACTTCTGCCTTGCCTGTTGATGAAAGTCGGAATGGTCATGTGTTGTTCACTCTCAGGGAGGGATCTCAGTTTCGGCTTAAGCTGACATTCATTGTTCTGCACAACATAGTTTCAGGCCTGACCTACTCCAATACAGTGTGGAAAGGGGGAGTTCAAGGTGCATAATTTTCATTTTTTTCGTATAAACTGCTGTTCTTTTCTTGAAATTTTAAGTTGAGAATTTTTTAAACATTGGAAAAAAATCTAATGGCATATATCAATTAAAATCCAGACTGGTAGAAGACCTGATGTTCGCCTTAGTCCTACTAATTGGTCTCGGCCCTCATACTTGTCTGTATTGTTAGTTATTCTTTTTCTCCTGCATCTGATTGGCAAATTGCAACTGCAGAAAGTTCAGATTTTGTTTTTGGACTGGATCTTGTTTTTGGTCTTAAAAAATAACAACTGCAGAAAGTTCAGATTTTAGGGGTGAAAGTTTCTTTCTCATTGTGGGCTAGGATTCTAGGAAGCATTGAGAAGGCAAGTTGCCTGGTAATAGCAATAATAGCAATAATAGGTAATGCAGCCTGATCATAAATGATCCAGCTTATACTGAATTCTTGGATATTGCTTCCTTTTGCAATCTTCAAAAACTTGCACTCGAACACCTCGTGCTTGATTAGTATTTTCCCCCAGATAGCATCTCTTATGATTTGCTGAAACAGCAATTGTTTGAACATAATGACGCAAAATCTAGGACAACTGATAATCAAAATGAAGAATCATATCAACTAGACGTACTGACATGCCATCTACTTATTGCCATTGACTGAAATGTTTTCTTGTCCTTGAACTTTGTGATGGGTACATTTTGTCTTCTCTTCAATTGATGTATCAAATATTCCACTCTTTTCAACAACTCCTCTCCTTATATTCTGTAATTTATTTCTTATCTTCAGTTACTCTGTTCATCTTTTTTCTTTTCTTCACCCATCTTCTGGACTCAGTTGATCAAAGCGAAGGAATGTTGGGCACTTTTGCTCCTCAACCAGAACCATATGTGCACACCCTTGATGAGGAGACCACTCCATCTGGTGTGCTCGCTAGGGGAACCTACTCAGCAAAGCTCAAGGTGTGTGGAAATGAAGTCCATGTGTGTGCATACATTGATATATATATATATATATATATATATATGTATATGTATATGTCTGTGTATTGTTCAACCTTTAAACACAGTGCATGTGTCTACAAAATGATATGAATATGAAAGCAATGCCACACAATCTCTTTCTTAAACAAAAAAAATAAATAATAAATAATTAAAGAAACAAAAAAAAATAAAACTAGACAAAGAAAATAAAATAAATAAATAATTAAAAATAAAGTTTCTAATATTAACACCATTCAATTGATCAAACTCACAATATAAATGTATGCGTGTGCGTGTCGGCATGTATATATTTGATGTGTGTGCTTGTGCGTGTGCTTATCTTGATATTAAAGTGCATATGCATACTTGACTTTGTCTTGTGATGTTTTGCTAGAAAATCTAATCCCATCCCTTTCCTTTCTTTAATAATAGCAATTAATTGATACTTATCAAAATATTAATAATTAATCAATCATCCATTCACTAGTATTAAAGAGTACATGATATACCTACTTTGAATAGCTTGTGCTTTTCTGGGAGGAGAGACTCCGGATCTTTTGACTTAAGTTTCTGATAGGCCAGTCATTCCTTGGCATGCACAAGACCCATAAAATCTGCTTCCTTTTTCTGGGCATTAAGGGAGTCAATTTTGAACATTTTTCATCTTTTGTTTACTCATGGTGTTTCTTTTAAGGATGCTTCTAATGAAAGCCCAGATTATTGGACAGTCATGTAGGGCCAATCTGTAGATCTACAATTTGTTCTTTGGTAAATTCTTTTGTAACATGATACGTAGTATTGAAATAAACTGGCAACCATGTGGGAATTTACTTCTGTGGGGATGCATGTGTTCACCAAAATAACTTGTGTCATCAAAACATTGTGACAACTATTAGATTATATCGTCTGGATTGGATATAATAAAATCTGAATCGGATATTATACACTTGTATAATTTAATGTGACAGATGTTAATTTTTCTTGTTACCCTCTTTACACAGTTTGAAGATGATGACAAGAGATGTCATTTGGAACTCGAGTATTCCTTCGAGATCAAAAGAGCAGCTAGATGAGTTTTGCCAAAACAATGTTTTGTTGTCTTCTGTTTTATGTATTTTTCCATATTCTTTTCTATTTCTTTCTTTCCCCTCTTCGCTTGAACTGCATTCATGTTTGTTTGTGACGATTAGTTGAATATTGGTTTGTAGGTGTGAAACAAATTAGAATTGAATACAAATTTTGTGACCTTGAATTGCATTCTTCTTACTGATCAAAGGAAAAATTGCATTCTTGAACCATAAGCTGTCCCTTTCACGAACTCTTGAAAATTTCTTGAATTGCTTTGTATAATTTTCGATATGCATACTGCCATCATCAAAGTTTTTGGGTTTCATAACTATACATGGGAATTTTTTTTTTTTAACGTACGTACGGATATTATTAACACATTTTCATCTAAGACGAAGGTAAAAAACAACAACTACACTTTTCTATATATATGAATATTAATTTGGCACTTGACCAGAATCCACGAACTTAACGCAGTAGTCTAAAGACTTTACCGCCCCTGTGCCTCTTCCGATGGAATTTGAATCAGAAAGGCTAGTAGACTTAGGATATGTTTGGGGGTAAAGATGAGATTTCTCATCTCTATCTCAATTTCATATCATCATTACAATTTTTTCAAATTTTTATATAAAATATAATAAACAATTCAACTTTTTCAAATCTCAATACAATTTTTTCAAATTTTAATATTTTAAATTAATATTTTAAACTTTTATCTTAACACTATTCATAAAATTTTTAAAAATTCTCATCTTATCTCACCTACCAAGCATAACCTAAAAGACTTCGCCAATTCGGAAAATATCTGATACTATCAACTAATGAACCAAAAGCTCTGTTTGATATTAATTTGATTAGACCTTTAACCTTCATGATCATAACATTTTACCACACTTCCTAACCCGATAGCCCACTCTACGATACTAATCCGGTGGTAGTCTTTTTCCTTTTGGCGGCTTCACTCATCTATCAATATTTAATGAATTAATGCTATGACCATACATAATACTAAGATATTTTAATCCCACCTATAGGTCGCCCCCTCTATAACTTGAATCTGTGAAATGATCCCTGCTCTGAAACTAATTATTAAATACCCAACAATTGATCCAAAAACTCTGACTGTTGGATACTAGGTGTATACTTGGAATTTTGGTGGAAAATATAATTTATAGCTTTTAGGCTTATAGCTTACAATTTAAATAATAAACTCTATACTTTAAAAGTTTAATGTTTGACAAACATGTATCTAAAGCCTTTTTAAAGTTAGTTACATTAATTTTTTTTTAAAAATATACAGTTATTTGTATGAGCTTTTCGATAAAAACTTCAATTTGGTGCTTTTTAAAAAAGTATACTTTTAGGTTTTTTAGATTATTAAAATACTTTTTATAAATTTACTCATTTACTAAACATATTATTTTTCTTTAAGAGAGCTTTTAAACAATTAAAAATACTTTTTAAACTTTCAAACTTAATCCCAAACAGTTTCTAATTTGGTTAGACCATTAACCCTCGTATCATAACAAACTCTTTTTTTTTTTTATTATTATACTGGATTGGGATATCGAGACTCGATCCCGGGCAAGTGGCATCTCTCATAAGGGAGGAATTATCAGAACTGTTTAGTGAACTTTCACAAGTTCAAATCCAATGAGGACAGAAAAATTCGTAATATTCAATGAAAGAAGGGTCAGCACTTGCAAAGAGATGATGATAAAAGAATAAGAGACATTTGTTTTTTCTTTTTTTTATGGGCAAAGAATAAGAGACATTGTTACATGTTATACAACTCTAATTGATCAATCTTTGAAGAGACGTTTCATAAAAAATGGATGGATACTCCCTGCTCTAATGCCATTATCATGGCTCAAGGTGGAGACTACTTCCATGCATTAGAACATTTGACTTTTACATTTTAGGTAAAAAGAAAAGACCTCCTTAAAATCATATTACATGTATACAATGTTAATGACAGCCTCTTAAAAAAAAAAATATCCGCTTTTTTCTGCTGTGATGATGGCTCAGCAAGGAAGTGCTCACAAGAAGCTACTTGGACTTGGAGAATGTTAGCTACAATGGGGCTGGCAATGCAAAGCTGCAGTAAAGGCTGAAGGATGAAACAAAGACAGCAAATTAGAAATGCAATCCCTACTCCCTACTCCTATTGTGCATGATACAATCACTGAACTGGATGAATTGTGATTTCGAACAAACTGGATCTCTCGTATTTGTGAAGTATGTGCCAGAGCAAGCAGCTGTAATACGACAAAACAAAATATCATTAAATGAACAAAATCATAAATGCATATATATATGTATATGTATATTAAGACTCCAAATTTATGTCTGATGAAAAACTATAGCAGTACCACACCCAGAAGACAACACAATTATTGACAGATAAAGACGCGTTTAAGATAACTGAAATAAGTTAATTTTGATTTTTCATAATCTTGTCTAAAAAAATTTGTTGTAGGTTTAGAATGTCTTGATACAAGTCCAATCTTTAATTTTCATTTTTCAAACCATAATGACCAGAACAGTTATAAGGCTGAAGCTAGGAGAGTTGGTACAATGCTGGACAAAAATGCTTTGTAAATACTTAATAGCATGTGTGAATCCTAAGTTTGAGGACAATCATTATGCTTTCATCTTGAGGAAAGTCAAAGCAGGGTCCCAAAGGAAATTATTGTTCATCAAGAAATCTTCGTGAGGACTCAGGTAAAAGTGCAATCAATTTTCTTCCTAAGCTCCTCCTAAAAAATTCTAAATTATGCTCAACTGCCAGTTCAAATTATACTTTGATCGAGAAGAAAAAACATAACTGGCACCTTCTGATCTATAGATAATGCAACTTCAGATCTGATGAGGAGTTCTTCACCCTACAGCTCTGCCCTAGATGAACATCCCCAAAAACATACCTGCATTGCCATCCATCAAATAAAACAATAATAGCATGAACTAAAACAAAGCAAAAGCATAAGTTCCAATAAAAAATGAGTTTGTTCTGAAGGAAAGGAAATAACCTATATTCACAGTACTCAGGCCATGCACACCGAGCTTTCCCATAATCCCAATAACAGTCTTCATCCCGCAAAGGCCCACGCTTAGCTATCAGACATCTTATCAGTTAATATTGCTCAAATTAAACTCCCTGCCCCTGCCCCTGCCCCTCCCCCTCTTCCTTCTTCCAAAAGAAACAATTAGATGAAGATTCACCTTTTGTAACAAAATGGGATTTTGCATCAGGATGAATATCATGCCAGATCTGAAGCCACACCTCCCGCATTAGGACTGGGGATCTAACTATGTTCCTGTGATTTGCTACAAGAAGATATAGTCTCAATTTAATGAGTATAACTCCTATTATTAACAACCCTTTTTCTACAAGTGTTTGGTATGAATCACGGTATGAAAGAAAGAAACAGACAATAAGGGCAACTCAAATTTGCCATGGAGAGATATTCCATAAAAACTACAAAAGAGTCCAAATTCTTGACTAAATATAAAACTTCATGACAATAACCCGCCTCCAAATCATAAGGCAGGAATATCCAAAATTGAGAACTAATCCTTATAAAAAATAACGATAATAATAAAACTTCTAGTATCATAGAACAATCCGGCCAGATCTAAGTCATCTTTAAAATATTTCACAAATTGAATATAATTCTTCCAAATCAACAAGCACTAGCCCTTATATTTTAGAGAAATTCTATTTGCAGTTCTGAGTGGGGGACTGCATGTGCAATCTCATTGATGAATGAGGGTAAAAGGGAAAAAAGTATTATTTTAAAAAGGATATTATTGTACTTTTAAATTTTCTTTTTAAACATAACTATATGGGCTTGCATGAGCAGTCCCTATTTGGGAACTATATGTAGACTAACTCTATATTTTATATACAATTCTACCGGTTGTACATCGCATGTTGCATAGCTATGCCATGCTGTCTCAAATAACAAAGCAAATAATACAGTTTATAAGGGCATTATTAAAGTCAAAGAGCTATAATACACTGACATGACTCTTTTCATGCACAATTCATAGATATGTAGCACACCTTTATCAATCTCCCAAACTGCTGTCCTCTTTCCAGGAATACTTTCCGAATCTTCATAAAAGGTGATGTACTTAACCCTTGTTGATCTTGTCATATTAGGAACGATGTCTTCTCCATGATGTTCTACATTCAATTCCACTTGTATGTCGGACCCATCATGCTCCGACTACATTTTTAGAACAACCGTGGAATCATCAAAGCTCTCATAGAAAAACAAAATTTTGGATGTTTAACATGTCGAACACAACTGAGACAAATTTACATCTAATAACATGCACCATGCATCCAAAATGTCATGGTATGTCTTGCCAACTGATCTGATCAATAACAGAGATTTGTATTCGCTTAAATATCATCCATACAGATTAAGCAACTGCATTTACGAGGCATAAAATCATAATGCATACACATAATGCAATTCCATACACTTATTGCACTCAGACAGGGACAACACACATGCTAACTAGGAATACCTGAGGAGCCCTTGTTATGTTCACTTTTGGTCCAAGCCAATTCTTGCACCATGAGAGGGAATGGTAGGGTACCTGTAAACAGTTATGTCTTTTTCATAGGAAGCTAAAGCACTGTTGTGTGCAATTTATAAATTAAATTATCAGATACCCAGACTGAAGTGTGGGAATCTGAACATATCTTATGATTAAATATATCCTATAATAAAACCAACGACAGTATTTCTTCAACTTACTGTCTCATCCCCACTTGCAGCTCCCGCATTCCCTTCAACCAGATCCCCTGACCTACATAAATGTTACAAATGTGTATGTCACAGTTCATAAAGAGAGTGAGACACCTACATTCACATATTCCCACCCATTCACCTTATACATAAGAATAATATTTTTGACAAATTCTGTTCAATACTTGTATACACTGCTTTATAGAGAGCAGAAACATAGAGCATAAGGCTTGTGAATACGAAGCCAATGGGTAACATGACCAGTTTAGTCAGCCAAAAAGCAGGCATGGAGAAGTAGGGAAAATTTGATTGACTAATGCATGAGTTAATGCACCATAACAACAAATGGGCCACAAGAGAGCCGCAGGAAAAATGGAGCAAAGAGCACCAAAAACCATGACCACAAGTCACATGAATAAGACAACCAACAATCTAGCATTAGAGAACATCAGGATATCAACATCATCAACAGTGGTGAGAGGCATGTGCAAAGATAAAGCCCCGGGCCCGGATGGCTTTTCTATGGCTTTCTTTCAAGAGTGTTGGGATATAGTGAATGAAGAAGGGATGCAGATTTTCCATGATTTCCATACTTTTCACAAGTTTGAGAAGTCACTAAATGCTACTTTCATTGCTCTTATCCCGAAGATAGCTGGAGCCTATGAATTGAAAGACTTCCGTCCTATTAGTTTGGTAGTTGAGATCTATAAAATCATATCAAAGGTGTTAGCCAACTGAATGAGTATGGTGACAAGTAGACTCATTTCTAAACCTCAAAATGCTTTCGTTTGGGGCTGGCAAATCCTGGATTCAATTTTGATTGCTAATGAGTGCTTGGACAGCCGGATAAGAGAAGGCATCCCAGTTCCTTATTATATCTCCACAACTATTTTCCAAGTAGCGCCCGATTAAAGATCCTCGCATTTCTAACCCAAACCACCATTAGAGATAGGATGCCATACCGTATCCCACTTTACTCGGTGGAATTTAACTCCTCCCCCATGCCACCCCACAAGAAGTCACGTTGGAGCTTCTCAATTCGATAAGCCATACTTGCAAGTATAGGAAAAAGTGATAGAAAATAAGTTGGCAGGTTAGAAAATGTACTCTTGATCAAAGTGATCCTGCCGCCTTTTGATAGATACATTCTCTTCCATCCCACTAATCTCTTCTCTATTTTCTCAATCACCGTCTCCCATACAAAGGAAGCCCTCGCAACCACCCCCAACGGAAGTCCCAAGTAAGCCAAAGGAAGAGAGGCTATCTTACACCCCAACGTGCTAGCCAGTTGGCGTATATTAGGAACATCTCCAATTGGAACCATTTTTTATTTATTTAAATTCACTTTCAAACCGGAGACTGCTTCAAAACAAAGTAGCAAGGCCTTCAACACTTGAATCTGATTTCGGTCTAGCTTACAAAAAAAAAAATGTATCATCTACAAACAACAAGTGTGAAATATTAATGATACCCTTATCTAGGGTTCCAAACGAGAAGCCATCCACAGAGCCATCACATACCAAAGCCGATGTCATCCTACTTAAACCCTCCATCACAAAAACAAACAACAGAGGCGACAAAGGATCGCCTTGTCTTAGGCCTCTCGAGCTATGGAAGAAACCAGGTGGGCTACCATTTATCAATATCGAAAATTTCACCGTTGATATGCACCAGGGAATCCAAGTCCGCCACCTCACACCAAAGCAGCACCTCCCAAGGAGGTAGAGAAGAAAATCTCAATTAACGTGATCATACGCTTTCTCCATGTCAAGCTTGCAAATGATTCCTGCTATACCAGCCTTCATCCTACTGTCCAGACATTCATTAACAATAAGAAACCCGTCTAGGATTTGCCTACCTTTAACAAAAGCATTTTGGTGTTGGTGATGATCTCCCCTACTCCCTCACTCAGTCGATTGGCTAGTTCTTTGGATATGATCTTAGTAGATTGGTGCAGGGATACCCCACTAAAAGTTTCTTTCCTGTCATTATTCCAAATCGCGAGTGATAAGACGTTGCAGTGGCGGATGTCATGGGGCTTTCGGGGGGTCAGATCCATTGGGATATCAATTTTAGTAGAGCAGCACAAGATTGGGAGATGAGCAGCGTTGCTGATTTTTACAACCTCTTGTACTCCGTTAAACCGAGCACTCAACAAGAAGATGGACTATGGTGGTCACCCGCTAGGAAAGGTGCATTCTCGGTTTGCTCTTGTTATAAGGTTCTCACTCAAGAGCCTAACACTTATTTTCCTTGGAAAAGACTTTGGAGACACAAGGCACCCTCCAAAGCTGCTTTTTTCGTGTGGACAACATCGTTTGGTAAAATTCTCACAACTGACAATTTGAGGAAAATGAGAGTTATCATAGCAGATTGGTGTTGCATGTGTAAGGGAGGGGAAGAGTCGGTGGACCACCTTCTCTTACATTGTGAGACAACAAGGGTTTTGTGGAATGAGGTGATTGGTTGGGTAGAGTTGGCTTGGGTTATGTTGGAGACTGTAGTGGCAGTGCTGGCCAGTTGCACAAATTTAGGAGGCATGTAGCAGATTAAAGCGATTTGGAAGATGATTCCTATTTGTATCATGTGGTGCTTGTGGCAGGAACGCAATGCCAGGATGTTTGAAGACAGAGAGAGATCCTTAAGGGAACTTAAAGTTTTATTTTACACTACTCTATGTACCTGGGTCATTGCTGTTGATTTTAATGGCATGGACCTTCATGACTTTCTTATTTCTTTGGCGCCTTCCTAGCTAGGGCACACTGTGTATTTTCTTATGTGTATCGGGCTTTGCCTTATTCTTTGATTAATATAGTTTTGTTTACCTATCAAAAAAAAGAAAAAGAAAAAAGAGAAGGCATCCCGGGGGTTCTTTGTAAGCTGAACATGGAAAAGGCTTACGACCACGTCTGTTGGGATTTTCTCTTTTATATGCTGGAGATGTGGTTTTGGGGACAGGTGGTGTGAATGGATCAAACATTGTGTTTCAATTGCTCGGTTTTCTGTACAAGGGGACCCGTTATCCCCTTTTCTTTTTGTCATTGTTATGGAGGCATTGAGTTGAATGGTGGAGGCTGCAGTAAGGGGGGGCTTTATTATTGGTTTTTCGATGGGCAACAATAGTAATAGTGCTAGTTCCATTTCCCACTTAGAGCATCCTCATTGCCTTGGCCAAATGCATCTTCAAAATTTAGCCAATATCACACTTTTTTGCATTTGCCTATTTCATTTAAATTCAATCCTCACATTGGATTAGTCATTCACTCTCTATATAATAATCAAATATTATTAAATTAATAATTTTTTTATTTAATTTATTTGTATCACATTTTATAATTCTACCAATTTAATATTAATAATAATTATATTCTAATTAAATTAATATTAAAAAAATCATATTTCCAAAAGCCATTTAATGCTAATAACAAAAAATATTTGATTAAACTCATTTAAATTTCTATCTAAATTTCTTAATTCCAAACCAAATAGTATTTTTATTGGAGTGAGAAACTAATATTTTAATGTTTGCTTGGAGTGAGAAATTAGTATTTTAATAATTGGTGAATCAATAGTGGTTCTCCATCTTTGGCCAACCACTATAGCAGAAATCCATCTTATTTTAGATTTGGCCAATCCAATGTGGGGTGTTTTTTACATCAATTATCTAAAATTTAGCTAACTTTCCCATTTGGCCAAGCCAATGTGGATGCTCTTATTATTTGCGGACGATACTCTTATTTTTTGTGATGCAGATTGTAGTCAGATTCAAGCCTTAAGGGCTGTTTTGTTATGTTTTGACGCGGTTTCGGGACTCAAGGTGAATTTGGGGAAGTCGGAACTGGTACCGGTGGGGGATGTGAGGAATATTAACTTTCTTGCAGACTTGCTAGGCTACCAAGTTGCCTCTCTTCTTATGAAATATCTTGGGCTTCCTTTGGAGGTGTCTTTCAAAGCAAAAAGTATTTGGGATGGTGTGGTAGAGAAGATTGAGAAAAGATGTCGGATTGGAAGCAGTTATATCTATCAAAAGGGGGGAGATTAACACTTATCAAAAGCACCCTCTCCAATCTTCCTACTTACTATCTTTCTCTCTTTCTGTTACCGGTGGGAGTGGCAAACCGGATGGAAAAATTGTTTAGAGCATTTTTGTGGGGTGGCATGGAGAAGAAGAACAAATTTCATCCTGTGAGTTGGCAAAGGGTGAGCTGTCCGCTTCTGAATAGTGGTTTGGGGGTGCAAAATTTGAGTATTTTTAATAAGGCATTATTAGGAAAGTGGTTGTGGAGATATCAAATGCAAGGGAACTCGTTATGGAGAGAGGCCATTATTGATTGGAAGTATGGAAGTGAGTGGGGGGGATGGTGCTCTAAGGAGGGTAGGGGGCCGTATGGTGTTAGCCTATAGAAATTCATTAAAAAGGGGTGGAAGATTTTTGAAAAACATTTCAAGTTCGAGGTGGGTCACGGAGCAAGAACCCATTTTTGGTTTGATGTATGGTGTGGCGAGAGACCTCTTTACACTGTTTTTCCGGTCGTTTACAACTTGGCTGGAAACCAGCAGGCAGCAGTTTCAGAGGTGCTGTCTCATGTAAATGGGACTGAATCTTACTTTCACTAGAAATGCTCAGGATTGGAAACGTGATGAGCTTGAAGGTTTTTTCAGCTACTTGTATTCAGTGAAGTTGGGAGGTAATGGGAGTGATCGCATGCTGTGGAAACATGCGGGGAGCAAGAAGTTTACTGTTAAATCGTTTTACAAGGTTTTGACAGTCCAACAACCTAACTCTTTTCCATGGAAGAGCATATAGAGGGTTTTTGCACCGTCTAAAGTCGCTTTTTTAACATGGACAGCTGCGCTTGGGAAGATTTTGATGGTGGACAATCTACGGAAACGTGGTATGGTTGTTTTGGAGTGGTGCTTCATATGTATGAGGAATGGGAATCGATTGATCATTTACTTTTACATTGTGACATGGCTAGGGAGTTATGGGCTGACATTCTTAGTAGAGCTGGGCTGTGTTGGGTTATGCCTAAGAGTGTGGCAGATCTCCTAGGATGCTGGAATAGGCATCTTAATAGCTCTCAACTGGCAGCAGTGTGGCGGATGATACATTTGTGCTTAATGTGGGAATGATAGGTATTTCAACAACAAGGAGCGTGTAGTGGGGGAAATCTGGAATTATTTGCATTCTCACTTTTACAGTGGTTTTCTGCTATTGTACTAAAGGGCGGGAATGTTCATGAGTTTTTGTCTACTTTTCAGCTTTCTAGAATGTAATTAGGTGTCTCATTTTGTATACTTCCTGTGTGCATGGGCATTGCCTAGTTTCACTCGATTCAATAAAATTTCTTACTTATCAAAAAAAAAAAAAATGTTAACTAAGGTTTCAAGAGTTGATAGGCACTTCTATTTTCCAGGCAAAGGTAGTCAATAGCCACTTGTTGTGGAGAATCACCATTAAACATGTGCACCGCAATTACTCTCAATATCTCATCTCACCAGCCTAACAAAATCTGGTAACTAAAAGTAACTTTTAACCAACAAAAAATCACCAACACACACAGATTTCCAAAGAAGCTTATTCTTTTTAAGATATAGTTAAATATGACAACAATTTTCAGCAAATTTAATCCATGATAAGTTTACCACTTGCCACAAAATAAGTTTTTTGATAGGATTATAGACTTAGCATGAATGACACTTACCTTGAGAATAAAGATCCTTCAAGCTCAAAGATGACATCTGTAATGATCCAATTATCCGGGTAAGGCTTACCACTTGGTGCAAAATAATAACCAACCTGTATTATCATTGGCAAGATACCAAAACTATCATTCACCATGGTAACCAGCTAGAAGATAGAACAGGCAATGAAAAACCCCTAGCCATAAGAAAGATATAGCTTTGGATGCATATAACCTAATTAGCTGTCCAGAAAGTCACTAAAACTGATCTAAAAATGTGGAGTTTAAATAACCACTGAATACAAGAACTTACTAGAGAAATTATGATCCAATACAACTTAGCAAAGAAAAAAATTATGATGCAATACAAAATCTCTAATTGTCTAAGCTAAAGAGGCAAACACACATTCGCCCATATGATTTCAGGAATATACACACATGTTTACTAGAACTCATCAAGAAACTAAAATCTATTGTTTCGAAGTAGTATAATACCCACTATTGACCTTAGGATATCAAAGGAAAAGGAACAAATTTAACTAATGGTTTAAGTAGCACTCTCTAAAATTGAAGGTGCCCTTTTGACTAAAACAAAATTTTAAGGATTACATGTTTCTCTTCTAAGAAAAATATAAATCTGTACTATGAAGAACACAATTTTACCTCAGTCTTCGAATCTATTCCATAGACACAAAAAACATTTTTTATAGGTGGTCTGTCCCAAGGTGTAAGTGGATTCAAAACAGGATCACCATGATATGACCTGAAATGCACAGCATTGTGAACACAGGCTATTAAAAATAGAACCAGAAAGCAGCACCATCCTATGCTTTCCAGAAAAATAAAAAATAAAGGAGAAGGAAAAAGAATCTAGCATTAGAAATTCTAGTCAATATGGCATTTGGTATTGATGAATCAGCAACTACTGAGAACTGATTGCAGGTACAGATAGAGAAGGACATCAGCAATGTAACAATCCAAAAAAGGCCAAAGCCACATCTGAGTTTGTATTTCAAAATTACTAGGTAAGGCTTCCATTGAAGCTCCTTGGAATCATTATGAACCGTAAGAATTTCTCCCTCCCAAGTAATATGGGATCCCATTTACCACTCTCCTTTACTTGAGGTGTTATAAGCAAAGTGATTGTCTGACTGCAAATGCACATACTATGGCTCAATGGTAAACTACATTTATCTCATTTGGATAGAGCCTCATGACTTATGACTAGCTCTTTTCGTTGAAGTTTTAGACCAGACCATCCCAGTTGCAGCTCCATACAATCTCATAAAAAAAAATATGATTAGACACTTTGAGTCACAGATTTTATACGGCAAAAGCCACACCTAAAATCATCAACACGTATTAATCTGCAGTTGCCACTCGGCCACAAATTTTTGAAGGAAAATCAAGGAACTAAAATTCTTCATCCAATTTGGCTTAATCTATATAAATCCACCCCTTACAGAAGTTTCAAGAACATCCCATAGGAAGACAATATGATTATTTGTAGTCATTTATAAGGATCATGAAACCTTGAGTGACAAACACTAGTAACAATTATCAGCATGGATACAGATGTCCGATATAACAACCTCAAAAGCGGAATAGTAATTTTTGAAGCCAACATGAAGTTGATAGCCGAAATTAAAGGAAATATTAATCTGGATAGGTTGACATGAAGTTGCTTCAAGGATAAGTGGAAAGAATTTCAGTCCTAGCAGGAAATAATAACCGTAGAAGTCATAATAATTTGGCATTCTATGCAGAAAGCCTGCACATCAAGTGGAAAGGGTTTGTTGGTGATTAGTAAGACGATACCCACTTCTCTAACTGGTACAATAGCCTCTTGCTATCTGGATCATGGTCCTCTATTGCTTTGAAAAAGGTCCCATCCGCGATTTCACGTGCAGAGAAGGATAACTGAGTAGGCAGTCCACATTCCATTCTAGACAAGTTGGCCTCAGCTACTTCCGAAACGGATGGATAAGCATCAAACCCTGATAATAAAAGATGTAGGAAGCATGTGGGAATGATTACACTACTACCTGAATGAGACATGCATGAGTATCAAAATTCTTACCACGGATTGAAGGAATTTCAATATTGATTATATTTGTCGCCAACCCAGAAAAGTTTGAACGGAATTCCTGCTCTTCGCAGTGATATGTTTGATGACCACGCCTGGTCACCCCAGAGAAATGTTTCCAATATGTATTATCTGCCCTACAGTACTTTGAAAAGGGCAACATCCATAATGAAGAAGAAAATGAATTGAACAACAACCGAGCTGTCCCCTGATACCTTGCAAGATGTACAATAAGCATGAGTTGGAAAAGGCATCCTAGTTCAATATGGTAACCACATCAACCAAGATTGTACGTGGATGATGCACTTTCACAGTGTCTCAATCTCACTGAGAAGAAGAGTTCAGTCAATTGAGTTTCTTAAGACTGCCCGAACAGGTTCTAGTTGATTTAACTTTTGAAAGGGCACTGAAGGAACTTCTATTTTAAAAGTATGATGTACTGTGCAGTAACTAAAATAATAGAAGAAGATTAAAGTAGTAAATATTGATTTGCAAGGAAGAAAATACAATTACATATAGGACAAGTAAAAAAAATAGACAAACAAGAGCACTGACAAGAACAGAATATAATATATATATATATATATTACTTAAAAAGAAAAAGTAAGAACAGAATATTTTGAGATAGTCTGAAAATATGGAAATAAAAGAGGTAACCTCAGAAACAGGAAGACCAAAAGTATCTCCAGAAAGTGTTGATTTTACCGTCTGAATTGAACCAAGAAGAGGAGCTCCTGGAATCAAGAAAACAAAAAGGCCACAAGAGCATCATCACAACTATCTCAAGCAACTAGAATTTTGAAGTAGATGGATTGTGATTCAAAGAGATTATACCAATAGCAAAATAGGCGTGAATGTGTTCATCCAGCCACTGCACATAATGTTTCGGAGGAATTTCTAGCTTTAACCACTCCAAAAAATAACGAAACACATTGTTACCCAGTGAATGGGCCAAGACGATAGAGGGACCACCACGGAGTTTAAGAGCAGTTTCGAACGTCAGTCTGCAAATTTAAAAGCAATATTTGGAAGTTCTCAGCATCCCAAAATTTACCAGTAAATGAATCTCACCCCAGCACAAACTGTAAAATCTAAGGAAATTGTTCAAAGCATGGGAATGCTATCCATTGTAACTCTAGCTTTGTACGTAGATTGAAGTGACAAGCAAAATTCCCCTTCTCCTTTTCTCTCTCTCTCTCTTGGGGGAGGGGGGGTTGATTTGTTTACAGGAATCCATTCTGACACAAGAATCATAGCCAGTAATTATAGTAGGCAGTACAAATGTTTAGTTTAAATACGAACTTTAACTTGTGAAAGTAAAGGTCTCGCTCCTCAAGCATTGATGGAGACAATCTCCAATCATATGGAACAGCAATAATTGCGTCAGCCTCAATACCAAACTCAATACACCACTTAATCCATTCTTTCCACACTGAAGAGAGAGGACCTGCAGACCACAGAACAACAGAATTTATTTAAGCAGGCCATACCGCCAGAAGATTAAAACATCTCCTGAAGATCTTAATCTCAACAAACAGAAAAAGACCATAGTAAAAGAATTCAAAAGGCATACCCGTTATATAGCCTGGGTCCAGTTCAGTGATAGCAGAAAGACCACAGTCTGGCCTAGACTTGCATTCTGGATGATCCGTTTGATTGTAAGGATCGAGCCACATGCACTTAAGCCAGCAGTTGACAGCAGAAAGAAGCTGCAGGCAAAGGAATGCGATTTTCTCAGACTATGGATATAAATAAGATTATTTCAACTCACTAACGGCCCCTTTACCATCACTTATTTATATTCTTCGCAATTTCGCACGTATTTTTCTTGATATGCTAGCGTAAAGAACACTGATAGCCATAAATGAACTCTTTATCCAACTAAACTAAAGCGTGACACAAAATGACGTACAGCGCGCATATTTAGTTCCTCAAAAAAGCACCACAGTAACAATGCCATGCAAGCAATAATGCGATGCCAAAGCAGGAGATTGAGACAAAAACGAGTGGAATTCATCAGATTTTCAATGCTACGGGAAAGGAAAATGAAAAGAACAAATACATACTTTCGTGGTGTCGAGCCAGACCAAGTCGAGAGGGTTGAAGTCGAGAGGGGAATAGGGGCAGTCGAGGATGGACCAGGCGCGGAGCTGGGTGGAGGCGAAGCCGGGGATTATGATGCCAGAGAGCTTGGAGGCGTCGCCGGAGAATTGACCGGCGCTGGAGACGGAGCATTGGAGGAGGACGAGGAGGAGAGTGGCGGCTAGAGTAGAAGGAGAAGCTCTCATTTGGCTGTACGTTGTTTCTGTCTGTGAGGAAGGGGGAAGAATTTAGAAAGGCGAGAGAGCGGAGAAAGAGATTATTGTCCCGCTGATACAAGTCTTCTCGAGCAGTTTTGACCGTCGGTTGGTTGTGGAACGTTGAACCATTTGTGGCCTCTCTTTTGTGCTCACAATTTTATTTATTTTTTAGAACGCATAATTTGTTTGAAAGTAATGAATTTTTGCCAGCGTCATGCATTTTAAAAAAATAGAATTTGTTATTGACAAATTAATTTTTTTTTATATCAATTTTATATTTATTTTTAAAAAAATATATATAACGTTTGCACATTTTATAACTGTAAATATCATTTAATTTTTAGTTTCTTTCTATCTCAATGATATTCACACAATAAATTTTAAAAATATATTTTAAAATAAGGATATTTTTATAAAATGGTGTTATTTTTATGATGTATTTTACAAAAAAACTCTTTATTTTCAAATATTATTATGTAAAGTGTTGTGAAAAGTAATGTGTATTTATCTTTTCTCATTTTAGAAATGATACTGTCTTTATCTTATAAAATTAAATTTACAATTTGACGTGTTTAAATATTTTATTTTATTATAAATATCTTCATCATATCACATTAATTTATAAGTTTATTTTTATGAGTTGAATATTTGAATTTAATTGAATGTCATATATAATGAGAAAACGTGATAGGAAATATAGAAGGTACTATATGCACATTAATTGAATTGCGTAGTGAATTTGTAGATAACATATGATCAATTCAAAAACATTAAAATATGCTGACCTAGTTTGAAAAATAATATATATATACACGCACAAACATTAATATTTGTATAGTTTTCCTCAAAATCAATTATGATTTTCAAAATACTACCTAAGCTGAATTTTTTAAGATGTTTAGGGTGAGAATTGGATGAAAAATCACTAGAAAAATACGAAATTATGACTAAATAAAAGAAAAGTAAAAAAACATCATTAATCATATATTTGAGAAAATGGGTATGTTGTTGTGTAATTTTTGTCAATGGTAAGATGGGGTGTCCAATTAGAGATTTGATTACAAGTTTAAACAAACAGATACATCACTAAAATTTATGACCCCCTTAAGAGTAACTGACTAAAATTCTACACCAATTTCTAGAACCATAGAAGTGTCAAGAACTAAATAGTATGCAAGAATATTATAATAACACGATAGAACTTTCGAAAATTCTCAGGTGCAAAATTTGAGTTAGGCAGCATGTGGCATGTTTGACGATTTGGGTCAGAAGTAGCGTCCAACCTGCGGCTGCGCATGACTTTTCCAATATACCAACTATATTTTTGAAAATTTTGAAAAATAATATTTGCAGGATGCGTAAGTGTTACATATTATATTTTAAAATAATAAATAAATATGAGATTTATATTTAAATAAGTTGATAAATATAAGATTGATATAAAAGATTAATTCTTTTAAAAAAATATGTAAAACTTATATATTAAAAAAATTTATAATTTATATAAAAATTATAATGATGAAATGAGATGAATTGAAATGAATTAAGATAGTTTCCAATTCAAACTGGGGCTAAATGTTTTAATTTTATTTTTAAGTACTAAAATCAATAACAAAATCATAGATGGACGAATGTTTTAAACTATTTTGTAATTAATTTAGAATTCTATATGAAATAGAAGGTAATTTTGTAATATCGAAATTTAATTTTAATAAATTGATACGACTGCGTTGATTTGTTTTGTCTAAGGAATAAAGGAAAGAGACAACCCAAGTGGTTGCCGTTTTGTTTAACGAAGAAACCAAAGCATTTGGCGCGAAACGTCGACAGAGACGTCCAAACAGTACCTTTCCACTAATTCTCGAGCTCACTTCATTTCCTCCGCTTCCAAGGTACCGATGGCGTTTGTTTGATGGGAGACAATTTTCCATGGATTCTTCGTCCAACCCTTCCACATTCCGATTCCGAGAGATGGAAAACTCAGTGCATTCCACCGGCTCCGACTTTTCATCCTTGTCCAGCTACTGTGCTGACGATTCCGATATACAGTCCATGGCTGGAAAGGCATGATTCTCTTCCTCCCTCTCCCTCTCTCTATAATTGACTTAAAAACTCCTAGATATACTTTTTGTGTGCCGAGAAAACTGTGGAAGACTAGAAATTTCGCCTTTTCTGGTTCGCCTAATGGCAAGGAATATGAAAGCAGGAAAATTTTTATTTGAGTATGCATGCCTAAATTCTAACCGGTGTTTTTCCTTTTTTACGTGTGCTTTCGATTTCTTAGGGAATAAAGCATCTTTGTTCGGAGCTACTTGAGCTAAAGGAGGAATCCGTTGAAGATTTTCAAAGAAACGTCTTTTCCAATTACTCGGCCTTTGTTAGGTGATATTATTGAGCTAAATTTTGCTTCATCATCTTATGATTATGCAGCGATATGCTCGAGCATTGCCCTTGTTTCATAAGACGACCCCACTTTCTGTGGATTGGCCTCTAGCAAAATTGTAGTAAACGTTGTACTAACTTTAGCATTATCCCCTTGGGGTTGGCTCAAGTGGTAAATGTGTTGGGCTCAAGGATATGCTCCCCAGGTCTAAGGTTCAAATTCCTTAGGTGCAAATAATTTCTAGAGACTATTGGACTGGGGGATTTTCCTCTTGAATTATCCGAGGTGTACTTGCACGAAACTCCTTACTGAGAGCCGAGAGCCTGTGCATCACAGGATTAGTCGAGACACTGTTCTCAGACACCTGGTGCTAATAAAAAAAAACTTTAGCATTGCTCATAATACAATCATATAAAAGTCAATTTAGGCCTCGTTTATTTTCGGAAATAAAATGAGATGAGTTGAGATTAAAGTTAAAAAGTTGAATAAAGTATTGTTAGAATATATTTTTTAATATTATTTTTGTTTTTTGAATTTGAAAAAGTTGAATTGTTTATTTTATTTTGTATTGGAATTTAGGAAAGTTGTAATGATTAGATGAGATGAGATGAGATGTTTTCTGAAAACAAACGAGGCCTTAGTGACTCTAGTATGGTGAACTGGTGTCCAAGATTGTGGTGATAATTTATAAGCAAGTGCTAATGAGGTGTGCAATTACACGTGCAGAATATTTGAAGAAGTACAAGATGTTGAGAAGGAACTGATGAAACTGAAAAACCATGTTTCAACGCAAAAAGGGCTTGTGAAGGAACTTGTAGATGGTATATATCTAGAGGTTTTATCAGAGGAGACCATAGAATCAATTATAGAAGAACATGTTAACACTGATCCACCTGAGCCAAGTGAGTTAGAGGCTCACATTAATGATGTTTCAGAAACCCTGGATCTTCTTCTATCAGAAAACAGGATAGATGAAGCTCTGGCCATTGTAGAATTGGAGGATGAAAATTTTCAGAGGATGCAGTTTGAAGGAAATGCTCCATCAGACATGTTGACGTTATATAATTCTTCACTTTGCGAGAGGAAGGCCATGCTTACACTGCAGTTAACACACGTGGCTGAAAACCCACGAACTACTGCACCAGAACTTCAAAAGGCGCTCTTTGGAATTTGCAGACTTGGTGATAGTCTTCTTGCAACTCACTTATTACTTGAATACTATCATTTACGTATTGCAAGTGGAATACATAATTTGCAGTGTTCAAACTCATATTTACATGGGACGTACATTAGGGACCTTGCAAAAATATTATTTTCTATGATTTCTCAAGCAGCAAGGAGCTTCACAATGTTATTTGGAGGAGCCTCTCCCAGTGCTTCAGAACTTATTCGGTGGGCATGTGAAGAAACCAAAGTGTTTGTTGTTTGCTTTAATAAGTATGTTAAGTCCATCTCAGAAATAAGCGGTGGATTGCCCAAGGTTGTAGAATCTGTGCAATTTTCAATGTCATTTTGCTCTTTGTTAGAAACTCAGTCATTAGTGTTGCGGCCTTACTTAATCAAGCATATTCTTCCTGGTATGGAAGTGGTTTTACAGATTCATATAGACCACTATAAGAAAGTTGTATCTATCTTTACAGCAACTGAATCTTGGGTTTTGGGTAGATATCTTGTATCAGGTGGGGTAAATGAAACTTGCTCTTCTATCATGGTTGGGAAACAACCGGAATATTGCCTGCTCACTAGCAGCGGCCGGAAGTTTGTGACACTGTTACAGGTTTGTTTTATTTCCTTTTAAATTAATTTTAAAAGCGGATAATCTTAGATTGATTTAAAAGTAAACCTGGTACATAGAGAGTAAAAATTACTAGTATAGGATCAAAACCATTAGGTTAAGTGTTTGATTCAAATGCAATTTCACTATTTTTCAAAGTCACAATGATAATTCTTACCAAGCAATATCTTGTTGCATATCTAGAAACTACCATAAGTTTTGAAGCAGACAACCATCATAAGTATTGTTGTAGGAAAATGTGAACATGTTGAGTGCAGTTTTAAGTGCTAGCTTCGAAGCTATATTTACTATTTGTGACTTACTTCTTTCCATATAAATGTAAAGAAGCATGCTATATTTCTTTTTGGATTCAATCAGAAATGACAAATGTTTATAATCCAGAAGGAAAGTGATTACATTCAACCGAACAATAATATGTTAACTATTAGTTTGTTTGGTGACACATCAAGAAGTCAGGGTTACATTAATGTTTGATTTTGTCACTGTAAAGATTGTGTATTGTGTTTGGGAAATCAAAATTGCTGAATGGAAAACCAAATATAACCATTCTGCATGCGTCTTAAATAAATCATCCTGTTGTTTGGTCATATGTGCCTTCCAGGTGTGACTTGCTCTCACATATATCCTTTCTTCAATTCAGGCTATCACAGAGGATATCTCACCTCTAGTCACCCTTCAAATGGATGGTCTGATCCTCAGAGGCCTCGTGGACCTCTTTCTGGAGTATACAATCATCCTTGAAAAAGCCATCACCTGTGATGAACTTGTCACAGAAAAGGGTGGTTCAAGAATCAATTTGGCAGAGACACTTACACAAAAGGTTTCTGTTCTGGTGAACTTATCAACGTTAGAACAATTCTTCTCTAACATCATCAGAAGTACATTTGGGAGCACGAGTCACATCAACTCTGAGCTAATGAGAAATGATTTAGTAAGCGATCAACAGAAGGAGCTTGATAGTTGTATATTGTTTCTTCAAGAGGCTTCTTGTCAGGTTAGAGCTCATTTCTGCCAGCAATTTATACATGGAATGATGTCCATGGGAACTGGCTCCAAATGTTATCTGGAAACTTGCATTGATGGACGAAAAGATCTCATGCCCTCCATTGCTTTTCAGGTACCCTTTTTATGTATGTAAAGATTGGAAAAAATTTTAGTCAACACCTTGTGGGGAAAGAAATAATTCAAGAAGTATCAGATGGCTGTTATCATTTGAGAAGATATATAGTTTCTTCACTAAATAATTGCTGTTTATATGGTCTTCATTTTGGTTTCTTTTGATCAGGTATTATTCTTAGAACTGAGGAAAATGGAAAAACTTGTGGAAGATTGTGTTTTTGAAGTAGATTGGTTGATGGAACTTTTGAGGGAACTGATAGAGGCCATATTTGTTTGGATATCCAACAACAAAGAGATCTATGCAATTTCTGAAGAAGATTTGACTGTCCAACATTCTGACAATTTCAAGAAGGTACCCTTTTTATTTTTTATTTTATTTTTATGGACATTGCATAGATAAATGTTCTTTTTAAGCTCTGTGTATGTTTCCACTGCTTCCTATTAATACATCTCAATATCCAGTTTCCTTATTATAAGAAACATCCAGTTTCTTGCATGGTTGACCTTCTTTTCCAATTCTCTATTTGCTGATCTGCTTCACCTACTTGCCTGGATCTTTGTGAGTTTGGAGCATTTAGACTCAAATCTTTTGTATGCAAACAATCATTTTGTTGTTTTAGGAAAGGAAATCTATCATTTCTTAACTCACATTCGCGTGGGTTCAACACCTCTGTACAAGATCAAAAACCAAAGTAAGAACTATGCTATCCTTTCACACTAACACGACCAAATTCATTTACAATGCAAGAAAAGAGAGCTCTGTCCTTTCTACCACCAGACAACCTTTTGCCTCCTTGGGAATATTTTGCAGCTCTAAGTATTCACGCGAAGTCCCCAAAGCCTGAACTTGGCTAAGAAATCTGCCATTTGGTTTGCCTCCCATTATGTGTGCCTCACCTGTAAGTTCAAAGATTGCTTTGTAACTATGAGTTCCTCCCAAATGTCAATTACAGCCCACACAATTGTATTCCCATGGTGGAGTTTTTCTTCTCCTGAGTATGTGATACAACAATGTCAATCCTTCTTCACCATAGATGAAAGAAATATTTCCGCTGGAGCATCAGAATTTGGTTCTCTTAGTCATATTTTGGGTGCATGTCAAAATTTAGACCTTACAAAAAACAATAATGGATATTTTAAACAAACCTTTTAGGTGATTTTTCTAAAAGTTCCCTGCTTCCCCTCCAATTTTTTTAGATGTGATGGAATTTGTTTTTGGCCTGATTAAAGTTTGATAACAGTTCCTTTTTTCATGTCTTTGTGTCATAATGTTTTTTTTTTTCATATCTTTGTGTCATAATGTTTTGATGTTAGTTTCATGTTGGAGGTTGTCTTGTGACTATTTTTGACTTGGATGTCTAAATATGTCATGGTTACCCATGGATACCCCACCCTCAAATTTAGTTTGATGATGCATGGTGAGGTTTTTTAATATGTAAAGGAATTCCTGGCCATATTTTGTCATATTGCTGAGTCCTCCGCTAAAATTACACTGATGTTCCTTTTCCTAATACAGTTTGCATTGGATATGCAATTTCTTGTGGAAATCTCAAGATATGGGGGATACTTCTCCAAGAACAGCTCGGTTCTTGTAACTTATATGAAATCGGCCTTTCTTTCAGCTGGACTCAATCCTGAAAGGTGGGTGTATTATTTTGCATCATCACGGTATTTTATCACATATAAAAAAAGGGGCTCAGAGTTGTAGATCACATATTTTTTAGGGGATTATTTTGTACGCTCATTGTTTACTTAATTCTTTCATCGTGATAAAAAAAAAAATTCTTTCGTGATTTATTAATTCTTATTGAAGAAACTCAAAATGAATTTTTAATTTTTTTTTAAAGAAGTTCATGAGTAGTTTTTTTTTTAAAATTTTTTTTAATGCAGTTAAACCCTAATGAAACACTCTCCTACAAATTAACATGCTTAGACATACACGCACACACAAACATGTATATACAGACGTTGTGTTTATATCAACTTTGTCTTTTGCTCTGCATTCAGTAATTTGATCTTTAACTTGTTTCAAGTTACAACTTAGAGGAGTTTTTCCATATTGTGATAAAATCCTCTGTATTGGAATTTATTCAATATCTTGGTAAGCCAGAAAATAATGAGCTGTTGCATAAGAGAGAATGAGAGACACCTTAAACAGTGGAGAATATGCACACAGATGCATCATATTTGGTAAAAAAAAAAACTAGCATACATATTACATTCTACCATACTACCAGGAAGCCATTGGGCTTTTATAGAAGAACCAGAATTGTTACTTCAATAAATCAAATCAGAGTCTCTAATAGAAGATGGGTGCTTGTTTTTGCTTTTCAGAGATGGCATGGATGATGGATGGGCTATAAATGCTGTTAATGAAGCAATAACAAAACTACTGATGATCGAGAAAAGAAATATGCTTTCAAATGATGATTCTGTTGGTGTTGTTGAGGAGGAGGAACTGCATGAAAACCAATCCGAGCATGTGAGTGACTCTGAGGATGATGCTAGGAATTACTCAAATGATTCCATGAAGTCATTTGATGATGTAGAAGGTAATACTGCATTGGAAGCCGATCTTAATGAAGAAACAATGGTAGTGAATACAGAGTCAAACCCTCGTCAAGAAGAAGACGATGGTTCTTCTTATAGAACTGCTATGAACACAAAGGATAGTTCTGTGGAAATAGAAGATGTTTACTCCAAAAAAGCAGCTAATAATACAGAATCTGTGGATATCAATAACAAAGAATCTGGCGGGGAAACTGAAGGCTCTTAACTTACAAAACAAGGATATTGGGTGGATAATTGACAGCAGCTGAAGTTTCTTGTTTCACTTGGAAGGGGCAAGTCAGATGGTTTGATGTCAATGAGGTAGTTAAAGAAGATTTTGGATTATAAAATTAAAGCCTTTTCAGATGTTTTGAATTATTAAGAGGTGGCACAGCTAGTTACTGGAGATTGCTGAAATGCAGAATAACAGTTGCTTTTACTTTTTACTTTTTCCTTTTTAAATTATTATTGCCACATTTTTTTTTTCTTTTATTATGAATGCTTATTTCTACCAAAATTTTAATTACTTTGATATAATTCTGATGAAATTTACAAAATAAATACTCTTTAGTTTGTTAATTCAGTAGTGTTCTCATGATCTACCATCAGTGTTTACAGCTTACCCATCAAAATTGATAACTTTTCAGGTTCCTAAGTTGTTTTTTTTATAAAAAGGAGAAAAATCATATTTTATAAAAAAATATAATAAATATTTTTGTTGGTGAGTAATTAAAGATGGAATTACTTTCCCTTAAACATTATTGAGGATATGAATAAACCAAATAATTGTACTGAAAATAGGAAGATGTCTTATTTTGTATGAAGTTGATTGTTTTTTTATTAATGCCTGATTTAGTTTTTGGATGTGTAAGTTAGGCGCATTTTTTTTAAAAAATAAAATTTATTGTAATTTTTTTATATTTTAATATGAATATCATTTTTTTTAAACGCCAAACTTGCACTCTTTTCACTGAATAGATATTTTCCTTTTTTTTTTTCATTATTTTTACGATGAATTTATATATCTCCATACTCACACAACACATTTGATAATATATTTCAGAATATATGTTGTAAAATAAAAGTATTTTGGTAATAGGAAAGCAGGCTGGCGGGAGTTCCCGAAAAGCCGAATACGAAAAAAAAGCGCGCACAGTTGAAACGTCACCGTTCGGCCGCCCCGCAATCAAAATGTCAAATTCCTCTCTCTTCGCGCGCGAGCGTTTCGACCTTTCCTTTCTTTACTCTCGGAAAAACATAATCTTAGCCGTCCACGTGTCTGCACGCTTTCCGAGACCTCAGTTTTGGACGGTCAAGCGAAGCAAGCCCCAGTTAATTAATATATATAAAGAAAATACGCATTCACTGTGTAGCCACAAAAACATACTTACAAACACACTTTTCTGGGAGACAAATCTGCGTTTTCAGTGTCAATGGGGGATTCTATTGATAATGGCGGCAGTAGATTTCTGAACCCTTGGTTTCTTCATTTTCAGAAACTGGGTCTCGAGCTCAAATGCCCTCTCTGGTATGTGCCTCTTTATTTTTTTCTATTGCGTTTTGCGTGTGTTTGGTTTTCGGATGAAAGAAATGACTTTTGATCTGAATAGATGTTTTTTTTTTTTTTCTAATCTAGTGCCCAACCAAACATAGCCTCAATGATTTCTTTCTTTTGTCTTTGTAATCTATAATGGGGTTTCATGTTGATTTTGTAGCTTAAACTTGCTTGCCAAACCAATGTTACTCTCCTGCAATCACATTTTCTGCAAGTTAGTTTCTTCTTCCTCTTCTTCATCTTGATTGTAATCTGTTTTTATTTTTTTCACAAATTGGACTTAATTTAATTTGTGTTCATGTAGTTCCTGCATACCCAGCTCAACACAGCTTAAATCAGAGTGCCCTATCTGTAAAGCTCACTATTTTAACAAAGGTATGTGATAAATCTTGGGTACCTCTGGTCTTTATTGCTTTCTTCGAACAAAATGATTTGTACTAATACTTAGAAAAAAAAGTTTGTACTGATACATTATGGTTGAACAGTACCTCCGGCTCCACTGCTTTTAAGCATACTTTGTAGGTTTTTGGGTGAGAATACCACAAGGGAATTAAGATATTCTCCATACAAAACCAAGCGGAGGCATGCTAGATTTCTATTTTTTTCCTTTTTCCATTTAGTATCTTTTACTTCAGTAAGAGAACTATTCTTAGCTATTATTTGTCTCTTTGTTGATACAAATGATTTATCTATCTTCTTATGGTTGGCAGACTTAAGGCCTGCGCCTTTCATGGATAATCTTGTAACGATATATAGGGGTTTGGAGGCTACTTTCTGTGGCAATCTGTTTCAGCGCGTGCCTTCAGGTACAACCACTAATTGTACTCTCATCTGATAGACGTTGTTTTAATGGATTTTGGTTCTTTATGATTCATTTTTGAATTATAGGTTATTTGTTGGCTTATAGCTTTTTATAATTGATCTTGTAGATTCCAGGAGGGTTTTGGAGCAATTCCAGGCTTCCCTTTATACTGGTAATTATAGTAAGGAACCATCTGACATTGTCCAGAGGGATGAATCATGCAGTGGACGATTAATCTTTCCATTATTGGCTAATAAGCAAGATCAAGTTACATTGAATTTGAATAATTCTGTTGAAAATGGGTTTGGCATGAATGACAAATTTGAGAAATACAGTACTCCCATAGAGGGTAAAGGTGGCAGGGAAGTCGTCAAATTTAACGATGCATTGAGTACGAATCCACCACCATTGAGTTCACAAATGGAGCCTGGGAGCCTTGAAGAGCAAAAGGTTTTGGAAATAGATATGAATCAGGTGTCTCAGTCATTACCAGATACCCCTCCTTCGTTTGGTGATAATAAGGGCTCAGATGATGAAAGCTTTTATCGGGGCAGTGTGCATGTATGGTATTAAGAGTTGTAGATTTGATAATGATTTTGTCACTTATATTTTACTGTTTGTTGGTATTGACCTTGTAGTATTCAGGTTGATGTCTTATTTGCATGCATTAGCATCAATTCAGATTATTTATTATATATATATATTTTTATAAAAAATGACATTTTTACTTGTCTTTACATAATTTTGTTGATGAAGATTGTTTTACAATTCCTTATTGGTATGTTTTGATCATTTTTTTTCTGTGTTTGACTCAGTCTCCACAATGATAGTTGCAGACAAACAGTGATTCCAGGCATTTATGTCGTAAAACTGATAAAATTGTGAGATGATGAAAATTGATACGCCGTCAATCATAGGGAGAGTGTAATCAGTTCCAACAAATACATATTTGCATAGCAATACTTTAGATTCTTCCCCATTATGTTCTGTTGAAGTGTGTTTTGTGCTGCTACAATTTTTAGCTGGTATTGTGGCAAATAGATGAAGCGTGTGATTTTGAATTGAGTATTGGAAAATTTTCTTTTCACCCAAAACGACCACCTATTTTTCAATTTAAACCTCAAGTTACCAAAAGTTTCAATTTGCACCCTAAACCTATCTCTATTTTTCAAGTTGCATCTTTAGTTATGATTTGACCTTTAAGGTGCAAATTGAGGCTTTTAGTAGTTTAGGATGCAAAGTGAAAACAAGTGTTAGTTTATTGATGTGATGTCTAATTTCCCCTCTTATTTTTTTATAGCAGTTATTGAATCCTTACGTGTACCTCTTCACATTTTCAGAGTCCAGAAAACTCTTTGATCAATAGAGCATCCAACAAACATTCTGATGGCAGGACTAGGCAGTTGAGGCATGACAGTTCTGCCTCTGAAACCGAAGATGGTTATTTGAGGGATATCAAGAGACAAAAGAAATTAACCTATGGATCATCAGGGTTGAGGATTGAAAGACATGATTGTATTCCACCAGTCTCACATTCTGAGATCCTTACGATTCCTAATTCTGAATTGGAACTTGAATCTAGGGTGCCTCCTGTTGCTGCACAGCAGCCTTTAGTTTTGGATGCCTCATATATGAGTAATAGCATTTGTGCATTTTGCCAGTCCCCTGCAATCTCCAAGGTAAAATTTACTTATTTCTCATTGCTTTTGTTGCTAGAAAATGCATTGGTAGTCAATATGTTTCATATTTCATAAATAATTTTGGTGCCAATCTACTTGTTTTCTCACTAAATTTATCCAGAATACTGGCCCAATTTTGCATTATGCTAATGGGAAAATGGTAGTAGGAGATGAGGCAAGCCTTTCAAATGTCATACATGTCCACAGGCTGTGCGTTGATTGGTATGTCATCTTGGCATGAAGGATTTCCACTTGATTTTGATGATATTACGTCTCTTGTATATTTTGCCCTACTCTGGATTAACTTAAGTCTCTTTTAGTTCAAACTCTTTTAGTCAATAACATGCACTGATTCTTTTTTAGCCTTTTCTTGTCATGTGTTTGCTATTAGACTAATTGATAATGATTTTCAAAATGCAGGGCACCGCAGGTGTATTTTGTTAACGAAACTGTTAAGAATCTGAAGGCAGAAGTGGCAAGAGGTTCAAAGATCAAGTGCAGCAAATGTGGACGAAAGGGAGCAGCCCTGGGCTGCTATGATAAATCCTGTCGGAAAAGCTATCATGTTCCCTGTGCAGTGGAAATGCCAGATTGTCGCTGGGATCATGTAAGTGCAATATGCCTTCCCATTTAGTACCATGGTTATATAATTTATTGCCTGTGGCATTGATCTTTCAATGTAATGTGTTAAGCTTTAACTATTAATGAGTTTTTATTTTGTTTCTTGCAGGAAAACTTTCTCATGCTCTGTCCTGCTCATACTTCAATCAAGTTTCCAAATGAGAAATCTCAATCTGGAAAACATGTTTTTAAGGATAATCTGGTGCCAAATCAGAGGTAAAACTCCATTTTCTTAGGTTTTTTAATGCTTTAATAATTAACTGAATCACTTTTCAATGTTTCAAAGTGATAAATAGTGTATAACTATGTTGAAAGTATCATCTAATTCTCCAACTGTTACAGTATTAATACGACGAGTCCTAAACTGTTGCAAATCTATTGCTTAAAGAGAAACAGAAAGAAGAAAATCTATTGCTTAAAACTGTTGCAAATGGTTTCTTGCAGCAAGGTCTTGTTTATCTGTTCAGACCTGTGATGTGTTCACGAAGCTAATCATGTTGCTGATCTTCTCGCCAAAGAAGGTTCAAAAGGGTTTCAAAAGAATACATTGGGATGGATCAAATGCCTAGATTTTTTTTTTTTAAAATCTCTTTGGAAACAGCTGGCCTCCCATGTATCAGATGCAAATTATTTTTCTTGTTTGGGGCGGATGGATGTAGAGTGTTGTTTTTTTCACTGTATGGTTTCAGAGAATTTTATGCACTTGCCATGATATATGTCATCTATTGATATATAATCATTTCCCATTTTCTGCTGTTCTGCATGTAGAACCCCTCCGCAGCCTATACTTTGGGTAGCTCCTAGGGATGGAGCCAAAGAATGGGTTATATGTGGATCTGCTCTATCTACTGAAGAGAAGGTTAGTTCAAACTGGTTTTTGTCTTTTTAATCACTCCCTTGAGTCATTGTCGTGATCTGGTGGAAATTGAAATGATTTTCTTTTTCTGCAATACTTCAAAACGCCGAGATCGTGTGTTGCAAGAATCTCCTTGCTTGCAAGGACCTTATTGTTGATTAATCTGTTTTTGCTGAAGGCATTTTGACAAAATATCATTACATTTATAAGATGATTTTTGTCACTTGATTTCTTTGAGCTCTTCAGATAAGCACACGAGAAAAAAAATAGGAATTTTTAAACTGATGCACGGAGATTTATGGCAAAGCAAATTCTTTACTTGATTTTAGCATATGCTTTTCAGATTATTTAGTTTGGGAGTAATCAAGTCATTAGCTTTTTCACCTCTTCTTTCTCAATAATTTTGCTTCAGGTTCTTGTGCTCAAGTTTGCAAGCATGTGTGGTGCAACTGTCACCAAGTATTGGAAACCAAATGTCACACACGTGATTGCGGCCACTGATGCACAGGGTGCATGTACCAGGACGCTTAAAGTTCTCATGGCCATTTTGAATGGGAGATGGATCCTTAAAATTGGCTGTAAGTTGCCCTTAACGTTGTTTTTTGTTGTGCTGATTACTTTAGCTCTTTGAATTTCTTGTACAAAACCAGTCGCAGGTCCAGAAACTCATCTTTGGGGGACCAAACTATTATAATAAGTAGTTTTTAAGATATAAGCAATATTTTCGGTAAGTTTTTATTAACTTAAGGATATATGATACACGTCTGTGATAATTTAAAACCTAGTATATTTAGTGTTTTCTTTTCAAGTTGTGGATGTGGAGGAGAGAACACAAATAAAAGAAAGAATAAAATGTTGAATGAAATTCAAGAGAAAATAGAGAAGCCACATAGAAAAAAGAAAGTGGAAGAGAAAATTAGAAATTTAAAGGGGACTGGAGTGAATAGGAAAATGCTACATGCCATGGGTTCTTTCTATAAAGAAAAATATATTTTTTGGATTTTTAAAAATTTTAAGTTTCCAAACTTATAGGTTTTCAAAGAAATTAAAGTATTTTACAAAAACTGGGGCTAAATTTTGAATTTTAGCAGAAACTTAATCCTATAGATTTTTTTAAAGGGTTAATTTAGATTTTCTGAGAGTTAAAAGGATTATTTATATATGCCTATATTGGTGTTTCTCACCCTTATTCTTGTTTCTCTAAGTTTCCTTTTATTGGTTTAAACTTTTATGTACTGATGTAACTTGAAATGCTGGCTTTGCAGGGGTAAAGGCTTGTATGGAAGCAATGCACCCTGTGGATGAAGAACCTTATGAAGTTGACCTTGACAACCATGGGAGTTGCAATGGCCCCAAAACTGGCAGGCTTATGGGCTTGGATAATGTAAGTCCAATTCTCTGATAAATAAATGCATGGCAGACATGAACAATGGGAATACATGGATTGTGTATGCTCCAACTTTTATGAGCATCTTAGTTCAACTGGACTTGTCTTGAAACTGGAATGTCTTGAAGAAAATTAACAGACCATTCTCTCATAATAAGTCACGAGAAATGGGGTGGCCATCTTGTTGAGTCCTGGCTATTTGTTCTCAATATGGGAATTTCCCTGAAATATTTTGGCTGAATGTAATGGGCCATAGAAGGCTGGTAAACTATCTTGGTGTCATATCAAACCTGCTTTCAGGTGGGATGGGGTGATTTATGCAGGACTTCACAATTTTTTTTTTGATACAAGGGGTTGGGGGGTTTTGAATCCAGGTTTTCCATTTGGAGAACCTGGTCATATGCCATCAGGCCATTGGGCTCTTGGCACTGGACTTCACATGTTGAGATATCCTACTATCGCAATTTGGTCTGGAGAAATAATTGTGCAAATTTCATTCCCTGCTAACATATTCTCAATATTTGTTTTGTCCCATGTTCAGTTTCCCATCAGGTTGAAATAATCGATTTGCTTATTTATTTTCCAGGCACCAAAGCTCTTTAATGGGTTGAAGTTCTATTTTGTTGGTGATTTTGTGCCTGGATACAAGGAAGATCTGCAAAACTTGGTTACAACTGCGGGAGGTACTATTTTGAAAAGTAAAGAGGAAGTGGTGGCACAAAGATTTGATGATCAGGTAGTTCTGTCAAGGATACGAGTTGTTTACAACCTTGATTCCCCGCAAGGATGCAAGGTAGGGGAAGAAGTTGATATTCTTTGGAAGAGGTTGACTGAGGCACAGGATGTGGCTGCTGACATAGGATGCCAAGTCATCGGTCACACTTGGCTTTTGGAATCAATTGCTGAATGCAAGTTGCAGCCTCTTGTCAACTGAGAAAGCATTTGTGATCAGATATGTTCTAGTTACTATCAGTTGGGGATCATAATATGTTTATCATGCTTGCTTAAAGCCCTCATCATGTATATGATTAAGCTAAGCTTTAAAATTAGATAGAGTCCTGTTTCTTTTTTCCGCTTAGGATCAGTTTCTCTGTGTAGGTTGCAGCCTTTTGATAAAGCATTTGTGATGCAGATATTTAAAGTTTCTGCATTGTAGTTAGCTGCGGATGTCATAATGTTTGTAATAGATTCGTTTCCTAGCATTACTTATTAGAGAAGAAAAAGATTCTTTTGATCTGATTTTATTTTTGATTTACATGAGATGTTAAGGTTGTAATGAAGGCATTTGATCCTAATTTGTTTCCATTCATTGTCATTGTCAACGGCTATGTTGTGTACGTGTATGGCCACTTCGATTTTTAAGAGATGACATGGATGATGGAACATGTCACCGTTTATATGATGGCTATGCATGAAAAAAGGGAAAGGTAATTGATGGCTACGATTTGATATAATACGTAAGATTGTAAGTTTTTTTTGGTTTGTAAGATAAATTTGACATGTGTCAGATTATTAGTTCTCTTTTGTAAAACTAAGATATCAATTCACCTTAGCATGTAACTTTTTGTATTCCTGAGTACGGATTAGGTGGTGGAGGTTTAGAATGGAAAGATTTCAAGGCTGTCATTTAATTGAGTTTAGAATTCCATCATCTTTAGGTGCTTCTTAAGCAGGAATAATATATAAATATATACTAGGGAACGGTTCCGGGTGCGTTAGCTCCAAGATGCACTTGACATAATAATTTAAATAAAAAAAAGTGAAAAAATCAGTAAGTTATTTGTCAGAGAAAAGAAAATACAAAGTTAAAGAAAGACAAAAAATCAAGATTAAAAAAAAAAAATCTAAACTTTAGCAAAGTATGAACATTAGTCTGTATTCATATGTGATTATTTATTTACTCTCTATATAATAATAAAATATTATTAATTTAATATTAAGGGCATTTTGGTAAAATATGATATTTTATTAAATTCTATAAGGGAGCTACATGTCAAATGGTCAAGGATTTTAAGGGTCTTTTAGTAAAACAGGATTTAACGGAAAAATAAGAAAAGTTAACAGAAAAAAATAAAAGTTATTATTCACAATTAGATAGTCACTTATTATAATAGAGTAGATATATGTATGTATTGTGTAGAAGTCACTAGCCTTGCGGGTAAACTACCGATAATGGATTGTATTTAATTGTGAAAAGCAAGAAATATACAAACACTTTTATCAGCTTTTTCCTGTCTTGAAGAGTACTTCATTATCTTGAGATGAAGCTTTGCTCAGTACTGAAACTTCCATTGCCATGCCCCTCTCGGATTCTGTCACGTCATTATTATAAACAAACAACCTTGCGACGAGCAGAAAAAAGATGAGGTTGAGAAAGCTCAGGATTGCCAGGAAACCATAATAGTAGTCTAAATGAGAGATATTTATATTGTCCAAAATCCAACCCTTGTGGCCATTTCTCTTGGTGATATCAGAAACTGTTGTTAAAAGAAAACTACTGAGAAAGTGTCCAATCCCCAAGCTGCTAGTGAAATATGAGGTACCCAGGCTTTTCATGCCTTCTGGAGCTTGATCATAGAAAAACTCCAACTTTGCAACTTCCACAAAGGCATCAGCAACCCCTGTCAACGCAAACTGAGGGAGGAGAATGAAAATAGTAAGGGGAACTGTATCATCTTTGTCAAACATGTGATTTTCTCTTGCAACACTCAGTCTCTTTCTCTCAGCCAAGCAAGCTGTGACCATGATAATGACATGCAACACAAGGCCAATCCCTAGTCTCTGAAGCAATGTAATCCCTCTAGGGTTCTTCGTGTAGCGCCTTACTGTTGGGACAAAGTAGCGGTCATAGATTGGAATGCTGATCAGCATGAAGATGGTCACAAAAGCTGTGAGGCATGCTGGTGGGATTTTGAAATTAGGACCCATGCTCCTGTCCAGGGTGGTGCCTTGTTTGATGAAAAGTGTACCTACTAGGGCTATTACGGCGCTTGGTACGAAAGTCGCAATCAAAATAGGAATCATTTTCACCATTTGCTTGGTTTCTTCTACTTGGGTCACTGGGCATAGCAGCCATGGTGAACTTGACCCTTTCTTTACTGCTGCTTTGTCAAGGAATCTGCAGGCAATGCAATGCGACTGAGGTGGCCGGAAATGGAGGAGAACCACAAAGGTTGCTTGCAATTAGTAGTTTAGTTCTCTTTGCATTGTTGTTCGTACGTTTGTTTAACATGCATGGGAACTACTTTGGTCAATCCAATTCTTGAAAACACAAGTTTCTACTTCATAAACATTTTTATGTTTTATCCCAAACATTAAGCTAAAAATGATGAAGGCTTTCTCCTAAAATGCTATCATTTTTCAATATTCTTTCCCGGCCGGTTGGCTGTTTGCCATTCTCAAGAAACTAAAACTGGGAATTACAGCAAATTAAGTTGTTCAAAGGTAAAATGTACATGATAGACAGTACTATAAAAGTGATATATATGGTCATGAAGTTTAGAGGATTAACCTTAAGAGAGGGGTGTACTCAATTCTGAATTTCCCATTTTTGGAGTAATCTTCCAAGCTCAGCTCATGAAGCTCTTTTGGGTCATTGGGGACAGGTACCTGCCATTTCCTTATTGCAGCCACAAGAGCTTTGACTATCCTAGTTGTAGGACTCTCTGAAGGAACTTTGTGCCTATAAAATCGAGTGCCTACCAAGAAAACTGAAACTGAAACCAAGAGCCCAATTGTTGGGAGGCCATAACCAAGGCTCCACCCCACATTGTCTTGTATGTATATCAGAAAAGTGTTGGAGAAGAGAGTGCCAAAGAAAATGCTAAACATCCACCAATTAAAGAAGGAGAGCTTTTGGGTCCTTTCCTTGGTATCAAAGTCATCAAACTGATCTGCCCCCATGGTTGAAATGTTGGGTTTGGTTCCACCTGTCCCAACAGCTATTATATACAAAGCACAGTAGAAAATACCCACTTGCAAAGATGACGCCTTTTTAGTGCAATCTTCTTCTTTAACACCATGACCACAAGATGGTGGTCTTAATGCTGGCACTGAGACTGCTAGGGTTAAGAGGCACATTCCCTATATATTTACCATTACAGGAATAATTAATTACTATCGTGTCACAAATTAAGAATTAATTGAAAATTAGTAAAAAGACATACATGATCATATATATCACTTTAATATTGTAAATTAAACTAAATTCAAAGGATATTAAATGACCTAAATTTGAGTTTCTATTACAAACTTAATTATGAGAAGTACTTGAAGGAGTCGGAGGAATAAATTATATCACTAATTTATATCAAATGATCACTACAAGAAAAACGGGTATTTGTGACTATTTTTTGCGACGAAAAAGACTATTTGCAACCAAAACAGACTCATTTTAGTTGAAAATAGTCATTTCGTTGAAAAATAACTAGTCGTAAATAAACAGTTTTTGATAATTAAATAATACATTAATTTTTTTCTAATGTTTTAGAATTAGCCTAGCTACTATATGTGTAGAAGGGAGAGATCCTTGGAAGAAAAGGACTTTACATCCCTACTTTTGTAGTGATCTATTCCTTTAATTAATGATCTGATTAAAAAATTGATTAATGGTTTATAATCTTCTCTATTTTCTCCACGTACGTCAATTTTCTGTTAATTCTTATGTAATTTCTTTTTGCTTTTAAATCTAATTTACCCACTTGAATTCTACATTTAAATGAATTCGATATATAGTTGAGAAATTAGTTATATACTTGACATGCAATATCCTACTTTTAAAAATTAAAATTTACTGGTAAATCGATACAGAATTTTTTTTTTTTTTTTAAATTTTTGTGTGGCTTAACCTTTATATATATATATATAATGACAGGTACGAATTAACTGCATGATCTCGATGTGCTTATCACAATTAAGCCATGCAGCTTGTTAAACTTTCATCAAACAGATAATCAGAATTATTGTGTCGTTCTTATTCCTTTGAACCATAACCAGATAATCATATCAGGTACGTGTTCGATGATGCATGGTTGATGGCAGATATATATATATATCACATACAAGCTGTGCCAAGAAAATCTTAGCATCTGCTTTTGAATTTAATGTGTCTCATCTACTCCATTAAATTCACAACCAAAAAAAGGGGACATTAATTAATTGGAAAATATATATATGTATAGATCAGCCCTTTATTAATATAATAATAATAATAATAATTACCACGAGATAAATTGCTGAAGCAATGACGAAAGTCCAGTATCGGCCAAGATAAGTATCTGCGATGTATGCACCTAAAATAGGTGTCATCCATACAGTACCAACCCAGTTGGTGACATTGTTTGAAGATTTTACAGTGCCTTCACGGAGCTCTTTTGTCAAATATAGCACAAGGTTTGATGCTATCCCATAATATGCCATCCTCTCAAAGATTTCATATCCTACAAAAACATACATATATATATATATATATATATATATGCATGTATATCCCATTAGGAAACAAAGAAGAAGAAAGAAGCTGGTTAGAACTCCTGTGAAAACATCGAACACTTTATATATGAAGCAGTGGAGGAGATTTATGCAGATCATGATCAGTTATTCCAAGTGAAAAGAGGATGGAAGTAATTATCAGAAAGACTTCATATGATAACATGAGCATAGTTCGTTAATATTCATGTTTTCCAAGCAAATTAATCTGTGCTTGGTTGCGATATATGCTATATATTATGTATATATATATATCACATATGAGTTGGTGTCTCAAAGGTTTGGCCAGGATTAACAGAAGCTCTGATCTAGTTCCTTCCTCCCCTTCTTCTTCCTCTTAACACATAAGTACATGAAAGATAGAGTTACCATATCCAAATATTCATATTCATTCAGCCACGTACTGGCCGGGAGTTTGGCCTAGCTAGCTGGTTTAATATATTATATACAAAAGTACTACTGAGATGGAAAGGCTATTGATGATGAAGACTCGCTCAACCGAAGGGTGAAAAGGCAAGCAGTACTACTACTACTATTACTGATAAAGAAACGTAGGCAATTACATGATATATTACCTACAATGAAGGAACAAGCTTTCCATCCTCCACTCGTTGATCTTAAAACGGGTCTACCTTTGAGATCTACAGTCCCATCTTGTGTGTAATCGTCTCTTCCATCTGCAAAGCCTTTCTCTTCTAACGATGCCATCATTAATGGCAGGAAAAGACGACTACTTAGGATCTTGTTTGAGATGATCATGTGAGTTTAAAAGCTTTTTATAAAGTTTTGGTAGCAAGGTCTCTACCTTTAATTACTACCTCCAAAACAATAGATTTTTCCACTTGCTTTCCTCATCATCTCTCTTCCCTTTTCTATTTTTGTTCCGTTTTTTTGGAGATTATAATAATTTTTAATTTTCCTATAGTAATTATCAAGTCATGTGTGTGTATGTATATATATATATATATATATATATATATATATATATATTTATATAGCCAAGTAGTAGACACCTATCTACCTCTCTTGTTTTGTTCTGCACTTTTATTTTTTGCGATGATATATATTAATTTCCCTCGGAAATATCGAACAAGTTATCAATAGTTCTAGAAGGACCTCGATCGTCATGCTCGAAGAGATGATCATGATGAGCTAGAAATCTTTATATCCACTGGTTAATTTTCAACTAAATCAAGTATTTGAAAATTCTGTAAGCGTTAATTCTGTCTGAATCACATGATGTTTTTCTTTCTTTTTTAATTTTTTTCTGAATCACATGTTGCATATTTGTCATCATGTATTGTGTATTAATGTATTTGATTTTCATAGGCCCCATAATTATTACTATATATTAGAAGCTGAAAATCCTGAGCTGTTGTCGTTAATATTAGTGCATGTTCATATGGTATGAAAAATGGCATCTTAATTAGATGATGGCCCGATGGGCATTAAATATTATAGAAATGAAATAAAATAAAATATATATGTTGGTTGGGGAAATAGGGGACATGATGGGTGCCACTCTTAGATGATTTTCATGTGGCTCCATATATATAATGATGGATACGAAATTCCAACATATGGAATCATTGATTAAATTTCAATTCCAAGAGTGACTGATCCGCCCCTGCAATTTTAAATCTTCCTCCCTGCTTAAGGTATATATGCACAAAGCTTATGGAGTACACGTAGTCACATTTGAAGCTCTATTTTGGACTTTATTTTCGTACGAAGAAATGTTTTAACCACAAAAAGATTCTATAAAAGTAAACTCACAAACTGACGTGACTTAATGTAATATGTTAAATTTTAAAATAAATCTAACGTATCATATAAAAGTATATTAGTTTATAGGTTTTATTTTGTAGAATCTCTTTGTGGTTGTAACACTTCTCTTTTGTATAACCTAATTGACAATAGCTCATTTTGTAAATTTATAAGGGGATATATATATATTTTTTGGAAAGCGCCATGCATGATGTATTAAAGCATTTGAACATCTTTTTAACTTCCTTATATATAGAAAGACCTTAAATAATTAGTAGATATTCATTTTTCCTTCTAAACCCAAGACATAGCAATTTCATATACAAATTCTAGAAAATCAAGCTAGTTGCTTTTCTTGAAAACTAATTAAAATCTTCAAGAGGCAAAGAAGATGAGTACTAATTAACAAGACAGTAGTACTAAGCAAGAGCCTGATAGAGACAAGGCTAGTAAATGAAGACAATAAGCATTAAAGACATTTAATCTTGTTAGATCCGCCCCAAGGAACGAATAAAGCAGAGAAAGAAAGCTCTAATTATCCTGCATTATTTGATTGTCAATTAGGCTGAACATCTATGCAGACCACATATGTATCTAGTTTTGGATTATGTTAAGGATGATTATTAGCCAATCAAAGAAACACACATATCATCATTGACCCCACGAAAATGGGCTTTCGATGGTGAAGAAGTCGTCTCGAATGCTAACCCACACGTATCACTATGCCAATGCCTTGTTGATAAGAAAAACTTAGGGTTTGTGAAGAGGAGGAAGAAGCACATGTACAAATGGTCAATGGCCTTAATGGTGAAGACTTAAGATTTTTCTACAAACAGTTAACTTTTCGTGTCAAAGTGGCTTCAGCTTTAAATGTAACCTTGGCTTCTTTTGCGATGAGACCTCGAGATATTCTAGTAGGAGTGGCATTTTGGCAACCTCTTTTGAACCTGGGTTTTGAAGATCCTTAATCTGACTTTATCGAGCGGAATTGGGATGACAAAGATATTTGATGGGAGTTCAAAATAATTGACACAATTGTCTCTAGTGAAGATGGATGGTTCAATTTCAACTACTCCACAGGCCGCCCAAAAATTCTCGGATCAAACCCATTCGAATTTGGCCGAAGAGCTTATAGCTTAAAGTTCGTAAACTTGTCATTGAAAAAAACAAAAAACCACAAAAACAAGGAAAGAAGACTGTAAAAAACTTCTGCTGAAAATTTGCATTAAAACCTCAACTGCTTAATTGTATTGCTTGGAAAATTCTGGAGCATACAGCACTCACATCAGCACGGTTCGTTACACATGGTATCGGAGCCAGTAATTTAAGAGGAGTTTGTAACACCCCAGTTTCACATTTGAAAAAAAGAACAACTCACATAGAATGAGTAAGTTACACAGGTAGTATTCATGAGTCCCGCATTAGCTACTTACTAGGTGAAACTGGACTTTAATTATAAGTGATTTTGGGGGAAGTACTTCAAATTAACATCTTTTGGGGTTATAACTTAAATGTGAATAGCGCCTTCTCTTGGTTGTAACAAACTCAATCACAAAATAACTCATAAAAAAGTTCAACGTACATTCTCGTAGTGGCCATTCAATAACAAGAAACTATTGGCAATAGAATTGAGAATCATAAAAGGGGACAAAATGAGCTGTAGAGTCGATTGCTCAATTAACCATATGTAAGAGAGAGGCTGGGGAGTGACAAGAAAGGCAATGAACACTTGAGACATTTGATGGTAGTACATAAAAGAATGTATAGATTTTGGAGGGGTTGGGGGGGGGGGGGGGGGGTTGGTGACCGATGGAGGAGAAATTAAAAAAAAAAAAAAAAATACTTTTCTGATTCACAATGAGAAAAAAAAGGCCAACAAAATAGGAACTGTTCATACCAAGGAAACTTCAAATCTTCCTCATATAAAGGTAAAAGGACAAATATTAATTACTACTACCAAAAACTTCTTGTCACAATAAAACAACAACAACAACAGAGATGCTACTGCCTACTACTATGGAAATAGAACAATCAAACCTGAGAATAATAAAGCGATCCAACCCATCTATGTTCGGTGACCATCCTTTTTTCTACAGTGTTACAAGAGGAGAAGTACAAACTCTTCCATAACTGTTCGTTTGATAGAAAACCAAATCACTGGATCACTAGTGTTAAGCCTGCCTGGGCTGAGTGCCACCATAGCCAGCCCCATAACCGCCAGTGGCCTGCGAAGGGTCAGATCTCCATCCTGCATTGGAGTACCCTGAAGTTCCATTTGTGTCACCATAGCCACTACCAATGTAGCCACCACCCATCCCCTGTTGCTCTGCTCCACTAGCACCAGCACCAGCACCAGCATTGCTACTTGGGGCACTTCCACCACGCCCTCCTGCAGCCCCATACCCACCAGAATAAGGATTATCACTTCCACCATAATTACCGTATCCATAAACTTGATTCCCATACCCAGAAGCCCCGCTTGGAGATTGACCCCGTGGTGCAGAAATGAAACCAACACTACCTGGAGAATTCCAAGAAGCTGCAGTTCCATACCCTGCATTCCCACCATAGCCTGAAACGCCATACCCAGGAGAAGTCTGGCCACTCCAAGTATTTTTAAACCCACCAGGCGCCCCACTTCCATAACTAGCATTAGGGGCATTTGGGTTGCCATATGCCCCTGTAGGACCGCCAAATCCAGTGCTTGCACTTCCGTAACCACTAACACCATAACTGCCATAACCACCATAACCATAGCCTGGTCCACCATAGCCAGCGTACGGTGGGAAACCACCTGCAGTAGTTTGAGGCTGCATGTATCTACTGCCATCTGTCCGACTATCAAATGTATTTGAATTTGCACCAGATGCAGTATAACCTTGATAGCCCCCACCCCGTGCCCCACCACCAGGATTTGCATCTTTAGGAAGGGCTCGTTTTACCTCAACTGCTTTACCACTCACGTCATGGAACGTCTTGCGAAGAACTCTATCAACTGCATCCTCAGTTTCAAACGTTATGAAACCAAAACCACGAGGCCGTTGAGTATTCTGGTCATACATGATTACCACATCAGTTACTTGTCCATAACTTTCAAAATACTGACGAAACTCATCTTCTGTCAGGTTGGAAGGCAACCCTCCAACAAATATCTTTTTGGTCTTAAAATTTCCTCCCTCTCCAGAGGCTCTGCCAGCATTAAAATTTCCAGTTCTAGAGGAAGTCTGCTGTTCTTCTCTTGATAAAGCCCTTTTTGCCTCCACCTGTATAGCCAAATGAAATTTAAACAACTATAGGACATAATAAACACAATTGAAAGACAAACATAAAAATATTTGTTCGTACACATGCAAGGATCAAGGGAAACTAAATACCGTGCAAAAAGAATTTATGTTAAAATATGGACAATCCTTTTGTAAATTAACCAAAACAGAGATTTTATCTCTTTGCAAGGGTATATGAATATCATTCAAAGCCAAGACTATTTGGGATGAGGTGTTAGAGAAGATAGAGCGAAGGCTGGCTGGGGGGAAAAGGTTGTATTTGTCTAAAGGGGGTCTGATTACCTTAATAAAGAGTACCCTCTCAAACCTTCCCACATATTTCTTGTCATTATTTCCTCTCCCAGCTAGTGTTGCCTTTCGGATTGAGAAGTTCCAATGAGATTTTCTGTGGAGTGGACTTGGCGACGAGTTTAAATTTCACTTAGTTGGGTGGGACAAGGTGTGCTCTCCAATGAGGGGTGGTGGGTTAGGGGTTCACAATTTGAGGGCCTTCAATAAGGCTCTTCTTGGGAAATGGTTGTGGAGATATAATTATGAGAGGGAAGCATTATGGAAGGTGGTGATTGATACTAAGTATGGGAGTATAAGGAGGGGTTCGTGCTCTAATGAAATTAGGGGGGCATATGGAGTGGGGTTATGGAAGCATATCCAGAAAGGTTGGTGGTCTTTCTCTAGCCACACTAGGCTGTGTATTGGGGATGACAATAGAATCTGTTTTTGGCATGATGTTTGGGTTAGAGATACGGCTCTTAAGGATGCTTATCTCTCTATTTTCAGAATTGCATGGGAACAAGATGCTTTGGTGGCTGACTTGAGGGAAATTACTAAAGGTTCATAGCAGTGGAATGTTAGTTTCATTAGGGAGGCACATGATTGGGAAGTAGGTGTCCTTGTTGAGTTCTTTAACTTGCTATACACCATGGGACCTGTAGATGCAGTGGTGGATAAGTTGGTGTGGCTGCCTTCCAGCAAAGGAAAATTTTCTGTACGGTCTTTCTATGAGGCTCTCACTACTCAAGTTAGAAATCACTTTCCTGGGAAGAGCATTTGGCGGAATAAACCACCTCTTAAGGCTGCTTTTTTTGTTTGGACAGCATCCCTAGGGAAGATTATGACCATTGACAATCTAAGGAAACATGGGCTTATCCTCATTGACTGGTGTTGTATGTGCAGAAATAGCGGTGAGATAGTGGATCATTTACTTCTACATTGTGAGTATGCAAGGGCCATATTGAATTACTTTTTCAGCAAAGTGTGATTAGCATGGGTTATGCCGGGGAGGGTGGTTGATCTACTAGCTAGTTGGAGAGGGATCATGGGGATACCACAGATTGCAGCTGTGTGAAAGATGGCTCCCATTTGTCTACTTCGGTGCATATGAAGTGAAAGAAATGATAGAAATTTTGAGGATTGTGAGCGCTCCTTGGAAGAGTTTTAAGAGTTTTTTTTTTGGAAGACTTTATTTATGTGGGCCATTGCTATAGACTTAAATGGTCTAAGCTTCCATGATTTCCTTGCAACCATTTCTAGTTTCTAACTAGGTGTAATCACATGTATACTTCATGTGTAACATGGGCTATGCCTATTTCTATGTCAATAAAATATCTTCTTATAAAAATAAATATGAATAACTAACCAATTATATATATAAGCGTATTGTTCTTTGCGAGATGGGCATTTCTGATAGAGAAAAACAATACAAGGAGAAGGTGCTGGTAATATTCATTGCAGTGACCACAAATTCACAAACTCAAGGAAGTGCAAAAAATTCCCCCCTCAAACCATGGAAACGGAATATTCTATCAGCCTTTAATGGAGTCACTTAACAATGGGGTGATATGCTTTTAGTTTTTTATATTGCCACAGGAAATATTACGAACATTTTTTTATAAGGAAAAAATACGAACTATGGTTTTGTTAAACGAAACACAACTCTGATCAAGCCCCAGAAACCTAAACTCCGTAACAGCCAAGCAGCACATAAAAATACTGAAAACCATGCGTTATATCCAATAAACAGAGGAAAAAACAAAAGCAACTAATATAACATCCTACAAAAACCAATCGAAATTAACATGAAAGAAAATGTTATAGAGCACTATACACCAAAGAGAGAATGAAATAAAGCAGTAACCAGACAAAAACCCAGAAAACCAAAATATTTCAATATATATTCACAGCCAATTAAAATTAGGACACACCACACCCACTCGACTTGACAAAAACAATAAACAAGCCCCAGAAATTAAAAAGAAAAAATTAGCAGACAAATAAAGGGAAAGAAAGCAAAGAAATCAATGTGAAATAAGTTGTTCGAGTTGAGAGGCTGCTGACCGTACGGCCATCGATGGTGTGTCTATCCTGGAGTACACTGTCGAGGACGGACGGGTCAGAGAAGACGACGAAGCCGAAGCCACGAGGGCGGCCGGTGGGCTTGTCGCGCATGATGACGGCCTGGGAGACCTGGCCATACTGGCCGAAGTAGTCTCTCAGAGTGTCCTCGGTCGTGTCCCACGCTATTCCTCCTATGAAAACCTTTCCTTCGTCCGAATCCATAGCGCTCTCTCTCTGTCTCTTCCTCCGACTCAATCGGGGAGGGAAGGGATGGTTAGGGTTTTGTTTGAAAACGACGCCGAGTTATACATCTGAAAAAATGAAGAAATTTTTTTATCCTTTATTATGTTTATAATTTCGGTTGTCCCCCAATTATACTTTATACATACAAAATCATTCTTGCAATTCTTTTTTAAATCTAATGCATTATTGGATTTATATAAAATTAATGCTACCTATAGTTTTAGAAAATTGTATAATCATTTTGAAATAAAAAAAATAGAGTAATTTAAAACTACATGAAATTTACACACCTTAAAATTGTATAAATAATTTACTTTATATAAAACTTAAAACTCAAATCATATGAGAAATTTAATAATATTTTTGATGAAATAACACATATAATTTGATTATAACATAGATTATAAATAATATTAGATACAGTTTCAACATGTACAATCTTAGTGCACTCTTTTAATAAAAAATAGGGTCTGTCATAAAAAAGTTCATAAAGAGTGTGGAATGCTTCTACATTCTAAAAGTCCATAAATTATTTTCGTAAAATAATTAGAAAATACTAAATGTTTTGAAAAAAACTTATAAAAATTTTACTTCTTTATGTGTCAATTATTGATATGATGAAAATCATAATATTTAAAATTAATTTAAAAGAAAACTAACAAAATAAATATTGTAAGTAAAATAGTAAATATATGTAGCAATCTAAAAAACAAACTAACAAAATGAGTATTATAAGTAAAATAATAAATAAAATTGTAATTACATATATTATTACTCAAAATAATTACATACGCATTATTATTGTTTTGACAATAGTCGATTTAGAAATATTAATTTGAAATTTGGATTCCGGTCTGGGTATATCCGGATTCTCGAGTCGGAATTCGGATGAACACCTCTAACTGGTTATTTATGCTAAAATGACAAAATATCATTTTTCAATTAAATAAAAAGTAAAGAAAATATTATTTAAAAATAATAATTTTCACCTTTTTTTTTTTTTTTAAAACTTTATATCTAGAATGCGTATAAACACACCGCTTATTGTGGTCCATCAATCATAAAAACTTCAAAATACAAATATCTTTTTATGCTAATTGTTGTAGCAGACTCGTGGCAGTCTCGACGTATTTGATGCGTCAATAAACATGTTTGTAAATAGGTTTATTTTTAGATTTAAATATATTTTAATAATTAAAGCTTTTAAGGAAGAAGTGAAAAATGATTATTAGATAGTCTGAGAGAATGCATGACGACGATTAGGGGAGTTTATTAAGTTAAAAAATTATTTATAGATCTAAAAGTGATCAAAAACATATTTTTAGACCTAAATTATAAATTTATATTTGTAAATATGATTATAATTTAATAATTATGTAATTTTTAAATTTATTTGTACATATTTTGTATAAGTTGTAATATAGTAAAATGATTCTTTAATAGATTGTCTTCACAATTTAAGACTCACACTTTTTTTTTTTTTGATAAGTACAATTTAAATCTCACACTTAATTAATGTAACGCTTTTGTATTGTCTTGTCAATCTATAAAAGAGTCATCTTATTACACTACAATTTATATAAAATATTAAGTAAAAGTTATACTTAATACATATTATTATATTTATATATAATATAAATAATAAATATTAATAAATATATATAATAAAATATATAAATGTGAGATGAGGAAAATGCAGGATGGGGATGGGCCCCGCCCGCCCTTACCTCCGCTAGGGGCCAAATGTGGGGTGGGTGAACGGGGCAGGGCAGCCCTTATCAATGATATTCTTAAACTTACATAAATTTTCATGATTAATACTGTTTATATAAATATTACGAAATTATTTGACAATCACAAGAAAGTATTCTAAGGTAATTTTGTAAGTTTTATTTTGTAAAATGCAAGTAAAAAGGAAGAAAAAAAAAGAAATCAATAATTTGATTTTACTGAATTTAACGTCTAGAAAAAATATTTTACAGGCTGTGAAGTGATCACAATCAGGAATCCTAAGCCTCAACGGTCACTTGCTCCCAATAATAATAAAATAAAATACAAAAAAAGACAATTCCTAGAAAAAGCTTTGCCTCTCTCACTGGTTTCAAATCTCTAAAGACCGTTTTGTCCCTACCGCCCCTTCGGTTACCAACGGTCACTTCCTTCTTTTTTTCCAATAATAAAATAAAATCACACTCGCTCTACGAGTCTGTCCCGATTCCCTACTCCCCCTTCCTCTTTCTCTCTGCTTCTTGGAGACGATGAAAACCCAGTAGCCAAAGATCCTTCCCTGTGCGAATATAAAGCCCGTTTAGCCAATCCTTGGGAGAGGAAGTAGATTTTTTTCGAATGGGTTGCTTTCTTGCTTGTTTTGGTTCCTCTAAAGATGGGAGGAAACGAAGGAAACAGAGCCGGAACAAGGTTCGGCCTCGTGATCACCAAGTAGTTTTGTTTTTCCAGCTCTGATTACGGTTTCCGTTTACTGTTTCCGTTGAATCTTTTGTTTAGTTCCTCAGAATATGCCTGAAACTAAAGAAACAAGGGCATCCGCATTTTGCAGCTTTTTTGTTCCTTTCATTTCCGTTTTGGTTGTTGCTTTTTTCGTGATAAGGCTCTGATAGTCAAGTTAATAAAGTTAAAAACAGTGGAGTATGTATTGGCCAGTTTCTTGAAGTTTCAATTTTTGATTTTCTTTCTTATTTCTTAGGTTTTCTCAGCAGCCGAACAGAGCTTCAATTGATAATTGTTTTAATATTCAAGCTTTGGTTACTACGTCGTCTAAGTTCTGCCTGAACCTTTTTTTCAAAAAGGACGGGCCATTTATGTTGCGCTTTTGAATCTCTTGACGATTTAAAACCTGGTTTCTTTCTAATTTCCTACGTTATCCCAGCAGCCAAAGGGATCTTTAAGTTGATTGTTGTTTTAGTGAATAAAAGAATTTGAATTAAAGTTCTGAAATTTGTTGCAGAGAACTGTAAGTTGCAAACCCGTGCAATCTACTGTTTCTTTGACGCAGGGCTCCTCCCAAAATCCCAACACCACCCCAGTTCCACAAACTCTACAAATCCGGTTGGTTATCAAATTCTACACCTGTTTGGGTTTTACTGCTTTCCAATTGTTACCATTGGATTGGAAAATATATTTTTTTTTCATTTTTGATATAAATTTTGATGTGTTTGGTCGTAGGGATGAGGTTGAGGAAGAGTTGAGCTTCAGGGCCAGAAAGAAAGTAACATTTGATTCCAATGTCAAAACCTACGAACATGTTTCATGTGATGACAGTCAGGATTTTTCATTGGAGAGGGAAGGAGGTGGGAAGAAAGGGGAGGAAAATGTAAGAAAATCAAACCAATCTAAGTCCTCTTCAGAAGATAGCTCGATCACGTCAGGCTCAGGATCTTATCCACCGACTTATAGGTACCAAAATTGCAGGGACAGCGATGATGAGTACGAAGAACCAGACAACGAGGATAGTGATCTTGATTGTGATTATGATGACGATAACAGTGGAATCGAGGATAACGGTTTATATGGGGATGATGACGATGATAGAATTGTGGAATCAAGAAGAACAATTTCTGCAGCTCATATATTTACCGAGGAGGTTGAAAGTCCTATGCCAATATGTGCTTTGCGAGATGGGGAAGTGAAGCCAATTGGGTCTAATCCATATGCTCGAGATAGGAGTGTTTATGTCCATCCTGTGCTGAACCCAGTTGAAAATCTTACACAATGGAAAGCTGTTAAGGCTAAAGGGGGGCAACCTTTGAAGCCTCAGAAAGAGAATTTTGTCTTGAATCAAGAACCCTGTGTTCCATTGGGTACGGATCCAAGTTTTGAGGAATTACCATTCAGTTTCAGGTCGAAAACTGATCAATCTAAAAAGTCGAACCAAGAAATAACAGTTGATGCAAGCCTTTCAAACTGGTTGGTTTCATCCGAGACTACTCCTGTCAATAAGACTAGCACAAACTGTCTTAATACCATTTCGCCCGAGAAAAGCATGTTACAAGGATCAAATTCTTCAAGGTGTCAAGAGGATAGACCGATTTTAGGAGCATTAACTGTTGAAGAACTCAAGCAATTTTCTGCTTCTTCTTCACCAAGGAGGTCTCCGAGTCGAAGTCCCGATGAGATGCCCATTATAGGCACAGTTGGGACCTACTGGAGTCACGACACTGTCCCTGCCAGGGATTCTGGCTCTGCCTCTTCCTACAAAGGAATACCAAACACGACCAGCAAGTACAGAGAGGTACACGTGTAAGTAAGGCTTTTGGGAGTTTTGTGTTAGTTAATGGTGTGGTTCTGATTATATTTATGGATGTGTATGCAGGATAAGAGAGTGAATTGGCACTCTACCCCATTTGAAACGAGATTGGATAGAGCTTTGAAGGGGGGTGTTGCCTGAAGCTTACACTTCGGGTACTCCAGGTGTATCTTAGACAAGCTTGTGATATGGTTTTTTTGAGTATTTTAAGTGTTGTGTCTCCAGTTCCCGTTTCACACTCCAGCTGCTGCTGCTCTCTCTTGTTTTGTTTTGTTGTTGTTTGTATGTGTACATTCCATTCACAATATATGTATAAAATAAATATTACATTATCAAGCCTTCCTTAACTCGCCTGGCTATTGGGATCTCACTGTCATTGCCAGGAAAGACTCCCAATTTGCTATATTGTGTGGTACAGTGTGGTGTGGTGTGAGCTGAAAATCATAAGCTTCAGACAATATATTTTTGTAGTAGTAAGATGTTTTTACACTGAATATATGCATTACATTGGTTTACTATATTGAAATCCTGAAATGAAGTATTTATTAGTCCATTGCGAGAAAGTAGATCAACATCTTTTTGAGGTTAGTTATGCAAATGCAAATACAAATGGGTATGATACTACACAAGTTTAGATAGTAGACTTTGGTGATGATAAGCAGGTGTGAGAGCAGGTCTTAACTCTGTGGCTTTTTCTAGCAACCAGTGTTGTTAGAGTTGTAACTTATCCTGGAATGGCCATTCTCCTTGATGAAGATACTACAAAAGTAATAGGTTGTACAAAATGTTGTAAGAAGTGTTGTATGTCTATCATTTTCCAGAATTGGGTTCAGCTTTCATCCCGTAACTCACCAACAGGACATATCTCCTGCTATAAAAAACCACATGATTCCATGTAACTTTTTTTTTGTCTTGCATGTTACTGCATAGCTAGAGGAGGATTTGGAATGATGAACATTGCAAATTCTGAACTTTGGAACAAAGGCTCTCTCCTTGATCATACAAGTTCGAGAAGAACCATAACATTGATCAAAATAACTTGCTCTTTGTTTTGCATGCTCAGTTAGTTCTGACACTCTCAAGTAAATATGAGTCATATGACATTAAAATGACTCCATTTCAAGTGAAGGCATTGAGTACACCCTCCAACTTCCCCTTGATGGGTTAGAGTTTAAATTCCAACCCGGCCTAGGTTGTTGGGCTTCACTTTGGCAGTCTCCTATGAATATTTTTATAAGTATTAAACCATTTTTAAGCGCTTGTGCGCAAAGTCGTCTCTTCGGCCTTCCGATCTAATAAAAGTTTGAAGGAGACTGGAAACTTGATGTGTGCAAAGAAAGTTTCTATTAAACTTCCCATCAGACTCAAAGAAGTTTCTATTAGACTTCCCATGAGAGTCAAAAGTCCTAAATGGGAAGTTTCTTTACCACTCGATGGAATTGGATAAAAAAAAAAAAATTTCTATAGAGAAGTAACTTAGTTAAAAAAGAGAAGTAGTTTTTAAAAAATAAATAACATTAAGGGTGCGTTTGGTTGTTGAAATGAGTTGAGTTGAGTTGAGTTTAGATAATAAAATATTGTTAAAATATTATTTTTGAATATTTTTATTGTTTTGAAATTTGAAAAAGTTGAATTATTTATTATATTTTGTGTTGGAATTTGAAAAAGTTGTAATGATGAGTGAGATGAGATGAGTTTGGTTAAGAAACCAAACGAAGCCTTACAGTACCATAGAGAAGGGATAAAAAACCGATCCATCCATCTAGAAAAACATTTATAACCTTTGACGAAGTGAATGTGGGTTGTTGTTTCACCGGGTTGCTTTTTTGTCAGTCACATGATTCATTATACAATGGATTCTCACCAAGATAGAAAATACACACAAAAGTCAGCATGAAAATATCATTGAAAAACAAAAAGACAACAACTCTGATATGTAAGTTTAGGAAAAAGATACGTATTTTCTGAAGTGATTGACGCTACTCATCTTGTTCACACTGCCTTCATCCATGTATTTGCAAAATATTTGACTGAAACATGAGTAGTTACTGTATGGGGACCCAAAATACAGAAGAAATTCATTCATTCGAATCGACCACTATTTATCATAGAAATCTAAAGCAATGACCATTGCTACACGCAATTCTAAAGTTTGCCACAGCCCTCACATCACGAAATTTAAAAAAAAAAAAAAAAATCCTGGAAATAATTTAAAAAATCGTAAATAATTATAAAACTATGAAATCTCTTAAAATCTCTCAAGGGTTTCATTTTTAATCTTTTTTTTTTTGTTAAAAAAAATAAAAGGTATTTTGGGCTTTCAAAAATCATGGTTTTTTTAATATATATATATATATTTTGTAATGCTAGCAGCATGCCATGTAAGACACATTGACACGTGACACTGTTACATTATTTATTAATTGTTGAACAATCATCAATGGAGTCAACTCAAGTGCCTTTTCATTACATACAACACCACCTTGTGAAAAACCTTTACAACTAAGAAAGAAAATTTAGCAAAGACCATAAAGGCATGCTGAGTTGCAGACTGCAGAAGTGGGAAATGAGGGGGCATGGCTGCCATCCTTCTGGTTCTGGATGTAAATCTCTTGCATTTTAGTAAAAAAAACAAACTTATCCGTAACTTTCCATATAGAGTTTTTGCTTAGAGTATTGGCAATGACCTAGCTATTGTCAAGTCTAAAATTTGGCTAGAATCTTAATTTTTGGCTATACCTTTAACTTTTGACCAGTCATCTTAACTTTTGGCCACATTGGACTAACCATCTTAAAGTCAAAATAATAATATTATATTAAATATTTTAATAATATTTGACAAATTCTTTTTTTATATTTTACAACTACATCATATATTTTAATAATATTTGCTAAAAAAATGCACATTTAGTCTATACAAACCAAAAATGCATATTCAACCTCTTCTCATCACATCCAAGTCATAAATGTTACCACAAAAAAAGTAGTCTCCCAACAAAAACAGTTTTGAACAATTTTGAATGGCCATTAAACAATTTTGAACAATTTTGAATGTTCAAATGCAAACCAAGCATAATATACTCACAGAAGTTTGTGTGGTAATTCTTAAACTTTTCTCTTAAGTTCATTCTAAATTTCAACATTTTAAGTTGTATCATGAGAGAATTCTAAACTCAAACAAAATCTTGGAAAATCTGGGAAACAAAATTATGAATATACTTAAGAAAATGATTTATTATCTTTATTGCTTCAAACCAAAATATGTGCACATTGATTCCACTGGAGTAGGATGTCTCATACTAGAGAATTAAACTTTAGCTGGATCTCATAAAATGGAAAACTTCACAGTGCCAGTATGCAATAAAACCTGCTAGGAAGAGCATAAACATATTCACAAGCATGTTGTATGCATCCAAATAAACCTCTCAATGTGGATGGCTTGCCAAATCAAACCTCTTTAGTGCTAACAAACCAACCAAAGCAATATCCACAACCACACCAACTAAAAGATCTGCAGCATACAACTCAAACTCTGACACAATAAACTTGAAAACAACTCCAAGACCCTAAAATATGCACTTATTCAATCTGAAGTACTTACAACCTTATACACCAATCAAGCACTGGTATGCACATGCCACAAAAACATAATCAGATCACATAACTGCTCGAGATGACACACCAAAATACACTTAATGTTCTAATGTGGGTTAATGCGTAAACAATTTTACAAACTATAAGGATTATTTAATTCTGCAGATTTGAATTAAAAGTTCCAAACTTTCCATTCCATCACTATTTTCCTCCACTTTCTAAGCATCCAAACAGACCACTTTCCTCCACTTTCTTGTTTACAAAATATTTGTTGTTATCCAGTAACCTTAGCAGAGTAAAGAGGCCATAGATCAATCTCTCAATGCCCCTCTGTTTTTAATTTGTAACCTAACAAACGATAATAACAAGAATAAAATTCACAAACACCAACTGAAGAACCCAAATCGAGAGAGAGTGTCGTGTTCTTCAAAATCATACCCATTTCAATGACAAAATACTCAATACAAAGTTTACCCAATAAAACTTCGGTAGTGGAAAAACCCAAACCGAGAGAGAGTGCTACGTTCTTGAGCTAAGCCGAGAGAGAGATAGAGTGGAAGATCGACCCAGGAACGGAGAAACAATCGATCGAGGAAAAGAGAAAATGGAGAGAAGAGAGAAGAGGGAGAGACGAGGGAGAGGAGTTTCAGAAAAAAGGCAAACGGAGAGAAGCGGAGAAGAGTTTCAGAAAAAGGGAAAAAGAGAGAAGAGGGAGGGAAGAGTTTCTGATGAAAGGAAAATACGAGGGAAAGAGAGGGGGCGGTTGGACAAAAAAATAAAATAAGGGTTTGATCTTTCAACAGTAGCTCGCTAACAATGGCGAGGGAGGTGATTTTACTGTAGATGAAAGTTAGAAAAATATGGCTTTGACTAGTTCAATGCAGTGATTTTAACTCGGTAAAGGCTAAATTTTGAACTTGGATTTGGCAATGGCTAGCCATTGCCAAATCTCTTACAAAGTGTGTATCCAGCCAGACTGAGATTCCTTGTTACAAATATAAAGCTGCATCCTCACATGGCCCTCTCATGATAATATTAATCAGCATTATTATCATAGTCCAACTATAACATATTTAAATTTGCCCCATCATATCTTCCTACATCAAGTTCTGGTTTCTTTGACCCATATCAGAAAAATGAAAATAGAAAGAGATCTGATGGGTTCTAAATGGATGCAAAATGCCCCTTAATTCAATCTCACCTTCCATTGCAGTGAGACTTTAGTAGGAGTAAAAAAAAATACTCTGAGAGAAGTAGTAATAGTTAGTTTTCTTTCCTTTTTGAATAAAACACACATGAAAGTGACAAGAAGCCGTCTATGTTGAACATTATGCCATCATGCCAAACTTCATTTGCACACTAATAATTTCACCGCCACTTCCTCAATGCCACCTATCCAAGCTTTCTACTTCCACTATCTTCAACCTCAGAATCTCTAATAATCTCTCATTCTTAAAATCATCAAACTTGAAATCTATGATCTCGAGATTTAAGTCCTACTTGATCGTTACTAATTTTACTCTCAACCCTCGTATTGCCAAGAACCACGCTTCCATTATGCATTCTGATAATTTTGCCAAGATGTCTAACACTAGGGGCCATAAACACATCAACGCGGAGCCTAGCCTAGCCCATTTAAGCACCTACCAAGATGACTCTTATTACTCTTTGATAACAAATAAACTTCTTGTTTACTAAACCATGCACCCTCACTTATCTCTTAGATACTCTCTTCCATGCTCAGCTGCAATCGATAAGCTTTGAGTACACATTTTTTTCTGATAACCACATAACCCATGCATTCAAAATGCACTAACTTTCATAAAACAAATATCACAATATCAATGGGGGTGAGATTTGACGCCAAAAATGAGTGATCTAAAAGAGTCTACCCACAACATCCTTACCATTGTTTTACTGTGGAGTGATCTAAGAACTCGTAAACCCATACATTAAGTTAAACTCACGGGGGTGGATAAGATTGATTAGTCATAACGGAGTGGTTGGAAGTCAAAGATGAATAGATGTAAGTTGGAATTTTCTCATAAGCTTCCAAACGGTCTTAGGAAACTGATATAATGAATGAAGTTGCATTTAGGCGCTTTGCCAAGTGACTATAACAAATTAAATCGCAACTAGCTAGAATGAGAAGGTCACAACGATGTAGCTAGGTTTAAGGTTGATCCTTTGAAAAAAATGTTTTTGAATAAAGTTCCAACTTTTTATAAAAAATACCCCAAAATATTCTCGTCGGAACACTATTTGAGTTGCCAAAAAAATTTCATTAAATTGGACAAAAATGACTTCATAAATATATATACAGGCCTAGTAAATGTCATCTATGTAGAAAGAGAAGTGCTACCGATCATCACTCTCAATCAACATCCTTTAATCCTTTAATAAAAATAATTTACTAGCTCTATAACTTTGATATTACTTGAAAAAATCTTTTTTTTTTTTTACTTAAACAAGAAGATCTGAAGAGTGAATGATATATATATATATATATATATATATATATATATATATATATATATAAACATCATAAATCCTCCCCATCTCAACCTTCATGTGTGGTCCAGAGTCAGGCATGATTGAAAGTACTTGCATAGAAATTCACTTTCTGATCTCATCAGATCCATAGAAATAAACAAACAAATAAACAGATTGAATTGACCTAAAACGAAATGCTATATATATATATATATATTTTTTTTTGTCCAACTTTAGAAAGTTTTAGAAAAATGTAAGCTTTTTTTTTTTTTATCAGTTCCAAAAGAAACTTTAAGAAAGTTGGAAATCCAAGGATAGTGACAATCAAAGCATTTGCAGTGAAATAGTTGAAATTTATTTCCTTTGACTCCTATACGTGTTAATTCATATATAAAACGAGATATTCCCAATTATAACTTAATACAAGCCGAGCCCCACTAGTAAAAAATCAGCACGTTCCATCCAAACCAAATGAACGTACCTATAAATTCATCCCGGCAAGATATACTAAAAAATTCCACATCTTCGTGATTTCAACTTGTATTTAAATTTGCTCTCTCTCTCTAACAACCAGACCCTCTCTCTCTAAACACCCTCTTGTTCGAATCCATTTGGGGGGAAGGGGGAGCCTCGGCTTCTTCTTCCTCGCCTTTTCCTCCCTCTCCTCGCCGGCCCTTCATCTCCGGTGTTTTATTTTCCTTTTCATTGTAGTTTTTTTTTTTATTTTTTTCAAGTTACTTTCGAGAGGATCGCCGTTCGGGTCTTTCCAGCCGCCGACTCGTTACACGCGCCTCACTGGGAGGACGCCCAGGCACCGATCTTCAAGACCTACAAATCCGGCATCCATCGGAGTGGCGCGTAGCTCGCATGCGCGGGATGAAACTTCCGGACTCCGTCGGCGCGTGTCCACCACGCTCCACTGAGGAGGCCTCTGCCGACACCACGCTCGGCTTCTCTGGGCTCCCTGACTTCGGGGCTTCCAAGTTTGACCGTCAGCTTTCCTCCCCAAGAAACAGTGCCCTGCACGAGCCAATGTCGAATCTCTGTGCACTGTTCATTCGTGTTTTTTGTTGTTTATTTTTTTGTTATGTAATTTTCAGCATTTTTTAGTTATTTTATTTTTTTCTGTTTTATTGTTAATTTTGTTGACCCGAATGTGGTGTTGGGCTTTTGGATTGGACGTACTTTGTGGCAAGAGCTATTCGAGAGTGTTGGGCGATGCTACGCTGGTGGTAGTACTGCCGGGCTTTGTGGTCCGTGCGTGAGCTGGGTGCCCGTCCAGTCCAGATTCAAGATGTCGATGCTTGCGGTGGGCGTGACGTCCGGGATCGCACCAGTGCTTGGGGTCCTTTCGTTGTTTTGTTTTGTATTTAGGTGTAGGTTTGGTTTTTAGTTAGTAATAAAATAGAAATAAGCTATTGGATTTGATGTCCATAGCAACGTCCCGTACTCATTCCTCTAGGAATGTCTAAGGAACATTTTAGTTTTGTTTTTACAGAGCGCTTTCTCTGTTTAGGAGAGAGTTTTTAGAAGTTAAGACACTATCCACCACAGAACAGTTTGTGAGTGGGGAAGCCCCAGAGCTGATGCGTAGTTGACTTATAGTCTGGATTTTCATGTATTGATAAGTCACATTTGTAATTTCGGTTAATTAATGAAATGAGTCTGTTTTCATAAAAAAAAAAAAAAATTTGTAACCACCATTAAAGTCCACCTAAGTCATAATTGAAACAAACTTGAATAAAGGCTAACCTACCCAATCCAATATTCCAAATAGCTTGACCTCGTATCCATCAACCTATCAAAACAATTACATCACTTCCAATGGCTTCTTGTACCTAGATATGACAAAATTCATGTCCTACAGTTACAAATCTATACACTCAGATCTCACCAGAATCATTTCCTAAAATCTAATAAACTATAATCTCAAATCTTATTAAAAGTTTCTTAAAACCTACAGAATCTAAAACCTTAAATCTCAAAGGAATTTTTTTAATGTTTAAAAATTCAAACCTTAAAATATTATCAACAATACCTCTTAATGTTTGCAGAATCCAAAACCATAAATCTCATAAAAAAATCATTTTTTAAAGTCTGCAAGATCAATAACCTCATATTTGACCAACTCATACTAAAGCCTGCATAATCTAAACCTTAGTGTTTGATCAAACTTATAAGCTAAAATATACAAAATCTAAAACCTTGATCCTTGTTCAAAATCCTTTCTTAAAGTTGAAGAATCCTAAAACCTTAGATCTCAGGATATGTTTGGGGCATGGGATGAGATATAAAATTTTCATATCATCTCATCTTATTATTACAATTTTCTTAAACTCTCACACAAAATATATTAAACAATTCAAGATTTTCAAATCCTAATTCAATTTTTTCAAATCCCAAAACAATAATAATATTTAAAAATAATATTTTAAACTTTTATCTAAAATAAAAATTCTCATCTCACAACAACTTGTTCGGGGAAGTCCCAAGTGAACTGAGAAATCTAAATTTGTTACACAAGCTCAATCTAAGCAGGAATGACTTGACAGACGAGATTTCTGGGAGTCTTGGCAATTTGAGTGAGCTTAAGGAACTTGATTTGTTTGAGAACAAATTGAGTGGGAACATATCCAGAGAGCTTGCTAATTGTAAAAAATTATTGAGCTTGGACCTAAGCAACAACAACCTATCAGGTGAAATACCACCCGAGCTTGGTAACTTAATTTCATTGCAGTACTTGTTGGACCTCAGCAGTAATTCACTCTCAAGAACAATCCCTCAAAACCTTGAAAAGCTTTTGACATTGGAGTCTTAATGTTTCACATAACCAACTTTTAGGGGAAATCCCAGCATCATTCTCCAACATGGTTAGTCTACGCAACAACTCCATTGATTTTTCTTACAATAAGCTAGCAGGTCAGATCCCAACAAGTAAAGTTTTTGAAGAAGCACTCGCAAAAGCTTATGTTGGAAACTAAGGGTTGTGTTGAAATGCAGAAGGGCTGAATTCTTGGTATGCAGACTCCAAAAAGAAAAAGGATTCTAAGACGGTTCTACTAGTTGTCCTCATTCTAGTATGTGGCCTGTTATTCCTTGCTATCATAGTTGCCAAACTTGTAATATGTTACCGGAAAACCAAATTCCTTGAGGATGAAAGCAAAAGAGCTGAAGACTCTGATGAGAAGGCGGTGTCTATGATATGGTAAAGAAAAGGTAAATTCACATTCCAAGATATTGTGTAGGCCACAGAGGACTTCAACGACAAGTAAAACATTGGAAAAGGTGGATTTGGAAGCGTATACAAAGTAGCATTGTCAACCGGTTAGATTGTTGCAGTTAAAAGGCTTAACATGTTAGACTCGAGTGACATTCTGGCAGCCAGTCATCAGACTTTTGAGAACGAGATTTGCATGTTAACTGAAGTTAGGCACCAGAATATCATCAAGCTTTATGGGTTCTGTTCATTTAAGGGTGCATTTACTTGGTTTACGAATATTTGCAGAGAGGCAGCTTAGGAAATGTGTTGTATGGGGTGGAAGGGAAATTGGAGCTTGATTGGGTACCAAGGGTGAGAATTGTGCAGGGTGTGGCTCATGCAGTTTCTTACCTCCACCATAATTGCTCTCCACCAATTGTGCACGAATAACATATTACTTGAGTCAAAGTTCGAACCAAAGCTCTTAGATTTTGGCATTACAAGATTGCTAAACCCAGATACAACTAACTGGATAACAATTGCCGGGTCTTATGGCTACATGGCTCCAAGTAAGCAAACAATCTAACATCTGCATTTTTGTTATGCTCATTTTAGGTACTTAATTAACTACAACATCTATTGAGACAATTTTTTTAATCAAGAGGTTGATAATGTTATGTCATGGATGTACAGAGCTTGCTCTTACCATGCGAGTAATGGATAAATGTGATGTTTATAGCTTCGGAGTGGTGGCATTAGAGGTTATGATGGGAAGACATCCAAGGGAGCTCCTAGCTTCCCTATCATCATTCCAACCAATTTCAGACAACACACAATTTTTGTTGAAGGATGTGCTGGACTAAGGACTCCCAACACCAACAGGCAAAATAGTAGAGGTTATAGTGTTTGTAGTGACTAGAGCTTTACTATGTGTGCATGACAATCAGATTCAAGGTCTCCCATGCGTTTTGTGGAACAAGAACCATCAGGTCGAACACAAGCTTGCATTTCAGACCCTTTTGACACCATCACCATTAGCAAGCTTACCAGTCTAGAAGAAATAAACTGAAATGACACTAAAGGGTAGCTGTGGTTTAGGTTTGCAGAGCTATAACCAGGCTATGGATTAATTGTACAATATTTTTCTTTCCATTCTAAGTAGCACTAGTGAATGAGATTAATGGACCTTGAGGTTAAGGCCACAAGTATAATACCACTTTATTCTTTTTTTTTTTTTCAATCTGTTTCAGTTGCATAATCCAAAGACTTTTGTGATAGTTTCACATGCATCCAATGACTTTTTCTTCTCCCAAGTCCTAGTTGAAAATTTGAGGACTTTCCAACCATTTTCCTTCCAACATTTATTTATTACTTGATATATATATTTTTTGGGCGGGTAACTACAAAGAACAGTTTTTTCATTTAATAAATCTACTTACTGTGCAAGTTTACTACCAGGGATAAATAAATAAAAAGAAAAATTCTTTATGTATGCCCGGACACAATTTAAGACATATCTATTATCTCCTCCAAACTTGCACCAAATTTTTATTTTACTCATCGTAATCATATGATTTTGCTTAAGATTGAGGATTATATGATTAGATACAGTTGGTTGGTTGCTTGGAAGTAGGAGTGTGTGTTGTGGGTGCTCACCATTTTCAACTTTGGAGCTACATCTTACGAGTTTTCAAGTTTTCATCGGGTTTATGTGTGTTCGAAGCAGCTGCTTCTTTCCACTTCCAGTCAGTTATGGAAAAGGGCTCCATGCGAGGATCCTCTCCATGAACTTTTTGGCTGCTTTACACAAGGCATTTAAATTTTGATTTGACACCTGACATGTAAAGGAACCAAGTCAACTCCACCCAACCCCAATGGCACCACATTTTTCTATTTCCATTAAAGATCACATCATCACCAAGAACCCAAGCAAAAGCTCTCATCAAATGGAAAAACAACCTTTCTCCTCCTCTAGCTTCATGGTCACTATCCAACCTCAACAACCATTGCAACTGGACAGCCATTGGCTGCCACACCATTGGAACAGTCTTCGAGATAAACCTCTCCTACACCTACCTCACTGGAACACTTGCCCATTTCAATTTCAGTTCATTTCTTGATCTCACTTGCTTGGACCTAAACAACAACAATTTAAGCGGATCAATACCAGTAGCTATTGGAAACCTCTCCAAGCTCATTGACTTAGACTTGGGCACCAACAATTTTGAAGATGAAATACCTTCTGAGATAGGCCAGTTAATGGAGCTTCAGCATCTCAGTCTTTTCAACATTAGTCTAAATGGCACCATCCCTAATCAACTCAACAATCTCCAAAAGGTGTGGTACTTATTCCTTGGATCAAACTACTTTGCATCTTTCGCATCGTCCAAATTTTCAAATATGCCTTCCTTGACCCACCTCAGCTTGTCCCTCAATTTACTTCAATCTGAATTCCCTGAGTTTATAAGGCATTGCTGGAACTTGACATATGCGCCTGATGGACGATTTGAAATGAGATTGGATAGAGCTTTGAAGGGGGGTGTTGCTTGAAGCTTACACTTCTCGTACTCCAGGTGTATTTTAGACAAGCTTGTGATATGGTTTTTTTGAGTATTTTAAGTGTTGTGTCTCCAGTTCCCGTTTCACACTCGGGAACCCACCGGAGCCGTAGCGAAAGAGAGTAGCTGTTGCTGCTCTCTCTTGTGTTGTTTGAATGGGTATATTCCATTCACAATATATGTATAAAATAAATATTACATTATCAAGCCTACCTTAACTCGCCTAGCTATTGGGATCTCACTGTCATTGCTAGGAAAGACTCCCAATTTGCTATATTGTGTGGTACAGTGTGGTGTGGTGTGAACTGAAAATCATATAAGCTTCAGACAATATATTTTTGTAGTAGTAAGATGTTTTTTCACTGAATATATGCATTACATTGGTTTACTACATTGAAATCCTGAAATGAAGTATTTAGTCCATTGGGAGAAAGTAGATTGACCTTTTTGTAGGTTAGTGATGCAAAAGCAAATACAAATGGGTATGATACTACAAATTTTTAGATAGTAGACTTTGATAATAGATGATAAGCAGGTGTGAGAGCAGCTCTTAACTCCGTGGCTTATTCTAGCAACTAGTGTTGTTAGAGTTGTAACTTATCGTGAAATGACCATTCTCCTTGACGAAGATACTACAAAAGTAATAGGTTGTAAAAAGTGTTGTAAAAAGTGTTGTATATCTATCATTTTCCAGAATTGGGTTCAACTTTCATCCTATAACTCACCAACAAGGACATATCTCCTGTTACCACATGATTCCAAGTAACTTTTCTTTGTCTTGCATCTTACTGCATAGGTAGAGGAGGATTTAGAATGATGAACATTGGCAAATTCTGAACTTTGGAACAAAGACTCTTGTTGATTATACAAGTTAGAAGAACCATAACATTGATTAAAGAAAAATTTTTCTCATCAGTCACTAGTTATTATCCCACACCTCACATCCTATGAAAAATACTTCTACACCATATGAAAAGAGTTTTGCTACTCATCATCCCCAATAACCACACACCACATTTTTTTAATTTATTTTTTAATTTATTTTTAGGTTTTATTTTTTTAAAACTTATTGAATTTTTCTATTCATTATCCATATACCACATATTTGATAAGATAAAAAAAATAAAAAAAAGTATGATGTGTGGTGTGTGTGGCTGATGAATAGAATTTTTCTTATAAAAAACACTCTCACTTCCTATGAAAAAGTTATAGGGATGGGTGTGAGAATGAATAGTGACTGATGTATAGTAAAAGCATTGAGTACAACCCTCCAACTTTCCCTTGATAGGTTAGAGTTTAAGGGTCTGTTTGGATTGTGAACTCTCTTCAACTCATCTCATCTTCATTATTACAATCTTTTTAAATTCTTACACAAAATATAATAACATATTTTTTTTTTCAAATCCCAAAAGAATATTCTCAAATTCCCATACCAAAATATAATAAATAATTTAATTTTTTCAAATCCCAAAAGAATCTTTCTAAATTTCCACCCAAAAAATAATAAACAATCCACTTTTTCAAATTTTAAAATAATAATAATAATAATAAATAATATTAATAAAATATCTTATTTTACTATTCATAAACCATTTCAACTCTCATCTCAATTCAAACATCTCCTAAATTCCAACCTGGTCCAGGTTGTTGGGCTTCACTTTGGCCGTCTCCTGTGAATATTTTTATAAGTATTACATCATTTTTAAGCGCTTGTGCGCGAAGTCGTCTCTTCAGCCTTCTGATCTAATAAAAGTTTGAAGGAGACTGGAAACTTGATGCGTGCAAAGAAAGTTTCTAAACTTCCCATGAGACTCAAAAGTCTTAAATGGGAAGTTTCTTTACACTTGACGGAATTGGATAGGAAAAAAAAAAAAATTTCTATAGAAAAGTAAATTAGTTAAAAAAGATAAATAGTTTTTAAAAAATAAATAATATTTACAGTATCATAGAGAAGGGATAAAAACCCGATCCATCCATCCATCCAATGGATTCTCACCAAACAATGGATTCATTATACAATGGATTCTCACCAAACAAACAAGTTGGCCATCACACAAAAGTCAGCGTGAAAATATCATTAAAAAACCAAAAGACAACAACTCTGATATGTAAGTTTATGAAAAATATATATATTTTCTGAAGTGATTGACACTACTCATCTTGTTCACACTGCCTTCATCCATGTATATGCAAAATATTTGACTGAAACAGGAGTAGGTACTGTGTGGGGACCCAAAATACAGAAGAAATTCATTCATTCGAACCTATAAGACCACTATTTATCATAGAAATCTAAACGAATTGCCATTGTCACACGCAACTCTAAAGTTTGCCACACCTCTCACATCACGAAATTAAAAAAAAAAAAAATCCTGGAAATAATTTTAAAAATCGTAAATAATTATAAAACTATGAAGTCTCTCAAAAAAGGCATTTTGGGCTTTTAAAAATCATGGTTTTTTTAATATATATATATAAATATATATTGTAATGCTAGCAGCATGGCATCTAAGGAACCTGGACATGTGACACTGTTACATTATTCATTAATGGTTGAACAATCATCAATAGAATCAACTCAATTGTTTTTTCATTATATACAACACCTCATTTGAAAGAAAATTTTTCTCATAAATCACTATTTACTACCTTACACCCTATAAAAAATATCTCTACACTTTATAAAAAATACTTCCATACCCTATAAAAAAACTATAAGTGTGGAGTAAGAGAATGAATAGTGACTGATGCATAGTAAATCTCTATTGTAAAAATCCTTTACAACTAAAAAAGAAAATTAGCGGTGCTACTTAGCTGCTCAGTATTACCGATAGTTGTTTTTGCAACTTTTTTTTTTATTTATTTTTCTATTCACATTTTTTTAATGTATTAAATATTTAAAAAAAAACACTAATATATTTAAAATCACTTCCTTCATCATTAAGTAGAAAAAAAGTTCGCTGAACGGTAAAATGGAACGGTAACTTTGGGGCGGCATAGTACTTTTTTTCAAAGAAAATTTAGCAAATACCATAAAGGCATGTTGAGTTGCAGAATGCACAAGTGGGGAATGAGGGGCATGGCTGCCATCCTTCTGGATGTAAATCTCTTGCATTTTAGTAAAAAAAACAAATTTATCCATCACTTTCCATATAGAGTGCTTGCTTACAAAGTGTGTATACAGCCAGATTGAGATTCCTTGTTACAAATCCAAGGAAAAAAGCTGCATCCTCACATGGCCCTCTCATGATAATATTAATCAGCATATTATAATGGTCCAACTATAATATATTTAAATTTGCCCCAACTTATCTTCCTACATCAAGTTCTTTTTTTTTTTTTTTTTATGGATCCTACATCAAGTTCTGGTTTGGTTTCTTTGACCCAAATCAGAAAAATGAAAATAGAAAGAGATCTGATGGGTTCTAAATGGGTGCTAAACGCCCCTTAATTCAATCTCACCTTCCATTACAGCGAGACTTTAGCAGTAAAAAAAATACTCTGAGAGAAGTAGTAATAGTTAAAGTTTTCTTGCCTTTTTGAATAAAACACACATGAAAGTGACAAGGAGCCGTCTAAGTTGAACACTATTATTCGATAATAGTTTAATGGAGGTCTGATACCAATGGCATTTTCTGGCTCTTTGTTTTTTGTTTTTTTTAACTCTCTCTCCCCTCATTCTGACTCCATGCTATAAGAGATCAAACCCAGATCAAAAACATTGCATGTGAGAGTAAAAAACTAGGCATGAAAACAGATACCAAGCCGCCTCCTCTTATCTTTAACATTCTCTTGCTCGTCTTGCTTTCACAGAGCATCACAGCATCACCAGCAACTCAAGCAGAAGCTCTTGTCAAATGGAGAAACAGCCTCTCAGTTCCTCCTCCTTTCACTTCATGGTCCCTCACCAACCTCAACAACCTCTGCAATTGGACAAGCATTGTCTGCGACTCATCGGAAACTGTCTCAGAGATAAACCTCTCCAGCACCAACCTCAATGGAACCCTTCTCCAATTCAATTTCACTCCATTTCTTAACCTCACACGCTTTGATCTCAGCAACAACAATATCAGTGGATCAATACCACCTGCCATCGGAAACCTCTCCAAGCTCACTTATTTGGACTTGGGCCTCAACTACTTCGACAACAAAATACCTCTGGAGATAGGCCGGTTAACGGAGCTTCGGTACCTAAGTTTCTACAGCAACTATCTGAATGGTACAGTCCCTTATCAGTTGAACAATCTTCAAAAGGTATGGTACTTAGACCTTGGTTCAAACTACTTAGTCGATCCTGACTGGTCCAGATTTTCGGCCATGCCTTTGTTGACCCATCTTAGCTTTTCTTTCAACGAAATCCATTCCGGATTCCCGGGATATATAGTTGATTGTCAGAACTTGACGTTCTTGGACTTATCCCTGAATAAGTTCAATGGATCAATACCAGAAATGCTATTTTCCAATCTGGGCAAGCTCGAATACCTTAATCTTACTGATAATTTATTCCAAGGGCCACTATCACCAAACTTTCCCCAGCTTTCCAAGCTCAAACATCTTCTTCTAGGACGAAACCAGTTCAGCGGTCTCATCCCTGAAGATATCGGTTCGATGTCGAAACTGCAATTGATAGAATTGTACAATAATTCATTGGAAGGGACAATTCCTTCTTCAATAGGCCAGCTCAGGGAGCTCTGGAAGCTTGATCTTGGTAACAATGCCTTGAATTCTTCTATACCTTTTGAGCTTGGTTTTTGTACAAACCTCACCTTTTTGGCACTGGCCATAAATTCATTGACCGGCGAATTGCCTTTATCCTTGACCAACTTGACAGGCATTACCGAATTGGGTTTATCTGATAATTCGCTTTCTGGTGAGATCTCACCTTATTTTCTATCCAGTTGGACCGAGCTGATCTCGTTGCAGATTCAGAACAATAGTTTCACTGGAGAAATTCATCCACAAATAGGCCTATTGACCAAGCTCACAATCCTTTTTCTGTATAAGAATAAACTCTCTGGCTCAATTCCCTCGGAGGTTGGGAACTTGAAAGATTTAGTGGAGTTGGACCTTTCAACAAACCAGCTCTCCGGTCCCATTCCTCTAACATTGTGGAGCCTCACAAATCTTAAAAAGTTGCAGCTTTTCAACAATAATCTCAGTGGCACAATATCACCGGAGATTGGAAATATGACATCGCTGGAAACTCTTGATCTCAGTGCGAACCAAATCTCTGGGGAGTTGCCGGACACCATTTCTGGCCTCAATAACTTGCAGTCGATCTCTCTTTTCACCAACAACTTCTCGGGCACTATTCCAAGCGACTTTGGGAAGTACAGTCCTTTTTTGGCCAATGTTAGCTTTTCCAACAACAGCTTCTTTGGAGACCTGCCACCTGAATTGTGTAGCGGCTTTGTTCTTCATGATATCACCGTGAACGACAACAACTTCACCGGGCCATTGCCAGAGTGCTTCAAAAATTGTTCACAACTAAGTAGAGCACGTTTTGAAAGGAACCGATTCAATGGAGACATTACAAATGTATTTGGAGTTTCTCCAAATCTTTATTTCATTGGGCTTAGTGACAATCAGTTTATTGGTCAAATCTCACCAGACTGGGGAGAATTTACATCTCTCTCTAATTTACAGATGGATAGAAACAGAATTTCAGGCAAGATCCCGGTTGAGCTTGCGAAATTGACTCAATTGCAAATTTTAAGTCTGAGTTCCAACAACTTGTCCGGGGAAGTTCCAAGTAAACTGAGAAATCTAAGTCTGCTATTTAGGCTTAATCTGAGCAGGAATGATTTGACAGGAGAGATTCCTCAGAGTTTTGGCAATTTGAGTGAGCTTAAGGAACTTGATTTGTCTGAGAACAAATTGAGTGGGAACATACCTAGAGAGCTTGCTAATTGTGAAAAATTATTGAGCTTGGACCTGAGCAACAACAACTTATCAGGTGAAATACCACCCGAGCTTGGTAACTTAATTTCATTGCAGTACTTGTTGGACCTCAGCAGCAATTCACTCTCAGGAACAATCCCTCAAAATCTTGCAAAGCTTTTGACATTGGAGAGTCTTAATGTTTCACATAACCAACTCTCAGGGGAAATCCCAGCATCATTCTCCAACATGGTTAGTCTACGCAACAACTCCATTGATTTTTCTTACAATAAGCTAGCAGGTCAGATCCCAACAAGTAAAGTTTTTGAAGAAGCACCAGAAAAAGCTTATGTTGGAAACTCAGGGTTGTGTGGAAATGCAGAAGGGCTGAATTCTTGTTACGCAGATTCTAAAAAGAAAAAGGATTCTAAGAAGGTTCTACTAGTTGTCCTCATTCCGGTATGTGGCCTATTATTCCTTGCTATCATAGTTGCCGGAATTATAATATGTTACCAGAAAACCAAACTCCTTGATGATGAAAGCAATAAAGTTGGAGACTCTGATGAAAAGGCAGAGTCTCTGATATGGGAAAGAGAAGGTAAATTCACATTCCAAGATATTGTGAAGGCCACAGAGGACTTCAACGACAAGTATTGCATTGGAAAAGGTGGATCTGGAAGCGTATACAAAGCAGCATTGTCAACCGGTCAGATTGTTGCAGTTAAAAGGCTTAACATGTTAGACTTGAGTGACATTCCGGTAGCCAGTCGCCAGACTTTTGAGAATGAGATTCGCATTTTAACTGAAGTTAGGCATCGGAATATCATCAAGCTTTACGGGTTCTGTTCCATTAGAGGGTGCATGTACTTGGTTTACGAATATGTGGAGAGAGGCAGCTTAGGAAATGTGTTGTATGGGGTGGAAGGGAAAGTGGAGCTTGATTGGGTTACAAGGGTGAGAATTGTGCGAGGTGTGGCTCATGCAGTTTCTTACCTGCACCATGATTGCTCTCCACCAATTGTGCACCGAGACATAACTGTGAATAACATATTACTTGAGTCAAATTTCGAACCAAGGCTCTCAGATTTTGGCATTGCAAGATTGCTAAACCCAGATACAACTAACTGGACAACAATTGCCGGGTCTTATGGCTACATGGCTCCAGGTAAGCAAATAATCTAGCATCTGCATTTTTGTTCTGCTCATTTTAGGTACCTTATTAACTACAACATCTATTGAGACAATTTTTTTTTTTTTAAATTAAAAGGTTGATAATGTTATGTCATGGATGTGCAGAGCTTGCTCTCACCATGCGAGTAACGGATAAATGCGATGTTTATAGCTTCGGAGTGGTGGCATTAGAAGTTATGATGGGAAGGCATCCAAGGGAGCTCCTATCTTCCCTGTCATCATCCCAACCTGTTTTAGACAGCACAGTATTTTTGTTGAAGGATGTGCTAGACCAAGGACTCCCGACACCAACAGGCAAAATAGCAGAGACTGTAGTGTTTGTAATGACCAGAGCTTTACTGTGTGTGCGTGACAATCCAGATTCAAGGCCTCCCATGCGTTTTGTGGAACAAGAACTGTCAGGTCGAACACAAGCTTGCATTTCAGACCCTTTTGACACCATCACCATTAGCAAGCTTACCAGCCTTGAAGAAATAAACCGAAGTGACATTTAGCTATAATTTAGGTTTGCAGAGCTATAGCCAGGCCATGGATTAATTGTACAATATTTTTCTTTCCATTCTAAGTAGCACTAGTGTATGAGATTAATGGACCTTGAGGTTAAGGCCACAAGTATAATACCACTTTATTCCTTCTTTCTTTTTTCCAATCTGTTTCAGTTGTAGATTTCAAAGACTTTTGTGATAGTTTCACATGCATCCAATGACTTTTTCTTCTCCCCAGTCCTCGTTGGAAATTTGAAGACTTTCCAACCATTTTCCCTCCAGCATTTATTTCTTACTTGATATTTTTCTCTTTCTTTTTTGTTTTTTTTTTGGGAGGGTAATTGCAAAGAACATTTTTTTCATTTAATAAATCTACTTACTGCGCAAGTTTACAACCAAGGATAAATAAATAAAAATAAAAAAAGAAAAAGAAAAAATCTTTATGTATGCTCGAACACAATTTAAGACATCTATTATCTCCTCCAAACTTGCACCAAATTGTTCTTTTAGCCATTGTAATCATATGATTTTGCTTAAGATTGAGGATTATATGGTGAGATACAGCTGGTTGGTTGCTTGGAAGCAAGAGTGTGTGGTGTGGATGCTCATCATTTCCAACTTTGGAGCTACATCTTATGCATTTCCAAGTTTTCATCGGGTTTACGCGTGTTCAAAGCAGCTGCTTCTTTCCACTTCCAGTCAAGCATGGAAAAGGGCTCCATGCGAGGATCCTCTCCATGAACTTTCGGGCTGCTTTACGCAAGGCATTTAAAATTTGATTTGACACTTGACAAGTAAAGGAACCAAGTCAACTCCATCCAACCCCAATGGCACCACATTCTTCTTTTTCCCATTCCCTTCAAAATTTCCTTTGCCCAACACAAACCCTTACCATGAAAAGCATTTAAAAATCTCACTTTCTTCTCTGCCATTTTCTGTTGCTTTGCTTGCTTCCATTGAAGATCACATCATCACCAAGAACCCAAGCAGAAGCTCTCATCAAATGGAAAAACAACCTTTCTCCTTCTCTTCCTCCTCTTCTAGCTTCATGTTCACTATCCAACCTTAACAACATTTGCAATTGGATAGCCATTGCCTGCCACACCATTTGGAATAGTCTTCGAGATAAACCTCTCCTACACCTACCTCACCGGAACACTTGCCCATTTCAATTTCAGTTCATTTCCTTATCTCACTCTCTTGGACCTCAACAACAACAATTTATGTGGATCAATACCGCCAGCCATTGGAAACCTCTCCAAGCTCACTCACTTGGACTTGGGCACCAACAATTTTGAAGACAAAATACCTTTTGAGATAGGCCAGTTAATGGAGCTTTAGTATCTCCATCTTTTCAACAATAGTCTAAATGGCATCATTCCTAATCAACTCAACAATCTCCAAAAGGTGTGGTACTTAGACCTTGGATTAAACTACTTTGCATGTTTTGACTCGTCCAAATTTTCAAATATGCCTTCCTTGACCCACCTCAGCTTGTTCCTCAATTAACTCCAATCTGAGTTCCCATAGTTCATAATGCATTGCAGGAACTTGATTTAACTTGACTTGTCTTTTAATTCTCTGACCGGTTTGATACCTGAATCGGTATTTACCAATCTGCATGAACTTGAATGCTTCAATCTCACTAATAATCAGTTCCAAGGACCATTGCCGTCAAGTATTTCTAAGCTTTCCAAGCTCAAAGAACTTGGCCTAAGAAATAACCATTTTGCTGGTCCAATTCCTTTAGAGATGGGTTTGATATCTGAACTTTGAATTCTTGAATTGTACAACTGTTTGTTCCATGGGAAGATTCCATCCTCTATGGGCCGACTCAGGAAGCTTGATCTTCGAACAAATTTCTTGAGTTCTTCAATTCCTTCTGAGCTAGGCCTTTGTACGAATCTTACCTATTTGGCACTAGCAGGCAATAATCTCATCGGAGTCCTGCCCTTATCATTGTCTAATCTGATGAAACTTACCAATTTGGATTTTTTAGAGAATTTACTTTCTGGTTATATTCGCCTTATTTGTTCTCCAACTGGACTGATTTGATCTCATTGCAACTCCAACATAACAAGTAGACCGGGAACATTCCAGCAGAAATTGACCTGTTGAAAAGGTCAATTATCTTTTTCTCTATAATAATTGGCTCTCTAGATCAATTCCTCCTGAAATAGGAAACTTGAAAGATTTGATAGCGTTAGACCTTTCAGGAAACTGATTCTGGGGTCCAATTCCCCTAACATTGTGGAATCTCACAAAGCTTAAAACCTTACATCTTTTCAATAACAATTTTAGCCGCACACTTCCCCTGGAGATTGGAAATATGATGTTGCTGACTACTCTTGATATCAACACTAACTAAACTGTATGGGCGGTTGCCAGAGATGATTGCTCAACTAAATAATTTAAAATCATTCTTCGTGTTCAGCATTAACTTCTCTGGCAATATATCCAATGACTTTGGGAAGTATAGTCCTAGTTTGAGCTATGTCAGCTTTTCAGACAACAGCTTCTCAGGAGAATTGCCACTTGAATTGTGTAGTGGTTTAGCTCTTGAGAATATTACAGTGGATTATAACCACTTCACAGGATCATTGCCAGAGTGCTTGAGGAATTTTGTAAAACTCAGTAGAGTTCGATTTGATGGGAACCAATTCACTAGAAACATCACAAACACCTTTGGAGTTCATCCAAATCTTGATTTCCTCACTCTTAGTGACAATCAATTTATTGGTCAACTCTCACCGGGGTGGGGAGAATGTGGAAACCTCACCAATCTACAGATGGGGAGAAACAAAATTTCTGGAAAGATCCCAATTGAGCTTACGAAGTTGAGTCAATTGCAAATTTTAAGTTTGAATTCCAACCACTTGTCCAGGAAAATTCCAATTGAACTGGGAAATCTAAGCTTGTTGTACAGGCTCAATCTTAGTAGGAATGATTTGATGGGAGAAATTCCTAGGAGTCTTGGCAATTTGAGTGAGTTTAAGGAACTTGATTTGTCTGAGAACAAATTCACTTGTTAACATACCCAGAAAGCTTGGGAATTGTGATGGATTATTGAGTTTGGACTTGAGCAACAACAACCTATCAGGTGAACTACCGCCCGAGCTTGGTGACTTGACTTCATTGTAGTACTTGTTAGACCTTAGCAACAATTCATTATCAGGAACTATACCTCAAAACCTTGTGAAGCTTTCATCATTGGAGAGTCTTAATGTTTCACATAACCAACTCTCAGGAAAAATCCCAGCATCATTCTCCAACGTAGTTAGTCTACGCTTCATTGATTTTTCTTACAATAAGCTAGCAGGTCAGATCCCAACAAGTAAAGTTTTCAAAGAGCCCACAAAAGTTTATGTTGGAAACTCAGGCTTGTGTGGAAGTACATGACTGAACCTTGTTATACAAATTCCAAAAAGTAAAAGAATTCTAATACAACTCTCTTAATCGTCATTCTGGCATGTGGCCTCTTATTTCTTGAAACCATTGTTCCCGGATTCATAAAATGTTACCAGAAAATAAAACTTGGTCATGAAGAAAACAAAAGAGTTGGAGACTCTGATGAGAAGGTCGAAGTATGATATGGAAAAGAGAAGGTAAATTCTTATTTAGTGATGTTGTAAAGGCCACAGAGGACTTCAACGAAAAATACTGCATTGTAAAAGGAGGATTTGGAAGCGTATACAAAGCAACATTGTCGATGAGTCAGATTGTTGCAGTTAAGAGACTTAACATGTTAGGCCCCAGTGACATCCTGGCAACCAATTGAAAAACTCTTGAGAATGAGATTCATATGTTGATAGAGGTTAGGCATCGGAACATCATTCAGCTTTATGGTTTCTGCTCTATTAAGGGGTGCATGTACTTGGTTTGTGAATATGTAGAGAGAGGCAGTTTGGGAAAGGTTTTGTATGGGGTGAATGAGAAAGTGGAACTGGACTGGGGTACACGGGTGAAAATTGTGCAAGGTGTGGCTCATTCAATTGCATACTTGCACCATGATTGCTTTCCACCAATTGTGCATCGAGACATAGCTGTGAATAACATATTGCTTGAGTCAGATTTCAAGCCAAGGCTTTTAGATTTTGGCATTGCAAGATTGTCGGACCCTAAAAACACAAACTGGACAACAATTGCTAGGTCTTATGGCTACATGGCTCCTAGTAAGCTAACAATCTAACTGCTACACATCTGTTTTGGTCATTTCAAGTATTTTTCTTTTTGATGAAATTTGAGGTATTTTTCTTAGAGTAACTTAACTTCCTATAGCATTATAGCAATGGTACAATTAAAAAAACAATTCTTTAGTAGTTTATGGGACGTTACAAGTATGAAGTAGCAATGCCTTACAACCCAAAGGAGTTTCCTTAAAAGGTCATAGCTTGTAATTAGGTGTTCTCTCTTGTATACTCTGAGTTATGCTTAGTTACTTGGTTTAATAAATTTCTTCTTACCTATATATATATATATAAAGATTTTCTTTAAAGAAAACAATACTTATCTTATTATGAATTGTTTTACTCATGTTGTAACCAAATGTACTTTTTTTTTTCCAGATAACCTCAAATATTAGGGTTTATTGATAAAATTCCAAAAGTTCCTTTTTGAAGCCCACAAGCTGAACTTAAATAAAGAAGAAATCCCAACCATCGCCCAAATAAGGAAAAAAATTAGAATGCATCATATGCACAATTCCGATACTAGTAACCAAAATTATGGCCAAAATATTGAAGTGTATGTAATATCGCCCCAAATCCCTAGATCTTCACCTTTTCTTGCCATATCTACTCCAATCTGCCTTTTCAAGGCCGTCTAGTGCCATCAATGTCGAATCTGTTAGTTCACTGACATCAAATCTGTATCCTCTTGCATCAACATGCTTGCAATATTTTGCAAGAGCCCACAATGGGTAGATGTTTTTGTATGTAGCATAGTGTAACATATAGTTCCTCTTGAAACATCTAGTGATTTCCTGTTTAGGAAAATCGCCATCTTCCATTTGAGAATCGATTATCAGCTTTGTTGTGCAGTGAAGGGGTGTTGGGTCTCTCTCAGCCTGTCCAGCATGAATAAAACCCATCATGGCCCATGAAGTATGTACCAAATTTGATCAGTTTCCTTCCAAAGGAACATATTCCTTGTTTGGGCATGATAGATAGCTCTCTCCCCAACTGCCATTATCTCTTTGTGCTTTGAGTAGAAAATCAATGCCTTTGTGCATAGATGGACAGTTGTTAAAAGTCTTGCCTGCCCCAGCCAATCCTCCAAGTACAAACCATGAACCATATGTAAAGCAAACTCCCCAATCTCCATACCAAGAACCATTGGGCATTTGTATGTCTTCAAGGAACCGAGCAGCATTTTTAATGGAATTATCAATCTCTTTCTTCCTATGTCCAGGTTACAACTTCGTAAACAAAACTAAAGCATGGATTGCTATGGAAGTGCACTCAACATGCACATGTTCAATAACAATGTTGACCATGAATTCTGTGGGATTAAGCAGTTCCAACCACTCTTGGGCTCCAGCTGGTTCCCAAGCAGGTAAACCACCATTTTTACTTTGCATTTAATAGAATAGAGATTTTTTTTTTAATATTATTGGAAGGAGGACGAAACCTCCGAAACTTTATTGAAAATCCCTCACTTGTGGTGAAGGAATACTGTAGTTACAATATATATAAAATATTTAAGAAACCCACAAAACCAACAAAGGAAACAATGACTCTAACCAATAATGAATGAACCAATCCACCAAAAAATTACAAATTATTGAAACCGTAAATAAGGTAAGGACCATTTGTTAATTCGCAGCAGGCCTCTTAGTCTAGCTGGGAGAAAACTTCCAACACCAAGATTAAGACAAGAATTTCGGGCGCCTTCCTTTCTAAAGAAATTTGTAACCATGTTCCGTTCTCTATAAATATGATAAATTTGACCACCAACTTTTTTTAGGAGATCAACCACATCTTCCCAAAAATCCCATAGATACCAATGAGAACATTCTCCACGTTGAAACCAAGAAACAACCATTAAAGAATAAGTTTCAACTCGCAAACCCGATAAACCCAACTCCTTACACAATCGAAGACCATCCCTTAAGGAAAAAAATTCTAAGATAATGTTCAATTGCACATTGTAATGATGAGCATATCCCACAAAAAATTCCCTTTATCATCCCTAATCACACCACCACCCTGACATACCTAGGTTTCTAAGTGAGCAACCATCAACATTTAATTTCCAGCCACCCAAAGGAGGAGGTTGCCAAGCAAAAGCTCTCACCTTCGGCATTCGGCTAGGAATGATAGGCCAACTAATACTTTTTAACAAATCTTGATCAAAACTGAAACATGGAGACAACTTTATTTGTTTTGAAAAAAAAAATTTGGATCTGAAACACAATCACAAAAGTAATTTGCTTCAAAGAGGCAACACCACCTTCCATTCTAGCCTTACAATGAGAAATCCACAATGCCCAAATAATCAATATCGGCAAAATACCACGCAAAATACCCAGCTGAGAGCCCACCAAAGAGATATACGAATAGAGAAACTCTGTCCCCTCTATACAGCACTTGAAGCCTTTTGGAAAAAAATTCCCAAACTTTCTCAACTTGCCCACCATTATCGAAAATATGTTCATAAGACACAAGCAATATTTTCACTACAACAATGGCACTTGGAAGTAAGGTGAACTCCAACTTTTTGGATTTTTGAATCCAATGGAAGTGCATGATTCCAGAATTTCGATAAACCTTTCCACCAAGTCCATTTTTCCCAACCAGGTGTATCTGAATGCATCCTTAACTTATTCCATGCCCCATTGATAGAGAACTTCCTATCAGCACTGAGAGACCAAATGAAAAGACCCTGGCCTTGCAGAATTCTAACATCCAAATTAACAATAAAATCACAAATATCATCACCCATAGTCTCTTTAAGACGTGAAATATCCCAGCCCATAGGTGAAAGAAGCTCATGTACTTAAAGTAATGGAAAGCCTATAACAGGGATTGTTGTGCCAAAACACCCATAGGGAGCCATGGTTCAAATCGAAAATTTACCTCCCCTTTTCAAGTTTTCCAAACACCATTTTTGAGCACTAAGGGAACTCGAGTTAACAAACTCTTCTAGAATCTTGATCCCTTTGGTGCTTGAGCCGCTTCAGAAAGACTAACCTTCCTCAAATACCGAATTTTAAAGAAAGAGGCCCAAAGAGAATCACTAGTAATGATTTTTCATGCAAATTTCACTAGCAATGAATCATTAACATCCTCCAAATAATGCACTCCTAGCCCTCCTTCCTTTACTGGACGACAAACCTATCTCCACAAGACCCGTACTCTTTTTTTTCTTCCATCACTTGAGCAATCAATGGAGCATTCAGCACAAAAAACACATGAATCAGAATACTATTAAAAACATGTTTCAATAAAATTAAACGTCCCACCGCCGAAAGAAGGTTATATTTCCATCCTGACAACTTCTTTTTTATTTTGTCAATAATTGGATTCAACATTGTGGAAGTGAGTCTACTTGTATGTAAAGGCACGCCTAGATACGAACAAGGAAATTTCCCTTCCCTAAAACCTGTGGCCTGTAAGAGCTCCATTTTCCGAGAATAACTAATTTTATTAGAGCAAAAAATCATTGACTTTTCAATACTAATTTTCTGCCCAGAAATATATTCATACAGCCGTAGAGTTTTCAGCAATCCTTTCATAGATCTCCTATCTCCCTTTGAAAAAATCAACAAATCATCAGCTTACAAAAGATGAAAAATTTAGGACAAGACGAAAATAAATAAAACGAGTTTATTTTCCCAATATGAAATTGGTAATCCAAAAGCTTTGAAAGAATATCTTTCGAAAGAATGAATAAATATGAAGAAAGTGGATCGCCTTGCCGCAACCCACGAGAAGCCTTGAAAAAACCTTTAGGCTTCCCATTTAACACCACTACAAAATAAGGTGATGAAATACAATGTAGGACAAGACCAAACCAGTGATTAGAAAAGCCAAACTTATGCAGCACCCGAAGTAGATAACTCCAATTCACCCGATCATACGCCTTCTCCATGTCAATTTTACAAATGACATTACCACCCCGGACTTTAGTATTAAGCCCCGACACCAACTCTTGCGCAAAAGATATATTTTCGAAAATGCTACGATTTCTTAAAAAAGCTGACTGAGTAGGAGAAATCAACTTTCCTAGTATGGGAGTCATCCGCTGTACCATAATTTTGGTAAAAATCTTATAAACGACACAACATAAACTGATCAGCTGAAACTTAGAAAAGCTATTCGGTTTCTCAACTTTTGGAATAAGAGCCAAGTTGGTCGCACCATAAAAAGTTGGTAAATGATTACCTTTGAAGAACTCCACCGTCGCCTTCCAAACATCCATCCTAACAATATCCCAAGCCGCTCGAAAGAAACACGCCATAAACCCATCCGGACTTGGACAACTATCCTCAGGAATGGAGTCAAGAGCCTCTTTCCCCTCCATTAGAATAGGAAGTTTACATAAAGCATGATTCTCAGCCTCCGACACTAAATGTGGAATGATAGAGTCTCAACATCTCGCACCATTGGCTCAGCAGCCAAAAGATTTTGAAAATTAGAACTGGCACCATCATGAATTTCCTCTGGAGTTGTAAAGGAAGTACCATCCTGCATGGTCAAATTAGATAAAATATGATCCTCTTTTTTTACATAACACTCATATGAAAAAATCGAGTGTTAACGTCTCCCTCTTCCAACCATCAAATACGCGACTTTTGCTTCCACATCGTTTCCTCTCTATCCAGCCACAACTTATGCTTCAATTTCAGATTAAGCAACTGATCTTCCCCCTCCATAGAATAATTTTCCGCAACTTCAATCTCTAATTTCATCAACTGATCTTCCACCAGTTGTAGTTCCTCTTCCACTCTCTCAAATGTGGACACATTCCACATCCTCAAGGCTGATTTTAGATTTTTCAACTTCCTAGCCACTCTAGTCAAGGCATCACCTTCCACATCCCCATCCTAAACACTTTGAATCAGCGGTAAAAATTCCGCATGAGACACCCACACTCTTTAGAACCGAAACTGACGCGGCCCAAAGAGTCTATTCTCTTCCACCAACTTCGTTAACATATGACTATAATCCGAAGAAGTGCGTAGTAAATAACACAATTTTTCATGTTGAAATCTTTGCAAAAAAACTATATTTACAAGAATCCGATCCAGCCGTGCCCAAATACGACGTCGACCTTGTCGACTATTGCACCAAGAAAATCTTGAACCCTCAAAGGGTAATTCTAGCAATTCGCAATCATCAATAAATCTATTGAAATCTTGCTTTGGACCATTGGCTTGATGTATGCCCCCAATCTTTTCACTATCCAACAAATAATGTTGAAATCCCCCGCCAAGAACCATGGTCTCCCCTCACTATCCAGACTCCCAATATCCTTCCACAAATCCCTACGCTGTCTACATAAGCAACTCACACAAGCAAAAGTGATAAGCACTTTTTCTAAACTCATCAACAACCAACTTGCTAACATTTGATCAGTGACCGTAATCGAATTAAACTGGAAATCATCATCCCAAAATAGCCAAATCTTACCACCCTCTTGCGTATTAGAAGAAAAATTATAAAACTTTAGTCGTGTAGCCCAACGTTGTATGTTTCTCTTATTAGAAAAAGGTTCTAATATTGCAACAATTAGTAGCCTAAACTTCTTCATTAACCGGGTTAAACGATTCTCATATGTGTGCACACCCTGAATATTCCATGTAAGGATATTAAACATGATCATGATTTTTTTTTTATCTCGTGGTGACACCCCTCACCATCCTAGACTTCCCTCTTTCTAAATTCAATAAATGTTGAATAGGCACTCCCATTTCTAGATCCGACTCATAATCTTTACAAAACTTGTCACCATTTCCATAAGGCAAATCATAATCTGAGCCAACACAACCTATATTTTCAGGTTCCACTTTGTTATCACTCCTCATTTCCTCAATAACAAGTTGGGCAACACGCTCTAGTTCGTACTCCAAAATCTCATCTACCAATTTCAAAGAGGTACGAGGCGATCTTAAATCTTTAGCTAACAATTGGTAAGCATCCCGTGGTGAACCATTCTCTTCCTGAAATTTCCTCTATATTTTCATCCGATAGATCGTGTATGGAACTAACCAGATCATCCCCCTTCTGCAAAAATTCATCCCTAGTCATCACAAACCCCTCCTTAGCACCATACAAAATTTCCTTCGAGTTCACAACTTGTTGTCGAGACTGTATCCTTTGGAGTATTTCATCTCGCCAAGACTTTTTACGCTTCTCAGCCACCTTACTATTATGATCAATCTGACGCCAAACTTTTCTAACCTCATTTTGTTTCAACAACATTACTTCTCCTACTTCTTGTGTAAACATTCTACCAGATTTACAAATTGAATCCGAATGGCCTTGAACATGACATCTATGACAAAAGGCAGGCAAGGTGTCGAAAATTACCTCATGAAATCGACTACCCATCTCGCTAGGCATCCCAATCCAGAAACCTTTAATCATCTGCTAAGAAATATCCATTTCGACACAACATCTGGCTCCTTCAGGGGGTGAAACACAAGTAGTAGCATTATCTCTTTTCAGAAATCTCCCAAATCCTCCAGTGAGAATATTCAACGTAAAAGTGTGATAAAAATTAGGGGGCAGACTCGGTAGAAATAACCACACCGGAGCCATCACAGGTTCTCTATCCTCCTCAAAATTCAGCGACCAACGGAAGATACGATAAGGCACACCCTCAATATCAAAAAACTCCCTTGCCATGGCAGTGCAGAAATCCTCCTTCGTGGTCATATGAACCATAACACTCGTCAGTTTTCGCATAGCCCCCACAACCGGTTGAACCTTCAATCCCCATCGTTGCTTGATGAATCTACGAATCTGATCCAGTGGTGGCCACTTGGGAAGAAATTTCAATACTACCGTGAATCAAAAAGGAGAAGCCGAACGATCGATTTCTTCCTTCGTGAAGGAAAAATACATTTCCCCCTCCTTAAAACTAGGTTTTCTCATAGGCATCTCAACCCCAGGAAGAGGAATTAGAGGCTCTACGACAATATTAAAGAACAATCGATGACCTGCCAGCACTTGAGGGCCCAGCGAGGCCTCCGAAGAGGCCATACAGCTACCCTTTGTAGATAGAAAGCGAAACAAAGTAGAGAGCAAAAAAAAAAAAGACTAGGGCCACGTCAGCAGTCTTGGCCACGTTAGAGTAAAAGGTAACCAAATGTACTTGCTTTCTCATATGTTATCTTTGATTTGTTTGATAAGTGTTTTGGAAATAGTGTTTCATTAACACGCTTTTTATATTGTTTTATGAAAATGTAGAGCTTGCACTCACAATGCAGGTAATTGAAAAACGTGATGTTTATAGCTTTGGAGTGGTGACACTAAACTTTATGATGGGAAGGCACCCAAGGGAGGTCCTAACTTCCTTGTCATCATCCCAATCGACAATGGCAAAATTAGTCATAGATAATAAAGAGTTTCTTCTAAAGATTGTGCTAGACCAAGGTCTCCCACCACCCACAGGCCAAATAGTAGAGGCAGTGGCTTTTGTAGTAACCGTGGCATTATGAATGGTAAATTACAATCTAGAGTCATGACCCCCCATGCATTTTGTGGCACAAAAATTGTCATCATTACCAAGTTCACCAACCTCAAAGAAATAAAGTAGAGGGATTAGAGGGTGAGTTGGGATTTGAGTTTGTTGAGCTATATGCCCCACATATAATAAGATCTCTTTTCCTTTCTATTTTAAGCCCGAGGTTGAGCTGTAGTGGTAAGAACTCTGGATCCCTAATGTTAAGGTCTTGAGGACTCCACCATACTATGTATTAGGATAATACCTTATCCAAAAGGTTTGAGTCAAAGTATTTAATTTTTTTTTATAAGTAAGAGATAAATATTATTGATATGAATGAAATAGGTATAGCCTGTGTACACATGAAGTATATAGAAGAACACCTAAATACATTCGAAGAGCAAAATATTAAAGGCAAGAAATCATGAACATTGTCCCCAAAGAAGTAAAGTGTGGAGAAAAAAATTATTTAGCTCTACCATTGTGCATTCCTTATCTTCAAAGCAACGCGCATTCCTTTTCGACCAAATACACCACATGATACACAATGGAATCATCTTTCACAGTGCTGCCACTTGATAACAATCTTGCATCTTCCTCCAACAACCCAACAAATCCACCAACCTCAAAAGCATAACCCAAGCAACATCAACCCTTTGAAAGATCTCATCCCACAACACCCTTGTTACCTCACAATGCAGTAAGAGGTGATCCACAGATTCTCTATTCTTTTTACACCTATAACGCCAATCCATCACTACACATTCTCTCTTCCTCAGATTTTTTGTGGTCAAGATGTTCACAAGAGTGACATTCCATACAAAAAATGCTACTTTAGAAGGCACGCGAGACCTCTAAATATTCTTCCAAGGGAATGGAGTATGATCTTGTGTTGATAAAATTTTATAGTACGCCTTAACTATACATTTCTTGTGATTATTAGACCTCAACTTCAATCTATCATGTTGTGCCATAAGAGTCCCTATGGAGTATAGTAGGCTGAAAAAATCTGACACAATAGATAATTCCCAATCGTGAAAATTTCTATTAAAAAGAATATTCCACTGATGAGAACCATGAGAAAATAGCTGCATATCTACCACTGAAACCTCCCTATTAGCTGAAATACGATAGAGAGTCAGAAAAGCCATTTCCATTGCATGATGTCCACACCACAAGCATTGGAAAAGTCTGTGTATAATCATGAGAAAAGTCCCGCATATCCGCCACTGAGTCTATGTATTAGTGTCTAAGTTATATTATGTTATAACCATTCACCAACCACATTGCATTATCTTTCAAGGCAGAACATTCTGTTTCTTTTTTCTCACTCCGTGTATAATCAATGCATTTTTTTCTATAAGTAAATGATTGTATTAATAAAAATAGACATAACCCAAGTTCCAGGAAGAAGACATGCCCAATACCCTAATGTGAAATCCTCACTTATTGTATAGGTTGAATTATTGTTACATAATGTTTCATGTACTGAATCTAAGTTTTACCATATGCACTTTGCCTGCCATAACCAGATCTAAATGTGACTAGAGTTCAAACATTTATTTTATAGGTAAGAATAAATTTTTATTGATAATCCCTTAGGGTTGGCTTGGGTAGTAAAATATTTGGTATTGGTGGTATACTCTCTTCAAATCTAAGGTTCGAATCCTCTAGGATGCAAACAATTTCTAGGAGCAATCAGGTTAGGAGAATTTGTCTTTGAATTATCCAAGGTACACTTGCAGGAAACTTCTTGTTGAGGGTATGTGTATCTCCGAAATTAGTCGGGACTTTGTTCTCGGACACCTAATGCCAATAAAAATCAGTTAAGTTTTATTGATCGGAAAGAGACATTTCTCAAGTATACAAGAAGTATACACAGATTACACCTAGCATTGTCTAGGAACTATAAATGGGTACAGGCAAATTATAAAGTAGTCCCATGAGAACCACAAAGTTCAAACTCTTCTCCTGCCATAACCAGCCAAATTTGAAAATTTACTGTTTGTTACAATATATATTTTTTTGAGCTTGTCTTCACCGACTTTTTTTTAACCATGTTTAGGTTGCTCTAAACAAAAATCTCATTACAAAATATGCGGTGGTAGAAAATAGGATAAAATGTAGGTAAAAGATCAACTGTAAAATTCCTTTGTTAGGAAGCATGTGAAATGGAAGGGGGTAAGGCTCAAAAGGGGAAAAATATAGAATCCTCCTAAATGCAAAACAGAATGCAGATAGAATGGATGGTTTTGAAAGTTAACAGATAGTGTTAATTAAGGTAATAAAAAACACACAAAAAAGGTACAATACATATAAAGAAAGAGATACTAACGTTTGTTTGAACGCGCAAGTGTCCCCGGTTTCATCTTGCTAGTGTTGCCACATCTACATATGCGATATATCTAGAAGAAACGTAAGTGATTGCTACAGTCCCAAATAATCATAACCGATCATACGATCTGCTAGAGACGTCCCATCCATCAAGCCAGAGAAACTTTGCGCTGGGATGTCTTCCCAAAGCTCTTTTTTTTTTTTTTTTCCCGGACGCTGTCAGCTTCTATGTGTGTAACTGTTTGCATTGCTTCCATAATCTGCTTAGATAGCTTTAAACCTCCAACTGAGATAAGAGATATATCAAGGATGCTACTGTATACAACGAGGATGGCCAGGCTGCTACAATGAAATTTGGACCAGCCTAGAGGCATGGCAGGTTGAATGTTGTCTAGGTTCAGAAGAAAAAGTATTTTGTGTAACCATCAATAATGGGCGTAAAATTACAATTTGTGACCTTAGGCATCTGTCCACAACAGTCACTTAATATACAGCACAATTAAGTCATTAACACAAAAAATAGCATACTTGTACAAAAGTTTGGGCTACCATATTCTGCATGAAGATCTGGAAAATACGTTTTGCATAATCTTGGCTTGTTAACTTCTTGACAAACATATTCAAGTCTTAGAGAAAGATTTCACATTTGTTAGCCCATCATTACCCAATTATCCCAGAAATCATATACCATTGAAGTAAAAAAGAATAAAATAGCTTTTAGTTAGCAAATTCAAGCAGAAGTGGGTACATTGTGAGTGTCACACATATAGCCATGATTCAAGAAGATTGGGAGACTCGTGTAGCTTCTTCTTGGTGCACTTGAACAAGACATTATACACGAGATCGAATCGAATCAAAGTAGTAAGCATACATAAGTGGCGGGAACTACCCAAGTGATATCTTTCAAGGAAAAATCTAAATGAAGTCCATCTTGTGCACCTTGCGTACACCTTATGATCTGCCCCCGCTTATCAAAAACGGGGCATTTTGATCATTTCTATTTTTTGCCTTCTATAACCTCCCCGCTGAAGACCCCCTTCCCCAACCCTAACTTGCCCTTCACGTCCCCGGTGATTCTTTTAGGGACCTCGGTCAAGTCCCTAAACACTAGGTTCACCAAGGCTAGGATCTCCTTGAGATGACCGATTGCCAGTTCCTCTCTTGCTTGATTCTCGAACAATTGTGGTAATGTGGCCACTTTGGTAGGGTGAGGTTAAGTGTTTAGGCTAGGTTGAGTGTATGGAATGTTGGGAAAATTGACTAAGTGTTTGGGTGGCTAGGGTTGGATGTGGTGTATGGCAATAGTGGCAACTAGGGTTGGCACCACTTTGGGGTTTAGGTTTAGGGTTTGGAGATGGAAGATGAATTCGGGTTTAGGTGTGGTCGGCTAGGGCTTGGCCGAATAGGGTAGACGAGTGTTTTTAGGAAAGTTTCCTAAAAACTTGAGATTTGATTTGGAAGGTGGTATGGCCGGCCAAGTGGGTTGATATGGTCAACTAGAGTTTCCAAAAGATGGAAACACTAGTATGGTAAGTAAGAGGGGCGGCTAGGGCAATTCAAATAAGGCAAGTGTGTTGGCTAAATTTGAATGGTGATGGATAAGGTAAGTGTGTTTCGGCTAGGGCTAGGTGGATGGAGGGAACAACTTATAGGAAGTTGACAAACACTAGGGTTCGCCGAAACAATGGTTTGGATGGATTGAATGGACAATTGAATGATGAACACCAAGAACAAAATGATGAACACTCAAGGACAAAGCAAAATACTTATGCACTTGAATGAACAAGATAAAGTAATTCAACAAATGATTCACGAATTGCACAAGTGTTGAATAAACCTCATATATTGATGAAATAACAAGAAAAAGATAAAACAACTTGGATTCACGAATTGCACAAAGTTGCAAGAACAAGATAAATGAATCACTCCAATTCAATGAATTGCATGGAGTGATCCTCTATTTGGGATTCATGAATTGCACCCAAAAAGCCCAAGTGCTAAGTACCGAATATGATCTCTCAACAATAGTCCTCACTCTAGTGATTTTGTCAAAATATTCTCAAGCAAATGAAAGTAGTCCTATTTATAAGCAAAACAATTTGGAAACCCACAATAGGTCTCTTTGAAATAAAAGAAATAAAATAAATCAAGATAGTGACATAGACCACATGGCCGTGGCATGCATAAGCCAATGGTCCGGCTAAGGTGGTGCATGGTGGTCCTCAGTCTGGTCCATGGCTAAGTAGCACAACATGGCTAGTTGTGGTGCATGGCATGGTGCCATGCAAAGGCCAGCTGGTGGGCATGGCATGGTGCCATGTTCGGCCTGCTGATGGTTAGCCATGTGTGCCTACTGCAAGGCATGGGCTGGAGCCATGCGCTGGATGGCATGCTTGGTGTGCATGCCACTGACCTGCTCGGCAAGGCACGGGCTGGAGCCGTGCGCTGGATGGCATGCTTGGTGGGCATGCCACTGGCCTGCTCTGCATGGCACGGGCTAGAGCCGTGCACTGGATGGCATGCTTGGAAGGCATGCCACTAACCTCGCTGGTGTGGGGCATGGGGCCGGTGGCCAAGTGCATGCGCCTGGTGGGCGTGCTCATGGCCCTAATGTTGTGCGTGCACATGGCCCGGCTGCTGTGCGTGCGCATGTCTTGGCTAGGCGTGCACATGGGCGTGCGCAGGGCCCTACGGCCAAGATAGATGCGCATGGGCGTGCACATGCCTAGCTGTGCGTTGTGCTGCGCACGACCACTAACCTCGCCTGGCCCATGGTCTGGCCTGCGCATGGCTTGCATGATGGGATGTGGCCTATCCGTGGGCATGCTGGACACCCCATGCTTGACAAGGCCCAGGCCAAGGCATGTCCAAGGCCTGTCTGAGGGGCATGTCCCCATCATGGCTAAGGCATGGGTGGCTTGCTTAGAGGCCACTTTACGTGGGGGTCTAACAGATTCGCTGAAAACCCCCTCAAGAGATAAACCATTGCTATGGCAGCAAAGATGAGATGCATTATCTATCAAACAAACAATTTCCACCTAAAAAATGTTAGAGATCATATCGACAATCTGATTAGCTAGAGAGAGAACTATCTTAAGTTCCGGTTTTGTCAGAACCCCAAATTATAAAGAGCGAAAAATCTAAATGCTGCTGGTTCATCCATTTAAAATAATTTTCAATTTTTTCATATTCTTTGAGAAATATATTCATTCATCCTTATTGTCATGAGTTCATCAAAAACCATGAAAAATAGGGGAAAAGACCTTATTCTTAACAATAATCGTATATGTACAAGAACCAAGTTACAATAAAATGTTATCTGAGATACGTGAAATCAACGATATTTCTATCTAAGAAACGTGAGTGCGAAAGTTTTTTCACTTTGAGTGCTGGTGGCGGGAGAGACCTATGGAGACGTGCAGGTGGTGGGTGCGTGCGGAGACATGCTAGTGCGGAGATGAAAGCTTTTCCATGATCAGTCCCAGACGTTCTCCCTCAACTGCGGATTGCTTGTATTTTTCTTTTAGTTTATAAAAATGCACTGCCATGTCAGCAGGAGTGCGTAGGGTGTGCACCAAATTGACCATTCGTGGAAGAAGAAAAAAGCTATATGCAGTCAAACCGGGCAAACGGCGTGTATGTGGCTCCTTCAAAATTTTTTTTTTTCATTTCATTCCCTCCCTCACTGTGTTTCTTCTCTCTCGATCCTTCCACGAAGCTGCACTAGAGCTTCCTGAGCGGTGCCAACCAAGTAGACGTTGCAGACACCTTGAAACTCGGCGACAGAATCACAAGAAAGAACCAGTACGTTTCTCGAGAGCTCCTCTGGAAGTATCTTCCTCTGCTCCGGGAATGCGTTGTAGTGGTGTTTGTAGACTTTGTAGCCATGGTAGTTGAAGTGTTAGAAGGAAAGAAGGATTTATGAAAAGCTTCACTGATTCTCATTGAATGAATTGGGTGTATTTATACACGAAAGTGAGGAATAAAAAATAGAATAATTTTACAATAACTTGAGACAAATTCCTAATGTTTTCTTCTGCTATTATCTTCTAGAAGATGCTCTGCTGTTGGTTGTGATGACACTGGTGAGTGGCCTTGCTGCTCTGTTTTGATTCTACTATGCATCCCACCTTCCAGGTGTTTGTATAAAGGTGAAATTGGGTCTGTTATTCTGATACGAAGGAGTTTCGAAGTAGGATTCTGGACTATCTTTGAGAAGGAAAATTTGTGATTAGCAGTAAAGTTTTCTAAACATGATGGAATTTACTTGTGGAGTCTGAAGAACTACTTACCTGCAGAGGAAAGAGAATCACAGGATAAGAACTGTAAGAGCCATGGAAAGGGAGAGTGCCATGGGAAGAAAAAAGAGAGAGAGAGAAAGAGATAGGTCTTATTTTTCCTTTTTTCCTTTTTCCTTTTTACTCTTTGTTTTATTTTTTTATTTCACATGAAGATCGAATACACTGTCGTTTGTCTACCGCTTGCACACCCTGCTTTTATCTAGCAAACCTGGTAAGCGGTATCTAGCAAACCTGGTAGAAGAATTGATCTTTCAAACAGGCACTTGTCAGAAAAAAGAAGAAGAAGAAAAAGAATATATCTTACAAACAGGCCGAGGCTAAACTTCAGTAATTCATGGATTCTAAAGCCTCTAAGTCTGGCAAGAACAACACGGTCTAATACCCACTTGCCAATTGAGATAGTCCTATCAACTCAAGCAATAGCATGAAACTCAAAGTAGAATTAACTATCAGCAAGAACCATTACTCAAATTTGGGCAAAATTATTCAACTTCATTCCTCGATCTTTCCCTTCAATGCCGATGGGGTTATGTCTGATCCTGGATTTAGTGCAAACCCATTTAATCCCGGGAATTGAACAATTCGAATATATCATAACTCTTATTGCAAACCACCTCCTTAGTCTCCTTCGTATCCCACAACATTGGCACCGTGGAACTCCCATCTATAAAAGTCTCACAGATTTTTGCACGCATTCCCATTGTCCGAACTTGAGCTAAGGACATCCCTATCCACGGTAGGGGTTTCCCTGAATTCCCACTAGCCGTCGAGGACCGGGAGGGTATGGAGATGGACACGACATCATCGAGGCCATCGTAGAGGTGAAGGGTGGTGGGGTTCTGACTGGAAATTTTGGTTTTTGAGCGGAGTTAGGATCTTAAGGGGGGGTTCGGGTGTAACAATCGAGGAGACCAAGCTGGAAAATCATAAGTCGCCAAGCGAAAAGGACGGTGGAGATGAGGAGGCCCAAAGAAGGGAAAGGAAGGGAAGGGCTTGGTGGCGGGTGGGATTTGGTTGAGAGACGCTTCTGGTGGTAGGTACGTGTGCCTAATGCTATTGATCTTGCTTTCTATACAATAAAATCAATTGATAAAGGGGAGAGTTGGTTTTGTTTTCTTACAATGGATGAAAATATCCTTTGTGATCTAGATTCAGCTTATTCGATTGGGTAATCATGCACTTACATTTTATTATCAATTCTGCTACAGATACTTAGAGTTGGATACCTTTTAGGGAATCGACAGACGTCAGCCAATATTATTTAAAAAAAAAAAAAAAGCAAAATCAATTTTAGAAGCAAATCAAACCCATCCCAGTCAACGCCAAAATCAGTCTCAGAAATCAAACTCATCCCAAAAGAAAAACAGCTAGAGTCGTCAAATGCCTGGCTGAAAAGTTGAAAAAAAATCAAAACAAAATAGGAGAATCTGTGTTGGTGGTCGATTTCTGAAAGAGAGAGTGTTGTCGTGGGTATGAGCATTCTTTTTTCCTTTGTTTTATGCAGTTTTTGTTTCCATCTTCCTATAAGATTTGACTTCTTGTAATGAAATGTTATTCCTTTTTGTAAGTAAAATGGAAGGAATTCAAGCCTTTGGCCACCACTTGTGCATAGGAAAATAAAAGAACAGAGAGAGGGAGAGAGATTAAATTCTTGTGCATTGTAATGGAAAGTATGGTTTTTTTGTTTTGATCATGAACATTTTTTCACGAAATCGGTTTTGCAATGAACAACTTGGCTTTGCAGTTCCTATAGAATTAGTTTCACTTTGTCTTGGTTGTGTCTCTCACTTACTTGCACAATGTTGTAGCTATACTGATTTATTTTGTAGTTCTTCTGACCATGAATTTTTCCTTCATTTAAAAGTTGTTCTCTATATACTTCTCTGGATTTTTTTTTTAAAGTAAAAAGGGTTAAAAGTTTAAATAAGTGTTTAAAAAAACATTGGTTACATTACACTAGAATCCATTAAAGTGATAAAACTGATTATGTGGCAAATTAACAAAACTCAAAATCATTCAAATAGAGTCTAGTGTCACCATGGTCTGCACAAGATCAACGAAAACAAAAGAAATTACCAATGAAAGATAGCTCAAAATTAACCAAAATCAAGCATAGAATACATACCAAGTAAAGTAAAGAAATATTCCATATACTGAAGCTTTATCCCTCTGCTTGGATCTCCACTAACAAAGTAAAGAAAGAAGGATATTATAGGCTTCAATCTAGAATATGCTTCCAGTAGTACCATTTCCATCATCAGAAACATAAGTGGTGGCTCCTATTTTTCTGAATGAATTATAAATATTTAATTAGAACGAATAGTTCTTGCAGGTGTAATTATTTTTTTTCAATCATCTCCTCTCAATATGGGAAAAGGGAAAAAACACACATCTCTGCTAACATCATTTACCTTAAATCCTCAAACCGCGGTATGTTATATTTTTTAAAAATTTGTAAGACTGTGTTGTGTTGATATTTATTTCCAAAATACATGAATAACTTGTGTAATAACATGTTATGACATACCATCAACTTGTCCAAACTTCACAAATTACATGCAAGGTTATTATGGACCACTTCCTATGTGATCATTGACTTTTCTGTCATATCCAGATGGTTACTAATATCCAATCAACATTCAAGTGGTGATGCAACTGTATTCTTGTAATTTTTTTAATAAGTTGGTTTTTTTGTTTAATGTTTAATTTCATAGACTTTTTTTTTGTAGAATGCTGGTTGTCTGACTCCTCTCATGACTAGGGGTGAGTTCGGTCCCCAGGGGGTTTTGAGGACCTGACCGGACCTATTCGGTCCAGGGTTGAAAAACCCTGGACCGGACCGAATACTACATAGGACCGAACCAAAAAAAGGCTAGTCCCTTTTGGTTCGGTCTGGTCTAGTCGGTCCACTCGGTCTGGACCATGCCCAAAATGGGGCACTCAGTCCAATCAAAATCTGGTTTTGTTTTTCAATTTCAATTATTTTTGGCCCACTTCACATTTTATACATTTTTAAGCTAAAAAAATACTAAAAAAAACTTGCTCTTAAAAAAAGATGATAAAAGAAAAATAATTTAATATAAAAAAGAAGTAGAAAAAAAAAAGATAATGCAGTTTACAAGAGTAGATTCTAAGAGTCCAAATAAAAGAAAAAATAAGGTACAAAACCAAAAAAAAAAAAATAACACAAAAGTTATTACAAATTACAAATTATAAATTACAATCCAAAACACACTCTAAGATACTGCAGTGTCCACATGTAGACACTAATATTAAATATGATGAGTTAACAACTTAATATAACTAACAACTAAGAAGAATACAATTATAGGATGATCCAAACAAACTCAAAATGCCAAAAGCCAAGTCCTTTAGCAACCTATCTGCAAAAACCAAGTCAAGTCAGATTTAGTGAGTAAAAGCAAAAGAAATCTATAAGCTGTATAAATAATGATGATTCAATACATACGATTAGAGTTTTAAAACCGGGGACAAAGGTAATCATAATGTATTAGAAAACCAACAATATCAGAAACCATAATCAACAATCTTTTCACCTTTTTAGTTTTTAATTAGCATTTGGGTGTAGGGCTGGTAGGTATTGAATTTGACGCCTCCACAGAATCAACAAAGTCCCCAACAAGTTTTATCCATAAATTTAAAACAAAACAAATTAAATAAAGTTACATAACATAGAAGATAAAACAAAATAAACCATAAAAAATATCAAAAGTAAATTTATTACATATCCATATCCAGCTGCTTCTCAAATTCCTCCACTTCATCTCTCAAATTCCTCTACTTCATCTATTAAAGTCCTAAACCTTATTGGAGTAAAAGAAGAACGAATCTAATTTTGTGCACATATGAGACCTTCAACCATCATCCGATTTAAATTACTTAAGAAATGGTCAAGTACATGACCCACAGTGCTAAATGTAGATTCAGAGGCCACAGTAGATACCGGTATTGCAAGTATATCACGTGCAACCTTTGAAAGTACACGATATCTAACTAAATTCACATTCCACCAATTTAAAAGGTCAAAACTATTATCTTGATCATCACATCTTTCAGCTAGATATCTATCAACCTCTTACTTGTTTTCCAAACAATCTTCTGACTATAACTGTTACTTAAATTGGGCCATGAACTGTGACTTTCTAGACGCTAACTTACCAACTGAAGGACTTACATCTTCATGTGGGAACTTGCGCATTGAGGAGAACTCCATTCTTCATTTTCCATATATGCCTCATACATGCGGATAAATGCATTTTTCATCTTTCAACTCAAATAAATGGTTTTTGTATGATCATGTGCATACATTTTTTCTAACCCAAAGTCAAGATATCGCATCTTGTACCGAGTACAAGAAGAATTTCAACTTACAACAACATATTTTGATTATCCAAGTTCTCCCGAAACTTTTCAAACTTTCTCTTCATATTTGTGGCCATTAATCCCACCACGGGGCTTCCTTCTTCATACTCCATGTTAATGACATCTTTAATAGTAACCAACTCCAGAAAAAAAAAAAAAACATTGCAAGTTACATATTCATCCCCGAGAAGCGTAAAGTTGCATAATGAAATAATTGAAAAAACCTCACATATAACTTTACATTCTCCCAATTGGATGCATTGAAAGGCCCTAACTTCCTTGACTTTCTCCTATTCATCACATCATCTTCATCATCGTCATCTCCAACACTACCAAGGAAGCCCGAATCTTCTTCCTCCAACCGATCAAAAGTTTTTCTAAATTTTGAAACCCTCTCCAATATAAGATAGGTGGAGTTCTGGTCAGTACATCTAGGCAAACATGGCTTTTGGATTGAATCTCTTCCAATCTCACATATTTTTTAAATGTACTCCACCTTTGAGGAGAGGATTTAATATACTTCACAACACCTCTCACATTCGCAATAAATTCTCATATTCTTTCAATCCCTCACGGACGATTAAGTTCAAAATGTGGGCACAACATCCAACATACAAGAATTTATGTTCCAAGACCAAGTCCCGCCTATATATATATATATATATTCAAATAAGAAACAGTCTTATTATTAGAACTTGCATTATCAAGAGTGAGTGCAAGTAATTTCAGTCACCCCCAATCATGCAAACACATCTCTATACCCTTACCAAGTGTATCACCCTTGTAATTTTCAACCAAAGTAAAGGAAAGAATTATCTTGTGTATCTTCTAGTCATCATCAATAAAGTGTGTTGTGAGACACATATAGTTGAGGTTTTGCATGGATGTCCATGTATTTGTGGTGATAGAAATTAGTTGCCCTTGAAGAGCATTTATCAAGTTATTTTTGTTCCTCATAAATATATTAAAGCAATTTTTGGCAACTGTCCTACGGGATGGAATCTCTACCCATTTAGGGCAAACCACAAGCATAAACTTCTTGAAACTCTCCCCTTCAACAAACCTAAATGGTAACTTATCAAAAATAATCGTCTCTGCTAAGATTTGTTGGCAAGTCTCAACACTAAATGCAATGGGCACAAGTCCCCCACTACCAATTCCTCCCGCCACCTTCCAACCTAGAGTTGTCTGAGACTTATCCGTTTTCTTAAATGAATATTTCTTACATTGCTTCTCAATGTGATACTTCATGGACTTCGTACCATTGGTTTTCATATCACATGCATACGAAACACCACAATAATTACATGCAACCCTAGGTTTGGGATCACATTTTGGTATTCTTGTAAAGTGATTACAAACTATTGACCTAACTTTACCACTTTGTGACCCACCAACCGGCGATTTATTACTTGCATTGGATGGGGGTGGGGGTGAATGCATATCTTGACTTTGTGTTGATTTTTGCACATCATTTGTAGAAGACTCCATCTAGAAAAATAAATGGTGTTGTTTGGGTTAAAATAACCCTAAACGGTGTCGTTTCAACAAACTGTAATTAAAAAATGTAACTGGGTTATGTGAAGGGCATTGTTTCACGCAACCCAGTTTTAAATTTGCTTCCCACAAGACCTAAACGGTGCCTTTTAGGTCCAATTTCACACTAAACAACACCATTTTCTGTAATGACTAATATGTGATTTTCAATTCTTTTATATTTTTGGCACATAAATTAATAAAAAATTATTTAAATTAGTCAAATTAGAATTAAGTAAACTATTTAATGTGGATACTAACAGTGATATTTATACTATATAATAATATATGATCATAGACTAATAGTGATATAGTCATTAGTCATAGTGATATTAATGCTATATATAAAGTTATAGTTATAGACTTATAGTGATTTAGTTATTATAATTAGTATAACTATATAATAGTATTAGTATTAGACTATTAGTATAGCTATATCTTAGTAATATTAGTTATGGCGAATCAGTGATTTAGTATAATTATATTCTACATTACTATATTAGAAGACTAGAGTATTAGTATTAGTATAACTAATATGGTTACACTAAACGAGAGTACTCCACAAAAATCAGTCCTAAACGGCGCCTTTTAGTATAACTGTATTAGTATTAGTATAAAATTATAAATATTAGTATTATTTAATAATTAAATTAATGGTGAGTTAGTGATAGGATTATGTTAAATAAAAATTAGATAATTAATTATATACAATTATTATATAATAAAAAAAAATATTTTTTGTATTTTCATTCGGTCCGGTCCGGGGTGAAAAACTCCTAGACCGAGACCGGGACCAGACCGAAAACATTCGGTCCTATAAAACTTGGACCGAGACCCAGTCCCAGGTCGGTTTGGTCCAAATTGAAATGGCCGGTCCAATCAGTTTCTTTGGTCTGGACCGGCTGAATCTCACCCCTACTCATGACTACAATCTCCGCTACGAGCGGAAACATTGATACAGAGGAAACACCTGATTGTAGGCAAACTGATATTCCATGTACCTTTTCTAGAGTTGAAAAAAGTAAAAAAGATAGACCAAATTCACGGAAAACCGAGGATGACATTGCCGGGACACCTCAGTTAGAGGATAAGTTGGTAGTGATACGATTGAGGAGCTAAAGTCAGGGATGAAGTTTAATTCTTTTGAAGAATTAATGAGTTATAATAAGCAGTATGCTAAGAGATGTAGGTTTGGGGTGATGACAAGAAGGACTGAGAAGGGAGATGATGAAACTATTAGATATGTCATTCTTGGTTGTACCTGTGGTGGGAAGGCCTGGAATAAGTTGTTAAATGTCACCTGATCATGTCCGACAGGAAAGATAGAATGTAAGGCAAAGATTAATACCTTAAAAATTGATGGAAAGTTCCGTTTGACAATAGTTCATAATATCCATAACCACGACCCCAGTCCAAATAAATCTCGTTTCTTTCGATGTAATAGAGAAGTGAGTGACTCTATAAAAAGAGTCCTAGATACAAACAATTTGGCTGGCATCCAAATGAATAAGAGTTTGGAATATCTCATCGTTGGCTCTTGTGGATTCGAGAACCCCTCGTCTTTTAAAAATGATTGTTGTAATTATACTGATAAGGTAAGACATCTACGACTTGGGAAAGTTGGTGCTAGAGCGCTTCGAGAGTATTTTTGGAGGATGCAACACAAAAATCTCGATTTCTTTGCATTGATGGATTTGGAAGATGACAGGAGGCTAAAGAATGTCTTTTGGGCATATCTCCGTAATAGGGCAGCTATATCAGTATTTCGATGATGTGGTCATATTTGACAACACATATCTGACGAATAGATATGGGATACCCTTTGCACCATTTGTTGGTGTAAACCACCACGACCAGTCAATTCTGTTGGGAGCATGATTGATATCCAGTGAGGATACGAAGACGTTTGTGTGGTTATTCCAAATTTGGTTGCAGTATATGGATGGTATAGTTCTAAAAGCTATTATCACATATAATAACCCGAATGCATAGTTTATGCGCACATTCTTGGAGCATGAACAGGGAGAGGAGCCATGATAATAATTGAAAAGACAAAAACCATAATTTCAATTGGTCAAGTTTGATTCTCTTTACTTTCTTTTATTTTTATTCACAATTAGGGAATTGTATCTTTCCCCACCACTCCACACTTGATGATAAATGAAAATGCAAAGTGACCCATAGGCAATTGACATGATGCCGTTTTTCCAAAAGTAGTCAAATAAAAGACTACATGCACAAGATAAGTACAAGCTCGGTCATAACACAACTATATTTATTTTGTGACTGTCCCACTTAAAGTAGAGGTAGCAGTTCCATTGTAAACACGTAATTTTGAGTTTCGATAAACTAGTAATTAGTGGCTCATATTGGATGATTCACCTAAGAGAGATGGAAAACATTAAACACTTGTGCAAGTCTACAAATACTTATAAAAAGGGAAGCTCGAAAGACTCATTGACATAAGTCCAAATGTGACATTATGAAAAGTGAAAGCTCTTTGAGGCATTTCATTGAATACTTCTTATGCACTCTGTTTATTGCTTTCCTCAGCTAGCATCAACAATATTTTTCGAGTATTTAAACTAGATTTAGATTGAACATAAAACATATCAATAACATATTTCCTCAATTTCATGAAGGCCCAAATGCCATTGTTTAGATTTAGGGTTAGGGTTTCCAAATTTTGAAATAAGCTACAATTTTGAATTGGTGATTTTGAGAATTTCGAAATCGTGGATTGAAGAAACACTACAAATGGGAGATTTCGATTCGGTTTAGGGCATGCAAAGAAACACTACCAATCGTTGGTTGAAGAAACACTACCGATAGGGCACGACTTGGTCGGAAAATAGCAAAGATGAAGAAGATTTCAGAAGATGCAAACTAGTAGATGAGAAGAACCTGTCTTCATGTTTCGTCTTTGTGGTCGTCTGTGGAGAAGCTTGCTCCCAAAGCCGAATATGTTCTGTGGGTATACGAAAGGGAGTGTTGTGTTTCAGATGAGAAGAAGATGCAAAGAAGAAGATGAAAGGTACTTGATCTTCGTGGTTCTCTGTGGTGTACAAGAAGAAGATGAAACCAATCTCTGTGGGTTCCCGAAGCTTGCTGCATTTCAACCTAGCAGAATTCAATGAAATGCCCCGTTTCATTTTTACACAAAGAAGGACATGTACGTGGGGATTTCCCAACCCCGGGTGCAAGTAGAGTTTTTGTTTTATTATTATTATTTTATTATCTAGCAATTTTTTTGCTTTGAATCTAGATTAAAAATATCATAACATGACCTTCTTGCATAATCTAAAAGAAAATAAATTCAATCAACTAATGTAATCATGTATATTAATTAAAAATAAATTCAATTTTATAAAAATTGACATTCTTTTGCTTTGAGTAAATTTTTATAACATTGAATTTATTTTTAATTAATCTACATGATTATGTTAATTGATTGTATTTATTTTCTTTTAAATTATGCAAGAAAGTCATATTCTGAAATTTTTAATCTAGATTTAAATAGTAAAAAAAAAAATAGTTGGGTAGTAAAATGATAGTAAAAAAGGTATAAGTGTATCACTACAATATTCTATTATCCTTTTAGTAATTATGTTTAATTCTTATATGATTAAAGAATGACAGCCTCGAGAAATCACGCCTAAATCGTGAGGAAAATCCTTCTTCCTTCCATTCAAGTGTGGGTAAAAATTAACAGATTGACCGACAAATCTCCATCGTATCTTTAGTCATTTGTTATATTGCCTACATAGGATGGCCTCAGCATGGTTATTTGTTGTTCCTAACTCCTCTCAAAGCATCAAATATGTATTCATCTCACATTCGGCCAATGAGTCGTGTAGTCTCACTTGGTCTAGTGCATCAATGCATTATTTGAAGCCACTTTTTACTTCAAATCAAAGTGGCATATATATATACACATACATACATATATATATCCCACATGCACACTTGGAATAGGAGAAATGATGAGGTAGAGATTCTCAGTCCAGAAGAACTTGATGAGGTAGCTGTCACAGTGAGAGGACTATGGTCTAGAAGAAATGATGCCATCCATGACAAAGAGTTCAGACATCCAACGGCTATTCACAAACAAGCCAAGGCAGAAATCTCTTCATATAGGGAGGCACTCAAAGAGGGTCAAAGGGCCAATCTCAAATATCAAGCAGGGGTTCACAGGTGGTCTAAACCCGAGATATGATCTTTCAAGGTTAACTGGGACGCGGTAATGAAGCTACAAGAAGGGAGAACTGGAATAGGAGTCATGGTTAGAGATCATAATGGACAAGTCATAGGCAGCATGCGTGCAAACAGAACCTTTAGAGGTAGATCCTTTGATGCTAAAGCTTATGGTCTTTTACTGGCTGTAGTGTTCTGCAAAGAAATGGGCCTAACACAACTCTATCTTGAGGGAGACTCAAAGCAAATGGTGGATTTACTCAAACAACATCAAATGAACATGAGTTTGGGTGGTTGCCTTGTAGAAGATGCAATGAGGATTCTTAACACATATGCTTCTTGGTCTGTTTCACATGCACACCGAGATGCCAATATGGCAACCCACTACTTAGCTAAGGATGCACTTAATTCCCCTGAGGATGTGTATGATCTTGAATTTTGTCCTCCATGTATTCTTTCTGTTGTAACAAAAGAAATAGAGTAATTGTGTAACTCGCTTCATGCAGAATGGTTATAAGTGATTATTATGATTAATGAAAAAAGTTTCTTATTCAAAAAGAAAAAAACATGCACACTTAACAGAAAATGAAACATGTGACTTGTACGTACATGCTTAACCAGTCTACATCAACAAGACTTTCAGTTCGTCTAGTTTGCTAGGCAAATCTCGCCAACCCATTTCAATATATTTACATAGAATTTGTTGTAATTGTATGTTAGGAAAATTCTCTCAAAATGATAACTCCTAAAAATTATTTGTATAGATTTTAACTTTAGAGCTACGGAGAGAGCAAACAATTAAAATTAAGAGTAATGTTACATACAGTTATTGAGTGTACAAATATCACGTAACTCTTTTGAAAAAAAGTAAGATTTATTATTAAAAATTAATTTTTTATTATGTGAGTCTCATATTTACTTACTTTTTCAAATTAATTGAACGGCGCTCATGTATTTTACGATTGTAAATATCATTTCTCTAAAATTAAAATTACATTTGAGTAATGAAGTGTTCTCAGATATTTTGTGAATAATAATGAAAAAAGTAATAAAAAAATAATGATAGAATATTAAATAATAGTGAATAATAATAAATAATAGATAAAATAATAAATAATAATAAAATATTCTGAAAATATTAACACCCTACTTCTACTTTTTAGCAAAAGAAACAATTACTACTTTAGCCCATCCCTAAAATTTTAACTCAATATAATTATTATTAGACGACTATTTATTGACGTGGCTAATGAATTATATTTATTTTAAAATAATTTTTTTATAATATTATGAATCACATTAGATTATATCAATATATAAATTTTATTTAATAAAATTTCTTGTGCACCAAACACTTTTTTAATAATAAATAGCGTGTATTTTACTCCTAAAGAAAAATTATAAACGTACAACAATTAATCCGAAAAGCGGGATAGATTAGAATGTATATCCAAACACCCCTAAACCCTCGCGAACCCTAGAACCACAGTAGCAGAGCGAGCCGCCGCCACGCATATATAGCCCGCCATTAACGTTCTCCATAGGGGAAGCAAGTGTGTGAGAGCGCAACGCGCAGGCAAGCGATCAACCGATCGACAATGTCGAAGCGAGGTGCGTATCGCTATTTGTCATTTTCCTGCACTTTCTCGTCAACGAAATAGTACTTTTCACTTATAAAATTCTTCCACTTTTTACAGGTAGGGGAGGATCTGCGGGGAACAAGTTCAGGATGTCTCTGGGTCTACCGGTGGCTGCCACGGTCAACTGTGCTGACAACACGGGGGCGAAGAACCTGTACATCATATCGGTGAAGGGAATCAAAGGGAGGTTGAATCGGTTGCCCTCCGCCTGCGTGGGAGACATGGTCATGGCCACCGTCAAGAAGGGGAAGCCTGACTTGAGAAAGAAGGTCCTTCCCGCCGTCATCGTCCGCCAGCGGAAGCCCTGGCGTCGAAAGGACGGTGTCTTCATGTACTTTGAAGGTAAACGTCCGAAAGAGGTCGTTTTTCTCGCCAGTTTTGTTTTTTTCGATTTTATGTCTGATTTTCTGTTGCATATTTGTCTTTAGAGGAGCCCCGTAACGTTTGTTAAGAACTAGCGTTAGGAAAAAAAAAACACACTTAAAATGACCGATCAAGAATATATATATATATGCAGTGTAAATGTGCTATGGTTTAGTTGGCTTGGAAGATTACAGTAGCTTAGGAGTTTTGTTTTCTGTATGGTATTTTGTGGGCTCCCGTGGATTGTGGAGAATATGTGACGTAGTCAGCTGATTTATACTCGAGTGGAATTGAGATTTTTGATTCACTGGTGTTTCTGTATTTGTGGTTCTATGGATTTGTGTAGTTGACACTGATTCATTTTTCAATGAAGTGCGGTCTCCCAGTGGAGCCTTTAGATTGCAACATTCTTAATCATACTTATGCTTGCTTTTACTAGAGTTTATCACGCTTTTTATTGTCAGGATTCTGTCATTTGGTTGAGTTAGTATTTTATTTTCATTTTTCTATCCCCTTTCATGTTCTTCATCTATCATTGCTTGCCTATTGGTTATTTTTTTTAAGTTGCTTCTATATAAAAGAAGAAGATGAGTGCCCAATTAACTAGTTGGTCATTCCTTGTTAGAAGCATAAATCAAAGAAAATACCAGCTTTAAACAGCATGATGTTCATCTTTTGCATTGTGTTACCTGTCTCCTGGTAAATGTATTTCCTAGAAATGGTTGATGTCTTTTCCTATTGCTTTGTTTGGTGAAGCGCTTCATATAGCATTGTGACCCTTGCTACAAAATAGATGGGAAATTAGAGGGATCTTTAAGATGGGAATGAAGGTTTTTTGTATGATTGAATGAAAGCAATATTTTGAATCGATCACTAAGTTTGTAGCTTGGCCTTGGGCTGTTTTGACAAAAGATTGTGAATATTGTGATCCTAATTAAGATACTCATTCTTTATATTCATTTTTTCAGTCTTTTGGTTGGTAGATACCACATATTTGCTTATTCATTCACTTCTTACAACCGGCTACCTTCAGTGTCTGAATTCTTGTTTTTGGTTTTTGCAGATAATGCTGGGGTCATTGTGAATCCCAAGGGAGAAATGAAAGGTATCATCATCTGTTACATCTGTTCTATGAAATGCTATAACCTGAAGCTTATTGGGAATCCTTTGATCTTAGTCACTTCTCATAGTTTCTTCTTTTTTTCCTTTTTTTTTTTTTTTTTTTTAACTTGGGTGGTGTAATGGGTACCTGCAAATCCTGGGGAACTTGCATCTCTAAAAGTGTGTTTTAAGTTTATGTCTGTCACTATGTTTATAAAGAAGAATTGGTTGTTTTTTATTTATATAGTTCAGTTATTTATTTGGTAGTAAGGCAGATCTTATTCACATTTAGCAGAAAAGATGATAGCTTTTCCATGCACAATTGTCGTGTTGGTTGTCCAGAAAGCAATCTCATTGAGCTGTAAATTATGGGCTTTCTCGTTTTCCTCCTTTTCTATTATGATTTTGATGTGGTTGCTCTTGTGGTTATTGTAGGTTCTGCTATCACAGGTCCAATTGGGAAAGAGTGTGCTGATCTCTGGCCAAGAATTGCGAGTGCTGCCAATGCTATTGTCTAAAAGTGAATTCTAAGCTACTGGTTTCATGATTTGTTGGTGATTGTAGGTTTTGAATGTTGTTTTGGGAGTTTTGTTGGCTTATATAATCGGAGTTTATTTTGGCTTATATTTCGTGTGTAGGACAACTGTGATGGTTAGATAGTTGCAACTGTTCAAATTTTGTTTACAATTTAGGTCGCCATTCTAATATTCATGCAGTTTGTCATGGACCCAGCTACATAGCCCTAAGATGGAGAAGAAATGGGGGCTCTGTCGTTGGAGAGGTGCTGAAGTGTAGTAAAGTGAAGTGTGTGCGTGAAGTGAAGTGAAGTGAGTTGAAGTGAATCTGTAAGGGAAGTGAAGACGACATCGTGGAGCTTAAGGATAAAGTGTAAGCTGTGCGTTGTGTGTGTGTGTGTGTGTGTGTGTCGGCTACATTAAGCTGTGCGTTGTGTGTGTGTGTGTGTGTGTGTCGGTTACATTAAACTGTGCGTTGTGTGTGTGTAGTGGTCATTGGATGCAGCGTTTGGGATATGCCCAAACGGTGCGTTTTCGTCTAATATAGCTGTCAGTTTCCTTTCTGTTATTTACAGTCTGTTTTTCAAGTTCAAATCTGTTTTTTACATTCCACGTGTCTCAATTCCATTAGTTCTGTTAGTAGTGGTTTTACATCCATATGTAAGCCGAGAAATGGCAGGGACAAAGGATCGGAATATTCTTGACTAAAGTAGAATTCCTAGTTCTTGTAAGGAGGTTGATTCTCCCTCGAAGAGGATCTCTATCAATGAAACTTTGTGGTTGAAGCTTTTCATCAAACAGATCTTCCGCACTTGAATTTATCTTCTACTTGCACGCATCCTTCCATCATTTCTTATCCAACCTGCGTACAACAATCAGCAAAGGAGATTATTACCAGGTTCCTAACATTTGGTATCAGTATTCAGTCGATCCTACTATAAAAAACCACCCAAACAGACCTACACAGACCCACCCAGAACCCATCACTACCATGGCTGAGAGTACCATATCCAAACACCAACACCTAGAGAACCTACAAGCTCAAGTAGACCAACACCATTAGGAAATTAATTCAGTAAACGCGGAAATTATTTCAGTAAACGCAGAAATCAGGGAGCTCAAAACTGATTTCAAAGAAATGAAAGATATGTTACATACCCTTGTTAACCGACAGCACCATCCACCTCCTCCCCAACCTTTTAACCCTGAAGCAAACCTTGTAGTGGAGCACCATGATCCAAGAAGATTCAACAACAGAGGGGTCAAGCTTGACTTTCCTCATTTCCAAGGAGTTAATCCCGCTGCATGGCTGTTTAAAGCCAACCACTACTTCGATTTTCACCAAACGCCACTGCCTCAATGTTTATTGATGGCATCCTATCACATGGAAGGAGATGCACTGGTGTGGTTCCAGAATGTTGTAGATGGAGGGTTGTGCCATGATTGGGACGCTTTTTCCAGAGCATTACTGCTGCGTTTCGGACCCACGGCCTATGACGACCCAATGGAGGCGTTAACGAGGCTGAAGCAATCAGTTCTGTGGCGTCTTACATGAACCAATTTGAAGGGTTGGCCAACCGCCTGCGAGGTCTATCTGATTCGCACAAACTGAGCTGCTTCCTTAGCGGTTTAAAAGATGAGATTCACATTCCCGTCTGTATGTTATATCCTGTAAATTTAAATGCAGCATATGGGTTAGCAAAGATGTAAGAGGAATACCTTCCAAGCATAAGAAAAATAGCTAAGTCTATGGGCGAAAGAACCACTTCCATGGGCGAGAGAAATTATTCTATTGGTTCTTATTCCAATGACTATCCCAACAAATGGAGGAAACCTATGGGGGGCGCTAAACCAATTTCTTCTGAGCAAATGAATGAAAAGCGACGCAAAGGCTTATGTTTTAATTGCAATGAGAAGTAGAATCCTCTACACACTTGTAAAACTCCTCGTATTTATCTCTTGGATGTGAATGAGGATGTTTGTGAGGAAGAAGAAGAGCTGCTAGTGGTGGAATTAGAAGAAAAAATAGCACTGCAAACACCAGCCATACCAACCAGCAGCAGCGATGAGCTGGAAATTTCCTTGGCTGCTATAGCAGGCACTCCCACAATGAGAACGATGCACTTACTGGGGAGTCTTTGTGGGGAACAGGTGGTGCTACTAGTAGATTCCGGCAGCTCCCACAATTTCATAGACTCAGTTTTGGCAACAAAATTGCAGTTGTCTGTTGATTATTCAGTAAACTTGACGGTTAGAGTGGCAAATGGCTAAGGCCTTATCAGTGAGGGACTATGCAGAACAGCCCAGTTAAAGGTGCAAGGTAACGTGCTCAATCCCCCCCTTTATTTATTGGACTTGGCTGGTTGTGACATTGTGCTTGGCGTTCAATGGCTTGAGACCTTGGGCAACATAACTTGGAATTTTTCGAAATTCCTAATGACCTTTGTGTTGGAAGGTAAAACTATTGAGTTCAAGGGGTTGAAGTTGAACCCCTTGGTTGTTGAAGATGGCCAAAAGCTATTGAAGGCAACTTTGGCAAAAGGGAAAGGCATTCTGTTACAGATTGTAGGTGAGAGCGTGGTAGAAAAAAATTCTGAAGTGCTGGAAGAACAGTTTTCTGAACTGTTAGAGGAGTTTAATGAGGTATTCAATGAGCCCCAAGGGTTACCTCCAACGAGGGCCCATGACCATTAAATAGTCCTCAAGGAGGGCACCCAACCTATAACAAATAGGCCCTATCGTTACCCTTATTACCAGAAAACGGAAATTGAAAAGATTGTGGCGGAATTGTTGACGTCGGGAGTGATTAGGCCTAGTTCCAGCCCTTTTTCCTCCCCTGTGTTGCTGGTTCGTAAGGCCGATGGTAGTTGGCGGCTTTGCGTGGACTATAGGGCACTTAACAAGGAAACGGTCAAGGCAAAGTTTCCTATTTCGATGATTGACGAGCTGTTGGATGAACTCTTTGGCTCTGTAATTTTTTCTAAGCTTGATTTACGATCGGGCTATCACCAAGTGAGAGTGGTGCCTAGTGACATTCCTAAAACGGCTTTCCGTACCCATGAGGGACATTACGAATTTTTGGTGATGTCTTTTGGCCTTACCAATGCTCCAGCCACATTTCAAAGGCTCATGAATGATGTTTTTAAACCTTTTTTGAGAAAATGTGTGCTTGTATTCTTTGATGACATCCTGGTATATAGTAAGTCTCTAGAAGAGCATGTGGGGCACCTAAGTGAGGTTTTAAACACGCTGAAGCAGCACTGCCTATATGCAAAAAAGTCCAAGTATCGGTTTGCAGTTAATGAAGTTGACTATTTGGGCCACATTATTAATGATAAGGGGTAATGGCTGATCCTTCTAAGATTGTTTCTATGGTAGAGTGGCCTGAGCCTAAGAATGTGAAGGCCTTGCGAGGATTCCTAGGGCTCACGGGATATTACCGTAAATTTATTCAGAATTATGGTCTCATCACTGCTCCACTTACCTCATTACTCAAGAAGAACAATTTTTCTTGGAACCTGGAGGCCAGCAAGGCTTTTACAGCTTTAAAGCAAGTTGTATCCCACCCACCGGTCCTTAAACTTCCTGATTTCAGCAAGCCATTTGTAATTGAGTGTGATGCAAGCGGAAAGGGGATAGGGGCAGTGTTGATGCAGTTTGGGTAGCCTATTTACTTCCTAAGTCAGGCACTCAAGGGCAAGGCCTTGCTACTCTCGACATATGAAAAGGAATTACTAGCTCTTGTGACAGCGGTACAAAAGTGGAGACCATACCTTTTGGGCCAGCCTTTTATTATAAGGGATTTGCTACACAACCTCCTACTATTCATCCACACTCCACACTCCATATATTTTAATATTTTTTTATATATTTTTTTTTTGAATTTATTTTTTTTTAAATATTTCAAATTTTTTATTCACTATTTATATAAAAATATATTTGATAAAAAAAATTAAAAAAAAAAGGTGGAGTGTGGAGTGTGGTGAATAGTAGGAGGTTGGGAAGATTATTTGTTATTATAAAAACTGACCAACAAGCACTTAAATTCTTGCTAGAACAGCGGGTGGGTACCGAGGCCCAACAAAAATGGATTACAAAGTTGATGGGTTATGACTTTACAATTGAATACAAAAAGGGGAAGGAAAACAAGGTGGCGGATGCCCTTTCAAGAAGGGAGGAGGGCGTCCAAGAGGCTTTTTGCTCAGCCATGATTTCATTTCCTACGCCTCTTTGGATTGAGGAATTGAAGAAAAGCTACCTAGACTCTACGGAGTTAACCGAGTTACTAAAAAATCTGCACCAAAATCAGAATATTCCTAAGGGGTTTTCCTTACAAAAAGGGTTGATAGTTAAGAAAGGAAGGTTGGTTCTGAACCCGGATTCGAGTTTTAAGCTAAAAGTTCTACAGTACATTCACCACAACCCCCAGGCAGGTCACTCCGGGTATTTAAAAACATATCACAGGGCTAAACGTGATTTTTATTGGAAAGGGATGAAGAAGGACATCAAACAACTGGTGAGAGAATGTGAAACTTGTCAAGCTGTTAAATATGAAACAACTTGTCCAGCAGGGTTGTTGCAACCCTTACCCATTCCTAATCAGCCCTGGACCAACATATCCCTTGATTTTATTGATGGCTTACCTAATTTTAAGGGATTCAGTGTCATTTTTGTGGTGGTGGATCGATTTTCGAAGTATGGCCACTTTATATCTTTGGCCCACCCATACACGACCAAGGTAGTAGCGGAGGAATTTATGAGGAACATCTTTAAACTGCATGGTTTTTCGAGGTCTGTGGTGTCGGATAAGGACCCCATTTTCTTGAGTTCATTTTGGCAAGCCTTGTTCCACTCACAAGGGACTTCTCTAGACTTTAGCTCGGCCTACCACCCCCAAACCGATGGTCAGACCGAGGCTCTCAATAAAAGTTTAGAGTGTTATCTTAGGTGTTATGCAGGGGTAAAACCTAAGTCTTGGTCATTATGGCTCCCCATAGCAGAGTGGTGGTATAATACCACCTATCACACAGCAACAAAGATGACCCCTTTTGAAGCTGTATATGGACAACCCCCACAAACTCTACTATCCTATGTTCCAGGAACAAGCAATCATGTCATAGCAGACCAAGTGCTCAGAGACAGGGACCAAGTGATACAGTTGTTAAAAACTAATCTCAATGAGGCTCAGAACCGTATGAAGCATTATGCAAATAAGAAATGAACAGAAAGGCAGTTTGACATAGGCGATTGGGTTTACTTGAAGTTACAACCATACAGACAGAAAACCCTAGCCTTAAGACACAATCTCAAGTTGGCTCTTAGATTTTATGGGCCTTTTCAAATTGAAGCAAAAGTGGGTGCAGTGGCTTACAGATTAAAGCTTCTGGAGTCTTCCAAGATACACCCAACTTTCCATGTCTCCTGTTTGAAGAGAAAGCTCGGCCCTCAAGTTCAAATATTTCCATCACTGCCACCTACAGACCACATGGGTGAGTTAAAGCCTGAACCTGAGAAGATTATGGAAAGACGCATGAAGAGGCAAGGAGGAATAGCAGTTACCAAAGTTCTCGTGAAATGGGTGGGTTTACCCACGGAAGAAAGTACTTGGGAGCTGCTGTGGCGTCTTAAAGGCCTTTACCCACACCTTGTGGGCAAGGTGCTTTAATGGAGGGGAGTTTGTCATGGACCCAGCTGTGTAGCCCTAAGATGGAGAAGAAATGGGGGCTCTGTCGTTGGAGAGGTGCTGAAGTGTAGTAAAGTGAAGTGTGTGCGTGGAGTGAAGTGAGTTGAAGTGAATCTGTAAGGGAAGTGAAGACGACGTCGTGGAGCTTAAGGTTAAAGTGTAAACGGTGCCGTGTTGTGTGTGTGTGTGTGTCGGCTACATTAAGCTGTGCGTTGTGTGTGTGTGTGTGTGTGTCGGTTACATTAAGCTGTGCGTTGTGTGTGTGTGTAGTGGTCACTGGACGCAGCGTTTGGGATATGCCCAAACGGTGCATTTTCGTCTAATATAGCTGTCAGTTTCCTTTCTGTTATTTATAGTCTGTTTTTCAAGTTCAAATCTGTTTTTTACATTCCACGTGTCTCAATTCCATTAGTTCTGTTAGTAGTGGTTTTACATCCATATGTAAGCCGAGAAATGGCAGGGACAAAGGATCGGAATATTCTTGACTAAAGTAGAATTCCTAGTTCTTGCAAGGAGGTTGATTCTCCCTCGAAGAGGATCTCTATCAATGAAACTTTGTGGCTGAAGCTTTTCATCAAACAGATCTTCCGCACTTGAATTTATCTTCTACTTGCACGCATCCTTCCATCATTTCTTATCCAACCTGCGTACAACAATCAGCAAAGGAGATTATTACCAGCAGTCTTTGCATTGTTGATAGTGATTTCAGTTTGGCATTTGCCTCCCTTCAGTTAAAGCAAGTTTTGCGTGTTGATCAGATGGTGTTGCGATTTTCACCAACACAATGAGAAAATGACTAGGACTTCAATTTTTGGATAATGAATTGATCTTAACATGCCTGTTAACTTTTAGAGCCAAACAGACAACGCAAGGGGAAAGCAATAGATATGAAGGATTCTTTCACATTTTACTCAGAAATTCCAATCCTGTATACATCTTGGAAATTAAGATACCTTAATGTTGAATGTTGCGTTTGTAATGAATGGGATCATAAAAGCTATCAAACAAGCGCGCACCTCATCAAAACCATAATCTTTCTTAAAGCAAAGCACTACCTTTTGCAAATTCAAGCATTAACAATTAAGATAAAAGTAGCATCTATGATGAAAAAGAAGGGAAATTAAAAACCAGTCTATATACCAATGTTGACATGTTCGAAAACTCCTCCAACAACGGTAAATGACAACAACAGAAAAAAAGGAAAATAGACTGTAGCAGTTGCACTAGTGAATGGGGAAAGCATTCCAAATTCAAGGTATGAAATTTGCACCTAAGAAGAGAAGAGCAACGAGCCTAATTTCACCAATTCTCTTCAATTAAGGTGTTTTTTGAGAACCCCAAGTGGCTGTTCACCCCGAGATAAAAGTAGATGGACAGGGAATTTTCTAACCAGTTATCATGATGTAAGCATTCTCAATACTTCATTCAATATGCCTAATAAAATTGTGGAACCAACATGTTGGTTTTAGACTAATAGCCTGAGGTAGGTATACCGTTCAACAAAGGCCAAAACAGTCCCTAAAGTAGAAAACCTTGGGATGGATCCGAAGTGGAGTGTCAGTTTTGGTATATGTGGAATTTTTTAGAAGAAATAAACGCCCTATTTCGATCCTTGAAGTGCAGTATAGGTCATATTTATAGAAAAGGAAATATAGTTGCAGATTTCCTTGCCAAGGAAGGTGCTAAAAACAATAGTTGGGTATTTTCTAAATCAGATATTGGAACCGGAAAGTTACGTGGTCTTTTGTGCACTCATTGTTGGGAACTTCCTTATTTACACGTGTAACTTCATTGCTTATTTTTTTTTATGTAAATGGTAGTTCCTCCACCTTAGTGAGGATCTTGCAATAAAATTGTCCTCCTTTTTATTTAAAAAGAAAGTAGAAAACCTTGGGAAATGCTCTGGCAAAAAAAAGAGGAAAAAGAAATCTACTCAACAGTTTTATAGAGGCAGGAACATGAGTCCAACTCTCCAAGTAGAATCTCAACAATTGCTCCACCAAACTGGAATTTCCCATATGCTAATGCTGGGATGAATATTGCACTAAAAAGGATGATAATAGTGAAGAGTAATGTTTAGATACATGCCTAGCATGCACAAATTTCGCGCAAGTCATTTAACGAAAAAGCGAGCCATCATGAAAATGTAAATTTTTTGATGTGGGGTTTACTTTTTTTTTTTTTCAAAAAATTTGCCTGGAACTTTGCACATTCTAATGTGTAGAAATTAATAGCCCCCAATTGATAGAGAACAATTGGCAAGTTTTTAGAGCTTTTTAATCATTTCGTCTCTTCAGTCTTACCATGATCCCATTTAAATTTAAATTTATTCTAACGAAAACTCGAATAATATTACGTATAGTCGTGAAGTGTGTAAGTGTCGTGCAGTCGTTTTAAAAAAGAAAGAGATTTACTATTAACAAATTCTTATTTTTATATAGATTCCTTATTTATTCATGTTTTTCAAAATAATTGTGCAGTACTTGCACTCTCAACTGCTATCATTTCTCTTTTTTTTATTGTAAAACTTAGAAGCTAGAACTCAAGAGGTGGACCTCATGCTTTCAAACTGGAAAGTTTTAAATAAAGTTATTATTGTTATTTTCAAATCTCTGAATTGGAAAGGGATGATGCCACTAACCAATACAAGTAAAGTAGATGCTTCAAAAATCATGTAAAAGATAGATATCAGGAATATGAGTAAGTAACTTGCTGTGCTACATTTTTTCTTGTGTTTTTGGGAAAGATTTCTGTATGTTAAAGGGAAATCCTATTTACTGATTTTTTTTAAAAAATAAACGGATCTCATTCCCTTCGATAAAGAGGACATACAAAGTTGACTTAAAGATAAGCCAATTACAAACGTTAATAATGCCCCAGTACACTTTCATGACTGGCTGGTCTAGTCCATATGGCCAATCTCTAAAGACCTAAGTCTAAGAGATAGCACACCTCTGTCAATGATAAAGGTAACAGTACCCATCCCACAAAACCTCCATACCCGACCAAGCGAGACATGGAGGAGGGGAGCCCTGCTATCTCCGCCTACGCGGAGTGGGGAGATACTCCATTCGGACCTAGTCCGAATGGGAATAACATAATAAGAGTTTATAATTTAGAAAATAAAGATAATGCATAAAATAAATTACAATGTGAAAACACTGTAAATCGAAAAATCAGTGCACATAAAACACAACCAGTGATGCCGGTTCTGAAACGGCCGCTCGTTGCAGCGTCAGATGATTGCATGGTGGCGCGTGGGGTCAACGCGCAGGCGAGCTCCGAATCTTCGCCCCGCGCGTGCGGGCTATGCGTCGCTCTGATGGAGGCCGCATTACGAGGTTTTGCAGATCGGCGGCAAGGAAGGCTCCTAGTGGGGCGCGTGTATATAGGTGGTCACTGGATCAACTCGAACCGACTAGCTCCTTATTTAGCCGAAACTTGAAAAAAAGTACTAGAAAAACTAAAGAACAGAAGAGAAAAATCGTCGGAGATACAGGACCGACGTTAGGGAGGGAGGAGAGGAGAGGGAGGAGGGAGCCGGAGCTCCCCCTCCGCCAGCAGTGATCGGACGAGGGGGCTTCTTGAGAGAGAGGGTCTCAAGTGCTTCTATGTGCGTACCTAGTTTTTTTTTTTCCTATTTACTGATTTAACTCTTCTCGGATCTTGTTCATGTACAGTAGTGATTTGCCTCCATGTTTGATAGGTATAATAGGTGTTCGATTTATACGCCAACATAGGATTTTGTGTAAAATTCGTATCTACTTTCTCTTGCTCCTATTACACGTACTTTGCTCTCTCTCTCTCTCTCTCTCATGCCGACCTTCTCTTGTGATTTGCGTATTTTTAAGTGGGCCAGTTCAATCAACAAGCGTGATCGTTCTCGCTACGAAGAAGCCAAAAAGTAAAAGTAAAAGAAAAAAAAGTGAATGAATATGTTTGAGCAGGCAGTTCTTTGAGGCATTTCGGCATGGACGGCGTGATTCTCATCGTGTGAACTTGAAGATTTACGTAAGAAAAGACCTCATAAATATATATATTTGTCCTACTTTTTCTTCTTGGTGACGCTTCAGGGAAAGTTGAACCCGAATCTTCGAGTAAAATAGAAGGAAGGTCACAGACGACAAACAGAGTAACAACTTTCTGCGAATGCTATCCATTCTATAAAGTGCTCTCAAAGCTCCACTAATGGCGTTACATCACTTTGATGCAAATCTTCGACACTCTCCCAAAGCTGCTGGGACCCTTTCTGACTAGATATGTGTACGAAAGAAACCCAAGTTGGATTGGATGGACTGTTGAAGTTAATGGTAATGATTCTCAGTCCCTCAAATGAGAGAGAGAAATGTATTAACATGCGATACCTACTACTGATAATTGACACTTTAAAAATACAATCTTCCATGTTCTCTTTTTGCCTATAATAATCTTGGTGCTTCACCCATTTCTTCCAGCCACTCAAGCTAAGCTTTTTCCTTGAAACAACAACACAGTTTTTTTGGTGGGGAAGAAGCAAAAGAAATGAAAATGTCAAGGAGGATTGAGTTTGTGAAGTTGAGGAAGAGAATTTCGTGTGATGGTTCTGCAATCACTGTTGTGAGTGTCAAAAGAAGAGCGCACCAGTTGGATTGTTGCCATGGATCTCGACTTTTGAGGCAGTTGGTTTGGAAGATCAAGTCACTTTGGAAGCAAAATTTGGGTTTGCAAAGGAGCAAGGCACAGTACAGCTACGATCTTCACAGCTATTCTCTCAACTTTGATGATGGTTTCTCAAATGACTATCCCTTCCATGATGGTTCCAGATGATTTTTGTTTTTCCTTTTTTCCAAAATAATCAATGAACAGTTCTCAGGCCTTTCATTGTTTTGGAGGCCATTTTTGAGGCATATACACAAGGTTTCATTGAAGATGATGGGATGATTTGTGAACATATGAATTCTTTTCTCAGCTCTAGTTATTATTCTAGTCTTGCTTGAGTAGTGGCAGATTGTTTTACATCAAGCCGCTGTCTCTTTACTAGCGCCAAGCCTCTTTCTATGTTAATTTCTTCATGGCCTCTTTCTATATTGATCTTTATGTGAGAAAGGAGAAAAACTTGGAAGCTTTGTGAAATTCATCTGAATTTGCCTATTGCAGCAATCCGCTTTGGAATGGTTGCACATTTTTTCCCCCTGCCCACGACATGGAACCAAACTGAGGAAGAACGGATATCAGCAAATTTTTCAAATTTGCCCATTTATTTATTTTAATTTCACATTTTGGTTTTGGGTCAGAAATTATTTCAATTAGCTGGCGAGAAGAATAACAAAATTCCGACCAGATCTATGAACAAAATCGATGTCTCTTTTTCCTAGTTCAAAAACTATTAACTTTCCCACATTCTGAGAGAGAGAGAGAGACGCATGTTCTTTTCCCATTAAATGTAGAATTTGAAGTCAAGTTTCTGATATTCCTTTTAAGACTGTACAACTTTATTAGCTGGCGTCTTCAATACATGTGCTTGTTCTCTCACAAAAAGAGATTGATCTTGCTTTCCTTTTTTTTTTCTTTTTCTTTATGATTTTTTTTTTTGGGGATAGAAGTAGAGATTAGCCAACAGAGGAAACACAAAGATGCAAGGATCTTATGCGTCCAGATGCAACAAGTCATTCTGAACTCCAAGACAAATTGACTTTTTAAGAAAGATTTATCAGTTCATCTCCTTGGAAACCTGGACTCTAAAAGAGTGTTTGGATTTGGTTTAGCAAGCAGTTTAAATATTTACAATGAGGTTGATCAGGAATTATTTACAGTTATTAGTTGGAGTCCAAATTTCCTTGAAAAATCAAGGTCTTTTACCAGAACGTAGGGACAACTCATGCTAAGATACAATGTCAATTAAGCATTGTTGAGGAGAGATTACAAAGCACCAGGTTATGATATGGTTTTTGAGTTATTCATCTAATTCTCCAGTTTCTTTCCATTCTGAATTACTCTTAACAAAGCCTTAAAAGGAAAATGACTCTGTTTGGCATCTGTAACAGTTTCTTTTGGGATTCTCCCCTATCCATTGGCATATCCCTCCTGTCGACCAAAAGATCATGACTGCTATGGTGCAATCCACTACCACCAAAATCGATTGGAAACATGTGGGGAAGCCAAGCAAACAACTTTATATTTAAAATTGAATCTAAAATCTATTAAAACAGAAGGTGACCAGGTTCATATCTGAATGCAGATATCACAGAAATATCCCTCTCCACATTCTATATAACATTGTATATTTATGTATAGCAAAAAGCTTCTCTCCCTCTCTCTTTTTGGGCTAACCCTTTTAAACCTTTCTTGGAAACACTTCAATTAGTGCATATGGTTGTAGTCATATCCATTATGGGCCAAATCTAAGCATAACTCCCTAGGCCAAAACTGTACAAAGACGAGTTTGCCGCATTGTCTTGACTCTTGCTACATAATGCATAACCAAAAGGAAACAAGAAAAAGAAAAAATTAGACACAATCTCATAGGGAACAGCATCTATGAGTTGTGAAGCATGAGTTTTCCTTTTGTCTTCTTGTTCATTATGTACTCAATTAGTCCACAATTAATTTGCTACCAATCCAATCTAATCAATTACCCCCATGTGATCTTCAAAGACAGGCCATGACACCATGCCCCCCACACCCCATGTGACCCTTTTATGTGCCTGCTCTCCCCCTCTCCAAATAACTTCACAATTCTCCATCCTCCTCATCATTCTCTCTTGACCTCTTTTGTGAGAATGCAAATGGGAAAACTCCTAGGATTCCTACTGCTCTTCTCAAGCCTCTGCATCGGTTTTGTGTCCGCAGATTGGAACATATTGAACCAGAAAAGGAAAAATGGGGTGGGATCTAGCTTGAAGAACTATTGTGAGAGTTGGAGGATCAATGTTGAACTAAACAACATTAGGGGATTCGAAGTTGTGCCCGAAGAATGCGTTGAGTACATCAAGAAATACATGACATCTTCGCAATACAAAGCTGACTCCGAGAGAGCGATTGAGGAGGTCATTCTTTACCTAAGCAGTTGTTGCACCTTGAAGGGCGATGGTAAAGATGCATGGATTTTTGATGTTGATGATACACTTCTGTCCACCGTACCTTACTACAAGAAACATGGCTTTGGGTAAGTGCAAAGTAGTACTATGATATATTTGTTCGTTGATATAATGCATTCTGATAGATCGATTTCAGGAGCCTCCAATATATGCATTGTTGATAACAGCACTGAGGTTTACAAGTTTCAAATCTAGGCAAGATCAGATCGTGTAGTTTTTCTCAGCTATATGTTGTTCTACAAAGAAACTTAAATCCCAATGAATTTTTAGTCGAAAAAATATAGCCATTCCATGTTTTTAACCTATTTTGGCAATGCAGAGATGATTTTCTTTTCTTCTTTCAGTAATGAGACAATGCAGGACAATGACCTTTGTCATTAATTTGTGTGAGAAGTTATTTTGTATTGGGACTATGTATTGGACCAACTTCAGTAAATTGGGCCTTATTTTCATTTGCTAAGAGCCTGCTCAATTTTGTTTCCTCTAGTTTTCTGATAGCCTACACAACTAATGGGTTATGAAACTCAAACAGGGGAAGGAAGCTGAATGCAACCTCTTTGGAGGCATGGATGGGAGAGAGTAAGGCACCAGCTCTTGAGCACACATTCAAGCTCTTCCACGAGATCAAAGACAGAGGTCTTAAGATCTTTTTGATTTCTTCAAGAAAGGAAACACTAAGATCTCCCACTGTTGATAACCTCATCAAGGCTGGTTATCATGGATGGACGAATCTGGTACTAAGGTATGTATGTTCATCCACTAAAATGCTTCTAATTCTATTTAATTTTTCTGTCTTTCCCTTGATCCAACGACATGGTGGAAGCAAAGCCTTTTAATAAACAATATTACACCTACCTTGGGAATTCTTTTTAGTCATTATTTTCTCCATTTAATAATGCATAATTGTTCTGATATAAGTTAACACAGAGTTGTGTGCTACAGAGGTTTTTTTGTGAGCGTTTTTGCCTTGAAGATTTACTACCCCTTCTTGTTTTTCAAAGCTCCCATGTCTGCTAGACATCTAAATGGATATTATCAGTACAAGATTAAAAAGTGTTTTCCCCTTGTGTTATTTGTACCGAAGGATGGATTTTAGCTGGTAAAAGCCTGAAACTATACTGAAGAATTCTATCAATCAACTAACTATATATATGTACAGGGGTCTTGAAGATGAGTTTTTGGAAGTGCAAAGATACAAATCCAAGGCGAGGCAGCATTTGACTAATCAAGGATACCGCATATGGGGCATTATCGGAGATCAATGGAACAGTTTTGAGGGGCCTCCCACAGCAAAAAGAACATTCAAACTACCCAATTCCATCTACTATCTTGCATAAGTCTCAAGCTATAAGAGCATGTTCATTTGAAGTACAAGCTACTGTTTTTCTTCTAGATTGCCCCTCACAGAGTTATATCTCCACCCGATCTTGCACCTTCATCCTTGTTCAAGTCCATGATCATGGAATATCATCGACATCTTAAAAAAATCCAATGCTTTGTGTACCGAGATTTTGCCTTAAACCTAATGGCAGATCGTTCAAAGTAATTGAAGAGAGAAATTCAAATATGCCTCTAAAATGAACATCATAGAGCAGAGTTTACACATTAAACAAGAAAAGAAAAAAGATCTGATCAGGGTAGTTATCATACACGAGAGTGAAGAGTAGTTGGGGGATATTACACGTGATAAGCCAAATAACGTATTCATCTGTGGCCAACAAAATAATTAAAAAGCAGACTCAAAAGCAGTTCTCAAGGCTCCAAAGCCGTGAGTTATGCCTGACTAGTGTCAATTTTGCAACCAACAGTCACTATCAATGTCTCAACAGTCAAATGGCATATCTAATCCTAATAAGCCCACTTGGCATTAATCTGAAAGTCATCAAGTTTTTGTTCACATTGCCAAGATCCCACCTGTTAAAATCTTTGGGGAAGCTTGTTGTCATGATGAGGTGTAGACTTTTTGTTTTGGTATTTGTAAATTTTTCATTGTTTGCAATTGGGTGTTGCTCCCACTGATTTTGTGAGCTTTGAAATGAAGAAGTAATCTTTTCTTGAAAAACATAAAAAACAAAACTCAGCCATCATTGTTTGAGTCTATGAGATTAATGACTTATTATTTGGCAAAGAGGAAAATGGTCCTTCTAAGAGACTTTGCTAAACTAAAATTGGGGCAAAAATGTCTTAAATGTAGCAATTGCTCATATAAAAAACCAGAAAAAAGAAGGATCTATGTAGATTATACCTGATAGCTAGATTGTCCACTCATGTAAGAGTTGTCTAATCTTATCAAATTGAGAGTTGGAGATACCAATAGTGTTTGGATAGAACATATTCGGACCTGACCCAAGTAAATTTTCCATCTGGGTGCAAGTTTTTGATGTAATTTTCACGTCCAAAGTCTGTTTGTACAATCTAGATACTGATACCAGAAAGCTGTTCTTTTCTCCAACATACCAATCTATTGGCTTGGGTATATATATATATATATATCTCTCTATATATAAAAAGTACCTATCTAACGGAAATTTGTTGTTTTAACGGAACTACAGTAATTTTAATTGTTCTCTGTTAACTTCTGTTAAATTCGTCTGGCATCTCCCGAGAGAGTTCATTTTAAGAACCTCTTCATATTCATTCCACATGAGAGTTCCGAGAGAGTTGATTTTAAGCGCCTCTTCAAATCCCTCCTTCAGCGTCGCTCCAAAGCCCTCTCGCGCCTCCATTCCTCCACTACCACTACTAACCATAACACCCATCTCGCGCATCCAATCCCCCCTTCAGAGTCGCTCCAAACACCCACTGCTAACCATAACATTGCTTCTAAAAGGTTAAATTTGTCCTGTATTTCTCATTCTTTTTAATTTTTGTTAGGTTTTTGTGGTTTCGAAGTTATATTTTCTTGTATTAAGATTAATTTTTTTATGCTCTTAAATGGTTTTTAAATGGATTCTTTGATCCATGGTTTGCTCTCGAAGTACACTGGCAACAAATTTTGTATGGAAAATTTTGTCTTTATAATATTTGGGTTTTTGTTTATGAGCAAGATTTGAGCTTTCGGCTGGATGTTGAATAGTTGGAGAAATTATATGTTTTATTTTCTGTTCTTTTTATCAGATGGGTAGTGAGTTTTGACGGGTAAAAGCATGAGTTTTTCAACTTTTTTTTCTTTCTCTTTTTTAGTTTCATATTAGTACTTTTGGTTTTAATGTAGATTGAGAGTGGAATTTACTAATAGATATATTTATTGATTTGTTGGAGTCAATGTCGTTTTATATATGCAGTTGTGATATACTCTCTGTTTGGCATTAATCATAAGGTATTTGCCAGTTGCTAAGATTACTTTTTTCAACATAATCTGCAAATACGTTCCCGGTTTTCATTCCCTTTTATTGGTCATATTTCAGATAATTTTTATTTATTTATGTTGGTTTCATTTTTTTTTTCCCGTTCCAATATAGAATTTTAGGGGTTTATATAACCATAGGGTTGTTCTGGTTTTTTACGGTTTAGTTCATGAGTGCCCAAGAATGACATTGATTTTTTGCCCGAGATTTGTTGGCCCATGAGGATGGCTATTGGGAAGTTAGTTATTTATTTGGCTTAAATCTTTCATATTTTAGAGCTCTGAGTGTTTTGGTTCAGTGCTTGGAGCATTCTATCTGTTTTCGATTGCGCTCTAAGCTCTTATACATGTTTCAGGACAACAATTATAAGCTATTTCTTTCTCTATTGTTTGTTTATTTCTCTATGTAGCCTTAACTTTTTTTTAACTATTGTGGGCTTATCCTTGCAGGTACCTTAAGCAGTTTGCTTGGGTACTTGCCATTATTTCAAGCCTCCTGATTATAGCCTCTCACAAGCATTACATAGTTGACATTGTTGTCACTTGGTAAACAAAAGAAGGATTCTGTTATGTTACTGAATAGACTAATTGGTATTGTTTTAGTGGTTGTGAACTGTTATATTCTTTTGTTTGACAGTGTTCCTCCTTGACAAGAAATTGCCAGGTTAACTTTAGCATTAGCATCTTCTTTTTAACTTAAATTCAATGAATAGAGCTTTTTGTAGATTATGAAGAGGACAATACCATCGTAATCGTGTATGTGTGTTCTACTTTTTCTAGGGGTTTGATGGTCGACCATTTTAGTTTCATTTTCAAGTGAAAAACATGTTGGATTGCAAAGAACTTTGGAGAAATTAATGGGAAACATTGAGGCAGGGGTTGAATCTGGCGCACGGTTCTGCTTTTGAGGCCCAAAAAGGTATAAACTTTTTTGTAATTTTCTTAATTGTGTTAAGCCCTTCTCTTAATTTGGAATTTATGGTACATTTTTCTTTTTGATCTCAGATTCATTTGTAGGTTTTTCTTTTTGCAGAACTTGTTCTGGAGTGAAGTGTTTTTTAGGAGAAGATTTTGGTCTTGAACAAGTGCTTTAATGCTTGAAGGTTGTTGACTACCAAATATGTGGTGACCCTAATTCTATACTTCATTTTGCCTTTATTTAGTTTATTGATGAAGGTAATGTGTAGTTATATGGTGCATAGTTAAAAGTTCTTTGAGTGGTGATGAATTGTCATGATGACTCAATCAGTAGCTCGGTTCATTGCGTAGAAAGGGCAAGGGCTGCTGTAGATCTGTCAAGGACAATGCTTGGATTCTACCTTGTGAGGGTGCTGCCTTCTAAAACAGCTATTACACAGGTTAACCTGACTTTTTTCCCTAGGGTGAGAGAGCCTACCTCTTATAAAGATTGCATTTTTTGTTATCCGTTGTTGCTTTATTATGTATTGATTTTATTTTGCTTTATTATGCTTTGTACTTTACTTGGAACTTCATATCCGGAAAAAAAAAATTATATATGGAGCATATGGGGACTATCAAATTCTATTTCTATACTGTGTTGTTTCATTGCAGGTTAACAAACCATATCTTCCATTAACATTAGGGGAATATTCACTTGTAACCGGTTAATGATTGTGACATCTTTCTCCATTGTGGTATTAAAAGTTATATTTTTGTTCACAGCTTTCTTCATTTGATACAGGTTATGAAACCTTTTATAAAATGATTTTCTTTTCATTAATATTGGAAATATGTTCGGTTGGAATGTTTAAGTTGTATGTTGAATAAATAGGCAACTTTTATTTGAGTAAACATCATTTAATAAAGTATATTGAATAAGATTAGTGCAGAATTTGTAGAGACCAAACTACTAATTAAAAGATGTCAAAGACATTGGTTGGTGCTCAATATATTTTTAAATGTAATTCACAGTCTACTAGATACTCCTGAATTTTTCATTTTTAAGAGGTAAAATTTTGTGATTCCTCTCTTTATTCCATTATTCAAGATACATTTTCCATGGTCTGAAAAATTCACGCATTGATCTGGATTCTTGACTGAATGCATGCTTATTATCTCCTTTCTTTTCTAACAGAGTTTTTGGCTTGGATGGATTGTTGGTTCATGGCCATGACGGTCGAGAGATGTCCGGATAATCCGATGCTTGATCGTCGTGAGATTTTAGATGGGAAGGTAAATGAATCTCTGTACAGTTTGTGCCTCTAATTTTCTGTGGATTGACTTTGATGTTCTATAACTTTTGTGGCCGACGCTTACCTTTATCTATTGCGGGATTTTAGGGAGCAAAACGTTGGCATTTATGGTGTAAATTCTCCAGAATGGATTATAAGCATGGAGGTGCATCTATTTTTTCTTTCATTTTTCCCTGATGTCAGTAACGAAGAAGGTGTATCTTGTAATAATTACCAAATTAAAATGGAAAAGCTTGGGGTGGAGTCCACTCTCCTATGTTCAATAATTGCTCCCAGTTTATGGCCCTAATCAAATTTAAATTTTCCCTTTTGTTTCAATGAAAGCTGGTGGAGGTTATAGTTATGTTCGAAAGATCAGTTCACAAGCAAACATTTTAATGTGTTGATTTAATTATTTGAAGTCAATCTCGAAATAATGATAAAATTTTGATATGGCTGTTTTGATTGTCATAACTATATCCAGCGATAGTAGCATTGCATCTGCAAGCTCCACATCGAAACATATGTACTATCAAGACCAAGGTCATGTTGCTACGTACAAGAGACAACAGAGCTCCTAATAACCCAAGTTCAAATAATGACATTCCTGATTCATCTTCTCGAACCCAACTGCAGCAAGTTCAGGATCCTGTCTACACGTTGCCTCCCCAGTTGGATCAGTAACAGCAGCAGCAGCAACAAGAAGAAGTTTTTCATGCCAGCACACATTACATTCCCCTATGCCATAAATTATTAATTGAAATCAACTTCGTTTATGAAACATATATTATTTTTTTAAAAATAATCATTTCACCCCAGGCAATGATCTATTTTGTTTGCGATGCTTTTTTAGAAGATCATATTATAGTTTCTATTAATACTTTTCTATTATAATATATTATAGCATGTAATTATTTATAAATTATATAAATATTACATTATTATTTAATTAACCAAAAACATTACATCTTCATTAATAAAAAGTTAGTTCTTAACAAAAAAATATATATATAAACTAAGCAAACGTGCAATGCACGTTGCTTTCACCTAGTATATATATATGTACGTATATATGCTCTCTAAGAAGAATCTAAGTCTCACAGGTACATAAAGGGCATGCATTACTTGGTTGGTGGGGCAGTAATTTAATTAAGGAGGTCCGAAAAGAACATTCAATCTACCAAAGCCTAAAGCACACAGTTTGCAAGCATACTTTTGTTGTTTCAAGGATGTTGGTGGTTGTGATGAATGAGGGTGGTTATGAAAATCTGATGTCATACGTGAGAAAAATATGGTAAAAAAAACAAAAAAACAAAACTATATATTATAGTGCATGATGTTATACAAAAACCATGGTAATCTCTAAGAAGTATTAGAAGATAGATATAGACACATGAAGCATAATCCGCGACATTTATCGAGTAATTAACATTATCTAGTATAAGATTCACATGAGCCTATTTTATTTGTTCATTTTTCTTTCTCTCTAAGCCTTAGATTTTGGTCCGAAACTCTGAAGATCATAGGATAAGTATTGTCATAATGTTTTGGCATTGATGCAGGTTAGGAACTGACTCTTCATAGTATACGAGTCAATCAAACAATGACCAAAGTGAAAGAAAAGCTTAAAAATTTTGCTGAGAAAATCTGCAAGTGGCTTAAGAGATCTGAGATCAAATAGAGTAATCTTACCAACTAGGAATCTTATTATAAGATCCGGGTTTCTAAAATCTGATTTCACCCGACCTGGGCTAACTCGGACCAGAATCCGGATGACCACCCTTATTCTTATATGCAAAAAGTTTGAAATAAGATTTATTTAAAAAAAAAAAAACATGATTTTTGAAGCATAATGTTGCTCAAAATTGATCAAGAGGGAATCAAGTGAGGAATTAGAAGAAGACACGTAGTGAATTTACAAGTGGAATGTCTAATATGAATACAATGAATTATGAATTGAAACTTTAGAATGATAGAAAATAGAAGGATGGATAAAGGTGGAAGGAAAACGCAGAATGTATTGGCATTTTATATGCCAAGAAGTGGAAGTGTGGACATTCTTGATCACCTTGGCCCACCATTTTTCATCTTTCCAAAAATGCAATTTTAGGGTTTTTGTTTAAACATAATAATAGCATACTTTCTGATATTAATTTGATCCAAAACATCATGACATTGTTGGTATTATCCAAATAAGTATTCGTTAATTAGTAGCTTTTAATGGAGTTTAGCTTTCCATATTCTAAGGAGTTAGATTCTAAAAATCCGTTATACCGGAGTATTTATCGGATTATAATATTCTCACTCGATTTTTTAGATAATTTTTGTATTTATTATTATAAAAATTATAGAATTTAAGTTTTTTTTTTACAAGAAACAATAAGTCTGTAAATAGATTTATATAAAAAAAATTATATATTAACATGACTTAATATTGTACGTCATATCTATTTTATAAAAAAAAAAAATCAATCTATTGTATATCAAGTTAATCTTTATAATAATTCTTTATAATTCTTGTAGGCCAAATATTTTCTTTTTAATTATTAATAAACTATATTGAAAGATATTTCTCCTATTCGAGTTGAGTTTATATCCATTAATTAATCACTAGATGTGTTATTAAATTTGAAAGAATCCTAAATTTTTTCAATAATTCTTTATTTTTTTGGGAGTTGAAACTTGAAAGTCCACCATGCAAAATATCCATCTGCAGCCTGACACTTGTCCAGCCAAAATTCCCAGGGACCATGTTTGTTTTGTGAGAAAGCAGAAGAAAGAAAATGTATGGGGGGCCCACCACGTCCCATTGGCCTTTTAAGCCAAACGAAAGGGCATTTTGTAAAAATAAAAATAAAATAATCCAAACGGCAAACCCACGTGCACCCAATCGGGTATCTTCGCCGCCCACCAACCAGGAACCTCCAAATGTAGGTCCCACCAACACTTGAGCTACAGTATTCCCTTACACTATGATACACGCGCTATTATGGAGCGTGTGAATTATACTGTTCCTTATAATGCAGTGGCCAATATGCCACAAAGGGAGGGGCGCAAAGCGCACTCGTCACCCCACCGTTCACTTCCTCGGGCACGCCGGTGACGGAATTCAAAGCACCAGCCTGTGTTTTCGCCACCCTCTTCATCGCGCTGAACTCAAATTCCTGGCTTTCAATCCATTCTGAGCCTTTTGGACTCCGACTTTCCGACCTTCCTATGATTTTTTAGGTAAGAAGTCGATAATACCCGTTAGATATTTATACCTTTTTTGGGTGATATTTGAAGGCCATCTTGGTTGCTATCGTCAAATTTGGTATATCTATTTGGGCTTTGATTCACTTTTTGGTGTTTTTCAATCTATGTGGTGCAAATTGAATTGGGTCACTTTTTTTTTTTTTGTGTATTTGATTTTGTTTTTGTGTGTTTGTGGATAATGTGTTGTTCCGTCTATAGTTTTTCATGCACATGTACTGTTTGTGATACGGGATTGATTTGGGGGTTACGTGGCTATTTCGGTGAATTTCAGGTTCTGGGTGGATTGGTGTGCTGTTGATATTTGATTCTTGGAGCCAGCTATGTTTTTTTTTTTTTGGTTTTTACATGATTGCTTATGGTAGAACTAAGTGTGGCCTTATCAGAGCTTTTATTTAGTGGAACCCATAGGAATTTGTGTATGACTAAGTTACAAATGGCCTCTGGATAAGGTGGCATATTTGACTAGATAATATGTTTTGCCAGCCAGAACTTGTATGAATTAGGGATGCCTTTTATGGACATTATAGAGGTATTATCAGTGTTGTTTTGAAGTCAGATTGACTAATGCTTTTGATAGTGAACTTCTGTTCAGATACGGTTGTGAAAAAATGATCCCAGTCTTTGGCTCTGACTCAGTTTAGTCTCTCAATGAACAGGATGTAAAAGCATATTACAGATTTATTGGGGTTGCTAGCCTCCAGATGTTCATGTGACTATTTGAATGAGAAAGCAACTACTTAGGGTGGTCTAACTGCTCTGCCATTTCTTTTTAAATGAATCTTTGGATGTCCTGAAATAGATGGGGCCTTCTTCCCCTTACCTGGGACTCACTCAGACGGCAAACAGGATGGCCTGGAGTGGGAATTCTACTTTGATGGGTTTCCAAAGCCTGGGCAAGGTGGCAACATCCACCTCTCAGGGCCAGGGGTGAGAATCAATCTTAATACTAACATTTGGTGGGCCACTAATAGGCTGACGTGGAATCACTTTATTGGAGCCTTCCCCTGACTGATCAGCTCCAGAAGTGGGTTGGTTTCCGAGAAAAGGTAGATTCTGGAAATGGAATCAGAAAACCTATAATCAGTTGTGCAGATTCTTTGGTAGAATGGGGCTCAGCAATGGAATCTCATCGATCCAGTCTTTGATCCAACACTATGAAAACACTTTATTTTCCTTAATTTTCTCTTAGTCATGCGAATTAAATGCATATGCACAACTTTTTTATTTTTAGAAGTAAATGTATATGCACAAAGAATCCATGAAGTGGTCTTAAGTATTCTTTGTTAAGGCAAGTATGTCTAGATATGTATTGGATAGTGGAGACAATGATCTTGATAGAATTAGCACTTGCAAGACTTTCCAAATAAGTTGACTGGTGTTGTCCACGATTTCTATTTGGAGTTTTACGATGAAGATCGCTATTTTTTCCTCTATGTGCTTATTTGTAGGTCTTTGGAGATTTGAGTATGATGACCATGATTATTGAGCATGTTGATGTTTTTATTTTCTGATTTAGATCATTTACCATTTCAAAGGCAGTGAATTCACTCGAATTTCAATGATGATAGTTGTCAGTATTTTGACAGGTGACCTTCTATTCTCGTTGCATTATGTGGTGGATAGATTTATTCAATAATCATGAAGATATCTTGAACTTCAATTTTTTCATTGTTCTGTATCAATTTTTTTCCTTCCTCACTCTATTAGAATGAATCCTTTGATTTCCTCCAAGAAATGGAGGGTTTTCCTGTATTATGCTTCCTTGTGCTTAATGTTCAGGGCTTGTTGAGAAGAGGATTGTTATATATTGGGCCTCAGAAATTCCAAGTGGGAATTTGAAAGATGTTTGTAGCTCGCAAGTATTTCTATCAGTCTCAGATTTCAATTAAACAAATAACTTGTAATGCTGAAATTATGGATTTTGAGAGGCTAGATTCTTGGAAAGATGTAGTGTCATCTGTAGAGGAGAGATTTGACATTTCACTATTTTCTTTGACTATTTTGCATTTTTATGGCCCAAGGACTCGTAAATCTAATAGTAACAAGGCTTGGGAATCTCCAATTGCATTATTCGTTAGATATCCAGTCCTAGTTGAGCAAGCTTGGGTTCCAAGTATATGCTGGTGACTGGGTCATGGGTTGTTCTAGGGCAAGTGTCTTATTTATGAGTGTGAGGATCCGACCAGAGTTCACAACCAATATTGCTCAAATGAGATGGTGAGGTGTATGATAATCTATTCTCTATCACTCATATTTCAAGGACTGACCTCATATATTTTCAAATATAGATATCTGAGTGTGTGGGTTTGCTCATATATCTTATGTGTCACCTGCCTTAATTTAGGTTTCACAGAGAGCTTCTCATCCTCTTCCTCATTAAGAAACTCTTACTACAGTGTGCTTGATTGTGGTTTGTAGTTTACATCGATGTAGCACTTCCGTTTGCAGATGTGCCAACACTTATTGTAGTGTGTCTCTGTTTAGTTAGTATTTTACATCAATCCAATACATTTGTCTGCAGAAGTAAAATTGATTACATTTTTCTTTGTGTGGGTCTCAAGAACAAGCAACCTGGGTGCTTTTAGTGGGTTTTTAGTTGGTGACTATTAACAACCATAGCAGGGTGGCACAAAATGAGCTAATAGTTATTGACTAAACATTGACACGTTTTTCCTTTTTTGATCTAGGACCAAATGGAGGCACGCCCTAATTTATCAATTCAAAGATCAGGTGCAAAGCAGCTTAGTAACATGGGGATGTCTGGAGCACTGTCTTCATCTTTACCAGTCCTTCCAGCCCCTTTGCAAGAGACATATCCGAAGTTGCCAGACTCTCAACACGTTTATATGGAAAGAGAACTTGTGAAAAGGCCTTTTAACCATGCAAGTCATTTACCCTCTGCTAGTGGAGTGGCTGGTCACATGTTTTCATCATCCCCAGGATTTTCATCAGATCTTCATTACTCATCTCTTTCGCCCCATGAAGAGCATTCTAAAAACTCTCCTTTTATTTCTCGGTCATCAACTATGCGAGCAGCTTTTCCATTGACACACACTTCTCATTCGATATCTGTTCAATCTACAAAATCAAGTCATTTTGCCGAAGAAAACTCTGCTTCCTGGAATACTGATTCACTTCCAAGTTTTCTTGATTTTCCTGTAAATACCTTTATTGAGAGTAGTCAGGTAGAAAGCAGTGGGTGTAATACTGTCCTGCCATCTGAGGAATTTGGTAAATGGGCAGACCAGCTAATTTCCGATGACGTTGCAAATTGGAATGAGCTTCTTGGAGACACCAATGTTACAGATTTGGAACCAAAGGTTGGATATTCATAAGATGTGGTCATTAATAGCCGTCCATAAGGAAAATAGATAATTTCCAGTATGATTAATTTTGAATCATTTTGGCATTGTTTCTTTTTCTTTTCTTTTCTTTTCTTTTTTCTTTTGATATTATTGTCTTGTTTCTTTAGATGGCATGCCAGGTGTCCAAACCATCTCCAAATTTTCAAGCACATGAATCCCAAGTTCATCAGCAGCTTCCTGTTCCATCTGGAGAAATTCGTGCTATTGCTACTCCCACTTCCTCGGCAAATAGTGCCCCAGCCAAGCCACGCATGCGCTGGACACCAGAACTTCATGAAGCCTTTGTGGAGGCTGTCAATAAACTTGGTGGTAGTGAAAGTATGTAACTCTTTTATCCTCATCACACTTTTAGTCTATAATTATGTAGCTTTGGCTTCAATTGATTAATAATTCTTGTTTTACAGAAGCTACTCCAAAGGGTGTGCTGAAGTTCATGAAAGTTGAAGGATTGACCATCTATCATGTGAAAAGCCATTTGCAGGTATTATGCTTTATTTCTTTTACCATGAGATTAGTTTCCTGCATAAATAATGTGCAAGTCTGCATTTGCGTGTGAACTTACTTTTAACTGGAGATTTTGCCCCCATGAATTGCAGAAATATCGGACAGCCAGATACAGACCAGATTCTTCAGAAGGTATGTAACAAGTACTTCTGTGTGGGCATGCGTGCAGGTGCATGCCTGTGCATCTGTGTGTTCCCATTTTTGGTTTTGTTTGTACTGCTTTAATTTACCTCAATGTATCAGTTTCTTTCTGTTTGAATGAAGAACAGGGTGGGATGTTACACCTTACTGTATCAGCTCCTTCTGGTTTGAATGTTTTTCTTTGCTGGGAAGAAAAGGGGAGGGATGTTTAAGGAGGCGTTTTTTGCCCTGTTTACATTTTTAGGGAAATTAAAGTCTCTAAAGAAGTAAATGCTTTTTGCAGTAGGCTTATTATAATTTCTTTGTCATGTTGTTGAAGCTTTTGCATGATGTGAAAGAAAAGGTAGAGAGAAACAAGTAGTTTTTGGCATAACTGGCTGCCCCAAATGTAGAATGAGACGTACTTTCTCAGGGATCATGAAATTTGTCTTTAGATTAATCTTGTGTGCTTTATACTGTAGATATTGTGGGCTTAAGAGTTGCCCGCAGAACCTTCTGCCATTTCTTTGTAGTTGTTATGGCAGATACCATCATATGAACATTTCTTCTTGATTTCTCAGCTTAACTCAAGTTAACTAAGCCTTATTCCCAGTTAAAGTTTGGCTTCTTCATGACTTTCTTGTATATGTCCTCTGTACTTGGGCTATGCATATTTAGCTCATCTCTAAAATTATCATTTTCCGATAAAAAAAAAAAAGTTGGCTTCTTCACTCTCTCTCTCACACACACACACACATATTCAAAGGTTTCTCACTCCGTTTATTTGTTGTGAACACTTCAACTTCACTCAATGAAGGCAGCGCCTTTATCAAATCATGCCACTATAAACACTTCCTTGCTCATTTTAGCTCAGTTGTTTCTCTTTCTAGAGCTTGGACTTGTGCTATTTTGTTACCAATGTCTTTTATGGTTGGCACAAAGATGTTGACTTGTTTTACAATCTAATGATTAATTTTTTTAAAAGTATAATGGGTTGTTAAATTTTATCTGTAGGATCCTCAGAGAAGCAATTGACTCCGATTGAAGACATGTCAACTCTTGACTTGAAAACGTAAGTGAGCTATTTATTTATACGCAAAGAATTTTTTGTTTTTGTTACATAAGGTGTGCTACATTTAACCTTTGGCTTGCATGATTGCATAATCTGGCCTTGTTTGAGGAATTTATTGCAACATGTTATGTGCACCATGGATCACTATATATTGGCTGCTATGTTTCCAGATGGGTGACTTGACTTTGACCTTCTGGATATATGAAGTATAAGGATTTTTTTTTTCCATGAGTGCAAGGATACTGTGAGTGTTGACAACCTAATAGTACACATCAGCCTAGAACCATGCAAGATGTACCACACATCAACCTATACTTTCCAGTTTCCAGTTAATGAGAATTTTACTAAAAGAAAAGAATGAATACATCGTTTTTTATGAGTTTATTAAATTGAAAATTGTTTAGGCTCCAAACGATTAAGATGTCCAAGGCACTGCTAATAGTACAAATCAACCTAGAACAATAAGTGAATGGTTTAGAAACTAACAGTGGCGAAAATCATCAATAAGTTGTCATGCATTTTCTTCAGCAAATCTAGTTTCTGCGGAGAGGAATGTTGAATGTCCAGTTTTACTAGATAGCCGTTGCATTTTTTAAGACTGAATCCAGCAAGAACAGAACATGCGCGTGAATCTCATTGAAGTATGACCCTTGAAAATGTTCTGTGCTCACTGTTTCCAACAGTTTATGATTGATGCGTTAGGTGGTAGATCAAACTACCTAAAGTAGAGAACCAGGCTTACCAAAAAATGAGAAAAAGAGAAGCCAAATGGTTAATATTAGCGGCTGGAAAGACTTTCTATAAGGATCATTCAATGAGCCTAGATTACATTCAAAACAAGGCCAATCTTTAAATATTTCAAGCTGTGCATGTTATGGCTAATGATCTCCCATATTAAGTGCCAAATTATCATGCTAATCTAAATTGACTGTGAACTCTATTTTGTTTGGATAACAGGGGTATCGAGATTACTGAAGCTCTGCGATTGCAGATTGAAGTTCAAAAGCGGCTTCATGAACAGCTTGAGGTATGACTTATGAGTTCCTTCTAGAGAAAAGGATTTCCTTTTCTGTTTATATTGGAAATTTGTTAGGTTAGTTTTACTCTGTCATTGCAGTGATTTATGGCCCAGTGAGAGGTGCTGATTGGTATGAGTGATCTTATCCCCCAATTAGGCACTTGGCCGTGGTTAATATGGATTGGGGGATGAAATCTTTGATGCATACGTCTTTACTGGGAGTGCACCTTGTTGGTGTTTTCTCATCAATCTATATACTTATCGGGGGGTGGGGTAAGGGCACATCTGATTTGGATATCCCTTAAAGGATTCATTATGTTTGTTTCCTTTTGTGTGGAACTATTGAGAAAAGATTTTTTCCCTGTTGGGGAAAGGGGGATGAGGTGGGGGTGTGGACCAAAAGCCATAGTACAAATTTGGCCTGACCTTAGTTTTCGGGATTTCATGATATTTCTCGTTTATATAATGATCAATTTATAAAGCATGTTACATATAATTTGTTTACAAGCAGGAATTGATTTTCATGGAATTCCCAAAGAAAACACTGAAGGAAATTAGGAATTTGTTATCTAGTTTTTTAATTTTTTCCCCAGTTTTGAGAAGTAGCACTGCCACTTCGACTATAATGTAGCTATGCTCTTTTATTTTTTCTAATGTTTATTTTATTTTTTCTAATTTTCCTTCTTTTTTAAACTGGATTTATAGAGTTTACTGTTGACACTGGGTAATGTGTGGGATGGAAGATTGATGTCTGCCACCTTTGATTAGAGTGCAGATTTAATGTTAGCACCAAGGAATATTGAACTAGTTGACCAGGAAGGATTGGGGCTGCATTGTTTATTTAAACGTTAGGTTTCAGTTCAACATTTGGTTGGCAATTTGTATTGCTTGCTGCTATACTTTTACTTGCTTGATTGTTATGCTCATTGAATCAAGGGCAAAACATAGGGGTGTTCTTGTGAGCACCCATAGCTACAAATATTTCAGGTTGTAGATATATCATGTGTGGGGGGGGACATGCATATGTCAGCTGTACCCCCTTTTCGAGGTTAGTTATCTGGGTTGCTGTATCCGTAATTATGTTGTAATATATATATATATTTTTTTTTAACGTCTGAGCAGATTCAAAGAAATCTACAGTTGCGAATAGAAGAACAAGGAAGGTACCTCCAAATGATGTTTGAGAAGCAATGCAAGCCTGGCATGGACAAGCTGAAGGCATCAGCATCTGTTCCATCTTCGGATGCTGTTCCAGATTCCCCTACCAAAACTGAACTAAAAGCCTCCGAGTTAGACCATTGGCATGGTAAAACAGGTGCTGAGCCAGTCATTAATGCCAACACTGGGTTGGAAGAAACCTCGTGGGAGCTTGGTGGGAAAGAAAAGGCACCTGAACAAGAAGCTCCTCAGGATTTTGAAACAGATGAATCTAGTTCTCAACCCTCAAAGCGTCCAAGAACGGATGAATAACAAAGCCATATCACCTTCCACATGATCAGTATTGGACTGACAAGACTGTACTGATTAATGGAATATTTTATTCAATGAGTGAGACAGACATAGCTGACTGATGGATAGAGCTTTGGGACTTAGATATACTATCTATTCTAAAGAAAAATTTGCAGATGCAGTAACAAAGTTGAGTAAAGTTTTGATCATATATAGTACTGTTCTTCGACCATGTCAGACGTTGGACTGATCTTTTGAGTTGAGCAAGGATGGATGATGGTGCATGATGAATTGTTGCCTGATCGAGTACGTACTCTGCTAATTATTGTCTTCATAATGCATGTCCCCATTAATATTAAGCAATAAATAATCATGTTTACTTGCAAATAGTATATGTCCAGGCATGCATGCAGTCATTAAGCAGGCCGTGGCTTATTTTGTGCAATTAAAGTTGACAGATTAATATTTGAGTGAATCATGATCAGCTAAAACAGCTAGGAGCTAATACAGTTCCTTTTACATATAAATTAAGATCAACTACGTACTAGTTCATAAACTCGTGCTACCCATCGAGTACTACTCTGAATATATATATATATTTATATATATATGGTCTTTTTTTGTAAACAGGCTGACCTTTCAAATTAATTACTTTTAAGTTAAATTACCAAATTTATGGATATTCAAGAATAAACTTTAAGAAAAAATATTATAAAAGAAGAAAATTGATTATGTACAAGGTAGAATATCGTCGAGGCCGTAGTAGCTTAATTAATTATTAGAAACGAAAGAACAATATTCTTAGATTTGTAACTTAATTGTGAGTTATTTTTTTTAAATGTGGCATTTTTTTATTTTATTTTATTTTTTTGCAATTTTGAGCAGTAAAAGAAGATTCTAATAAATTGACAAGGGAGTTTAACCCAACAAATTTGAATACTGTATGTGTATGAAGGACTCGATCGTGAAAGCGAGAAATATTATATATGATGCAGTAGTTATGGCCACCTAATTAATTAATTAATTAAGAATGGAATGGTATATATATATATATATATATATATAGTCAACCATTAATTAATACAAATTAGTAATGAGGTAATTTTAGTTGTTGTCAATAATATTGGTGGCAGGTTCTATATGTTCTAGTCTGATCGATGTAATGATGTTGAATTTTCTGTTTATTTTTCTTCGACTAGATCGATGTAATGATGTTGAATTTTCTGTTTATTTTTCTTCTTCTTTTAGTTAATATTAATATTGGTGGGTCTTCGGTCTTCCTCTCTCTCTCTCCCTCTCATTTTCAACCCACCCACCAACCAATAAAATAACTGAAAATACCAGATTCATAATTAGCTTGTAATTTCCTAATTATAATTAATAGTAGGTGCACTTAACTGAAAGATACCCGTTAGTACATTTGACGAAAAAACATCATGAGATACTAACGAAATTATATCACAGTAGAAAACAGTAGCAACGACTAAAAATTTATTTGCAACGACAAAATCTCGTGGTTAAAAATGAGCGAAGAAATTTCATTTGGATAGATTTTCACCAAGGTGGTAAGTAGCATTTGCTAAAATAGGGCAATGACATGTCATTGTTGCAAATTATTTAGAATAATGATAGTCTTACCACTCCTCTACTACCCGTCTACTATTATTTTTAATTTTTAATTTTTTTAAATTTTTCTTTTACTTATTAGTTAAGAAATTGACTATTAGTAAAATTGTGTATTTTTTTTTAATGATTAAAGATATTAAAAAAATATTTAAAATAAAATAAAATAAACAAATACACTAAGAGTAGTAAAGTAGTGGTAAAATGGTTGTAAGTCTAGCATTACCTTGCATGTTGTTTTTTGAAATTCCTTTCCTTTTGTTTTTTCTTTAAGACATTGTAGCTTAAGAAAACAAAAAGAAAAAGAAGTGTAAACCAAGCTAGGCATATTTTCGTATTCGAACTTAGAGATCTCTTTGTATTAAATTGTTGTTAAGATTCTCTTATATCTATGTGTATTAATTTAGACTCGTGCATTTTTTTTCTTACTTGGAATAATGATAATAAATGACTATTTTAATATATCTATTCTATTATAATAAGTGGCTATCTAACTGTGAATAGTAATTTTTATTGTTTTTTCTTAAATATTGTTATTTTTTCATTAAATCTTATTTTACCAAAGGACCTTAAGACACTTGATCATTTGACGTGTGGCTCGATCTTTTGTAGAATTTAATCAATGATCATGTTTTACTAAAAGGTCCATAAGACCCTTGATTATTTGACATGTAGTTCTCTTGTAAACTTTAATGAAAAATCATGTTTTATCAAAAAGTTTTTAATAGCCCCGCGGTGCACATGAATTGACTTCTCTTTTTCATGTCCTTTTTATTTTAATAATGTACTCATTTTCCTTTCTTTTTGTTTCAATTTTTTAAAATAAAAATAATTAAAATGACTTTACTCTTTAGAACAGAAATGCTTTAGAGCATTCTCATTGTAAAATTCAACTTTAAGTAAATTTAACTAATAAAATACTTAAAACAATCAATATATAATATTAGTTATTAATTTAATTAGAATATAATTATTATTAATATTTTAATTAGTAGAACTATAAAATGTGATAAAAATAAAAATATTAAATATTAAATTAATAATATTTTATTATTATATAGAGAGTAAATAGATAATCCAATATAGATGCAGACTAATGATCATACTTTGTTGAAGTTTAGAATTTTTTATCTTGATTTTTTGTCTTTCTTTAGTCTTGTATTTTCTTTTTCCAGACAAAAAAGTTACTAATTTTTTTATTTTTTTTATTTAAATCATTATATCAAATACACCCCAAGACTAACACACCTGGAGCCATACCCTGGTATATATATAAGCGCCTACAGTGGAAGAAGATCCTCTCAAGTTCTTGTTCGGAATTGACAAGAGACTTGTGTGAAAGAGAGAAACACATGAATGGAATGAGGCCTCTAACATTTATTGCTATCCGTATAAATATTTCAGATAGTATTAAACGACCGATAAATGATATATTTTAGACATATTAAATGAGTAATAAATATTATACAATTCAGTATTTTATAAATCTGTCTCTCTTTCACTTAAGGCGAACTTGATTCCAGAAAGTTGGGGTACATGATGACATATATATATATATATATATATATATCTATGGTTGTTGGGGGTATGTAGATCAGGGATCAGTACGTACTCAGCGAGCTAGTTAGCTTCAGGCTTAAAATCCTTTAAGTCGAAGATAGCTATGCAGCATTGACACATGCAGCCAGCCAGAAAGCAACCAAACCAAACCATATTTCTCTCCTACCTATCGCTCGCTAACGTCTCTTAGACTCAAACACACGACTTCCCAACTCACGGTTGGTGGAGACTGATCTTCATGAAGTCACACTACTACTACTGCTTCTACGTACTTGCACCTCATATTTTCGAGCCTCTCCCCCTCCGCTTGCCTATATTACCTCCTTTTACTTCTCTCCTCTCTCCATCTCTCCATTTCGCCTCAAACACCATGGCTGGCCTAGTTACTGGTCCCGACACACGGAAGGATCAACTCCATGCTTCGCATGGTTCTGATCATGAGGTAGCTTCCAATTCTTTCTCTTTTCTCCCATTTCTTCTCTAGAGCTGTTTTGCTTTTCAAGAATAAAAGTAGTTTCTCTAAAAGCTTTAAGTTGTTAGAAGCAGAAAAAGAGATGAGTTTATGTTTTTCTTACAAATATGTATCATGCATGGCAGATTAACCGGCCTCCAACCAGTCAGTCTGTGTCGAAAATATGTCGAGTTTGTGGGGATGAGATTGGATACAAGGAAGATGGTTCGTTGTTTGTGGCGTGCCATGAATGCGGGTTCCCTGTTTGCAGGCCATGTTATGACTACGAAAGGAGTGAAGGGCACCAGAGCTGTCCCCAGTGCAACACCCGCTATAAGCGTCATAAGGGTTAGCTCAAGTTCTCATTATGTAGTCTCGTTTTAACCGTATCTATCTTCGGGTTCTTAATGAAAATGGGACTCGGCAACTATCGTTTTCTGGTATTTCTCTCTCCAGGATGTCCTCGAGTTGCTGGAGACGAAGATAACTTCGATGCAGATGACTTTGATGATGAGTTTCCGATTAAGAATGGCCCTGGAGATTCTGATAGGCAACATGCAGTCATTAACCATTCGGTAATTTTTCTATAAATTATGAAGATACCAACGTACCATGATATTAATATATATAGGTATATATATATATATACTAGTTATGGTGCAACAAGGCACCTTTTTCTAATTGAAAAAAAAAAATTGTGAGAAAATTATGTTTAAGCAATAAGTAATTATTGTATGAAGATGTATAATAATTACATTCTATTTATGGAATACTAAGCAAAAGACTAATTGTTCAAAATAGATTATAACTGAACATAAGTTTGGCAAAATAAGCAACATATTGGAAATGAAATTATAGTTTTTATCTTAAAAGTTGTGCATAGGATGTAAATGTTTTATAGGACTATCAAAGTGGCTGTTGTGTAGTTTGAAGGATGCATTCATTCAAGAGTTATGTTGTTTCTTCTACAGCATGAATGGAAACGATATTGAATTTTTTGTGAAATTGTTGCTTCCATTGATCCATGTCTGCAATGAGTTGAATGATCCATTCTTTTTTAGAAGTTTGATCTGTCATGTGTTGCAAATAAGGCAGATGCTCCAGTATGAAATGGATTTAGAGCATTTGTATCATCAATATAGAAATAAAATAAGATAAATATAAAAAAATAGGAAGAATGATTCATTCAAAAAAAGATTATACAATTTGAAATACTTATTCTATTCCCCACAAACAAAATAACACATATCGTCATAATAATAATTAAAAATAGCTAGGATGTTCCTCTTGTCTCCAAAGAAAATGAGATAAGTAAATAAAATTTGAATAAAATAATAGAAGATCGTTATAAAAATGATTCCAAATTATTTAGATTTATTGGAGTCGATTATAAGAATAATAAATAATTAATTCAAATAAGTTGTTTCATAATTTGTATTAAGAAAATTATAAAATAAAATTTTAAACGATTTGAAGGGAATGAGTGAGTATAAAAAAGACAAACTCGGTCAGAAAGTAATAAAATAAAAAGATAAAAATGTAATTTTTTAAATAGAAGAAATAAAATGACAATGATCAAAAGGAAAAAATAAGAATAGAGAGAGACCAAATGAAAAAAAAAATGGTGAAAAAGCAAGAGAAGGACAAAATAGGAAAACAAATCTAGTTTGGAGAAAAATCACCGTTTATGTGCGTATAGGGCTCTTTTTATTACAGAAGATATAGATTCATATCCATCTTTCAAATAGAGAGCACAAAAGCTAGGACAACGTCGCGATCATCTCTAGCTATATGTCATGCTGCAGAAGAAATCTGAGCCAAAAGCAACGGTTTTCCCCTCTACGATTTAAAACCTTTATACTTTAAGTTCTAATCAAATCTATCTACGTACCTCAAATGGCAAGATGAAAATTACTAATATTTGCTAACAAATCATGCAAGCTTATGTAGCTTAAAGCCTTAACCGCTGAGGTTTTTTTCCCCCTCTTTAAGTAGTTTTTCAAAATGAATTCAAAAGATAAGTCATTTTATGGTCATTTATTAAAACATGCAAGCTGGGAATTCAAACAGTAGGAAAGGATCGACTCATGGTGGTGAGTTTAATTTGCAGGAAAATGGGGACTACAATCACCCGCAGTGGCATCCTACTGGGTCGTTTGCAGGAAGTGGTAAGATATCTTTAGACAAGTTTGAGGTGTTCAATTTTTTTCACAAGGATTAAATTTGTTTCTACTTTTACTTATCGATCTATGTGTTTTGAATGGTGGTGGATGGGGCACAGTTGCTGGCAAGGATTTTGAAGGCGAGAGAGAGGCGTATAGTAATGCAGAATGGAAAGAAAGAGTAGAGAAGTGGAAAGTCAGGCAAGAGAAGAGAGGTTTGGTGAGCAAAGATGATGGAAATAATGATCAAGGAGATGACGACGATTACCTGTAAGTTTAATCTCCTTTCAATGCTGCAACTTCATGTACTTAAAAACAAACCATATATTCGTGATCGAATACACATGAAACCCATGTTTATTTTAAGAAGTATTGAGATTTTAATTCTCAGACTATGCACCAGAAATAACATTATCCTTTTGCAGTTTGGCTGAAGCCAGGCAACCAATGTGGCGAAAAATTCCAATCCCCTCAAGTAAAATCAGTCCATATCGCATAGTTATTGTTCTCCGGCTCGTCATTCTTGCTTTCTTCCTCCGCTTCCGAATCTTAACTCCAGCAAATGATGCTTATCCCTTGTGGCTCATCTCTGTAATATGCGAGACATGGTTTGCCTTCTCTTGGATACTTGATCAATTTCCTAAATGGTGCCCCACTACCAGAGAAACTTACTTGGATCGCTTGTCCATGAGGTTTGAGCGTGAGGGAGAACCAAACCGTTTAGCCCCAGTTGATGTCTATGTCAGTACTGTTGATCCTCTCAAGGAACCGCCAATCATAACTGCAAACACAGTTCTTTCCATCTTGGCTGTCGATTACCCTGTTGAAAAGGTGAGCTGTTATGTGTCGGATGATGGTGCATCGATGCTCCTTTTCGATACACTATCAGAAACTGCTGAGTTTGCCAGAGTATGGGTGCCATTTTGTAAGAAATATAGCGTAGAGCCAAGGGCCCCAGAGTTCTACTTTTCTCAGAAGATGGACTACTTAAAAGATAAGGTGCTGCCCACCTTTGTAAAGGATCGCAGAGCTATGAAAGTAAGCAAACAGAAGAAGGAAAATAAAACCTTTTTGTTCTGCTTTCCTGCAACACTTGATCTCCTGAAAACCAATGTGGCTTAAGGCCGGAGTGTGTTTGTGTTGTATTGCAGAGAGAATACGAGGAGTTCAAAGTAAGGATTAATGCATTGGTGGCAAAGGCACAGAAGAAACCAGAAGATGGATGGGTGATGCAGGACGGTACCCCTTGGCCAGGAAACAACACCCGTGATCATCCTGGCATGATTCAGGTTTGGCAAATTCATCCCTACTGTCTTTCTTTTCTCGGTCTCATTACCTATGTGTCATCAAAGTTTGACTCTTATTGGCATTTAACTTCTTTTTGGTTCTCGGAAAGACTCTGGTGTTGGAAAGTAAAATGAATAAGTAACTTTTTTTTTCCCTTGTTCTTTTCACATTCAAACATTAGCTTCTGTTTGGGTTGACAGGCTATTCAATTATTAAAACCGCTTGTGGAAATGCTACTTTTTTTGCAGGTATATCTTGGAAGTGAGGGTGCATTAGATGTGGAAGGGAAGGAGTTGCCACGGTTGGTGTATGTTTCACGTGAGAAACGTCCCGGATATCAACACCACAAGAAAGCCGGTGCTATGAATGCCCTGGTGGGTAGCTTGTATTTCAAACAATGATAATCTGTGTGAAACCGGATATCTGCCTATTCTTATTACTTGGATTGTTTATGTCATCAATAGGTTCGAGTTTCTGCAGTGCTTACCAATGCACCTTTTATGTTGAATCTGGATTGTGACCACTACATCAACAATAGCAAGGCTATACGGGAAGCCATGTGTTTTTTGATGGACCCTCAGTTAGGAAAGAAACTCTGCTATGTCCAGTTTCCTCAAAGATTCGATGGCATTGATCGACATGATCGATATGCTAATCGCAACATTGTGTTCTTTGATGTAAGTCATACAATGCTTGGATAATCGGCCATCTCCAACTGATTCTGATTACTAATTTGCATACAAATTAATGTCTAATGCTTTCAATGTTCTTTGTTTACAGATCAACATGAAAGGCCTAGATGGCATCCAAGGTCCAGTGTATGTTGGCACTGGATGTGTCTTCAACAGACCGGCATTGTACGGCTATGATCCTCCGGTATCTGAGAAGCGGCCAAAGATGACATGTGACTGCTGGCCTTCATGGTGCTGCTGCTGTTGTGGTGGTTCAAGGAAGTCAAAGTCAAAGAAGAAAGGTGAAAGAAGCTTGCTTGGGAGACTTTACCCTAAGAAGAAGAAAATGATGGGGAAGAGCTACTTGAAGAAAGGGTCTGGACCTATGTTTGAACTTGAAGATATTGAAGAAGGGCTCGAAGGTTATGATGAGTTGGAGAAATCATCACTCATGTCACAAAAGAATTTTGAGAAAAGGTTTGGACAATCACCAGTTTTTATTGCTTCCACTCTTATGGAAGATGGTGGTCTTCCTGAAGGGACTAATCAAGCATCGCTTATTAAAGAGGCCATTCATGTTATCAGTTGCGGCTATGAAGAGAAAACTGAATGGGGAAAAGAGGTGATTAGCTCCTAGCCCCTCTCTAAATGGATTCAAAGGTTCTTAAAAAATTTGACTATCAATGTTAACTTTCAAGCTTAAGGAATAAAAACGTTTCAGAGAATTGCCAAAAAATTAATAAGTTGGACAAATTTCTAGGATTTCGGAGTCATGTTATGCCTTGAGTTCAAAAAAATAATAATGGTATATAGTTCAAGTCATAGAGGTAAAACCAGAAATTTCAAGCTCATTACATGATGATCTTATGAGTCATTTGATTACACAATTGCCAATTCCTTCTCATTGCAGATTGGGTGGATATATGGCTCGGTCACGGAAGATATTCTGACAGGCTTCAAGATGCACTGCAGAGGATGGAAGTCAGTGTACTGCATGCCAAAGAGAGCAGCTTTCAAGGGATCAGCACCAATTAATCTATCAGATCGTTTACACCAAGTTCTGAGATGGGCTCTTGGCTCTGTTGAGATTTTCCTTAGTCGCCACTGCCCACTATGGTATGCTTACGGAGGAAAATTGAAATGGCTGGAGAGATTGGCTTACATCAACACCATCGTTTACCCTTTCACTTCCATCCCTCTGCTTGCATACTGCACCATTCCAGCCGTCTGTCTTCTGACTGGAAAATTCATCATCCCCACTGTAAGTAGTACTAAAAATTTATCTAAGGCCACTATATGCAATTTCCTAATCAATCAGCCTTAATCCGTGAGATCAGATTTGTGTTAAATTTGTTTGGCTGTCTCGGGAGAAACATAAGAATTGGCCAATCTAGATATTGGAAAAGAAGTAACTCTAGTGGTTAAATGTGCTATTGGATAAACAGAAAGGCTAAAGCTAGTAAGACTGAGATTTATTGACCTCCACATTGGAAGTCGATATTCAAAGAACTTCCATCCTAACACTCAAAATTCATTGCAAAATCTTTTCATTGTATTTCCTATCTAGCCAGACAAGCTCTAATCATATGTTTTACTTGTTCTACAGCTGACAAACCTTGCTAGTGTATATTTCATGGCTCTTTTCCTCTCGATCATAGTAACCGGTGTGCTCGAGCTCCGATGGAGTGGCGTTAGCATTGAGGATTGGTGGCGCAATGAGCAATTCTGGGTGATTGGTGGTGTCTCAGCACATCTTTTTGCAGTCTTCCAAGGCCTCCTCAAGGTCCTTGCTGGAGTCGACACAAACTTCACAGTGACATCAAAGGCAGCTGAAGATGCTGAGTTTGGGGAACTCTACCTCTTCAAGTGGACCACCCTTCTAATCCCACCAACCACACTTATAATCATGAACATGGTGGGAGTCGTGGCCGGAGTTTCCGATGCCATTAACAATGGCTATGGCTCATGGGGTCCATTATTTGGGAAGCTGTTTTTCGCCTTCTGGGTCATAGTTCATCTTTATCCTTTCCTCAAAGGTTTAATGGGCAGGCAAAACAGGACTCCTACCATCGTAGTCCTTTGGTCTGTACTTCTTGCATCAATTTTCTCCCTGATTTGGGTCCGAATTGATCCTTTCTTGCCAAAGCAATCCGGACCAACCCTCAAACAATGTGGAGTGGAGTGCTAGACATGCTCTTTGTTCATCCTTTCTTCCAGTGGTTCTCTTTATAGTTTATGATGCCACTTGTTGCTTGTTTTAATCCTCAAATATTCCGAGGCTTCCAAAGAGTGTTTGTTGTGCATAGTCTTTAAAGAGAGATTTTGATGGTAATGTACCAAAGGGGAGAGCCCTTGCCAATATGTACACACAAAAATCATAAGAAAAACTGAGATATGAATTATATTTTAGCATTGTTCTTGCTGTGAAATGAACTGTATACGATTGTCAAGATAAAATTTAAACAATTTATAAATTGTTCAATTTATATCAATAGGATCATATGACATTTTTTTTTTTCTCGAGAGAGAAATAAACTTCATTGATAACCAAGGTCTTAATACAAATTACAAAAGAACACATAAACAAGTAGTCTACTTAACAGTGATTAATTACAAAGTGAGGAGAATCCTTGCCACTATGGAAATCCATTAGACACGGTGAGATTTTGATCAAGGGTATGATTCCATAAACATTTTTGGAAGTTGTCCATTGCGCAATTGCATGCATGCATCAATTCTAAGAACGATGCAGTTGTCTTGCTTCCCTCTCAAATTTCTCCAACATTGACTTCAGGTCTCTTATAGTGCCCTCTGTAATCCAATCTTGATGACTTTGATCTTCTTGTGAGGCTAATAAGGTTCTCTAGGAGTCTCCCTCTATTATGATATTTTTTAGGTTTGTGACTTGGGCTTCCTAACTCCTATGAATGCTATCATAGCTTCATCTTGGTTTGGATTACAGCTTCCTGAATGCTCTACTCTGTTGAATACAATTTCTCCAATGTGTGTTCTACATATTGAAGCAAAGCTACTGACATGTGGTCTAACAACAACATCAAAAGCAACTGAATATTTTTCTATGGAAGGTGGGGACCATTTGGTTTCATTATTCAGTTCTTTCTATTCCCAAGCATTGTAGTGATCTCTATAAGACTGGTTAACTCTTGCTACAAAACTGGTCTATTAAGAGATTAAGAGAATCGTGAATGATTTGATTTCTGTAAAACCACAAGTTATCCATGGCAATAGTAGCAAAGAGTTGAAATTTGTGGATATTTGTCTCTGAAATATGAATTTTATCCACATGCTCTAGAATGCATAAGACTCAATTCTTAATGTCTTGCCTTCCTATAGAGGAGATATTAATAGGCCAAGGGGATTGTTTCCAAAGGATTCTAGAGTATGGGAATTCTAGGAAAAGGTTAAAGGCATTTTCCTCTACAGAATTGCAGATTGGACAGATGGCTTGATCCTCATTAAGGGGAATACAATTCTTTAACAGAGATCTTGTTGGGAGAATATTATTGAAAAATTTTCACATGAAAAGTTTAAGCTTGTCTTGAATCTTCAAGGACCACATTTTTTTCCAAATAGAGGGGTGTTGCAATTGGTTGATGTTGTTATTTTGAGTTACTAAGGAAAAGTATGCCAACTTAACAGAGAATTTTCAAAACAGTGATGAATCCATTTGAGTTTGTCCCTGATATCATGAAAGTTCAATTGGGCAAGAGGGATGTTTTCTATTTCTCTGGCCATGTCCCTAGAGAATAATGTTTGCAGTAGAATGGTGTTCCATCTTCTAGGTTCTTCAAGGACAAGTTCAGAAACTCTCAGTTGTGGGTCCTAGATTATAAGAGATGATGAGGGAATTGGGATTTTCTGTAGTAGAGTAGGGATCCAAGGATCAGACCAAACTCTTGTGTTGACTCCATTGTTAATCTGCATGCAAGTGCCAAAAGCAAGGAAATCTCTGAGTTTTATTGATCCTTTCTAGAACTTAGAATCAGTGGGTTTAGTATAGATGTTCATCCAGGATGTTTGTTTCACATATTTCTTAGAGATGAGAGATTTCTACAAGCTGGTATCATTGTTGAGAAAGTTTCATCCCAATTTGCAAAGCAAAGGTTTCTTGAAGAGAGGAGTTTGTCTTAATCCAATACCTCCCATGGATTTGGGTTTGCAAATGGATTTTGAGGACTTGAGAGTGAAATTGTGGAATTTTTTGGGTCAAATCCCACCAGAATCTCATTAGAAATTTGTCAATATCTTTTTAGATGGACTTTGGAATCAAGATGCTTGATGTCATATAAGTTGGAATGGAGCTAACAACCGATTTGATTAGGGTAGTTCTACCAACTTGTGATAAAAGCTTAAGCTTCCAACTAGAGAGATTCTTTTAAATTTTTTCCAGGATTTCAGTGTGGTTAACTGTGTTTCGTCTTTCAAAACTTAAAAGGAGATCAAGATATTTGATTTTGGAGGTGGAATTTTAAAGGCTAAAATCCCTTTGATTGATCTAATGGTGGAGGTGGAAGAGTTTCTATAGAAATGAATGGAAGATTTGTTTTGTTTATCTTTTGACCCGACCATGAAGAATACCTATCAAGACACCCAAGAAGAGAGTTTGCATTACTCGTATTAGCACGAGCAAATAGAATCAGATTATCTACAAACATGATGTGGGTAATGGAGGGTCCTCTTTTGCTAATGTTTATACCATGGGTGTTGTCCAAGTGTTCCTTTCTACTGATGAGACGAGACAGAACTTCACTTCTAATGATAAACAGGAAGGGTGATAGAGGGCCACATTGTCTCAAACCTTTAGAAGGGTTAAAGCTGCCTATTGGTTCTCCATTGATAACTACTGAGAATGAAACGGTGGCTATGCATTCATGTATCCACATAATCCATTTTGGATGGAAACCTAAGCATTTGAAGACTATCAATAAGAAAGTACATTCCTTGTAGTTGAAAGCTTTCTCAATGTCAGTTTTAATACCCATCAACCCTTTGTTGCCTCTTTTCTTCTTGAGGTAGTGAAAGATCTCTTGGGCAATAGTGGTATTTTCTTGAATGACTTTGCCAGGGATAAAGGTTGATTGGTGAGGAGAGATAAATTTGTGAAGAACTTCTTTTTAGTCCATTGGCTAGAATTTTGGCAATCACCTTACAGAACACATTGGAGAGGCTAATAGGTTTGTATTGGTGCACTGTATTGTGTGATTATGATTTTGGGATTAACACAATGTGGGTTTGATTTAACTCCTTAAGACCATGTACCTTGATAAAGAAGTTCTTTATGGTCTTAATAAAATCAAACTTCACAATCTCCTAGTAATATTTGTAGAAAAAGTCAGTGAATCCATGTAACACCCCCTCCCCATAAGCTAGGAGTGTCACGTGTTTTTTATAAAATAAACCCGACAAGAGATCTCATATTAAATAAAAACAATTTAGGATTTATTTCATAAAATTTTGTCTGATAAAAATGTCATGTCATAAAAGCAATAAAATAAATTTATTTCTAGAAGGTCTGAAACTAAAATAACTGCTCCTTCTAATCCTGGCCTGCCTGCTTATAATCATCATCCTCACCTGGGTGGTTAAAAACATGAAAATAAACTAAAATGAGTCGAATACTCAGTAAGAAATCCATCACAACGTTAACATACTAAACATAAGATTTTTCATAAAAGTTTTTCATGCTGAGAGCTTAAAATTCATGACTGTTCATACTGATATTTATACTATGCATGACTGATTTATCTGAATTAACTGACTGATCTGTTTTAACTGACTGAACTGACTGAACTGATTGAACTGACTGGCCAACACACTTAACCCTGTGTGCGAGGTTGTGCACCGGCCCCACATCCCGTGGCCACGAGGGTAGCCGCTGATAGTATTCTGGCATACTATGGTGGACCACGCTTGAGTCCGTGGCTTGCACATCCACCCTGAAACTGAACTGCATTGGTACCATGCATCTGAATGGCCATCTGATTAACTGAACTGATTTTATCTTGCACTTGAACTTAAGATAGCTTACGTGTCTTATGATCATGAGATGCATGACATAATACATACATAATTATAATTTATGAATTTGAACATGATGCGGAATGACATGATTGTATGCTATGCTGGATGACATGTTTACATATGACATGAGTGGTGCATAAACAATGGCTGTCGATGAACTGGCTTGAATAATACTTATGTATAAGCTAAACTGTGATAATCTTAATTTTGTGATCAAATAACTTACCTCGCAGTGCTACTTCCTGAATCTCACTTCGTAACTCGTCACCTATATAAAATATTAAACGTCACTAAATCTGTCTAGGAAATCATGTCCTAATATCTCACTTAATTTAAATTCATATTGTAGAATATAATGAATAAAATATTCTGTTTAATATAAAATCAATGAATGTTTATATCTTAATTTATAAAAAATACTAATAACATATTATACTTTATTAAAACACTTGGGCTATTTTAAATAAGTCATAAACTTCGATTCTTAAAATAGTTTTCATTCCTTAACATAATTATTCAACCTTATAAGAAATATAATAATTATCAATATTATTTAAATACTCTTAACATATTTCTTTATTTCTATTTAAAATATAACTTAATAATTTTATTAAAAACTGACTAAATCGACAAAGGAAGTATTAACTAAAATATTAGGTTCAATGGTATACTTAAAAATATATTTCAAGTTCTTTAAACACTTTCTTATAAAAGAAAAACTTATGACTAATATATTTATTAAAGTAAAAACTTTGACTTTATTAAAATTCCAAACCAGTAAAATCACTAAAACAGTTTATTGAAACATAATAAAACTAAGCCCAATTTAAAGTACATTAAAAGGTTCCTTCAAGATGATCTACGGGAGCCTTCAAACCAAAGGTTTTAAGGGCATAAAAGTAATCTTACTATTATAGTATGTAGTAAATAAAAACCTGAAAACACAACTTAATATTATAAAATGAAACAGAGGTGGCTGGGGAGAGAGGCGTGCGACAGCGCCGATACTCACCAAAGGGAGGAGCTACACGGCACGGTGTTTCTGGAGTGTCTGGAAAAAGTCCGGCGGGGCGACGGGTTCTCTGGGCAGCGGTCATGCGATGTCGAGAGAGGGAGGGAGAGTACTGTCAAGCCGAAGCAACTGAAAGAGGGAGAGGAGGTTGGTGGACTGCAGTGAGCTTATCCGAAAGAAGTGGGCTCGACGGGGCATAATAGCATGGCGGTTTCTATGGGCTCTCGACATGGAGGAGCTCGGTGATGGTGGTTCGCAGGGGCTCACGTTGGGGACGCTTGGGCTGCTCTGTTTTTGGTATAAAAAAAAGAGTATTCCCAAGCTTGGGGATGATTCACAACTGGCGGTGCAACGGAGCTGCTTTATGGTGGTTCTCAGTTTGGTTGTTGGTGTTGCAACCGGTACTTAGTAGCTTACCGAGGTGCAGGGGTCGTGGCTGTGCTGGGCTCTCGGTTGGACGTGCGGCTTTCGCAGTGCACTGATCGTGCATGGATGCTGCTTGCTATAGCGACGTGATGCTTCGGCTGGTTGTGCATGGTCTGGACGGTTGAAGCGACTACGGTGGAGTGGATCTCGGCCTTTCGCTGAGGGGACGACTGAGTGAAGGTGGAGGGAGGTTGAGTGTGGGTTGGGAAGGTCTGCGGCGTGAGTTTTCTTCATATATGAGATCTAATCGTGTGTGTGTGTGTGTGTGTGTGTGTGTGTGTATAAGTGTTTGAGAATAAAAGGAAACCTAGAGGAATAGAGACGTGCATGTGATAGCATGGGAGTGGAGACGTGCGAGGAGGAGAACTGAGTTGGTTTTCCTTAGGAAATTTATCAATTAAGGAGATAAAGATTTGGCTTACGGGTGCATATAGAGAATAAAGTTTAAATTCAAACAAAATTCTATTGGCTATAACAAAATTGGGTCTTAATAAAATACTAAAAATAAAATGATAATAATCTTATTAAAATGAACAATATAAAAAAAATGATAAAAATAATAATACTAATAATTATTATTATTAAAACTAATAACTGCAAAATCTGATATAATAATAATAATAATAGAATATTTATAGTTTATATGAAAAAAAAAATACATAAAACTTATCCTAATCTTAGGATCGGGTCGTTACAATCCATCTACGACAAGTGCCTTGGATGATGGGGTTTGTTTGATAGTCAAGAGAATTTCTTCCTCATCATATATTCTACAAAGAGTCTCATTGTCATGTTTGAGATCTTTTTCAGGAAATAGGTTATCCAGTTCAACTGGAATGCCAGGTTCTGAGGTTTTGTAGATGTTTTGAAAGTGTTCCATAAACATATTTTGGATAATGGGGAGGTGATAAGCCCATTGATTGAACTGGTCTTTAAGACAATGAATATTGTTCCTTCTTTTTCTTATGGTGGAGGTTTGTGAAAGAATTTGGTATTAAGATTTGTGGTTGTGAGCCATTGCAATTTAGATTTCTGTTTCCAGAGGATCTCTTCTCTCTTGAGTTATTCATTCAGACATTGTTTTATGCAATCCTCAAGATAAATATTAAGGTTAATGGGATCTTGTTTTGAATGGCCACAAGATGATTATTAAACAAAATGATTCTTATTCCATATCCTTATATCTTTTTTGACAGAGAAGAAGTTTTGAGATAAGACATAATCAATAGGACCTGTTATGGCTCTATCCCATGCCTTCGCCACAGCAATAAAGCTAGAAGGATCTCTAGCCCAAAACTCTTCAAACTAGAATAAAGGGGAAAATCTTTTAGGTCCAATGGTATCAAGAAACAGAGGAGCATGGTCAGAGGTATGTATTGGCAGATGAGTTATTCTAGCATCAGTAAAGATAGTAGCCCATTTAGTGTTGGCCATTCCCCGGTCAAGTCTTTCTCTAATGTGGGAAATGCCAAACCTTTCGTTTGACTAGGTAAATTTAGGGCCAAAATAAACTAAGTCTGCAAGTCCATTAAGATCCATTAAAAGCTTTAAGCCAGTATGTTGAGAACAAGATGCAAATGGTCTGCCACCTAGTTTCTCATACTAGTATAGAGCAGTATTAAAATCTCTTAGTCCTAAGATAGGGCCATTGAAGATAGAAACAATATTGTTCATCAAATTCCAAAAAAATTGTTTCTGATTGTATTGCGCAGGGCAATAAGCATGAATAAGAAGCCAAGGTAAATACACAGGATCCGAATACACCACAAAGTCATCATATTACTAGATATATGAACAAGTTCTATGTCCAGTCCTAGATGCCACACACACAAAAGCCCCCCTCCCATTTTTCAGAGGGGGAACATGAATAGAGATAGAGAAACCTAGTCGATTCACCACACTATTAGTATTAACAGTTGACAAAATTGTTTCCTCAAGAAAAAAAATATCAAGCTAGTATAACCTGATCTGGACCTTTAGAGAATGCATTGTAGAGGGATGGGCAATCCCTTTGCAGTTCCAACAAATCATCTTCATTTCTTAGTTGGGGGCAGGTTTGGCTCTGCCACCTTAGCCAAAACATCATGCAAGATTAGAGTTTGAGTATGAGTGAGGTCACCAATTAAGGCCTTGAAGGGTTTACTCTTCACAGAAAGTTTCTTTTTTAGGACTGAAAATTTCCTTGTTATTACTTCTGCCCTAGCTATCTCAGCCAGAGATTCATTGATGTCAGAATATCTCTCCTTTTCTCCTGAGCTCGCTGAGGTTTATGGAGTGGAATTTTGGTTGAAGGTGCAAGTTTGAAGATTAGCAGCTCTCTTCTTAAGTGCAACCTCTATCACAAGATGAGCACTTTTCCTCTTTTTTGGTTTTATCTGGGTTTCCAAGGATGGGTTTTCAAAATGGGTTTTAGAAAAAACATCAAAAGGATATGCAAGGTTGTAGGGGTTATATGGCTTCGGTGATTGCAATGGGAAACGGAGATCTAAGGCTTTTGGCATTGGGTTGGGCTGGGAGGGAAAGTCTAGGGTTTGATGGATCTGAGAGGGCTGAGTATTTGGGTCATCTGACTTGGCTTGGGGCTCCTCAGTGTTTGTAAGATTTGATCCAGTCTTTGTATTGAGGGCTATTTATGGGCTTGGGCATTCTGGTCGATCTGAAGCAGACTTAATATGACAGATAATCTAATGGTAGAGTGATGGGCTATTGCTAAGCATATTAAAGTCAGGCCTAAAATTAGTCTGACTGAAGATCAACTCAGAGATCTCATGCTGTCATTTTTTGAGTTGTGGAGGACAGAATTTGATTGGGGAAAAGACGAGTGAAGGGCTCAAATCTTGTAGGATTTCTGATGTGGGATATGTTGGGTTATGGGCAATAAATGGGCTGCTAACAGTTATTAGGGCCACCAAACTCTTAATGGCCCACTGTTCATCTTCTCTATGTTGTTCCTCTGCAATTTTTTCCGTTTGTTGTCCATGGCTCCTAGTGAATGTGTTCGTGTCAGGCCATTGTCTCGCATTCAATATACCTACTAAAAAGTGAATGGTGCTACTCTGATTTTCAGTACTGGAATATTCTGGACCATTTCTCTGTGTACATTTTTTCTTTCCCTCTGCTGAACAAATTACTAGTAGAAGCTTGAGGTTTTGAATGATGATCAATATCTTGTTCCCTGATATCAACTGATAGTAATGCAATTATTTGGGTTCTTTGTTCTTCATTTGCATGTTGTGTGGGTCTGTATTGAACATTTCTTCTAGATATTGGATTGTCAACTCTAATCCATAGACCATATTGTAGGATTTCAGGCAGAGTCGAGTGTCTTGGGCAAGCTGTGCAATATCTCCTAGATGATAACCACATGCATAATAGAAGTCAAAGTCTCTCATACTTGATTAAGATTTTTTTTCACCTTACGTCCTGGTCTTGACCAATCAAAGCCTTCTAGTAGTGGTTTTTCAATATTGATTTGCACTCTCATACGTAGATATCTCCGCAGTGCTACACCGAATATAAAGGTTTTATCTATTTCGATAAGATTACTAAGAATCTGTCCAATTTATGCATTTCTGTTAGTAAGCATTTCCATAGGGAGACCATAGATTTGGACCCAAAAAATAGAAAAATTCAAAACTACTTCATGAATACTGAACCCTGGTGGCCAATGACTAAGCACCATATGAAATCCCATGAAGTTCCAAGGTCAGTTAGCTAGCACTCTTTCCTTGTCTTATTGAGTTGGAAAAGTGAACAAGAAGGTGTTGATATCTATATCTTCAATTACAAAATCCAAGATGAAGCTCCAAACTGCTTTTATTGTTGCATGAAATGTATTCTTGTTCTAGGGTCCTGAAGATAGCAGTTTTCCTACCAATGTTAGATTAGAGAAGTGATTCGCTGGGCCTACCTCTAGCTCGAGCTGAAGATCGCTCCATGTTAGTGTTGTTGTCTGCTTGATGAGCTTATCCATATAGGGTAGTTGGTGTGAGGACATGCTGGTGGGAGTGGTGATACTGGAGGTTACTAATGTGATGAGAAATGGGTGGGAGGGTGGTACTGGAGGTGTTTGAATTTTGATGGATGGTGAGGAGGTCTTGTGAGGGAGGAAAGATAGTATTAAGAGCATTGGCAGTGAATTCATCAAAAGCCTAACCAAATGTAAAATATGATAAATTTCATCAAAACACAACTGCATTGGATTAGTTAAAAGGATGAGTAGGAAATTTTGAGCTACAGTAAATGGATGGGTTCTTTCAAATTTGAAGAGTTACTGTTCATCAACTAAATATATTTTTTATTCCAGTTTAATCTCACACAGCTGCATTGTGACTTAGCCTTTTGCTCATACTTTATGGAGATGTACATGTGCAAGCGTGGGAGACGTCTTTGGTATTATTTTTTTTATTCCTAATAAAAGCTACAGACGGCTTTGTGAGGTGTTTTTGTCAAAATTCATTGAAAATTAGTTTGTGAAATGTGTTTGTTGGGTAATTAGGTTGAGAAAAAAAATTAGTTAGGAAACAACAATTTAAGTATCAAATTAAATTATTAATGTACATATGGTTAGTGTAATTGCAAAATATGAAATAAAAATAAAAATAAAAATTATTATTAAAAAAATAATATTATGTTATTATTTTGATGAATCCAATGTAGAGTTATAGATAGTAAGATTTTAAATTTATAAAAAACATATATTTTTCATCAAATTTTGAAGATAATTTTGATAAAGTTAATGTCGATGGGAAATAACTCACAAGAGAGGTAGATAACGTATCCTAGGGACAGAGTTTGGAAATTTTTTTGTATGATCTTCTAAGGCTTATAGGGTAACTTCAAAGTGGAGTTCTTAAATTGAATAATTCTACTTGTCATCTCCACATATTGCACTTCTTTTAATTTTTCTTTTTCTTATAACAAATATGTAGTGTATAGACAATGAGTAGAATAACTCAATTAGTTTAACCAGAATAAAAAAAAAAATTAAAATATGTGCTGTGGGATAATGAGTCACCCGTCTTCCCAAATTGTTGGACTTGATAGTTATAACAACTATAACCTGAGTAGACTTGACAAAATAACAACAAAATTTTTATTTCCTTTTTCATTTTGCGATTTATGTAGACTTTTTCTGTTTTGGTTCAAATCAATGTCCGTGGAAACTCATCAATTGAGACCTAAGACTGTTTTTCTTTTTAAAAAAATGATAAATATGGGTTCAAATATTCATAATTAACGAATATTGAAAATTAACCATACTGGTTACTACCAAACTCACTTTCTTGTCCTATAACCTTTATATGAAACTCTGCATGTAGCAAACTATTGAAGAATACAGATATCGTTTTTCCATAATATAACCTTAACAAAACGGGCACGGCCGGCAATTTCTACTTTCCTATTACTTGCATCGTAAACTTCTACGTTCATATGGAAGCAAAATCCAGAAAACAACTACACCCTTTTCAAGCTCTCCATGGTTTCAGCAGTACAATAGCAGAGCAAGATATTTGCCATGAGGTGCGGTGATTTTGAACCACCTTTGGTCTATTTACAAACCCCTGTACAAAAGCATTTCTCATTTCATTTCAAAAAGGCACACCAGTGACTCCAAAAGCTATCCCCAGCTTTACACTAGGCAGTATAGTTGGACCATATATAGTTTTCAGTAAATTCAGCAGCTTAATTGAGTGGAAGACCAGCTTATAGACGAACCCAATCCATATTTTATCTCACAATTGATGCAGATCTAGACCCTGTGCCATGAAAACACAACAATCTATCATTATTTGGGATGGAGCAGCAACATTTATGAGGACAATCAAGAATTGAAGTAAATATTGGGAAAAAACAATGCATTGAACCAAAAAGATAATCAAGTTCATGTTCCAAATGTCTAACCTACTTACAAGAAAAAGTGGCTTCCCATGAGATTTCATAACAAGTGTGCAAAATCATTAACTAGAAAAAATAAAGGTCAATAATCTCATTTTGCAATAAAGAAGGATTCGCAAATGTAGGATAATGAGAAAGGGTGCGTACTAGTTGAGCGCTTCATGTTTCTGCAGAACTTACTACCACAACAACAGCAGAATGCCTTCACGGGCTGATCATGGTCGTCAAAGTTGATGCCATAATCCTACACACACATCATGTAAAGTAGACCAACGGATGACAAAATAAGCTTCTAGAATTAATGCATGCATAAGTCATAAGCTTCTAGAATGTCCAAGATTGATTTACTATTAATATGAACTAAAGTGACAAAATAGCAGGACAAAAATTAATTCATACATCCAAAGGAAAAAAGTAGGGCCATCTTAATGCATGACTGCTTGTACGAGCTCAAGCAGGCAAGCACATATACCAAAACATATGAAGGCAATGGCTCATCGTTTTTCTGACCTCAACCCCCAACAGGAAAAGAAAAAGAAAAGAAAAGCCTTAAATCAATGTTGTGACACTTTTGTACAATACATGAAATAGAATTTTCTTTTCATTCACAATTCATTATAGTGCTCTGAATCAGGAAAACAATTAACCCATGTTCTTCATTCGTGTAAATAGTATAGGAAATATAAAAAACGAAATCAGATCGTGCTATATGCGAACAACCATTAACTGCACTCTAATAATTAAAAACCTACTCACCCAAGTGAGTTCCTCCAAGGCAGCTACTACTCTTGTTGTGAAGAAGGCAAGCTACATAAAAAGAAAACAAAATAAGTACTCCATTAGACTTAATTTGTACAGAACTCAGTTTCCTATCACTAAGCAAGGACGTCACACTGAAAATGTAAGTAAAAGGCTCAAAGATCCCATACATGGTAGTAGATACGATCAGGGCTCTCCACTTTAACTGGGATCTCAACCAAGTTTGCGTCCAAACACCTAGCAAATAAAGAACAATAAAGATCAGAATGATCACATACTTACAAATTGAATCTCTATAGCTGGTAAACATTTGTCTACCTAGTTAAGGAACTAATCATTATTTGTCACCATATTGCAAAAATAGAGGCTAGAGATGATTAATCTCTCTCGGAGTTAACTTCATTTTCACTCAGAGAAACATTTCTGCTATCAATTGATCATTGATGACTGTCATTCACACAAGATTTCACCTATTCGTCTCATCACGCTGCCAGAAGGGAGGAGAGCATTTTGATCTTCAGCTACTCTCCTATGTCTGATAGTTCACAGAAAGCCATGTTGACAAGATAATGTCAGATTGCAGTCATCATCTTCTTGCTCTTTTGGAGGGGAAGATGGGATTTTTACCTAATTTCCTACAACATCATTTCTGATTTTTTTTTCTTATATATAAGTATATAATTTCTGATTGTAAATAATTAAATATCACGAATGTCAGAAATTGAGGTCACTTTATTATTATTTCAAAATGAGCTTATACAAGTTAGATACCAAATTTATGAGTACGTTCCTCACAGCATCTTCACCTTACCAATTGGAAACGGATAGAGAGATAGATAGAGGCCATGAGGTTTTGAGATTTAAACAAGTACCTATGGTTAATAAACCTAGCAACATTGCCAAAAAATGTTGCATCCAAACAGAGAGCTTCTTCATTCTTTAGATCTCCTGAACCCCAGTCTGCATCCAGTAGAACTGAGTACGTAGGTTTGCCACTTTTGCTGTTTCCCAAGTTTCTATCATACAACTCAGTGTTGGTCAAAATTTCTCCAGCATACTCACACACAAATGCACCTTTCGGCAGGTCCTCTAGGGTTCGGAGACCCCACCCTTTTCCTTCAGAAGTGCAAAACACCTGAAATACAGAGCAAACTTTATGAAATCTATATGTAACAAATTACATGGTATTTCGAGTGCAAAACCAAAATTAATGAGATATGAATATCTGCATCAAGATCAAATTCTCTAAGTAATTGTTACATCAGCATGGGAAAACAACCATACAACTCCAAGTTACAATCCCCACCTGCAACTTGCAAGTTATGCCTCGCTGCACCACTCTATTGCCACAGTTTTTACTGCAGCCACACTTGCTCCAGCATTCTTTGATAAACTTCCTCCTTAAGTGGCCTTTGCATGGTTCTAAACAGACATCATTCCTCACTCTTTCGAGCGGGCATTCTCTACAATACAAGTTCTGGTGTCTTTGTGGGTCGCGAGTCATAGAGATACACTCTTCCAAGAATTCTTCCCTAAGAAAACCTTCTTTTGCGTATGCAAACTGGCCTCCAGTTTCATTTGCACAATGACAAGGTGTAGATAAGAATAGGCAATCACCCAAACAACTGGAACAACAATCCTCATCCCCAATCCGAGAGAGGGCAAAGTTGACAGAAGCATTTTGGAAAACAAGGTTTTGACCTATGTACTTAAAGGGTGGCAGACGTTCCCCGTTAATTTCATTGACCCACAAAATTCTGTCCCTTTCTTCTCCTCTTGTTATGTCATTAACATCGTGGATGGACATTAAATCGCTAGAACTTAATGACATAGGTCTTGAAAGAGGCACATCCACTGTAGAAGAGCATTGAACATGGACTGATCCATTTGTAGTACAGGATGGCATGCACAAAGTTTCTTCATCATCTCCAATTCCCAAAGGACCCTGTGCAGAAGATCTCTCCAATACATCAGGGCCTTCCTGCGATTCATTAGGGCCATAAGTTCCCAGTTCCAATACGCACTCACACATATCGTTCAAAAGTTTCATGACAGAAAATTTTGGGTCAATGATTTTATATGTGCGTAAACATTTGTCCTCCATCAGTTTCATAACCTCAGTACGACTAGGCATATGGAAATCTGGTCTTCCAAGGGTGGAGTTGCAGCTCAGAGAAATCTTTACCTCTCCTAAGGGCGAGGAGGCAATCTCTACATTGGGAGGAGATTCCTCTGGGATGGTTGCAAGTGTGCAGTTGGTTTCCCTCTCAGTCGTTAAAGCTAGAGCATCATCACCTCTATTTCCTACACCCAGACATTGGGATGCTGGAATCTCTGGACCATCTTGTTTTTCAACTGTATCATTCCCAACTGAAGAATCTACCTTACTTGATGAATCTGTAAGCAAAACCAAGATGTTAGAAAAGAGCATGAATTGCAGTTTTAATATCAAACAAAGCTTATTGAATAGTGCAATCCTTTAATTTCCATGCTTCTCGGCCGTTTACATTTATCATTCAGATATCAGGGTCGGACAGATCATTCGACTAATCACGATGAATTTTAGAAGTGACAATCAGCATGTCATACATCCATTATTAACTAAGATAATTCCATGTTTCAGACGATGTTCCCACATGTTTTGAATGCCTTTGATCAACTAAACAATATGGTCACCTTGTGGATGATATGAAAGCACATTATATTACTGTCATAAAATGGGCTCATCAATCAAACCAGATGAACTTGGTCATGGAAGCTCAAATGACCAAGACCTACATAGTAGAAAACTCTGCAAAAGGAGAAGGGTGGCATAATACCAATGGATAAAAATGTGGATATTGATTGTAATTATGAGTCAAAAACTTCATGAAATGATAACATAGTGAAAGTTGCAAAAACATAAGACTAATAAGAAATTATGAATAGCTTAAGTTACATCCCAAGGAAATAATTGAAAACATGTGACAGAGTGATGGCAATGAGGGGATAGGGGAAGGGTGTCTACTGTCACCATCTTCTTAGGTCGCAATCACGCATTTGCTTTCATGGCAAAATTCACACTGTATACATGCTATGTCAATCAAGTGCACCCACAAACAGAAAAGACTAAAAACCAAGCTTTATGTGTTTTCTTGTATACAGTCAGTGTACTTGGTTACTCCTATTGATATATATAATATATTTACTCATTAAAAAAAAAAAAGAGCTTTAGCAGAAATTTGTCAGTGACAAGTTGACAATGGCAGGACAAGCTCCCTGCTGTTCTCTTATAGTATTTTCAGAAATAGGGCATGACCAAAGTGGAATCTAGTCAATCTAATACACAGACACGAATGTTCCTAAAAAGCATATTGATACAGAGTGCGTGCAAGCACTCATATAGACAGTGAAATAAAGCATAACACAAATAATGATACAAACAAGGTTAAAACATTCTATACACCAAAAAGTAATTGGATATATGAGCTATGCTAATCTAGAGATATGGCTCCAGGGAAACGAAGATGCACCTGGACGGATCACTGCAATAGGAACCTCATAGTCTGGCACATCGCTGCTAAACATATCATCTGTAAATGGCTCATCCTTTGGCTTGATCAATAAATGAGTATCCGGAACCTTCTGCTTGGGCAAACTTGCAATGCCTGGCTCAGCCATTGGCTCCTTAATGCGAATACTTGCTGTTCTCTCAGACATTGATCGTTTTCCCAAGGGCTCAATTTGAGGTAAGAGAGGCTGCTTCCCTTTGTTAACAATACTACGCTGGGGTGTCTCCTTTATTTCTCGAGGCTGCTGTCGGAAAGAAGTTTTGGGCAGTTCATCCTCCTCCACTTTAGGCCTTTTTACTGAACTTCCACCCAAACTTTGGTTGCAGGCATTGACCGACGGTGAAACCTGACCTCCTTGACCTCTCAAGCGCAACCTCTTTAGCGGACGTTCAGGCTCATCATGCGTCAGAGCTTCTTCCTCCAAATCTTCTTCCTGCCAGTTACAAATGCAAGAAGGTGAGTCAATACAGGTAAAAAACGAAAACATAAATAAAATAACTAACACCAGTGCAAGGTAGAGAAAAGACTGACATACGTCAGTATTCTTACACTTCTTCTTCTGTTCCATAACCTGATCGAGAGGATTCATATTAGACAAGCAGGTATGTAAGACAAAAGGGAATGGAAGGGAAGGGAAGGGAATAAAACAGATCCAACTGAATTAACTGATAAAGGAGAATATTGAACCTTAGTCTCCTCCTCCTCAAATATAGCATCTGCAAGAGCTCTATAATTCTCTTCTTCAATAAGTTCCCAGCTTTTGTCATACAATTTTAAAAGATTTTTTAACACCGGTTTCACTTTATCTTGACTAATTCCAATATCCCCCATTGCACGAAAGGCTGCTGCAACTCTAGGATTCGGCGCCATTAGCAATCACTCAGCAAGAACTTATACTAGAGACTCTCGAATGCTGAAACCCCTACAATTTCCCATATGTATGAGAATAGGTAGAAGAGTCTTAAAGAAAATGCACCAGTCCATCAACAGAACTTTCAAGTAAAATTAAATGCCATGGCAGAAAAGAACATACAAACCTCAGTTCTAATAACTTGCCAGAACACTCAAAACTTAGGTAATAACCATAGAGAACAGATACTAAAAAAACCATCAGATCTTCCATCAGGTCAAAGCTGAATGTAAGCACAGATTAACTGGTACTACAGTATGGGACACCGACCACGTGCACCCACCTGGGCATGCACAGCCCAAGCCCCGGAAAATACCTACCTCCTCGTGCACAACAATCTTGCCATTAAAGGCTGCTTGTAAAGACAGGTTTAATTCAAGCTTCACATAAGGATGGGATTGCATCAATTTCTAGTATCCTTAATAAAGTCTGAGATCTAAATAAATCACACCATAAGCAACATCATACTCTTCTTATTCTGAAAATCTAGCATTCTTACATCAGCATAAATCCAAATACATGCATTTAAAAAAATAATAATAATTCTACTCATCATCCCCACACCACACACCACAAATGATTTTTTTATTTTTTTTTTCCCCTTACCAAATGTTTGGTGTATGGATGATGGGTAGAGGAACTCAATTAGTTTAGGAGCAATAAAACCAAAAAAAATTAAAAATAAAAATAAGTGTGGTGTGTGGGATGATGAGTAGCAAAGCTCATTAAGCAATCCACATAACCATATTATAAGTTTTCCCCATCCTATCACATTCTGTAGTAGGAACTAAGCAGCACGCTTTATATTAGTTCCTATCTCACATATTAAAGCAGATAACATTTCTGAAATTGGATTCAATTACCAGATTGGAATTCCCATCTGGCATGGCATGCCTTTTTCCCTTGGGTACCAAATGAACAGAATACAATGAACCATTACTGAAAGAGCACATTTGCAACAGCTGAAAGAACCAAAATGACAACATGATTTCAAAATTTTAATTTGAGTGTTCTTTTCCTTGCAGCCAGAACAACTCTATCTAGAATACAAAACACCGCACGCAAGCCGCAAGAGCAATAGTTCTCCTTGCAACTTCAAGTGAGTACACAACTCTCACACCTGGGGCTTCTCTTTTAATTACTCACTAAGTTAGACACGCAAAATGTTACATAAAAAAGAGTAAATTTCCTCTCACTCTCACGCATGCAGACGCACTCAAAATGTTACATGCAAAATCGCCATTAGCTAAAAGTAATCTCACCAAAAGAAATTCTCGATTATGCTGAAACCTTAAAAGAAAAAACCTATAAATCAAAAAAGAGGAAAAAAAAACACAACCCGGTTCAGAAACAGGAATTAGGAAAGCATTGCCTTGGTACCTCCAAAAATAATAATATAGAAAAATAGAAGAAACCGGCACTAGCTATTATTTTTCAAAAAATGTAGCTTGATACTTTCCTTTTCTAGGATCTTCTCCGCACCCAAACACGTTCAAACCGGCAGATTCTCTCAAAACAAGTACAGCATTTTCAAAATAGACCCCAAAAAACAAAAGAGAAAAAACAAGGAAAAAAACCGAATAATACGTCGAGGTGGAAGCCAAAAAAACACAGAACTTGCCTAAAAATCTTAGAAATTTCGGAAGCAAAAATCACCCCCGTCATAAAAGCGTCATCTCCGAAAGAGTTTGCGAACTGACGAAAACAGGGAAAAAAAATGATAATAATAGGGCTCGTGAAGGAAAGGCCAGTACTCACAACTCACTACCCACCTTTGCTACACAGAGAAAGGGAGAGAGAGGAGAAGAGAATAGCAACTGACTCTTGGGAGGAGCGAGCTACAATACTCAAGAGTCAGAGAAGCTGAAGGGAGCGCGTGTGTGGAGGAAGACCCTGGGGAGTGGGGTCCACTTGGTGCTATTTTTGGGCCCCCAATCAATGGAAGTGATTTTTGTGCGGCGGCGCGTGTATATACTCGGGATGTTAGACTTTTAGGATTGAATTGAAATTTTAAACTACGAGAGCAGAAGCAGCAACAGCAACAGACCCCTCTTTAATTTGCTTAATCATTGATTAATGTTCTCCGGAGGACCGAAGCGCTTCCAATTGAATGGAAATTATGGGCCTTTACTACTGGGTCAGGTTCGCTCTCTCTCTCTCTCTATTTTCTTTTGTGAATCGGACCTTACGCAAGCCCACAAATTCATAAGCCATAAATTTAAGGCCTTCTACGTGCTATGAATGACACTTCACTGTCCCTAAATTGAATTGAATAATTATATTACATTCGGACCGGAGCCTTATTCCTTGCCATTCCTATGACCACATCAAGAATTTCACTCTCCAACCAATCTGCACTTGCTTGATCGATGTAGTCAAATAACAGTCCATCAAGCTTTGGCCTCCAAGCATATTCTTCACTGAACAATTTCTCATAAAACTTGACAATGTGATCCTTAATGACCTCTTGATCTGAAATGATGTTATCGACATCATGAAGAACCTCAATAGCATTATTTCTTCGGTAGAAATTCGTCATACGTTGAAAAAGTCTCGTGCACTTGTCACCTTCTTTCAACCAAAGAACTTGGGATTTCTATCTCCAAGAAATTTCCTCCATTAAATAGATCTTCTCTAATTCATCCACCACCACATATTTTCTTTCGAATTCCTCATCAGAAATGTACCCCAGCAGTTTCCTTTCCTCCAAACTATGCAATTGTTGCATCAAGAGTTTCTTTTTAGTTTCCGTGTTTCCAAACTCCTCCACATTCCGCTTCTTCAAATATGTTTTTAATGATTTTAAGTTTACCAGCCAGTACAAAGCTCGAGGTACCAGAAAATGAGTACGAAGACCACCATGACCTCACCATATCCACAAAACCGTTAGCCTCCAACCTCATATTTTCAAATTTAAAATATCTTAGCCCACTGAAAGTGCTCCCACTCTCCAACATAATAGGATAATGGTCAAAACGCATTCTCGGTAACCTTTTTAGCCTCAAATCGAGAAAACTAACCTCCCAAGAGGCTGAAGCCATAAATTTGTCTAGCTTAGACCAAGCCCTTCCATTGGACCACGTAAAATCCCCACCAACCATCGATTTATCGATCAAACCAAGCTTAGAAATCAAATCTAAAAATGTATTCATTGCATGAGAGAAATAATTGTCCCCCATTTACTTGCTAGGGAACCGTGTAATGTTGAAGTCCCTCCAAAACACCAAGGAACATCCCAATAGTAGCAAACACTCGCAATTTCATCCCATAAAAAACTCATACTATTATTCACGTTTGGACTATAAATCCATCAAAAGTCCATTCAGATCCATCATCCACACTTTTGAAACGGCAAGCAACCATAAACCCTCCCACGTAATGATCTACCATCTCCACTAATCTCCTATCCCACATAACTATAATACCGCTCGAAACCCATTTCGAAACTAATTCAATCCATCCCACACATTGACAGCTCCATAAATTGTTCACAATTGATTGATTAACCAACTTCAACTTGGTTTTTTGGAAACAAATAACATCAACTCTCCACTCTTTCTAGTCATCTTCTTAACTTGAAGATGTTTTCTATAATCTTCAGCCCCCTCACATTCCAAGAGATGATTGTTGATTTCATGGATGACTGGATATTATGGGCCTTTACCATTGGTTCAGGTTGGCTCTCTCTCTCGCTATTTTCTTTTGTGAATTGGACTTTACGCAAGTCCACATATGCCAAATTTAAGGCCTTTTACATGCTATGAATGACTCTTTGAGAGGTTTGGATAGTGAGTTGAGATAAAATAAGTTTATATAAAAATTAAAAGTTAAATAAAATATTATTAAATATTTTTTTTAATATTTTTTTTTTAGATTTAAAAAAGTTGAATTATTTATTATATTTTGTATGAAAATTTGAAAAAGTTGTAATGATTGATGAGATGTATTGAGATGGGTTGAGGGACTTTTGTGTCCAAACCAAGCAAACTTCACTGTCCCTAAATTGAATTGAATAATTCTATTTAAAAAGCTGATAAATGATATTTTCAGTCATAAAATGTGCAAGTGTCACGCACTCATTTTGAAAAAAATGAGTAAATATGAGACCCACATAAAAAATTATTTTTTAATGATAGATTTTACTTTTTTTTAAAATGAGTGCACGACGCTTGCACAACTCATGATTGCATCTAGCATTACTCATTTACATCACACGTCATATGTGATATATTTTAATTTAGAATATAAATTTAAAATTTAAATTTGACAAATCAAATTATGTCGTATAGATGGTTTGAGGTATAAAGATTTTCAAATAGCACTACTCGAATTGAATTATATCAATTTGTCATTCAATGATTGTTGTCATATATTTTGATTTTTAATATTTAAATTTGAAAAGTTATCTTCTAAATCAAATTATAATACGTAAATATTTTATTAGGTATGTTATATACATCGACTTAAGAATATAAATTTTTTTTATAATTTTTTTATTGATATGAATATGATGTTTATCAGGTGAAGAATGTCAATTTTCAAAAATCCTCCTTATTTGAGAAGTTTCTATTTCTACGTATTCAAACTTGTTATCCTATTTTGAATCATTTGAAATTTTTGACCTTCAAAGCGACCGAGTCATCTTTTTTGCAATCAACAAGTTGTATTCTTTTTAATTGTATTTAATGCATCCAAAGCCGAACATCCAGTCTACTGATTTTCTTTCTTTCAGATCTCCCAACCTCGTTCGTTATAACAATAGCATCTCATCTAATTTTTATAATTTTTTTAAATTTTTATACAAAATAAAATAAATAATTTAATTTTTTTTAATCTTAAAATAAAAATAATATTAAAAAAAAATTTAACAATATTTTATTCAACTTTTAATTTTTATCTCAACACATCTCATCTCATATACAAAAACAAATGAGACCAATAACCTCGTTTTCAAATCTCAAAACAAAAATAATATTAAAAAAATATTGTAACAATACTAGGCATTTTCATTTTATGTAAAAATGGATAATCTTCGAACTACTTAATGTAAATATAACGTATTTTGGTCATTTTCAACATATAAATACACTAAATAGATACTATCTATTTAATAATTTTTTTTTTTGTGAATCTTATTCATCATTTGTCCTAAAAAATTAAGAATAATGATAGGATTACTATTCTACTACTACTCATCTACTATTCTTTTTGTATTTAATTTTGTATTTAATTTTTTTATTTTACTTAATGATTAAAGAAGTGAATATTAATAAAATTATATATTTTTTTAATTTTTTCTTATGATTAAAGATGTTAAAAAAATACTTTAAAAATGATAAAAAAAAAAAATTGAAATAAACTTGGGTGGTGGATGGGTAGCAATATCCAAGAACTAGTAGTCAATGCATTCATATCGAGTAAATTCAAGGCAATAAGTACTTTACATTATTTATACTTTTAGAGTCTATTTGGGATTGCGTTTGAAAGTTTTAAAAGTACTTTTAACTGTTTAAAAGTTTTTTTAAATAAAAAATAATATGTTTGGTAAATTTATAAAAAAGTGCTTTCATCACTTAAAAAAGTTGAAAGTCTACTTTTTAAAAAAACACCAATTTGAAGCTTTTATCGAAAAATTCTTGCAAATAACTGTATATTTTTAAAAAATTAATGTAATTAGCTTAAAAAGTGTTTTAGATACATGTTTATCAAACAGTAAACAACTTTTGAAGTATAGAACTTATTATTTAAGTTATAAGTTATAAACCCTAAAACTATAAGCTATATTTTCCACCACAATCCCAAACATACACTTAGTATAGGGATCCCCAGCCCTACAGTTTTTAGGGAAATGTTTCCACGTCATTTGACCTACATGGTTTATCATTTGGCTAATTCTGGTTAGCCTATTCTCATTTACCATGGCACTATAATAATCTGTCTTTTAGTTAATATTTGAAAAGTAATGTGATATATAGTACACAAGTGCCGTGTAATCACTTTAAAAAAGAGTGAGATTTATTATTAAAAAATTAATTTTTTTTCATATAAATCTATTATTATTTTTTTTTTTCAAAATAACTGAGCGACGCTTACGCACTCACAACTGTAATTATTTATTCTTTGATTAAAAATCTAATTCTATCAGCGGAGAAGTGCATAGGGATCAGTACAATTATTGATATTTGATACAATCGTTTGAGGTGGAGAAACCAAAACTTATAGAGGCAGAAAGACCAAAAAAACTTGTCCAGAAAGCTCCCAACCCCACCGATAACACCAGCCAGCCCACTCCCCCACACTCTATATAGAAATACTCAAAAACTCGACACCCGTTCATCACTACAAGCTCCCAACACCTTCCCCAAAACCGTCCATGGCGTAGAAACAAAAATTTCACAACTTTCCAAATGGGTTTGCACAGAACACTCTTCTCTATATTTTCTATTTCTATGCTTTCCTCGTTCTTTCCCTATGCTGAAAGTGCAGCAGACTACACAAACTTGGTCTTCAAGGGCTGTGCAGAGCAAAAGTTCGAGGACTCAACTGGGATTTACTCACAAAACCTCAAGACCCTTTTGTCTTCTTTGGTTTCACTGTCTTCACAGAAGACTTTCTCCTCTACCACCTCAGGTGAAGATCAAAATAGCATCATGGGTCTTTACCAATGCAGAGGGGACCTCACGCTCCCCGAGTGCTTCAACTGCGTAAGCAAGATATCAGATACGGCAGACAAGCGCTGTGGCAAAGCTGTAGCAGCTAGAATTCAACTCAACGGGTGTTATGTGCGGTATGAGGTTGCTGGGTTCAAACAAGTTTCTGACACTGAATTGCTGTACAAGGTGTGTGGATCAACTCAAGCAAGTGAAGCTGGGTTTGATCAAAAGAGGAACACGGCTTTTGATATGGTGGAGAGTGGGGTTAAGACTGGTGCTGGCGCTGGGGGTCTGTTTTACACAGGGACCTATGAATCGGTGTATGTGTTGGGGCAGTGTGAGGGCGATTTGGGCAGTGATGATTGTGGGGATTGTGTGAGTAGTGCAGTGGAGAGGGCCAAAGCTGATTGTGGGGATTCCATCTCTGGGCAAGTGTATCTCCAAAAGTGCTATGTCAGCTACAGCTATTACCCAAATGGCGTCCCCAGCATATCTTCATCATCAGGTAAACTTACTCTACATATGCAAATTTCATCACCTTAATTTGTTGAATGACAGCAAGTGTTTTACTTTTTTTCCCCCTCATACATGGACAGATACTAAAAAACAGTTTATAATTGGGGAGGTAGAGGGAGAGAGAGAGGTTTAGCTAGGTGGCTCTTCTCCTGTGGGAACTTAAGGGGTAAAAGTTTGTTTTTTGATACCTGTGAATGGTATGTTTCATTTGTATAGGGAACGAGGAGCAACGACACACACAGAGGACAGTGGCTCTTGCAGTAGGAGGTTTGGCAGCTTTTGGCTTCATTATAGTTTGTTTCTTGTTTGTTAAATCAGTCGTGAAGAAACGAGGTGGTAAGCATGGAGGCTGAGCTACATTGCAAATAATATGTTAGTCTCCCATAACATTACCCTTTATATATGCTCATAGATTGAACGGTTACTATAAATATATAGAAAAAAAATTATTTGCAAGTGACACATCGAATACATTATTGAAAATAGATTCCACAATGATAAATATATATATATATATATATATATATATCTTCTTCTTCTTTTTAATAATTATAATGAGTTCCAGGATACATAATATGATTTATCATAATGAATTGCACATTAATCTTGCAAACTACAAAAACTTCATTTTTTGTGCAGATGATTGGGAGGGTGAGATGGGTTTTGAAGTTTGCAATGCTTTATAAGATTGGTGGTCTGATTTTTTGACATTACAAGAGAGAGAGAAAAAAAGTTAAGCAGAAATTTATTGGAGAATGTGAGGGGATAGAATATCCTATAACTATCTCAACTGGCTTAGTATGTTTTTATAAATGAGATGAGATAAGATGAGGAGTTGAGTTGAATTGAGATTAAAGTTAAAAGTTGAATAAAATATTGTTAGAATATATTTTTTTAATATTATTTTTATTTTAATATTTGAAAAAAGTTGAATTGTTTATTTTATTTTGTATGAGAATTTAAAAAAATTATAATGATTAAATTAGGTGAGATGAGTTGAGAGTGGTTATGAAAACAAATGAAACTGTGTTTGTTATGATATACAAAGATTTAAAGAGCCAGAATGAATGTGAATCTCACGATATCTTGCTTCCTTGGGTTGCAGTTTTTTCTCCTTATCTACCCTGCTGCAGGAATATCCATCAACGAAACTTAAAACCATTGCGTGGTAATAGTCACTTCCTTTATTTGCATGTATTTTGGCTGGCTGGCTGGTTGGTAATCAGTGACAAAGTTTTAGAACTTTGCCAAAATCCCAACCTGAAATAGTTGTGTTTTTTCTTTTCTGAATCTGAAAAAGTCGATGAATTTGTGTGTGAAAACAAGCTTTTGGATTTGTGTGTGAAAACAAGTTGGTGGTTCATTCTCCAATCATTCTCCAATGATGTGATTTCAGCAAAAAAAGCCATGGTTGTCTATTAGAACCTTGCTTCTGTCGCTCAAAACTCTTTTTCTATATGATTTGTGTCCAAATCCCAGTTGTCAAATTTGAGACCCAAGGGCCAAGGGTTCCAAAATATCTCAATAAAAATTTCAACCAAATAAGCCTACAAATCTACTCAGACACTTACAAGTATTAAATGTTGATGCTTTTCCCATGTTTAGTTGGCAGTTTGTAATTGGTCCTCGAATGATTTCAATGTGATTATTACCTCACACCTTCGTAATTAAGCAATAAGATGGGCCTTATAATCTTCCTCTTTTTTAGTTTTCTTTTTATCTGTGGGTTGGGGAAACAGTGTAACGAGTACAAAAAAATCGATAGTCCAAAATGATAAAATAGCCATCTATCTCCAAAACGACATTAAAGTTAAAACTCCAATGTGTCCATGATTGAGATTGTTTTTACATTTCTTCACGACAAAAGATAAAAGAACATCATAATCACCACCACGTTTAAAACCACTTTAGACGGACTTTAATTGCAATAAATATTACTTTATTTGGTTGGGTCGTTTCAAATTTCAATACTAGGGTTGAATTTCACTTTTATCATGTCCCATACCACAATCATGCAATTATGCAAACGTGGTCCGGTGAGTCACAACTATAAAAATTAATAAATAAAAATGTAAGTCCTGATCAAGAAAAAGTATGCTTACATGTCAAATCAACTTGACATAATAATTGATTATCTAATGCCCATAAACATCTTTTTTTTTTTATTGCATATTAAAGAAATTGAACTTACAATTTTTTATAAAAAATTATAAACGCAAGCATAGAGGGGAAGGCCCGTGGACGGCATCGTATATGAAATAAAACACACTTTTTTTTATTAAAAGAAAAAGTATATTCATTATTTCAATTTTCGTCATTTCATGATGTGACATTAAATGATAAGTTTATAAGTAAAATTAATAAATAATCTCCAATCATCTAATACTACATCATAGGATGATGGAAAGATGATAGAAGTTGAGATAATGAATAACATTTCTCTTTATTAAATAAACGGTGCGTTTAGTTAAAGCCAAACTACTGATGAATACCTCCACCCACGTTGAAATGGTGTGTTTCACATTTTGTTCTACATTGCTCGAGACTCCCCTTGCCTTCTCTCTCCCCTTGCCCCCTCTCTATGCGACACCCCTTTCTATTACAGAACCCTAATCCTAACGCGACCCTTTCTCTCTATGTCTGAGGATTTTGCTCCAAGTTTGATTTGGTCCTAAGTAACTCACTACTCCAAACTCAGTCAAGGAATAGATGAATCATATTCTAATTAGGACTTTGAAGAGATATAAAGGTCAAGATTGAAGATTGATGAGAACCCACTGAAACCCTTCTTGATTTCTTTTCCAAAACCACAATTCCAGGACCAAAACTTAGAGACCAAACACAACTGCAAAGTAAAATCTCACCTAATAGAGTAGGAAAAGAAGATATGAGATTATAAAAGGAGAAAGAAAAGGGATATAATACCAATAATGACAATAAAAAAAGGTAATTTTAGAGAGAGGTGACTCTGTATATCTTGGTGTGGCTCTCTTTCTGCGGAGTCCTTGAATGTAAAATCCCAAAAAGGCCCATGAAGGTTGGAGATAGAGGAGGAACAAGTGACGAAGATGGGATTCACAAAGGGCATTGTGGCAAAGTTTGTCCTTGGGAAAGAGCTGTGGTTGGAGGACAATAGAAGAGATACCTTTCTTTCCTTCCTCCCGTCCTTCCAATTCTATCTTTCTTTTTTTCTTTTTTTTCATTTTACAAATTTTGGTCCAGTTGCCTCATTCGTAGAGAGAGAGAGAGGGTCTGTTTGTGTGTAGTGTAAAAAGACATTTATGTAGCCTGTTTGGAAGGTTTGGGTATGGCATGAGAGAGAGAGAGAGAGAGATGGGGTGGTGAAGAAAAGGCAGGAGATGAATGGTTGTTGTTTGCTGCTGGCTGCAGCTTTAGAGCCAATAAAATTAAAATTTGGCCAAAATTTAATTAAATTACACAAAAAAAAAGTTTTAATGGACTCAACTAATAAACAATAATAAGAACATGTAATGATTATGTCAAGTCAGGTTACTAAAATCTCAGCTCTCTCTCAAGATGAAGCTCTTTCCTCTCCCAGTAGACTCCACCTTTTCCTGAAACCATAGCAACACTCTCCATCTACTAATCCCAATCTTCTCCCACCTACCTTTCCTGAAAACTCAACCCAATCACCCCCCAAACAACCAAACATTCTCACCTGTTTGCTGTTAGCTTTACGCTCGACCCCACAATCATTTCTCATTTCATGCACCTGCAGATAGTCAACCATGAATGAAAGCATAATAGACATTGAACAACTCATCTCCCAAACAGAATCTTTGTCTTGGGATGACCTCATTCTCGAACTAGCTCTAGATGAACCAAAAAAAATCTCTGACCATACCCTTGTTGGAAATTTAATCTCTTCAAAAGCCCTTAACAAACACACCTTCCATCCTACCATCAAGGCGGTCTGGAGTTTCATGACAGGCCTAGCCATTGAAGACATCGGACTAAATACTTTCCTCTTCACCTTCCCAAACCCACAAGACAAGGATAGGGTCTTTGCATAGCGACCATGGAACTTCAAGGGTTTCCATATGTTATTAAAAGAGTGGCATCTGGGCCAAAACCTGTAGGAAATTGATCTTCAACACACAACTTTTTGGATTCAAATCCATGGATTGCCTTTGGAAATAATGACTCTAAAAAATGCAATCAAGATTGGAAAGGCACTTGGTAATCTCTTGGACGTTGATGAGAACTTTCTGCCCTCAATCTCTACAAAACAATTTCTTCGTATTCAAGTGGAAATTGACATCAAGAAGCCACTTATTGATGGAATTATTTATCCTCGGATCGATGGTCCCCAGGCAAAACTATCCTTTAAATATGAACGTCTTTCAGACTTTTGTTACATCTATGGTAGCATAGGTCATGTTCAACAAAGTTGTCCTCTATATCTTGGGAAAGCATGCGTGCCGTTATACAGCCCAAATCTTCGAGTGGAAGGACAAGAGTTTCGACGAATCCTCAAAGTGGAAGAATCTATATCACATCCAATGGCTTATGAAAAAAATTCTATTGGAAAGGCCACATTCACTGCCACCAATTCGCATAAGGGATTCATCACTCCCTCAACAACATCGCCCACAATTCACTTTGAGTGATCACAACAAAGGAAAAGAAAAGCTCAATTTCCATTCTTCCGACGAAGAAGAAGAAGAATCCGACTCGGCATACCCCCTGCCCACCATGTCTATTGGAGGCAGTGCAGGGAAGATTGCTCAATCTCCTTCTCTCCCATGGATGCAAACGGGGAACAATTCGTGGAGCACAGTACCTCAACCCCAGCTCTCCCCAACCCAAACACGTGTCACACAATCATGCTTCCAGACAACGCATTCAATGACAAGCACTATCAACCGAAATCTTTTTGACCCTTTTCAGAACCTGACGCAATGCCCTCAGCACAACTTCAACATTTTCGGCCAAACAAAATCCCAAGGTAACTTCTCTTCCAACCACGTGGCCCTTGTCAACTCCCATTTAATTCACACTCTGCCACTTCTACTGCAGCCACCTAACACATCTGAAAACACACCTCACAACAAACCTTCGGAAAAGGAACCCTCTAGCCCAAATCCAAAGATTGTCCAAGATGATGCAGAAAAGGAACCATCTGTTTCACAGACCCCTAGGGAATACTTAGCAATCCAAACACCAGAACCCTCCATCTTCAAAAAAATAATTGTCCAATTTCACTCAAACAAAGGCCTAATAAACTACCAAGCCAATAACCCACAAATATCACTCATTGTAAGCCCATCTGGAAAGGCCTGCCTCTCATTTTCCCCATTCCAACAAAGCCCAAGTATCCTACCCCAAACCCAACACACGACCTTCCAGCCAACTCCTACCGAAACTCATACCCAACGAAACATAGCCACAGACCAACAAAACCCAGCCCTAGCCCATCAAATCCCCTTTTTCCCAAATCATCTCTTCCAGCGACCAAATAAACACGATCCAGAGGGAACGAAAATCTTCATCTTGCCAGAGCTCTGGGAAAAACCTCAGAAAAAAAAATGCTTATTGACGTCAGTTATACCGGTAGAGCTGAATGAAGAAGAAAACTCCAATGGAGCAGACAAAGAGCAGATCCTGGCAAAAATTCATCCTCGGCATCAACAAAAAATGCACAATCAACAATCCAGAAATCGGAAGCAGGCTAAACAAATAGAACACCATAGCATGGAAGAAAGAAGAAGAAGAACAGATTCTCTCCTTACATCAGAAGGGACTCGGGCTTTGCGGGTAACACTTCTCAATCTCAAGTGATGAACCTATTCCCCCTTAATCCAATGACCACTGTGGCAGGGCCTATACTGCCATCGAATGACCCATGAAGATTATATCTTGGAATTGCTGAGGCATTGCTCGGCCTCGCGTAATCAGGAACCTCAGAGCAATCATCAAGGTCCACAACCTGGACTCTATCTTCCTGTCGGAAACTTTATTGTCTTCTCTAAATACTACTCATATTGTTAATAGTTTAGGATTTTTCCACTTTATTCATATTCCCTCATATGGGAAACGGGGAGAACTTTTGTATATATGGTGCACTGGTTTGGATGTAGAAATTGTCTCTGTTACTAGTAATATTATCTCTTGTTTAGTGTATTCCGACCCTCTATACTGTCCTTGGCTCTTAAATATGGTGTACTATCCTGCAAAGAACTTCGAGAAACAAAATTTTTGGGACACTTTGAACAAAATCACAGACTCCTTTTCAGGATCCATGTTGACAATTGGTAACTTTAATGCTATTATCATTCAGAATGAAAATTTTGGTGAAAAACCTTTTGCATGCTCTTCAACTTCTAACAGCCTAAAAAATTTTCTAGATCGAAATGGTTTCATCAATCTCAAAACTTCTGGTCCAAAATACACCTGGTCGAACAATCGACATGTAACTTTTAACATTAGGGAGAAACTCGATAGAGTAGTTACAAATTTGGACTAGAACACTTTGTTTCGTAATGCTTCAGTCTTAAATTTACCCTGTGTCTCCTCAGATCACTCTCTTATCATTCTCGATACCTCAAACCTTGGAAATAAGAAAAAATCTTTTAAATTTGAGGAATTCTGGCCTTGTTTTGATATCATAAAAAAAGCCTGGAACACTCACATTCACGGTTCCCCCACCTACATTTTGATCAAAAAACTCAATGCAACAAAACAAACACTCAAACTGTGGAATAAAACGTCCTTTGGCTATATCCAAACTGAAATCAATATTCTCTCAATCAAATCCAATCAAAAGATCCAACTCTTGAGACGATCATCTTGGAAGATTCTCTGAAAGAAAATTTGAATGAGCAACTTAGACGAGAAGAATCCCTTTGGTGTCAAAAATCCAGAACCACCTGGTTCACTTCTTTTGACCTTAATACAAAATTCTTCCATATAACTACCTCCATCAGAAGAAGAAAAAAAATACCATTGTCACTCTAAAAAATCCAAGTGGTGCATGGACCGCGAACCCCTCAGAGATTTCCTCTCTGTTCCTTGATCACTTTAACAACATCTTCCGATCTTCCAATCGTAGACCTCCTGATCTTGATTCACTCTTTCCTAAAAAAATAACAACACAAGAAAATGAATCCCTTTGCAAAATCTCAACAAAAGAGGAAATTCTCAACATCATCAATCAAACTCCATCCACAAAAGCACCCAGGCCAGATGGTTTCACAGGTTTGTTTTTTAAGACTTATTAGGAGTTGATAAAAAAAGATCTAAGAGCAGCTATTCAAAATTTTTTCCTCCAAGGAAAACTCCTAAAAGAAATGAACCATACAAACATAACTCTTGTTCCCAAAATTGACTGCCCTAATATGGTCCATCATTTTCATCCCATTAATCTAGCAAGCGTCAGCTATAAAATCATTGCAAAAATCCTGGCGAATAGGATGCGTATAATCTTGCCTAACATCATCTCGCCTAATCAAACTACTTTTGTCCCAGGGAGACTTATCCAAAAAAACACTATCCTTGCACAAGAAATTTTTCACCATCTTAAAAAGAAAAAAGGAAAGCAAGGACTCATGGCAACCAAGATTGACATGGAAAAAGCCTTTGACTTCATGGAATGGTCTTTCATTCTCAACATTTTTAAAAGCCTTAACTTCAATCAAACCTAAATAAACTGGATTAAGGAATGCCTTCAACTGTTTCTTACTACATTCTCCTCAATGGATCACCCACTGGATTTATTCACCCTTTAAGAGGGCTCCATCAAGGTGACCCCTTTTCCCCATTCCTTTTCATCCTAGCAAGCGAGGTCCTCTCAAGACTCATCCAAAAGGAAGAAAACAAAAATAACTTGGAAGGCATCAACATTTCTAGAGGAGGTCCGAAAATATCTCATCTCCTTTCTGCGGATGATCTTATTTTCTTTGGGAAAGCATCCTCATCTAATGCCTTATCTTTTGCCTAATGCATGGATATTTGTCCTCAATGGTCTGGTTAGAAAATAAATCAGAACAAACCCACCGGCCATTTCAGCAATAACACTCCAATCGACATCAAACAAGAGATCAAAGCTTCCCTAAATTTCAAAACTTGTCCTTCAAAACTCAGATATCTTGGCTTACCTCTCTTCATTGGTCACTTCAAAAGAAACATCTTCAAAGAAACCATTAAAAAATTTGAATCAAAACTTCAATCATGGAAATCAAAAATCCTTTCTCAAGCAAGCAGAACCACATTAATCAGATTTGTTGCAACTTCTATCCCCACCTATACCATGACCACTTGCAAAATGCCAAGAGCAGTCTCCTAAAAAATTGACAGCCTCTTTAGAAATTTCTGGTGGGGCAAGGACAATAATCAGAAAATGGTTTCTTCACAAAATCATGGGACACTATGTGTAGACCAAAATCCCTGGGCGGCCTAGGTCTAAAGTAGTGCTCTATCTTCAATGATGCTTTAAACACAAAATTTGCTTGGTCAATCATAAATGACTCCAATAGTCTCTGGAAACAAATTCTAACTGATAAATACCTCAAAAATTTCAGTTTCTTTGAAGTACAATTGAGACCCACTGACTCTGGGTTTTGGAAATGCCTTCTCAACCAAAAAGACTTCCTCAAAACAAGCTACTGTCAGTAAAAAAACAATAGAGTCTCAACAAAAGTTTGGAAAGATCATTAGGTTCCTACTCTTCCCACTTTCACCCTCCAACCAAACCTAACCATTAACTGGAGTGAACCAAATCTGACAGTTGCAGAACTCACTCTCGAAGAGCCCAAAAGATGAAACACCCTCCTCCTTCAACCACTTTTCTCTCCATACTCTGCAAAAGAAATTTCCAAAATCCCCTTGTCTGAGCAAAATTTCGCCACTATTAATGATAAAATCAAGTGAAAATATCACTACTATGGCATCTTCTCAGTCAAATCTGCCTATGCAGCCATGCAAAATTCATCAGCAAATCATGTTCCCCAAAGAAATTGGAAAAAATTAGGGAAACTTCAAATTCAGGATAGATTGAAGCTCCTCCTCTGGAAGGTCATACAAAACATCCTCCCAACAAGATCCCTTTTGAAAATGATTGCTAATCTTGATGACGACCAAATTCTCTGCCCTCTTTGTCATACCAAAGAAGAAACAATTTCTCACCTTGCTCTTAATTGTTGCTATACACGAACTCTCTAGAGGCACTCCAAATGGCCAATTGACACAACAAAGTTCATTCATAATTCGATTGAGGAATGGATCAACATCATCTTGTCCCCTTCCACTCTCTTGAAAATCCCTGAAGATGAGATCCAATCTTTCCAAATATTTGCTGCTTTGGCCATTGACAACATTTGGTTTCTTAGGAATAAAGTAATACATGAGTCAGTCAACCCCTCACCCACTTGGCTAATTACAAAAGTCTCAAAATCCCTTCTTGACCACACTAAAGCATGAGAAGAAAAAAAATTGGAGTTGAAAATGACAAGACCACAAAAACCAGCAGGAAGCTTCACTATCCAATTTGATGCTGCTATTAAACTAGAAGGTACAACAACTGCAAGCATTTGTAGTACAGACCAAGGGACTCTCATCTTTGCTATTACAAGTCTAATCCCAAGCAAGAATCCAAATATAGGGGAAGCAGCAGTAGCTTTGAAAGGGATTCAAGAAGCTAAAGAGTGCAGAATCATGAAAGTACACATCGAAAGGGATTCAACACAGACAATCAATGCAATTAGAAAATAACACCAACCAACTGACTGGGAAATGCAAGCAATTATCATTGATATCCATTTCATCTTGCCAGATTTTGAAGCATGGCTAGTAGCAAAGATTCATCGATTTAAAAATCGATGTGCGTATAATCTAGTGCAATGGGCAGCATCCAATCACTATTATGGAAGCATACCCCTCTCTATAATTCACTTTACATCTTTCATTTTCATAATGGTAAAGACCTCCCTTAGCTTGTAATATTTAAAGACAACTACGTATCTATTTTTTTTTAATGCATTCTACTTGCCGAGAAAAAAAAAACTAATAAACAATAATTTTAACTTCCAAAATTTTCTCAAATTTGTTGAGTCTAGCTGCTGACCAAAATAATATTTTGGCACAAAAAATTCTCCTCTGCTTGCTATTCCTTTCGTGCGTTTCACTTTAAGCACAATTTCATTTTGCGCTTTTCATTCGCTTTGATCTTCTCCCTCACTCCAGGGCTACGTGACCAATTTCCACAGAGACACTTGAGGCATACGGCAGATAAATCTGGTCTTCTCCCTCACTGCGATCTTTCATACGGTAAATTTGGTCTTCTCCCTCACTCTTGGGTTTACTTTATACGTTTTGTCATCATATTCTCAAAACATCGCATATGGCAGTTCCATCCATTTATCACTTCCGATTTCATCTTCATGTCCCACGCCCACATACTTGCAGGTGACCCATGATTCCATCTATTTATAAACCCATTTACTTGTATTCGAAAAACATTTTCCATACCAGCAGTCGAAGCATTTACATTATTTTCCATACCAGTAGCCAAAGCATTATTTTCCATTCACTTGTAAACCCAAGTAACCCACGATTTCATTCCTTTTTTTTCATCTTCATCTTCGAATACAAGTAAACCCACATCCTTGCAGGTGGCCCATGAATTAGTGCTCTTCCCAGCAATCGAACCATTTCGCCCAAATCCCACGCCATCTTTGCCTGCCACTGTCGTAGTCCATCGCCTCTATCTCTTTTTTTTTTCCAGAAAATGGAATGTGGATGAGGTTTTTTTTTCTGAAATGTGGAAATATGATTTGTGATGTTTGGGCTTTTTTTTTGGAATTTGGTCTCTTTTTGTGAAAAGTATAGGAAAAAAAGTAGAATTTTGGTAGTTGTTAGTCGGAGTAGATGATGGTGAAGAAGAATTTTGGGCCTTTTTTTGTCAACAAGAACAGAGCAGTAGAAGAACTAGTAGTTGTTAGTCGAAGTAGATGATAGTAGTTTTTGTTAAAATCAATATTTTAATAGAATAATGATAGATTTGTTGAGCATATTATTTGATATTGTTAAAAAGTGGTTAGTTAAATTTATAAAAGTGAATTTCTTAATCAAATTTTGATTAAAGTTTGGTGAGGTCACTACTAGTGCTTTTAGCCAACGACTCATTTACTTGTTAGTTGCCTAGGAAGTTGGAAAGGTAATAAGAAGAGAGTTGAAGGTACCAATACACCCTGTTACATTTTTTTAAAAAATAAAATAAGCAGTGATGTGGCCTGTTGCCACGTTAGCAGAGTGTGCATTAGGCAAAATTTCTGCCTATATATAGTAGAATTGTTTTTTATAAGCAGTAAGCCGGGACTGGACTACCTTGATTAACTGATTAGTACCTAGCATCAGTTGTGAAAGCTTTCACAAGGATTGTAGCATCAATGCCAATTAAAAATACAATAGTTGATAGTAGATACAACTGTGTCAAGTCAGGAAGGACATCCAAGCTTAGAGTTTGTTAGTTGTCTACGAAACTTACCTCAAGACTATCTTCTGCGACTAGGGTTGGGCAGCTAGGGCCCGCCCCCAGCTACCTCGCGCCCGTCCACCCTGCACCGCCCATGCCGGGGTGAGGGCTCCGCCCCCCATGAAGTACCCCTAACCCCAACGGGGCCCCGCCCCCCAACCTGCTCCGCACCCTCCCATATTTTTAATATAAAATATTATTTTTTATATTTATATAAATATATTGTATATATATACAATATGTTAAAATTTTGAATTCAAGTCAATAGATTGCCTTGTAAGTCCCACGTTGATTAAGAATGACTATTGTATTGCCTTGACCTCCTGTATAAAAGTTGGCTTAGGAGGAGGCCAAGTCAATCCAAAATACAACTCTAATAAATTTATATTTTTTTTAAATAAAATTTATTTTTTAGACCGAAGAAAATTATAGATCCAATGAAATTATGAATCACTAGGTTGAGCGGGGGGCGAGGCGAGATGCAGTTTCAACCCCACCCCCCATACCGGGGCGGGGTGTAGGGTTGAAAATCCCCTCCCTGCCCTGCACCATGCAGATAGCACCCCTATCTGCTACAAACAAAAGCTCTGTGGAGCGAGCGTGGGTGAGTGGCCAGTAATGAGACAGGTTAACACTGCTGACAGGGCATTAGGGAATGGACGTGAAGACACCCTGACCATTCAAAGATTGGAACTCTGTCTTGCTGGCTTTTGCCACCCTGCCCACCATGTTTCAGGTCCTATCACACTTGGGGACCCCTTCCCAGATGATCTATTCATTTAGAATCTATTTATTTCCTGGAAAAAATACAAGGATGGAGGGTCCTTAGCCAATGGCCGAAAGAGCAGTTTATACTCTGTGCTATTGAATATGGAAAAATATCCCATGAATGACCAGAACTAAAGGGCCTCTTCAAAAATATATTCAAACATGGGTCGATGGGGTTCTAGCTAGTTCAGAACATTCGAAGAATAGAGATGAGTAACTCTAGACAATATACCTGCATGTTTCCCATACCCGTCCCTGCATAAAAGATTACTGTATCGAGTTGGCCAAGATGGGGTATGGGGTTTCATAGATTTTCATTTTCTCTTAAAACCTCAAATCACACAAACATGGCCTAACTTTTAAGAGTTAAAACAGACTTTTGATTTCCGAACCAACACACTAAAAAATAAGTATCAGAGAATGAATGAAGAGGGGGGAAAGGGAGCATAAAAAGCAAAGGATAAAAATAAAACATTTAAATATTGATTTCATAACCATCTGCCCCCATTGAGATACTTCGGATATGAAATTAACTACTCGTCTACCTCTCTATCGACTCAATCCTCCAGCATTGCCACCCAATTTGAATCTTCTATGCGGCAGTAGATAGACATGCTGGGAGGAAATTGCTATTTTTTTTTATATTTTTTTGATAAGTAGGAAATTGCCATTTAACAATTTTATTCGGCCATTATTAATCCTTAGCATAATTGCAAGTCGCATGCCAGCTACCAAGTCAAACACAGATCACAGGCCCTTCTTACAAGCAAACCAAATTGAAATACTAGGCAAATACCAGCTACCATGACTTCAAACGAAAAAAATAAAAGGATATTAAAAATTAAAAGAAAAATGATTAAAAGAAAAAAGTTAGACTTCAAGCTTTGCAGAGCCAAGAATCCAACAATTAAAGATTTCTTAAATGAGTAACATCATATTCAGTTTTAACAGAAACTGTTATTTGGCAACAGAAAACATGTCTAAATATTCCAACCCTCCCCAAAAGGTTCTACCTTAACGTTTATGTTGTTCTCTTTTTTTCTCCTTTTCATTGGTGGATCTTGCATTCGTCTCTTGTCATACAAGTCGCATGAAAATCACCGAGCTTGAAGCTAACTGACATTGTACCACTGCTTCTTCTGCATTATTCCATATTTGAGAACATACGAAATGTCTTCAGGTGCATTCAAAAGGACCCCCACGCCTCCCCTCTTTCTTTCTCTCGTCCAACAATATAACTTTCGGGAAAACTATATCAGCATAAACCTGTGCGAATTTTCACCATGCCTACTAATGGCCACTGGTTCAAAAATTAAGGAATTGACCGAATTTGTAATTCTTCTATTCGCTCCAACTGTAAAGAAACTGACCTCACAGCGGGCTGGACAAACTGTGAGTTTTTATAGACTACATAAGATATATAAGTTCGTCGATAACTCAAGTCTCACCTCCGTCAATTTTACACAACAAATCATTGATCCTAAGAACTTGTGTCACTGTGTCCCCATGATTCGCAAATCCTCCACATCTGCTTGTACTTCACATTCTACTCAATTCAATGATGATAGTAATAATCGAAAACTTGGAATGAACTGCAAAGCCTATAGCATGCAACTGATTATACATCAAGCAGAAAACATGGTTCTAGATCGTGCGCAGAAGAGTGCTTGGCTATAAACAATCGCCTACAGAGATTATTCATAACCCTTACGGTACGGTACAAGGAGTTGACTTAAAAACACGAGACAGAGCTTCAGAATCATGCTACAAACAAATAACAAATTATGCGGATTTCCCATGCAATAAGATAATAAAAGAGTAATTTGGAGAAGGAAACAAGAGCATGAGTTAGAAATTTGAAAAAAGGACACAATGCTCAAATCAAGCATTTCATCACCGTGGAAACAGAGAATAGTATGGCGATTTTTTTATAACTTAAAAGAGAAAAACGAAAAATCCTAGTACTAACATCATAAATTATAGGAAATATCTCAAACCCTAGAGCATACAACCCTTTTAAATTATTTCTATCTGTCTCTCTCTAAATCGGCACATCCTTGATAGGCTCACAGATTAAGTTGAAGATCAGTACCCAATGGTCGCCAAACGGACCCGATACTCGTTTGTTTCGGTTCACTTCTGGGGCTGGGGCGGGGTGCCGAGGAGGCTTGCCTGTTGGTGCTCGAGCTCATTCATCTGTTGCTCACGGTCCATCACGATGATGAGAGGCACTACCAGGATCAGGAATGTCGTACCGGAGATCCACGCGGCCTTGCCCGTGCTCTTCAGGAGCTTCCTGGTCACGAGTACGGCGTCGCTAGTTGCCTTCCTGCCCCGCGACACGATGGGGGAACCGCTCAGCTTCGAGATTATGCTGCCGTTGGATTCACTTTTCGGGGCCCGCCTCTCCGGCAGGGAAACTCCGCCTCTTCGGGGTTGCGACGCCATAGAGAGAGAGTGACACAGGTTTTGAGAAGCTGAACCGCTCGAAAGGACTGAGGGGAAGGTTTTAACTTCTGACTTAGGAAGGTTTTGGTCTTTGCTCAAACTTGGGAAAAAAAAACATGAATTAATTTTCATAAAACATCTCAACTCATATAATCTCAATTTTATTATTATAATTTTTTTAAATTTTAATATAAAATATAATAAATAATTTAATTTTTTTAAATTCCAATACAAAATAAAATAAACAATTTAACTTTTTTAAATTCATTTCATTTTATCTCATCTAATCATTATAACTTTCTCAAATTTTAATATAAAATAAAATAAATAATTCAACTTTTTTAAATCTCAAAATAAAAATAATATTAAAAAATATATTTTAACAATATTTTATTTAACTTTTTAATTTTAATTTCAACTCATCTCATCTTATTTTCGAAAACAAACCAGGCCTTAGAGCGCAATGGCCTAGTTATTGTAAAGTCTAAGGTTAAGTTTGATAACTAAGGCCTCGTTTGTTTTTAAAAAATATCTCATCTCATCTCAATTCCATCATTACACTTTCTCAAATTTCAATACAAAATAAAATAAATAATTCAATTTTTTCAAATCCATCTCATCTTATCACATCTAATCATTACAACTTTCCCAACTTTCAATACAAAATAAAATAAACAATTCAATTTTTTCAAATCTCAAAATAAAGATAATATTAAAAAATATATTTTAACAATACTTTATTTAACTTTTTAACTTTAATTTCAACTCATTTCATTCCATCTCCGAAAACAAACGAGGCTTGTTTAAAGTTTAAACACAAAATTTTTATCTTATTTTATTTTATTATTACAAATTTTTTAAATTATCATTCAAAATATAATAAATAATTCTACTTTTTCAAATTTCAATTTAATTTTTTCAAATCTCAAAATAATAATAATATTAAAATATAATATTTTAAACTTTCATCTAAAACTAAAAATTCTCATCTCACTCCCAAAACCTAATTTAAAATTTGGCTAGAATCTCAACTTTTAGCTATAATATCAACTTTTGATTAGATAAGTCTATATTGGATTAGTCATTTTAAAGTCAAAATAATAATATAATATTATATATTTTAATAATGTTTGACAATTTTTTTTTATTTTACAAATACACTTCATATATTTTAATAATATTTGACAAAAAAAATTATACAATACACATCAGCACAAGACAAAACTGAAGGTTTTTTTCTCCCAAATTGAAATTTTATCACAACAATCCCAGCTGATTGAGTAGTAAGACAATATCAACATATGCCTTAACCAACAATCTCTTTGCTTCCATTGATAACCACCTATTGTAGGAGCATTATATTGAGATATTGTAAATTATATCACAGACTAATCTAGACAAGACATCAAGAAGGATATCTGAACACTTAAAACATTGAAACATGGATTAACAGTCGGCTACAGAGTTCTGCAGAAACCCAAGTTGTTTCTTCATATCTTCCACCATCTTCTCCTTGCTTCTGAAAGCAGTCTTGATGGCATCTAACTCCCTCACATATGGTTGAATTTCATCCTCTGTATATAGTATATACTAGCTAAAAGAAAAAAAAAATCTTTTAGATAAAGTGCAGATATTCTATATTTAATTTGTGATTTAACTGGCCAATTACTTCAAGTTTGGTGATTATTCTCCTAGAAAAACATGAGCAAAAAACAGAGAAGTGAAGCCGCCTTATATTGAGACCAATTTGCAAGGTCCATCTTGTTCATCACTATGATCTTCCTTGACGAAGATGTGTAGTCTCTCAATTGAGTATATTATGATGATAATGGAATCTAGAGGCAACAACAGTAAACATCAAAATAATGTTAAACCTACTGATTGTTCCAGATCATCCAGTGCCCAACAAACTGGAGAAATGAAAAAATAAGTTGTTCAATATTCTATAGCGTCAACTAAGCCACTTCGATTTCAAGGCAACAAGAGTACTCTCCAAACCAATTAAAAAACTTGCTTTTGAATAAGCTAAGTAAACAATTTTCACTTCAAGTTACTTGATCTACTAGTGAAGGGCTATATTCAATCTGTCAAAGTAGAGGACAAGGGCCATAACAGAATGTACAAAAGCATCACAGCAGAAGACAATGGCCATAACAGAATGCACAAAACCATCACAGCAGAGGACATCACGCATGCACAACAGAAATACACCACAACAGACACAGTATAAGCACATCAAAGAAATAGAGAATCTTCTACCTCCATGTAAAACCATACGAGAATGTTAAGAAAATCAAGTGAATGAAAATATTATTCTCTCTCCTGGGTATTTGAATTGAATATTTGTAGGCATTGTATATTTATGTGTGTCTTAGAATACAATGATTATTTGAATAAGATATTGGTAAATGTTTTTTTTGTTCATGTAATTTTTAGACCCTTTTTTTAAAGATGTTAATAAATAGAAAATCTACTTTAAGAAACTATTACTAAAAGCACTAGGCTCAATATAACCTCTTTGAATAGAAATCTCAATCCATATTCAATTCCCATAGAATAAATTGATAGATAAATAGATAACCCAAGTTACTAACTGAGTGAACTCTTCAATTAAACCAAATATGCATAATCTAGATCTTTAAATGAAACTTATGTGCATCAACTAGTAGATATTTGGGAAAATGTAGATTGTATTGTAGGCCTTGTATAGGACAGAGACATTCATGGTTTTTGATCGGTTATTCAACTTTTTCAAGACAACAGAAAACAAAACAATAAAAGAAAACCCAACTCAATAAAAGAATAAATTCTACATCAAAGCAGAGTGTAAATTGAAACCCATGTAAGACCATGAAAATAGAACAGAATGTAAATCGAAACCCATGTAAAGCAAAACACACAAAAAAATCCAAATCGAAAATTAGTTTGTAAGAAATACCCAAATGGTGATTTTGTTGTGACAGATTTAGGGAGGAAATGCGCAGGTCTCTTATGGGCTGGAAGACAACGGCGTGGACGACTTGTGGTCTGGAAGACGATGGCGTGGACGATCGACGGAGAGAAGAGGGCGTGGACGATAGAAGAAGATGCAGGTCTCTGTGTTTCGCACGTTTCGGGATGAAGAAAAAGAAAAACAAGGGAAATGTGATGAATAAAGAGAAAGAACGAGGGAAAGAGAGAGGGCATATGAAATAATAAAACATACATTTCAATGGTGAACAGTATCTCGCCAAATATGGAGAGGAGGTAAGATATACTATAATATAAATGTCAAACTTGATAAGTTTAGCTAGGCCAATGTAGATGTTTTTCCCCTGTTTGCTTTTAATTTGAACTTGCATTGGCAAATGATTAGGTCATTGTCAACGCTCTTATAAAGGTATTTTCATGTAGGACTGTTCATCCAGATCGATTTTTTTTTTTTTTTTTTTTTTCAGGCCCGGTCCAAAACCTGAAAAACTGGTTCCCAGTTTCGGGTTTCGGCCCGGATCAAGTTACAAGCTCACCCGAACCCCAACTCTAATGAGCTCAACTCTTCATCCCCCATTAAAGCTTTGCACGAGCTAGAGTCCAGACCAAGTCCGACACCATCCTCTCCAAGGATCCGATACTCTCCACCCTCTCCCCAGCTCTGCAAGAGAACATGTTTCCTCAAAAAGAGAGAGGGGTAGGTTTACTTTAGCTTTATCTTTTCCCCAGAGAAGAGAGATAAACAACGACCCATTTGTCAAAAAACACACTGACACACGGTAAAGGTGTTGTCTTGTAGAGAGGACGGCGAGAAGAGATTAGAGAGGGTGTCAGCGCCTGCATTCTCATTTATTACTCATCTTTTTTTTTTTACTTTTTTTTTTGTCTTTTAATTGTCACATCACACAGTAAAGGTGTATTGAGGACGAAGAGAAAAGAGGGTGTTTACGGCCAAAAACAAAAACCCAGAGTAGAGGAAAAAGGCATTGGCTGTTTGATTTTTTTTTTCCTGTCATCTACGTACAAAACCAAACACGAGCACACTCTATATTTGCTCACTATATATCTTTCTGTGGGTTGGTTCTTTGTGCTATTAAAAAAGTCTCGAGATTGGTGTCAAGATAAAGACCACTGGACTCCCTCTCTTGTTCAAGCCCAAGCCCTTACCCAGCTTCGTGTTCTGAGAATTAAAACAAGAGAAACTCTTGGCATCAGCCGCTGTGCGGCATCAACCAAAGCACACCTTACGTGGCATGTAATTTTTTTTTCCTCCTCCTCGTCCCTGTCGCCCGTTCCTCTACCACTCATTTTGAAATTCTTCTTTGAACCAACCCCCTCCCCCCTAGTTCCCCACCCTCCGGTCGCAGAGCACAGCTTTGTCTTCAACCTCAAGCCCGACGGAAGCCTTCAGTCCCCAATCGTGCGAAGCTTCCAGTCCGCAACCCCGACCCCAAGCACAGCAGGCAATCGTTTTCGACCTCAGCCCGACGGAAGACAAAGTCCCCAAGCAACGAAGCTTCCAGTCCGCCCCCCCAAGTACCTCGGGTTTTTCTCTTCAGGACCACCTCCCAGAAGCCACAGTGAGATTCAGGATGATAAGGGAAAGTGAATTGGGGAAGTCACCAGTGGAGGATTTAGCTCCTGCCTTAAGAAGGATATAGCCATGGGGTATGTGAAATCTGGGGCACACAAGGCAGGCACTTAAGATTGTGATTCGAGGAAAGGCATACGATGGGGTTGTCACCAAAGTGCCATTTGTACCAACAAAATACTACAAGCCATCCTAATTCATGTTTGGTATATCAACTCCAGAACTTTCATTTGGACATATTTTTGATAAACTTGACTGCTTGTCCATTTCAATTTCCGTTTTCTATTTGCAAGAAGTCGGAGGTGGAATGTACCATTATGTTTTTGTCATTTCTTTATGAAGTTCCACAGTTAGCACAATCATTTGCAAGGTACATAAGTGGTGGAATGGATTAATATGATGTTTCGTTACTAAATGTATGGGTTCAACCAATAAGAGTTCCCTGAGAAATGTTGAAAACAATCATAATCAGAGAGAGAAGAGCCAAATGGGTCTCTCAAAGGCTACCCGCTACTGATTCAAGTGATTTTCTTGCACCTGTTATACATTCTTCCCTTGCACACAAGAAGCTTAAAGAAGCCTTCCCCCCACCCCCAACTTGATATGCTTCATTCATTTGCTGAAGTTAGTTTTCGTGCTTTTGGATTGAATATTTCGGGCTTATTCCTCAATTTGTTTTTAGAATTAGGTACTGGGATTGAAAAAAAAAAAAGAAATATATGAATTGAGTGAATTTTAGTAGCTTCTCATTGTTCTATCCTTGCCAGCATTCTTTGGATTGCAAATCTCCCGTGATTATTCTACGCTTCAAGTATATTATTCTGGATTTGGTTCTGTAAACAACTTATAAAAGTAAAACAATATCATAGCTATCGGTGGGCAATATTTTCATGCTACAATTGTCACAATTCAGCCAGCTGTATTCAAACTTTCAAGATGAAATCTTCCGAGTATAATTTGGAGATCTTGACTCTTAAGATACAACATTCTTCAAACTCCAAAGTGCAAATTTACAACCACAATTTGATAAAAACTACAAATTTCAACATTCTTCAAGCTTCAAATTACAAATTACACTTTCTACAAACTACTCCACAACCACATTTTAGAGTGTTGCCTTAACAATTACATTACAATTCCTACACTGCTGCCTTACACTCGAGATGGCTGATAACTGGAAGGATCTCCAAGTCAAAGCAACACTAGAGCAAAAGACTGGCTTAAGAACTCGAGCTACCTCCACATAGGTTTGAAGCTACCATTCTGTAAGATAAGGAAAATTGCATCCTTAACATTAGAAATTCATAGAGATATGTACTCCTCAGTTAATATGTTGAGCATTTCTACTAATTCCGGCAATATTTGGACTAAACACAACATAAAACATTTCCCTTCTCATTTAATTTGTGAAACTCAAGATTATGGAGTTGAGCTATGACAAGAGAAAGGTGATAAATGCATGCTTTATTATTATTCAGATAATAATTCATAAATATGTACAATTTGTGAAACTCAAGATTATGCAGTTGATAAAGCCATGATAGAATATTATTTATTATTTTATTATTATTTTTTACATATTTTTTTATTCACTACTATTTAATATTCTATTATTATTTTTTATTACTATTTTACAATAATTCATAGAATATCTGAGATCACCTTACTACCCAAGCGCAACCAAAAGTTTGCTTTATCCAAAATATATATACCATATAAGTGTTTTGATAAGTAAAAAATTGAGTGAAAAGAAGCATCTATACCAGCAACTTCTAAATTTGCCAAAGCATCAATTAAGTTATTTCCTTGTCTATATATATGAATTTATTCAAGATGAAATAAAAAATGGATACTATGTATATCAGTCCACATCTCAAAATACTTACAATGAGACTATTTTTTGTTAAACCAATTTACAATAAGGAACCTGTCTTCACTAATAGCATAATAATATATTTTAAAGCAAAAAGCGTAGCAAATATGTATTGTCCTATAATCTAGATGGCAAGGAAAATTAAGGGTGCTACCCAAATTATCACATGGTTTAAATTGTAAATTAAAATTTATAAATATAACCATAATTTAAAAACCAATAACATAGCTTTTAAATTTGTTAGAATTGTATTTACAAAAGTGTATTGTCTTGGCCTCCTAAGCTAACAAGTTAAAGATTTGAAATTGAAAAATGTTTTGTATATAAGTAATGTTTGGAAATGAAATATCCGAGAATACCTGTGGATACTCTTGTACACAAACGAGGCCTAAGACTTATGAACCGACCTCTAAACTTAGCTATTGATCAAACATTATAAGTATTTCTTATGTGTAGTTGGATGGTTGAAATAGTGGTGGAGATATAGCATGTAGATTTCATATCATTTAAGCTGTTCACCTGAATTCATATGTTGTGCTCCCATCTTTCGAAACTTGATGTTCAATTTGATCGTTATTTGGAAGAACTTCTCAATATCGAGATTAATATATATATATATATATAGATATATAATCCTTGGTGAATAAGATAAAAATATCTCAGGCCCAATACGGTTTATCAAGTCCAACCCCAATGAGGGATCTTGTTAAAAGGGAAAAGAGTGAACAAAAGGTTGCGGGATGGATAGTGTGTCAGAAGAAAAGGGGAGATGTGACATAAATGAGAGATATATGTGATGTAAAAGAGGAGGGGGCAGGGGATTAAAAGGGGGATCAGATTGAACAAGAAGGGGGACTTCGAGACAACTTCAACTTCTTCTTCAACTTCTCCAATCTGAGGATGAGAGCTATAAAGAGAAGATTTCTACCAGAAAATAGATCCCTAATTTCTATTGTACAATGAGGATAAGAGACCATGAGAGACTGTAAAACTGTCATATCTTAATGGATTTGTCCTCCAAACGATCCGTGAACGTAGGCCCAGTGCTGAACCACGTAAATCTGTATGTCTCTATCTCCATTTATTTTTCCCGCATTTATCTTCTATTCACTGTTATAAATATACGTACGGACGCCGTACAACTATACCGAATAGTCATCGAGGGCTCCAAACCACGTCGATCGAGATCCGAATCGTCACATTGGGATGAAAATTACTCTCTCCAATTCTGCCTCGTTGTGCTATTTTTCATCAATGTAATCTATTGGATGATCTTTTGAAAATTGAAGTTTGGCATTTATCATTTTGAAACTTGAAATGCGATAAATATAAAAAAAAGTAAAGAAATATTATATATCTTGAGTCATAGTGTAAAGAATATCCACTAAAGTGATTATACCTTATAATTTGATTTAGAAAATAAATTTTAAAATTTAAATCTTATAAAATAAATCTTATTATTTAAGTAACAGATATGACATGTTCATACATTGATTTGAGAATAAAATAGCTCAATAATAAATACTTAAACGTACAAATAATAAATCGGTAATGCTATATACAATTCTAAAGTGTGCAGTCCTTGCGTACTTTATTTGAAAAAATGTAGAGGTCACCATTAAAAAAATAATTTTTTATGTAAGTCCCAGATTTATCAATTTTTTTAAAAGAAAGTATGCATGAACTGCACACTCCAAAATTGTAAATATTATTTTTCATAATAAATACTAAGGGCCTGTTTGGGATTGCGGTATGAGTTTTAAAAAGTGCTTAAATAGTCTTAAAAGCTCTTTAATAGAAAAATTAAATTGTTTGTGTGTTACATATTAAAACACTTTTAATCTCAAATAAGCTAAAAACCATGTTTGAGGAAAATCATCAAAAGTGCTTTTTTGAATAATGTGGAACATAATTCGAATTTTGAAAAGATTGTCAATGGACGAAAATACTCATACAACTTTAAGATAATTACAAATTTTAAACTTTCAATAATATAGCCATAATTTTTAAAAATTCAAATAATCGTTATTTCTACCTCAAAAATCACTTTTTAAATTTATTTCCAAGCAAACGTAACATGTTTGAAATTGCTTTAAACATATGATTACCCAATAAATAATTTTTTAATATTATAATTTATTATTTAAATTATAAGCTATAAGTCCTAAAACTATAAGTTTTATTTCTCACTGCAATCCCAAACCTTCACTCAGGTTAGGAAATATGTCCCTCTCGACTTTCGAAACCATCTCTCTCACACCAAAAAAAAAAAACCTCCAGACCTGATTTTCTCCTGATGAGGGCCTCATTCTCCTTCTCCCTTTCCTTCCTTCCTTTCTCAATCCTCTTCCTTATTCTCTTTCCCATTCCCTCATTTATAAGTTTATTTTTCTTCATTCAAGGCCGAAAAATTCAGATCTATAGTTTTTCAGCAACTCTCAAGAAACACATGCAATAAGAGAAGACTCTCAGACTGCAAATCATTTGCAAGATAATGGCGATTTTATGAAAATCACCGTGCGTGGTTTTCATGCGCCGCTCACAACTACGCATAGTCCTCATGCGCCACCCCTTCCATAGCTCTTCTAGCCACACACGTTAGATCACTAGAATCGCCCCCACCAGATCTTTCAAATCTAACTTTGTGGTTGAAAAGAGATAAACTTGTTGCCTTCACACGCTATCAAAGTCTACCGGAGTTGGTCCAAATTGCAATCCATCATTTTTTGTTCTTTTTTTTTTCCTTATTGTATAGTAAAAATAAAAAAAGGAGTTTATCTCTAGACTGTTGTGTCCGTAGAGGTTGAATCCTCCATTTCTATGAAGGGTGAGGTTGAGTCTCTATTTAGGCAAAGTGCTGTCTCTTGGACATTTGTCTGTAGAAAGTATCAGCAGTAATAAAGTCCAGATCAGTTTAGTAGTGTACTGGTGGAGCTCCAAATAGTTGATATGAGGATATCCCCGCATGTATCTGGTTATGGATGTAAGTTTCTCTTGATGAATGAATGATGACGACATTTTCCTTAAAAAAAAAAAGTTAGGAAATCTGTTATTTAAAACTAATTATTAGGACTAAATAATTTAAGAGTAATGCTAGGCTGTTGCCCAGCAATGATCGTTGGGCGTACTGCCTAGGCAACACTCATGTATTTTATTTTTTTTATTTTTTATTTTCACATTTTTTAATATTTTTAAAAAATAAAAAAAATCACTACACTAATAGTCATTTCCTTAATCAGTAAGTAAACAAAATTAAAAGAAAATAAATAAATGCATGAACAGTCAAAATGATTGGTCAATATGAGAGGGCAAAATAACATTATTCATAATTTAAAACCTAATCTTACCGGCGAAATCTCTTTGTTTTTCTTTTTCTTGCAACCATCAGATCAAACCATATTCTATCATCAACAGTTGATATCCGACGTCATATCAAATACAAATAGAACTATCCGTACACCAATGCACGCACGCAAGGGCTCAACACCTTTCTTATAGAGAGAAACTCTCACTTATCTATAGAAAATTAAAACACTACAAGTGCCTTCATTGGAGAGGAGGGACCCTCCTCTATTTTCCCTTTCCACAGCTCTCACCCTCTTCTATTTTCCCTTTCCATTACCGCAACATGTATACACTTTCATGGTAATGTTTTTTTCTCCCCCTCCATCGATTCGGTTTTGGTCAAATCTATTACACTCTGGCAGCCATTAGTCGACACGCACCCCACCATGTCATCATGCATCTGTCATCTACTGGGATGGAGCGGAATTGTGCCAAAAAGCCCAAGTGTGTCTCTCACGAGCAGTTTGTTTCCGAGCGTGGTATTTACGCACTGCCGTGCCACGATGCCTCTACCAGTTACACACGCTGTACCAGCAAATTCCCAACATCAGAATTTTCTAGATATGCCTTACCTCGCCTCCCTACCACCGGCGTGTGATTACCACAAATGTGCAAGAAGACAGATGACTGACTGTAGATCAGTCCATCTAATGCCGTGCTTTCGACTATGTTATCGCTTTCCTCTAATTGATGATCTTGAAAAAGGGATTACGGGTTTCTCCAAAAAAATCTCAAGACAACAAACTGCAGTGCACTCACAACTTTCACTACTTCCAGCAGTGGTTCCATAATTCGCATGACTATGCGAACCGCTAACTACCATATTTTAAGACAACGCCTTCTTTATAGGGCATAGGTGGGGACAATAAATTGGTTCTAAAACTTGTTTTATTTTTCTTTTTTCTTCTACTTTTACATTATGATTATTATACTAGAACGTTTGTTGAGAAATCTCACCCCTCCTCATGTATAGTTCGTTTGATAGAAATTTGCTTGCTTTTAAAAAAAAAAAAAAAAACCGTACACCAAGTCCTGTTTCGCACCCCCACATCCCTGGTCCGTGTTCTGAAAGGGGCCACCTCGCTGCCATGTTCTGGTCGAGAATCACTTCTTCTTGGTTTTCAAGCCAAGAAATGGAAATCAATGGCACTTTTCAGTTTCACGTGGCTGTTACTTCCATTCGAGTCTATCACTTTTCCTCAACTATACATATTGGCTCCTTCGTTATTCATTGGCATTACGTTTATAGAAGCAGAAGGTGGCTACAGATTTCATTTTCCCAGGAAAAGAAAGCTTAGAAGTGAGTTCCCTCTTTATAGGATCTATGCCTATTCATTATCGGTGCTATTTTTTGTATGGTGCCGATATATTGTTATTTGATATATTCCATTCCTTCTATTATTATTGTAAATTTGTGATTATTGAAAGTGACACCTCTTTCTTCTGGATTTTCAGGTTATAAGATCCAAAAGTGAGTATTTGCATGTGGGGTTTCTATTTCTTGAATCTTCATGATTTCTTTTTGTCTACAAGTTTTTATTTTTCCGGAGATTCCTAACTTTTTCATTTTGTTTTTAAATGTTGAAGTGAATCCAATTGTGAAGGTGAAGGCACAGGATGATCAGTTTTCACCCAGAAATGATACTGGATTATTGCTATTTTTGAGGACTATTGACACTTTATCCATGCAAGGTAGCTGTGTCGCTCTGCTATATTTTTTTATGTTAACATTCGATTATAGGAAGAAAATTTGAGGCCTTCCAAATTTTTTGTCTAGGATATAAGAACTTGTTTCCTTCCTGTTTCTAATTTCACAGAGCTTTATATTTGCATTGTATGGTGAAATGTGGGAGGTTCTTAATTTGAAGAATTTGTTCATTTTAATTAGGTTCACAATGTTGTTTTATTGGTAAGAATAGATTTACAGAACTTTTGGAAGGATATGCAATATTTCCATCTTTGTTCAAGCTTTTCCATCAATCCCCAGACGAGAGAAAAAAAAAAAGCTTTTCCAGCAATAGAGGCGTACATCAGATAATTTTTGTTCAATTGTCTGTTTGATGATGGAAGCTGTTTTAAGAAGAGATTTTTAACTTATTCCATTTTGATGCAACAATTACATGCTTGGATTGAGCATTACAGATGAAACTTATATTCGTTAGAGAGTAATTGAATCCGTGATTATGTTTTTCACAGCTGAGGACTATCAGAGCCATTCCCCATCACCTGTTGACAGAATCACAAAGGTTCATGTCCCAAACATCCAAACACAATCGAGTCCTATGTCCCAAGGTAGAGTTTTTTCACATTTTAGTAAATAGTTTCATGGGAAGAAGAGTGGAATGGCTAAGATGTCTTACATGTAGTAAGATATGATGATATTTATTGATCAGATAAAGCATATTACTTTTCAGGGACAATGAAGAACAATGTCAAACATATTATTACAAATAGCAAATCAAATGTTAGAGCTACTTCAGTTCTGCGTCCACGAGCGGTCCTATCTAGTCCAGGTAATTTGATCTATATTGTTGTGTTGATGTGTGTATGCATGTATTCTAATTATACTGACCAAAAACACCCACTTGGTTTTTCAAATTTGAGGGCGGAGTTTAGAAGGTCCAAGGAGTATTTGATTTAACTTTGAGCAATCATGTCAGGCTAAGGAGGCTTTAAAGAACAAACCTATCTAATGTTTCTGAGGTTGCATTTGCTATAGCATGTCTTAAATTCTTTGGCAGCAAACATTCAAGTCAATGAGGTTTTTTATAGGCCCTTTTCTGTTCAGCTCAACCACTTGCATGCATGAGTTTTTACTTAGAGAAGTACTATGCACCATCATTTTAACCCTCATCTTTCATACTCCCAACGTGCCATCAAATGATTGGAACACTATTTAAATAGTTTATTCACCTGTCAATAATTTGATGTTACATTGGAAAATGTTAAAAGAGTGATAGTTAAAAGGATGATGTATGCACGAGGCGCATAATAACCTTCATCGCTAGCTTCTTCTGCACCAAAATTGACAGTATTATGTTGTCAGATAATGATGGGATGATTGGAAGCATAAACAAACTAATGGAAGATAGATCTTTGGATCATAGTAAGAAAGAGAAGATGCCATTGCCAGCCCAAATCAAGACTCTGCATAATCAGGTTAAGGCAGCAGTCCCTCTGAACACAAGAAAAGACTCCAAAGAGGTTTCAGATAGAAAGAGTGGTATAAAGCAAAGGAAATCAGGTCCTGAACCTGTAACACAAAAACAGAAGCCACGTCCCGGAGAAGGAAAATCGAGCCTCAACGCAGTATAAATTTCGAACCTATTCGATTGACTTGTGCTTGTACTTGGCATAATTCTGCAGTTTCAGAAACTTCAGCTATATACTCCCAAATGCCTTTTGTTCTCTCCTCTTGATGTTTGGTTTTCAACTTCTCTTGTGCAATGTGCATGGCTGATCTTGAGGAATATACCTACTGATAAACTTGGCTTCGAATTGTACTTTGCATCATGAATCCTATCTTTATACGCTATGAGATGCTGTATTAAAGAGAAATACAAGAAGAAAAAGCAGTAACCATGATGGGAGATTTCTTCTATTTTAAGAACTCTATTGTTTTAGATGAGTACGTGCGAGCATTAAGATACTAAAATATTAGTAGTTTGAAGAATAATACTGGCCTTTTAGTGTGAAAAAAAGTGCATGTGGATCCTTGATTTTCTCTGGTTTTAAAGTCTACAAACATTTTAAATGTTAATATCAAGATTGACTGACAAAATTAGCTGGTCTATGGGTTTTGATTTCATGACATATAAAACTAATAAAATTAACCCATTACACTCTCAAAGCTATTCAAAACCGATATTTTATATGGTAATTCAATTATAATCATTGAGATAAAAAAAGAAAAGAAAAAGTAAAGTGGTACAATCTTGACTATCAATCTTATGACGAGTGCAAAATATCAATTTTTAATAATTTAATGATGCATTGTATTAATTTTATAGCTCGAGATCAAAGTTCAAACGCCCTCTGAGCTATGTAAAATCTTTAATAATTTAAAGGTATATTTGCCCATATTTTTTATATGGTAATTCAATTATAATCATTGAGAATAAAAAGAAAAAGAAAAAGTAAAGTGGTGCAATCTTGACTATCAGTCTTATGACGAGTGACAAAATATCAATTTTTAATAATTTAATGATGCATTATATTAATTTTATAACTCGAGATCAAAGTTCGAACGCCATTCGAACTGTGTAAAACCTTTAATAATTTAAAGATATATTTGTCCATATTTTTTATATGGTAATTCAAATATAATCATTGAGATTAAAAAAAAAAAAAAAAAAGTAAAGTGGTACAATCTTAGTCATAAGTGCAAAATATCAATTTTTAATAATTTAATGATGCATTATATTAATTTTATAACTCGAAATCAAAATTCGAACGCCCTCCAAGTTGTTTAAAATCTTTAATAATTTAAAAGTATATTTGCCATATTTTTTCAAAGCATAAATTTAGAATGAGAAATCTTTACCAACAGAGTACCATGCAAGTATTATGCAGTCGATTTGAAAAAAAAAAAGAAATTATTATTTCCTTGTTAGTTTTATATTTATTGAATTTAAAAAATTAAACTTTTTTTTTTAAAGAGTGCAATCCGACCGAACTGTCTATGTTAACCAACGGTCCAGATCTGACGCCATCATCGACTACCATATTTCCGCCCACATGCGGCCCGACGCGATATAAAATCTTCTCCCCAAATTACTTGCGGCTTGCCCTACTGGCTACTATTACCACCGCTGCTGCAGTATTTACACAAACCTCAATCCAAAACCTTCGAAGCCGAATCCAGAACTCTCAGCAAACGACAAAGGACACCGGTTTCTTATTTTTCCTCAGGTACTCTTCCCTTACCCATTTCCTTTTATCACTCGTCTCGGTTCTGACAGTTTTCGGTCGAATTAGGGTTAAGCGTATGAAACGAAACCCTAGGTTTGTGGTTTAGTTTCAAAACGTAGTTTTATGGATGTGTGTATGGATCTTTACAGCGCAATTTATTACTTTTTGAATTTTGTAGTCTTTTTGGTTTACATTTACTTAAGTTTATGCATATGTGGTGGTCTATCTTCTTGTAGACTGTTCCATATTTTTTTGAAAAAGATTTAGTTCAAAAGATTCATGGCAATATTCATAGTTGTGGAATGTTTCGTTGGTCCTTAATTTCAGATCTTAATCATGCTTTCACGCATAGCAACGAGGAAATTATTGTTGGTTCAGCAGTGGGATTAAACAAAGAGACTGTCAAATACTGCGTATTTTCTGTGATGAACTGGTAGACATGATTATTAGTTTATATTGTTCAGCAACATTTAGGTAAAGATCCTTATCTAGTATTTTAGATCAAGAACTAGATCAGAAATTGGAATTGTCTGTTAATGTCTTCTTTTGTGGTATTAACACATTGAAATTTTCGACTAATATTAATAATAACTTCATTGGGTTTATGAATATCAGAATTACTCCACAACCATCAAAGCAATAACTCTACCACTTGCCATCTCAGTCTGCTTGGCTTCACAAGCAGACTTGAAAAAGCTACTGACAACTCTAGTTTGTCCTACTTTCTCTGTTTTAATAATCTACATATTATATACCTGCCCAGCTTCTCCCCTCACTGAACATCATATTACCTTTATGAGTTAATTTTGAATGTGATTACTGGTTGATAAATTCTTTTGGATTGCCATAATTGTTAATTTTTTTTAAAGAACTGAAGCCAAATATGCATTATGGGTGCATGCGTCTTCTGAATTTATCAAGAATTACAACTTTGTTTTTGTAGTCTTGCAGTGTATGCTACCAAGTAGTAATCTTTTCATTAGGTATGGGAGACCATGATACAGCCATATCTGAGACATCTGCTGTGATGGGCTATACATCCGCGAATTATACTTCCACTGACTATTCTGATGCCAACTCAAATGTTGTCCCCGACGCCAGTGCTTTCCCATCTAAGGCTACTGGGGATTTTGCTGCCCCTGCTGCTCTGGCTGATATAAATTCTACTGTTCCTGGTGGTTTTGATTTGGGAGATGGGAACATATATAGTACAGATCCTAATCCCATCTCGCAAGAAGCACATGTGAGTACAGCATTTGAAGCCAAGCCAGCTGTCGGAGTTGCTAATACTAGTGAGAAAGTCACCGATCTAGAAAATGCAGCAATAGAGTTGTCTCAAGCAGCTGGTAATATTTCTTCTGTGGATGTTAGTGTTGGTGAAACGGGGACTCTTGCAGTTGAGAATGGAAATGCTTCTGATAATATGGCGAGAGCTGCTGATGAGCAACAGTTTGATGGTTTCGGTATGTTTTTCTATCTGCAAGTTTGTTATATCAATATGTCAGGTGCAAGGTGGTTGTGGTTTTTATTTGGGCATTTTAAGACTATATATTCCTCAAGATGACCTGCTTCGAAATTTTCTCAAAGATTTCAGATTCTTTCAAGATTATTTTCAATCCAAACGTGCATTAGTATTTTAGGAATAAGGTGAGGAATATAATGTTTCTTGCCAATTTTAGTAGATACAGATTTTGATTGGTCCAGGTCTTGAGGTTTTCTGGCATGGTTTTCAAGTTTACTTACTCCTGGAGGATTTTTTTTGTCGTTCAAAAAAGTGATGCCAATGCATATTTTAAGAAACTGGACAAAGAATTGTTATTTTCTTCATCTATGCTGCATTTTTCTCATGGGTTCGCTGACTGGGCAACCTTGTGCAATAGAATTATTTTATATCTTCTTCTCTTTCTGTTTCTTTTCTATCTCATGTGTACTATCCACCATCAATTTGACTAATGGATAGACCATTTTAAAAAAATGAATACACCACTTTCATCAGTCAGCCTTATGAAATTACTGATAAAAAAAATCAGTCAGCCTTATGAAATCTGGAGTTCCTGTTTTGTGTCCTTTATCTGCTATTTTTATTCCTCCTATTATTGAAAAATATGTATGCAGATTTAAGTGTATAAATTTCCTGATTGTTTTAAATCCTTTTCCTCTTTATTTGTAGTACCAGCTATGTCTGCTGAAGAAGATCGACTGTGGAACATTGTGAGGGCTAATTCTTTAGATTTTAATGCATGGACTTCCTTGATTGAAGAGACCGAGAAGGTGGCACAGGTATGTCAGCGATTTTCAGATGTTTGATGAGTCATTTTGTTGAGTTTTCCAATCTGCACGTGTTTTTATTTGTTATTTTAGGAAGGTTCCCAACAAATTGGCTGTCTGTATGGTATTGATATCCTTCTCTTATATTGCATGAACCAATTGTCCATTCATATGTATTTTTGAAATGAGTAGATAGTATAGTATGGCTTTCTGGATCACCTCTATTTACTTACATAGTTATGTCATAGTATGTTCTCACCCTTTTGTTTGTCTTCTCATAAAAAAAAAATGTTCACCCTTTTGCTTGATTACAAATCTTTGGAATGTGAAAGTGGTGCCTTTGTGTCTAGAAACTGCATTTTTTATGTTATTTATTTAATCTCTTGGGTATTTTTTGCCTGCTCTTTGGAGGACTGGTCCTGGTTTTTATATTTAACGAATAACATATTATCTCAACTCCCTTGCAGGAGAACATTTTGAAAATTCGAAAAGTTTATGACGCTTTTTTGGCAGAATTTCCTTTGTGTTATGGTTATTGGAAAAAGTATGCAGACCATGAGGCTCATCTAGGCTCTGTTGACAAAGTTGTGGAGGTTTATGAACGTGCAGTTCAAGGAGTGACATATTCAGTGGACATTTGGTTGCATTATTGCATATTTTCCATTAGCACATATGGGGATCCAGACACCATCAGAAGGTAATGGATTTTAATTTAGCTCTTTTTTTTGGGCATTGGGGGATCATTATTGCATTGTTTCATCAGCCACAAGGCTATAGTATTTGTTGCTGCTGACATCATTCCGGTATGCCTGCAACAGTGATTCTTCACATTTTTGGCGGAAAGGTTTAATGGTAATGCACCACAGAAATGATTTTTTCCCTGATGTGCAAACCCTTGATTTGATGCTATTGTAAAAGTGTAGCTGTTTTTAAGATCTTGTTTATTTTGTTTTTGGTTTCATATACCCCCTTCTTTTCTCGCCTCTCTCCCCATAGGCCTATGCCGTAGTCATTTAGTTGTCATTGAATCATGGCTATCTTTAACTTTGACACTCTGAGGGGCATCAATATGCAAATTGCTGCTGGGAAGATCTCGTCAAGTTAAGGGCTAAGATGGCCTCTATCACTGCTCTCTTTCACGGACATAGTATGATTTTTTTCCAGGAAGGTAAATGTAGCGTTTGGAAGTGATATGCTGTTAACAATGAATTGTTTCTTCTCCTTGACATTGGCCACTGTCACCGATTTATGGATGTGCTTGGGTTAAATGGGTTAATTTTTATACCTATACAATAATGGTTTCTATTATTTTTATGGTGTTTCAGGCTCTTTGAACGAGGATTAGCTTATGTTGGAACGGATTACCTGTCGTTCACCCTTTGGGATAAATATATTGAATATGAGTACATGCAGCAAGAATGGGGCCGTCTTGCTATGATTTACACCCGGATTTTGGAGTATCCAAATCAACAATTGGATCGGTATTTTACCAGGTGATTCCTTGAAGCCTTGTACATTGCCCATATGTTTATTTGTTGACCTTGTAATCCTCAGTTGTGGGATTGGGTTCCTTAGTTCGCTCTATGTTACATTAGAAACCTCTTGCACATGTCTAGTGTTGCATTCAGAAGATTTGGGGTGGCTGAATGTGTTCGGGGCAGGTTTTGTAGTGGTCAGATAGAGCATTGTTTCCTTGGATTTATACTTTTGCAAGCCTGGTTTGTATGATAAAGGCAATAGAATTAAGAAGGTTGTATTCCTCCATTAACTATGATGGTTTTGTGAGTTATAGTAGAACAAATGGAAGACTGATTGTGGGTGTATTGAGGCCACGCTGTGAAGAGCTTTGTGTTTGATCAGGGATAGCATCCTCAGTTTCGTTTTGCTTTGTGCAAGGAGTTTGTGGTGCTTTTTCAGGCTTTAGGGGGAGTTCATTATGTTGCTTGTAGTGTTGCATAATCTCTGTTGGGGTAGTTTGTATATGTGGGATAGGACCTGGTGGTTTTAGAGCTTTGTGCTAGGAGTTTTTGGTGCTTTTTCGGGCTTTAGGGGGAGTTCATTATGTTGCTTGTAGTGTTGCATAATCTCTGTTGGGGTAGTTTGTATATGTGGGATAGGACCTGGTGGTTTTAGGGCTTAGTTCGGTGGTTTTATTCACCTCTTTGATTCGGTGGTTTTCTTGCATACTTGTATTCTTGGGTTCACCATTTGGTTTTAATCGAATTTTGATTACTTGTAAAAAAATTATATAATATTTCCTTTTTTGAAGTTTTATTTATCCTCCTGGCACGATGGCATTACAGCTTCAAAGAGTTAGCTGGAAGTCGACCTTTGTCTGAAATAATGACTGCTGAGGAAGCTGCAACAGCAGCAGGTGGACTTTCGGAGGATAGTATCCAAGCGAATGAGGGAGAGGTTCATCCTGATGCTACAGAACAATCTCCTAAACCTGTAAGTGCTGGCTTAACAGAAGCAGAGGAGTTGCAGAAGTATATCGCCGTTAGAGAAGAGATGTATAAGAAAGCTAAAGAGTTCGATTCTAAGATCATTGGTTTTGAAACAGCTATTAGGAGGCCCTACTTTCATGTGCGGCCCCTCAATGTTGCAGAGCTTGAAAATTGGCATAGCTATTTGGATTTCATGGAGAAGGAAGGTGACTTTAACAAGGTATTTGAGTGATTTTGCTTCTGTTTCTCTGTTTTGTAGTTTTTGGTTGTCCTCGTTACATATTGACTCACAGTTAAAGAATATTTGCTGCCGCCAATGCTTTATTGGCTAAACCGTTGGATGAAGGAACTTTTTAAACGGGAAATTGAACTGAGACTAAAGCATGGGCCTTCGATTTGGTTTCTTTAAGGCTAAGTACTTCAAACCCTCATTTGTCAGTGGACGTTCCAGGTTGATGATGTGTTTGTATAGTAAATTTTATTCTTTTTAAAGTTCCAATGTTATGCATGCAGGTGTCTTCTTATCTTCCTAACCATCTGTCTGTCAGACAAGGAGGGTCCCTCCCTTCGTATTTGAGGGGCCTCTCTGTTCCGCTAACGGAGTATATCTTATGCATATCTCCTTTGTGCTTTGAAATGTTATTTTAATTTTCTGAGCTGAATACCAAATAATGTATTGTTAGTTTTCTTTTTTGTGATTCAGGTGGTCAAGTTATATGAAAGATGCCTGATTGCATGTGCCAATTATCCTGAGTATTGGATACGGTATGTTTTATGCATGGAAGCTAGTGGAATGTTGGATCTTGCAAATAATGCACTTGCTCGTGCAACCCAAGTCTTTGTCAAGGTAGGATATTTCCCATATGAATCTTCTTCATTAGGACATAGGGAAAGGAGTGCGAAGGGAAGTTTACTTCCCAACCCGTTTTTTTGCTTGGAGGGAAAGAAAAAGAACTGAAAAGGAGCATAGATATATAGTTTTACCTTCATGCCACTACATAAATCATTTAAACTGCGCTATTGTAGATATATAGTTTGATCATTAAAAATTTTATAAGAAAAGAGAAATTTCACAACTTTTATAAGAAGCCTGCTCTCCCTCTTGCGATCTGCCTGCTGTGGTGCGAATTGGTTTTGGTGGGCTGAAGGAATTATGCCTCTCCTTCATCCCCACCTTGCCCCATCCTTTTCCCACCTACCAAATGAAGGTATTTCCCTTCATTCACTGTTCTCTGCTACCTTTCTCCACCCTCCTCCATTTGCTTTGAGCAAACAGCGTAAAGTATGGGCATTCTATTTGTTGTTCATCAATATTCATATTAAGAGATTATGAGTTGGAAGACCCTTTGAACACCATATGATTTTATCCTTTTAAGTTCCAACCTTCTTATCTTAATTACCGATCATATGAATTTCCTTTCTTTCTCTTTTCCGGTCATTTAAGTATCGAACCCTCGATATGTTTGAAGTACTAATGTGTTTTACAAATAAGCTTACATTGCCATACCTTTTCATCTTCCACTGTCAGTATTCAGCCATGATATATTACAATTTCTATCTTGTACTTTCTTTTAAAATTTAAACATATGATTTACTTTTTTATGCCAAATCTACTTATCAATTTTTTGTGTGGTCAAATCTATAACAGAGACAACCAGAGATCCACCTTTTTGCTGCACGGTTTAAAGAGCAAAATGGGGATATACCTGGTTCTCAAGATGCCTATCAACTTGTGCATACTGAAATCTCTCCTGGTCTCATTGAAGCAATTATTAAGCATGCAAATATGGAATATCGCCTGGTATGTTGAGTTAGAAAGCTGTTTAAGGTTTTAATTTTCAATATATATGCTATAAAGAAAAAATTTGATAAATTTGTTAAACTCAATCATTTCTCCTTTATTGCAGGGGAATCTAGAAGCTGCCTACTCCTTGTATGAGCAGGCCATTGCTATTGAAAAAGGAAAAGAGCATTCACAGACATTACCGATGCTGTATGCGCAATACTCTCGGTTTGTATATATGGTAGGTTGGGCAACATGTTTGTCTGTGTATGCGTGTGTGTGTGTTTATAGCTTACAGGTATAATGCTTTTGGTTTGATTTGATTCTTGATACAAACTGTATTCAGCTTACTGTTCTCATCCTCCATTATATCTTTTATTTTTATTTGTGTTTGATTGCTCATTACTTTTGCAAATTTAAAATTCAGAGATTTTGTGGTTGTTTTTGTTTTTTGAGGAGTCATTTTCTAAGTGAACATGATTAAATTTGGCATATTTTTCATTTTCAACTTTAGGGACGAGAAAAGTGCCTGAACATGCTGTTTTAGTGTCTCAATTTAAATGACGTTTTGTTTTCATTTCTTTTAGATGTTGGCTGTCTCTTTGTTTTGTTATTTCATGTAAACAAGATACACATGTCAAGATAAAAACAAGACAATGGTTATGATTTCCATGTTGACATGAAATTCCAATGAACTAAATTTCTTGATATATCCCCAATAAATCTTTTATCATATTTTTCCATATTTCCCCTTGGACATCTGTTGAAGTCATTATTGGTCATTAATGTTTTTTTTTTTATGCGTTTCATGCTATGGCTGATATCTCTCTTTCCTGATTTTATTGGCAGGTTTCTGGTAATGAAGAAAAAGCTAGGGAAATTCTAGTTCAAGCACTTGAACATGTTCAACTATCAAAACCGATTCTTGAGGTCTGTTCTCTCTCTCTCTCGCCTGCATGTGTGCAGTCACATTTTGTTTAAAAAATAGTCTCAATAAGGTTCTTTTAGCTAATTTACTGCTTTTGCTTCCATGATGCCTGTAGGCATTAATACATTTTGAGGTAATTCAGTCCTTACCGAAGCGAATTGATTATTTGGATTCATTGGTTGTTAAGTTCATTGTTCCTGACCTGGAGAGCCCCAATGTTGCTAGTCCAGCTGATCGGGAAGAGCTATCGTGCATTTTTTTGGAGGTACAGTGCATTTTTTCCAGACATTTTCTTTTTAGCTGTTGAAGATCTTGGTCTCTCTCTCTCTCTCTCTCTCCCCTCTTATGATTGGGTCCTTCAGCTTTTCCTTGCATACAAAAGTTTGATTGGGTTAGCTGGGTTGGGTATGGGCTGATTAGCAATGTGTATTCTTCAGGCTGAAGCCTCTTAGCGTTTTTTTCTGTTGAGTAATTGTCTTTGTTATATGTTCATGGTTTATACTGGTCACTCTTTAAAGATTAGATTGCAGTTTAGAAATCATTGTAGAAATTAGTTTGCACCAAAGTTGAATATCTTCCAGTATCGCAAACACCCAATTCTTTATCTTGATATTCTTGTATTGGGAAAATGTTGCTTCAAAGTCTTATGTGCTTGCATGGATTTTTCAGTTTGTGAATGCCTTTGGGGATGTACCATCCATCAAGAAGGCCGAGGATCGGCATGCCAAGCTTTTCCTACCCCACCGGAGCACCTCAGAGTTGAAAAAGCGCCATGCAGAGGATTATCTAGCATCAGATAAAGCTAAGATAGCAAGGTCCTATTCTGTTCCTTCACCTGCCCAGTCCTTGATGGGTGCATATCCAAATGCACAAAACCAGTGGACATCTGGTTATGGTTTGCAGCCTCAAGCTTGGCCTCCAGCTACACAAGCACAGGGACAACAGTGGGCCCCTGGATATACGCAACAGGTAAATTTTATTTTCTCCACACCATCTTATTTTCATGTATATACATGCTGTATACTCATTTGTCATGGCTGGCTGAGGAGTATCTTTGACTAATTTGCTGGAGTTTCCATATCACCATAATTTCTATTCAGTTAGTTTTTGGTTTTTTCTCATTGATGGGTTTTGATGGTTAATAAGTATGCTGGAGTTTATCAAATGGGTAGGAGTGTTGATGCCTTTTGATCCAGTGAAGATGTTTCTTTTTGTGCTTCCCTAGTCAGCGCAAAACTGTATTTTTTTTATAAGTAAACAATCAATGAATAGGCATATCCAAGTACATAAGGTATGCCCTAACTATGTTGGCGCAATAGAGACAAGAAAATAATGTAAATCCAGGCCATGAAAGTCAACAGCAATGGCTCAAGTACACAAAGTTCTAATAAATAAAGCTTTTAGTTCCTCCATTGATCTCTCCTTGTCTTCGAACGTCCGATCATTGCGCTCCTGCCACAAACACCACATGATGCATATAGGGACCATCTTCCACACAACTTTAATCTGTTGAATGCCTCATTGATTTGTCTAGCTAGCTAGAACTGCCACCATTGTTGCAGGCATAACCCAAGCCAAGTCCAGTCTACTGAACACCTCATTCCATAACACTCTAGCTGTCTCACAATGTAGTAGGAGATGGTCCAAAGACTTGCCCCCTTTCCTACACATGTAGCACCAATCCGCGATGATCACCCTGCTTTTACTCAAATTATCTGTTGTGAGGATCTTACCCAAGGAAGCTGTCCACATGAAGAATGCTGCTTTGGGAGGCGCCTTATGTCTCCAAATCCTTCTCCATGGAAACTAAATATTTGGCTCTTGTGTGAGACTTATAGAAAGGGCGAACCAAGAATGAACCTTTACCTTTGGGTATCCACTACAACTAATCTTCTCACTGGTTGCTCGGTTTTATGGAGTACAAAAGGCTGAAAAAGTCTTCAAAGCTGCTCATTTCCCAATCTTGTGCCGCCCTACTAAAATTGATATTGCACTGGATTTGCTCCCTTGATATCACCATGACTTTAGCCACTGAAACTTCTTTGGCACTTGCAACCTGAAAAAGTGAAGGAAATAAATCCTTTAAAGCATTGTTACCACACCAAATATCACTCCAAAATTTAATCCTAGAACCCTCACCCAAAATAAATCTTGTGGGTCGAGTAAAGGCCCCCCATCCTCGTCTTATGTGTTTCCACAATCGCACTTCATAAGCCCCTCTCACTTCTTTAGTACACCAGCCCCCCCATAAGTCTTTATTTTTGCACTCAAATCACCAACTTCCATAGGGCTTTTGATTCCTTATTGTATCTCTACAGCCATTTTTCAAGTAATGCTCGATTAAAAATTCTCATATTTCTAATACCCAAGCCACCATTAGACATAGGGTAACATACCTTCTCCCAATTGACTAGGTGGAATTTGAACAACTCACCCACTCCACTCCACAAGAAATTACGTTGGATTTTCTCAATTCGGAACGCCACACTTGCTGGGATAGGGAATAGAGACAGAAAGTATGATGGTAACTTAGATGATATACACTTGATCAAGGTAATCCTACAAATTTTCGATAGGTATGTTCTCTTCCGCTCTACTTTCTCAATCAATGTGTCCCATAATGAAGAAACTCTTGAGGCAGCCCCCAACGGGAGTCAAAGGTAAGCCATAGGAAGAGAGACAATCTTACACCCTAGAGTGCTAGCCATCTGCCTCACAAATAGGGTTGTAAAAATAAACTGGAAAACCGGCCCAGACCAGTTGGTTTGGTCCGATTTTGGACCGGTTCGGTTCGGGACAGGTTACTCCATTTTAAAAATCGGTCATAACCGGTTTGGTCTCAATTTTGATTGGATTGGATTGGATTAGTTCGCATATTTATATATTTTTAATTAATTTTTATAAATTATAATTATAAATGTAATAATGTTATATTATAATTTATAACATTAAATTTTAATCTTAAACATGAATATTTATTTGATCATATGTTTTAAATATAAAATATATATTAATTACATTTTATGGCTTAATAAATTCTCAACATATTCTTTTTGATAAATATATTAGTAATACTAATATACATTATTACTTTGGTTTTCCACTATTGTATTAAACGAGGATAATATTCGTGATTTCTTGTCTTTAGTTCATCGCTCTGTTCTTTTGTATACTTTCTGTGTACATGGGCCATGCCTATTTCATTCATATTAATAAAATTTATCTCTTATAAAAAAAAACTAATATACATTAGTATATTAATTACTATATTATCACTAACATATAGTAATATTACCATACCAATAATATTACTATATACTAATAGTATTAGTGTATTACTCATATTTATATACTAATATATATATAAGTATAAGAGATCAGAGATTTAATATATGTTAAACACTGAAAAACCAGACCGAACCAGACCAGAATGGGTAACACTGGAAGTACCGGTTTAGGAGGGTAATCGGTGCGGTATCGGTTCTTGAAAATGCAAAACCGGTGAATACCGGTTTGGTCCTAAAATTTATCCAAAATAGGACCAAACCGGACTGGTTACCCCCTTACTCTCAAAAGATAAGTGTGTCATTTGCAAACAACAAATGATAAATATGAATAATTTCCCTATCCGGGGCTACAATCGAGAAGCCAGCCACGAAACTATTATTAACCAGTGCTGAGGTCATTCTGGTGTAACCTACTCACAAAAAATAAGTGTCATTTGCAAACAACAAATGAGAAATATTAATAATTTCCCTATTCGGGGCTCCAATTGAGAAGCCAGCCACGGAACCATTATTAACCAGTGCCGAGGTCATTCTAGTGAGCGCCTCCATTACAATAACAAAGAGTAGTGGGGACAATGGGTCTCCTTGTCTTCAACCTTGTGTGCTATTAAAAAAACCAGTTGGGCTTCTGTTTATCACAACTAATAATTTCACTGTTGATATGCACCAGCGGATCCACGACCGCAACCTCTCCCCAAAACCACACCTCCGAAGAAGGTAAAGTAGAAAATCTCAGTTAACGTGGTCATATGCCCTTCTCCATGTCTAGCTTGCAAATGATTCCTGCAGTGCCAGCTTTCAGTCTATTGTCAAGACATTCATTAGTGAGTAGCGTTTATAAGATCATTTCAAAGGTGTTAGCAAATAGAATGAGCAAAGTGATGGAGAAGATCATTTCTAAATCTCAAAATGCCTTTGTTAGAGGACAACAAATCATAGACTCAGTGCTGGTTGCAAACGAATGTGTTGATAGTCGCATTCGGGAAGGATTACTGGGGGTTCTTTGTAAGTTGGATATGGAAAAAGCTTACGATCATGTAAACTGGAATTTTCTTTTGTACATGCTTAGAAGATGCGGTTTTGGAGACAAGTGGTGTGGCTGGACAAGCCATTGTATTTCAACTATCCGCTTTTCTGTGCTTGTTAACAGTCAGCTTTGTGGATATTTTTCGAGTTCAAGAGGTTTGAGGCAGGGGGATCCTTTATCTCCCTTCCTATTCGATATTGTGATGGAGGCATTGAGTCGTATGGTGGAGGCAGTGGTAGGAGCAGGATTTATCTCAGGTTTTTCAGTGGGATTTAGCTCTAATGGCTTTACTACAATATCTCATTTGCTTTTCGTTGACGATACCCTTGTTTTTTGTGAAGCTGTGGGGGAGCAAATTCAAGCTTTGAGGGCTGTCCTGCTGTGTTTTCAAGCTATTTCTGGATTAAAAGTGAACTTAAGTAAATCGGAGTTGGTACTGGTAGGAGATGTACACAACATTCATCATTTGGCAGCACTTATGGGGTGCAAAGTTGCTCTTCTACCCATAAAATATTTGGGACTACCGTTGGGGGCATCTTTTAAGGCCAAACACATTTGGGATGGGGTGGTAGAGAAGATAGAGAGGAAGTTGACAGCATGGAAAAGGACTTATTTATCTAAAGGGGGTAGGATTACTCTTATAAAGAGTACTCTCTCTAATATCTCTACCTACTTCCTTTCTTTATTCCCTTTACCGGTCGGTGTGGCCAACCGAATTGGAAAATTGTATAGAAACTTTTTATGGGGAGGTATGGGTGAGGAGACTAAAACTCCCCTAGTGAGTTGGAAAAAAGTGTGATGTCCGATGGTTGATGGGGGCTTGGGTATTCAAAGCTTACGTAGTTTTAACAAGGCATTGTTGGGGAAGTGGCTATGGAGATATCATGGGGAAGAGGAAGCATTGCGGATAGGGGTGATTGATCGAAAGTATGGTAGTGATTGGGGAGGCTGGTGCACTAAGGAGTGTAGGGGTTCGTATGGAGTGAGTCTATGGAAGTTTATTAGGAAAGGTTGGGGCTGTTTTTTGAAACAAGTTAAATTTTCGGTTGGGGATGGTTCTAAAATCAGGTTCTAGTCTGATATTTGGTGCGGGGATATTGAATTGGCTAGAGCCTTTCCGGTTGCTTTCAGATTGGCGACTAACAAGTTAGCTTCAGTTTCTGAGTTGATGGGATTTTCCAGTGGAGGGGTACTTTGGGACGTTAGTTTCTCCAGATCTGCCCAGGATTGGGAAGTAGAGGAGGTTACTGATTTTTTCAGATTGTTGTATTCAGTGGAGATAAGAAGACAGGGCAGGCACCAACTATGCTGGAGACAAACAGCCACTAAAAAGTTTACAACTTGGTCATATTATAAGGTGATATTAAAACAGCCCCATATTGGCTTTCCTTGGAAGAGGATGTGGAAGGCTCATGTTCCGACTAGGGTGGCTTTTTTTGTATGGACAGCAGCATTAGGGAACATTCAGACTATAGACAACTTGAGGAAGCGTGGAATGATTGTCTTGGATTGGTGCTTTATGTGCAAGAAAGAAGCAGAATCAGTGAACCACCTACTTCATTGTGAAATGGCTGAAGTGCTGTGGGATGGAGTGTTTGGAAGGGTTGGGCTGAGCTGGGTTATGCCAAGTACAGTGGTCAAATTTCTAGCAAGCTGGTCCAACTTTCAAATGCATACTTGTCACCAAGTGGCAGCCGCTTGGAAAATGTTGCCTCTGTGTATTATGTGGTGTATTTGGTTAGAGAGAAACGAGAGGTGTTTTAATGATAGAGAACACAATATAGACAAATTTTGGAAGTTTTGTATAAGCACTATGCTTAGTTGGTTTTCTGCTATTGTACTCAAGGGAGGGGCTATAAACGACTTCATGTCTTTGCTTGTCTAACTATTAGAATGTAACTAGGTGTTTCTTTGTATACTTCCTGTGTACTTGGGTTTCGCCTATTACATTGCGTTTGAATAAAATTTTTAACTTATAAAAAAAAAAAGAACTGTCTAAAATCTATCTACCCTTTATAAATGCATTTTGGGATTTTGCAATTATCTTCCCCAATACCTCAACTAGGCAATTCGCAAGCACCTTGGAAATTATTTTGTATGCCATTTACTAGGCTAATGGTGCGAAACTCCCTAATCTCCGCTACCCCAACCTTTTTCGGTATCAATGCAAGAAAAGTAGCATTAAGGCTTTTTTCAAAATTTCCAACCGAGAATAGCTCTTGAAACACCCTCATAAGAACATCCTTTAACACGTCCCAACATGTTTGAAAGACGCCTATAGAAAAGCCGTCAGGACTCGGTGCCTTATCTATGACCATTCTCCTCACCACTCCGTGAACCTTTGCCTACTCAAAAGGCCTCTCCAGCCGACAAACATCATGCGGCCCAATAGACTCAAAACCAAGCCCATCAAGCATGGGCCTGCCTTCTCGATAAGTAAATGCTCAAAAAAATCAACTACATGATTATGAACCATTGGAGCTTCCTTACAATCAACACCATCAATTTTCAGTATCTCAATGTTGTTGGTTCTCCTATGAGAGTTAGTTATTCTGTGGAAGAACTTCGTGCTTCGATCTCCTTCCTTTAACCACAATGCTCTTCGATTTTTGATGCTAAGAAGTCTCTTTTAAAAAAATAATCCCCTCAACATTTGCGACCAACATTGCCTTCCAAGCTAATTCTTCTTGAGTGAGAGTCTGATCCTCTTGTATCCTCTCTAACTCTTGGATCTACATCAACTTGCTTTTCTTGCGTTCCCCTGTATTACCAAAAGATTGAATAGTTCAAAGCTTTAAATCTTTTTTTAGAGTTTTCAGTTTACCCGCACAGATGAAGCTAGGAAGACTCTGTATCTGATATGAGGACCGTCGTTGTCTGACCCTATCTACAAAGCCTTCAGATTTTAGCCACATATTTTCAAACTTGAAGTACCGTCGCCTTCTTTGAGACCACCACAATCCAGCATGATAGGCCAATGATCTGAACCAAGACTAGACATTCTCTTTTGACATACATCCGGAAAATGACTTTTCCATTTTGGTGATATTAAGAATCTATCCAGTTGAGACCACATTTGATTATTAGACCACGTGAAAGAACCCCCCGCTAGAGGCAGATCCACTAGGTTCAAATAAAAAATGCACTATGAGAATTCTGTCATTGCTAGCAGCAGTCTTCTATTTCCGGAACATTCACTTGAAAATCTCATGACATTAAAATCCCCACCAATGCATCATGGAAGGTCCCACCAGCTATGAACTCCAGCTAATTCTTCCCACAATAGTCTTCTGTTGTCTAAGTTTGGTCCATAGACACCTGCAAAAGCCCACAGAAAATTATCTGTCACACTCTTAAAGGAACATGCTACCGTGAATACCCGTATGAATTCCTCCTTTTTCTCCAATATCTGTCTATCCTACATCACCGATACACTTCCCGACACCCTATTAGATGCCAAATACACCCAATCCACACAACTCCATAAACTTCTCACAATTCTTCTAGTAATTAATTTCAGCTTTGTCTCCTGTGAACATACAATGTCCGCCTTCCACTCACAAAGCAAGTTTCTTATTGGCCGTGGGCTCAACGAGGCCAATAAGAAATCCCCACTGGATGCTCCACCACCGTTTTCTGGACACATGGTGTGTATTGACCACCTAGTGACTGCTCCACCGCCATCGCTGGCATCTTTTGTGTCCCCGTCAACGAATCCTCGGCCAGCCAGCGAGCTTCGCGTCAAGTTTTCTGGTGGAAGAGTAAGGCTTCTGCCGTTGGAGGGCCTTGGAGCCCCTTTGCGTTCTCTCCACACGGGCTGGGTTTGAGTTATTTTGAAAACTCATAGCCATTTTACTCAAAATAACTCAAACTAAGCCTGCTATAAGATAGCGAATGTGTGAAAGTATTGTTGCCACACCCTTAACAAATCAAGAAATCTGGTTGTTTGGGATGTAATTTTCAATCTTAGTATACCAGAGAGACTATTTTATCAACCGTGAATTTGGTTCTTTCAAGATAGTCCGAGATCATGTATAGTTGAGTACCCTGCTTCCTTTTTGCAATTAAAGGTGCTGATATGGTTTTAATGTTTTAATATTTCTCCTCAAGTGTACCTATGAAAAAAAAGATATTTCTCCTCGAGTGTGGCTTGAATGTGCATATGCAGGGTTTTTTTCTATAATCCAAAACGTCTTGAAATACCATCATTTATTATGGCTATTATTTATCAAGGACCCTTAAAATCTTGCAGCAGGCTGCATACAGTGCATATAGTGGTTATGGAAGCGGTTACACTAATCCACAAACGGCAGCATCAACACCACAAACTCCATCTTTTGGGGCTTATCCTAGTACATATCCTGCACAGGTATCTGCTATTATTGTCGTGTGTGTAGATCAGAATTCTTGTTTTTACTTGTTGACAACCTATACTTGATTTTACATTGGATTTGTATTTTTTTTCCTTTGATTTTTGTTAAAAAAAATTGGGGGCCTGGAGAGTGAAAAGGTTTTTTAAAATTTTTTATTTAAAGTTGATTTGTCTCTCCTTTTTGATGATTTCTTTGCTAGCCACATGGAACTACTTTATGCTTTTCTAAAGTATTTACTCCAGGAAAAAATACAGGGTGTATTGTTTGTCCATAAAAATCTTTCAGTTATGGGCTTGTATCCTTCCTTTGGATATGTGTATCCCAACTTAAAGGTTGGCAACCTTTCGGTCGTTTATTCACATGTTTGTCAGCTGAACTTCCATTTGTCTCTCCACTTGGTATCTTTTGATGTGTAGTTGTGTACTCCTTGTCCTATTACACATTGCAATGTTCTGGGATTAATAAATGTTTCATTTCTTGCCGAGGCCTAATGCACCTCTGGGATTAGTTGAGATTTTGTTCTTATACGCCTGCTGCCAATAATAAATAAATAAATGTTTCATTTCTATCACTTGCACGCTTAACCTATCAGGGCACATATGAAGAACGCTTGATATCTCTTTGCTTTTTGCTTGCCCGGCATCACTACAGCTGATAATTTTGCCTATAATTTGAGCAGGCTTTCCCTCAACAAAGTTACGCACAACCCACTGCAGCAGCAACTTTGGCTGCCCCAGCCCAGCAACCGGCGGCAGTTCCTCAGGCCTATTATGGGAGTTACTACTAAAACGGCAAGATGATTGCTGCACTGTTTTGGCAGATGTAATCTATTCTTTTAACTTGCGAGTCTCGATACAGTCCTGGCCCGTACCATGGGTTTTTTAAGACATGGTTATGGTGTAGCTAACAAGAACCATAGGGAAGAGGTCTCTGTTTTAGTTGTTACTGGCAAATAGATGTTGTGTATGTTAATTTTCTTTTCTTTCTTTCTTTTTTCCCTGTTAATTTTGGGGTTATTTTCATGTACTGTGTCGTGCTTTCTTATAGTTCCTTAGATATTTGGACTGCCCTTTCTGCATTAGAACTATAATCAAAGAATCTTGTTTAAGCATCTTGCTTTCCGAAGTAGCTAAACAACCGAGTCTTGTTGCCTCCCTCTGCTTCCAATACAAAGCCATGTTCATCATGCATGCCAACCAGATCCCCCAACTCTTTTCGGCATGCATGATTTCATTCTGATATTTTTGGCTCCTTTGTGGAAGTATTAATTTCATACTCAATTTTGGTCATGTTTAATGGTGTGTGGTGTTGGGGTCCTCGGGAAAACTTGTCCAGAGATGTGTGCAGTAGAGTTTTCTAATGGCTTCCCTCCGAGAAATGTTTATTTTTCAGAGTGGCCCGTGACTTTTGAGGTTCATCCCGTTCATGCCTAAAACAGAAATTGGTCTGAGATGCTTTAAACCACCTTCCAAGAAAGGTAAATTTACCATACGAGATGGTCCTTATACCGTAGGATGGTTATGAATATCCTTGGAATAATATTTGAAGGACTAAGGTGCCTTTGATGGTAGTTTATTTATTTACTTATTTTTTGCCTGGATAACCTCTCATGTCTGAAGGAAAAAAGACACCATGGATTGGTGTTGAAAGAATATGAAAACTACCTTTTACTCAATTGTCTTTTAATAAAGTTGTGTTGGTTTGGGTTTATGCAATACAGATAAAAGAGAGAGAAGTAGAGCTTGAATTAAGGAATTTTGTTGGTGGAAAGTAGGGGTGTAACCGGGTGGTTCGGTTCGGTTTTGGATAAATTTTAGAATCGAATCGGTATATATCGGTTTTGCATTTTTAATAATTGATACTGCACCCGTTACTCTCTTAAACTGGTATTTTCGATTTTATTGGTTCTAGTCTAGTTTGGTCTTATTTCCAATTTTAATATTAGTAGTACTAATGTATTTATTGTTATAATTTTTTATAGGAAAACCTTCCACACTTTTTTTTTGATACATTTGGAGAGCGAGAATTTCGAACCCAAGACTTCCATTTTGAAGGTTGGGAGTTTATGTCAATCAGACCATAGGTCTTCGACAAATCATTTGACATTTGGGGAAATAATCATCACCTCCAATAAATTTATCAAAAAGAATATGTTGAGAATTTATTAGGTCATAAAATATAATTAATATATATATTTTATATTTAAAACATATGATCAAACAAATGTTAATATTTAAGATTTAAATTTTATATTAGAAATTTTATAACATTATTTCATATATAATTATATATTATATAAAATCATATATAATATAAAAAATATTATATATAATATTAAAAATTAATTAAAATATATAAGAACCGGTCCAGTCCGATGTCGAAAAATCTAAAACTGGAACTGGATTAATTTTGACCGATTTTTAAAATGGAAGAACTGATCTCGGACCAAACCAACCAATTTGGCTTGTTATCGTATTTATTTTTTATAGCCCTAGTAGAAAGTGCTCTTTGTGTCTCTTGTTTTTATTTTTCTTCTTTTAATCCGCCCTTGGGTGGAGATATACGATTGTTTGATGGAGTTTTGCTATGCACAATCACTATTTACCCCCACACAACACACCGGATAGTTTTTTTTTTATAAGGTGGGAGATGTAGAGTAGTAAATAGTGACTGATGAAAAGATTTATTCTTATTCGTCTTAAAAAATCATCGGTTCCAACCGATAAAGGAAACCAACTATTATTCGATTATCATTTTCAATCACAACCGTTATCACTTAAATCGTCAATAAAAATACTATTATTCGTCTTTATTTATCACTTCTATTCATAGTGATTGATGAGATAATTTTAAATAACGTTAACATCTTTGACTCTGCAGAATGAAAAAATTAACCACGGTTTTTAAATGTAAAATTTGTTAAAGAAAATAACTATGAACCACAGCCGTTAAAAGCAATCTTTGTTTGATTGTAATGGACGGTCGTGATTGGGCAGCACTTCGAAGTGCCAACACCTAAACCGACTGCGTGGTTTCGCGCGGTATTTCCTTGGCAACAAACTATAAAAACCAGCGAATGGAGAAGTTTGGCAAAGCGCTCTCTCTCTCTCTCTCGGCTCACATATCGATCGTCTGTGTATTTCATTTTCCTTCTTAATCTCCTTAGTATTCTCTCTCTCTCTCTCGGTCTCGCTTGGAATCTTTATTCTTTTTTCCCCCTCTAAACTCTCCAAGGAACTGGTTCTGTGAACTGTCTTTTATTGGACGCGACAAACCTCCATCTAAAACCGGCCTGGTTCTTGAAGATTAGGGTTTCGGAGGTGCTCCTTTTTCCTCTTGGTGGACCCACTGTATGGTTTTCTTGAGAAACAGAGCAAGGAATAGTCTCTGGAAATGGCCTCGGAAATGGACTCGGAAATGGCCTCCTGGTACCTACGCCATGCCAGGGCCATGCAGGTTGGCACTCACACACTCGTATATGGGAGCTTAAGTTGATGGGTGATAAGGATTGTGTTGGGTTTTGCAGGTGGGGTCGCACTTTACCAATCAATACTATCCGGTTCTTCTGGTTCAGCCCGATCTTGTACATAAGTTCTACTCCCTAGGCAGCACCATGGTTCTGGTCGATGGAAATTCAAGCAATTATGCCAATGATTTCATCGTAATTTCCTTTGGGAACTGTATCTGAATAGCTGCCTATACATATCTGTTAGCATGCTTATGTTAGTGTATTAAATTTTTTTTCATTTTTGCTTCTTTTTGGTTTTATTATTGTGGGTTCTTGGTAGATTGATTAATGCTATATATATATATATATATATATCACCTTTGCCCTTTGGACCATCTTTTATTTATTTTTAAATAAAATAAATTCAAAGATTAATAGGCAATATCACCTCATCATTAGAATTTTCCTTTTTGAATTGTTGGAGGAAACGTGAATCAGCTTTGGTTAAATTCTATTACTCGGGGTTCATATTTTTTTTCAAAAAACCAATTCAAAAGGAATATGACTGAGGAATGGCTTCTCTTTCCAGGATTTCACTTCATGAAGATGAATCTGTTTGTGTATAGTGCCGGTTTAAATTCTTTCCATGGTTTCCATTTGAGGGGATAGTTGTCATACCACAAATCTTTCCAAAATTCTCTCTTTCTTGCCCACAGTAGATGATGTGCTTCCTTCTTGGATTGATTCTAGGAGATAATATTTTCCAAAACGAAATATTTAATTTGTATCAGCTTTTTCTATAAGTAAAAACTTTCATTAAACAGGGCAAAAGGTGCACAGTTTCCATCTTCTTCTTCTTTTTTTCCATTCAACTTCCCCTAGAATCGTTAAATTTGAGCTCTTTTTTTTTTTCAAATATGAACCCAATTACCTTGGTCCTTCTATTATTCTATAGGACATTTTTTGAAAGAGTATTTGTTTCATTAAAATATGTATCATTTATAAATTTTCGTGTATAGTGGACTAAGGATTACTCTATACTCAAATTCCAATTGCTACACCCTATTTGGAAGGTCTCCCCCTCTCCCGAAACATAAAGAACCCACAGTAGATGATGTGCTTTATGTTTTCTCCATTTTAATTGATGCTGATTTTTTTACCTTCTGCAGAAAATTCATAGACTTCTCATGTCACTAAATCTTGCTGCAATTGAGATCCAGACTACGAACTCTCTTTGTTCTTGGCATGGAGGTGTTTTGGTGGTTGTTTCAGGAATGGTTAAAATCAGGGGTTCCAGTAAAAAGAGGAAATTTGTTCAAATCATTTTTCTTATACCTCTAGGAGACGGTTACCTTATTCTTAGCGATATCTTTCAGTTCATTAATGATGATGCAAGTACATACCAAAATCAAGCACCCATTCCATTAGGAGGCATATTCGACAATCAACTGAATTCTTCTAGTGCTCTTCCGGAGCCACATGGTAATGCCGCTGCTTTGCTATGAGATTTGTTTTAATTACTTATCAAACAAAAATTGTTGAATTACCCTTCTGCAGAATATTGTAATAGGAATCCAGGAAGTTTAATTTGCCTGTGATTTGCATGGTACATCCTGTGATTTTAAGCAATTATATGTATATAGGACTCATTGTATGATGCAAATGTCCGTTCAAATTAGCAAACAATTTTTTGTGTGCTATGGCAAATAACTGGGCATGCGTTTAGTTCCATGCACTTATAAGACTAGTTATACCGTCATTAATTCGTTCTGCCTTTACTAATTTATTGAGTAATTAAGGAGAAGAAAAGGAAAATGATTTGTGTAGGCCTAGAACGTGCAAGCCCTGTACATTTCATTTGAAAAAAATGGATCTCACAATGAAAAAGTGGTTTTTTCATAACTTTTTTATAGAGGGGCTGGCCGGCTATTTTTTAAAGGGCATAGAACTTGCACGACTAGCTAGGCCTGTATCTAGCTAGCATTAGTCTATTCCTTAATCTCTCTGCAAAATGCTTCTTTTTCTCAATTTTTGGCATCTAGCTGGTTTAGGTTCTTTAATAAGAGACAGGGTTGCCTTTTTGCTGTTCTCTTTTCTTTCTTTTTCTTTCATTGTTTTTTTTGTTCTCTTTTAACCATGTGACTTTGGAAGCTTCGGACTTTGTTTGGGGGCAAGAGATGCATGAATTTGTGGATACAGTCCTTAGAGAGGATGATCCAGTTGGTGAGTGTAGTCTTGCACAGCAACAGCAGCAAGAGGATTGTGGGATTGAAAGTGTGGGGGAAACTCCTGTAGAGGAGAATGTGTCTGCTTCATTTCAAAGCATGGTAAATGCTATGCACGAAGGGCCCCCAGCTCCGGCCATGGAAGAACGTGTGGGAGAGGCACCAAAGAAAACTTATGCTTCTGTTGTATGCACCTCTTCCGTTACTAGAGTGTGTGTGGCTTGCCTGAGAGCGGCTTAATTATTCACCTGTCTCTCTTTGAGTGCATTCTTAAATGCACTGTTGCATTTGTCTTTTGCCAATTATATGCCTGTGCACATGTGCGAACAGCTGTGATTTCACCTGCAGTATTCCCTTATCTAAGGTTTATTCCAGTTTGCATTTCACTTGTGTATTTTTTCTTCATATGTTGCATTCTTAGAAAAATTTCTTGAAATGATTTGAAGACAATTATCACTTGAGCTACACAATCCTGAGCCTCTCATTGAACGTTATTGATGCAATAACGTTTTAAATGAGAGAGCCACCATAAACTTCCCTACAAAAGCTCTCAATCTGTTCTGCAAGCATCTGGTCACACAATACCAATCACCATATTGACACCCCCCTAGACTCTAGACTACACACTTGGTCATATCACAAATTTCGTCTCTTGGAGGCAAATGATATCGACCTTCAATCCTTTAAGCAAGTTTCAAATCCTAAGGGGTTTATCAGCATTATTCACCCCCTCACTTTCCATGACAAAGATACCCTTCCCCTTAACTCTTCCACAGCTGGAGCTTCGAAGTTTTGAGTCATTATTAACAGAGCAAGTTTAGTTTTTTCAGTTCTTTTTTACCATTTGCCTTCTGTGAGAGAGGAACGGGAGTTGTAGACTAATGCAAATTTGACACGATTTGCAGAACAGAAACATGCATTTGGGTCAACATGAAGGGATTGGTTTCTGTCATTAGTTCTTACAGAAACGGATTTGTCTGTGTTTGATATTCATGTATATATTCTCAATTACTAATAATGGGTTCGTCGGTGATCGGTAGAAGTTTGAAATTTCTTTATTGGTGTTGGATTTTGTCTTACTTATTACATGTTTTTTACAATGGTGGAAACTTGCTAGTTGCGAGGATCTAAAGGACAGCCTGGACCATCATTTTCTACCTGGCCATCTTTACAGAGAAGTTCCCCGGCTACTTCAGAGTGGAATCATACACCACAGCCTCCTGCTCAGCATTCAAACTCTACATTGTCATTTGTGCCTCAAGCTAGGGTAGATGCGGTGGAATCTTTACATGGAAGTTCCCCCGCTACTTCAGAGAGGAATCAAACACCACAACCTGATACTCTGCATTCCAACTCTACAGTGTCATTAGTGCCTCAAGCTAGGGCAGATGCGGTGGAATCTTTACATGGAAGCTCCCCTGCTACTTCAGAGAGGAATCAAACACCACAGCCTGCTGCTCAGCATTCAAACTCAACACTGTCATTAGTGCCTCAAGCTAGTGTAGATGCGGTGGAATCTTTACACGGAAGCTCCCCTGCTACTTTAGAGAGGAAGCAAACACCACAGCCTGCTGCCCAGCATTCAAACTCTACACAGTCATTGGTGCCTCAAACTGAGGTAGATCGGGTGGAATCTTTACAAGAAAGCTCCGCCGCTACTTCAGAGAGGAATCAAACACCACAGCCTGCTGCTCTGCATTCAAACTCTACAGTGTCATTAGTGCCTCGAGCTACGGTAGATGCGGTGGAATCTTTACACGGAAGCTCCCCTGCTACTTCAGAGAGGAATCAAACACCACGGCCTGCTGCTCAGCATTCAAACTCTACACAGTCATTAGTGCCTCAAACTGGGGTAGATCGGGTGGAATCTTTACAAGAAAGCTCCGCCGCTACTTCAGAGAGGAATCAAACACCACAGCCTGCTGCTCTGCATTCAAACTCTACAGTGTCATTAGTGCCTCAAGCTACGGTAGATGCGGTGGAATCTTTACACGGAAGCTCCCCTGCTACTTCAGAGAGGAATCAAACACCACAGCCTGCTGCTCAGCATTCAAACTCTACACTGTCATTAGTGCCTCAAACTGGGGTAGATGCTGTGGAATCTTTACACAGAAGCTCCCCCAGTGGTTCAGAGAGGAATCAAACACCACAGCCTGCTGCTCAGCATTCAAACTCTACATTGTCATTAGTGCCTCAAGCTAGGGTAGATGCGGTGGAATCTTTACACAGAAGCTCCCCCACTGGTTCAGAGAGGAATCAAACACCACAGCCTGCTGCTCAGCATTCAATCTCTACATTATCATTAGTGCCTCAAGCTGGGTTAGATGCGGTGGATGAGGGCTTGCCAGTAGAAAAAGAAGGTCAATTTCCTGATTCATGTTTTGAAAATTTCACTCAGTAATGTTGGCTTAATGACCCTAAAAACGTTAGAACATCCTCTTCTTTTGTCTGAGCTTTTGTCAAATTTTCAGTAATTTCGTTTTTGAAGTTCTAAGTTGATCCTTCCTCAATCATCCCTCCAGGAGAACCGAAATCTGTCTATGTGATGAACTTGCCTCCTACTGTTACCAAAAAAAAAATCAGGAAGAAATTCAAGAAATTCGGCCAAATAATACCCAATGGCATCTTGATTAGCTCACAGAATGTGAGTTTCTCATTTTACTTTTTGACTGTTTTGTTTTGGGTTTTTTTTTTTTCTTTTTTGTATAACCTTTAGAGAAGCTAAAGTAGCCTTGGTATGTACAGGAAAGTTGCCATGGGTATGTACAGGAAAGTTGCCATGCTATGGTCGAGTTTGAAGACTTTATTAGCGTCCAAAATGCACTCGAGGTTTCTATTTCTGTTCTTTTTTCGCCACGTTTAATTAGTAGAGGAAAGTCTTCAAGGCATTGAGGTGAAAAATCCGTTTGTTTGATGACATTTGTTTTACCTCAGACATTTGTCTTCAATTACAAATATTTTAATTGGGTCCTTTGTTGACTTTGGCAGCATTACGCCCTTTAGCCAATCATATAGATGTGGATAGAAATCTAAGCTTGTAATTCTTGCAATTTTTATTTACTATTTAAAACATTAAACACCTTGTTTAATTTCTTTATGAACTGCTTTTATCTTCTGGATTGAGCTCTTGATCGAGACTATATCATTATTTTTGTGATGTCAGTACTCTGTTTCACAGATATATACATTATAAGATGAATGTTACATGGACAGCTACTCTCTCTATATATCGAAGCTTAGAGATCAACTATGTTATTGATTTATTTTGGTTTCATTGATTGCTATTTCCAGTAAACTGCATTAATATGTTACCCCCACTGGCCCATATTTATAATCCACACTGCCATCGGGGGATGTCCCATGTTATTTTTCCATATTCACAAGTTCAAAAATAAAAGTCCTTCAATTTCCAATAATACCCTTTTTATCCCTTATATACTCGTTTCACTGTTCATCAAAAGCATAGTACCGAAAACCAAAAACATGGTACCTGGATGGATTTTATCTAATTAGTATTATTTTCTTCAAATGTATGTTTTGTCAAATGGGACTATATTTTTGAATCTGGGGGAATATTTTGTGCCCCTAAAAGAACCAGCCTTCCTTGTGGTTGTAAATAATGTCTTCAATAATCTACCGAATTTGGAAGGATTTATATTTTAACTGTCAAGTCTGTAAGATGATATTAGCCGGCATAAAATGGTCCTCTGCAGGCATCTCCAATACAATTGGGTGGAAGTGAAGTCTACATTTTAAGGAAGATGCCAGTCGAGAGCAGTACTTATCAAGGTGGAAGTATGTGCCTTAAACTACTTTGATGAGATGTATTTATTAACCCAACATGGTTGGTTGAATTAAAAAATTTACTTTAATGAACATATTCCTTAATCTGGAATTTTGCAATTGCTCTTTATGTCAATTTGGGCTTAATTATATCCCTGGAACATAAAAAGCTGCCAAAAAAGTCTTTGGAATATATACAAAGAGCAACTTCCAAAGATGGATTCAATGGTGGCATGTTGCCACTGCTATTGGTGTTACTGGACACAATGGTAGCTGCTATAGCTATAGTGATCATATTGTGATGGCCCTTTGTCAGTACTTGTGGTAGTGATGATGATCACTAGTGTTAGCGTGTTGAGAAGAATAAGCAGCAAACTCCTTGCTTTCAGACTCAGAAAACAATAACTGCTGTGATATAACCACTTGTGATTGATCATTTGTCTTTATGATTCATGTCCAACCAAATTGTAAAAACGGTGTTCCTTAGTAGGAAAAAAAACCCGTGGACCTGACTGGCTCTTATAATCATTACACCTATAATTGACCTTTCGTGTTCAGTATCATTTACTTTTCATGTGGCATGGTATGCTTGGAGTAGCCACTTGTCTTCCTTTTGTTTTGTTAACATCTATTTGAAATGCCTAAACCAGGAAGGGGTAGAGGAAGTGACCAAATGGCTGTCACAGGGGGGAGGTTTGACCTACTGAGATGGTACACGGGAGATGATTAGGATAGTGGTGGATACAGCAGACTGAGAGGCAATGATTCTTATTAGCGTGGTTAGTGATGATGAGACGAAAAAGCCTTGGGCAATCATTCATGGGTCAATTTTCCTTCAAGGTTCCAGGAAATATGTTGAGGTTTTTCAGATGTGCCATTTTACGTGACTGGATTGTAGAGAAGCTTGTTTCTTGTTGTAGTCAAACGGTTTTTTTTTTCCCTTTTAGTGACAAAACATTTCGTTAGTTTCATGATGAATGAAGAGGAATCGTTGCTGTTCTTTTCATTGTGCTTATCCCACCATATTCCTCTGTTTAGTGTGCTAATCAATTACAAATAAGATAAAAGAGTAGATGCGCTTGGACAATCTCATGTATCAAAATGCTTGTTTTTGGACTCTGTGCAAGAGCCAAATGCCGGGAAAAAAAGGTGATACAGGTCCTGAAAAACTCTTATTTATTTATTTATTTTCTATCTTTTTGTTGAGCAAAATTTCAAGTGATGTCTCTTGAGCAAGGTATTAAATTATTAATTGATGTTTTTCAATTTTCGATTTAATTTATAGAAATACTCTAGTCACAAAGTGATTACACAATAACAATCTCATAAACTGACATGACTTGATGTGATTCATCATATTTACTTTTATTATAAAATAGATTTAACGGATCAGATGATACCACATTAGTTTGTAGGATTGTTTTTGTGTACTTACTTTATGGATGTAGCAATAATCTTTAATTTATATTTTTAAATTTCTGAGCAGGGAAGCATTAATAATTTTAAATTTCAGAGTGGGGGTAGTAATTGATATTTTTAAAAATTGATTTCATAAAATCTCCGAGCAGGGTTATATTTGGAAAAATTGCATATTGTCCAATGTGGTTGTAGCCTATCCAAACTAGCTGTGTTTCCATAAAAATTTGCTGGTCTTGTATGTTAGATATTCCTCTGAAGTCCTTTCCGAATATGTTAGAGCTTGGGCTTATATAATTTTTGCATCTACGCATATTGCGAAAACTTTTGCAATCAAATGGTGACATTGAGTATGAACTCTGGCTTCCATTGTCAGTTTACCCGTATGCATAAACAATGTTTCTCTATACACATACAATAGCAAGGCCAATCTTATTCTCGAATAATGCTATCCTCTACCAGCCAATAGCTCAGAAAGAATGGCATCCTCTATCTCTCTCTCTCTCAAGGTTGAACTTGCAGAAGGTTCAACACCTATGTGCCTTGGTCACAAGGCTCCCACAACCCAATTTTTAAGCACTTGCAGATGCGACAGCTCCATGAAAATGTGATGGCATGACTTGGATCTCTTCTGGCACAACACTTTCATCCACATATTCCTCTGCTTCCCAGAGAAAACTTGCATATGCTGCATGAACATGACTGAAAACCAACAATCCTAAAGTTAAGTTGAATGGCATGCAAGTGCAGAGCCTGACTTAGAAAATAATTTTTTTTTTTTTTTCATTCTAATGTATGAAGTTTTCTTAGATACACACCTATCTTGAGGAGAAGCTTGAACTGCTCGTTCAAAGTAGCTTGAAGCCCTATCTTGGTCATGACTGAGCTCCCATACTAGCTTAGCATATTGTGATAGAACTTCACCGTCCTTGGGATCTGCTAGTAGTGCACGAGAGTAATATTCTTCTGCCCCCTGAAGATCTCTCTTGGACTGTCAACACAATAAGATTGTAAGCATTACTATTAACGCCCAGATGAAACATAATTCCTAAGAACTTGAGAATTAAGTGAAATCATCCCCTTGTTCAAATGTTTAGGCTTCTGAAGTATACAGTTATCCATGGTTGAAAGATTAGAAAAATTAAAAAAGAAAAAAGCCATTATAAGCCTAATGATTGCACAGGATGAGAAAAGCAATATGTCCAAATGCAAACAAATAAATATGGCAAAACTAACCTGATACAGAAATTGAGCATAATTTCTCAAAAACAAAGGGTTTCCAGGATTTTCCTCCACCATCCTCTTAAAATGCTCCTCAACCCCTCCTTGATTGTCCCCGCCATCCCCACCGGATCCTGTTGAGTTGAACTCTCCTCTACCCCCACCGCCTCCGCCGACTCCTCCGACACCAACACCAACCAACACAACACCAACACCAACACCAATACCAATGCCTAGCCCTCCTGCAAGAAACATCCCTTGACCAAGTCCAAAACCCTGATTCCAAATTTCCTCCCTAACACTGGCTTCCTCTGTCAGAGTCAGGTTTCTTGTTTTGTTCTCTAGGCCGAGAGTTTGTGCTTCCATCGCCATGACCATCTCTTCACCTCTTTCATTCCTCCACAGTGCTTTTTCATTTTCCTCCAACGCATCTCTCTCTTCATCATCCTCTGTATAATATTCTTCTTCTTCATCCTCTTCTTCTTCTTCATCTTCGCATTCACCTCTGGTAGATGGTATAGTTTGCAACATGAAGAACTTGGCTCTGCCCAAACTCTTTATGGGTTCTTCATTATTGCTGCAAGAAGCATAGGCTAGTCCTTCCAAGTTTCCGTCAGACTGAGCTCTTCGAAAGCCTTTACTCCGGTCGAGGTCAGCAATGGAGGGAGAGATTGGGGAGGAGTTGCGAGAGAATGAGGAGAGGTTGAGAGACCCAGCTTGGTGGAGTAAGAGCTTGTGGTGGCTTTGGTGGATGGTGGGTGGTGGGTGCTTGAGGGCAATACAGGATTCATAGTGATTGAGGTTGTTGTTGGGACTTTCTGGGAAGGATGAGTGGAGGGATCCAAGCAATGGTGTTGAAGAACTTCTGAGCAGCATCTTTCTTCTTTGATAATAGAACTTCAGTTGTTGTAGCCGCTTGTTTTGGGTATATAGCCCTGTGCAGAAAATAGAGTTAGAGCCAACTTGAAGGAGCTAATCTTTTCTAGTTCCTAAAGCAAAAAATAAAATTAATGTCACTTTTCTTCAATATAAGATACAGAATAATGGAAAAACAGAAGAAAATTTACCACTTTTGAGAAGTAAGAGAGTCCAGCAAGGATATCAGAGAACTTTCAATGGCAATGGACAAAATCGAAAGCTACCTAAAAGAAAAAGGACAGAGAAAAGAAGGGCTGTTCAGAATATAGAAACTGAACCAAAGAGTAGTCTGCAGAACTCCATTTTATAAGAGAGAGAGACCAATGCGTTTCTCTTGTAAAAGAAAAGAAAAACAATTTGAATGGAGGGGAAGAAGTGATCTAGTAGCTAGCTGGGAGAGAAAGATAGCAATTTGTTCTCTAGCATCGAGAAAATTCACAGGAGGAACCTGACAGCCTGAGCCTTCCTTTCCATGCAATTGATGCGGGTGGGCCATTGAGGCATATGCACCATTAGATGGGTGCTATTGCTACATCATGCACGTTGAGAATCGACTTTATACTTTATACACGAGTTTTACCAGTACACGTAAACATCCTACATCATGCACGTGATCTTTGTTGGGACTCGCCTGATCTTTGACTCTCAACCGTACACGTGGCTAAATCTGTTCATCTGGATTCGATTCTTTTCTGTGTGGGTGTGAGTAACTGGACAGATATTTCTCGTCAGTCATCACCATCCTACCTGACCTGTACGTAACCTTGGACACCATATTTCGGAGATTTATATACATTAGAAATGATATTTGAGTTTGCAAGTGCTCATTTTAAAAAATAGTAAATATGAAATATATATGAAATAATTTTTTAATAATAAATTTTATTATTTTTTAAAAAGAGTATACGATTTTTAATTATAATTATATCTAACATTTCTCTTATTAATTAATGAAAACTGATTTCAAAAAAAAAATTAATGAAAACTTCTGCAAGAATGCGAGCGACTGAAGATTTTTGTTAGATTTAACTTTTTGCAATAATGCGATGGACGATATTTTATTTTTCTTCTTCTTCTTCCCATATGAACACACAGAAAATATCATATTGGTGTAGTTGATCTTTTGCTTCCCCGGCCACTAGAACATACCTCAATACATAATTACTAAAGTTAACATATAAATATATGCTAATTATTTCTAAAATGGCATAAGATGATGAACAAAGCCATGGTCAAAGTGTAAATAATTAATGGTTGGTGCAGTAGTAGAAGTAGTAGTACATCTTATATATTGATCTAAAAATAAATAAAAAATGTTTCTAGAGAAACACTTATGGGAACTAATTAACTTGCTTGTCTTCGCTATGCATATCATTTTCAAGTCGACAGTACTAGGGATTAACATGATCTGGGCATATACATACTTTTACATATATATATATATAGGAAATATTGTTGACACCAAGATCTTCGGGACATAGATTCAATTAATTTCAGTGGTGCATAAATTTCTGGTATGACTCCAAGAATATGAATATTGCGAATCTTCAAATTGATCAGAATATGTGATCGTGTTATCAATCATTAGAACAGCAAAACGAAAACGTAATTCAAAGGCAAAGGTACATTAAAAACGTTCAAATTATTTAAATGTTAAATGCAGAGCTTTTAAATGTGTGGTACGGAATGGATGGAAAAAGTTGAGCTCAAGATTTTTCTCGAGAAAATCATGCAACACCTCAGCAGTCATCATAATAATACACAAAACATGAAAAAGCAAAGCACAGCCAACCCAACCGCCGGTCCCAACCAACTTTCGCATCAAACATAATTGCATTAATAAATTTCAAAGGAACCCTTCCCCTCCACCCATAATAGATCACGTCCATTCTCTCTTATCTAAAAGAAAACATGCTTTATTAGTCTGCGAAAATTGTGCAATAATTATATCTAAAAGAGAAATGTGAGAAATGTTGGATTTGGCACTCATAAATATCTACCTCAACTCTAATGATTTTATTTCTGCCTCGGCGAATCCAGGAGGAGAATTGTTCTGTTAAAACTCTCAATAATTTATACCTGACAAAAAGTCAAAAAACCAACCCCAAACATTAAAAAAGAGAGCTTCAGAGGGAGATGACAGAAATCGTTAGCAACAACGACAATAATAGTGCATTATGCAGAGCAGGAGAAGAGGGCCCCACGACATGATGCCCCCTTCAATTTCATAGATTATTGGAATATGGGGGTGGGGTTTCGGACCCGTTTGTCACTCTCAGTTTCAGGGGCTTCAAAGATCAAAGCTTTTAGAGCCATCTTCTTTAAGGTTCTATTGTATGTGAGAGAGCTTTTGGCGATGATGTTTGGTTGCAAGTGCTTTTTTTGGAACACGGTCACCGATTTGTCTTCGCCTCCTGAGCCCAAACCATTCTCGCTGCCGGCTCCGATTCCCATATGGCCTGAAGGTACGGGGCTTTTGGGTTTCGCTGAAGAGTGTGTTTTGGGTCAGTTGTGGTTGTTGATTTTGCTTTTCTGGTTAATGGGTGTTTCTGGATTTTGTTGGATTATGGCTTGATTGTGGAAATGGATCATGGGTTGAAGATGTTGCCTGATCATATATTTGTTTCTTACGGGTACTGTTATTAGTCTATTTTGCTGAGTAACTATGTGTTAATCCGATATCATGTATTGCAAAGAGGGATTTGATATTTATAAAAATGTGCAATTTCTCTCTCTTACTGTTCGGGGTCAATTTGAACTTCGTCTAACTATCTGAGCTTGAGCTTGATCGCTTGTGTTTTCCTTTTCGCTCGCCCTGAGAATATGACAATTCTGCGAGAGGGGCCGTTATTTATTATTCAGCTGTATTCTATACTTTGGCAATAGGGTTCGCAAATTCGTATTGTTTTGTCGGCTGGCCGTTTTGTATTTGAATTTGCTGAGGGTAAAAGGGAAAATACCAATTAATCTTGAATTGTTTTTATTCTACTGTTTAGGTGACTTGGATTGTTGTGGAAGAGTGTGCTTTTGTTAAAAATAAATTCAAAGCTGATCATACATTTCAGAGGGGGCACCCGTTGTACGCTTTTCATGACATGATTAACTATTTGGAATAGAGAAAACGTTTGATGTCTTTTCTTTTCATCCGGGTGTACTTTTGGAACAATGTAGGATAATTCCTCGTGAAAGAGGTTCTATAAAATTGATATGAACTTGTGACTTTTTTTTTCTCCCAGAATATCTATATAAAGACTTTTATGTTCCTTGATGGATAGCTTTTGTTCTGTTGAAGCTCATGAAGTAGGGTGTCCCTTCAGAAATTGTAAACTCTTTGAGAAATTCCTACATTCTGTCAAATTGGATCTTGGATTTCTATTCTTCAGTTAAGATTTTTCTAAGAACAACTTCAGAGCTCCAGCACATTGTTGGTAAAAACTCGCCTTAAGCACAAAGTGCCAGAGCTGAGCACTTTGCTTACCACATGCAAAGCGTAAAAGGCGTGCACTGCTTACCAGAAGCACCTGGGGCTTTCACCGCATTGCTAGCACTTCGATTTTTCCTTTGATAACTAAATAAACTTTGAGATCTGTCTGTTTGTTTCATAACCTCTTTTTTCTAGGCCGGCACTTTGTGTCATTTATGCTTGATTACTGTTGGTTTGGATATTTATATTGATTTCATGTTTCAAGGGCGCATTGTACTTTATCAAAAATATGTTTCAAGGTTATTGTGCATTTTAATCTCTTTTTAGTGTGAAAATTCAGTTTACTTTGTTAAATTATTTTACTGCGTCCTTGCCTTCTTAGGTGGAAGTTTTGCCTGTGGAAAATTAAGTCTTGGAGAATTAGAAGTTATGAAAATCTCCAGCTTTGAGTTAATTTGGGGCTCTAACCTGATACAAGACAAGAAGGGTGTTAGATTTTATAAACCGGTGGGTATACCTGATGATTTCTATTGCCTTGGCCACTACTGCCAACCTAACAGCCAGCCTTTACGAGGATTTGTTCTTGTGGCTAGAGAAGTAGATACTCATCTGTCAGAAACTGCCCATGCTCGTGACCCTGATCAGTCACCTGCTCTTCAAGAGCCCCTTGATTATGCCTTAATATGGAGTTCTGATTATGGAAGCAAGGAAAATAATGGTGGATGTTGTTATGTTTGGCTACCTCAGCCACCTGAGGGTTACAAGCCCATGGGCTATTTGGTTACTGACAAGCCAGACAAGCCTGAGTTGGATAAAGTGAGATGTGTTCGAGCTGACCTAACTGAGAAATGTGAAATTTACCGCCTCTTACTTCATGCCAGTTCTAAATTTCCAAATTATCCATTTCGAGTTTGGGATATGAGACCCTCCCGCCGGGGAATGTTGGGGAGAGGAGTTCCTGTAGGGACATTTTTCTGTGGTAGCTACTGGGACGCTGGAGAAGAGCTGCATGTTGCATGTTTGAAGAATCTAAATCATACTTTACCTGCAATGCCAAACATTGATCAGATTCATGCACTAATCCACCACTATGGACCCACTTTATTTTTTCATCCTGAAGAGGTCTTCTTGCCATCTTCTGTTCCATGGTTTTTCAAAAATGGAGCACGGTTGTGCAGAGCTGGCGTTTTAGATGGTGAGGCTATTGATGCAAGTGGCTCAAATTTGCCAGCTGGGGGAAAGAATGACGGTCAGTTTTGGATTGACTTGCCAGGTGATGATCGGAGAGAGAGTGTCATACATGGAAACTTGGAAAGTGCAAAACTTTACGTTCATGTCAAGCCATCTCTAGGAGGAAGTTTTACTGACATTGCAATGTGGGTTTTCTGCCCCTTCAATGGGCCAGTTAAGCTTAAAGTCGGGTTAATGAATATCGCTCTAAGTAAGATTGGACAGCATGTGGGTGACTGGGAGCATATCACACTCCGTATATGCAACTTCACTGGAGAGCTTTGGAGTATATACTTCTCACAGCACAGCGGGGGTGAATGGGTAAACGCTTATGATTTGGAGTACATAGAGGGGAATAAAGCTGTTGTTTACTCATCAAAAAGTGGGCACGCAAGCTACCCTCATCCAGGAATCTATCTCCAGGGCTCCTCAAAGCTTGGGATTGGAGTTAGGAATGACTGTGCTCTAAGTAACTTATATGTAGATTCAAGCGTCCATTATCAATTAGTTGCAGCAGAGCATCTTGGAGATGAGGTTGTTACTGAACCTTTCTGGTTGCACTTTATGAGAGAGTGGGGTCCAACTCTCATCTATGATTCGAGAACTGAACTGGATAAAATAATTAAGACTTTGCCTGTGATGCTTCGTTATTCAGTAGAGGGCATATTCGACAAGTTGCCGGTGGAGCTGTATGGGGAGGAAGGTCCTACTGGGCCAAAGGAGAAGAACAACTGGGTGGGAGATGAAAGAAGCTAGATTGTTGGTTCTTCATCTCCTGCTGTTTATGTTCACATACACACACGGTTATCTGGTGTTGTTTAGCCGTACATAAATTTGTCATTTTGGTATAAGCATGTTGAGATAGAATTGCAGCATGGCGCTCCAGTCGAACAAAGGATCCTTGGAAGTGGTGTATTTTAGATTTATGTTTAGGTTAGCCCCAAGTAGTTGAGCCGCGGATGTTATACGCATAAAAAACATTGAACGAGTTTCGGATTGTTGATGTGTGTTTTTGTATGTATGGCCGATTAATCGGAATGTTGTAACAGATATTTGGATTCATTGTAAAGTTGAGAGACAATTTTTTGATATTTTAGTTGTTTGGATTGCAAACATCTTGGCATTGTAAAGCCAAGGCGTTACTGACCATTCGGGATCATATGCCAATTTGAACATATATTTTTTCAATCCAGTTATTGTGAAACTGAAATGAGCCTAAAAAAACTCGATGGATCTACCAAGGATCTGTTTGGATGCTAGGGGGATGCTTGAGAATCAAATGAGATGAGAATTTTATAAATAATAATAAAATAATTTGTGAATAAAAGTGAGATAGTTTAGTTAAATATTTTTTAGATTTTCGGAAAAGAGAGAAAATGTTAAATTAAAAATATTATAAAATTAAAATATTGTTGAAATATAATATTTATTTTAAGATTTGAAAAAGTTGAATTGTTTTTTGTTTGAAACTTTGGAAAAATTATAATGATTAGTTTGAAAAAGTTATAATAATAAATTTGAAAGTGTTTGTATTTGAATGATGTTTGTGAAAAAATGAGATAAGATGAGATAGAATAGGATGAGATGAAAATTGTTTCCAAACATCCCTACATAGAGTATCTCAGATCATCTATGAATAATAGTGAAATAATTTGTTAATAGTAGTGAAATAATAGTGAATAATTTATGAATAGTATCAAACTATTTGTGAATAATAGTGAAGTAGTCTGACAATAGCTGAGAACAATTGTGTACCCAAACAGAATGAAAAAGTAGTAAGGTATTCTCAGGTAATGGTAAAAGTAGTAAGGTATTTTCAGGTATTCTGTAAATAGTAATAAAAAAGTAATGGTAGAATATTGAATAGTAGTAAATAAGTAAAAAAAATAATAATAAAAAAATAGTGAATAGTAGTGAAGTATTTTGAGAATACTTCAGTATTCTTAGTATCCAAATTAGGCTCAATTTTGAAAGTCAAATGAAATTCTTAAATATAATCTCTCTTGTGCTTCCTAAGGCTACATTTGAATGTTGAACTGAGTTGAGTTCTTTATGAATAGTAGTGGATTGAGATGGTAGTGTGAGTTTTGTGGGGTCCACTTAAGATGAGTTTAAATGTGTTTGGATATTAAGATAAGTTTAGATGTATTTATGAGAAGTTGAAAAAGGTTGTGAGTCTCAAGTGTAAAGAAGTGTTGAATTGAAAAAAGTTGTGAGTCCTATGTGTAAAAAGGTTTTGAGTTGAGATGAGTTTAGTAATTTGAGAGTTGGGTGTTTGGATATTAGACTTAACTTAAAATTAGACTGAACTAAATTAAACTCAAATGAGTTTAACAACGAAACGAGGCCTAAGAGTAGGGTTACAAGATGGGTGGGTTGGTTTGGGCTAAAGGGTAATTCCAGCTTAGAGCCCTAATCTGATGAAATCCAAATCCTATTTGGCTTACGTTTGGCTCTTTTAGATAATGAGATGAGATGAATGAGATTTAGATGAATTGAATAAAATATTGTTAGAGTATTATTTTGTAATATTATTATTGTTTTTTTGAAATTTGAAAAAGTTGAATTATTTATTATATTTTGTATAAAAATTTGAAAAAATTGTAATGATGAGATGAGATAAAATGAGATGGGTTCAGACTATTTCTGTAACCAAACAGGGCTCTTGTAATGTTTCACTTGCAATTCTCTTGTTAAAGAATGAATAATTGAGTTTAGTTTTTTTTTTTTTAATATTTAAGTAAGAGATAAACTAAGTGGTTATTAGATACTAGATTCAATGGGGGTGAGAGTCTCCAACAATCATTAAAAAAAAGTAAATACAATACAAGAAAAATAAAAAAGAGAGATATAAACAAAAAACTTAACTCTCACCTATTTTCTTCTGAGGGAAAGCCATTTGAAGTGGTTTTTGCATAATCTGATAAATAGACTATAAAATTATGACTAAAAGTAGTAGTGGAAGGAGACTCTCACGACCATTTTATCTTGATCATTGATTAGGAAAGTGGAACATAAAAAAATAGTAATCGAAATATAAGTTAATATGCCAACATGGGACCGTCACTAGCGGTGGAGGCACGTGTAGCACACATGTCACTCTTGGAAGAAGGTAAAAGTCGAGTCTAAGAAATTCGAAGCCGCTAACCCAGATGGCGTTGTACGTGGCAATAACAGACTCCTGTGGCGCAGCGGCTCGTGAGGATCACGCGCATTGTGAGATGCAACGCCGCTCATTTGGTCAATTTTCTTCTGTCGTGTGGCAGATCAGTGACTAGAGAATCTAATAATGAGATGTGTGGTGATTGTATGAGACTAGTAAGCAGCAAATTGGCGCATTTTGGTGCTATAGATTGAAAACTAAGGAAAAACTGAAAAAAATAAAAATCGATATACATTTCCATCATTAGCCGATCAGGAGGAGGGAGGTAGAAGCTGGGATGGCTGGATCTTTGATAGAGAGGAAAAAAAAACTCCTCTGGATCTGTAGTTAATTATATGTCGGCGTACTATTTTTTATGGGATCACATTAAATACAAATCAAGTTTAAAAAATAATTATTTTTTTATCAATGTAACATGCTTTTACATTAATGACGTGCTTGATGTATTTCTAAATAACTCAATAAAAAAATAAATTTATCGAAAGAAATCTTTCGTTATGATCAGTTACAAATATAACCAGAAGGTTGGTCTAATTTTTCAGATATATAAAATTATCTCATCTTATTTTATTTTTATTTTTTTTTAAATTTTTATATAAAATATAAGAAAGAATTCAATTTTTTTAAATTTTAAAATAAAAATTATATTTTAATAATATTTTATTTAATTTTTAATAAAACATCTCATATCTAAATTCCATAATCAAACAAAGCTTTAAGACAACCTCGTACTCAGACAACGATAACTGAATCGGATTTTTGCCACGTTTGGCTGAAAACCAGTGGTAGTACATAAAATTTTTTTTAATAACTATTTAAATAATTATATTTTAAATAAAGAATATTTTTATAAAATAACTTTTTAAAATACTATCCTTTTTAGAAATATTCTCCATTTAAAATATGATTAAAAGAAATTATAAAAAAGTTCTACGTCTACGATTAATCGTAGTATATAAACCCCAAGAAACAAATGTAAAACCTAGCAAAAAAAAAAAAAAAAAAAAAAACCTCTTGGCCAGAAGAAGGGTTTTAGGCTTTACAGCAACACAGAGCCAAGGAGGAAAATGATAGGGAGAAGATTGATTAACCTGTTCAAGAGCTCCCCAAAGTCACAGCTTTCAGGGTACACGATACTTGCCAACTCTCTCTCTCTCTCTCTCCCCTACGGGTGTTGATCACTTACGAAGATCTCAACAAATCAGTCAAGTTATGATTTTTACCGTATAAAAACCGTTTTCTTGGGAATTATCTTGATCTGGGTCCTTCGTTATTTAATATTTCCTTCTTTCACTGGGGCAGACTCAATTGAGTGGAGGGTGTTATATTATCTTGTTCTAAATGAGGAGAATAAATAGAAAGACAGGGCAATAATGCTAATTTAATTGGTGCTTTTGTTTTCTCTCAGTAAACAAAGGTAGAATTTAACTTAGGAAAAATGGTAAATGTAGAAGAGAACAATCCTACAGAGATTTTGGGAGGCTGAGTTTTGTGACTTCTAATTTGACCTATTTGTATTGTGTTTGGAATTATTCAAGATGATTTATAAGTGCGATTGATTCCAGATTTCACATCAATCGATTTGGTTTACGGAAGTTGAAACTCGATTATATATAACTATAAGACTTTGTGCTGCAGCTCCGCGAAGCCTGCCTATGAAGATAACAGCAAGTCATTGGCTCGAAAGGCGGTGTCTTTTGTTTTGTTTACTGTAACGGGTGGTGTTGCTCTGAGTGCTCTTGATGACCTTGTTATTTATCATAGCTGTAGCAGGTACGTGGCATTGCATTCGGGGGGTTTTTTTCCTCTATGATTTTTTAGATGAAGCGGATAACATCAATATTGTCACGGTAGCAATTAGATATCTAGAGAAAATATTTCTAATTTGAATGGTTTGTTTCTGTATATCTCTTTATGAGTTTGGTATTTATTTTTCTCCATATCATCTTCCACTGCCTCTTTAAGCTCTAAATTGTTAGAAAAAGCTGGTAATCAGTACTCCAAATTTGTGGTAGATCTGTTCATCAATCACGACATTACTTGTTGTTTACTTTTGATGGATCAGTTGGTAGTGGTAAAGTAATGATCATTCTTGTAAAATTCACCCAGTTCCTTGCGAAAACTTTCAATGATTTTGGGGTTTATCCAAACGGAGGAGTGAGAACTGTGAGGTTGGCATATACAAACTACAGAGGCTAATGTTGTCTATAAAGAGCCTGCAATCAGTTTATTGTTTTTTCACCTGGAACACTAGGTGGACATAACAATATCTTGTAATAGATACTTTGTCTCGTCCCTTTCAGTAGTCATTTTCTTTGTACATGATTTTCCTCTGCTGGAAGTGAGGGTTCATTAAATAAAATTTTGGGTATCGTCCTCTATTTCTTTTAAAAGGCGTACAATCAGAATTAACTTCATGTGGCATCAGATAGTGAATATATATAATCCTTGAGGTTTTTATTCTTTGTTGAAACCAAAGTTCAAATGTATCTTAAAATGGTCATATATTTATTTCAACATTGCTGCCATTACTACCTCATCCTTTTCTTCCCCTTACTTTCCAAATAGAGAGAGAGACAAGGCAATTGATTTTGGATGTAGCCTATTACTGTAACGAGGGACTTGGAAAATAAAGAAAATACTAGAGACTTACCAATCATTCTCCACCAAAGTTTTGAATACTGTTTCGGTGATAGTTTCGGTTAAGGCATTGGAACGAAATATTTAGGTACCGGTACCATTTTGGGATAGTTTATATATAGATAAATTAATTATATATATAAATTATATTTCAAAATAACATCAATGTGAGTCTTAAAAAGTTAAAACATATTTATAAAACTCAATAATACTTCTAAATTCTCAACCCAACTATTAAAAAAAACAATCACTCATCATCATCACGAAAATGAGAGTAGGGATTTGATTTTCAGTTATCGAGAAAAGGGGATTAAAAAAATTTAAGAAAATAGTCTTCAGATGTAAGAATTGGAGTGAAAATTATGAAAATACACTAAAAATACAAAATTTCGGCCGGTACATTGAAAAGTAGCTTGTATGCCGAAAATTGGTCGGTATTGATTGAAGCGCATTGAAATGGCCGGTATTTGACCTGGTACGAAACGCCTATCTCTCCCATGCCGGTTACTAGTCCAACACGGTAAATATCGGCCAGTACGACACGGTATTTAAAACTTTGTGAATCTCCACTACAAGGTGTACCAATTGCTTTAGTTGATGTCATGATGAAAATTTACTTATAAAAAGAATGATGAAAATTTACATATGTCAGTAAGAAAATATTATAATTACAACCTATTCATCCTTAGTCTTGAGAACTTTGAAATGCAAAAACACTTTTACCAATGGTGGCATATTCATCTTTAAATTTTAGGCTCAGATATATTTATCATTCATAGAAAATGAAAGAAATATTTGTGCTTTCTCTTTTAAATGTCCCGTGTACTTGTGTACATGGGGTAGGCCTACCTATAGGAATATCCTAGAACTAGGGCTTGGTATTTTTGATAAGTGAGATAAGTTTTTATTAACGACCCTCTTACTGAAATCGAAATATTTTCATTATTGAATCCATCGTGTTTTGTGGAGGGATGCATAAAATGACATGGGTAGAATTAGGAAAAGAGGATACGATAAAAGAGGAGGTCAGGGAAAGTATGATCTTATGTAGGGTAGAATCATGAAAGAAAAAACATCTGAACCCAAATTTATTGAAAAAGGGTGCATTAAGTTGAGCCCGATTTGGTTGGTATTAAGGTTTAGGTGAGTTGAATGATATGTATGTATGCCACTTTTTGGGCTTGGTTGATAATGTTTTTTTTCTTATATATTTTGTGTTATGGCATACGAAGTTACTTAAAATGATGAACATTCCATAATATTGAAACTTTCCACTAGACATGATTTTATTTCATCATCCTTAATCCTGTCTCCATCTTCAATATTTTCTGTACTTGAAAAAAAAAAAAAAAAAGATTGACAATGAGGTTGCAAATCATTTGCCTAAAAACTTTGCAGCAAAGCCTTGGAGAAAGCAAGTAAGAACCGGGCAGTCATAGATGCCATTGGGGAACCTATTTTGAAGGGTCCATGGTATAATGCATCACTTGCAGTAACTCATAAGAGGCACTCTGTATCTTGTACATTTCCTGTGTCTGGACCACAAGGCTTGGGAACCTTCCAGTTGAAGGCAGTCCGTAATGGAGGTTTGCACTCGACTTCAATATGCTGTTTAGATTGTCAGTTCTGTTTTGTCATCTTCAAGTTATTTAATGTATGCTTCGTGTTTTTGCATCCAAAACCATAGTCTTAGTAAGCACCTCTAGTCAAGATGGTCCCTATCATCCTTCTGACATTTTATGCACTGGTTAGGAAAAGTTGGTAAAACAAAACGCTTCTGTTTGGAAAGTCTTATGATTATAAAATATTGATAGTAATAATACTCTCTGGGTATTCTGGCTCTTCTATTCAGTGCATGATTTCAGTTACTTATTTCACTTGAAACATTAATTTTTTTACCTAGTTGACAGAATCAGTTTGTTTCCTTAACAGATGACTCTTGGTTATCGTTTTTCCGGCCTTTTGATTGGGACATTCTAATCATGGATGCTCTCCTTCATGTTCCTGGAAATGATGAGAAGCATCAGGCATTGCGGATTAGTCTGTCTGACTTCCCTCCTCCAGCTTGTACAACATGCACCGAATGCAAGCCTCAAGAGTCGGAGAAGGAGTCGGAGAATCCTTCCGTTGAGCGGAAATGAGAGTCGTATACTATTGATTACCGCAACCCTTTTCCTTAATTGATTATTCTGCTCACCCTAGTTTCTTCCATTCCATTATTGGTAAACCAAACCGAGGGGACCTCCATACTTGATATGTTCAAGAATAAGTTATGTGAAACAGTTGTTTTCTTTTGTTGAGAAATATGATGAGATCAGTTGGCATGTAGTGCAACCTAAAAAGAAGGGGGAGATCCAAGTTTTTTTTCCTCACCACACTATAATGCAATATATTTAGTTAGCATTGTAAGGTAACGACCAACATGGGCTGTTGTTGTTGGGATTGGCTGAACACTTACTTGGGTTTAAAGCCCAGATGAGCAATATAGTGGATATTTTGATTGAGGAGTAAAGCCTAGTTTGTGATATTGTTTGAGTAAAGACAAAACCGTCTGGAAAACATTAAAAACAAGTGCATAAGACAAGACCAACCCAACCCAGAAAAGTATAAGAAACAAAGCTTTGAAATGTTGAAAAAAATAATAATATGGGACCATTTTGACATTTGGAGTGAAAGACAAAATCAGCTTAGGACAATTTAAGGCATTGATTTGGCCCTGTTTGGGATAAAACTATATTTTTTGTAACCTAGTGCATCAAAACTGAATGTGTCTGTATGTGGCGTGGAAGAGAAGCAAATTAGGATTAAAAGTCTCTTCTGCTGAATGACTTGTTTTATTGCTTAGACCTGACTCATTCAGGTTAACAATCAGCATCACCATTGGGACCGAAGGAGACATGCTCATAAAAGATTTGAAATATAAAAAATCTTCACAACCTCTTACTATTCATCCACACTCCACACTCCATCTTTATTTTTAATTTATTTTTAATTTTTTTATCAAATAATTTTTATATGAATAGTGAATAAAAAATTTGAAATAGTTTTAAAAAAATAAATTAAAAAAAATATTAAAAAAATAAAGTGTAGAGTGTACATAAATAATATGAAGTTGTGTAACAAAACCCCCCACCATCAATACTGTAACTCACTTATTTTATTTATCTTAATAGTTAAAATTGGATGGCGGTTTTAAATTTAAGTAAATTATTTTTAAAATTGGTGGGAGTAAAACATATTTTTTCTAATGCAAAATTACGGATCCCTGCTAACTGCAAACGTGTTTAAAATGAATAATGATATAGCTACAATCTTTTTTACATTTATATTTTAAATTAAATATATTTTTATAAAATGATATTATTTTTATAAATTATTTTATGAAAATGTCTTATTCTGAGTATATAAAAATATTGAATGTGTACTATCTCCCTTTCACTCCAATGGTGGTGCGTGTTCAGTACGCACCGCCACCGCTTGTGTTGGTCTTTCGTTGGTGACTCGACATAGTTTTTAGCTATTATCTTATATTTCTGTTTTTTCTAATCGATGATTAAGTAAAAGTGAGCGTGAAAATCTTTTTCAGGCATGCCAAACAAACAAATTGCAGCACACACCGTCTTACTGTGACTTTTAGTTGTAATTTAATAGTCTGTTTATTAGACTATTCAAAAATCGCTGCAAGCAGTTTCCTTTAGTGAAAAATAGGTAGAAGCCAAATTTTAACTCTAAATTTTTTTTTTAATTTTTAGATGTTGGATTTATTTTTTTGAAATGATTGTTGAAGATTCTATCATATGGAATCTCTTAGTTTATCTCTAGAAAAAAAAAAAACAAAAAAAAACCATATATCTGTTTGCGACTTGCGCGGGCATCGGGAGACACTGCGCCCCAAGTGCGAGACAGCATCGTGCGCGTCTATCGAAAGAATTAGCCACGCGGCAGGACGTGGGGGGGCATGAAAGTCGGAACCTCAAATCAAGATGCGGGGACTCCCTCCAAAGGCAAAAAAGGCCGCCCAAGGGTTTCATAGTCTTCCGTTGGGCCGTCGTCTTACGTTATATCCTATGGGCAGTGAAGCCCCACGTGTTGAGAAATTCGTGATTACAGAAGCGGGGCCCAGGTGGGCCTTGACTCCCAAAGTGTCGAGACATTTGATGAATTGGGCCCCATCTTGTCGGGTTGTCGTTGGGAGTACATAGGTTGTGGGTCCCATCGTATTTGGAACAATTTGATTTCTCTCTTTCGAGACACTGAGCAGCCAGCAATTGAGAAATAATCATTCTTAAGAAGCAATTAAGGTTAAATGAAAAAGGATCCATTTTTTGAATATCGATGCAATGGCTCGCACTTGGATACAACGCCAACAAATAAATGTAGGACACAAATCATATAATATTAATGCAATCACGTGGAGAAAGAAAGATGAGAAGTAGCCAAAAAGAGAATAAATTTATAAAAAAATTTAAGTTTATGATGATTAAAAATTATTTATTATATTTTATTTAAAAATTTATCATTTAATACTATACCATAAAATGATGAGAAGAAAAAGATGATAAATAATTTTTTTTTAAAATTTTATTATCAAATCAGTGTTTATATTTTAATTTAAAAGATAAATTTTAAATTTTAAATATTACAAATCAAATTTTATTGTTTAAGTGACGTATATGATGTATTCTACGTACTTACTTGAAAATATAATAACTCTAAATTTACATATATAAAGCGAATTCAAGTTTGAGAATTTATAAACCAATCACTAAAAATCATGCCAAACCAATCCAAGTCGGTACCATTTGCCTTGATTAGGCTATGGTAGGCAAAATTAGGCTCAATGTTTTCAAAAAAAATAAAAATGAAAATAAAAATGAAAATTAAGTACTAAATCTACACAAATGTCAAATAGTTTAAAAAATAAATATAAATAATTATGTAATTTGATGGAATACGATAAAAATATTTTGTAATATGATTTATAATTTTCTTATTTATAAAATCTATTAAGAGCACGCATTTCTAAAAGAGAAAACACATTTATTTGGTAGGGGAAGGGGAAGATGTGGTAGAAGGATATGTTGATGGTGGCGCATAAACTAGACAAAGGGGTGGGGGCCACGCAGCATTAGTGCCCCCAACCACATCCTTTTACTCCGTCCCCATCACCACCTCCACCACACCCACCCGACCTTTTCTTCTTTTGCTTTCCTTCCTTCCTTTCCCAAATACTCACCACCAAACAGAGCCCACACGTTTCTCTTCTTCTCCCTTTGTCTCCCCTCTCTATTTTCCTTTTCCTTTTCCTTCCTTTATTGGCCCTGCTCCTCTTAAACCCCCTTGTCCTCTTCTCTGTAATCTGCTGCCTTCCTCTTAATTGTTTTTCTTTGAAAATCTTTCCGGGTCTAGGAGCTTAGGAGCTTCTACAGGCTACAAAGATTTCAATGCAGGGTGTTGGTGGAGTGGTGTCTGGAGGAGGAGGAGGGTCTATTTCGAGTGGTGTGTCGATGTCCACGGTGTCAAAGGATGACAACCTGGTCTTGTCGTCTGAGGATTCTTCCTCTTGCCTGGAAGAGTCTGAGCTTGAGCTGGGTCTTGGGTTGAGTCTTGGTGGTGGTTCTTGTAAGGCCCAACAAGGTCCAAGGGGTGGTCAATATGCTCGGTTTTTGACTGCCAAGGATTTTCCTTACGTGGGTTCTTCGTCTTCAGCTTCTTCAGCTTCATCCTCATCTTCATCCTCTTCTTTGAGCAGAGCTAATATTTCATCTGGGACCAAGAGAAGTGCTGATTCTGTTGCTGCTGCTAATGGTGCCAGGTAGTAAGATCTTTGGATTATTGGATATGCCCTTTCTTTCCTTTGTTGGAGTTTTTTTTAACCCATGCTGTTTAGGTTTAGTATTTTTATTGTTTCCTTAGGCTATGTGCTTTCTGCTAAATCGAGTCTAAGTTTGTTTGCTTTAATGCCTTGTTCTGTTATTCTATAGTTGCAAACTATCTAATTTATTTGCTATCAATCAATATACTTTACTCGGCTTCTCATTTCATGACTAGGATGTTATTCTCCAATCTTCTTTTCTGACTTTGGTATATCTATCACAGATTAATTTTGTGATTGTGATTGGATTTGATGGATCTGATGCTGATAAGCATTCGAGGCTTTTTGCTTGCTTTTATTTTGTGGTTTTATTCCCATACCTAATCCAATTCGCATATCTGAGATTAAATATACAATTCTAATGACCCCCTACGTTGGGCATCTTTGTATCACACTGGAAGCTCAAAAGGTTCTGATTCCCTGCTCCCTTGTTTTCTAATTATCTTTACATCTGCTTAGTAGGCCTTAATTCTCAGAAAGATAATGTGTCAATTGGCCCAAGATTAAGGCTTTGTATAACATTGGGTCACTTGAGAGTCTTTGCCCGCATAGATCCTAAAATATACGTTATGGCAACCATGGGGTTTGTACCCTGCTTTTCCCTTATCCATTGGAAGATCCATGATTTCTCTTGATTGGGCTAAAAAATTGAGTAATCTAGTAAAACATTTAGGAGAGTGATTAACTTATATCTCTCTTACAATTCGCTTACAACTCTATATTAAACGAAGGGTAATTTTGTAAAATTTAAAGTTATTTTTAACGAAGTGGCATGCTTGCAATAATTAATTTGAAATGAACAATAAAACAGTTGTAAGTTGTAATTGTATCATTACTCAAAAATTTGTTCCCCAATTGTCACCCAAAACAACCATTAAAGAGTCGAACACAAGCCCAGTCTTCTTCTCTTTCAGGTTGGAATGGGAACATTTAATCATGTCTACAAATATCGAAAATCTCAGGGTGAAGTTGCCCTCACCGCCCCACCAAATATGACTGCAATTTGATCTTACACGAACTTGCTTTCAAATGCAACCTTGTCCAGAGCTTCCTTAATTGGCAGTTATTGCTGTACTTTGAGTGATCTGGTGTCATTGACTTATTTTATTTTTGGTCTATTGCCAAAATAGCACACAATCAACTTTCTGTTTCTTGGTTAACTTGTACTGTTAGGATGTACAAAAGTTCGCCTTTAGACCAATAGTTTATCATTTCACAGCACCATTGTCCTGGCTGCAGTTGTTGCATGCATGTATTTGACTTGAATCAATTTGTTAGCAGAACTAACGGTTTGCTGGAAAGGTTTTGTAAAGTTTGTGGTTTTGACAGTGTCAGGATTGGTCCACCCTGTTTGACAAGTTGGGAGTAGGTGGTTTTTTGTTGTTGTTTGAGATGTTTTCCTACTTATCTATGGTAGGTTTTTGGCAGTATCATGCCTATTCCATAGGAGCCTATTGCTTGTTGGTGCCATAGCCAGTTGGTTTCTGCCATCATTTTTGGGATTTAATCATATCTTTAAGAATCAGAATAATCTCGCCATGTGCGAACAGTTCATTCTTTGTAATTCTTCTGGTATTGATATTTTGTTGGCTTTGGATCTTTCTGATTGTGCTACAACTTATTGATTTTGGTGATTGCATTTCAGCAACCTATTTATATTAGTTTCACTTTCTTCACTGATGGATTCTTCCTTTTAAATTCTTAAAGCAGTCAGGTTGTGGGATGGCCTCCTGTAAGAGCATATAGAATGAATAGCATGGTCAGCCAAACAAAATTACCAGTCACTGAAGTATTCAACTCACTTATTGGGAAAAGTAGAAACAGTAACACTACAGTTGGAAAAGAAACTAACAATGGCTGTGACAAGAGCAATGTTAATGCTAAAGTGAAGGGACACTCAAGAAGCTCTCTGTTTGTGAAGGTGAATATGGATGGAACTCCTATTGGAAGGAAGGTTGATCTGAGCACACACAGTTGCTATGGAACCTTGACACAAAAACTGGAGGATATGTTTCAGACATCATCTACAATGATGAATTCAATACGTGAGTGTTTTTATACCTTGTATTTTGAGTTTCAGATTGAAGAGTTAAGAACCCTTTTCATTTTATGGTTTCAAAAGACACGTCTCTCGGCAAAATGAATCTCTAATTGACCTAAGATGAGACTCAAAACAGAAAGTATTGCATGGGTTGTTAAATCTTTGATCATTAATGAGAGTTATTGTGCATTAATTTACTTGTTTAATGAGCAAAGGTTTTGGGCTGTAATTTAACACTTTGGCATGAGCTTCTGTCCAAATTAAAAACGGATTCCTACTTCTCAAAAAATAAATTAAGATAAAATAACAAAGGATTCCTAAATTTTGCAGCCTTTTGCCAAAAGTATGGCAATAAGTTTTGGATTTCATGTAGGAACAATCAAAAGTGTTCTAAATTTTGAAGCAATGAAAACTTAGGATAATTTAGGATTAAAGAAAATTTTGAAATATAAGAAATTCCAATGCATGAAATCCTTCATCATTGTTATCTAGACGATCAAATTTGTGTTTATAGGCATGAAGCAGAAGCGTGCTTATTTTCTTTTAATGAGTGGTGGTGGCTCCAATCTGTGACTAGGATCAAGCGGAGAGGAACATGACATGATGGTAGAAGCAACAAGACCATCAAGATTGCTGGATGGATCTTCTGAATTTGTGCTCACATACGAAGACAGAGAGGGTGACTGGATGCTTGTTGGAGATGTTCCTTGGGGGTATGTCTAATATGTTTTGTTATAAACTGATCACTTTATTTATTTGGCCTAAGAAATTGCCTTCATGGGGATAGGTTTCTGGCTAATGTGATTTTGTTATGTTCCACTACTACTTAAGTTGTAAGTAGGTGTTGCCTTGGCATTGCCTGTTTACCACAGGTCCACAGCCATAATGCAGCTAGTGGCTGCTTTAGTAATATGACAATAACTGTACATAATTTTAACTCGTGAGCTGGAGTAGTTTAATAGTAACATGCAAGATTGGGATGCAAATTACTTGAAGGTATTGATCTCATTGAATTATTTGGCAAAGGGCTTGTTCAATTTGTATATATCTTGATTGAAAAGTGCTATTGATAATCTATCTTCTAGGTTTCGTGTGCGGACATTCTAGCTTTCATCCAAGGATTTATGTTCCATGACAAATGAAGGAATAGATAATGTAGAGACATAGATAGGGGAAATCTAGGGGTTGGCTCAAGTGGTAAGTGCCTTGTTCTTGGTGGTATGCTTCCTCAATGGCTAAGGTTCGAACTTTTGGGTGCAAACAATTTCTAGGGCCATCGGATTGGGGGGATTTCCCATTGAATTACCCAAGGTGCACTTGCAGGAAACTTTTTGCCAAGGCCTGAGCACCACTGGATTAGACTGGACTTTGTTCTCGGATACTCAGTGCCATTAAAAAAAAAAAATAGGGGAAAAATGAGAAAACAAATACATGAATAAAGCGAGGCAGATAATGCACTACCAGCGAATGAGTCTTTATTTTCTACTATTTGGTCCTTGTTACAAGTCATTATCTGTTCTGATTGTCATAATTTTTCTTTGATTCTTAAATTGCTTTCAGGATGTTCATTAGCTCCGTGCGGAGGCTAAGAATTATGAGGACATCTGAAGCTAATGGACTTGGTAAGTAGAGACTGCAATCAACAATAAGGTTGACATTTGGAAGCTGCACTTTCACTTGATACCATCCTGTTAAAATAAACTCTTAACGCAGCTCCAAGGTCAGAGGAAAGGAATGGGAGGCAAAGAACCAAGCCCATCTAGACCTGGTTTTGGAAACTTCAGCAACAAGCGAGATTTGGCTTGAAACTCGAAAGTGATATAACAAAAGAGAGAGGATACTGCGTAGTAAAAGCGTTTTGAAAAGTAATGGTTGATCCACGGCTCCTGTTTGTTTTGGTTTGCTCTTTATCAAATATGTATATGCATAATTTTTTTTTATTCAATATTTTACCGTTATATATACACATGCACAGTTCAGTAAAATATTGTTTGGTTGTGCTGTCAATGCGAGTGTTTCAATGCTTTTGTTCTGCTTTTCTGCACGCTTGAATGGGCTTGTTTTAATTTCCTTTTCGTTTCCTCTACTGGAGATATTTTATACAAATATACTCGAAGGTGGACAAAAACAACTCAATAATGACGATGTTGAATTCTCGAAAGTGATGCTTTATTTGCAAGAAAAATGTGATTTCATATAGCCTTCAGTCTTCTGGACACCAATGTGAAACTGTGATTACAAACATTAACAAGAGAAGAATCTACGTACAAAAGAACAACTTAAACAAAATGACAGCTGAGGGGGAGGAACTCAATTTTGTTCCTAGAGCAGGCCGTTTACAGGCGATGTGCTAAAGACTGGTTTCTCTTTGTTTGTTGTACATCCATCATTGTTGCTACTGCTTTTTCTCCGTGGCTTTGCCTCTCCTAGCATTGTCAGCACATCCCTCATGGAGGGTCTGTCCCTTGGGAGCTTGGCTGTGCAAAGAAGAGCTATTCGAAGGACTAAGAGCATCTCTTCTTGAACATGCTTGCAGTTCCCTACATTGGGGTCTAGTGCTGCTTCTAATGATTTGTTGTCTCTAACTTTCCTTCTTATCCACTCAACAATGTCCACAGACTCTCCAAACTCGGGATCTAATGGCCGCTTTCCGGTGAGAAGCTCCATTAGAACCACTCCAAAGCTGTATATGTCGATCTTTTCATCGACCTTCAAGGTGTATCCGTACTCTGCAATGGAAGCATAAAAATTACAGAATCGCTACAGATCAGACGTGTTCAAGTTTCTTTTTGTAATCTTTTATAGAATGAACTCGTAATCTTCTTTCTCATCTTGATGTGCTTAGAAATTCACAGATCAATAGTGCCTTGATTGGTTAAAGAGAGGAAAACAAAATCAGAATCAATTTGGCTAAAAGATATAGTAACTGACCTGGAGCTATGTATCCATATGATCCAGCCACCATTGAAACTGTCTCATTCTTCCGGATCATCATCCTTGCCAACCCAAAGTCGGCAATCCTTGCCTCAAGATTTGCATCAAGCAGAATATTATTTGACTTGATGTCTCGATGGATGACCGGTGGGTGACAATCGTGGTGGAGATAAGCAAGCCCTTGTGCAACTCCAAGTGCTATGTTATACCTAGAAACCCAATCTACAAGCAACCTTCCTGCTTGTTTGCCATGCAAGGCTTCCCCAAGGTTGCCACTTTGCATAAACTCATATATTATCATTACATTAGTGTCGTTATGGAGAAATCCTAATAATCGAACAATATTTCGATGCCTTAGCCTTCCCAGGAGATTCACCTCTCCAACAAGATCATTTCTGCTTCCAGTTTCAATATCAGCTTCAGATCTCCACAACTTTTTGACTGCCACAACGGTATTTAGTCGAGGCAGCTCAGCCTTATAGACAGTCCCAGCTGCTCCCATACCAATTACATTTGATTCCTTGATGCAAGCCAGAATGTCAGCCGTTGTGAAACCGAGCCTCTGAAATGCCATTAATCTCCATGGCCACTCCCCATTTCCTGTTTCATATCTTTCTTCGAAGCAACTTCCGTTTGAATACAGCCTTTTGTACAGAGTTCGAGCACCAAAGAGAGCACATAAAATTGCTAAAAATGATGAAATTCCAATGATCCATCCGGCAATAATGTGCTTTGCGTGCAAGCTCCCATGTCTTGATGCGAATGCAGAGCTTCCATCGCATGGAGGGAGTACACCACCACAGAGACCAGCATTTCCCACAAGATCATCTGGGTTTATAGTTCTTAGTAAACCATTTGTTGGAACAGCACCTTGTAGCTTGTTGTATGAAACGTTGAGCATTTCTAAGGCCGGAGATATCCCAAAATCTTCTGGTATTCCACCAATAAGAGAGTTGTTGGATAGATCGAGAGTGGCCAAAGTGGGCATCATGGCAATTTCTTTTGGGATTTGTCCTGTCAGTTGGTTGTTCCTGAGATTCAAAACTACCAATTTCTGACATGAAGCAATGCTTGCTGGAATGCTTCCAGAGAAATGGTTCAATGAGATATCAAGCACAGAAAGTGAGGGCCCGTCCTGGAATTGGTCAGGGATTTTACCTTCCAAGTTATTGTTTGAAGCTATGAAGGTTTGCAGTTTTGGAATCGAAAGAATAGTGGGAGGAAGCAAAGAATAGAGGCGGTTTCTAGAGAAGTCAATGAAGGAAAGCGATGTAGAAGAACCAATATCATCTGGGATCTGACCAGTGAGACTATTATTTGCTAATTCTAACCTGTCAAGCTTCCCGAGTTTTCCAAGACCTCCTGGAATTGTCCCAGAAAGAAGATTATTCTGCGCTCGAACCCGGACAAGTGACAGACATGCTGATAAGGCAGCAGGAATTGGCCCCGAGAAGGCATTGTTGAAAAGAATGAGCTTTGTGAGATTGCCCCCACTGCACAAGGTTGCTGGAATCTCACCAGAGAGTGCATTGGAGGAGACGTCCAGCAACTGCAATGGCGAATTATTGCCAAGATCACTTGGCAATGGCCCCGAAAAAGAATTATTCCACAGCTCAAGGACCCGTAATTGAGTCAACCCTCCCAGTCCAGTAGGAACTGAACCCGACAACCGATTGCACTTTAGATCCAAGAGCTGCAAATTCTTCAGCTCACCTATCTCAGCTGGAATTTCCCCTGATAACAAGTTATCAGAGAAATCCAACAAAGTTAATGCAGTAATGTTGCCGATAGCTTGTGGAATGCTGCCTTGAAGATTGTTCCCATACAAGTATACTGTCTCTAGTAGCTTTAACCTCCCCAATTCAGCTGGAATCTTGCCACCAATATTGCCAGATGCCAAATCAAGATACTTGAGATTGGTAAGATTTCCAAACTCCACCGGGATTTCGCCTTCAAACTCATTGTACCCAGAAATAATCTTCTCCAGTGATGAAAGTTGCCCAAGTTCTCCAGGGATTTTGCCTGTGAGGTTATTCCCAGAGAGGCCAAGAAACTTTAACTTCCGCAAATTCTTTAAGGACTTTGGAATTGACCCTTCGAAGAAATTCCCTCTAAGATCCAGGCTCTCCAGGGAAATAGCATTTCCAAGATCCTCAGGAAGAAAACCCGAGAAATCGTTGCTTGAAGCATTCAAGGTTATAAGACGAGCCGCACTTCCTAGGCCTCCCGGGAAGCCTCCAACAAAGGAATTCTGGCTTAGATCAAGGCTCCTTAATGCTGTGAGATTGGAAAGGGATGTGGGCAATGACGACGAAAACCCATTGCAGCACAAGTTGAGAGAAGTGAGACTTTTCAGCCGTTGGATGTCATCAGATACAAGGCCGCTGAGATTCATGTGGGGAAGATCTAGCTTCTCAACATTGCCATTGGAGTTGCACCACACTCCAGTCCAGTTACAGTGGGCTGCATGGTCTGACAATTTCCAATCTCGAAGGCTATCTAAAGGATCAACAAGACCCGCTTTTATCGAAAGTAGAACACTCACTTCATCCTCATCAGCTGCAGCAGCAATAGTACCGAAACAACAGCAAACAACGTAAAAACAATACAAGTAGAAGAACAAGAACCAAAACTGGGGTTTCAGTTGCATCTCGTTCTTCTTCATTTTTTCTTGTTTAGTTTATCAGTTTGCCACCATTTTCATTGGCTAAGAAAGCTAGCTAGCTAGAACGAAAGATGGCTGAGTTGAGCGAGCGAGTTTTATATGTGGGTGATCACTCCGTATAAATGTTCATTCTGTGATGAAATAGACAATAGTAATGGAAAGAAGACTGATTAATGCAGATGGGTTGGTATATAAATATTAATAAAACTAAATGATTAGTTCCTACTTTTATCTTTGAGGGCTCGTGAGGTCTTGGGTACTGCAACAGCTGTTAATCAGCGAGTAATGACGAGAAAGTTTGGAGTTATTGGAAGTTCTTCCGACATTAAACATGGGGATGGAATGTATTCTTACAAATGGTGGCATTGTTTCTTCTTCTATTTCTTTCTTTCTTTCTTTCTTTCATAATAGTCAACTTGAGTGAGTCAGCACAATGTGCTAGCTTCTGGTTCATTTTATTATTTATTCCACCACTAATATATATTTATTTCTCTTTTGCACTATTATTAGCCTGGAAAAAATAAAAAACTATGATGAAATAAAGATTCAAGATCAATGAGAGAGTATGTGTATTATGTATATATGGTACTGTTCCATGGTGTAATTGAGCTTCATGTACCATGCCTTATCACTCAGCTTTTGTGGGTCGAAAAAGAAAAAGAAAAAGAAAAAGAAGATAAGATTTGATTTTAGGAAGGGATTAACTCATGATATGTCAAATTTATCATTACTTGGTTATTAATTAGGAATGAAAATACTTTAGCCACAAAGAGATAAAACAAAAGTAAACTCATAAACTAATGTAGATTGATATGGTATGTCAGATTGTAAAGTTACCTTTATTATAAAGTAGATCTAACAGATTTTATAAAGTCACATCAGTTTGTAAATTTACTTTAGGTAATCTCTTTATGTCTGTAGCAATTCTCAATTATGAATCAACATTTAGTTCAAGGGTTAATAAAAGCCAGGTTTTGCTTTTTGAGATTGAAAAGGAAAAAAAAAAAGAGAAAAAAGGGACAGACTTGGGGCATTCACCTAGTGCATGGAATAAATTACAGTTAAAATATCTGATATTATTATTTTAGTAAAAAAAAAAGAAGGGATTTCTTTAAGCTCCTTACACGAGTGTGAAAGTACTGGAACTCAAACCCTGCATGCTCAAAATGATTTAAGACTTGCAAACTGGTAAGGGGTAACTTCTAAGTATGACAAAGATTCAGAAATGATGCTTAAGTTGGACCCACAATCACCTAATCATGAAGCGTAAAGATTAAAAACAGCCAGAACATTGATATATGTTCATGTGATCAAAAACTAACATCAAAATCAGACCCATGTGATAAGGGGAATTAGTTCATTAGATTATACAAAAGAAACCCTAAATAATTCTCTTAAAACTTGTATATTAATTCCACAAGAAAGAAAGCAAAAAAAAAAAAAAAATAGTGCAGACAACATCGATCTAGGATGAAGATGGAAAAGTACACATCGACCTGTAAATATTTTAAGAGAAACCCAAGATGGGGACACTCATCATCCTCTTAATGGTTAATTGGCCTTAATACATAGCTTAATGGGCAGGTTAGTTATCAGCTATATGATTGAGAGGAAGGAATCTTTCCATGTTATTAAGGTGAGAGAAGAAAACCATAAAAGAAAAAAAACAAAGACAAAACTCTTCTCTTTTCAAATGATACAATTGATATGGGTGGGCCACACCAAATGTTTATTAATTGAAGCATATCCTAAGAAAGCTCACAATTTCCCTTTGAAAGAACAAAATTCTCTTTTCCCATGGTTTCTTTTCTCCAAATAGGAATAAATCATTAAAGAAAAACAAAGCAGAACAAGTAGCGTTAGAGGGAGATCATGAAATCTACCCATAAGTACTTAAAACATCAAAACTCAAAAGGGAGTCAGTCATGTTCACATATCAAAATATAAATTAAAAGAAAAACAAAATAGAAAAGAGAAGGAAATAGAATAAAGTAATGCATATCAATCATGGGTCTGATGAGCCCACCAACTGCTATTCGTCTCAGAAAAAAACTGATATTTAATTTTTATCGTCTTCTATTTTCACATGCACACATGTGGACCTGCTGGATTGAAAACATAAAATTAAAAAAACTAAATCGGGTGAAATTGTGCACTTTTAATTAATATATTATTTATCCATTATAGTGGTAGCGACATGGGTATTAGAAATTTAGAAGATATTGGAAAAGGCAGCCATGTGGAAACAGAAGGCAGCTTCCTCGGGTTGGGTTGGGAAGAACATCCTTCTCTTCTCCCTCTTATTGGAGAAAAGGTGATGGCAAGGCAAAACTTATTTACGTGCCTCCACATGGCTTTATGCCCACTCTTTCCACATCGTGAACACCCACATGCAATGCATGTAGTATGTATTTCCAATTTTGGACCCCACTCGTACATCTGGGACCTACCTTAAAGAGAAACAAATCTGACCAACACTTCTTTCTTCAAAATAAATAAATAAAGAAACAAATAATAAAATCTCATTTATTTTGGTTTTGGTGGGCTTACGGCCCAAATAAATTGAAATTTTCTGTGCAATGGATCTGTACGTTATGGGCTAAGAAAACAGAGAGCTCATCCTAATCTCGAAAAGACAGTTGATTAGGCAATCTTTTTTCGAGGCATCTCAAATAAAGAGTTGAATCTGAAATTGCCATTGACATCACCCAAGTTACAGAGAGCAGTACCAGTAACCTTGAATCTTGATACATGCCAGCCAGTTTACACATCTCAAATAAATATATGCCAGCCAGAAATATTAGCACAAATATTGACAGATCTCTTACTCTGCTTCTGACAAAGTTGCCACTGAAATCTTTAACATGATTGATGGACAAGTTTGAAACTTCAAAGTCATATACAACAATGACAAAAAAAATATTGAAGAAAAGCTGAACATGAATACATTAGATTAATGAATTGAATAGAGAGACTGACTGTTTGCGTAATTTGACTATACCTAGCATTGCTGTAATTTTTTTTTTTTTTTTTCTTTCCAACTCTGTCACACTTCTGTATATTTCTGGGTGGCAGACCCTGAAGAAAAAAAGAATAAGGGCCGACCTGTGGTCCTTGAATAAAAGTAGCCACCACTTGTACTCTACATATGTCCTAATTTGTAAAGAATTCCATTTTGGAGTTTTTTTTTTTTAACAAATAAGAAGACACAAGAGGTACTTACGATCCCAAAATGAACGCATGTATCTCAGCCCAACTCGAGACGGTGTAAAGAACGCCAGATAGCCCTTTCCAATTACACGAGCCATCTTTGACAAGTTCTCTCTGCTTCTTCACTAAACCAGAGAACAATGGAACAAAAGAGACACCAAAATGATCTCCCAGCCTCCTTAAGCTTGAACTTGAACCAATTACAATACCTATATCTGCTTGAAGCAGGCAAAGCAAGTCCCCCACTGAACCTCCGATGTAAACTGTCAAGTGCTTGCCTTCGCTGTTGCACGCATTTAGGATGTCATTGAAGTCTTGAAGCTTTTCCATGGGAGACTCCACCTTCATAACAATGTCACCCGTAGTCACAGATTCCTCATAAGTAAGCTCGTTTGCATGTACTTTTAACTCGTCTAGATCCCCTGCTGGGTGAAATAGAAAAGGAATAAAAATCATCTATGCCAACACCAAAGAAGAAAATGAAAGAAATAGAAAAAGGAGAAAGAGGACCTTCATATCAACAAGCCTAATTTACCAAATGAATCTGAGGGTGGATTGAGCAGATCAATATATATTTCGTTTTTTCTTTTGAGGTTCTTTTGACATAATAATATTTCTTCACATCTTATACATGGGAATATCTCTACACAGTGAAACTTCATACACAGTGAAACTTCAAATTATACCTGATGAAAAAGCTGACCTAATGAGATCACCACACCAACTGTATGAAAGCACATGAACTACGGTTTTCAGAGTATCATTTTTCACAATCTTCTGAAAGAATCCTCTACAACCTTCCTGAAGAATGAGCCGCTGCCCAGCCCGTTTTATGTCCTCTAGTTGTAAACCTTTCAGTACTCCTGAATTAACCACCCTTGTATTTGCTCTTTTCTCAAACTCCGCAACTTGTTCAAGGGCTTTATTCAAACCTTCATAGTTGAAGTTTTCCACTAGAAAGACGCACAACAGTAAAGTTATTATTTGATAACTTTTGAAAAGTCTTCAGCATATTACACTCAAACTAGAAGCCAGATATCAAGAAGCAATCAGTCATCAAACCTTTTCTGCTATCCATGATACTCTCTATGCATTGTTCAAACTCCTCGGTATATTGGGTGGAAAGAACACCCCATGTGCTCCTCAGGTCAGCCGATGACATACGAGCAAGTTGGGTTTCGGATCCATCTGAGTTGGCCTTTGGTGCTGTTATAATTGCAATCTCTGCTAATATATCAGAGGAATCAAAAGCAGTGCATGTTAAGTCAAAGTCACAAAATATGGTAAGATGACATTCTGCAGGGTCAAGCACACGAGCCAAAGGAACTATAGTTTGCTGAGAGATTGGTTGAGTAGCAAAAAACTCTACTTCAAGTTTAATAGCTTGATAATAAAGCTTCTCTATGACTTTAAGCTCTTCCCCCGTCAACGAAATGCTAAGTTTATCCACCATGTCTTCGACTTGCAAAGCAAATTCCTGAATAGAGAAAGAAGATTACAGGTGCTAATGACATATATTTGCCCTGTCGTTTCAGCACATACAGAGCAAAAAGGTACAAAAAAGTGCAGATGATAACACCACAAACCTCAAAAGTTTTCGAAGAATAACTGTCCAACCATTTCTTGTAAATGTGACCGTTATCAGCTGGAACTAGAACTGCTTGTATCTCTCTACTTATAGAGGAATAGAGCCTCATACATGGTGCAATAGCACCAAGAATATAAGCAGCAACTTTTGTTCTCTCAAAAGGAGTTGCAATTTTACCAGGAACATTTTCTCCTTGAACTCTCCCAGAGGCTGCTGCCAGTAAGAAATCTGTGTATTTGACTGTTGCATCGCTGGAAACTTTCTCATCCGGGAGTTCAAAGCCCCATTCCTGCAAATAAGTACACTGAAAATGATAGCCAGCAAGGATACGAAATACAGGTAACAGAAAAGCATTCCAACGAAAGAATGGTGTTTGGTATTTCTCCACCCTAGTGATAACTGGCCTAAGAGAAAAACAAGCCCATGCAACACCCATGTTACAAAGGGGAAAAAAGGAGAGGGGAAGGCGTCCTAGATGCTAATGGTAGAAAGATTGCCTGCGGACATTGGCTGATCAACATAACCCTCATCCTACTAACATGAAGAAAACTTGCTCCCACTAATTCCATCACCACCAAAATGAAATAAAAGGATAAGGATTTAGTTCATAGTATATCAAGAACAGTCAACCTGACAAAGATCAACGCAAAAATAACACTTCCATTAATTGATTTGTTCATAATCGACGGCTAGATATAGACATAGATGTCATGCCAATTCCTTTCATATGTCATACCGCCACTGATTATTTTATTTATGAGATAATTAATATGATGACTGTAACTCAATCACATACAATGATAGTGGAAGTGAAAATAATAATCATAAGCAAAGCTATTATAGAAATCATCATTGCGCGTGACTTAAAAGATCACATTGATATATTTCACAGACCATCGAAGAATCGTATGTATTTTTCTGTGTGTTTAGAAATACTAAAAGGGAAATTTTGCATAATGGGGAAACTAATAAAATCCAATTGATGGTTCATTAAACCCTGGGAATGGGAAAAGCAAGACAGCAAAATATTCAGCATCAAGAAACAAGCATGAACAGAAAAAATAGAATAGTCAGAAATGCATAACGACCGAGTCCAATTCCAAGTTTTGCCTAGTTAAACAAGTATGAGAGGGATCGATAATCTCCAATTGCTTCCCTAATCCTCCATTTTTTTCCCTATCTGGTCAAGTGGGGGAGGCAAAAAGGAGAAGAAGAAGATGTTTAGTCGAGGATAATTTGTTTGCTTCTTTAGTCTCAGATTTCTCGGAGCAGGACAAAGTCTAATCTTCCTTTTCTCTTTTTTTTTTTCTCTGATTAGGTGCACATGCAGAGAAGGAAAAAAGAAGAAGAAGCTGGAGTCTCATAGAGAATTAATTTTCTTCTTTTGGCTCAGTTTTCTATGCAGGCAAACAGGACCTAAGATCGCACGGCGAAGTTATAAAATTAACTAAAATATGTTTTGCTAAGTAAATTTAACTTAAAAAGAGAAGGTACAAAGAAAGAAATGAAGAAAAGAAATGGAGACAGAAAAAGATGTTTATTTGGTAAAGTAAATTAAGCATACTCGAACAAGAGTATCGTGCGATTTAAGCCTCTGCACGACGCGTTTCCTCAAGTCACGTATTCCGCTCTTGTCGTCATCATCGTCCGCGCAATCCTCCGCCAGCTCATACCTGCAATCCAAAAATCATCAGATTCCGAATACAACATTTAAATATATATATATGTATTATGATCGTGAAAGGGCTTACGCCAGAGCGAAGGCTTTGAGAAAGTGGACGTCCTGGGAGACAAAATGGAGGAAAGCGTTGGAGTTCAGGTCACCGGAGGCCAAGCAAAGGACGAAGGGCGAGTAGAGAGCGAAGACGGAGTCGCTTCGGAACTTGATCCAGAACGGCCTCGCAATTGCTCCTTCGTCGACGACCACCGACGTCGGCCCCGGCCCCGGCCCTGGCCCCCTTAGCATCCCTGTCCCTCTTAACAACTCCGTTTCCGCGATCACTGACAGCGAGCAGAAGACGATCCTCCAAATTCCAAAGCTTCAGAAAATCACCAGCCGTAAGAAGAATGGACGCGTTAACTAACACACTCGCGGTTTTAGAGAGAGAGCGTTAGTTTGGTGAAATGGATTTTATTTTTCACGTTTTCGGCTTTTATACGATTCCAATTTTGCGGGAAAATAGAGAGAGAGAGAGAAAGAGAGAGAGAGAGGCCGGCGGTCAACTAGGAAGGCTGACCGTGAAAGTGGGAAGAGAAGGAGGGGAGAGATTGACAAATTGGGTAATTTATAAGATTTGGAGGGTATGTATGTCCGAGTGGTTCCAACACGTAGGACAGTGGGCCCACTGGATTGCTGAATAGGATAAAGTGCGTACGGCGTGGACGATGTATGTATGAACGGGCCATGTACGTGGAATCTGGGACGATGAATGATTTTTTCTGACTTTAATGCTCAAATATAAATCATACAACTACGTGCGAACTCTTCTCCAAGTTTTTTTTTTTTTTTAAATTTCGAAGGCAAACCAGAGAATAGATGATTTTAAATTTAAATTAAAAGTTAAATAAAATATTATTAGAATATTATTTTTTAATATTATTATTATTTTAAAATTTTAAAAATTAAATTATTTATTATATTTTATGTAAAATTTAAAAAAATTATAATAATAAGATGAGATGAAATTATTTCTGCATCCAAACGAACCTAAATCTTTATTTAATTGAACTTGTAATTGGTCATAATAATGATAATTAATTGGAACTATAAAGGTCAAGTTGCTATAAATATAATTACTTATAAGGGGATTTTTATCTATTTTTATATTTATTTTTAGGATTTATTTAAATGATTTGATGTAATGAGAAAAAAGAATAAGCTAAAAGAAAATTGACACGGCTCCATATTATACGTTATATTTACTTTACAATAAAAATATTTTTAGAATCTGACACATCACATTAAGTTACGTCAATATACAAGTTTATATTTGTGAAATCTCTTTATGGTCAAATCATTTCTCTAAAATTAATACTTAAATTGCAAACAAAAATTGAATGGATTTAATATATTAAAATCAATTGACATGTTTTAAATTTAATACATTTTTTAGAAAGACGAATGTATCCAAATTTTATTAATATTCCTCACTTATGACGGATGAATACCTTATACAAAATGGAGCTTCAGGATTACATGGTCCATGGGAACATGTAACCTCAAAACCAAGCTCCTAATTATATAGTAATTATCTAGTCCTTCATAGGGTTAAAATGAGAAAATATTGGTTGCTTTTCTAATTCCTTTCTCAAAAGTTTAATAAATCATTATCTTAATTAACAGCATTTAACCAAATTTATTCATTTATAAACTAATAAATTTATTGTTGTCCCCAATTTGGATAAATAAATATTTTTTATTTTTTTTGAAATAGACATCTTCCAATTGTGAGATCAAAAGGTTTAGTGACTATTATATAGTTTTGATTGGTAGTACTAGTAATTATATTACATATATCAAACTTCAGCTACCATCAGATCATTTCCACGTGGTAAAAGATTGAAAAAAAGAAGAAGAAGAAGAAAGAAATTGTATATTTACTACAAATAAATGGACATGGCAATCTACGTTTGGTTTTTAGTGGTGGATGCTTTTATTTTTGTTTGATTTATTTTATTTGTAAGTAGAATACAAAACAAATTTAAATTTTTTAGAATTTTTATCCGAACTACAAGGCCTATAGTGCAAGAGATACACACATAAAAGTAATTTTGTAATATTTATTGAGCGTCTAATATTGACTAAAAAATTTACTCTAAACAATTATAAATAATGAAAATCCACTTTATATTTATTACTCTTATGCTTTTAGGTGTAAGGTATTTCAGGAAGAATAATGCTATTTGATCATCTGAAACTTATCACTTAGATGACTTTTTTGAGTTGGTATTATCATGCAATGCTATGTGATTTATTATAAAAATTAAAAACAAAAATATAAAAGAGATAGATGGAACTTAAAATTTCAATCTTTATATTTTTGTGATATAAATATATATTTTTGTGACAGCTTATTTTTAATAAATCATGTGCCTTTAGGTGATAGTGCCAAGTCAATAAGGCCATCTGAAGAGAAATTGCAAATGGCCTACAAGCCGTACTCATCATTGATATGAATCCTCCGCGTATGTAGTTGGAAGGGTGCTATAGGTAGGGAGATATTGCACTCTACATTATACCACAGCATAATGTAGAGTGCAATATTCGATGCATGAGTGCTTTATGGTACACGCGCAAAAAACGCACGTATTCATATGTAAGATGAAAGGGAACTTTCAAAGTTAGTAAAGCTTTGAAGTTGTCTTGTCGGTCCATTTTTCTTCAATTTTTAGCTAAATTATCAACTTAGAATTAATTTCATAGTTTTGAAATATTTTTGTTGAACAAGGTATTTGAAAAAAAACCCAATTCCTTTTCTTTAATTTGGGCTACCATGCATTTTGGTATGAAAAATGCTAAATGTAAAAATCTTACAAGAAAATTACTTTTCTACATGTCAGTTATTAAAATGCTAAAAATTATGAATTATGAATTTTAAATTTTAAAATTTAAATTTCTAAAAAAAAACTAATAGAATGAGTCTTGTAAGTAAAATTATAAGTAAAAATGTAAGTACATGTAGCACTTCTCTTTCAATATTTACAATACATAGACACATGAAATTTAGGGTTGATAGAAAGACAATACCTTAACTTATGTTTTTTTTTTGGGACAATGTCTCTATCTATAATTAATTTGAATAGTTTATCCTTAAATATGGAGAAGAAAATTAGAACAAAAAGATGAAATAAAGAAAGAAGAAATGAAGATCACTTGTTTTAGGAGGAGGGGGGAGGGGAGGACCACATCATCCCCAATTGCCCACTTAAATCAATCATCTTTGCCAACATGGTGTAATAATCGTACTTTCATAATTTCTTATAAATGAACCGCAAATCATTAAAAAATTACGAAACATCGATAATTAAAAGAATAATGAATAATATTTATATTTTTTTATTAGTAATGTCTCTCTCAAGATCCTCCTACTTGGAATGGGTTCTTGTCCTAAATACAAAATTCAATATGGATGGGCACAACCATATTGAATTGTTCTATCAATTAAACTTTTCATGTCAGTATCCAAATCTTATACCTTCCACATTTGAGAAGGATATATACTTTTCAGGCCTGATTGGTCAACTCAGCACTCAAATTCGTTTGATTAAGCAGTTGAGATGAAATGAAATGGAATGTTTTGTTAAAAATTGAATAAAATATTATTATAATATTATTTTTATTTTAAAATTTAAAAGAATTGAGTTATTTATTATATTTTATTTGAGAGTTCAAAAAAGTTACTATGATTATATGAGATTTGATGAAATAGTTTGATTGTGTGTAACTAAACCAACAATCTTTTACAGTTTTAAAAATTCAAAACCATTATTTTAAATCATATACCAACTAAATGTGACTTTGAAAATAGATTAATAGTTTTTTTTTTGACCCATTATAACATAAGAATTCTTCGTTTAATGGGTCTAGTTTCAATGAAAAGTTGATCAAGCCAAACTCAAGTTAATGCATAACTAAATTAATCGAGTTGAGGTTTTTTCGAGTGAGTGAGAAATAGGTAGATAAAATAGATCTTATAATATTTATTGTTATCTTTATAAACATTTCGGGCAACGCTAAATAAGTAATAAATATTTAAAAAAAAGCTTACTTTATATATTCATCACTCTTATTATTGAGGTCTTAAGGGTTTTTCCAATGTAATTTTAAGATAATAAATTTAAAGAATCTCTAATGTGGAATTGGCCGATTACAGAATCAGAGAAAATCTAGGGTGGGTTTTGGTTGATATAATCCAAAGAAAGATCTATTGGATGGCACTCTGCCCAATCAATGGCAAGATGCCACGTGTGCAGTTATAGTGTCGTGAGAGAAACTACATGGTGCAGTGCAGAACACTCTCTCTCCTGCTAATCCAATTAGCAAAGCTGAGAATGTTTCCAAGTGAATGGCTGTCCTTTTTACACAACACACTGCCTACAAACCACATCCACTCTTTTTTTTTTGTAACTCTCTCTCTCTCTCTCTCCTACAGACAATGGCAACCCTGCATTCTCTCGCACTGGCCTCCCCAGTCTCCCACCATTTGCAGCAACCACGGTCTTCCTCAGGTACACTATTCTTGTCTCTCTCTATTAAATTGACTTTCTTTTGACAGATTCCTAGCTAGGTGGGTTTATTAATGCTGCATTGTACATTAATTCTCCTCTAAATCTGGCATGCTTTTGATTCCTTACGCCATTTACTACCCTTTTTTTTAGAGATTGGGTGAGCCAAGGGTGAAGGAAGATATATAGGTGAAATGGGTATATGGGTCTGCTTGAAATTGTTAAAAAACTTGGTATTGTCCAAGTGGATGAGAGTGAAATATGGAAATGTAATGGTTTGATAGTATATGGTTTCCTGTCGATTTTAAACTCATTAAATATCTGATACATTAAGCCAATGAAGTATTGTTGAATAGAAAAATGCAACTGGAAGTCAAGAATTTGACGTTTCGGGGATTAATTAAAGCCAATTTGAGTATGTTACCGGCAATGAACTTTGCGAAGAAATAATTATATCATGCAAAAGAAAAAAGCATCTTTCTTGTGGGGGAAAACTACAAAAGGAAGCAACAGAATACGTGAAAAGTATTGAGGAGGATAGGAATTCCTACAACATATCTCTAATTTTCAGCCTTAAAATGGAAGCATCGTTTGCACCCAAATCCCATGTTGGACTCTGTTGTAATTCCCCTTTATCAAAATACTCTTTGATGCTTGGTTTACAGGAATCTTTCGAGTGGGAAAATTCATACTCAGACATGTTAATTGTAACACTAACAGAAATGAAACAGTAGAAACCGTTTATCCATCAATGTTGAAGCTGACAACTTATTGTTTGTAGGCATAGTATCATGGTTTGTTCATCGAGGTGCACTGTCCTCATTTAGTGGTCAATCTCTTCGAATGCCTTGTCTAAGGCTAGTTCTTCCGGTAAGAAGAAACTGCCATCGGCCTGTTACAATGATGGTGAAACCAAAAATCCAGTTCATCCAAGGAACCGATGAACAGACAATACCAGATGTAAGGCTAACCAAGTCAAGAGATGGCACAAATGGTATGGCTATCTTCAGGTTTGAACAACCCTCAGTTTTTGATTCATCCGGTGAAGTTGGTGATATTACTGGTTTTTACATGATTGATGAGGAAGGTGTTCTTCAGTCAGTTGATGTGAATGCCAAATTTGTGAATGGAAAGCCTGCTGGGATTGAAGCTAAGTATATAATGCGGACTCCTCGAGAGTGGGACAGATTCATGAGATTCATGGAGAGATACTCTAACGAGAATGGCCTGCAATTCATCAAGAAATGAGGCCACTTATCTCCTGTCTTGCTCGGCTTTCGCCTCTCATGATGTTGGGTTTTTGTAATTTATCTAGTGAAACTTGAGAAGACTTGGTTCGTGTGATGCAAAATACTTGCTTAGCTTACATGCTCCTTCTCATTTAAGGAATGGCACTGTTTCTTCTGCAATGTTCAGTCAAAAGTTTTTGGTTTCTTTTGGAGAAAGCTGCTTATCAAATTAATTACTCTGTTATTGCCTTTTGTGTCATTGAAATTGATAGTATTGTATCAAGAGCATTTATTGACAATTCATCTTTAGGCCTTCTTTTCTCAATGCAGCCCTGATGCACAACATGTCACCTTATATATGCCTGCTTATATTTTGTTCCTTTTCTTTTTGTCAAATGTTCTAGATTCTTGAAGCAGCATCAAATTAAACTTGGCAATACGAACACAGTGGATATTGAAGATGCGGAATCTATTTCACTGAGATCCATAATTCTTCATAAATTCCAAAGAACCTATCTTGGGTTTAGAGGGAAAAAAAGGAAAAACTTTCTCAGAGTGAGAGCATTAAGAGAGGTCCAAACATTGTTTCTATTTGCCTCACAGTAAATTTTGGAAAATCTTGGGTTCAAAGGGAATAATGGTTCATGCTCATCCATACCCACTTCTTTGCTTCCTTAAGAGATGGATCATAACTTGTAAAAAGTGAAAGGGCTTATGTCCAAACATTGTTTCTATTTTTAAGAAGGGTAGTGCTACATCTAACGATTTGGGGTCCCGATACGTGTAATTCCTTCTTCTTTTTTTCTTTTTTCTTTTTTTTTGTCTTTTTTTTTCATGCATTTTTTTTAATCCCCTTAAAACATTTTTTTTTAAATTCACAATATCATTAAAAATATTTCTTCAATCATTAAATAAATAAAAAAAATCGGAATCCATTGTCGAGACCCATAGCAGTTTCCTTTTAAGAAATGGTTGAAATTTTGGAAAAGTATCTGCCGTGTGGGATGAAAAAAAGTGCAGTTTCAAAATTTCCAACTAAAACTTAGAATCGAAACTCCAACATCAAATCTTCATGAACATAAATCCTGAGTAATAACAATAGGTTATCTGTCCTACAACGACCGCAGTTGTAGTAATGCTACCACTGTTACTAGCCCTACTGCCTATCCTTCCAAGTTACTGAAATGGGGCTTCTAACCCTGTAAAAACTATTGCTGCAATGCACCCATGTCAAATCCCCCTCTACAAAAGCCATATCCTCTTTTCCCGTTATCTTCTTTGATATAAACCACACCATATAACTTGAACTTTGATTTATGTTTGAAAACCAACTTTTTAGGTTTGACTTTCACCTTGACTCCCTCAGGTGCCCTTACTTCCCCCGAGTAAATGGAGTTAGGACTCCCCACATTAGTTAATCGCCTTTTGATCTTCTTACCCGTTGTTCTCCTTTTGAAGATGACAGAAATAGAAAGCTAGTTAACGCTAAAACCTATGTTCATCTGCAGAAGATAGTGGCAGCTCACATTCCCTATGAGTGATGGTGAAAATTTCTGATCTTGTGTATCCAAGTGTGTATAGATGAGTGACATACTTGTTAACGTCATATTTCACACACATTTGGACCAGACTCCAACTCAGATTTTTCGAAATGGATCTGCAAAAGATAAGAGAGATGATAGCTAGGAGAGTGTTAGGAACCTAACAGGGTGGCGTTCGAAGATATGCAGAGGCTAAAACGAGCAGTTGAAGTGAATTGCTGAAGTTGAAATGGTGACGTGCAGGATTGAAGGAATACGGTGCATTGGTAGGCTAGAGGACGACATTGTGTAGATCTCAAACGGCAAAGTCTAGTTATAATTCTAAGTACCTGTGTCTTAAACTCAGTGTTTTAGCATTTGCATTTCTATTGTATCTGTAGGGTCAGTTTAGTAATATGTTTGTTAGTTTATTAGTGTCAAAAAGGGGAATATGTACTGGGGCGGGGGAAGACATAGATAATTCTAGAAATTATTACAAATGTATTGACTGTTTGGGAGGATTTGGGTTTTGCCTCGAACAACCCAGTAACTATCAATTTCAATTACAGTTTGAATTCCTTTCATCATCTTCCTGTTCATTCATCACTCTCCATTCATCCATCACCATCCATACAATCCGCAACAAGGTGTTTAAGAGAAAGGACGGCCTTTGGGCCGGGGAGTATCTGATGCCGAAGTTAGTAAATTTTCTTGAGAATTTGAAAATAAGTGAAGAAGTCTAGGGATCATAGAGAGTTTTCTCGTACCTAGAGCTTGTTATTTATACCATGGGTTTGGAAAGGTGAAGATCGTATTTGTATCCATAGAGTTTGTGTCTTTTCTATTGCTTATGCTGTCAGAATCTTTTAAAGTGCGCGGCTCTGTGACAGTACCATAAACGTGGTATGTAGCTCAGTAGTGGTGCCATTAATGCAACGTTGTTTTCTGGCCTTGCGTTTATCCCTTGTGAGTCGTAGATGGTCTGATATTGATAGATTAAGGGCCTTTCGTATTTCCCGTTGTGCTCTGTGCAAGTCTTTGGGTTCTGACCGTGGCCTTGGGATGTCAAGCTAACTTGTCTTATCGATTACTCGACTCATTTCTCTAGTAGATGCTTTGCCCCCTGTGCGGTCCTGGTGGCCCTTGAGCCGATTATTGGGGCTGAAGCCCAGTGGGCTTTGTAAAGTGGAGAAAATCCCCTTACAATACTCATTTGGGATGATATCGTATATCAACCCTAGATTGATTGCCTTTTCTGGATTGACATATCCAGCTCCAATGGCAAGAACTCTAGCTGGTTTATTCCCCCATCCATAATTGGTTTTCCTAAATGGTCAGCTGCATCAGCAGTTGTCATAATTGCAAATTTAACATCGGCAAGGGTCCATTTGGGGTGAGCTGAGTGGATAAGAGCAGTAGTTCCACTGATAAGGGGACAAGCCGTGGACGTCCCTGACAGGACAGTAAAATTCACTCTTCTGGGATCTTCAGGAAGGCCTGTAGCACCTAAGTTTTGAGGCCAAGTAGCAATGATGTTGACCCTAGGAGCAATCACGTCTTGTTTGAGGATTTAAAGCCGGTTGGTAAAACCTAGTCCTTTTGCTGAAAACTGAGCTACTACGGGAGCTCTGGATTTCCCTCTAACAGCTCCTCCAAATTGTACCTGCGCTGTTCCCACCAATCACATTAACTAGTTCAAGCTCTCTTCCAGCTGTCATGAGCAGGTTGCTAGGGGTACATGGATTCCCCATAGATGGCTTCTCAATTACCTAGAAGCCATTATCCATTCGAACTATAGCTGTAAATCTGATCGAAGTGTGCTTGCACCAATGGTGGCAATCCAAGGGGCTTCATTGGCAACTGAGCTTGGTATGGAGCCAATGTTTCCTGCTTCACAAATAACTGAAATTCCATGCTCTGTTGCTGGAAAACTGCCAGTTGCAATGGTATCCTAACAAACTGGCAGAGGGAAGCGGCCAAGAGAGAGGGGGAGAGGATGTCAACTCCATCTCTTATTGCAACATCCATTACAGCCAGGATATCAGAGCTATAACAACCATTGAACCAACAAACTTTGTAAGTGGCAATGTGGGTGCCGGGAGCCATACCCTGGGCCACACCAGCTCTATTACCAAATACACTCACCATTGGAACTGAAGCTCCCCCAGCTGTTGATGATGTGCGAGTTCCATACCGGTGGGAATCCCTTGGGGAAATGTATTCCTGAACTATATATCTTGATGTTGACTTTGAAGCTACTTGGTGATCCTTATTCCTTAGTAAAGAACCTTGCACCAACAAGTTTACAGAGTTACAATTTGCAGGATTCTCGGGCAAAAAACTAGTATCCAGTATTCCTATTATCGTTCCACGATCATCCGGAGTTATACCAAGCACCTACTCGCGGGGTTTAGTCCGAAGAATTTGTAAGAATATGGAGTGAATTTGGAGCCGCCCCTCAGGTCTTATTGCAATAACATCGGGAAACTTTTTCAAGGACTCAACCTCGGACTCAGATAATTGAGTTGTAAGTCCTTCCATGGCAGAACGATAAGAGTAGAGAAGGTGGACAGTAGGGGTCATCATCAGAATAATGAAACTCGTTAAACGAGGGTCATTTGTTGGGGGCCAAGGGTCAGACAGCGGCTCTGGTTTCTTGGGGGAGCTTAAAGAGCTGCTGCTGGTTCTAAGCTTCACTAGATGTTTTGGTTATAGCTTTAATACTGGAGCCCGTTAAGATTCAAATTGTATGAACAGAATGTATTGCAGAGGGATTAGTAAACACTTTCTGGGACTAAGAACACCATGGATGTGCAACTAAGAAGCTGTAAATAAGCATAGCAAGAATTGAGCAGTGACAAAACCTATCACAAACCAAAACGAAATATCGATGGAACAGGAAAATTTCCATCCCGGGGCAGAAAATCCATCTATCTACAAAACTACACCCACAAATAACGACCATTTCAGCACTAAGATTAACATAACATGTCGAATGCCTCGTTGTTTAACTTATCAAAACAAAGTTGTCCCATCATTTTCTCAACACTATAGAAATTAAACAATCCTTCCTGTGGAACAAATAAGCCAGGTAATAGCTAGCTAATCTTTGAAGTAAATGATGCATATCTAGAGATGAGAAAACAGAACAAATTTCAATCTGAATGGTGATCATGTGCAAGGAAATCCACTGGATTGAATCGCTCCTTCCATTCATTTCCATTTAAGCTGCAGTGGTTAACTTTTATTGTTCAAGAAGTTCCATCAAAGCAGAACTAACAAAATGCCTTGCAGATTTTTCTAACCGTACTACCGCCTACACAGTGGAAGAACTGGAGCAACGCTTAATTTTGCAGGACTTAAAAGCATTTTTTTTTCAATTTTGTTCCTTCAAACACCAGAAAAATAAAACTCATGCAAACAAGTAAAGTTACAATCAAACCTTACTTCCTAAACTAAAGCTTTAGGATGGTTATTGATCATTCATTTTTATTTCCTGTATGCACTTGATTGGAAAATAACATAAAGTTGACGATATGGTAAAGCCTCAGCTACCATACAAAGAATCAATAAACTGATTCAAAAATGCAGAAAGTAAAACGACCTCTATAAAAATATATAAGAAGCATCGACTACGTCTAATTTTTAGCTTTGAACAAGGATATGGGTCGGTACACTTAATGATAAACTCTACCAGGGTTCACACCAGCACTCTTCAAGATTCAAGGTGGCGGTGTTCTTGTAAGCTGTGGTCTCCATGCTCTAGACATCACCAGAAATTATTATTTTTTTGATAAGTACATCACCAGAAATTATATCAACTTATCATTACCTCTCTGTCATGATCGATCTCTCCGCTCATTCTTCCAAGAATTTTTAGCAGCTTCTGCAGATGAATCACCTGAATCCCCACTGCCGTCCTTTGGTTTTGAGAAGAAAGGATCCCATTCATGAGCTCCCACCTCACGCTGCCCTTCATCCAATAAAGCATATTTCCAACTGTTCTCCTCAATAAAATTTTCATCTGTTTGACCTTCAATGATGTCCGTCCTCAACTTCGTAACTTTGTCAATAATTGCTCCTACAGCAACATCAAAGGCGTCTTCAAGAGTCTCCAGTTTAGAGCGAGGATCAGCATATACCAACCTAGGAATGAGACTTATAACCTCCTCCCTCATGATCTTCACCTGCTCAGGAGAAATTTGAAGCAGCCTTTCCTCTATGCTAACATTCCTCTTGCGGATATCATCCTCTGGAATGAATACAGAATACTTAGTATAGTTCTTTGGAAGATGCCAAGTATACTGCGTGTATGCTGACCCTGGATGGAAGAAGACCGGTATGCAACCAGCCAACATAGAGTCAAAAGCAGATCTTCTTGTGTATGAATCGCCCTGAGGTTGCAGGCAGAAAAGGGAGCTTTGGAACATCTGCATTATACTGCTTGGAGAATGACACTTGCTCTCTCCAAAATCACATTCTAACAACTTGCCCACCTTGGATTTCTTGCATTGATCAATGATCTGCCCTCTAATTGACTTGGGATTATCGGGACGCGGGGCACCAGCAAAAGAGAAAAGCCACTTCCTTTCCAATTTCCTCATCCGGTCCTGCCAAATGAACACATCAGCATCCTTTGCTGGATGAAAGTATGTTGGATACGGAATACCGAAATCATTAGCATTCCATGGGCTCGATTCCACCACAAGCATGGACATATTCTTTGCAGCAGGCAAAAACAAAAGCTTGTTACCCCAATTGGATTCCTCATCCGTTAGTCTCCTAAAATCCCATGTGATCCTCCCCGCAACAAGAAAATGGTCTCTGCCACCCATGATGCCCCATTCTGGCCTCTTCATAAGCCAATCAACCAGATCAAGCGAAGCTGCATCCCTCCTCGAGATATTATATCCCCAAAGATAGCGGGCAATATCAAATCCTGCATAAAAGGGTACAAAAACTGCTGCAGCAATAGAAGAGTCACGTGTCAAGCACTCATACTGCTTCATCCGATTATTGAATATCACATCAACCGCAAACTGATTCGTGGCATACCAGCCAGTATTAGAGAATACCCCTTCAACATTCTCAAGCGGCGGGCCAAGCCCTGAATTAGTCGTAAACTTGCACATATTCGTCCAACGGCTCAAACTCCTACACTCCTTTAGCATATCCTCATTAAACCGGGAAGGAAGGTCGTGAACATAGATATACCTCCCACCACAGGGATCACTCTTGTTTTCCACCGTTCTCAAGGCTCTAACAAACGGGTAATTCTCCTCCACGCGACCGGGTGTAGAGGTCAAACTAGGGTTCATTTTAGGACCATTAGTTTCATGGTCAGGGATCGATTCCGGGTGGTTCTCAATTTTACGATATGGGGGAGTTTTCAAATGGGATTCACTTTGATGGGCATCGGTCACATGGGTAGGGATCGAATCGGCGTTAACAGGATCGAGTTCTAATGTCACTGGTTCATTCACAGTACTACTTCCAAGCACAACAAAATGAAAGTACAACAACAGAATCCAAAACATCGCAGACAAAGACGCCAAGAAACAAATCCGGGTATTGTGATGCTTCCCCGTTCCCTTCTCCATTTGGTCCGAGGGAACATTCGACGCCGGACGGCGTCGCATTTATCTCCCAATCCCAATCAAACGATTAAGAACTACACATTGCATCAAAGTTTCAAGCAAATTCAACTCCCAAATTAAATAACTCAGCACTTAACCTCAACCCTAGTTTTGGGTGCAGAATGAGCTCCAGAGTGGAACAAACGCTTTGTCAACTGTTGGAGCTAAGCCAGCGAGGATTGGATCAAGAAGATTCTCGCAGAAAATAGCCGAAATACACGAACCGATCTAGCACAGAATCGAAGCAAAATTTTAGCAAACAAACCAGTACGAATCACGAGGAATGGCCGAGTCGGTTCGATAGGTTACGACTCTTCTGGAGCTAAAATTGAAGATTTTAAACAAGATCGAAACGAACAGAATTAAAGAAACAAAAGTAAGGGAGAAAGATTCAAAAAGAAAAAGAGCGAGGGACTTACTGAGATTCGGTTTGACGAGAAAGATGATGACTTTCGGAAGTAACCTTTGTTTTGAGAGAGAGGTGGGGAGGGAACGAGGCCGGAAGGCAGCCCGCTGGATTATAACAGGAAAGGAGACAGATGCGCAGGTTAGCGACGTGCGCTGGGAGCTTTGTCCGATGTCGGTAGCCGTTTGGATTGCGCCGCGTGGACTTTATAGCAGTTGACGTGTCGGTATGAGGAAACTGACGATGTTTCCTTCCTGAAATTACGTTGCATGAGGTGGAAAAAAGCAAAAACAAATAGGCTGTTGCCATCCACGGTAGTACACATGGAGGACGGACAGTGCATGGAGGTGAGGGATCCGACACCCACAAAGGTTATTCCAGCCGTCTCCAAAATGAACTTGTATGTATACACTAGAATAGTTCTACCAATCATAATTTTTCTTCCTTTAAAAAAAAAAATCATAATTTTTCTTTAAGATAGATCTAAGGATAATAGTATATGACAAGAGAGAATAAAATGAGATTTTTATAAATAAATAAATAAATAAATATAAAAGGACTCGGTAAATACCAGAGTTTTCTGACCTCTTCTCAATCTGACATCTTCAAAGTTCAAACACTACATAAAACATATCAAAGTCCTCTTATAATTAAGTTTTAATCTAATATTGGTCATAACCGACACTGAAGTCTGAAATATGATAACAACATCACATCCCAGATTAGAATCAACTTTTACTTTATAAAGCACCTTTAATTCTCAAACAATCCAAAAAACTAAGGTGGCAGTGCGTTCAAAACTGCTGAAGTCACCCAAGCATCAAAAGCCTGTAAGAGAGAATGCATATGGCACTTAATTTCTTGAGGTTTGTGACTATTGTATATAACTGGCATGAGAGCAGCAGGGTCCTTACAGTGAGGAGTTTAGCCACACCATACCTTTCAGGTCTACATACAGGTACAGGAATTAATATATGGTCCATAGGTAGTAGTAGGTGGAGCCACAAGTGGGAGATGAAACTGCATTATGTGTTTGATGATTGATCTCTGTCTTGTTCATTCACAGTAAAAAGCGAACTATTCATAAAAAATTAATCTCAAATGTGGGGGGTCCAATAATCTCAGATAGCTTTTTATATGGAATAATGACTAGTAGGCCTTCGTGAGTTGGATTATTTGGAGATCATTCTCTCTTGATTATGCACCTAGACAGTAGTGGTAATTAACTTGGGTTGGGTGAGGAGTACAAGCCAATTGCCTGTTCTAAGATTAATCTCATCATTTTCTTACTCTGATCACCCTCTCTGAGCTGAATTTTAAATTTTAAATTTAAGTACTATTCGGATATAAAATCATCGACCTTTTGGATCATTTTGTGTCTTTGTGATAAATATATGAATGTATGATGAGACTCAACTTTCATCATGTTCTCATCAAAATTGCACTAAAACCAAATCATTGACTAAATGACATGTATTGGTTTCAATTTGTATTATTTTAGAGAAGAAATCGTAAATGTTGATGACTCATAATGGCAATTTTCAAATTCCATTCAGGTAAAAGGGGAACTTTTTTCACCTACAATAATGTGGAGCTTAGCAAAACTTCACCAAAAATTTAAAAAAACCTCTATGTTTAGTAGTTAACGAGGTCAATCATATCTCTAGAAAAGAATGAAGGATGCCAATCGAATGTGATGCAGAGAGCTTTGGATAAGCGCAATGCTGCAAAGTCTACATTGATTGAGTTAATTGGAGGCTTAGTGTTTCCTATGTTCTAAAAGTGGTCAGGCAAATGCCGTGCCTTTATGCATATATAGAAGTGTCATACAAAAAGCATCTTCCACTGAATTAACTTAATACCTATATTTTCTTTTTCTCTCCTCTCTTTGATTACTTTTTTGTTTTTTGAATGGAAAGTTCGACCTTTTTTATCACCTAAAGCTCAAGGAGCTAACCCACTAGTTTAGAATGATTTTGCCCCATAATTATGCTCTCTGTATGGTATGGTTTGTCCACAATCATATGCGCAATCAGCACTATTTTCGTCAAACTTTTGTTACTTTAGGGAAGTGTGAATATGGTGATAATCATTGAGAACAAATAGACAATAACAATAATAATAATAATAATAATAATAATAAAATAACTTTTAGAACAGCCAATTAGAACCAGCACCCTAGCCGTCCATCGTGACAAGCTCAACAGGTCCGGCTGAAAATGAAGCCTTTTGCAACAGATCGAGTAACTTCAATAATATTATTGTTTAACTTCAACAACTCATATATTTTGGCTATTAGTGATCAAGCAGTTCTTGTACATGCCATGGATTTATGTACTTATTTATTTCCTTGAGCACAAAAACACGAGTGTTTGCCACTTTGCATCATAGATAGACAAATTAGGCTACAGTATCATTGATAAACGACCAAAAAAGGCCTTTATTCTTCTTTCACAATTCAATTTCTGTACCTTGAACTCATCATGCCGAAGAAAAAAACCAAATCTTTTCACTAATGTGGGCTGCAAGATTTAGAGCCTAATTGGGGCTGAAAAAAAGAACCCAGGGTTTTTTTTTTTTTTACCCTTTTTTTTTGGGTTATTGAAGTGTCCTCTAGTTTATTGCTACATTATACGCAAAGATGACCATAAAATGAGCAGAAAAAAGAAGTTTTGTACTGGAGATGCTACCTGCCAACCACCCTGTGTTGTGAAGCCCTTTTCTGCCTGGGAGTTGGGCATCAAACATTTAAGAGGTTGTGAGAGTGGGTAGCCACTAACATGTTTTAAGTCTATACAAACATTATTTGTGGGATTGCTGTATTGATGTTTATAACTTGTGGTGATGGTTTGTCAAGGAATAAGAGAACTCTTGGACTTGGTATTACATCTGCATGTGGGAAAGGGACGTGTGCATATATGTGTATCAGCACGTAGGACCTGAATGTTCTCAATGACATCAATCTTCAATTATATATAAAACAATAAGATTTGAGCAAATGAAAGGAGAAGGAAAAAAGAGGAGGTTCGAAGAAACGATTAGATTATGTTTCGAATCCCCAAGTTTTATAGCAAAGAAATCAACAAAAACAGCGAGAAAATTACAAATAAAAACCTTAAACAAAACCAAAGTCCGACACCCAATATGTTGTTCTCTTGGCACACTCTCTTCTTGTTTGTTTGAGATCCTCTATCCAACTTGACGTCTCCAAAAAACAAGCTGACTCCAGGATCTCTCAATTTCACTTCACTCCCATGCAAAATGGAGTTATTTATGCCTTGAATATTGTTGTTTATGTAGATGTTAATGCAGCAACAATCATGGGACTCACCTCTGGTGTCACTACTGGGCATGAACATTGCTGCCCCAATGTTCCTTCCCTTCAAGTTGACACGCTCAAAGGAGCCATGCATGGCTTCTGGAGCCATAAAGTTTGATCGATCTATGGCCTATTGGTAGTTTGAGATTTGCATTTCCTTCTTCTGGGTTTGAAATGAAACTTCTGCAGGACAAATTTTTCCTCTTTTATCCTCTTCGATTCCTTACTTGCATTATGAGCGAAGATCTTTCCTCCAACTAGAAGGAAAGCCAATTCCCACTAACAGTTTGTGCCACAAGCTTTCTTTCCAACATAGGATTTTGTTTATGTTTCTCTCTTGCTTTTTCTTTTTTCTTTTTTTCCATTTTTTTAGTCCCCCGCCCCCGGGCGGGAAATCACCGTGAGTTGATTAAGGTCAGAATGTTGTCACAAAAAGAAAACCCATCATTGAAACTATTCTACCTTGACCATTACTCACTGATCCTAGACGATAACAATTAATTGTCAAGTAGTCTTTGAATATGGGCACGCGATACTCATCCTCATCGAATGACATGTTATTAAATACTCATCAACTTTAATGACATTCCATCCTATGATAGTATGAGAATGGAAGTACCACATCATCCATACTCTAGAGTAATAATTTTCCATTGATGATAGATAGTCCACAAATTTATAACTCTAGCATATGCGATCAACTAATCAATTGGTTGAGGAAAAAAAAAAAAGAATGCATCAACAGAACTAGAAATAATGCTTCCATCCATGTTGCAAACACAACAATATGTAATTAACACAACAAAATGGCAATTCACCTTTATCATTGTCGAAAAATAGATAGAAAATAAGTCCAAAGATCATTTTCTTATAAGCAAAAGAAGCACTCTTCACATAGAGTTTTCATTTACTTATGAGTATTGTTATATCTACAAAAGAATTATACAAAACAATCACACAAACTGATGCGGTTTCATCTGATTTGTCAGATCTACTTTATAATAAAAGTAACTTTACAATTTAACGAATCACATCAAATTACATCAATTTGTGGGATTGCTTTTGTGTACTTCCTTTGTGGTTAGAGTATTTCCCTTTTCTTATTATAAGCAAAAGAGGGAAAAAGAAACCAACTGCCAAAGTCTATTGTACCTTCTCTTTATGAAGGAGTTTTAGAATTTGATTATATGAAAACTCTTGTAGTACATGCCATGTGTAGAGACGAAGTATCTTGACTTTTATTAATCATAATTTTTAGCGAATACGGATGTGAATTCTACATCCTGAATGAAAGATACAGCAGTCATTCAGTCAAAAATCTATTTCAATTTGCTAAAAGAAATTGAAGGCATTACAAGCCTGTCTCAATGTCTTCAACCAAACGAACTAAAAACATTAGCATAGAAACCCATAGAACCTCATGGCCATGCATCAGGAGAGACTTTTTCACTGACCGTAGAGCCAAATTGGGGGCCACCCTTACGATATTGGATAAGGTACTCAACAGGGTATCCTTTCAGCTTGCGAGGCACAATCCCAAGATCATTGAAAGTCAAAGCTGTAGATCCAATCATAGAAATCAAGAGATAATAGAATAAGGCAACCAAAACGGAAGACTATTTAACTTATCAGAAAAAAACGGGGGAAGACTATTTAACCAAAAAAAAGAGAGAGATCATAAGACAACAAGCATGAGAAGAAGAATGAAAGGCCATAAGATAACATTTATTTGAACTCACCATTCTCTGACACGACTGTATCTGCAGTTAATGCAAGGATCTGATCCAGGTTGAAAATTTCAGGATTGGGTAATGGAAAGGGAACTTTGTTAAGAAGTATTTCTCGTGGCATTGCAAAAGCCTGAAAACATTTATTCACATCAAGTAATTTAGAAAGTTAGCATATAAAACACATAATAAACCCACTCCTGCATCTAAGACCAAATAATAAGCACACACAATCAGAAACAGAAACATTTCCTATGCCTCAAAATATATGACAGCGCATCTATTGTATTAATTAATTTGTTTTCTAGTGTACATTTTCTCTCCACGATGGAAAACAAACACTTGTTCTCTCCGCTGAGTTTGGGTGGTCTGTGACGGCGTTACACGACTGAGTTCTGGGTGTTGGTGTGCTTAGAATGGGTTTTTCAAAAGACATTGCAATAGAATCAAAAAAAAATTCACTTGTAAAGGAGGGGGGTCTCTTGGTTATTACTGAGAGAAGCTGGAGGGTGGTGTCAAAGTTGGTTCTAGGACTCTCAATGGTGCAATGGCTGGCAAAGGCCTTGGAAGCTTGTGTGAAGGAAAAAAAGAGAGATTTTCTTAACCAAAGTCAGGGAAGGTAGTCGCAGTTTTATAGAGCAGCGCTATTCGAATGGTCGAAGCCGCTATATCGCGGTGGTGGAATATGGTGGTGGTGGTAGTAGGAACTTTATATTCGTTCCTAAGGAGGAGGCTAGAGGGTGGAAAAGGATGGGGGAGGCTCTGTGGGAGTTTATGCACGACAGGAGGATCACTTACAGTGATGGAGGAATGAAGAGACCACAGATGGCAAAGGTCCAGCCACAACCTGAGGCGCTGATGGTGAAGAAACCCCGTGAACTTCAAAAAGGGGACGAAGACATGGAAGGGCAAAGAGGTGCTGCTACTGGGAAGGGTAACAGACATGGCTTTGACAGATTTTCGTCCAGTACAGTGGTAGGGTGGCAGTGGCAGACCTGCAGGTGGTGTGGCAAAGGGGGAAGTCCTTAGTACACTGCTGGACGTGAAGGCTCAGTTTAGAACTTTATAGAATAAGGTGGATTGGCTTATAAGGGACGAGGTGGGCTTGGAAAGAAGTGGGCCTTGTGTGGGTTTGAGTGTGGGATCAGATCAGCGTAACAAGGGCCTAGGCCCGTTAGCTCAGCGCCCCAGTAAATTGGGTGCTCTAAGGCCCTAGTCAGTTGGGCTTGAGACCATTAGCTCAAGGCCTCATCCAGCGGGGAAAAAAGGGGAAACCTCAACTGCTGTAAGGCCCCAGTCAGTTAGGCTTGAGCCCGTTAGCTCAAGACCTCAGCCCGTCAGGCCTCTTCCCGTTTGGAGGATACGTAAGGGGGGTGACCATCAGCCCACCACCAACAGAAACCCTACAACCTTGCCGGAGAAACCGTTGGGTGCACTGTGACCAGCTGTGGGACCATCGACGGTGATCCAGAAAGCCTTGGCGATGGTGGTGGAACTGTCGGCATCGTTGTGAAAAAGGGAAACAGAGGAGATCCCGCCACTGATAGTCGCATTCCCGATTTATTGTGGCCAGAAAATGTTGATAAACACCCTGGAAGCACCACTTTCTCAGGCAGAGGCCCTACATCAACCTAAGGAGCATCTCGAGTTACTGTCGGAAGGAGAGGGCGAGATGAGGATGAATTTCACTAAGGATAGTGTCGAGGATGTTGTAGAGTGGCTATCTTAGATGCTCAATTCCATCGGTGGTAGTGATGTGGTGATGGTTCTTGAAACACAAATAACAACTCCAATCTCTGGCAACGATGTGGAGTTCAATGTGGGTACTGTGGTCGAATGGGAGGACAGAAATCTTTTTTTTTTTGGGGGGGGGGGGGGGGGAGGAAAAGGGGATGCCATTGAATTTGCAGTGGGTTAGATTTCTAAGAAGGGGAGCCCATTCCCCTAAATTGTATGTTACCAGACAAGTTCAATGTATCTGACTGGGTGCTCCGAAAGGTAAAGGAAATTCAACAATGTGTGGGAATGGAGTGTGTGGGTTTTGAGGAATAGTTTATGGCACTTTTCACTACCATAGAAGAGGCGGGTCACTCTCAATCTAAGAAATCTGGGACCAAGAAATAGCAGGAGCTTAAGAGACCTTTTTTTTTTTTTGACAAGTAATAGATAAATTTTATAGATGAAGCAGGAGCTTAAGAGACTTAAATGGTCGTTGAACTATGAGGGTAGCTCAAGTCGTGATAGATCCAAAGGGAAGGGGATTGTATCTCCTTTATGAAGCCGAAAATCGTGTCTTGGAATGTCCGCGGGTTGAATGAGGCAAATAAGCGTCTTCCATAAAAAACTTGTTTCAGGAATGGAGGGCAGACATAGTATGTTTACAAGAAACCAAGCTGAAATTGGTGGCAGGAAAATAGTGCAAAGTGTTTGGAGCAGTCCTTATGCAAATTGGGTCTATTTGGCATCAAATGGAGCTTCGGGTGGAATCTTAGTAATGTGGGATAGAAGGGTGGTGGAGAAAATGGAGGATTTTGTAGGGGAGTACACTGTGGCCTATTCCTTTAAAACTGTGAAGATAATTTTTTGTGGGATTTTGCAAGTATATATGGGACAAATGTTGGCAGCATCAGAAGACTATTATGGGAAGAACTTGCTGGAATACATAGCTAGTGGGACCTCCCCTGGTGCATAGGTGGAGATTTTTTCATAAGGTTCCATAGTGAAAGATCTGGAGACAGCTGGTTGCACCCTGACAGAATTTTCAGCATGTAATTTTTACTTGAATCTGGTGGATCTTCATCTCATAGGGAGCCCTTTACTTAGTCCAATAATCAGATGTGATCTCAGCTAGAAAGATTCCTAATCTCGCCGGATTGGGAAATGCATTACCTGGAGGTGTGTCAGAAGAGGTTGCCTCACTTTTGCTCGGATAATTTTCCCATCTTGTTGGATAGTGGTGGTATCCAAGGCAAGCGCCAATATTTTAAGTTTGTAAACATGTGGCTTAAAAGTGAAGGCTTTGTGGATAGGGTAAGGCAATGGTGTGTCAATTTTGATCCTAAATTATCTCCATTAATATGGTGGTCATCTTATCAGTTTCGTGGTACCCCTCCTACATACTTAAAGGCAAACTAAAAGTTTTAAAGAATGATTTAAAGCTTTGGAACTCTCAATCTTTTTGATACATAGGAGAGCAAAAGAAAACCATGGTGGAGGAGCTACGGGACTTCGAGAGGATACTTGAGGATAGAGTCCTCTCACCAAAAGAATTATAGCGAAAGGCAGAGCTAGCTTCAAAGTTGGAGAGAGTAATTTCTCTAGAGGAGATCTCTTGGCATTAGAAGTCAATAGTATCATGGTTGAAAGAAGGGGACCGAAGCACAAAACTATTCCACAAAGTGGCTAATTCTCATAGGAGAAATAATACCATTGAGATGTTGAATATCAATGATATTGACTGCATGGAGGCTGCTGTGATTCGGGATCATGTGGCGGATTTCTTTGAATAGCTGTTTATAGAATGAGAGGGGTGGAGGCCAAAGCTTGATGGACTCGATTTTGACTCTATTGAGCCACAGACAGCAAAAGGCTTTGAATCGGATCCAGAATTAAATATCCCACTGAATTATTGTATACGGGGTATAAAGAAGAAAAAATTTGTAGTGGTCCTGAAGAGGATGACTCACTCCCAAAAAAATCTTTAACTTATGTTGAACATACTTACGTGGAATATTAGGGGGATTATTTCGTCGAAGTGTAAATTTTGGCGCATTTTGAATAAAGATCGTCCTTCGGTCGTGTAACTATTCTTGAACCTTTTCTTGTTGCGAATAAATGTAGGCGGTGGGCAAGGTGGATGAACGTGCCAGATTTTTGTAATGCAGAGTTGGGCGGTAAGATTTGGTTGTTTTGGGAGGAGGGTTTGGTTTTTTTTGGTGTCGAGCTCAGATCAGGCTTTAACGGGGTGGTTTTCTCGGGATGGAGCATGGGTGTTAGCTTCGTTTGTGTATGGTAGCTGTTTCCAAAGGAAACGGGTTGAACTTTGGTCTTACTTGAGAGATGTGGATGCTGGAAGTTGGCCCTGGTTTGTTGGGGGCGGTTTTAACATTATTCGAAGGGATGATGAGAAAGTGGGTGGCATTTTCAGGGTTTTCAATGGATGTGGGGCTCCCATGAGTCTTTTCTACTTGTGGTGAGGGATTGTTGGAGCCAATCAGTTGAGGGTTGTCCTATGGTGTAGGTGAGCAAAAAGCTTAAGTCATTAAAAAGAGCTTTACAGAAATGGAATGTGGAGGTTTTTGGTAGAGTGGAAGCACGACTGAAGGAGCTTGAGTAGCGTTTAGTGGTACTTGAGCAAGAGGTATGTGTGGATTACTCTGTGGAAAAGGAGGCCGAGTTGCTGTCTTGTAAGCAAGATCATCTGTAGTGGCTTCAAAGAGAGGAAATTATGGGCTGCCAAAAGTCACGTATTAAAGGGCATTCTGAAGGAGACTCAAACACAAGTTTTTTCCATGCTTCCCTGTGTGTTAAGAAGAAGACTAAATTCATTGATCGAATGAATATTTCAAATGGGCAAGTCTTGGAATCAGCTGATGCAGTGCACGATGGAGCTATTTATTTTTATAGAGAATTGTTAACCACGTTCAGTGTGGAATTTGATGAGGAGGCGCTGGATTTGCTCAGACCGGTGATTTCAGAACAGTAGAATACCTACCTTTGTGAGCCACCATCGACGGAAGAACTACAGGCAGCTCTGTGGTCCATACCACCGGATAGTAGCCCAGGTTGACGGCTATACAACCATTTTTTAGGATTGCTTGGGAGATTGTGAAGTATGATTTGTTGGATATGGCGAGAGTTTTTTTAAGGTAAACCGATGTCGAAATTTTTTGGTGCAACGAATATTGTCATGATTCCGAAGGTGGATGTGCCAGATGGTTTTACAAAATTTCAGTCGATTAGTCTGTGTTCAGTGGTCCATAAAATTATGACAAAAATAATGGTTTTTCGATTGGCGCCGATTTTGGAAAAAATTATATCTTTGGAGCAAGCGGCATTTATTTGGGGGCGTAACATTTTTGATAATATTGGGATTGCTCAAGAGTTGGTGCAGGGGCTGAATCAAAAGTTGAGGGGGAAAAATATAATGATCAAAATTGATATGACAAAAGCCTATGATCAGGTAAATTTGAGATTTTTACTAGAGGTTTTGAGGAGATGAGATTTTCGAATGAGTGGAGAAATATTATTTATAATTCGATCTTTTCCCCGATGTATTCGGTTATGCTAAATGGGAGTTTCGAAAGGATTTTTCTAGCCTTCCCGTGGTCTTCGTCAGGGAGATCCTTTGTCGCTGTATATTTTTATTCTGATGGAAGAGATCTTATCTTGGATGCTTAAAAAAAAAATTCAAGGAGGTATTAAGGCTTTTAATTTGGGTGGAGGTTCTATGGTTGGTTACCTATTATATGCGGATGATCTTCTGATTTTCTCCAATGGTGGGAAGAAATCCATTTGCTCATGAAGGTGCTTCGTTCTTATGAAGAAATGTCAGGTCAGCTTGCAAGTGCATATAAGTCTTTGGGTTTTTTCTCTAGTAATTTTTTGTATGCCAGGAAGATGGAGGTGAAGAGGTTATCGGGTTTTGAAGAGGGAACGTGGCCGTGTACATATTTGGGGGTGCCTTTGTTAGTGGGAAGAATCAATTTACGCATGTTTGAACCATTGTTAGTCGAAATACAAAAAAATACTTGAAGGCCAGAAGAATAGGCTATTGTCGTTTGGAGGTAAAATAGTGCTTGTGAAACAAGTTTTAAATAGCATGCCAATACATCTGTTATCAGTAATGAACTTGCCGAAAGGGGTCATCAAATGTATGAATTCGGTTTTTTCGAATTTGCTTTGGGGCTCTAGCATGGATCGAAAAAGGAGGAAATGGGTTTCATGGCATAATATTTGCTTGCTGGTGTAGGAGGGTGGTTTGGGTATTCGAGATCTCTTGGAGATCCAAAGTTCTTTATTAATGAAGTTTGCTTGGAAGTTGGTTTCAGGTGGCTCCCTCTAGTCTGATTTTTTCAATAGGAAATATGTGCAAAATTCTCATCTTTCAGTGGCAATGAATATTAATAGAGGGTCATGTTTTTGGAAAAGAATTATGCAAGTTATGCCTAAAGTTTTACAGAATACTCAGTGGCTGGTTCGTGAGGGAAATCTGCATTTTTTGTATGATAATTGGATGGGAAGTGGTGTTTTGGTAGAGGCGCATGCAGAGGTGGTAGATCCTTTGGTGAAATTGTCTTCGTTGCTGAATACCTTTGGATGGAATGTGGAGAAACTGTGTACGGTGGTGAACAGGGAGGTACTGGAATGTGTTTTAAATTCTCAAGTCCGTTTATGGGAGGGGCGGGATGTTTGTGAGTGGAAGCAATCTGTTGATGGTTGTTTTACCACAAAATCAGCATGGAATTTAATCAGGCAGCACAGGATTGAGTGTCCATGGAGGAAGTGTCTCTAGCAGAAACATGTCCCAAAAAAATGTCTTTCTTGTGTTGGCGAGCTCGTCGTTATGCCCTTCCAGTTGATGAAGGAGTTCGATGGGTTGGTGTTCAAATGGCTTCAAAGTGCAATTGTTGTGATGACCCTAAGATAGAGACTTTAGATCATGTTTTGTGTGATGGGACAGGGGCAAGGAAAGTATGGAATTTTTTTTGCACAAGTGATGGGGGTGCGGCTATCCTAGGATCAATGCAGGAAAAGAGCTATGAATTCTTGGTGGTTGCACGCGTCTTCCTCATCTCAAGTTGGGTGGCTTTGTGGTGTGCTTCCCATTATTATTTCCTGGGCACTTTGGCGAGCAAGATGTGCATCCCAGATCAAAGAGGTGCTGTTTGATTGGAGGGGCATAGTCCGGTTGGTGAAGACTTTTATTGTTCAAATTTCAAACACAATGAAGCCGTTTAAGAGGTTGAGTTCAGGAGAGGTATACTAAGGGATCTTAATTGTCCCATTGTGCCAGTTTTCTCTAAACCTCCGAGGGTGTGTGCGTGGTCAAAGCCAAAAGTGGGTTGGTGTAAACTGAATGTTGATGGTGGTTCTTGTGGGAATCCGGGTGCGTCAGGTGGGGGAGAAGTCATTTTGGATGAATATGGAAAAGTAGTGATGGGTTTTGCACATTCTTATGGAAATACAACAAACACAGTTGCAGAGTGTCGGGCTTTTCTAAAGGTTGAGATTGTGTCATCAACTTGGGTTGAGGGATGTCTTAGTGGAATCTAATTCGAAGGTAGTGGTGAGATGGTTTTTGTTGGGGACTTGTAATTATTGGTATTTGTGGGATTTTTGGGATGAAGCTATGGGCCATATTACTTCTCTCAATGCTCGAGAGTGTCATATTTTTAGAGAGGCTAATATGATTGCTATTTTTTGGCGAAAGAAGGGGTCAATGGTCGGGTAAGGGATTTTTTAGGAGATGTTTTTGGTTCAAGGAGAGTTCGTGGGCTTGTTCGTATGGATAGATGGGGTATACTTCATATTCGTCAATAGCCTTGTTATTTGAAGGGTGTTTTCTGGTTAATTTGGGAAAAGTTGTATTCATGGTTAATCCTCCACCTTAGTGAGGGTTTTTAATAAATGGAGGTGCTGCTCTCCTTTTTTTTTTTTTTTAAAAAAAGCCACAGACACGTCTTGGTTGGAAAGATCTTTTGAGAAAGTGGAGGTTTATGATGTAGTAAGAAAAATGGTTAAAGACAAAGCACCAGGTCCAGACGGCTTTTCGATGGGATTTTTCCAAACATTAGGTAGTGAAAGAGGATATAATGAACGTGTTTCAGGAATTGTTCTCGGCTGGGAAGTTCAAGAAAAGCCTAAATGCTACTTTTATTGCATTGATCCCGAAGAGGATTGGAGCATCCGAGGTGAAAGATTATCGGCCCATTAGCCTCATTAATGGGATGTACAAAATTATCTCCAAGGTGCTCGCAAACAGGTTAGGGAAGGCCTTGGGTAAGATAACTATGAAGCCACAAAATGCATTTGTAAGGGGTCGACAAATCCTAGATTCAGTCCATATAGCCAATGAATGCCTAGATAGCAGATTAAAGTCTGGTATCGCATGGATTATATGTAAGCTAGATATGGAAAAAACATACAATCATGTAAACTAGAAGTTCCTTCTTTATTTGTTGGAGATAGGTGGTTTTGGGGAGAGATGATGTACGTGGATCAGATGGTGCATCTCAATGACAAGGTTCTCAGTTTTGATTAATGGCAATTCAGCTGGTTTCTTCAACAGTTCTCGTGGCCTAAGACAAGGAGATCTGTTGTCCCCACTTCTCTTTGTTATCATCATGGAGGCCCTTAGTAGGATGCTATCGGCCGTGGTTAGAAACGATTTTGTGGCTGGATTTTTGGTAGGTGATCCTAATCGGGACCTTATTACTATATCTCATTTATTATTTGCAGATGACACTAATTTTCTGCGAGACAAATCAAAACAACTAAAGGCACTGCAAGCACTTTTACTATGCTTTGAAACAGCATCAGGCCTGAGAGTGAACTTCAATCAATCAGAGCTAGTGCCAGTACACTCGGCAATTGGCCAGCAAACTTGGGTGTAAGGTCGCTTCTCTTCCCTTGAAATATTTGGGATTGCCGTTGGGGGCTGCCTCATAGGTTTTATCAATTTGGGATATAGTTATCGAGAAAATAGAATGAAGATTAGCAAAGTGGAAGAGATTGTACTTGTCGAAAGCAGGTCGGGTGACTCTAATCAAGAGTACTATCTCTGACTTACCAACTTATTTTCTGTCTATATTTCCAATTACAGCTTGTGTGGCGGCACAGATTGAAAAACTCCATAGCGATTTCTTATGGAGCGGATGGGGACGAATTCAAATTCCATCTAGTCAGTTTGGACAAAGTGCGCAAGCCAATTTCTTCAGGGGGGTTGGGGATAAAAAAAAAATATGAGAACTTTCAATCGGACCCTACTTGGGAAATGGCTATGGAGATATAATATGGAACCGGAAGCCCTATAAAAATTGATGATTGATTGCAAACACGAAAGCTTGTGTGGGGGTTGGTGTACTAGAGAGGCGAATGGGGCCTATGGAGTGGGGGTTTGGAAGCACATTAGACGAGGGTGGGGGTTGTTTACTCGCCATACAAAATTTGTGATGGGTGTGGGTACTCGGATAAAATTTTGGAGGGACATATGGTGTGGGGAGGAAGCTCTAAAGGATTCTTTTCCATCTGTTTTCCAGATGGCGTGTGATCAAGAAGCTTCCATGGCAGACCTAATGGTTCGATCGGGGGACCAAGTCCAGTGGAACGTCACCTTCAGTAGAGCAGCCCAAGATTGGGAAGTAGACAGCTTTGAGGGTTTTTTCAGCCTAGTGTATTCCGTGAAGCTGATGGACTACAAGCCGATAAGCTGTGGTGGACACCCGTAGGTAAGGGTGCATTTTCAGTTCGATCCTTCTACAAGTCCCTTACACATTTACTAAAAACTCAATTCCCATGGAGAAGACTTTGGAGGAATAAGGCGCTCCCCAAAGCACTCTTCTTCACTTGGACAGGTGCCCTCGGTAAAAGATTCTGACAACCGATAATCTGAGGAAGTGCTGGGTCCTTATTTTAGATTGGTGTTGTATGTGCAAGAAATCTAGCGAGACAGTGGATCATCTCTTGCTACATTGCGAGACAGCTAGAGCCTTGGGGATTGAAGTGTTCAGCTGAGTAGAGTTAAATTGGGTAATACCTGCCACAGTGGTTGACTTATTGGCCAACTGGACACTTCCAAGAGGTGCTCTACAAATCAAAGCTGTGTGGAAGATGGTCCCTATCTGCATTATGTGGTTCATATGGCGAGAGCATAACAATTGAACATTTGAAGATAAGAAGCGGACACTAGAAGAGTTTCGATCTTTATTTTTCCATACTTTATTTCTATGGGCCATAGCTATAGACTTTAATGGCCTAAATTTACATGATTTTCTTGTTTCCACTGCTGCAACCTAGATAGGTCTTATCTCTTGTATACCATCTTGTCTACTTGGGCTATACCTATCCTTATTAATGATATCGTTTACTTATAAAATATATATATATATATATATATGACAGCAAAAAAGGTTAATCATGGCTGATTGGCAAATAGCACCCATGAAAGTCTTACTAAGCAACAACTGCCAGACACAGATAAAAACTGCACAAAAAGTTTAGTTAACACTAATGATTTCAAACAAGTGTCAGCCTTGTATATTTTCATAATTACAGTCACAAAAAGGAAAATCTGGACAACCACTGGATATCAGGTATATGTCTTCTAAGGAAAACAGTGTTGCCTCTTTGTTACAAGTGAAATCCCAAGCAGAAAATAAATTTTGGAACACGTCTTGTAGATTTTTGGCAATGTCATCTGCCAGCACAATGGAAGCAGTCTTTTACCCAGGAAGTAGATGATCAAAGAGATTCCTAGCTTACAGGAAAAAAAAAGAAGATAAATTTAACGATTTTTTTTTATAAGAAGTTTTATTAATCCAAGTAAATAGGCAATGCCCAAGTACATAGGAAAATTTAACAAAATTATTGAATTTTAGAAAAGGTGTTTATACCAATAATCAAGGAGGATTACTTGCTCAGGAAAAAAAACAAAAACAAAACAAAACAAAACAAGGGTTACTTGTACATCACGATACGTCAAGATGTTCAGCACAAACATTTCATGTTTGATAAATCAATCACTTACAGATATTCTGAATAAGGGTTGCTAAAGGCCAACAAACCCACACATTTAAAGCAACAGAAACTAAAAATGAGCTAATCAGTGTCACTGAACGACAGCATTCAAAAGATTCACTTCCAATAGCCCTAATATATTGGCATTTATCCATGTACCTTTGCAAGAGGGAAAGGAACTTTGACATAGTGAGGCCATTCCCGAATCATGCCGTACATAAGTTCTGCCTACAGCGTCCCAAAATCTCAGTAAAAAACAGATCATACCAATGCAACAGCCAGAACAATTTCTTTTATTAATAAAACTTTATTTTACCTATAAAAAAAAAGCCAGAGCAACAAGAAAGAGAATTTTACCAATTCATGTGTGGTAAAGACCTCGGGCCCACCAAGCTCATAAACTTTTCCCATGCTCGTGCCATCATCTTTCAAGGCCGCAACAATTGCACCAGCAACGTCAACAACATATACAGGTTGGATTCTATAAAAAAGCATTGCCAGGAAAATGTCGAAAAAAAATTTTAAAATAATACACAGCCACCATGAGTGGTAATGATAAGTTTTAAACTTTAACTAAAATAATTCATCGCCAGATTGCAAATGACAGATTCAAGACATACTTGGTAGATCCATCCCCAATGAGTGGAAGGAAGCCATATTTTTTTACAAAGTGTGCCCATTGATTCAAAATCCTATCCTCAGTACCAATCATTGCAGCGGGTCTCAGAATTGTGGCCTGTCGAGGAACTGCATGTCAGAAATTCTTAGACATGTAGCATGCCACATCCACTATTATCCATGTGGCATGCCATGTGAGCATATTTCCATTCAATTTGTCAACAAAAGTCTATCAAACCCAAGGAATAAAGGTTCAACCCAACGAGTAAAAATATAAATGTGTAAAACCCAGACACTGTTTTAATACTTAACCTTAAATAATACTTGAGCAGTAGGAAAGCCCTAATTTTGGTGTTCTCTTCTGGTCAAACATTCTCTCGTATCTTTTTCTTTCTCTCTTTCAACTATCTCTGCAAGTAATATTATAGATATAGATTCTACAACCAACTATCACCTTTAAACCACAAATACATTATATTTTTGCTTGCAGTTGATATAAATTCATCTCAGAAATTACCTTGTCAAACTTTTTTGCAATGATCATCAGGTATTATATTTCTTAAATATACGATAACCATAAAATATTATTAGAATCAGAAGAGAGAGAGAGAGAGAGAGAGAGAGAGAGAGAGATAAGAAGTTTTGCAAGGACTTTAAGCCCATAAGCACATTGAAAAAGAGAGCATATTACAAAGATGGACAACATGAAAAATGTTATAATCTTGTAAAGATGCATGAACGAATGCTCAAATATTATATTTGGGCTCTGACATTGAATTTGAAGTAAGCAGCTTGCTCCCAGGCCTCCTTCTCCTCTGAACCCAATGCAATTGATATACTACTATGCCTCACTGCAAACCCACCTTGAGAATTAAAAGTGCAATATAAAGATGAAGCCCATTCTGTGCTTAGCTTGCCCAACATGTAGGTTTATCAGTTACTATTCCTCTGGTTTGCAAGAATTTTCGTAAAACTCTTGATCATTAATAAAGTTTAACTTGTTAAAAAATAAGTTTTACCTCAGGTAATTCCCTCAAAACAGCTTCCTCTGCTGCAGCTTTAGCTTTTAGCAATCTAGATGGAGAAGATGGAGATGCCCCTAAGCAAGAAACTTGAATGAATCTCATGATACCACCATGTTCTTTGGCAATCTGCACAAGTTAATATGGATGAGAAAGAAAAGGACGGAAAATCTATTTCCCACAGAAAAACAAAATATCATCAAACACCCAATCTGCAAAAATTCTCTAACAAATTCACTATTCAGGTACACAAAGAAATAAGCATCGCGCCTACTCTTTTTTCCTGAACGTGGGTGCCATGTGCCCCCAGCAATGGAGGGGTTTTTGGCTGATAATTTAACTGCTAACAATCTTTGACTCAGTTTCTGAATTTAATTTCCACTTTCTACTAATTGCAAACAGGGTATCACTTTTAGAGCATATTATAGGCACTAATCCAGATCCTATCACTAATAATTAGTCTCTATGATCTGGAAAGGAAACTCAGTGTTGCTACTGATCTGGAAAAAATTACTCTTATGGAGGAGATTTCATGGCGACAAAAGTCCAGGGCTCTTTGGTTGAAGGAAGGAGACAAGGAACCAAATTCTTTCATAGAGTTGCTAATTCTCATAGAAGAAATAATGCAATTAAGGTGCTCCACTCAGATGGTAGAGTTCTTATGGATCATTCGACTATTAAGGATCACATTGTCCTTTTTTATGAAAAGCTTCTTATGGAGCAGTTTTCTTGGAAACCCAAAGTTGATGGGCTTGTGTTTCATTCGATTGACCAGCCTAGAGCAGTTTGGTTGGAGAGAATGTTTGAAGAGGAGGAGGTGCTTAATGTGATAAGAGGTATAAACAAAGATAAAGCGCCAGGTGTAACATCCCGAATTTTAGTGTATTTTTAAATAAGGTTTATTTTAAATATTTATTGTGTAATTCTCTTATTTTAATATTTTAGAGGTTTTATTTTATTATTTTATTGGACTTTCCTATTTTTATTAATTATTATTTTTGGAGTTTTAGAATATTTTAAATTGTGAAAAATATTTTATTGGGCTTTCTTATTGTTAATTATTGTTGTGAATTTAAATTGATCTTTAATTTAATTTGGGTTGTTTATGTGTTTTAAAATTATTATTGTTTTATTAAAACATTTCACTGCATTTCGGTCAGTGTTTTTACACTGTACAAATTTGCTGTTTTGATGTTTTCCAGTACCTCGGAACCTTCGTAAAATTGTTTTAAAGCGCTGTAAGTATTTCCTAAACAATTCTTTGAGATTTAATTATATTTTTGCAATTAACTGCTATATTTCATATATATGTATCTTGGTTGGTTCCGGACTGAGTCAGAGGAGTTCGGGGGTGGTTGGATTGATCGGAGTATTTGTTGTGTGTGATTTTTGTGATCTGGTTATGAATTGGAGATTGGATTATTTGTGGATTGATCAATTGTTGGATATTCTGGATTTGGTTGTATTGTGATTTTGGGAGTTGATCATTGATTATATTGTTTCATTTCATGTTGCACGCACGACATGTTTGTAAACTGAAAAACTGGATTTTTCGTGTGTTGCATGCATGATCATGTGATTATTTTGAAAACTGGGTTTTCATGAGAATTGGATTTGTGGGTGCGTGTGTATCACGACCCCAAGCCGAGATGGGGCATTATCTCGGTGGAGCTCCTCTGGTCACTCGGGAACATAAGATACTGAGTGACGTCCCCTGGGTTGTCGCCGGGCGACAACGGGATCGAACGTTGGACGTGCCGACTCCGTGGCCCTTCTGCTGGAGAGGGCTAAAGGATGACCTGGCCACGAACGCACTGGGTGCGGAACTGGGCATCGCTCGTAAAGTAGCCAGGACGTGCAGATGGTCCATAGGGGAGACCATGGTGCATATGGTTAATTGGAATAAATGGAAATTGGCTGTTTTCTGGAAAAATAGCGTGAGTTGTTTTTGTGTATCATTTTCTGGGAAAATGATAGATAATGATTTTTGTGTGCCATTTTCTGGAAAAATGGTGGAAATTGTTTTACTGGAAATGATTTTTGAGCCAATGAGATTTTTGGCGTGCGTTGCACTATTTCATTTGCATCATGGGCATGCATGGTTAGTTGTTTAGATATGGTTATATCTCTGGACTTGGTTAGGTTATAACTTACCTGCGGTACCATTTCATGGTACTGCAGACTTTGTTGATGATGCAGATGCCGAGCCTGAGGATCTGGCTCCGCCGGAGGAGTGATCTGGGAACACTCGAGTTGTAGCTTTTATTTCAGACTTGTATTTTATTTTCTGGGACTTGGCTTTGTTTTTAAGGTATTTGGTATTTTGGATTTCTGTATTAATTAAAATTCTGGTACTAGTAAACTTTATTACCTTCCGCTGTGTTTTTATTTGTGCACTGTTTATTTGTTGCACACACTGACACTTGTCGTTGGGATGCGTGACCGATTGTCATCATCCCGGGTGTCTCGATTTCCGTGCTGGTCCGTACATGGAAGTCGGGGGCACCACACCAGGACCCGACGGCTTTTCCATGGCATTTTTTCAGGCATGTTGGGACATCTTTAGGGAGGATATCATGAAGGTTTTTCTTGAATTTCACTCTTTTATGAAATTTGAGAAAAGCCTTAATGCTACGTCTATTGCGCTTATACCTAAAAAGGTTGGGTCCATAGAGGTGAAGGACTTTCGAGCCATCAGTCTTGTTAGTGGTGTGTAAAAGATTATCTCGAAGGTGCTCACTAACCGTTTGAGTTTGGTTATGGGGAAAATATCACAAAATCTCAAAATTCCTTTGTCAAGGGTAGACAAATCCTTGACTCCATTCTCATTGCTAATGAATGCTTGGAGAGTAGAATTAGAGACCAAGTTCTAGGCATCCTTTGCAAATTGGATATGAAGAAGGCTTTTGACCATGTCAATTGGGACTTTTTGATATATATCCTTGGTAGGAATGGTTTTGGGGAAAAATGGTGTGAGTGGATGAAGTATTGCATTTCTTCACCTAGATTTTCAGTTTTGGCTAATGGCACTCCAGCTGGTCTTGTTAACAGCTCATGGGGATTGAGACAAGGGGATCCTTTGTCCCCCTTTCTCTTTGTTTTAGTTATGGATGTGTTAAGTAGTTGAAGGTGGCGGTGATAGGGGTTTTATCTCGGGCTTCTTGGTGGGCAGTTCTGTCCATGGCAGCATTAATGTCACTCACTTACTCTTTGCAGATGATACCTTGATCCTGTGTGAGCCAAATTCTGATTAGATCCGTTCTTTGAGGGTACTTTTGTTATGTTTTGAAGCTGTATCTGGTTTAAAAGTCAATTTGTCCAAATCGGAAATGGCCCCCGTAGGTTTGGTCAATAATCTAGGGGATTTGGCTGATATATTGGGATGTAAGGTGTCTTTTTTGCCTATGAAATATCTGGGTATTCCCTTGGGGGCACCTTTTAAATCTAAGGCAATTTGGGATGGGGTTTTAGAGAAAATTGAAAGTAGATGGCTGGCTTGAAAAGGATCTACTTGTCCAAAGGTGGTAGAATCACCTTAATCAAAAGTACTTTATATATCAAATATCTCAACCTATTTCCTATCTTTATTTCCTTTGCCTATAGGAGTGGCTAATAGAATAGAAAGGATATTCCGTGACTTCTTGTGGGGTGGATTGGAGGATGAAAAGAAATTCCACTTGCTCAAGTGGGATAAGATTTGCTCTCCTTTATATTTGGGAGGTTTGGGGATTAGAAAGCTGAAAACTTTCAATAAGGCACTCTTAGGGAAATGGTTGTGGTGGTATCATGAAGAAGGGGATGCTCTTAGGAGGATTATTATTGGTGCAAAATATGGGAGTTTTTGGGGAGGTTAGTGCTCAAATGAGGTTAGAAGGGTATATGGAGTGGGAATGTGGAAATTCATTTGCAACGGATGGGGGAAGTTCTTCAGAAATTTCAGATTTGAAGTGGGTAGGGGTAATCGGATCAGTTTTTGGCATGATTTATGGTGTGGAGACGTGGCCTTGAAGATTGCTTTCCCTTCCCTCTTTAGAATTGCTTCAGATAAAGGCACTTCTGTAGCTGATTGCATGAGCAACACTGCTGGTCTCATTCAGTGGTCAGTAAGTTTTATTAGAGATGCCCAAGATTGGGAGGTGGGGGCTATCACTGATTTTTACAGCTTGCTCTATGCCTTAAATTTAAAATCTGGAGGGGAGGATAGATTAATCTGGAATCAGCTTGGTAGTAAGAAATTTTTGGTTAGATCTTTGTACAAAGTCTTGGTGTCACATTCTTCTAGTGATTTTTTCCCTTGGAAAAATATTTGGAGATGCAAAGTGCCGCTCAAGGTCCAATTCTTCGGGTGGTTGGCTGTTTATGGGAAAATGCTTACTATTGATAAGCTGAGAAAGCGTGGAATCATTGTAATGGATTGGTGCTTTATGGGCAAAAGGTGTGAAGAATTGGTGGATCACCTTCTTCTTCATTGTGATGTATTGAGGGCTTTGTGGGATGCGGTCTTTGTCAAGTCTGGCATTTCTTGGGTGATGCCTAGGAGTGTAGGGAATCTTTTGGCCTGTTGGAGAGGGATTCAAGGAAATCATCAAATAGCGGCTGTTTGAAAGATGATTCCTCTGTCTTATGTGGTGTATTTGGAATGAGAGGAATGGACGCTGTTTTGATAATAGAGAACGCTCGGTGAATAGGATTAGGGCTTTCTTTTTGCATAATTTGTTGCTTTGGGCTTCGGTTATTGTAATGGATGGATTTTGTTCCAATGACTTTTGTGCTGTTTTTCAGCTTTAGTTTGTAATTAGGTGTTTTCTCTTGTATACTTCCTGTGGTTTTTAATAAGTACACACTTTACTCATTGAGTAATTTATTAAAAAACCACACTTTACTGCTTTGGTTTTCAGTGGGAACAATGTTCATGACTTCTTGTCTTTAATTTATCATTCTTAGAATGTATTTAAGTGTTCTTTTGTATACTTCATGTGTACACGGGCTATGCCTATTCATTCATATCAATAATATTTATCTCTTACTTATCAAAAATAATAATAATAATAACTAGTCCCTATGAAGCTGCAAAAACATAAAAGACACTCAAATTACTTGTAACTTATCCTGAAATTCTTGTGAAGAGGTGTTGACATGTTAAAGCATCAAAGAAAGCCAATATCACAACCCCCTTTTTCTCTGGGGCAAGAGCCCTTATAGAACTTTTTTTTTTCTCTTTGTTTCACTCTTCTCAACCACTGTACACAGCTAGTAGTTAAATCATACCTTTATTTTGGATTTGGTTCAACTATGTAACTCATCAAGAAGTAGTAAAATCATATCCACAGTAAAAGGTAGGCCCAGTATAAGAAGGCTACATTCTTCAAGCATATTCTAGAATATCCCAGATTACACATTTTCTCTTTCTTCTTACTGATGCTTCATTATCAAACCCGTTTTTTCTATAACCAGCAGCTATTCCTTTCACTTGGCTTATTGGCCTGATATCAATACCTTCTACTGATTATGGAAGCTAGTGTGGCCAATGAGAGCAATAGTTTTAGGAGTGCATAGGAGCTATCAAATAAAGACAACATATGTGCAGGAACGTACCGTTGCAAGTTGTTCAGCCATGGAATAGTTCACTTCCTCAAAGCTGAAGTTTCTTGTCTCGTACTCCCTTCCTGTCAACAAGGTAGTTACTCTCTTATAAGTTCATTCACAACCTCCAAGATTGAGAGAACTTTAACAGAAAGCTACATCACATAAAACCAAACACGAAAATATTCTACCAATCAGATTGAGAACAACATTAGCCTTCGCCATTACAGCCTTGATGGAATTTTCGTCCCTTGGGTTGTATTGCATTGGTACAATCTGAGTAAGTGAACAACAAGATAAACAAGATATGTAGTAGACTGAGTATATGAATGCTCAACAGCATAATTTGAACTTTGAAAAAATACTTGTTTTGATAAGTATCACCCAAAATAAAAGAGTAAACTTTGAAAAAATACTACAAGCATAAAATATAAAACTTAAGACATATGGAAACATTATCAACTACTCTACCTGTCCCAAATCACCCATCAACTTGAGGTGGCGTTGGGAATCCTCAGAACCTCGGAAAGGAACTAATACTTGAGATCCCATTTTAGCTGAATGAAAAGTGAAGTGTCAGCGCAAACCACTGAATGCATCACTCTCACTCACTCACACAAGTGCTTGCATGCCTTTTTTTAATAATCATTTTCAGGAAAACTCAAATTAGAAATGTGCCCACATATAAGAAAATTTCTACAGCGAAAACACACACAAGCAAGTTCTACGCATTCCATATACAAAAAGCAACAGTACACTCAACTCACCAAGTTGTTGCACAACATAGCGACCAAGGAAGCCTGTAGCTCCAAAGACCGTAGCAACAAGGCCACTGCAAAACGCAGCATTCATCTTTTCAAAATTATATAAGCAATCGCATTAAGAGAAGTATAAACCAATTCATTCACTGCGTTATCTAATCAAGCATTGTTTCAAACCAATAACAAAACGAAATGAAAGTTTTTTGTTTCTATTTGTCGTTACAAAACAAAAGCTTATGCTTTGTTTCTGAGATATATCAGGAAAAAGAAAACGAACACACATTTGTGAAATCCTTCCCCTCGGTTCGAAAATAAAGAGGGGCTAGAGAGAGAGAGAGAACTCATTTCAGACATTCTACATTTCTCAGAATCACAACCACGATTTTCTCTCATTTTCCGAACAACCAAGTAAATTCGACGATAACTATGTACCTAACAGATGATCTTCCACCTGTGCCCTTGCGAATGAGGTGCCCCACACCCTTAGTGGCCAAACTAGATCCGTAACGCGGATGATCAGCTCCGTAACCTTCAAAACAATCATTAACACCCAAATTTGATCTCATTAATTAGCAAAACTTATGATCATAAAATATCCAGAGAAAAATTCAAGGAAATGATGTGCGATTTTACAGTGGTCGGAGACAGGGTAGATGGGCTTGAGGGCCAAGGTTGAAGGCGAAGAGGTCTTGAGGGATTGGTGCCCTAAACGCCTCGAAATAGCCTGCATCGCTTGCGTCCTCAGCTACAAAGCCACAGAGAGAGCGCGAGAGAGAGAGGGAGATGCTCAGAGTCAGATGAGGAGGAGGAGAAGAAGAGGCAGAGGGCGGAGATGGTCGAAAGTGCAAACATGCACAAGGTGTGTAGTTTGATTTGGGTCCCTGAGGCCCTGAGGGTGGAGACGGGCTGAGTTGGGCTGGAGCGAAATTTTTTCGGCCCAGTAGGCCGGCTTTTAATGGGCTCTTTGATGCTTTTTCGGGTTTTCTTTTCTAAGAGAAGAATATTTTTAGATTTAAAATCATGTTTGGTTGCAAGATTTAGTTGAGATCAATTTAGTTCAGTCTAATTTTAAACAGAATCTAATATCTAAACATCTAATTCTCAAATTATTAAACTTATCTTAACTCAAAACCTTCTTATACGTGAGACCCACAATCTTTTTCAACTCAATATATTTTTATACGTAGGATTTACAACCTTTTTTAATCTCTCATAAGTAGTACTAAACTTATCTTAACATTCAAACACATCTAAACTTATTTTAAATAGGTGCCACATAACTCACTCCACTTACTCAACTCACTACTATTCATAAAAAAATCAACTCAATTCAGCTCATCTCAACTTAACATCCAAACACAGCTAGTGTAGGACAAAATAATTGGACACGCACTACATCCTTCCATATTGAATTTGTGTTAAGAATATTGTATTTTTATTTTTTAAAATGAAGATAAATCATGGAATAAAAAGGAAATGGATTCTTGCAATAAAGTTCAATCTCCCATGTTCTAGCTTGAGCTTTCATTGCAATAAATTAAAGAGAAACGCTTCAAGACGATCGGGCTGTTAAAGGTGGAAAAGCAGCCCTCCATTGAGACGATGACACGTAAGAGAAAACACAATAGACTAATTAGAACTCATCACACAAAATCACCACACACTAGACCAAGCTCTTCCTCATTTCGTCACTCCAAGCCTCTTCATCATTTTGTCTCCGTCTAGGTCGCCTTGCAGCCACTTCCAGAGCCTGTCGCAGACTCTGAGTCTTCTCCTTCACAAACCCCTCATCTCCTTCACAAACCTGTAGCCCCTCTCATATCCAGCCGACATGATGCCAGCACAAATCTAAAATGCTTTAAATTTGGAAGAGCAGCACCCCACTTTTATCATTGTCTTTAAAATATGCTGCATAAACTAGGGCATAATACAAGCAGACGCCCCTGCAACCACTCAAAGCACAAAACTTTAATTTAGAGACCCTTTTTTTGGGATTAGAGGGATAGCCTTTGTGATGGATTTTTTCCTTTTCTTTTTACCTTTTTGGCCATTCATATGCATCACAACAATTATGGGTGGAGGACTTTATTGTAGGAGAAATGGGTCTTAAGCCATGGAGTATATAAAGGAGAATTAAGAAAATGAAATATGATTATTCACAAGAGAGAAGGGGGCATGCATGAGGCATTCGGGAGGAGGGAGAAGAAGATGAGAGAGAGAGAGGACATATCCACAAAGAGAGAGAGAGAAAGGGAGGGGGATGCATGTCTCTCATCAAGTGTATACAAGTCTAGAATAAACACTATAAAATACTTACGTGGTGCATAATTATTGGAGGGCTGCTTAATGAAGGAGAGTAGTCGGACCGCTCCTCAGCTTTTCTCTAAATTAAATGAGTTCTAGCCTTTTTTTTTAAAAGCTTTTGGAATGAAAATATGGTATGTTATTACTCTTTTTTTCGTTTACATGCTATCATCGTCCTCCGGGTGCAATATTCAGTCCCAGCATTCGGGTGGCTTTCTAGTTCAAGCTACTCTACAATGATAGAAGCCAAGGGACCAACTTCTCTGCTCAAAGTTCCTATGAGTGGTACCCCACATTTGAGCCATTGGAAAATGATAGCTTTGCTATTTATGCTTCCCCATCGATTATCAATTCTTCACTTTGTGATGTTGTATGCTTGAATTTTAGTTTCTGTCATGACATAATTTCTTGAAATACTTCAACAAATAGAGCATGATTTTCTGTAGCCACTACATCAAACAGATAATACGTTAAGATCATTATCCACAAGATTTGTTCTCTCTTTCAACCTTAATGTTAAAACTTGTAATTTTTTTTTTCTTTACATCTGTCTGTGCTTCATATTGATTGTGTAGTTTTAAATTTAATTTCAAATGCTTGGAATGTGAAATAGTGTTGCAGAAGAGAATTATAAAACTAAGAGCATTAATAGTGGACTCAACAAAGCCAAATTTTGGCCAATGTTTAGCTAGGTTGTACAATAATTTACTATAATGGACTTAATAAATGAACAGGAATTATAGCCCAAGATCATTTTACTGACCAAATTTGGCTAGCCCCTTGGACTGGCTAAATATTATTTTCAGACTAAATAATCCATCTTCTTGCTGCCTGTTGCTCTCCCACGCAAGAAGAAAAAGTGAAGAGAAATTGTGCAAATGCTACCTACTACCTACTGTTTTACTCTCTTTTAGTTGAACAAAACCCAAGCACCATCGAAGGATAGCCGCTGAACTCCAGCAGCTACAACCACCGAACGCCGTCAACTCCCACAGTCGCCACTGAAAGCTACGTCGAATTCCAGTTTTCTTTTTTCTATTTTTTTTGGGGATTGTCCATCGACTCCATTTTTTGGAATTGCCCACCGTGCGCCTGTCAACCCCATTTTGACATTTGAAATATAGCTTTCACGGAGTCTCATGTGAGTTTCTGGCCGTGCATCTCAAATGTAAAAAACATGTGCTTATATGATTTTAGATGTTTTTTAATAAATGATTTGAAAAATTTAGAAAGTTTGGGATTTGTTTTTTTTAATGGAGAAAGAGTGTAGCCGTTGTTAAAACATAACTGTTGAAAAAATATATCAGTTGAAAGAATACGATTGTTCTAAAAAAAAGACTGTTAGAAAAGTATATCTGTTAAGAATAATATGAACGTTAGAAAATTAATGTGTTCTTTTTTAATAATGAATAAATATTCGAATTAGAATAAATGAAAATGTCAAAATCAATATTTTAGTTGAATAGTGATAGATTTAAAAAGTCTGTTATTTGGTGTTATTGAAAAGTGGCTAGCTAAATTTATAAAAATAAATTCTCTAGTCAAATTTTGGCCAAATTTTATTGAGCCCACTACTAATACTCTAAATGAGGTCTTAAGCTCTCTATCCCTCAAACAATCTAAGAAATTCTGAGACTTGATGGTCTCCAGGCAAAGGTGGGAAATACAAGCAAGCCAAAGCAGAGCTTCTAATTGTTATGCTCCAGCATGAAACTTAATTTAAGCATAATCTCAAACATATCGCAGCCTCAAGCTGAAAGTATAGGCATCTCATATTTGAGATAGGTACTCGTAAGTTGTTGGAAGGCAGAAAAGAGTAGTCAGCCAAAGTTTATAGAAGGAACGTCCTAGTAGAATGTTAGCTATCAAAACTGGCTCTGGATTACCAACCAACAATGAGTTACATATTCCATGTACACATTTAAAATTGTTCACCATCTTTCCATTATTTTCGAGAAAATAACAAAAAAAAAATACAAGAATGTAATCACGAAAATGCTAATAATAATAATAATAAAAAAAAAAGTAAGGCACTGGAGGTCCAATCTTCTATTACAAGGAAGCTGCAAAGGCTTTCATGAATCACTCTTACAAGAAGTCATCCTTGGAAGTGATTCCTGAAAGCTTTTGCAGCTTCCATGAAATAGAAGAATGAGATTCAAGTTAACACTAAAGAGGTCACTACACTATCTCTCTGACCATTTAACAGAAAAAAAAAAAAAAAAGGAAAAAAGAAAGAAAGAAAGGGTCTACGGTTGCCTCTAAAGCACAACCAGAAATTACAAGCTCATAAAAAGTGGCGAGCGGGAGAGGGGGGAGGTACTGGGAGTTTGTTGGCCAAAGTGCCTCAGAGTAAGCTGCACCATATGAATCATTACAAATATGATAAGGGGATTCACTCTGTTGAACTCCAGCACAATGAGCATCGCCCCTCTTGTAGATGATACCATCTAGAGAGTATTACGTGTGATTCGGAGTAAGTTACATATGCAAATAAGAAACTAAAAAAACGATTACATTATTAAAAAAAATGAAATTGAATATGGAGTAAAACCATAGTCTAAGCTGCATTTTTTGCCACTAGAAATTTTGTGGGATAAATTTTGCCTACTTCAGCTCTAAAAAGTCCCTAACAAAATCAGAAACTCATGCTTCAGTCTAAACACTACTTCACTGCACCTCCTTAAATACAAATTACCCGCCCATTTTCTCCTCTGTGTAATTATTATTACCTCTACCAACTCAACTTATTCTCGGTTACAAAATATGCCAACCGTGCATAAATTCCCCAGCCCTGCTTAAGGGAGTGAATTAACTCATGGTCACTTTGAACCGCTAGCTAATTTCCTCCGATGGGTTCTGGTTTAATAACACAACACGCACCTTTGCTCCTCCCGTTTGACTTTCAGTTTGCCGGATGCAGCAGAAATAAGCAAAACAGCCTTGGCTGGTTCAGCTTGGGTAGTCCTCCACTCTTGCTGCCTTGACTAGGGGTTTCTCAAGCATGGCATCCAATTCAAAAATCTGGTATGCCGCTTGACCGTGATGAATACTCAATTACCAACTTTAGGAACATGGATGACTTATCCTCTAATAGTCGCGCTGGAGTATCAAACTCTGCAACTCTACCTGCAAAAATATCAAACCAAGTCTCATGAGCACAGCACATGCACATTTCCCTACGGTTATATTCGGAAGAGTAACAAGGGGTGCAAATTACTTTCACTTTCCTGTATGAGTTTGGCAAACAAACACTATAGTCATGCCTCTTTTAATCTAGAGTAATAGGAGCAATCAACTACATCCAGTGCACAGGACAGCCAAATCTTCAAAAGACCATAAACATGTGAACAACTTCCTGACAATCGAGCTCCTACCAAATGTAGATGATTCTAGATTCTTATAGATAGCTGAATAAAATCTTAGTCACTTGATCTATGTGAACTATAGTTGACCCCAATCGATCATAGTGGATAGTGCGACCAGCAGACACAATCAGGGGAGGGGGACTTCTTGGGGTGTAATCTATACTCATCTGACTAAAAATCATTTTCATTTGTATGTATAGACAGACTTATCAAAAAAAAATTGTACGTATAGACAGCTCATAAGAAAAGAAAAACACACGCCAAAATGGGAATATCATAGTAAAATGAAAAAAAATGCAATGGATACGGTTTCAACTTTCCATGATTTTGAAACATTTCCAATTATGTTCTCATGACTGAACTGTCAGGACTACATTACAAGTTTCCAGCCTCATTTTCGGTGTAACATTCATAATCCTTCCTTAACAGATACGGGATACCTCTACAAATTAAATTACCAAGTGGGTACTCGGGCTATACCTATCTTCCGCATTAATAAAAATTTGTTTTACCTATTAAAAAAAACTAAATTGTCCATAATGGAAACTCAGATTTTAGATATCATGCCATTTCCCAAATGATATACTACAAGCTCTTGAGTGTGGATCGCCCGTACCAAATTTATGCCAGATCTATAGGTTGCAATTAAATAATGAATTATGAGTGTAACTTTACATACCATCACTGAGGACCAGAACCATGTCGCTGTCAATAACAGTTGGAATACGGTGGGCAATTGTGCATACAGTACAGCCCTTAAACTCAGTTCGAATAATTTTCTGGATGATATTATCAGTGGTTGAATCAACTGATGCTGTTGCTTCATCAAGCACTAGTATTCTTGCCTGCTTAAGCAAAGCCCGACCTAAGGAAACAAGTTGCCGTTGACCCACACTCCAATTATCTCCATTTTCAAGCACTGCAATTTGATAAGAAGTACAATCAATTAGTTAGCCACAATACAAAGGTGTAGCGAAATGGGAGAAATGGTAATCGAATTATAGTGGGTGATGTATTAGCTACATACCAGGTGTCCTTAAAAAAACAAAAAAAGCTACATACCAGGTGTATCAAGCTTTAGCTCTTTGTCACGAATTATCTGTCCAAGCTGAGACTTATCAAGTGCCTGTACCCAGATTAAAATCCAATAATTAATTTTTTTATAAGTAGTCAAGGTTTTATTAAAAATGCAAAAAGCATAGCCCAGGTACACAGGAAAAACCCAATAAAGAATAGAGGCCTATCATCACATAGATGAAATACAAATAATTCAACATTCAAAAACCATAGGGATTCAGTAAGATTTTCTTTTTTAAGGAATGAATTAGCAAAATGTTGTTGAAAACGCTGGAAAGCCAGGCATTAACCGCTAAGTTTATTAAAATAAATCATTACAGTAATTTTACTGAGTTGTGTAGATTTACATTTTTTTTAATAAATAAAATGGTTAGTAGGACACCCACAAGTTACAGAGGAGGTACACTGAATAAACTACCCTTTGAACCAAAAAAAGTTTCTACAATAAACAATTCCATTGTCATTCAATATCCATCAAGCACTTGAAAAAAGTAACAAAGGTGATTTTGACTTTTGAGTGTCGAAAAATATGACCATTATTATACTTGCTAGTACAAACCTGCCAAATTTCATGATCTGAATGCTCTTCAAGGGGGTCAAGATTGCCCCTGATGGTCCCTTCAAATAGGGTAGGATCCTGAGGTATGATACTAAGACGGCTACGAAGGTCATGAAGGCCAATTGTTGAAATATCAACATTGTCTATCAGGATCCTCCCACCTGCTGGTTCAATTAGTCGAAACAAAGCCTGGATCAAAGTGGATTTACCACTTCCGGTTCGCCCAACAATTCCAATATTCTTCCCACCTGGAAATGTGCAGGTTATCCCATGAAGCACAGTAGGAAGATTCTCTTTGTAACGAACCTTGAAGGTGAGAGACAAATAATGAAAATTAGAAGATGGCTTCAACAATAAATTAACCAAACTATATACAAACAAAATTCCAAAGCCAATTAAACTCTTTATCCTCAATCAGAAAAAAGCACACACATGGTATTGTTAAACTGAACTGCATACCTTTAAATCAATCATTTCAATTGTTCCATTCTCAGGCCATGAAGATGGAGGGCGAGATTCCTCAACAATGGGTGGGGCTTCTCCTGGAATTTGGCTATACTGGTACATCCTCTCTATGGAAATTATTTTGTTTTCAAGCTTGCAAAAGCTAAGTATCCACCGCGATAGGCGTGCATTCAAATTAAGGCCATATGTCACAGCAAGGCCTGCCATGCCTAGATAGAAAGAAGCAACCATGATTAGAAACTTATATTATCAAAAACTAAGAAAAATGATCAGAAGCCTACCTTGGAACTTCCACTTCATGAATGTTATTCTTCAAATATTATTTACATATCAAAGAAGTTATTCATTACTTAAGCCTCATCCGAAGGCTGAAGTTGAATATGGTGAAGACAAATTGGTTCTCTTATGATACCATAGACGTGCACAAAAGAACATTTATGCTCTAAAACTCATTTGAAATGGTATGCCGAATGAATGCGTGACATAAACTGAATACATAAGTAAATGAGTGCAATATGATGTGATGAATATAGTTGCTAATAATTGAGGACTCCACCATGAGGATAACAGAGTAAATTCCACAGAGTAAAGATACCACAGCTCATAAATTAATAGTCCCATTACAGCATTTATCAAGGATTTTTTTCTTTTTTTCTTTTCCCTGTGAGTACATTCCTTAATGCAGGTGAGGGCACCAATTCATTCATTCAAAAGGGTCAGCTCCAGTAACCACTTCTAGGAAAATGGCACATCAAAACATGTTTGCCTTATCATTTCACAAAACACATCACCCCATTGCTCATATACAATTTCTCCTGGGAATAGGTGGAGAAATTCAAGAATTGGAGAACTTACTTGGATCGATAGTCCCATGAGGAAAGCTAACGAGCAAAATCATGCAGAAAGCAAATACAAAGGTTGAGAGCAACTCCATGCGTAGACAGAGCCATTCAATGGCTGCAAGACTGCAGAAGAATGGGCGAGCAAAACAATCAAGAAGGTAAAGATTCCTCTTCATGAATCTTTTTTCTTGTCCAAAGCCTCTTATCGTTGCTGCTCCAGCAATAGATTCACCAAAAAGATTGATAATTGGAGATTTCTGGATGCTGACAATGCGAACCAATTCCCTTGATGAAGCCATGTAGTATTTCTGCAAGGGGGTATGATAAATTTAAGTGATATCCTTCAAACCTTGCTTTTCTTTTTATTAGTACACAATAAATTTTCTTAATAGAAATTGGCACAGCCCAAGTACAAGGAGATATCCTTCAAACCTTTCTACCAATGGCAGTTAAAAAATATATAATCTTTTAATAAGAACTTCAAGTCAAAAGAATTACTGTTCATATTGGCAGAAAATTTAAATTGTAGATGCTCTTATCTAACAATGAAGTGGAAATCTTTCTTTCGCAAGTGATATTCGATTTTTTGTTTTCATGGGATCACACCCAAAAAAGGAATGAAAGTTTTGAAAAACTCGCTAGAAATTTAGTATTTTTTCAAATGCTGGGAAGATGCAAGTAGTGTGTTCAGAAGGCAACACATAGGACAAAACTTGTTTCCAGTTTCTGTACAATAGCAAAAAGCATAGCTATGAAGTCAAACCTTACAGTGTTTCTTATAAAAAGTACAAATAAAGAAACAAAACTAAAGCAGGCGGGGGAAAACTAAAGCAGAAACAAGGCATGAACCGGGTAAATATTGTGTGTAATTGAGGACAATAGAAACAATATACACATGTAAACGAGGACAAACACGTAAGAATTAACCTGTTCAAAGTGATCGAATTCATCAGAGAAGTATATAGTTGGAAAAAACATACTGCAGCAATAGCATGCTTATGATATTCGATAGGCATTGATGTAGGCACAAGGAATCCCATATGAATCAGCAAGGATCACATTGCAAGACTATAATATCTTTGTACAAAAAATTGAGTGTTTAAAGCTTAACAATGGGTTCAATTACACCCTGTTCACCAAAAATACTAAGAAGAAGGGGTCAGTGCTTGAGAAGGAAGCAAAAATTTAGCAGTTTCCTTCTGATCCATTTTGACAAAAGAGTTAAAAGAGCCTCACATTACAAAATCTGAGCAAAAAATTGACAATTCACCTGCATCCACAAGCAGGCAATGGCCATAGGAACAACAAGAAGCAACACTTGCCATGTAACTGTTGTCATTACACCAACAATGCCAATAAGTTGAATTGTTGTTGAAGCAAACCCACCAAGTCTAAAAGGAATATCAAGATCCACAACACTTTGATCAACTGACACCTGGAAGGTCATAGTCATCCATGACATTAGATCATGAAAAAAAAGGAAAACAAAAACAAAACAAAACTATATATGTATATAGCAAAAGAAATGGAAGTTGCACATATGTTTTTCCCTTGCAATAAAAGAACTTACACGATTCAAGATCCGTCCAGCTGGCGTAGAATCAAAGAATGACATTGGTGCCCGAAACACACTTCTAAGCATATTCAGAAACAATTTCTGTGCAGCTGCTAGACCAAATGTAGCAACCAAAGCAGCCCTAACAAAGACAAACCAAGAACTTCCAAAAGCAAAGGCCATATAAACACCCAGAAGGACCATAGGACTCACTTTAGGTTGATCTCCTTCTGTTTGGGGATTAGCCCAAGCCATCCACCAATTACTAGCAATTTGAAGGAACTGAAACAGTGCTTGGGCAACAATTATTAGTGGAATCAATAAGCCCTTATATGCCGCAGCCATATATGACAAGTACACTTTCATGCTGACCCTTCCTCTTACCCTTTCCTCTTCCTGAACAAGCTGCTTTTTCCTTGAGCGTTTTGCTTTCTTTTTCTCTTTAATTGCTTTCTGGCATGAAGGCGATACAACTTCTTGTACTTCCTTTCCCAAACTGTCAATACCATTTTCAGTGGCCACACATGTTTTACTAGGCATAAGCGTTCGATCAAGAGACGAACTTTCGTCTGAATCTTCTGATGAGTGACAAGGAATATCCATAGCTTCAATTGCGTCATGGTGAGCTGAGACCAAAGTTTTAAAATCAGTTCCAGCTTGTAAAAGATCATCATATTGTCCTGCTTGTATTATACGGCCTGCTTTAAGAACCTACAAATATGAAAATACATTTGTTAGCCTTTCAGGACTACAGCACCACATCAATATAAATGAAATAGCGAATGGGTTATATTACACATCAAAAACAAAAATACTTTCACTGATTCGTCAAGCACCCCAAAGACCAGGTGACTCACAAAGGCAGACTACTTACTTGCCGATAATAATTTAAGTCTTTGAGCTAGACCATAGTCTGATATTATTAGCAAAATACTAAAATTTCAACTTTAACCGAGCACTGGAGTTTTCAGTCAAAGAATCAAATAAGCAGAGAACACTTGGAATTTCTATCATATGACTGTTGGAATGCCCAATTAGTTTACATGCTTACTAACATCTGCAGAAAAAATTACTAATAAAATTGTATCTGTAATAAGTATAATTATTCAACTCCAACTTCGCATTGAATCTATACACCAGCGGACATAGTCACTGTTTTATGAATGTATTATTTTTTATTCTAATAAATATAGAAACACTAGTTTATAACATACATACAGTCAGCAATCTTCTCACAAGTTTGTGACCGATTGTAATGTGACTCATTTTTTTCTTTAGTCATTTAGTTCAAATTGAATTACTACCTGCCAAGATTTCTAATAAACTCCATTCACATCACCATTCATTGGAATAATGAAAGTTTTAAACAGACAAAACAACCATCAGTTCAAAAAACTTCAGCTTCCTGAAGTAACGAATTACTTAGATTTCTTTCAAAGATAAATATCCACGGGTTCAAAACTTACCACAACACATAAACCTCAAAAGAAAGGAGTGCTAGTCATCACCATAAAAGTAGATCAAACAAAGAAACAAGGATAGCAATTGGCAGAAGAAGCAACTTGGCCATGATGCATTAAAATCAACCAATTCATGTACTACCAGTGTGGCTTGACATGAATGAAAACCATGTAAAATTGAGTTCAAAAGACCCCAAAAAGCCTATATGGCAACATAGAACTCCGACTACCATTCATCTTCGGATTTTCAGCAGCCCATGCTCAGGCATGGCCTTAAGCAAAATATTTAAATGAAGTGGGAAGACAAATTCCATACCAGAATCAGATCTGCAGCAGGGAGTAATTCAACTTGATGGGTCACAAAAATCACGGTTTTACTAGCTAGTGCTGCCAATATGTATTCCTGCAGTTTCATATCACATATTATCATCCATTCTTCTTTTTTTCCCTATGCATGGTTCATTCATATGAACTACAATACATATGAATAAATTAGAAGCCTAACCTTAAATAATTCAGAACTAGTGTGTGCATCAAGTGCACTGAAAGGGTCATCCAGTAAATAAATATCAGCGTCTTGATACAGTGCTCTGGCAAGCTGCACTCTTTGCTTCTGGCCACCACTCAAATTTATACCTCTATCACCAATAATGGTCTGATCTCCATGTGAAAAAAGTTCCAAATCCTTTTTCAGTGAACAAGCATGTAAAACATTTTTATACTTTGCTTTATCCATAGGGCTGCCAAAAAGAATGTTCTCTTCTATATTTCCGGACTGTATCCATGCTGACTGAGATACATAAGCAGCAGTACCACATACTTTTACCTGAGAAAACATCAACCGAACAAGAATTATAAATCTTCAACTGCTACTACTGATAGAATTTACAAAACCAATAGCCAAGAAAACTTGAGGCAGGAAACAGAAACTTTTAATACATCAACTTACTTCACCAGAGATTTTGGGAATCTCGCCAAGGATGCAAGAAAGCAAGCTTGATTTTCCAGAACCAACCATACCGCAAACAGCAACTCGCATGCCTCTCTCAACTTTCATTTCGATTCCCGATAATGTTGGTGCTGGAGAGGAAGGGTCCCAGCTGAAAACACCGTCTTTAATTTCTATGGTCACATTAGTAATGCCTCGCGGCAGGACAATGGTGGCCTCTTCCTGCAACTCTTCCTCTTGCAGGAATCCAGAAATTCGATCAAGAGAAACTTTTGTCTGAGCCATCATAGACACCAAATCAGGAAAATTCCTGAGTGGTTCTTGGAGGATCCTGAAAGTGGCAAGAGCAGAAAGAACACTCCCTGCAGTGAGCTGACCACCCAACAAAATGGAAGTACCAAAGGTGACAGCTGAAACAAATATGGGGGAGCTCCAGAAAATGAATGTAATAAAAGCTTGAGAATAAAGGGCTTTCCGTAGCCACTTGAACTCCACACCACGCATGTCCTCCAACTTAACTCGATACCTGTCTTCCCAAGCTTGCAATTTGAGAATCCTCATGTTCCTTAGACATTCGGACGTTTTCCTCATTCTTTCATCCTTCGCAGCCATTAACTTGTCCTGAAAATCTTCTTGTATCTTTGCCACAGGAACAGTAACGACAATGGAGATAATTGTGGCAACCAATGTTGCAACTGAAGCAATTCCAACATTCTTATACAAAATTGCAAGGGCAAGAATTATTTGCAGAGGAAGCATCCATATATCGTGGAGGTACCAAGAGTAGTCCCCCACTCTCTGTACATCAATTGCCATGTAGTTAACAATTTCTCCACTGGTGTGACTTTGCTTCGCCAAGCTCGAGAGCTTGAGCCCCTTTTGATACACCATTGCTGTTAAAGCTGATCTCACATGCATACCCAAAATGTCTACCCCAACATACCACTGCCTGGTTGTTAATGTCTCCACGAGCTTTGCTGAAAAGAATATTCCGGCAAGAATATACCCCTCATGGGGGAAAGTCTTTTTCCCCCCCAAGTAATCGACAAAGTAGCTAATCATGTACGGCCCCACATATGAAACAAGAGTACTCAAACCGGCAAATATACCATTACAAGCTGCTTCTTTCCAAAATGACTTGAGAAGTGCCCAAGCTAAAGAAGGCTGCTTTGATGGGGTCTCAGCCTTCAATTTCTCCCAAATCGACTTCAAAACCTTATAATTGGTCTTGGCTCTATCTTTTGGTGCAAGAAGGGGAATATCCTTAAGCTCAAGGGGTCTCTTTGCACCAATTGAAAGAAGTGGGTTCAGCCAAGAGAGTGTGACCAAGGTAAAAAGCCCCGCATCACTATAAGGGGTAACCTTAAGACACCCTGGTTCTTCTTCGAGAAGCAAAGGTTCTTGAAGATCAGAGTTCCTACAAACTTGTATGCCGGTAACACCCCTAATTGCAACAAAGCAAAGGAAAGCAAGTGCAGGTGTCACAGCAAAATTTGCCACAACACGAGAACACAAGTGCTTTGAACCTTCAACGGAGAATTCTCTCCCGTCGGCATAAAGAGTACACACACAAATTGAAAATGACACAACCCACCACACCCTCAACAACAACGGGAATTTCTCAGACACCTTGAATTTACGATGCAGAGCTGAAAAGCTCAACACGAACCAAGCTAAACTTTGTGCAGCTGGCAATAACAGGCCAGACCAATCCACAAACTTCCCGTTAATGCTCTCTCTTATCAAACCGACTCCATCGAACCCCAATAGAAAAACTTGCACAAACAACACGTAGAAACAACAAGAGACTGTAGCTTTATACCCCGCACCAATATTAACATCGCGGATTTCTCCGTCGATACTATGCCGAATTGGGTTCGCATTCGCAGCTGAATCGTCCTTAATAATTCTTATCCTACCAACACACACAAATATCTGCCTTGCCGAGACGATGAAGAGGAACACGAGAAAGAGTGTCAAATTGATGCAAATTGAAGAGAGTTCCAATACGGGCAAACCTTTAATAGCACTTAAAAGGATATTCGATGATTGTGCTGCTGATGATAACGCTGGGATTTTGTTGAGCAAAAGAGACACACCCATTATTGAATTTGGCATGTGGGCGATGGAAGCGATTGAGAACAGTAAGTCGGTGTTGTTGCTGTTGTTGTTGAGCTAAGCGATCGTATTCTATTGTGAAGAAGGGCATTTCACCATCTGGGTTGTGAGAAGCAGCAAAATGTGTATTTGGAGGAGGAATCTCTGGACACATTGCACATAAAAACAAATGAATTCTTACCTACACGAAAAACGAAGAGAGAGAGAGAGAGATGGTTGAACTTTCTGTGTGTGTGATATATAGGGGGAATAGATAGGGACAAAGAGAAGGACGATAAATCAAAATCTAAACGAAACCCATTTGGAAAAATAACAAAACAAAAGACTGACCTGGTTCACTGGTTGCGTCCTGGACAATCGTTTGGTGAGCCGGTGCAGATTGCCGAGGCAAGCCTGTGAATAATAGAGAGGGAAAAATTGGCACAAGAAGCTCTGCCCCTCAATGACACCAACACACAGACAGAGAAAGAAAGCACACGGCAACAATTCACTAGCAATCCACAAGCACGATAATGATGAATAAGTCGTAAGCTTTTAACCTTAAGAAATCTAGAGAGAGAATAGCTCACACAGAAAAGAAAAAGGAAAAAAGAGTGTTCTCTGTCTTTCATCGGTGTATATATAATATAATATATATCTATATATTTGTTGTATGCGTGTTTTGATAAACTTTTCTACCTCGTTGTTTTGTTAGTAGGTGGCAAAACCGTGTGAGAGAGGGAGAGAGGGATGTTGGGGGGCCAAAATGGGAAATAAGGTAGAGTTCTGGACCTTCTGGTGAATGGAAGGTAAAGACTCAGAATGGGAGCTAGGTGGCTTTCTTTTGTGGGTTTACTTGGGTTTTCTCAGATTTTGTTGTTTTTTGATATCAATTGCCTGATTTACTATTATATATATAGACAAAAATAAGAGTAGTAGTGCTTTATTTCTGCATCTGTATGTCTATGGTTTTGTGAGAGTAGTAAAGAATATTATGGGTAATCAAACAGAATATTATTAACGTGTGTGGATGCCCTTATTTATGATATCATGATAGGAATCTCAGGATATTTTTATAAAGAAATATTAGAATATTACACCGTTCATTGTATGAGAGAGAGAGAGAGAGAGATGGGATTTTGTTTGTATACACTTTATACTGTGTTATGGAGGTGATGTTGGGTTATGAGTCTGATGCCACATAATGGTAACCTTTTTCTGGGTTTGATTGATCATTATTATACCTAGAATTCATTCACGATTTGAGAGCACTCACATGAGATTTGGGCACTTTAAAAAGATTGCATGAGAACCCCATATTCCCATGCCATTTGGTCTTTTGGAGATCAAAACGTGGAGTGTTACCTCAAATCTGTAAAAGTCTCATGTGGGGCGGGGCATGTCAGTTGGATTTGTTGTATGCATGCTGGTGAATACATATCAGCTACCCCACTTATCATCCCTGTCTTCTTGGCTCCTTCTGCTAGCAGCTGGGGCCGTAAACATGATATATATTTATCACCATACTTTTTGTGGGCATATATGCAGGCTGTTGTTGATCATTATGACTAGGTTTTATTTATTTTACCATGCATGCATTAGTTCTGCAGTAATATTATCTATATATATATATATATATATATATATATATATATATTTTTGTAAAATCCCGATTACTACTCCTCCAATGCACATGTGGCTGTGGGGGCTTTTGTTCACCATTGATGATCTGCTAGCTGCTGCAGAATTTTCATGAAAAGTCACGTTGTTATTAGGTAACTGATCTTTCTTTTCTTGTTTTATTTTTTCTCGGCACATCATCAGGTAACTAAATTTTAAAGGAAGTAACACATGGCAGAGAGCCAGAAATATCAATAATTTCAACTCCATAAATGCATGCCATTTTTTTTTTTAAAATATAATACTATAAAGGAACTTTACATTAATTTTCACATTGAAATTAACATGCATGCATATGGTAGGTAAATTGTAATCATTCCTTCCCGGCCTGCCAATCGATCAAGATCATGCACTTCTCCCTCAGATAGAACCCTCATAAATTCTAAAAATCTACATTTCCCAGACTGTGGGGGTTATAATTTGATAACCCCATAGAGAGCAAGATAATTAATGGCTACGAAAGGATTCCTATCATAAATGAATTCAAATTATATCCTAGCTAGCTGTCGAGGCATGACTTGAATACTTGAGTACAAAACTTAAAGAACTTTATAAGATGGTGTAAATTACTATCGCTTGCTTCTATAAATTATTTTTATTGTAAAGTAGATATAAGATATCATATAAAATCAAGTCAATTCGAGTATTTATCTTTATAAGATCTCTTTCCAATTGTAGTACATGTAAGAACACTAGCATTGGATTAGCCAAATACATCTTCAAATTTTAGCCAATATCATATTTTTTTACATTTACATATTCTATTTAAATTCAATCTCCACATTGGATTAGCCATTTACTCTCTTTATAATAATAAAATATTATTAAATTAATAATTTTTTTATTTAATTTTTTTATATCACATTTTATAATTCTACCAATTTAATATTAATAATAATTATATTCTAATTAAATTAATATTAAAAAAATCATATTTTTAAAAGTCATTTAATGCTAATAACAAAAAATATTTGATTAAACTCATCAAAAACTCTATCTTAATTTCTTAATTACAAATCAAATAATATTTTTATTGGAGTGAGAAATTAATATTTTAATGTTTGCTTAGAGTGAGAAATTATTATTTTAACTTTTGGTGAATCAATTTGGTTCTTCAAATTTGACTAATCACTGTAGCTAACATCCAAATTATTTTAGAGATGCCCAATCCAATGTGGAGACTTTTTAGCACGTATTATCTAAAATTTGGCCAATCTTTAATTTTAGCCAAGCCAATGCTAATGCCCTAAGAAAGATTAAATTTACTATTTGTTTGTTAAAATAATAACAAAATAGTTCTAATTTTTAGTTTTTTTATGGATAATTAATTTACAGCAAGATGAATGATGTAATAATGAATTAGGGGTAAATTTATGATCTTATGCACTGCTTGTGAGATGAATGGTTAAGATTGTACGTATAGCATCAGTAAAGATATTCATTGCTTAGCAAAAAGGTAATTGCTAATTAATTATTAATGAATTACACCATATCTATATGATATAATAATGAATTACCAAATTATATCTACAATGCCTGACATCGACCAAAATTCTGTCATGAATTTGGCACGCCAAACTTAAAAATTCATCCAAAAAAAAAAGTGATAATAGCCAATCAAAAACGCTTTTAACAAGTGTCTCCTACAAAACCTAATTATCGGAAACCAATGGAGACTCGCCACGTAAGGAGTACATACAAAACCAGCGCGGGACGCGCAATAAGAGATCCTAAATCGAGACCTCCACCCCCTGACCCCTCCTCTCTTTACTCTCATTCTCTCTTGAAAACCGAAATCCCTAACCTCTCTCTCTCCTTCCCTCTCATAGCTTGAAGACCTGCAACTTTACTCGTCAAGGACTTCAAATCCTACAACTTTACCCATCGAGGACCTCAAGAACTGCAACTTTATTCTCACATATTCATCTATTTCCTTTTACATAAATCCAGCTGCACGATTTGCATAAAAGCAAAGATTTTAATCAACCACACAATATTATATAAATTTAAAGCATTGTCACAAAAACTTATAGTTTTCATTTTTTTTTCATCGGTGCAGATGGAAGTTAATGATAAAAGTAGCGTTTGTAGTAAAACAAAAACCTTGCGACCAAAGTTTTTCATTCCCTGAAACAGCAGCTCTTGATAGTAGATTATCCATATGCAATACAATCGCCATTCATGTTTCTTGTCAAATAAAAAAAAATTGAGAATTTTTCAACAGGAAGAGGAGAGAGAAAGAGAGAGGATAGAGAAAGGGTGGGTTTTGACAGAGCAATGACCTTTTTTTTTTTCTTTTGTAGCATATCTTAGTAATGAGAAGATGTGTATCCTGCGTGGCCCATTATGATTAGTTTCCGTTATTTGAAGAATAACGGAGACACCTGTATGAAGTTATTCTCATATCCAATAGATTATATTTTAAGAAGTTTCATTGCACACCAAAAAGCGCTATAATTAACCGACTTTACTCACTAAAAGTCATTTGACAAACTACTATTTATTTTTGTCACATGAGAAATGCTACTATATATGCTGTTTTAGTTATACCACTCATTTTGTCTCATTGACGTTACTTATTAAAAAAAATTAAGAATACAAACAAAAAAGGGATATAGGGAACTTAAGGATTCAGTTTTTTCTTTTTGTATTTTCGAGCGTTGTTTTATTTTTAATATATATTTTGATCATATGGTGATACCCCATCAATAAGACAAAATGAATGATATAGCACAACAACAATAATCTAATTATGGTATGGCCTTAGTAGATAATGGGACTTATACAAAAAGACTTGAGAGGAAAGTACATTTTACACTCCCAAATTCAATTTGTATATAAAATTATTAATATTGTCAATTTGCACTCCAAATTATGACTTGGCAATTTACAATACTCTCTATTTACATTTCACTATATATTAAAATCAATGAAAAATAAGATATGAGGCATAATGTTGCCGGTCAAATTATAAATTGATAGTCTTGATCTCATGATAATAAAAAAATGATTAAACGAATTACAAATTTAATTAATATGCTTAATTTTGTTTGCATATATAGAGATTGTCATTCAAACATTAATTTTACATGTTTATATATAGAATTTAATTAAATAAACTAAGGAATAGAATATTAATATTAAAATCTGATCTAATTAAGTTTGACAAGAGTTTATATATGATTAATTTAGCTACAACTACACGTCAGACCTAATATTATTCATATGCAAAAAGTCTTCAAAAACATGCTCAAGATCATTTCGTAGTTGCATACGCGGTCGTGATTAAACAGATAACAACCCACTTTTTTTCTTTATTCATGACTCGATCTGATGGGCGGCGCCAACCGCGCAAGTGCCGACCTAAAACAGTAGAGTAGTACCATATTTTCCTTTATTTCTTTAATTATTATTGCTGTGTTGTGTTTGCTCACGAGCGAGCTACCTAGCTTGGACCGCAAAGACCAGTCGCTTTCAACGTGGCTTGGACTTGGACCAGCATGACATGCATTCACTCCACCCGCACATGCTAGCTGTTGCACTTAACCCAGAAATTTCTTTTTCTTTCTTCCTAAATTAATGCTTCAAAATTTAGCACTCCATGGTAAATAAGTACTTTATTAATATAGATTAATGCTAATTTAAGGTATGCAAGTCTCGATTATTTTTTTAAAAAAAATAAGATTTATTATTAAAAAATAATTTTTTAATATAAATTTTAAATTTATACACATTTTTTCAAAAATAATATTCGAAACTTATATATTCTAAGATTGTAAATATTATTTCTACTTAATATAATTACAGTATGTAGTAAATTTTATTCTATTGAATATTGTTAGTCTACGGCCACAACACTTTTTTTTAAAATAATTACATAGTGATTATACAATTTATAATTATGAGTGAGTAGGGAGAGGAGCTTCGTGTCCTCCCTCTCTCTGCCCTCCCCTCTTCATTTCTCTTCTATCGTTTAGAAGTCATGGATGTAAAAAAAAAAAAAATTATAGTTTTCTTTTCTAGGACGGAAAATGGCTGATTTATTGCCTTTGGTCTATCTCCAAGCTACACGTATCATACTGTCAAAATCTCACGTGGATATATAAGGATGAGTATTATTATATCTATAAACGAATTATAAAAAAATAATTTCATAAATTGATATAATTTTATCTAATCTGTTAGATTTATTTTATAATAAAAATATATTTATAATCTAATAAATTATATCAACTTACTTCAATTTATAAGATTATTTTTATATAATTTTTTTTAACTTGAATATTTCTCAAAAAAACAATTTTGCAAAAAGGTTGGTTGGCGGTATGCCTCATGCGCCATCCAAAAGTGGCAGTTGAGCGAGCCCTACACGTACGCTGCCCACCATTAGAGTTCCGAACGCCACACGTGTCACGGGCCACGATATTAGATTCATGGCCGGTCGCACGTCTTTAAGATCTATCCGATTATCCACGGCCCTCCATAACTAGCGCATGAGCCCCACGATCAAGATTTGTATGCTTTTCAGACCTCTGCGAAGCTGTAATTCTTTACTCTTGTCTATCTTACTGTTTTCCCTAAAATTTAGAGTGGACTTCACTGTTATAGTTATATTCAAGTATGTGGAGTAGGAGGCGAATATCTGTTTCAATCATGACAATTAATCCAAAACGGGTATCACGGTTGCAGTATTGGAAACATCTTCATGGTTAATGGTCTTATCTTAAAGCATACTTTCATCTCCACACTTAATTTAACTGCTTAGCATCTAAGTTTGGAAATTTTGGGATGATTGTAGGGATCATCCGGTCCCAATGATCCTCACCAACTGTACTTTGAATTACTATAATTAAATCATTTTGCTTATTAATATATATATATATATATATATATAAATATATCATAAACATACATTTGTGTCTATCTTTCTAAATTATAAAAAGTATAAGATTAAAAAAATTATAACAAAAATCTCAATTAACTTTAGAAATAAAACACGCATGTATATCTAATTTGCCTTTCAGTTAATTCAAAACGACGTGTCTGCACAGATCAAGGAATATGTTATGGATCATTTTTTTTTTCATACAACTGCACTCTTTTTTAAAAAACGTAGAGTTTAATAAAAAAATAATTTTTTATATGAGTCTCATATTTGCTTATTATTTTTTTAAAAAAAAAGTTTGTGACACTTATACACTCTATGACTGTAAATATCATTTTTCTAAAATTATTTTTTTAAAAAGAAATAAGAAAAGAAAAATGAAGCTTTATATGCAGCAGACTCAATTCTTTTAGGTGTCGTTTGGATAATGAATTAAAATAAGATGAGTTGAGATGAAGATTGAATAAAATATTATTAAAATATTATTTTTTAATATTATTATTATTTTAAAATTTGAAAAAATTAAATTATTTATTTGTGTAATGATGAGATGAGATGAAATATTTTCACTAGGTTAGTATTTTTTTAATATTCTCAATAATTTGATGTATACAGCAAAAATTTGAATCTTAAAGATGCTTATCTAAAAGGAATAAAACTCAATTATTTTGAAGACAAGCATTACATTTGATTAACTATATAAAAAGAGTCTTTGGCATCTTATCCTCCCCCCACATGAAGATAATCTAGAAATGGGAACTAGAATTGTGCTTTTGGATGTGCCTTAATGTTTTATGACATAGAAAATGATAGATATACAATCATTTTTATAACCATTTAGTAATAAAAATGATTGTATGTGTATCGTCACTCTTTATGACATATTATCACCACAGGCCAAATAATAAATTGGAAGGGAAAAAATATTATAACATTTTAAATGACTGAAAATTTAATATTAGAGCTATTTAGAATAAATTATGACATTTTAAAACATTGCCTTGAGTATTAAAAAGAACATTAATAGAGTATATATATTTATATATATAGAAAATATTATCATATCATCTCTATGTGATCTCTTTCATTATCTGTATTTTTACGTTTTTTTTTTTTTTTGGGTGAAATTTCTTCTCCTAAAATTAAGGATTACTTTCACCGTCAAAATAGATAAAAATGATTAAAATTTTGATAAAAAGAAAAAACATTTCTATATATTGTGATACTCTTAATTAAAGTTGTACGTACGTAGGCATTGACATGATGTTTCGCATTTCAACGAAAGAAGTTTCTAGTTTTTGTGCGCTTACCAAAAGATCGAAACTAGTTTTTTAAGGCCGTTTTATTAGACTCCAAAGTAAAGTTTTATAAAGCATTGAGACACTACGTACGTACTCTCTGTATAGCACTAACTAGTTTCATTTTTTTTCCTTTCTTTTTTATAAGTTTGTCCAAAAGTGAAAAATCAACATGGAAAGTGCATGTACATAGTCATGCACCCACCCACAAGTACTCTGCATTTACCAGTTCATGGTCGTCATGTCCCAATTTCCTATAACATTAAAAAATAAGTGGGATTAGAAAAATAATAACAGAAATACTTTGGGATCCGAATTTGGGTTTGAAGTTGTGTCCCGAATGTGATTTTTTTTTACTTAATGATTAAGAAATTATTTTTTAATGAAATTGTGAATTTTTTATTTTTTTAAAAAGTATTTATGATTATTAAAGAAAACAAAAAAGTAAAATGCACATTCGGGAGCTAAATTTGGGCTACCTTTTCGGTATCCGTAGCACTGCTCAAAGAAGAGAGGGAAATTGGTTTGGATTTATAAACAAATTCAACTTATCTCAATTCATTTCATCTTTATCATTATATTTTTTTCAAATTTTCACACAAAATATATAATAATAATTTTTTTAAATCTCAAAATAATTTTTTCAAATTTCTACACAAAATATAATAAATAATTTAACCTTTTCAAATCTCAAAACCATTTTTTCAAATTTTCATACAAAATATAATAAACAATTTAACTTTTTCAAATCTCAAAACTATTTTTTCAAATTCTGATACAAAATATAATAAACAATTTAACTTTTTCAAATCTCAAAACAATAATAATATTAAAAAATATTATTTTCTACTATTTAAAAATCATCTCAAGTCATATCTGAATCCAAACTATCCGCATTTCTATTGCGAGAAGTGCTACATGAGCCATAATTTTTTTTATAAAAGTAAATTTATAAATTAAATTGATATGATTTTATATGCAGATACGTTAGATCTATTTTATAGTAAAAGTTAATTTAAAATTTAACGTATCATATTAAACTATATCAATTTATGAATTTATTTTTTTTGTAAGATTTCTATGCAATTAGATCATTTCTCTTTTATTATATATATATGTCAATGACAAAGTTCACAAAGGGTCTTAAAGTACTACTATTGATTAAGTTATAAGTAATATATTAATCAATGATCAATGCATGTCTAAATCACTGAGATAATTAAATAGGGTTCAACTAATAATTTTGTACCACAAATATTATAAACTAAGTGGACGTACGTGGTAAGTCATCATGAAACTAAGAATATTTTTACATGCATTGTTTTAATTTTATAAGGTGTTCGCAGCTAGCTTGAGCTAGTTTTTTTATTTATTTACTTATTTATTTGATGCAATCTATAACATCATCATCATTAATATTATTACTATTATTATTGTAATTACAATAACAATTACTATTATAATTTTTTTTTAACCAACAACTTCATTAAAATAAAAACTACAAGTTACAGACAACTATCAAGCCAAATAGTATGAGAGATAAAGTCTGGAAACCTGTCCCACCACATTTGAATAGGATCAATAACCCAAGCATGTCTAGCTAGGCCATGAGCAGCCTCATTACCTTCCCTATACACATGACAAATCTCTACATCAACAAAAGTAATCAAAAGCAACCTAAAATTTTTAAATTGACTACTGTAGTTATTTTCATCCAGTACTGATATTCTAGATGGTGTATTGTTGAATCTAATTAATTAGCTAGATTTTTAACTGGGATTTTCACAATTAATTGGCACCCATTAATAATGCATTTTTATGATGAGAATCTATCACATAATATATATTTAAATCAAATTAAATATATATAGTTTAAGTATCATGTATTCTTACATGTGGCGTGCAGCATTGACTCATGAGGTTCTGATCAAGACTACTACTTCAACGACAAAAGTTATAAATTAGTCATGAACAAAGACATATAATATATAGAAACAGTGGATCATGAGTGGAAACATCATGCAGACAAGGATGATGATCAAGAGTCAAGACTTACAGTGTACACACACACACAAACACATATATATATATATATATATATATATTATATATATATATTTTTTACATATCATATATCATTTATTTAGTATAAAATATTAGTATTTTGGCAACTTCATGACATGATCTCAACCCATTGGAACAATAAAATATCAAAATAATACATTGAAAAAAAAATTTCTCTATCTCATAATTATGATATTTCGCACCGATCTAATTAGTTTTTTTTATAAAAACTAATTGACAAACATATGTAGAAATGAGAAATAATATTTACAGTTATAGAGTTTGAAAGTATCGTGTATATATATATATATATATATATATATATATATATATATTTTAATAAGTAAAATATATGATATTCACATTAAAAACTTAAATTTTTAACGATAAATGATCATCCCACTCTTTTAAAAATGAATATACGGCACACAACTAATAACAGTATATAATATTACTGGTTTAGATATAAACTTTGAAACCACTTTCAATACCAAAAATCTTTGAGACACATAAACTTGGACGCAAGGAGGACAGCTGATCTCATCATCCTTATCTGAAAATTTCTTCATAAACATCGATTACCCCGCTAGCTCCATGCAGCTAATTTCTATGTGTTTTTTTTTTTTTTTTCTCAGCATGAAAAGTAGGCATCTCAATTATTGGTACTGTTTCTGACGGTGGGGTTTTCAACTCTCTGCAACATGCAAGTATTGATATTCTTCCGAGCCAAACAGCTTAATTAATTCAACACCAAAAGAAAAAAAAAAAAAAATCGTCTGAGTTACGAGTTTTTCCATCACATATATTCTGCAGATCAAGTAGTGGTACCGATCGATCTATTTTTGTCCTCTTCATCATATATATTTGCTCGTGACTTTCTCACGGCCAGTACTACGTAGTTCCTCTCTTGATTTTCAGTGATCCTAGTTAAACAATCTATTTGATCTGGGTGCAATATCAAAGAGTTAAAAGATCATATGCATGCATGCTTTGCATGGGACATTACTCTTTGGCATTTTCTCCAGGACTAGTACTTATTTATATATATTGACGCTTATTATGTACGCACGATCTCTAGCTTTAAGATTTTGAGGTTGCGTTTAGGCAGTGTGGCGATCTCAGATATTTTAAGAATAATAGTAAAAAATTAATAATAAAATAATAATAAAATATTAAATAATAATAACATATTAAATAATAAATAATAAATAAGAATAAAATAATAAATAGTAATAAAGTATTGATATTTGAGAATAGTACTCTACTATCCAAACTAGACCTAAATTAACAAAGTATATATATTTTTGGTGCACTGAGGATAATATTGACTTCTTTTTCTTTGTTCTTTTTCACGCAAGCATGCCCGCATATATATAATATGGTGCATAGACCCTTTATGAACTTTGACAATGGCAATATTAGTAGTACGGACGTACGTATTGATATATATATATATATGTATGTATTCTGGTAGCCAGCCACTCCAACAAGATCATGACATGATAGATGACTTGGAAAACATTATCGATCAGTAGTACTAGTAGTACTATATATTGGCATGCATATATGCATGGTGTCAAATTGATGATGAGGATACTCATCATGATCATGACTGAGATCCAAGTTGCTAGCATAAAGATCAACAAGCTAGTGATCATATTTGTTTTCTCTGTATTCCTTTTTGCTAAAAGACATGGGAGAGCTAAGTTCCTTTCAAGTACTGCAGGACCAAGCCCCATGTTGTGACAGATTCCCGAATATTAATTTGGTAAGAAATGACAACTTATATTCGTATACATCTTCCACGTACACGCATGTCCAAAATGCCTCTTAGAAGCTGGCCGGAGATCTGCAGATCGAGAGACTAGATCTATGGACAACGTACAGTTTATACTAATTAAGGACACTACAATAATATATTTATTGAAGTTGTTTTTTTTTTTTCTTCTTTTTTGTTTGAAGAAAACTTATGCGGATTTCACCGGCCGATCGATGAAAATATATACCATATAAATTACAATAACAATATTGACAAATGTTGATCCCAAATCCAATTATGATTAAGAATAGATAAAATATATATATATATATATATATATATATATATTTATATATTATACACAAAACTGCTTATGATCCAAAAAAAAAAAGAAACATAATATTATTAATAATATATAGGGCCTAGCTAGCCAGGTAGGAGGATTAATGAGCAGACGCATGGCTTACGTCGATGCATATAGTATATACGAGCTGTGCTACTCTGTCGCTCCAATTTGCTTGTTGCAAGTTACAATGCTAGGCCAAAATTAATTTTTTATTTATATTTTTTTATCATTTAAAAATATTTTTAAAAAATATAAAAAAATATCAATATTCTAATAATCATTTTCTTAATTATTAAGTAAAGAAAAGAATTTAAAAAAAAATAAAATAAAATACATAAAGTGTCAAAATAAGATGTCAAAATAGCATTATTCTATATACACACCACTGGGTTTTGATTTGCTTTGCAAGATGTCCACTATGCATGACTGGATATGCCGCAATATTATTAGTGGAACAATGACATAAGAAGCACCGTATATATATGCATCCCAAGTTGTGCAATATTACTTATAAGTACTTTCCCTTGCCCAAGGCTCTGCCAAAACAAAGTACGTGCATCATGTAGTGTTATTTCATATATATCAGATCATGATTTGGATATACTTCTCATGAAGAGACAGCTCGCTCTAAAGAATCAAATTCCATGTTGAAACATTTGCGGCAAAGAGTGTGAGGAAGATTAATGCATGTCGCTTGCTTTGGGAGACCACATAATTTGTTGATATATCATCATGTGTTCTTGAATTATGTGTGTAGCTGATATTAGTGATCACATAAATGGTCCTTAATTAATTCCACCAGAACCTCTTTTTCCTCTTGCATGTGCTACCTAGCTAGCTGTCTGATCTTCGAATTCCCGACCCAATCAGCCAAACTTTATTGCACTCCAAACTTATAAATCTATATAAGGAAAATATTGCTAGTTGAACCGATAATAGTGATCGATTGAATTTTAATTTTTTTTTACTTAATAATTAAGAAAGTAAATATTAGTGAATTGATAATTTTTTTTTGTATTTAAAAAAAATTAAAATTGTGAAAAAAATGATTAAAAGAAAAGAGAAAAAAAAGAAGTGTATTTGCACTTATCAGTCACTTTTTCGGTTAAATCATCGGTTCCAGTAGCACGGTCCATCTATATAAATAAATAAATATATATATATATATATATATATATATATATATATTTGCGATGATTTTTTTGCATGTCTCTAGAACGTGTTTTTGTTGTGGCGATGCATAATTCGAATCATGCTAGCTTGATGTCACAGATATAATATAAAGGGATATATACAAATGATCGAGCTCCTAGGAATATTTCCAACAAAAATTCCTCTTAATTTTCTCACAAAATTATATAGTCTGAACGAAGAATGGATTTTTATTCTACCTTCATTTTCACGAAACGGGCTGCTAGCTGTTTTGAAAGTTGGGATGGAATTGATCAGACATGCCAAAGGGACATGCATTATATCTTTGTAATATTCAACACGACCAATTTGGAAGACCTACTTTAGATCATGTTGATGAAATATGGTCCCCCAAGCCTTTTAGGACATGTGTCTCTTTGGCCCCCACATGCCAAAGGGACATGCATTAGCTTTGTATTCAATATTCTAATTATTTCTTTTGTACATATATATAATTTTCTTTTTCTTTCAATTAATAATTAGTGTTTTGCTTTGGTCAATATTGAATGTTAATTTCAAGCATCGGATGATCATGAGGTAAAAGTGAGCCGCCCAAGTCTTCAACACAAAAACTCGAACGTCTCATGATGTATATCAATAAATAACAAGCAGAGACTGTCAAAAACCAAACAATAATAATTATACTGTACGTGTATGTACGTACGTATAAGTTATTATTACAACGTAATGTTAATATTACCGTTGCGGCCTTATGGAAAACATCATGTATAAAAACATCCATACATATGTCCTACGTATATATATCATCATGATTTGCCTGGCCTTTCATGAACTTGTATGCAGGCATGGACGGACACATGCATGATGCAAATGGCAAAGCCCTTCCTCGATCCTAATTAACGACAACATTTTAATAATTCTAGTACTGCATTAATATTAATGAATTAACCTATATTATTATATGATTCAAGAAATTATGACATATATATATATATATATATATATCATCATGCAGATAAGCTAGCTAGCGGATATAGCTAGCAGATCCATTGGAATATGTCCAAAATATATAGAAAAATTCATCCTTACTCAAAATTGGATATTCGGGTTTTTGTTCCCCGGGGAAGGATCTTATTCCTCAGAGAAGGATCTTATTCCTGGGAAGTTGGGAGGACATGCCAAGAGACAATATCTTTGTCTTTTTATTTTAATTTAGTCATACACGCATGTTTTATATGATTCTCCTCGGCCTAGCTCCTCGATCCTTTGTTTCTGGTCGTACGTGGTCAAGCATATTTCAATCGCTAAGCTAGAAATGACCACTGATCTTTTTGGTTTTGGCACAAAAAGAATTATCCTTTTGGAGAATGACATGAGATGGTCCCTTAAGGATTACTTCATGCTTCATATATGCACGAATATACGTTCCCTTTGCATGGATGCTTTTTTATCAGATATGAGTCACAATCTTCAGACATCTGTCATCTATGGTTACTGATTTCCATGCATATATGGGACACTTGTGCATGCATTGATACAAAGTGTCTGAATAAAAAAAGATGCAGTACTACAGATAGAACATCAGCACTACTACTGCAAATAATTACGAGCTAGCTAGCTAGGCCAAAATTAGCATACGTTCTGGGAATTAGAGCCACTATATATATATATATATATATATATATATATATATATATATATATATATGTTGCTTATGCAGTTGTGCTTGCAGATCTTATAATAGACTCTTTTGCTTGCAATCATGACACCTTGCATTCATGCATTATTGTAAAAAAAATTGCATATCACACGACTTATTTATGCGATTTCTCACTAGTCCAAGAAAAATGTAATAGCATTTTGAGGAGGGTGAGTAGTCATATATAATTAAATGAAGATAACTGTTATTCTTCATCATGTTTTATCATCCTATGTCATACTAAGTATGGTATATTGTATATTTTAAGTAGCTGTTATTTAAATAGTTGACACATAAAGTTAACACTTAAAGTAATTAGAGATAACAAGATTTAGAATGAAAAAATCAACATCATTTTTTTTATATATATACAAGGGGAGGGTGGATTCGAACCAAGGTGTTGCCATGTTATATGCAAATGAATGGATGAGATTGATTAAGGTAAATAAACGAGTAAATCTGCTTCCTTCACTTTTATAACTAGACATATCCAACAAAAAAAAAAGGCCCATCGCATAGGCTTTTGCTAACTTAAAAAGGCCCAACCACTATCCACCGTTACCCTGAAGCTGAAGCCCAGTTAATTGCAAGCAGTATTCTTTCTTCTTTTTAAAAATAAAAAAATAAAAACCTTTAAGTAGATTGGGTGAAAATTTGAGGGGCTGTCTATTTGGTACTTCAGATACGAATGACTTTCTACATCAGCTACTATATATATATATATATATATATATATATATATTTATTTATTTATTTTTATATATAAGTATTTAGAATTTTCCTATAATTATAATGGGTTTACAGCAAGTAGTCATGTAAGTTCATGTTTTTAGGTATGAAGAAGAAAAGAGGAGACAAAAAAAAAAAAATCATAAAAATTGATGTCATCGAGCGCATCAAATAATGGATTACAATTGATAAACCTCTCCTACAAACTTGGAAGAAGGGCAGAGGCCTCATCTTGCAAAACCTTCCAAGCTGCAGTGACATGCCTCTCTTCAGTCAAAGGAGCTCCTACCGCAAAACGTAGTATGTATTTACCTGAAAGAACCTGCATATAATGGACGTACACAACACAAGCAATGAACTCAACTCGAGCAATCATCAGACGGATGAAAATAAGTTTTTTTTTTTTTTTGTGTAAAGAAAGTAGAGGGGAAAAAAAAAAAAACCAAATTGAATGTACAAGGAAGAAGAATAAGCTCACAGTGTGAGAAAGGAAAACTTTCCCAGTTGAGTTTACTGTGTCTAATAGGTGATGGTTCAGTTCATTCCCATGGTCTTTACTATTTTGAGAAGGAAGAAGGCGGAAACAAACTAATGAAAATATCCGAGGGGTAACAACCTGCACATGTCAATTTTTTCTAATTCATAACAATGTATGCAAAAATCAGGTAAGATATATCATAGAAAACTGCATAAATTAACGTTGAAATACTAACGAATATATTGGGACAGTGCAAAAGAAAAGCATATAATCTATAATGGCATGAAGGAAGTATATCAAATCAAACAAGTTTGCGAAGAATATGATCACCTCAAATCTAAGGTCTTGAGCAACAAGCACTTCAAATTGCTGAGCCAACTTGATGTGGTTTCTTATGTAGCATTGCAGATTTTCTATACCATATAGTCGCAACACCATCCACAGTTTCAATGATCTGGGAGCCAGTATATAGATTGCTAAGTAGGCATCATAAATGATTGAAACCACTAAGGTTTTGTGTGCGCGCATGCACACGCTTTTGTTAAATGTATGAACTCCTTGAAAGAGTTTGGGCCAAAAATTGTAAGGGGATAACAAAATATCAGCTATCAAACATGAGATTCTTTTCCAATTTTATTTTTAAAAAATATAATTACATATATTAGAAATGAAAACAGGAAAATACATTAAAGAGGAAAATGGATAAAAGGTCACGTTTGAATATTTTTTATCTTATTATCCTATAACTCACAAATGTCTAAATCATTCAAGAGTAGTTAAACAAAGAACTGAACAGTTACTAGTCCACTAATTCCATTATGTTAAGCTAAGATAAATAGAACCTATAAATAGTCCCGCATTGAAAACGAAAGGGTCGAAGAGTTTCATATGATGCCTCTTAAAAGAGTGTAGACGACACAACATTTTTTTTTTCTCCCTTTCTCAATCTTTCTGCAGGCACAAATATATGTGGATACAAGGGTTATTATTCAGTGTTGTTCCTACCAAAGCAGGTTAACAAGCCAGAACTATCCAATATGATCATAAAAGATGAATAGCAATTAAAGAAAAACATAAAACGTCTATTTTGGGGCAAAATGTTCACACCTAAACCGACGTCCAAGAGGAATTTGCCAATCTTTGTAATCCACAACCATGTTCGCCTGAGAGGCCTGGAATATCATTTTGCAGCATCAAATGAGGAAGTTAACAGATAAACAAATTTACTATATTGAAATATAATTTTAAATCATGTGGCAATCCCAAACCCAATTAGAAGTTTCAATTTCAAAAGGGTAGTGTCATACAGAGGTTCTTTCCAAGTTTCAGTCTGCACCATCTAATATTAATTCCCTCCCCAAACTCACAAATAGAAAAGAAAAAAAGTAAGGCTCTTGCATAAACCGAGACAACAAACTAACAAGTGCCATACAGAGGGTCTTTCCAAGTTTCCGTTTGCACCATCTAATATTAATTCCCTCCCCAAACTCATGAATAGAAAAGAAAAAAAGTAAGGCTCTTGCATAAACTGAGACAACAAGCTAACAAAGATAAATTTATAAAACGTACACTTAAACATGCCACAAAATTTCCCAGTTTCATTTAACTGACATGTAGTTTAAACTTTAGCTCACATGCCTTAAAATAAAAGGGAACTGAAGATTTCAGAAAATAAACAACACCCAGTTGATTAGATGGCATGATAAAATGAATTGAGAAAAAGGCTTCTAGAAAATCCTCCTCTTTAGGGACAACTTGAAAGTTGCCACCCTTAGCCTGTAGGTATGTCGAAAACCTTGGCATCATTAGATGGGCAATTCAAACTTTAGATGGCAACTCATATGCCAAGGACCATATTTAATTAAACACTAAAGGAGAACATATCAAGACCGTGAAAGAAAAAGATTACTTTGTTCTTCAGAAACTCTGGATTTGTAGACAGCGACTGAGCCAAGGCATTTCTGTCCTGTTGTAATGTAATGGACACAATCTATTATTTCATATATAACAAATTGGATTGAAAATCGCAAAAAGAAAATGATAGGCAATTACATCTGGCAGTTTAGAACAAATTTCATGAGACTGGCACCATTCTAGTTAGAAAGGGTTTAGAAACAATAAACATTTAATGGAGGATTACTGGAATAACTGAGATGCAGATCGTTGTCAATGATTATTGTAATTTTTATTAGAATCAGTTTAATTATGCCATTATGAAACCAAATGTTGTGCACTGAATGTTTTATGATTTTATTTTTGGGAAAGATTTATTTTTTTGGGAAAGATAAGTAAGTGCCATTGTTGACAATAACGTGCTTATATACATGGATGACTTCTAAAATCTTTAGGCGAACTCCCAATGTACTTCCGCAAAGTTCCTGCTAAATAACCTATAAGAGAAAGATGAAACATCTCTACTCTTAAAAATACTGGTAGCTAGCAAATGGAGAAGATTTTACAAAAAGAGAATGCATATATACATTGCTCAAACAAAATTGGCTTCATAACATCCTACTCCAAGGAAGTATTCGCTCAGTTACGCATAGGTTGTTCATTTTTCCCTTCATATCTTTCTTTTACACTGTTATTGTAAAAATCAAGCGACTTACAAAGCAAACACCAACCTCAGACCTAGCATGAACTCCATTCCTACCTTCCAAAGAAGGGACCGGTAACCACCAACGAAGGATTCAACCATGTCTCACAATGCAAACATGTATCTGTTTCACACACACACACACGCGCGCACGCACACACACACGCCCACACACCCACACACACGCACATGCGCATGCGCGCGCGCGCACACACACACACACACAGAGTAACTTTCAGGATTTGTCACCCAAGAATTACAGAAGTAAGTACCAACAAGAAAATTTAGATAAAGAAAGAATGTCCACATATACAGGCAGCAGGATGAGCACAATTAGAAATAGGGGCATGGACTTCAGCTTTTAATGGTATGCACAAGTCTCTGATGCCATACCTTAATCCAAAGTGCTGAACAATCAAAATTTGTTAGAAACCATTTATGAGCATTCATGTTAAATGAGTCAGCTTCTTCAACACCATCAATGTAGTGGCGGTACTCCGGACATATACAGGCACTTCCAGCATATGCTGCATCCACGTGAAACCACATCCCATTGCTCTGCGTCAAAAGGACATGCATTGCAATGGTTAAATGTTTTGATTTCAATGAGTATTAATTACATTTTATTGAATACAACATATATGTTTTTTTTTTTTTTTGATAAGTACAACATATCTGTTTGCATTGTGAGAGAGAGGATTTTTTTCTCGTTAAAAAATAACTTTTTCCTTGTAATCTCAACTTTCTCTTCACACCTCATCCATTTTGATTCCAGTCCACGCCAAAATATTAGCATAGCCCATGCATTAAATCGTTGAGCCACACTTTTTAAGCCCACAGCACCATAGTAACTACTACACTCAAGTTGTATAAAAATCAACAGCGGAAATGTTTGAAATAACATCTATATTTTCTCCTATTTCAAACTGCAATGGAAATTCAGTTACATAGTCCAGAGTAAGTGGATAAAGCACATCAGATCAGTGGCTATAAATCCCTTCAATTATCAAGTAAAAGTTAAAGGATTTGAATCCAAAACAATAGTTTGTATGATATAAGAAGTTACAGTGCTTTAACCATGTTTCCTTACTTCTTGCCTACTGCCTACCAAATCTTGAACCGGATTATTCCTAAATGAAATCCAGCTTAAGATAGGTAACAGAATTTATTACTGTAAACCTTGAGACTAATAACAAGTGGCAACTAGCGACTTTGTCTTCGATTCAGAATCTGGATCACTTTTCTTGGCCGTGAGAGTTTCTATTGACAAACTAAACCACAAGTTTAAGCATTTGACATTTAAAGTTGACCATTTATTTATCCACATTCAGTTGGCCTAAGGAGATTTATCTGTTCTTGTTGTCAGCTTTCTTAAGTTTCTTAATATTCTTGTTAGAAACTGATATAGGGAGCAAAAAAAAAAATTCTTCCCTCTAATGTGCCTACCTAGTTAGGGCATCAGAGTTGTGTACTGGCTTTGCCATTCTTTGATCAATATATTTATTTATATATAAAAATATATATATATATAGTGAGCAAAGAGGATTTCCTCATATCTCATCAGCTCAGTTAAATAGTTTACCTTAGCAATCTTTCCAAGTGGAAGCAAAGGATCAACAGCTGTTGATGAAGTAGTACCAACCTGCAAGTATAAATAGACAGCTCAAACTTTCAGAGTTTACCATGTTAATAATTATTTAACAACTACACTATACTGCTATAGTAACGAATTTATTATTAACACAATATTCAAATCAATATTTCTTCCACCTACTTAAGAATGTTTCTCTTAGACACACACACACACACACAGAGAACACGAAAGAAATCCAAGTATGCAATGCTCCATTGAACCCTCTATCCTCGGCAAATAACTCGAATAACAATTATTATCCTGGATGTGGGTGGTACATCTTTTGTAACAAGTCTAAAAAGAACAGAGAAAATAAAAAAACCTAACAAGGAATATGTTCACCTACAATCAACACATGTAGATATTTCAGTAACAGATCATGTTTGATTTAAGTACCAACTCATAAAATTTCTCAACTCATGATTGTGACAAAAAAAAAAAAAATTCTTTTCCTTTTCATCTCCAGCCTCCAAAAATTCCTCAGTCTAATGCATGATGAAATACTAGTAGTCAATCAAGATTTGCAAGAATAATAGTGTCTCGAATGTTGTCACAAGTAATGGTGCAATTTTTTTTTCAAATAAGTAAATAATGGTGCAAAATGATAACACCATTGGCGGCAGCACAGAATTGAACAACAATAAAAGATAATTATTTTTTTCTATTTTATCAGTAAAAGAAACACTTAATTCTTAATGGAGTAACGATTAAAATCATGTTGAAGGTGCCAAAAGGAAGGGAGGGATTTCAAAATATGGCGTTAAGAAAAATAGAGCAGAGCTGAAAAGAAAAAAAAATTATAAAAAAATAAAGAAAGTAACATTCGAGTGTACTGATTCTTACTGTAGCACACAAGAAAAAGGGGATTAAACCGATGGCAATGTCATGTGCAATTGCTTCACAAAGTACATCAGGTGACAGGGCATAGTTGGAAGTAGAATCCGTTTCCAGCAACCTGCAATTTTCTGGCTGGATTCCTCCTATCTATCATTAAAGAAACATTAAAATCATAAAAAATGAAATAAAATTATTAGAATCAACATAAACATCAAACCATAACCAAGCAATGGAAGAAGAAATTACTAATATAGACACCCATCATAATTGCAACTCAAAAACTTTTTTCATTGTTTCCTGGTATGTAGCAACTCAAAAGTTATAACTCCCTTGAGAATTTCCCACGGTTTTTGCCTTGAGCACTTCTCAGAAAAAAGATATAACAACTCACTGTAGTGGTTTCCATCATGTGCTTAATGCAATCATACAGGACAAGACAACTTGTTTAAGTTTTCTATCAATGTTCACAGCCCCAAAACAAGTATTATTTCCTTTCATATCTATTCTACCAAATATGTCAGCCTGTATGTAAGGAGAGGATGGAAGGGGTAGCAGCACTTTAGAAAAGAAGGGGCTTTGCTCAGAGTGACCTGACACGGGAAGAATCCAAAGAGATGAAACGAAATAATTTGGTAGAATAACCATTCAGGGGTGGGAGAAAGAGAGAGAGAATAATGATTGTAGTCATGTGGCAATAGCCAAATCCCCCAAACTTTGAGCTACATCTTTCTATTTTTTAAGTATCATAACCAAGTATTTTAAGATCCCAAAGAAGACTTTATGGCAATGAAAAGAGGAGAGAGCATCCTGCTCCCTTCCTGATGAAAGAGACAGAACAAAAGGAAAAATGGAGTGACAGCTAAGGATTATGCATCGTCTCAGAAAACAAAAATGGAAATATTTTACTAACAGATGCATCCATCATGAGAAATACAACATAGACTTGGTTACATGCCATCCCGCAAATTTGATTTATTATGTCTTTGTTAAAGATTTTAGCATATGGATTCATGATCATGAATGATTGTCAGGAAACATCCGTCATAAACAAATTAAGAACTTTGCAAAAAGAATGTAAAAGAAAAAAGATCATGTAGATATCTCTGGACATTTATAGAGATACCTGGCAAGCTTTTTGTACTGCAGAATGTGTTTGATCAGATGCGTATACCACAAGCTTTTCAAGAGCATTTTTGCCAACTGTCCTTAACATCTTGTCTCGAGCAGCCAATAGCACAACTAAAACAGCTTCACTTGCTGTGCCCTGTATCACTCCACCACCTTGTCCTACAACAAGATTCACCACATAATTCTAAGCTTCATACACTGCAAAGTAATTTCCCCAAAAAAAATCAAAATCCTTGTATGCATTAGTTTAGGTTTAAAATTAACTTTAAAAAGCAGTCTAAATGCAATCATAAAATAGAGTTGTAAACCTCATTCTGCTTTATTAATTTATTTGGAGACCATATCGCTTCTCATTGATGCTGAGTCACTCCAAAAATAAAAAAATCGAATATCTGCCAAAAGAAAGACGCTTAACTTGGTTCATTCACTAAGGTTTGAGAGTTATTAATTATGAATATGATCTTGTCCACAGCCATTGAATTACCCTAAAATTTGCTTAGAAGACAGACTGGATCCAGCAATCTTCATAATTCTAAATTTAATAAACTACATACCATTCTCTCCACTCCAGCAATCCCGACTGTTCAATCTCAATGCATTTTTAGGGAAAAAATATTCAACCTCTCTGTCAACAATGGGAGAACTCGTTGTCTCTTACTTGTCTATATCAAGCAGAATAGATACAGAAATTTGACTAGAGAAATGAAGAAGAAGAATAAGAATTGGGAGAGAGAAGGAACTTATCTTTACACTGTATTAACTCGTACCTCCTAAAAGGAAATCATCAGGCAGTTTAAGCAATTTAGCAAGCCAATCCAAAACTATCATTTCAAGCTCTGTTGCTGCAGGGGAAGTTATCCAACTGAAACCCACAATGTTAAGGCCAGCACTGAGCATTTCTCCTAAGAATCCGGCAATGCTGCTGTTAGATGGAAAATATGCAAAATAGTTTGGGCTTTGCCAATGGGTTACTCCGGGTAGTATCTTTGCCGAAATGTCTACAACCACAGAAAGAATATGTCCATAAAAATGTCTTACCATTTCTTTGAGGGGTTGTGAGAGGCAAGTAAAAATCACATTAGATATCTGACAACGCTAGTAAAACCCACATTGTATTTATCCGAACGTATTAGAAGAATAAGTGACGTGCATAATCATGCTTTAATTATCAAAAGGAGAAAATTAAGTCGAGAGACTTCACCATTAAATATATCTTCCAATGACTCTGGGTGATTAGGCGCAGAATCTGGTAACATTCTACTAAGATAACCAGGCTGCATGGAAGGACCAAATTGTTGGTACAAAAGGAAGAAGTTTCTATTAAACAACAACAAAAAGTAGGCCCAAAAATACAAAAAAAGACTATATATAAACGAGGCAAAGCATTCACATCTTTAAAATTTGGCACCTATTTCGGATACTTGCACACAAAGGAAGAGAGATCATCATTACTATCAGAGATGCTGGCTTTTCTCATAGTAGTAACTGGTTATCAATTCTATATATGCACCTAAAGAAAAATGAGAGAGAGCGACAGAGGGACCGTAGAAAACCTCAACTTGGCTGAGAACTGGGAAATTCTCAATGCTTTTGTAGTAATCAGCAATGAAATCCACCATCTTATGTGCATGCTCTCTGAGTTGATCAGCATCCATTGGCCTTAGCCCACCATCCCTATGCTCAATCCACAATACCAACAAAACGAAGTGATCGGATAAACATAACATAAACAAACATGAGAAATGCAGTTACAGATACCCACAAAAGAAGGAAAAAAATGAAATAAGCACGCTCAAACAATAAAAAGAAGTAGACACAATCGTGACTTACATTGTTTTTGGTGGTAAAGCTCGGAGTTTTGGGAAACAGATGATGAAGACGAAGAGTGGGGTCGAAGGACAAAGCAGCCCAATTTCTATCCAGCTTGTTGGCCACTCGTGAGTAGATAGCAGGCCAGTGGTGGCGGCCGGCGAGTTAATAAATATTGTGCAGATATATTTGATGTACAAATAAATTTATATGTATCTCAATTTAGAAATTATTTTTATTATAATAAAATAAATTTAATGTTTTATGTAGAATTATTATTATTATTATTATTACCATATTATATTTTGTTACAATATAAAAAATTAAGATTGTAAAAGGCTCGAATGGTCCCAATTATGGATGACAATATATACTATTAGTTTGATACGAAATAAATAGGTTTAAGTTTGATATAAATGAATGCAAGTCAAAATGGATTAACTTGATAAGTCACAATTAATAAACAAATCAATATACATATATTTAATTTTGTATTTATATTTTTATTGTTAAGATGTAATATTAATATTAGTATTTGACTACTTATTATGTTAAATTATTAAATTTTTTTTCGTTAATATGTAGTTATATTTTATGAAAATTCTACGCTTTTTTAACCAATTGCTCCAACCAAAAAAAGCGAAATATGGCCATTGGGAGGGTAGTGGCCTCCTTCCTCCTTAAAGGAGGGGGAAGAAATTAGAATTATTAACTCCCATTTGAAAAGTGAAAGTGTTTCATCTTATCTTATCATTATAATTTTATTAAATTTTCATACAAAATATAATAAATAATTCAACTTTTTTAAATTTTTAAATAATAATAATATTAAAAAATAATATTTTAATAATATTTTATTCAATTTTCAACTTTCATTCCAATTCATCTCATCTCAACTTACTATGGCACGGAGTCACTGCAAGGCGCCCAAGAATTGGTGGAGGTTGCTGGAAACATGGTATCCAAGATTCCAATAGCTATGAATCCAAATATTTACTCCTCTTCATATCTGAAAGAAACTTCAGAACTAAGGAATTTACTCATTTACAACTATTTATTATTTTATTATTATTTTTTATCTACATTTTACTGTTAGACATAATATGATCCTTAATGCGGAATAAACATAATCAAAAGTATAATGCCCAAGAAAAAAAAAAGTACCTCCAGCCATTGATGTAGTCACTGTGATGCTGCGATATCACTGATGTTTGGTGCTTCCAAACTCTCTCTCACTCTCTGTAGATGGTGTAAACTGAAGGGATCGAGATGAGATGAGTTTGGGGACCAAAGCCATGGGTTTATATAGCCAACAAAACTTCCATTAAGTGTTCGATGGTTAACTCCAACAATAATTCGGTAACACTAATGAGACAGAACGTGGACCACCTTAGAGACTCTAGAAAACATGGGAGCTTTCAGGAAACATGAGACCAGAAAACATGGGAAAGGCTCCAGAAAACATGAAGCTCGTTTCCAGGAAGAAAATCGGTCAACATTTACTTCTATTCACTATTATTCAATATTCTATCATTATTTTTTTATTACTTTTTTCACTACTATTCACATACTATCTGAGATCACTTTACTACCCAAACGCAACCTTACACTCCCATTCAGCACTAGATGAGGTCCTAGTTTCAGTAGGAGACATTGAGCCTGCATGAGTTATATGGGAGGCTCCATAGAGAATGTACGAGTTAGTAATAATGGTAAACAGGAAATTTCTTCGCCAATAATTTTCTCCAAGCAAGATGGAAGAGGGGAAGAGCGTGTCTTAGCACTTAAACAAGATGGAGAAGATTTTCAAAATTAATTTTCTTATATTTATTAGTTTGAAGATTGATAATAAAATATTTTACCATGAATATAGTTGTAATTGTGAACGAATTATATAATTATCTTTGTATTATATTTGAAACTATATTAATTGGATTAAAAAATAAATATACAAATAAGTTCAATCCATTTATAAGAAATGAGTTAAAAGGGTTAAATAAATCGTGTTCTAAACCACTTGGGATCGCCAAGGAAGATGCATGGCAGATCGTTGTATATATTACAGTCACTTGTTGCTTTTCACCTAATATATTTGTACCGTAGAAAAACTCTAGGTTCTTTTGATGTTTGCATCATGCTTGCTGATTGTTTTAGTGTGGTTCTTGGAAGCAGGCCAGACATACATGTTAAAAAAGAAGAAGTTATTTAGTGATATTGATGGCCTACTGTTCTCTAGCGATGGTTCAATACTGTAGGTGATAATAGACTAATTTGAACTTCCGGATGAGCAAATATGCTAAAACTGGAGAGGATTGGTTCGATGTATACATTAAACCTACTTTATAGTAAAAATATGTTTACAATCTGATGCATCACAGCAAGCCAAAACTTTTCTGTTGTGAACCAATTTCTCTTAACTAAGACATTTGTTGAGAGGGAGAGCATAACTAGAGAGTTTATATGCTTTTAAGATTTAACCAAACAGTGAGCTTGCTTCCAGAGTTTAAGAGAAAACTGAATCTGCTCTAACACCGGGAGAGGAATATTAATAAGAAAGCTATACCACAGGTCTGGCCAGAGCTATGCTCTCTTTCTTTCTGTGTGGGACGATACCGGAGAGAGAAGGGAATGCGGGGAGTGCCTATATTCCTGTGGTAGTTCCTCAACAACTCCTGTGCCAACATGATGTTATCTCCACTTCTACTCGGATTAATATCCCCGGCTTGTAGTGTTGTGCAATGTGCTTGGCACCCAAAGCAAAGCCAAATCAGGTAAACATGAGATAACACGCTTTTATAGGATCTGAAAATCATTGTTCAATCATCTTGGTTCTTGCATGAAGTACAACAATAGAGTGGTAGCAGATCACTCTTATGGGTCTCTTAAAGTAATAAAACTTCTGTTTCGAAGCTACTTTGTGTAAGTTGCGAAGTATGAAGTGAGAAAACTTATTGATTACATGCATGCTTTTCTTTGCTGATGAAGATATTTGCGACAGCTGGGGACAAAAGCCAAGGAGGAACTCAAGTATTACATGACCCAACCCTCGGCGAGAGTGGGGGCTCTTGTATAGTGTTTGTATCTTGCGCACTAAGGTAAAAATCTGTAAATGATTTTCAGGCAAAACCTGTTATTCTCAACCCTCATGCTTCACCTTTATTAAGAGATCAGCCAAGTCAAAAGTGTCAGCAAGAGAAAGAATTAAAGGATCCAAACAAATCCCACAAGCCTTACAGGCCAGACCAGGCTTTGGCGAAACATCGAAAGAGTTGGCTATTGTTAGAAACCTATTTGAGTTCCATTGCAGCATGGGGGTGAGACATGAATGGAGGAAGATCCAAGGGAAGCTACACTAAAGCCAAACTCTGATAATTATAGGAGGAGAAACAGTCACAATGTAAAGTAGCTTTTCCTTATGATCTCAGCTAATATTGCAGCTTAGATTTCAAGATTTGAGATTCAGCAACTTGCAAACGTATAGCTAATTAAAATTTTATCCCTACAACACGATTTTGAAAGCCAAAATTAAAGGTAGATCTATATTGAAGAGTAGCTCTCAGATTTCAGTGTTTAGGTGTCAAACCTAGCATCTTTCAAAGCTGCCTCATAAGTTGGCATTAGACCGTGGCCTGCGCACGCATATGTCAGTCATAATATACAATACAAAAACAAAGGCACTGGTAAAATGAGATCATGGTGAAGCAGTGCGCGCACGTGTGTGAGAACGTGCTGAAGCCATATATATGAATATAAGGTAAAAGACTTTTCAAATCAGTTACATCAACTTCATCTTGAATCCATGAGAGAGAGAGAGAGAGAGAGAGAGCAGCATCATTTTCCACATAAATTGAAATCTTCTCAGAAATAAACCAAAGACAGTTGTATCAGGTAAACTATCTCTTCATAGATTGTTTTATTATGTTATTTACAGAGATTTGGTGTAAGGCAAACCTATAGTAAGCACTACATAAGATACACCATAAAGATCGGGATTATGATCCTTTCTTGCTAGGCAGTACAACGTACACTGATGTATGGTATTTGAAACTATATTTTAACCATTTATGCTACAAGTCATCCTTACAAGCTTCAGCTATATGGTAGTTCACAGTCAATGGCTCCAAAACTTGTCGTGGGTTCATCTCAAACAGTAAGAGAAAAATTATCCTTCAATTAGTCATGAGGACTGATAGAATCTTCATTTGCACCAAAGGATTTAACCGATGGATTCATTGCAAACCTCACATGATTAAGCTAAAGGTACCCACTCTCAAAGCTGGACAAATGAGAGTCTGATAGGACAGTGAACAATTGTGTGTCTACAAATAGCTGCAAAATTCAAACCAAATCCATAAGCAATAAAAATAATTAACTTTACAACTTGATACCAACCTAAATATGAAGATTGAACATTTAAATACACTCATTTAGATCGAATCAATTCATTCAAAATGAACTGTACTTGGTACAAGTTTTGAGTCCGATAGATATCACCGATCCAGAAATAATTTGCATAAGAAAGTACACACATGCTGCCCACAACTACTAAAAAGAGTAATATAATTATCCCGACAGTTCAACAGTCCATAGATGAAAGGGGATGGGAAGGACCCATCCTGGCGTGAGGAAAACCTAGTGTACTCATTTAGTCGTTCCTGCAACATTTTAAGAGGGCTTCAAGATAGATGGCATCATCTGAACATATTATCACAGATACAAGTGTATTTCCATCCTTCAACACACCATTATCCAAATTCTTAAAAGCCAATCCAAATCTCAGTCCTCCCTATCAAGTATTGCAATAATTTTACAACGATGATTTATCACTTGCTGAGACCTACCCCAAATCCCATCCCACCTCTTAATGACTAGAAACAATGCCCAAGAAGTTGGAACAAATTATGACTGTACATCTTCAACGCAACCCACTAAATTGACCCTATGCATGCAAATAAGCCCCACATAATGGGGTTCTGCTTCCAAGCATCTGAACTGAACTGGATTGGCCTGATCCAACGTTTTCTTGAGTAAAAAAAAGAACAGATTAGCCACACATGTGTCCATGTGTCAGAGAGATAGGATGTGTTAGAAATAGGTAGCCAATGTAAATATCAAGTTTTCTTGCAGTTTTTGCCCATGGAAGTAGGCCAAAGGCTGAACCATGTAAATAGCTTTGCGTTTGATGTGATTATTTGTTGATTGTTTCAGTACTGAGGCCTCTGCAATTGCTTTTCTTTTCTCGATTTCTATTCACAGTAGATTCCTAGTTTGTGTGGATGCATGAAATAAAAATGGCTATGGATACTCTCTAGCCCACACCTTGTTGCTCTTCACAGGCACTGCCTGTCATCTTATAAAAGTCTCAGTTTAACCTGCCCATGTTCCATACTCATGACAATGATGCTGATGCTGATGATATCATATTACTTCACTTGAGCCAAATAAAGGTATGTATTTGTGCCTCATTTGGTCAGAATTCATCGTTCCTTCACAGAAAATGACTAAACTGCTTCCCACAGTGGAACAAAATTGCAAATAAAATGAAGAACGCAAAATTACCTTGATAAATGGTCTGTCCCTACTAGGAAAGGAATCAATAAAGCTGTCTTTGAGAAGTAAAGAAACCTAAAAAGATAACCAAAGATATACATGTGAAAGAAGTATAATAAGCTTGGCACTCCAGGGTATTTGCAATGTTCTGGTAATGGAAATTTACACATACAAAAGTGGATAATGAGTTTAGTTACTCTAACCCTGTCATTGTTTGATTGTACGCTAGTTATTGTATAAGACCTCAGATCTGAGCAAAGTGACTCCATATAGTGCCTCATGACATTCAAAAACTCAGCTGCAGCTTCAGCCTACATCAGTAATATAAATAAGTATACTGCCTGTAGCATAAAGCAAGAAGAGCAAACTATCCTCAGAAAAGCTAATAAAGATGCCACAGCAAGAAAGTTTAAAAAAAAAAAAAAAAGCACCTCAGTGCTTGATGCTACAGGTAACTAGAATCTGGAAGAGTGCAAGGAATGACAAAATTGCCTACAAGTGGTTTGAGCCCACAAATTTTCATATACCTTATTGCAAATATATAAAGAAGTTTCTTTCGAAATTCTTTTTTATATATATATTTTTGTTGATAAGTTATAAAGTCATAGGTTTTGAAACTAAGACCTCATCCTCTTCTCTTTTTTTTCCTTTTTTTTAACAAGGGGTTAAAGTGCTATTGGAGCGCTATAAATCACTAGCTTTTCAAGAAGTTCCAAGCAATGACCCACATGTCTTTCGTTCTCTCCCTCTCTTCTTGTTAGAAAACAGAAGATAAGGCTTACATATATAAAGCAAAAATTTATGAGAAAATGCCGGAGGTAATGTAGTCCAAATATAAAAGCTGTATACAAAAGACCAGAAATCTCAAAGACCATTAAAAAGAAAGAAACAGAGAAAGGAAGTAGAACAAAGCACAAAAAAAGTACATGTAACCAAGCGGAGTCCTCCGTACTCCCAGAAGTACATGATATGGGAATAAAAAAGACCACAAATCCTCTAAAGGTCCTCAAAATTTGTTTTAGGTTTTGCCACCTTTCGATTTGTGGGAGTCTAGAAACACCTAATCACATTGAATTTAAGTAGATTAAGGCCTTGTTTGGTTACATATATGAGATGAGATGAAATGAGAAATCTGTGAATAATAATGAGATAGTTTGTGAATAATAGTAAAATGGTTTGAGTTAAGATGTTTTATGAGATTTTAGGAAAGGGGAGATAAAAAGTTGAATAAAAATATTATAAAGTTAAAATATTATTAGAATATAATTTTTGTTTTGGGATTTGAAAAAGTTGAATTATTTTTTTGTGTTTTGTTTAGAAGTTTGGGAAAGTTGTAATTAATTAGGTGATAATTAAATGAAAGAAAAATTCTAGGGGACGGCCCCGGGTGTGTAAACCCAGAGGTGGGATGCACCTGACGTGGTCCTAACCATGTCAAGTTTGAACTTTGATGTCAAAACGTCACTTCACTTCTGGAGATCAACTTGGGTATTTTTGGAAGAAAGGGTAAAAATTTTGAAAATTATTTTAAAAGGGAAATTGGGAGGGCGACAAAATTCTCCAAACAAAAATATCTTCAAAGAGTAACGATATCCACATAACACATTTTATAACATATTTCAGAATGAAAAATTATAATCATCATCCCTACATCACACACCACACATAATTTTTTATCTTTTTATTTTTTTTCCCTTAGTAAGTATGTGATGTAGGAATGATGAGTAGAAGAACTCAATTAGTTTAGTAGAAATAAAATAAAATAAAAATTAAAAAAAAAGTGTGCATGTGTGGGATGATGAGTACCAAAACGCTTTCATAATACATGTTGTAAAATAAGGGTACTTTTTTAAAATGATGTTATTTTTATAAGGTATTTTACAAAAATACACCTAAAATGACATTACATAAGTGTTGTAAAAATTAATGTGTGTTTATCATTTTTCATCTTTAAATGCATCTCCTTTCCATTTTTCTCTCTTACAGATAAAAGAAAGAAGCTTAGAAGAAAATGAAGATCTGGACGAAGATCTGTACGAAATAGTGGGTTTTTTTGATAAGTAAGAATCTTTATTGAATCGAATGAAACTAGATGAAGCCCATGTACATAGAAAGTATACAAAATGAGACACATAATTACATTCTAGAAAGCTGAAAAGAAAACAAAAACTCATGAACATTCCCTCCCTTTAGTACAATAGCAGAAAACCACTAAAAAAGAGAAGACAAATGAATTCCAGATTTCCCCCACTGCTTGCTCCCCGTTGTTATAGCACCTGTCATTCCTTTCCATCCATAAACACCACATTAAGCACAAAGGTATAATCCTCCATGCCGCTACCAGTTGAGAGCTATTATGATGCCTATTCCAGCATGCTAGTTGATCCACCATACTCTTAGGCATAACCCAACTCAGCCCAGCTCTACTAAGAATGCTAACCCATAACTCCCTAGCCACCTCACAATGTAAAAGTAAATGATCAATCGATTCCACATTTTTCTTACACATGAAGTACCACTCCATAACAATCATACCACGTCTCCTAAGATTATCAACGGTCAAAATCTTCCCAAGTACAACTGTCCATGTTAAAAAAGGCAACTTTAGACGGCACAAAAACCCTCCAAATGCTCTTCCACGAAAAAGAGATATGTTGTTGGACTATCAACACCTTGTAAAAAGATTTAACCGAAAACTTATTACTCCCCGTATGTTTCACAAGCATACAATCTCTCCCATTTCCTCCTATCTTCACTGAATACAAAAGCTGAAAAAACATGCAATCTCATCAAGTTCCCAATCCTAAGCATTTCTACACGACACAACACCTCTGAAACAGCAGCCTGCTGGTTTCCAACCAAGCTGAAGACAACCAAAAAAACAATATTAAGAGATCTCTCACCACACCATTCATCAAACCAAAAACGAATTCTTGTACCATCTCCAAACTCAAACTTAAGATGTTTTTAAAAAACGTTCCACCCCTTTCTAATAAATTTCCATAGGCATACAACATAAGACCCCCTACCCTCCTTAGAACACCATCCCCCCCCCAACTCATATCCATACTTCCGATCAATAACCTCTCTCCACAACAAATTCCCTTCCATTTGATACCTCCACAACCACTTTCCTAATAATGTCTTATTAAAAATACTCAAATTTCACACCCCCAAATCACCATTCATAATCAGGCGGCTCACCCTTTGCCAACTCACAAGATGAAATTTATTCTCCTCCCCTATATCACCCCACAAAAATGCTCTAAACAATTTTTCAATCCAGTTTGCCACACCCACTGGTAATGGAAATAAAGAAAGATAATATGTAGGAAGATTGGAAAGGGTACTTTTGATAAGGGTTAATCTCCCCCCCCCCTTTTAATAGATATAGCTGCTTCCAACCCGACAATCTTTTCTCAACCTTTTCTACAACACGGTTCCAAATATTTTTTGCTTTGAAGGATGCCCCCAAGGGAAACCCAAGATATTTCATAGGAAAAGAGGCAACTTTGCAGCCCAACAAATCTGCAAGGAAGTTAATATTCCTCACGTCCCCCACCGGTACCAATTCTGACTATCCCAAATTCACCTTGAAGCTCGAGACAGCTTCAAAACACAATAAAACAACCCTTAAAGCTTGAATCTGACCACTTTCAGAATCACAAAAAATAAGAGTATCATCCACATATAATAAGTGAGAAATTGAAATAACACCATTACTATTGTTTCCCAACGAAAAACCAGCAAGAAAACCCCCCTACTGCAGCCTCCACCATGCGACTCAATGTCTCCATAACAATAACAAAAAGAAAATGGGATAACGGATTCCCTTGTCTCAAACCCCTCGAAATCTAAAAAAATCCACGAGTTACCATTAACTAAAATAGAAAACCGAGCAATCGAAACACAATGTTTAACCCACCCACACCACCTATTCCCAAAGCCACATCTTCTAAGCATATAAAAAAGAAAATCCCAACACACGTGGTCGTATGCCTTTTCCATATCCAGCTTGCAAAGAACCCCAGAATGCCTTCTCTCATCCAGCTGTCCAAACACTCATTCGCAATCAAAACTGAATCCAGTATTTGCCGGCCCTGAACGAAAGCATTTTGAGGTTTAGAAATGATTTTATCCATCACCATACTCATACGGTTAGCTAACACCTTCGAAATAATTTTATAAATCCCGCCTACCAAACTAGTAGGACGGAAATCTTTCAACTCATAGGCACTAGCTATCTTAGGAATGAGGGCAATAAAAGTAGCATTTAGGGACTTCTCAAACTTATGATAAGAATGAAAATCATGCAAAACCTGCATCACTTCTTCCTTCACTATATCCCAACACTCTTGAAAAAAAATCATAGAAAAGCTATCCGAACCCAGGACTTTATCTTTGAACATACCTCTCACCACCTGATGCACCTTTGCTTCTTCAAACAGCCTCTCCAACCAGCTTGCTGCACTAGAATCCAGCTGGTCAAAATTCAAACCATCAAGTTTAGGATGCCATTTTGTTGTCTCGGAAAGGAGATCTTCATAGTACTTCACTATATGATCTTGGATCTCATTGGGAGATTGAAACGCATTAGAGCCAAAATGAAGAACAAAACCAAAGCACCCTTGATTTTTGCCTCCAAGAAATTTCTTCCAACAACAAAACCTTCTCAATTTCAAACACAACCTCATTCTTTCTTAACAAGGACTCCTCATTATCTTCCCCATCCTCCAATGCATGCAACTCATCCCAAAGAAGATTTTTCTGCACTTCCGTATGTCTTGAGACTTCATCATTCCACTTCTTTAAATCAATCTTAAAGGCTTTAAGTTTACCTGCCACAATAAAACTAAGGGTACCATTAAAGGAATAAGAAGCCAATCAATTTCTTACCTTCTCCACAAATCCATCAACTTCAAGCCACATATTCTCAAATTTGAAATAACACCTACCCCATGAATGCCACCACAATCAAGCAAAATTGGAAAATGATTAGAATAGATACACGACAACCTCTTCTGACATAAATCTGGATAATATGTCTCCCAAGGATAAGAGACTAGAAATCTATCCAACCTTGACCACCCTCTACTGCTAAACCAAGTATAAGCGCCCCCCCCCCCCAAAAAAAAACCAAAGGGAGATCCACGAGATTAGATAAAAAATAAGCTCCGAGAAGTCTTCCATAGCCCCTGTCGACGTAGATGACCCCGCCCTCTCACTAGGGAATCGAACAATATTAAAATCTCCACACAAACACCATGGTAAATCCCATAAGAAATACAAACCTGTCAATTCATCCCACAAAAAACTTCTATCACTATCCACATTAGGCCCATACACGCCTGCAAAAGCCCACCTTCACCCATCCTCAATATTCTTGAAAGAAACAGTCACTGAGTAATACCCAATGCAATTCTCTACCAACTCCACCACTCTCTTGTCCCACATCAACAACACACTTCCTGAAGCGCCCAACGAAGGTAGATAACACCACCCCACAAAAGAACAACCCCACAAACTACGAATAATATTTTAATCAATAAAACTCAACTTAGTCTCTTAAAGACAAAAAATGTCAATTTTCCAGCTAAGAAGAAGGGATCTAATGCGGAGACATTTGTTGACATCATTGATCCCCCTTACATTCCAAGAAAGGATTTTAGGCTTCATTAGAGGACCAAGACCCCCTCCCTTTCAACCTATCCCTCCCCACACTTCCCTCCTTGTTGTCGTAATTAATGGAGCTTTTTAAACGTTTCAACTCCCTGTCCCTTTTCACTGCTGATTTCAAAGCCGTGGATCTTCCTACTTCAATAGCAACAAGAAAAGCCTTAAACTGCTCTTCAAACCCTCACAGGATATCCCAACACACTCTTGTAATTCCTCCACTTTTTTTAACATCCAGTCCGATGTTAATTTGGAAGCTGGCTTTGGAGGGATAGTACATAACGGAATTGGACTGTCCATTTCTTCCTTGTCACCCTCTACCTTGCTGACCACCATCTGTAAAGTAGCTTCCGGCAGCACAGTCTCTGAAGAACTAGCCATCTCAAAGCACCCTTCAATACCACTGAAGGTGCTCCTATACCTCCATCAACCCCCCCCCCCCCCCACCATAACCATTTCCAGATGTCGAAACCCTCCTCTGGCAAAGTCTTCTCGATTAAATTTGGGACATTGTTCCCTTGTAAGAACTCCATTATTTAAAGAACTCCCTCGTAAGACATAGTTCCCTCAAAATAGTGGGTTAGTTTTATTTTAAAATCATTTTATTTTTTATTTAAAAAAATCAAAAAGAAAAAGAAAGAAACATTAGCTTATTGAGTACGCTATGTCAAAGGAAAAAATAGAAAAGAAAAAAGGACACAGGTGCATCGCGGGGCTATGCACTCGGGCAGTTCTATAGCAAAACTCTAGATGAAAAAGTTGAAAATTTAAAAATTTGAGATTGAAAAGTGTTTGTGTTTGAATGGTGTTTGGATGTTGAGATGAGATGAGATGGAATGAGATGGGTTGAAACCTTATGTGAAACCAAACGGGGCCTAATACAAATGTAGGGATCTCTGAGAACCTTGAAACACACTTTTAGCCTAGCAAGCAACAACAAAGAGCCGTCTATAAGTAACTTGGTAAACCAATGATGTCAAGGTTACACCAAGTGGCCAGCCTCTTTTAATCAGCAAGGCATCCTGAAGATGTTATCATTCTAGATTTTGCCAAAATTTTTCCAGAAGAGCTCTTTCCAAAGGCAAATGTAGTAGGATTGGACAGGTTGCTAAGTGGAAGCCTTTGCAATATGAACATGTAAAAGTACAACACACAGTTATGGCTTCTTCAAGGTCCTCACAGGCCTTTACAATGAATTTTATGACAGATTTTTATTAGGCTAAGCAACAAAGCCTTGGAGGCAATAATACCTTCTGCATTGGAACCAAAAGTAGGAACTTCACACTAGTGAATATAATCCTCTAAAAAGGCTTCTGAAATCATCTAGAGACCCAATTCCTCAACTCAAAATGTTAAATGAAAGCACCAACCGACACTATCATAACAATCATAACAATCATAACAATATCTACAATTCAAACTCATTACTCACCTTCTAACATTTGATTTTCAATCATAGTAAAGTTATTCCTAAGACTGATACTTTTGTAAGACAGTCTTGACTTTCCAAGAGTCACAGGAAGAAACCAACAACTTGCAATTACATATAACATAAATGATAAGTTCTCAATAGCAGACTTAAGCGAACAATGCAGTTAAATTTCAAACATGGTTTAACTAATAATGTGAGTTCCTTGGTCTTCAGGATAATTTAACCAGGTTTTCTATCATCAGAAATGCCTTGCCTCTATGTCTACTAATGTCTCCTGAGGATGCAGTTTCTAACCATAAAAAAAGACTCCGAAGATGAAACATCAAATTCTTTGAGCATGGAAGATCAGAATAACCTGCACTTCATTGCACCTATATACAGGATGCCTTGTAGCAATTGCACTTTCATGTGAAAGTCTGGCATGGATTGGCCCCAGTTCAGAAACCAGCTCCTTATGCCGGGGAAGTGTTGGCAAATGACACATTTTCACCTGCTCAGAAATTAAAGTAACATGAAGATTACATTAAGCTTGTTTGTAAAACTTCCAACAACCATTTAGATTATGAACACAAGTCATACAGTACTATCAAAGCGGGGCCACTAGGAAGCAAACAAATATAATTGTTCACTACAAATCATAATCAGCCTCAGATTTTCTGGATATTAGAATAATTAGGTATGGGGCTGTATTCTAATTCTATCATGAAAAAATTCAAAGGCACTTTCCCACTGTGCTGCTGAGAAGATTAGACTTCACAATCAGTGATTTATAATTTAAAACAACAAAGAATGCTCCAAGGCCCTAACCAACCTGGTCCTTGAGCACGTTAACATGAATAAGATTTGATGTTTTCATCTTCAAATCATCAGGTTTATGTTGTATGCCAACCTGCAAATATAACACCAAAAGACCACATTGAAACAGGGTTATTGTTATCTAATAAACTTGGAATTGGAACCCCCAATTTCAAAAATCTGTAAAAACTTCCAGTATACCTTAACTTCCTACATAAAATAGAAGAAATTCACAAAAAAAAAAAAAAAGCACTGTCATTATCCAAGATACTAAGGCGCACAGGTTCTTGGAAGATACTCACCCCAAATCCCAATTTTGCTCGATATTATAAAGAAATCCAAGGACTTTATCATTACTTTACACCATTAAAACATAAAACATGAGATAGAATCTCACCAATAGAGGAATCAAACTAGCTTTAAAACTCAAAAAAAGGTAGACAACACGAGTAATTCTAACTAGGTGTCATTCATATTAAATAAAATACTCACAATATAAGGAACTGGAGCATCAAGAAATTCAAGCATCCTTCCTGGTAGAACCTAGAAAAAACAGTAGAAGCTTAGTGTCAAGAGTAAACAAAACAGAATCGTATATACCTAAGCCTGTGAAAAAATAAATTTTAAAGTACAATGTCACTGTCCTAAAAGCATTTTCCAAACATAAAAAAAGGAGGAGAAATAAAAAGTAATTTAACTGAGGAACGAACAAATCAAGAAGTTAAGGATCATTTCTTTATATAGCCAAGTTTTTGTTTCTAAAACAGGAAACATACTCTAATTATAATCTTATTTCCAATTTTCAGAAGCTAGAAAGTATTTTTGCATTCAAAGCATGGCGGGAAGCTTGGATATGTTCAAGGAGACAAAGACAGAACAGCAGGGTTGGTAATATGGTGGTACTGTGGGTGGCCACAATGTCAACTTTTGTTGGCAGCGTACTTTGTTGATATTTATGAAGACAGCGGTAATTGTGGTAGCAGATCCAATACCAGTGTTAAGTGGTGGCGGTGCTTCTCCTGAATGGTGTCACAACCCTTTACATTTTTCATGAAAATGTAAAATTCTTCCTTTCTTTCTCCGAAATTTCATGCCTCTTTCTAATTTTTTGAATAAAAAACAGAACCTTTACATCTTTCATTTGTGGCTTTTTCTCAGACTGAAAAATAGAAACTGAAAAAAAGAAAAGTAACATATCAACAACTCTTAATTAACTACATCAAAACAAGGTGTAACTCTTTGGATGTTGATCCCCATCAAATGAAATTTCAGAGTCATTGCAGTGTGATAATAACAACAATGCTGAGCTAAAAAGTCTCAAAACACTTCCCCCATCAAAGCTTAAGACCTAAACCAGTTTGTTTGAGACAGGGAGGGAGAGAGGGAGGGAGGGAGAATATTTGAAAAAGAAGTGAACAATGCTATGCTATGTCTAATTTCAAGGTTTTAGCTAAATCCAATGTGCTTTCCATTTGCTACAATTGCTCCATAACAGACAACAGTGCCGAATGAAGTGCATCGAACTTACAGGAAGCAATAAACTCTGCCACTGAAATGGCCAAATCATGGGAATAAGAGACAACACTATAGCTGATAGAACACCCTGCACCATTTGAATTTGGCGTCAAAGCATAAATCAAATAAGAAGATCCCATCCAGATTATCCAGAATAGAAAATAGCTGACAACAAACAACTAAGCACAAAACATAGTCAAAAGTAAATTATTGATATGTTGGCTGACAATGGATTCCAATAACAAATCAACTTACCAGATTTGGGCTCACAATTACCACTTGTTTTTCCAATAATACTCCTGCAATCAATGCCAAAACCTGAAAGAAATACCATTTATTAGATTATTGACACTATGAAAATGGACAGTGAAACTGGTGAAGAACATATAGTTAGTTAGAGAAAATGTAGGTCAGGATTTAATGCTGAAAAATTTTATTACTTTTCATATAATATCAATGTCATCAAAAGCTTGATACTTTGTAGATTTTTCTTCTTCTCTCATTTTATTAAGAAGTGCATATTTTGTAGATGACAACTTCATGTTTTTTGCCATCAAGTAGGGTTGCACTTGCTCTTGCACCTCTTAACTTTTGCAATTTTTAGTAGATTTCTCGTTCTTCATAGCAATTCTTGCATTGTAACAATGATGATAAATCAAAATGTTGAACGGCTGCACTTGATATCATTTCAACAACCTTTTTTTTACAAGTAAACTTTTATCAAAAGAAATCTAGGTAATGCCCGAGTACTTGGGACTACGGGTGCGCAGCAGGGGCCCGCACTCCGCTACCCTGCCCCTCCCACGCTAGGACTTATATAAATATATTTATATAAATATTTATTTATACATATTTATATACAATTTGTTAAGAGTTGTATTCACTTCATTGCATTGCATTGGTCTCCTAAGCCAACCTTTATATAGGAGGTCAAGGCAAAACAATAGTCTTACTTAAGCAATGTGGGACTCAATAACAAATTTAAAAACTATGGTTATAGTTTTTAGGCCCAATGGGCCATGGGTACCGTTGGATTGGGCGAGGGGCAGGGCGGATGAGGTGTCCGACCCCTCCACCCGGCACCCTACACCCCGCATGGGCGAGAGGCGAGGGTGCAAACCCTACCCCCTGCATGGGAGAGGGCGGGGCCGGGGTGAGAGGAAAGGTCAACCCCGCCCCCGCCTAGGCGGGTAGCACCCCTACATGGGACATCATTCAACAACTTTTATAGGTTGTCAAGTAATATCTGTGTTTTTTTTAAGGCTTTCCACGCTTTTCATCAAATTTCATAGTGAATCGAAAATTGTCAGCTTATCTTCCCTATCCCCCAAGAAATATAAAATCAGAAAAAAAAATATCGATCTGAAGAAAATATAACAAACAAAATTCACATGGTGATAAGTCCATGAAGTTTTACATATTTTACCAAAAATAATTCTTAGAGCAGGTTCTAAAAGAGATCTCACTTCTTAACTCAAGCCAAGACATGCACACTTACACTTTCAAGGGAGAGCACTCGACAAATAGTTGCAGTTGTCCATATTGATAGTGCAAGAACTTCCTCAGCAGCCGCCAACTTTGCATCAACCTTTTATTAAGTTCAGTAATATTTAGTAAGTAAATTATGAAGGAGCAAAGCCTAAGGATAACTAGCTAGAAAGCACTGAAACACCTAGGGGTTCCTGAAAAAATAGGCATCAGACATATTCCCAGCTCATGATGGACTCATATTCACAGACATATTAAATAAAAGAATCTCATCAAAAGCTTATTGGACACTTCAAGAATATGCATTGGACTCAATTTCAACACATTGAAATCATTATGCATCTTTCAATTTGGAACAAATTAATACAAGTGTAATACCTCACATTGTATGATTGTGTATAGGAATGTGGCAAATGGGTTGCCACATTTCTTGGGAGGGAGAACTTGCTCTTTATAATGATTTCAATGGCTTCAATTGTACTATTGACTAGTCCTTTTGGAGTATGGCCCAGATGTGGCTTGGGCTTAACTTGGGTCGTTACAATTCAAGCCCTTTATAATGATTCCAAAGGGCTCCATTGTAACCTAGACTAGTCTTTTTGGATCACGTACCTAGATGTGGCTTAGGCCTCTTTTGAGTTATTACAAATGGTATCAAAGTCAATTCCAACCAAAAATATGGGACTCAAGCCATGCCACCTATGAGGGACTTGGCTAGACAAGGATATCAAGGATCTAAGGGGGATCATAATAACCCAGATTGTGATTGCATATAGGAAAGTGGTGAATGGGATTCCACATTACTTGGGAGGAAAAAGGAAGTTCAAGCCCTTTATAATGATTCCAAGGGGCATCGATTGTAACTAGTCCTTTCAGGGTATGAACTTAAATGTAACTTGTGCCTCCCTTAAGTCGTTACTATAGGTGAGGGGTTTGCTTAACAGAAAAGGCAAAAATGCAATTCAGTTCATTGTTTTCATTTACAACGTAGGGGTGTGAGCGTGTGGAGAGAGAGAGAGAGAGGCCTTAACACCAAGACTCAACGACAGCTTTCACTTTTGTTTTAAATAATAAATTAGGAATTGAAGACACTATTACTCAAGTTCTCTCAGCAGGTGTGAAATTGTGTTTGTGTTTGTGCTTCCAACATGATCATTAACAAAAGCAATACCTCAGCAGCTTCAAGTGAAACTAAATTGTTTTCATGTAAGCCAAGGGCAGCAACTGGAGGTCGCCGATATTCAATGGCCTGTAAATGCTCAAGAGGCTGGAAAACTAATTCAATTCCTCGTGCAGGAAGAGGAAGAGTGTGATATCCACAAACTATCTGTAGCAAATCGTTCTTATTCTCCTGTCACATGGAGAGGGAAAAAAGCAACAATAAGAATGATCAGTGGCAGTCATACCACCACCTACATTGACTAAACGCGTAAAAATGGGCAACTATGTTAAACTAACCTTGGCCCATTCCATTATTAAGTCATCCCCAAAATATTTATCACCATTCACAAAAGTTTCATCATCATTATTCTCTGATGTGATGCTTCTAACTGGACTGCCAAAATTAGCAATATATTACCGAAATTATACCAGAGAATCAAGGGGAAAAAATGTTCTTTACATGCTAGCAAAGATGATGACTTTCAAGTTAGCTGACACGAAAAAAAGAAAAACAGATTAAGGCCGAGAAAATACAAGAACTTGGACAAAGATCATAAAACATTTACTTAAATAAAAATTGTATAGATTTATCAGGTACTAGCCATGTGAGAATCACATCTGAACACAACACAGTGTACAATATTCCGCTGATTTTAGTCTTGTCTATAATGAAATAGAACAGCTAATAACAAGAAAACAAATAATTTTTTTTTCCCACTTGATAACTAGTAAGATAACAATAACTCTACCACCTGAACAAGGATTCAGAACTCCCAAGATGCTCCAGTGCAGGATTCCTACAGGAGAACGATGTCTCTACCTCTGGAGAAGTTTGACCGTTTTCATAGTATCCAAACGTTCTTTCCAAAGGTTCTGAATGAGTTTCCGAGGCCTCCAAAGTACACTCATAAAGATACTGTGAATTCTTAATACCATCTTTGTCCATTTCCCTAACTTGGCTAGAATCTGAATCCTCACTGATGGTAAAACTTTCAGGGGAATGAAGTTCCCACATTTTCAAAGAAGAGGGTGGGATCTCATCATCAGGTATAATTCCTGCAGCAGCAGCAGTGAGGGCCAGTGCACTGTCAACAGGAATGGCAGAAGCCATCCAATCACTAAAGGACTCCCTCTCAGGGGAATCATCATTCCCATTCATTTTATCATTTAATTTGGTTACCGAAGGAACATAATCAGCAAGAGTCAGTTCACTAAGAAACTTTGTTATTCGATTCAGTCGCTCCTGTGCAATGATACTGCATCCAGAAAGAAATAATCATAAGTTAACTCTGAAAATTCAGGAACAGCAAATGATTGAAAGTTTTGAACAAATTTCAGCTAACCTGTTCAACATCTCATAATGTAACTCAAAGAAAGGAACTCTTGTAAGCACGCAATAGCAACGAGGAGCAGACACCAAAAAACGCCTGCTTCCTCCAGATGGATGAGAAAGAGGTGATGAGATGCCTAAGATACCAGGTGGCCTCTGAACAATTTCAGGAACATGTAAACAAACACCATAGAGTGTTGCATTGTTTGCCACCTGATAAAGGGCACATAGAATTTTTTTTATTTGGATCAATAAGCAAGTTTTATTGATAGAAATAGGCATAGCCGAAGTACACTGGACATATACAAGTGCAAAGGGCACATAGAAACTTTTAACCACCACACAACCTTGCTTCTCGCATAAACCATTAAGCTCAAAACAACAAATGGGTTCACACTAGGAAAAAACATACACATTATAATATGCACAAGAAGATCATTTTCTTTTTTCCCCATTTTCGCAAAAGATAGACAGATCATAGATTCTTTTAAAAATTCCAACACACAAGCAGCATATATGGCACACATTATTTCAAGTTTATTTCAAATAATTGAAAGTTGCAAGCAATGTATATGTTTTTTGCTGGAAAATCCACGCACCTAATGGCTTGTATTATTCTTGATATGTAACAAGCGGCCAAAACTGATATGAGTAGAAGTAATAGTGAAAGACTTGGTTATAAGGGAGGTAAATACATTGCCCTAAACATGGTTATAAGGGAGGTAAATACATTGCCCTAAACATGGCCAAGTGACATGCAAGGATCCCAGTAGTCAACCCCAGTTAGTTGTGACAAAGACATAGTTGAGTTAAGTTGATAGGTAACAAGAAGTACAAGAAGACTTGGGATTTCCTCAAACAAAGGGAGAAGCAATAAAAGACAAAATGTTTCCACAGACAAAGTATAACCAACTCAAAGAAAGATATGTTAAATGTCAAAACAAGGATACAACCCTCATTCAAGACATGAACTCACTCCCCTTGTTCAAGACAAGACAAGACCTAACTCAAAAATGATAAAATGCTGGCAGCACAATGTCATTAATCCAAGTCATGTAAATTGATCTAAAGAAATGAATTAACAAAGCCATATAAATAGCATATTGTGAAAGTAAGAGAACAGCTCACATATATAAATGACAGGGAGGGAAAAAAACCCCCCAAAAAGAGCACAAAACAAAACAAAAAGAGCAATACTTACCTTAAGTGAAAAAATAAACGCTAAATCATCTCTGTTTAAATGCTCCTGTTGAGAATTCACAGTAACAAAGGCATCATTTATTTGGTGAAAGGTGTTAATACCTTAAAAAGAAAAGGTTTAAATACTCAAATGTCAGTGATTAAATATAAACATCAAAGACTCTTTTGTTTCTTTAGTTTTCAGCACCCTCTGTATAAACTGTCCTATTTATCTAAAAAGGTTACCAGGCAAACAACATATAGAAAAAGGAAAAAAAAAATGCAGAAAACTTTCTTGAGCCTCCAATGAGATCGTATAACCTTGCAAACCAAAACACCTCAAGGATCTCTTGAAGCAAAAGCTGACGTAGCCCACTGGCACATGAAACTCATTACACTAAGACCACGTAACAACACCAGCATAGATGAACCTCATGTCATCCTAATATCATATTTTAAACTACAAAAGATTTCCTCAGCTTGAAGACCAACTTGAGTTGCTGGTATATGAGTAGAAAAAGAGTTAATGAAGGAAGAGGAAGAAGAAGAAGAACAGCTGCAGGGTTTCTCCATGGTATACATCCCAACTGCTAACATTGTGCTCTTTGAAAAGAACATATATGCTAACTGACAGAAGATAATTAGAAACATGTCACAAAGGTGGAAACATATTGGCATACCTGTCCATAAACAAGTTCATTTAGCTCACTTAGTGATGGAGTCCTCTCTATCAAACGTGCCTGTATTATGACAATACTTGAATGAGAAAAATTTTGAGTGATAAATAAATGCCAGCACAAAACCAAGAACTTGAAGAAAAAACAATAACATTAAGTTTTACAATCTCCCTAAATTAGGGTAAATGTGCGTAACATCATAGAAAATCCGCAAGCTCATACCTTGACCCCTCCAGGAAAACAGAAGGCAGCTAGATCCTTCGGATGCAATGCTGGATTCTTTCCAGGAGGATACTTGAAAAGTACCTATAGATACCAAGAAAATTTTAAAAATTAAAAGGAGCGGGGGTGGTTAAATGTCAACCGATTTCTCACCAAGAGAAAACACATCTCAGCCAATATATGAGGACGACACAAGATATTATTGTTCAAGATACAGAACCTAATATATCCCCCAAAATAGTTAGGGGAAGAAAAAACAACAAATGAAAGTTTTCAATTTTGGCCAAGAATGTAGCCAGAAAATTGACCGTCTATTGAAATCAATGCTATCCACACTAGTATATCAAATGGGTTCTATTCACAAGGAAAAAAAGGCGACGCTAGCTGGTAAAAAAAATTTCTTTCCTTCTCTTCTACAAGCTAATATAGATCTTAAAAAGAGGCCCTGAATACATAAATATGCAAGAAATAGCATGACCACATACATATCAGATCAAATAATTTTGAGGATATTAAAAAATTTTGAGGAATGAATTTAGACATGCAGTCAACCTGAGGTTCCAACGTTGGAATTGAAGGCCCCTGATGCTGCAGCATTTTAAAATCTAATATTTCAGATTTTGCCAGTTCTGACTCCCATTTCTTCTTTTTAGCAAATGCATCCTCCACAACCTCAAGATTAGCATCTGGATGAAGCCCCACAATAATGAAGTTTTCAAATAATGACATAGGCTCCTTATATTTTTTATGGTCCTGAAATATATCCTCGGTACATTAGCCAGATTAAAAAAAATGAAATTTTTGGCATGAGAACAGTTTAAAAGACTTATATAAAGCCAGCAGCATGGCCACCTCTGAAACATAAATGTCCCAACATGATATTGGATAGCAAACATCAACTTAGTAAGATCCTCAACTCAGTATGGACAAAGTGATATTATGAACATACAAGCATCAGGCTTTCATTAAAGGAACAACTAAGAAATGTGAGAATGTGATTGAAAAGAGAGAGAAACACAAATGGTCCACTATCCAGAAATGCTCAACAAAAATTCATAATGACAATAGTTAAGATGCTCTGTACTGCAGTTAAATCCTTTTGAATTCAAAAGAATAATTTTGCATTTTTGTGAAAACAGGGAAAGGCTAGAAGAATTGGGAAATAGAATGTGGCATTAAGTTTTAACTTTAAATAGAAATTCTCAAACCAAGTAATTCATAATAAACAACAATATAAAGTGGTGTTTCCAACGTTAAAATTTTTGCTAAAACAGTAATAATTCTAAGACCCTACAAATTTTGGAGAATTAACTGAAATGTAAGCAACAAAAGTTAAAATCTATCTGTACAACTAAAAAAATGGAAGAAAAAATTTAATAAAAGATGAAAAGGTTGTTACATTAAGATATGTTTTAGCTTCCGCAAAAATTAGTTGTAGACCACGAGAGATTATAGTAAAGCTCAAGTTATGGTCGGCATGTTGCTTTGGGTATTTCTTCATATAAATCTGATGAACATGACTTTTGCCAACTCGTTTGTTTTCCTTTTAAGGCATTATTCCTTGCGTAAGAAAATAAAATTGTTAGTGATTTTTTTCCAATCAAAGAAACAGACATAGAGAAGCCAGGAGTGGCATAAATCCATTAAATGAGAGACCCTTGGAATCACCATCTTAAATATGTACAAAGGAAGATCCATGCCCTCAATATGCTTAGTTGTTCTTCCTCTTCTGAAAACATCATAACAACTAAACACGAATAGCTTTCCTGGCATTACCACTTCGAGACCTCCCTCTCTAGCCAGCCATCAGATTCATCATTGATCTAAGTGAATATTCCACCAATGTCACAGCAAAAAACAAAAAAGGAAGAAAGAAAGAAGAGAAAAGAGATAAAGCATATCCCAGAACTAAAGATGAAGATGGGCAGTAAACTGCTCAATTTAAAGGGTCTTTGAGATTCTATGTTTGATTGAGGAGGTTGCCAGCCAAAGCTAAGGAAAAAAAAAGAGAAAAAACACACGCAATATTAAAAACTTTCAGTTATAAACGAGAAAGTATTTCTCAAGCCTTTGAGTTGGCATAGAAAATTTGTTATATATTGACGTTATAATTGTATGCAATGAGAACTGTGTCTGTTATTATCATTATTCTTGATGCTTTCAAAGAAAGCGAACGAAGACAAAATGTTCTATGCTTTGCAGTCATGTCCATTACTCAGGCTAGGATTTTTTCAATTTTACTAGCAAAGTATTACTCCGCATCAATAACTCAAGATAGGCATTCAACTTCATACACCAAAGGTCTCCCACACAAATTTAGTATCTTATAAGCCAAAAGAATTAAACTTGTAATTACAAGGCAGTGTCTCAACCATAACTTAGAAATACCTGCTTTACTACACGTCGCGCAGACAATAAGAACGGCAAAATTGTGGCAGTGATCAAAGTTCCCATTCCAGAATAAATAAATAAACAAAAGCAACTTTAGTTGCAAATGACTAAGAACACACGGCAACCACATGAGAAAACTTTTACCAATTCCTAGTCCCGTGCATGTGTTAACATTTGATGCCCGATAATCGAACCCCATATTGGTTTAAAATTTGTTACAACCCCGGACAGCATACAAAGTAAGTAACCGACCAAGTAAATTGATGATACTTAATGCGGATTATTAAGATAAAATACCGGAGATTTTGTGTGAAACTGATACCACTGGCGTTTTTGGTCCGCCAAGATTTCAGGATTGAAACTCCGCTTGCAATCTTCTCCACGAGAATTGCTACCCCATTTCCAAGCCTTCTGCATATGGCTCTTCAATCTCTGAAAGCTATTATTACATCTGGGAGCTGTAGTCACATTTTCACTTTGACTGCGTCGGTATCCCTGCCCCAGCACAGGTGGTGGGAAGCTCGAACTACCTGAGTACACATTATGCAGCGGTTCACCTGCCGCTCTAAAAGGCTCCTCGGAAATACTCTGCAATACCAACATCGGTGATGAAGGCAACTCATCTTGCACTTCGGCATCTTCCTTTGTATCCATTTTTAAACACCTAGCTCATCTTGTTACGCTCATTCCATGAATATATCACACCTTCAATCCATTGCCATAGACAACCCAAAGACCAGCATAACACTAACATCAGTTCATCGAACTTTACTGATTCCACGAGATATCGACCTAATTAAGCAGCAGACCCAAATGAGAAAAAACACCAAATCTCACATGGGTACGCTTTATTTCTTCGTGATCGTCAACTTAATGACTACCCAAATCCAGAAAATATTCGGAAACGCTCAAGATATCCAGAAAGTCGTCACTTTGACACGGGACATATGTGGACTCAAACTAGTTGATGCAGGTAGTCGAAAGCCGGTTAGCACAAAAACAAAAACAGGGGAAGTTTCAATACAAACACAATAATACAGACATTAACAGAGAAAATCCAAACATCAATGACGTAGAATAAATATATAAATATGCATGAAGAGATTATACCAGAATCTGAATATAGACCAAAATAAGAACAACAAGATATTTGAAAAATTCCGAGTACCACTAGAGAGAGAGAGAAGGGTTCTCCCAAAGAGAAGAGGGAAGTTAAGAGATGAGAGGAGGAGAAAAAACGGTGAGCGAAGTATGGCTTTGAAAGAGGAAAGGAAAAGACAACACAGGTAGGTAATGAATAGAGCAGTGAGATACAGATACAAGGGACGTGACCTCCCCGTGTTCCTGATAAAATTGACCTTTCTTTTCTAAGTTTCCTCTGTGTCCAACTAATTAAGACCATTAATTAATATTCTCCCAAATTAATACCAATTAAAGAACTTTTATGCTGCTGTAAGCCTGTAACTCTCTACAAGGCTACCTGGTTAAAGGTATTCTCTTAAATAAATTATCTTTTCTTAGTACTCGTTGAGCCACCGTGTTCTTATCATCTTCAAACAAATTGATTACCAAAAAAAACCTCATTGCTAAAAGAACATTTCATTACTTTTAAATCACATTTTAATTCTTACTCAACACATCAAGAATGTAAATAAAATCACCAACTTTCAATTCGAAGTTTTCGAACCAATATTGGATATGGATTTAAAAATAATTAAACACTAATATTTATTGCATAAATCCTAATATTACTAAATTTATGGAGAACTCATTGACCAGTACCTTGCAAAAAATAATAAATCACATCGAGATTTGAACAGCATACATATATAAGTAATTTGCTCAAGCTTTTGTATTAATTATACTATCGCTTTACGTGCTTATGAGGCAATTACATTGGAAATGATTTTCTACGCATGCATATATATTATAAGCATTGATAAATATTATAATATTTACACTATATCTTTTCGAATTGGATCAACGTACGTATTCGTATTCGGATATGAAAAAATATATTCATCATCTCATGATGTGGTATTAGATGAGAGGTTTATAAATAAAATATAATAAATAATTTACAATCATCTAATATTACATCATATAATGATGTGGTATTAGATAATGAGAGGATGATGAGTAATATTATCCTTTGGATATATAATTAAAGAGCTTAAAACATGAGATTTTAAAATTAATGTTGAACAAAAGACAATGTTAATTATTCCAGCATCCCTTTTCATGCAATTAGGAGGTATGTATTAGTGCATGCTTGACTTTGAATTTAGAAGCTTAAAAAGTAATTTTAATAGCCTAAAATCTCTTTTAAAAGAAAAAATTAATATGTTTGATAAATTTTCATAAAAAGTGCTTTAGGCTATGTTTGGTTTATTAACTGAACTTGGTTCAGATTTAGATCTCTTCTAATATTTAAATACTCAACTCTTAAATCATTAAATTCATCTCAACTCAAAATCTCTTTATACATGAGACTTACAATATTTTCAACTTAACACCTTTTTATACACGAAATCTACAACTTTTTTTGACTTCTCATAAATACATCTAAATTTGTCTTAACATCTAAACACATCTTTGATGGACCCCACATAACTCACTTCACCATATCAACTTATTATTATTTATAGAGAGTTCAATTCAGCTTAACATCCAAACACAGCTTTAAGTATCTACAAAAAAGTTAAAAATCTATTTTTTTAAAAAGGCACTAAATTAAAACTTTTGTTGAGAAGCTCTTGTAAATAATGCTACATTTTTTAAGAACTACCATAGTTAACTTTAGTTACAAGTTTACCAATCAGTAAACAACTTTTTAATAGTAGAATGTTTTAATAAAACTCTACAATTAAAAGCGTAACTCCGCAATCTCCACAGGCACTTTAGAAATGCAAGTGATGTTGGAAATCATTTATTCTTTTTTTAAGCTTAAATATTAAAATTATGAGAAATGTTAGGATTTGAAGAAAAATCATCCGGCAAAATGTCCTAACAAAGTACCCATGATCCTCACAATGATCAGCTGACTCAAGATCATATGGACATTAAAAAACACAACAACAACAAACAAAAAAAAACAAAGATTGAAAGTTGTTAATGCCAACCAATAAAAAAAAGTGTAAAACTTCACTCAAATTAAGTCATGATCAACCTAGCTAGACTATATATATATACACCAATTAATTAATTAATCTGCGCATGTCATTTACTAATATTGATAGAGAAATTCGTGGTGCACATGATCACATCTTGTGATCTCTGGCCTTCGAGTACTGATTTTTTTTTTTTAAATAATAATAATAAAACAGCAGAAGACGAAAATATATTTTAAATTTTCTACGTGTGTTGTGTTGACAGTTACTTGACGCAAGGGAGCTGAATCTTAAAGCATGGCTTGCGGGAATTTGCTTGTGCATGCACATGCATGCTTGCCAGCCAGTCCTCCGCCGCTGTCCTTCTCCTCCTTTATTTTTTCCTTTTGTCTAAACGTCAACTAATCTTAAATCCTCTGCAAAGTGGCTCGCTCAATCGCATGCATGCAGTAACTTGCACGAGAAAGATTCTGTCGAACATGCACCAACTCCTGCATGTGCTAGCCAACATGCTTGTCATTATATATTTATATAAATCATCCACCATATATATGTTGTTTGCACGTCAATGAATTTGTTAGAATTAAGCTCTTTTAGTCTGCGTTTCAACAGCTTGGGATTGGGCTTAAAGCTAGCTGATCAATACAAAATGGGCAAAGCCCCATGGGCCATAGCCATGAGTAAATACTATAAACGCCACGTGACGTTAATTCTTATACCAAAACTTAGAAGAAAGGGTAGTGTTGATTGAAAGGCCAATGCAACCGTTGGAGGAGGTTGCCTTCTAGTTAGGTTTGGTCAACCTAGTCCTCCATAAAGAGGTAGTTGTATACCTGAAGAAATCATAAAAAAAAAAAAAAAAAAAAAAAAGGTGTAGGGCATGCAAATTAGGAGTAGGAGGGTGAGTCCTTTTGCCTAGAAAGAGGGATGGAAACTATTGAAAATGACAATTTATTATAATGAGCCTTGCTAGGTATAAGTAGTTTGGTGCACAAAATCGTGTACCAACATTCACATAGTTTTTTTTTTATTAAAAAAATAAAAGAAATTTTTTTGAGAGAATAAGAAGATCTTTTGTTTCACGAAAATCATTTTCAACTTCAATTTGTACCGTTTCATTAAATGGATGCCTTACATTTAGTATTGATGCACGGTTTGGAGTGTGAACTCGCTTGTTAGAAGACTTTTTCTATTATAATTAAACAGATGTTGAATCGTTATGGTCATAGGTTGTAATTAATAAAGAAGAAATGTAATCAATTGTTTTGATATTTTCTTTGGAGATTTCCAATTTATCTCTATGTTTTCATCTGAGGAAAGTACATAACATAAAAGATATATCTATGATAAGAAAGCCTTGGTCTTTGGTAGTCCCTAAGAGATATACGTGCCAATGGGATGGAGTGGATCTAGAGCGGTGTCAATCTCGAAGATTATAGGTCAAAAAATTCGTTGATGCTTAGCGTGCAAGAATTGGAGGTATTATTTTAGGGTGGGTCTACATCTATCGTTGGGTGCTCTAGCGGGAGCCCCCACTAGGCCAATTGAAAGGTTTTTTTTTTAAAAAAAATTTCACATCATTTTTTAATATTTTTAAATATTAAAAAAAGAAAAAAAATATTCATAATATTATTAAAAAATATTTTCTTAATCACTAAATTTTTTAAAAAAACTAAAATAAAATTAAAAAAGGGAGCGTAAGCTCCCAGCGGGATCCCTAGCTTTTTCTATTATTTTATGATGGTGCATAAATTGTATTTCTAAACCGGACTATATAGGTGCCATGTGTGTTCAGACAAAATATTTGATTAATATAGACGACTCGAAAACACGAATTGTCACCCCTAGTGCTATCCTACACGTGAGAACAAGTTCTTGTCATATATATTTTAAGAAAATGGTTGATAAAAATATAATTTTAAGGGGTGTGATTATCAAACGGTGTACTCCTTAGAATGACAACATCTTCATGGTGATGTTCTCATGGAGATAATGGTTAAGAAAGTGTCAAGAAACTCAACCTCAAAAGGTGTGTGACTTGTGAAGTGTTAAAAGTTACAACCTTTTGATTAAGTCAAAAGGTTGTGTCACTTCTTAAGGTTGAGTCATTTGTCAACTATTGAGTAACCAATGGTTGTATCATTTGCCAATCGGTCCATGATGGCTTATAAATAAGGGTCATTGGTGCACAATTTCATTCACGCAATTCCGTTTATCCATCAACAACTTATGGGACAAATACCTTCATAGGAGTGTCACCATATTGCCAAATTTCATTTCTCTTTGTTTTTCATAATTTTACAGTAGCATCAAGAGCCAAGTCATGTTAGAGGGAATTTTTTTACGTATTGTGAAGACGATCAATAAAAAAAAATTTTGGTTTGGCAACCATATTTGCATATTATAATCATCTTCGGAGGCTTTCAAATCTAAGAGAGAAATTTTTTCAAATCACAATTGGAGGCATAGAATATACTTGGAATTTTGAAAATCTTGTAAGTTGTTATTATTTTGAAAAAAATTATTGAAATAATTTTACACAAATAAATAGTGCATTTTCTAATTTTTATCACCCACAGTCACTATTCCGAGGGGTCACCAGAGTTCATCACTGCTACCTGACTTCGTGGACCTCGAGAGCATGTCGGAATCCTCAACACCGGTCACCATTTTGCCGGACAGAAGTGAAGACAGAAACTTCACAATTCTGAAAACACCCAACACAAGGAAGAAGAAGACCCTGGACGAAACCATTTTGTCCAACGGTCCTCAGAATTTAAATATGTCTCAGCTATACAACATAGTCGTTCATCCCATAGTTCCAAACGACAGTGTCGTTTTGGCCATTGAAGAGACAAAACGGTCACCCCCAAACCCATCTTCTAGACGAGCCGATCTCCAAGCCGAGCCACCGACCACCGATTTTCTCTTGAACCTGGTTTGAAACGGCTGAACCGGTTCGGGGCAATTTTTATTTTTTGGGCTGTTTGATATTATTTTAAGCCCGATTTGGCCCATTCAAAAGCCGTTGTACTTCAAATTTTGTGCCAAAACATTATAAAACACCTATTGGCCGAAATTATCACCATAAATTTTTTGAAAGAGGCAAAACATCAAGGGAAGGTCATGGATATTCTCGATCGCATTATCATCTTCATTATTCTTCTTATTTAAACTATAATAGGAGAATTTTGCGACTGCCACCTTGGATTAAATCTAAGGATTAATATTACTATTAAGTTTGTAATAATTTCAATTTTTCATAGTTTAACTATTATATTTAAATAGTACACATTTATTATTTCTACATTTTTCTTGTTGTTACTTTTTTTTAAGATTTATTATTTATAGCATTGAAGAAAAGTATTGATTCCTCGGGGATAGAAAAACTGAACGGAAGAAATTTTCGGGCCTGAAAAAGGCATATAACTTTTATTCTAACCCATGAAAAGACCTTATATACATTAATAACACCAAAGTCATAAGTGATTGTAGAAAATGATGCAAATGAAAGTGGGAGAAGCGTTTCAACTGAAAATAAATAGGAAAAACACAATGCATGGGCAAAAGCTTTAATTTTGCATTGTAAGAATGATCACATTATTCCTTTATTTGAAGACTATGAAACTGCTAAAAAAATTATGGATGCAATTGAAATAAAGTATGGTTTAAGGTTGGATATTTATATACAGTTATTTTTAGATAAGTATAACCGGATTTCTAAGAAAGAGAATGATGATATTGGTGATCATGTACTTCAAATGGAGTTAATTGCAAAAGAATTACATGATATTGGTCATCCTCTTACTGATAAAATGCAAGTTACAACTATATTAAATAGTCTTCCTTCATCTTGAGATCACATTGTTACTTCTTTAATACATAGTAAAAATGAAATAATAATGACATCGCTTCCAATACTTTTAGTACTTGAAGGAGAAATGATGAATAGATGGAATCAAGATGGTGAATCATCCAATTTATTGATAGCTCAAGACAAGCGTTCTACACAAAACAAAATGAAGCCATAATAGTTTAAGAAAAAAAAATGGTTGAAAAAAAACAAAGTAAACCATTTATTGGAAACTGTTTTAAATGTGAGAAGAATGAGCATTACAAATCACAGTGTCCTAATAAGGGAAAAGCATAAGAAAGTAAGGAAATTGTGATGACAATCTCAGAAGTAATGCTCGTGGAACCAACGTCAGATTCATGGTGGGTTTGTTAAAATTGAAGAAAAATAAACAGGAAAGCACAACATGTATATGAGAACAACACATACTGCGATGTCTTGGGGCAAGGTACATGTAAATTTAAAATAAATAGTTTCGTTATTTTACTTAATGATGTATTATATGTACCTAGTATTTGTAAGAATTTAGTATTAGTGCCTGTACTAGATCAGAAAGACTATACAGTTGAGTTTAAGTCTAGAATCGTTGTTATAAGTAAGGGTTATGTATCAGTGAAATGTGTGAAAGATCACGATATGTATGTACTAAATATTGATATTAATAAATGATCAATTTCTAATTATTTGAATGTGTCTACTCATTGTACATATTTATGGCATTTGAGATTAGACCACATAAATAAAAATAAGATGATCAGAATGTGTAAAAGTTGACTAATACCACAAATAAACTCAAATAATTTTGATATATGTAAATCATGTATAAAAGAAAAAATGAGTAGTAAATCTTTTTCAAAAAGTTGGAAATCCACAAATTTATTAGAAATTATACATTCTGATGTTTGTGGACCTTTTAAAACTAAAACTCGTAGAAGAATTGAGTACTTTATTACTTTAACTGATGACTATTCAAGATATATACATATCTACCTACTTAAACATAAATATGAGGCAATTGAGAATTTTAAAGAATTTAAATTAGAAGTAGAAATCCAGTTGGGTAGACCCATTAAAAGTCTCAATAGTGATAAATGAGGGAAATTTGAAACCCAGTTGGGTAGGCTCATTAAAAGTAAGACACATTTATACTATGCCATAACCTCAACAGAATGACATTGCAGACAGAAGAAATAGAACTCTATTAGATATGGTGCGATCAATGATAGCATATGTTGATCTACCAACACATTTTTGGGGTGAAACATTATCGACTGTTATATATATATATATATATATATACATAGAGTTAAAGTCAAAGCAAAACTTCTTACACTTTACGAGTTATGGAAGGGACATAAACCATACTTAAGTAAGTTAAAAGTGTGGAGTTATAAGGCACAAGTGCTTATCTCAATGCCAATAAATGATAAATTAAAAAGTAAAACCTAGAAATGCAGATTTATTAGATATGTAGAAAATAGAAATGGCTACAGATTTTATCATTCTGAAAAAGAATTGATAGAAAGTAGGGATATCGTTTTTTTGAAAAATATGAACATTATTACTCCTGTTGATCAGATATATTTATTAAATGATTTAGATAATCAACAGATCTCCATGAAGTCTGACAATAAAAATTCTGATATTATTCAAATACAGAATAATAAAAATAAAAGAAAATCATATGAAAATCAATTTTCAAGTATTAATGTTAGAGACAATGTGAGTAAAAGAAAAAGATGACCATTAATATTATTTCAAGATCATTATATACTAAATATCAGTTTGAAAAATTTAGAAAATGATCCTGAAAATTTTTCTGAGGCAATCAATAGTATTGATTCAAATAAATGGTTTGAGACCATGAAAGATAAAATATAATCAATAAACAAAAATAATATTTAGGAGTTAACAGATCTTCTAAAAGATAGAAAAGTTATTGGTTGTAAATGGATTCTTAGAAAAAAAAATTAAAGTTGATGGTAGTTTAGGAAGGTACAAAGCAAAGTTAGTGGCCAAGAGATATACTCAACAACTAGGTGTAGATTTTATGGATACGTATTTGCCTATGGCGAAGTTCACATCTGTAAGGATCTTCATGTCTATTGTTGTCAGGATGAATTTGAAATTACATCAATTAGATGTAAAAATAATTTTTCTCAATAGTGAATTAAAAGAATATATCTTTATGATTCAACCAGAAGGATTCCAAATTAAAGCACATGAAGAGAAATTCTACAAGTTGAAGAAGTTATTGTATGGACTTAAGCAATATTCAAGACAGTGGTACTTGAAATTTCACCAAACCATTTTGGAAATAGGATATAAAATAAGTCCACTAGATCATTATGTATACATATGAAAAAATGATAATAAATTAACAATATTATCATTGTATGTTGATGATATATTACTGACAGATAATTGTCTAGATATGATGAATGAAACAAAATAATTATTGAAATGTAAATTTGAAATGAAAGACATGAGTGAAGCTGCCTATGTTCTTGGTATAAGAATTTATAGAGATATAAATTCAAATCTATTGTATTTATATCAAGAAAAATATTTAGAAAAAATGTTTAAAAGATTTGGTATGAAAAATTGTAAATCTTTAAGTACGTCTGTTTGCAAAAGTCATACTTTAAATAAAGGTATGTGCCCAAAAGATGAGATAAAATAAGTAGGTTTAAAGTTTCCTATGCTCAAGTTGTGGGAAGTCTCATGTATACAATGACAAGTACCAGACTAACTATTTGTCATGCAGTAGGATTGGTAAGCAGATATCAATCCAATCCAGGTAAGGAACATTAGCAAGCAGTGAAGTGTATATTAAGATATTCACAAGGTACCAAAATTTTGAAATTGTGCTTTGGGAACAACGATCTATAGTTAATTGGCTATAGTGATGCTGATTTTGGAAGTGATGTAAATGATACAAAATTTACAACTGGATATATATTTCTATTTGGTGGAACAACAGTTTCTTGGTTAACTAAGAAATAAGGCTGTGTTGCTAAATCTATTATAGAAGCATAGTATATTGCTTGTAGGACTACAGTGAGTAATGCGGTATGGATAAAACGCTTTGTTGGAAGTTTGAATTTGGGTACATCCACAAAACCAATTAATATGTTTTGTGATAATCAATCTGTCATTTCATTGATAAAAAATATAACACAGAGTTTCAAGGGAAAACACATTGATGTGCATTATCACTATATTTTAGATATAGTGGAAAGAGGTGAGATCAATGTTAATTTTATTTCCTCGACCGAGATGGTAGTAGATCTAATGACCAAATGTTTATTTTTGGAGAAATTCAGAAAATATGTAACTAGAATGGAATAGAGAGAAACCTAGGCGAAATAATCTTTTGGTCAACATGCATAACTCGGAAAATTTTGGCAATGACTAGAAAATTGAAGTTATGGTGATACCCAAATGAAAATTTTGGTCATTTGTAAAGTCAATGATAAGGTGATCAAGAAAAATCTCAGTAATAACCTTAGAGTGATTATTTGATTTCAGTGCAAGTTAATTAACCAAGTAAAAGGTTGATCATGGTAAAGTCGCTGATAAGGTTTAACTAAAGACTCAAGAGAGAAAGTACTTAACGAAAATTCAATGTCATTTACTAAAGTTTTAGTTAAATCTGATTTGATTACTCAAGTAAACGGCTAATCATTTGCAAAGTCATTGATAAAGTGATTAAAGAAAACCTCATGAATAGCCTCTAGATGAAATATTTAACGAAAATTCAGCTCAAGTCGATACATATGTTATGTATTCGACTAAAGTTTTCAATTGTGACATGGATATTGATTATTGATTCAGTCACAAAGAATTAATTTTGTTCATTAAATTTTACAGTGAAATGAAATTACTTCTAATATGTGATCAGTGAGAACACAAATGGTAAAAGGTGTGGTCAGATAAGGTAATGACAAAACGTGTGCACGTAGAGACTTGTTATGCTCTAACGCCGGTTTGCAAGAGTATGCAAATGAGAATTGAGTAGTGGAAAATTTATATTGGTATCAAGGTAAAATATTCAACTAGATCATCACCGTTTTGTGTGATCAAGTGAGAGATGTAATTCTAATGAGTATGATTACCAAACGGTGTACACATTGGAATGAGATACTCTCCATGATGATGATTCCCATATGGGATGATAGTCAAGGAAGTGTCAAGAGATACAACCTTTTTTTATCATATGTGATGATTAAAAAGTATCAAAAGACACAACCTTTTGATTTAGTCAAAAGGTTGTGTGACTTGTGAAGTGTTAAAAGACAACTTTTTGATTAAGTCAAAATGTTATGTCATTTCTTAAGGTTGTGTCATTTGTTAACCATTGAGTTACCAATGGTTGTGTCATTTGCCAACTGGTGCATGATGGTCTCTAAATAAGGGTCATTGGTACACAATTTCACTCACTCAATTTATTTTATCCATCACCAACTTGTGAGACAAATACCCTCACGAGAGTGTCACCATATTGTCAAATTTTGTTTATATTCGTTCTTCATAATTCTACAAAAAATTTGAAAAAAGAAATGTTAGGTTTATAGAAAAAAAAATTATAATTTAATAAAAAAATTATAATTTGACATATCTTATCAAAATATGTCAATTTATAAATTTACTATTTTTTTATAGATAAAATATTTCTAAAAAAATTTCATAGTTTTTTCATAGTTGGACCTATCTTTTATTCTAAAATAGTTGTACAGAGTTTATATATCTTTATACTTTAAAAGCATCTATATGATATAAACAGTAATGAATAGTAATTCTCTTTTTAACATTTTTGTTCCATCAATGCCTTAGTAGCTAGGTGTTATTACGATTTTAGAATTACTTTTTGCATTTTACTTTTTTCATCTGCACTTGGTCAGCCACTCTTATTTGATTTGTCATTACGGTTTTAGTCTTCCGATTTTACTTTTTATATTTTACCCCTTCTTTGATTTGAGTATATTACACTTTTAACCCATATCACATAATATCTGATCAACTTCTCATATATTTGGTAAAGTTTTTTTCATTTCTTTGCAATTCACATAGTAGCCGTTTCGTCCCTTACAGAATATTAGTATGTTTTTTTCATCTCTTTAATTCATTCTCATGATTTATTTCGTTCTTTCAGTAATGGTTTTGATTATTGTTCGTTGGGTCTCGCGCATCTCGTTGGTTTTACTATTTCATGATTTTATGTAATCAGCGGAGATGATGTTTTGGCCTGTTGATAGGAGAGATGTAGGATAGAGTACCGTGTTGTGGTTTTGAGCTTCTATTGTAGAGTTTTGAGACTAGGCTGCCAAAGAGAGAGGAAAAATTTATGCCGTGCTTTAAGGATTCTTCTTTTTTATTTTAGCTGTTGGCATGTTTTCTACATCTTATTGTAGTTTTCATTCTTCATCTTTTTTTAAAAAAAATATTTATGCAATTGTTTGTACATCTTATTTTTTTGTGATAAATATTTATGCATCTTGGTGTTTATTGTGATATATGATAAATATTTTTGTATAATTGGATTTTATATAGAAAGTAGAGTGTGTTCTTGCTTTCAATTAGTATATCATATATACAAACAACCAAACAAAACAAATGAGTGCTTGATTGTGTAAATGAGAAGACATTATTTTATTACAAAACATAAAAGTATAGAAAAATTGTTCATATGATTCAAGTACTGGGAGTGAAGAAATGCGAATGAAACAACAATAAACATGTTGGTTTTGCAATGAAAATGTGTCTTTGGCATATTAAAAATACATGTAGTACATCATGTAGCTGTAGGAAACAAAATGGAGCAAAAAGTAAATAACCTAAACATTTGAAACTGAGATAGTTATGGATTTATTACTAAATCTTTGTATAAACATCTAGCATAGCACAGAAAAATGTATAAGCTAATCTACAAATAAGCTGATAGATATCAATTCCAAGACCGCAAAGAAGCAATAAGTCTTGATCTCAAACAAATTTATCAGTACCTTTACAAATTCAAGCTTGACATGTTAAATAACATGATACTACCTACATTAGCAGATTGGGAAATTAGAAAGGTACAAAATGCGAACCTATAACATAGACAGAGAAAATAATACCTAAGATATTCAATCACTTTTAAGTTCATTTTTTATGAAACAACTTTCCTGTTAAACATAAATACACAAATACTCTCTATTTTGAGAGCATCACATAAAGATAATAAGGTTAAGAACACCATTAGGACATGTAGAAGTACCAAGTCCGAACCTCAACCATAGATAAAGAAAATAATTAACAAAAATATCCAATCAGTTTTACAATGAAACTTCTTTTCTGTTACAGACATTGATACTATCTCATTATATAGCAATCTCAATGATAGCATCAAAGTCTGAAGGGAAATTAATGGCGTAGCAATATGCTTTTATTGATAAATGTTAGTCTTATGTTGCTAGCTAGCAAAAAAAGGGAGAAATCCTACAAAATTAAGCTGTAGATAATGATTCTGTTCAAACAAAAAATGGATAATACAATTGGGTGCAGTCGTAGATTAAGGCTTCGTTTGGATGCCAAATGCAACTCAGTTCATTTCATTTTTAGGCTACTTTCAACATCCAAACAAATGTAAGTTGTCAATTGAGTGTAGTTCAAGTTTGAACTTGGTCCCACAATTGACAGGCTGAAAGATCGATTGAAAGGCTGACTGAAAGGTTGAAAAAGTGCTACTTTTTTTATTTTTTACTTTTTGTTACCGTCAACTTTCTCTTTCCCTTGACAAAAGATGCTTTTTTTTTTTCTTTTTGCTATATCTCTCTCGGTTTGTGCGGTTAGTAAACTTTTTTTTTGTCTATCAAATCTTCGTGAACAGCGCGTGGGCAATAAAAACATGAGGTCAAATAGTGGTTGGTCTCAATTATTTCACAACTTTCTATAAATATATTATAATTCATTTTAACATTCAAACAAATATAAACTCATTTTAAGTGGACCCCACACAACCCACTCAACAATCTCAACTCACTACTATTCATAAAAAACTCAACTAAGTTGAACTCAGTTCAACATCCAAACGCAACCTAACTTCAAAATCAACGACACAAAAACTTCAATATTCTCTCCATAAATGATGTGAATGAAGAGAACGCACCACCTCTAGATGCATAATTCACAAAACTTTTTTATTGACATTTCAATGGCAAAGAAAACAATTCCGTGATATTTAGTCTTTTAAGAAACAAACTGTAATATGAATTTGAAACATGATCATTTATTTTCCAAATGTACTTGGACTTGTGGTTTGTTTAAACTTATTATTGTTTGAATTAGTAGTTTGCAACTTGAATGAGCTATATTATCCTCATTTACCTTGATTTTTTTCTTGTACACTAGATGTTTATATTTTTGAACAATTTATTTTATAGTAATACAAGGCAAACGTGCCTTGCACGGAGCTCCACTGCTAGTATATATATACACATATATATATATATATACATATATATATATATATATATATATATATATATCTTTTAGATTACTATAAATTATAATGTTCAAAATAAAAGATTAATTTTGATTATAAATATTTAAAAATAGTATCAATAAAGCCATAAACTCGTGTCTATTTTTCGTAGTTGGACCTATCTTTTGTTTTAAAATGATTGTATAGAGTTTATATATATTTGACTGGTATTTAAAAAATATATGTATATATCCTTTAGATTACTATAAATTATAACGTTCAAAATAAAATATTAATTTTGATTATAATTATTCGTATAAATATTTAAAAACAGTATCGATAAACCCTAAACTCGTGTCTATTTTTCTTTCAACAAAATTTTAAAAAGTTTAAACTAGGGAAAATTAAGACAATTTAAAGTGCTACAACCATAAAGAAATTCTATAAAAATAACTTATAAACTAATATGACTTTATATAATACGCTTTACTTTATTTTAAAAGTAAGTTTACAATCTAACGTAGTACATCAAAGTATATCAATTTCTAAATTTAATTTTATATAATATATTTATGATTAAAATATTTTTTTAATTTAAATATGATTTTAATCAAAATCCACGTTATAAGTGCTGAGAAGCAAGATAAATACTTTAGATTACACAAAAATAAATCTACAAATTGATATGACTTGATGTGGTACTTTATATTATAAAATTATTTTTATTATAAAATAGATTTAATAAATTTCATGAAATCATATTAATTTATAAATTTATTTTATATATAATATATATATATATATATATATATATATATATATATATATATAACAGTTCTCCATAAGGAACTTCCACACTATGTCGCGGTTGAATTTATTTGCTTATCAAAGTTTCCAAATTTGCTTATCAAAATTCAAAGGAAATAAATCAACGACGAAAGTTTCCAAGGAAAAGATGACGAAGTTGAGAAGAAAACGTGGTTTTCACGTCTGGGAGATGGCTGGATGCTGTACAAACTCGGGCTCAAATAGAACAGAGAAGGCCCATCTAGGAGCCCAAGTTTGAACGTTCAAAATATATGAATGGGCCCACAGCTTCATAAGTGAGCATTGATAGTCCTCTACTTGGAGACGTTCAATTTACGTATTTTCGTTTTTGTTTTCGATTATCGTTTTTGTTTTCGTCTCTCCCAACACTCGCTCAGTCCACCCTTTGCCCTTTCGTCCAAATCGAAAACCCTAAAACCTGTCCACCAGAACGGCCCTAAGCTCCTCGAAACTCTAGATTTTCTCTTCCAACTTTTTCGTGCACAATTTAGTATTTTCATGTTTATTCTTTTTGGTACTGTGAGATTTTCTCGGGAAATCTTTATCCACCCAAGAAAGCGCATGAGAAATTCGATTCTGTTTAGGAAACCCTAGGTGGCGATTTTTAATTTTGGGAAGAATATTTTCAATGGATCCTATGCCCGTGATATTGGACATAAGCTCCGACGACGAGACGGGTTTGAGCGAGCCCCAGGGCGGCGATGGCGACGACTTCGATTGGATATCGAAGCTCTTGGACGGCGCTGATGATAAAGAGCCTGGCGATGATTCCGATGATGTTGTGGTGCTGGGGGAGTCCATCAACACCAACCGAAAGTCAAAGTCTTCCAAGTCGACGATGGGGGATACGGACGATGATTGTGTGATTTTGGAGGGTGACCCGGACAATCCGGTAGCGGTGGTGGACGATGCGGCGGGAGGGTCCGATGAATTGCATATAGTTGGAGAGAAGGGGCAGGTAACTGGTTGCCTGGAAACGTCATGGGAGTGTAAAAGAAAATAACATGCTTTCTTTTTCTAAATTCATTTACTAGACTAACAACACGACATTCCATTCATTATTGGTGGGGTTTATTTAATTTTGAGAAAGGGAAGTTACTGTTTTTCTTTGTCTACCTGCTTCTTTGTTGTAGTAATTGAGTCTTAGCATGAACTTTTCAAGTTACAGAGTTGCTGTTTCTGTTTTAATTAGGTTTTATTAAAATTGTTATGATAGGTAACTTTTAGATTTGTAACAATGGACTCTATCAGAGGTCCACTAATCTTTTGTCGTTTCTTTTTTCCATTTCGTTTAGTAATTTCCTACTTGGGCGAGGAGTTATTTTAATTACTTAACAAATCGAGGAATAGGATGAAAAACGAGAGCAAGTGGAATTCATTTTAAACTAACATACCTTACATGCGCGCATATCTGGGTGCAATTTAGACTTCTCAAGATAAATGCTTTTGAAAATGATTTGATCGAGTTCTGAAAGTGGTAGTTTGTACTGTATTTATATTAAGTTATTAACCCCCCAACATGCCACGATAAGCTGGGAATATATATTTTTACTTAGAATATTTCACGGTCAGTAACTACCTGATTCTTATGCCATTGATTAATATTTATGCCTGTGACTGAATTAATAGTCAGATTAGGAATTTATGAAGGTTTTGGGTGTCTTTGGGGCACATGTTTGTTGGGCCATATTATCTGTAATTGTGTAAAGTGTATTTTTTTAGGTCTTTATATTTGCATGCCCATGACCTTGTTACTTCATAGTATTGTTCCCTACTTTCAGTAAGGTTCGGCATTAAAAGCAAAAAAGAGTTAGGAAAAGCCATGCACCATGTCTCTGATGCCAACTATATTTTATTTTTTTTCTGTTGCAGATTGCATGCAGAGACTACCCTCATCCACGTCATCATTGTGCCAAATATCCTTTTAGTTCTACACCCCATGAAAGGCACTGTGAACAGGTTAGCTCACTCTTAAAGCTTTGGCACCTAGAAAAGATAGCGCTTGTTTAGTCCAATGTTTGTGTTCTGCCATCATAATTGCTCCCCATGCTGAAATGCAGTGCCATTGTTACATCTGTGAATCTCTTGCGCCATGTCTACATTGGGTCACAGGCATCTCTAATGTTGATCATTGTCATGCAACTGATAAAGAGGAGATCTGGAAGATTCAAAGAACAAGCTTCAAGCTGGGGGGAAGTGCTCCATTACCAGGTATCAAGTCTTCTGATGCTTCGCTGCCTGCAGCGCTTACCCGACTACATACTCAACTACTCGACCACAACCCCATGCCTCAAAATCAGGTCTCTCGGCCAAATATAATCCGTGCTTGCTCCACAGTTGCCAGTTATGCTGTGCCAAATATCATAGGGCAAGGTAGAAGTCAACAACCAGCATCTGTTTTGGTGAAAACTCGAACTCACCCGCGATTGCTATCATCGCATTTGCTTGGTGTACGTAATAGTGTCATCCAAAGGGACCGAGCTATGACCATTGGTAATACGGGCCCAGGATTTGTCCCTTCCCATACAATGTTTAAAAAGACAGGAGCTGTGAGGGGTGCCTTGCCAATGCATCCTTCTGTTTATAGTTCATCAGACAATGTTAATCGTGTCCATGCAGCACTCCATACCATAAATGCTGCACCAACGGCAGTGGCAAATGACAGAAACCTTGTTAGGTGGCCAAATGTTCATCCTAGCTTAAACTTGGAGTCATATGGCCCTCAGGATTTCTCTCAGCCCAACGTGGGTGGCTTCATAACACACATTGTATCTTCCCAACCACAAACAGATAGTCACCCCATTGCTCAGTCAAATGATGGCGAAAATTTTTGTCAGCATGGGTATCAAAGCCAAAATGCTAGCCAAGGCATTTATCAAAAAGAGAATCAGACTCTAAATGCCAGCCAAAATATCTGGCAGCATGGGAGTCAAAGTCTAGGTGCCACGGATGCGGGTTTTTCAGATTTTAGTTTTAGTTGGCCTATCAATTCTTGTCAAAGCAATCAACATCTTATAAATGAAGATTCTCAAGTCCATGGCGGAGGATCTGTGTGTGAGCCATATCCTGCTGAGGAGTCTAATTCCCAGTTTATGGAAAGCACTTGCTGCAGTCGAAGCACTCAACGACCTGAGTTTTTTGGAAGTGCAAATCTCAGTCAAAACAATCAAGAACCGCCAGTTGAAAGTTCTCAGCTTGAACATACAGGGTCTCTATGTGAGCCATCTACTGTAAAGGAGGCTAATTGCCAATTTTCTGGAAACCTTAATTCCAATACGGTGGACTTTTCATTTGATGACTGGTTCATGGAAAACCAGCCAGTTCCGGTGGTGTTAGGTGGTTCTGTGCCATCCGAACATAATCCCTATTCTCCTGAGACTTCCTCTATTGACACCGGTATGCTTTTGTTTGATTTTGAAACCTCCTGGAATGGTCTTGCACATGCCTAGCCTATTATAAACTAGGGTTTAAAAGTTTGAGAGTTTGGCGGTATACAGTCATTTTAAACTGAAGTGCACAAAAGTGCCTGTTAGTTAAATAATGCTGCACAGGCTGGTAGATTTTGATCAATTATATTCTGAAATTGAAGTCACATATGTTAAGTTATATATCACGTCTGCATTGTTCTTTCCCCTTGAGTCTGCTTGGTGACTGGTTCAGAATATGCTAGATGATCTTTATGGTTGTTGAAGTTGGTCCCCGCAGATTCTTGTGCCAATATGAATTTTGCTTTGGTTTTCTGATAGATGACAGTGAATGAACTTGGTCTTGAAGGTAGAAATCGGATTACTACAACAGTATCCAGCAATCTCTGTGTACTAAATGGCCAGAACTTCTGGAGCATCAAATGTGGATGGCAATTTTCTGCTTTTATATTTAAAGGCATGCCGTTCACCAGAAACGAGATTGAATGCTTGCAAATGTGTGTAATTGCTTGGTGCATATCTTCTTCTTCTTCTTTGTGTTTTTTTTTTGGGGTAGTCAGATTTTTATTGGTGCATGTCGATGTTAACAAATTGCTGGCATGTGGCTACTGGAGAATGGAGATCAAGCCCAGGGAGCACTTCTGGGAAATTTCCTTGCAGCTCAGCTCGAGAGAGGTGGGAGCAAATCCGTAATATTTGCAATAATTGAGCTAATTTGCCCATTCAAGACAATTGTTTTTTTTTTTTTTTTTTTTAAGTTCTTTGAAGGGAAGTTATTCAACGATCATTGAACTGAAGTTAAAATTGGCGCAACTTACAATACAAAACTTACCTAACATCTATCCCCCACGTTCCATTGATTCCATCGGTTCTCTCTCCGAATTTCATCACCTCCTTAATTCTCTGGCATAGCATCTTTAAGTTCAGGAGTTTTATTAGTCGTAGCTTTTTAATTTAATTTAATTTTTAAATTCGATCTTCTTCCCCTCCCTCGAAAACGACGTTCTTTTGGCGTGTACCAATATTTTGTTGTAAACAACACGTAGCCAGATCTTATAACACTAGTAATCATCCTAGTGGTATTCCTATCCAAATGGTAGAGACATCAATATGTTTACTAATCCCGGGTACACCTCTCTCGTTAATTCAATTGAAATTTCTACTCCTAGCTTTATGCATGGGTCCTCAACTTGGGAAAATTTCTCCAGCTTGATAGATCTCAAGTGTGGAGTCATGAATTTAAAGACGTCGGATTTGTATGACACGTTTTAAAACTACTACACCGTGTGATCCTGAAAATTAAAGGTTTAATCAAATTACTAATTAGTATTCAATAATCTTAAAGGTTTTAGATTAATAATTGGGTATTTAACGTACACAAACACTACTTAAGAGATTAGTGATAGAAAATAAAATATAATATAAAAGAAGAGAGAAAGAGGGAAAGATGTTTTGAGGGCTACATCTTTAGTTTTTCAATTGTTGTTGAATACAAAACATACATCTCTATTTATAGGAAAAATACATTGAGATAAAATAAAGTAAATATCTTAAATATTATGAAAATCAAATCAAGATAAAATAAAGTAATTTGATTTGATATTATTTTCAAAATCTCCTCTCAAACTCAAGGTGGAGAACTTTAAAGTCTTGAGTTTGAAATTTGAAAATAACTTTCATATTCATAATTGATTGCTGATAAGATGATGGTGTTGGTAATGAAATGATTGGTAACTAGAACATCAAATTTGAAGCTATGACCAACAATGGGTTATATATGGCCTTGGTCAACTATTGAACAAAAATCAAAACGCCAAAATTGGATCTAGGGTTTTAAACAGTGCTCATAATAGATCAAAACTTAATAAAAAAATGTTACACAGCTAATAGAGATACTCAAAATGTAATGATTTGGGACGACATATAATTGAACAACGACGAAAATTTTGTGAGATATATAACTAAATATTTCCCAGGATAGAGTTTAGTATCAGCCAAAGCTTCTGATACCATAAATAAATAAATAAATAAAAAGCATATAAAAAAAGATGAGAAAAGAGAGAGTGATTTTCACGACTACACTTGCTCTGTTTTAATTGTTGCCGAATACAAGGAGAGAGAAACTGCCTCCTCCGCTGTTTCCCAATATTTGCAACATGTAGCACAGCTGCTACTTTTCTTGGGGAAGATTTGGTTTGGAGAAGACTGTAGAGAACTCGGCGCCGTTTCAAGTTTCTTTTTGCCAATGGAACCGAGAGTCCTATAGTCCTCTCTCTCTCTCTGGTACGCATACAAAGCAGGAATGGCCCTGTGGATGGAAACGGGTTCAGAGCCCATCACCGAATCCGAGAAAGCGGACCTTGAAGCTATCGCCGCCCTTAAACACTCTGCTGCCCTTGAACTCAAGGTCTCTCTCTCTCTCTCTCTCTATATATATATATATATGATTTATGAAAGTTCAGTGTTTGGAGGATACGTTGGTATCGTTTGGTTTTGTGGAGCCTTTATCCCTACCGTTTTGCTTAAGCAACGGACATTTGCTTGAATACGGGTATAATTCTGCACATCTAATTATTTCAAAAACTGAGCTTGAGCTGTAAGTAGTACTAGTTCTAATGTCTTTCAAGGTGAGCGAGAGCTGAAAGTAGTATTAGTTCTAATGTCTTCAAGGTGAGCGAGGCCTACACTACACTTTGAGGTGCTTAATTGCCTACGTGAGACTATTATAGGAGGGATCGTCTGCATTTTAGTTTGGTAGGGATGCCCGATGACGGTTCTTAGAATGATGGGTTGCTCTTTCTAAGAAGAAATCATCGTAGGCATTATAATATGCTCAATGCTCAATGAAGATTATGCGAATAATCATTTTATTTTTTTCTTTTGGTGGTTTGATTGATTTATAGGAAAAGGGTAACCAGTATGTGAAGATGGGTAAAAAACACTACGCTGATGCTATTGATTGTTACACGAGGGCAATTGATCTGAAGGTTCTGAGCGACTCCGAACACTCGGTTCTCTTCTCGAATAGAGCCCATGTGAATTTGTTGCTAGGAAATTACAGACGTGCTCTCATGGATGCTGAGGAGGCAATTAAGCTTCTCCCAACAAATGTCAAGGTTCTAATTTCACGTTTGTGTTCTCAGCTAGACGTCGTTTGCTCTGAATTCTCATGGATGGGAACTTTCTCGTGGTTCTTTGGTTTGATAATGTTTTAAAGTGTTATGGATTTTGGTTAGGCACTTTATCGAGCTGCCAAAGCGTCTCTGTCATTGAACTTGTTGGATAAAGCGAAATCATTTTGTGAGAATGGAATTGAACTTGACCCAAGCAATGAAGAACTAAAGAAGCTTGCTAAGCAGATTGACATACAGAGGTTGGAACATGAACAGCGGGAGGCTCTAGTTTCCAGGGATATTGCTGGGGCTAAGGTTTGATGCTATGCTATTCGTGGGGAAAAACTCTTTCTTTAATACCTTGAGGCTCATATTTCCCTTTTTCCTCTCTTGAAACCTTGCAGGACCTTGTTTCTGCAATTGAAGATAGGGGCTTCAAGATTGGAAAGGCAGTATTTTGTGAACTTACTGGATTGAGAAAGCCTGCATTAGATAAAAATAATATTGTCCACTGGCCAGTTCTTCTTCTGTATGCAGAGGTTATGTCCAGTGACTTTATCGAGGACTTCTGCGAGACTGACATGTTTTCAGCTCATCTTGACATGATATCCTTTTAGAAGATTGCCTTAGATACCATACCTTCCTTTTCTTTTTCTTTTTTTTTTTTGGGGGGGGGGGTGTTCTGATGTCTTAATTTACTGTTGTTAGTGTCAGGGTTGTGAGTTTTGCATATGGCATACAATGTCCCTGCACTGCTGTGCTTTATGGATCTCCTTAGCTTTTAAACATGTTTTCAGAAAGTTGCCCACCTTTGCCATGGGACAAAGAGAACAATTACACCCGTGAATCTATTGAGTTATACTACGAGGTAGGCAGCAGAATGTGATTCTTATTTCAGTCACTATTGTTCCATTTCGACAATTTAATAACTAACTTTTTCCTTTTTTAATAGTTTCCTTTTGAAGACTTGCAAGTATTGTATGACATTGAACTTATAGTGAGCAAGTAAATTTTTCATGGTAAAATTTTTTTTTATGAGATCCCTCCAACAATATCAATTGTTTAGGATAATTTTGCATAGAAGCCCTTCAAGAAATAATTCTGTCTTAAATGGTGCCACCATCTTTATACTTATCAAAAAGCTTCATTTCCATTTGCTTACTACTGATTCACCAGGCTGGTTCTGGAGTTTGTCTATCGAAGTCAAAAATTCTCCATTATCTCCTGGAGGGAACTGCAGCTTCTCATGTAGAAAGCATTAATGGAGAAGAGAAGGATGCAATTGAGGATTCTAATCCTGAGATCTCTGCGGGTAGGATGGTTTATTATCTCCCTTATCCAGATTCCATGCCAAATAATGTATTTCTCCTCCATTTTCCCTCACTATTAGTGGTTTGATTATCATGTGTTTAAACATGATATTACATGTTGGAGGATGTTGAATTCTGAAATTGAAGAAACATTAGTTGAGCATGTACTTGCCTTTGTGTTTTTAAGGAGCTATTTTGTTGGCGGCCTTTGATTATGAATGATGTAGCTTCATCTTTTTTAAACAGGTATAGGTGCAGCTACGAATGATTTGTGTTTGGGGATCAAACCACTTGTGGTTTACTGATACTGAGGTCTTTGAGTCAATATGATAACTTTGAAATGTTACTTATAAAAAAAAATCATAACTTCGAAATGTCACGTAAAGTTCATTGGACGTTTGATGACAAGTCACGAGTTTCTTTCCTATGATTATGAACTTTGCAAATATATGAACAACTCAATTTGGTAAACTCATTCAATTATGTTTTTTGGTTCAATTGATTATTTTCTCTTTCTATTTTCTTTATCTTCACCGAAATTCCTACCAGAGATGGTTTTTATATGGCTGGTCTGGTAGAGTGCAGCATTAAATCTTTACGCACCTTCAAGACACCCCAAAAATTAGTATGAACAAAAAGTGCGAGTACACGTATACAGAAAAACAAAGTACACATACAGATGTGCTTATGCTCATTCAAGCTCCAGCCTGTTTCAAGATGGCTTTTATCTTCTGGACAAGTGCTTAAGCTCACCAAGCTTGAGCCCCTGGCATAATTGCAATTGTATTGATCATTACTGTAAGCAAGCAAGGCATAAAAGATAATGCCCAAAACTAAGTTCATGTAGATCTGTGATTTAGATCTCTTACTCAAGATGCATACAGGAGTACAGGAGTATATATTATTGTTGCCAGTGTCAATACTTCCAATTACATATGTAGCACAGATAGAAAGCTTGTTTCTATGCAGATTCAAATTTCGTACGTCACCTTTGTTCGTCTTTTAATGCAAAATATTCTTACCTGTAAGTCAACTCTGTGTTTAATGTTCCTCAGGAAATGGCTCTAAATGGGTAAGAGTAAACGAGAAAAGAACACTTCATGATGTTCTGAAAGAGCCAAATTTCATCATTCCTGGGATCCCAGGTATGTATGTCTTCATTAGTATGTTCCACAAATAAAATATCGAAACTAATGTTCACAATTGAAGGAATGTCCATTTCGTCTCTTTGATATTCTTGTTGTGATGCAATATATGCAGTATTCTATGTTGTTTCAAAAAGCTCCAGATTCTATAAAGAGTTCAAAGCTGGGAAGTGGGCTCCTCCACCATGAATAAATAATTAAGGCGTTGAGTAGCATGGCTTGAAGGTAGGTAATGCTAAAGCGAGTTAAACCAAGTAATTCTTCGTGATACTTGGAGATGAGTTGTGTTGCTTGTTCACGGCCCCCTTTCCCTTTGAAGAAATAGCGTTTACCTTTGGACGCCATGTGCTGTTGCCGTCATCTTCATTGAAGACAAGACTTCTCTCGTTTTTTAAGTAGTTTAGGTTGATTAAATTTAATAAATGTAACTTATAAAAAATATATATATTGTAATGCATGTGCCAGAGATTTGAAGATGACCACGACTACTACAATTGATCCTCTCGTTGGTCCATTATTCCAACTTACTTTATCAAAATCATATATATCCTATCAATTTGATACTAAATACGTTTTTTCATAACATTTTATATACCATATTTTCGTCTCACTTTCATTTAAAATGATTGTTAACCTTTGAATTACTTTTTTCAGAAAAATAGAATATAATCTAAGGACGTTAAAAGTGTTAAATTTTAGAATTATTCTAAAGTAGAATGAAAGTATTTAGGTATGTATGTATATAGAACTACTATTTTAGCAAACAAAGATTGAGATTCTGTTATGGTGATTTCCTAATCACGGAAAATCTGTTATCGGTTTACGCGTGATTCTGTTGCTCATTTGTGTCCTAGTCCATCATGGAATCTCTTCGAATCTCATTTTATAAACAACCACCAAACACTTAGAATCCCTACGATTCTTTCACTATAAAATGAGAACAAGCAAATTTCCCCATCAAAGCCAAGCTTGTTACGTTCTTGTCATGGTTGCTGCGATAACGTGCTCCGCTGCAGATCTCCACCCTCTACTAGGTGGTGCAGCCAATGCCAATGTCGCTGCTGAGTACTTTTCAGGATTGGCTCAATAGGTTCTGAGGCTTAAGGCTAAAATTTTGAATGAGGCTTTTTTAAAAAAAGTAAAATTAAATTAAATTAAATTTATTTTTATATTATATTTTTGTCTCACTTTCATTTAAAATGCTCGTTAACTTTTGAATTATTATTTTTAGAAAAATAGAAGATAATCTAAGGACGTTAAAAGTGTTAAATTTTAGAATTATTCTAAAGTAAAATGAAAGTATGTATGTAAGTATATGGAACTACTATTGTAGCCAACAAGGATTGAGATTCCATTACGGTGATTTCCTAATCATGGGAGATCTGTTATTGTTCTACACGTGATTCCATTGCACATTTGTGTCCTAATCCACTATGGAATCTCTTCGAATCTCATTCTATAAACAACCACCAAACACTCGAAATCTTCACGATTCTTTCACTATAAAATGAGAACAAACAAATTCCCCCATCAACGCCAAGCTTGTTCCTTTCTTCTCATGGATGCTGCGATAACCTGCTCTGCTGTAGATCTCCACCCTCTACTGGGTGGTGCAGTCAATGCCAATGTCGCTGCTGAGTACCTTTTAGGGTAGGCTCAATAGGTTCCAAGGCCTAAGGCTAAAATTTTGCTCTTTTTTAAGGTAAAATTAAATTAAATTAAATTTATTTTTATATTATATTTTTGTCTCACTTTCATTAAAAATGCTCGTTAACCTTTGAATTATTTTTTTTAGAAAAAAAAGAAGATAATCTAAGGACTTTAGAAGTGTTAAATTTTAGAATTATTTTGAAGTAAAATGAAAGTCTGTATGTATGTATATAGAGCTACTACTGTTTTAGTTAACAAAAACTGAGATTCCGTTACGGTGGTTTCCTAATCATGGGAAATATGTTATTGTTCTACTCATGATTCTGCTTCACATTTGTGTCCTAGTCTACCATGGAATCTCTTCGAATCTCATTCTATAAACAGTCACCAAACACTCGAAGGAAAATGATAGAGATCCTGTTCATTTTTCCTGTTCAATTTTTTTTTTTATTTCTTAGTTTTTTTTACATAGTGATTAAGAAAATGTTGTTTAATAATATTGTAAATTTCTTTTTTATTTTTTTAAAAATATTTAAAAGAGTTAAAAAAATTATGTGAAAAAAATATTTAAAAGTGTTTTGTTTTTCACATTATTTTTTTAACAATTTTAAATATTTTTTTTTAAAAAAAGAAAAAAATTCACAATATTATTAAACAACATTTTCCTAATCAGTACAAAAAAAAAAAAACTAAAAAAAAGAAGTAACGGGATGCTTGAACGGGATCTCCCAACGAGTTCCCTAGCATTGCCTCACTCGGAATCCCCACGATTCTTTCACTATAAAAGGAGAACAAACAAATTCCCCTATAAAAGCCAAGCTTGTTCCTTTTTTCTCATGGCTACTGCGATAACCTGCTCTGCTGCAGATCTCCACCCTCTACTGGGTGGTGCAACTAATGCCAGTGCCACTGCTGAGTACCGTTCAGAGCCGGCTCAATAGGTTCTGGAGCCTAAGGCTAAAATTTTGAGTGAGGCTTTTTTTTTAAAGTAAATTAAATTAAATTTATTTTTATATTATATTTTTATTTAAAAATAATTCCTATAGTTTTGTAAAATAAAATTATTGATTAAAATTTTATACCACATTTTCAACTAACAACTTACCTAACATCTATCCCCCACGTTCCATTGATTTCTCTAGCTTTTTGGGTGCCTAATATCATGGTTCTCTCTCCGAATTTCATCACCTCCTTAATTCTCTGGCATAGCATCTTTAAGTTCAGGAGTTTTATTAGTCGAAGTTTTTAAATTTTATTTTATTTTTTAAATTCGATCCTCTTCCCGTCCCTCGAAAACGACATTCTTTTGGCGTGTGGCAATATTTTGTTGTAAACAACACGCAGCCAGATCTTATAACACTAGTAATCATCCTAGGGGTATTCCTAGCCAAATGGTAGAGACATCAATATGTTTACTAATCCCGGGTACACCTCTCTCGGTAATTCAATGGAAATTCTTCTACTCCTAGCTTTATGCTTGGGTTCTCAACTTTGGAAAATTTCTCCAGTTCGATAGATCTCAAGTGTGGAGTCATGAATTTAAAGACATCGGATGTATATGACACGTTTTAAAACTACTACACCGTGGTGATCCTGAAAATTAAAGGTGCAATCAAATTAGTATTCAACAATTTTAAAGTTTTTAGATCAATATTTAGGTATTTAATATACACAAATACTACTTAAGAGATTGGCAGTGATAGAAAACAAAATATAATATAAAAGAAGAGAGAAATAGGAAAAGAGGTTTTGAGAGCTACATCTTTGCTTTATCAATTGTTGTTGAATACGAGGTATACATCCTTATTTATAAGAATATTACATTAAGATAAGATAAGGTAAATATCTTAAATATTATGAAAATCAAATTAAGATAATATCAAATCAAATTATTGATTTGATATTATCTTCAATATCCCCCTCAAATTTACGGTGGAGAACTTTGGAATCTTGAGTTTGAAATTTGAAAATAGCTTTCATATTCATTAATTGATCGTCGATAAGATGATGGTGTTGATGATGAAGTGGTTGGCAACTAGAATATCAAATTTGGAACTGTGACCAACAATGGGCTATATATGGCCTTAGTCAACTATTGAACCAAAATCAAAAGGTCAAAATTGGATCCGGGGCTTCAAACAGTATTCACAACAGATCAAAAGCTAATAAAAAAGGTCGTATATATCCTATCAAAACCTAACAAAATTGAATATGACCACGACTATTACAATTGGTCCTCCCGTTGGTCCATTATTTCAACTTACTTTATCAAAATCATATATATCCTATCAATTTTATACTGAATACGTTTTTTCATAATATTTTATATATCATATTTTCGTCTCACTTTCATTTAAAATGCTTATTAACCTTTGAATTACTTTTTTTTAGAAAAATAGAAGATAATCTAAGGAAGTTAAAAGTGTTCAATTTTAGAATTATTCTAAAGTAGAATGAAAGTATGTATGTATGTATATAGAACTACTGTTTTAGCTAACAAAGATTGAGATTCTGTTATGATGATTTCCTAATCACGGGAAATCTGTTATTGTTCTACGCTTGATTCCATTGCACATTTGTGTCCTACTCCATCAAAGAATCTCTTTGAAACTCATTATATAAACAGTCGCCAAACACTCGGAAACAAAAAGATAAGGGTCCCGTTGGGGTCTCGTTTATTTGTCCTGTTCCATTTTTTTTCTTAGTATTTTTTTGTTTTTGCAGTGATAAAGAAAATATTGTTTAATAATATTGTAAAATTTTTTTCTTTTTTAAAAATATTTAAAAGTGTTAAAAAAATTATGTAAAAAAAATATTTAAAAGTGTTTTTTTGTTTTTTTTTTCACATCATTTTTTTAACAAATATTTAAGAAAAAATTCATAATATTATTAAACAACATTTTCTTAATCACTACATAAAAAAAAAAAAAAACTAAAAAAAAATAACGATATGCTTGAACGGGATCCCAGCAGGATCCTAGCATTGCCCCACCCAGAATTCCTGCGATTTTTTCGTTATAAAAGAAGAACAAATAAATTCTCAAAGCGAAGCTTATTCCTTTCTTCTCATGGCTGCCGCAATATGCTGCTCTGCTGCAGAACTCCACACTTTACTGGGTGGTGCAGCCAATGCCAGCGCCGCTGCCGAGTACCTTTGTAGCCGCTTTGATGCCATTTCAAACAAGTTTGTCGACACAAATTATGCTGTTGATAACACCTACCTTCTCTTCTCTGCGTACCTTGTATTTTCCATGCAACTTGGTTTCGCCATGCTCTGCGCCGGCTCGGTTCGTGCCAAGAACACCATGAACATCATGCTCACCAATGTCCTTGATGCTGCAACCGGCGGCCTGTTTTACTATCTCTTCGGCTTTGCCTTCGCCTTTGGCGGATCATCAAACGGGTTCATTGGCGAACACTTCTTCGGCCTTGGGATGTTTCCTTCCTCGTCTTTTGACTATGGTTTCTTCCTTTATCAATGGGCTTTTGCCATTGCAGCGGCTGGAATCACTAGCGGTTCGATCGCGGAACGGACCCAATTCATCGCGTATTTGATCTATTCTTCTTTCTTGACGGGTTTGGTCTATCCTATAGTGTCTCATTGGTTCTGGTCTGCGGATGGTTGGGCAAGCCCTGCTCGGTCTGATAATCTTTTGTTTGGTTCTGGGGTCATTGATTTTGCTGGTTCCGGAGTTGTTCACTTGGTTGGAGGCATGGCTGGTTTCTGGGGTGCTCTCATCGAAGGACCACGCGTTGGCCGCTTTGATCATGGCGGCCGAGCTGTGTCGTTGCGCGGACACAGCGGTACATTGGTTGTTTTGGGGACGTTCCTGCTATGGTTTGGCTGGTACGGATTCAACCCTGGTTCATTTCTCAACATATCGAAGGCTTATGGAGAGAGCGGTTCTTATTATGGACAATGGAGTGCTGTTGGGAGAACCGGAGTCACAACAACTCTTGCTGGATGTTCAGCTGCACTGACCACACTCTTTGGGAAACGTTTGCTCTCTGGCCACTGGAATGTGACCGATGTTTGCAATGGTTTGCTTGGTGGGTTTGCAGCAATCACCTCAGGCTGTTCGGTTGTTGATCCTTGGGCTGCAATCATATGTGGGTTTGTAGCCGCTTGGGTTCTCATTGGGTGCAACAAGCTTGCAGAAAAATTCGAGTATGATGACCCATTGGAGGCAGCACAGCTTCATGGAGGGTGTGGCTCTTGGGGTATAATTTTCACTGCCTTGTTTGCAAAGAAGGAATATGTCAACGAGGTTTATCCGGGGATACCGGGGCGGCCATATGGACTGCTCATGGGAGGTGGAGGAAAGCTCTTGGCAGCGCACATGGTCCAGATTTTGGCGATTTCATTATGGGTTAGCATTACCATGGGAACATTGTTCTGTTTTTTGCAAAAACTGAAGCTCTTGAGGATTTCGACAGAAGAGGAGATGGCAGGAATGGATTTGACTAGCCATGGTGGATTTGCTTATGAATATAGCGATGAAGTTGAACTTCCGAATCTGAAAACCAGACTCAACTTGACGAGGAAGGATTCCTCGGGTATTTGATTTGATTGCATTTTGATCTCCATTTTTATCATCATAGCTTGTATAGCTCTTGCAATTATGGCATAAAACTGGTCTCCCATTAGTTAAATAACTTATGCAAGTGGTCATGCTTAGTTTCTTTTAGGTTTCAACTGAAATATTGAACTCTGCTGAACCTTTTTGGGTCTTATATTGACAATGAAGGTTTCAAACTCTATATGCTTCAATCTTTTTGTGATTTTTTATTTGATGCTTGTAGAAGAACAGGCCAATGAGGCCGATTCATCCGCAGAAGACTCCTCTATTTTAGGAGTTCAAAACACCTCAACAAACTCCACTTGTTTAGGAGTATAGCTAACAATTTTTAAATTTTGAATGCATACGTTGTATAGTCAACTAAGTAGGATACCAGTTACAGTTTTGTTCTATTCAAATCCTTGTATACGTACAACAGAAATACAATAGAAATTCAAGCCTTTAGATTTTCATCAACCTTAGTATCTTTCTATATGGTATCACAGAGCCACTAAAAGACCAACGTCTACTCCCTTCCGATCCTAAATGGCCTCCTCATCCTCTGAAACTTCAAACAATTCTACTGAACCTACTACTGTCCCATCCCTCTCCAATCTTCCATTTACTATCAGCGTCAAACTCAACTCCTCCAACTACGCGTTGGATATTCCAATTACTGTCCCATCCTCTTACTCTGCTTTTTCTAAATTATATTCTACTTCTTTATGTTCTATTTCGAAGACCAGTGGAGAGAGAGAAGCAGAAGTGCTTCTAGATTTTATGAAATGGAATAAGGCAGAGTTTTTTAGAACAACACTTTCCATCTCTTGCTTTCATATCATTTTTCATTGCAGATGTCATAATGCTAAGCACAATAAGGAAAAGTCCCGATTCCAATCAAACACATTATATATAATTGATAGATAAGGCAATCTTAAAGGGGAGTATTGTTCACGTTAACCATTTATACTCATCAACAGCATCCACTCACTTATATGTTCTTGGAATGCAAAACAGTAAGTTCACTCCACCAGTAACTTGGAATAAGACTCATAAGATCACTTTAAACGTGCACTGCAAGCACGCACCGGAGACAACCGCCTTCATGCATCAGATCAAATGCCTCGTTGATCTCCCCAAGAGTTAAATTGTGAGTAATGTATTCATCCACCTTTATTTTCTGCAATATTCAAGAGGAAAGATAAGATCATAACCTCTACTAGAGAAGTAACAAAAAATCACATATTCAGTACATGTCAAATGTGTTACCTTCTTCAAGTACTTCTCCACGAGCCAGGTAACTTGGGAACGGCTCTTAAAACCACCAAAAGCTGTGCCTTTCCAGACACGACCGGTTACTAACTGGAAAGGACTGGTGCATATTTCCTGCCCTGATGCTGCAACACCGACAATAACTGAAGTTCCCCAGCCCTGAAATTTTTTGGCAATCAGGTGAATTCTATATATGCAGATAATACCCATTAACCTACATATTCCATACATGCAGAATACTCATCTTATGGCACCACTCCAAAGCAGACCTCATCACCGAGACATTTCCAATGCACTCAAAACTGTAGTCAACACCACAACCTGTTGAATTGGTTTCTCGTGGTCCTTTGGATTCAAAAATTGAGTAACTCCAAAATTCTTTGCTGCATGTCACAAAGAAATACAAGCAAATGACCAGCAAGTCATAAAAATATGACAGAATCCTCTTTGTGGGAGACATTTCCACTCTAACTTACCTTGAGAGCAGAGGAGAGCTCTCTCAGATTAAATAGATGTTCACAGCCCTTTGTAATTTAAGCTTAAAAGTTGTGCACAACAACTTAAATAATACTCCACTGGTTTTTAAAAACTAGCAACAAGTTGCCAAGACTTGCTTTAAAAATTCATTTCCTAGAAAAGAATGAAAATCTAGCTTGATACAAACACCACACCATGATCTATCATCACATACTTGCATACGTTGCAGACAGTAAGGGAAACTATCAAAATCCACAAGATCGAATAAAAGTTCTTGGGTAGAGTTCCCTCAAGTACACGACTACTTTTTCTTCTTTTCTCATTCACTACTCAGAGCTGACAGACAAGCAGCATCGCTAATGTTCAAGAGACAGAATAGCAGCATTCAAGTGATAACTAGTAACAATATATGTGCTTTAATCAAAGGACAGAAATTAATTGCCAAAATGTAAGTTAGGAAACTTCATAATAGATCAGATCAGAATACCATGCTATACAAAAAAGTCAAGAAAGAGAGAACTCAAGATGTACCTCTTTCAAACTTTTTGCTGTCAATATCTATGCCAATTATTCGTGAAGCACCAGCTGCCTTTGCACCCTCTGCGACCTGTCAGTTACTACTTTAATCAATCATTGAAATTGATTAAAGAACATGATGCATAAAAATCTACACCAAGCTTACAGCAAGGCCAACGGTCCCAAGGCCAAAAACAGCAACTATTGACCCTGATTCTACTTTTGCTGTGTTCCAAACAGCTCCAAGACCTAAAAGGCAACACAATATTAAAATAATTAGGATCTGCACATGATAAGTGGCTTATATAAATATAATTTATTTTTATTTTTTTTAAAGACAGATATACACATGAGCATTTACCATTATAAGAGTGTTGTTTTAACCATGGCTCCAGATAACTGCAACACTACTGCCCCCCAACAAAAAAAAAACCCAAAAAAACTGCATTTGCAACTGAAAATTAAAGGCAAGTCATATGGAAACTGGTTATGCAATTTTCACTTACATTCAAGTTTTCTTTTTTCTTTATTTTATGAATAAAAAAACAGAATCTATAAATGTCACGCTTTGACAAAAGGTGTAATTACATAAGCCAGAATAAAAAGTCAGCAAACAGTCCATACTTCAACTGAAATTAAAAACTTCTGCAACATAATTAAACAGGAGGCCAAAATGACGCCCATGTTTCCACATATAAAATGTTCACAGCAGATCTTTTAACCAAGTTGTAAGCAGAGTATTCTACCGATTTATCTTGTGTTCCATCCCTACAAATCTTGTCAATTGAGAAGGGATGGTAAAAAATAATGAACATCAGAAACCATGAGGAAGCGAATGAATCAAATTCATACATGGTGCAAATTGTGAATGTTGACAATTCCGAGATCCCAACAAGAATATATGACAGTTTCTATTTTCTGGTAAAACTTTATTGAAGGCTAAAGAGAAACTAAGAACATATAATTTTCTCTCAGAGCATGCTTAAGATGGTCTGATCACAAAATGTTAAATCCTTATATCTGTGAACATGCATTCATGGGGAATATACTTGGATTAATTCCTTAGCACTTTCTAACGACATGTCTCCCAGCAGAGACGAAAACATGGGGAGCAGGGGGGCATGTCCCCATAGCCGGTTTTGAATTCTTTTGTTATTATACTTTTTAATCCAAACTATATATTTTTATATATAAATTTGCCTAAACAACTAAGTTGGCCCTTCAAGATTAGGCTTTGTCCCGAATAAAGTAACAAACTCTATTTACTTCTATACCGCACAACCTATTTAAGTAACTGAAAGAGGTATGGGCTGCTTAGCCAGAACAATCACAAAAAAGTAGATTTAAGATATTGCAAGGTAGTACAACAAATTCTTACCAGTGGGAACACCGCATCCCAGAAGGCACACTTTTTCCAAAGAAGCTTTTGAATCAATCTTTGCAACGCTGACATCATGAACAACGGTGTACTGGCTAAATGTTGAGGTTCCCATAAAATGATAGATAGGCTTTCCATTTATGGAGAAACGGCTCTTTCGATCAGTCATCATGACTCCAACTCCAGTCGCAGCACGAACTTTGCCACAGAGGTTTGTCTTCCCAGATTTGCAAAACTTGCATTCTCGACATTCTGCCTGGTAACAGGGAATAACATGGACCCCAGGATGAACTTCAGTTACCCCTTCACCAACACTCTCCACAATCCTGCGTTGAAATAAATTAATCTGTTTTTCTTTTCTTTTTTATTTTTAAAGATAAGAAGGTGACATGTCTAATAGTGATTCCTTCTTATATTTATTAATAAGAGCCCTTATTTGTGGTGGAAAAATATCGTGATAATAAATCAAGGTCCATGGGTAATCCTAAAAAACCGTAAATTAGAAAAAAGCAACTATGACAAGCCTATGGATCAAAAATAAAAAAAGAAACACCCCAAAGAAACCAGACCTAACATCGTAAAGAAGGAAGTTCTAAAAAGTCCAAACAAATCATATCTCGAAGAATCCAAAGCATATTACAATTATTAAAATAAACCACTTCAGTACCTGAGGCCTCTTCTTTGGCCAACTAGTCCACCGCTCTATTACCTTCACAAAAAACATGTTGAAAACGGTAATGAATTGTGCGTGTTAAATCAACAATTTTCTCCCAGAAATCCTCTAGGTACCACACACCACATCTCTCTCTGAGCCACCAAGAGATAACCACCATAGAATCCATTTCAACTATCACATTAGAGATATTTACAAATTTACAAATTCTCAAACCTTGAAAGAGTGCCATGAGTTCCACTTTATTATTAGAACCGAAGCCAATATGAGAGGTGTAAGTGTGAGATCCCTAAAATTTATTAATTATTTTATTTGTTATTATTGGCTAAGTTAAATCAATTTATTTTATTTTATCATTAGTTGAGAATTTATTTTTAAGTAGTGTATTTTATTTTTTGTTTTTATTTTAGTAAAATTTGGATTGGGCTTTTAATTGTAGTGTTTTATTTTGTGTGTAAATGTGTGTGGTTCTCTGGTGGGCCGAAGAAGGGCTCAGCCCGTGTGTGTGTGTGTGTTTTATTCGGACCGATTTTAGCCCAGCCCGTGTGATAAGAAGTGACCCAACCCGTGTGTGATGAGTTTTAATCCAACCCGTGCGGATGCAATTGAAGCACTGAAGCCAGCCCCTCCTTTCTAATTAAACAGTGAGTTTTGAATAGAACACCCTAGGGTTACATCTCCTTCTCTCTTGCGCTGACCCTCTCTTCTTCCTCCTTCTTCTTTTCTTCTGGTTCTTACTTCCAGCTGCTGCTGCCAACGCCGAGTTCTCCCTCCAATCAGAGCACGGCAACGCACAAAATTATTTTTCCTCATCACCGGCCACCACCTTCTTTTCCTTCCACCTCCTATTTGTTCCGTGTCGATTGAATGGGCATCTTGCGAAGACGCTGTCAACCAACCGTTCCACACGTCCGAACGCTGCGCTATTCCTCCACCACGGCTTGCACGGTCGGTTTCTACTTCTCTACCCGTGAGCCACGCGACCACCTGCTACCACCCACTGAGGCCAACAACGATGAAAAACTTCAAAGGCCGAACTGCCTTGATCGGCCTATAAATATAGGGCCGAATCCTTCGAATTTTTGGGGGATTAGATTTACTTAAATCATCTTAAACTTAAGAGTTTAGATCTTAGTTATTTTGAAATTGTGTTGATAAATCTGAGGTTGGGTTGATGTTGAAGCCGTGAGCTTCATTTGAGTTTTTGAGAAATTGTTGTATTTGTTGAGAGTGCAATTTTTTCCTTGCAATCTTCCAGAATTTTCCCGTCTTCGATTGTAAGTAAATTTTTAAAATGTAGTCCATTTAATTTATATCACATTAAATAAATTGTATTTTTGTTGAGAATTAAATTGTATTTTCATTGAGAATTTAATTGTAATTTGTTGGAGAATCTATTGTATTTTTATTTAGAATTTAATTGTATTGATTAAAATGTTGGGTTTTAAATTGTGGATGTTGAATTTGGGCTTTGGTTCGGATTAGAGGATGAGATTACGCGTGTAGTGTTTGTGAAACTGTGAAATTGTAATTTTTGTGTTATTAAATGAATGAGCAAATTACTATATCATCCAATAATTGTTATCATTCATATTTATTGTCTTAAATTGAATTGTGCTATGAAGTCACGTTATCTGTTTGGAAATTTAGATTTATGGTATTAATTGTCGGTGAGTGTGTATCACGACTCCAAACCGAGATGGGGTATTATCTCGGTGGATCTCCTCTGGTCATTCGGGAGTGTAACAGACTGACGTGACGTCCTCTAAGTCGTCACAAGGCGACAACGCAAATGAACGAGACGGTAACTCTCTCGTATCGATTCCGTGGCCTTTTGCTGGCGGGGTTAGAGGATGCTTGGCCATGTATGCACTGAGCGCAGAACTGGACATGGCTTGTTACGAAGTCTCATGCACGGATGTTACCCATAGTGTGACGATGAGAGTCAGGATATGCATATGGTCCATAGAGAAAACCGTAGTGCATGCATATTAAATAATGAAATTTTATATATATATATGGGCCAAAAATGGATTTTTGGCATGAGTGGTTAAATGTGTATTTTTGAGAAGTTGATCTTTGACCGTACGTGGTTATATTGGTTATATTAATGCATTTTAAATCTCTTGGATTTATTTTGGTTAAATACTTGCTGAGATGTCATAATCTCATGTGGTGTTTTACCCTACGGTTCCGTCTTATGATGCCGTAGATTTTTTACGCAGAGACTGGGTATGAGCTTGAAGGACCGGAGGCATGATTTATCATTATATTGTTCGGCGTTATGGGATTTGTTTCCCCTTATGTTATTCTTTTCTTTAAATTATATGTAGGATGACTGTAAATCCTTGTAAAGAATAATTTTATAATCTTTCTGGCACTAAATAAAGAATGACCTTTTTTATTCCGTTGCGATTATTATTTTGTACACTTATTGCATATTATACTCACTCTGAGCACTTGTCGTTGGGGTGCGTGATCCGTATGATTAATATCACGGTATCACGAACTCCACTAAAATAACACATGGAGGTCGAGGGTGCCACAGTAAGCCTGGACATGACCACCTGCATCATTAGGAATAACCCCACCAATGCCACAGGAACCTAGATTACCAATACTATTGCCATCCATGGTCAATTTGTACCACCCCAACGACGGCTTAAACCACCTTACCACTTTGCAACATGGAACTTTCGAGACCATCAAATTTATCCGCAGGGCCTCAAGGATCATGCCATCCCTACTGGACAGTCTCTTAATTTGCTTAGCCACCTGACAAAAAGTTCCTAACCACACACAAATAGAATGAGCAACAGTTTTATGAGATTCCATAATACCTTCCATCTGAGCAAGACACATCCTCCTCCATAGTTGCCAAGTAACAATGATGGGAATTATGCCAACAATAAAGCCCACCTGCGAAGAGGAGCTAGCACGCCTAAACCAAATTCCAACATTCTGTTTTCAAGATCTACCAGTAGGAATACCAAAAAGGGAGCCAAAAAAGGACCAAACTTTTTGATGAAAATCACCCTCAAAGGGCACGTGGTTCATGTCTTCAATATGACCAACATTACAGTAATCACATTTAGAAATAATGGGAATACCAATACGGCACAGCTTGTCATCCACACTCAGGGCCATATGCCAAGCCCTATAAAAATGTATAGACATTTTTAAAAGCAAGTTTTTATGCCAAATCCAAGCATGCCAATCAAGAGTATCTCCTCTAACACGAATACAATTCCATGCAGATTTTGTTGAAAACATATCTGTCTCCATAGGAGTCCACACCAGAACATCCTTTCCAGAATTAGGTCGTGATAAAGAAATTAAAATCCCATCCACCTTCTCCTGCCCTACTAAACTCTCCAACTTTTCCAACTTTCCAACAACCAACATTTTTTAATTTTAAGCAATGGTGAACCCATTAAGGGCATCTCATTAATAAGTGGATCATTCTCCCTCCATTTATCATACCAGAAAAAAATTTGACCTTTTCTAATCTTCCATTTAGAGTTATCCAATAACAACGGAACACAGTTAGCAACCATACGCCAAAATCTAGACCCCTTAGAGGCCTGTATTAAACACCAAGACTTTGTTCCCACATATTTTGCTTTGAAAAAATTAGCCCATAAAGAATTACCTTAAATAAGATTCCAAACAAACCACATATGTAAGGCTTTCTGAACGTCCTGAAGAGCCCTTAACCCGAGGCCCCTTTCTTCTACAGGTTTGCAAATATTTTTCCATGCCACCCATTTTCTTTTATCCCGTCCATTAGACTCTCCCCAAAAGAAACTTCATAAATAGTTAATATATGTTATGATATATGTCTACTTAACATACCCAACAGCCTCATGGCCAAGGATGCATGGGAAGAGACCTTCAGGGTCCGATAAGACAGATAAAATGTTTCCACATTAGAATAAAAGTAAAAATTAAATAGACTATTTGAAAATAAAAATGACGACATTAATGATAGAAGCGCTGGAAGCATAGAAATTCACACAAAAGTTTGATATTGTAATTAATTTCCACCCCTCCCTGCATCCCCACCTCCAAAATAATGAAAAATCCCACTCCTCCCTCCATCCCTCCTACTCTGCGCGTGCTTGTGTGTCTATATCTGTGTCTATGTCTATATGAGAGATAGATAAATGGAAAAGTAAAAACAGATAAAGTAAAAGCAGAATATGGCAAGCCCTCTCCATAATATGATATAGATTTCACAGGAATCTAGAAATCTATAACATGTAGAATCTAGATTTAAAAACAAAAAATATCGTGCTTATTAATAAAGACTTTCTTATAAAAAACGATATGATCTAGATTTCAATGAGCTGATTTTTTTTTTTTTTTTTTTTTTATAGGGGATGTCAAGCTGAAATCTTGCCATATGAACTTGGAGTTATCACCACAACTACTAACCTCAGTTCAGTTCTATCAAACCATGCACCACTAAGAGCTTTTCACAATTGTTTATGTTTTTCAACAATGTTCTATTTCCAATTTGGCATTTGAACAAAAAATTATAACAAAAAAAAAATGGGAAATTTCGAATTCCATGGGATGACACGAAGTAAAATTTAATAATTAAAGTATCAAATCCAGGAACTGAAAGTAAAAAACAATAAAAAAGAAACTTCTGTACGTTTACAAGAAATTTATGCTTTAAAAAAAAAAAAAAAGCTCCACGGATTGCCCAAAGCTGACAGTAAACCACCAAAAAATTTGTACTAAAACTAAACAATAATCGTAAGTCAGCAATCTAGCATGAAAAATAGCAATACCTTGCCACTCTAAGTGTAGGCATCTGTATGGCTGAGAGCAGTGAAAAGGATCTTGATTCTGACTATAACAGATGATTCCACAAATCAAGCCAAAGATCACACAACTGAGATTTAGCCAGAAATCAAGCTCGTAACAATCACCAAATCACAAAGATTCATTTTTGTATCAGTTACCTTTTTCTTGCTTTAATGTTCTCTAGTTTCCTAAAATAGTTTTGTACAGATTGTATATAAATACTCTAGGCAAAATAATATAAGTGTGTGGTCGAGTTATACAGTTGCTCATTCTTTGAATAAAATTCAAATTGCAAATATTCAAATCTCATCATGGTATCAGGAGAGTCTCTCTCTCACGAGAATTCGATCCCTCATCCAACACCGCCCACCCAAAATCCTCCCTCCCCGACTGAAAATCTTATGATTGCTCTAAATATCTCCTCTCAAATCAACGAAAAACTCACCCCTTCAACCTTTCCCCAATGGCGTCAGTTTGAGACCCTTCTAATTGGGTATAATCTTCTACATTTTGTTACTGGTGACAACCCCTGTCCCAACCCGATTGGCACCTCCACATCTGCCTTTCAAACCACTCACTGGATACAGCAGGACAAGTTCATTCTCAGTGCCATTTTGGCCTCCACCGCGACCACCATCACTCCTTTTATCTCCACTGCAAAGACCTCTCGAGATGCATGGCAAAAACTTCACACCATGTATGCCAGCAAATCGTACCCGTGCTATGCAACTCAAAGAGGAAATCACTTTGATCAAGAAAGGAGACAAATCCATTCAAGATTACCTGCAAACTGTCAAGTCTTTTGCCAATGAAATTGCTCTCATTGATCATCCAATCTCTGATGATGATCTAACCCTCTATATCCTCAACAGTCTGGGTTCGGACTACCTTGAAATTGCCGCACTGATTTGAGCCTGCTAAAAATCACTGACCTTTGAGGAACTCCACGATCTTCTCGTGGGTCATGAAGGGTACCTGCACTGTCTTGAAATCACTGCGCAGCAGCTTGTTGCCACTATGAACTACACGCACCGCCGCTCTGGTTCATCTTCCGCAACGGGCAAAGGCAACAACAAAGGCTTTTCTAAACAGCAAGGGCAGCAAGGCCCCCCACGTTCTTCGGCCCAACACAATTATAATGCCCACAAAGACAATCGCAAACCACAACCTGCTCACGGGAGGCCCACGGGTCAACATAGGTTCCAGCCCAAGTGTCAACTATGTGATCAACTGGGTCATATTGCCAAACAGTGCCCTCACATGACTTTTTCTGAACCTACTGCCAATTGTGTATCCACTTCTCATAAAAAAGATACAAAATGGCTACTGGACTTAGCCGCATCGCATAATATTACTGGTGATCTCGCAAATTTATCCGTTCACTCAGAATATGATGGCACTGATGAAGTTATAATTGGTGATGGTTCAGGTTTGCATGTCTCACATATTGGTTCCTTGGTTTTTCACACACCCACCCGTACCTTTAAATTAAATGATACATTATGTGTTCCAAGCATTCGAAAAAATTTAATTTCAGTTCATCATTTCACAACCCAAAATAATGTTTTTCTAGAATTTCACTCCTCTCATTTTCTTGTCAAGGATCAGATCTTGCTCAAAGGTGTATGTGAAAATGGTGTTTACACACTTCCAAACTCACTGGTGGATTCCTCTCCAAAAATGGTTGCAAATGTGCATGAAAGGACATCGATTGATGGGTGGCACAAGCGGCTTGGACACCCCTCTCAAAAAATTGTCCAATATCTTGTTAATTCATTTTCTCTTCCAATAACGAAAGACCAAGTGTCTTCTCTTTGTACTTCTTGTTCTATTAATAAAGCACATAAACAACCATTTCGTTTAAATAGTCTCCAAAGCCATTCACCTCTTGATCTCATTTACACCGATGTTTGGGGTCCCTCCCATGCAATCGGCATTGATGGTTCTCACTACTATTTGATTTTTGTTGATCACTTTACCAAATACTTGTGGTTTTATCTCATGACCACCAAATATGGTGTAAGTAGCATTTTTCCTCAATTTAAGCATCTTGTTGAAACCCACTTTGAAACAAAAATCAAAAGTCTTTATTCCAACAATGGTGGTGAATTTGTGGCTCTTAAAAAATATTTTTCAATCCATGGGATTAGTCACTATACCATTGCTCCTCATACACCTCAACAAAATGGTGTTTCTGAGCAGCGTCATCGTCATTTAGTTGAAACGGGGTTAACTCTATTACATGATGCTTCCCTACCTCTATCATACTGGCCCCATGCCTTCCAAACAGCTGCTTACCTAATAAACCGTCAACCCACACCTCTGTTAAATAAAAAATCACCATTTGAAATGTTATTTAAACAATCCCCAAACTATCTCAAATTAAAAAAATCGGTTGCCTCTGTTTTCCTCTTACTCGGACATACAACACCAATAAACTTCAACCCAAAGCTGTTCCGTGTGTTTTTGTGGGATACTCTCAGACCCAAAATGCCTATCGTTGTCTCGATATCACCACAAATAGAACCTACCTCTCTCGGCATGTTCTTTTTTATGAAAATCGAAGCCCCCTTCAGCAAAATGTTGATGCTTCAACTTGTAGCCCATCTCCATCGTCTGGTCCTCCCATCTCGATGCTCTCTCTGCCGCGACCACCTCTAGTGCCGACGGATCGTGCACCCATTTTCACATTACAGCAAGGTATCTCCCTGATCTCTCTCCTTTGTCATGCCCTAATTCACACACAAACCTCTGCACAGCATGCCGCACCTTTAATCGCACTAGTAGAGACCATCGAACTAGTAGAGACCACTAACTTCTCTTCTCAAGCCCCAAATCTTCCTCGCGAATCATCCCCTACACCGATTCAAAACCCATTTGTCCAGCAACAAAATCGAACCCACTCCATGACTACCCGTTCAATGAATAACATCTACAAGCCCAAACAGCTTCACATGGTTACCAAACATCCTCTTCCCTCCACCATTGAACCAAGTTGTGTGAGTCAAGCAATCTGTGATCCTTAATGGCGAACTGCAATGTCTAAAGAGCTTACTGCTCTCATGCTGCATGGTACGTGGGACTTAGTACCTCCCCCTCCTAACTGCAAACCCGTGGATTCCAAATGGGTATTTAGAGTTAAGAGAAAGGCAGATGGGTCAGTTGATCGTTTCAAGGCAAGGCTTGTTGCCAAAGGGTACAATCAACGCCTTGGATTGGACTATAAGGAAACATTTAGTCCGATTGTGAAACCGACTACAATACAAACTGTCTTGAGTATTGATGTGATGCAGGGGTGAATTTTGAGATAGCTTGACATCAACAATGCATTTTTGCATGGCCAGTTGACTGAAAATGTCTACATGTCTCAACCTCCAGGATTCAAAGATTCCTCCAAGCCTAACTATGTTTGCAGGTTACAGAAAGCGATCTATGGTCTTAAACAGGCCCTAAGAGCCTGGTTCTCGGCTCTCAAGCAAACCATTATGGACATTGGGTTTGCAAACTCAAAGGCTGATTCATCCTTGTTTTTTTATAAATCCAACTCTGTTACTTGTTTTCTGTTGGTCTATGTGGATGACTTGGTGCTAACAGGAAATGATACTAAGTTTATTGGCTTAGTCATTGAGAAGCTTGGTGCATGTTTTTTATTAAAAGATATGGGTCAGCTCATTTTTTCTTGGGCATGGAGGTTATTCCCACAAAAACTGGTATGTTTCTTTCTCAACAAAAATACATTCGTGACATTCTCACGAAAAGCAATATGCTTGGTGCTAAGGATGTATCTACACCACTGTCCATGACTACTGCCCTTAGGCTTCTTGATGGCACTTCTTCTGTTACAACACCGAATTTAGAAGGGTCCTAGGTGCTCTTCAGTATCTCTCTCTTATGCGCCTAGATATCTTCTTTATAGTGAATAAACTCTCTCAGTTTATGCACAAACCCACTGCCACTCACTGGATTGTTGTGAAGAGACTTCTACGCTACTTGAAGCACACCATCTTTCATGGCATTCACATTCGAAAAAGCTCTAACTCACAACTTACTACATACACTGATGCATATTGGGCCAGCAATTTTGATGATAGATCTTCAACTTTTGCATATATAAGTTTTATTGGACCAAATCCAATTTCTTGGAACTCCAAAAAACAATGGGAAATTGTGAGATCGTCCGCTGAGGCAAAATATAAAGCCCTTGCCAATGCGGCATCTAAAACCATTTGGCTTATTTCACAGAACTCGGGTTTCCCATTTCCTCATCACCAAAGCTGCTCTGTGACAATTTGGGAGCCACACAACTAAGTCTCAATCTTGTCCAGCACTCTAGAATGAAGCACATTCAGATAGATCTTCACTTTGTTCGAGAATTGGTTCAAAAAAGCACCCTTCAAGTTTATCATGTTAATTCCCAAGATCAACTTGCTAACCTTCTTACAAAATCTTTGTCAAGGCAGAATACAGAATTACTTTGAAACAAGATTGGCCTTGTTGATGGCAGCCCCATCTTGCAGGGGCTTATAACAGATGATTCCACAAATCAAGTCAAATATCACACAAATGAGATTTAGCTAGAAATCAAGCTCGTAACAGTCACCAAATCACAAAGATTCATTTTTGTAACAGTTACCTTTTTTTTGATGTAATGTTCTCTAGTTTCCTAAAATAGTTTTGTATAGATTGTATATAAATACTCTAGGCAAAACAATGTAAGTGTGTGGTCGAGTTATACAGTTGCTCATTCTTTGAATAAAATTCAAATTGCAAATATTCAAATCTCATCACTGACTTCCCTGGCCTGCAGCGGAGCCACCTAAACTTCCTCGATCACCAGAGGCTTATTGGGTTCCCAGACCACCGTAGCTTTTGCATTTTCATGTAGATCTGTGATTTGGATCTCTTACTCAAGATAAAAATAGGAGTATATATTATTGTTGCCAGTGTCAATACTTCCAATTACATATGTAGCACAAATAGCTTTGCACCATTCAAATTTCGTACGTCACCTTTGTTCATCTTTTAATGCAAAATATTCTTACCTGTAAGTCAACTCTGTGTTTAATGTTCTTCAAGAAATGGCTCTAAATGGTTGAGAGTAAATGAGAAAAGAACACTTCATGATGTTCTGAAAGAGCCAAATTTGATCATTCCTGGGATCCCAGGTACGTATGTCGTCATTAGTTTATTCCACAAATAAAATATCCGAAACTAATGTTCACAATTGAAGGAACGTCCATTTCGTCTCTTTGATATTCTTTTGTGATGCAATATATGCAATATTCTATGTTGTTTCAAAAAGCTCCAGATTCTATAATGAGTTCAAAGCTCGGAAGTGGGCTCCTCCAGCATGAATAAATAATTAAGGCGTTGAGTAGCATGGCTTGAAGGTAGGTAATGTTAAAACGAGTTAAACCAAGTATTGGTCGTGATACTTGGAGATGAGTTGTGTTGCTTGTTCACGGCCCCCGTTCCCTTTGAAGAAATAGCGTTTACCTTTGGACGCCATGTGCTGTTGCCATCATCTTCATTGAAGACAACACTTCTCTCGTTTTTTAAATAGTTTAGGTTGATTAAATTTAATGCATGTAACTTATAAAAATATGTGTATATTGTAATGCATGTACCAGAGATTTGAAGATGACCACGACTATTACAATTGGTCCTCCCGTTGGTCCATTATTCCAATTTACTTTATCAAAATCATATATATCCTATTAATTTGATACTAAATACGTTTTTTCATATCAAATTTTCATCTCACTTTCATTTAAAATGCTCGTTAACCTTTGAATTACTTTCTTTAGAAAAATAGAAGATAATCTAAGGATGTTAAAAGTTTTAAAGTTTAGAATTATTCTAATGTAAAATGAAAGTATGTATGTATGTATGTATATAGAACTATTGTTTTAACCAACAAAGATTGAGATTCCGTTAGGCTGATTTCCTAATTATGGGAAATCTGTTATCGTTCTATGCATGATTTCGTTGCGCATTTGTGTCCTAGTCCACCATGAAATCTTTTCGAATCTCATTCTATAAACAGACACCAAATACTCGAAATGCCCACGATTCTTTCACTATAAAAGGAGAACAAACAAATTCCTCCATTAAAGCCAAACTTGTTCCTTTCTTCTTATGGCTGCTGCGATAACTTGCTTTAATGCAGATCTCCACCCTCTATTGGGTGGTGCAACCAATGCCAACGCCGCTGCTAAGTACCTTTAAGGGCTGACTCAATAGGTTTCAGAGCCTAAAGTTAAAATTTTGAATGAGGTTTTTTTTTTTAAGAGTAAAATTGAATTAAATTATATTTATTTTTATATTATATTTTTATTTAAAAATAATTCCTATCATTTTGTAAAATAAAATTATTGATTAAGATTTTATACCAAATTTTCAACTAACAACTTACCTTACATCTATCCCCCACGTTCCATTGATTTCTCTAGCTTTTTGGGTGCCTAATATCATGGTTCACTCTCCGAATTTCATCACCTCCTTAATTCTCTGGCATAGCATATTTAAGTTGGAGTTTTATTAGTCGTAGCTTTTTTATTTTATTTTATTTTTAAATTCGATCTTCTTCCCCTCCCTCTAAAACGACATTCTCTTGGCGTGTGCCAATATTTTGTTGTAAACAACACGGAGCCAGATCTTATAACACTAGTAATCATCCTAGGGGTATTCCTAGCCAAATGGTAGAGACATCAATTTGTTTATTAATAGAGATACTTCAAATGCATTGATTTGAGACGACACATAATGAATAACGATGAAATTTTTTTGAGATATATAGCTAGCAGAAGAGTAAATATTCCATAAGATCAAGCCTAGTGTTAGTTAAGGTTCTGATACTATGATAAAAAAAATATAATATAATATAAAAGAAAATGATAGAGATCCCGCTAGGGGATCCCGTTTATTTGTTTCGTTTCATTTTTTTTCTTAATTTTTTTACGTAGTGATTAAGAAAATGTTGTTTAATAATATTAAAAATTTTTCTTTTTTTTTAAATATTTAAGTGTTAAAAAAATTATATGAAAAAAATATTTAAAAGTGTTTTTTTTTCACATCATTTTTTTAACACTTATATTTTTTTAAAAAAAAAAAAAAATTTAATATTATTAAATAACATTTTCTTAATCACTACATAAAAAAAATAATAAAAATAATAAAATAATAACAGGATGCTTGAACGGGGTCCCCAACGAGATCGTAGCATTGACCCACTCGGAATTCTCACGATTCTTTCGCTATAAAAGGAAAACAAACAAATACTCCCATCAAAACCAAGCTTGTTCCTTCTTCTCATGGCTGCTGCGATAACCTGTTCTGTTGCAGATCTCCACCCTCTATTGGGTGGTGCAGCCAATGCCAGCGCCGCTGCTGAGTACCTTTGTAGCCGCTTTGATGCCATTTCAAACAAGTTTGTCGACACAAATTATGCTGTTGATAACACCTACCTTCTCTTCTCTGCGTACCTTGTATTTTCCATGCAACTTGGTTTCGCCATGCTCTGCGCCGGCTCGGTTCGTGCCAAGAACACCATGAACATCATGCTCACCAATGTCCTTGATGCTGCAACTGGCGGCCTGTTTTACTATCTCTTCGGCTTTGCCTTCGCCTTTGGCGGATCATCAAATGGGTTCATTGGCGAACACTTCTTCGCCCTTGGGATGTTTCCTTCCTCGTCTTTTGACTATGGTTTCTTCCTTTATCAATGGGCTTTTGCCATTGCAGCGGCTGGAATCACTAGCGGTTCGATCGCGGAACGGACCCAATTCATCGCGTATTTGATCTATTCTTCTTTCTTGACGGGTTTGGTCTATCCTATAGTGTCTCATTGGTTCTGGTCTGCGGATGGTTGGGCAAGCCCTGCTCGGTCTGATAATCTTTTGTTTGGTTCTGGGGTCATTGATTTTGCTGGTTCCGGAGTTGTTCACTTGGTTGGAGGCATGGCTGGTTTATGGGGTGCTCTCATCGAAGGACCACGCGTTGGCCGCTTTGATCATGGCGGCCGAGCTGTGTCGTTGCGCGGACACAGCGGTACATTGGTTGTTTTGGGGACGTTCCTGCTATGGTTTGGCTGGTACGGATTCAACCCTGGTTCATTTCTCAACATATCGAAGGCTTATGGAGAGAGCGGTTCTTATTATGGACAATGGAGTGCTGTTGGGAGAACCGGAGTGACAACAACTCTTGCTGGATGTTCAGCTGCACTGACCACACTCTTTGGGAAACGTTTGCTCTCTGGCCATTGGAATGTGACCGATGTTTGCAATGGTTTGCTTGGTGGGTTTGCAGCAATCACCTCAGGCTGTTCGGTTGTTGATCCTTGGGCTGCAATCATATGTGGGTTCGTAGCCGCTTGGGTTCTCATTGGGTGCAACAAGCTTGCAGAAAAATTTGGGTATGATGACCCATTGGAGGCAGCACAGCTTCATGGAGGGTGTGGCTCTTGGGGTATAATTTTCACTGCCTTGTTTGCAAAGAAGGAATATGTCAATGAGGTTTATCCTGGGATACCGGGGCGGCCATATGGGCTGCTCATGGGAGGTGGAGGAAAGCTCTTGGCAGCGCACATAGTCCAGATTTTGGCGATTTCATTATGGGTTAGCATTACCATGGGGACATTGTTCTGTTTTTTGCACAAACTGAAGCTCTTGAGGATTTCGACAGAAGAGGAGATGGCAGGAATGGATTTGACTAGCCATGGTGGATTTGCTTATGAATATAGCGATGAAGTTGAACTTTCGAATCTGAAAACCAGACTCAACTTGACGAGGAAGGATTCCCCGGCTATTTGATTTGATTGCATTTTGATATCCATTTTTATCATCATAGCTTGTATAGCGCTTACAATTATGCAAGTGGTCATGCTAGTTTCTTATGCAAGTGGTCATGCTAGTTTCTTATGCAAGTGGTCATGCTAGTTTCTTTTAGGTTTCAACTGAAATATTGAACTCTGCTGAACCTTTTTGGGTCTTATATTGACAATGAGGGTTTCAAACTCTATATGCTTCAATCTTTTTGTGATTTTGTATTTGATGCTTGTAGAAGAACAGGTCAATGAGACCGATTCATCCGCAGAATCTATTTCAGGAGCTCAAAACTCCTCAACAAACTCCACTTGTTTAGGAGTATAGCTAACAATTTTTAAAATTTGAATGCATTCGATGTATAGGCAACTAAGAGGATAACAGTTACAGTTTTGTTCTATTCAAAGTCTATTTAAAGTCCTTGTATACGTACAACAGAAATACAATAGAAATTCAAGCCTTCAGATTTTCATCAACCTTAGTATCTTTCTATATGGTATCACAAAGCCACTAAAAGACCAACGTCTACTCCCTTCCGATCCTAAATGGCCTCCTCATCCTCTGAAACTTCAAATAATTCTACTGAACCTACTACTGTCCCATCCCTCTCCAATCTTCCATTTACTATCAGCGTCAAACTCAACTCCTCCAACTATGCTTTTGGATAACTTGAATGAATATAGCACCCCTTTTACTCTTCTTTTTCTAAATTATATTCTACTTCTTTAAGTTCAATTTCAAAGACCAGTGGAGGGAGAGAAGCAGAAGTGCTTCTAGATTTTATGAAATGGAATAAGGCAGAATTTAGAACAACACTTTCCATCTCTTGCTTTCATATCATTTTTCATTGCAGATATCATAACGCTAACCACAATAAGGAAAGATCTTGATTCCCATCAAACACATATAATTGACAGACATGGCAATCTTAAAGGGGAATATTGTTCACGTTAACCATTTATACTCATCAACAACATCCACTCACTTATATTTTCTTGGAATACAAAACAGTAAGTTCACTTCACTAGTAACTTGGAATGAGACTGATAAGATCACTTTAAACGTGCACTGCAAGCACGCACCGGAGACAACCGCCTTCATGCATCAGATCAAATGCCTCGTTGATCTCCCCAAGAGTCAAATTGTGAGTAATGTATTCATCCACCTTTATTTCCTGCAATATTCAAGAGGAAAGATAAGTTCATACCCTCTACTAGAGAAGTAACAAAAAATCACATATTCAGTACATGTCAAATGTGTTACCTTCTTCAAGTACTTCTCCACGAGCAAGGGAACTTGGGAACGGCTCTTAAAACCACCAAAAGCTGTGCCTTTCCAGACCCGGCCAGTTACTAACTGGAAAGGACGGGTGCATATTTCCTGCCCTGATGCTGCAACACCGACAATAACTGAAGTTCCCCAGCCCTGAAATTTTTTGGCAATCAGGTGAATTCTATATATGCAGATACCCATTAACCTACATATTCCATACATGCAGAATACTCACCTTATGGCAGCACTCCAAAGCAGACCTCATCACCGAGACATTTCCAATGCACTCAAAACTGTAGTCAACACCACCATCGGTGAGATCAACAATAACCTGTTGAATTGGTTTCTCGTGGTCCTTTGGATTCAAAAATTCAGTAACTCCAAAATTCTTTGCTGCATGTCACAAAGAAATAAAAGCAAATGACCAGCAAGTCATAAAAATATGACAGAATCCTCTTTGTGGGAGACATTCCACTCTAACTTACCTTGAGAGCAGAGGAGCGGCTCTCTCAGATTAAATAGATGTTCACAGCCCTTTGTAATTAAAACTTAAATTTGTGCACAGAAACTTAAATAATACTCCACTGGTTTTTAAAAACTAGCAACAAGTTTCCAAGACTTGATTTAAAAGAGTACAACTTTTTTCTTGGGTAGAGTTCCCTCAAGTACACGACTACTTTTTCTTCTTTTCTCATTCACTACTCAGAGCTGACAGACAAGCAGCATCGCCAGTGTTCAAGAGACAGAATAGCAGCATTCAAGTGATAAATAGTAACAATAAGAAAAAGTCAAGAAAGAGAGAACTCAAGATGTACCTCTTTCAAACTTTTTGCTGTCAATATCTATGCCAATTATTCGTGAAGCACCGGCTGCCTTTGCACCCTCTGCGACCTGTCAGTTACTTCTTTAATCAACCATTAAAATTGATTAAAGAACATGATGCAAAAAAATCTACACCAAGCTTACAGCAAGGCCAACGGTCCCAAGGCCAAAAACAGCAACTATTGACCCTGATTCTACTTTTGCTGTGTTCCAAACAGCTCCAAGACCTAAAAGGCAATACAATATTAAAATAATTACGATTTGCACATGATAAGTGGCTTTTTTTTTTTTTTGGAAGAGGACGGTAACCCAATTTATAAAAAAACCCTCACTTATGGCAGAGGAAAACCTTGGTAACAAGCCGGACACTTAGGATTTACAATAAAAAAACAAAAAAAAAAACCATCCCAGGCATCATAAAGACCAAACCATAACCAAACGTATAAACTAAACAAATAAACCAAAACGAACTAGACATGCCTACTTTAATTAAAAAAATTGGGGTTATATAAATATACTTATAAAAAAAAAAAGTGGCTTATATAAATATAATTTATTTCTATGTTTTTTTAAAAGACAGAAACACACATGAGCATTTACCATTATAAGAGTATTGTCTTAACCATGGCTTCAGATAACTGCAACACTACTCCCCCCCAACAACAACAACAACAACAACAAAAAACCCAAAAAGACTACATTTGCAACTGAAAATTAAAGGCAAGTCATATGGAAACTGGTTATGCACTTTTCACTTACATTCAAGTTTTCTTTTTCTTTATTTTATGAATAGAAAAACAGAATCTATAAATGTCACGCTTTGACAAAAGGTGTAATTACATAAGCCAGAATAAAAAGTCAGCAAACAGTCCATACTTTATCTGAAATTAAAAACTTCTGCAACATAATTAAACAGAAGGCCAAAATGATGCCCATGTTTCCACATATAAAATGTTCACAGCATATCTTTTAACCAAGTTGTAAGCAGAGTATTCTACCAATTTATCCTGTGTGCCATCCCTACAAATCTTGTCATTTTGTTTTTTTCTTTTGCAATTGAGAAAGGGATGGTTAAAAATAATGAACATCAGAAACCATGAGGAAGCAAATGAATCAAATTCATACATCGTGCAAATGAATAGTCGAGATCCCAACAAGAATATATGACAGTTTCTATTTTCTGGTAAAACTTTATTGAAGGCTAAAGAGAAACTAAGAACATATAATTTTCTCTCAGAGCATGCTTAAGATGGTCTGATCACAAAATGTTAAATCCTTATATCTATGAACATGCATTCATAGGGAATATACTTGGATTAATTCCTTAGCACTTTCTAACGACATGTCTCCCAGCAGAGACAAAAACATGGGGGGCAGGGGGCAGGGGGGAGGTCCCCCCTAGCCGGTTTTGAATTCTTCTGTTATTATACTTTTTAATCCAAACTATATACTTTATATATAAATTTTCCTAAACAACTAAGTTGGCCCCATCAAGATTAGGCTTTGTCCCGAATAAATTAACCAACTCTATTTACTTCTATACCACACAACCTATTTAAGTAACTGAAAGAGGTATGGGCTGCTTACTTATAAAAATTAAAAAAAAAAAAAAAAAAAAGAGGTATGAGCTGCTTAACCAGAACAATCACAAAAAAGTAGATTTAAGATATTGCAAGGTAGTACAACAAATTCTTACCAGTGGGAACACCGCATCCCAGAAGGCATACTTTTTCCAAAGGAGCTTTTGGATCAATCTTTGCAACGCTGACATCATGAACAACGGTGTACTGGCTAAATGTTGAGGTTCCCATAAAATGATAGATAGGCTTTCCATTTATGGAGAAACGGCTCTTTCGATCAGTCATCATGACTCCAACTCCAGTTGCAGCACGAACTTTGCCACAGAGGTTTGTCTTCCCAGATTTGCAAAACTTGCATTCTCGACATTCTGCCTGGTAACAGGGAATAACATGGTCCCCAGGATGAACTTCAGTTACCCCTTCACCAACACTCTCCACAATCCTGTGTTGAAATAAATTAATCTGTTTTTCTATTATAAAAAAAATTCATAAATAGTTAATATCTGTTATGATATATGTCCACTTAACATACCCAGCAGCCTCATGGCCAAGGATGCATGGGAAGAGACCTTCAGGGTCCTATAAGACAGATAAAATGTTTCCACATCAGAATAAAAGTAAAAATTAAATAGATCACTTGAAAATAAAAACGACGACATTAATGATAGAAGCGCTGGAAGCATAGAAATTCACACAAAAGTTTGGTATTGTACTTAATTTCCACCCCCTCCCTGCATTCCCACCTCCTTTCATCCCAGTCCTCCCTCCATCCCTCCTACTCTGCGCGTGCCTGTGTGTCTATATCTGTGTGTCTATGTGTGTACGAGAGATAGATAAACGGACAAGTAAAAACAGATAAAGTAAAAGCAGAATACGGCAAGCCCTCTCCACAATATGATATAGATTTCATAGGAATCTAGAAATCTATAACATGTTGAAGCAAGATTTAAAAAAAAACAAAAACAAAAAATATCGTGCCTATTAATAAAGACTTTCTTATAAAAAACAATAAGCAGATTAGATTTCAATAAGCAGACATTTCACGTTCGCAAATTAGATGGCATCATTATATATCACATCAAGCTGATTTTTTTTTTTTTGATCGGTGACACCAAGCTGAAATCTTGTCATATGAACTTGGAGTTATCACCACAAATGCTAGCATCAGTTCAGTTCTATCAAACTATCCACCACTAAGAGCTTTTCACAATTGTTTATGTTTTTCAACCATGTTCTATTTCCAATTTGGTATTTGAACAAAAAATTATAACAAAAAACAATTGGGAAATTTTTAATTCCATGGGATGACACGAAGTAAAATTTAGTAATTAAAGTATCAAATCCAGGAGCTGAAAGTAAAAAACAATAAAAAAGAAACCCGTGTACATTTACAAGAAATTTATACTTAAAAAAAAAAAAAAAAAAAGGCTCCACGGATTCCCAAAGCTGACAGTAAACCACCAAAAAAATTGTACTAAAACTAAACAATAATCGTAAAGTCAGCAATCTAGCATGAAAAACAGTAATACCTTGCCACTCCAAGTGTAGGCATCGGTATGGCAGAGAGCAGTGAAAAGGATCTTGATTCTGACTTCGCCGGCCTGCGGCGGAGCCACCTGAACGTCCTCGATCACCAGAGGCTTATTGGGTTCCCAGGCCACCGCAGCTTTTGCATTTCCATTGCATCCATACAGAGATCACAACCACAGTGATTTCAAGGTTTCACATATCACACGCATATATGCATATAAACATAGACAGAGAGAGTACCTTTGCACGTGATTACTTGACCTTGAGTAGCCATGGATGAGAGCGAGAGCAAAAACTGGAGAGAGAGAGAGAAGGGATTAGAATTGAGAGCGAGTGTGGATGAAATCCAGCTAAATGCACGGTTATGGGGTCGGAGTGGCCGATGCGACTGACCGGGACCCGCGGGCCGCGGCTTCGCTGGAAGTGTAATGGCCGGTTAGGTTTGGGTTGGGTTATGCATTGGGCTAAGTAGAAGTTTAAACATATGAGCCCAATAACATTTTTGGCCCATATTCAATTATGTATGGGCAGAGACACTTTCACTCCGCCCATTACAGGATTTTCACTTTGCTCGTCGCATTGATTATCCAGTCGAGGCCCAGAACAGGCCTTTTTGGGCCCATCTGGATTGTATTTTATATGAAAAGATAGTCAATTAAGGAGTACTTTTTAACCATACAAATACTAAGCAATAAATCAATTATGTTTAAAAACAAAAGAGATAAATGAGTTGTGAAGGGAATATCTATTGCATGTTAGTCCCCAAATTTAATTCTATACTATGAAATAATATCTATTAATAATAAAAGAGCGAGTTTAGACTCTACTCGTAAGAATTCATGTGATGACTTGGTCCAAATTACTCCTCTAAAGATCCCGTCATGGAGTAAAATATCCTTACTACACGTACTAATACGACCATAGTGCCCTTATTATAATTTCAAGGTTAAGGTTAAAATGTCGCTGCTACATATCCAAATAGGCTAAAATATCTCGAAAGAAATAAAACTAGACAAAGCACACATTATCCAAATCAAACTATCCAACCAAAAATCAGCAGCCGATGATGATCATGGAAGAGACACCAACCAACGATAACGTCGTCGGTGTTAGAATTGTAAAAGATGTGACACTTTTTGTTTTGGGCATTGAGATTCAGAAAGTGTGATTAGGTACAAAATCCAAATAAACAAAGGGACAAGAAGAAAAGGTCCATTTTAGAAATCCGATCCAATCCATTGCACGTGGGAAATTTGGAGCAGACCAATGTAAATAAAAAAGAAAAGGAGTATTGAGGTGACATCTGTCATCAATAAAGCCGAAGAGGAAAAAGCCTGAAATAGCTTTATGTCGGTGTCTTGATGATTCCTTTGGTCAAACAGTTCTATGTATTTTCCCCAGTAACACAGTGCCAGGTGTCCCTTTCAGATTGATATATCCGGTCGTCTCTTTGACCGGGCCAATTATCACCTGCCTTCTATTGTATATAAATATTCATTATAATATTTATATATTTTAATATATATAAATATTATAATATATATATATTTTTAAATTTTTAAATTTTTAAATTTTTTTAATTTTTTTTTGAGTTTATTCTTTTTAAATTAATTTAATTTTTCTATTCATTATTTATATATTAAATATTTGATAAAAAATAAAAAATAAATATAATGTGTGGAGGTTGTGTGAATAGTAGGAGGTTGAGTAGAATTTATATATATATATATAAATATTACTAATCTTTATTTTTATAATTATCTCATGATCATATTAAATTATTAAAAATTATTTATTATATTTTATTTATAAATCTATCCTATAATGTCATCTAAAAAAATGTTAAAAAATAATAATATATAAAATTTTTTCATATATATATATATATATATGACATTGCATGCATAAAATACATATATTTATATATATGGGTGCGGCTACTATGCCGCCCCATTTTAACTGTTGTATGGTAAAAAAAAAAAATTATTTTTAAAATTTTTTAAATATATTTAAAAAATAAAAAAATACACTAATACATTTAAAATCATTTTCTTAATCATTAAATAAAAAAAAATTTTTAACCAACAGTCAAATAGAAATATCAAAAGAAGTGGACATAGTAGTGTTTCTCTTATATAATATATATATATATATATATATATATATATATATATATAACACAAAATCTGCCTCAATTATTGTGGATAGTAGATCCAAATTACCAAGTATATATATTGGATTTTATATATATGTTGAAAACAAGTAAATACAAGATGGATGGAGAATTGATTTGACCATTCAAAATATAATGCATTTGGTTTATAACAATCAAATTTCATTTCAAACAGATAGAAAAGAAAGTAGTGGATGAAAGCAAACTAATAAATTATTGGGATCAGAGCATACTAGCTAGCAGTAGTACTTGTACACATGACAAATTAATATCTAATAATTATACATATATATATATATATATATGTCGGTTAGTCAAAAAATAAAATTATTCTAAATAATATATGGATATATAAATAATAATTAATATGATTTATCCTTTAAAAAATTGTTGTTTTTGCAGGTGCACGTTTGCTCTCTCAATATATAATTACTAGATGATTGACATGAAGTACCCCTTTCTACATTAAATATTCCAAAAAGAGGAAAAAATTAAATCGGTCGAGTTCATGTGCTCCAATTGATCTGCATGTTTAGCCAATTTGTATATGATTTTGCATTTTGTTAAGGAAAGGCCTCAAAGTTTCAACTCCTAGAAGAGAGGGATTTTAATTAGTAATATATAAATAAATAAATATATGTCCTCCTAAATTAATTAGAAAAATAAATAAGCTGTAACATGTGCTAGCTTTCAGAAAATTATAATCTAATTATCACCGACATGATTGTCTATTAATTAATCATCACACACACACACACACACACACACATATATATATATATATATAGTACTCGAATATATTACAAGTCAAATTATAATATATTCATGTTTGCATGCATCTATGTAGCTAGCCTGCATATATTAGTTTGAGTCCAATTAATACAGGCCGGTGAAGTCCTTGAAAACTAATTTGTGAGTATGTGTTATAAGATTAATAAATAAAAAAATGTACGTGTGAAATAGCAAGCTAGCTAGCTAGCTACTATTTTGGATTTTAATTAGAAATACTTAGAAAAATTTTCCATATTCCTTCTCAATTACTCGACAAGCCGTATATATAAATGTTTAACGATATCGTAATTAATGCATGTTCATCGACACAAGCTGATATCGTAAATGGATAAAAAATTATATATAGATATCATATCCGATATTGTAAATGTTTAACACAAGATGTATAATTACGATATCGTAAGTATATAGATAAAAATATAATTTAAAAAAAGAAGAGATATTTAATTAAGAAATATTATATTCTCCATTATGATGATCATGATGATCAGTGTATTAGAAAACTACACTTTCTTTTCATGACTTACATAATTTGACATGTATTTGAGTTTAAAGACTGGTGATCATGAGTTTATTACAGAGTAATGTTAGTTATAAGTCTTAAATAGACAAATCTCATATAAATTTTTTGTAAAAAAATAGATCTCATTAATAAAAAATAATTTTTTTTTACATTTTTTTAAGTGAGATCTATTTTTTTACAAGATTTTGTATGAAGTTTTTCTATTTAAAATTTGTATAAATTATTTATATTTATTATAAGTGTATCTAAATATTAGGAGATTAATATTATTATTATTATTATGGGGCTTTTCTTTTTCCTACTCGGAAAATTTCAACAAAAATTATTAAAAAAATGTGAGATAGAATGGACGGCACAGATGAAAATTAAGTGACTCTAATTTTAAAAGTAGGGTATGTGAATGTGACATATATGGGGTGTTGTTGTCAATTGCAATGGGTAATGGCATCCGCCCCGCCCCGCCCATCGGAAGCCTCCCCTAATAAATCCCTATAAATATTTAAGAGCTCTAGTTGTTTCTCCTCTGTCATGTTTATAAGATTCCTGATCTCTCTCTCTGTCTAGAATATAGAATATAGATTACCAACTCGAGAAGGAACTGGAAAAAGGAAGAATTCTCCTCACACTAGTGCGGCAATCTTCTTCTTCGACGCTAGTACTCCTAAAATTCAGACGTTTCTTCTTTTATGGCTGCAGAGTCCAACCCAAGTTCCTCCCACAACCTGAGAATTATCGTTGAAAGCAACCCATCTGAATCGCGGCTAACCGAGTTGAACATCAAGTGCTGGCCCAAGTAAGCCGCTCTCTCTCTCTCTCTCTCTCTCTCTCTCTCTAGTTCATTCTAAACTTTGCTTATTTCTTATGGCTGGCCGGGTACTTATATATCTGGGTGTTTGTAAGAATAGATGGGGTTGCTCGCCAGGAAAGTACCAACTGAAGTTTGATGCAGAAGAAACTTGCTATTTGTTGAGAGGGAAGGTAAAAGCATACCCAAAAGGCTCATCATCATCATCTGAGTTTGTAGAGTTTGGCGCTGGAGACCTTGTTACCATTCCTAAAGGACTTAGTTGCACTTGGGACGTCTCAGTAGCAGTGGATAAATACTACAAATTCGAATCAAATTCCTCATCATCCTCTTGATCTTGATCTTCTTCTTCTTAGTTAATGTTCTTAGTACCTTCTTCTTATCTGTTCATGTTCACGGTTCTGCACCATATTCATTTTTTGAAAAGAAAAGGAAAAAGATCAAGCATTTTCATTGTCTCTATCTGTTTATTTTTAGAGCTTTTTTTTCTGTTTAGTAATATATATATATATATATAATATCTTTAGTCAAAGTTGTGGGAGCTCATTTTAGTCAATACATGTCCCATTCAAACTAATCTTCTTTACGTCTTTAAATAAAGCATTTAAGTTCCTTTGACTGGTCAACGCTCGATATACAGATATGTATATTTTTTTAATCAAGAACAAAAGAGCTAGCATGCACCTTCCTCTTCCTTCGTAGGGAATGATTTAGACACCTCCTTTGTTTTTTTTATCGGAGCGCGAGGCCCCCAGCATGCGTACGACAATTATACCCACTTCAACTTTTCTACTTTAGGGCCTGTTTGGTTAAAAAGAAAAAGAAAAAAAGTTTAATTTTGACAAACTTACAGCTGCTTTTATTTTTGCAGCCGGCAAAAGCAATTTGCTTCTCATGTAGTTCTTGGTCTTGTAATAACAGTACGTAGATTCATGTATTTCCCTCCGATTTTCCCACGACTTGATCCACCTTAGCTGATTGTCAAGAAATCAATTACATACAGTTTTTTGTAAGATATTATGACATAGTTTTTAACGATCGAAGACAGCTAAAACAGCTTCTGCATAAAGATTTCTTGACATGCCGTGTCTCTTACAAATTAAGCTGCAGCGTTATTGAAATTATACATGATGTTTTTGTAAGGCCAAGGATTTGGACACAGCTGCCTGCCGTTTTATAAGAAGAAGGTAGCCAGCCCCTATTAAGAGACACGTGGAAGGTGTTGGTTCATGAGGAAGTGTTAAGAGACACGATCATTTGATTAACTAATTGTTATCTGCCTTATATATAATGATTGTGTCATTTGCCAACCAGTGCCTTGTAGTTTATAAATAGAGATCATACGTGCGTAAATCATTTACTATATTTCCTTAATTTATCCATCATCACTAACTTGTGAGACAAATTATAATTGTTCAAACACCATAATCCGTTTTTGTTGTTCATATATTCTTGTAGAAGTAACCCTAACATGATCATTATCATATGTAACAACTTCTGAAAACCCAAATCACAATACATGATCTTATACTTTAATTTAAAAATACTAGTGATCAATATATATTACATTTAATATTCTTTATAATCATTGTAAAGAGCAATAAGTTACAAAGCAATAATGTACGTACGTAGAATCCTTTTCATCGTTATTTTCTACTCATCAATTAATCGAGATATTATATCGTGGTTTTATATTTTTAGTATTTTATATAATGTTATCTTTGGAGGGTTTTGATAGAAATTAGATCATGAATCTTTTTATGGCTATTAGCACTTAGATCGATCACCGATCACGTCATGATACTGGCCGGGATTTCCTTGTTGAAGAACTGTAGAAACCTTTCTCTCTTTTTTTATTAGCAAGAACCGTACCGTGGAAATGTTGGTGGAAAAAGAATATTATATATAGTATATACCATGTCCGGGCTCCGGGTGCTAGGGTTTGGTAGATCATTTGGCAAAAGGTTGTGTACCATTACTCATGATCCTTTCGATCTTAATGAATTTTGAGGGGGTTGAGAGGGTCCCGTTCATCTCTGTATGATTAGCTGGATGTCTATATAAATATATATTTATATATATATATATATATATATATATATTTATGCACATATTAGGAAAAAAATCCTACATAATGATTTAAATAAAAAATAAATAAATAAATCAGTAGCTTATTTGTACGGGAAAAGAAAATACAAAGTTAAAGAAAGATAATAAATTAAGATTAAAAAAAATCTAAATTTTAGTAGAGTATGAGTATTGGTCTGTATATATATATATATATATATATATATATATATATATATATATATATATATAATATGGATATATTATATATCTATATATAATATTAATTATTAATTTGGTCATAAGGACTTTTTGGTAAAATATAATTTTTTATTAAATTCTATAAGAGAGCTACGGGTCAAATGGTCAAGATCAATTTTAAGGTTTTTTAGTAAAACATGACTTAACAAAAAAATAACAAAAAATGATGAAAAAATAATAAAAATTACTATTTACAATTATAGAATCAATTATTATAATGGAGTAGATATATATATATATAATGTACGATGGTAAAGTGGATAGCTCACTGGTGACGTTCCAAATCTTGTTTGTCTCCAAACGCACCCTTATGATTTCTGATCTGGTCCGTAGTACTTCTTCAATCATTAATGCCTTGTTCAACTCATGAATTAGCTGACCGGAGCAAAGAAATCCCAACCCACCATATATAGCGGCCATGAGCTAGCGTTAATATATTTGTTAATTAATTTCACACGTCATGCCTGATCAGGACTCAGGCCTGCCTGCAAGATTGGCAAGGTACTGAAACTTTTGAGTTCATCTTTCTTCTCGTGTGTTTTGTATATATATAATATATGGTCTTTAACTAAAAAAAGAAAAGAAAAGAACAGCACAATCAGCATCTATATATTACCATACATAAAGAGAAGATGCTGTTTTCTTGGTCCAAAACCTGTTGGCGGCTTAGATTCGATTCCAAACATGGATGGAGGTCAAATGATTCCATGTATATTGAATTAGAAGATGAACCATCCAGCTGTCACCAACAAAATCAAGACATACGTATGTACAGATAGAGATCGATCGAGGACAATATATATATAATGGTCGTCGCAAATTAGTGGGTGCACAAGGAAATAACAATAAACACTACTATAGTAGTAGCAGTACTGGATGCATGATATATATTCATCATCGACCCATCCATTATCTCCTGCATGGCATGACGTAAGATCGATCTCATTCTAATTAAGCTAGCTGCTGCTAAATGTCAAACTAATTAGTACTGCATGCAAGTACTATATACCTAGTTAACTAATTAAAGTCTCATGCATGGGTCATGAAAAGCATGCATGCATTTATCTAACAATTGAAAAAGAAAGGTTCATGAATGTCTTAATGTTTCTGTAGTACTACAAGAAAAACATGCAAGTTTCAGAAGCAGAGAGCTAGGTATACTAATCTAGTTTTGCTGTTAGTAATCTAGCAGCGCGCTCCCAAGGTATACTAAAACATTTCTTAGTTTGAAATGTTTTGACTGGCATTAATGCATGGTATGATATATAATATTCCATGGTATATACAAATATATGAATGGTTTCCATTGTCAATCGTCAATCTTGGCGACAATCTTGCACATATATATGGCCATCAGTCAAAGTAGAAAAAATTAACTTCGAGAAGAGTACTCCTTATTTCTCCGCAACAGCTAGCTTGCATTAATTACTGTGCATGACCCTCTGCCTGCATGCATGCATCCACTACCTATTAATCCTTGTGCAAATTCTGTGGGTTTAGATCAAAGATTTTATAACTATTTTAATTAGCTGATTATGAGCCACCCCACCTACAACGTCTTACATTGAATCTAACTAAAACAAATTAACATGCAAGATCAAGCCCTTCAGCAAAAGTATATGCTCCAAACTGAAAATACTAATTCCCGGCCATGTTGATATAATATATAATTTGGCGTTTCTAATTATTCTTTTGAGAGTTCACCTTCCAAATTAAGTTAATCTGGTCTCATATGCATGCTCTGGTTCTATTTTCTACAACACATGATGATCAGAAGTATTTCTGTATAAGAGTTCAATAAATATATATATATATATATATATAAATAATTCTATGTTATATATATACTATGATCTCTATCTTAATATAGTATTTAGTTTCTATCAAATGTTAAATCAACTACATGTTTTTGAAGTAATTATGTAAACACAATAAAATAGAATAGAATTAGTAAGATGTGTATGTATAGTATATAGTATTTTTCTTATTTTATGGGCATGCTAAAATATTCCTTTTTTTATTTATCATGCCATTCATATAAAAATATGCCTTTCTTAATTATTTATCATAAGATTCCCAATTGCTTTTTCAACATGTGCACATAAAAGTGAGAATCAACCTATTCACATTAGCTCTTTTATCGATAAATCTAGTTGATTTCCTGAGATTACGCCAAAGACATAAAAAAAACAATAAATCTTCCCAACCTCCCAACACTCCACACTCCATCTTTTTTTAAAATTTTTTTTTAATTTTTTTTATTAAATAACTTTTATATGAATAGTAAATAAAAAATTTGAAATATTTAAAAAAAAAAATTCAAAAAAAAATTTTAAAAAATTTAAAAAATATTAAAAAATGTAGAGTGTGGAGTGTGGATGAATAATAGGAAGTTGTGTAGCAAAATAAAAAAAATATTAAAAAAATATTAAAAAATATTAAAAAGTATGGAGTATGGAGTGTGGGGAGGATGAATAGCAAAACCCTAATCAAAATCAAAATTAAAATTTTATATACAGAAGTAAATTTTTCTTCACAATTGGCAGTTCTCTTTCTCTTGATGGAATGTAAATTTTTCAAGGTGCAACCTTGGTTTGTAGTGCAGCTCCATTCTGTCTTGCCCCTTTGATTCTTCAGAACAGGCTGGCAAGCCGGGCGTACGGAAATTATAAATAAAGTGCCTCTAATGCACCACAGCCACTGCTTTGACTTGCGTGCTTGCTTCTGTGTAATAATCGTTGGCTTGGTTGTTTATTTGTTTTTCTAAACAAAGCAGCACTTCTTTAACAAAAATAAAGATATGGGAATTTCCCTATCACCAGCAGGTAAGATTAGCAATATAGATACATATTTTTTTTTAAAAAGGCTTTATTTATTTATTTTTGGTGAATTAACTTCGACAAACCTTTTTTCTCCAGCAAACATTAAACGTCCTCAAATTCAACCATGCCACGTAAAAAGACTAGTCACCAGCTCCCTTTTTCAAGCAAAAACTAAATTCAAGCTATAACTAGCATTTACAAAAAAGTATGATGCTGCTTTGGGATCTATGAAAAACGGATAAATAAATAAAAAAAGGAAAATGCATAAACATGTAAAGAAAAGGCTAAGAACGATTTTAAAATAAAAATTAATAAAATGATTTCTTTTCTTTTCTTTTCTTTTCTTTTTAAGGCAAGAATACAACACAACCCGTCAGTCTCACTATCCAACAAGAGCCATGTTTTCCTCGGGAAAGTAAATTGATCTGGTGCAATTTACACCACGACCGCCATCACACTGTAGAACCCTCAGCTTCCCTTCCTGCATTCAACCGCAAAAATGGGCAGCTTAATAATATATCCATACCCATAACAACCAAGATTTTTCTCACAACATACAAAAAGCACACCTTTGTTCCATAAACAAGACCCCCTCCGGCAAATGGATGGAAGCAAGCAACATTGACCTCATCCTCAGCACTTGGAAGCACTCCCACAAGTTCCATATCTGAAACTCTGTAAATCTGAATTGCAAACAATATGTTGAGCTTCAATTCGAACAGGACAGATTTCCAACATTGTAAAGTAGCATTTAAGAAAAAAAAAAATCATGATGGGAAATCGACTAAACAAATGCAATGAAAATGCTTTTACCTCCAGAACAGTGTAAATAGGTAAGGTTGTTTCCTCATCAATGACAATGCTTTTAAGAAGAGAACCATGACGTCGACCATAAGCAAGTAATATGTGTTCAGATGTGGGTGAGAACTGCAAATACAACAACCGCACAGGTTTGGTTCACACTAATTTCAAGCATTATAGTTAATACATGACAAAATGATCTCCATGATTTTTGGCATCCATGCAAACAACGCTGACATCTGGCACTTTAATTAATTAAATGAGCCAAGTGAACAAACAAATTTTGATGTTAAACACAAAGCACATCAAGTTTTAAGGTATTGATCAACAAATATCTAAAATTCCCAAAAAACAGCACTAAGCCATTTATTGCAAACTGTTAAGCCAGAGCACTAACATGCATATGGCAAGCAGCTTGTGCGTTTCTATAAAAAATTTGCTTTACAAGGCAATTATATCACTCCTTAAAAACTATTTTTATCAGAATTGAAAGTTAAGATAAAGAAGCAGGCAAAAGAAGAGCTGTGTCCACGACAAACATACAGAATATAGTTCAGTCATGCTGACAAAAATGCATTCTAACCCAGCACTGGACAGCTAGACTACTTAGACCATTGACTAGTGTTGTTGTTTGGTCTTGTTAAACTATATTAAGAGGTTTGACCTACAAGGCAAACAGCATCTTGCTGCAGCTTTTTTCAAGGGAGTTTAACAGAAAAATGAATGCCAATGTGTGGTGCAAAAATGATGAACCCAAATCCTATATGTGATCTCCACATGCATAAACAATTGAAGTGGGGCACCTGGAAAATTCCTGACTCATTCCTAAGATATCTAAACTGCTCTCTTTTCTATCATGTTATGCACACACTTGCAAATATAAATTAACTTTTTGTTATTAACTAATATATCAATTAAATTATGGACCAAACACGGTTGGCCAGATAAATTTTTTTCTCGGCAAAAAGTACAGTCGGCCAGAAGATAGGAGTTAGCTCAACCCAGTCATTATACAGATTGATGAAGAATCGCAATTTTAAAACATTGCAAATAAAAATTTGACACAAAACACTTTTTTTTTATAAGTAATAAGTGATTTTATTGGCTGTCAAGTAAATAGGCATAGTCCAAGTACACAGGAAGTATACAAGAGAAGAAACCTAATTACAAGCTAAGAACTAGAATAGGCGAAGAGCAAATCATGAATTTGACACAAATTACAAGCCAAGGGTAAAATGAATTCAGACAGGTCTCATCCATCAATGGAAGTTAACTGACCTGGATAGAAGTCAAACAATGAGCAGCTCTAATTGCTCGTGATACGAGCACTGAACCAAAGCTGTAAAAGCAGAATTACAAGGTATGAAGTATGCAAAATCACCATAAAAAATTTCTTGCCATACATTGTGCAAATACCATTTGTTTCATCATCAGCAAAAAAATTAACAGGAAAAAAAGAGGCAAAACATTAAAAGCAGCACAAGAGTGGACTATAGGAATGAAGCTTTACGTTGCCTTCTCGAGGGAATAAATCCGAAGCTCGTATATGACTTGATGAGCTGAGACTGGATGTCGAGTTGGGGATGTCGCAGCCCCAGGATCTTGATGAATTAAAGTGTGATGTCCTGGATCAGCTTCCATATGAGGAAGCGTGCATGCAACACATGCAGCTAAAAACTTTCCGCAAGGCGAAAAATGGGCACCCATTTCACTGCGAGTACAATTGCAGCCAAAATTCCAAAATGTAAGAGTAATGACAAGTTGAGCTTCATGACTTTGCAAAAAATAGATAAAGTGAAATGTCACTTCTACCAACAAATATTGCAGATTTTAAAAACAACAGTGTCTGTAAACAATAGAAAAAAGATGGCGGTGCAACTGGAAAATGCAATAAAGCCATGCTGCTGCATAATATCAGGTACCATAGCAAAGCACAAAATGTCAAATCTCAATAAAAAATTTCATGCTTACCTACAAAGGACAGCGTGGGGTATGTTTAAGCGCCATCCTTCGGGATTGAGTTGAGCAAAAGGATTATTTATATCATGTGACCACACCCTTAGCTTCACAGTGCAAGGTAGCTCTGCAGCAGTTGCAGCAGCAAGTGAGGTGGTGATTTCTGACTGGATTCTGCTCATAATTGGTTGAGTATCAGCCCGATCATTTGGGGCATTAACAGAACCAGCACCCTCCACAGATTCAGACGCAGAGAAGTGGGAGTGTGGGAAATGATGCCGCAGGCCAGATCTTCCAGAAATTCCAGATAGGCTGATGCTGTCTGGCATTGCCACATTATGAGTAGACATGTGAGATGTCAAGATGGAAGAATATCGAGCCGAGTGCTCTAGATTACCACCATCACCATTAAGAGGCAACATTGAAGTAAGACCAGCTTGGCTTTGACCCATTAACCATCCTTGCAAAAAAGGTAGCTCCCAACCACTTGGGTCTCTGCGAGGTAAAAGTTGATGAAATTGCCCATACCCAGGAAGATCCAAGCGGTTTGGAATATATCCAGGATAGCCAGGTACTCCACCAAAGCCAGTATTGGCACCACCCACAGTATCCAAGTTAGTAGAGGTTCCATGCTGGCTTCTCCCAACAGGCTGCATGTCATCAGTTTCCATGGCGTCCACGGTAGGGTCATAAACGCCACTTCCCGTTCCACTAGGGAAATGATTATTTGCAGCTTCCTCAATGCCACCATGCGAGCCATTAGGAATAGCAGGAAATGTCTCCATAGGAGACAGCATACCATCATAGCGCGGTGCTTCATTTGCATCCATTTGAACCTGCGTTGAAACAAAGGGCCCAACTTGCAAGCTACTTGAACCAACATGCTGATTGGAACGCTGCAAATCTGTTGTTCTTGAATCATCTATAGCAAATGAAGGCACAAACAAGAAAGGTAAGGACATGAGAGGTAGTTCAGCAGTCAGACTAACATGCTCATTGGAATGAGCGTTTGCAACAAAAACAGCGGGAGGAGGATATCGCAAGTAACCCAAAGATGTTGCGTGTGCCATCGAGGAATCTGAAGAGTTAAGATCATTGACCTGCATATCAGTCCAATAATGTAATGAATATTATAGAAGAAGTAAAGAATTAATTAAATTTCCTTTGGATAACTGACCTCAGCAGTTAAAAGAAATGGAGCAGCATGAGGGTGAAAATGCACTGCTCGAAGTGAACGCCTTGTCCTCAAGGCAATGATTGGTGATGAAGATTCTCCTCTCTTGTTATAGTGCCATAAATATAACTGCACAGGATTGTCAGAGATAAGATCCACAAAATCATGACTAAACTAACAAACTTAAATACATAAAAAGAAAGGAGCAAATGCAAAAGCTTTAGGCACGATGGGTTTACACAAGCTATGCAAAGGCAAGAATCAATACCTTGTGGCCTGACGCAACAGCGAGAATATCCCCTTTAGCATGGAAAGCGATGGATGCAATAGGGCGATCTGTTAGGAGAAAAACGCGAATAAGGTTTCACTGTATGTGTAGTAATATAAGAGTGAAAAAATAACACTTAAGAGTAAACTCCAGTCACTATTGCAGAATGTAACCGACTAGGGGTTGAAAATTACAGAAATCCCGTGATCCTATACACTCTGATGTGCTTGCATCCCATAACCGAACTTCATAATCCAAGCTCCCACTTGCAAGTATTTCTGGATGCAATGGATGGAACCTAACCTGTAAAAGCTTCATTAATACTTTGATAGGAAGAGTGAACATTAGAGATAGGCCAAACACATGAAAAGGCAATAAATCCAAAAAATCGCATGCTGAAAAGTTAGATTAAGGTTATTGAAGGGGATAATTGAAAAGAAAGAGGAAGAGGGAGAGGGAGAGGAAGGGGGACAGTGATAGAAAATATAAGTTAAACGAACAGCTGAAATCAAGAAATATTTTATCTTACAAAGACAAAGATCAAAGAAAATCATTTGAAAAAGGAAGTAGCTTGGATACGGCCTCATCCAGTTGTACTATGTTTTCAATAAGATCCTTTAACAATAATTCACTACTTCAGGAAGGGTTTCACACAAACTATTTGGCATGGAACCTCACCAAGATAAGGCCTTCTGGACCTACCCCTGGGAGTAAAGGATGCTCGAACCGTGTATTGGATAATCCATGGGAGCCCTAGTGGGGAAGGGGACCCAAGATGCCCGAGTCTATAGCTCATCCTAAGCCCATCCTTTAACCACTAGTCTGAATACCGACAGATTTAGCACAACTTATACTTAACAATTAACAAAACTATTTTCATATTGACAAAAGATCTAGCAAATTATATATAAATAGAGCATACTAGCACAAATCAAGCTTACTGCCTTACCACCCAAGGAGTCCTCCTATGACCACTTAACACCTTTAAGCAACTTCCGCTTTGACAATCAATTATCTTTACAGTATGATCACCACTACAGAAATCAAAACAGAGGGAAGTTCAGTTACAAAGAGAGGCTGAACTGGAATTGGAAAACAAATACAACTTACAACTTACTGTGTGGAAGCAAGTGTTCTTCCATCAGGACTGAATGCTGCTGCAATCGTTGATCTTGGAGGAGGCACCAACGGGCAGTACATGGCAGATAAATGGCGCAATGTCTCTGCCTCAACCCTTAAAAAAACAAAAATCAGCATCAGAAACTATATGGCTATCTTCATTTGCAAATAGCGTGCTTCTATCTAAGAAGAAGTAATTAAAACACAGAGAGAGAAAGAGAGAGAGTTTGTACGTACCATGAAAGGAGACCACGTCTTGCATCTTTGACTGTTTCACTTTTGGGCCCAGGTTTTGAAGCTTCTCCCCACTGCCTTTTTGGCACATGCTTTCTCCTAGGAGATACCTCTCTCAGAGCTATCAAACAGAAAACATTTCTACCACTGAAAATATTGGAAAGGCCACTGAATCAGCGGTTCATAAGATGAACATAAAGTCATAAGCGGGGTAGGAAAAACTTATTGGCCAAAAGCTTATGGTCTATCCAATCAAGAAAAATTCTATTTAGAGCCCGCTTGCACACATGCCATTGCTGGTTTGGATTTAGAGATGAGATGAGATGGTTTTAGATGAAAGATAAAAGTTGAAAAAAATATTGTTAGAATATTATTTTTCAATATTATTATTGTTTTGATATTTGAAAAAATTTAGTTGTTTATTATATTTTATGTGAAAATTTGATAAAATTGTAATAATGAGATGAGATGATAAAATTGACATGGCTAGACTTGATTTACTAGGAGAATTTTATTTCAGTGCACAAGAAAAATTCTATTTAGAAGCCCGCTTGCACACATTTGATTTAGGGCTGATTTGGATTCAGAGATGATATGAGATAGTTTTAGATGAAAGATAAAAGTTGAAAAAAATATTATTAGAATATTATTTTTTAATATTATTATTGTTTTGAGATTTGAAAAAGTTGAATTGTTTATTATATTGTGTGTGAAAATTTGAGAAAGTTGTAATAATGAGATGAGATGAAACACTTTCTGAATTCAAACAGGACTTAATTGACATGGCTAGACTTGATTTGCTAGGAGAATTTTATTTCAGTGCGCACCGGCTTCCATCTATAACTGATCGAATCAAACCACCCAAAAGCACTGTCAGATGTCATTGAAATAATTACGTTAAGCATATACTTTCGTACAGATTAATGATACAAAATACTATAACTGAAATGCAACACCAGTTATACCACCACCTATCAAAAAAGAAAAGAAATGCAAGACCGCCAAACCCCTCCAACCAACACGACCATAAAAAAATAATAAAAAAAAAACATAAAAACCAAAAACCCAAATATACGCAAGACCTAAAAATCCAAACCAAATATACAGAAAACTTCAATCAGAACAATCAGCATCGAAATTCTAAGTTCTAACCAATCATCTATCGGAAATCAAGAAAATATAAATATACACAAATTCCGGAAAACGCAGTTTCCTTGGATTTCCTGGGCTTTCTCGGCAACCAAACAGAGCAAAAAGAAAATTCAAGCGAGGAAACCTAGCGAAATACATGAATAGCTGAAAAGGAAAAGTTTCGAACTCCTGACCTACGGTGGAATTGTTCGGAAGGCAAGGATGCGAGCGGTGTCTGATCGTGTGACCGAGATTGTCCCGTCATTTTCTCTACAATCGAGGCGAATTTGAGAGAGTTACAGGGAGAAACATCTCTGACGATCCGTGAAAGCCCTAAACCCGGGCTCTCTCTCTCTCTCACACTCCAACAAGAAGAAAAGAATGGCGTGTCTTTGTGCCTCCCTTCCTCTGTTGATTGCCCAAGTAAGAATCGAAATTGGGCGACAAAACCTAGACTTACAGGGGAAATTGGAGGGTTAGGAGAGAGAGAGATGGGAAGAAAGGTGTGGAGGTTGACTTCGTTTGACCAAAATGCCCGTGTTCGTTTAAACTTTAAAGTAATTATATCACCACTCCTGTCCCAAAAATAAACAAACAAATCATCAACCAAATAACATTGAGAATAAAATAAGCAGAAAATATCAATATTTCATCATAAATCACTCCACAATACCATCTTGACCGTTAGGTCAAATTCGTCTCTTTATTTTTTTAATTATACTTTTTATTATTTTTAAATATTTTTAAAAAATATAAAAAAAATATCAATATACTAATAGTCATTTTCTTAACTATTAAGTAAGAAAAAAAATTAAGGCTTAGTTTAGGTGTCTAACCACTCTGAGGTACTCTCAAATACTATCATTACTATTTTTTATTTTATTATTACTTTTCACCTATTTTTCTACTATTTATTATTTTTAACCTATTTTAATACTTTTTACTAGTATTTAATATTCTATTATTACTTTTTCATTACTATTTACAAATATTTTTAAACATTTTCACTACCTAAATCCAGCTTAAAATATATAAGATGTCAAACGGACCAATAGAGTGACTAAAATAGCATTTTTATTTTTTTTCATTTGTTTTACCCCATCTATAATCTTATTTTTAATATATTTGACTTTGGAAATTCTCTTCTTTCTTTTTTAATATATATTACTCTATTTTAGAAAAAAAAATCTATTTATAAATTAATTTATATTAGTTAATCTTAACAAATTAAAAATAAATAAATGGCGACCCACATCCACCATTTTTGTTTATTCTCTCTTCAGTGAACAATCTTAGGACATGTTGGGATGTTTAAACTATTTTAAATTTTGGTGAATAGTAGTGAAATTTATTTAGATAAAAATATTTTCTTACATTTTGAAAAATAAGAGATGAAAAATTAAATAAAAATATATTATAATATAAGTATTGGATTAGAGTCTGTGAGAGTTAATAGATAAAGTTAAAAAATTGTTTGAATGTAATTCGTTAATATTATTTTATTTTAAAATTTGTAAAAATTGTATTGATTTTTATTATTTATTTCTGAAGTTTGTAAAAATTATATTAATTTTTGTGTTTCAATAATGATTAAGCAATAATTAGATAAAATATTAAAAATTAAAATTAAAAAATATTTTATGTTTGATTGATGTTTGGGAATGAAGTTAACAAAATTTTTTTGAAAATTCTCATGTTAGCCAAACATAACCTAGAGATCACCTTCATGTGCCTTGCTTGTTTTCATAATTCATCTTAACTCATCTCATCTAATCTAATTTAATCATTACAACTTTTTCAAAATTTTACACAAAATAAAATAAACAATTAAATTTTATCAAATCCTAAAACAAAAATAATATTAAAAACATATATTCTAATAATATTTTATTTAATTTTTAACTTTAATCTCAACTCAATTCATCTCAATCTCATCTGTGAAAATGAACAAAGCCTAGACACGGTATAAAACTGCATAAATTACACCCACAAGAGTCTGGATAACTTCCTGTCTGGACTCTGGACAACCAAATATATTCCACTGAGTAGAGTTTATCCATTGTTAACACCACTGAGAAAACCTGTAAGAAATGTGACCTCAGTTTCTGCCATGTTCACATGTACAAATTTGGTGTCTTAGCCTAAGATAAATCCAATAGCAAATGGAGAAAGGACGACTAAAATAAACTGGATTTACAAGTGGACATGTATAGACCACAAATTATTACAAACTCATGAATAAATAAACAATTGAAAATAAAAGAAAGCTCTAAACACTGGGTCAAAAAATTTGAATAACTCTGCTCAATTGAGCTTTTCAGTCTGCATCTGCATCTTCTTGGAGGGGCCAGGTCCCCATATACGGATTGTATTATCATCACTTGCAGATGCCAACATTTGGGGTCTCTTAGGATTCCAGCTCACACAGTTCACAGTCATTGAATGGCCAGACAAAATCTCAATCGGTTTAGGGTTGCGCCGATTCCAGATGTAGACCTACTAATTTCAAAAAAAAAAAAAAAACCCAAAACTTCAGGTCATTCTTCATCGGATAACAGTAATTTCTGTGCATTAGCATGTAGTCATTGATATGACTTTTAGGTTCCAAAACAAGAAGCATACCTGTGAATTCTCACTACCACTGGCTATAAATGCACTATTCAACCCCCCAAAGCACGACCGTATCACATACTGGTCTTGTTTGTGGCCCATATACTTCAATGGCATATCCCATTTTCCAGCAACATCCCACATGTGAATCTCTTGGCTATTAAGGTTCACTATAAAAAACTTGCCATCCCCTGAAATTGATAGGGACGTGATTGGGTGATTCTCTGATATGACCCGCTCTGAATTTGTCACTATGTTTAATATCCGAAGCTCTTTATCTAAGAATATGCTGATCAGATTTTCTCCATCTGGCGTCACTGCCAGGTCTAGAATCTTGGGCATTCTCATCCCCCTCCATGCCTTTATCTCATTCCCATGACAATCCCACATGCGGATGCCTTTCTCAGGGTCAGAACTGCCACATGCGAGTCGCTTTGAGTCCGGAAACCAAGCGCATGAGCTGACAATGAAGCCATGATCCCTAAATGTGTGCCTGCATGTACCTGTTTCTACGTCCCATAGTTTAAGGACTTCCCCATTACCACATGTGAGCAACTTTGTGTCATCGGGGCTCCATGCTACAAAAGATACAGGATTTTGGTGGCTTCGTAGTGTATGCTGCAACATCAACTCACCTTCTTCCAGAACCTAACACAAGATTTTTTAAAGTACAATTAAGGGGATTTTTTTCTGAACATACAATTAAGAGGATGAATTACTTAGTTTTGTTCATTTTCTTCGTTTGAATTAGAATTAAACAAATTGATACTTACAATCAAAGTTCACACTTTCAGCCTGAATGAAAAAATTAATTCCTTGTGACATAAACAACATCGAGAAGCTTGCACAAACTAAACAAATTGTCATGATTTAAGTACACAACATACACTACAAACTTCATCATTTAGCATTTATATTTATTTTCTTCTCTCTTTCTTTCTGGAACTTCATTTCTCTTCTTTTCTTTTTAAATTATCCTGAACCCCAGAAGATTTATGTGCCCAAAAAAGAAGGGGGGATGACTGATGCTGTGTCTGTTGTGGGGGAAAATACCTACCACACAAAAACCACTTCCACTAAAAATTGTGGGTTCTCAAGTAGTTTCCAGCTGTGGCATGCTGAGAAAAATTCTAAGTCAGTGTAATTTACTGTAATGGAACCAGCCAAAAGTTATGAACCCCAATAATGACAACTGGGCGTGGTGTTTGGTAGTAATTTGATTATGGACATGAGGGAGTGGAATTCCACTTTGCCAGGATTACCCTGTTACCAATTAAACTAGCCACCTCACCCACACCCAATTTCTACAGGAGAGGTACTGTGTGGTCCACATAGCATTCACAATGCTCCATATTTTAACAGCAGCACATCTAGAATATTGGTTCCTAATTCTTACTCGCACTACTAGAATTTTCTTTTACTGCTGTAGACTGCAAATCCCAATCAGAGCTCTATCAACATATTCTATCCCTTACCAACATTTAAGTTGTAGGATGAGAGAAACATTCAGAAACACTTGAATTAGTACTAATAATACACATGCCATACTCATAATACCTCTATTTTTACTTCTTATTTAGATTTTATGTATTTTTGTTTCCCTTCACCTCTAGGCAGGTGCTCCTTTTGTATAAATGTTGTGTACTTAGATTGCACGATTAATAAAAATGATTTCCTTATTAGAAAAAATTATCTGAACGGTACCTTCCATATAATGGCTGTGCAATCGCTTGATGAAGAGGCTAAGTACTCCCCATTATTAGAAAATTGTACGAACCAAACTTCATTCTTATGGTCAGTCAAAATCTGCATTAGTGGCAAACAAATGCCGCATATACATCACATTAGCAAACTGTGAACAATCAAAGGAAGATGTGTTTATTCTCAATGCTTCTGCAATTGAATGGCATTATCTTAAACAAAATAAAAGTATTTTGCATAATGAATACCTAGGTAAATTTCCCCTCATTTTTTTCTGATAACCATGGGTGTCCGGGCCAGCTTGCGCGCACCTCAACTAATCCCATAGGGCCCTGAAGTTAACGACCAGGTAAACCTCCAGTGGCCCTAAGGGGACTCGAACTAGTGACCATTGGGGAGCAAACCCAAGGCCGAACCAGCTGAGCTACCCCTCATTGAATTGCATGAAGAAATATTTATTGACAGGGCATTATCAACCTTAACCTTTACCAAGAATTTAAATTATCAGACACAAGCTAGGCTTTCAACAAAAAGGATGCCAATATGCTTATAGAATACAGCAAACCAAGATGACCTAAAGATAAAGAGAACCCTACAGTCCAAATAATTCTGTCACCCAGTATCCTCTGCATCTCATTGTGCTGCAGAAGAGATGGTTAGAATGACTGAATCTGTTCTCAAATTCTAGGTTGTGACCTCACTCCACGATTAACAGAATATCGTAGTATTCAGAAGCTTCATTGTTATGGTTTATGTCAATATCATTTGCATTTTCTAATAACAATAAATGGAATCATCTTATTTTCCAATCCTTCTTATAACTTCTTCCATAAACTAGAAATTCTATCTAAAAGTCCAACTTTCCTTAGAGAAGCTATGAAATATAAATTTTAACATTCAAAACATAGAGCCAATACAAAAGCTGTGACAAACAGAATTTATCACCCTGATTTTGAACAATATTCATCATGTTTCTGGTACCATCTTCACAAGCATCTACCATACTATTTACCTAATCATTGAAAGAAAAAGAAAAGATTGATCTTTGGCCATTTTTAAACAACTGGTTGAAATACATTGCCTATTGCCCTTGCTAGTCAAGCCAAGCATAAGTACTATCTCATAAGCCTCAGAACATTTTATCTTATATCGAAACTGTTTACGCACTCGATAGGTTCTAGGTATGCAAACTTTGACCAATGCATGAGATACATAAGACATCAGTCAATTGTTTAAAAGAGTGTGTGCAATAATCATATCCTAAGATTCTATTTCTGTAGAGCTACTGGCAAGAAGATTGAGTGAATTACAAATTTCCCATGAACTTTAAATATGCAATAAAATACACTTCCCATGAACTTAAGCTTGCCTCAAAATATACCAAGGATGAAAAACATAGAACATCATCAAATTAAGATCAGAAGCAAAGCACACCTGAATAGTCTCAGTGGGGATCTGATCCCTACCACAGCAATGATCCTCATAAATTGAAACTGCTCCCAAAATATTGTGGTACATACATGAATCAATTTGGGCCGAAACAGCAGTTTCAACCAGATGTTCCAGCCTTCTTTCAGGAAGCATAATTGGTGGAGGAAGCAATTTTTCCAACTCCACCAACAACTTCTTTCTTAATTCCTGAACAATATTATCATCCATTTTACCAAACTCTGTATCCCTCAAAGAGAGGATACTCTGAGCAAGGCAGTGAGCCTTGTCTTTGCCCAACCTTAATGCAGAAACTACTTTTCTTAAAATGGCCAAAGCCATGGCATCATCCCCATGATTCAAGCACTCCAATAAGCACTGTTTGAATACAATAAACAAAGCAGAAGCTCTTGTCTCATCCATTAGCTTAATTTCATTAAGGATATCAGTGCAACCATCCCAATTCCCACAGAGTATCTGTGATTTGAGCATTTCAAAATCCAAGGATTTGTATGAAATACCGGACTCTGATTCCAAAAATGATGCAGATTTTCTGTAGCCTAATGAATCTAAGCATTGAATTATAACTCTTACAAACTCATGCTTCCTTATTAGGCCATTTGAGCCAAGCATTGTCGATGAATTCTCCATTAACACGTGGTTGTGGGCAGCCTCAACGACGCGTTTAGGTGAGCTTTCTAGCCATATGATAAACTTTTCCCATTTCTTCCACCAGCCATGAATATGTCGGTTCAAAGAAACCCGAAAGAAGTTTTTCCAGTGAAGGTTGATACCTAATTTTGCAGGAAAAGATTAATACAAAGGCCCCCAAATCCCCACCAAGAGTCCCAAATGACCAAAATATCAAAATGAATTTTGAAAGAGGTAGAACGAGCACGAGACAAAACGCCAAAAACCTGAGAATTTTTCATTAAAAGCTTAGTATCGCAGACATGCCCAGAATTTGATATCACCCAAAAAATATGAAAAGTACGATTGAATGAAGCAACAAAACTCGTAAAAAAGAAACCCAATTTTCCTACTGACAATACACTAAAACAACCCAAAAGTTCATTGCACCAAATAAACCAACAAAACACCCATCCATATACCGAAACCTAATGGAAAGACTCGGCAATAAAGACCCAGAATCCAAAATCTCTTATTATACTAAAACCTTTACAACGAAACGGAAAGTATACAGCACCAACCCATTGCGTAAAAGCTAATATGAGTTAACTACAAAAATGAAAAACTACAATATGAGCAAAACGGAAAGTAACCCAGAAGAGATTCGAGCATAGAAATGAAGCAAAATATTTCTACAAAGGAGAAATAAGAGCTAGTAGTTTTTAAATTAAGAACAATAAATGTTAGAAAGAGAGGGACTGACCAAAGGAGAAGAGAAGCTTTGTTGGAATTTGCAGTGTGGGAGAAGAAATGGTGATTCGTGTGATAACGGGAAAGGGAGCAGCTTGCGATGGATTCGAAATTCCAAATGTTGCAAGTCGCATTTAAGTGGATTTTATAATACAGATATTTTCATGTTAAAGAAAAATTACAGGAGAAAGGCTAAACGGCTCTCCTGATTGTCGTTGCGAAAGTCCGTTAAAAACACGTGCTCTGGTCGCACGTGAAGATAACGGCCATAATCTGTGATCATCATGACATCATCAATTGCCAAATGCACTCGACACGGGGCTCGGATAGGAAGACAGATTATATGAGATTGAAAAATTTATAAATAGTAATGAGATGATTTGTGAATAATAGTGAAATAATTTGATTTAAAATTTTTATCTTAAAAAATGAAAGAGAAAAAGTTAAATAAAAATATTATAAAGCCTCGTTTGATTGTATAAATAAGATATGATGAAATAAGATAAGATAAAAAATCTATAAATAGAAGTGAAATAGTTTGTGAATACTAATGAAATGGTTTGGAGCTAACGTAATGAGAAAAAAAATTGAATAAAAATATTATAAAATTAAAATATTATTGGAATATAATTTTTTATTATAATTTTCGTTTTTAAATTTGAAAAAATTGAATTATTTTTTATATTTTATTTAGAAATTTGAAAAAATTACAATTATTAGGTAATGATTATATGAAAAAGTTAAAAATTTTAAAAATTAAAATTGAAAAGTGTGTATTTGAATGGCGTTTGAATAATAAGATGAGATCATCTGTGAAACCAAATAGGGCCTAAAGTTAAAATATTGTTAAAATATAACTTTTTAATATTATTTTTATTTTAGGATTTAAAAATTTTGATTTATTTTTTATATTTTATATAGAAGTTTAGAAAAGTTGTAATAATTAGTAATAATTAGATGAGAAAGTATGAAAGATAAATTAAAAAGTATTTTTGTTTAATTAGTGTTGAGATATTGAGATGATATAAGATGAGATTGTATGAGATGAGATGAGACCAAATGTGTAACCAAACGAGATCCTGTTTGATTACACAAATGAGCTGAGATGTAATTAGAAATTTGTGAATAGTAGTAAAATAATTTATAAATAGAAATATAAAAGGAGACCAATTACGTATCCTTAAAGCCATATTTGGTTACATAAATGAGATAAAATGAAATAAAATTATATAAGAAATCTATGAATAGTGAATAGTAATAAGATAATTTGTAAATAAAAGTGAAACTGTTTGAGTTATGATTTTTTTAGGGTTTTGGAAAATGAGAGAACAAGTTAAATAAAAAAAATATAAAATTAAAAGAGGGTTAGAATATAATTTTTTAATATTATTTTTGTTTTGATATTTGAAAAAATTGAATTATTTTTTTTATAAATTTAAAAAAGTTGTAATTATTAGGTAATGATTATATGAAAAAAGTTAAAAATTTGAAATTGAAAAATGTGTGATTAAATGATATTTGGATGTTGAGATGAGATGAGATGGGATGTGATGAGATATGATGAAATGAGATGAGATGGGTTAAAATTATCTGTGAAACCAAACGAGCTTAAGTTAAAATATTATTACAGCATAATTTTTTAATAGAATTTTTGTTTTGAGATTTGAAAATATTAAATTATTTTTTTTGTTTTATATAAAAGTTTGAAAAAATTATAATAATTAGATGAGAAAATATAAAAAATAAATTAAAAATATTTGTCTTTGAATAGTAATTAGATGTTGAAGGATAGGATGAGATGTTACCAACTACGTATCCGAACGGGGCTAGTTTCGTTTTTCTAGGTTTTACAGTCTATGGTCCTCTGTTTGGATGCTACGAAAAGAAAAGTAAATTGTGAATGCGAATGTGTTTTTTAAAGGTGTTCACCGACTCGTAACTTCGTCAGCATAATCTAGCTTAGTCCGATATGATAATTGGAATCTGTTTTTCTTGATTCTAATGCATGGCAAGAAGCAAGCACTAAACACTTGAAATAATTTTTCATACTTTTGAATTACTTGTTCCAGTTTATAGAGACAGACCTTTAGGCTATGAACTTAAGTAGATTATTGATGACAACATGCGAGTTTATCTTTTTCTTTTTAATCTGTCCCCTCCCCCCCAACTCCAATATGCACGCAAGTCTTATGCTCCTGTTAAATCTTTCTTCAGTCGCTTTCTGTTTCTTATCTTTTCCACCTCTGGAATTTACTTTGGATCTTCTTCTTTTTTCACACGCGTGCGCACACATACACTACTACCTTCAGCAATTTCAAGTATTGAGGAAATTTGAATTAATGGGTTTGCATGGATGTCGGCCCAGAATATGCAATGACTGGTCGTTTACTTGTCAAAAGTGATGTATGCAGCTATGGGATTGTGCTCCTCGAGCTTCTCATGGGAAGAATGCCTGTGGACATGTCCCAACCTCTTGGTAATTTGGGCATGGTCGTACTGACTACTAGAGAATGTTCTCGTTTATTTTTACAGATGAATTGAGATAAATATTAAAAGTTAAATAAAATATAATTAGAATATATATTTTTTATATTATTTTTATTTTAAGATTTAAAAAAATTAATTAATTATTTTATTTTGTGTGAAATTTAAAAAAATTATAATAATTAAATAAGATGAAAATAATTGTAAAAACAAACAGGCATTAGAACAGTTGGTAGATCCTTGTTTGGCCAGAAGTTATGGCTTTGAATGATTTTGCCTTCAGATAGCAGTTGGGGGAATGTTGATGGGATCACCCCTCGATCTACTTATGGCCCAATGGGCAAGCCTTCAGATAACTTGAAGGAGACATACCGTTTTCGGCTTATGTAACCAACCTTTCAATTATAAAATTTGATAAATGGCTGGCATCCCCGTCTGACCCAATCTGGTATCTAGTGGTAGTTAGATACTCTAGCTTAAGGGACTGTTTGGATTTTGGAGTTGCGAAAAATCGGACTCCTCCTTCCAAACACAACAACGAAATTACGCTTTTAGCCACCACGAGATCTCATAACAGCCACGCTTGTGTTCGCTCTCAATCTCTCTCCGAGTCTCTCTTCCTCGAGTCTCTGAACTCCGCGAGTAAAGATGCTCTCCATATCCACGATTGCCAACGCCACGAGGTTCGTGAACTCGCTGAGCTCTTACCCCCCGTCTCCTTGTACTCGTCCTTGCTCTTCAATGTCTCGCCAGACAATCCCTCTCCTCGCCTTCTCAACCGTAACCCACCCCACCAGGTCTCCCTAGTCTCTTTCACTCTAGTAATGTACTGTTGCGCCTCTTCTATCAATTATCGTCTTCATTTTCGAGACATGCATACATATTTGTGTCACATCCAAATGCGTGTCTTACTGCAGAAACTTCCAGGTCAAAATGTCATCCGATTCGCTCCCTCCACCCGAAAACCGCATCGTTGTGCGTTCCTCTCTCTCATAGATATAATCTTTATCTAATTATATATCTAATTTAAAGTGGAGGTTTATGCGAGCAGGTGGGATGTGGAACGGTTTCGGTGGATTACTTGGCGGCAGTGGCAGCGTATCCTAAGCCAGACGATAAGATCAGAACCACAAGCTTGAAGGTTCTTTCTTTTCGTTTTTCTTTGAGAAATTAAAAAACTGAGATGGAAGTTGATGGGGTCAATGCGTGTCAACTATCAACTGCATAAATAAAGCCGTTATTATGCGCGGCAACCGATTCTGGATTGTTTAAATACAGATCATTCTTATTGATGTCTCTATCTTTAGGGACTATTACAATTAATCCCCGAACGGCCACCACTTTCAAAGTCACGTAAACCCTAGCTACTACATTTGCCATTTTTTTAATTGGCAGCGGGTGTTCAGAACTAAGTCCCAACTAATCCCGGTGGAGCAGAGGCCCTCAGCTAGGAGTTCAAGTGAAAATTCCCCCAGTCCGATGGCTCCTAGAAATTCTTTGCATCTCAGGGTTCGAACCTTTGACTTGTAGGGAATACACCACCAAGATCAAGACTCTTACCACTTGAGCCAACCCCTAGGGTTTTACTAAAGTTGTCATTTAACCTTAGTTTGAAAAATAAGTTGCAATTTGCATCTCATTAAGATATGACCGGCAGAGAAAATAGATGATGTGGTATAATCTTTATGGTCGGGTCTTAATGAAGGATATATATTGCAACTTATTTTTTTTGAATTAGGAGTCAACTACTTGATAGTTTATAGGTCATATTACAAAATGAGTGCATATTGAAAGTCATATTGCAAAGGAATGATAGTTTGAGGAGTTAAAGTATAATTTCTCCTTTTTATTAATATTCTTTTTTTTTTTTATAAGTAAGAGATAAATATTATTGATATGAAATAAGTAGGCATAGCCTTTGTACACAAGAAGTATACAAAAAGACCCCTAAGTACATTCTAAGAACGAGAAATTAAAGACAAGAAATCGTAAACATTGTTCCCATTAAGTAAAATAGCAGAAAACCAAAGCATTAAAGTGTGAAAGAAAAACTTCTTCAGCTCCTCCATAGTTCGTTCTTTATCTTCAAAACAGCGTGCATTCCGTTCTGTCCAAATACACCACATGATACACAACGGAATCATCTTCCACACAGCTGCCACTTGGTGACAACCTTGCATCTTCCTCCAACACCTGAACAAATCCACCACCCTCAAAGGCATAACCCAAGCAATATCGACCCTTCGAAATATTTCATCCCATAACAACTTTGTTACCTCACAGTGCAATAAAAGGTGATCCACAGATTCTCCATGTTTTTTACACATAGAACACCAATCCATCACAATACATCCCCTCTTCCTCAAATTGTCCGTGGTTAGGATCTTCCCAAGAGCAGCATTCCATACAAAGAAGGCTACTTTAGAAGGCACTCGCGACCTCCAAATATTCTTCCAAGGAAACGGAGTACAATCCTGTGTCGACAAGATTTTATAGTATGCCTTAACCGTGCCTTTCTTATGATCATTGTACCTCCACTTCAAATTGTCATGTAGTGCTGTAGGAATCCCCAAGGAGTATAGTAAACTGAAAAAATCTGCTACACTAGATAATTCCCAATCATGAAAGTCTCTGTTAAAAAGTACATTCCACTGGTGAGCACAATGGGAAAAGATCCGCATATCCGCCATTGAAGCCTCCCTATTAGCTGCAATACGGTAAAGAGCCGGAAAAGCCCTTTCCAATGCATGTTCTCCACACCACACATCCCGCCAAAAGTTGATACGATTTCCCCCCCCCCCCAACTACAAACCGAGTGTGTTTTTCAAAACAAGGCCACCCCCCTTATAAACTTCCATAAACCCACACCATGCCCCCCTCGCACTTCATTGGAGCACCAACCGCCCCAAGAAGCTCCATATTTAACGTCAATAATCTCTTTCCATAATGATTCTCCCTCCGAGTGATATCTCCAAAGCCATTTCCCCAGTAGAGCTTTATTGAAAGTCTTTAGGTCACACACCCCCAACTCCCCATTCACAACTGGAGCACAAACAGTCTTCCAATTAACCAGATGGAATTTCTTTTCCTCCCCCAATTAATATTCTATCTGCGCATATATTTGTACACACATATGGGCTGCTATAACACCCACTTACTGTATTTTCTTGGACTATATTTTTGTGGACGACATTATAAGATAATTTATATGTTTCTTAAGATTGAATCACCGATACTGAGATATTGTGAAATACTTGCCTTTCAAATGCTTAAAACACTAGTTTGAGTCAAATAATTATTTTTTTTATAAGTAATAAGAGATTTTATTCTCAAGAATAGGCATAAGCCCAAGTACACAGGATGTATCCAAATACTACTTTCTAATACCAAAAGGAAAATCTAAAACAAATTCTGGAAATTATAATCCATTACAAAAGTTTTAGCCCACAAACTCAAAGTACCAAAGAAAAAATCCCGACGGTCTCCTAATGAACGTTCTTTGTCTTCGAAGCATCTCTCATTCCTTTTAAGCCATAGACACCACACGAGACAAGAAGAAATCATCTTCCAAATATCAACAAAATTCTTGCTACCCTTCAATCCCTTCCACCATACCAATAAATCCACCACTTCCTTAGGCATTACCCAAAGAAAACCAAACCGATTCAAAACCTCATTCCACAAGAACCTGGCCACTTCACAATGAAGAAAGAGATGATTAACAGATTCACCCTCCTTCTTGCACATGACGCACCAATCAGCAATGTACATACCTCTCCTTCCAAGATTTTCGGTTGTCAACACTTTGCTTAGGGATACCAACCAATAGAAAAAAAGGACCTTGGAAGGAACTTTCACTTTCCTCCAGGGGAGTTCATAGCTCCTCTGACTGGTTAATATGCTGTATAAAGAGGAAACTGAGAACTTAGAATTTCCTGCAGGAATCCACAGCATGCTGTCCTCCCTACCTAGCATCAACTTTTAACTGTAAAGTCTTTCCAGAAAAGCCTTAACATCATCCACTTCCCAGTCATTAACATCCCTAAAAAAGTTAACATTCCACTGAATATTATTGTCAATGCAAAAGAAAGAATATCCCACAGCTGCATTTTGATCCCTTGCAATTCTGAAAAGAGAGGGAAAATCCAATTTAAGTGTAGACTCCCCACACCATGCCAGAAAAGTATCCTCTTCCCATCTCCCACCTTTAATCTAATATGATTAGAAAGTTCCCCCCATCCTTTCCTAATGAACTTCGACAAACTCACCCCCATATGCACCTCTTGTATCTTTTGAGCACCAACCCCCCCATATCTTTTGAGTCAAATTAATTATATGAGTTATGAACCTCATAGCTCAATTGAGCTCAATGTTAAACGATTAGTTTCAGTCCTGAGAATCCTGAATACCAAAAAACATTTTGTTTCACTGCATTGGTTATCCACCTAGGTACATATACCCACTTATTTTTTGCTATTGTATGATTAATAATGTTAACATAGCAAAAGATAGCTGGTAAGGCAGTATTGAAGTTGTTGTAACTATTTTTGGATGATTGGTTTGTTAGGTTCAAGGGGGTGGAAATGCCGGGAATGCATTAACTTGTGTAGCTCGTTTGGGCTTGAAACCAAGGTTAATTTCAAAGGTTTCATTCTTATCCCTTGCAATTTCTTTTGTTTCAGCATTAGTACCTCCTATACGAGTTGTCCATCTGCCAAGGTTTCAGATTTTTCTGACTAAATATTCTTTGTATTATATATATTTTAATTTTTTTACATGTTTGTAGTTTAAAATCACTAGGTTGCAGATGACGCTCAAGGCAGGGGTATATTGGGTGAGCTAGAAGCTGATGGTGTGGATACTTCTCCTTTCACGGTTAGATTCAGATGATATATCTATTGGTATTCTTGACAAAATATGACTAAATCTATTGGTGTTTTTTTTCGTGGTTGTCAACAATGTATGCTCAATTGGTGATTGACGAACTGTTGGTCAATGCTTAATAGATTTTCCTTTTAGTGACTTTAGATGTTCAAATTAATTGATCCATTGTGTTGATTACTTTATTACAAGAGGCTTGCTTTTATATTTTTGAAGTGTTGTAATATGAATACCATTGTTTTTATCTCTTGGTATCACAATTATAGTAAACATCCATCAGTTTGCAGTATTATGACTGGGACTTTAATACTATTCTTTTGCAATTTGGCAATGACAAGTAACACTGAACTGCTATGTGATCTTGCATAGTTGCTTAATCCTCTTTTGATTCATTGTTCCTTGTTTTCAGGTTTCTGAGGGGGGTAATTCACCGTTTTCCTATATCATTGTTGACAACCAAATGTGAGGGCCTTTGCCTTTGTTCTTCTCTCTCTCTCTTCCCCCTCAGGGACCTCTCTTTGTTAACAAAATGAAAATCCACTTGTTTCAGGATTAAAAATGGCATGTTATTGGAAACTATAAAATTATGGAAAAAAGAATTCTATTAACTATTTTACAAGGCTCAGGGATTGACCTGAAGCAGCTTTCTTGTTTACAACATGATCTTCAGTGCTTTATCTGTTATTGTAAAACTCTATTGATTTTTGCCAATATTGCAAACAAAGTTTACCTATAGTTCTGAAATAAAGGTTTTGAAAATTCCATCTGGACAAGTTTTATTCGCAAATGTTATGGATGTGCTAGATTTTAGATATGTTCACTCGAACTCCTCTCTGTTTCCTGCCTTTTGGTGTTCAAGCATTCCCCATTTGGGAACAAAAAAATTTGACCTTCAAGGGTCCTTGATGTGTTTGTACATTCATAGATTCCTTTTTTCAGCTTCCATCTTACCTCAAATAAGCCATTTTTTCCCTTGATCTTTGAGCAACTTAATAGCTACAAGCCATTTTATCCCTTGATCTTTGAGCAACTTAATAGCTACAAGCCATTTTATCCCTTGATCTTTGAGCAACTTAATAGCTACCAAACCTGTAGAGTCTTGGTAATGACTAGAATGTCTCAACATTGTATTTTCTATTCATCAAAACGTGTTTGCTATTAAATCAATATATGGATTGCTGAAATCATCTACTTTTTTTTCTTGGCTGCTGAAACCACATCATGATTTTAGAAATTTTGCTTGTATACATAAAACTAGTGAACGATACTGAGACTGTTTTGGAGTTTTTATTGTCAGTTGATTAATCGTAAGTTAAGTTTTCAGGAAAACTCGTACTTGTATCCACACCCCAGGATATCCTCCAATGATACCAGATGACCTTTCCCGAGCAAGTTTATTGTCTGCATTAGATGGTGCGAGCATTGTCTATTTTGATGGAAGATTGCATGAAACTGCTTCAATTGTTGCACAAGAGGTAACATTCATTCCAGATATCCTGCCATGAGATCTGATGACCTCTGATACTTCACTCCTAGTCTTCATCTGTTTGACGTAGATAGAATTAAGAAAGCTTGTCCTTGTGATAAGTTACAAAGTGATAAAAGGAAATAATATGCTGCCATCCAATGATAAAGGGATAGAAGATGTAATCCTGAAAATTCTCCACTGTCTTCTCAAAATCCTTGAAGCTTTGACCGTTCCCCTCCCTCCAAATGCACCACATTATGCAAATTGGGATCATTTTACCAAAATTCTTTCTATGTTGGCCACCAAACTGACCCTTTCGACACTTGAGAAGATCCACAACCACCCATCAAGCCATCACCCAGTTCAACCTGAAAAGGTTAAAAACAGCTTGCCATAAGGCAGTAGCTACTTCACAATGTGAGACAAAGTGATCCACTGTTTCTCCATTCTTCTTACACATATAGTGCTGGTTTATTATGTTTTAGCTTGGGGCTACATTGATTTCCATTTTTACAATGCTAAGTTCAGAAGTTGGTTTATTCACTTCGTTCATAGTAAATAATATAAAATTTCTGTTATTGATCATTCTCCCCTTTAAAGAAGATTGCAAACTCATCATGCGAAGTGGTTAAAATCAAGATACCTGCTAAAAGGTGTTATATATGATTAGAAAATTATAAAGCTAGGTGGTTTAGGGGTATCAGTGTGAAATGTGATTCCACATGGCTCTATAGAGTATATATTTAATACTCAAACCTAAACGCAGTTCCAACTTTTGTTGTTGTTTTTTTTCTCTCTCTCTCTTATAGCGCTTAGCGTCAAGTTATGCTGTGTACTTCTCTTTGCATGTTCAATTTATGACTTAGAGCACTGGCATTGGCCTAGCTAAATGCCAGTGCCTAGCTAAATTTTGGCTAAGTAGCTCAAAAGTGGTTTACATTGGAGTGGTCAAAACTCCAAGGCTCCACTTTTGAGCTACAGTAAATTCATCAATTTCTCCAAATTTGGTCAGTCACTATTCATCTCCAAAATAATATTTTACTCTAAAAATATTTTCAATGGCTAGTATTGGATAATTAGGTTGAGGAAAAAAATAGTTGGGAAACAATAATTTTAAGTAAAAATTAAATTATTAATTAATATATGGAGTATATTTGCAAAATATAAAAAGAAAAAATTTTAAAAAATTATTATTAAAATATATAATATTATATTATTATTTTTACTTTGGGATGGATGGTCCAATGTGGACTAGTTTATTCAATGACTTTGACTTTAGCCAAAACCTCAATTTTTAGCCAAAATTTAAACTTGGCAATGGCTAGACCATTGCAAATGCTCTTAGGTGTTATTGAGATTAGTAAACTTCTCTGTAATTGCACACACACTCTCCTTTATTTTTCTTGTTCTTGCTTCCATCTTGGACAAAAATAAGAAAAATTAATATTAACTATTGGGAAATAATTGCTAATTGGATTCTTCTTATAGGCAGTTCGCAAGAGGATACCTATTTTAATTGATGCAGAAAGGGTAAGAGAAGGGTTGGATGATCTCCTGAAATTAGCTGATTATGCCATATGCTCAGCAAAATTTCCACAGGCAAGTTGACTATTCATTGTAAATTCGTATGGTTTGTAGGCTATGACTGTTGAGGCTACTCATCAGCAAATTATTTGGTTTGCGCAGATGTTGATTTGTACTGACATTGCATCCATGGATCATTAATTATTTTCTTGAGTTAGAGTATCCACTCACTTTTGAGGCATCCATTTAAAGAAAAAAGAGGTCCAATACATATTTATGGCTATAAACTTATATTCTATGTAGAAAAATCACTAGTAATGGATCTGTTTTTTTTTTTTTTAAATTGTACTTTATTCATCTTTCCAGAACTTCTCATACTATCTGTATAATTTATATAATCTGTCTGTCACTGTGCAAATGTTTTGTGCAAGGTTTCGTTTTGATGCAATTGTTATGCTGATTATATTTGATTGCGTTAAAAAATGGAAAAACATTTTTGCTCCAAGTTTCAGTTTTAGAGTTTGTAAGATCCTTGGGCCCGTAAGGTAGTACTGGTTACTTTTAAACGCACAATATATCTAAAATCTCTGCTCTAGTATCCTTGGTGATTTTTTTTTTTTTGATGAGTTGTATCCTTGGTGATTTTTAAGGGCAAACATTGACTTCTTGGGTGTGACAGGCATGGGCAGAGGCACCATCTGTTCCCAGTGCTCTTGTTTCCATTCTATTGAGATTGCCAAATATCAAATTTGTGATTGTGACCTTGGGTGAAGATGGATGCATAATGCTTGAGAGAATTGTTGATGGCAAGTACATAATCATCTATTTTTCAGTGTTGATGATGAAAATGATATGCAAACTGTAGTTTCGGTTCCTGTCTTGGAATTGCAAAACTTTCTTTTATTTGATTCGCTTTAAATATATACATGTTTTCATTGTACCCCGTTTTCTGGCAGAGGGTCCCGAGACAGAAGAAATTAGTGTAGACATCTTATTAGAATCATTAAAGCAGCAAAAGGACAAAACCACAGCTATCCCAACATGCATATCATCGGTAATATTTTTCCCAATGAACTTCATGACCTTTAATTTCCAGGGCTGGTTGTTTTCTACTTTCTATGGTTTGGCTGTAATCTATTGTGGGAGAAAAGACAAGTTGAGTGGCATGAAGTTCACCTAATTTCTGTCAGTTTTGAGATAAGTTTGGCTCGACTAAAAAATGCCTATGGATGTTGTTGTTGAGCCAGGTAATATGGACCCAGGGAATTCACCAGCCCTTGCTTGTGATCCACCCAGCCAAAGGGAAATCTTAATTTTTTTCCTTGAACCGTTTTCTGGCAAAGGGTCCAGCAGGAAACAGTTATCCCACACTGGTGCTTGAAAACATAAGACTTTTACCATTGCACCAGTCAATAACCCCTAAAATCATTATGATCTAATTTGGCCTAATTACATCTTTAGATAGTTAACTTAACCAAAGAGTTGACTCTAAATTAAAACCTAAATAAACAGGCACATATTTTAAGGAACTGAACATGGCATAGTTAAATACATGAACCTGGAAATTCTGACATTATTGAAATATTGTTGCTTATTAGTCGGATAGAATCCCAGCAGATTAAATTTAAGAGTTGATAAAGATTTACTCTTCTTTTTTCTTTTAATTGCCCAGTCAGTGACAAGATTGAGAGCAAATGGGATAGGTACAGTATGTGGGAGGTTATTTCTGGGAACGGCTGAGAAGATTCCACCATCAGAACTTATAGATACAACTGGTGCTGGGGATGCATTTATTGGAGCTGTTGTTTATGGTGTGTGAAACTTTCACCCAATATCTATTTTTCTGAGGGCTCAGTCTCTGTATGCATATGCTTGTGTTTGTGCCCGTCATTTCTTTTCAATAATGCTTCACGGATCATTTGTTTGTGTAGGTTATATCATTTTACATTCAATGCCAAGTGACCAACAATTCAAGTTTGCGATGTCAAAATTGCTATTGTTTTTTTTTTTTATCTTAACCAATTTATGACCTCGTATTTGAGAATAAACTACACTACCACATGCTGCTCATAGAAGGTGACGTCAGTTGATTTAGTTCATGGTCATGTGAGGCTAAGAGCAGGACACAGTTGATTATTATGTTTATAAATGTTGAATCAGTTGTACATACGAATGTGGGTCCATTCTTCTTCAATGGGACAAGTTGTCTATCTCCCAGATTTTTTAACATTCACATCGATTTTGTTTTTCTGGCAATCCAGGCCTTGCGTCACCCTGTTCAATTAGCTGGTCCTGATTTCTGAATGGATAAAATTAAAGTTGATGCCTCAGCAAAACCTATGTTTTCCATCGTCCTCTCTTAACAACTATATGCCCCTTGTTTTATAGCAACTTTGTCAGAGCATCTCATTATTAACTAAGATTGTTTATCCCCCCATGGCATAAACACAATCACATTTCAAAATTGCTTGCCCTTGTATCCACTACTTGCAAAGCTTCATGGCTGCAGTCTTTTTGTGTATATATATATTTATTGACGGAAGCATTGATGAGTTTCATAATTCTTCAATTTTCTTGTAGCCTTATGCGCCAACATGCCACCAGAAACAATGTTGCCATTTGCATCTCGGGTGGTAAGTAGACTTATTTCCAAGGGGTTAATTAATTGAAATCTAAATCTGTTATTGGTTTGGAATGGCAATTGCAAGAAACGAATTGTGCTGATGGCAGGCAGCAGCAAACTGTAGAGCTTTGGGAGCTCGAACTGGTCTTCCACACCGCTCGGATCCACGCCTGGCATCTTTCTTACATCAGAGTTCCCAAGTGGTGGTCACATCTTGAGCAAACTGAATGAGAAGCATGGGATTCAGCATGCAAGATGGGCTTCTCCATCCCACTTGTTAAGCTTGATCTACACATGAATTATGCCATGGTCCCTTGTACAGAAAGGATAATATATATATATATATATTATATAAATAAGTGGCGATGTGCGAGTTTAAATTCGACTGCAGCACATGTGGTTGCATGTAACTGTGTATCTGTACGGGTGGATTGATCCACAGTTTTTTATGCATTTTCCTGTACAAGGGACCACTACAGCCACCGAGATTCCTTACCAAGGAATTCTACCGACACGGCCAAAAGTTTTTTTTTTGTTCTTTTCTTTTTCTTTTCATACATTTTTTAAATCTCTTTAGACATTTTTTTTTAAAAGGCAATACAAAATTATTAAAAAACATTCTTAATCATTAAGTAAAAAAAAATGTATTTTCCATTACGATGGTTGATGGTTTCAAGTAGTGCAAGTCCCGAAAATTTATGAGTGCTCTAGAATTCATGATTAGGGTGCTTTTGGATGTATAAAAAATGAGTAATACTACTCCCCCCGATGGATTTTACCGATGGTGTCTACCGTTGTAATTTTTTTTTATTATTATTTTTTACTTAATTATTAAGTAAATATTTTTTAATAATATTATAAATATTTTTATTTTTTTAAAAATATTTAAATGTATTTAAAAAATGCATATAAAAAAATACAAAAAAAATAAAAATTTCTAAAGCACTGACGGTAGCTTCCAGCGGTAGCTGGGAGCGGTGACCGTAGTGCTGCTCATAAAAAATTGATTCATTATGTTCTTAAAGAACATTAAGATGCAAGATGGTTAAATGATCTCTAATGATTTTCATATGCAGTGGAGTAACGCTAGATATAAGTCTCGGGCAAGGTACTTGAATAGTGGGTCTCACTTTCTTTAAAAGGACTTGCAGAAATTATTTTCTTTTACCATTAATTGTACCAAACTTAAGTTTTGTGAAGTGTGACTTGTCAAACAAGTGAAGAGAATTTCTACCATCTGTTTTCTGAATAGAGTATTCATGCCAATGAACAATAAAAGAAAGCACTAATGCATTAGGGCCTTGTTGGGTACAAGTGGTTTGGCCGATCAAACCGCGTACCACGTTAACATGATTTTTTTATTAAAAAAATAAATAAATTTTGAGAGAAGAAGAAGTTCTTCTATCTCTCAAAAATTATTTTTGTTTTTAATTCTTATCATCTTATTAAACGAATATCTTATATATCAATATTGATACGCGATTTGATATGCAAACTTATTTGCAAGAAAGACTTTTCCAAAGTATTATTTCAACTTGAAAAAGTCGGCCTTTTGTAATAGTAGACTTATTGGAGCCCAAGTTCAAAACCCAAATATTACGGCTCAAATATAGAAAAACCTTAGCCCAGATCAGTCATCAAACCAACCTGAACCGTTTAAGCCTCTTTTAGGGGGTTTAATGAACGGCCCAGATTCCCCCTCTTAAGACTCTAGTTAAGTTAGGGTATTGACCCGCACCATTGAGCCGGAGAGATCCCCCGAGTGTCTGCCACCGGAGACCCTTTTCAGTTTCAGCCTATTTGATCATGGGTAAGCATCTTATTCTGTTCGGACGCGGAGAAAATATAGATAACAAGATACTGAATCCTTGGGTTTATTTTGTTGCGGTTTCTAAATTGAACTGTACCAATAAGTCATTATCGTAGTCCCCGTTCGGTAGTTTTTGTTTACTAAACTATGAATAAAATTTTGCTATTATTTTTTTTTTTTTTGAAACTAAAATTTTGCTATTAAGTTTTATGTAAGTGGTCTTTTTAATTTCCCCGCATTTCTCAGTAACCGAACGGACCGTCCCCCCCCCCCCCCCGGGCCCTTTTTTTTTTGTTTTAAAAAAAGGGACTGTCTCCATTATTGTTAGCAGTAGATTTCGTCTTTTTCTGTTTTTGGTTGAAATTCTGCGAATTTTCTGCGTATGGTGATTTTAGGAGCATGTAAATTCATGTCGGGGTTATGGAGGAACAAGCAGTTAGATGGGGTGAGGCTTCTGTCAGAAATGAGGTTTTGGAATTACGCCCAGAGTCGTTCAGTTTCGCATGCTATGCGGCCTTTGCAGACTGACGAGGCTCACCGGCTGGGCGACGAGGCCAATCAGGTAAGAAATTTTGTTTTCTGAAGTTTTACCGTTATGCAAATTGATTGGTTTTGGCATTTGTATTGAAATGTGCTTTTTATATTGTTTGGCGCTTATTGTTATGTACTTAGAGGATTTTCATATTGGTGCAGACTTTTTCTATCATACATTGTTACTTTGGGCTTCAGCCATTGCATTGAATGGGACTAGCCTTAATGACTTTCATGCTGATTTACACGGCACTTAGCTTGTAATTAGGTTCATCTCTTGTGTACTCCCTGTGTACCTGGGCTATGCCTAATTACTTGATTAATAAAATTTCCTTATAAAAAAAATAATGGTGCAGACTCTTTCCTTGTATATATGGAATTGATGTCCTGCATCGTCTCATTGTGCAAGGCTGACTTTAAATTTCATATGCTGGTGAATGTGTATGTGATGGATCAGCGAGATCATGGTTAGCTTCATTGAACTCAATGACCAGTATTGGACCAAGAACTTTGTTTCCATATATTATTTGATGATTGCTTTCCTGTTCATTTATAGCGTTTCTTATAATGTAGATAATTTCTAAAAAAACAAATAATAATTGCGCAGGATTTGGACCTACAATATTTGTCCAATTGTACCATGCTCTAACTATAATAGCTAATTGGCTAATAATTATATGTTGCGTTGAAAAAACTTGCATTTTACATCTATTAAGTGTGCACTTATTTCTTTGTGGCTGTGTTCCATGACTCTTGTATACTAAAGTGAACTTTTATTTTATTTTATTTTTATCGATAAACAAAATTTTATTGCGCATAAAATAGACGAAGGCCCGAGTATATAGGACATACAATTGTGTCGACTATGCATGCTAGTTTAGCGATACAAGGAAGTCATGAAAAGACATGCCATTAAAATCAATTACAATCGACCAATGGAGTAAAGTATTGAAAAATAAAATTCTAAGCTCATCTATTGACCGCTCTCGATCCTTCTTGCATTCCTCTCCCTCCAAATACACCACCATAGAAAAATTGGGACAATCTTCCACACTTGCAATCTGAGGGTTGCCCGGATGCCTTGTCAAGAAGCTAGGAGGTTGATACCATTGATTACCCTTTTTGGCATCACCCAAGCTAATCTCATCCGGGTAAAGAAGTCATTCCACAAGGTCGTAGCAATCTCACAATGAAGTAACAGGTGATCTATGGACTCTCCACTCTTTTTGCACATACAATACCAATCCATAACTATAATGTGGCGTTTCCGTAGGTGTCTATTGTGAGGATCTTCCCTAATGAAGTCGTTCATACAAAAAAGTTGCTTTTTGGGGTGCTTTTGTCTTCCAAATACTTTTCCATGAGAATGAATTTGTATTATACGTGATCATGGCTTGATAGTAGGAGCGGACTGTGAACTTTACTTTTTTAGAAGGGCGCTAAAAGATCGTCTTCAGCTGAAGACCCCCTCATTATATGGGTAGAGTACACTAGATCATAGAACTTCGAGAAAGTGTCAACTTCCTAATCTTGTGCATCTCTGAAGAATGTAACATTCCATTGGGGAGTACCATGAGATAGGATTAAGAGGTCTGCAATTGAGGCTTCTTTCATTCTTGCTATGCCATAGAATTCTGGATAAGCTTCCCTGAGTGTCCTATCGCCACACCATACATCATACCAAAATTTGATTTTGGACCCATCATCCACCTCAAAATGGATATTTCTTGAATATGTGTCCCATCCTCTTCTTATGTGTTTCCATAGTCCCACCCCATATGGCCCACTTACCTCATTCGAACACCATCCTCCCCATGGTTTGCCATGCTTCGATTCTATGATGGCTCTCCATAATTCTCCTCGTTCATTGTGGTATCTTGATGTTGTAACAACACCAGTTATATCGTAAGTGTTTTATGAATGCTCTCTCTCTTTCTCTCTCTCTCTCTCTCTCTCCCCCCCCCCAACTTCCCCTTTTTCTCACCTCTCCCTCACATTCTTATGTGAAAGGAAAAAATATGAAATTATTATTGTCGTGACTAAATAGTCAAATTCCCAGTTTTTTCACTTTATGTTGAACCATTAAGGACCTTATATTTATAGCATTGACAGAATTTTATTATGATGAAATAACAAAAAAGGTCCAGTGAGATAGGGAGAGGAAAGTGGATTAGAAGAAGTAACCAAAAATCTGGTCCCTGAATAGTAATATCTCTCCTTGGCCTCTCTTCCTTCTGAAACATTAATGAAAACATACTGCCTACTTTTGCATTTAGCTGCCTTGACAAAGCTATACAAATAAGTTAACAATCGAAACTGTTTATGTGGTAGTATGATGGTAGTAGCTGGAAGACAGTTCCTTTTAGGTTCTTTTTGCTTAAGTTCTTACCTAATGCACATAGTTGACGAAATTAATATATTCTTCAAGTTGTCTGACATCCCTTTTGTTAATCATTATATATGTTTACTTGTTACTTGGTTCTTATGTGATGATGCAGGTTCTCGTTCTATTGAAGTCAGGTTGTGCAAGACAGCATGCTCTTCACACAAACCACACAATTAAGGTGAGGTAATTAGTTCCTTACATTTTTTCTTAGCACATGATTGCAGGCTGAATGCTTTTATTCATTTTTATTCTGCAGGACATACTTCGAGCTAATGGTTAGTGGCCATTACATGGTTCAATATTATTTGTCTTTATTTTTAAGCATGACATAAAATTACTAACTTGATCTTGCTAGATAAAATTTTGTTGGTTTTTGTTGTTCTTTAATTCATGCCTCCTCTTTTTTTTAAGAAGAGGGACGGTACCCCCAATTTTATTGAGTTACAAAAAAAGAATTCCCAAAACCAAGCTTCAAAAAACCTAAATGCCAACCATACATGCCTAACTATAACGGTATAACCATCTAATTACAATGCCCAAAACTAGGTAATCCAGACTTATCTGTCAAAAAAATGCCATAGAGGTGTTTACGTAGCTGAGTGGCTGACGAAAAAGAAGCATCCAAACCACCGGCACATAATTTGGCCAACCCATCTGCAACTCCATCCCCTTTCGGAAAGAAGGAATTATCTGAAAATTCATGAAACTACTCAATGATAGAATGTTATACCTCAATTCAATGTGTTGCCATGGAGGTTTCTTTTTTTGGTTAAACCAATTCACCACCCGCAAGGAATCTGTTTCTACAACTAGATCATGAAGACCTAATTGATAACATAAAACCAAATCGACTTTCTAGAATATTTCTGCAAGAATATTATTGTCATATCCCAAAGAGCATGAAAACCGTGAATAAATTGGCCAGGATAGTCTCTGATAACTCCTCCACACCCTGCAGACCCAGGGTTGCATGTTGAGGCACCATCTAAGTTCAAAACTTCATCTTACCAAACAACCAGCGAACCATTATTGGCTTCAATAGAGAGCAAATGTTTCTTTACATTGAGTTCTGTGGTATTCTGACTGCAATCTGTTCTCCATCTGCATTGGTCTATTAAGCAGTTGCATTTTTACACTAATGGAATGTTTCCCCTGTCAATTTGCTTTAGTTATCTTTTGGCGTCAGGGAGTAGTAACTGTCATCCTCTCTGAGATGATCCATTTACCATAGATCAGTTTTTTCTTCCTTACAAAATTGGACCACCTTTTTTCTGGCATTGTGCCATAACCGATTGCAAAAGAGGGAAAGTCAGCCACATCAAAATTACATTTTGGGAGAACCTTTTTTTATGTCCAAAATCTGCTCAGCGACATGAATGTTGGTGTAGACCAGAAAACTTTGAGTTGACCCAGACCTAAATGTTGGACCAACCTTGACCTTTGAGGTTGCAAGAGATTAGGGACACTACGTGAAATTACCCAAGTATCTCTGTATTGTATTATCACGTTCTACCAATTGGTTAGTGATCAATAATGAAATAATTTGATACTCAATCAAATACATAAAGTAAATAAAGTGCGTTACACCAAATTTGGTTACGAAGGGAAACTCTTTAAAGAATTCTTTAAAGGTAAAACCCTACAGGGCAGCCAAACTCAGCAGAGTCAATTTTATTATTTGAATATCAGTTACAAGTAATTCTCAATTACAAAATCTTTGCTAATTGACTCTCTTACTTGACCCGACAAACGACCTGCTTACCTCTACCGCAGTAGCAGTCGGAACCTCTGGCGATTTTCAAACTATTGACTTCTCTCCTGGAACTCTAGTGGCTGAACTCGATCAATCAAACTGTAACATGGAGTAAGCATGCACTTGATGAGAGAAAGAGGAAAAAGAATTAGAATTATCTCACACTCAAGCACTTGGATGACTCTCCAATCTCTCCAAGTTCTGAAGCAACGATCAAAATGATAATCATCCAGTTGAAATCCCTATATAAATATTATGATCAATATTTGATTTGCAGTATGACTCTACTGACTAATTGAGTCTATTAAGAATTTGAGGTACAGTAGGATTCTGCTGACGGAAGGACTTTGTTGGGAACAACTCTGCTGACGCATCTGTTGACACTTAGTACTAAGTCTTCTCAGCAGATATAGATTTCTTCAATTGGATAATTCCTGACTTTTCGAACTTCAGTTATACACACTCTTAACTTATCCAAAACATTATCTAATAACTTATTGATATAATTCAAATGTTTTTTTTTTTTTTATAGGTAATAAGAGATTTTATTCCAAGTAAAAAGGCATAGCCCAAGTACACATGAAGTATACATGAGAATACACCTAAATACAAGCTAAAGCAAATTAAGAGAAAACACTATAAATATTCATGTCCTTCACTAGATTGTACGCCCAAAAATTTAAAGTGCTAAAGAAAAAATCCCTAAATTCTCTCACTGTGCGTTCACAATCTTCAAAGCACCTCTCATTTCTCTCCAGCCATAAACACCAGAACAAACACAAAGGAATCATCCTCCATACAACTTTATTGCCTCCACATCCCACAGCACCATGCCAACTAGCCAAGAAGTCCACCACTTGTAGAGGCATCACCCAAGCAATACTACCCTTGCAAATAACTCATTCCATAAAGCAGTCACCAATTCGCAATGAAGAAACAGGTGGTTAACTGATTCGCCATCTTTTTTACACATGTAACATCAATCCATCACATATAAACCCATTTTCCTCAAATTGTCAGTAGTTAAAACTTTCTCCAACGACACCAACCAGCAAAAAAATGCAACTTTACTGGGCACTCTAGCTTTCCAAATACATTTCCAGGGGTATGTTTTATTATCCTGTCTATTTAACACCTTGAAATAGGAATGCACCGAAAATCTGGACTTAATATCATGAACCCACTGCATCCTATACTCCCTGATCAGATCGATCTTCGAATCATAAAGTTTTACAAAGAAATCAGCAGCTTCAATTACTTCCCAGTCCCGTAAATCTCTAGAAAATTCCACATTCCAATTTAGCATGTTATTAGAGAACAAATATGAATCAGCCACAGCAGCCCCTTTGTATTTGGCAATTCTGAAAAGACTAGGAAATGCTAATTTAAGGGGTGAATCACCACATCAAATATCGTTCCAAAAGGAAATATTAGTCTCGATCCCCACTTTGAAATTAATGTTTTTAACAAAATCCATCCATCCCAACCGAATGGACTTCCACAATCCCACCCCAAATGCCCCTTTTATTTCATTAGAACACCAATTCCCCCACATCCTACCATATTTAGCATCTATATTTAGCACCAATTCCCCCACATCCCCCACATTTAAATGTTTATGGATAAAGATAAAATACTTTACATTCATCCAACTAACTTTACAACAAATTTATATCCATCTAGTCACCTAGTTCTAGCCAAACACTTGCATTTACACTACATTTTTCATGGAGCCCCATAAAGTTCATATCTTCGTCATTACAAAAACAAATTATATTGCTTCAGTACACTATGTTTGGTGTTTATGTATTTCAGGAATCCCTGCTCTAAGTGATTGTATTTCTCGCTATCCGTTTCAATTCAAACAAACATGTGGGACAAACTCCATGATTCCTTTCTTCACTAGATCCTTTTCATCAAAAGCTTCAGAGCGACCAAGACAAACAGGATCAAATAAGCAACCAGGACAAACTGGATCAGAGGTTTGAGGTTGAACTTATAAATGTTTGAGCTTCAACTTATTCTATCTGCATTTTGATGATGGACTAGGTGAACTACTTGCAAATAGCTTTTCATTTGTACGTATAGTCGTACATCACTACAATGTATTTTCTCTATCCAATTCATAAGTGTATTTTTGAACAACTGTAAAAGAAATGGAATTTTACTTATTTCAATCATTTACTAATACCCCCTAATGGCACCCAAAATAAGAATTGGGTTTTGAAAGGTAGAGGATATCATGAACCATCTTGTTATCATATGATGAACATAGAACCAATTCATCCTATTGCCTTTCAAGGAATTCAGAAAGTCTGGTTTGGCAAATATGAAGTGAAAAAGTTTGGGTATTCTGAATGGGCCTGACCTAGTGAAGTAGCCTATTGCTTTATCTGTTGGATGGCTGTAATTTAGCCATGTCCTTGCAATACACCATCTTGATTGGGTCTCTTCTTTCCTTGACAGTCTAAAAAAGAGATATCAACTGTGGAGGATCCCTTTGATGCTCCCACATATAATATCCCACAGAAGCCAGTGACATTTGTAGAGGGGGCTTCCTACACTGCTATCATTCTTGCAGGGCTTGGAGTTGCAGCAGCAGCTGGATATGCTGTTTTCAAAGAGCTTATCTTTCAACCCAAAGAGTAAGGAGTTAAACTTTTTAGTCAAAATTAGCTTATTTGGTTAGTTAGAGTTTTTATATTTGAAGTCTTCGTTCTTTCTCATCTCCTCCCTGATTTGAAAACATTGTCTATTTTAGGTACAAGGTCTTTAACAAGGCTTTGAAAAGGATTCAGGATGACGGCCAGGTTAGTGACTCGGAAGTCTCAACCCAACAAAATATAATAGTACTGAAGCCATGAGTTTATGTGGTTCACATGAAATGTAAATTCCACTTTTTGTATTGTGTGGACTTGAAGAGGAAGTGATTGTTGGAAATGTTCTATCAGGACTATGATACCATTAGTTTCACAGTTCACTCATTTCTGTCCATGGATGAATGGTAGTTACTAGTGTTTTGTGTTGTGGTTGACTCGAATCAATTTTCTTTATATCAGGTTAGGGTGAGGATTGGCTCCCCAATTACTGGCTATGGTCAAGAAAGTAGAAATCGTGCTGCTCGCCAACGCATTCCGAACAAGATATGGACCGATGAAGATGGTGTGGAGCATGTAGAGGTAATTCCACATTAGCATGATACTTGAGTTTGTTATCCATAAGCAACTTCCACTAAACCATACGAATTCCAATTTTATTGAGATCGGTTATTTTACAATATTTCCATCAAGCATTATACATAAGGAAAAGATCCATGAACTTCCACATTTCGAATCATTTTGGTATTTTTTTCTCTATTCTGAACTTGTTATTATTCTAGATATGAATTGTGGATCAACAACTGTAGCTGTTGTGTACAATATATATCTAAACTTATGCCTGACCAATTTAATGCAGGTTAATTTTTATATACGCGGACCTCATGGAGCGGGGAAAGTATACTGTGAGATGTTCAAGGACCAAGCAGACAAGCAGTGGAAGTATACATATTTGATTGTTGAGATCAAATCACCAAGCCCTTCACAAATGATTCTAGAGTCTTATATGCCGGCCTATAACGTGGACAACAAGTAGTCAGATTGTGACAAGATTTCTTTCTGTACCCAATAACATGGAGAAGATACCAACCTAGTTCTGTTGATAGCTATCCTTCTCATTCTTAATTTTCCTTTCAACTCTTGGGAAAGGGTTGAGTTTGATTTTGAAGTCCAAATTTTGATTATGAAAGGAAGTCCACCATTTACTGAGAGAGCATTATATTTCGTCAGATTTACTTGGAGTGGTTCATATATTCTGTTGCATATGTATCAAGTAGGGTAAGATTATTGTTTCAGGCTTATCCAAATATGACAATAACCTCGGGCAGACCAAGGTGTTGTCGGAAGGAAAAACATGAATCAAAGTAAAACCATTTCTTTTGGTATGAATTCTGTTTTTTTTTTTTCTTCTTCTTCTTGTTGCTATTTTGAGATTGAGTTCAATTACCTTTCTTGGTAAGTAGACTGAGTCCAATCATGCCAAATCTCGGCCAAATTTTCTTTTGTTACCAAACTTGGGTTAGTAGATGGCATTGTTTTGTATGCATATATATATATATATATATATATATATATATATATATATATATACACTAGTCAATGGCAATGTGCGCTGCACGTTTGCCTTGTGACCAATTTTATTATGTTTCAAATTTTTAATTATAAATAAACAGTGGAGATAGTCTAAAATTACAACGAAAAATCATAATAATTGATCATGATTTATTCTTAAAAAGTTAGCTTCTTTGCACGTATACAAAAAAAATAAAAAATAAGTTGGCTTGTTTGCAAGAGTTTAATTGCAGACTATTTGTGTTTATTGCATAATACTGGTTACCCATTTCAACATATCATGGAACCTCCGATTCTAATTAACAATACAAACTCTACTACAAACAGAATAATTGGTTTAGAGGATAATAAACTTGATAGTGGGGAAACTGAAGTGTCATGTGAATCTCCTAAAACTGAAGAATGTATTAAGGATATACCAATTCCTCAGGAACCTGATGATGGTAGTGTCAAGAAATCTCAGAATGTCCAAGTGGATGATGATGATACGATTGAGGAGTTAAAGTCGGCAATAGAGTTTAATTTCCTTAAAAATTTAGTAAGTTATTATAAGTAATATGGTTATGGGAGAAAATATTTTTAAATTATTAGTAAGTTATTTAGTAAGTTATTATTAGTAAGTTTTTAAATTTTCATATTAAATATAATAAACATTTCAATTTTTTAAAATTTTAAAATAATAATAACAATAATAATAAATAATGTTCTAACAATATTTTATTTAACTTTTAATTTTTATCTCAACTAATCTCATCTAAATTTAATATCCAACCTTAAAAAAGAAAAAAAACCTTAACTCACCTAATCGGCAAAAGAGCAAAAGCATAAGAGAATCGGAATTTATGAGAAAAATAGGAAAAAAAAAGAGTAATTGATGAGCAATTGTGTATTGAACGTGTGCTTAGTTACAAATATATAAAAATGAAAAATTGATAGCAATTGAGAAATAAGAAAGTAAAGAAATTTTTTTAAACAAAATTAAAACAAGTCATGGGTTTACATAATTTGAGGTAAACCTACTATAAACTTAACAGAAATGATAAATCCATATAAATTTGTGTTTTATTTAGTTATATAATGCAAAAGTTTAATAAGAAACTTTTAATAAAAGCTTAAATTAATAATAAAAATATTAATACTAAAATTTTATTACAAATTTTAAAATGTAGAAACAAGGCTGCAAGCGAAAAAATGATGTTTATTATAGTTTGAAAATTAAAATTAATGTTAATGATAATTTTGTTAAGTTTCTATATAAAAAAAGATGAAGTGAATTCATTTGGTTATGGGAGAAAACATTTTTAAATTACGAATTTTACTGAAAGATTATTGAAAAAAAAATTGTTTTAATTTTATCTTCTTTATGAGAAGATAATTTGTTAGTAATTATGAAACATTTATTCATAAATATGTAAAAAAAAAATATTCAACATTATATAAATTATCAGAAAAGGAAAAAATTAAAAATGTATTCTAGACTATATTATTCTGCACTACAAATAATGTTAAATCATTGCGTTATTCCAAAGGCAGTTTAGTTTTTAGTTTAAGAATGTAAACCAAATCATTTTAATTTACTTTAAAAAAGTTTTCATAACCTTTTTTAATATTATTAAAATAGAAGCACTATAAGAAATAATAACAACGAAAAACATTAATTTATTTAACATTTTCAACCTTGGTTAAATAAAATAGTAATAATGATATATTATATTTTTAAATTATTAAGAAGTTATAATTTATTTCCTTATGAAAATTTGTAATTATACCAAGCAAGCTACTATTATTACTCTTAATAGTTATGGTTGGATGCGTATGTTGTATATTTGTTATTTTCAAAATAAAAATATAATGTGTTAATTTTAAAATTCAAAACTATAGTGGTAAGTATTAAATAATTTAATCATATATTTTATAAAGTCTTATCCTTTACATTTAAAAAAAAATTAAACAAACTATAGTACATTAGAAACTGTAGATCTATCTCAAATAATGTAATTAATTTCAGATTAATTAATAAAGTATTCAATTTATCTAGAAATGAAAAAAATATATATTTAAGTTTACTTCTTAATAAATCATTAAACAAAATTTATTAATAAAAGGAAAAAATTAGATTTATACTAAAATTTAATAGTTCAATTCGATATTTACATAATTCAAAATTAAAGGAAATAAAATGTTGCACAACATTAAAATTTAATTTTTAAGATTTTGATTTTTTATTAAAATTTTATGAAGACTTGGTATCAATTTAGAAAAAAAAAATACTATAGTCTAATTGTAAAGCTCAACTGATTTGTAATGTTACTCATTTTTCACATCTAAAATCTAAAAGCAATGCTATATCTTTCTTTCGATAAGGATAAAAAAATCTATTTATTTTTTATTTTTTATTCAATTTTTTAGACGCTTAAACATTAAAAAAATTTTACAATATCATTAAAAATACTTTTTTATAATAATGAAATGAAATGAGATGAATTGATAGTGTTTTTATAAAGGGGGCAAAATAGGAAAAATATTTTCGGACGAAACACTGTTCATGCCCGATTCGCACAGTGGCTTAGATCGGCTCGCGGCGGTTAACGGCTGCAGGAGAGGGGCTGAGATTGGAAGGGGAGGGGCGACGGACGGAGGCGAAGAGAATGGACCGGGCGGTGTTGGCCACGCCGGCGTGCGGCGGCGCACTGGAGGGGACGAAGAAATCGGCCGGCAGCGGCTTGGATTCGCTCGTGGCGGTTAAGGGCGGCACGATAGGAGCTGAGATTTGAAAGAATGGGACGCCTGAAGGAGGGGAAGAGAATCGCCGGGGTGGTGTTGGTTACGCCGGCGTCCGGCGGTGCACTGCGGGAGACGAAGCGAACGGGAGAGGCCGAGTGGCAAAACGGTAATTTTGGAATAGTAGCAGGGGCAAAATGGGAAGAACGCCAGGGGCAAAACCGAAATTAAGAAACAGAAGCAGGGGCAAAATGGAGAAAAATTTTGTTAGACGAAAATACTGTTCTTAATGAATTCGCTCTTTATATATAAGTAGATATATATATATATATATAGAAGGATTTCTATATATATATATATATAGAAGGATTGCTAAAACTTGGTCCTGGGAGCCGGATGACAGTCCAAATTTACCAACTTATTAAACTAAGGTTTCGTTTGTTTTCATAATTATTTTCATCTAATTATTATAAATTTTTTAAATTCTCAAATAAAATATTCAACTTTTTTAAAAATAATATTAAAACAATATATTTTAATAATATTTTATTTTATTTTTAATTTTTATTTCAATACATTTCATCTTATTTGTAAAAATAAATGAAAAAATAAATGAGGTGGAAGTTAATCCAAAGAAAAACCCATTGCATCTCACTTTCCGTACTAATTAAATTCTAAAACCCAATCTCAACTTGGCATCGAGTGCATGAAATTTTGGATGATTTCTACATTAATAAAAAAACAGGTAAAAAGTGCATGCACGTTACAAAAGTACCACAAGTTAACACACTCGAATATCCTTTTTAGCAGGCTTGATTCCGTCTATTAAGGCGGGTGACTGAACCCGTCCGTCTTGTCACGCAAATCCTACTTTTTCCTTGACTACAACCATCATCACAATCCAACGCCTAACATCGCACCGAACATGGTTCCCTCGATCCTGACCGTAATTATTTTTAATTTTCTTCTCCACCGAATATAATTTATAATTATTAATTAAAAATAAATGGCTCTTTCATGGCAATGGCATGTCCTCGGCGGGGTGGGGGTGCCAAATGACGCGTTTAGAAATAAGGACGTGCTCACGCACAACTCACAAGTGTCATAACTTTGCTGTCCAAGCCCACTCTCGTAAAACGCACGCACCCCTGTGATTGGCTGGTTGGAAATTGTTTTTTTGTTAAATATTTATTTGATATTCCATGTCGGCGTTCTTTGACGCCTCTCCTTCCCATTTCTCCGTTCTCATTTATTAACAAATGGATAAAATAAATTTTAAGATCTAAATAAGTCATTTTCTTTTCCACAGTGCCCACACTTTTACCAACAATTGCAAGGGTACCACCATCTATAATCCCCGCTCAATTGATCAAATTGGCGATAATAAATCATCTTTTTAAACTACATATAAATTAAAAAAAAATTTATACTCCCATTTTTCTTTAAAAAAAATTCGAAATTATTGACATAGAATTTTAAAAACAACATAGTCATTTTAAATTAAAAGAAGGGAAAATGAAAGAACAAAATAATAATAATAATAAAAAAGAAAAAAAAAAGCATGAACATGTCGTGATTGTGGGTTTTTCTTTTTTCTTCTTCAAATTTTCTTTTTCATTTCTTAATTTTTAATGAAGTTATTTTTGCCAACTTTTTAAAATAGGAGTACATTGCAATTTTCTAATAATTCAGGACTGGTTGTAAATTGAATGGTAATTTGAGGATATTATTAGTATTTTCTCATCAATATTTGTCTTCATAGGAAGCATTTTTATTTTATTTAAATTTGATAGTATTTATTTACTCTACAAAAAATAAATTGAGATATTTTGATGATTTTGTTTCTATTCTAAATCGATACAACAAATTGGGACGACAAAGTTGGAAATACAATTGGACAAAGTTTCTTATATTATGTAGGTTGAAGAGTTAGATTATATATTACACCATCGTCCTACTCAATGTGGTACTATTTATCAGTATTTGAACATCTCTTATTTCACAAAATAATGAAACAATCTATGAACCTGTATGAAACAATCACTAGTTTGCAACCTCTTTTATGTTCGGTTTGGATAATAAGTTGAGATGAAAATTGAACGTTGAATAAGATATTATTAGAATATTATTTGTTAATATTATTATTACTTTAAAATTAAAAAAATTAAATTATTTATTATATTTTGTATAGAAATTCGTTAAAATTATAATGATGAGATGAGATGGGTTAAGAGTCCCTCTGGATCTAAATTGAAACCGTTAGTTTTGCTAATCACCCCCTTAATTATCAAAATATTTTAATTTACCTCTTCATCAAGATTTGATCAGAATACCCTTAAAAAAAATGAAAGAATACAAAATATTCATAAAGTAAAAGAAAACTTAAAAAATTGAAAATCAATAAGAAAAACTTAAAAACATAAGAAAATACGAATTAAAAAAATTAAAAATTAAGAAAATTAAAAAAACAATTTTTAAAAAAACCAATATTTTATTTAAAAATACTAGTGTTTCTTCTAACATTAATTTTTTAAATTAAATAGGGTGTTTTGCCTTTTTGAGAACTTTTCGAGTAATTTTATCTTTTTAAGAGGGATAAAAAGTACTGATTTGGATTCAGAGATAAGATGAGATGATTTTAAATGAAAGATGAAAGTTGAAAAAAATATTGTTAGAATATTATTTTTTAGGGTTTTGCTACACAACCTCATACTATTCACCCACACTCCACACTTCATATTTTTTAATATTTTTAATATTTTTTTTTGAATTTATTTTTTTTAAACTATTTCAAATTTTTTATTCACTATTCATATAAAAATTATTTAACAAAAAAATTTAAAAAAAATTAAAAAAAGTTGAGTGTGGAGTGTGGATGAATAGTGGGAGGTTGGGAAGATTTTTTAATATTATTATTGTTTTGAGATTTGAAAATTTTGAATTGAGATTTAAAAAAATTTAATTGTTTATTATATTTTGTGTGAGAATTTAAAAAAGTTATAATAATTAGATGAGATAAGATGAAACACTTTTCGAATCCAAATGAGGTTATAATATCTCTATAGTTTGATATGAATGACTGTTGAAATTAATAATTTGGATGATTAATTGTAAATTAAACCAACCATATTTTAAGATAGAAATTTCTTATAGAGTATTGCTATAATGAGATTTACAAATATCAAAAAAAGTAATTTTTATTAAAAATTATATTTTTTTCACGTGAATATCTGATTTACCTTTTTTTTTTGTGTCGAATTGTATAAATTTGTTGTGTATATATATATATATATTTAATAGACTTAAAATACAGGGAGTAAAGCCCAAAAGGAAAGGATAACTTTATATGTTTGGACCATAGTTTACTTACCGCCTTAGCATTTTGAGTTTGTAAAGATTGAGAGAGACAGACAACCTTTGTTCATAGTTGACGATGTCCGAGTTGTCACTAAAGTTCCGTAATTAAAGCCAAATGTCGAGGGCAGTCCCGGAATCTCGTCAAGTCTCTAAACGTTAATTTTCTTGATTAACAAGAATGATTGTTTAGTAAGACCAAAAAGCCAGAGGAGGCGTGGGAGGGAACAAAGAAACCAAGAAACCAAGAACAAGACAGAACAGTTCTTCTCCCAGAGCAGAGGAGGAGAGGCTTAAATCTCTTCTTAAGAAAAATCTGGGCTTTAAGCTTCTCATTCATATTATTTTTTCATATTCATATAGGATTTTTTGAATTCTTTTTTTATTGCTGGAAGCATACATCATTTCAAGTTGTACTAAAAGACAAGTGAAAGAAGTTGAAGAACTCTTGTTGCTGAATTGAATGACCGTTGTTGAAGGAAGTGGGAGTAGATCCATAAGCAACCCGAGTTTCTGATCTGATCGTTCTCCGTGAAAATGGTATTTTTTCTGATATATTTGGGCTCTTCTTTTATGTTTCAAGTTTTGCGTTTTAATAGTTATATATGATTACTTGCTCAATAAAAACTGTTGATAAAATTGTGGGTCAGTATTGGCTTAGGATCTTGATGACTGATCTGTGCTTTAGTTGAAGCTAATGTGGATTTATGAATATTTTCCTGCGTAATTTTTTACTTTTGATTTGTTTATCTCATTCTGTTTTGATTAGATTCAGTTTTTTTTTTTTTTCGTTTTTGTGGTGCGTATTTTGATTTGATTTCCTTAGCAGCAGCTAACTAGTCCAACTTGGGTCTTTACTAAGTCGGCGGAGATCTTATAAGGGATATGGCAAAAAGAAAACAAGGATTTGGTTTAAGAATATTACGATTGATAAGAATTTGAAGCTGTATGACTCAGTTTGACAATGTGTTTCGTATTGATAATCTCTAGGGCTTTGTGCTGATAGATCCTCAAAGGTGGCTAGTAAGGATGATGCAATCTATTTATGACCATGCTAAATCAGTCAATGAATAACAATTAAGTCGTGTTTGGTTGCATGTAATTTGAGCACTCCCTCCAGCTTTATGATTTGGTTGCTTTCCATACTGATGGATTTCAATTTCATACTAAGAGTACCCCAAATTCTCCCATTTCAGTCAATATTTCATAAAATTCGTAGATTATGTTTATTCCGTGCATCCTGGTACAGTTTCACTCTATCATTTACCAAAATAGTAATGAAAATCCTTAACCTCAGTCACTACTCTTTGAGAAGCTCAATGGTAGGTTCAAAATATGAACGATATGATTTTGTAATTGCTTATCTTATCCTACTACCCAATTAATCCAGTGGATTTTTGTATAAATTATTTTTGTATCCCATTGATTCTGCTTAAGTACATTCTTTATCACTGAAGCATTCCTCGTTTGTGTTTATATATATTTTACTGTTGCATATGTTGGGGCTTTGTGGATAATTTTTGATTTAGTTTTTCATATTAGATTCATGACAAAGAGCCTGCTTTTCCCATTATCGAGGATTTGTTAATTATATATGCAAGATTGATTATTTTATCCATATAACAACGTTTGTACCGTATGCATTCGGGCTATGTCAATTTTCTGCTTAATTACTGAATTTTACAGTACTACGTTTCGGTCACCACGAATCTTCATTGTGAACAACTCCCCGTTTGGATAGTGAGATGAGATAAAATGGTTTTAGATGAAAGTTGAAAGTTAAATAAAATATTTTTAGAATATTATTATTTAATATTATCATTGTTTTAGGATTTGAAAAAGTTGAATTGTTTATTATATTTTGTATGGGAATTTGAGAAAGTTGTAATGATGAGATGAGATGAAACAATTTCTGTATCCAAATAGGGCCTTAATAAGACACCATATTTTGAACAATGCTGCGTTAAATTTAGGCATTTGTATTGGACTTAGGGGACTCCACTTTGTTTTGAATGGTATGTAAAACAGTGGCTAGCAATCTGAATATCTCTGTGAAAAAGAGAATCATAGTAAAGAAAACTTGTAAAACTGGACAGAACTAGAATTCACAGTTGTCACCTCATACATTTGCTTAACTTATGGTTCGTGCCTTATACACTTGACAACATATAGCAGGGAGGCAAGTTGGATAATGTGCTCTTGATCAATTTGCTTCTACCACCCTTTGACAAGTAAAACTGCCAAGCAGTGTTCCATAGTCTCAATTACACCATCCCAAATAGCTTGGATTTTGAAGGGAGCTCCCAAGGGGAAGGTGAAGATCCTACATCCAAGAATGTATAACTAGCTATATTCTTTTCCGTACCAACCGGAAGCCATTTGGACTTATCCAAATTGATCTTCAAAGCAGAAATTGCTTTAAAGCTTAGGAATAAACAGCACAAGTGTCAGAGATGAGCCCCAATCCATTCCTTGCATTTGTATGAAATCCTAAGAACAACTCTTTCTGCCATGTAGCAGAAATCATCCTGCTCAAAGCCTTCATAACAATAACAAAATCAAAGGGGATAAGGGGTCCCCCCACACTATTTCTCCCCAGAGCCGTATTTTAACAAGTGCATTAAAAAGCCCCAATTCAAATGATTGTTGTCTTTTTAATGTCCGATTTACCCAGCAGTCCTAATTTCCCTGATGTCTTACCACTATCCATATATCTTCATTGGTGATGAGGACCAAGTCAAGTGTTTTTTTTTTTAATTGGCAAACAATTTTTTATTGATCGAAAGAGTATGCAAGAACCCAAGTATTTAGGACATATACAAGAGCAACACTTAGGGCCCGTTTGGATAGTGAGATGAGATGAGATAAGTTGAGATGGTTTGTGAATAGTAGTGAGATTATTAGTTGAAATTAAAGAATATAAGATTAGATGTTTCATCTCACCTCTGTATCCAAACGGGCCCAAGTGTGCTACTTTCGTGATACAAGGAATTTGTGGAAGGTCATGCCATGAAAATCAATTACAATTGACCAATGGAGTAAAGTATTGAAAAATAAGTTTCTATGCCATGAAGACCGAGTCAGGGTGTTTGCCTTCTGTCAACAAATGCATTTTGAGAATTGGAAATGATCTTTGATAAGCCAATTTCATTCTATTTGCAAGAACTTTGGCCATAACTTTGCCCGTTGTAGTTATTAATAATATTTTATCGTACTTTTTTTTTATATAATTAAACAATTGTATTAATAAGAATAGGCATAGCCCAAGTACATAAGATGGTATACAAGAGGTAACACCTATTTAGGAAGAAGAAATGAAACAAGAAAATGGCTTCGGACTGTCTTTTCTTATCTTACTTATCAAAAGGAAAAAACAATATGGCTTCGGACTATCTTTTCTATAGTGGAATTTGTCTCAAATATACATCAATACACCAAATAGCATTTAAGTTGATCAAAGTCATTGCTGATGATGGAGTTGGTATCTTTTTCTCCTCTTTCTTTATATTTTTGAAATTGTTTACTATTTTTTTGGGTGCCATGTATGTAATATTTTCTTTTTTCTTTTTTAAAATTTCTCTGTTGTATCATGGAAATACGGAAAGTTATTTAGCCTCACATCTCGGCTGTTACATTATGGATGGAAAAAAATCATATTTGCATGCTTGTGTGTGTGGATGATGATCATAAATCATTTTCATGGATGAAATATGATTATGCAATTCATTTGATATGTTAGGCTTTGATGCTCTTTGCTTTTCAGGCTGGTGCTATCAGTCTTGTGGTTGGGGCTCTTGTTTGGGTGGAGGATCCTGATGTAGCTTGGATAGATGGTGAAGTTGTGGAGGTTAACGGTGAAGAAATTAAGGTCCTTTGCACTTCAGGGAAAAAGGTGAGTGCTTTATGTTATACTTATCCATGGGCATTTTACTGCACATATCACCTCAGTAAATTGTGTCATATGCTGAACGATAATTCTTCATATGTTGTTATCGTAATGTCTATTCTATTTCCATTTTATATTAAGAATTTCTTTTTTTGATCAGCAAACAAAATTTTATTGATAATAGGGATAGGCAATAGCCCAAGTACACAGGGCATTTACAAGAGCATCACCTATGCTTGATGATCCATTTATATTAAGAAATAAACCATTGAAGTTTTCTTTGGATTTATTTTCTATTAAAAAAAATTCAGAGATATTGTTGATTAATTATATAGTTTTTCATTTTTTGTGTGCACTGATTTTGCTTACTTTCCCCGCCATTATTTATGTGGAAAACTGCAGGTGGTTGTTAAAGCTTCCAATGTGTATCCCAAAGATGCTGAAGCTCCACCTTGTGGAGTGGATGATATGACAAAGTTGGCTTATTTGCACGAACCAGGAGTCCTTGATAATTTAAGATCAAGATATGATATCAATGAGATATACGTGAGTATTTAAAGATAGAGTCCCATAAAAAAGAATAATCTTAAATAGTTGTTTTCCCTGAATTGGGGCTGTTGGAAAGGAGGGAGGGTTGAGAAGGGTTGGTTGGTTGGTTGAATAATTCGCATTTTTACTTTTATACATTTGTAAATCTGTAATGTATATACGTTTTGATGGGTGTTGGGGGGGGGGGGCATCTATTTTGTTTCTATACATCTTCAGCACTTTCTGAAGTTAATACACTTTCTGGTGACTTCAGACTTACACAGGGAATATATTGATTGCTGTGAACCCTTTCATACGACTACCTCATCTTTATGATAGCCATATGATGGCACAATATAAAGGGGCAGCCTTTGGTGAGTTGAGTCCACATCCTTTTGCTGTTGCAGATGATGCATACAGGTAATCTTTCACTTTCTCATCATAAATTGTTCATGTCATCCCTTTACTTGCCCGCTAATTTTAGCATTCCTTTTATGTGAATTCAGACTTATGATTAATGAGGGAATAAGTCAGTCAATATTGGTTAGTGGTGAAAGTGGGGCTGGTAAAACGGAAAGCACAAAACAACTCATGGCATACCTCGCTTACATGGGAGGGAGAGCTGTTTCTGAGGGGAGGACTGTTGAACAGCAAGTGCTGGAGGTAAACAAATTCTAGAATCTCAGTTTTCTGGCAAGCTGGTAAAAGTAGTAAGATCTGATGTTGCATTTTTCTTATAGAACTTCTGTTAGTTATTAAAGAATAAATCTGATGTTAAGTTTTAAAATTCTTGGCCAGTAATCTTCTTACTGTTGCGACCACCATCTCTGGTATGCATGACTTTATGGTGTTTTTTCTCTGATTTACAGTCCAATCCTGTTCTGGAAGCATTCGGTAATGCAAAGACTGTTAGAAACAATAACTCGAGGTAGGATGAGATATTTTTTGAAAATGTGTAGACTGCAAAATTAATGTGATAGCTTCTTTTTTCAAGGGTTTAATCCTTATGTCCATGTTCTCAATGTTGTAGTCGTTTTGGAAAGTTTGTGGAGATTCAATTTGACAGTAAGGGGAGAATCTCAGGAGCTGCAATAAGAACTTATTTGCTGGAAAGATCGCGTGTTTGCCAGGTGTCTGATCCTGAGAGAAATTATCACTGTTTCTACATGCTTTGTGCGGCACCACCTGAGGTAATGGTTATTCAATTGCTTCACCAAGTCAGCTTCATGGAAAAGATCAGGAACGATACATGCGGATTATTTATATCTTTTATGTTTCTGTATTCTCGGTGAACTGGCCAAAAAAGGATTTGTTTGTTCATTTTGCCGGGGGGGGGGGACCGTGATACACCTTTTTTAGTTTTCAGCTCTTTATATTTACTAAGTTGGCTGTATTTTAAAACAGATCCAAAAGGGAAACATTAATAAGCTTTCTATACTTTCTTTGCTTCATGGGATCATTAGACCCTTCAATTCATAAAAGCAAAAAACATGTCACATAAAGGATAGAGGTTGAAACTCATCTCCTGAAGGGGGGAGTTGGTTGTCACAGGACTTTCCCAACAACCAGTTCTACCATTCTTCTCCTTGGTCCTTTTGTTTTTGCTTCCAACTTCAACTGGATTCCCAACACTTTTAATTGAAGGATTCTGATCCAATGAAGCTGTATCAGGGTCATCACCAGCTGAATAACTCTTAAAGCCTTAACTTGTATGGGGTAGCCGGTTCTTCTGACATGTTAGGAGGGTTATTTCTCCACCAGGTTCAACATTAGTCTTAGAATTTCCACTTACCTGCTCATCATAAGTTTTAAGTTTCGGACATCTATATGTCAATGGCCACAAAAATTGTTTAAATCTAGGATAGACAGAAAAATACACCTAGAGGAGGGTGAATAGGTGTTTTATCCCAATTTCAACAATTTTAGAAGTTCTATAGTTCAAGATATCCAAGCAACCACAAATGCACAAAGCAAAAGCAAGAATGCATTCAGCTTTTCCTTGTTACATGTCTAAAGCGCCAACTGCACTTTTCTAGCTTCCAAACATCTCTCACTTCTCTTCTCATATACATTTCACAGGATGTTCAGAGGTACAAGTTGGGAAACCCTAGAACCTTTCATTATCTAAATCAATCAGATTGCTATGAGTTGGATGGGGTTGATGATTCGAAGGAATATATAGCAACAAGGAGAGCAATGGAGGTTGTTGGAATAAATGCTGATGAGCAGGTATTGCATGGGAAATTTGTTCAGTTGGATGGCAACGTCCATCAAGTATAACTGCTACTTGAGAAATCTTGTTTCTCTTTGTTTATTACCCCTTTGCAGGATGCAATATTTCGAGTTGTGGCTGCAATTCTGCATCTTGGGAACATTGAATTTGCAAAAGGGAAGGAAATAGACTCATCCACACCCAAAGATGGCAAATCTTGGTTCCATCTAAATACTGCTGCTGAGCTTTTCATGTAACTAAGCAATTTCATTGACAAACTTTCACACTTTAGAAGATGCAATGGTTGATAACTTTGTACTTCATACTTTATAATAAGAGAGAGCAGCCTATTAATTCACACATTTTGTACAGGTGTGATGCAAAGGCGCTAGAAGATTCTCTTTGCAAACGTGTAATTGTAACCCGTGATGAAACCATCACGAAATGTCTGGATCCAGAATCTGCAGCTGTTAGTCGAGATGCTTTGGCTAAAATTGTCTATGCGAGGTTGTTTGACTGGTAAGCTTTACTCACCAAGGAGTATATTTTGAAGACTATTCAGTGTGTGTCTTCCTTAATATTACCAGTTATTTGATCAAATTTGAACTATAATTGAAAAACCCTTTGTTTTGCAGGCTTGTGGATAAGATTAATAGTTCAATTGGTCAAGACCCTGAGTCAAAGTTCTTAATTGGGGTGCTGGATATCTATGGATTTGAGAGTTTCAAGACTAACAGGTGCTTAGCCGGTATGCCTTATATTTTCATAATTGAAAGATTAGTTCTCCAATTGAACTTGATGGGAGATTTTTTTTCTCTCTCCTGGTGTAAAAGAGAGTCTGTGAGCATCAATTAATGTCTTCAGGCTCGTAAAGGTTAGACTGAGTATCTTCAATATCAACTACGATCAGACCTGATTGAATTTGATCCACTCAGACTCCACATATCCAGTCAATTTGGTCTCCAGTTCTTTTGGATTATTGAACAAATATGACTAGCAAATCTTAGGGTTGCTATAACTGGTATTAGAGCAAACGTCATGTATGTCTGTGGCACCACTGCTAATGTGGATCCTGATGAGCACATTGGGGAATTGAACAGGGAGATTATAGTTCCTCGAATTGGATTGTGAAGGCACTGCATGAGTGTGTGCTAAGAATCGTTTTGAGTTTGTGTATTAGGTCAAGCTAGGGTTATGTAAGTGATTACAGCAAGTCTCAATTGTGACTAATTGTTATGAGGTATCCACAAATATGTCTAATATGCCTCATTTGAGCCATCCCCTGGGCTTGTAAATTGTCGAGACTGAATTGTGAGTGTTGCTTTAGATGCTTGTTGTGGCCTTTTCAGCTTATAATTAGCTTTTTTTTTTTTTTTTTGGGATGTATTTGCAGTTTTGAGCAATTTTGTATCAATCTCACAAATGAGAAACTTCAGCAACATTTCAATCAGGTTTGTCTGTAAAGAACATCTGTATTTTCTTATTTTTTTAGCATTTCTTCAGTCAATGTGCAATTGCATATGTTTTTAATGCACAAATATCTTATTGGCAGCACGTTTTCAAAATGGAGCAAGAAGAATATACAAAAGAAGAAATTGATTGGAGTTACATTGAATTTGTTGATAACCAAGATATTTTAGATCTTATTGAAAAGGTTTGTGCTTCTACCATCAATAACGTTTTGCTAGTTTCTTTTCGTATTTGTTTCGCTAATTTTAACTCTTTACATGTTGGTCTTTCTCTTTGTATACTCTCCATGTTCTAGGGCTGTTCTCCCTTTTCACTTTTCATTTAATTATTACTTAATGAAAAAGAAAAAGGACTTCCTTTTCTTGTTGCTTTCTACCAATGTGAATCCATGCTGATTAAATATTGCATCTATATGCCGGTTCCTCCATAAAGTGGGTGAAGCACGCCCCAAAACCAGTGCTTCATCCTTGTTTTTGAATGTTGGTCTTTGGTCTTACTTAAGGCGGTAATTAATGCTCTTCATCTCGTCCTAAGTCTGTCAATGCTAAGTGTCCTGTCTTCTAGACAGCTTATCCAAAAGGTTGAAGAAAGAGCAATTGGCAAGGTAAATAGCCTGCTTAAAACTTGGTCAAACAAGAGTACAGCAAATATGTGACTTTAATCGACCGGAAAGTTTTCTTGATTAGTAAATAGGAATTTTATTAAATCTAGGCGAAGCCAAGTACATGGGGACATATACAAGAACCACACATATGCATGACTGTCTAAAGATACAAGAAAATCATGTACGTTCATGCCATTAAAGTCTATTACAATCAGTCAATGGAATAATGTATGAAGAAAAAAAGTTCTAATCTCGTCCATTGTCCGTTCACAATCCTCAGAACTCTGACCATTACTCTGCATCCATATGCACAACCATAGGCAAATCAGTGTCATCTTCCACATCGCTGCGATTTGAGAATTACCTCGAATGCCTTGCCAGCTGGCCAAAAAGTCAACAACCCTTCTTGGCATTACCCAAACAAGTTCCACTCTAGCAAAGATATCATTCCATAAGCTCATGGCTACATCACAATGCAATAATAGGTGATCCATAGACTCCCCACTTTTTTACACATATAGCACCAATCCAATACCATCAATCGGTGTTTTCTTAGATTATATAAAGTAAGAATCTTCCCCAGTGAAGTTGTCCATACAAAAAAAGAAGCTTTTAGGGGGGCCTTAGTCTTCCATATGTTCTTCCATGGGAATGTTCTTGTAGAATGTGTCATGAGGGACTTGAGTATGACTGTACGGTAAAATTCCCCTTCTTGGATTGTGACCACATAATCTTATTTGCTCCTCCAATCACTCTACAAGTATACACAAGGTTGAAGAAATCTGTAAATGTGTCAATTTCCCAATCTTGGGCAGCTCTAAGGAAAGTGATATTCCATTGAGGAGAGCCACTAGAGAGATCCATGAGCTCTGCTATGGAAGCCTCCTTTCTTTGGGCGATGTCGATGTGCTGTATAGTGTTGGGTAGGCTTCTTTGAGGATTCGAATCTTCACACCGTAGGTCATTCCGGAATTAATTTTCAAACCATCCCCAACTGCAAAACGTGTGTATCGATGAAGATTGGCCCAGCCTCTTCTTATTTGTTTCCAAAGCCCCACCCCATGTGATCCGCTCACCTCATTCGAGCACCATCCTCCCCACAGTCCATCATATTTCAACCCTATAATCACCCTCCATAAAGCTCCCCTCTCTTTGTGGTATCACCGAGCTGAATGTTAATAATGAATTCACGTAGTGAATCCCTAGGAGTTGGGTTGAGGCTGTTTCAAGTAGTTTAGCAGTGTGCGAAATGCAGAATGCTATGAGTTCTAACTGTCCCCTTTATTCTCCTCTCCATGCACTTATACTTTTTTTTTTTTTTAATTTTATTTTATTGAAGTAATAGTATTTCCTCCCATACATCCTGATGTTTATATCAAAGTGACTTAAAAGCTCTTGGGCCCCAAGTGATGGCCGTTCCTTGGCCCAGTCAACACCCATGATGACTTTGCCCTTGCCTACCAGTGCTGGAGCCTATTTGATGGAAGGATTGAAATAATGAAAATATCCCATCCTGCGCACTGTTTATTCCAGTCAGGGGAATGAGGGGTCATGGAATACTGCTGGAAGGAGGATTGATTGGTGCTAAACAAGAGTAAAGGGGCGAACAGAGATAGATGTTTGATGAAGGCTCCTGGAATACTTTTTCCAACCTTAGTCTTGGATAAACCGTTCTTATATAAGCCATGAAACCATCCTTATTTTGGAAATTGATGTAATAAATTATTGTTTGCTCGGTTCAAAATCTAACAAAAATGGAGTTTGTTATTGAAGAGTTAGAACTAATATGAAAGAGATGTTCACTGTCTTTGATATATACTTTTTTTTGATAGGTAAAAAGAGATTTTATTCCAAGTAAAAAGGCATAGCCCAAGTACACAGGAAGTATACATGAGAATACTCCTAAATACAAGCTAGAGCAAATTAAAAGAGAACACTACAGATATTCATGTCTTTGATATATACTTGGCTTCCACCAATATATTCTTTAAAGATTGAACTTCAAGATAACATGTATCAGCTTTCTTCTTATCTTGTTTTGTTAATTTTTCTTTCATCGTTGTCATTGATACTGCTATTGTTTTTCTGTTGTTTTTATTACTATAATTGTATTGAATTTCCTTTCTGATTTTATTGATGGCTTAATAACATCATTGTGTGGCTTGTCTTTTTGATGTTTTATATTTTCGTTAATGAATTTTCAGAAACCGGGTGGCATTATTTCTCTTCTGGACGAGGCCTGGTAAGTACAGTACTCTGCAGTGGATCGTTTTTGCATTCTATATCACATGATGAAACTTTTAATTTGTTTCCTGTTTGGTTTTGAGATAGCTGAGTTGTGTTTTCTGTAGTATGTTTCCAAGATCAACACATGAAACATTTGCCCAAAAGCTGTACCAAACATTCAAAAATCATAAACGCTTCGCTAAGCCAAAATTAGCGCGTAGTGACTTCACAATTTGCCACTATGCTGGTGATGTAAGTATGCTCTATTTTTGCCATTCTTTGTAGTGATGTACTGATCATAGAATTTAGTCCTAAGAAGCAACAGCTATATATCTTTCTAAGATACATGCACTGAAAACTTGATATGATTTTCAGGTAACTTATCAAACAGAATTGTTCCTGGACAAGAACAAAGACTACGTTGTTGCTGAACATCAGGCACTCTTGGGTGCTTCCAAATGCTCCTTTGTGGCAGGTTTATTTCCACCTTCAGCTGAGGACTCGTCCAAATCCTCAAAGTTCTCTTCAATAGGTTCGCGTTTTAAGGTCTGATAGTTTCTTCATCCTTTTATGGAAAGCAATCAGCTTTTTTCTCTTCTGTCTTGTGGGTTGTGAAGTCCTTTTCTATACTTTATGCAGCAACAATTGCAAGCGTTGCTTGAAACTCTCAGTTCTACTGAGCCGCACTACATTCGTTGTGTAAAACCCAATAATCTTCTTAAGCCAGCGATCTTTGAGAATATGAATGTTCTACAACAACTGCGTTGTGGGGTACGATTTTTTATGTCTTATGTGTTAGCTTGTCTGTATTGTTTGTGTTGCGATTAACTTGATTGTGTTTATTTGATATTTTACATATTCCGTCTCATTTTAGGGTGTCATGGAGGCAATCAGGATAAGTTGTGCTGGATATCCTACTAGAAAACCTTTTGCTGAATTTGTAGACAGATTTGGCCTCCTTGCACCTGAAGTTTTGGATGGGAGGTAATTTGGTTGTCCTTTGCTATTATATGTTTTACCTAATCATCAAAGGTCTTGACTTTTTGCTTATAATAACATATTGTCAGTTCCGATGAGATTGCTGCTTGCAAGAGGCTTTTAGAGAAGGTGGGACTTGACGGTTATCAGGTAATTATTTGATGGGCGATCGAACTTTCTCCAAAGAATGCAATTCTATGATACTCATGTTTCTCTTACTCGCGTGTTAGTTTGGTAATAACATAAGTCATGGAGAAGGGATGCATTGACATCATTATAGTCCATGCAAGTTACACATTTTTGGTGTCGCAACAATGCTGCGAAGGTATAATACTGAAGTCTTTCCTGTATCGCTTGAGGAATGATGACGAGCTATTGGAGCACCTGTAAAGAAGCCTTCTAACTTAAGATTTGATAATGGGAGTTCGCGGTTAACCACCTTAAAAAGCTTCTTGGCTTTTCTTGAAGGTTTCAACAGTAAATTTTTGAATTTCATGTTTTCCTTTTATATGGATCCATGTCAGAGGAAACTAAGGTGATCGATAGAAAATTATGTGATTTTCTCTGAACAAAAGGTCAATACAGTCTATGGGTTGGAAATCTCAGAGGGTTGCCGGGAAGAAGAAAACCAACAGGAACCGGAGTTATCTTGGATGGTCAACTATAGTATTACTTATTGCTGTCTCCAATTTTTGTTTTATCTTGTGAGCCTGAGGAATGCCAGACATTGGAGATTTTTCATCCTAGAAAAGAAAACTGCTGATGATTTGATCTCTTCTTCAATTCTTCAATCAGGGGTAACAGACTTACAGTTATCTTGGGCCTTTCCATAACCTATGGGCTGCATCTTCCTATCTCCCTTTCTCAATGGCAAAACCATCATTTTTTATTGCGGGCTTCTGCATATGAAATTATGAATGTTCACTGAGCACCACCAAAAGAGCTGGCTTTTCATAAGCGATTTTCCAACCTTATCGACCATCAAACCCTCTCCTTGAATCTTTCCATGAAGGCTCCCTCCTAGACCCATCACGAACCAGGTCTTGGAAAAATCCTAGACCCTTCAGAGCTCGAGTGTGAGCTGTATCAGCCCCTGTCCACCTTTTCCCTCCGGAATGATAATGAACCCTCTACGGCCACTTCCACCATACTTTGCTAAGGCCAAGTACCCATGGCTTTCAATGAAAAACTGACTTGAATAACCCATGCTCTGTTTGTCAGCATACTCAACAATGAATAGTGAACGATTTCCGACCAAGAAGCCTTGTGATATAGATGTGGCTTTCAAGGTCTTGAATAATTTTCAAACAATCATTATCTCTCTGCATCTTTCTAATATATCGATTGTGAAATCTCCTTTTTACACACTCCTATAAAGTAGGGAAACCACAAGAAGAAAAGATTATTCATTAACCACATTAGGGTGGTGTTGTTGGCTTGTTGGAAAACCCTTTGGGAAGTCACAGTAATATTGATGTTTGGAGGATGGTTCTTCTGCACTTCATGTGGTGTATGACAGTAGCACAATGCTAGATCTTCAAAGATGATGAGAGGACAGTGTTAGTGTTAAAAGCTATTAGTTCAAGTCTCTTCGTAGTTGGTGGGCTGCCCACAACAGCTTTCTATTTGCTAATTTTGTAGATTTATGGACTCCTGTTCTTTTCCTGCTTCTATTTAGTAGGATGTGTTCTCTTTTATACTTCCTATCTACATGGGTTGCGTCCCTTTGCTTATTTATAAGACTGGTTTATGGAAAAAATAGTCGAATATCTTTTTACCTTTTCGGTTCTACAGAGTTCTCTTTTGGGAGGGGGGTTTTGGGTGGTTATTGGTTATTTTATAAGTGCAATAAATTCGTTTTGAAGCTGACAGTGGACAGACTCAAGCTTTAAGGGCTGTACTATTGTGTTTTGAAGCTGTTTCGGGCCTCAAGGTGAACTTTGGAAAGTCGGAATTGGTTCCGTTGGGGGATGTGGAGAATATTAACTTTCTAGCGGATTTGTTGGGCTGCAAAGTTGCTTCCCTTCCAATGAAATATCTTCGACTTCCATTGGGGGCGTCTTTCAAAGCAAAGAATATTTGGGATGGTGTTGTAGAGAAGGTTGAGAAAAGATTGTCGGTTGGAAGCGGCTATATCTATCAAAAGGGGGGATATTAACCTTTATCAAAAGTACCATTTTCAATCTTCCTACATATTATCTTTCGTTATTTCCATTACCGGTGGGTGTGGCAAACCGGATTGAGAAATTGTTTAGAGTATTTTTGTGGGGTGGCATGGGGGAGGAGAATAAATTTCATCTTGTGAGTTAGCAAAGAGTGAGCTGTCCGATTGTGTATGGAAGTTTGGGGGGTGAGAAATTTGAATATTTTTAATAAAGCATTATTAGGAAAGTGGTTGTGGAGGTATCATTTGGAAAGGGATTCGTTGTGGAGAGAGGTTATTGATCGGAAGTATGGAAGTAATTGGGGGGGATGGTGTTCTAAGGAGGGTAGGGGTCTTATGGTGTGTGCCTATCGAAATTTATTAGGAAGGGGTGGAACATTTTTGAAAAACATCTTAAGTTTGAGGTTGGAGAGGGAGCAATAATTTGTTTTTGCCTTGATGAATGGTGTGGTGAGAGAACTCTTTATACTGTTTTTCTGGTTGTCTTCAGATTGGTTGGAAATCAGCAGGCTGCTGTCTCAGAGGTGTTGTGTCGTGCTAATGGGACTGTGCATTGGAATGTGATTTTCACTAGAAATGCTCAGGATTGGGAAATTGATGAGATTGCAGGTTTTTTCAGCTTTTTGTACTCTGAAAATAGGAGGAAATGGGAGAGATCGAATGCTATGGAAACATACGGGGAGCAACAAGTTTTCTGTTAAATCATATTATAAGGTGTTGACAGTTCAACAACATATCTTGTTTCCATGGAAGAGCATTTGGAGGGTTTCGGTGCAGGCTGTAGTTGGTGGGGGTTATTTATCGGGTTTCTAGGTGGGAAATGGCTCTGGCAGCACAATTATCATCTCACACCTTCTTTTTGCAGATGACACGCTGATATTTTGTGAAGCGGATAGTAGTCAGGTCCAAACTCTACAAGCATTGTTACTTTGTTTTGAAGCGGTGTCAGGGCTCAAGGTGAACCTTGAGAAGTCCGAGATGGTACCGGTGGGTGTGGTCCCCAATATCCTCGATCTAGCAAGTCTCCTTGATTGTAGGGTATCATCTTTCCCAATGAAATACCTGGGTCTTCCTTTAGGAGCAACTTTCAAGAGTAGAGCCATATGGGATGGAGTGGTGGAGAAGATTGAAAAAAGACTAGCTGGATGGAAAAGGGGGTATCTATCAAAAGGGGGTCGTCTCACTCTTATCAAGAGCACCCTTACTAACCTTCCCACTTATTTCTTATCTCTTTTTCCTATGCCTGCAGGGGTGGTGAATAGAATTGAGAAACTTTTTAGGGCGTTCCTATGGGGAGGTCTAGGGGAGGAGAAGAAATTTCATCTGGTTAACTGGAAGACAGTATGTGCTCCAGTAGTGAATGGGGGGTTGGGAGTGTGCCACTTGAGAACCTTTAATAAAGCACTATTGGGGAAATGGCTTTGGAGATATCACTTGGAGGGGGGATCACTGTGGAAGGAAACCATAGATGCTAGATATGGTGTGGCTTGGGGTGGGTGGTGTTCCAAGGAAGTGAGAGGGGGGTATGGAGTGGGCCTATGGAAGTTTATAAGGAAGGGGTGGCCATGTTTTGAAAGTCATATTCGATTTGTAGCTGGTGAGGGCAACCGAATCAGTTTTTGGCGGGATGTGTGGTGTGGTGATCGTGCCTTGGTAAGGGTTTTTCCGGTTTTATATAGTATTGCAGCTAATAGGGAGGCTTCAGTGGCAGATGTGAGGCTATTTCATCATGGTTCACATCAATGGAATATTCTGTTTAATAGGGATTTTCATGATTGGGAATTATCTTTGGTTTCAGATTTTTTCAGCCTATTACATTCAATGGGGACTACTACGGCACAGCATGATAGATTGAAGTGGAGGTCTAAGGATCACAAGAAATGTTCAGTTAAGGCGTATTACAACCTTTTGACAACACAGGATCATACTCCATTTCCATGGAAGAACATTTGGAGGTCTCGTGCGCCCTCTAAAGTTGCTTTTTTTGTTTGGACTGCCGCTCTTGGGAAGATCTTAACCACAGATAACTTGAGAATGAGAGGATGTGTAGTGATGGAGTGGTGTTACATGTGTAAAAAGAATGGAGAATCGGTGGATCATCTCTTATTACACTGTGACGTAGCTAGAGTGTTGTGGGACGAGATTTTTCGTAGGGCTGGGGTGGCTTGGGTAATGCCCAAGAGGGTGGTGGACTTGATGGGTTGTTGGAGGAAATTGCAGGCCTGTCAACAAGTGTCAGCAGTTTGGAAGATGATTCCGCTGTGTATCATGTGGTGCATTTGGACGGAAAGGAATGCGCGTTGTTTCGAGGATAAGGAACGCACAAGGCTGGAGCTAAAGAACTTTTTTTTACATACTTTATTGCTGTGGTTCTCAGCTATTGTATTAAACGGGGATAATATTCATGATTTTTTGGCTTCAGTGCATCACCCTTAGATTGTATTTAGGTGTTCTTTTGTATACTTCCTGTGTACATGGGCCATGCCTATTTCATTCATATTAATAAAATTTATCTCTTACTTATCAAAAAAAAAAAAAGTTGCTTGTTTTACTTGGACAGCTGCTCTTGTGAAGATTTTGACGGTTGATAATTTAAGGAAATGTGGTATGATTGTAATGGAGTGGTGTTTCATGTGTAAGAAAAATGGTAATCGATTAATCATTTACTTTTACATTGTGAGGTGGCTAGGGAGTTATGGGTTGACATTCTTAGTAGATCTGGGTTGAGTTGGGTTATGCCAAAGAGTGTGGTGGATCTTCTAGCATGTTGGAATAGGCATCATAATAGTTCTGAACTGGCAGGGGCATGGAGGATGATTCCTTTGTGCTTAATGTGGTGTTTATGGATGGAAAGGAATGAGAGGTGCTTTAACAACAACGAGCATGCTGCGGTGGAAATCTGGAATTTTTTTTGTGTCTTCTTTGGTTCAGTGGTTTTCTGCTATTGTACTCAAGGGAGGGAATGTTCATGAGTTTTTGTTTTCTTTTCAGCTTTCTAGAATATAATTAGGTGTCTCTTTTGTATACTTCTTGTGTACGTGGGCTTCGTCTAGTTTCATTCGATAAATAAAGTTTCTTACTTATGAAAAAAAAAAAAAAATCCTTTTCTGGATTTGTTTTTGTGATATTATTATACTGTTTGCTGTTGCAGATAGGTAAAACAAAGGTCTTTCTTAGGGCTGGTCAGATGGCAGAACTTGATTCCCATAGGAGTGAGGTCTTAGGAAGTTCAGCTAGCATTATTCAAAGGAAAATCCGTTCATATTTGGCTCGTAGAAGCTTTGTCTTGCTCCGTCAGTCTGTACTACAAATTCAATCTGCATGCAGAGGTATTAAATTTTGTTCTGGATGTCTTTGAGCATCCTCACCTCTTAGGTTATATATTGTAGTCCTATCTGCCGAGACAAGCTGAGACAATGAGACTTGTATTTACTTTTTCTTCATTTGTACTTTTTGAAGGGCAACTTTCTCGTAAAGTTTATGAGGGGAAGCGGAGAGAAGCTTCTTGTCTGATGATCCAGAGAGACTTGCGGATGTATCTTGCTAGGAAAGCTTACAAGGAATTGCATACCTCTGCTGTTTCAATTCAGACAGGAATGCGTGGGATGGCTGCTCGTATTGAGCTACGCTTCAGGAGGCAGACTAGAGCAGCAATTATTGTTCAGGTAACTGAACCTTTTAATGAAATGCGTTGCTGGTTTAAAAGGATATTACGCATTTTTATTTTATTTTTATATTGTTTTATTCTTACAATGTTGGAATCTGTTTTTTTTAATATCAAGATCATACTTTTGATTTTAAGCATCACTCTTGCTCTCTGGCTCTTTGACTGAAATTGTTTCGATTTCACATACAATTTCCTCCTCACAAACTTGTTTGTTTTTATATTGCAGAGCCAGTGTCGTAAATACTTGGCGCGGCTAAATTATATGCAGATGAAGAAAGCTGCAATTACAACACAATGTGCATGGAGAGCAAGAAGTGCGCGAAAAGAACTACGGACGCTTAAGATGGTGAGTACCTCTTTCTTTGTTGTCTTTTCTTTTTATTTCATCAGTAATGTTATGGTAATGTTTAGTGCAAGTTTTGTTGTCACTGATTAAAGTATATTTTCTTCAATCCTCTAATTTACTACCGTAAGGAATGGGATAACTGAAAGGACCTGCTTCATTATATTTGGATTTACTAGGGACTACTGCAAGATTTGGTGTTTACTGGTTAAAAAGGCTAGACCAACCACTCACAGTTTGCACTGTCACCCTGTATTAACCTACAGCAAAAGTACTTTGAATGTTCACCTTTTCCTGCATCCCAGTCAACCTCAATTTCAATGAGCAATTGTGATATCTCGTACTGACTAATGAATGTAGATGGAGTATGGGATCCCACATTGCTTGGGAGAAGTCGTTGCTCTTTATAATGATTCCAATGGGGCTTTTATTGTAATATTGACCGGTCCTTTTGGAGTATAGGCCTAGATGTGGCTTGGGTCTCCCTTGGGGCATTTCAAATGGTACAAGAGCATATCCCAACCAAAGTGTGGGTTTTCAGCTGTACCACCTACGATGGAATGGCCCGATGAGGATGTTGGAAATTTAAAGGGGGTAGAATGTGATACTCTGTAGTGATTGATGAGTGTAGATGGTGTATGGGATTTCATATTATGATTCATATTTGCAAAATCAGTAATATATTTAAGATTGTGATGCTTATTCTATTATTATTACTACTTTTATGATCATCATCTCGATAAAGCGGTTTGCCTTAAGCTGTTTAGTTGCATATTTTTACTTTGGCATGTGATATCAAGGGATTCTAATCTTTTCTTTTCATTATGTTCAGGCTGCAAGGGAAACCGGTGCCCTCCAAGCTGCCAAAAACAAATTAGAAAAGCAAGTTGAAGAACTGACGTGGAGATTACAGCTGGAGAAGCGCATGAGGGTGAGTATTGTCGTGGGTTTGAATTTACTCGAAGTTTGTCCGGACATGAGGTCAGAGCCCATGAATTTTTTATGAGACTTGTCTATTTTCTATAGTTGTTGTTTTGGTTTTAAAAGTCCAGCTTCTTTTCTCAATTTAATTGTTTTTTATGGAAATACATAGTTTAGGTAAAGCGTGGACCCCTACGATCTCACTCACTAAATCAAATTGAGAAAGAATTATATATTTTTATTATGTATTTAAAAAAATTAGGAGTTTTCTATATTTGTATTTGGGAACAAGGTTTCTATTGGTATCAGAAACTTTGCTGGGATATGGGTGAAACCAAGTATGTGTGAAAGCAAGGCACTGTTGAATAGCTTGCATAAAGATGAAACTAGATGAATATCATTTTAATCTTCTGGCTTAGCTTCCACTGATGGCTTTTGATGCTGCCACCTATTTAAGAATCGGCCTTAGATCTAGAACACAATGTCCCTCTACCATAAGCAATACTCCATAGTCTCAGAGTCTTCTACTCCTACCTAACTGCTTATAGTTTGCTGGTGGAAAAATGAAGTAAACGTTTTTACCTCTGGTTGAAAGCTGGAAATGCAAATACTTCAAAAAGGTATATCTGTGTATGGCATATGTTGGACACAGATACACCTCCAACATGGCTGAATATTATGAATAAAAATTTAAAATTGGAAGTCAGATACTTTGGGACACAGCATGATACTTTGACAATATGGTTGAGACATTGCTAGCATATGGCTGGGACACAATGGGTTGAACCAAAAGTAAGGATTATCAATGCTATTTTAAAATGGTGGCAGTCAAAGGCTATAAAAAGAGAAAAGGGGATCTAAATGCTTTTACTTATAAAAAATTTTATTTTAAACATTTGAAAAACCAAATAGTAAGCCGGTTTGGAATACACACTTCAGATGAGATGAGAGAAACTATTTTAAATAGTAGTGAGATTTTTTGAGTTAAGATGAAATGAGATTGTAAAAAAGTGTATGTTTGGATAGTTTTTTTTTTTTTTTTGAGATAGTTTTGACTTTTTGGGATTTGGTAAAAGAAACTAAAACCACAACTGGGTATTCCCAACTGGGATCCGACTGGTTTTTTTTTTAACTTAATGATTAAATAAGTATTTTTTTATCGATGTTGTGACTTCAAAAAAAAAATTAAAAATGATAAAAAAAAATGCATGAAAAAAAAGCAAAAAAAAAAAAAAAAACGGAAACACATTGGGCAGGATCCCGGTCGGGATCCCCCATGTGTGGGTGTAGAAGCACTCTTTGATAAAGGGATGGTTCTCACCAATGATTGAGTAATAGTTATGAATATATTAATAAAAATAATATTTATGAGTAATTAAAAAATCTATCATAAATAAATTCAAATCCCAAAATATATTGGGAAGTTGTTGGCCGAAGTTTATAATTTCTCTTTTTTAAAAGATATTTTTATCTATTTATTTTTCTATATATAAGAAATTTGTCATTTTTTATTCTAATTATAAATTATAATAATTTTGATTATTGTAATAAATAAGTATATGAATTTTGTTGTAGATTTGTTTTAAATAATTTATTAATTTCGAATTTTCTAATAAAACCCCAAAATGCACTTGTATTCAATACTCACAAATTATCAATTTCTTTGTGAAAATATATTATTCTAATAATGACTTATTGATTATTCTATTTTAATCACAAAGGAATTTTTTTTACTATGTGGGATTCTTTTTACTGTTTATGTCAGAAAGTAATGACATGGGTTTGAAAACTCGGAGATGAAATAGAGATGTGAAATTACCGTTTGGATAGACAAGACTATCTCACCCATATAGACCAGATGAGATAGCCTAAATTGACTCAGAATTCTTTGTTTTTGATAAATAAAAATATTATATATATCAAAAGGAAGAACCAAGTACACTGAATGTATAAAATTGACTCAGAATTCTTGGGGATGTATAAGGATAGTATATTTCTTAAATATGTGCTTCTTAGGTTGAAAAATTTAAAGATGAAGATAACCCTGAGGGTAGCTCAGCTGGTCTGGCCTTGGGTTTGCTCCCCAATGGTCACTAGTTCGAGTCCCCTTAGGGCCACTGGAGGTTTACCTGGTCGTTAACTTCATGGCCCCATGGGATTAGTTGAGGTGTATGCAAGCTGGCCCGGACACCCATGGTTATCAAAAACAAAAACAAAAAAATTTAAAGATGAAGATGGAGAGAAAATGTTGCTCAGATAGCCTAGTGCTGCAGTGCATCCCAAAATGGGAAAAAAAAGAAAAAGAAAAGAAAAGAAAAGAATGGTTTTTATGATGATGAACTCTCTCTTTATCTTGTTTCACTTTTGCAATTTTGAAACATTTATGTGCCAGTTTCTCTAAGAACCTATGTCCCATGTACTTGGCTTCGCCTATTTTAATAGAACTCTTATTTACTGATAAAAATAAATTCTATAAGAAGAACCTTTAAAGGCTGTCACTTCAGATTAGTTCATGAACTTGGGTTTGTATGTTGTGGAGCTGTCTCTTAATAATTACATAATTTTGGCTTTTGCAGTTGCATCGGCCTCATAATAAACTTTCAACCTCTCATCCTTAATTGCTTTGTCTCCATAAACCTGGCAAATTTTTTTTTTTAGGTGTCTGATACATTTTTCAAAGTCTTTTGGCTTTACTTATCAAAGAAAGAAAAAAGTTGGATTGGATGATTGGCTGTATTTTTTTGCATGTAGGAAAGATAAATGGGAGGGTGTTAATTAAACATGGTTCTGTGTGAACTTTATTGTATTTCTTATATCTTGTTTTTCGCCTCAAATGTGCAATATTTGTAGGCTGACATCGAAGAAGCAAAAACACAAGAAAATGCAAAACTGCAGTCTGCTTTGCAAGATATGCAACTTCAGTTTAAGGAAACTAAAGCAATGCTTGAGAAGGAATGTGAGTTTGCAAAAAGGGCAGCAGAGAAAGTCCCTGTTATACAGGAGGTTTCAGTTGTTGACCACGTAATGCTGGAGAAGCTTTCCAGTGAAAATGAAAAGCTCAAGGTAAGGTGTCCGAAAATGTAGCATCTGCATTTTGCTGAAAAAATGGGCCTTCATTTATTTGATAAAGGCATCCAAAACATATGATCTTTGGGAGAATGTTTCTGTGCATTTCTTCTTGCTGCTTTACTGCTTTCTTGATTTATTTTTGCAGGCCATGGTTTGTTCACTGGAAAAGAAAATTGATGAAACGGAGAAAAAATTTGAAGAAACAAACAAAATCAGTGAAGAGAGGTTGAAACAAGCTTTGGAGGCAGAATCAAAAATAATTAAGCTAAAGACTGCTATGCAGAGGTGGTTGTTGTGGTCTATCATCATTTATAATATCGGACATTGATTGGAAATATATTTATACCCCCCCCCCCCCCCACCCCACCCCAACAACAACAAAAAAAAAATCATGTCTTAATTTCAGTTTCTTCATCATGACTGTTGTCTGTTGTCACTGTCATTTGCAGGCTTGAAGAAAAATTTTCTGACATTGAGTCTGAAAATCAAATTCTTAGGCAGCAAGCCTTGCTAACACCTGTAAAGACAAAATCGGAGCGTCCACCAACTCCAGCAACTGAGGTGAAGATAAACTATTAAATAGATCTCATCCTCTCTCTCTCTCTCTCTAGTAGCTGATGTTGAATACATTTTCTTTTGTTACTTGCAGAGATTGGAAAATGGTCATCATGTGATTGAAGAGAACAAGGTCAATGTAATTTCCTTTTTTTTTCTTTTCTTTCTTTTTATTATTATTACAGGTATATGGATCTCCCTTAAGCTATGCTTATTATCATCTATAAAATTCTTATTTACTGATCAAGAAAAGAATGGACGTGCCTTATCATACTCTATTTTCTCTTTCCTGGTCATTGAAAAGAGTTTTTTTTTGCAGGAACCCCAGAGTGCAACACCTATTAAGAAGTTCGGTACAGAATCTGATAGCAAGTTCAGGAGATCCCTTGTTGAACGTCAACATGTCTGTGCTTACATGAATCATGATCATTCTATGCTTTAATTGTTATGTTTGTTTTTCTTTTTCAGTGTAGGTTGGCTAATTTTGACATTTTGAGATTTGCTTTTGCTGCAGGAGAATGTTGATGCTCTTATCAGCTGTGTTATGAAAAACATTGGGTTCAGTCATGGGAAACCTGTTGCAGCATTTACCATCTACAAATGTCTTCTCCACTGGAAATCTTTTGAAGCTGAAAGGACAAGTGTGTTTGATCGTCTCATCCAGATGATTGGTTCTGCCATTGAGGTAACCTGATTACTATGTTTATAGATGCTTTTTATATGATTGTTCCATGCAATTGAAGCATCCAAATTACTTATACGAGCCTTAAAAAAAAAAGTAGTGCATCTGAGAGTCGACTATCATTGGAGAAAGAAAAAAAAATGCTAGAAGCCACACTTGTGAAAGCAGAGACCCCAAGCATCCCCTCAATCCCAATAATAAAATTATTCACTTTTTTGCCTAAAGGTTTAAGGTATATTGTGCTAGAAGTACACAATGTAATATATTCTTTTGGATTGCAGGATCTGAATTATTGGTTTCTGACTTCTATATGTTGTTAGTGTTTGTATCATTGTATGAGTTGGCAACCCTGAACAATTTTATAATTTTAGTTATGACTTTATGCTTCCTTCACCTCATATATAGGATAGGTTTACTGCTTCACCTCATATCCAAGAGGTGGCGTAGCAGTCCTAGGGTAAGCCGTATAAACCGGACGTCCTAGGTTTGAAACTTTGAATTCACACTCTTGGGGCCATCAGACTAGAGGAATTTTCCCTTGAATTACTTGAGGTGTACTTACGAAAAACTCCTTGCCGAAGGTCTGTGCATTCCTGTGATTAGTTGCGACTTTGTCTTGGACACCCAATGCCAATCAATGCAAAAAAACTATAACCATGCTATTGCAATCTTCTTTGGGCTGGGATTACTTCCTCACCTATGGATGATTTTCAGTTGTATTGTTTAGTAGATGATATCTATGAGTAATGCTATTCATCATCTTTTATTCATTATTCCTATGATGTGACATTAAATGATTGGGAAACTATTTGTTATGCTTCACTTGTTTACCAATAATTTGATGCCACATCAAGGGATGTTGTGTAACGCCCCGGTTCCTGATGGGTCAGAGAGTTACTTCTTGTCACTTAAAATTATATCTCATGTCACAATTATATATACTCCAAAAACTCCATCAAATATAAATTTACTAGTTCAAACCAAATATATATGTTCCTCCACAGGGACATCAAATATAAACCTCAACATAATAAAGTAAAATCTCCATAAAGGCCTAAAAAATATCCATGTCTCAAATTACCCAAATCATCAGAAAATAATAAACCTACTAAAGAAGACTCTCCAATAATTTCTTGTACCCTTTGACACTTATTTCTCTACGATCATCAAATCTGCTTCCTACTCTTGATTTCCAGCTGAACCATTAAAATTATGTGAAAAATATTGTGGAGATACGGGATGAGTTATCAACAACTCAGTAAGTAGAGAATATATGTTAGTATGTAAATATGAGCATGTACAGAGTTCAGAATGTAGAACAAAATATTTTTATTTTCATAATGCAGAATCAGAATATGTTATAAAAAATATCAGAGTGAAAGTTCAGAAATATTCTTATTCAAAATTCCTTTGGCATAGCATAATTGAAACATCACATCGGAATAAAATTTCATATTTAACCCCTGCGGTAGAGTTGTGCAAATCTCGTTGGCCAACCAAGCAGAAACAGAATATGAAATCTTCCCTTTATTTATTCTCGGAGTCCCGAGTGTGCACACAAGAAAGACCACGCAGGAAACTACTTTGCTTCTAAAGTGGGTGCACCAGAAACAGAAAAACTGGTACCAACCCAGACAGGGCCACAGTTTTACACCCGCGGTAAGGTCAGAGTAGAGTAGAAACATAACCATATACAGAATCAGAATGTCATGCCAAAAGTTTTCAGATGCCACATCTTATCAAAATAGAGTACTGAACAAAATCATATAATCTTTATAATTAAAACAAATTCAGAGTATCTTCACATAATTATGCACAAATTTTCATATTCGCTTTTTTTACATAGTTCAGAAACATAATGCAAAAAATAGCTCTTCTACTCTAGTTATGACAGAAAATACTCTTTTATACAAATTTCATGAGTAATGCAAAATACATAACTGAGGTTGTTTTCACATTTCTTTTCAAAACATCACATGCATATTTTCACAAATCAACCTTAGTCCATTTTTTTTTCTTTTATGCAAAGTCTAGCATGGGAACCCCACTTACCTGGACTTTTAACTTCTTTGAACTTCCTTACAAGAGTGCCAAAGAGTTATCAATCATCACCTATAAAATAATCATGTAACCTGAGTAAATTTCCAATTATACGTAACTATTTGATTAAGCACGCACTTTCTAATTAAAACCCGAAATGCCTAAATAACCTAGACTTTATTTACTTAAAATCATAACCCAAAAAAAACATCATTACTCCCCAAATACTATGATTTTCACATAATTTCACATATTAATCGATTAAACTCTAAAAATATTCTCCACCCCCCAATCATCTAATTTTCTTAGTCTTATCACAATAATATCATCATAACTATAATAATAATTTTATCACAATCCAATTGAGGCCCACCGTAAAAACCATGTCCATCCTAAAATACAAGTTCAAAACACCTTAGCTTGTAACTCAAAGGGGTATAAGTGTAATTTGATCTCAAAAAGTTCCTCATAAAATGGGAGTGATGGTGAGACAGAGACTCACCAAGAAGGGACCGTGTGACGGACTCACCGTGAGCGAAGTAATGAGAGGTGGGCAGGTTGCTGGGCGCGGCAGCAGAGCACTGGGAGAGGGAGAGAGAGGAAACTGTTAGTCATGGCGGAGAGAGAGAGAGAGAGAGAGAGAGAGAGAGAGAGGAAGCTTGCCATGAGACAGCGAGGAGGCATGCGACGGTCTGGGGTGATGAGAAGTTTTTGGCGACGGTTTCTGTGGGGTTTCCAACGTGTTTGGATCTCGGTGATGGTAGTTTGCAATGGCTCACAATGCAGAAGTAGGTGCTCTGTTTTGAGGAGCAAAAACATAGATGACTTTGGTTCTCTACGTAGGTGGCTGCCGGTTTCGCGTGGGCTGGGCAATGGGGCTGTCACATGGTTGGTTTCACGATAGTTGGGTATGCTGCAATTTTCCGTTACGGCTGAGGTTGTGTAGGGGGGCCTTGTCGTGAGGGGTTGTTGCGCAATGGTGGTTGGCAATAGTTGAGTTCACGGATTGCCCATGGGTTGGGCGGTGCTTGGTGTTTCTTGCTACATGGCTAACTACTTAAGAGGAAACTTCTGTGACTGGCGTAGAGGAATTTTGGTGTGGGTGGCTCTCGGTGTTGGCTTATGGCAGTGTTGTGGAGGAGCAAGGTGGTTCCCTCCCAGTTTGGCTTTCTAGTCGGCAACGTGGGGTGGCACTCGGAGAGATTGAGCATGGGAGGGAGGATCATGGTGGTTGAGTGGGGTGTTGGGCTTCACCTGTGGTGCACAACAGCTTCAATGTCATCAGTTTGTGATGGTCTCGCTGTGCAGCGGCGTGGGTCTTCATGGGTTGGGGAGCAAGTGCAATGCAATAACAACGGTCTGCCGTGGGGCAAATGCATGCCACGTGGGGCTGCTGTGAAACTGAAAAACCCTAGATTTGATAAGGAAGGAAATTACATGCATGGGTTTAAATATGTAGAAGGCAGTTGGCCCAAGGAATTTAAACGTGAATGGTACTCTAAAATTGTAATCCTAGCGTGCTTGAAATTGGACATGCTCATGGGCTTGGACTTCATAACTAAATTGGGCCATAATCCTCATGTCCAAAATAAATCCATCATCCGATAATATCTTTGAGCCTTTAGAAAAATTCTTGGGCCAAATTCTAATTATTTAGGCCCACTTTCTCGTGCATTATGTATTGGGCTTTTGTCCAATCATTGAGCCCAATGAAACTCTTATAATTTACCATAAAAACTTATGGGTCTAGGGTCTTTCCAAAATTACCTGACTAATCTAATTTGGGCTTCTATAAGTATTGGCCCATTGATATTCTCCAAAATCATCAACCACACCTTAGTGATTTTTGAAAACATAAAATTTCGGCCTATGGGCCTAACTAAGTTTCAATAAATAATAACTTGTGAGCTTATTTAATATGGCCCATTTAACCTATTTTAGGCCCAAAAGTTTATCCATGTTTCATCCAATCATCCCAAATAAATTTCGAGTCAGGTTGTCACATGTTGAGAGGATGATGATTAGAAGGATCATGAATGGCTTTTTTCTATTTAGCCAAAGCACATTTTCATTTCCTATTGACTTCAGATTTTTTCCAGCCGTCCCGAACTTTGATGTAACTGGGAATTGTTTTTAATGATGTCTCCAATTTTTCCCAACTTTAGAGGAATCAGTCGATGCATGTTGTTTCAAACTTTTCTATTTTTATTATTGATAATTAATTTAATAGATTCATGTGCTGCAAATTGCTCTCTCTCTTTCTCTCTCTCTCCCCTGGTATATATGCATATATATATATACTTATAAAAAAAAATATATGCATATATATATGTTACTTTAGACATATATGCATATATGTTTTCTGTTTTTGACTTCCATTGATTGTTATTATTATTTTTTTGATAAGAAGAGTTTATTAATCCACATAATTAGGCAAGGCTCAAGTACACGGGAAGTATACAAAAGATGAACCTATTACAAGCTAAGCGCTGTGAAAAATAGCATAAAAGTCATTAAAACTAGTCCCATTCAATACAATAGCTGAAGCCCAAAGTAACAATGTATGAAAGAAAAAGTCCCTAAACCCTCCCAATGAGCGTTCCCTATTATAAAATCGGCGACCATTCCTCTTGTTCCAAGTACACCACATTTAACATAAAGGCACCATCCTCCAAACAGCTGCAATTTGACGATTGTCCATTGATTATTTAATTATTCATTATTGTCTTTGGTGTCCTTTTTCAGAAATTACTTTTTTAATATCATAGTTCTTTTTTCTTTTATTTTACTTGCAAAAAATATGATAAATCTTTTTAATTCCAGGATCAAGACGACAATAATCATATGGCGTATTGGTTATCAAATACCTCTACTTTATTGTTCTTGCTCCAGAGAAGCCTGAAGGGTGCTGGTGTGAGTGGTGCAACTCCACATCGAAAACCTCCTGCTCCGACATCCCTCTTTGGGAGGATGACCATGGTACTAGATTCTAGCATTCATTCTGTTTCAGTTTTTCGTTTTGGTTGACGAAAATGGTATATTTACTTATGACTCCTTTTGTTCCTCAATGTAATATGATGTGGAAATTCAATTCCAGGGGTTTCGCTCATCCCCTTCTTCTGCCAATCTTCCTGCTGCTGGACTTGATGTAGTACGTCAGGTAGAGGCTAAATACCCAGCTTTGCTTTTCAAGCAGCAGCTCACAGCCTATGTGGAGAAAATATACGGAATTATTCGAGACAACTTGAAGAAGGAGTTATCATCTTTGCTTGCTTTATGTATTCAGGTACTTTGAGCTTCATATTAACTCTATTTAACTTAGTCCTGTGGATATGCAGCCAACATGGGGGTGGCTAAACTTTTGTTGGCCATGATGCCTTTTTCCCGCATAAAGTTGATTAATTGCCTCATAAAAGTATTGGCTTTAGGGGTTCTTACCGTGTTCCATTTTTTTATCTGTAATGTGGGTATAGGCACCAAGAACATCCAAGGGAGTACTAAGATCCGGGCGGTCCTTTGGGAAAGATTCTCCAACAACTCACTGGCATAGCATCATTGAAAGCCTCAACACCATCCTTAATACACTGAAAGAAAATTCTGTATGGAAATTCATTATGTTTTTTAACAACTATGTTTTTTCACAAAATTTGAGTAATGTCAAACTCTGTTTTTCTTCTTTTTAATGCAAAGAAATGATTATAATTGTTTTCAGGTGCCTCCAATTCTTGTCCAGAAGATCTTCACTCAAACTTTCTCATATATAAACGTACAACTCTTTAATAGGTAGGTAATTATATTATTCTAGTTAGATATTACTCATGTATACATCTTCCGTACCTGGGCTATGCCTTTTGCCTTACTAAAAAGATTTCTTGATTATCTGTCACAAAATTGTTTTTGCAGCCTTCTTCTGCGTCGTGAGTGTTGTACATTCAGCAACGGGGAATATGTTAAAGCTGGGTTGGCTGACTTGGAACAATGGTGCTGCCAAGCAAAAGAACCGGTAAACTTTTTCTTTTCCATCTCCTTGATTTAATAATGATGTGTTTCGTGTGGGCTACATGTCTCTGTGTACTTATATCTTATCTATTGAACACTTTGTTTGTGATATGCATACATAATTTTCATTAGTTTCATGACTCGATCGATTTCCTTGAATTGCAGTATGCAGGCTCATCATGGGATGAACTTAAGCACATTAGACAGGCTGTTGGATTCTTGGTATGTGTGTTGAAACACCCTTTGAAATTGAAAATAATGTGATCCTCCATGGTTTTTTCCCCAATCACTATTGAATGCTATGATATGTTGAATCTTTCTTAATTATTAAAGGAGTTGTTACAGTCCATTTGTTTTAGAAATTCCTTTAGGGCCTAACTTTCACGGTTTTCTTGTTACTATTTCTTTCTTCTCTTAACTTGGTGTTTGTCTTGTATACATCCAGTGCACTTGAGATTTGCCTTGTCTTCTATTAATAAGATTTTTGCTTATAAAAAATGCAATCCTATTATTTTAGAAATTCCTTTATTTCAGTTTATAAGTGATTTTAATTGCTAGAGAACGGTATGGGTTATAACAAATCCTTACGATGCCAAGAGATACTTCAATCACTATGATGCCAAGGAAATAATATGTCTCATCTTTTATGGTCTTAAATTGATGATTAAACCAAATATCAGCGTTATTTTGAAAAAACGGTGGACAATAGTACCATCATTTTGTATTTTGGGAACTCAGAAATTATTTTTTTGACAAGTCAATTTTGTTGAAACTACTTATAAAAAAAGTCAATTTTATTGAAACTACTGTGGGGCGCAAGCCAAGTACACAAGGGGCATACAAGAGAGAGCACCCAACTAGGAAACAGAGGGAGGGTAACGAAGTTCTCACCATTCAACGCCAAGTTAATTCTAGGGGCTGCTTCATGCAACTGGCAGAATTTGGGAATGGCAGGAGGAGGGGTTTCTGGTGATCCCTGAAGGGTCGAATGGCAATGGATGGGCAGGATTTGTTTATTACATTTGGATGGTAGTTGGCTTCAAAGTCCCCCCTGTTTTTGAGCATGCAAGCAGAGTGCAGGAACACCACCCTCAACACTCTCTAACCAGGCAAGAAGGGGAGATCGGTAGAGGGAGGTCCTTCCCTCCCAGTGGTGCCTTGTATGGTTTGGTTTTGAGGTCATCGACGTGTTCTCTGGCAGAGAGCGGCTCTGCTTTGAAGGTGGGCAAAAACCGGGATACACGTAAGCGTTAAGGGGTAAGTTGTTAGAAGGTGACAATGGCCTAGGCTTGCTCCACCAGTGAACAATTCTCATTTTGTGCAGTCTAACATGGGTGGTGGGGAGTACTCTGATGGGCGCTCGAAGGTGGGAGAAGTGGAAGGTGTACTGTGGGCTGTCAGAGATCTGATGAATAAAGTTGATTTGGGTTTGGGTCGTGTGTTGCTTGGGTCTTTGGAGAAGCCTAAAGGAAACACAAGCTGCGTTGATGGGCCTTATAAGTAATAATAAGTTGAAAGGAACAAAGCCTGGTGGGCTGGGCCCGAATATTGGGAGGTCGACTCTTAGCCCTATCCATTCTGAGTGGTGAGTCAAAGTAAACCCAGGTCGTGTTGATGGGCCGGCCCCTAGTAGCAATCAGTTGAAAGGGCTGAAATCTGGTGGGCTGAGCCCAAATAGTGGGGGGCCAATTTGTCTATCTCAGGACGTTTAGGCCTTATTTGTTTTCACAACTCCTCTCAACTCATCTCATTTAATCATTACAACTTTCTCAAATTTTCATACAAAATAAAATAAACAATTCAACTTTCTCAATTCTCAAAGCAAAAATAATATTAAAAAAATATTCTAATAATATTTTTTTCAATTTTTAACTTTAATCTCAATTCATCTTACCTCATCTGCGGAAACAAACGAGGACTTAGTCTGAGGGGAGGGCCGTTTCGCCTATCTCGGGCTTGAGGACTTCACGCTCGCTGGTGGTTGCTCCAAGTACCTTGTTGTCGCAATAGAAAGGGTCGGTGGCTGCCGCCGTCACTCTCGATAGGGGTGCAAAGCTGCGATGGGATCTCAATGGCACCAGCTGGGTTGGCTTGGATTGAAGCTTCTGCTTGTCCTCAGGCCGGTGACAGGTCACTGGTAGCACATAATAGGTTGTCGAATGCCGGCAACCTTTCGGTTCTCAACGAGGAGTAGATTCCGACCTTGACAGGAGAAACAGCTGCAAAGAGGTGTTGGTCTCAGTTGGGTTGGCTCAAATCAGAGCTTCTGTTTGTCCTCAGGGCAATGATGGCACTCATAGCCTTCTGACTGCCCTCAGTCATCTTATGTTGACACTACAGTCGTGAGGTCACTTTCAGTTGCAGATGAGGTTCCTTTCAGGGTCTTGTGTACTTCGGAAGAAGACGATAGGGCTCTTTCAAATGATGAAAGGCTCCCAGATGATGTGTCATTGGATGGGTCTGAATTGCAGATGGTTTGTGAGTCCGGGGTCGGTGCTTCTTTAAATGAACTGGAGGATTTTGGGGACGAGCCTAGCCCTCTCTGTTCTTTGCCTCCGATGCCTCTATGGGCTGGTTTACACTCAGAATTGGTACTTAAAAAGGTAGATGAAATTCGCTATTGTGTAGGGATTTCTTGTGAAGGTTTCGAGAATCAGTTTAAAGCTCTCCTTATTGCTAATGAAGCAGGACAACCACTTTTAGCTAGATCCGCTTCTAAAAAAGAAAGGGAGCTTAAGGCCCCGTTTGGATACAAAAGTCCCCCCAACTCATCTCATCTAATCATTACAAATTTTTCAAATTTTCACACAAAATATGATAAACAATTCAACTTTTTAAAATCCCAAAACAATAATAATATTAAAAAAAAAAATTATAATAATATTTTATTCAACTTTTAACTTTCATCTCAACTCACTATCCAAACCTTCCCTAAAATACTTTCTTGTTCTATCAATTATGATGCAAGGGAAGGAAGTGCTAGTAGGGGGAGGCACAATGATAGGGCTAATCCTGGTGTCTTATGTAGCCTAAGATTCTTTCATGGAATGTTCAGGGGCTGAATGACTCGAGCAAGTGCCTCTGGGTGAAGAATCTAATCCTGAAATGGAAGGTTGATGTAATTTGTTTGCAGGAGACTAAGTCGAAGATTGTTGATAGGAATATAATAAGAAGTTTGTGGGGTTGCTCTTACACGGGATGGGTCTCTCTTGCTTCCTAGGGAGCCTTAGGAGGTATTATAGTGATGTGGATTAAGAGAGTAGTTAATTTGGTGGAGTACGTTGGTGAATTTTTGGTGGCTTGTTCTTTCATGAATGCGGATGATGGTTTTGGGTGGGGCTTTGCTAGAGTATATGGGCCTAATGTCGACAGTAATAGAAGGCTTTTTTGGGATAAGATTGCAGGTTTGTGCAGTTGGTGGGATGGTCCGTGGTGTATTGGAGAGGATTTTAACATCACTCGGTTTCTGAGTGAAAGGTCAGGGGACTCTAGTATCGGGTTAGCCATGGCTGACTTCTAAACTTTTATTTTTGAGCTGGATTTGGTTGATCTACCTTTGGCTGGAGGAGACTTCACTTGGTCTAATGGGAGGGCTTGGTCTAGGCTGGACATATTTATTGTCTCTCCTTCATGGGAGGCCCACTTTCCTTACCTTTGTCAGAAACGCCTCTAATTGGATTGTTCTGATTATTTTCCCCCCTTATTGGATTGTGGGGATACTTTAAATTTGAGAATATGTGGCTGAAAGTAGATGGGTTTATGGACAAGGTTAGATTATGGTGGTCCTCATATAATTTTTTGGGCACTTCTATTTTTTTTTTTTGGCTACTTAAAGACCTGAAAAGTGATCTGAAAAAATGGAACATACTTTTTATCTTTATTCCCTTTGCCTGTAGGGGTGGCAAATAGATTAGAGAATATTTTTTTGTGATTTCTTGTGGAGAGGCTTAGAGGATGAGAAAAAATTCCACTTGATTGAGTGGGATAAGATCTGCACCACTTTTTTTCTGCTTCTAGAATGTAATTAGGTGTTTCTTTTATATACTTCTTGTGTACATGGGCCTATTTCATTCGATGAATAAAAATGTCTTATATATATATATATATATATATATATATAAAGATCCACACCCGTTTATCTTGTGGTGGTTTGGGGATAAGAAAGTTGAGAACCTTCAATAATGCACTATTAGGGAAATGGTTATGGCGGTATCATCGGGAAGGGGATGCTCTTTGGAGGAATGTTATTGATGTCAAATATGAGAGTATTTGGGGAGGATGGTGCTCAAATGAAGAGGGGCATATGGTGTGGGAGTTTGGAAATTTATTCAAAATGGATAAGAAGATTTCTTCAGCAAAACCCTTAGAGATTGGCTCAAGTGGTAAGGGCCTTGGGCTTGGGGGTATGCTCGCCCAGGTCTAAGATTCAAATCCCTTTGGGTGCAAACAATCTCTAGGGGCCATCGGATTGGAAGAGTTTTTCCTTGAATTATCCTAGGTGCACTTGCGGAAAACTCTTTGCCGAGGGCCTGTGCACCCTTGTTATTAGTCGGGACGTTGTTCCTGGACACCCGGTGCCAATAAAAAAAAATTTCTTCAGCAATTTCAGATTTGAGGTGGGAAGGGAAACACAAATCAGATTTTGGGACGATATTTGGTGTGGTGGTGTTGCCTTGAAGAACGCTTACCCTTCTCTTTATAGGATTGCGTTGGATAAGGGCTTCAATGGCTGATAACATGGACATTTCCGCTGGTTCTCTTCAATGGTCTGTGAGGTTTATTAGAGCTGTCCAGGATTGGGAGGTGGGAAATATCACAGAATTTTACAGTGCATTATATGCTCTGAATTTAAAAGCCGAAGGGGAGGACAGGTTGCTTTGGATTCATTCGGGAGCAAGAACTTCTCGGTTAGATCCTTTTATAAGGTTATGTCGCCCCATTCTTCTATTGTTTTTCCTTGGACGAGCATTTGGAGGAGTAATGTTCCGCTTAAGGTTGCTTTCTTTGGCTGGCTGCCCTCTCATGGGAAAATTTTGACTATTGATTAGCGGATCATCTTTATGGGATGGTGGTTAAGGCTTTATGGGATGAAATCTTTACTAGGCTTGGTATTGCCTGGGTCATGCCTAGGAGGGTGGTAGACTTACTGTCATGTTGGAGAGAAATTCAAGGCAATTGTCTAATCCCGGCTGTTTGGAAGATGATGCCTTCATGCTTAATGCGGTGTACTTGGAACGAAAGGAATGGTTGCTGTTTTGATAATAGGGAAAGTTCGATGTGAGGGTTTAGGGACTTTTTCTTTCATATATTGTTACTTTGGGCTTCGGCAATTGTATTGAATGAGATTGGTTTTCATGACTTTTATGCTGATTTTCACAACGCTTAGCTTGTAATTAGGTTCATCTCTTGTATACTTCCTGTGTATCTGGGCCATGCCTAATTATGTGGATTGATAAATTCTTCTTACTTATATATATATTTAAAAAAAAAAAAGATTTGTGGTCAGAGATTAGTTTTGTAGGAATAAAATTTACAAAACCTGAAGTTTTTTTTATTGGAAGAAACTTTTTTTAGTTTTAAATTGTTGCCTGCCCTCAAGAATGCTTTAATATATCTATTATGACGTATAGAGGAATAATAATGATTCCAAAGGCAAACTATAGTAAAAACATTGGAACGTGAGGTATTATCATGGCATTATTATCTTTAGCTGAGAATTCAATTGACTACTATTTTTCTTGGATAATATATGGTATGTTACTTAATTACCACTATACTGCACAACGACCATGTCTGTCTTTTTTTTTTTAATTGGCATTGGGTGTCCAAGAACAAAGTTCGAACTAATCTTGAGGGTGCACAGGCCCTTGGCAAGGAGTTTCCTGTAAGTGCACTTCTGATAATTCAAGGGAAAATCTCCCCAGTCTGATGGCCCCCAGAAATTGTTTGAACCTAAGAGGATTCGAACTTTAGACTTAGAGCGAGCATACCACTGAGACCAAGGTCCTTACCACTTGAGCCAACTCCCTAGGGATGTCTAACCTTGTCAAGTCTGAAGGGATTACCTGGCTATCATTGTTGTTGGCATGTCAATATGTTCAAATTTTAGGAGGTATTTGGGTGATTTAAAGGAAGAAAGAGAGTAACTTCCGGTTTTGTAGGCTGTAGGGTCTCTACTTTATGCAGAAAGGGGAAAAAAAGGATATTTTAAACTTTGTTGCATATTCTTGGTATTTTGGGTGACATAAAGTATGTATTAATGTCAATATGTTTGACTCTATTGACTATACATGATATAATCTGAGTTTTTTTTATATGGTTTACCATGGGTACATTGAGTATTGCACTGTTCCCAAATTTATATTGATGCTTGTTTGTCTTTGTATATATTTATGCCTGCGTTTGATTTGTCAATTGTTAAACCAAGTTGTTTAATTGAATAAAAAGTGTGTCCTGTAACACCAATGTCATTCAGCTTGGCCAAATAAAAAATAAAATTGTTACTGTGATCTATAACTTTTGTTCATGCTACACCATTTCATGAAAACTGATCCCAGACCCTTTTCAGGCACTACTTCTGTACTAGATCTTATAATTTCCTTTCACGTTGTACTGAAAGGCATGTTACACAAATATTATAAATTGTTTTTTATTTTTATTTTTTTCATTTTTTTATAATTAATAAGAATTTTATTGCCAAGAATAGGCACAGCTCAAGCACACAGGAAGTACACAAATATTAAAAATTGTGTGGCCGCTTTTACTAGATGTTATCATTTTCTAAGTTTTTCTCACTTAAATAGTGGTAGTTCTAGTGCTATATTGCTCACTTGATTTTCATTGATTTATCTACAGGTCATACATCAGAAATATAGAATTTCATACGATGAAATCACCAATGACCTCTGCCCTGTAAGTCTCTGTTTCTCTGTCTCTTAAGCATGCTGCTAAGAATGAAGGCCATGTTTGGGAAGTGAGATGAGTTGGGACCATTTCATCTTATCTCAAAATTTCTTATAATTTCTTTCGCAAACATCACTCAAATATAAAACACTTTTCAATTCCAAATCTTCAACTTTTTCACTTAATCATTACAGCTTTCTCAAATTTCTAAATAAAACACAAAAAACAATACACCTTTTTTGCATTTCAAAACAAAAATAATATTCAAATAATTTTTTAACTTTATAATATTTATATTCAACTTTTTCTCTCTCATTTCTCAAAATCCAATAAAACATTTTAACTCAAACTATTTCACTACTATTCACAAATCATTTCACTACTATTTACAGTATTCTTATCTCATCTCATTACCCAAGCATGCCCTAATTCACACCACGGCAGCCTTGAGTATATAAGAAGTATAGAAGCATGACTCACTGAATAGATAACAAATAACTGTTTAAGAAAAAGAGACCAAATACCTTCTGAGGCCCTTTTTAATGCCAGCACATCTTTTTGTCTTTTTTGTTACCTACATAAAAATAAGATACCAAATACCTGGCTTAACAACTTAACCGATTATTTTTCTCCAGGGGGGTGGGGAGCGCAGTTGAGGTAGTTGTCTAAGCTGTTCCCCTGCCTCCTTCCACGTGCAAAGTAACCTTTAGACTAAACACCATGTTAACTTTCTAGACAAATCCAATATTCCTTCCATATAGCTGAAAAGAGGGATTTACACATGAGTATACAAACCAGCAATGGTCATTTTGTTCATGTTAGCACTAGATGACGCAAAAAAGAAAAATGACCAAATCTCTCTCTCTCTCTCTCTCTGTGACGTGGCTCTACCTTTTCAGATCCTAAGTGTTCAGCAGCTGTATAGAATCTGTACTCTCTACTGGGATGACAATTACAATACTCGAAGTGTATCTCCAGATGTAAGCTTGTCCATAAGAATCTGTGTAATGTGAGTGGTTCTTAATCTTATTAAGTGAATTTGATTGCTGAGCAGCCACACTTTTATTCTCTCAATAGGTCATTGCCAGCATGAGGGTACTTATGACAGAGGACTCCAACAATGCTGCGAGCAATTCCTTCTTGTTGGATGACAATTCTGGGTGAGATTTCTCATCCGTTTAGATCTGCCTCGTGGGACTCTAGATAGAGTAGATCCATAAAATGGCTACAGAGATTCCTATGAAACTTGTGTTTGGAGCTTGATAATTTTGCGACCACTGGAAACAAGAGTGTTATCTTAAAAAAGTGTTATATAACCTGAAATTAAGCAACTTTTTATTTTTCTTGAAAAAAAAAAAGATTCATGAGATGTTCTTCCCCCAGAAAATAAACCAAAGGCCAAGCATATGTTCTGGTTATATATGATGTTTATTTATACACAACTTATAAAAAATGTCTATTTATACACTTGTTTCCTGTTTTTGTTTTAACTTTTAGTTATCTTATTTTAGATGTTTCATTTATCTATGATCATTTCACATTTTTTATAGGACGCCATAGATACCATTATGGTACTTTCTTCCTTCTACAGTAATATTATTGTTTAAAAGATTGATCTTTTCCGTTAGAACAAATGAAGCAATATTAAAAATTACCATTTTGAATATTAACTAATCCGCACATCTCATCTGAATACAGCATCCCCTTCTCGGTTGATGACCTCTCGACTTCATTGCTAGAGAAGGATTTCTCAGATGTCAAACCATCAGATGAACTTCTTGAGAACCCAGCCTTCCAATTTTTACTTGAGTAAGGCTACGGAAGCTCAAGCATACTTTTCTTGTGTTTCATCATAGTAGGTGCACATTTAGTTAATCTGGTCATTGCAGTGGTGGTTGTAAATCCTTTATCCTTTTCTTTCATTGTCTCTCTTATATTTTACCCTATTTTGGTGCCCCCTCGTGAAATTATTTTTTCATTCATTTATTTTGGCATTCAAATTGTAAATTTTTTTATATAGTTGAAAGGGGCGGTGATGTATCTCAGTTATTTTTGGTTGTGTGTATTGTGTTGTAGATGGTTTTGTTTCTCTGCCATTGGGCAGATTTTTTTTAAAAATTTTTTATAGGGTGTTTAGGAGACTACTTTGGTGGCTGAGATATCTCTCTCCACCCAGATTTTCGTTGTATGAAAGAAACAAGATTTAATGAACAGAAATGCAAAGAATATGTGATTTATTTTGTAAGATGTTATTACAATCTATATACCTTTTTTGAGATGTTTTGTTATTGGCAATTTCTTCATCATTTCAATCAAATAGGAGTGAATTGTTTGGGTCCATCAAAAAAAGCTTTTCAACTGAAATAAATGGAAAAGTAGCAGCAGCATAGAGAAAGGATGGGGGGGAAGCTGCAAAATGTTTCTAGACAGAATCGAGATCTGGCTTCCTGAGGTCTTGTTGGATAAATGGCTACTCTAAGCAGGCTTTTAACTGGGTTATGTATTTGGGTACCCAACTGCATTTTTCAAATCCAATCAATTTAAGGAACAATAGAATGCAAAATCTTGGTCAAGTTGTGGTTAATTTCTTCTTTTTGTTGAACATAAACAAAGTGAAAGAAGATTCAGGATTACACAAGACTGCATTAAATGTCCAATGGGATTAGAAAGAAATAGCCAACAATGACTTTTCTGCACAATAACTGAAGAGTGAAAAGAACTTGAGAAACCAAACTCAAACTCAATTTTGGTTACGAAGCCATCGACATAACTTGAATAGAAAGCGATTGTTAACACTGACTCCCTACGATGCACAATAAATGAATCCATACTAGCATCTGAAAACCAAACTCAACTTCATGATCTTGAATTTTGGGGCAAAACTTCTACATATTAGTATGCTAACCATGATGAATTCACATGGGACTGACCAATAAGAAGTTCCTCACCAGGGTTTGGACCATTAGGACCCCTACTCTTAATTGGACCACCCTTTCAATCTTCAAAGCAATACAACTGTATATTTGATCAATCTTGGCGGTCCAGCTGGCGCCATGTGGTACCGTTTGTAGAATTGGCAATGTTAGATTTTAGATTTGCTTTGGACCCATGTGGTACCGTTTGTAAAACTGGCAATGTTAGCCGGATTTTAGATTTGATCATATCCAAGGATAAATTTTGGGGTTCATCTCAAGTGTTAATTGAGCCCTTTGAGTAGTCCAATGCAAAAAGCGATAACACAGCATTAAATGCTTATGTGAGGCATACATTGCTCGAAAATTCTATAAGTATCTACAATCTACATTTATCTCTCTCCAAAATTCGACAATATTCAATTAAGCAATTAGAAAATATCTCTATTTGGTTTCAATGGTTCATTTAATCTCGGTTGGACCATGGATTCTAGGTCGATTCAACTCCATCCTCTCTCTCTTTCTCCCCTCCTAGAGACTGGACCAGCCACACTCTCTTAGCCAACGTACTCCACATGCGTGATGCACCTCTTTGCTAATGTTATTGGTTGCGACCTCAAGCTGAGCAAATGCCAAGCTTGTTTTTTCTAGAGCTCATCCCAGTTGTCAATATGTACAGCCTTTTGGATTTGGACCATGATTGAAGTAATACAGTGAGAAAAAAGGGACCAATGGAACAGACATATGCACGTGTGCTAAGGAATTATAATGGAGAGTGCAAACATCAAGAATAAAGGCCTAGATGATGATGGAATTAGTGGTGTTGATTAGGGCATTTCCTATGATTCTAAATCTATTGAAGAGTTTTAAATGGCTTTGGACATGAATGAAGACTTATGCAAGTTTATCAGTTCCAAAATATTTTTGTTTTTTTGTTTTTTAAAATTAGGAAACTAAGGATGGATTAATTATAGGACGAATCCGAAAATTATATCCAAAAGTCAGACCTTATCACAATAAACTTAAAAAACCAAAATAAATAAGCAAAAACGAGCCTATTATTATTAAAAACAAAAAACTAGGTAGCCGACGCAATCGCTTTCATCATATTCTCAATCATATATAGCCATATTTACATACCCGAATTAATTTGTCGAGGCCCACTAGGTAATGATGATGAGATGGACCCTTTTGATGATGTACAGCCAATAGGACGAATCCAAGTCAGTCATTTTCATACCACGTGGCAAATAAAATTCTCTCCTGACTTTCCCCATACAGATAATATATAATCCCCTTGAGTACATCTTATCATCATCTCCTTTGATTTTTGTGGTCGTAATTCAAAGTACAGAAATCCTTAGCTTGGGTTATGAATGTGAAAGAGAACTCCAAGTCCTATAGGCTATGTAACGCCGATTTTCTTGACCAAGGTCAATTATTCTGAATTTTTTCAGAAGAAAAGATATTTATGCTCATATTATGATAACTATCCCTGGGTTTTCAAAAATATATGTTCAATTATTACAAAGAAAAATTATTATTTTTGATAAATTATTTACGATTAGAGTGATTATTTATAATGAGAATTGACTTATTTTGATATGAAATTGTCATTTTCATAATAAATAATTGGCTACAAATAATAATAAGCCGTCATAGTCTTTCTAAGTAAATATTAGGGAACTATTATAGACTTGTTTTTACATGATTCATTGCCAAAATAATTCAGACAAAAAAAAAAAAAAGAGAATTAAACATTAATTAATTGCACATAATTTTGTAAAAAGAAAGATTTTGTGGGCCATGATTATGGTGCTGTGCAGGAGTTCAGGTCCATAAGGAAAGTGATCTTCCTGGGCCCCTGGTGTACTTATTGGGCTGGTGTGGAAGGAGCGTAATCAAGAAAAGATAAATATCAATTGTACGAGTTTTGAAAGAGCCACATGTGTCAGTGTGATTGGTCCTGCCCAGCCAAGACAGTTTTCGGTTGCCATCTGTCAACTTCTCGTTCATCAAGAAACTGACACAGCAACTGCCAACTAGCTAGCAACCCGCCCATGATTTTCTTTTATTTTTTATATTTTCATATCTATATATATATATATATATATATGTAGTCTAAATTATTGAGTTCATAGTACTGTTGATTAGGTTAAGCAAAAATTTAAAAATTCAACTTTGAATATAATTTCGCTCCAACTTTGACAAAAAAAAGGAAATTGGAATCAGATTTTTAAATAAAATTTTCAATTGGAGGCAGATGTGTCGCTCGACCGACTCTAACTACGATCTGATTCTGACTCCAATATTGTACATATATATTATAAAAATATGTATTTATCTATTTATTTATCATATATACTAGTGTGGTTATACAGTTATATAACTAGAATTTATATAGTTAAATTTAATAATATACTAGTATGAGTTATTTATTATAAAATAATATATTTATACTATAATATAAATAGACTAATGATAGTTTAATATATGTAAACATCATAATATTACCACCAAGCATAATCAAGTATAGAAAAAAAATTAGACACTAGTATTTAAAATATTAATTAGTCATTAATATTAGTGTATTGTTGAATCCAACTAAACTTTTATATATATATATATATATTTTATATATGAGTAATGTTAGATACAGTTTTAGAATGTGTAAGTCCTGCGACTCCCTATGAAAAAAAGAGAGTATACTATTAAAACAAATTATTTTTTCATGTGAGTTTTAGATTTATCAATTTTTTTTTAAAAAAGAATGTGTGAGACTTACATACTTTAAGATTGCGTATATAATTTATAGTTGAAATGGTGTTTCGATCTAATTGGAGGTCACTCCCAAACAAGTGGCACGTATCAAGCAATACCACTTATGGAGGATTCCCCAACACGTTTTGTATTTTTTTTTTCTAATTATTTGCAATTACTTGTAGGTTTTTGGGAGGCATTCTTTCTCAAGAATCTAAGATTGACAAAAGATTTAAGCTATATATATATAATTATAACTCTTAATGGTATGATTAAGACAAATTAATTAAGTACATGCAGGAGGAGGTTGGTTGATGCAGGTCAAAACTAGATCAGCAATATTAGCTATATATAAGTGTGTGTCATGTGTGTGTGAGTGTGTGTGTGTGTGGGAGATGAATTATGATGATGATCTGTTGCACATGTTAGTTTGGCACATTGAGTTAAAAAATAAATATAAAAATGAGATTTGACTAATTTCTGATCATGATAACGGTCTCATCAAAGTCGTAATATTCCTAATTGTAGTTTAAACGGCTGTTCCGGTCCATGTGGTCTCATGTGTTTTACGCATCTCTGTCTACTACTACTACTCGTTCTTCATGATCTCATCAATATATATCCTATATATATAAATATATATATATATATATATACAGTCAAATTGTATATATATTCCAATTGGTTTGCTCAGAAGAAGAAGAAGAAGAAGAAGAAGAAGAAGAAGAAGAAGAAGAAGAAGAAGAAGAAGAAGAAGAAGAAGAAGAAGAAGAAGATTCAATTTTGTTAATGATGATGTAATCGGAAGCATCGATCGATCTAGCTAGTGATCAATTCTCGGTCATATATGCATGTTCCTGATCATTTCTATGGGTAGTCATCATGTTCTCAAAGATATTCATGTGCTCCTAGCTAGCTAGCTAGTTGATACATATATTCTTGTAATGTTTAATATATATTTGTATGCAGTTATTATAGTTATAAAAGTTAGTTAAAACTGTTCATTGGACAGACTACTACTGATACAGCTTAAATATCATCCCCATGATCTTAAACATTAATGATATTATTATTATTATTATTATATATATAGCTGATCCTATATATATAAATATAATATGTTTTAAACTTTGATCAGCTAGTGATCAGTTAACAAATTAAGTCAATAATGGTAGATTAATGGGTCTTTATATGATCCTGAGTACTTAATTAATTTAGAATTACAATATATTTTTCTAACATTATTGTATATATAATTTTCCAGATCAATTGGCCTCATGCTGATGATCTTGAAATACTAAATTCAGATGAATCTAGATTGTTTTTTTAGAAGACAACTTCATAATTATTTACTTATCATCTAGAAAAAGATAAATTTATGAACTTAATTAGCAAGCTAAGCTAGTTCGTACGTTGCAATTTATTAATTAATGGAGCTAATTTATTAATCATTAATTAAATATATATATATATATATATATATATATATATATATATATATATATATATATATATGTATATATTAGTGATCAGTAGTTGCCGGCCGCCTTTGCTACTTTGATTACATGATCAATCATGCATGAATGTTGCGCATGACAATGTTAATAAGTTTAGTTGGGACGACACTTTTAATCATGTTTAATGGACCATATATCTTATACAATGTAAACTCCAATATCGATATCCACATCAACAAATATATTATTAATATTTATGTTCACCGGCCTGAGATAATGCCTGTCATATGGCATTTTAACACCTTGATCATCAGAAGTACCCTCTCTCTCTCTCTCTCTCTCTCTCTGATCAGAGACGTACCTACACGATCAGAAATGGCATTAGGTCATGATACTAATTAACAGCTTAATTTGGAGGGACTAGGGATAAAAAAATATATATGGGAATTAATCATGAAGCAAGTTGATCGAACGTGGAATGTGCATGAATCTTCTTGTAACTAAAAAATTACATGATGATATATATCCACGTATTTGTGAAGCTTCGGCAAAATAAAAAAACAAAAAACTTGAGAGTAATTATTATTAATTAATTAGTAGAGAACACTACAACAAAAAAGACATTTTGGAACGATTTTATTTTGAGACAAAATGAAAATCGTCTCAAAAAGTGAGATTTAGGGACGAATTTTATTTTTTGTCCCAGAAAGACGTTTTCCGTTCGAACGCATTATAAAGCGTTCGAACGTTATATTTAGGGACGAAATATGGCGTCCCTAAATATGGAACCATTCGAACAGTGATGATTCATCATTCGAACGTTTGATATACTGTTCGAACATAACTTTTGACCGTTCGAACAATGAGCATATGTTTTTTTTTTTAAAAAAGAGAATTATATTTAGATTAACTAGTAATTATAATAACTTTATTGATTAAATAATATGAATAATATAAATCAATAATTAGTTCAGGAAATATAAAATAAGACTATTTCATAAATAAATATTGAATTTACAAAATACTAAATATTGTTCATTCTAAAAACAAAAGAAAAAATAAATAAAAGATAGAAAATACTAAAACCCCAACTCTTTGCACAGTTCCTTGACTGCAGCTAAACGTTCCTCGACTGCAGCTAAACGTTCCTCTATCTGTGTCAGTCGAGTAATAATGGTGACCTGAGTCGTAGACATGGCATCAACCTTCGTACGTAACTCAGATATGCTACCTATAATCTCAGTACAAAAATCAGACATAGCAGAATGGACCTCAATACGCACTGCATCGATCAGCACTGATGTCTGTCTGCTGATCGCTGCACGCACGATCTCAGCCATGTCCTCATGTGTAGCGCTATGTACTGATGCCTTGGCCTGTGGTCCATGATCTCTTGATTGTGCATCTTTCTGAGGATCAACCGGGTCTGGATGCTGTCCACGAAGACGCAGTCTTGAGTGTCCTGTACTGCGTGAGAGGGTAGTGCTGTTGATCGGTCCCATCGGCTGCCGTTTACGCTCGGCAACATCAGGCACAACACTGGCAAATAATAGATATCGGGTGATTAGGATCTCGAATGGCAGTATATCTGTGGAAATGTACCGGGACTCTGATCGAATCCTATCGAATATATGCCCCACCAGGTCAATAGGAATGCCACGAGCGACCCGTATCATAAATTTCGTCTGATCAATGCCAACCTCTGTTTTGTGTTGCCGAGGGTCGATGTTGTTGGCGATTATCAAATTCAGGATCTTGAAGAACGAAGATAGATCTGCCTGCTTGATGCTCTTCACCCCGTCATACAAGGGAGCATCTGGACCAACAGCTAAATCCCTCATCTCATGATCAGCAATGATATCTACCTCATCTGTATAATAAACTGGCATCTCCTCTTCAGCTGTCTCTACCTCAACTAAAGGATCAGACTCTCTAGGCACCATGTTCAGATATGCATCTGACAGCCTAGGAATACCAAGATGCTGAGATAGTTGGTCTCGTGAAAATACAATCGGAACTCCTCGGATAGAGATGCTATATGCCCCTCCATCATTTGAGCTGGCACCACCGAGCTCTCTATAGAACTCAGAAACAATGTCAATATAAGCGACAATCTCTAATGATTCCTCTGAACTATCTGTTGAGTCTAAACTTTCACTCAAAATAATGAGTAAAAAAATCCAGATCAGTTTTACCTGCAAGTATACAGGTGTTGTAGTATCTTACAGGATCGAATCCACAGGGATTGACTAATGTGATAAAGAGGCTAAAACAAAAATAAATTAATAAAAAGAACGAGAAAAAAAAAAAGAAAAGAGATTACTGGGATGGAGATTTTAAAATAACAAAATATAAACTGAACAATAAAGCAATGTAAATAAATTGGCTGAATAATTAAAACATTATAAATAAAAGAGTTGCTGAAAATAGAAAAGTTGCCGAATGAAAAAGGAAATAAAGTGAAGCTTTGGTTGCCGAATATTTGTTGCTAAAAATAAAACACTATAAATTCAAGTTGCCGAAAATAAAATAAACTGAGCCCGAACTGATCACAATAAATATGAAGCTGCTGAAAACACTGGGGAAATAATATGATGCTGCCGAAACACTTAGCAAATAAAATCACAAGTTGTCGAGTAATATACAATAATTGAATGAGCTGCCAACTGAAACATTGTAAAATAATAAAAGGTAGTTGCCGAAAGTGACAATTAAATAAACACAAGCTGAGTTGTAGAATGAATAAACAAAGAAACTGAGCAAATGATGGTTTCCGAAAATAATGAGATGCCGAACACAAATAAAATTCAAGCTGCCGAAAATGGAAATGAAAGAGCCGAAACACAAACTGCCGAAACACTAGCAGGTTGCCTAAGTAGACTATAACTTGCCGAATGAAAACAATAATAACTGGGAACTTGAAGATAAAACCCGAACTGATGAAAACAGAATAACTTGATAAATAAACTAAACATTATAAACACAAGCTGCCGATTAAAACATTAACAAGACTAAAATGAAGCTTGCCGAATATAGAGCAGGAAATAAACTTGAAGATGCCGAATGATGCTGTAAACAATAAACTGATGCTAGTTGAACATAGACACAAGCTGCCGAAACATTAACAAGACTAAAATGAAGCTTGCCGAAAATAACTTGAGAAATAAACTGAGAGCTTGCCGATCGAAAATACAGTAGAAATAAACAATGAAGTTGCCGAAAATAAACTGTAAAATAAACTGAAACCAGTTTCCGAAAATAGAAGATGAGAAGAGAGAGCCGAACTCCCTCTCTCGGATGCTCTGAACTCCTGGTTTCGTCCGTTTATATAGGCTCCAGAATAATTCATCCCTCTTTATTTTATTCTCCCACTGCCGTGCTTTATATTTTCTTTCTTTTCTTTTTGCTTTCCAGCCGACCGAGTGCTTGAGTGATATTTTTCTTTCTTTTTCTTTCTTCCTTGCAACTGCTTTACAGCCGAATGATGCACCGAACTCATCACCTTTTCTTTTATTCTTCCTTTGCTTCCACTGCCTTTCCAGCTTATCACATGCATACATTTCTTTTCTTTTCTTTCTTTTTTTCTGCTCTGCATGAGCTGCTGCCCGTGGATCCTGCTGCATGCACCGAAACCGATCACATGCATGACTGCTTTCGGCCGAACCACATGCATGTTTTTCTTTCTTTTTTTCTTTGCTGCACCGAATCACAAGCATGCACCGAACATCACATGTGCTCTGTTTCGGACATACGAAAACAGAGGGGATGAGCTGGGCATGCACACGTGTTGTGCAGGAGGTTAGGTGGTGCCGGCGAGGCCGAAGAGGCTGGGTACATGCTCGGAACGCATGCAAGACGTTTACATGCAGCTGGCGAGAGGTTGACGATGAAGGTCGACGCTGCCGTAGCTCGGTGGTGATCGTGGAGTGCTGCTGCCGTAGCTCCGTGGAGATGGTTGTGCTGCTGGAGGTGGATGAAGTTCTGCAGTAGACGGAGGAGCTGGTGGCGTCGAACGGTGGCGTGAGAAAGCTGTGATTTCGAACACTGTAGCAACTGCCGAAGGTTGAAGACGGTCGCGACGACATGCAGCTTAACACGAACGACGGGTCGTTTGAGCTTGGACGGCAGAAACATCGGTAGCGAGAAAACGACATGTCGTTTGGCCTGCGCAGTAAATAAAAAAAATAAAAATAAAATAAAATAAAATAAAATAAAATAAAATAAAATAAAATAAAAATAAAATAAAATAAAAATAAAAATAAACTAAAACAAATAGAATAAAGATAAAAGAAAATAAAATTAGAAAAAGAAAATAATTAATTTAAGAAAACTAAACTAAAATATTAAATAAAAATGTGTTGTGCATGTGAGACAATAAAATCAAATTAAATCACAAGTTATAAAATATAAGCATAAACTATGCTTTTAATCAATTTAATTCATAACTTGGATTTATTGCCTCTTGTTCATTTTTCCATCTAAAATCAATGATAATATGATGAAACAATTAAAATTACATTGATTTTAACTATATAAATTATGCAATAATGCAGCTCAATCACTATCTAAGATAGGTCCCCAACCACGATCTCAGAAAACTGATGGTAGGGAATGACCCTCCCAGACAAGATTCTGGAAGTCAGAAAGCTTCACCTGTCGCTCTAGTGAAACAGTACTCTTCCTAGCAAGACTGATACTAGTCTCTGCCTGACTGTGTCGCTTACGTCCCGCCCTAGAAGAAGATATTATAATGAACTTGAAATTTACAATTAATTAATAGCTTATCAATACAATATTAATAATAAAAATATTTAACAAAATGTGATAAAATTTTAAATTAATTTAATTATAATATAAGATATATTCTTGTTAAGATTTAATGGAACTACAATGGTGAATAAAAATACACATTCACTAATATTAAGTTTATTTATACCGTTCGAATGCATAAATTAGTGTTAGAACGGTATGCTTATACCGATCGAACGTATAAAAAGTTTAAACTATTTATCCGTTCGAACGGATAAATGTAATTAACTTGTTTGGCTAGTACCGTTCGAACGACATAACAATCATTCGAACGGTACATCGCTGAGTCGACTTAGCTATTGAAAATCATGGAATCCTTCGATTCCATGAATTTCTCAACAACCAAAACAAAAATAAACTGAAATAAACCTTCCTACTATAGATTTAAGCAAATCTACGGTGAGTATTGATGGATAAATTGATTTATCCTAATTTAAACAAATAATTCATCAAAAACCTAAATTTAAACGGTAAAATAGTTAGAAAATGAGCATACCGGTGATGAGAGTTGGAGGCTACTGGGTACTGTTCACTGCGGCAACGGCGTCATTAAACGGTGGGGATGGAGGTTTTGGGAGGTTTTTGAAGAGAAAATCTTTCGATCGGTGTTCGTGGAAATGACCGTCGGGGACTTATATATGCAGTTCCGTTCGAACGGTTTATGTTTTACGTTCAAACGGTTTCCGTCATATATAAGTAACTCTATATATTTTATATTTTATAATTTATGTTATTATAGATATATTGTAATATATATTATTATATATATATGATACTATAATTAATAAATTTAATTAGTACTATATATTCATATAAGTAACTATAATATATAGTACTAATTAAATTTATATTATATAGTATATAATATTATTTTATATATATGATACATTAAATTATTTTTCCCGCTCATGGTTTGATGTTCGAATAGATAGTAAATAGCCGTTCGAACGTGAAACTTTAGAAGGAAATTTTTCCTGCTCATGGAACAGGTTCGAACGGTAAGTAAATATCCGTTCGAACGTGAAATTTTAGGAGGGAATTTGTCCCGCTTCATGGTTTCTAGTTCGAACGGTTAGTAAATAATCGTTCGAACGGGAAACTTTCTTCAAATATTTGCAACAAATTTCAGAAATCAAAATCTCCCCTCTCCTCCCGTCACTCTCACTCCCTCATGAACAAAGTTGCGCCATTCTCCCTCAATCCAGTCCCAACTATTTTCGAATTAAAATTATTATTTCTACTACTTTTTGTGGAGTTCTTTTTCAGTACACGTACTTTTCATCTCATTCTCTGTATATTTTTTATAATATTTTTACTTTTTATGATTTCCTTACTTTATTGAAAAATTGTTGGAATTCTTTGATATTATTGTTTATATTACTATGTTGTTATTATACCTGTAATTTATAATTTGTTGTTGTTATGCGTTTTCTGTCGTTGAAAATGAAAGGAAATCTGAAACGAACACGTTCGAATGGTTTAGACTCTACGTTCGAACGGTTTAAGTTTTACGTTCGAACGGAAACCATTACATGAAAGTATAATTAGTTGATAATTTATAGTATAATTAATGTTGATGCATATTCACAAACAAATCAAAACGCAATCAAATTTAGAAATATATAATACAGACTCCTCTTTTATATATAAAAGAGTAGAAAGATATAATACATAATTAATCAAACTTAAAAACATCAATTTATACATAACTCATCTTCCATTAAAAATTAAAATACCACATCTTCCATCTTCCATGTCCATCATCTTAGCATTGCCACCACCATTCTTCTTTAGAAATATATCCAACCGCAACTAACTCTTCAAATAAAGCATTAATTGAGGCATCTTTCTCAGGGTTGAGTGAACTTCCGGAGTTCTCAAAAGAACTCTCCGACTAAAACCTACTTTGGACAGAAGCATTGAGAAAGTTTTACTTTTCATTAGAGTTCTTATTGAAAGAAGTATCGGGAAAGTCTTGAGCTGCTCGTAATTCTTTCAGAGATGTTAGTTGAGTTTGTAGATTTACAACCTGCAGAAAATAATTTAGAATGCCATTTATTAATTAGGAGACAAAGCAAATTAGGGTTTCAATCATTATATATGAAAAGAACCTGCTGCTGAAGAGCAAAAATAATTGAAAAAATGCCATAAATAGGATCTTGAAGCCTAGCTTCCGCTTCATAAGACATTGTGGCAATTGCTTCATAATAATTATTCACCGGGATGTGAGTAAGAAGTTTCGAGACATTATGGCATCCGAAAACCTTATGGACATTTGCAAATTGAGTATATCCTTGTTTATGACTGAAATAAGGAGCAAAAACACATCCTTTAACACATTTCTTTCTAAAAAATTTACAAACTCCACGAGGAGAACCCAAACGGGGCATCTCGATTAGTGGTTTTGATCGAGAGAGAGGGGGGTATATATGGGGAAAATTGGGAAGAAATGATAGGACAGATACCGCAAAATCCGTTTGAGACACCGAAAACCAACAAACATTAATTGCTTTGAGCCCACCAAAAGTGTTTGATTAAAAATATCATCCGTTCGAGACAAATTTGGATAAACGGATAACATCCGTAAAATCTGGAACTATACATGTTTTGATAGATGGACTATATGTTAGTTTGACTGGAACTATACATCCGTAAAATCTGGTAACCAAAAGTGTTTGATTAAAAATATCTAGATGCTTATCGTCCTTGTGCATTTGGAATTTCTCACATTTCTCACAAACTCACAATTCTCACAAACTCACGTTTCTCACAAACTCACATTTCTCACAAACTCACATTTCTCACAAACTTACAAACTTTTCCATTAAAAATGGCCGGCCAACAGTCTTCTAATATTGTTCCTGATTTGAATTGGGAACCATATTTGCCACAAACATTAATCTTCACTCCGGATGCTATCAATGCCATTATAGCGACATATAACTATTTCTCAAGCAAGAGCGATGCGGAGGTGGTAGATGGAGCGAGAATACTGGCATCTCAATATGCAACTGTTGTTACTATCATGACCCGAAAGTTACAGTTACGAGTAAGTGCGATAGAGATGCTTAAAAAATAAATAAGTGAATTGAAACATAAACTTGCAAATAAAAGAAAAAAGAAGCAAATATTAAAAAGAGAAAATAAGGAGCTGAAGATGTCTGTGGACTTGTATGCGAAAAATCTGAAACCAAAAGTGGCGGAGCTGGAGTGAAAACGAAAACAAATAGATGAACCTGCGTTCATCTCAACTCAGGAGTTGAAGACACTTGAGGAAAATGCCTTAAATGCGATAAACCCTGAGGAAAATGCATCAAATATGTTCAGCCTTAAGGAAAATGCCTCAAATGCGTTCAACCTTGAGGAAAATGCTTAAAATGCATATTGGCTATATGTTAATTGGCTATATGTATGGACTATATGTTTTATTTTATGCATGGGGATGTGTTGTTGCAAATTTGTTAGTTTGATTTATGTTTTGATATATGTATGGACTATATGTTAGTTTGATATATGTTTTAGCTATATGTTTGTTGATATATGTTTTGGCTATATGTTTGGGGGTATATATGTTTTGGCTATATGTTTGTTAATGCACGTGACTGTTTGCAATAGGATATTAGACATGAATAAGAGTTGGATGCGAGTTAGAGATCGGTTGGGTGATGATTACAATGTATATGCCTAAAGAGTTAAGAAATTTTTGGAGTTTGCATCATATACAATTAGGAGTGATGGTTGTATTAGATGTCCATGCCGACTTTGCAAGAATTTACGTTCTAATAAGATAGAGTTGGTGAAGAGCATTTGTTTGTTAAATGTATTGACCAAGGTTATACTGATTGGGTCTTACATGGAGAACCGTTTCCAACATCATTCGAAAACATCGATGAAGATGTACATCTTGAGGTTGTTGGTGACGATCCGTGCCATAACACGGATCCATCAGAAGACATGGAGCAAATGTTGGGGGACATTGGTGCGGGAATGTTTATGGATGAAAGTGGAACAGATCCATCTAATTCAAATGATCCATGCCATAACATTTTTATCCACTTGTGGAATGATTCACAATGTGAGTTATATTCAGGGTGTCTAAGGCACAGTAAATTGTCATTTACAATTAGATTGCTTCATAAAAAATTTATGTGTTGAATATCTATTAAGGCTGTCAATATGTTGCTCGAGCTATTTGGGGAGGCACTTCCATCAAACAATATTTTACCCCGCAACTTCCACGAAACAAAACAGTTAAAAAAAGGACTCGGATTTGATTACAATCTAATACATGCATGTAATAATGATTGTGTGTTATTTTGGTGAGAGAATGAGCAGTTGAATGAGTGCCCTATTTGCCATGAATCAAGATGGACAACTGAGAAGCAGAATGTGCCGCGAAAGGTTGTACGTCATTTTCCATTGATACTTAGATTACAACAGTTATTTATGTCACGTTCAATGGCTGTGGATATGACATGACACTCATCATCTAAAGTCAAGAATGATAATGCCATATCACATCCTACAGACTCTCAAGTTTGGAAGGAATTTGACTTGGAACACCCATGGTTTGCTGAAGAACTTCGTAATGTTCGACTTGGGTTAGCAACAGATGGATTTAATCCGTTTGAGAACATGAGTACTAGTCATAGTACTTGGCCAGTTGTACTTATACCATACAATCTACCTTTGTGGAAGTGTATGAAATATCCATATTTTATGATGAGTTTGCTCATTCTAGGTCCTAGATCACCTGAAAATGATATAGACATACACTTGCAGCCACTGATAGCAGAATTGAAAGATTTGTGGGAGAATGGAGTATTAACATTTGATTCATCAACATGCAAGTCATTTAAGATGCAAGTTGCGGTGTTATGCACAATAAATGATTTTTCTGCTTATGGAAACTTGTCAGGTTGGAGCACTAAGGGGAAATTGGCATGTCCGACTTGTAACAAATATACCCAATCTGAATGGCTTACGTATGGGAAGAAATTATGCTTTATGGGTCATCGTCGATTTTTACCTGGTGACCATAAATGGCGTAGAAATGGTAGGATGTTTAATGGTTCTGTTGAATGGGGGCACCCTCCACCATTCTTGTCTGGCGACGATGTTATTGCACAGTTTGAGAATGTCGAAAGTAAGGATTTTGGTAAAAAATAATGGAAGAGAAAACGAAGTGTATTAGAGTTGAATTGGACAAAAAAGAGTATATTTTTTGAACTACCCTACTGGTCAACGTTAAAATTGCGGCATAGTCTCGATGTTATGCATATTGAAAAAAATATATGCGAGTCTGTGTTAGGAACGTTGATGTCAATTGAAGGTAAAACGAAAGATAATATAAACTTATGGAAAGATCTAAAGCGGTTGAAAATTAGACCGCAAATGCACTTGCAACAAAATGACTTGTCTGTTTACATGCCAATTGGATGGTATATATTGTCAAGGAACGAAGGAGTTACATTTTGTGAGTGGTTGCAGAAAATTAAATTACCGGATGGGTATGCCTCGAATCTAACAAGGTGTGTGCGAACGAATGACTGAAAAATTACTGGACTAAAAAGTCATGATTGTCATGTATTTTTACAACGTATATTGCCTGTTGGTATCTGTGAGTTTTTGACTAAAGATGTGCGGGTTGCATTAATTGAGTTGGGTGCCTTTTTTAAAGATTTATGTGCTAGAACGTTGAACCTAGAAGTTTTGGATCATATGGAACGAGAAATTGCACTAATATTGTGTAAGTTGGAGAGTATTTACCCACCTTCATTTTTCGACATCATGGTTCACTTTGCCGTTTATTTGCCACGTGAGACTCGACTTGCAGGACCAGTCAAATATAGGTGGATGTATCCTATTAAACGATTTCTTGGAAAGTTGAAACGCACAGTGGGTAATAAGGCTCATCCAGAAGGATTAATTTCAGAAACATATATTGATAATGAGTGGCATACATTCTGTTCCAAATACTTCCACGATGTAGACACAAGGTTTGATCGGCCAGAAAGAAATTTTGATGTTGACCAAACAAGACAATGGAACGAATTTTCTGTATTTTTCCGACAAATACATCTACTTGGTGCTCATGGTGGTTATGATTTGTGCGAACGGGAATTCGAGAAAACTCAATAGTACGTGCTAAATAATTGCCCAGAGATAGAGAGCCACTTGAAATAAGTTTAAATTAATTGTTAATTAGTCATTGAATTTACTTATTAAACAATTATATAAACATACTTATTGTTGGTAATTTTTAATTTTAGTGATCATATCAACATGCTCAAAGAAATGAGAGTAAATACTATAGACCTGAGACATGAACAGGAGTTCCCAAAATGGTCGACCAACGGGTAATGACATTAATACAGATGTAATTTTGCACGAACATATTTAAAATATTACTATTGTTAATGGTTGAATGTTGATACTTTATTTAATATGTATGTTGTACAAATGCATGCGAGTAATCCGAACGATATATCAGACGAACTATATGCACTGGCGCGTGGCCCCTCGAGACATGCTACTCGATATTCTTTTGTATTTCTCGAGGAAGCAGGTATCACACAATTGATCGAGAACTTTATAGGAAAATATAAAATAGTGGTGTCCTTGTCGAAGGGAGTCATGATGGAGACAATATTGATTTCTATGGAGTTATCGTAGATATAATCGTATTGAGATATGTGGGGGAGCTTGTGGTTTATATGTTTAAGTGTGATTGGTGGGATTTAAGCAATCCTCGACGAGGAAAATGCCAGGATGAATATTTTCTGAGTATTAATACATCAAAAAAATGGTATGAAAATGATCCTTTCATTTTGGCTTCCCAAACATCTCAAGTATTCTATTTAGACGATCCACAGTTAGGAAATCAATGGCAAGTAGTACAAAATTTTTTTTCTAGAAATATTTATGACGTTATCCCTGAAACGAAGGGATAAGATGAAGAAGAAGATGATCCTTCTACTCAAGAAGCATACCAAGAGAGTCAACCTGCTTTTAACTTATTTGTGGGTTTGAGCCAATATGAGATGATCCCATTACATAGGGAAGATATTGAGGCTGATATAGTTGAGGCGACAATTGATCAAAGTATTGAGTCATCTGAAGTATCTACAGATGATGAGACCAAATCTATAGATGAAACTGATACAGATGATTGACCAGTTTGTGTTCACATTATATAGTATCTCGCAATTATGCCTCCAAAAAGGAAGGAAATTCACATCCCATCTCCACCTGTTCGTAGCTCTCCGTCTGACTTGCCATTAGAGACTGACTCTACGGAACAAGTTAAATAGCTACTATTCATTTTTTCAATTAAGATATATGTTAATTGATATAGGTTAAATAACTAATATTATTTTATAGAGATAACAGTACAATCTCATCATGGACGAGGCACTACGAGAGGTGTGACGTTGGAGAAATATCGTAAAGTAGGTAAGATTAAGGTTAACATTCTTGATGAACATACTGGAAGCGAGGGACAACAAGCAGCTTGGCTTGCATCGCATGTGGGTGCTCTTACACGGACTTATGCACCTTTGGCTACGACTTCATGGCATAAAGTCCCCCAATATACGAAAGAGTTTATAAAAAAATGTTGTTTGGTACGTAATATTTAAATAATAAATTTATATTGATATTATTTAATATTCTAAATGATAATGTTTTTGTATATATACTCTTTTAAGGATGATTTTGAACTAAATTATGGTTGGAGAGAGGAGTTTAGGACTGTTGAAGAGTTGATGTGTAATGCATTCAGCAAATATAAGGCGAGGTGTCATGAGTATTACAAGAAGTACGAGAACAAGGAAGAAGCACGTGAGCATCATTTTCAGGATATCCGACCTGAAGAATGGAAAAAACTTTGTGACATATTTGATGATCCATCATATAAGGTAAAGTAAATTAATTATTTATGTGTCATATTTATAATTTTCACTTACTAATTTTTACAATTTCTATACAAGAGCGAAGTTTTATAAACAAAACGAATAGATCAAAGTTGAAAATTCATCATCACGCAGACTCAAGATCTTTCTATCGCCTCTCTAAGAAATTGGTAATGTACTTTATTTATTTATTTATTCTATATAGTTTGTTTTTAATAGTAACTTTATATCTTAACAATATCTTTGTTAGGAAGCGTCAGACACCGATTATGATCTAACAAAATTATATGTTGCATCACATACTAATAGTAATAGAGAGTGGAGTCATCCCGATACTCGTAAAAATTATGTAAGTATTATAATTTCTTTTAATTAAACATATTTAAATTATTGTGTCAATATTAAACGTATATATTGTATGTACGATAAAGTGATTGCCCTACATGCTGAAACTGCTTCAGATCATAATTTATCAACAAGTGATGTTGAAATTTTTACACAAGTTCTAGGGCAACGTTCAGGATATTTGAGGGGTTTGGGTCGCTGTATAAAGCGTTCAAACTCTTCATCAACGTTAAGCACTACTACTATTGCGTTAGAAAATGTAAATTCTATGATTCAAGAATTGCTTACAAAACAGCATGAATTAGAGGCTCAATTGACAAAACAAGTAGAGATGGAAATGCGCATGAAACAACAAGAAGATGAACAAAGAGAGATGAAGCTTCAAATGCAGATACTTATGCAACAATTCAGGCCTCCAAGCAATTAATTTTCATTAGAAGTGGTTTTGCATATTGAACAATTATATATCATGTACTGAGAATTTTATTAGTATTATTAGTATTTTATTGAACAATTTGTAATGTATTTTTAAAATATAAATATCTATTTGGTTTAAATTAGTATTGATTGTCCATGAAAATAATAACCGTTCGAACACTCATCATCCGTTCGAACGTATACAAATCGGACATAACCGTTCGAACAACATATATTATCGTTCGAACTGAAAAAGTTGCACACCGTTCGAACAGGAAATTCACTATTTGCGTTCGATCATCAATTTCTCCGTTCGAACGTTTCTTCATGAATTACCCGTTCGATCGTTATTTACTCCGATCTGTTCGAACAGTCCCATATGTTCGAACGGTATTTTTTACGTTCGAACAGTTTTCCAAGACAAATTTAATTCGTCCAAAAAAAAAAACATCCGTTCGAACGATTTCAACGGTCCAGCTTAATTTCGTCCCAAAAGATATTTTTTGGGACAAATTTGTGATTTTCGTCCTAAAATATCTTTTGGGATAGTTTTCTAGGGACGACCTTGCGACACTTTTTTTTCGTTCTAAAAAATATTTTAGGACGGAATTTTTCGTTTCAAAAAACATAATTTGTTGGAGTGGAATTTAGACATAGAACACGATCAAGCTCTTTCTCTCCCTTGATATTAATCCTGATGATCTCATCCGCACCTTGTGATAATTCATGTATTAATTGGAAATTGACAAACAATATAAAATAATTTCTTTTTATTTCTGTTGGAAGAAAACGCAGCAATATTATTGTTCCTTCATGTGATCATCATCGATCTAGGATTTATAGCTACCATCGTATGTATAATATATTCCAGTAATATTTTCACACGATATATATATATATATATACATATATATTATATATAATCAGCATATGAAATGGGAGAGACTACAGTTGACCAGATCTATATATATAAGTACTGTTAATTGTATTGATCACCGCTAGCTAGCTCGTTCAAATGATCATGATTATAAGTTGTAATGAAGTAGTGTACGTGCTTAAAAAAACCATGCAGGATCATGATCATACAAATTATATTAATAATAATAATAAATATTATGCCTCTCTATTTAATAATAATCCAACATTGGGCATTAATCAAATAATAAATTTATAAGTCAAAATAAATATCCCCATAATTAATAAAAAAAAATGCAGCATATAATGTGCATATATATAATATGTACTACTAGTGTTACTTAATTATATATATTAATTACAACCGGATTTCGTATCGTGAATCGTAAAAATTAATGTGACATGCATCATGTGTATCAGGACATTGGTTTAGATAGTTAATATCTATATATATATATATATATATATATATATATAAAAGAAAAGAAAAAGAAAGAAAAAACTCTAGCAAAACCACGTATGTCTCATTAAGGACCACCACATGCTCGTCTTTAAATCCATTTTTTAAGAAACCTGATCATCACAGGCCTGGCAGGCATGCATGGTGGCCGGCCGGCCTCCCGCCTCTTTTTCTTCCCAACTAGGAAAGACTCAATTAATCTTTAAGTGTGTGCTATAACCATGGAATTAAAGAGGGCGGCACCTAGGATGAAGATCATCGACCATTAATATATACATACCACCTAGAAAACTTAAATAAAAATTTATAAAATATATATATGGATATATATTTGCCACGGCTCCACATGCAGCTAGCGCTTTGGTTGTGCCAGGTGCAATGCCCCTAACGTCCCTAACATGGCATGGCATGCGTCTGGATCATGAGTAGCTAGCTAGCTAGGTAGTACTTGATCAGACTTCATTCAAACTGTTTTACCGACCTCATCAACTGAATATTGCCCTTTTTGGGAAGCGTTCTATCTAACATGGAAGCAAGGAACCAGGGAATGATGAGATCACGCACATGATAATTCAAAGCTCATGATCATCGTCAATGATCTATATATATACATATATATATATATATATATATATATTAGCAATTAATATTATTGGGCTTGATCGATGATCTAGTACTAGTATTGACATTCGACCCTTAATTCATTTTTATAATGCAGGATGAACTTCTCCATGTTCAGACGTTTCATGTGATATATTAACGAATAAATGTCATGCTTAATTTACATCTTTAATATAGACTATTTTAGTAGTACTGTTGTCCAAAGTTTTTAATGATTCTGTGCCTATGTATTTATATTTTAAGAGAACGTAAAAAAAAATAAAAAAATAAAAAAATCTCCATTTAACTAATTATTGTTGAGTTATTAGGAGGGGAAAATTAAAGAACAGAACGACTACTTGAACCCCCATCCCCTTTTCCTACCATTAATCCCTAGCTTTATTGATTCAGTTTCCACCCAAAACCTACAAAATTGGGATGAAACCAGAAAAAATAATTTATCTTGTCAATAAACTTATCATAAACTACGTAACTCAGATCGGGTTATGTCGCATGCGGTAAGACATGCATGTATGGAAACAAGTTACGATCATATTGATAGATTAAATAATGACGTTGCTGCACTTAAATCAGCTAGGCATGCAAACAACGTACGTACGAGTATAATTGAATGAATCAGATAAATTCCCAGCTTTCAAATTGACAGCTTAAAACTCGATCCCCATACAAACAGACAGAGAAAAACCCGGAAAAAGGGACAACAAAGATTAAAGATCTCATAATTCAAAATAATTCTAGCTAAAAAACTGCATCTAATGCAATTACTGATCATCAAATCATGCTGACCAAATGTATTGTCGTGACTTTTGTCTCAGGACAATATTGGACAAAAATCCCTTACAAAATTGATCATAATTAATATTCTGGTAACCAATCATACTTACTAAGATTTTAGGGTCTCATATCAGAGCAAATCCAAACACATGCCAGAAAATATTCCGTCTAGAGTTGATTAATATACTTGATTGTTCCTGTGCATTAATGAGATGCTTAGTGACTCACATGAAAAACATAGAAAGCTAGAAAAAGGAAAAGAGGAGGAGGAAATTGGAACGAATTAGATCTTCTAAATCTTTCTAAGGTTCTGATGGGCTCATATAGATTTGTTCGGATATTCTTTGTTTTTTCAGGGGTTTAATTATTTTAAGTATTTCCATCTTTTACTTTAATTTGGTATTTATGGGCAGGCAAATAATTAATAGTGGAGATTGCTTTTTCTCATCTTGCCATTCTAGTGAATAATGGTTTTTAATTGAATTATTCTATTTTTAAGTTGGTGTGTAGAGCATATCATTTTACTTCACTTAAATAAATAAGATTGGATTTATAAAATTTAAAATTAAAAGTTTATTTTCCAAATCCAACTGTTTGGCGTAGAGGCATTAGAATATCAATACTCTAATGAGCACTTTTGGTGTTGCCTAGATCCTTTTTCTACCGAACCCTTGGATCAAATGATTCCAAATTGAAACTCATACAAGATGCAATTAGAGACATAGATTTCTAGGGGAGGGGGGAGGTATTGAACTTTATGCTCTTCTAATGAATGTGTGGCTAATAACTGCATTTTTATGGCTAAATAATAATGAACATTTGTATTATAAACAATTGATCGAAAGTCGTGGGTGCCACAGTATACGAGAGAGAGAGAGAGAGAGAGAGAGAGAGAGAGAGAGAGAGAGAGAGAGAGAGAGAGATCAGGTAAACGTTTCATAACTAGAAATTAAGAACCTCTAGCAATCTGCTGGAGCCGTTTCTTTCTTAATCATGAATTGAACCTAACACGAAATTTTAAAATATCAATTATTATCAGCAGCTCCATAATTAGCATATGTTTATATTAGGGTTCATAGCCCATCGAAGAAAAAGATATATAATACATATACACACACACTTTATATATATATATATATATATATATATATCATGTTTGACCATAAATAAAGAAAGTGTGTGGGCACAATGAGACTCCACCAAACTTTTGTAGGGAATATTAATGAAACAAAAATACGATCGAAACTAAATTCCAGCTAGCTAGCTATCTATGTGATCAGGAAGGCAAACTTTCACCAAATTAACTTCATGCACTGATCAGATTCTATAGTTCTTTATTTATTTCCTGCATTATTCTGCTTTCTTTGGGAAGGAATATTTTCTGGATCTAAACAGCTATATATAATTGTTTGTAAATTTGAAATGAATCGAACTGCATATATAATCATCAACCTGAATAATATATCTATGAACCAGCCACTTTTCACCTTATTATCCTTGGAATAATCATGCTCTCCACTCATGCATGATTCCAGCTTAGATCACTGCATTACTATTTCTGCATTGTTGTTATAACTATATATATATAAAAAACTATATATGAATATATTATCAATATCGTTGCACCGCCACTCCCATACCCCGATACCATTGAGTAATTAACTTTCTGCTTAATTAGTGAATTAGTTGGAATTAGCTAGCTAGCTGAAGTACTTATAAATTCCAGCAAGTTGATCTATATAGCATATGATCTTGTAAACTTCTGAGAATAAGCCTGTGATATCCTAATGATTGTAACTTTCTTGAACTTTTTCTTTACGCGTGAGTACTCAAACTAATTATATGTCAACTCTCTAAAACTTTTGCATAGTTTAATCAGCTATATATTATACGTACATACACACAAAAGATATTCTCTCAAATTAAGAAACGCGCTTTGTTTCTTAATTAGCAAGCACCGCCGACCATGCACAGAAATCGTGGATGAAACCCAGTAAGGATCTTCCTGCAAAAGAATTAAGAGAGCTAGGAGGGAAAGAAGAAGAAGAGAGAATCTGATCATTATCCCATCCTAGCTAAAAGTAGCAAGTTTCCCACAAGAGTTTTAATTTCCTGATGATCAGCTGGCTGTGGAGCATTGCAAGGCTGGAGGGAGGGAGCTGGGAGATGGAGATATCATGTCATATCTTGCATGGATGTGACTCGGGATTTTTTCTATTTTCTCTCTCATATCCTTTTGTATGTAGCATTTGGAGGCTTTGTTTTTTAAAGAAAAAAGGAAAAGAAAATGTACGTACTCATTCCAAAGCAAATTTAATATAATATGCGAAACCTTATAAACGCCTCGGCCTAATCTTTTCATGAAAAGGAGAGACCTTTGTGGAATTCAAGGTTTCATGCACATGCCTCCCTCTTTTAATTCTCTGGCCTTCTTCCCCCAAGAAACAATTAATATAAGACTATAAGTTCACTCAAGAGCATGCACCAAGTGGCCTGGTGAGTGGGGGCACAGCATGATTTTCCCAACTCAAAACTCTTCTTTTTAATTTCATTTTGGCCTGCATGGTACGTAATTACTCAACTTACAAAAATTTCATAAAGTTTGTACTTGACACTCGACAAGCTTACAACACGAGTGCAAAATCCTAAACTCTTGTGACAGATTATTTGCATTTGCGACGATAACGACAATTTGTAATAAAAATATACTCATTTTAATAAAAAAAATAATCATTTTTATTAAAATAATTGATCACAAATATATAATTTTCTTGTAGTAGTGCTAATATATATATATATATATATATATATATGCAAATAAATTACAGATCATCATATATAATAATCAATTACTTAAAAAGTTAAAACCCTACGTACTTAATTTAGTTCTCAATCAAGAGGACACGTGTCTAGTTAGTTGTTTATAATATATATATTAATCAGCTTTAAGATGCCGAAAGCAGCTAGCATAATCACTTCTTAAGTACCATGAACAAAAATCAAGGACGTTTTCTGGTACTCATGAATACAAAACAATATGCTAAGGCTGAGCAATCTATTCAGTAGCATTAGACTAATTGTCCCGTTGGCTAGCTGCTAGCTTTTAATTGGCCATGCATGCATCATTAATCTATAATATATATATAGGCAGATATTTTAGGGCATGCATGCATGGGGGCATCAAATTAACTTGTGATATATCTACCTAGTAATTTATCTTCGACCTAGCTAGCTAGCTAGCTATTAATTAATTAGATCTATATATGCTCATGTCTTTGCAATCATGAATAATTAGATACGCCTACTACTAATACTCATGTTTATGGAATTAATTAGCCATTAATGGCTCTACATTAACGTAATTAAATTAAATTAAATTAAATAAACTCTATATATAAAGCTCACTAGTCATGTGGAAATTAGGGTTTAAGCTGAAATTCAATTAATGGAAGGTTGAAATTAAGCAAGTACGGAAGTCAGTATATATGCATGATATCATGTGTTCGACACGTGTGGGGTGTCGACACACGGCAGTAAGGAGGTGTGAAAGCGGGGCTGGCGGATTGGGCTTTGCAGGCTTTGTGTGGGTCCTGGATAGGGGCCACCTTTGCACCTTGGCTAATCTACTCACGTGCAAGCCGACTTAACTCGTTTGTTTATAGGATGAGATTAAAATAAGTTGAGATAAAAATTAAAAATTATATAAAATATTATTAGAATATTTTTTAAATATTATTATTATTTTAATATTTAAAAAAATTAAATTATTTATTTTATTTTATGTGAGAATTTAAAAATTTTATAATAATTAAATAAGATAAGATAAAAATTATTGTGAAATCAAACGAAGTCTTATATAGATTTTATACAAACGAGGCCTTATATAGATTTTGCAATTTAGTTTTAATTTTAGTTAAGAAAAAAACAAAACAAATGGGGGCTCAGAACTCCATGTGGGCCAATAGAATCAGATGTGGATGATCCATCACTTTCATTGCTAGTTGCTGCCTAATTCTCCCTCTAATACTCTTCTTGACTTTGTTTAGTACAAGTTTTTCCAAGACCACATAATTATATAAAATAAAATTAGCCTTTTTTGAAGTGCTCATGTGAATGTTGTTTGATGGAATTAAAATCTCTGCAAAACCGCAGGTTTTGGGATAGAAAACAATCAAAGATGCGATGCATCCATGGTTCAGGAAGTTGTTAACCAAGAATAACATTGCTTATTTTATACTCTCAGCACTTCCTACAATTTCCCAAAAAGTAAAAACAAACAAATCTATTGAAAACCACTTCACACCAGCCTATATATAAACTTTCCCAAGATAAAAACTTATTCCCAAATTATACGCTAACCCTTGAAGGCCTGAACAATTTTTTTAAGCAAGATCCAATATTATAATGCTTAAAATATAATAACATTATACAGCAACCAAAAGGCCGCCGCAGGCTTATAATTTGAGACTGGCTCTCAAAGCTTAGCGCATTAACTCCCTCTCCCTCTCACATGCCCCCTCTTGCTCAACACTACTATTTAAAGCCCCTCCTCTCCCTCCAATCCAATCCAAACCAATACTCTCGCTGCATTCTCTTCTCTAACATTGCAAAGCTCCCTCCTAAGTTTCAAACCTCCTAAAAAACAATCGCTCTCTTCCTCACAATCTCCCATATTTTCGCTTTGTGTTCTATTGGAAACTCTTTATTTAACCCAACAACACAAACACTTTTGTCCCACGTAGTGAGAACCATAATTGTCCCAACCATGGAGAACTTGTTTCCTCTTGCCGATCACGAAAGTTTCTTCTCTCGCCGGTGCATTTGGGTTAATGGTCCGGCTATAATCGGGGCCGGTCCATCTGGGCTAGCCACAGCTGCTTGTCTTAGAGAACAAGGAGTGCCTTTTGTAGTCCTTGAAAGAGACGAGTGCATAGCATCTTTGTGGCAAAAGCGCACCTATGACAGGCTAAAGCTTCACATTCCAAAGCAATTTTGCCAACTCCCTAAGCTTCCTTTCCCTGAAGACTTCCCTGAATATCCCACAAAGAAACAGTTCATTGACTATCTTGAATCCTATGCCAAGCACTTCGAGATCAACCCACAATTCAACGAGTGCGTTCAATCCGCCAGGTACGATGAGACTAGCGGATTGTGGCGCGTCAAGACCGTTTCAACAAGCGCTGCTTCGACGCGCACTGAAGTTGAATACATTTGCCGGTGGCTTGTGGTGGCCACAGGCGAAAATGCCGAGTGCGTGATGCCTGATATTGAAGGACTAGCGGAGTTCGGTGGCGATGTTACGCACGTTTGTGAGTACAAGTCCGGCGAGAAGTTCAAGGGAAAGAAAGTACTAGTTGTGGGGTGTGGCAATTCAGGCATGGAAATTTCCCTTGATCTTTGCAACCACAATGCCTCTCCATCTTTGGTTTGCCGTGGCTCGGTAAGTAATTCATTTAGTAAAACAAGAAAAAAGGTCTCTTTCCATAAAATTGTGCAAATGGGTTAGGAGTCTTAAGGGTTTTGTTCTGTTTTGGCTATGCAGGTCCATGTCTTGCCAAGAGAAGTTCTTGGAAAATCTACATTTGAATTGGCGGTTTTGATGATGAAATGGCTACCCCTATGGCTGGTTGACAAGCTGCTATTGATTTTGGCTTGGTTGGTGCTAGGAAACATTGAAAAGTACGGGCTAAAAAGGCCGGCAGTTGGTCCAATGGAGTACAAAAACACTACGGGGAAGACCCTGTCCTGGACATTGGCGCGTTGGAGAAAGTCAGATCACGTGACATTGAGGTTGTTCCTGGAATCAAGAGGTTTTTACCAGGCCAAGTCGAACTCGTCAATGGCGAAAAGCTTGATATAGATTCAGTTGTTCTGGCTACTGGATACCGCAGCAACGTACCTTCTTGGCTTCAGGTGAGAAAATGTTCTGTTTCCTCTGTTTCTCTTCATTTTCCGGGGGCGTTTTCGAAAAGACGGTTTTGGCAGTTGGTTTTTTAACAAAGAGGGAAAAATGATAAATATGCTCAGAGAAAAATGTCAGCCTCTGGACTGATGGTCAGGCATTTAAGGCCGCTTTGAACTTGTTCCATTATCTATCAATTTTTTTTCACAAACGTTTTGGAAGCTTCTTCTTTGATTGTTTTTAGCACTTTGTGATTGATATTTGGTTTGTTTAGAGGCGCTAATCTTGCTTTGGTTCATGTTGTATACAGGAAGGTGAGTTTTTCTCCAAGAATGGTTTTCCAAAGGCACCATTCCCAAATGGGTGGAAAGGAAATTCCGGGCTCTATGCAGTTGGGTTCACAAGGAGAGGGCTGTCTGGTGCATCCTCAGATGCCATGAGAATAGCACAAGACATTGGCCAGGTCTGGAAGATGGAAACAAAGCAAAAGAAGAGAACCACGGCTTGCCATAGACGATGCATTTCCCAGTTCTAAGATACAACAAATATATTTTCCAAGTCAACCATCCATCTGTTTAGTGAGATTCTTGTAGTGTAAAAAAGTACTGACATTGTATAAACACACAGAAAGAAACAGACAGTACAAAGTCAGAGCCCTCTCCCAAGGCCCAAGTTTTCCATATGTCTGGGCATTTTGTAGACCAAGGATGATGAGGCTTTTTCTTCCTGTTGTGGAGTTTTATACAGTTTTCTTTTTTTGTACCGTATCCAATGGTGAAGTTAAACTTTCAAAGAATTCCCACTCAATGCTCTCTCCCTCTGTTATTTAAGTTTTCTACGTTGTTCTGTATCTAATTATGAGGAATTCAGCTCAAGAAAGCCTTAAATCCCCACTAGTTGATCCCTATACCAAATCCTTCTACGGTCATTATTGTTAATTTTTCCCTTCTGTTTCAATATCAATAATGAAGTTGAAACCACTAATCATGTTGACTAAAGAACTTTTCCGGCTCTCATATGTAGAAGAAACTAGGTCTTGAAATGAGGTTTATCATGCTCATTTGAGACCTACTGTAATTGGGCTCTTGAATATCATCAGAGCCACCTAACATTATTTCTCCCCATACCCATCAGAGCTTTATCATTGTATCAAGGAAAGGCCCACAGATTCAATGTTTCAGATTGGCAACTTGTCCAATAGCATCTTTCATCAGATGAGTAGGTCCCATCACAATCGAACCTAGCTTCACAACAACCACCACCCTCTCTCTCTCTCTCTCTCTCTCTCTTGGAGGATAGCCATCTTGAGGATAGCCACATTCCAAGATGTCTCCAAATCACTATTCCCTTTAAAATTATTATCCTTAGGTTGACCAACTCATTGGCATAATTTAGGTTTTACAAAGTCTCTGTTGCCATGCACATGGATATATCATAGAGCTACAAAGAATGAAAATGTTGCAGTTAATCTTCTCTATAAAGCACAATTGAAAACTTGCATACAGCTGAGAAGAACTTGAAATGGTAATGCTCATGTTACTGTAGATTTTATTCATATTTGATTAGCGAAAAGAATTAGTTCTACTCTCTTGTTTCTTTTCAATTCTAACTCTTGTGCACATGGTCAGTACTCAGGAGCCATGGCTAGACAAAACTTACTGACAAGGTGAACTATCTGACATTGCATGGATTCAAACCAGAGATGTTTAAGTGTGTTCTACTGGCGTGATGACGGCCAACGACATATTTGTACCAATCAATTTGCAATTATTTTCATTAAATGAGGCTTTTCAATGAAAAACTTGACACTACTAGATCTGAACAAGGTATAAGTATCACACATCTGTGTTGGGTCTAAAGCTAACTAAATTACATGTCTAAAATCAAGCTAAGCCTTTTTTTTAGATTGCTTTCAAGATCAAATGGAATAGAATTAAGTTCTGACACATGGATTAGGGTTTTTCATGCCCATACAATTTATAGCCAATTAGGTAACAATGAAATTTGGAGAGAATTCCAAATAAATAAAAGTTCCAACTGAGCTAGTTCTGTCAACAGAAGTTCCAAAATTCCTTAGATCCCCAACAGCTAGCCAAGAATGACAAGTCAATCATGTAAATTTGATTTCAAGCGAAAGAAAAATCCAACTATATATCCATTCTCCATGACCTACAGCATTCTAGCAAGTAGACAAATATCGCTTATAATTGGATCAATCACACTGCTCTGCCAAAAGGTACAAGTTTTGAGGTTAACGTGTTATCTGGTTCAAAAGGAAGAAACAAATTGCTCCAAATTATGTTTGTTGTATGAAAAATTAGGAAATTTTGTTGAATCTTCAGTTATCTTGTCCTAATTACAGATATCAAAGTAAGATTAGAGATGTTAAATTTAAAAAAAAAAAAAAAAAAAAAAGCCATGTGCGTAAAATGCATAAATATCCAAATTAAGCTATTGATGGAATAATCTGGAAGAAAGCAATTGCAAATTTTTGTCATTGGGGGTTCTGTATACTGCCTCTAATTATCACCAAGTACGTACTAGGCACAGATAAGGCTCATGTAATGGACCCTAGCAATTGTATTTTGCTTGTGCTAAGTAGTACTGAAATTTATTGGTGAAAGGTCCCCATGTACAAGAAATAAAGCCCAGAAACAGTACTGCCCATTGGCTCCCAAAATGGAACTAATGCAGCCATACGGCCCTGCTTTTTAGCCTTCGCATTTCACAATAGTGCCTAGAAACAGCCCACATGAATCTTCATGCAACTGATTGAGAAATCTCAGTCTTTTCAATTCAATGGCCCCTCTTATTCCTTCATTTCCACAACCTGAAATGATCAAACTCAGTTTGTACAAAATATGACTGCATTTAACAGCTGCAGTCTGTCCTTCTGTCTATGTGTTTCATTTAGATGTTTCCAACCTCTTTAAAAATGGAGACATTCAATGGGGAAACAGTAAAACAACACATGGGATGGCCACCAATATTTTTCCTTGCCACATAATCCCACCACGAGGGCCCATTTTCACTTTCTATAGTTAGTCTGCAAATGAGCATCTGTTCCTTCACATGGTTTTGTCGACCAATCAGGGGGGCGAACCTGTAAGAATATGCAGTTTAGAGAAGATAAAAAGAAGTGTTGAATTTTACACTTGGAAGTATAACACATGGAATCATCCTGTGGAAATAATTTCTTACTTCCTATGCATTGAATACTTTTTGTCTGACCCTCAAACTATATTCTCTGTTACCTCCAAATTATTACTTATCCGATCCAGTATAACTCACATGAAGGTCCCATGCATACCATTTCTGATGACATATCATTACAGAAACTTGATTGCATCACTAATTACATACTGAGTATAGTGTCAGACTGATCGCTAGACATGACAGGTCAAAATAAATAAACTTTTTAAAATGTTTTGCATCTTCCAGAAACAACAAAAGTACTAGGGTTCACTTCCTCATGACCATGTTCTAGACAAAACTAGATCAAATCCCCTCAACCAGGCTGCTACCTGATCTAGCCATGCATGCATAGTAGTCAATCCTTTATCCTGTTTTATCTTGTCCAGGTTTCCATGCATGCAGGACCGGCTTATTAATTATCACCATCGAGTCAGGTTACCAGTATGTAAGCCGAAAGCAACAAGTCATATATATATATATATAAAGAATAATGCTACATACAGTCTGTCTGAAGTACATAAGCGCCATGCAATCTTTTTGAAAAAGAATAGGATTGATTATTAAAAAATTAATTTTTTTTTTCAGATGGTTCCGTATTTGTTTATTTTTTCAAAGAAATTGCACGATGCTTCATGCATACTACACAACTGAAAATATCATTTCTCATATCTGAAAACTCTGGAAACCAAGTTCTTTCTTAATTACTTGGGATCACGTGATTTTAGTAACTCATTATTCATCATGGCTATAAATATATATCGCTTTCAGTCATTTTAGTGCCAAATATATAGTACTGTCTCTTGCTGAACCGTACGTGCACGCATGTGGATAAGGCTTTTACCAAGTTAACTCCTGGCCAGAACTGGAAGGTTGATAGAAACCGAGCACTGATCGATCAAGTACTAGCTTGTTGATCATATCTCTATACAAAATACAGCTAGCTAGCTATATATATAGCATATATCTAGTCATGAATGACGTACTCTAATTAATAAAATGATATTGACAGCATATATAAAATCTTAAAGAATGTGGATTGTCAGAGAGGCCATGAAGCAAAGAGAAGAAAGTCTTAACAGTACCGTATTATGATCATTAATGGTTTCCTATTGCAGATGATGATATAATTCATCGCTTTTATAGCGATGTTCGTAGGTCATGAGTAAGTACTTATGATCATACACTTACGACTCAGTTTAAAGATGCTTTAATTAATTGATGCTGATCCTTGAATTTGAATGATTATAATTAGGATTATATATAACTCCTGATCAAACAATGAGCGCAATTGATCATCATGATCACTCTTTAATCATGCACAGTGCATGGCTACAAATTATTTTACGCAGCTAGCAATGGCTAAAAGGAAACAAATAATAATGGCGGCACAAACTTTTTGCCTCAAAGTGGTGGAAGCTGATCATAGCTTCCCTCGCTCAGTCGCTTGCAGGCATGGATCAAAAACTTGCAGACAAGTCCCCAGCATTTCAAGACAGCCTTCCTGATCATAAATACTAGCATCATCATCTTGGTTTGCAATTTGGTCTCTAGCTTTACATTCAACGAATAATATCATGGCCTGCAAAACCAAATATGGCATGCAGTTTAATGGAAGAATATTCGTGTCAAGTGTTGCCCCATTTTTCCAGCTATCAGATGCCAAAGTTAATTACGCTTTCTCTAAATATCAGAAACTGTATTTATATTTCACTTTTGGTCAATTCTAATACAAGTTAGCTGCGCGCTTACATCTCCACATATATATATCAATATTGATATTGGTTCATTGTGCCCTTGCTTAAAAACTTAACAACAATTTCCAATAAACGTCGTACCGGTCGGTGACACCCACCAAAACTGAATACACTTGATCAGTACTGGTAATTTTTCAATGTGTTGTCGGAGCTAAACGATCAGTATTCAGAAGGAAAGGAAAAAAAAAAGAAAAAGGAATAACCAGTACTGCAGACTCGACAGCTAGCTAGCTTTAGAGACAAGCGTAACATCGATCTCGTGTTCACATGATACATACACATCCCTTAGAGAAAAAATTAAGATCTCGTTTGTTTTTAAAAATGAGATGAGTTAAAATTTTTTGAGAAATATATAAATAGTATTGAGATATATTGAGTATAAATGAGATAAAATAAAATGTGTTTGTTTATAGAGATGAGATGAAATTATTTTAATTTTTTTTGTAAAGTATTTATAATTGTGAGACCCACAACAGTTTATATAAATAATTTTATACTACATATGCGCTGAAATATCTGAAGTCCTTGCATGAACAGTTTATAAATTTTTTCGTAACATTTTGGCATTTTCTAGGCTCGTCGTTTTGCTCCTTCTTCTTCTTCTTTCTTTTTTCTTCTTTTTTTTTGTCTGAATCCTTTATTAATCAATTATGTTTTTTTAATATTGGTGGGACCCACTGAACCAACCATTATATTAATTTTTTATAATATAATATTTCCAAAATGGTTAAAAGTCGTTTATAAACAGTAACAAGAAATGACTTCACTTTTTCCGGTGTTTTCCTAAGCATTTGTTGTATTCTAACCGTATAATACAGTAACAACAAGTACCCAAAAGTCAAATTTGCTTTTATTTCTACCCGTACAAAACAAGAACCGGACATAGTACTTTTTCAACTTTTTTTTTTTTTTCCGATATAGTAGATTTTATAAACAGTAATAAATTAATGAAAGATGAGATGAAATGAAATGAGATTAAAACTTGTCTTTGTTTTCAAAGATTTCCCACTGTACAAAACTTTAAAAAGTTTTCAAAATTTTCAATCTCATCCCTAAAAGCAAACCGGGCCTAAATGGTGCAGTTTGGCCCAACGTATTCAATTGCTAAATAACTTTTATTTTTTGGTACGTTAAATTAATGTCCCTACTTGGCCCCAGCCTACCTACTCAATGAGTTGTTTAGATCTTGTGGCACTGATCTCCATACCTACCTACTCAATGACTTGTTTTAAGCTACCACGTAACTTATCATGTTCTGAGCTAGAGAGCATGATGACAAAATTCTGGTGGCAACAAAGGCTAATGAACACAAGATCCATTGGGTAAGCTGGCAGAGAATGTGTGAATCTAAACTAGAAGGTGAAATGTGATTCAAAAACCTAAAAACTTTTAATTTGACTTTGTTGGAAAATTAGCAAGGTTGGAGAGTCCTGCAAGATGAGTCTTCCCTCCTCCATAAAATTTACAAAGCCAAATTAAGCCAAAATCCCTCTTATGGATGGAGAGGCATCTGGGTAGCAAAGCAAAGTCGTAAAAAATTATGCATGTGGAGAGTAGGAAACGGGAAATCAATTAATATTTGGACTGACCATTGGATCCCTGTGATTAGAAGTACTAATCAAAACTTGAGTGAAGGAGGGATGATCAGAGAAGGGACAGTTGATAGCCTTATTGACAATAATAGCAAATGGTGGGAAGTAGGAAATTAAAGTAAAAAACCTTCTGCCTCCACAAGCTACCGCAGAGGTGCTGAAGATTGGTCTTAGTCCAGGTAAACATGCAAATAAACTGATTAATTAGACCCTTGAGAAGAATGGCAAACATAGTGTGAAAAGTGCATACAGACTCTTAGAGAGATTGAAAGGGAGAAAATGGAAGGAGAATGTTCTAATGCATCTAGGCAGAGACGAGTGTGGAAAGACCTCTGGTACTGACAAATTCCTCACAAGATTAATGTATTTGCTTGGAGAGCCTGAAAAAATGGATTACCAACAAAGAACAATTTGCAGAAGAGGAAGGCGCTCATAGATGAAACATGCTAGTTCTGTAGAGGGGAAGTGGAAGACCTTGAACTCTCCCTCTATTCTTGCCCTGCTTCAGACGAAAGCTGGAGGAAATATTTACCATTTTTACATCATAATGGCATAAATAAAGTTTTTGTGGAGTTAGCTCAACGTGTAAGAGAAAGAGGTGGGAAAGAGGAGTTAGAAAAATTTCTCTTGATGGCATAAGCGTTCTGGTAGAGAAGGAATCAAATGGTAATGAGAAAAAGAATATTGCACCAGATCAGGCAGTTGAACATGCTCTTTTGTTACTGAAGATTCACAAAGAGTTGGGATTCAAGGCAAAGAGGCTTAATAAATCCTTATGCTATTGGGAACCACCTCCACAAGGGGTATTGAATTTGAATGTTGATGGTGTAATGTTTCGTGATCAACTTACAGCAGGGGTGGGTGCCATACTTCAAAATGAAATGGAAACGTGCTCATGGCTGCACGTTAAAAAGAATATTAAGTAAATGATCCAGGGGAGATTGAGCTTTTGGCAATGTTTAGAGGCTTACAACTATGTTTGTATATGGCCATTCATGATCTGATTCTGAAAAGTAATTCACTACTAATGGTGAATCAAATTCAAGAGGAAGAAGAATCATGGTCCCTACAGGGAAATCTCATTAAGGAAACACAAGTGTTGATGAAGAAATTTACTAATTGCAAGATTCAACATAAAGGTTATTTGGGTAATGAAGGAGCACATAGTTTAGCAAAACTTGCTTGGAATGTGGAGGATATTAGCTTATGGTGGGAGTCTTTTCTAGATGTAATTTCTGAGATTATTTGGGTTGACAAACACTTGTAATTCCCTTTTCAATGAATGAATGAGTTTTGTTATTAAAAAAATAAAATAAAATTGGCCCCGATCATCGAATTATACCAAATTTTAGAGCTCAGGCCGATCGAGCTGATGATCAATCTCCTAGATCTTCCCACATTTGTAGACCCAAGTTCAGCCCATTTTCCTGGTTTCGTTTCAGGTTGCTCAATATAATGCATGTTAACTAGATATAAATATAATAAATGATATTTGTAGTTTTAGGACGTGTAGTTCTAGTACATTTCTTTTGAAAGAAATGGGTAAATCTAGAATCTGCATGAAAAAATTATTATTTTTTAACGATGGATCATACTTTTTTTCAAAATGAATGTGCAGAACTTGAACAGCTTAAAATTTTATCTAGCATTACTTTTTTACTACAACTTAAATATCTATAAAGGTGATGTTTGATAACCTTAATTCTGATCAAATTTGATAACCTTAATTGTCATCAAATCAATCATTTTAAGTGTTCGAAAAGATGCAGACTACCATCACACGACCTATGATCTTATATCATTATCATTGTAATTTGTAGTATGGACTTCATTAACACTAGTCATTATTTTCATGACCTTCTACATTTTGTTATTCTTATCACCACTACTATTTTATCCTTAATGTTGCCATTATCACCACCTTCCTCATACATTATCTACCTACGCCAATGTGCCCTCATTGTGAACGATGTAATTGTTGATAAAAATATATAAGATTGTCTCTACTCCACCACTTTCACTAAGACTAAAGGCCTGGTTTGGGTAGTAAAAACTTTCAATCTCATCTTAATATTTAAATACCACAAATACAAACACTTTTTATTTTCAAATCGTCAACTTTTTCATTTAATTATTATCTAATCATTACAATTTTCTCAAACTTCCAAACAAAACACAAAAAATAATTCAATTTTTTTCAAATATCAAAACAAAAATTATATTAAAAAATTATATTATAACAACATTTTAATTTTATAATATTTTTATTCAACATTTTCTCTCTAATTTTTCAAAATCTCTTAAAACATCTCAACTCAAACAATTTAACTATTATTCATAAATCATCTTATCTCACTATCCAAAGTAGGCCTAAAAGTCTTAGATAAGTTTGGCAACCAAGATGAGAGACAAAATTCTCATCTCATCACATATCATCATAATAACTTTTTCAAATTTCTACACAAAATATAATAAACAATTCAATTTTTTTAAATCTTAATTTAATTTTTTCAAATCTCAAAATAATAATAATATTAAAAATAATATTTTAAACTTTCATCTAAAACAAAAAATTCTCATCTTACTATCCAAACCTATCATTGAGTTTATAATTATCACCACCATTGCTACATTAATTCCACTTTTGCATAGACTAGTTTCACCCATCATCATGGATTACCACCATAACCTTTATAGCCGTTGTAATCTCACTACCATTATAACATGGAAATGATAAGTTTTATTAAGGAGAGTTCTCTACACGGACTTTCAAGTAAAGTATAAGTGTGTGTGTAGAGAGAGAGAGAGAGTCACCGGCTAGGCAAAACGACTACGACACGGTTATAGGCACAGTGTGAGAATGGGTGGCAGCAGGCACAATGTTAGATAGAGAGACATGGATGAAGGCAATAGATTGAAAAATATCGGGAGGGTGAAGAAAAAGAGAAGGGGGTTTTAAATTGTGCCCTTTTATGGCAACTATTGTCGTCGCAAATAAATTATCCGTACCAAACTTTTATAGCGGCGAAATAGTGTTGCTGTAAAAGATCCAAAATCGCCATAGTAACTAGTAAGTTTTGTCCATCTAAATTATTTGTGGTTACACTACCGGAAATAAAGAGACTAAAAAGTGTTTTTACATCAAAAGTTTACTTGCCGAAAAAAAAAATGACCGCAAAATATAGATTTTCTTGTAGTAGTCTCGTAGATTTTATCATTTATGGATGGAGATATATATATATATATATATATATTATAACAAAAGAGCACCTTTATTCATCAAGCAAAGTATTACATAAGTGTATCAATCCAAATATCATTTGCAATACATTCTGGAATCAAATCCTACCAAGTTGCTAAATCATCTAAATTCCAAGCAAATCGTACCAAAGAGTGTGCTGCACCATTTGTTGTCTTGCCTTTGTGATGAACAGACCAACTTGGTCAACGCTGCAATATACTTCTGATTTCATGAATATATTGCCCCAAATAGACAATGAATGACCCTCCATGTTCAACTCTTGCACCACAAGAAGGGAATCACTCTCTATGTGCAAATCTGTAAGTCCTATAGAAATACATAATTGCAACCCTCTTAGAATAGAGAACAACTCTATCTAAAATGGATCAGTGACCATATGCTCTAGTTTACTAGCTGCAAAAATAACATGGTCCTTATCATTTCGCAGTACCATGCCAACTCCTGATTTGCACAAATCACTAAAAATGGCTCCATCAACATTGAATTTCAAGACCTCCACTGGGGGTGCCATCTAACTGCAAAGTGTTTTCAAACTTGGTTTGTTGGTAGCTGCACCAGAAGCATGCTCATAAAAAAGTGAAAGTGCATGCTCAATAACCTGTTGTGGGGACAACAAATTATTCTTATACAGCTGCTGATTCCTCCTATACCACATACCCCAAGCTATAAGAAAAAGTTTCTCAAGCTCCCATGAAATCCTTCTCTTGACAGCACAAACCACTTGCAAAAAATTTAGCGTAGCATTTTAATCTTTTAGAAACTGGAATTGATGGAGCCAACAATCTTTAATAAGAGAGCAGTCAAGCAAAGCATGATTCAGGTCTTCCTCTTGACACCAATGACATTTTACCTTCTTAATAACACATCAAGTTCAACAAAGTAGGTAGTCCATTTTTACACACCCTCCAAGCAAAAACCTCACCCATGAGGCACATTAAGCTTCCAAATGCTCTTCCATACCTGCCTTTGCTCCTTTACAGAAGAACTCTCAACAACCTGTTTGTCATTGCTCATGGAAAGGAAGAACTTATATGCACTTTTAACTGCAAAAACACCACTCTTTTGATGCTCCCATACCAAACAATTAGAATTGAGCTCAGTGTTAAGCATAATATTAAGAACATCATTGGCCTCCCTCTGTGGTAGCAATCTTCTCACCTTCTCTACATTCCACCATTAGGTACTCTCATCAATTAAAGAAGCGACTGTTAAGTCCCCATCTGTGAAGCTGAAACAATTGTAGAAGCAGACATCAATCTATGATTTGGTAGCTAATAATCAGTTTAGATGTTAATATAATTGTCATCCCCTACCCTCCACCTACAACCTTTTAACAAGGCATCCTTAGCCTCCCAAATACATCTCCAAACATAAGAGGGAGCAGAGCCTAAATGAGAATCTTTAAAACTAGTTAAAGGAAAGTATCTAGCCGTAAAAATTTTATGGAGCAAAGTAGACTTATTTTGCATGATCCTCCATCCTTGCTTAGCCAAAAGAGCCATATTGAAAAAAGTGTAACTTCTTGAAACTCATTCCTCCAATAGCTTTTGCTTCACACATTTGCTGTCAGTTGACCCATTTCTCTTTTTTTTTTTTGTCCCCATGAAAAATTGTCTATCAAACTGTCCAATTTAGTGCATAAAGACTTAGGTAGCTTAAAGCAACTCATTGTATAGGTAGGTATTGAAAGAGCCACAACCTTGAGCAAAACTTCCTTCGCCCTTGAGATAACAACTTCTCTTTCCATCCTTACAACTTAGACCATACTCTATGCTTAAGAGATGAAAAAACTTGATGTCTTCCTCTTCCAATTATAGGTGGGAGGCCCAAATACTTATCATATTGCTAGAAAGATTAGACCCTCCAAAATTTCATAATTTCCTTTTGTTGGTATGGAAGGACATTTCTGCTAAAAACAATTGAAGTTTTATCTGTATTGAATTTTTGGCCATATGTGTGTTTGTTTGGTTCAAAAGAGATATGAGACCCTCTGTGCATAAAAGAAAGAGATAAGGGGAAATATGGTCCCCTTGTCTCAATGCTCGAGTTGGATACATAGAGTGCCACTTGAGATTGGCAAGAAATCTATCCAATCTCTCACTAATACACTGGCCAGCTTCTCTTCTATTGCACCATATAAATGGATTCCCACTAAAACCCAAATCATGAAGGTAGCTGTGGTGCCCTCGACCCCCACGTGTTATTTTAGTGGAATTTGTGACACTGAGATGTTGACCACACGGATCATGCACCCCAACAACAAGTGCTCAGAGTGTGTACAATATAAGAGTTTTGCTACACAACCTCCTCACACTCCACACTCCACACTTTTTAATATTTTTTAATATTTTTTTAAATTTTTTTTTGAATTTATTTTTTTAAAATTATTTATAATTTTTTATTCACTATTCATATAAAAATATATTTGATAAAAAAAATTAAAAAAAAAATTAAAAAAAAGATGGAGTGTGGAGTGTGGTGTGAATAGTAGGAGGTTGAGTAGATTTTTTCACAATATAATACTCGCAGCGAAGAAATAAAAAAAGTCATTCTTTATTAAATACCAGAAAAATAAAAAATAATAAAATATTCTTTGCAAGGATTTTACAGTCATCTGATAGATAATTTAAAGAAAACAAATAACATAGGGAAAACAAATTCTATATCGCCGAACAACATATTAGAAAATCATGCCTCCGGCGGAGCCGATCTTTTAGGCTCAAAACCAATCTCTGCATCAAAATCTACGGAACTATAAGACGGAACCGCAGGGTAAAACACCACATGAGATTATGACATCTCAGAAAGTATTTAACCAAAATAACATCCAAGAGATTTAAAATACATTAATACAATCAACTCGACCACATACGGTCAAACATGAATGAACAATTTCCACATCTTTCTCAAAATTACACATTTAATAACTCACGCCAAAATTCTATTTAGCCCATATATATATCTATTATTATATTATGTATGCACTACGACCTCTCCTATGGACTATATGCACACCCTGGCTCTCATCGTCACACCACGGGTAACGTCCGTGTATGAGATTTCGTAACAAATGATGTCCAGTTCCGCGCCCAGTGCTTACATGACCAAGCATCCTCTAACCCCGCCAGCGAAAGACCACGGAATTGGTACGAGAGCGTTACAGTCTCATCCGTTCCCGTCGTCGCCCTACAACAACTTAGAGTAGGGGTGTAACTGGTCCGGTCCGGTCCGGTTTTAGACAAAATCTTGGATCGAACCGGTATAACCGGTTTTGTATTTTTCAAAACCGATTACGCACCGGTTACCCTCCTAAACCGGTACTTTCGATTTTACCGGTTTCCGGTCCGGTCCGATTTTTCGATTTTTTTAAAATGTAAGTTTGACATTTTGTCATAAAAAATATGTTTAAAAAAAACTATTTTAAAAAAATCTATTATACTTTTATTAATCTATATTAGACTATTAATATAACTATAACTATAGTCTATATTAGACTATTAGTACAAGTTATAAACTTATATATTAGTATAGCTATATAAATTAATAGACTATATAATAGTATTAATATTAGACTATTAGTATAGCAATATATTAATATATATTAGTATTAATGATAAACTATATACTAGTATAGCTATATAATACATGATCAATTACATTTTTATTTTTAAGATTAAACTTTTATTTTATAATAACTTTATCTTATATATAATTATATTAATAGTATATGATCAAACAAATTACAAATGTTCATATTTAAAATTAACATTTTATGTTATATTTTATAAATTATAATATGAAATTATTTCATATATGATATATAATTATATATAAAAATTTCACATATAATTATACATTATATATAAAACTTAGATATTAATATATATAAAATATTTTGTATAATTTTAATTTTGTATAAAACTTATATATAAAATATTATTTTTTATATATTTTTTATCAACCGGTTCTGTCTGGTTCGATCCGGTCCGAAAAATTCTAAAACCGGAACCGGACCGGTTCCAACCGGTTTATTAATTATAAGAACAGGTTCCGGACCGGACCAGTTCAAAACCGGTAAAATCGGTCCGGTCCGGTTCGAACCAGTTTTTCAGTTTAAATTTACACCCCTAACTTAGAGGAGCTCCACCTAGGTAATACCCCATCTCGGCTTGGGGTCGTGATACACACGCACCTACACAATCAGTCTCAATTTCCAAACAGACAATGTGACTTCATAGCACAATTAATTAAAGACGATAAATATAAATGACAACAAATATTAGATGACATTGTAAATTGCTCATTTATATAATATCACAATAATTACAAATACACAATTTCACAACCAACTACACGGGTAATCCCATCCTCCAATCCGGCCCAAGGCCCATATTTAACATCAAATACAATTTATTCCCAACACTTCAACGGCCCAAGGCCTATTTCAAACCAACAGTTTATAAACAACGTCAATTATAAAAATGTTATTTTAAACTCATGGGTCGCATTTTGGAAAACTACTTACAATCGAAGACGGGAAAATTCTGGAAGATCGTGAGGGTGAAGATGCACTCTCGGCAAGCACCAAAAATTTTCCAAGAACCTGAGTGAAACCCACGACTAAATGGCTTACAAGATTTCGGGACTAATTTACAAAACTTTGGAAACAAAGTTCTCAGGCTAATAGGAAGAGATGAACTAATATTTGAATCCTTGAGAAATGAAGAACTCAGTCCTATTTATAGGCCGAGTAATGCAGTTCGACCATTGTAGCTTCCCACTGTGATTGGCTTAAAGGGCGGTAGCAGGTGGTTGCGTGGCTCACGGGTAGAGAAAAAGAAATCAGCAGTGCAAGCTGTGGAGGTGAAGTGGTTCGGCGTTGGACGCGTGATGCAACGACATGATTGTGTTGCTTGTGAAATGCACTGCCGAATGACACGGAGATGCCGAGGAAGCTTGAGGTGCAAGGTGGTGGTGGCCGTGTGGAGTGGCGGCTTGATAGTGCAAATTTTCGGACTCCATTGCCGAATGACTCGGAGTAGAACAATGGGAGAAGGAGGTGGTGGCCTATGCGTTAGCAGCTTAACGTGGCTTCAATTTGATGGAGAAGATGAGCGATGTTGAAGCAGAGAAGGCCCCGCAGTAGCTGGAAGGAGAATAAACCAGGAGAAAATAGAAGAAAAGGAGGAGGAAGAAGGAGAGGGTCGGCGCATGAGGAAACAAGATGAAATCCCTAGTGGTTTCTCCAAAACGGCACCGTTCAACTTGAAGGGAGGGTTGGGTTCATTACTTCCGCACAGGCTGGGCCCTCTAAAACACACGGCTGGGCCTTAATCTTCACACGAGCTAGGCTATTTTACGACCCAAATAAATCACACACACACAGCCCACTATATTTAACCCACCAAAAATAAAACACTATAATTAACTATACACAAGTCTAACCAAGAATTAAACTACAAAATAAATTAAATGAAAATAACTTTAAATAAAATAACACAACCAAATAAATAATAGAAAATTAAAAAGTTTGAAAATTTAGGGATCTCACAGTAACACTCATCAATCACATCTCTAAAAGCATTTAATAGCCTTTTAGGTTTTGGCCTTCCCCACTTTTCTCTTTATTACTCAAAATCTCATCAAAGTCTCACATCAGTAGCCAACCTTCATTACTGGGTACCTTGAGAGCTCTCAATAAGGACCATGACTCATGTCTCTTACTTGCATCTGGTTGCCCATAAAGACCAGTTAGCCTCCAAGTTTCCATATCTTCATCTATCATATTGACTTTATCATGAATATGAAACTTTGAATAGCTTTGAATGTCCACTTTAAACCGCTCTTTCCAAAGTAATGCAATAGCTCCACTTTTACCATCACTGCTTACTGCTAGACATTTTTGAAAACCCAGCTCAACTTCAATCTATCAAATACTCAAGCATGTAGCCTTGTCTCTTGGAGAAACAAAACTCTAGGACCTTTTTTTCTAACAAAGTCAGAAAGAGCATGAATTCCCTGTGGGTTCCCAAGTCCTTGAGAATTTCAACTTAGGAAAATCATAACTCCCAGCAGGGCTGACGCACAGCCTCTGCGGATCCTAAATTCTCATAATTCATGCTACCTGAAAACTCAACCTGAACATGACATTCTTTCTCAGAAAACTGAATAGGAAGCTTACCTTTTTTTGCACTAGTCTGTTTATCCTTTTCCATTGACTTCCTCCAAAACACGCTTCCTAAGTGGTACCTCCACATGTGACATAGAAATGGAAGGTTGTTCTCGAGCTCTTTTCTTCCAAGTACTTCGAGTCTGCCTAACTTCCTGCACTGCAGTGAGTTGATGGGCTTGTCCACTTATTGTTCTGCTTGTTGGACTACAATAGGTGACTTACCACTCTTATCATAGGCTTATGAGGGTCCATCAGATTTTAAACTGTTAAGGCTCACAAGAGGATCCATCTACATGTTATTGATTTTAGTTTTTATATTAAGATGAGCAATATTATGGGAAGTTTCCTTAGAAGTCGTTACACTTTGAAACTTGCCAACATTACTGCAATCCTTGACAGAAAATGTCAACTGCGCATTTCCATTAGTAGGCTCTTCATCCTCTGCTTTATGCCAGCCTAATTTCACATTCCTATCATCAATATTCATTGATGACAGATTAATGTTACTAGCCACCTCACAATGGTCTCAACACCACCTTCAGCTGCCCTATTCAAGTCCCTCTCTGCCTGTAATTTTGCAAAATTACCTTTGTTAAACTCCCAGTTCCTTTTATTCTTCTGATCAGCATGTAACCAGGCTCCATACTGTTGATAAGCTCATATAAAAGGTTGGCAACTTACACCTTTATGGATAATTTGACCACAAGTAAAGCAAAACCTTGGAAGTTTCTCATATTGTAATGGACTCCAAATCTTCATAGATCTATCACCCCCTCCACCCATGTGTGCCATATTAGGATTCTTCCTTCAAATGATTTCACCCCCTTATCGAAATATTCTTTATATCTGCCATGAGAGATTTCCGCTATCAGATGTGCCCTAAGGCACCAATGCACTCGAAGGTGCTCAACAGTGTGAGATATTGATCAGTTCCAAACAGTGTTGGAATTTGATCCCTGTGACGACTTTTGTCAACATATCTGCTGGATTATCTTCAGTGCCAATCTTCTGAAGTAGAATGTCCCCTTCATCTAATATCTCACGTATAAAGTGAAAACGGACATCTATATGCTTTGTTCTAGAATGATACATTTGATTCTTGGCCAGATGAATTGCACTCTGACTGTCACAGTGAACAGTAACCTTTTGCTGTTTAAAGCCCAAATCTGTTACCAGTCCCTGTAACCAAATGGCTTCTTTCACAGCTTCTGTTACAGCCATGTATTCAGCCTCTGTAGATGATAGTGCAATTGTAGACTGCAAAATAGATCGCCAACTAACTGGTCCTCCAGCCATAGTGAACACATATCCAGTTGTTGATCGTCGTTTGTCAAGATCACCTGCATAGTCTGAGTCAACATATCCAGTTACTAGACTATCCTTACCCTTCTCGAACTTCAAACCGAGATCTACGGTTCCTAGAATGTACCGCAGAATCCATTTAGCCGCATGCCAATGTGTTTTTTCAGGATTATGCATATATCGGCTGACTAAGCTGACGGCTTGGGAGATATCAGGTCGTGTGCACACCATAGCATACATTAAGCTTCCTACAACACTTGCATACGGGATATTTTTCATATAATCCCGCTCTTCATCATTTTTAGGAGATTGCAATGCACTAAGCTTGAAATATGGGGCCATTGGAGTACTTACTGGCTTCGTCTTCGAGTCGATGTTGAAGCGTTGTAGTACTCTCTTCAGATACTGCTTCTGAGTGAGGTGAATTGTGCTTTTCACCCTATCTCTGTTAATCTCCATCCCCAATATTCTTCTTGCTTCTCCTAGATCTTTCATTTCAAATTCTTGACTCAGTTGAGCCTTCAATCGATCTATCTCCACCTTGCTTTTACATGCAATCAACATATCATCTACATATAAAAGCAAATATATGAAAGATCCATCTGCAATTTGTTTGAAATACACACAATGATCATATTGGCAACGAGTGTATTTCAAGTCAATTATGAAGCGGTCGAAACGTTTGTACCACTGCCGAGGTGACTGCTTCAAACCATAGAGAGATTTCTTCAGATTGCAAACCAATTTTTCTTTATCAGCTTCTTTAAAACCTTCCGGTTGAGACATATAAATCTCCTCCTCCAGATCACCATGTAAGAAAGCCGTCTTCACGTCAAGCTGGGCTAACTCAAGATCATATTGTGCAACCAAAGCTAGCAATATCCGTATGGATGAATGTTTTACAACAGGAGAGAATACCTCACTATAGTCTATTCCCTCTGTCTGAGCGTAGCCCTTGGCTACCAATCTAGCTTTGAATCGCACCCCACTTTTAACAGCTTGATCATCTTTCTGATTGAACACCCACTTACAACCAATTGACTTCTTTCCATGTGGAAGCGGCACAAGCTTCCATGTTTGATTCTTATGAAGAGACTGCATCTCCTCGCTCATTGCAATTTTCCATTCAGTCTGTTCACTAGACTGTATGGCCTCTTTGTAAGTGGTTGGGATCTGATCTCCTTCAGCTGGAAGTGCATACGTTACAAAATCTGTATAACGTGCCGGTAATTTTTTCTCTCTTCTCGGCCTGCTTGTTGCAATTGATTCAGGTTGGCATGGAGATACTGTGACTGGACTATCAACCTCAAGTTGTCCATGCTCTCCATTAGTAACTCCTGAATCTTTTGGAGTAGTAAACTCCACCTTCTTCGGATCACAAGGTGCTTCGTTTTCATGGCTGCCTTCATAGGAGTCTTTATGCTCATGTGACTTGAGCATCTTAGACTCATTGAAAGTAACATCTCTACTGACTATTACCTTCTTTGACTCTATGCACCAGAGTCTATACCCTTTTACACCAATATTAAAGCCTAAGAATTTTGCTTTCTTAGCTCTAGGATCAAGTTTACTTTCTTTAGCATGATAGTAAGCTGGACATCCAAAAATATGTAAAAAGTCATAATCAGTAGCATGTGTACCTTTCCATATTTCAATGGGTGTCTTCCCGCCATTGGCAGCTGTGGGTAATCGGTTGATGAGGTGGCAGGCATACGTCACAGCTTCAGCCCAAAATTGTTTACTGAATCCACCATCCAGTAACATACACCGTACTTTCTCTAGCAAAGTACGATTCATCCTTTCTGCCACACCGTTTTGTTGCGGTGTTCCTCGTACAGTGAAGTGTCTAACAATTCCCTCTTTCCGGCATACTTCCATGAAGGGGTCTAGAGTGTACTCACCTCCATTATCTGATCTGAGCCGCTTGATCTTCCTCCCGGTTTGAGTCTCGATCATTTTCTTCCAATCAAGGAAGATCTTCAACACTTCATCTTTATGCTTCATCGTGTACACCCATACACGACGAGAATAATCATCAACAAATGTTACAAACCAGTGTTTACCTCCCAAAGATGCATTTTTGGTAGGTCCCCAAACATCAGAGTGCACATAGTCAAGTATCCCTTGTGTACTATGGACTGCGGTTCCAAACTTGATCCGTGTCTGCTTCCCTAATACACAGTTTTCACAGAAAGACAACTTACCAGTCTTGGCACCTTTGAGTAAGCCTTGTTTTACAAGTGTTTGCAAAGCTTTTTCTCCGGCGTGTCCCATACGCATATGCCAAAGCCTGGTGGTGTCAGCATCCGTCTCATTTAGCTTCTCACAGACTGTGGAAGCTCTTCCATTAACAGTACTTCCTTGCAAGAAGTACAAATTTCCTCGCCTTAGGCCCTTCATTGTCACCTGAATTCCCATTACCACCTTGAGAATTCCATCTTCTGTAGTGATTCTGAATCCTTTTGAATCCAGAGTCCCAAGTGAGATAAGATTCTTCCGCAAGTCCGGAACGTACCGAACTTCTGTCAGAATCCTGACAGTTCCATCATGCAACTTCAGCCGGATGCTACCAATTCCCTGAGTCTTACAGGCATTATTGTTGCCCATAAGTACTGCTCCATCAATCTTTGTGAAATCAGTAAACCAGTCCCGATTGGGACACATGTGATAGGTACAACCGGAGTCCATAATCCATTCGTCAGAATGACAATTAAATGATAGACTTGTCAGGGCAAGATCTGCATCTTCGTCTACATCTTTGTTGGCGACATTGGCTGTGGAGGGTTGAATCTTCTGTTGCCCCTTTAGCTTGGGACAATCCTTTTTCCAATGTCCTTTGTTGTGACAAAAGGCACATTCGTCTTTGGCGAGTCTGCTGCCGACTGATGAACCACGTGATGTGGCCCGTGTTCTCGATTGAGAATCCTTCTTCTTTCTTGGATTCCTTGACTGTGGTCTCCCTCTTGCTGTTAAGGCTTCATTTGATGTATTTAGCTGTACCTCTTTATCTTTTCTACGGTACTCATTGCTTATCAAAACACTAGATACATCACTATAACTAATTTTTTCCTTCCCATACAAAAGAGTAGTAATCAAATGTTCATATGTATCGGGCAAGGAATTTAACAAAAGTAAAGCCTTATCTTCATCTTGGATTTCTACATCCAAGTTTAGCAAGTCAGCAAGTATCTGATTATAACTATTGAAATGTTCGGACATAGAAATACCTTCTCGTAATTGAAATCTGAAAAGTTTCTTCTTCAGGTACAAACGACTTTCAATACTTTTTGTCAAGTATTTCTCTTCCAATTTTTTCCAAAGTTCACTTGCTTTTGTCTCTCTCATGACAAAATACTTCTGATCTTTGGCAAGGCACAAACGGATTGTACCACAAGCTTGTCGATTAAGCTTATCCCAATCCCTATCCGTCATGTCCTTCGATTTCTCTTCCAACGTAATATCTAACTCTTGTTGAATCAAAACGTCCATAACTTCACATTGCCACATGCCAAAATTATTAGTTCCATCGAACTTTTCAACTTCAAATTTGGCATTTGACACCATGGACCTACGCCCAGAGCTACTAGCATTTTCAGAACTCTTAACACCTGCAATTTCTCCTCCTGATTCCATCTTGGAATATTAAAATTTTTAGAAAATGAATTTCAAAATTCTAACCGTACGGATGAGTCCGGAATGATCCAAATAGTTAGAAACCACTATTGGATCGTCGAAATCGGACTTCGGATGGCTTAGATCAAGCCCAAAAACGGATCTGAATTTTGAACGGTGTAGATCGATCTGAAACAGTAGCTGGAGTGCGTGGGGCGCGTGGGGGCGCGTGGGGCGCGTGGGGGCGCGTGAGAGCGTGTGTTTCACTCGTCTTCTTCCTCTGGAGCGAGTGGGGGCGCGTGGGCGCGTGTACGGCACTCGTCTTCAACCTCTGGACGACTGTTAGCGCGTGTAACACACTTTCCGACCTTCTCGGAGCGCGTGTGAGCTTCTCCGACCTCCGTTTTCGATGCCGTTTGTTGCAACGTCTTCTTCTTGTCGAGACGAACCTCTTGGTGTGATCAAAAGTTGATTTGGATCAACTTAAATTTTTTGGGTAGATCAAAACCGAAGCTCTGATACCAATTGTTGTACCAAAACCACCCAGAAACACACCCAAACACAAGATAGAGACAATATATAAGTGGTTCGGCAATTTTTCTACATCCACTGAGCGGAAACAATATATTTCGAAGTGTTTGTACAAAATTTACAAACTTAAACCAGACTATCTCTCATCTCACAAATGACTTCTTCTTAGTATTTCACACTCCTTAATTCGTTACAATTGATCTCCTTTTATAGGAGAAACCTCAGGAGACAACAATCATCATTATTGTCAATTAAGGGCTGCTGCTTGACATTGGAGGGGCTGCAGCTTGAGAAGCTTGATATTGGATAGAGTGCAGCAACTATCCAAGACATTTGAGGGGCTGCTGTGATTACATTCACACTGGGTTGATATTTAACAACCTTGCATTGTAATTGTACGACCATTTGGTAGAAATGTAGCATCAATATCTATAACAGTATCTTCTTCCTCACTCAAACGTAGATTCCCCTACATGGAGTGAAGATCCTCCATGAGACAGACTTGACCACCACCTCTATTCACTCAAGCAAGAGTTAGAGTGAAATTAGAGAAGATACTACTTTTAAGTCAGTATAAAATCGAAAACAGGTGTTTATGGATGGAGATATTTTAAGTTAAAAGCATTTAAGGTATTTGATATTATTGGATATAAAATGAAATAGGGTTTAGCCCATTCACTAGAAGCTCATTGTTAAGGATAAAAGAAAGAGATAAGACAATGAAAAGATAAAGTGAAAAATAGTTGACTGTCATACAAAAAAGTGAAAGTAACATGATAAAGCAAGTAGGACTGGCCAATTACTCCAAAGATTGAAGAAGAATTCTATAAAAAGAGGAGATATCTACAGACATGAGAGTTTGGAATCTGTATTCTTTTGGAATTTCCTCTCTCCAGATTATTTATGTGAGAGCTATTTAGCCTCTCTTCAATTATATTTTTTCTCATTGTATTGAGAGCTACCTAAGATCATAAGAAATTGTAAAATCAACAAATATAATGGAATTCTATGCGTATGTTTTTATGCGGAATCATATAAATTTTTGTCATTTTTATTTATTTATTTTATATATTTTGTTTATTATTTAATTCATAGATGGACATCCAAACACCAAATCAACGCCCAAACACCATCACGGGCCACTCGACTGTAATGCCAAGCTCTAGCCCACCGGCAAGTTGCATCCACATATATATTTGGCTAGCAGGATACAAATGGAGTAAGATCCTCTCTATAAGATATTTCTTTTATGTGTTTCATTTATTTAGAGAACATGGATGCAAGTAATATGATATAAATTATGAATATTTAAATTTGAAGCCATATCATAATCATTATTGGATTTCAAAGATTTTATAAATAATTGGACCGAATATTTAATATTGATTTTGTATAAATAACCGAGTTACGTGAAAGAATGAACAAAAATAAAGCTTATTAAAACACCAATGCTTATGTAATTAGTCATTGAAATAGATTTTAACCATTGCTATTTGCTACCCTTCACACACATTATATTTAATAAAAACTCTATGTACAGTCACTCTTACATATTCCTCACACACTCTACTAATGTGATTGACTGTTTTATTTTTTTTAATATAAAATAACTGTTTTAACCAATCGCATTAATGGATTACACCAAAAATATACCAAAATAATTATATGTAGCAGAACTCTATATTTAATATCATAAAACTTTCACCATTCAGCTTAAGGGTGTTCATCCGGGTTTCGACCCGGGAATCCGGGTATACCCGGACCAGATGGATTTCCAATTTGGGCCGAAACCCGGGCCGGATTGGCCCGGATGGATTCGGAATTTTAAAACCCGGAAATCCGGGTTCCGGGTTTTACCCGGTTTTTTTTTTTTTTTTTCAAGTCTATATGAAGGGTTTAGCATAATTTTTTTTGATAAAATCCTATAATTAAAATGTTGATATGCATAATTCTTCTATATTTATTAAAAAAATACTAAAAAAGTGTTGAAAATCATAATTTTTTATAAGCATATATTTTATGGAAAACTTTTATGAATCATCATTAAAAACATAATACTAGCATTTTCAAGAATAATAAAAATATATAAAAATGAAATACTAAAATGCATGCAATCCACTACATATTGCACTATTTTGTTATTTACACATGACATTACATTGCAAAATACAAAACTACAATATATGTATTATTTTACAAAACTACAATATATAAATTACAAAATAATTCCAGCAAGTAGCAACTTCAAGTGATCTGACTGAGAGATCCTGCACATTCTGCACATAAGTCAATTACAAAATCACAAAATTAGTACAAAATTAAACAACTATGTATTACTTTAATTATCACCATATTGAACAGAAATTAGCATCTACAGATTTCTGGAAATACCTTTAAAAATTATCATACAAGATCATGCATACCATTCATTGATGAGGTTATCTTATAACTTAAAGGGCTGTGCTACCATTTGATCAAAAGCTAGAAAACATATCAAGTGATAGGATTTGTGAGTTCCCATAAGATCAAACGGTTCACTACTCTGATATGGGGAAAGTGGACCAATAAAAAACCAAAGCCCTTGGGATCCGATTCTATGAACATTTTTATGCTGGCAATGTAAACAATGAGGTAGGCTAGCTTGGGAGAAATCAAAACTAAAATCCAATGCAAACTTTACTTCAACATGTTGAAATATGTTTCTCCTATATTCTGACAATTCATTGAAATATGGATTTGATTAGACTTAAAATTTCTTTTATAGGATTTCTTTTGGTTCCGACTGTTGATCATATGGACAATCATTTGGTATTGTGATATAAATCTTACTCAGCTTGGATATGAATTAGGTGTAAATCTTAATCAGCTTGGATATAAATCTTAATCAGTTGCAATCAAATTTGCGTCTGTGTGACCCATAAATGTACAAACCAACCAACTTCTCTCTCTCTCTCTCTCTCTCTCACACACACACACACAACTAACTTTTCTATTGGTTCAAGTTCCCAAGGACGGCCTTTAGCCACTCCCAACTCCCACCTATATGAGGACTCTGTATTCAAACTCTCTTCTCTAATCTCCCAACTTTTATAGCTAATTATATAAAACCCCAAAACCCTGCTAATGCAGAGACATTCTCTTCCAATTTATAATCCATGTGCACGCCTACAAAATATATAAATGCATGGGCGAGAATACAGCGAGTCGACTCTGGAACATCTGTGTACCTAGGAGCCCTTTGTGTAGATATTTTCACTCTTCTCCCTACTGGGTCTCACAAATCCAGATCTAACCCATAAAAATACTACACAAAGATTACTCCATTCAAACATTTACATCAAAATAAACCCAAAATCAATAAAGAGAACAAAAACCAGTCGCAGAGAGAGCATTTTACTAGCAAAATAACACAAAAAAAACCCAGATATATCAAACTAACAGCATATATTTTATACTCATGTTTAACAAAATAACAAAAAAATCCAGATCTAGCACAGAATGTCGTAGCCGTAACAAAAGAAGAAGTACGCTAGCACAAAATGTCGTAGCAAAGATCTTACTTGAACAAAAGCTACATAAGTCGTAGCATTTCTTCGTCGTCATTCCAAGGTATCTGACGACGCGAGATAGAGAGGGTGAGAAGCGAGAGAGATCGAGGATGAGAATAAACATCAGCAGATAGCATTTTCTTATCGTAATAAAACAGACCCAAATGGGGATAAAACGGACCCAAATCGCAGAGAACAAACCTTGGGTCACGCGGATGAGGCGAGTCGGCAATGACGATGATGGGGTCACGAGGATGACGAGGTTTCTTTGATCGGCACTGAGGGCGGAGGCTAGGGTTTCTTCGTCGGCACTAAGGGAGGGAGGCTAGGGTTTCTTCATCTTCGGATTGAGAGAGAGAGAGAGGAGAGTTACAATAAATAGGGAGGAGGTCTGGGTTTATTTTACCCGATGTTGATAAATTAAGAACAAACCCGGGTACTGGGTATTAAATCCGAGTATCGGGTTTAAAACCCGGTACCCGGCCCGGTTTTGGACCAGGCCGGAAAAAAAATTCAGCCCGGATGAACAGTCTTATACGATTATCATATAACTTTCAGAATTTGAACCGAACCGGATCCAAGGATGTTTGCCAGATCTTCTTTGACAATGAATGGACCAATAAGAAAGCACAGATTACGTTTTGGTTCTGTATCCCTCCGTGAATTCAGAAACCAAAAGCCCAAACAAGAAGTGAGACCACAAAACTCTTTATTTCAGAAAACCCCAAACAGAAAGAGCTCCAACTCCAAGAGTCCAAGTTAGCTGTACAAGAACCGAACACAGAGCCAAAAAAAACACTATGGCAGTCGCATCTAATCTCACCAATTTCACCTCTCTCGTTCTGAATTCTCCTCGCACTTTCTCTCCCATCAGCAAGCCCTCCGTTTGCTCTATTTCTTTCAACGATACTCATGGCCTCAGGACCAACTCAATCTCTAGTTTTGCCACCAATGGCTCACGAACGCACAGACCCTTTTCGGTTCAGGCCATGGCTTCTTCGTTCGGGTCTCGGCTCGAAGATAGCGTGAAGAAGACAGTGACTGAAAACCCAGTTGTTGTTTACTCCAAAACTTGGTGCTCGTGGGTCCAAATCCTTAATTTCTGTTCGTTTTTGTGTTGGTGCTAAATTTAGTGTTGTGTTGTTGGTTTTGGTGTTTGGAGATTTGAATTAGTTTTGCTGGAATTTCTGTTGAAGGTACTCTTCTGAGGTGAAGTCGTTGTTCAAAAGGCTTGGTGTGCAGCCATTTGTCATTGAATTGGACGAACTAGGTGACTCTTATTTCTCATCAAAATGTATATTTTATGTATCTTTGCGCATGTGTGTAATTGTGAATGGATATGCTTATGCAGCAGAGTAAGCATCTAGGATGCAGTAAAATTCGTATTGCCTGTACTATATCAAATATTGTACAATATTCTCTTGAAAAATATAAAGAAGCTTGCGATGGGGCATCTAGGATAGAGGTGTTTTCCCACAACATGAATGTGAAGGCATTAAGGTGGCTTTTGTCTGTTGCAAGAGTGCTAGTTGTCATTCCTGGGTTACATTCCCAGCATGGTGCTTTTGGTCAAGCTAGCTTTCAAATCAAAAGGCTTTCTACGTTGGGGTGCATAGTGGGATTGGGTCACTTGTTATTGTAGATTCACTAGTATATACTGCCTTATTTCATTTTTTTTTCCCATTTGATAAATAGCATTTCATTAACAGTACCAAAAGAAAAAGATGCTGCCCTTATTGGACAGAGGAAATAAACGGAAGGTCCAGAAGAAAGGGAGGGGGAAAGAAGAATAAGAACAAGTTGAAAAAAATTAGCAAGCTAATAACTCTCCACCCAAAACCCAATAATCTCTCCACCCACCCATTTTCCTTCCCTAGCAAGCTGACAACCAAGAACTTGAAAATTTGAAACATGGACAGTTTGTGCGGAGTCCCTTTTCAAAATGAGTTTGTTTGTATATGTGGAATAATATGTGCTAATCATCATAAAATGTATTTAAGAATCATAAGTTTCTCTTTTTTTTAGATGATGTACTGTAAACATTTAGGGTGTGTCTGAGTGTGTTTGTGGCATTTTGCATTAAACAAATAAAATCCTTCTCCCTCATACGTATGTGTCAAGAGAGCATTTTACAAGCCTGATTGTCTTATTCTTAACTTCATCTTTGGTACCGGGACCTCCTTATTCAAAGAGTTTCAATTATCTGGAGTTCAAAGAAGACATTGAGAAGATGCAGCCTATGTTTTGTGCGGTCGAGTTCGGTTAGATAATAGTTACACTAGTGGGTAGATCTGGAACATGATTTCTATTGACCCATATTTCAACAATAGAGAACCAAGAACCTGATTCTCATCAGAAAATATTTGGATCTCTAAGAGGACATGAGAAAGGAACAATAATTCTCCTTTCCCTCATTCTTTCAAAAACTTAAATTGCTGGTATCCCTTCTAAATGAAGGGCAATAAATTACTTTACTTTTGAGTCTTTATGTGTGTGGGTACGTACATCGGGAAGATTCTCTCTTGCTATGATTATTTGATGTTTCTCCTGTAATGGGGTATTTCCATCCAACACCATTGGGATATTCTTTCTTTTTGCAATATTTTCTGGAATAATTGGCTGCATGTCAATTGATGCCAAGAATCTGGATGTTGGTTTGTCATCACCGACTGATCAATTAAATCATTGTTTCTTGTGGGATTTATCAAATTTTTAACTCTTGGGAAAATAAAGGCTGCTTTGTTATATTATTTAAATTCCCGTCTTTGATAAAATTAAATTCTAGCATTTTTTTTCAATTTAGTTAAGAGGTATTTGCCACCAAGTTGAAAATTACTAGAAAAATGGAGCTTGGTTTCATTTCTTATTTGTAGTGCTTGTCTTTTAGTTCAATTACATTCATGTACATTCTTCTTTTTTTCTTTTTTCTCTTTTTCCCCTCCAGGTCCCCAAGGGCCACAAGTGCAGAAGGTTCTTGAGAGGCTTACTGGGCAATATACTGTTCCAAATGTTTTCATTGGTGAGTTGTACTTGTCCTATGCTTGACATTAACCCTAATACATCTAGAATATGAGGGATCCAGTCTTTCTTTTATGTTATCTCTTTAACAAACCATCATGGTGCTTATTTGTTATTCATATTTTTCAGATGCATAAAGTATAGATTTCCATTGACATGTATTCATATGCACACAAAAAAGAGGGATTTCCCATAGTAAAATTTGGAAATTGGTAAAAAGCAACATTTGCATATGTTGTGCATGTAGTGCCGCAGATCCATGTATACATATCCTTCGTAACTCACTCATACTGTTTTCTCTTAATTATCCCCCCCCCCCCCCAAAAAAAAAAAACACTGATTGAGAGATAATGCTAGAAAAGAATTTTATCAACAATGTGAATGTAACGCCTCAATGGAAGGCCCAAGCCACATGGCTTATACTCCAAAAAGACTAGTCAATGATACATTTGGAGCCCCATTGGAACATTATAAAGAGCAAGAACTTCTACTTCCCAAGCAATGTGGGATTCCATACACCACCTACCTTATCCTCTTATCATATGGGGGGTATCAGAATTTGGAAGGTCTTATTTATATCTGGTTCAGGTTTCTTTTAAACTATCAATTAGCCCTTTAGTAATCACTTAAAATATATATATAGCCCTTTGGTAATCACATAAAGATCAGAGTCAATAATTGAAGAAACTGAACTCAAAGCATTAATCTCCAATTACATAAAGTGAGAAAATTTTGTGCTTTCCGTCAACTCTGTGACAACCAGTCTTCTCTGGGCTTGATTCTGGGTTTTGTATTCTACAATGCCTTTTGCTGACTGACTTAGATTTTTTTTTAGCTATTTGGGTATTTATTGAGAATATATGCTCATATTTAGTTTTTTCTCCATGATCAGGAGGCAAGCATATTGGTGGATGTACAGGTATGATATTCTTATTGTCTGGCCCAAGTACTTGTGACAATAAACTGTGTGATGGTCATTGTACTGAGTATTACGCTGCAAGATGGTTAGAAAGATTTGTCGGAGTGGAACTTGTCTGAGATAGTGTGAATTGGTTGAATGGATGAAGATTTATTGGGTGTATTTGTGATTTACCAAGAGGTACCAATTGCACCCCATTGTAAAGACATAATGTTTCAATTAGTCGTGTCATGCTGTAGAGACCCATCTCTCTGTGGAGGCACAATACTCTGTAGACTCAAGCTGTTCTAACCTACCTGCCATGGGAAGATTCCACCCATGATGTGGGCTCTTGGTCCTCTGCCTCACATATTATGGTATGGCCACCAATACAAGCCAACATTTGCATCATCTTTTAACCATTGATCTATGCGGTGAGTGATGTCTGTCCTTTTGATTCTTTGAAGGCGGAAGTCTGGGGTTCAATCCTGCCCTAACTTGGGAGGGTGGGTGGTTGGGACCTACACTTTGGAGTGAACTGAGTAGGGTGATTAAAGTGGGGATAAAGAGGCAAATATGTCCTTAATACTTCTCTATTTTTCCTTCACACCCCCTCACCACCAAATTTATCCTTATCCTGCCCAACCTCTTCTTCAGAAAACTGTGTGATCCAAATCTATCAGACATTAGTAATTCACGAGCTTGTTTATTAATGACAGCATACAGTTCTTCTCCCCCCACCCTTTTTCGTCAAATTCTTATTATTTCTTCCATTCTGATGCAGATACAGTGAAGTTGTACCGGCAAGGAGAGCTGGAACCTTTGCTGTCAGAAGCCAAAGCCAAAACCAAAAGTACAGAAAGCTAGCCCTTGGAAATGTTATCTAAAAGAATTGACCCCAATGCCAACCTTGGACTTCTCAAGGAAGAATATCACTTTTATTGCTCTACAAATATCATACATTATATGACTGAATCTTCTTTGCTAGTGTATTCACACTAAGCCCTCAAGCTAAGGCAGTTGATGGGATTGGAAACGCAGAAGGTTGGATGTGGTGGAAACAGTGAATTTTTGTTTCTTTGGTTGCTGTGGAATTGAATTTCTTATTTGGTTTTCGAGTACACGTGATCTCTTGGGAATCAAAATGATTTTGCAATTTTCTTCCTCAGAAATTTAATGAGGAAATAAGTTTTCAGGAAATAACTGTCCAGTCAGAGGCAATCCCAGTTTTTTTCTGTTTACAGAACCTGTCTGGAAGTGAGAAACGAGTTACAAAGTGATATAATTATTCAACATCTATAACGGTAGACGCATATAAACTTAGTTAGGGTGTAAAAGACTGATCTGAAAACCGTTCTTCCCTTGCTTATGTTAAAAAGTAAGGGCGATTCACCGTTAAACTTTGGCATCTGATCCCTTTTAGCCGGAAAAATGGGGTCAACACTTGACACGAATATTCTTCCATAACACTGCCATTGGTTTTGCAGGCCATGATATTATTCGTTGAATGTGAAGCTGGAGACCAAATTGCAAACCAAGATGATGATGTATTTATGATCAGGAAGGCTATCTTGAAATGCTGGGGTTTTGTCTGCAAGTTTTTGATCCATGCCTGCAAGCGACTGAGCGAGGGAAGCTATGATCAGCTTCCACCACTTTGACAAAGGAAGGTCATTGTTTATTCAGGGTTGCCAACTAATGAGAGAACTCATGGGAAAGAGGCAAAAAGATTGTGCCGCCATTATTATTGTAAGATTAATATTGTGTTCGTTATGAACAATATCGATCTGGATATACGCAGCAGCAACCATAAAATTATAAGAGAATAGAAGAAATCAAAGAGAGTATGATACACATTCCTGGCACAAACAAGCTAAATCTAGAGGGTGGAACAGAGGGAGAATTAAAATTACAATGATAATACAAACATGACTCATTTAAACTTCTACAATTTCATCCAATGCATAGTTATTTGTAGATACATTTGCATAGTTAACTTTGTTGAAGCGAACCACCACTGGGTAGCGAGTCTTTGGATCCTGTCAAATGGATTTCCAGAGAAAATCAAACACTCAAGCTTAACCAATAACCAAAAGAAATAAATTTATGACATTTGGTTTTTTTTTTTTTTGCGAGGAAGAGTGGGAGAGCACAGACCTGGTCAACAGCTACCACAGATCCAATGCCATTGAACCAGTAAGACTCTTTCCTCAGAATCTTAACCTGAGAAATCAAAGTAACATATTCATTCCCCTTCTTTTGCCAGAATACACATGTTCAAGATGTTAGGAAGATGATTAATTAAGAGTGTTTAACATAGAACCGAAAACCTGCAAAATGGAAGCGAATAGCTTTCAATCATTGGCCAATTCTACAAGTCCCTGAGATTCTTATTCACCAATTTACTAATTTGCTTGGTAGTATCAAATAAAATCACAGTATTATGAGATGTGGGAGCTCAAGCTAGCCTATAATACTTCAAGTGTTCTTACATACAGGAAAAATAAAAGGTCAATAAAATACCCTTCTCTGTGGTTATTAAATTATCTAGTTTCATCAATGGTATCAACCCATTTTCCTTGGAGCTCTTGTTTCTCATGCGTAGAGGGAAAAGTATCCTTGAGAATATTTATCCTTGTCAAGAATTCAAATGCTTGTATAATTTGCTCATAATTTTGTTTTCTTTTCAATGGATAGAATTTAGAAATATCCTCCATTCCGTTGGTCCCCACGAATATCACATCTACACCTCACACCTCCCTCTCAGAACTAGTTATATACTTAAGTTTTAGGGGTTCAAAACTGGCATAGAGTCCTACATTAATCTGGGTTAAGGGTTTATAATCAGGGAAGGGCTAAACTTTTAGTGCAGCCCAGTTTCTGGAGCAAGAAGAGTAATATACTCGTCAAATTCTAGGCTTTTTGTTAATTGTTATCGAATTCAATAGGATCAAAGCTTCACATAAAGAAGTTCATAAGCAAGTATTATAATGAACCTTCATCTTCTGCAATTATAAATACTTCATCAGTGCAGATAGCATTTCAATTTTCATAAATCGAGTTAGGCAATAAGGTTATCTGGGGTATCAGTAAGTTGATACTCAATTTGATTGACATGAATCAAAATCTGTAAAGGGAACACACCTTGGCACCTCTTTTGGGTCCAATTGGTGGTGGTTTAGCCTTTGGAGCTTCACCTTGAACTGGTGCTGCGGCTGGTGGAGCTGCTCCTTCCTCAGCCGCCCTAACAACTAGCCTTGAACTGTTGTTCTTCAAAGGGAAGAGTAACATGTTACTCCTGGCAGATGAACTTGTGCTGCTTGAAACATTAGGTGTTAGCACAAACCCAGAAGCAGCTGATGCCATATTACAGCTTGCCATGTCGTGCCCCCTCTCTCTTTCTCTTCAAAATGAGTAAGCTTAAGATAATTGCTGACAAAGATTGAGAGGCTTTGAATGAACTGGAATTCTCTGTTTTTGGGAGAATCATCTGATCCTTGCAAGTTAAATAAATCGTTTCCTCCACTAGGGTTGTGCCACCTATGCACCATATCCCCATTATTTGGATAATGTGATTACATGTCATCTTTTGATAACTCTGTGTATGGCTTATTGGACTGTATAGTAATTCTAAAGTAGGACCCACTGGTTTTTAGGAAAGTAAAGAAAATGCAGGGCACGAATTTCCATCACAGAGAGAGGACAATTAGATTATGCTTGGTACGTTAGATAAAATGAAAATTTTTAAAAATATTGTGAATAGTATTAAGATAAAAGTTTAAAATATTAATTTAAAATATTATTATTATTTTGAGATTTAAAAAAGTTGAATTGGAATTTGAAAAAGTTGAGTTGTTTATTATATTTTGTATGAAAATTTAAAAAAGTTGTAATGATGAGATGAGATAGAAATGAGAAATCTCATCTTAGTGACTTCTGGATTGCATGTAAATGTTTAGAATTTCATCTCAATTGTAATGTGTGTTTATTTATTTTGTTGTTATTAAATTCGGGTTTAATGCAAAAACTCTCTAATTTTGCGTTAGCAATACTAAGACTATCAAATGCAATGCACTGAACATGTTTTTTTTAAGACTATTCATCTTGGCCCTATTTAGTTTGAAAACTGGATTACTTTACCTGGACCTATCTAGTCCGGATACTGTTATGAAATCCAAGTACTAGATTTAAAACCCGGTACCTGATTTCTATTAAAAAAAATTGTAATTGCTGAACAACACCACCCCCTTCAGCATTTGGCTCTCTCTCTCTTTCTCTCTCTATGTTGCATCGAAACCCTAGCCTCCTGCAGCTTAGCCTTCCTCTTCTTTTTTGTCTCCTCCAACCCTCCTATTCTTCTTCATCTTCTCCTCCTCCTTTTTACCTTTTTCTAGCTTTCTTTTGGCAAACCAATGGTCATGGAAGTGGTGTTAAAGACCCAACTATTGATCCAAAAGCTCTAGGACTATTAGATACTAATTTGGTTAAGCCTTTAATCTTCAGGATAATAACATTCCACTATACTTCCGAATCTGACGTCCACGGCAGCCCACTCTATCGACATTGACCAAGTGGTAGCCCTTTCCCTTTTGGCGACTTTACTCATCTATCAATATTCAATGACTTAACACCATGGTCATACATAGTACTAAGGCATTTTAATCCGGCCTATAGGTTGCCCCCTCCATGACTTGAACTTGTGACGTGGTCCCTGCTCTGATACTAATTGTTAAAAACTCAACCATTGATCTAAAAGCCCTAGAACTATTAGATACTAATTTGGTTAAGCATTTAACCCTCAGGATCATAACAGGTGGGTCACTCAAGTTGATTGTGGGCAAGAGACCGGGTTTTTGTGAACGATGGCCATGGTTTGGTCGTCCGTCTCTTTGTGAGATCCCTGGTGGATGGCATTCAAGAACCACTATGGACACAATAAGACATGGCTTTTGGGTAAGATGTTCATCACAAATATGTATTCTTTTTTGAATTTCTAGTTGGATCTATGTTTCTATATAAAATTGCTATGTACCCTTTAGATTGGGGTAACAGAGACATCAAAGTACAAAATTTGGTGATCTCTCATATTTTGATGTGTTGGTTCCAACATTATAGCAAAGTTTTGGTGATCTCTCATATTTTAATGTCCTGATATGTAAGCAATGATAAACATAATGATATGTGAGCATGTGGAAAATGATGGGTGGTGCTCATCTTTGAACAAATCTTATGTGGGTATAAGTATATGCTGTTCTTTTGCTCAATTTGCTCTTTTTTGTTAAACATGAGTTTTTTTTTTAGGGTTTACGTTTTGCTTCTTCTATTTCTCATGATTTGCTATTAATAGCCATATAAATGAATGATTAGAGACCCGCTCTTTGTTTGTCCCAAAATGATAACTGGCCTCATGCCTTTGCCTGCTCTTTGTTATAATCCCACCATTCACGTTGCTTTATTTTTTGTTGTTGGTTTTATTTTTTTGATCTTTTCTTCCACCCTCCAGAGTCGTATTTAGATGAAAATGGTGTTTCAGTAGAAAATATGTTTGGATGAAGAAACTTGTGTTTGAGAAAGTCGTTGAGTCCACTAACAATATGTGATCTAAAAGACCAATTTCTGTGAGATGTCTTTTAAGAAACATAAACATGGGTTCTTTCCTTTGGATCGAGGAGATCTGCATCCCTTGTGGTGTTTGTATTGGTATCTGAATGCCTTGTTGTCTAGGTGCTCTTTAGGATTCCTTGTTTTCATTGATCATATAAAATACATAAATGCATCATCTACATATACGTCCGAAGATAGGAATTGAGTCAAAATCTACCAAGATCCACTTAAGGATCAGTTTGTTATTGAGAAAATGGAGAATGTTGAATGGCCTCATAAGGATCCAATACGAGTATTGGTCACTGGTGCTGAAGACATGCAAATCATTCCAATATACCTGTTGATTTTTTTATTTATTTAATTTTTCTATCCTTGCTAGAAATAAATTCATTTGTTAATCTCATGGAACTCAATTCGAATTCATTTGTTGGTTTCTCATTCATTGATCTGGAAGTCTAATTGGCATCAATTCTTGATTGGTTAAGTTTATTGGATTTATTGCTTGTATCCATTAACATGGTAGGAGTTATTTTGTTCTATTTTGTCCTCGAACTCATCTAAAATTTGTATTTGATCCATAACTTTTTGTGATGTGATTCCTCACACAGTTTTTGGCAACGATTTTTAATTTGAAGATGAGTTTCAATGCCCTTTCTATAGATTATCTAACGTAATCATTTAAAATTGTAAAATGAGTTGTCAACAACACTTTGTGGTGTTGGAAATTTATAACTTGCTTACACAGTGTGATGAAAAAGAATGTGCAAAATAATTTAATCATGAGGTACATAGCTTTTCTAAGTATGCTTTGAGGAGAAAGCCTCTAAAGACTATTGACTTTCTTTGCTGCCAAAATGTGCTTGGGTTCTTTCCTTGTAGGCCTGCCATTTTGCTTTCATATTTCTGTCAAAACATAAGCTAGCACTCTCTCTACTTTCCAATTTTCTGCACTTATGAGACTGAAAGTTGTTCAAAACTTTTGTTTTTTACAGGATCTTTTTCAGTCAAATCACTTGAAATTGCTATTTGGTATGAGATTAGTCATTGATGGAAGACCATGCATAGTACTAGCATTGGTTTCTCTATATGCATATACAAAATCATATCTTTTAAAGATTGATTTTGAGTACCAAGAAAAATTCACACATTAGATTATGCATTTTTGAGCCAAATAATAAAAAAATATTATTATTTTATTTCCTAAAATTAGTTTTTTATATTTTGCAATCAGCACCACTGCAAATTCTATCATTTAGCATCCACTAAAATTTTTTTCCTAAAATTCTATCCGTTGGTGGGGTGGGGGGGGGGGAGAGAGAGAGAGAGAGAGAGAGAGGGGACGAGAGAGTAAAAAAGTAATAAATTAATATTTGGAGAGTGAACAGTGCATCTTTAAATTTGTAGAAACATTGTTCATAACTATGCAAATTTTTAAATATACATAATTCAATACAGCCCAATTTAAGGTCATATTATGCAAATATATATATGCATATGCAGATGCATAATCCAATGTTACTGCTCTTAGATTTTGTAATTCATATCTTGTAATTTTGTATTTTGTAACGTAATATATAAATAAAAATAAAAATACAATATGTAGTGGATTGCATTGTGTTGCATGCATTTTACAAGATGAATATTGGATTTATTTTTTGTACATACATTTAGTTAAAAAGGTAATTAGTTGATTCTAATTTTAGTTATTTTTATATAAAATTTAGTTTTCCTTTTTGATATATTTTTATTATTCTGAACAATGTTCAATGCATTGGTATTATGCTTTTTAATATGACTTTTTAAAAAAATTTTAATAAAATATAGGCTTTTATAAAAAAATAAAAAAAAAGATTATGATTTTCAACATTTTTTTAATTTTTTTTAATAAATATAGGCTTTTACATAAAGAGAATTATGCTTTTCAATATGGATTTTTCTTGAAAATTATTTCATACAATATAGGCTTTTATTAAAAAAATTATGCTTTTAAACCTTAGTTATGGACTTTTATAATAATAATAATATTAAAAACGTTGCTCGATTTTTTGAAACCCAGATTCACTTGGGTACAACCCAGAGTCATAACTCGGATTAACTCAATCCGGGTTTGGAACTCGAATTCCAGGCCGGGTATACCCGGGTGAACAATCCTAGCTTTTTCCATACTATGCAAAGAGAATCAACACTGTCAAAAAAGGGTGCATGGACATTAGGTAGAAAGAATGCTAAAAAGAGAGCCAAATACTAGTTTGGACTTCGACGAAGGTAAAGATGAAAGGAACTTTCTATTATTTTTCAAAGTACAGACTTGAGTGTACATTCTCATTTTCTTCTTCTTCTATTCTCCAAAGGTTATTTCATGAATAAGGTCCTCGTTAGCAGTTGCAGTGACTATTTCACTGAAACTTAGCACTGAAGTTTAGCAGAGCAGCTCTAGTAAAGCAGACCTCAAGCAAACTGAAGTTACATTCTGTTCATCAATTTAGAAATTAGGTGTGACAAATGTAACTCTTTGATTACTTGTATATAATTTATTTATACAGCTGGATTGTTTAATTTAGTTCGTTACTTTCTTTTTTTACTCTTTATTCAAGTAGCAGCATGATTTTTGAAGACAAATAAAGTATGTGTGCAAATTTTGATGTATGAATGAAAGGTTCCTGGATGGTGTTGGTTTGAGCCACAAAGGAGACCCGAGTCATTTCAGTGAGAAGATATTGTCAACATCTAAGATCAGTCATCATCTTGTTCCCCACATGCAATGGGACAAGGCATGCCCCTTGCTGCTTGATCATTAAGCTGAGATGGAACTTATGGAGAAATGTACTTCATGGATTCTATTACATTTGATGCTTACAAGTAGGACTATAATCGAGCTAAACCGAGCCAGTTTTTGGCTTGACAAGCTCTGCTCGGCTCAAAATACTCGAGCTCGAGCTCGACACTCAGTAAGCTAAACTCAACTCGAGCTCAAGCTCTAGTCAAGCCGAGCTAGAGCTCAAGCACGAATTGTTTTTTTTTAATAAGATTTAATAATTAATAAATTAGATAAATAAATAAATTAAAAATTAAAAATCTATTGAATTTGTACAACTAACAAGTAGAACCTCTATTTAAAAATTTAAAAATAATTAATATCTAACTAGTTAATATTTATCTATAATAACAATATATTATACGCCTACGTCTATTATTAATACATACACTTAATATGATAGCATATATCTATTTTATATATTGTTCTCACATACTAGTATATGAAATTATTAAATCTCATCGACTAATTATTGTATAAATTATAAAATTTAGCTATGAAGTATATTCAATATATGGACATAAGTAATTAGGTTATATATTATATATTTAATTATAAAAGTGTTATGCTTATATTATTAGCTAATACATATATATTATATATACATAGGTGTATGTATATATTTATTAATATATGAATGAACTTTAATCGAGTCAAGCTAACGAGTCGACTCGAGCATAAACAAACCTTAGCCGAGTCGAGTCGAGTTTTATTCGGTATGTATCATTTACTAATTGAGCAGGTATCTACTTTTACGGGAAATTTTTTTTTTTTCACGAGTCGAGTTCAATTTGAGTTTAACCGAGAGAATACCAAGCAGACTATTGAACAGACTGATTTATTTACGGCCCTATTTACAAGCATTCTAGGTTATTGAAGATTTCTCTACATCCCATGATTCACAGGCCAACCCAATATCCCACGAATCAAGAAAACCTAACAAGGGACGAGCACCAGTAAAAAGAAATAAATCCAATCTCTGTCTTGACCACCAAATAACATAAGATCTGAAGGAAATATTTGACAGCAAATTGTACAGCATTTAATGTGTATCTTTCTTGCCCAAATTGTACGCAGTTCACATGTATATAAACTAAATAAGAAGCATGTAAAATCTTGCAGTGAAATAATGATATTTTCAGCACCTCTATTATTCTCTTTATGTATCACAAAGCCTATGACCAACGTTGCCATGGCTTCCTCAAACAACTACAACAATACTTCAACTATTTCAAATATTAATACCCACCCCACGGTCTCTACGTCTCCTCCTTCATTGCCCCATCCCAATTCATTCCTGTCAAGCTTGGTTGAGATAACTTTCTTATATGAAAAGTTGTCTTGGTTTCCTACATACGTAGTTAAGACATCTTTGGCTTTGTAGATTGTTCTACACCACCTCCTCCACAATTTATTTTGACTTCCATTTCTGACAATGGCGAAATCTTCACCATCCTCAATCTAGCCTATCATCGTTGGATTCAACAAGACCAAGCCTTGCTTAGCACTCTAATGTCCTCCTTCACCGAAAGAGTGCTCGCCCAAATGGTTGGCTACTCGACCTCTAGAAAGGTCTGGCTTGCTCTTGAAAAATGTATACATCTCAATCTCGAGCTCAGATACTTCAAGTTTGCACACAACTAGCCACTTTGCAAAAAGTGAATTCTACTATATTTGAATTTTTTCAGAATGTTAAGAGCCTTAATGATACTCTCGCCACTGGTGGGCATCCCTTTATTGAGGATGAAGTCATTTCTTTCCTTCTTGTAGGACTCTGATGATTCCTTTGTGACTTCCATCACCACTTGACTTGATCCCTTGAGTCTCGAGAAATTATGTAGCCATCTCCTTACTCACGATATGGCATTGAGCAAAAAAATCAAGTTGTTGACCTCTCACACTCCTCTACAAATCTTGCATTAAAGTATTCTAATTCTCATAGAAGAATTCAACGAAATGACGTTGCCAACTTCGATAGGCCTCGCCAAAAAGGAGGAGGACGTGCTGGCTTTAGAGGAATTAATTCACATGGTGGACAACAATCAGGCTCATCCTAACCCTTATGTCAAGTTTGTGGCAACATTGGTCATACTGCCCTTAAGTGCTACCATAGATTTGATCTAGCCTTTTAGAGTGGAAACTCTACCACCAGCTCTCATGCGTTGGTAGCAACTTCTACTTCTCAAACAAACACTGATTTGCATCCAGATATTGGTGCCAGCCATCATCTTACAATTGAGATGAACTATCTTTCTTTGAGGAATGAAGAATACTCTAGCACACATCACATTCAAGTTGGTAATGGTACAAATTTACCCATAACCTATATTGGCTCTTCCAAACTTCATGCCTCAAATAAATATGTTAGGCTTAAAAATATCTTTCTTATTCTTACTATTTGCAAAAATTTATTGTTAGTTTAACAATTTGCTCATGATAATAATGCCTTTTTTTGAATTTCATGTAAATTTTTTTGGCATCAAGGATTGCAATTTGGGGAAGCTCATTCTTTGAGGAATCTACATAATGGACTCTACTCCATGACTTCTTCTGTTCACACTCTCTCTCCATTTGCTTTTGTTGGCATTTGTGTATCTCTTACAGATAGGCATAAAAGGCTTGGTCATCTCACTTTTCAGAAAGTCACCAAGATCGTCCATCCTCATCATCTACTGGTTTCCTCCAATAAAAGACCTCCAATTTGTTCTGATTGTAAAAAGGCCAAAAGTCATTACTTACGTTTATTTTTTTGGCATCAAGGATTGCAACTTGGGGAAGCTTATTCATTGAGGAGCTCTACATAATGGTCTCTACTCCATGACTTCTTTCGCTCACTCTTTCTCTCCATATGCTTTTGTTGGCATTTTTGTGTCTCTTACAGACTAGCATAAAAAGCTTGGTCATCTTGCTTTTCAGACTGTCACCAAGATCGTTCCTTGTCATCATTTACCGATGTCCTCTAATAAAAGACTTTGAATTTGTTCCAATTGTCAAAAGGCCAAAAGTCATTGTTTACCTTTCTTCTCTTATGAGTCTGGGTCTAAAGGTCCTTTAGATTTAATTTTTTCTGATATATTGTAAGGACATTTTTCTATTGTTTCTTCAAGGGGACATCGTTATTATCTTGTTATTATTGATTATTTTAGCAAATACATTTGGTTTTATCCTCACTTTAAAATCAAATGTTGATGCTACATTTCATCGCTTCCAAGCTCTTGTTGAAGGTCAATTTAATCATAAGATCAAAGCCGTCCAAAGTGATTGGGGTGGTGAATACCATCGCTTGTACAAATTTTTTTAAGAACAACAATATTTACCATCGTATCACTTGCTCCACACCTTCTAGGAAGAAGTTTTCAAACTGCTTGTTATCTCATAAATCGGCTACCTACCTCGATGTTACATAATAAGTGTTCTTATGAAATTCTCTTTAGGAAACACCTTAACTATCAATTCTTAAGAGTTTTTTGTTGTACTTGTTGGCCATGTCTTCGTCCTATAATATTCATAAACTTGATTTTGCTTTAAAGTTGTGTTTTCTTGGTCTAAGTCCAAATCACTATGGGTATTGGTGTCTTAATCCTTCCACTGGACGTCTTTACATCTCCCACCATATTATATTTGATAAGCATACTTTTTATTCACTTCTGTGTCTTCATCTCCTTCTATACCTCACTATCAAGCTATCCTCATTTCAAAAGACCACTTTTTCCTTCTTTGTAGGTTCATGCACCAAGGTCATCTTCAATGCACGTGGTGCCACCTATTCCTCAAGTTCAAAGTGAGTTGAAATGTCAGCTCCTTTTATTCATGATGTTTTAGCTCATGTGTTGCCACATGCTTCCAACATTTGCTCATTGCCAAATTCCATTTCAATGCCCAATGACACATGCAATTAATTCTTTTCCAACTGCATACTCCATAGTGCCTCTCACTTCTTGCCTCTCAGACACATGCCATATAGACTCGTACTCGAAGTCACATCTTTAAGTCCAAAATGTCGACGGATGGCACTATTCGATATCCACTCCCTTCTAGCTGAGATAACCCATGCCCACCTACTACACAGAGGTTGTAAAGGATCCCAATTGCCGATCGGTTATGAATATGGAATTTTATGCTCTTCTTCAAAACGACAGTTGGTCTTTAGTGCTTTAGTCTCCTAAATAAAATGCACTTGACTGTAAGTGGGTCTATCGCTTCAAACGTTCGGCAAATGGTTTGATTGAATGCTACAAAGCCAACCTTGTCCCTAAAGGCTTTCATCAACAACTTGGTTTAGATTTCTCTTAAACTTTTAGTCTAGTTGTCAAACCAATGACTATACGAAGTTTTTTTTTATCAATTGCTATCTCCTTCAATTGGTGCTTATGTCATATTAATATTCAAATTGTATTCCTTCATAGTTCTCTTGAAAAAGAAGTTTACATGGCTCAACCTCCTGGATTTAGGCATCCACAATTTTTCGATCATGTGTGTCGTCTACATAAATCACTTTATGGTCTTAAACAAGCACCTCGTGCAAGGTTCTCAAGACACAACACTTGTCTAATGGAACTTGATTTTCGTAGCTCTAAAGCAAACTCATCTCTCTTCATCCTCCATCAAAGCTCACTAGTAATATTTTTTATTATTTACTTTGACGACATTCTTGTTACTAGATCAAATTCCTTGGTAGTTGAATCCATTATCAAACTCCTTCATGCCGACTTCGATGTTAAGGACCTTAGTACACTTAATTAATTTCTTGGCGTCGAGGTCTTATTTGATCCCAAAGGCTTGTTTCTAATACAGAAGAAGTACACTTTTGATCTACTCAAATATAGCAAAATGGACCTTGCCAAGTCCACCTCCACAACCATGGCCTCCACATGTTCCCTTCCTGCCCATGAAAGAGAACCTTTTGATAATCTAACTTTATTTCGTAGTATCGTTGGTGGCTTTCAATACTTATCTTTCACACATCCCGACATTGGCTTCTCCGTGAATCGTGTTTGTCAGTTCATGCATTGGCCATTACTTCCTCATTAGCAAGTTGTTAAGCGTATTCTTCATTATTTGAAGCATACCATTTCTCATAGTTTTTTCCTATCTTGCTCCTCATAAATGCATCTTTATGCCTATTCTAATTCTAATTATTGGGTATGGGATCACGATGATAGACACTCTACAAGTGCATATTTCATTTTTCTTGGCAATAATCTTGTGTGATGGAGTTCACGTAAGCAACAAACTGTTGCCCAAAGTAGTATCGAAGTTGAATACAAGCCTACAAGGCATTAGCCAATGTTGCCGCCAAACTTCAATGGTTGGAATCTCTACTCATTGAACTTAGGTGTCCTCTCACTCTCATCTGCCTACACTTTGGTGAATAATATTAGTGTCACTTATCTCTCATCCAATCCAGTCTTTTATGTTCGGACCAAACATATAGAAATTGACTTTCATTTTGTACGTGATCGAGTTGCAACTAAGAAGCTGCTGGTTAAATTTCTCTAAAGCAAAGATAAAAAAGACGACGTAGTAACCAAGCCATTATCCCATGTTCGTTTCACTATGTTGTGTGCCAATCTCAACGTCCATCCCCATCCATTTAGATTGCGGGGGCGTATTGAAGATCTCTCTGCATCTCATGATTCATGGACCAACCCAATATCTCACGAATCAAGAAAATCCATCAAGGAAGGAGCACCAGTAAAAATCTCTACATTGACCACCAAATAACACAAGATATGAAGGCAATACTTGACCGCAAATTATACAGTATTTAATGCATATCTTTCTTGCCCAAGTGGACGCAGTTCATGTGTATATAACTAAATGACAAGCATGTAAAATCTTGCAGTCAAGTAATAATATTTTTCATCACCTATGTTATTCTCTTTATGGGTGAACGCTTCATGCTTTGATTAGGGTGATTTGTTTCTGAACAGTGGTCTCCATAGCTACTTTATGTTTTATGAGATTTTGGATGTTTCAAAGATTTTGAGTATGAGGCTACTGCATGAGTTGCTTCTTGGTGATTACCATAGTTTTATATGGTCTTTCAACTGATGCAAGTGGAATGCTTATAGTTGCTGCAAAATCTTGATTACTGGTTCGGATAGCAAAAAGTGAAATAAAAAGGAAAATCAAGATTTGGATTCTTCTTTTACTACTGCAATGATGCTACACAATAAGGTAATGTAATTTAAGCGCGGGAAAAATCATCAGTGGCAGACAAATTGGAAAAGTGTTTTGGTTTATGAACCTTTAGACAGTGCAATGCAACTAGGCATTATTGCTGGTAATTATGATCAAGTTCTCTAATAAGGCATTGGAGTGAATCAAATTTGAGTTGCAAGTCATGTGTGTGCGCGCGCGCGCGCTTTCGCATCTTTCACTTTATCTTAAGTTCAAATTTGTGTATGCATGGTTGATGTTAGAAGTATTCTTACAGGCTCTCAAGTCAATTCCAGGAAAGATATGTTTCCTGAGGGAATCTTTAGACTGAGGCCAAACTTGTACCGAATCTTGTACTGATCAAGCCAAACTTTTACTGAATCTCGTAGTATTTTTCCTTTGCATTTTAATTTTAGTAAGAATAACCTACCCTTCTTTTTCTTTTGAAATGTAAAAATAATTTCTATATTGGTGTAGAGAGAAATGGCTGAAAATTGTAACTTACATCCTCCGGGTGGAGATGCCTCGAAACATTTTCCTTTAATTGCTCTTCAGGATATAGAGACCCAATTCCAGATGATCATAACCCTACTGTAATGTTGAAAAAACAGGTGAATGGTACGAAGGGAAGGTGATTAATAAAAACAGGTGAAAATGGTACAGAGGGAAGGTGATTAATGTCAACATCTGGATTAAAGTACAAATGCTCCAATCTTGGGGATACCTGCAACCATTTCATTTGTCTGCTACTGAACTCCTCTTTGGTGGATTTTTTGGTTGTTCTTTTACTCGTCCCTTGTGCATTCAAGGCAAATGGTTTCGCAATTAATACTGTTATGACATTCGGTTAGCAGCAAAAACAAAATAAACTTGCAAAGCTTAAAAGAAAACCACAAGAACCATTCTTCTGAGTAAGCACTGCCCTTTGTTTGTCACACTCTTAAATTGTCTTATATCTAAAGAACTGCCATATTCTTGTCATGAAAGGGAAAGATGGCTCAGGTCCTGAGCCTCTGTAGATGGTACCAATAACTGAGCTCAACATCTATAGAGATGAGGAGGCCAGCGTCCTTTAATATCTGCCAGCAATGCATGAGAAATGCCATGGTTTCTCTCTTGAGTTGGCTCTATATTTACTATGACGCTATGGGTTTTCATCATATCCGTGGAAATATAATATCTGCAGGTGCAGCTGAACATATCATGGGAAAATTTAACAATACTGAATAGTTAAAATGGGACTCAATTCTATTTATTTTAAGTCCTGACTCATATAATACTTGCACATAAAATATGCATATAGAAGTGAGAATGTGTTATGAATTTAAGAAGTTTTAATTATTTGCTCGTGGAATCTGAAAAAAAAAACCGAATAAAAGTAGTCGTCCATCCATTAAGAAGGTTGGTGCAATAGTAATTAAGGTCAGGAATAATTTGGGGTCCAAGGTATAGTTAGATGCTACCACTCTCATCAATTAATTAAAACAAAGCTGTCTTTAAGAAAAAGAATTCTGTCAATTCTATTAAATGATCATATCTCGATGATCACAAGTCCGTCAATTGATCACCAACTCCATATATAAGCCATATATATATATAGACGTGTTAGAGAGATATATTTTTTTAGTGTATTTTCAGCAAAATCTTCTTGTATTTAGAAAGTGTTCCTCTCATCTCATTTTATCTCATCATTATAATTTTTTTATAAAATATAATAAATAATTTATTTTTTTAAAAATTTTTAAATAATAATAATATTTTTATAATATTTTATTTAACTTTTATCTCAATTTATCTTATTTCAACTCACTATCTAAACTGCAATAAGATGTTGTTTCGAATAATATCTAGAACAACTTGCGGACTGATGAGTAGGATTAAACTCTCAAAAAGTGGATTAACTTTTTTCTATATTCTTCTTTTGCCATCACCTAGAACGTACCCACTTTTTGAACAACCTTTCTCCCCCTCTCTCAGAACCAAAAAAAAAAAAAAAAAAACTCCAGGGTTGCTCTTTCATAACTTAAAACCCTTTTTTTCATCCTCAAAAGAGTGTTCCACACTTCTACTCTCTAAAAGGGATATTCCGTACTTTCACTAAACTTTTGGGGCATCATACTGTGAAAATGATGTTGAGGCTTTCTTTGGCACTCGATATTTTGTAATTAGATTCTTAAATTGTGAATGTGCTCTGAAACTTAAGTTAGATTTCATTAAAGAAGATGATGAATAATCTAGAGATATTCCAGAGTTTCCAACACTTTAATTACCTGGTGAATAGCCCATGGGTAGAGGAGACATCCTCTAAAAAACCTAAATCTAGTAGGATTATATTAATTGAGCCTTCATTCATTACATTTTATTATAGTCATTCCTCAAATTAAGCTTTATTGTAATCACTTCCATTCTTCATTACAAGTTACGATCTGCATCATTTTTTTTTCATTTAGTACTCGAGTGCTTTATGTCTTGTTCATTTGATAACTTGAGCAGTACTTGTTTCTCGTATTTAATGTGACGTCTCACAAGGCTCCTTTGCCTTTGAGCTAATTCTCTCACGGGCAGTCATTGCCCTCCTCCTTTTTGCTTTGTTACTATATGCGTAGTTGCACATGCTAAGGGCAAGATAGTGCGTTCAGATTGCACCCGCTCTTGCTTGACAATGACATTGGGGTCGACTCACCACCTCTAGAACTAGGTCATAAACACAAGATCAAAATTATGTGATCTTACTCTTCTTTTTCCTCCTATCACTTTGAACCACCTTCTCGTATGAGGTGAGTGCCAACCCTTGACACGATAATTGGAATCCGATGTTGCGAAAGGTTGTAGTAAATTTTTTTTTTTTCTTTCTTATCAAGTCAAAATTAAATATGAACCTAATGGTAGTTAGAGATCAACCAATGTATAAACAATATTAGATAGGTTGTCTTTGTCCAAAGAGTAAACATATATAGGATACACAACTTGTATCTAATTTCAAACCTGTTACATGAGAGATCATAACATAATACCAATGCACAATACTTCTCATGAATGAGTTCATTTTTAACTAAAATGGGTCCCATGGACAAATCCAAAAAGCCTAATCTCAAGTAATTGGAATTTGTTTTTGAAAGGAAAAAAAAAAGTAGCCAACAAACTAATCATCAAATATCAACCCATGCAAAAGGGTTGATTACAGGTGTCCTCCTCCTCCTTTGTATTGTATTGTATTGTCTTTTAGGTTAACTCAATTGGTCTAAAACCCTGTGGCCCCTCTAATCATCATCAAGTCAATGAGTTAGACACATTAATATTTTCACCTTTCTACGATCTTGTATAATAATAATCTCCAAGAAATGCAAATCTCAAGCAGTACCTGCTCCACTCCTGACCCACCAAAACCCTCTTCTCTCCACCAATTCTGCGGTAGTGCGGTCCCAATCCGCCACGTAACATGGCCCCACCTTGTCTGCTGACGTCATTGTCACCTATCCTTGACCTCCAATACATATAATTATTATTATTATATATATATAATTCTATCCACCACGCACCTTCTCTCTGGCTCCACCACATCCACCGTTTATCTGTTCACTCACATCCAATTACCACATTACCCCTTCTCAAAAGTACTTGAGCAGGTGATCGAGTGTGGTGTCGACACGTGCAAGCATGTAAACAGTAACTTATTTAGAACGTAATTATATGTAGATAGAGATGGTAATCATTAGTTTGATAGGGCCCTTTCGTGTGGCCGTCTAGAGGTGATTGCATGGCATGTGGCTAATGTTGCCAAAAGAAAGAGAGAACTTTTTCTTTTCCTAGCTTTCATTTTGTCACTCAACTGAGAAAATGGGTGAAATTGGTGGCCGAGTCGATAAAAAAAGGGTAAAAATGCGTAGCGAGTGAAGAAGGGGACATTAATATGGGGGAGGAGTCATTTTCATATGCATGTGCAATAAATAGGTTACCCGGTGGCAAAAATGAAGGGATTTTGTGGCCCCTTTTCAGATTTTTTGCCGGATTAAGCTTCCAACAACTTGAACAACTCATCCTCATCATTTGCTTTGCTATATATGATGATGAGGAAGATCACGGTTTTGCTATTAGGGTTCTATATATCATCATTTGGTTCACGATTTATAATGATCATAGGAGCATCAAAATTCAAGCTTGAAAACACAACATGATTGCAAGAGGCCGGCGGCTATATTAATTGCATGGGTTTTGTAATCATTCAAAACTTGTTTATTTTAACATACTTCTACGTATAATAAACTTGATTCATATATTATTATATCTAATCAGTTTCACTTATTGAGAGGAATCGTCTGAATTTATCGAAAAGTCATCTTTTCCAACCATAAAGCCTGGCATGAGCACTTATACAATCAATGTCGAATTGTTTTGTATGTGGGGATTAATTAATCAGCATGGAGTTATAATATTCACTATTCCATACTCTACATCTTATGAAAAATATCTCACTCTCAATGAGAAAAAAAACTGTCAGGTGTGGGGTGTGGAGATGAATAGTGACTGATGTATAGCAAAACTTATTAAAATATACCATTAAATTAATGTTATGATCATGATCAACTTGTTCATTAATAGAAATCCAAATTGGCAATTAAGGAGGCCACACTGTAGTCTGTTCATAACATAGTATAGATATATCGTACTACAAATATTCATGGAGATAGAGGGCAAGGAAGGTGGAGAGGTGCTTGCTTTTGTGTCCTTTAATTCAAAAAGTCTCCATGAGTGACATTTGCACCGTCGAAGCAGTGTCTGTTGAGTTTCAACAGACAAGCTGGACGAAACTTCCAAGTGAAAGTTTAATTAATATGATTTAAAAAAAACAAACAAAAAAAATGTTTTTTTATTTTCATAATTAATATAATCTCCTGTTTTTCTCAATTTGCATTATTTATATATATAAGTTTGATGGGTAGATCCTCTCTGTATTAGCCAATAGCATGATTTTATTTTTATTATTATTTTTAAAAAATGGAGGATCTTCTTGACTTGTGAAAAAAGAAAGTGAACAATTTGAGAGTCTCTTGTATTGTACTGCATGACTCAAAATTAATTATTCTCTATAGATTATTACCTCAGGGGAGAAGCTCGTGCAACACCATTTTTAGTGATTCACTGTTGAAAGTCACCATCACTCAACATTCATGTGTTCATTAATTGTACATGTATAAAGTTTTTTTTTTTTTTATAATTTTATTTTAAATTGATTATATTTTTATAAAATAATGATATTCTTGTAAATAACACTACTATCTATTTGATTTGAAGGCATTCTTATCGGAACTTTTTCTTGTGATAAATTATACAATTTGTTTGGTTAATGGATCTAAAATATCTCATGTATTTACATTGAATTAATATTATTTATTTCGCTTAAAAAATATAGGATCCTATTCTTCACAAAATGACCTTCATACTCAATTGGAGTGTCTAATGTATTTTCCCTTCCTCATGTAGATTGCATTGCAATCAAGTACTTGAAAGGAATTTGAAATTGACTAGAAATGCTTATGGGTGAGGAGAATTGCACAAGAAAAGAGAGTCTAATTAAGAGTCTACTCGACACCCTGGATTGATATTTGGTTGAGTGAGACACAAGATAAGGAGCCGAGCAAAAATAGGCAAATAACTTGCTCCATATTGTTCCGATATAAAAAGTCTTTTAACTCATCTCATCTCATTTTATTTAATTATTATAAATTTTTTAAATTCTGACACAAAATATAATAAGTAATTTAATTTTTTTAAATTCTAAAATAATAATAATATTAAAAAATAATATTCTAATAATATTTTATTCAACTTTTAACTTTCATTTCAACTCAATATCCACAAACATATTATTATTGTTTTTGGTTTATTCAAAGTTGCTGGGAATTACAATGTAATATTAATATACAGAGAAACTCTATTTATAACCTTTATTTTTTGCAAATCCGACATACCTTAATATGAAAGTTTTCCATAGTTAATAAATGATTACTATTTTAATTTTTTCAAATTATAATCGATCCCAATATAAATGGTGTCTTTACACACCAATTGATGTGTAACAAAACTCTAATATATATATCTACTCTATTATAATAAGTGGCTTTCTAATTGTGAATAATAATTTTTATTATTTTTTTGTTAACTTTTCTTGTTTTTCCGTTAAGTCCTATTTTACCAAAATGCCTTTAAAACTCTTGACCATTTGACGTATAACTTTCTTGTAAAATTTAATGAAAGATCATGTTCTACCAAAATGTCCTTAAGACCCTTGACCATTTGACGTGTAACTTTCTTGTAGAATTTAATAAAAGATTATGTTTTACCAAAAGGTCCTTAATAATCATGTGGTTAGATATTTTGCTGAAATTTAGATTTTTTTTAATCTTAATATTTTTTTTTCTTTAAGCTTATATATTTTTTTCTAGATAAATAAGCTATTGATTTTTCAATTTTTTTTATTTTAAATATTATGTCAGGTGTACTCCAAAACTATCACACTTGAGGCGGTTTCCTAATATATAGGTTGAGAATTACAAGATTGCTGATTTTTTCCACGTGGGTTGGAGAGTATTGCTGAAAAAAAAAAAAAAAAACTAATTCCTCCATGATGAGTAGGTGTGAGTCGTTGATTGGCCTACCTATATAAGGACGACAATTCAGCAATTTATGAGATTTATATGCCTAAATGTGTTTCCTTCTTTCTTTCTTTCTTTTTTTCTTATTCAACAATTCAAGAATAATTGTGACATTACAACAACATCAAAGACAGAGAGAGTATTTCCTTCTTTCTTTCTTTTTTCTTATTCTACACAAAGATATGGATTTTTCAATTAATATTGTTTTCTATTGTTGGATGAAATTATAAATCTCTTTATATGGCACTTTTAAATTTAATAGGCGGTCGAAGTATTTTTCTTTATTAATTTAATTTTCTAGAGAATATAGAAATCATAATTGCAAGTTATGAATTCCATGAACGTGGTGCAATCATCATGTTGTGTCTTGCTATGGGAAGACACAAAACTACTAAAGGGCACTTTTTTTTCCCCCCTTTTTTGCTATGGGAAGAAATAAATATATAGATTGCAATTATGCTTAGATCAGTGAATAAATCATGTTATTACTAAAAAAAATATGCTAAAAAATTATTATCAGGCCTCAAATTTAAATATGATAAGTATAAAAATGGGGAAAAATGTAAGGAGAATTATTCAATATATTTACTATCTTCTAAAAGTGAATGTGTGTGTATATAATATATGTTGTATTTGCTGTGAAGACCAGAACGTATAGTCGGTGGGAGATCCATACCGATACAGCCAATCTCGTTCTACCACCGTATACCACAGTCCACAAAATACCACCAAAACCACCTAACATTTCTCTCTCCCTCTCTCCGCACACTTGCTCACGCTCGCGTTCGCGTTCAGAGAGTGACCGATCGCCCCGTGCCACATAAGATCCCCCCTATCTCCGGCGCACATTCTCACCGGGATGCCATTTTCAGGCCACTCTAGGTTCCACCCTCATCTCTCTCTCTCTCTCTCTCTCTCTCTGTGAAAGTGCTTCAGTTTGTGTCGGAGTTTTTTTTTTTTTTTTTTAATTTTATTTTCTTCGTGTGTGAATTTTTGCTCTTCAGTGTGAGTATTTGGTTGCACATTCTTTTTCATGCATCTTCAAACCGAATCTAATTCTCTCTCCTTGTTGGCTTGCTTTTCTTTGTTCAGCTTTTATATGTAATCAAAATTCTGCTTTTTGTTCCTTTCTGCTTTTAACCCATTTGCCTCATCTTTTGGGATTTACGAAAATTGTTTTAATTATCTGGTTAGAGTGTGAATATGCATGGGTTTGGTTCATTTCTGCTCTGAGTTTTGTTTTGTTGTATGAAATTTGGGCATTTTGAGCCTGTAACGATGATTTTACTAAGTGGGTATCTATTGGATTTATGCAAGGGTTTTTTTTAAGCTTTGATCAGCGTCGCCTAACCAAAACCCAACTAAAAAGTGAGTTCCTTTTTTGGGAAAAAAAAAATATTGAAGGAATATTTTAATTAACCTACTTTTGAGTTTGATCAGGGAATATAATGACGCATGAATTGATGTGATATTTCGTGTGAATATCACATCAATTCACTTAAATCTAGGCCATTGCCAGTGTTTGAACAAATCTCTCTCCCCCCCCCCCCCCTCTTCTCTCTCTCTCTCTCTGTGGCTCTCTCTCCAGATTTGTATACCTATTGTTCACTTGAGCTCTCTAGCTTCGACCCTTCCTGTTCATGCTCTTGTGAATAACATTACCAGCTGGATTGAGCTTAAAACATGAAGCTCTGAAGGTGTTTTTTGTAAGGAAGTATGAGAATCTTTTATGCTTATGCAAGGTTTTGTGTGATTGTAATTATAAACTTTTTTTTTTCCTTTACTTGTGCAGAAATATGTATGAATTTATATATTTATTCTATTTTGTGTAATTTTCTATACACCATCTAGGAATTAATAAATTCTCCTCTGTGTTGAATGTACTGGTTACACCTTTCTTTTTGCTTTGTAGCTTGAATCTAGCATTTCCTCTCTTTGTTGTCAATTGTCCCTTTTTCTTTTTATTCTTGTGTTTCCAACAACAACAAAAAAACATATATTTGCAGCATTACCGTTTACGAGCATTTCTCTAGTAGTTCATTTTATATTTGATTATAGACGGAGGGATGTTATATGGGATTAGTTTTCTGACAAAATTTCTTTACAGGCGTTTAAAATGAATGGGATTCAAAACAGGAAATTTCACACTACTGAGAAACAGTTTCCAGGATGTCTCGGAAGAATGGTGAACCTTTTTGATTTGAGTTCAGGCATTGCTGGAAACAGGCTGCTAACAGATAAACCTCATCGTGATGGTGGATCTCTTTCTCATATTTTTCCTCATTTATTTATTTTAATTCTTTGTATTCATACATTTTGTGGTTTGTGTTCAAAAAATAAAAGTTTGTCAACTATATATATTGATTTGTTGATTAGAACGGTATCTCATAATATCATTAGAAAACCCTCAGTGGAGAAATATTTTGGCAACAATCAAAATACCTTGGCATTTACAAATTTCCAAAAAGCCCTTTTTTCATGCTAATGCTTACATTGTTTATAGTTACTCTGCAAACTCTTGACAAGATGTTGGCATATTGTGTTATTAATTGTGCACTCGTGTTTATTTCCCCAAGTTCTATTCACTTATTTTGATGTCATTCTATTCCACCAATTCTTTGATTGATTTCTTGCCCATTATAGTTGGTTTTAGAACATTTTTAGCCATTGTTGAAATAGATGTGATTGATTTCAGGTTCTTCACTCTCAAGGAGCAGATCAGATGTGGCAAGGACGTGGAGTCCTCCTATTGGAGATCAGATAGAGGATAAACTGGTAAGTTTCATGATGTTATCCTGTAATCAATTATAGAAAATTGAGGAAAAATTTCTATGGAGGTCTCTCTGTCATTCATGTCCAAACCATAATAAGCTCCAATATTCTGATTTGTGTTACATATTTGTGGAATGTTCAGATTGTGCCCGATTTAAGGAGAACTTCGAGCAAGAAGGCAAATGGAACACCGATAAAGATGCTTATAGACCAAGAAATGTTGAAAGAAGGGGAGTCTAAGCACAACCCTCCTAATGTTGTTGCAAAGTTGATGGGGCTTGACACCCTCCCCCACCCGCAGCCCAATTCAGCTGCTCAAAGAAACCATGCAAAAGGTTATTCAAGACGTAGTTTAAGCCATTCAGGGATAACATTGGGATCTTGGCAGGAAGAAGATGGCTTCTCTGATAAGGGAATGCTATGTGAAATTTATCAGTGTCCAGAACATAATGAATATAAAGATGTTTATGCAATCTGGCAGCAATCTGAAACGAAAAATTATGCAAGGGATAGATCGCCTCAGAAAGAAAGGCGTAGTGGAAAGATTAATGAAAAAAATATGGCTCTTGTTCGTCAGAAGTTCACGGAAGCAAAACGCCTGGCAACAGATGAGAAACTTCGCCAGTCTAAGGAATTTCAGGATGCTTTGGAAGTTTTAAGTTCCAACAAAGACTTATTTCTTAAATTTCTGCAAGAGCCAAATTACTTATTTTCTCAACATCTGAAAGATCTGAGGTCTATTCCTCCACCTTCTGAGACAAAGCGTATCACTGTTCTTAGACCTTCAAAGATGGTTGATAGTGACAAATTTGTAGGATCAGGGAAGAAGAGCGATAAGCAACTAAAGATGCCGGGCCAAGCGGTTTTGTGGAACAAAAATGACCTTGGATATTATCCTATGTCCACCGATCAGAAAGTTGAAGAATATCCTGGTCAACCAACTCGAATAGTTGTACTGAAGCCTAGCCCTGTTGAGCCTCAGAACATCAAGGCTGTTGTTTCTTCACCTTCCTTGTCACCTAGAGTAGTACATTCTGAAGATTATGAGGAAGTTGAAGATGATGAGGCACTAGAATCAAGGGAAGTGGCAAAGGAGATCACCAGGCAGATGCGTGAAAATCTGATTGGTCATCAAAGGGATGAGACTTTAGTTTCTTCTGTTTTTTCCAATGGCTATACTGGTGATGAGAGTTCGTTTAACAAATCAGAGAATGAGTATGCAGTGGGAAACATAAGTGATTCGGAACTCATGTCACCATCTCCTAGGCATTCATGGGATTACATCAATAGGTTTGGTAGCCCTTATTCTTCTTCCTCCTTCAGCCGTGCATCATGCTCTCCAGAGTCATCAGTGTGTAGAGAAGCAAAGAAGCGGCTGTCTGAAAGATGGGCCATGATGGCATCAAATGGGATTTTTCAAGATCAAAGACAAGCTCGGAGAAGCTCTAGTACTTTGGGCGAGATGCTTGCTCTTTCTGATACAAAGAAGTTGGCAAGATCTGAGGATGGGAATATTAGTAAGGAACAAGAGTTAGTGGAATCAGTTTCATGCTTAAGTAATAATTTAAATAAAGAACAAGATTTGGTTGATTCCCCTAAAAATCTGTTGAGGTCAAAATCTGTACCAGTATCTTCAACTGTGTATGGTACCAGGCTCAATGTTGAAGTTTCTGAATCTGAGGCTGGAAAAACGCATGTCCCCAAGGAGTTAATAAAGGCAAAGAGCATGAAATCATCAATCAAGGGGAAAGTTTCGAGTTTATTTTTCTCTAGGAATAAGAAATCAAGTAAAGATAAACCTGCAGTATCTCGCTCTAAAGATGAATCTCAATCTGCTGGCTCTGAAGCACCTGGGTATCCATTACACTCTCTTGGAGTGACTAGTGATGCCACTTCTCAATGTGCTAATGACAGTGGCCTTTGTTCTGCAATACATGGATCATCAAGCAAAACTTCTCCAGAGACCATCATGGGTCAAAAACAAGGCACAACAATTTGTGAGGTAGTGTACCATCTTTTTTTTCTTTGTCGTTCATGCTTTTTTAATCATACTTCACATTTAGCTGTAGTTACTTACAATCAAGCCCCCAAGATAGTTTCTTGAAGTAATTGCTTGGTAACCTTTGTCCAGATTTTTAAACTTGGCTAGCCTTTCTAAACAAAATTCCAACATACTACTATAGAGATACTCTTTTGTATGTTCATCCATGCCCTTGTTTGATTTGTATCTGACATATTTTTTGGCACAAAGAAACAGACAAATGACAAAACTCAAACCGGGAGTACCCTTGCTATATATCATCTAAATATGTACTTGTCAATGATATTGGCTAGTACGTTGTTCCAGCATTCTATTGGTCAACCCAAGTAAGCAATCTTGCTTTGAGTAAGGGATGGGGCTTTGGCCTGTCCCAAGAGAATAATTGACTGAATTGAGTTAGATTAGCACCGTGTCAGCGGCTTCCCTAAATTATATTTCATAATTATATTTGTTTCCAACACTCAAATTGCATGATTATATCATTTAGCAAGAGCTCTCGTTACTATTTGTAGGTGGCGTTGTCTGTAACCAAACCTGTAACGCCTGGTAATGTCAGTGAGAATCAGGATCAACCGAGTCCAATTTCAGTTTTGGAACTACCACTTGAAGATGAAAACACATATCAGGATGCACATGGCAATATGAAGCCAGACCTTCAGGGTATGTACTCCCCCTCTCCTCTCTCTCTCTCTCTCTGTGTATGTTGGGAAAACTTTTGTCTTTATGACCTCATTCATTAATATCTTTGACTTTCTTTAATTTAAACAGGAAGACAATTGCCAATCAAGCCTAATTTGATTGATAAATCTCCACCTATAGAATCAATTGCTCGGACTCTGTCCTCGGATGATTCATGCACAGAAACTGCCACCCGTTATACGATAAAGCCTTCAGTTTCCCTGGGCACTGAGGTGGAAGAACAAGATTGGCTTGCCCTTGTGCAAATGCTACTATCAGTGGCTGGTCTTGATGGCGAGGTGCAATCACAGACATTTTTTGCAAGATGGCACTCGCTTGATAGCCCATTGGACCTATCTTTAAGAGACAAAGTCGCCACCCTTCATGAAAAGGATTTACTGCCTGAAGCTAAGCGGAGGCAACATAGATCAAATTGGAAGCTTGTATTTGATTGTGTCAATGCCACACTGATGGAAATCACAGTTTATGGATCAGAAAGGTTCCCAATGGGCAGGCAATGTAACGGGGACAACAACAGGCTCTTTGAGGGTGCATCAACCATGCTGGTGGACTGGGTGTGGACCCATATGCAGGAATGGATTTCTAGTGAGGGGAGATGTGTTTTGGCGGATGGTGGAGACAATGACAGCCTGGTGGTGGAGAGGCTTGTGAGAAAGGAGGTTGTGGGGAAAGGTTGGGATGAGCTTTTCAGATTGGAAATAGATAATTTTGGAAAGGAAATAGAGGTGAAGTTGCTGGAAGAGCTTGTGGCAGAGGCCGTGGTGGATTTGTCAGGTAGGCTGTGAAGAGGCTTTGCATTCTTTTTTTCTTTCTTTTTTTTTCTTTTTAAATATGTATTTAAATTGTAACTCTGGTTTTGTCTATTTGATTCTCAACGATGATTATCCTACTCACCTAATCTGTTTGGAAATTGCAAATATTTTAACTAGTATTTATTTGATAATTTGTTTATTTTGATTTCCAGATTTTAACTATGTAAAAATCTATGATTTCTTTGACCCTCTTTACAGTCAGATCTTCCTGTCATTTACAGTAGCCTTATGGCGATTGACAACCTAATTTTCAGAGCTTGTTTGTTGAGTAACATGGCCGACAACGTTAGTCTAAGGTATTTATTCTCCGTGTGAGAGGGTTTGCATGAGGAACAACCTTAAAAAAACCCAACTTTAACCAACTACCCTTCAATAATTGATGAGGAAAAATTATGATTTCTCACGCTGATTATAATATCGGTCATGTTTTGTTGGCGTCGACTAGTTTACTGGGAGTTGGTAACATCTAACATAGCTGGTTTGCATGGTGACCAAAATTGACATCATCCAACATCTCCCGAAGATGTAGTACCCTGGACGGAAATTTTAATTGCTACGTTTGGTTTGACCCTAAATGCTTCTAAATGGAGATTTTATTAATAGCTATCATGCCTTTGTACTGTTTGGGCACAGGCATTACCTGACGTGTGGGACCTATTGAAAGGTTAGAGAAGGTATGATGAAGCAAGAAAAAACCAATATAGGTAATCACATTAATTTCAGTATGAATGAATATAAATTATAATCAAATATCTATCGATCGAGTATAGAATTTTGCTTTTGACCAAATCGAGAAGTTTACAATATATACTTGAAAAATGAGGCAAAGAAAAACTTTGATCAGAAGGGGAAAAAAACAAAAGATGTCCACTTCTCGAGTAGTAAAAGAAGAAAATTCCTAATTGAGACAACTACACTACCAGCCAAATTTTGGTACCCACTATCGAATATCTTAGAAGTTAATGCACAGTTGAGAGATCCCGTGACTGTCAATCCCAGCTGTATACTATGCACTTTGAGATCGAAGTATTAGATTACGCACAGAAAAGAAAAAACAAGAAAAGAGAAAGGAACAAAATGATGAGTTCAATTCATGGAATGAGCTTTGTTACTCATCATCTCTACACACCATACTTATTTTAATTTTTTTTTTATTCTTCCTAAACTAATTAAATTCTTCTACTCATCATCCATACACCATACATTTGGTAAGAGAAAAAAATTTAAAATTAAAATATTATATATGGTATGTGGATGATGAGTAGAAATTTTTTTCGAAGAATTGGTAGACTCTCACGGGAGCTAGTTTGAAAAATGACGGACAGATTTAGGGTCTCCGTTTGTGTGTTTTTCAAGAGAGAGGAAAAGAAACATGCAATGATGAAAAAAGCTACTCTCCAATCCTTACATGCCTTGTATTTCTTGCACCTCTTTATAAATCAGTACAGTTTAATGAAACCATGCCCTATGACTTCTGTTCTTATAGTCAATCCCACCATAATTCATACCTCGATTATATACTTTTTTTTGTTTCTTTCATTCCCCATTTCTTTCATCAGTAAGCGCACACAGTCAAGCTTGAACAGTTGTACTTCATATTCAGAAACATGATTACAAACCAAATAGTTCTTCAGGAAATTCACTTAGAAGTTGTATGATAGAGAAGCCGCTAAAAAGACGAACAGAAGTCGTCTCTGAAGTCTTCAGAATATACGCACTGGAAATATGATGCCAATAGAATAGATTTCCCGCGAGGGATAAGAGTACCAAGAGGTGGGGACAACTCTTAGGGCAAGAAGAAAATTACATATGGCTAAAGCAAGCCTTTGTGACTGGAAATTAGAGCTGAATTTCCCTCTACCAAGCCAAGGAAATAGTTGTTCAAGTAAAAGCACGGGCAGCAAGACATCTCGTGACTGTCAGCATTTGTGCTTGCAGAACCAACGAACATGATAGATATCATGGGAATCGTGAACAGGTGAAGGAAGCAAAAGAAAATCTAAGCAATTTAGATCTCTCTGAATCAGGGGGCTTTCATGATCTATCAACAATCACCTTTCTTTGTTTTGTTCAGTGTTAACTCATCTTTCTTCTTTCAGTAAACCAATAAAACATGGTTTATAATGTATACATTACAACCAATGACAGAATACTTACGAAAGACCATGAAAACACAGCATTAACCAAAACAACCACCTTTCTCGTTTAACAAACAAAGAGTAAAACTTGCAAGGACTTCCACGCACACAATAATAAGTTACCACACGCCCTTAAATGAGTATATACATCACACACGCACGCACTCTTCAAGAAAGGCAAACGGTAACAAATCTACAAAGCAATTATGTATGACAAATGCTCTGGTATTGACATGGAGCAGGCATTCTGCCGGCCTTTTTACTGAAATGTAAGATGGAAACATTCTGCCGCCTTCACTGCCTTGAGTTTGAGCTCACTGATGTGTTCAGATTTGCGTTCAGTCCATACTGCAGAAGAAAAGATAAAATGGGTATGATAACTTGTGCTTGCAATCACAAGAGAGGCTCCAGAAGGAACGAATAATAACAGAATTAGTATACTTGACAAATATAGTCGTGCAGTTTAAAATGTTGCGTTTAGAAACTTAATTCTTACCAGCTATCCAGATAATTAATGCATCTCATGCAAAGTCACTCTCAAGATACTCGTCACAGTTCTCTTTTTTTTTTTTTTTTTTTTTTTATAATTAAAAGATACTTGTCAATAATTAAACATATTTGCATAAAATCTCTAGTAATTATTCTGACATGAATATCAAGCTCATCGTGCTTCCTCATCAAGTATATTGTCAGCCAGGAGAAGAAACCAAATCCAAGGCGTTGAACAATGAATATATATTCGAAACAATCTAGAGAACCCAATCCTGTATGTGTTTTCTATGTTTGTCTCACAAATATAGCCCTAAAAATTAATTAAAAAGGAAAAAGAGAAAAACTGTTCCCAACTATGAAGGGAATCATTAATCAATACCACAACTGGACTTGCAAGAAGAAAGTTACTAACAATGGGAATTAATGTTAAAACATAATGTAAGATCTCAGTTTGATCAATGCTGTGCAAGTATAACTCACAATAAGACATGTTCAGCTGCAAATCGCAAACAAATTGGATCAGATTTTCGTAAAACCTTTCAACTTTATATACTTTGGGATAACCGTACCATTAGGACTGTTTACTAGTTAATTTTTTGAATTGTACGTGTTGGGTGTAAATTGCAGGAAGCCAGTGACAGTTAAAACGTATTGTGACTTAAAGGGAGGAATCTGGCAATCCTTCCTCGGTAGATTTTTTAAATTCTTCCTTCCATTTCCTTCATGCTTATAACAAATAAATAATTATAAAGATCCAATTGCTGAAATTCATACTTCAAGGATCCCTGTCCACTGGCTGTAACGCCCCAATGGAAGCCCAAACCACATGGCCTATACTCCAAAAGGACTAGTTAATAATACAATTGGAGCCCTATTGGAACCTTATAAAAAGCAAGAACTTCTCCTTCCCAAACAATGTGAGATCTCATATACCACTTATCATTATCCTTATCATATGGGGTATCACACTGGTAGATATTGTAAACTAACACTTGATCTGGCATAGGACTCCATTTCATATGTATGTTTGATTTAACATTCATCTTCCTCTAATAATTGGAAATTATACTTCTTTTACTTAGTCAAAAAGAAAAATGGAACCTATGCTTAATCTGTCATAAAATGGGCATCCACATTTAAACAAATGACCAAATAACACCCAAATTTTGACTGGCTAAAAACAAGATACCTTCTCCCTTATCCGTGAGCTCCAGATGTCAGAGTGAGTCCCTCTACCATCACCCTTGGTTGACACAGTTGGTTGGGTTGATTGTGGATTTAGCAGTGGTTCCCAAGTTCTACTCCTACCATCATAGCCTTCCTCATTATCAAAGTCAGGTCTCCGAGTAGAAAGCATGGCTCGCAGAATTATTGAGAGTAGAAGAGATAATGCCTGAAATTGTCCAAAAAATAATATGTTAGGCAATAAAAGATCCAAGCAAAGGAACCCACATCTTTGTTAAAGAAACAGAAATAATTGAGGTGCGGTTTGAATAGTGAGATAAAATGAGGGGATTTTAGATGAAAGTTGAAAGTTGAATAAAATATTGCTAGAATATTAATTTTTAATATTATTATTGTTTTGAGATTTTAAAAAGTTGAATTGTTTATTATATTTTGTGTGAGAATTTGGGTAAGTTGTAACGATGAGATGAGATAAGATGAGCTGAAACACTTTCACTATCCAAACAAGGCCTGGATATTAATGGATAACTTTTTGTCATAAACATGTAAGTAAAACTCATGCAAGAGAATGGAATTGCAAGTTTTGTGAAGGTCCGTCACAACCAGCCATTTTAGTATTGCTTATTTAGCTTTCAGGTAACAGCAGCAAGAACTTTTCTCCCTTAAATATAGTAATTAAAAAAAAACAAGCATTTTCAAGAAAGGATCTCTCAATCTAGCTTCCAAATCTTTTTGCATACCATAAGATTATGGCCATGTTTTGTTAGAATCCTTTTTCAAAATTTTCAAAAATATTTTTCAACTTCAATCCAAACATTTTCCAATCTCAAAAAAAATTTATATTTCATCAAATCATTTGCCTAGTTTTCAATGAAAAGTAAAAAACACAAAAAACCAAAATAACTTTTACAAAAACCAAAACAAAAACTACCCTAAAACAATTATATTCAAACAACTTTTCAACTCTACCTATCCATCATCTTCAGAAACCCCAATACAGAACATATTTAAAAAAATATATATTCAAAGTTTCCCTTCTACTTTCACAAAACCCAATAAAAAATACAGATAAAAAAAAATTCTCAAAAATGCTCAAGCATCTCAATATTTCTCTTACCCAAACACACCCTATGATTCGCATGCTCTTCAAGAAATAGACAACTCTCTCATTCCTCTAAATTCATGTATGAAGTGTGAATTCATTTGAAACTTCAACTAAAATTTGATCTGTTAAAATATCTACATGAAGAGTAAAATTCTCACCATGGAACTCAAATTTTTAACAAGGGCTCTAAGTCCATAGGACCATCAAATTATATTGACAAGTAATAATTTCATAGTTCAATGGAAAGTTTCACAAAACATAAACATGTTGAGGAAGAATTCCAGCATTCTGATACATATACCATCAAACTATACAAGATTCTCCTTATAACCATCAAATTATGTTGATAAGTTAACAACTTCCTAGTTCATCGGGGACTTTTCAATCTGTTTCAAGCAATTAAAGATGTGTTGATGAATTTCATCCTTATAATGAGTATAATGACATACCTGAATGACAACCACAGCAATACCAACCCATTTACAGATGTCAATATTGTCTTCAATGAAAGATACAAGGCTCTCAAGTTCACCAGTCGGATCAATTGGAAGATCCTGTAGAGGTAGTAAACATATTTTTTATTATTTAGAATATCATGCAGGATGAAGTCAATGCACCCATCTATTACTGAAAGGAATATATCATTATCATATTTTAAAATTACCTTGACCCAATTACGATCAATTGCAATGAATGCCACCAGAGCCGCCTCTATTAGTATGAGTACGGTTATGAGGAAAGTATACTAAGATTTTCAAAAGGTTAAAGGAAAAGTCCAAAGAAATAGAATGAAAAAATAAAATAAAAGGGTTAAGCGCTTAAATGCATTCCATGGGACTGACACAAGTTCAAAGCTCAGAAAGAGTTTAGTTCAGAACATGGAGACAAGGAGATTGATTCCTTAATCAACATATGCTGGAAAACATAATAAAGATAGAACTTCATATGTGATTCTGCAAAGGATACAAAACATAGGCAGCAGCCATGAATTACTTCGGCAGCAATGCAACCTATGAGAGTAATGCAACACAAGATAATGCCCACTCCCATGAAAGAGTAGATGAACCTGCCATCGAAAAGAAGCACCAAATTAATAGTCGTGGGAGTCCCAAACTCTCAATGCAAGAGAAGGATGGGTTACACCATCGATCAAAAGTAGATTGCAAGCTCTGATTCCAATTGAAAGAAAAAGAAAGAGAGAGAGAGGGGGGGGGGGGGGGGGGACACCATTGAATCGAAAACTCGCAGTCGATACTAACTAGCTATGGAAGTGAATGCCATAAAGTCCACAACATCAATTACGGGCTCCCATCAAATCAATTCCTCTGAAGAGAAAACCCAACAAAACCCCAGCACAGCACGCCATCACCCATAATTTAATGAAGAATGGAAAACACATACAATCCAAACTCCACTCGAACAAGCAAGACCAGAATTATCTACCATAGCAAGCATTCGCATCAAAAGTTAAAAATGAAAGCAAAAATACAGTTATTTAAATCAACTAAACTAATGTCCTGATTTCGAACTTCAATTATAACCAAGAATAATTTGACCCACTTACATTACGATGAAAATATAGTAACAGTTACAGCATTAAATTGAAGACATCCGTACGAACTTCATTTAATACCCATTATCTATTTGAATAATAGAACATACTGAATAAATTTGCAAATTTTAGTACCAAGGAGCGGGAAGCTGAAACGAATTCAAATCGAGCTCCAGCCCAGAACCGCCATCGAACCCGGAAACGATATCGGCCGCAAGATTGACTGTGGTGATCGGGTTGGATACCCAAGCTGATTCAGAATCAACGAAAAGGGAGAGAGAAGAAGCCGGAGATGGAGCTGAAGGTGGTGGAGAAATGGGAACGTGGTGGCTCCACTGGTTGAGCATCCATACGGAGTAGACTATGATTGAAACCCCAACGAAAGCCTGAAGAAAATTCAGGAACTTGAGGACGAAAGCTAGGGAAAGGTGGCAACAATTGGGTCGCATTTGCAACAATTGGGGTTGAAACTTTTTAGAAGTCAGAGGCAAAATGGGCGTCGAAATTGAAAAACCTAACACAAACACAAATGAGAGAATTCACAGAGACAGAGACAGAGACAGATAGAGAGAGAGATCGTGTGGGTATATTGCTCTGGTCGTTCAGTATTTTCGAGACTCTTATTTGATTCTTTTTTGCGTGCGGGAAACAAACTTTTTGGGACGAATTTACGTTCTACACTTTCTATCAAAATGATTGAACTTCACGTAATACACCTTTACTTTATCAACAAATTGTAAAATGTAAGTTCATTCGAAGATGAAAATAGTGGTTTCTCTTTAATTTAGAACGTAATAATCAATAATTTCTTATGTGAATTGAAAAAATTTTAAGAAGTAATATTGTCATAAAAAAATTTTCATAAAAATAAATATATAGATTATATGATTTCATATGATACGTTAGATTTTTTTTATTATAAAAATAATTTTACAATTTAATATATGTTAAGTCATGTCAGTTTATATGATTTGAATATTAAGAATACTTCAAGTATTTTTAAAATACTCTACAATTATTTATTATTTTATTATTATTTGTCACTTATTTTTTATTATTATTTATTTTTATTATTATTATTTAATATTTTATTATTACTTTTTCATTATTTTTTATTATTATTCACAAACATTATCGACACATTCTCAACACTTTTAAGATATTCCACTGTCCAAAATATTTGTAATTCAATATACCGATGATTTATCATCAGGGTTTTGCTGCACAACCTCATACTATTCATCCACACTCCACATTCCACATTTTTTAATATTTTTTTAAAATTTTTTTTTGAATTTATTTATTTTTAAATATTTCAAATTTTTTATTTACTATTCATATAAAAATAATTTAATAAAAATTTTTTTTTTAAAAATTTAAAAAAAGATGGAGTGTGGAGTGTTGAAAAGTTAGAAAGATTTATTGTTTGATAAAAGGATATCCGGATTGGATACTTTCGCTTAGAGCACTAGCATTGGTCTATGCATATCTATATGCAAAACTATATTTGCATAATATGACTCAAAAAACACCCACATTGACTTATGCATATGCATAAATTTAGCTAACAGTGAACAGTTGTTATCTAAATTTGGATAACAACTATTCACTCTATCAAACATATTTAATTGTTATTTCTCACTCCTTCCACTCTTTCTCTCTCAATCTTTTCTTCTTCTCCCTCCCTCAACAACACAACAAATCTTCACATACACATTCATTTTACTATTATAATATATTATATATATATATTTTTCATTTTATTATATTTTTAATATAATATATAAAAAAAATTATATTTTTTATTATTGCATTTGTATTATTAATATCAAATATATATAGTGGATGTTAATTATAAAATATATATAAAAATTTTGATTTTAGAAAAAAATTAATAATAATAAAAACTAATATTTTATTATTATTTGGTCTCAAATATGCATAAGCCAATATGAGAGTTTTGCTTGAATGACTAAATAGTTATGTAAAAGAGATAATTTTACATATACATATGCATAGACCATATGCTAATTCGATAATGCTCTTACCAAACACAAATGGATATTCCCTCGTCTTCACTGTTGGTCAGTGAGAGCATTCTGGGCCGATTAGCATCCTCAAGCCCATGATTTGTATTTGCTTGAGCCCATTCTCTAGATTTCGACTTCTTTACTACTGTTTGTGCTAATATTTTTACTATTATTTAGCTCCTAAGAATAGTCCAATAGAGAATACAGATTGTTAATAAGATGGTTTTTATAATCCTCTATCCAAAGTAATTTCTTATTTTCTGATATAATGCAATCTTAAAACATTAGACTACAACTAAAATTGAAGATATGAGAAGAGGGAGTGAAAATTTCCAATAATAATAATAAAAAAAAACTCCATTTTAATTAAGCAATTCAGGCCAAAAAAAAATACATGAATAAAAAATAACAATAATAGATTCTAATTGCCAATCAAAAATAAAAACCTACTAATTAGAGTATTGGCATTGGATTCATCAAGAGCCTAACCTAATGCAAAATATGATGAATTTCATAAAAACAAAGCTGCATTATATTAGTTAAAAGGATGAGTGAGAAGTTTTGAGTTACAGTAAATGGATGGATTCCTTTAAATATGAAGGGTTACTGTTCATCAACCAAATATATTTTTTATTCCAGTTTAATCCCACACAGTTGCATTGTGACTTAGCCTCTTGCTCATACTTTATGGAGATGTACATATGCAAGTGTGGGAGACGTCTTTGGTAGTTATTTTTATTCCTAATAAAAGCTACAGATACTGCCAGCACTTTTCATGTAAATAGCAATTGCAGGAGGTGTGTTTTGGTATATTTTTTTCGTTCCTATTTATTGAGTTATGGAAATTCATGCCCATAATGTGTTTGACAAAAGACAAGAAATAAACCTCCGTGTTGTATCCCTCTATATTTCCATCATGTTCTCAGTGCATTTACAATCAGTATATATAGACAAAATTTACAACAACCTATTCTATGAATTTATGACATCTGTCCCTTTACACGAATATTCTTCATTGCTCTGTATTGTGCTTCCAGAATCATCGACTTTGTGGTCCTATTGCATTGCTCTCTTGCTGTCATTCCTCTGTCATGCGAATATTCTATTGTTGTATTGCTGCTATTCCTCTCTTGTGTAGTAGAGTGCTTCAGTGAGTATTCTTTATCCTCAACAGCCCCCCACGATTCAAGCGACACTGGGTTGAGAGTGAGGCTTGAATGCAGAAAAGTAAAACGCGCAATAGACAAAGGTTTGGTTACAATGTTAGCTAGCTTATCTTTGCTAGATAGAAATGAAACAGTAAGAGTCTTGGCTGCAGTTCTATTCCTTGCATGCAGAATTGGATTTACAGTTAAATAAGTCGCCCTCAAATTGTCACACCACAACTTTGGTGGATCTTTCAAAAAAATTCCTAATTCCTGTAAAAGAGATTGAATCCATAATACTTCACAAGTAGTATTAGCAATGGCTTCATATTCAGCCTCAGTTGAAGAACATTCAATAGTGAGCTGCTTTTTGGAGTCCCAAGAAACCAAATGAGAACAAAAAAATACACAAAATCTTCCAGTGAATTTTCTATCATCCGGGCATCTAGCCCAATCAGCATCAGAGAAAGTGAAGATATTGCATGAAGAAGATTTGGAGAAAAACAAACCAAAGTGAGAGGTGAGTCTAAGATACTTAAGAATTCTTTTGACTACTTGTCAGTGTGAATTTTTTGGATTGTGCATGTATTGACAGACTTTGTTGATAGTGAAGGATATGCCAAGACGAGTAAATGATAAATATTGATGATTGCCTACTACACTCCTATAAGTGAGAGGATCTTCAAATGAGGAACTGTCAAAGGCCAAAAGTTTAATGGTGACAAACATTGGGGTTGACACGAGTTTCACATTTTGCGTGTTTTTTCTTTGTAACAGATCCAAGATATATTTAGATTGACAAAGAAACAGACCTTCATTATTTTGACAGATTTCAATACCTAGGAATTAATAATGTAACTGACCTAGGTGTTTGACAGGAAAAGCAGTACCAAGAGCCTAAATGAATTCTAAAATTAAGTTAGAATCTGAGCTCATAACATTGATGTCATTTACATAAATGAGAACAAAAATGACATGATAAGTGTTTCTATAAACAAACAATGATGTATCAGATTTTGATTCTTGAAAACCTAATGAAAACAGCTTGTTGTTGAGTTTTGATAGACTCTAAGATCCTGTTTAAGACCACAAATGGCCTTTCTCAACTTACACACATAAGAAGGATATTCAAGATGCACAAACCCAGTGGATTGTTACATATAAATAACTTCTTCGAGATCAACGTATAGAAAAGTGTTTTGTATGTCCAATTATTGCAGAGACCAGTTAGATGAAACAACCAATGAAAGAATGATGTGAATAGTGATGGGTTTAACCACATGAGAGAAGGTCTGATGACTTGTATAATTTAATATATTTTATCACTTCTTAACTTTAAACTTTAGTCTAATTTTATTTATTTTTGTTGAGCTTCGACTTCATTATCATCATTTAAATTTTATTTCAAAATTGAAGAAATGTAAAATCTTAATTTTAGAAGCCTATCATTTAAGGATTCTCTCATGTAATTCTATTGGTTTACAATTGAAGAGGAGCAGTTTGGTGGTTTGACTTGGTAAAAGGGCAAGATGCCACGTTGAAGATTAATACACAATCGGTTTGGGCTTGAATGAAAATCATTTTTATCCCCCTTTAGTTTGACTTTGCATGCAATACTATGAAGTCAATCGGTTTGGCCTTGGGAACATTCACGAATGGCTATGCACAAATGGGATTTTTCTATTGGCAAACGCACGGATGAAAAAGGGGCTGAAGTGAAGTAATTGACTTGGTCTTGACTCTTCATGGATTGCACGGTAGCAGCTCGGCTAGAGTTTTTCACGTGTAAAGGCTGAAGGCTATTGGTTTTGACCGAGTCTCTAGAAAGGGAGCAATATTTAGCCTTTGGTTTTGATTGGGTAAGAAGGCATGCGGACGAGAGGGAGCTTTTGAATTTCGAATTCGGAAACAGGCGAGCAACGTAACACAGGAAAGAAAAGAAGAAAAAAAAAGACTGGATCTGGGACGCACAGAAGGGACGACTGAGAAGCTGCAGACTGCTAGAGCAATTTTTCAGTGTTTATTTCCTTCCATTCTTTTCAAAAAAATTATGGTGAATTCGTTTATGTTGAATTTAATTTTTAGCATGAACTAAATTTTCTTTATTTTAGAAAAATTATGTAATTTAGTTCCAAACTATGCTTGATTTTCTATGCTAATTTGAAGTAATTCTCTTATATATTTGTCTGATTTATTCTGAGGTTATTGCTTCTAATTAACTGACCATTAATTAGATATTGAAAGACTTGTATGAACCTATATAGTATTAAAATCATTGATCTTATTGCTTTCTTGCTTTATTAAATTTGCATACTCTTATATAAATTGATGAACAAGAATAATGTCGATTTAATTGGCTAAAGAGGCTTTTGGATGAATTAGATATTTGCTAACAAACAGAGAGAATTAAATTCAATTAGTTAGATGAGTAAATCATAGTGAGGGATTAGATGGAATCGATTTCCTAGAAGCTTTTTTGCCCATTAATTTGATATTCGAACAACAGTTTTCTATACTTTGAGTATTTTCTTTGCATTGATTTTATTTTAAATTGCAATTATAAAAATCTTAGTGAATTTTCTAAATAAAATAGAGATTAGTATAATTTTGGTATTTGTCAAACTGAGATACCAATCTCTGAGGACGATACTCTTCTTATCACTTTACTATAAAACTACGATCCCGTGCACTTGCAGTTTTGCACAGATCAAGTTTTTGGCGCAGTTGTCGGGGATTGATTTCTTCTTTTTTTTTGCCAATATTGATACAATGTAATCTTGGTTTTAATCATGGAATTTTATTTTATTTTGTTTTATTTTTTTCCAGGTGTGTTTTTGACATTGGATGCGCCGTGCTAGAACTCGTGACATTACTCCTCTTGATCCGAAAATTGAAAGAACTCTTAGATCACAAAGAAAGAAGAAAGTACTAGCCATGACTGACAGACAACATGATGCACAGCCACGCATCTTGAATGATTATGTACGGCCAGCTGTAAATGACAACTATTCGGGCATAAGACGTCAGACCATTAATGCCAACAACTTTGAACTCAAACCAGCATTGATCAGCATGGTGCAACAAGCCCAATTTAGCGGATTGCCACTTGATGATCCCAATATTCATTTGGCGATGGTCTTGAAGATTTACGACATTGTAAAGATTAATGGTGTTACTGAAAACACCATTAGACTGAGATTGTTTCTTTTTTCTTTAAGGGACAAGGCAAGAGGTTGGCTACAATCTTTACAATCGGGAAGCATCACTAATTGGCAGGACATGGCTGAAAAGTTTCTTACTAAATTCTTTCCACCTACAAAAACATCTAACTCAGGAGTGAGATTGGTCAATTCAAACAAAATGATTTCGAGTCACTCTATGAAGCATGGGAAGTCTTTAAAGATTTGATTCAACGTTGCCCTCAATATGGATTGCCAGACTGGTTGCAAGTTCAGATGTTTTACAATGGGTTAAATGAGCATACTCGGACCATAGTTGATGCTGCTTCTGGTGGAACTTTAATGTCAAAAACAGCTGAAGGTACTACCTCTCTTTTGGAAGAAATGACCTCAAACAATTATCAATGGCCAACTAAAAGAACTATGGCTAAGAAAGTTGCTGGGATTCATGAATTGAAGCTATTAGCAGCCCTTTTAGCTCGAGTTGCTACATTATCCCATCAGATTTCAGTTTTGACAACTCAAAGAATACCACATATGAAGGATATTCAAGATGCACAAACCCAGTGGATCGTTACATATAAACAGTTTCTTCGAGATTAACGTGTAGAAAAGCGTTTTGTATGTCCAATTATTGTAGAGACCAGTTAGATGAAACAACCAATGAAAGAATGATGTGAATAGTGATGGGTTTAACCACATGAGAGAAGGTCTCAGCATAATCAATCCCGGGTTGTTGATGAAAACCCTTGGCTACAAGGCTAGCTTTGCACCTTTCTAGAGTTCCATCAGCCTTCCTATTTGTTTTTAGTATCCATTTAGGACCCAAAACGTTGTAGGAGGTAGATGGAGGAACCAGGTCCCACGTGCAATTATGTAATAATGCATGAAACTCGGTTTGCATAGCCAAACGCCACTCAGGAAATTTCATGGCTTCTATGTAAGATATGGGTTCCTTAGGAATAGATGTGGGTGTAAAAGTGGTGAGTGAAATAGAATGATTTCCAACAGGCCATGGAACAATTCCATCCATACGAATGAGGGGTTTTCGAATATTTACCTTGCTCCGAGTGATCATGGGATGGACTGAGCATGAGGATGAATCAATGGTAGCAGAAGACTCAAGTGGCGCTACGAAAGACGCCGGAGAAATGGGCGCCGCATTGAAAATGGGAGAAGACTCGGGAACCCTAGAAGATGAAGGTGATTGAATGAGGGATAGGTTGGTTTCAGTTATGTGAGATGGTGAAGAGGTTGGGATGGAGTGAGGTGGGCCAGGATTAGTGAGATTTAAATCAGAACTTGGGGTTCCCGAGTGCAGTGAATGTATGACTGGTGATGGGTTAAGTGTAGTGGATTGAGTTGGATGAACGGAAGGTAATGGGGACAAAAAAGAAAGGTTCAAATCTAGGAAGTCAGTAGACTTTATTGGGCCTGAATTTGACTGATTTGCAAAACATAATTGATTTTCATTGAATAAAGCATCCCTAGAAATATAGGTCCCGTCAAAGGATCAAGACACATATAGCCATTGTGATCAGGACTATTGCCCATAAAGACACAAAGATTGGATCGGAGATCCATTTTGTGTCTATTAAATGGTCATAAATTGGGCCAGCATGCGGACCCAAAAACACAAAGAAGTTTATAATTAGGAATTTAAAAAAAAAAGGCTTAAAACGATGATTTGTTTTGTAAAATCGGAGTGGGCATTCAATTAATTAAATAAACTGAAGTTTTAAAAGCCTATGACCAGTTTTTAGATGGAATTAAAGCATGGGTAAGAAATGAAAGTCCTGTTTCAACTATGTGCCTATGACGTCACTCAACCGTCTCATTCTAAGCATGAGAATAGACAAGTGAGGCGATATATAATTTCATGAGTATGAATAATTTTTTGAAGGGGTCTAAATTCACCCCCAAAATCAGATTGAACAGCTTTGATTTTAGTTGGAAAGTAATTGTTAACAAATTGCATAAAAGCAAGAAAAACATATGACAAATCCGATTTGGACTGAATGGGTAACAACCACGTATATTTGGTATTGTCATCTATTATACAAAAATAAAACTTACAACTATTTGAGGATAACATTGGGGCCGAACCCCATACATTTAGAAACATTAAATCAAAAGGTTGCTTAGATTTAGAAGGAGACAAAGGGTGAGGGAGAAAGTAAGACTTGGACTGAAAGCATGCCATGCATGGCTACATATATTTGTTGGAATTGACAGGAAGTTGAAAATGCCTAAGTGTGAGGTTGGTGATGCGAGAGGAAGGATGGCCTAGTCAAGTATGCCAGTGATTAGTGGATGTGCGCTCACCAATATTTGCTTGAAGAGGAACGGAAGAAGGCATGGAGTCAATAGTAAGGACATACAAGCCATCTTACGATGACTCAAAGTAGAACCACCTTGTTGTAAGAATCCTTTACAAAGAAAAAAGTGGAATGAAATTCAAGATATACACTGTTATCTTCACAAAACTGGTGGATTGAAAGTAAATTTTTAGTAAGAGAGGGAACATGTAAAAGTTGAGAGAGTATGAAGTTGCTAGAAGTAGTATGGAGGTTGGCAGATCCAGTGTGCTGAATTGGCATGGTAGAGCCATCTCCAATGCTTACTTGATCAAAGCCCTGATATGATATAGAGTCCATATTAAGATTAGTGAGGTCCAGTGTAAATAAAATGTTGTTGTAGTATCTGGAAAACCACGAGTGAATGTGAGCAGGTGGTGGGGCAATTGTGGTTATATTGGTCGAGAAACAGGAAGGTGGAGGTGCTTGATAACTGTGATCAAATCGATAATAACAATTGAAAGCTGAGTGCCTAGGTTTGTGGTAGACTTGACACAAGGGAACACGACCTTGAGAGAAGGATGGCGAACCACAACCATGACCTCGTCTCCCTCGAAAATTATGACCCTCTCTACCATTATGTGTAGGTGACAACGATGGTGAAGATGGGGCAGAGGATTTAGTAGTGGCGACATGAGCTATGAGAGGATTATCTCTGAGAAGTGTAGTTGTTTGGTGAGCTAACCGAGACTCACAATTAAGGAGGGAACTATATATTTGATGAGGAGTAAGGGGTTTGGCTCGGGTGGTTAGAGATGTCACAAGTGAGTCGTAATCGGTGCCAAGTCCAGCAAGTAAAAACACTAAGAACTCAGAATCCGAGAGGGACTAGCCAGTAGCTCCCATGGAGGCTACTAAGGGGTTGTTTGCTTTCAAAACCCATCTCATCCCATCTTAACTCATCTCATCTCATCATTACAACTTTTCTAAATTCCTATACAAAATATAATAATATTTTCTTTTTTCAAATTTCAAAAAAATCTTCTCAAATTTCCACACTAAAATATAATAAACATTCTTACTTTTTTAAATCCCAAAACAACATTCTTAAATTCCTACCCAAAATATAATAAATAATTTAACTTTTTCAAATCTTAAAATAATAATAATATTAAAAAATAATATTAATAAAATATCTTATTCTACTATTCACAAACCATCTCAACTCATCTCAACTCTCCTTCCAATCCAAACGACCCCTAAAGCTTTGGCTTTGTGAAAGTAAGCCGTAATGGACTCAGGACTTTTTTTCATTGTTGCAAGTTGATATTGCATTTGCATTATGTGTGCACTAGACTGTGCTGCAAACAAACTATGAAGAAGTGACTAGACTTTGCGTGAGGTAGAGCAGTCCAGGACCTGTGCTAGAACTTGACATAATCAAGATTTTCGACTCCATCAACAACAAAGGGAGGCATTTCACACGAGCCATCTACATGATGAAAGAGTAGATGACCTTTGAGGAAATGCACCATTTGAGCCTTCCACAAGAGGTACTTATCAATATATAATTTTATATTTATAAAGTGATTTGCTGAGTTAAGGATGCTAGGATTAATGGTGGTGGAATGCATGGTAGTGGAAGAAATATAGATGAGTCGGGATTAGCCATGAAGAAGTTGAGGGATTGAACGATAAAGGAGAAAAGGAAAAAAAAATTGTAGACGTGAGTCTTATGAGGCTCTGATTACCATATTGAGTTATGGAAATTCATGCCCACAATGTGTTTGACAAAGACTAGAAATAGGCCTCTGTATTGTATCCCTATGTATTTCCATCATGTTCTCAATGCATTTACAATTAGTATACATAGACAAAATTTATGACAACCTATTCTATGATTTTATGACATCTGTCCCTTTACACGAATATTCTTTGATCATTACTCTGCATTGTGCTTTTAGAATCATCTGACTTTGTGGACCTGTTGCATTGCTTTCCCGCTGTCATTCCTTTGTCATGCGAATATTCTGTTGTTGTATTGTAGCTATTTTTCTTGTGTAGTGGAGTGCTTCAGTGAGTATTCTTTATCCTCAACACTATTGAAAGCTCTATGTATTGCCAGATTTTTTTTCCGGCATAGGAACATCTGGCATATGCTGTCACGAGCAACTTTGTTAGGTGTTTTTGCCAAAATTCATTGAAAATTAGTTTGTAAAATGTATTTGTCGGGTAATTAGGTTGAGAAAAAAATTAGTTGAGAAATAATAATTTAAGTATCAAATTAAATTATTAATGTATATATGGTTAGTGTAATTGTAAAATATGAAAAAAAAATAAAAAATTATTATTAAAAAATAATAATATATTATTATTTTGATGAATCCAATGGTTAATCTAATGTGGAATTATGGATATGGAAATTTTGAATTTATGAAAAATATGTATTTTTTATCAAATTTTAAAGATGATTTTGATGGAGCAAATATCAATGCTCTAAAGGTGTCAACTTAAACATTTACACAAAACAAAACAAATTAATTGATTCATCATTGTTATTAAAACAAGAAACTCCCGTGGATCAAAACATTTGCGGATGAATGAAAAATGCGGAAAGAATCATGTTAAGATAATGACGTACGTAGCAATATTTAATAGAATTATGTGACTTTATTACAAATAATTTGATTAATGATAGATACACTAATAATTATTTTATAATCAATTAATAGAATTATGTCAGTTTATTAATTTTAATTTGTAAAATCATTTTTCTTAATTTCACAAAAAAAAAATATAAAATCATTTTAAAAGAGATTATTCCGGATCGTTTTATCTACATTTTATGTTAGCAATTTTATTTTATTTTTTTAATAAACATGTGACATACCAAATTAATGAAATAAAGTTAAGGATACAATTAAGAGTAATGATATTCACACAATATATTTCATAATGAAAAATTCTATACACCATACTACCATTTTACTTTCATTCTATTAAATATGATGTGACATATTTATTACTATTAAATGATCATTTATTACATACCTTTTATTATTTAATGATAATAAATGTGCTATGTACTATTTAATATAATCAAAATAGAATAAAAATGTGGTCACGTATGACATTACTCTTTTATAATATCAATCGATAACATTTAATTTCTTACTATCAGAACTAAAGATTGAATTCCCATATTAAAAAAAAAAAGACTATGTAAACTGACGCATTTGTCTAACAATAATTTACGTAGCTGGAGCCTGGCGCCGAACTAGTACATGGTTTTTGTCGGACTGAATGCAAGGATGCATTGTACGTCCTCTCAGATGGTCATATATATATATGTCAGAAACGTCAAAAGTGTGTACGTAGCCAATTAAAGCTTTGCAATTAAGGAGGTGAATTTGAATAGACTGGGAATTCAATGGCCGAAAACTGCGTTGAGCTATCAATCCTCGTTAACTACTACCGGAACGTCTGACGTTTCTGGGGGTACTCCATATATTGTCTTCGTGATATCACGCAGGTATCGTGAAATTAATTAAGGACTTACGACAATATATATATATATATATATTTTGAATTTTGAATTTCAAAATTTTTAATATTTATAATTTAAACAGGTAAATTTTAAATTTCAGTTATTCTTTTTTATTTTTTGGGAACGAGGTACTCCCTCAATTATTGACTAAAGAGTCAAGTCACTGAACACAATCAAAAGCAAATAATAATGCTTTGCATAGGTTATATATAATTAATAGCCGGCCGCCGGTACTAGCTAGCTAGGTGGATCTAGCTATTAATCTCCGGTTGAAAATATACTACTCTGAATAGTTAACCAAGCATGAAACAAATTAACAACTCGTGATCATTTTGTAAAGGTTAATGATATTTGAAGGGTGCGCGTAAACGTGGTCTAATTTTTTTTAAATAAATAAATATAAAAAAGTTTTTAATAATAACTTTTATTATTTTTTAAAATAATTAGACGTCACTTTTAAATTTTATGATTATATGTAATATTATTTATTTGTAAATGGACCCACTCCTACTCCATCCTGCCGGAATTGACAGCGGGGGACAATATATATCTCAGGCCACATTTCATAATATTTATGATTCTTTGTTTATGTCTTTATAATGAACATTATATATAATTAAAAGAGCTTTTTTTATTTGTTCTTTTTAATTATATGTCCCAGTTAACCCAGATATATATCAATTCTAACAAAACAAAAAAAAGTGTTAAGACTTAAGAGCATGCACACGGACTATATACATATATAATACATTAAGTATCTCGACAAAATCTAAGTTAATTTGGTTACTCTGATTGCTAGATTAGCAAAACAAATGGCTAGCGAGCTAGCTAGTATATTTTTTAGGAAAACCAGTTAATTAGCAGTACTTCGGAATTAGTAGTACCTCTTGTTGCTCAACCAGCTTGCTATACTAGAATGCTAGCTACCCTTCCAGCTTGATTAATGCCCTTAACAATGTCTCCCATGTAGGGGTGTGCATCCGGATCCGGATCCGGATAACCGGCTAAAACCAGATCCGGATGGAAAAATCCGGGCGGTTATCCGCTCGGATTAATCCGGATTCAATCCGGGCGGGTAATCGGATTCAATCCGGATATCCGGTTTGTAACCGGATATCCGGATTTTTCCCTACAAATCCGGATTTTTCACCATCATCCGGTTTTTTTTTTTACTACTATAATCCGGATTGTTTACCATATACCTAGATTTTTCACTATTATCCGGATTGTTATTACTTTTTTTTTTAAAGACTTTACTAAAAAAGAAGGTTTTTATAGCTTTTGTTTTTTTTTTTAATCTGATAAGCTTAAATTGCCCAGATTTAAAAAAAAAAAAAAAACTTAAACACTTTTTAAAAGATTTTTATATAAAAATAAATAAATTAAAGAACAAAATAAATAATAATACATCACAACTAATTAAACTAAAACACAAATTTACAAAGAACAAAGGAAATATTAATACATCACAACTAATTAAACTAAAACATAAATTTTTAAAGAACAAGAGAAATATTAATACATCACAACTAATTAAACTAAAACATAAATTGGGATTACAGATAAAAGCTTGATTTCCGTTGAACAAGGACTCAGTTAATTGGGATGCCCTATCCTGCAAATAGGCGAATCTAGTCACAAGAAGAAGGAGATAAATACCCACAAGTGCACTCAAACTTAAATAATAATAAGAAAGAATAACAGAGAAACTGACTGTTCCAATACCGGCACCCCCAAGCATTAATCTTGACAAGCACGAGGTTTTTGCAAGCTGGCAAAGGCTATCAACAATAGGCTTGCTTAGTTTTAAACCATTCAAACTCAGTTCTGAAAATCTGTATAAAAGTGAATGTAATTTTATGATGGCATTTCCTGATACTGGGTCATTATATCCTATCAAAGAAGAGTTGCAAGGCATGGTAAGCTACCAAGAAATAACGCATTGAAGATCCTAAATGAGTCTTAATAAGTCAACAATACCTATACAAAGTTGTTCCAGTATAGATCCAGCATTCAGTGCATCCGAAACTTTTTGAATTGTTCTAGATGTGATAGAAAAGTGTTCAATGTTCAAGCTACATAGGCCTAGAAAACAGAGAGCATAAGTGAGCTGAAACAACAGGTCTTCTCTACAATAAAAGTCCACATGCTCGTATGTTTGACAAAGTTAACAGTTGACATTAGATATATTTGAACTCACTACAAAGCCTCGACTCCAAGAACATAGTATGATCCACACTAATCCAAAACAGCAGCACAGAGCTAGTGATGATGATTAACAAGATTCCAAAACCAAAATTGAAATAAACAGGACAGCAAAAAAAGAACATCACCCTTGCATCTCTCCAAAATAGTTGAAAGGTAAGATCCACAAACATCAGTTAGACGCTCCAGAGATGTTAAGCACTTCCAGTCGAGCACATAGCACAGGGCATCCACAAATCTGAAAATTAGAAAACAGATAAATAAGTGATGTAAAACATTGGTTAATTCCCCAAAACCAGAAACAAACCCACCTTGCTATCTAAAATAATATGCAAAAACCTTGGTTAATTCCCCAAAATCAGAAACAAACCCTCCCCATCTGAAACAACCACTCACATCATACATAAGAAAAAAAAAACCCTCTTATTCTCTCTTTCATAACTCAGTCCCATCGTTTACAAGCAAACCCTAAAACACCCAAAAACAATAAAGCCCTAAAACACAAAAATCCCAAAACACCCATCGTTAAAAAAAAAAACCCAACAGTCATAATAAAAAATCCCTAAACCCATCATTTACATAAACTGACAGAGTTGAGAAAGAGAGATGGCCATATCGTACAGAAACTTACAGAGTAGAGAAGGGCTTGAGAAATATACCTTACGAGAGAACACAGAATCTCAGATCTACAAACACAAACTTAGATCTACAAACTTAGAGAGAGAGAGAGAGAGAGAGAGGAAGCTACCGAGTAGAGAGAAGAAACTGACGTTAATGGACGACGACCACTTCTTGTCAACGGCGGCGATGGATTTGATGAAGGATGCTTAGGTTTCGTCAGTGAGGGTTTCGTCGGGGAGAGAGAGAGAGCGAAAGAGAGAGAGAGAGCGAGAGAGGGGAAATCGAGAAGTGAGGTGCCGAAGGAAAATTTTATTTGCTTCTACTTTTTGCTAAAGCCGGTTACGGATATAACCGGTTAAATACCGGATCCGTAACCTATCCGGGCGGATATATATAATTTTGTATCCGCCCGGATCCAATCCGGGCGGTTATCCGCCCGGATCATCCGGATTTCCAGATTTTTAACCGGACCGGAAAAAAATCTGGTCCGGATGCACACCCATGCTCCCATGTCAAAAATCAATGGCCAATTAATTTATGCAATAAGCCCAACAAACAAAGTGTGTGTATATATATATATATATGTGTGTGTATATATAATGCGTGTATCTGTACCTGTTAAGTTCTTTATATTTGTGCGGTTCTTCCAATCAATATATAATTGAAGGGTGAAGCTCCCAGCCGGTCGGGTGTGTATTCTCCTTTTACACAGCCAATCAAGAGCTGCCACATAGATGTTTCAGCAAAATCAAATTTGTACTCGCATGGAGGTGATTACATTTGTTTTTTTTTTGTCTATGTGATCTCTTCCTCCCCCTCCCCCACCCACCTCTCTCTCTCTCTCTCCACAAATAATCTCTCATTTGAAACTAATGTTTTGAATTTCATACTGTACCAACGGGTACAGTCGAAATATTTCGTTTATGTGGTGAAGCTGGTACAGAAAAGGATATAGTTTCTTATATGTCAGAATTTCGACTGTTTCGGCCCCTACCAGCCAATATTTTGGCCTATACTGGCCGATATTTCAATCTTTACTTCTTTTTTTTCTTTTTTATTTCATTTCTTCAAACTGCAAGCTTATTTTTTGACCTCCTATTTAGACCAGACTATTTATAATTTATATATAATTTATTCATATATAAACTAGTATTTTGTAATATAATTTATATATATAATTTATTTATATATAGACTATTCCGAAACGGTATTTAAAATAGTACCGGTATCGAAATATCTTGTTTCAATGCCTCGATCGAAACGGTCACTAATACGGTATTCAAAACATTGTTTAAAACTCCCCTCCCCTCCTCCGATTGTTGCCCCCCTCAACTTTAAGGAGGACATCGCCGAGAGATTTGTGGACGCCGAGAGATTAGATCTACAAGGTCTCCGAGAGATTTGTTGCCATCGTCGAGAGCTACAAGGGAGGAATTTTTGTTTGGCTGCTGAGAAAATGTGGGATCGATTTTTGTTTGAGTGAGCTTAGTCTATAATTTTGGAGTAGTCCTTTCGAACTTTATTCTTCACTAAACCCCACGGTCTTCATGCAATACCAAACTATAGAAACAGAAAAGGAAAATAAAAAAATAATAAACAGAAAATTTACTCAATTTGGTGATTTCAGAAAACATGAAACCAGCATGAGGAAAATTGAAGATGAACCTGTTGAACACTTTCAAATTAAGGAGAGGGTGTAGGATCATAGTACGTGCATTCACATCGTGCAAAGTACTCCTCTCCTAAAAGAAATTACAGAAAGTGGATGAAGCAGTTCCCTGGAAACCGACTGTGCGAGGGAGAGGGTTTTGAACTCTGGTGTACAAGCCATAACTTCCTGCGTGTGGGTGTAGATGTTTGTTTCCTGCAACTCTTACGTGGCAAATTTTCATTGGTGGGTGTAAAAATAACAACCTCACCCGACCGGCCTTGAGTTTTTTCTCATAATAGAATGTAATACTCATCGATCACAAGTATTAAATAAATAGATCTTTCCAAGAATATAGAAGTACTATATAGTGTGTTCTGCACCAGAATATGTAACTGATATACTATTTAAGACTTGTTAATTTATAACTTTCAATACTTGAAAAAATTATGACTTATTTGGACACTTTGAGTATTTCATGATAATTATATGAATAGTAGTTAAATTGTTTGAGTTAAGATATTTTATTAGGTTTTGAAAAATGATAAAAAAAGAAGTTGAATAAAAATTTTATAAAGTTAAAATAATGTTTGAATATATATATATAATTTATTATTATTATTATTATTTTTGTTTTGAAATTTGAAAAAATTGTATTAAGTTTTGTGTTTTGTTTTGAAATTTGTAAAAGTTAATAATTATTAAATTAAAAAAATTAAATATTTAAAATTAAAAATTAAAAATTATTTTATCAAAGAAAATTATAAAATTTCTCATCTCATTTATACCTACTACCTAAACGTACGTACCTTTAACCTCATCTCACTGCGGGAAGGACTACGACGCCCCCTAATAAAAAAAGAAAAAAAAAATGATCGAAGGTGTTGTGTTTTGTCGGACAAATGCATGGCTGAGGACACATTTCTTCTCAGACACTGATCATCAGTGACAACGGAGCAATCCCATAGAAAGGACAGCATCCTAGTAAATTGATGCGTGTTGAGATCTGTCACAAATAATTAATAGATAAAAGAGGGACAGAGGGACGGGAAGTTACTCACCGGCCAGGGAAAATTATTGTACATTATTATCTGCCTGCATGCTAAGGACTAGAGATGGAGTAAGAGTTCAGTGTTATCAGACTTTCAGTCCACAGGCTTATCCAATACTGGGGGGTTGCCATCGATGTTGCCAAATGTTTTTATTCTCTAACGTACGGACATGATCAAGCCTTTTGTTTATGATCATGATCAGAATATTATTAGCTTCTTGAAGCTGTAATTTTAAATATTCATTGATTATCATCTAATGGCAGTGATCACCTCATGCATGCACATTAATTCATGAGTGGATCAGGACTAATCAATCTTGACCTAGATGGCAGCCTAGCTAGACCTTCTGCTCATTACTTAATTAGCAGATAATTTCGATCGAAGTATGGCCATCATTAATTAGGGTACGGCCTAACACCCATGAGGAGAAAGCAAAACCTACGTACATATCAAATAAAGCTTATCAATTCACAACGTAATTATCTTAACATCTAATACACCCTGAGAATCCATTCATTATATGCAGACGCGCGCGCGCGGTAATACTACTACTACTACTGGGATGCATGATCGATACTCCACTGAAAATGATGGCTCACCATCATATTTAGATATTAACAGTACTTCAAGGTAGAAGACAGATATATTTTGCTAGCAATAACTCATGTTATCTATATATATATATATGGGTTTCATGAATCAGCTAAGATCGAATTTGGATGCCATTATTGTACTGGATTCGTAACAATATTGTAGAATACAGAAGCCTGAACATTGCCTGATCGAAAGCATGTATAGTGAACTCATGTCACGAAGACTTTGAGGCTCAAAGCTCTCCTTTTTGCTCATTACGTTCGGTGTACACTTATTGAATAGATATTTGTCTGTATATGGTAGTTGGAGTCAGTAATTACGCCCACCTGCGCAACCCTATTCAAACACACAGGAGAGAGAGAGATGGATTTCAGCTAGTACTGCTGCCCCTACCCACATTTATGTTATTCACATGACTGTTAACCATTATCTCTAGGGTCTTCTGCCGACATATATAATAAATAAACAGTGGAATGTATTTATATAATTTGTAGACAAGGTACCGTACGCATATATTTAACTCGTTCATCATGCATCTTGCTTAAATCTTTGGAAAAAATAACCTCGATTGCATTATGAGTTAGATTTGTCAGTAATTAATATCTTTGGTGGAATGATATTATTGCATAATTTTTTTAGAACTCGTGCAGATTTAGATAGGGTGTATTGCAGTAAACAAGACAGCATACTAATGCAATTTCTTTTAGTGTCTTGACATATATATATATATATGGGGAGAACCTAATAATTTAATGATGATAATTAAAAGCAATCTTATCGGTAAACAAAAATTGTATGTGGTAATTAAACACTCGAATCGACGGAAAAGGACTCAAAGTTTTGCATGGAATCATATATAGTACTTGTAGATCAAAGAAAATTAAATGATTGACTTTGAATCCTTTTGACTGTCAAGTTAATTAGCAATTTAATTAGATTCGTCGGCTAAAGAATATATATTATATATCTCTCATATTGTAACGGGTGGAATATATTGATGATCATCATCACAGCCAAACCCTGAGAAAAAAATACCAACTTCTGTCTCAAATTAATTAACAAGTTCCCATTAATACAACCTGAATATTTCCTGGACAACATTAGTATCAGATCATGTAAGAGGTCATATGAGTGAAAATTTATGTTTCTTCGTTCAGAAGTACGACAGATCTTCTTATATATGTTCCTTTCCACTTTGCCTGCAGCATGCATGTGTACAAATTTAACTAATTGTAAGGATTCGGATCCGGATCCACCTAAAAATATCAATATTTACAAAATAAGCTGCTGGTGTATATACGTACATGATCAGTTGCCAATATATATATGCATATATAACCTTGCATGTGACCCTGAGCATATGAGTGGGTTCAGGTGTCCTACATACTATTAGTATAAACGAGAGAGATCAGAGAGAGAGAGAGAGAGAGAGAGAGAGATCACGGTACCCTCTCGGTATGCTTGGCTTTTTGTTATAATAAATTTCAGAGGAAAATCTAGATAATGATCGATGAAGATTCATGACGTTTGTTGACATATGTATGATGCAGATACAAGTTAAGGCCGAGAAAGGGAAGCTGCAGACTGATTGTGATTACGAGTTGATCGATCAACAGCCTTGTTAGGATGCAGTATGATCACCAAGATCGTCATTTTCGTGTTTGATAAGAAAGATAAAAAAAAAAAAAATACATTTGAAATCATGATAATCATAGCTAAACGCTCGTAAGCAATTATAACGAGTTATTTATGATGAAAATGATTATTTATAATAATAATAAACTCATTTTGATAAAAAAAAACAGTTATGTTGTTAAAAAATAACTAACAACAAATAAGCAATTTTCTTATAATAACCTCAAAAGTATTTAATTCCGCCATGCACTATATATTGTTATTATTCCAAAATGCAAATTAATGTTTGTGTATTTGAGCTGATGATTAATTTTTTTGTGGAGAGAGCAATAACCCTGCGGGTTAGGTAAATTTGCCTCATTCTTTCTTTTTCCAAAAATCTTAATTGAAGATTAATTACAAATGAAAAAAATGGATGATATTTTATGAATTACATATATAGTAGTACTACATGTATTTATAATTGTACTCATAACATTATACATATTAAGTAGAATACTCATTTTATCAGTTTTTTTTTTTAATTCAAGTTTTAAATTTTAAATTTCATAACGTTCAGTATATCAATAACTAACATGTCAGCATATATTATCATGTGAATAAAACTCATAAGTATAAATAGTAGCATTTCCCTTCTATATATCCTCCTAGCTACATGCAATAAAACATGCACATATATATTTGATACATTTTGCTCTTAAGTTTGACCTGATTTTTCTGATGATCTCTCACAGTACACAAGGTCTATAGAGTATATCGACAGGAAACATAGTGATCTCTTATATGCGTGTGCATATGGTCATTAATAAGCCAACAACTCCCAAATCCATATCCGTACAAAAACCAGCTCCTAGCTAGGTAGCTTTCTAGCTTTTCGTTCATCCCTTTCTTGAGTAAGTAGAAAAAGGTCCATTTATTAGGCATTCTAAATATATAAACGTTACATCAAAAGAAAAAGATTGTGGGGATCATCATGAGTGATCACAACTTATGAACCCTATAAAACGATCCCCACAGCTCTCCTCTCTTCACAAGTAGTAACCTGAAGGCCAGAATCCTCTAATATATAGCGAGATAGAGAAAGCGCTGAGCAAAGGAAATGCCCACATTACAAGTGTCTATGTCAAGTCCTAGGGTTGTTGTCATGAACACCCAGCTGAGTACTATTGCCCTAGTAGTACTGTCACTGGGGACATTACTACTTCCATTACCTCAAGCAGAGGCTCGTGCTTTTTTCGTCTTCGGAGATTCACTTGTAGATAATGGCAACAACAACTACTTAGCAACCACTGCACGTGCCGATTCTCCTCCCTATGGCATCGATTATCCCACACACCGACCAACCGGCCGCTTCTCCAATGGCATGAACCTCCCCGACATTATTAGTGAGTTTTTCCATTTCATTTTCTCTTTCATTCTAAATTACAACCAGCTTGCTTTCTCCTCCAGGGTCAATGAACTTTCATGGTGGTTTTCGTTGAGCTAACACATAAAATGTGTTGTGTACTTAGGCGAGCAGATTGGGTCAGAGCCCACATTGCCATACTTGAGTCCACAGCTCACCGGACAAAGATTACTAGTCGGTGCCAACTTTGCTTCTGCCGGCATTGGAATCCTCAATGACACTGGAATTCAGTTTGTAAGTTTTAACTAACCTTTTTCACATTTGGTCTAAGGAGAATTAGAAGGCGGCCAGGGAAAGGAATGGCCGGATCAGGAAGAGGATGGTGATCAGGGATAGTTGCATTGTTTGGTTGAAGGGAATTAAGTCCGCGGGGTGGGTGGTATAGTAGTGTTGCTACTTAATTGGTCCAATTTGGGGGGGGGAAGAGAGTGTTTTGATGGTAGGACCCACATACGGATTATTTTCCTTTTTTCTTTCCTACTTGCCTACCCCAAGATCGCCTAAATTAAAGAGAAATACGACGAAGGGGATGAAAGTTCCCAAAAATACCTCATTAATTTCAGTAAATAAAGTCATGCAGTATGGTCCTATATGGATATTAAATTGACAAAGGGTAAAGAAGCCAATAAACCAGTCCAGTCCGTCCAGGTCCAATCTTCTAATTGGCTGAGTCAAGAGGCGTACAATTGCCATATGAAGTGATTTTTTTTTTTTGGTAATTAGGTTGTAACTTTGGGCTTGCATGTGGCGGTATTGTGGTCGAAATACTCATTAATGCGTAATTATTGATGTACTAAAATCGACTACTTTAAGCGTCGTCCAGTGCTAAACCTTTACACATTCTTGATCTATTTGATCGAAATTCTCTTATAAATTAAGAAAAACTGAGTACGTGCGATCGGAGATTGAAAAAAGGATATGATCTGCCGACGCTAGAAGGAATAAATATATTTTATTGTTTGTTTTTGGGGCATTTGCAGCTCAACATTATAAGAATCTTTAGGCAGTTTGAACTGTTCCAACAGTACCAGCAAAGGTTGAGTGCACTGGTCGGAGAAGCCCAGGCACAGCGGCTGGTGAACGATGCGCTTGTCCTCATGACTCTTGGTGGTAACGACTTTGTTAACAACTATTTCTTGACACCTTTCTCAGCAAGATCACGCCAATTCTCTATCCCGGACTACTCCCGCTACCTCATCTCTGAGTACCGGAAAATTCTACGGGTAATTCCAATATATACCATATATACTGCGTGATTGGTTTGTTGCTCCATGTTGAAAACGTTTGAGTTTTTTGAGTTTCCGCAAAAACATAATATGTTTTGGGGATTTGGATGTGTATGAGAAATACTTGAACCACAAAAAAATTTAAACTCACAAATTGACGTGGTTTGATGTGATACGTTAGAGTGTAAAATTATTTTTATTGTAAAGTAGATCTAACGTATCATATCAAATCATGTCAGTTTGTGGATTTACTTTAATTTAGAGGATCTCTTTGTGGTTATGTAGCACTTCTCTTGATTAATCACAATATATATATATATATATATTTATGTATATGTGTGTGTGTGTTTAATTGGTGGGTGATCAATCAGGAGCTAGTTAAGAGATTTATTGCTCAATATTTTACAAACATTAAGGCCAGGCTTGTTTGAAAAAAAATCCTATCCCAAAATTCTTATCTCATTTCATCCCATCTCATTTTCAAACATCATTTAAACATAAATACTTTTAAACTAATTGTTACAATTTTTTCAAACTAATCGTTACAATTTTTTCAAACTAATCATTACAACTTTCTTAAACTTTCAAACAAAAAATAAAAAAACAATTCAACTTTTTTAAATTTTTGAACAAAATTAATATTATAAAACTATATTCTAACAATATTTTAATTCTACAATATTTTTTATTCAACTTTTTCTCTCTTATTTTTAAAATCTAAAAAATACTCAATTCAAACTGTCTTACTACTATTTATAAACTATCTTATTACTACTATTTACAAAATTTACATTTCATCTCATTTCTAAACGTCATTGATAGAGATCGTAGATTCTTAGGAAAAGTTGAGAGAGAGAGAGTTGCTTTTTTTTTTCCCTCCTTTTCTTTAATATAATTACAAATTGGTTCATTTAGTATCCGTACTAGAGTGCCATCTTTCGGTTTTCCAAATGTTTCTCTTTCCCTGTTCCATGGAAAATAATAATGCCAAATTACTAATTCGAAGATGATATCCAAAATGACATTAATCTTGCATTGTCTTTCCCATGTTTTGGTAAATTATTTGGAAAAAGGCAAAATTGTAAGGCCGTCTATAAAAATGGAAGGTAAAAGATGCATGCAATTAATTCTGTTCAAACTTCAAACACCCATGCAATTGGGGCCGTTATAGTTTACTGTATATATTTGGGCTTTTCTCACCATTTATGATACTTTAGAGGCTATACGAGCTGGGAGCCCGAAGAGTGCTGGTGACGGGAACAGGGCCATTGGGGTGTGTCCCGGCAGAGCTAGCCATGAGGAGCAGGAATGGGGAGTGTGCAGAAGAGTTACAACAGGCAGCTGGAATTTTCAACCCGGAGCTCGTCCAAATGATACAACAACTCAACAGCGAGCTCGGCGCAGATGTTTTTGTTGCTGCCAATGCGTTCCAGATGAACCAGGACTTCATCAACAGTCCCCAAAGATTCGGTTTGCTTTTTGCACCCTGCATCCTACTTACTGATATATATTAAATTACTTACATGCATGCATATTAGGAAATTTTTTTTTTCTTAGGATGGATTTCATGAAATTTATATCTGAAATATTATAAAAATTCTGTCATGATCATAAATATTACGTACAGGCTTTGTTACATCAAAAGTAGCATGCTGTGGGCAAGGCCCCTATAATGGGATCGGAACATGCAACCTGCTGTCAAACTTATGTCCCAACCGGGACATCTACGCATTTTGGGACGCTTTCCATCCATCAGAACGTGCAAACCGCATAATCGCGCAGCAGATAATGACCGGTTCTTCAGATTACATGAACCCCATGAATCTCAGCACCATTATGGCCATGGACTCGAATATCTAACTAATAATGTTGTCGTCTAATTAGTTATATATATATATATATATATATATATATATATATATATGTATGTATAATTGTGATCTTCAAATAGTACTAGTGCATGCCTAGCTAGCTTTATGCATGTGTTCGATCTAGGCAAGGACAAGCCCTAATGGGAATCGATCGTTCTAGCTAGCTAGCTAGGTTTTTAATTAATTAGTGTTTGAAAGATGCATTTTACATTCTACATCCAATGATGTTGTGGTAGTGCATTTGGTATATCTGATCAACATGTACGTTCCTGTAACTAGTGATCATGACCAGCTTAATTGTATTCGAATTAATTAAGTACGGTGGCTTGGTTGAATATATAATTATTGTTGATGCAGTACGTAGTATTGATTGCTTTGGTCATCATGTAGTACTAAATGTAACGTCTTGGTCCCGTAGGTATAGGGAGATAGCTCATGTTACTTAACAACATCTCCCAAATTAAAACACAATATATACATTCCAAGTTCTCTATAAACCATAAAAATTAGTACTATTGCGACTAATAACTTTAATATAATTACTCTAAGACACTACGAAGTCTCAAAATAACCATCAACCTTTAGAATTTCCATCAACATAACCAAATAAAACTACTGCATAAGACTCCACCAAAATCAAGGTATCCAAAGTACTCTCTTTGTACTTAATTCACTATGCTCACGTAGCCATATACATGCTTTCGATTCTTGATTCTCGATTGAAATATTCAAAAGTTTGAAAATATTGTAGAGATAAGGGGTAAGTTATCAACAACTCAGTAAACAGAGAATATATACTAGTATGTAAACATGAGTCTTTTCAGAGAGTTCCAAATGCATAAACAAATCATATCGTTTTCAGTATGCATATTTCAAAATCGTGTTATTAGAAAATCAAAGCGACTTTTTAAACTGTTCATATTCAAAAATCAACTATTCATATTCAAAGACTTTTTGGCATAATATGACTGGACATCTTCATCTTATCATATTATATCTTATCGTATCATATCACTATATTATATCATATACTATGTTTAATTCCCTTTGTATGGTTGTGCTATCCCTGATGGCCAAACCAGACAGTATTAGAATACGAAACTTCTCCTTATTCATTCTTAGAGCCCCAAGTGTGCACAAATGAAAGACTATGTAGAAAACTATTTTGTTTCAAAAGTGGGTGCACTAAAAAATAGAGATATTGTTATCGAACATATAACAGAATTGGAATTATCGGATTAGAACTAGAATCAGAATCAGAAACAGAAGTTGAATCAGGATGTCATACCAAAGATTTTTTAGATGCCACATCATATAAAAACAGAATACTGAATAGATTCATATCATTTTCACATAATCAAAACAGATTCAGAGCATCTTCACATAACATGTACAAAATTCCTAGATTTCATATTTTCTCTTTTGCACAGTTTAGAAACAATACGCCAAAATATTACTCATGTCTAAACTAGTCATGTCAAAAAATATTTTCTCTTTTATACATATTTCATAAGTAATGTAGAACACAAAACTGATGTTGTTTTCATTTTTTTTCATAACATAACATGCATATTTTTTTAAAAAAAATAATTCTCAGTTTATTTTCATTTTATACAAAGTCTAGTATAAGAACCCTACTTAACTGAACTTTTTTACTTCTCTGAGTTTCCTCACAATGGTGTCAAAGGAATATCAATCATGACTTTTAAAATAGTCACGTAACTTGCATAAATTTTCTGTTGAACACATATTTCATAATTAAAACTAGAGATATAAAAATCTATATTTCTTTAATATCTAAAAATCCTTGGAACCCTAATATATCGACTCTCTCCAAAATACTTTGATTTTCATATGATTTCTCCAAATAATTTCACGATAAATTCCTAAAATCATATTAACTCCTTAGTATTGAAATTAAAAACATAATTCTAGTGTTCATGCTTCAAACTTTAATTTTTCCAACCTCCATAATATTATTAACTCCAAGATAGTCTATCCTTTCCTTAGATCCAAATAACCTAAACTCAATGACTGATAACCGGGGGTGTATATGTAATTATACTAAAAAAATCTCTCAATATTGCATGTACCCGTATCAGCTTCATTGCTTAGGTAGATGGCTTAGTGGTGCTTTTATAAATAACTAGGGTGTTAGACTTGCTATTGAAAGGAACTAAAAGCTTGAAAACCCCATGCAATTCTGAGAAAAACAAACCCATTGGAGAAGTGAACTGAGAGACGGACACTTGCTATGGAATAATCACTGTGACGGAAACTCACCGAGAGAGAGGTAACGAGCGGTGAACTGGTTGCTGAGCTGAGGTCGACGGTGGAGCACGAAGGCAGTGCACCATGAGGGAGAGAGGGAATCATGTAGAAAGAGAGAAAGTTGCGATCAGCTTATCGAGAGAGGTGGAGATTATTGTGTGGGTTCCCTCTTATATGGAGGATGGCCCATGTGGGTTCATTAAGCCCACATGGAGAGAGGGCCTAGGCCCAACTTAATTAAGTTTACTAAAACCCTAATTGCAGCTGCCTCCATTAGCAGAATGAGAGGAAAAAACGTGTGAAACTAAAGGAGAGGAAGAGATAGCCAAAAACAGAGGGGTTCGTCTAGTTTCAATCAAGTGCTTTGATCGGAGTCGTCTATGGTCCGATTGAGCTGAAATTTTTCAGATACGTTCATAACTCAAGGTTCTATAATCTGAATGGTGGAGATCGGATTTGGAACAGTTTTATGGTATTCGAGATCATGAATAGTAACACATTTTTGGGTGAAATCTCTTTTATCACATTGTTTGATTGCCAAGAAAGTCTTTCTTGACATCATTGTTGATTGTATGCCTCTACTGTTATCTAGAGAGAACATTTGTGTACACATTATTGTTGATAGTGGAAGATTTAACTGAACTAGGTCCCGTGGTTTTTCCCTTTGCTTTGAAAGGTTTTCCACGTAAAAAGTTCTTGGCTCTTTGTGTGTGTGTGATATTTTTATAGATTATTATCTATTAAATTACTTCCTAACAGATTCACACAAAGTGGGAGGAAATTATTTCCGCTGTTTTGGTAGTTGATTTGGTTATTCCAAATCACTGTTAAGATTTCTCCCAACAAAGTGGTATCAGAGCGGGGTTATAGCTGCTCAATACTTTGTGTTGAATAATGGAAGCTAATTTGAGTAGAATGGTTACTTTGAATGGTTCTAATTATTATACATGGAAAGAAAAAATGGAAGACTTTTTATTTGTGAAACAGTTTCATCTACCGGTGTTTGCAACTGAGAAGCCTGAAAATAAATTTGATAAAGAATGGACTTTGCAACATAGACAAGTTTGTGGATACATCAGACAGTGGGTAGATGATAATGTTTTGAACCATATTAGTGGGGAGACACATGCACGTACACTCTGGAATAAACTTGAACAGTTATATGCTCGAAAGACTGGAAACAATAAAATGTATCTGATCAAGCATTTGATATGTTTGAGATATCAAGATGGAACTCCGTTGACAGATCACTTGAACACATTCCAAGGAATAATTAATCAGTTGGTTAGAATGGGTATAAAGTTCGATGATGAGGTACAGGGTTTGTGTTTGCTTGGTACATTGCCGGACTCTTGGGAGACATTCAGAATGTCATTATCTAACTTAGCCCCAGATGGTGTAATCAATATGGATCTAGCTAAAAGCAGTGTTTTGAATAGAGAGATGAGAAGAAAATCACAGGGTTCTTTTTCGCAGTCAGAGGTCTTGGTTACAGAAAAGAGGGGGGGAAGTAAAAGTAGAGGTCCGAAGAACAGAGATAAAGGCAGAAGAAAGTCAAACAAGTTTGCTAATGTTGAGTGCTACATTGTGGCATGAAAGGGCATATCAAGAAATATTGCAGGAAATTGAAAAGAGAATACAAGGAGAAAGGGAATGAGAAGAAGGACATTGATGAAAAGAAGGATGATCAAGTTGCCACCACTACTCCTGGAGACTTCTTCATTGTTTATGACGATAATAATGTTATAAACATTATTTCTCATGAAACTAGTTGGGTGATTGATAGTGGTGCCTCAATTCATGCTACATCCAAAAAGGATTTCTTCATAACCTATGTAGCAGGTGATTTTGGCACAGTAAAGATGGGCAATGGTGGCTTGGCTAAAATTACTGGCATTGGAGATGTGAGCTTGGAAACTAATAACGGCACGGTGCTTGTTCTTAGAGATGTGAAGCACATTCTTGATATTTGTTTGAACTTGATTTTTACAAGTAAACTTGATGATGAAGGGTATTGCAACGGGCAATGGAAGCTTACAAGGGGTGCTATGGTTATAGCTCGAGATAAAAAGGTTTCAAATCTGTACATGTTACAAGCAAGGCTCTCCAGTAGCATTATTAATGTTATGGAGAATGAGAGTACAATTGTGGCATAAAAGACTTGCTCACATGAGTGAGAAAGGCTTGGTAATAATGGCTAAAAAGAACTTTCTGTCTGGAATGAAGTGTGCATCTCTGAAAAAGTGTACTCACTGTTTGGCAAGGAAGCAAAATAGAGTCTCATTCAAAAGTTCTCCTCCTTCAAGAAAGTCAAGTATACTTGATCTAGTTCATTCAGATGTTTGTGGTCCTATGAAGACAAGAACACTTGACGGTTCTTTGTATTTTGTGACCTTCATAGATGATCATTCAAGGAAGTCTTGGGTTTATACCTTGAAAAGAAAGGATCAAGTATTGGAAATGTTTAAACAGTTTCAGGCCTTAGTTGAGAGGCAGACTGGAAAAAAACTGAATTGCATCTGAACTGATAACGAGGGAGAATATTTAGGCCCATTTGATGATTATTGCAGACAGCAAAGGTATTCGGCATCAAAAGACACCTCCGAAAACTCCTCAGTTGAATGGTTTAGCTTAGAGGATGAATAAAACACTGATTGAGAGAGTGATATGTTTGCTTTCACAGGCACAATTGCCTAGATCTTTTTGGGGTGAGGCTTTGAATACAGCTGTACATGTTCTTAATATGACATCATGTATTCCACTTCAGTTTGATGTACCAGACAAAGTTTGGATTAGTAAGAATGTTACCTATGATTACTTGCGTGTCTTTGGTTGTAAAGCATTTGTACAAATTCCAAAGGATGAGAGGTCTAAGCTCGATGTGAAGACCCGACAGTGTATCTTTCTAGGTTATGACCTAGATGAGTTTGGGTACAGATTATATGATCCAATTGATAAGAAACTAGTGAGAAGTCGAGACGTTGTGTTTATTGAAGATCAAACCATACAAGATATTGAGAAGACAGATAAAGTAGTGATCATGTGCAATGATGGTTCGATTGACTTGGAGTTGGTGCCATTGACAGATTTGTCAGCGCAGGTTGAACATACTACTCAAGATGACCAACAGAGTCCAAGTGATGTAGATGCTCCTTTACAGAATGAGACCCTTGATCAGTTGCCAGAATCAGAGATGCTACCAGATGTTCCACTTAGGAGGTCTATCAGAGACCGACATCCTTCCACTCGGTATTCTACAGAAGAGTATGTGTTAATGACTGACGAGGGAGAGCCCGAGTGTTATGCAGAAGCCATGGAAGACGAACACAAGGCAGAATGGGTTGATGCCATGCAAGATGAGATGCAGTCATTGCATGACAATCACACTTTTGAACTGGTAGAGTTACCCAAAGGCAAAAGAGTTTTGAAGAACAAGTGGGTTTATAGATTGAAGCAAGATGAACACACTTCATGACCACGATACAAAGCTAGACTTGTTGTTAAGGGATTTAGTCAGCGGAAATGTATCGACTTTGATGAGATATTCTCTTCAGTTGTGAAAATGTCCTCCATCTGTGTGGTTCTTGGTTTAGCAGCTAGCCTAGATTTAGAAATTAAACGGATGTGAAAACTGTCTTCCTACATGGTGATTTAGAGGAAGAGATTTATATTGAGCAACCAGAGGGTTTCAGGGTGAAAGACAAAGAAGATTGTGTATGTTGACTAAAGAAAAGTTTATATGGTCTAAAGCAGGCGCCCAGACAATGGTATAATAAATTTGAGTCAGTCATGGAAGAGCAAGGCTACAAGAAGACCACCTCTGACCATTGTGTATTTGTGCAGAAATTTTGTGATGATGACTTCATAATATTACTGCTTTATATTGATTGTTGGCAGGAATTCTTTAAGAATTGAAAATCTGAAGAAACAGTTAAATCATTCCTTTGCTATGAAGGATTTGGGGCCAGTAAGGCAAATTCTTGGTATTAGAATTTACCGAGATAGAAAAGAGAAGAAGTTGCATATGTCACAAGAGCATATATTGAAAAAGTACTCAACAGATTCAATATGAATAAAGATAAGACAATTAACTCTTCTCTTGCTACTCATTTCAAGCTGAGCACGAAACAAAACCCTTCCATAACTAGAGAGAAGGAAGATATGGCGAGAGTCCCATATGCCTTAGTAGTGGGTAGTTTGATGTACGCAATGGTATACACAAGGCCAGATATAGCTCATGCAGTTGGAGTAGTCAGTTGCTTTCTCTCAAATTCAGGGAAAGAGCATTGGAATACAATTAAGTGGATTTTGAGATACCTCAGAGGTACTTCCAAGGTATGTTTGTGCTTTAGAAATGATAAACTTATACTTGAAGGGTTTACAAATGTAGATATGGCTGGTGACATTGATTCTAGAAAGTCTACTTCAGGGTACTTGATTACTTATTTAGGGGGAGCTGTGTCATGGCAATCCAAACTACATAAATGTATTGCTTTGTCTACCACAGAAGCTGAGTATATTGTCATAACTGAAGCAATCAAAGAATTGATATGGATGAAGAAGTTCTTAGAAGAACTGGGTCAGAAACAAGAGAAATATATTCTCTATTGTGACAGTCAGGTATCACTGGATTCGTAATGCATTGGATATGAAGTTGTTACAGATTGAGAAAATCCATACTGATAAGAATGAGTCAGATATGATGACAAAACCACTACCTATGCAAAAATCCAAATATGCAGAGTAAAAGCAAGTATGGTGAGTCCCCCCACAAAGTCGGGAATGAGGAGATTTGTTGTGTGGGTTCCCTACTATATGGAGGATGGCCCATATGGGTTCATTAAGCCCACATGGAGAGAGGGCCTAGGTCCAACTTAATTAGGTTTACTAAAACCCTAATTGAAGCTGCCTCCATTAGCAGAATGAGAGGGAAAAACGTGTGAAACTAGGGAGAGGAAGAGATAGCCAAAAACAGAGGGGTTCGTCCAGTTTCAATCAAGTGCCTTAATCGGAGTCGCCTGTGGTTCGATTGAGCTGAAATTTTGCAAGTACATTCACAACTCAAGACTCTATAATTTGAACGGTGGAGATCGGATTTGGAACAGTTTTTATGGTATTCGAGATCGTGAACAGTAACGCATTTTTGGGTGAAATCTCTTTTATCACATTGTTTGGTTGCCAATAAAGTCTTTCTTGAGATCATTGTTGATTGTATGCCTCTACTGTTATCTAGAGAGAACATTTGTGTACATATTATTGTTGATAGTGAAAGATTTAACTGAATTAGGTCCCGTGGTTTTTCCCTTTGTTTTGAAGGGTTTTTCAAGTAAAAAGTTCTTGGCTCTTTGTGTGTGTGTGATATTTTTATAGATTATTATCTATTAAATTACTTCCTAACAGATTCACACAAAGTGAGAGGAAATTATTTCTGCTGTTTTGGTAGTTGATTTGGTTATTCCAAATCACTGTTAAGATTTCTCCCAACAGAGATATCGTGTGATGGTGGCTCATGGCGACGCAAGGTTGGCATGGTTTTTTGAGGTGGTGCAAAGAGAGTATCATGGTGGTTGCATGGTGGTCGAATGGAGTATCACGTGGTCCATGCTTGTTACTCTGTTTTGAGTATTAAAAACAGAGTCTCGGTTTGGTCCATAGAGGGTGGTGCAAGTCTGTGGGGTAGATCACTGTGGCTGAAGCCGTTGACGTGGGTTGCTAGGCTTCACGTTTGGACGAACATTCTCAATGGCAACAACCAAGTGAGCATCGACAACAGTGAAATTGTTAGGGACCTCGGTTAAGTCCCTAAACACTAAGTCCTCCACGGCTTGGATCTCCTTTGATTGACCGAATGCTAGTTCTTCTCTTACTTGATTCACGATCAATGGTGGTAAGATGGTAATAAGGACAAGGTGAGGTTAAGTGTTTCGGCTAGATGAAGTGTAAGGAGTGATGGAGAGAATTGGCTAAGTGTTTTGGTTGGCTAGGCTTACATGGGGTGCACGGCAATAGTGGCTTGCATGGTTGGCGCCACTCTAGTGATTAGGGTTAGGGTTTGGATGATGTGGCTAGGGTTAGAGATGGAAGATAAGATTAGGGTTTGGAAGGGGGCGGCTAGTGCTTGGCCGAATAACTAGTGGTGTGTTTTAAGGAAAGTTTCCTTAAAACAAGAGATGTGTCTATGGAAAAGGTGTGCCTGGCCAAGTGAGTGGATGGAGTCCACTAGGGTTTTCAAATATAGAAACCCTAATATGGCAAGTGTAGTGGTCGACCAAGGCAATTCCAATAAGGAAGGTGTTGGCCGAAAGTCACTTGTAGGCCAATATAGAATGTGTGGTTCGGCTAGGGTAAAGGTGGAAGATGAGATTATTTATGGAAAGTGTATAAACACTAAGGTTGGCTGAAAACTAGGTTTGGATGAGTTGGAAGTGCTAAAAATGTGATGAACACAAAGAACAAATGATGAACACTCAAGAACAAATGATGATTTTGAATGAACAATGAAAGTAATTCAACAATTGATTCACAATGTGCATCAAGATTGAATAAACCTCATATATTGATAAAAGTAACAAAAATAAAGATAAACAACTTGGATTCAATGAATTGCACCAAGTTGAAAAACAAGATAAATGGATTACTTCAATTCAATGAATTGCATGGAGTAATCCTCTATTTGGGATTCAATGAATTGCACCCAAAAGAGCCCAAGTGTCTCACACCAAAACGATCTCTCAACAATGTCCTCACTCTAGTCAATTTGCCAAAAGATGTAAAATGAAATGCTAAAGGTCCTATTTATAGAGATTACAAAGTGGAAACTCCCGAAAGGTCCCTATGAAATAAAAGAAATAAAGATAATTAAAATAAATAAAATAACATAAGATAGTGGCATGGATCACATGGCTGTGGCATGCATGAGCCAATGGTTCGGCTAGGATGGTGCATGGTGGTCTGCGGTCTGCTCTATGGCTAAATGGCACGGCATGGCTAAGTGTGGTGCATGACATGATGCCATGCATGGGCCGGCTGGTGGGCATGACACGGTGCCATGTTCGGCCTGCTGGTGGTGGCTAGTCATGTGTGCCTACTGCAAGGCATGCCACTGACCTGCTCTGCAAGGTACGGGCTGGAGCCGTGTGCTGGATGGCATGCCGGGTGGGCATGCCACTGGCCTGCTCCACAAGGCACGGCCTAGGGCCGTGCACTGGATGGCATGCTTGGAGGGCATGCCACTAACCTCGCTGGCATGCGGCCTAGGGGCCACGCGGCTGGGCTCATGGTTGTGTGCTGGGTCATGGGCGTGCGCATGGACGCTGGGGGCCTGAGCGTGCGCATGGGCGCTGGCCTGTGCGTGCGCATGGCCACGCGGCCAGTGGGCATGTGCGTGCGCATGAGTGTGCACATGCCTGGCCGTGCGCTGGGCTATGCACGACTACTAGCCTCGCTAGGCCCGTGGCCTGGTGTGCGCATAGGCGTATGCACAGCTTGCATGCTGGGCGCCTCGTGCGTATCAAGGCACGGGCCAAGGCATGCATGTGGCCGGTCTATGGGCATGCTGGACGCCCCGTGCTTGACAAGACACGGGCCAAGGCATGTCCGAGGGGCATTCCTTGACATGACTAGGACATGAGCGGCTTTCCTAGAGGCATCTTTCCTTGGAGGTCTAACAGAAATCTAGGTAGCGTCGTGTGGCTATTTTCGACGGTGGAGAAATGGAGGGTGGCAGTGGCTTTGTGGCTCACGGTGGGAACAAAAACTCTGTTTTGAAACTGTAAAAATAGAGGTGTTAATTCATGGGTTTACGGCAGTGCAGTGGGCTACATTGGTGCTCCAGTTTGGTGGTCCCGGCCAGGCTGGTGAAAGTGTGGCGGTTGCATGCGAAGGAAGTGGAGGTAGTGGCGTTGTCCTTTTGGGGGCGGGGTGTGGTTGTGTGAGATGGAGGCTGGTGGTTTGAGGAGAGTAGAAGAGGAGATGAAAATAAAATTGAGAGAGAGATCAAGAGGAAGAAACAGAGGAGAGGGAGGGAGGAAGAGAGAGTGGCGTCGTGGGGTAGGGTGAGAAACTGATGTGAGGGAGAGGAAGTTGAGGTTTGGGATGGAAAATAGCGTTTTTTGGGGGGGGGGGGGGGGTGTTGTGGCTGCCCGAAAACATGGGGAAGTTTGGAGGAGACAGGGAGTTATCGGGGGTTGGGGGAAAAACAGGAGGAAAAATAATGTTGAATAGGCATGGGCTTGAGCCTAGGTGTTACACTAAAGGCCTAGGTACTATTCTGCGCAAAATACAAGGGCAACTAGCGAAGAACTGGATTGAGTGAAAACTGGTTAAATTATTAGTCAAAACTCGAATGCTACTCGCTCCAAATTCTAGAACGTACGTACGTACGTAGAATAGTCGTACTTCGTCTCACTGTGCGAGCTTGTCCAGCTGCATGTGATGAACGCGGAAGGAATATTTTGACCAGAGGCGATTTCAAACCCAAAATCCTAATTGATTATATTGGATTAATTCATATTGGGAGCGTGCTAGCTATCTATTTATATAGTCGACATCAATATCCATTTGAAGCAGTCAATGCATGGAATATTATAGTTAAAGATCACCTTTCCCAATAAAAACGTTTAGATCTCATTTTGCAATTAGCTCATGATTTTCTGATCAATTTTAATACTAGTCCTAGCTAGAAGTGATGAATTGAAAAAAGAAAAAGAAAAAGAAATAAAGCAATTAAGCAAAAAATAATTAAAAATCGAGTTGAGTAAGAATGCTCCATATATATATGATCTAAAGGCCAGTAACCGAAAATAAATAGGAATTTTGCATGTAATGTTGAGAAAGCTGGATGGAGAAACGGAAAAGGTCATGGAAATTCGTTTTCCATGATCCCACAGCTAGTTAGTATTAAGCCAGGTCTTATACAGATCACATGAGAATTAAAAAAGAATGCATGCCATTAAAAAATAAAAAATACACACCATTGAAATGTACTTGATCTGCATAAGCTGAATAAATGCTTAAAGGATATCTAGAACCCAGAAAGGGGGAAAAAACCCATTTATCTCAGTCCCATTATTTGCATGGTTACAGAGAGGGAAAAAAAGAAGGCTAGGAGGAAAATAAAAAGAAAGAAAAGAAACTTATCTGTGCCCGAAAACTAACTAATTAATTAGCCCTATTAATTAATCCAGACACCTGCAGCCCAAATCTTCTCTCCTATGAAACTCGCAATCTTCCTCACGGACCCCTTCATCCCCACCCAGCCAACCTCACCATGATCGCCAGCCAACTTAACACCATCGGTAGTACTGCCGCTCGCATCCAACGAGACCGACTCACCCACTTCGTCCCTGCTTATTGCCGACCTATTCCCAGAGCCTTCCTGATCACCACCCTTTAACCCGTTGCTCGCTATCTTCTTTCTCTCTTTCTTCATCTTTGCGCTCCTTCTCTTCTTCTTCTTCTTAACCAGCTGATCATCTTCATAAGCTTCGATTATCTCGTGTATGAGTTCACGGCTAGGCGATGCATCCCATCTTGCCCAGAAACTCATATAACACCTAAAGCAGTTGCATTCAAACATTGGAGTGTGATCTGCCCAACCACTGTGATAATCAGCACTACCTTGATCACTACTACCATGACATCTAGGCCAAATAACAGCTTCTGGATGACCAGAAAAGTTGCTAGAAGTAGTACCAGTGTTAATGGAGCTTGAGATGATGATGAGATAGGCCAAGACTTCTTTGTCTTCAGCCGAGAGGGCCGCAGTGAGGGTTAGGATTGTCGCCGGGAGCACCGCCAAAAGGTCGGAGATGGACGGCGGTGAAGGGTGCACCTGGCCTTTCTTGCAGAGCATCTTCATGGCAGGTAGAGGTAATTGATGATTCTATGGTTCTTGAGACTTTGGTGCTTTTGATCGTATATCTGGTTTTAACTTAGATTAGAAAACAAAAAAAATCAGGTTTTAACTTAGATTGCTTTCTTTGACCTTTGTCAGTCTTATGTTTGACATTTTTGTTCTCCCCCGTCTTGCGTACTTCGCCTCGTGGAAATTGAGGATAGTAAATACGAATAGCTTACGCGTTTCTAGGACTAGAAGTCTAGAAGTGCGACAAAATTCATATTTTATGGTCAATTAAGAAATTTTGCCGCTTCAAAGCACTGCACAAATGAAGCCATTTATAAGTTTGGCGTAGATAATACGTACATCTAATTATATGGTATAATTTAATTTAAAATTTAAAATTTATTAATTAAAATTTATTATTTATATACTAATTTAAAAATAAAATAACTTGTCTATCAATCATTTTCACGAGGGATGCTTTTATTTTTATAGAGGGTTGAAGATTTTTCCTTGCTTTAGTCCACGTGGCTCAGTTCTATTCCATGGAAAAAGGCCGAGTAAGATAGAAACATGACTTTATTGGCCCAAAGGCTCTCTATTAAGGATCTTCACATGTTTCATCCTGACTCAAGTTGGACTCACATGGCCAGGTCCAATGGTAATACTGAATGGGCGGCAGAAGTGGGCCAGCATAGTAACCAACAGTAAAATAAAGCCCAACTGGACAGCACCCACGGGCTGGAATCCCACTCAGCCATTCATCATAGTTTATTAAGCTTTTCAACTGACTTTTTCGGCGGCCAGCTCTATCAGTCAATTTTATATCGACAAATCATTCTCTTAGGTATTTCAGCCATTAGCATTAAGAGATATATATATATATATATATAGCCGATACTATTTATTTTTTATTTAATGTTACTAGAGATATTTATACAAGCTGTTATAAAATGTTGCAGACCATATTCACTTTTGGCATCTATCTTCTTCTTTTTTTTTTCTTTTTTTTTTTTTTTATCGTTTGAGATCGACCTTCATGTTCGACAAGAACTTGAAGGAGGGACTTCTAGCTAATGATAATGTAATGTCTCCTTTTCCGAAATCCAAGCCCATGCATATAATACACGTTCATGGCCAGATTAATGATTAATTAAATATTAAAATGTTATAATTACTCATTAATATTCGGTCTCAACACAAAAGAAATTGATTAATTACCACATATAAATATATATTACAAGCTCCTTATAATCATGAATCTATATGTATATAAGACGATATATATCTAATACTATCAGTACGATTAATATTTATGGCATTAATTGAAGATCAGGAGCAAGGCTACGTAGTACTATGCGTGCGTGCATGCATATATAGCTAGCATGACAAGGTAGCGCTGAAAAGCAGGAAATCAAAGGAACTCAGCCAGGACCTTCTTCACCACATAATTGGAGATGATGCTATTGGTTTTCTGTGTTGGATGGAAGGCGTCCCAGAATACGTACTTGTTTGCATCTGTGCAGGTGAATAAATCATCTCGGTTGCAAGCGTATCCCATCTCGAAAATCCCCGTTGCACAGCAGGCCACTGAACTTACCTCGAATCCTGTCAATACATAATTTTGAACAATTAATTAAGAATCGTAGTTTATATTTAATTAAGAAGAAGGCCGCAAGATTATTTCAGTTCAACAGACAACAAGCTAGGAAAATTAGCTTTATATATATATATATATAATGAGCCATATTGATTGATCATGCAAGAATGTATAAAAAATCTAAAATATTTACGAATATATTTATTTAATATGTTTTGATAGTGATCAAAAGTGGTCATCTCACTTCCATATTAAAAGAAGACAGAGCTAAAGAATGAGATAAATATTTATGCGTGTGATCAGGGCACCGTGTGCCACTTTTGACCTGCAAAAAGGAGAGAGAGAAATAATGCTATTTAGTGTTACAAGGATTATATAAAATAAATTTATAAATTGATATAATTTTATAAAATTTATTTTAAAATAAAAATAATTTTATAATAAAAATAATTTTATAATTTCACGTATAATATCAAACTATATTAATTTATAAATTTATTTTTAAATATTCACTGTATAGCTAACATATTTTCCTTACTTATATGTATCCGTACGTACATGAGCTGCCTGCAGGCTAGATACCCAAAGCACGTACGCACTAAATTCTCAGCAAGAGAAGCTAGAATTCAAAGAATTCATTTATATCTACCGTCCCAACTAACAAAGTGTCAGACCATACTTAAATGTTAAAGCGAGATCTACGCAACAGTTCGTACATTCTCAGGAGGTGGTTGGGAGCGAGGGAAATTAAAGATGAAAAAAAAACTGGAAAAATGATTCATGCAGTACTTCGCAATTAATAATGAGAAACTTATTACCGTAGAAAGAAGGTTTCTTTATGATATGCAAAAATACGTAGTATGGATTCGAAAACACCAACTTGATCCCAGACAGCTCCTTGTTCAGCTCAACTGTCAATTTCTTTAACTTGTCATTGAACTCCAATGAAACATTGTTGTACCTCTCGTTACAGCCATTTCCACCCATGAAATTTGTGGCTCTCTCCAATGGCAAGCAGCCCATTGGAGGTAGCCCTCCTAAGGATATCTTCCGAGCTCCCAGACCGTAGAGTGCTTTGATGAAATTTGTGGCTATTCCAATCAGGTAGTCCTCGTAGCGTGTGACGTCGCTGAACTGGGATTGCCTGCCGCCTGGGATGGTGTAGTAGTTCTCCAGGAAATCATTCGTTCCTAAGCTCATGACGTGCAAAGCCTCGCTTATTCTCTTGTCGGCTTCGGATTCACCAAGATAGCTTCTCAGCTTCTTCTGATAGTCCTTATAGTACTCTAATTCCTTCCATAGTGGTATCACAGACTGCATGCAGACAAAATACAGAAAGAAGCAATTGAGCATTATTGGAAGACAATATTCTGTTCTCTAATTATGCATAGATCACATTTACAGAAGAAACAAAAGCATAAAAAAAAACAGATAAAAAGACAAAAAGAGAGAATATTAATGCAGATCATTGTGTTGTCTTAAAAAGAAACAGATCGATGAGACAACTTTCAGGGCTAGCCGTGGAGAGCACAACACCATCACTGAGTCCCATCGATCTTCCTTTTCTGGAGAATAGAGTGCTACTCTAATCACGCACATGCACGTACCGTAAATAAACTACATCTAGCTATCTGGTTTTAAACCCCCCCCCCCCAAAAAAAAAAAAACCTAACTTGACAACATGCATGCAAGAGAATGGACTTGATCTCCATTACATAGAATGAAATGATTAGCAAATAAACAGATCAACTTTGTTTTGGTTTGGGATCGACTTACCAGTACACTGGAAGTTGCGTTGTCATAGCCAGTCCCGGCAGAAGCAAATGTGACACCAGTAGCGAAGTCTGCTATGTTATATGAAGGATCCAAGTAGGCTGGTATTATTGGCTTGAGACCAAATGCCTCAGCGATAAAGTCAGTGCTGATTCGGCCATTGGAGAACCTTCCAGTTGCCTTCCCACCCTTAAAATCACGACCATAAGGCTCGAAATTGCTCCTGGCAATAGTTGGAATCTGGTTGTTGTTTCCAGCATCAACAGATGAGTCCCCAAACACGATGATTGCCGGAACTTTGGCACTAATTTCAGCGAATAGTATAAGGAATTGGGTTAGCAGGAGGAGCCATATGGTAGTACTGTACATGTGTTCCATTATTTCCCGGCAGTTCTTGTGTCTCACTTCTCCGAAACAATAAGTTTGAACATTGGGTTCGGAGTTCAGAGAGGGGACAACGGGGGTAGGAGAGAGGACGTGAGTACTGGTGAATAAATAAAGGACTGGAAAATTAGTTAATGCGAGTTTGATTCTATCTCGATCAGGGTAGATAGGTAGTTGAGAGCTTCGATTGCTGCAGCATAGTAGTTGATCTTTTTTTTTTTTTTTGATGGAACATAGTAGTTGATCAAGTGATAAAGATTTTAATTTTTTTAAAATTTTTAAAATTTTTTTAAATTTTTAAATTTTTAAATTTTGGTGTAATCAAGTGATCACGATACTTAATAGGGAGACAGCAGGCCGTTTACGCTAGTACAAATTTGTAGTTTTTTTTTTAATAATTTATTTAAGTATTTTTTAAATATTTTTAATCATTAAGAAAAAAAATTAAAAAAATATAAAATTTTACTAATAGTCATTTTCTTAATCACTAAGTAAAAAAAAAAAAAAAAAAAATTAAAGTACTCTAGTGGTAATTTTGAACGGTAACATTAAGCGAGCCAAGCCTACTTAATATAAGTAGTGGTATCATTTTATGCACAATATTAAACGTAACGAGTGACACTCTTATAATTCAGGGTTGGCTCAATTATAAAGCTATTTAGGCCATTGCCTAAGGCCCCACCCTATGTAAGACCCCTAAGAATAAAAATGAGATATTTTTTTAAATTTTTTTTGAAAGAAAAACTATTTCATTAAATAAAATTTTAAATAATTTTTATAGTTTTTAATGTGTGCAAGGCCCCATAATATTAAATTTAATATTTAATACAATGAATTTTTTTATATAAGTAATACAATGAATTATTTATATTTTAAATAATTTTTTAAGATCTTGCTAAATTGAGGCATTAAATCTGCATTGAGATCTCATTTTAAGTTGTTATAAATATAAATTTACAAAAAAAACAAAATCTCATTTTATTGAAAAATTTTAAAATATTTCATATAATAATTTATATTTTATTACATTATAATTACGAATGAGTCAATTAAATTTCACCTTAGACCTTAATTTGTATTAAGCCGTCTTACTCTTATTTTATCATAATTTTTTTTAATCTGAATTTTAAATTTTGAACTTTAAAATTTTCATAATTTTTTAATAATTAATACATCAACGTATATGATTATATAAATAAAATTACAACTATGGATAACATTTTTCATATTAATTATAGGCTTGGGGTTGGTAAGGAAGCATCTTAACTAATACTAATGAATTTTCTAGCTAGCTAGCTAGGTCAATCCAGCTAGCCTTTTTCCCAAATATAAGTACATTGCAGGCTGCAGACACTCAAAAAGGGAAAACTACAAATTATTTCAGAGTTATTCAATCTACTACTCATGTAGATTATGCAAAACAGTTCCAAATTAATTAATTATATTATGTGAGAAACATTATATATATATATATATATATATATATATATATATATATATATATTTAATTATATTTGTCGATCCCAAATTCACAATCGATCTTAAGATTAGAACAAGTACTACTTGCTAGTACTTGGCGGCTTTAATTAGGGCTATTCATACGGGTCGGGTTTTTTCCCGGCCCGGCCCAGAACCTAGATACCAGGGTTTTGGTTTCGGTTTTCGGCCCGGATTTGATCCGAGCCAGAACCCGCATTACAAAACCCGGACTTATACGATCCGAGTCCGGGTAATACAGATTGAGAATCCGGTACCCGGTTTTATATATATTTAAAAAAAAAACTCTTAACTCCTGAGTCCCCCACCCGTGAATACTCTTATCTCTTTCTAAGGCTAGGGTTTCCGCCCCCTCTTCTATCTTCCATGGCTCTCTGTCAAACCCAAAGGCCGCAATTGCATATCTCTAGCTCTCTCTCTTCTCTTCGAGTTTCTGAGGCTGCTGTTCTACATTATTGAAATCCATCGCTGCCGTGTTTGTCTCACCGGAGACCTTTTGGTAAGTCTCTCTCCCGATCTGTGAACAATGAATATAAATATGGGTAGATCTGGTGATTCGGTGAATTGGGTCTCTTCTTTGTGCTTGAACTTGTCGAATGGGATTTTTGCTCTGTTTTGTCGTTCCCTTTTCTCTTCCATCAAAGAATGAATATAAATATGGGTAGATCTGGTGATTCAGTGAACAATGAATGTAAATATGGGTAGATCTTTGGATTTTCTATGGGTACCTTGTTTTGTCGGCTATATCAAATGTTTTTTCTTTTCTCTTCCTCCCCGTTGATGGGTATTTTTCAAGTTTCGAGTAAATAAAATGGATACCAAATTTGTTCCTTTGAGTTTGGGTTTATTTAGTTAGAATGATATTTATGAACTCTGTGGCTTATGCATCGAAGAAAGAACATTTATTCTGCACATGAGAGCTATTGAAAACCAATCAACAATCAACAATAATACCTTATGTGCTCACGGCTACTGAAAACCAGACTCAGATGTCACCCTAAAAACATCTTAACATGTGTAGGAATAAATTGGATAACAATGACAATCATCTCTTGCGTGGACTGGAATCGTTTAGTAGTTATTTTAGATTGTGGTTATAACTTTTTAAACCTTTCTACTAATCATATAAAAGTTGTGCAGTCCGCCTTGTTTGTGTATCCCATTTTACATTTATTCTCATAAAAAATTATTTTCCCTTTTGAGTTTTCTTCATTTTGTAATGATTAGAAATCTTGATATTGAATTATTGGTAACTGTATAGAAAATTCAGTGCTATATAGATTTCCAATTTGCATGACTTTATTTCTTAAACTTTAATAATTTTTATCTCGAAAAGGTTATCAATAGAAACTAGGTATGCCCATTTGCACTGAACTAGATCTTTCTTACAACAACTTCTCAGAGAGTTCTATGCCACCATCATATCACAGAATTAGAAGCTACTTGTTGGAAAGCATAATCTTACTTCATCAATTTCCTTGTATTCTCGACCAGAGGTGATGACAAATCAGTCTTACTTCATCAATTTGCACTGTCACTGTCCATTATTTGCAGCCTAAAATATTTTTATTGTATACTTTGTTGGCATTATTCTGTTGAAGTTGTCAAAAGTGCAGCTTTTGAGGTATGCATCATTCTCTCTATTTCTTTCATTTGGCATATATTATATGGAGTAATGGAGTCTTCTACTTCTTGATGCTTTGTTACTCTATGTTAAAGAATTTAAAAGCACGAGTGTTAGTTTGACAATAGTCTAATAATACTTCAATGTGATGGTTTCAGGAGTTCTTGTAGCATCAATGATGAGACAATGAATCCACGCTGTACAGAGATGGAAATTAATGAGGATGAAAAAATCTTTTAGGAAATAATGGAACAAGGAGTACGAAAAAATAGAAGACCAAACTTTTGTAGTTTATTGTTGTGTATTGGAGTTTGATTAAAGCAATGTATGCATTTTGTAATATTTTTAGCAAATTGATTCAAACAATATAATATGTAGTGGATTGCATCATGAATGTTTCATGCATTTTGATTTTATTTTATTTTATAAAATTATTGTCATGCTACATCAATATCATATCACATAAACAATATATATAGGCTTTTATGTAAAAAAAAAAAAAAAAAAGGGGGTTTAACGGATCCGGAATCTATCAAATAAACAATATATATAGGCTTTTTTGTTAAAAAAAAAAAAAATCGGGTTTAATCCAGAACCCGGATGCATCCAGGTTCCGGTCCGGGTTTTATCCAGGCTAACCCGGTCCGGGTTCCAGCCCGGATTTAAAATCCGGATTCCGGTCTGGGTATATCCGAATTTCCGGGTCGGAATACGGATGAACAATCCTAACTTTAATTCGTTTAGTTCAATATTATTCATGATGCAATTATATTTTTACAATATGGAAACTAGCTGACCATGCATGCACGTACGATGGACCATCCTAGCTAGAATTATTAAGGCTCTAGTTATATATCTTTTTGTTGCAACCGCCCATGAAAGTGACCAGTTATGTGAAGGCATTGAAAGCTCCCAGCAGAAATGTAGTTGCTGGGTTTTGAGACTAATAAATACTAATTAATTGTCCATTTCCTAATTAGAAAATATCTGTATTTTGTACCGTACGTTGCATGCGATGACGTTCCCCACAATTAATGTTTTTAAAAAGTTAATCAGCTACCTGCTATACGTGGAACCTTTGATTTTTTTTTTTTTTTTAGAAAAAAATAAACTTTGACCTGGAAGCCTGTAATGCTAGCTTTAATTGTCTGGTGTGCAAGAATCGACAATGAAGCTGTATTGATCATGACAATATCAATAAATTAACTAATTCCGTGAATTGACATTCTCTGAAATTTTAAATATTGTAGCATTTGCATGCACATGGCTGATACCTACCTACATCATCATATGGATCCATATGATCAGATTCTTTTATGGGTTTCACATGGATGACATAAAGGGCACGGGGAGCATATATACTCTCTCTCTCTCTCACACATACTCACGTATCATGTATATGTTTGTGTGTTTGTGTGTATATATATACTTTCTAATTATTATTCTGACTTATAATTTTAACATGAGATGAAATCATGGAATTCATTTGTTAGCTATAGCGGTCTCCAAACTATTTATAAAATCATCAATTAATTAATTATAATCTCCCGATTCAAAATATAAGATGCATGCATAATGTATATCTATTATAATATGATTAATGTTAAGATTATGCCATATCACTTCTTTTCCTTTCAATTTTAATGGTCGTATTTTAATGACTATGAAAATCATAACTTATGTTTTAAATTGATAGCATTAAATAAACTTAGAGCATTAAGTGACAAACACCCATATATATATAGAGAAATGATTCTTGCACCCGACTGGGGTACACCCCGCGTACCCGTGATGTCCACGTCAGCATTATTGAAATGGTGCGCAGCACTACCTCACTTGTTTTGATTTCCTCCGAATTCCACTATTCCACTATCTGACTATCAGCCCCCTTTTCGCCATTTTGTGTTCTTCCCGATTCCTTAGCTCAAAACCCACCAGGTGATTGCGCTGGTTCTTTCGATTCCTGAAGTCGAAACCCAGCAAGTTGATATCGGCCATGGATCCCCGCACGATACACAGCAACCATCCCACCAAGTCAAAATCGGCCATGGAATTTCTGCTCAAACAAGCTGCCCCACCGACGTGCAGGAAGACGAAAGGGAGGTACTCTTTTCTTGATCTCATCTCAATGTTCACATGCCCTAATCCTATTGGTATTTTTTATTCAACCTTGTTCATTTCGATGTTCCCAAAATTACGAAATCAAAGGAAGATACACATGATTTCGAATCCTAGAAACCCTAACCCTAACCCTAATGGGACATTTTGAAATTCTTTTAGATTTGAAATAGCACTTCTTCTATACTCTGTTTTTGTTGGAGTTCTTGATTGCTCCTTTTTTCTTTATTTGGCTTAATAGTGGAAAAGATTCAATCTGATATACCAATTATCCACGGGATTCACTCTGAGATAGCAATTATCCACAGGATTCACTCAGATATAGCAATTATCCACGGGTTCCTCTTTTTTTTTTTTGAGTTAGGAAATTGAGTGCATAAACTTAGAACAGAAACCAGAGAGCGTTTTAAACTATTAACTAATTGGAAATCTGTACATTATGATTGGTGCCTCAATGGTATGATTGGTGGTATAGGGGGTGTTAATGGGTTCCTCTTTGTGCAGATTTCATAAAATATGTTCACATTATATTTGTTCTGTGAACAATACACTGATTTAGGGAGTGTTAATGGGTTCATTAACACTGACTTGATTTAAACTTTGACTTCATTAACACTAACTTGATTTAAATTATGTGCACATTATATGTGTTCTGTGAACAATTTCATGGGAGTGTTACTAAGAGAAGTTTGTCTGCTAGAATTATGACTTGATTTAAAGAATCATGCTACTTACGGGTATATTTTTTTCAAATGTGGGTTTTATTGTTTTGTATAGGACTATGGGTCATCCACCATGGACTCTTTGGGTCAACTATTATGCTTCTGTGAAGTTGAAGCCCAACTGAGATACTCATCTACTGCAAGAAATCCAGGACGACCCTTTTTAGGGTGTCCTAACTACAACACAAAGGTAACTATATTTATGTTTAATAAAAATTTTAATATTATGTGCACCTAACATGTTTCCAAGATATGTTTAAAATGATTAGGGATTACCATATTGTAAGTATTTCAAGTGGGTAGAGGAGGATCAATACAGAAAGTCCGATCTTCGAGAAACTCACAATGAATTGTTAAGAACCAAGAAAGAGCTTAAATGTATACTCGACGATATCGAAAAGAGCAAGATTGATCTCCGTAAGAGAGTGGATGAGATCGAGATGAGAGAGATAGCTCTATCCAATAGAAATGAGGAGGTTGTAAACAAGGAGTTGACATTTGTTGTACGCGAAGCTGAAATAAGACGTTCACGCACACTACTCCGAGTGTATTGGGCTTTAGCATTTGTTGTAACATATTACTTGTCTTACCTATAAGTGACTTAGGATTAGTGTTAGAAATTAGTTGTTATGTGTAACAAAGTTGTTTATATGGATATGATGTTAGAACTTATTTTTATTTTTTATGTTAATGACCTGTTGACAGAAACTTTTCAGTATCTGTGTGGGCCCGTGGGGCACATTCTTCACCCTAGAATCAATTTATGTTTGGAAAAAATCAGAGATGCAAAACTCTTTTAATCTGGCACAGCCCGTGGGGCACATGGAATATGAGGTCCGAACCTAATTGATTTAAATCTGTGCGTCATTCAACATTACAATCCAAAATTAAACATGCATGGATAAATGGATTGGCCGAATATAGGCTTACAACCTGCTCCTCATTCAACATTACAATCCAAAATTAAACATGTCTGGATAAATGAAAACAAATTTAACATTACAACTTGGTCCTCATTTAACATTACAATCCAAAATTAAACAAGAAAAAAGAAGATGAAGTCGGTTAATTTGGCACCATCAGTAAACAACCTGGTCCAAATTTATTCGTACATCCTGCACCACGATATTTTTACAATATGCCCACATATTTATCTCTTCCAAGCTACTTACCTCCTAACTATATAAAATCTCATAAATAAATTGTTCCATGTGTCCATCAATGACACCATTTCATAAATAAATTGTTCCATGTGTCCATGTGTCCATCAATTACACAATCAAACTGGATAAATTGTTCCAAATACATTCAATGCATATAAATATTCTAAGTATTAAAAGTATTTAAATTAACACTCATTTTCCCGGTTGTGGCACTCATTAAACCCAAGCTGCACTAGTGAGAGCTCATCCATCCCAAGATGCACTGGTTGTGATTGTTCCAATCCAAATTTCATCTGTAATAGATAATAGTAATTATTGTGATCTCAATATTAGTAGAAACAACACTAATATGTAATTATTTAAAATTTCTAACACTTTGTGAAGTGGCAAATGAATTCCTACAAGTCGCCAAGGCTGGTGTATCTCCTCCATCTCACTAATCAAATCACACAAAAGAAAACACATTTATCAATCCTTGCAATCACTAAATTTAGCATAAACATGTAAGTAAAAAACAAAATCCACCTATTTGTGCTTCCCCTTAACTAGTGCTTTCTTCGTTTTTGCTTTAACTTTTCGTATGCATTTTTCCATCACCAATGCTTTTCTCAACAATGGGGGTCTGCCTTTCCCTCTCACAGCTAGTGGATTTGGTAGTTGCTTTGAACTACCAGTTGTTTCTTTTGCCATACAACCAACATTGGAACCTGTGATCATCATCGATGGGGGTTCTTGGTTGTCACCATATAAATCAATCATTGCAAATAACTTATGTGTTGCATTCTCACTAAGCTTTTCTGAACCCATTGTAAGAGTAATCATTTTATAACAAATATTTAATAAACTTGAATATCGGTTAGCATCAGCTCGTTGATCCCCACCATCAAAGCTGCTGTGGATTAACGTGTATCTTCTTTTGATGTCCTTCCTCCATCGCTCTAAAATGTATCTATCTGGCACAAATTTAACCTTGTTACGTTTGAATATTGTCAAACTTTGCCTACACAATATCCCCCTCATTTGAAATAACTCACATGAACACTTTGCAGCTGTATCTTCCTCACTAAATTCCACATAGTATGTAACCGGCTTAGTGAACTCTTCAACAGAAATCGCATCCTCTATGCGATAGGTCTTTACTCCACCATCACTCCTAAGTAACTTTGGATTCATATCAATAATGCTGGTAATTTGCCGTTGAACTTCCCTGAATTTAGCATTTGTGTACAATTTTTGAAATCTTTTTTCAAGAATACAAGAACACAGTTGCATCACCTCTTGGATGTTGCTTGGATATTGGTAGCCATTTGGATATGGCAACAAAGCAAGTGACCCCATAGGAATTGGTCCATAGTAACCATGCATTGTGAAATTTGGACAAGTTGATGGTATGTCCTTATCCGATCTTCTCATTTTTTAATAAAGAAAATATAACTGAGGAAGGAAACAAATAGTCAAGTGAACAGCAAATAAAAAGCAAGGAAAAATGAAAATCATAATTTGAGAAAGAGAGGATAGAAAGATGAGAATTGAGGACCACAAGCATAAGTTGCATGGGACTCTGTTCAGAACTTTTAGGATAACTTGGATAATTTGAACTCCAAGTGAAATTATTAGCACATGAGTGAAAAATTCCTTACTCCTGTGTTGTATTCTAGTGAAGAAAATTTTCTTCTTCTACGCAATTCCCACTCAAAAAAGGAAAGGAAAGAATCAATTGAAGTACCTACTGCAGACAAAGCTAACACCTTGATTGAATCAGGGCTGGGAGTCAAACAATCCCTATTCAAACGGCTTAAAAGGTCCAAATCAAATTGTTTGCATCAGGTAGCAAATTAATATTGGCCAAGTATAAAAGCACCAATAATTTAGTGGTGGTGGTAAAAAAAAATGTGTTGTAAAAAGCACGACTCCTTTCAACATGATGGGAAGGAAACCTATGAGAAACACTACTACTCGCGTTGAACATCATAGGATAAATACACAAAGCAAGCCAAAAAGCATCGTTTTGGGATCAAAAGCAGTGTTCCCATTTACAAGTGGTACAAAGACATTAGAGAAAAAAAAACAAAAATGCTAGTCTAACATGGACCCAACTAACATTCCTATCCAACATAAGTATTCTCATACAGCACACCATTGACCGTTCCCCCACCATATCATTAATCATACAATACAAACATTATCACAATGATGCGAGGAAGGAAATACATGAAATCCAGCTGGTCCAAGTCCTCATTATCTCCTTCAAACCAATCAAACTATCTCTCATGTTTATTTTCTTTCACATGTACCCCTATCACTCCATACCAACGATCCACCCAACCCCCCTATCTATATCCCCAAGCCAAGCCCTCTCTTTTTTTTTTTTCATTTTTTAATATATATATAAATAAATAGTAAATACCATTAGCCACTACAAGAGAAAAAAAAAATGAAAAACTGGCATAAAAGAGCTGCTGTGGAGGACCCCAAGTCGCCAAGGTTGTAATCCATTTCAAACCCACCGCCAAAAGGGGTAAAACTCTCAAAATCCAGCCTGAAATAATGGCAAAATGAAACCCACCTCCAAACCAAAACTCAAGAGGAATGAAATAATGGAAAAATACAATCAAACGGGGGTCTACCCTTTCCCAATCAAACCGAAGCAACATAATCAATGAATGGCAAAACAGAGCTTACCCACTACGGCGCCGTCACACTCTCTCTAACAGAAAAACCATCGATGCAGGTCTGGGTTCGACGGCACGATCTGGTTCAACAGCACAGCCACGAAGTTTCTTCTAGGATGATGGACATAACTTGACCAACTAAAGCTACTCCCACAGATGGCACTCTCAGTATCCTGCAAGTGAAATTTTGGCGCTATCCTGAGACATTTTGAGAGAAATCTTTTTTTTTATAATAATATTATTGGTTGACGTGGCATTAGCCATGTCAGCCGATTCCGCCAAAGGTACGCAGAGGCATGTACCTGTAGCACCATTGATATATATATATATAATATACATAGCTTAAAAGTCACATTCATGCAATATGTATAATTATATTATCAAGTTGGTGTATAGATTAGCACACACTACAAGAAAATCCACCTTTCTCAACACCAATTTTTGTCAGAATTACTACCTAAAATCGCTGAAAATACCTTTTCTCGGCGCTAATTGCATTGCCGCACATTGGTTCAGATTGAATGCTTTTTTATGCGTAAAGTCAGCGATATGTTAAAATTGCCACAATTGCATTTCTTTTTCTGTGATTTCAGATCGCTGCAAATACAAGATTAATCGCCAGAAATGCGTGTACAGAAATCACATTTAATCGACGGAAGGAGTCATTTTCGTCAACAATTTTCGTCACAAAAATGAATAGTTGTTGCAAATAATGGATCTTTTTTTTTCCAACATATTAGGAATTGCCGCAATTGTGGTTTGTCCCCGCGATATAGTAAGAGCTGCCTATATCACTGGAATTATATTGTTACGATGAATTTACAGTCTGCTGCTAATGCCTAATCTGACATTTATTCACTTGTCTCGACATTTTTATATCGCTGCAATTGGTTTTTGTCAACGATGTATTTACTGAGGCAAATGTGTATGACACAATGTAGTTTTGTTGCGGCACAAATTAAAATCGCCGCAATAGGTTTTATCCAGCGATTTTTGTGTTCGATACAATGCAATCCACATGTTTGGATTCATTCCTGTCAGCTTAATATTTTGCCACAATAGGTATTTTTGTAGACATTGTTTCAGATCATGCATGTGCACGTATTTGTGTGAAAAAAAAAAAACACATTATATAGCCTAAATTTCTATTGTCCTATTGCACTACTTTTGGCTATATTTTAGGTACATACCCCAACTATATATATATATATATATATATATATATATTGCAACATATGTTATTTGCAACATATTTGCATAAAAATCTGTGGCAACGTCAATATGGTTGGTGGTTTATAAACAAACATCAATCTGGATGGAAATATAATATGTATTAATTAATATACACCCCATGCATTTAAATCATCTAGTATAATATATATACATATATATATATATATGTATACATATATCATCAAGTTGAAAATGACGATCCTGAACAACCAAGTATATACATATATAGAAACACACATTCATTTTTCTATATTAAATAAACCATCATCATGAGTGCTAAGACAAAGATATCATGATTCATTCATCATATATCTAAAGTAGTTCATATCAATTGGGTGCCCCCCAAGTCAGTTACATCATGTCATTTTAACTTCCTTATAAGCCACTATATACATGTACCAGTGCATATTGGCTATAGACATGTAGAAAGATGTTTGGCTTGAGCAGTTAGGAATGATACCCTATTTCACAAACAAGGATGGACTCAATGAATTGCAGCTTTATCTTTCAGTCCATATGCCCTTTGTAGCAGCAAGTTATATTCTCTTTATTGGGGCATGCATGAATGGATTTCCACCAAGATAAGTACATCTACTGTCACATCTACAAACAAGCAACATCTTTTCTCACATTAATCAGCCCTTGCATCTGGGTTATGATCCTGCATCTTAGTGTAACACATATTTAACATATATGTGAGGCATGAATCCACTTGAATATAACCACATGACATGCATCCTTTCTAAATATATATATATATATATATATATATATATACACTACATGACATGTAGTAACATGAATTCTCTGTAGAAACATGGTATCATTAGCATGAATCACACAAATTTGTCCAATTAAATTTATTCAAACAAGTAACAATGATAACTAGCTTGAAGTGTATGCTTTTATGCCAAAGTCTCATACACTATCTCAATATTTACCTTCATGTGCACTATGTGAGCTATAAACTGATATATGGTGTAGTCATATTGCATTATTAGTTATAGAAAAAATTGTCTTCCAACATGCTTAGTATCTAATTATCCCATCTCATGATAGTCTTGCTGTACCTATGATGTCCTATTGCAGTGTATTTATTGCTTCTATCTAACTTTCACATGATGCAGGATGTTCCTTACAATCAACTGCATCTACATTCAAAAATACCTCCACAAACTTGAACTCAAATAGTAATGGTCCAATTGTAGACAAGTTCCATGATAACTATCATATAAGTTAATGTTCAAATATGACAACAGTCTTAATTGTACGAGAGGCACTTAGTTTGATGTAGCGTGGAAGATATTTTCATGTTTTTTTGCAAGTGAAACAAGAAAACATACTCAATATCATCAACCTATTATATCTTATAAATACATCAAAATTTATATTACATCTACACAAAATCTAAATAGTTACCACAAAACACTATATATTTAACCTCCCATGCATATATACTGCCCATTCACCATCTCTCTATCAAAATGCACCCAAACTATTCAAAAAGATCACTACCTTATAATAAATTGTAACTTATTCACTGAGACCTCTGAAGAGACTCAGTAAATTGAGGGCATTTGGCAAAGAATGTCATCATCATCCTTTCCATCTCATTCTGTCTCTCCAAAACTTTGTTCATGTTTGCCCTCATCTCGTCTAGTTTAGCTTTGTGCATCTCAACATCTTTCTTATGTTTGGCCATTAATCTAAGTATCGTTGATCCCGCTCACGGTTACGAACTCTAGTAGACTCTAGTATCACCATCTTGCCTAGCCCTCGTGCATATCTTGGTCGACCTCCAAGTATCTCCCTGAAGACTGTCGCCGTTGCCTCCTCAGTATGTTAGGAAGGTTCCAACTTATCCATCTTCCTAACCATGGCTTTCTGCACATGGAGAGAGAAATTTATTGTAAGTGCTCCTATGAAGTTTATTTGTTTATCACTTTACATTCAAAATAATTGAACCATCAACTGTTTAGAAGTAGTAGTGGCTTAATGTAATTTATCAAGACTCACATGGATGTCTTTTATGGCAGGCGTCACAAATTTATCCATCTTCTTAGACCAATGAACTTCCTTGTAGAAGTCCACCAAGTTGGCTCGTTCAGCCCTCTACAATGTGCTTATGACATGTATCAATCAAATATACAGTTTGTCTAGGAAATGCCTACCAACTAAAAACTGATTTCGTAACCCAACCACAAATTATTTTGACTACCTACAACTTTAATTGAACAAAATGACTGTTTTGGATGGCATAATAGCATATCCCACCAAAACTAGAATATTATCTTCTCCTCTAGGATCCGAACAAATGATTTACGCCCTACAGTGTGATTGGTATTGAGCCTCTTCTGGTTCTCCTAATTTTGGGTTGATATTTTCTGCTAATAACAACCATTCTTAGCTGGGTGAACGCGTGAACAATCTGATGACCTCCAACCTAAGTGTTAATTGTATTACTTAACTAACTAATACAATTAACAAGATGATCATACCTTGAACGCGTCAGATCCCCATTGACCACATAGCTTTAACCATACGAGATTGTTGACCAAAGTAGTCCCAGATGCCAATGCTTCTTCATGGCTGCCATAAACCCAGGTACTTCTTATGCAACTCATGGTGGAAAGTGTTAAATCTCTTTCGAAGTTGTTTTGTAACTGTCAGTCGATGATTATCCAGCTCCCAATCTAATTCAAAGTCACCCTACATATTTATAACCAAAACTTTTATACCACTGTCATTATATTTAGCTCACTTTTAATTTTGTCAGTGAAGTTTTGAGAAAATTATCCAGACCCGTTCAATCAGTTCGTCCTTCTCCGCCTTGGGTACTTCACTCCATCTGGCATATGACCTGTCTAAATGATGTTTTAATATCCATGTTGTCCGTGTCGTAAACATTGACGCGTTCTCACAATAAGGTGCGGTTTTTCCATCATTAATCTTCAAGTGAATTTTCCAATACTTTTGCAATTTTTCAAACTTTGTGCACTTCGTAGGCCCACGCCCATGTTTATTCTGAACCTGGTTTACAATAGGCACCATCGTCGCGTCCATGTCTGTTTGACAGTATAAAATAATATATCAATCTTATTCACAATATTTTATCTTTGCCTATTGTACTACTATATAATTAAAACTCTTAAATAGTTTTATCATATATAAATAGTAATTAACTTTACCAATTTCATCTCTAGTAGGTTGCGGTTGTGGGATTGGATTGGCAGGTGAAGTCTCCCAAATGTGTGAGGGAGGTTGTGTTGAGTCGTCTGACAGAGACTGTACTTATTAAATTTGGAAAAATAGTTAGTTAACAAATGGCTGTCTAACATATGGTCCATGGAATGTCAAGTACATTTAATGTGCTGGAACATAAATGGACTCCTTAAGCATTAGAAGCATCACATTCGAACGTCACTTATTTTTCTGATCATAACTACCAACAACAAAACAATATGTGAAACCATCTAATGTTGAAATCTAAAAACAGAGATTGTAGGCAATGCCTCTAACTATATGCCAGATTCAAATGTCTCATGTCTTGGAGTAGGCATAATAGACTCAATTGTATTTGGTTTCAACCCAACAAAATAGAAAGTATGACATAGTTTGGATAACTACACTTTATAGTCATTCGGACCCTAATATATATTTAATGTCTCCTATCATATTTAAAATTCTTTTGTGATTTCCTTGTAACTTGCCTGTTATTTACTATATTTGGTGTTCGATATTACAACAATGGATATACATGGGAGCATGTTGTATTTTTCACACACTTATTGTTCTTTATTGAAAAATACACTTCCATGGGTTAGCGGACAATAACATTGATTTTTACTATAATGTAAATGTGCAACGGCTGCAAACATGGAGCACCATTAATACAAACATCAGTTAAATACTGCATCTCTTGGTCCTCCAGTTAACTAGTAGTCTACTGTCAACCCACGAAAAATGCCAGTAAACTGGGAACACAAACTACATGCTTGTCATCAACCTATTATAACATTCAAATGGGAGAAGGATACATTATTGGCATAAAGATAACTTCCCAACTATGAATATATTTTTTATTATTCAAAATGATAACTAGTTATTATACAATGTGTGGAAAGATGTTGACTGTATTGTGAACCTTCTTTTTTGGAGATTTGGCAAGTGGTTGCAATACTAGTTTACAAAGTTAAAATAAATCTCAACCACAATTGCAGAGAATAAGAAGTAAACTTGCCATTTCAATTTTTACATCAACTCCAGTTATTTATTGGCTAGAACTATGTTGCAAATAGCTTCCCCCTTCCCGGCATGTTATTTTAACCCAACAAAACCCCCCAAGCTAATATACCTCAGCAAAACACCTAGCTAAGCAGATGAAAAAATGTTAGGTGCTGGGGAAACATCCCACTTTTGTGGACAAAGAGTGCTTAAGGGTCTTTAACAATACATACCTCTGCTTTTTTGGAGTAGCCTACCACACAGAACCTCAGACTCCAACCTCGATGAAAAGCTTAACAAAACCTCCACTTCATTGGCCAGGAAACAATAGCAACTTTGGATGGAATTTTAGAGCAGATCATTAAGTATTGGTCTAGTGAAAACCAAGTATGGTCGTAGGTGGGTGAAAATCTCAAGCTTTTCTTCAGTCTGTAGCAGGGCAACTAAAGGTAAGATGGAGGAAGATCTTTTTCCTTTAAGTGTTTTCTGGTTCTATCGTGTGAGAATGACAATATGGAGCATGATGGGTACTGTGTTAGCTCTCAATCTCATATTAGCAGCATGAACTTACTATTTTGCCCCCAATCTTTCTCAACTTTTTGTAAAAGTCCCGCCCATCTTGTCTGGGATGTTAGCACCAACTTTTTTCTCTTTATCTTGAGATCACAAATTTTGCATATCAGTACTCGGGACATGCAAATTGGACCGTGTCTAAAAGAGAGCTGTATAATGAGTGCAAAAATGGGCCATGCATTTTCACAATGTGTCTAAGGGAATGTAGTTCATGCTGAAACCTAGTACTAAAAATCCTTGGCACCCCTATAGTTGGCCAGATTCTTTGTTATTATCCCTCAATCTAATTATATATACTTAATACGTACATATTGTTGTATTTAGCATCATTGTTATAGAACTAGTAAATCACTATTTGAGGTCAATTCTTCAAATTTCATTTAGGGGGTAAAATATCTTATTTCCAAATGCTACTTATGCTATATATTGGCTAGCTTTGTTTAAATTTGCTAAACAATTAATGGTATGTTTTGTTTAAATTTATGTTGCCACTAATGGCCATGCATATTGCTGGATTTTGAGAATTAGTTTATACACTATTGTACATCTTCTACTAATATTCATTTGAAGATTTCCCATCTTCTATTCTGTACCACGTCTTTCGAACATGTACGCCTCTCACCTGAATTAACATCACATACATTGAAGCCCAAGGTAAGTGATGTGTCCCAAGCTCTATATTTTAATGTGTGAGCAAACTTTGTTGTAAAAAATGAACGAGCAATATGAAGAAGTTAACTTTATTGACGAAATGTTGTGCGCTGGCCATCTCACACCCCTTGGAGCATACACCTGTTAAAAAAACCACAACAGTTGGGTTAGCTCAGTAAGGACGTGTTTATTGACCATATTCCCAACACGCAGTAACTAGATGTGCATCTACATTTGTAGTTGACATGAAAAAAGGGTGTGTGGTTTAGGACCACATACTCTTTTAGGGGGTTTGAAAAAAACAAGTTTACCTTCTAAGAAATATTCCAAGTTATTATCTATTCTTACATAAACTCCTAATCTGTGGATAAGTCTTCCTCATCAGAATATTCTCCATCCCCATAGCCATCTGTTGAACCAGACATAGTGAGGGAATCTTCCATTGTTGCTCCTGTAATTGAATTTATGTCTGTTGAATCCATCATCGCCACTTCGTGTGCATCAATTTCCCTAGATTCTATATCAATTCTACTTAGTGGAGTTGCGATAGGAACTTCATCATATTGCATGGGTACGTAATCATATGTAGATTCATTTTCTTGATAAGCATCATCTTCACTATATTGACCATCTAAATCTTTTAACACGCTCCTAATTGGTAAAGTGTCATATACATTCCTATTTGTGAACTTCTGCACAACATACCAATTTTCCCTCATTCTTAGATCTCTAATGTAAAAACATTGGAAGCTTGGCATGCCAAGACAAATGGTTCGTCTTTACACCAAGTCTAATCGTACCCCCCGTTTCTTATCACCAATATCAAACCAATCACAACTGAATAAGTACACTCGACGACCTCTCATGTAGTGTAACTCCACGACATCATTGATAACACCATAGAAGTCTACATTATTAGACCGTTGGTCCCTAGTTACCACCACACCTGAATTTTGTGTTTGTGACTGAAGTTCACATTACTTTGTATGAAACCTTTTCCCATTTATTATGCAAGCAACATACGATGCCACCTAATTGTCAGGACCACAAGCTAATGTAAATAGATCGATAGAGACCTCAAGTGGGTTGCTAGCTCACTGGTCTTGAACTTACACAATATGTATACGTTAACTGTCCACATATAGCCAAGCGAAACAGTATATAGAATGGTTTTATTGATCATTCTAAGTAGAAAGACATCGGTCTAAGTTACACGTTTCTTGAACCTTGTTGGAAACTCATGTTGATGCGTTCGATCAATAGAATTTTGGTTGTTCACCTGACATTTCTCGTAGTGCTCCCTGCACACATAACATAGAGGAAATATACCATGTTAGTACTACTTAGTATGAGACATGCAACAATTTTAGCAACCCCAGGAAAAAAATGAACTCTGTGGATTTGTTTTTAATAATTTTAGTATATCAAGGATGCTTACTCCAAGTAGGGTCCAATTGTTAAGCACGAACCAACAGGCAATGATAAAGAGTTTATCTTCTAATCGCACATTAGAAGCAATACCCAACGAACGAACTTTTTGGTTAACAAATGAAAATCCATTTGTAATCGGGTCTTCTTGAATATTAACATTGTGGTCTAGTCGATTAAACCTCATCTCAACATCATTAAGATATATTGAGCAAAATGTCAGGAATTCGATATGAATGTATACTTCCGCTATTGAACCTTCTGGGCGTGCTTTATTTTTTACATACCGCTTGAATTTGTCCAACTAGTTCTCAAATGGATACATCCAGCTATATTGAATTGAACCCCCGAGTATAGCCTCACGAGGTAAATGGATAGGTAGGTGAACTATGACATCAAAAAATGATGGAGGGAATATCATCTCCAATTTGCATGGAATGCTTACAACATCAGTTTCAAGGTGGGACAAGCGATTGATATCCAGTGTTCTTGCACACAATTTTTTGAAGAAAGTGCTTAGTTCAGTCAACGCTAAGGCAATATCACTACTTAAGTGCCCGTCGACAGCATTAGGCAGTAAGTGCTGCAAGAAAACATGGCAATCATGGCTTTTCAAGCTTGAGATTTTGCAATCATGTATAAAAACACAATGGGAGATATTTGCTACGAACCCATCTAGAAATTTAACATTGGTCATCTAAGAACAAAATGTCTTCCTTTCATTTCCGTGTAACGTGTACAATGCATGAGGCATGGTAATTTCTCCACCTTCAAGCTTCAAATGCAATTCCTTTCTGAATCCCAATAACTCCTGATCACGTCTAGAGTTTGTATTATCCTTTGTTTTCTCAAGAATATTCAATAAAGTGCCAAAGATGTTATCGCATATATTCTTCTCAATATGCATGTCATCTAAATTATGTCAAAAATGAAGTGTTGACCAATAACGTAACTTGAACAATATGATGTGCTTCGTTTAGTTCAACTCTTCAGCAGTGTATTTTCTCTTCTTAAGAGATTTTCCAAATGATACATCCAAGCATCTGTAGCTGACTTAAAATATTTGCTCCTTCTAACACCCTTGGTGGCATGCAATGATATTCTTTACCATTAAACAACAATTTTTTCTTCCTCCAAATGTGGTTTTGAGGGAGGAAATGCGGATGTCCCATATAATAGTGTTTCTGGCCATACTTCAACCAATTACAATCTGTATTCGAATTGCAACATGGACATGCAAATTTTCCTTTTATTGACCAGCTGGAAAGATTCCCATAGGCAGGAAAGTCATTGATTATCCACAATAAAGTGGCATGTAGCATGAACGTTTCCTTGGTAGAGGCATCATACGTAAGTACCCTATGTTCCCAAAGTTCAAGTAATTTATCGAGTAACAGCTACAAATAAACATTAATGTCATTCCCTGGTGATTTTGGGTCAGGAATAATGAGGGATGTCATAAAGAATTGGTCTTTCATGTATAACCATGATGGCAAGTTATATGGGACAAGGATCACTAGCCATATGCTGTAAGGCTTAGCCATATTGTTGAAGGGATTGAAGCTGTCACTTGCCAAACCAAGCCTAACATTGTGAGCATCGTTCACGAATCAACTATGGGCTTCATCAAATGACTTCCAAGACTCAGAGTCAGCGGGATGACAAATATTATTCTCCTTTGTCACTCGTTGCTCTTTATGCCATCTCATTTCAGCTGCTATCTTTGTAGATAAGAAAAGCCGCTATAATCTTGGCTTTAAAGGAAAATGCCGCAACACTTTTTGAGGGATCACTCGTGTCCCATTTGTAGTTGACATCCACCTCGAGGCCTTACATTTAAGGCATGAATTCAATGCCGAATATTCCTTCCAAAATAAGATGCAGTCATTGGGGCATGCATGAGTTTTGTTGTACTTGAAGCCCAAATCTCTCTCCAATAAATGAGCATCTTCATATGAGTGCAGCAATTCAGCATCCAGAAAATCAAACTTCAACAAGGTAAAAAACATATCAAATGACTTTATTGACTAGCCACCAATAGTTTTTATTTTTAACAACTTCATAATGAACGACGGTTTAGAGAATTTTGTACAATAGTTGAAAGGTGGACTTCGGGCATCCTTTAATGGCTGGTCAAACGATGACACTGGTAATGATTTAGGAACTGAATCCCAGCTTGGCAATGGAGTGTTGCTTTGGGGAACATTGACATATGTTTCGGCCCATATGTAGTCTAACATATAGTCTATATCATCGATGAATTCCTCTTCATCACTAACATCGAAATCTTTATCACCCACATTGAAATTTCGGGTTTCCTCTTCACCATGGAAAATCCATTGAGTGTAGTTCAGATTGATCCCATTTATGAACAAATGACTCTCTAAGGTAAATATAGGTAGAAAAGATTATTACAACATATTCGGCATGGACATCGAATGCGATCACTTCCCCTGGCATGGTTTCGTGCCATCTCAAGAAAATTGTTAATGCCTACGGTGTAAACAAGTGACTGAACTCTATTGGGCTCCATCATCCAGCTTTTTTCCATCACTACAATAATGATACAACATTATTAGTTAACCTCCAAATATTGTCGTTTGGTGGGACTTCAAAATGAGAATATGGCTATAATCAAGCTCTTTGTTCTGAAAAAATTTAGCTCAAAACAAAGAGCTAATAAGGGTGAATGAAAAATGATTTCTCCTAAATATATAGAAAGATGGATCCTAATTATTAGTGAAACTATAGTTCTTGCATTTGTGGGAGAGCTGAATTAATTTGGTTTGCCAACCAGTTGTAGACAGGCAAATGGATATATTTCTGGTGCTATATATGGTGATAGAGGGGAAGTTGACGGTGACAGTTGATTGATTGTTATTTATGGGTTGAGAGCAAAGAAATGTTGAAATGACTCAGAGTTGAGAGTTGTAAGGTGGGTCAGCAGTTCAAAGTATTTCTACCAGTCTTTCAATTGTGGAAATAGGTATGTTGATGGCTGCATGCACTTTAAATTGGTATTCTCAGGGTATCCAAGTGGCCTTCAAATGGGTGAATTAATGGTTCATAAGAAGAGCATAGGTTCCATGAATGAGAGCACTAGTCTGTCTGTTTACAGCAGTAATAAACTGATAATGAGAGCACAACTTCTCCTTTGCCATCTAGGGAGAGAAAGAGAGACAGCTTGGCATGTGAAGTTTCAATGGGTCAGAAAAAGTGCATAAAAATGAATGAAACATCTAGGATAAACAAGATGATCAGATATATATAATTGAGAGAAGAAAACAGAGGGTAACAACCACATTAGATATGCATTTGACGAATATATAGGGGTTAAATATGAGGAATATATAAAAAAATTTGGTGCAATGATGTAGCTAGATATAATCTATTAGATTGATTTTACAATCAAAATAATGTTATAATCTAACCTACTACATGAAATCACATTAGTTTGCACCATCTTACTTTTGTACCATCTCTTTATAACAAACTTATTTCTCTTATATTCCAAGGAAGAAAAAGCGAGAAGTTGAGTTAACTACAAGGTAGTGGAAAATATTGTAGTTTGCATTGACAAATTTTACAAGGCCAACGGAGTCCCCCACAAACCACAATCATTCCCCAAGTATGCACAAAACAATCCAAACTCTCAACGAGCTTTTTTAAATATTGGTGTTTCAATCATTAGCAGGTTTTTTAGGAAATTGGTTCTTGGGTGTATGCGATTGGGTTAAGTAAAGATAACAAATCCTGTCGTAAACATTATGGTCGCCAATACTCATTGATTGGTTGCATGGTAACCTTTTTACATCAACTTCAAAAAATAATAGTTTTTTGTGTTAGACTCTTTTTGATATTTGTGCAAGCAGATCCAACCTAAGTCAGTAGACAATAATGGCCGGGAGAAGATAGTCTCATGAGTATTCCTTATGGTCCAATTCTTAGCATTGAACAGTACTTGTCTCATTATATATTATCTAAGAAGATAGTTTCTATCTTCAATTCCCATTGTGTAAATGCACTTATAAAGAGTGTTGTGTTTGGTCTTATTGATGCCGGCATCAACCCATATATTTGTGGGCTTCATAGAGGTAGCAAACAGATTTATACGCAGTAGTTGTGAATCCTCTGCACAGCTTGAACTCTAAAGCTTTTGTCCCATTATTAGTGTATAATGGGACTTGAGTTCTTCAAGTGTAGTGGTAGTTGTAAAATCTCGAATTATTGTGGCAACAAGTTTTCTGTTAAAACTCTGTTTTTGGCTTTGTTAGACATTCAAAATACCCCAAATGTTGTTAATGTCGTCCTCATCTAATTTGAATTTATCTCCTAACAAGTCATAACACTGACCACACTATAAAAATAGTCCACATGCACCTCCTAAAAGACCTAGAGGGCTAAAGGACAACCTAACATGACAGCAATAAGAAGATTTTTATCCTCTCATTGCTGTTATTAATTAATAGAGAAAGAAGAATAACTGATGTTTTGTCAATGAATGTATACTATTCACGCGTCTAAAAAAATAGTACACGGTGAGATTTGTTGATAGTGTATTAATTCTTATTTGCACACTATCATGCATCTTACTAGTCATTTTAAAATAACCAGATAAAACTCACCTTCTTGATGACACTCGTACCAAGACTACAAAGTTGTTACGTACCAAAATAGAAAGTAATAATTAAGGTTTAGTAATTATTATCATATATAATGACCAAGCTAAAAACAGAGATTGTTTTATGTAGTGGGAGGTCTATGATTAGCCTTTCCAAGTAGTGAGAGGGATTCAGTCAAGTAAGATCCATTCACTAGATAGCATGAAGGGCTGGCAGCTAAGATTTATGCAGTCTATAGGAAAATAAAAAAGCAACTCAAGAATCCAAACGTGCTTGGTTGGGCAGTTGAATAGGGAGAGAAATCCTTAACCTACACAATTCAATATTGAATGTAGTCTATCACTTGGATGTCATGAGAAGCATGTGAATTGATATATTATGGGATGCAGATTTGTACTAATTGGCACGGGGAAACAACAAAATAGAAGCGGATCCGCTTACCATTAACCAACAAAAGTCTATCCCAAGTTTTGCCTTAAGTGTCTCTATAAACCAAATAATAGATAACATATATGCAGGATATTTTTGACTTTAACCATCTATTTTTGTCTGTGTTGATTGAAGGTACTTAGTAGCCAAATATGAGCAACATGCCAAAGTTTTAGTTATGTTTAATCCCAATCCCCATAGTTAGTACTTCACAAGAAGGGATGGCTTGGTTGAAGTCCACTGATTTTTCGTTAAGGTGATTGAAAACAATATTATAACACCTCAACTTGTTTTTGTATGGGATTTAGTAAGGATGAAAATGACGAGGTCTTATTGCACTGAATGTAATGATGTTCTCTTAAAATCAAGATTTAATACATATCACTTATAAATGTTGTGGCAATTTCCTACATTCAAATCGCATTAAGATGAACTTTGAAGGAGTAGGGAAGGCTACTCTGCGAATTCAGAGTATGGTGGGGTTTTCTTGTAGTGTTAGAGTCTGAACTGCATTCATTTTAAAATATTTCATTAAAAATTATATATGGATTTATTTTTTTAAAAAAATAAAACAACAATTTAAATTCGTTTTATAACATCTATAGTTAAAAATCAACCAAAAAAAAAACCAAGAAGACTAGCCTCTTTGTGAACATTTTTCAAAAAATTAAAAACAAACACATGAAGATGATTAATTTCTAAAATTAAAAAGACACTGGAGTTAAGAAAATTAAAAAAATTCATTTATAATTTAATTAATTAACAATATACATCAATATTTTTCATTTAATGAGTTTAATTTTTAGAAATTAACAATTTAATTACCTATAAGTTTTATCCAGAAATCTTAACTTAATGGCCATTCAGGTGGGAGGTCTAAAGTAGTCTTATAGTCAGTTTGATGGGAGGTCTTCCAATTCAAGTGGGAGATGGTTCATTCACTCTTTCGCACCTATACTTTATCATCTGTTGTTAATCATAATGGCTATACTATCCAATTAAATTTATAGCCAACTTCCATGTTTATATTGACATGATTGTGTTGGCTCTATTTCAGCTAATGGAGAGATAGAAGGTGGGACCCTATGTGGGCTAGATGGAACTTAGAATCCTACTTACAAGTAACAGAATTCAGACAAAGAGCTCGTTAATTGTATTGTACATTGTGATTTCACCATCTTCCTTTTCACCTTTCCTCAATAATACAAAGCATAACAAATCTCGATTGTTATACCACGACGTCAGTAATACACTTTAGGAAGTCATAGGGCAGCTCTTAACAAACATGCAATAATTGAAACAACAATGAACGCGGGACGCGAACAACAACATTAGTTTCTGACCAAGTAATACATGGTAGGGAATAATGTTCCACGGGGTCCATGCAGTAACCAACATGCAGGCCCTGCACATTTAAGTCAGATACAGACATACTATTATGACATGTATGTGGGTTGCTAGTAATGCAAAAAAAAGTTGCAAATAATGGTAATAAAAAAGAACAATATACGTATAAGTCGATTTTCTAAATTTGGCTGGACTTAAACACATTTCAAAAGGGGTAACAAGTGGAATGGATGGTCATGCATGTTTGGCATACCAGTACAAAATTCATGCATCTGTGCTAAGTCAACTGTAGAATACTATCCAACAAAAAATTCATCAACAAGTAATACCCACATCATAAGAATGGCACAAGTCACACAAAAGGAAAATATATGATGAAATTTGTAAGTATGAAGGTAATTACTAAAGATTCAATTCCACAGTAAAATAATCACTATGAAAATGGCAATGCAATATCGAGAACTGCAAGGGTGAAGGGGAGCGGAAATTCAAAGAGATATAGAGTTACTTGTAGGGTTGTAAAAACTCAGGAACAAATTTTGATTATTCAAGACATATACCTTCGATGTGGGTTGCCTAACAATCACTTGGCGGCGAGTTGGAAGAGTCAATACACCTGTCATAAGGGACTAACTTGTTCTTTGAATAAAGGAGAACAAGATGGCTTTGTGGAGAGATATTCTCTGGAAATCGTAGAAGATTTGGGTGCCATTGTTGACATTGAATGAGGAGGAGCCAATTCGGTGGAGGTGGCGACGAATCCCAACCTATGGCCGAAGGTTCGAATCCAGTGGATTCGAAATGCTAGGGGGTCGAATCTGTGGATGCGGAGGCAAAACCAGGGAGAAGGTGACTTTTGACTACGAGAATGGAGTGGAGAAGGGAAGATGGAGAAGGGGAATTTCTGTGTGAGCACTATGATTTCGTGGTAAATGGAAGAGGAAATCTGAGAAGGGGAAAGTTTTGGGTTTCAAGGGCTTGGGGAAGGAAATTTGGTGCGTTATGGCGCCCCTTTGATATATCTGTCGTTAAAACACATTAAACCGATGAGAAAAAACGACGCAACAAGTTATAAGTATTTGCGACGAAACCTTTCAACACAGTGGACCTAGATATCGCTACAAAAAGGGAATAACTACACAAGAAATGATAACAACGGAAGTTGTTGTTAAAAGTGACCAACGACTACAAAGTCGCTGCAAATAAAGAGCTAATGTGGCAATTTCTATTACAGTGAAATTAAAATCGCCACAATAGCTCTGTTTTTTTGTAGTGACATCTAGTAAAATGTTTACATGGTGCCATAATTTTATTTGGAAGATAAATTTTAAAATTTGAATTTTACACATCAAATCTCGCTTAGCATTAAATTAGGTGAAAGTGGATGGTGTGTTCTATATATACACCGACTTGAGAATAAAATAACTTTATATTATGTGTGTGTATTTGTCTGTGTACATATATGTACGCGAGGTAGCGAGTGAGCCAAGTAGGCCAGTTTCTGCATCTATTTCTTGAATATATTGCATGTAGTGGTACGAATTCTCTTTTCACGGTAGAAATAATGCATCTAGCAGCTAAGAGTTTAAACTTTTAAAATTTATGACAAAATTTATTACGTACTTATATTTGGGTCTTAAACATCAGTTTGTGTGCTTCTCGATCGAGTATATAATATATAGTACATAATCTCGAGGGGTTTTTGACGAACCGTTGATTTTTATTTGTTTTTTACATGCACTTGCCTGTTTTTTCGGTTCTTAGTTTGTGATATTTGATTTAACGTGGGAGACAACTTATGCATCAGAATCGTACTCTTAATTAAGGCGCATTACATGACTTTTAGAAAGAAAAAAAGAATCCCTAAAGGCTTAAAGGAATCTAGTTGGCTTTCAAGGTCACAATTATTATTGAAATCGACAGATGAGCCATTGGTTTGAACTGATTTTCTTTTAATATTACACACACATAATATATATATATATATATATATATAGATTTATATTATATATGCAATATTCGAGATCTATCTAAGACTAGTAGAGAAGCAGCAAATTAAAATCAATGCACAAATAAAAGAAAAATGTACGTAGGTGAACACCAGCTAGCTTAAAAGATTAAAAGACTAGCGTTACTAAGATAAACCTAAATATTCCATGTTGCAAGATCGACTAGCTAGAATTAATGGCACAGATTTCATACATACATAATTACCTTGCATGCAGTACGTGAATATATAAGTGCACGTACAACGGAATTTAAGACTCAATCGACTAATTTATTCAAATAATCACAAATATCAAACCAAAATTTAAGAAATTAAGTAGTAATTAAAACCAATAATACAAAGTTTTTGGTTATTACAAAGAGATTTAATTTGCAGAAATCTTCCAATTAAGAAAGATATATCACAATTAATAAATTTAAGCCCTCACACATGACCTTTAATTAAGACAAGTACCATATTATATATATATATATATATATATATATAAATATAAATATAATCCTAATTAAGTACATGAAGTGATCGATCGTGACCTACGCGATTTTTGCTAAATGCATTATTAGTATTGGAACTCTAATTAATTAGTTCCTGATCTATATATACATACATATAACATCCCCACGAACAGATCAGCTTGTTTTATTTATAAATATATATTTATATATTAATTCGATCCAAGACAACTCCAGCATGTTGATGTAAAATTCGTGTTTTCAATCCATTAGCGCGCAGTATATACCCGGCCCTATGGTACTGATCATGTATGAGGCCGAGAGAAAACTGTTTTGTTTGCCGGCCGCCGGCCGGACCTAATCTCAAGCTCCCATATATAATCTCTAGCAAGATGTCTGTGCACGCATGCAATTGATCTTGGTCATCGATCGAGTGAATATTGACGTTGAACATGCAAAGGAATTGGGTGTTAAATTTTAGTCGACCTAGCTCGCTAGATTCAATATATATAAAATATTAATTATTACGTCGACTATTTTAAAACTCAATTTACAATTACTAATTATAATTGCCACTTCATATAAAGTACTAAAGTTTTTATTTTATTTTTGGACTTCAAATATTACATAAGTACCAATATTCACTGATCTCATGATTTACATCAAATATTACTCTCATGATCTTGATCTTTTATGTTATATATCCAACCTCTTTATATATTTTTTTATTTATTTCTTAGATGTCTTATATAATTAACTCAAAATTGGACTAGTCATGTATTATATAATTGCAAGGGAAAAATCAGTCATGGCCTACGGCTAACCTAGCTAACAATAATATGTACAAGCATTAATTAGTGCAAATTCTAATCGATCTAGCTCGCTAGCTAGCTAGCCCAAAACAAGCAGCTAATTAATTAATTAACACCTCTCATAGTAACATCTCGATCGAGAGGTTATAACCATTTATGCACGTACGTACACGCACGATATATATATAGATGAATTAATCATCGATAAACGTAGGAACGACGTACGTACGTATTAGTACAGCCATCGAAATTAAATAAAAAGATTTTTTTTTTCCCAGCTATATATGAAATTAATTAATTAAAATCGATCAAGGAAACTTTTCTAGAAGATGACCAACCAAATGGTTTGAGATTATGTGATTTGTTTTCTCTGTAGGGTGGAAGCTATCCCAAAATACGTACTTATCAGCATCCGTGCATGTAAATGGACTGTGGTCGCTGCAGAGGTAACTCATCTCAAATGTGCCCGTGGAACAACATGCCCTTTCTACTACCTCAAATCCTGCATGCACCAATATATCTATAATTAAATTTCATGTATTTTTTCTATCAAGTAAATAGTTTCAAATTAGCTAGGATTCAATGCCCAAAAGAACAGTAGAAAAAAACGTGCATTAGTAGTACTACTTAACAGCACTATGATCAGATGGACGGATATATCTCTAATTGACTTCCTCATCTTGTTCGATCAGCCTGCAGTATGGAGTTTAAAAAGACAGTGTGTGCGCGCACTTATTTTACAATATTCAGCGCTGGCTCATAAGTACTAGAATCTGTAAAATTTCTGGCAGATTCTAATCTTGTCATGTTTTGGTTTCAAATCACACACATATATAAATATATATATATATATATATATATATATATATATATTTATATTATTTCACTGATTTTTCATATCTTGTACTAACAACGATCTAATGAATTAATTTCTGAATGCCTGAGTTGTAGGCCGTCGATATAATAGATTGAGAGTATAAGAGACACACAAAATATAGATCATACAAATTAACGGAAGGACAACACGACTAAACGTTAGAGTTTAGCATAAAGGGAACAAAAACACTAATAAATGTTATTGGACTACTACTCGATCGTATTCTGTATCCATCTAATTTCTCTCATTAATGTCGATCTAGACCTAAAATTGGGACCTGAATTATTCAAACGTAATTCTAGGAGCTAGCTCTCAATTTGCATTATTATAAATGCAGAAACAAACAAAACATGCATCGATTCATGAGATTTTGAGAAATGGTGAGTCAGTATTCCATGAACAACTGTTGTAACTGCAAGTTATCATACTCTAATTGGCAGAATATATAATAAGCAGAGCAATATTGTTGAATCAGAAACACAAAATTTTTTATGGTTTCGATATATATATGCATGTCTGTGTGTGTGACGTGTGATATTACTGCAACATATATAAATTGATCTGATGATCCCAACCAAACCCGGCCAGTACGCGGTAACCTTTAATTAATACTCATCAAAGCCGTCACCAACTTATTCTGAATGCCTAGTTAACGCGGCGCAGTCTGACTAGGTCAATATAGTTGGGGGACCATCCCTTACAAACTTTCCAGATCTCCGTCAACCTGTTATGAGTTACTGACTAGCTGGCCGGGGCTGAGGGATCCAAGAATATATATATATTCTCTTTCAACCAAATTAGAATCTTCTTCTTCCTCTTTTTTTTTTTTTTTTTTTTGCTGAATCGATGAAAGTCTAATCAATTGATCTTGATCACCATGTTAAGTCTTAAACTAAAAAGTTTCAAGTACAGGCCGTCTGCAATACTCTATTGTTTTTCTTTTATCAGAATGCGGTTGATAATTTGAAGGATAAATTTCAAAATTGGCCAATATCCAAGAACTTTTAAAATGATACTAGCCTACTAGCTTGAAAATATATGATTTAATGAGTACCATTTTCTTTGATATATGTTTTGGGTACAGTTTTCTTAATGAATTCTAAACCATGAAAACTTTAAATAAAAAACAAGAAGAAGAAGAAGAAAAAGGAAAGAAATTCTAGAAAGACCAGAACACTAGCTAGCTAGCTGGAAATATTTGGAAGAATGAACATATACACATGAGCCGCAATAACTCTAGTGATTAATATTAATAACGAAGGGATAAACTTACCATATAAAGAAGGCCTTCTGATGATTTGATTGAAAATGTCATATGCATCTGCAATCTCTAGTCTGAGCCCACGAAGCTCCTTATTCAGCCTATTCGCCATAGTCTTCAACTTGCCATTGAATTCCAGAGCCACCTTGTTGTATTTCTCCGTGCAACCATGGTGACCCATAATATTTATGGTTCTCTCCAGTGGCAAACACCCCATTGGAGGAACCCCAGTAAGGGATATTTTCCGAGCTCCAAGGCCATACAATTCCCCAAGGAAATTTCTAGAAAGGCTTATGAGAAAATCCTCGTACTGTTGGACAGTGAATTGAGCTCGCCGGGTAGGGAATGTGTAGTAGTTCTCCAGGAAGTCGTTTGTTCCTAAGCTTACCAAATATAAAGCCTCCCTCAAAACTTCGTTAGCCTTCTTGTTTCCAAGGTGAGCTCTCAGCTTGTTTTGGTAATCCTTGTAGTACTCCAACTCCTTCCACATTGGTATCACATTCTGCAAATCAAGCCAGCAAAAGATGAAAATTAATGGATATATCTAATTAGGTCACAAATATCATGTAGGACTTTTTTTTTTCGTCTGCAAAAAGGATTTACCACAGAATATATTACAACTCAACTACTGCTACACATTGAAATATTAATATTTTCTACTTTAATTCAAAATTTCTATGGTTGCAGCAGTTCAAAGTAGATAATATAAAATAAAAAATTTTATACGTAGTTGTAAATAAATTGTAATATAGTTGTTCTTATATCATTTTCCTTAACAAATTAGAATTCCAATTAAATTCATGCATTAATTAGCAGAATAAGAGATCAGAAGGGACTTGCACATAATAAGGTGATCAGAATTATACACATATATACAATATTATGGTTTAAATGAGAACTTACTAATACAGCAGAAGTTGCATTGTCATAGCCTGTTCCAGCAGATGCAAAGCAAACACCTGTGGCAAAATCTGCTATATTGTAGGCAGGATCCAAGTAGGCAGGCACAGTTGGTTTGAGCCCATAAGCCTCGGAAATAAAGTCGGGAGGAATGCGGCCATTGCAAAACCTTCCGGTGGGGCGTCCACCAGCAAAATCACGTCCATAAGGCCTGAAGTTGCTCTTGAGAACGGTGGCAATGACGTTGTTGTTGCCAGCATCCACCGACGAGTCCCCGAAAACTATGATTGCAGGAACTTCACTTTTGGTTATAGAGACTAGAATCAGAAACTCCGTAATTGCCAGGAGCCATGGGGTCATGTATGTGAATGCCATTAATATTAGTGCTAGCTATCAGTACTATAGCTTGCCCAAAGCTCCAAGATTTCTTGAAAATGGACAAGTGGTAAGTCATATAATAGTGGGAGCAGGGAGAAGAAATGGGTTTTTATGAGTATTTGCTGGGGACAAGTCGAGTTTGGTGGGATTTTTAATGGCTTGTACGTAGCAGGAGGATACCTCTACTTCTACTTAATTTGTGTTAATTTGAGGGCGTTAGACGGCCAACAAGAGCATATTTATGGAGTATGCATGTGGTGGGAATATTGAAGTTTCCTCATGATTAAAGAATTGATTTTTAGGCCGTTTTTCTAGGTCCGGCCATTCTATCTCTTAATTCTTGAAACACCTTCTGGATATCGTGTGTTCCTCCTGTTTTCGACAATAATTATGTTTTTATTGTTTTTATCATGTAATCCTTCGTTTCAGTTTACAGGTTTTTTTTTTTCCCTACAAATATAATAGTTTGATATAAACCATGTTTACCTCCACAATGAAGCGAGGATGTTCACGTGATAAAGTATTTCTTATAATTTTTTTCCCCAAAAAGAAAGAACAGACAACCTTCCTTTCATAACATAAAGGGTAGTTATATATTTGCTGACAAACAGCATGACGAATCTCTTTCACTTAAAATCCTTCCAACAAAACTTGTGAATCTACTTACATTGATAAGGATCGATGGGCAAAACTAAAATCAATACTTGAGAGAGAGAGAGAGAGAGAGAGCAGTACTAGTAGTACTTATAACGTTTAAGGGTTAGGGAAAATGACATGGGAAATTAGGTAACCTAAATTTGTGTCCATTGATGCGAGTTTTACTGCATGGGGACATTTCTGTGAACTTCCTAGCTGATGCTGTATGATATACATGATACACACACATATATATACATGACATACATATATATATAGTGTAATTATTATGTCGATCAGTAGTACCCATCCATGTAATTATTTCATTTAATAGAATGTCATATTAATTAAGTGTAACATTAGTTATAAGCTCCAAATAGACAAGTCTCACACAAAAGTTCTATAAAAAATAGATCACATTAAAAAATAAATTTTTATATTTTTTAATGTGGAGTTCACTTTTTTACAAATAGATTATGCAGAAATTGTCTATTATCTAGGGCATCTACAAATCATTTTCAATATATATTAATTCTCGATATGTATAACTAATTGCCTTTTTGGTCCCCTTGGGTATTGATATATTCTAACCTTTTAATTAATGGTCATATCATGCCGTCCAACGCCACAGCCACAGTGCTATATATATTTATCCTCAAACAGGAGGAGGCCGAGGCCACAGCCAAAATGCTATGATCCTCAAACAGGAGGCCATGCATGGCCTACATATTAATGGGGCATTAGCTTCACATGCACTTAATTAATCATGAATTACGCTCTCACACTTTGATCATTTACAAAACCCAGAAAATGAATCACCTTAACTTCATACTTTATCCCACATTTCAACTAAAATTCTGTGTGTTAGGTTTACTTATAATTATAATTAAAAGGGAATTAAATTAATGTCTTGTAGTTAGGTCTATCATGATCATTTAAATTAATATACGACATCCATTATTGATAAATAATTGTTACGTATCATTAAGGCTCTGCAGATAAGTTAGGTATATTGTCCTTTCTTCTTGACTTTATTTTTATTTGGGTTGGTGGGGGGTGATGATCAGAAGCACGCAGCATGCCTAGCTAGCAGCTTCTTGATCATGAGATTGATCGATATATGTTGTTGAAGGCATGTTTCGCAACCGCCTACTTCTCACTAGACCCTATGTCAAAAGTGCTTGATGGCCCGGATTGTCCTCTTCGATATCAAAGTTAATACGTACGTTACTCGATAGAGATAGAAAGTGGGATTTTAAGAACTGAACCGCTCGTCTCTGTGCTTGTATTCGGGTTTTTATACTCCTCTTTTCAAGACGGGCTCCATCTCTTTCAGTGCATGGGATGACCGCCCCATGTCCTGGAGACATTACATTTCATGCGATAGTCCTTGTCAGGGTAAGGTCTTGATCCCAGGGCTGCATATTGTCGCATTTACGCCTTGTTTGGTTAGTACTAAAAATATTTTATCTCAATTTCATTATTATGTTTTTTTTTTTTTATATTTTTATATAAAATATAATAAATATTATAATTTTTTTAAATTTTAAAATAATAATAATATCAAAAATAAAATTTTATATTTTTAATTTTTATTTCATTTCAATTTATTATCTAAACCGCATTTTAATAATGTCACACCTGTCAGGATTAAGATCTCGACTTGTATCGTATCATTTAATATGGCGTGATTGGAGGTATGCTCATGAAGACTGTCCCATTTTTCCTGTACTGACTTAGGCCTTCTTCTCGTCACATGCTGGACCCTTAGCTTTTGAGCCTTTTTTCTTGGTGAAGTGGGCCGTGTCCGGTCCGGCGAGGGATAAATGTGCCGACCTAGATGTAATCACTGGTACCCAAATATATATATACACCGTCATCCATCAAATTGAATTTGTTTGGCAGGTGCAGCTTGCCGATCCACGTGAAGAGAAAATGGTGGATCAAGGTACGTACATAAAACTACTTAAAAGATCATGTATTGTATATGCATAGCTAGCTGGCCAGCTGTCATGATATTAATTACTGCTGGAAGCAAATAGGACAAATACATCAGTGAAGCAGCAGATAATATAAGAAATGTTTGGACTATATATACAGCATTATTATTACATGATAAAATAATTATTCTTAAACAATAAATTTTACGTATTACAATATGACATGTGAACAATAATTTTGTGTAAGACCTGGCTAACACTTGCATAGAAAAAAGAATAAATATATATATATATATATATATATATATGAAGTAATAGCAGTATAGACCATTAATTACCAGAGTCCAGTACTGGCCTAGCGCTATATGATCTCTCTCTCTCTCTCTCTATATAATTTTAGAAATGTTAGTGTCACCGAGAGTTGCATGTAGGGTTCAGACAATTTTTTTTTTTACATAGTAATTAAGGGAGTATTTTTAATAATATAGTAAATTTTGTTTTAAAAAAATATTTAAAAATATAAAAAAGAAAGACCGAAGTAAATCAATTTTTTTTGTTTTGTTTTTGTTTTCCTGTCGGGAGCCGTCTCGTGCTATACGGCTCATATAATTCATGAACTGTAGATGGCCGTGTTATTGCATTCAATAAATCTTCTCAACCTTCCAACACTCTACATTTCATTTTTTTTAAATTTTTTATATTAAATAATTTTTATATGAATAGTAAATAAAAAATTTGAAATATTTAAAAAAAAATAAATTCAAAAAAAAATTTAAAAAAAATATTAAAAATATTAAAAAATGTGGAGTGTGGATGAATAGTAAGAAGTTGTGTAGCAAAACCTATTAGAGAATCAGCCGGCTCGATCGCTCGCGGGCTGCTTGAAAGGCTGGCTGATGTGGTTGAGATTCAAATCAACTGCAAAAGCAACTAAGTCAACGCCTATTTGCACTGGATCTACTGACCCGGACGCTTGAATCTATTCCACTGCAAACAACCTAATATACTACTTACATAAAAAGGATCAGACGAAAGACTCATCATAGTCAAATACTTTTTTCAGATCACGGGACTTCTTTGCTTTGGCCAAAGACTCCTGATCCAATTTTTTTTTTTCTCGTTTATGGTGTTTGAGCTTGAACTGATTTATCCTCTGCTTAGATCTGAATCTCTGGCTGAGGGGCTTTTGGAAATGTGATAGAGAGAGGGGGCATTTTCCCTAGACCTCTACTAACAGGAGTTCTTCCTTCTCACTTGGCAAGTTTATTCTCCCTCTTCTGGGCGGCTACATGCTGTTTGTCCTTCTTGGTGGGGTTGAAACATAACCCGTGGGGGCCCTTATTGTCATTTACCTGTATCAGCTCCAACCTTTCTTGCTAATTCTGACCCAACCCAGAATCGAGTTTATAACCACTATTCAACATCACCTTAGCAACCATCATCCTATTGGCGGAAATCTTGGGTCTTGCTAGGACTAATCCTTCCCTGATGAAGAGGAATGCAGCTAATCCCTCCACGGTACTCTGCTTTGCTGAACATGGTAAAAAGGGCTTCATTCAACCAACGAGAGGTTTCGAAGTAAATTTGCAAGCTTAATTATTAGCTTATAGATATATATATATAATAGGTTTGGATGTCCAAATGAGATGTTAACTATTTCATTTGAGTTATACTTCATTTTTCATCTGTCGATCTAAACGGTTGAATACAAAATTTTATTTTATCTCTAATTTTTCAACTATCGCTACAGTAACCACTACAACAGAAGTGGTTTTTTAGGGCGAGAATTTTCATCCCAAATAATTGTGGTTTCATTCCAAAATATTTCTTGGGAAAAAAAAAAAAAACCCTCCCAAGGTCGTTTCAATAACTGTGTCCCAAAAGATGTTTTATGTCGAAAATATCAATTTCGTCCTAAAAAATATCTTTTAGGACGAACTTGAGCAAAAATGTTCGATCACGTTCGAACGGAATATTTTATTAGGAATGATTGAATTTTGTCCCAGAATCACATTCGAACGGTACAAACTTGACGTTCAAACGCCAAATATTTTCGAATGCGTCCTTTGTGAGTGATTGATTAATACCAGTCTGTTCGACCAAATAGGCATGAGGAAACGTTCGAGCAAACAACTTGATGGTCGAAAGTTAAAATATATTTGAACATATTAAGTAAAACCTTTGATCGGACCATGATAGGATCGAATGATTTGTTATGAGATGACGTTCGAACGTTTAATACTAATTACATTCGAATGTTCTGTATCAATATTCGAATGGTTTTACTTATTTTGTTTGAATGGTTTTTGGTCGTTAGAATGACCACTATTTTATTTTACCCAATAATGAAAAGCCAAATAGACATATATAATATTTTAAAAAAATACATTACAATTTGTTCAATACTCATAAAACTAGTCTAATAATTGCGAACAAAATAAATAAAACAAATATACTAGCGTTCTTCGTACAAAAATAGATCTTAAAATCTGTACGTATAATGTAAATCAGTTGCTTGGAGGCCTGAACTGTTGCATAAGCATCTACATTTGGAGTCGCACCTTTCTCCTGAACTCTTCATATTGTTCTTTTGTTTCATGTGCATCTCCATGTCTAATTGTTTTGTCAATTGAACCTTTAACTCATTTTGCATTGCAGTCAATTCTTTGATGTTGGAATTCGCATTCTCTAACGCTATAGAGGTGTTAAAGGAAAATCCAGATGATGAGGAAGAGATAGAAGGCTTTACACAGTGACCCAAACCCCTCAAATATCCTAAATGTTGACTCAGAACTTGTGTAGAAATTTCAACATCACTTGTTGAGAAATTTTGATATAATGCATCTTCACTCGCACCAAGGCCAAGGAAACCGCCTGCAGGGAGACTAATAGGTACAAGACCAAAGTTTCTCAACATCTGGGTTGGTTGGGCAACGGAAGGCTGGTGAGATATTTCTTGAGAGCCTCGAATGCTTGGTCGCACTAGTCATCCCATGCTCGTGCCTTCTTCAATATCTTAAAAAAATGGTAGGCATTTGTCGGTGGAACTTGACACGAACCTATTAAGGGCTGCTATCCGTCTAGCGAGTTTCTGCACTTCGTTTATGCTTCGAGGAGGGGCCATGAGGAGTATGACTTCCACTTTCTCTTGGTTAGCTTTTATCCCTCATTCTGACACCATAAAATCCAAGAATTTCCCGGAGCCTACATCGAAGGCACACTTCGTAGGGTTCAACTTCATTTGGTATTGTCTTAATACTGTAAAGGCTTCACGGAGGTCGTCTAGGTGTTGCTCGGGAGTTCCACTCTTGACTAGCAAATCATCCACGTAGACCTCCATGTTTCTGTCGATCTGATTCTTGAACAAGCAGTTGACCAGCCTCTGGTAGGTGGCCCTTCCATTTTTTAGCCTAAACGGCATGGTAGATTAGCAGTATAATCCCCGATCAGTGATGAACGACATCTTCTCCTTATCGTCTGGGTTCATGCGAAGTAGGCATACACAAAGCTGAGCAAGCAATGGCCTTCCATGGAATCGACGATCAAGTCGATGCAGGGTAGCTGGAAGCTGTCTTTTGGACAAGTCTTATTTAATTCGGTGAAGTCAATGCATATTCTCCACTTGCCATTTTGCTTCTTTACCAACACTACGTTAGACAGCTAGTCCGGGTTATAGGCCTCTTGTATGAAGCTTGTCGCAAGTAATCGATTGACTTTTGCAGCAATGGTGCTATTCTTTTCAACGCTGAAGTTTCAGCATTTCTGCCTTACTCCCTTAGCTTTTGAGTCCACGCTTAGGTGATGTTGCATGACCTCTGGGTCAATTCCAGGCATGTCCTCGTGACTCCAAGCGAAGACATCATGGTGTTCTGTGAGGAGCTATTACATGGAATGCCTCATTTCGAGTGTCATCCCGCTGCCAATCCTGGTCGTGACTTTCGGGTGGCTTGGGTTCAAGGGGATCAACTCCAATGGTTTGTTGGGCTCCACCTTCCTAAGCGCCTGTTAATCTCGGATCTCTCCATCTATTGAGGTGTGTTTAGGTGGGGGCAGGAGAACATGGTCATCACCCGGGGTGTGGACCACATGCACCCCGCCATCACTTAGCTTCAATTCTTGCACGTAACACTCTCATGCCAAAACCTGCTTTCTTTGAATTTCACCCACTCCCAGAGGGGTCGGGAACTTCATCTTCAAGTGGTAGGTCAACGTCACTGCCCTTAGGTTGTTAAGGGTAAATCTGTTGACTATGGCGTTGCACGATGAAAGAGCCTTTACAACCAAGAAGTTGATCATGACGGAAGCTGTACAGGGGGTGTTGTCAACAAAGACAGGCAGTGTGATGGTCCCAACCGGCTGGACCAAAACCCTAGAGAAACCCTTCAGTGGAATTGGAGCTGGTTGGAGTCAGGCGGTATCTAACCTCATCCGAGTAAAGGCTTCCTAGAAGAGAATGTCTGCAGAACTACCGTTGTTGACAAGGATCTTCCTAATGGTGAAGTTGGTGATCAACATAGTCACCACCAGGGCGTCATTGTGTGGATAGAGGAGTCCATCCTTATCGTCTTCTCCAAAGGATATGACGGGGTCGGTTCACTTCTCTTGTATTTGATGGGGCGATATTCTGCCGAATACACTTCTTGGCATCTTGCTAGCCTGATGTGTGCCTTCCGATTGGATGAGGTCATGCCCCTGCCGGTGAATCCTCCTACAATAGTCTTGATTTCTCCCTGCGACGGTCCTTCCTGCTGTGTGGCACTAGGGCGATCGCGTAGGGGTTCTCGCGCAGTTACCCTTTGCCTCGGGCTCTCTTCCCTCCTTGGCCTGTCTGCCCTTTTAGCACTTCTTTCCCGTGATCTCCTCCTCCACTCCCTCTCTAGTCTCCGAGCGGGAGGATACCATGACTTGGTCGCCAAGCCTGCTCTCTTTCCTTTTTTAAGAAAATGCAATCTTATATGTTATGAGTATTGGACTGATGGTAGGTGCAATAGTGGCAGCTAGTGCTCCTATAGCCATCTTATTGGGCAACTTGCTGGTCGTCTTTTTGGATGGTGAGCGTCGTCCTGTCAAATCAAACTGGCCTCTCGTAGGGGCTTCCTCCCTTCTGTTGTCACGTGGTCCTTTCTCTGGCTTCTAACAAGGTTTATTCTTGGTTGGTACCTTCCCTTTCCTGTCTGCTTGTTCCAGTTCTTTTTTTCTTGGTTCGGTCAAGGCTCGGAGTGGATCTTCAGTGTTGATGAAGTTTTTGGCTTGATCCATGCACTCCCATAGTGTGGCAGGAGTTTTCCTTGCCAATTCTTCCATGAACTAGGACCAGGGCCATACCCCTTCTAAAAGTGATTCCAAAGTTATATTCTCATCTTGGTTATCTGTAGTCATGGGCTCTTTGTTGAACCTGGATAGATATCATGCTTTCAAACCTTTGTCTTCCCCTTGTTTTATGGTAAGGAGATATGTCATAGGACATTTTCTTCTTCTGTTTGCCATAAAGTGTGTGAGGAACAGACTAGCCAACTCCCCGAAGCTGTCTATGGACCCAGGTGCCAAGTACCCAAATCGTACTCTCCCTGGTCCCTTCAAGGTTAGTAGGAAAGCTCTACAAGCCACTTCTCCTAGGAAGCCATGTTGGTTCATGTGGGTTCTAAAAGTTTCCAGGTGTTGAAGGGGTCTCTTGCCCCATCTTACATGTCCATGAGGGGAACTCAAAACTTTAGTGGTAGGGGGACAACCATCACCTCCTCACTGTAGGATAGGCCTGAGCTGTTGAGCAGTTGGTCTACTGATGACGATGTGTCCATCTTTTTCGCCATCTCTTCGTATTTTTCATTGAGGTTATGCAACTCGATCTGCATGTTTTTTTCTTTCTTCCTTTGCGTCATCTCCCCCTTTTGCATTTCTAGATCCTACGTGCTCCATGTCACTTGGTCTTGCATCATTCTCTGGTCTTTTGGTAGCTATTCTGAGTGTCTTGTTCTTTTTTCAAAAGGTCTCCATTTCGGTAGTTAGCTTACCAATTGTTCCATCGCAATTAGTCTTGCTTTTATGTTTGATGATGTTGCTTCTTCTGGTCCCCGAGTTGTCTGAGAATGGGTTATCACAGGCATATAAAGGACACGTGAAGTCTATAGAGATCGCAAAGATGGTGCCACTGTCAACGTTGTATTTTGTACACCTTTGGGCCGAGTTCCAGCAACTCGGGTTTTAGGCCTTTCACCTGCATACTTTAGAAAACACAGAGAGTTGGGATCTTGGTGGAAGTTGGAGAGTTTTCGATACTTAAGTCAGTATATTTCCTTAGTAGTTTGTGCAAGAGTTTAGAGGAATCAAAATGAGTTCTTTAGACTTGGGGGTTGGCTTTTATAGTAGATTTCTGGGTAGGGACAACCCATACTTGGCCTCGAGGAGTTCTTGTCACTTCAACTATTCACTTAGTTAGAATCCTTTAATGCAACGTAGCTCCGGGGTAGGCATCATTATTGCAGCATAGAGTCCAGGAGTGGCGTCATTAATGTGGCTTGGCTCCCCAACTCACTTTACCCTGCGAAATTTTTTTCTTAAGCCCCTTCATGCCTGCTGTTAGGAGATCAAGGGTTTCCTTTATCTCTCGCCCACCTGCCTACACAGGTTCCTGAGGGTTGGGTGTCATCGGGGGATGTTAGGGCGACGAGTCTCATCTTTCCCTACCTTTCCCTTTTCCTGCGCGTGGGTTACTTCATGGGTGAGTTTTACTCATGGGTCGAGTACTCTATAGAGATCCACTAATTCAGTTTAGAGGAGGGTTGTTGAGCTTGATTGGGTTCTCTGCAATCCCTCATGGGCTTGCTATACAGGCCAACAGGAGGGGAAAATCCCCTTACATATACTTTAGAATATTATTGTTGCCATTAATTAATCTGATCTTTTTCTCTTGTATGTTGCATAGATATCAAAATAATTATCTAGATTAATAAATGTATTCGACAATATACATGATTATTTTTTTATATAATAATTTTTATTGTTCCCAAAATGGATTTCTAAGTAATTAATTTAAATTCGAAACTGTTCCAAAATGTTTTATATTATATAAATCCATTATGTTACATTGATTCCAATTATCATTTTCAACACTTATTGATTCATAATTTATCATGCAAATGGAGTCATGCCAAACCTAAACAATTCATGATCAAAGATAATGCATGATCACTACAAGAAAAAGGCTCTTTTCTAGTGCCAGAATTAGTCGCAAAAGGTACCCATAATTGCCACACTTACATTTTTCCGTTGGTTTTTGAATCGACGCACATTGGATGCCAAAGTTTTGTTACAATTACTTTTTACCAACGATTCAAAATTATTGTCGCAAATAGATATTATATCTGGCGCCCATTCACTGCTGCAAATAGTCAAACTAAGCGCCAGGAAAAAGGCCACACGAGTATCACCCATTTCATTGGGAAAGACGTTTACCAGCAAAAGTTTTTTGCAACAAATATGAATAGAAACGCTGCAAAAATTGTGATTCTTTTACCGACAATATTTGGAATCGCTGTTAAAATCACTATACCTGCACTACAAATAAGTTTTTGTCTCTGTTTAAAAGTGACAAATTAATTATTAGCGGTTATTTAGTAGTGCCAAAAATAGTCCTTTACAATATAAAAAAAATGTATTAAATAAGATACATGAATAATACATTACCCATTCATATTATAGACATCCTATGTTGTTCACGATATCATTCATAAATTTAGATTTGTGGTCCATATGCATGCATTTGACCTACAAGATCTTCTACAAAATTAAAATATATATATATATATATAAACTCAACATGGTAAAAAAATATAAATACAAGATAAACAAAAAAAAAAAAAAAAAAAAAAAAACACAAAACATAATGTTTGCAGAAAAGTTTGCATATTTTACAAATAAAACTTAATAGATTATCCAACAATAGTAGCAGTTGGCAGCCACTTCTCCTCCTCGGTTGTATATCTCGCACGTCTATTATAGTTTCTATACAGTCATGATTACAGTGCTCTATTCCAAAGAAGATTTCAAAGGAGAAAGCATATCCAAATTAGAGTGTTCTTATTAACATATTAGAAAGGAGATTTTAAAGGAGAAAGCACTTCTAGCTAACAAAGTGAGCTCCTATACTTCACTTTATCCTCCAAACCATCACTCAACATGCTTTACAAATTAGTCTCGCTTCATCATTAGATTGAAATTATAAATAAAATACCCATCCTCCATACACATACAATTCAATCCAACATCAACTCAAGTTCCAGGGGCGGAACTAGCTATATGGAGTAGCCCCCCCCCCCCAAAATGTTTTAAAAAATTACTCTAGTAGGTAAATAGATATAATATTTCCCTATGTAATTAAAATTGCCCCCTCAATACTCAGATTTTCAAACATTTTATTAAAATTGTCCCCCCAAATCCCCAAACTCACATTACCTCACTCTAACTTTTCACTTCACTTCACTTAACAACTGACACACAAATCTTTGCACCTTACTGATAAAGCATAAATCTCGAGAAGTGAAATCAAATCTTATAGATAGATAACAGTGTAACACATCACGGACAGAGGAGAAAATAAAAAAATACCAACGGGAAACTCAGTTACTCAAGTGTAGCCTTACTTTCTGAACCTTTCCGCATCTGCCGTGAGCTCTCCTTCACTCTTCAGTGCTTCACAGTTCACAGCTCTTCACCTTTTAGCTGTTGGAACTTGTGGGCAGTGGGCTACCTTCTACTCTTCTACCTTTTGGTGATGAAGTAAGTTCAGAGTCTTCAAACCATTCAGTTTTGTTTGATTTTACTATTTTTTTTTTTAGAAAAATGAGTTCTTAAATACAGAGCCTTTGGCCGATGGGTTTCATTTTTAAAGTTTTAATAGTCAATGTGATTATGAATTTATGCGGTGCGAGTCTGCGACTCAGACTCAGTGCCTTGGCCCTTCAATGTTCATAGTTCGTCCTTCGAGTTCGAGACTTCTCTTATTATTATATTAAGAATAACAGGCTAAGATGGAAGATGGAAGACCGCTTGTGACTTGCAAACTCATGATAAAGTAAAATGCTAAAAGACAAAAGTTACTATTGAAAAAGAACACAAAAATCCAAAAGACCAAAAGTCAAAGGTGTCTTTTAATAAAATATATTATTTGTTGTGGTTTGTGTGTTATGAACAATAATTAAACAATTACTAGTATTTAAGTAACTAGAAGTTTAGAAGTATGGAACTAGAAGGTTATCTTTTCTCACAAGTTGGAGAAAAGAAAAAAGTTGGGATGTGCCATTTTTTAATCGATAAAAACAATAATTTATCTTGTGAATAATAGTAACTTTTGAGACTTTGAGTGTTCTATGTGACTTTTTTTATATAAGAAAAAAAAATTAGGTGGAATTTTTATTTTGATTCCTATGAAATGCTGAAAATTGAAAAAAGATAAGTTTGTTTTTTTGTGTAGGTTAATCATAAACTTTTAAGTAGTGTTATCTAATTTGTCTACATATTTTCTATGAGCTTATTTCAAGGATCAAATGCTTATAAAAGGTACTTTATGAAATTTTCAATTCTACAAGCTTGATGATTATTCTGTTATTGATAACCTGGTAGAACATTTGCATCTAGTTTTTTTTGTTCACTTTAATAAATACAAACTATATAAAAAAATCTAACAACTTTATATCATTACTTCTTAGGTACTTCTCAGGTTTATTCTTGATCAATAAATTTTTCTTAAAGTATAGAAAAATATGAGCAAGCCAAGAACAATTGATTCTTTAAAAAAAAAAAAAAGATATGGACAATTCAGAGAGTAATATACATTTAGAGAGCTCGGTAACAACGGAACATGATGCTTCTATCACTGACGAGCGTCCGTCTAAAACTTCAAGAATCTAACCTAAGGAGATGGATGCTACCTCTTTGGAACGTGATCCAAGATTACGTCTACAAATATGGGAATTTCCTACTAACCAACAAGATGAGATCCGACGTGCCTATCTTAAAGCTGGTCCATATCAACCTAAACTTTCAGAATATCCATTTTTAGGAATAGGTAATCAATGTCGTCGATTTCAATTTTCTTGGTTTCAAAGATATTCAAATTTAGGGGTGTAAATTAAAGCCGTTTAACCGACCCGACCCGTTAATTCCGAATTACCCGAACCGAAGTACCCGACCCGGAATGAAACGGGTGTGAAACGGAAGAATTCCGTTTGGCTTCCGAAATAAGTCGACTAATCGGTTAATACCCGATTAACCGAAATCAGTCAGAAAAACGACGCCGTTTTTTCTTGCTTTTATCAATTCTTTCATCCAAACTCGGGCACTTGCTTTCTCACTCATCTCTCAGACCCTCCTCAGTCCTCTCAGAAGTTCAGAACTCAGCCGGGGCAGCCCTCTCGCACTCTGCCTTCAGTCTCACTCTCAATCTCTCGGTCTCTCAGTCTCTCAATCTCTCTCTCGGACAGAAGGTATGGATGATCTTGGTTGTTGAACTTTTGGGTTTTTTGTTTTCTTCGTGATTCTCTGCTCTCTAGCCTTTCGGTTGAATGCTCTTCTCTTCTGATATTTGTGAGTCTGGTTCTAGTGGTTTTAACTTTTTATGGCTTTTTTGGATTTTAAAGAAAAAAAATCAAGTTTGGATTACTGGTAGAAGCATTTTCTTCCCCTTTTCGGTGACAAGACAAATTATTTTGATTTTCAAGCAACATTCCTCTCCCTCACTCACTCTCACTCTCATCTCAGATTATTTTGATTTTGTGTTTTTGTTGAGATTTTTGGTTTATCACTCGTGGGTATTTTCATTGCCAATTAAGAGTATAAGGGTTAAGTTTGGAGATGAGTTACGGTATTGCATGAGCAATGTATAGATTTAGATTTAGTAGGTGTCTTTAGACTTTAGATGCAGTAGTTTGATGGTGTTATTTGGAGTCAAACTTCATTCAGCTTAACATCTGACGCTCACTTGCTCAAAAAAAAAAGAAAAACAAACCCTTATCATTGTCCCTCAAATCCTAAGCATTGTTTTCAACGTCAAATTAGAGCAGGATGATATCATATAAGTTGAAAAGTATTATCTTTCCCCGTAAGGCTAAATAACTAAGTTAACTATACTTGGCAGCAAAAAAGAAGTGAAAGTTAACTGTAACAAATGTTGCAGTAAGTTTTCTTACTTCCCTTGGTTTGGAAAGTTGAAAAGTATCATCTTTCCCCATCAGGTCTAAGTTAACTGTACTTATCAAGGAAAAAAAAAGTGAAAGTTTTCTTACTATATCAAATGTTGCAGTAGTTTTCTTACAATATCACAAAGAAGTATATTGTCTTTGATTGTAATACCCGCCTTCTGGTGTTAACTGGGCAAATGTTGATTGTTCTAATGTTAACTGGGCAAGGTATTTGGTATTCATCACCAAAAGCCTTGCCAGGATGGCAGCAGAAGATGCTTTAATGACTTTCCCAATATCTCTCCAAACTATCTAAAAATTGGAAGATACAAAATTTGACACAAAAACCCCTTCATAAATATCAAACATACTAAAAAAAAAAAAAAAAAAGAAATTTGATGAAATAAAAAATCGAAAACCAGAATAATAGATATTAGAATCCTATTAGTTGGTCCTGACCTCTTATGGCTGCAGACCTCGATGACATCTATTTCTCTTTGCTCACACCTTCCCGGCTATTTTGTCTTTTTAATCTTCATGGGTTTTATTTAAAAAAGAAATCACATGTGCTAACAATAAATAAATGCAATAAATAAATTATCGATGCCACAAAGATGTTGAACTTTTACATGAAAATAAAAATTGCTTCCCACAATTACATTGTACAGGAGCTGTCAAAGTCAAACCGTTCTCAGAAAGAGGGCAATGTAATGACTTTCCCAATTAACTAATGCATACAGCCACATCAATTCCTATGTTCTTTTTGTATGATGAGCTAGTATGTATAGCATACAATATGACAGCACAAACCCCTATTGTCCTGTTTCTAAACTCAAGTTGAATAGATTCACCTTAAATTTTCTCAAGTAAACTTGGAGAAAATTATTTTAATCCCTAGGATGGAAGGGTGTTTTCTGATCCTTAGACATCAGAATCTCAGATACCTTACTGAATGTGAAACTCGCAAGATAGATATGTCTGAACTCTATAAGAAAACTTGAACATACAGTAATCAATTTCTAGCAACATTAAACAAAAGGTGCGAACTCTATAAGAAATTTATTGACAAAATTTGAACTTTTATAACTTGAAAATAAAAGTTTGGATTTATGCGGCTTTTGAGGTGATGCAAGATGAAGACAATCAGTTTGGTCCACATTTACGTGAGGTTGGAGAAGGACCACCAACTTTAGATGATTGGAAAATTGTCAAGATTTTTGTACAATTTTTGAAGATTTTTTACGATGTCACCTTGATGATTTCAGGCTCAACTTATGCAACTTCACATTTATTCATCAGAGAAATAGCTTCAATCTATAACCATTTGCAACTTCACATTTCTATGGGTGATGATGATATGTTGAAAACTATGTCGAAGAGGATGCTATTGAAATATGACAAGTATTGGGGGGATTTTGAGAAAGTAAACAAAATTTTACTTATTGCGGCTGTGCTTGATCCGCGTGCTAAGTTGGAAGTTTTGGAGTTTTGGTTTATAGATTTTCTTGGCCATGAGCGAGCATCCGAACTTGTTACAAGGTTAAGGAGGATGCTTGAGCGGATGTATAAACAATATTCAAAATCCAATGTAGGTTCAAGTGTTGATGAGAGTCAAAGCAACACAACGTCTTATAATGCGACGGATCTTTATAGTAGGTATCGGCAGTATCAAGCATCAAAGGGTGTCGTAGAGTCCAAATCAGAGTTAGATCGATATTTTATGGGGAGTCTTGAAGGATTGACGCCCAACTTTGATATTTTAATGTGGTGGAAAATGAATTCAATCAATTTTCCGATCCTTGCTAATATAGCTCGAGATGTGTTAGCTATTCCCATATCTACTGTTGCTTCCGAGTCGGCATTTAGCGTTGGAGGTCGTATCTTAGATTCATTCCGTAGCTCATTGGCCCCTGCAACAGTTGAAGCTCTTATCTGCACACAAAATTGGTTGATGTCTCCCTCCGTTAATTATGACTCCCAAGATGTAATGGAAGATGCAGAAAGCTACAAGTTAGATACTGGTAAGATTCATATTTAAAGAATATTTCCATATAGTCCTTTCAATTAATTATATTTTTAACATAATTTTTTTTTCATGTAGAGATGACTTTGATGAATATTTTGAATGAAACCGATTGAAGATTACTTGAATTTTCCTTACTTGAACTCACGGTGATTATTGAAATTCCTTATTTGATTGTTTCCAATATATGTTGGCTGCTTCAAATATGCTTGATAAGAGGAGAATCTTATACCATTTGTATTCTTGAATTGCCTTTGCAGGTGGGTAGTCCAAATTCTTCAATGAGTTGCAATGAATGAGATTTGTCACTAGAGCTTAGAGTATTTGTAGGGCAGCTATTTTTTGGTTAATTTTTGTATGCCATGGCTTAATGGCATATTCTAGGCCCCAACTCATTTGTTTTATATGGTTCCAAGAGAAACTTTGTTGGACTGTTTTTCATTATTCTGTAAAGTCAGATGGAGTTATGGTAGAGTTCTCAAGATAGAATTTTATTTATGATGGAAAAAGATGATATCCCATACACGGGAAGTATACATGAAGCTACTCAAAAAACAAAGAGAAAAAGTACTACAAAATCTGAAAATTAGAAATAATGGGCTTTAATAGGTTATTCTAGTATTAATAACAAATATTAAAAAAAATATATAATGCAATCAAAGCATTTAAAAACCATTTATAAGGAGTTTAAAATATATATTTATTGGTTAGTTTTAAGAATAATATGATAAGAAAAAGTACTGCAGAATCTGAAAATTAGAAAAAGTATGCACTTTAGATTATGTTTGTTTCAATGAAAAAGGAGAAAAATAAGAAAATGTTCAATTTAAATCTGAGAAAAAAAAATAAGAACATCAAATTAAAAAAAAAAAAAAAAAAACGGTTAATCGGTTAAGCGGTTAATTTTCGGAAAATACTCGATCGGGTAATCGGCTAATGAGTCCAGTTCGGGTAATCGGCTAAAGTGGTCGGGTCGGGTCGGAACATGCCTTTCGGGTCGGGTCGGGTCGGTCTGAACAGTCCTATTCAAATTGGTTGGAGTACTCACCATCGAAGAATGCTATATTTTGTCTTCCATGCTACATTTTTGCTAAGAAATCAACAGGCCATCCAGGATCAGATGCATTTATCAATAAAGGTTTTGACAATTGAAAAAAAGTGAATGATAGAATGAATTGTCCTTTAATAGGACATGTGGGGAGAGATCCAAATTCACCACATAAAAATGTTGTAAAATGTTGTGAGGATCTAATGAATCAGTCAAGACATATTGACAAGTTAGTTGAAAAACAAGTATCACAAGAGATGGAGAATAATCGGTTGCGGCTCAAAACTTCAATAGAAAGTGCTCAATGGCTTACATTCCAAGTTTGTGCCTTTAGAGGTTATGATGAAAGCTCTAATTCAAAAAATCAAGGTAACTTCATTGAACTGATAAAACTTTTGGCAAGTTATAATGATCAAGTTAATGGAGTTGTCATGGAAAATGCTCCACAAAATGCCAAATATACATCACCCCGAATTCAAAAGGAAATTTTGCATATATTTGCAAGTAAAGTGCGAAATGTGATTCGCGAAGAAATCGGGGATGCCAAATTTCGTATTCTTGTTGACATAGCTTGGGATGAGTCTAAAAGATAACAAATGGCTATCATTTTGAGGTTTGTTGATAAAGATAGTTTTATTAGAGAGCGATTTTTTCATATTGTGCATGTGAAAGATACGATGGCACTAACTCTAAAAAATGAGATATGCGCTCTTATTTCTCGTTACGACCTTCAAATTGAGAATATTCGAGGTCAGGGATATGATGGAGGAAGTAATATACATGGTGAATGGAATGGATTACAAGCTTTATTTCTTAAAGATTGTCCTTATGCATATTATGTTAATTGTCGGGCTCATAAACTACAATTAGCTTTAGTTGCAGCCTCTAGAGAAGCCAAACATGTTCATCAGTTCTTTGTCCATTTGACATCCATTATCAATATTGTTGTAGGTTCTTCTAAATGTCATGATGAATTACAATCTGCTCAAGCTGCTGAAATTGAAAGTTTGATTGCTTCCAATGAGATTGAGACTGGAAAAAGGGCAAATCAAATTGGTACATTACAACGAGCTGGAAATACTAGATGGGGATCTCATTTTTAATTTGTTTGTAGCTTGATGAGGATGTTTAGTGCTACTTGCTCAGTTATCAATACTATCTCAAATGAGGGATCAAATTATTCTCAACGTGGTGATGTTGAAGCGGCTTACATGGTATTAACATCTTTTGAATTTATTCTGATATTACATAAGATGAAAAAAATCATGGGAATCACTAATGCACTTTGCCAATCTTTGTAACAAAATTCTCAAGATATTGTGAATGCCATGAGCCTAGTTTCAACCACAAAAGTACTCATTCAAAATCTGAGAGATAATGGGTGGGAGTCTTTGCTTACTGATGTTAAATCATTTTGTGAAAAACACCAAATTGATATTCCCGATATGAATGACCAATATACTAGAGCTCGAGGCAAATCTCGTCGTCAAGTTGACAAGTCAATGGAGCATCATTTTAGGATTGATATATTTACTGCTACAATAGACTTCCAGTTATAAGAATTGAATAATATATTTAACGATGGACAATGGAACTTCTCGTTCTTAGTGCTGCTTTAAACCCTAAAGGTGTATACAAATCATTTAAAATTGATGATATATGTAAATTGGTTGAGAAATTTTATCCACAGGATTTTACTGACTAAGAAAAATTCCTTTTAAGAATTCAATTGCAGCATTATGAGCTTGATGTGCTGACGCATCTAGATTTTCAAGATATGTCTATATTATCTGAGCTATGCAGAGGATTAGCAATTTCAGAAAAGTCAAAGATTTATTATTTGATTGACAGGTTAATTCGTCTAGTATTAACTCTTCCCGTTTCTACTGTTACTACTGAGTGAGCATTTTCTGCCCTGAAACTTATAAAAGTTAGATTGCGTACTAGAATGGAAGATGAGTTTCTTGCAGATCATTTGCTAGTTTATATTGAGAAAGAAATTGCCAAGAATTTCACTTCAGAGATGATAATGGATGAATTTTATTCCATAAAAGATCGTCGTCGAGCTTAATTTGATGGGGAAATCCTAAGTTGATATTTCATTTTCTTTTCTTTTTGTAATGGTCTCTAGCAAACTATGGAAATCTTAAGAAAAATTATCTTATAAGATGATTTATAGACATGTATTTTTTGTATACAATTTTATGATGTATGATTATTGTTTTTTATATAGTCACATGCAAAAAATATATATTACTTATACTTAAACATACCACACACTTTATCACTAGCCCCCCCCCCCCCCCAAAATACCAAATCCTAGTTCTGCCCCTGTCAAGTTCCCATTCACTTTCTCACTTACAAACATATTACACAATCCAAGTAAGTATACATACATAATCCACCAAACAAACACATGTATCTTACTCTTTATATAACAAAAGATCCAAGCAAGTATCCACTTGTTCTTACAAACGTCATCCATACATAATACATTCAAAGTGCATAAATCTTTCCAATATATATATGCAACCAATCAATTTTCTACCATTTTTATCACCTAAAATTAACATACAACCCATTTAAAGCACTATTACTATTACTAAATCCATAGTCCACTTAAACTCAACATACAACAAACTAACACTATCGTAATCACATAGTTTCAAATTCTCAACCATGGCCTCCCTTGATCCATGAAGTCCAACATCACAACACAACTACATACTTAATCCCATCGCTTCACACAATTCACAATCACATCACAACTTCACATTAGTCCCCAGCACTTGACACTACATAGTCACATCACCCAACACAATGTCACATTTAATCCCATCACTTCAAGATAATCTCACATGCTCAAACTTCATACATTCATAGCCAACGTCTCAATACAATCAATTAGGTAGCATTTTCCCAAAACAATCATAATCATCAAATTGCAACTTATTTCTATACTCGATCATCAATTACAAGTGAAATTAAACATAAAACGTTAAAATCTGTCCAATTCATGCCCCTCATGGTCCTCATGTAATTCAAATCCATAAACCATTGCATTCAAGTAAAATCAAGCCAACTCTTCAACTAAATGAAAATACACACATCACTTATACCCATTATCCATTTAAACCCAATAAACAACAAACAACACAATCACATGGCTCCCTAATATCCCAACCTTCACAAACATTATTCTCAATCAATAAGCCTATTAACAATGAATACAACACACCTATTCAATCCATCATCCATTTAAACTCAATATACAATAAACCCAAATAATCACACATACTCCATAACAAGTTTCCAATCACCACATCAATTATTCACAGTTTAATGAAACCTAAACATTCAATATATATTCTGTCCATATCATTGATACACCAATCACAATTGAAATCATAAAACTTTATAGCTTTTTACACACCAATCATAAACCTAGGGGTATTGGGGTTGGGAGAGGGAGAAACTCAAAGGGTGGACGTGAGAGAGCTTCTTGCCGGGTTGAGAGGAAATCGATGCTGGTGGCTAGGCTTGTGACGGCGCACGATGGCAAGGAGGAGTAGAAAACAAGGAAATAAAGAGGGAGTAAAGTCAGGGTTGGGGCACATGACAGTGGACCGAGAGAAAGGAAGGGGTAGTCGACCAGTGAGGTATGGTGGCTCGCTCTTGGTACGGTTTCGTTGCTGCCATTCACCTCTGGTGGTGACTTAGCACAGGGGAGGGCGAGAGAGATCGAGAGGGAGATAGGGGTGAAAACCGACCATATCGGTGTGGTTTTGGTTTTGGACCGAAACCACACTGGTATGTTTTTCAATGGGTGATACTGATTGAAACCGACCGATGAAGGAGGGTAAAATTGGCCAGTGTAGTTTTGGCCCGTTAGCCTCGGTTCATTGGTGTCCCCATTGGTTTCACTCCAATAAAAAAAAAAAAAATCAAATCTCACAAAAAAAAAACAACAAATAATCAAGTATCACAACAAAAAATAGAAAAATTCAAAAATGAATTGGAGAGGGAGGTAGACCTTCATCGGCCTTCTGTGCGCGTGTCGTTTTATCAAAGTTGAGAGGGAGATGAGAGAGCTAAGAGCCTGAGAGGGAGATTGAATCGGAGAGAGAGAGAGAGAGAGAGAGAGATGAGAGTGAGAGAGAGCTTGGAGAGAGAAGAGAGGGAAAAGGCATGAAAATGAGAGGGGAAAAGGGGGGGGTGTGGGGTTAGGCTTGAAGCCCTAACCTAAAACGGCGTTATTTCATCTATTAAACCAAACAACATCGTTTCACTTAAGTATACACATATAATATAAAAAAATATAGATATATATATAATCGGCCGATTTGCCGGTTTGAACTGGTCAACGTTGGTTGCAACCTATTTCTACAGTCGGCTGATCGGTTCTTTACCGATTTTGGCTAGTTCCGTACACCGACTGTTGGTCTGAGTCTGTCCCGGCCAGTTTTAATAATTTTTTTAGACCCCTAGAGGGAGATGCTGAGAGAAGGAGAGAGGATTTGAGAATGAGGGTGAGAGGGAGAAGGGGTTCCTCACCGACTAAGCGTGAAGACATCATGGTACTATCGACGATAGTAGTATGGGCTGGCTAGGAGGCTTGCAAGGGGGTCACGGGTGGGATTAGGGTTTTTGTGTCAAAACTATGTAGTTTTGAGTCTTTCCCTTTGGAGAGAATTTTATTGCCGTTGTAAAAGTTTAAAAATTGCTGCAATAAGTTTCGGCGACAATTCTAATGCCACAAAATTCGTGGTTATTTTTCGTCCCTTACCCAGCGAGTTTTGTTGCGGCGACAAAAAGTAGTCTCAAAAGGTCGAATTTGTAGCGCTTTCCCTCTGTCGCCGGAAAGAAAACACCGTTATAGCAAAAATCATTTTCTGCGACTAAATTTCTATGGCCAGAAATGAATATAGCCGCAAATACACTAAAATCATCATAAAAAGATCAAAATATTGAGGCAAAAAGTTCAAAAACTGTTTACAATGAAATAAAAACAAATTTTTCGCTTTCCAGCGTCAAACAAGCCCTTCCAATATTCATATATTTCTTGGTGTTAATTTAATTCATCAGTTTTATGCATATACGTACGTACGTACGGTTCATTTAATGCCATACGTCGTATAACACCAATTCATTATATGCTAACTATATATATACAGGCGTGCTGCAATTTTAATTTTAACCAATAATTAATTTCTTCAAACCTTTAATAGTTTAGAGTGCCTAAAAAACGCAGGTGGACCTCATGAAGCCAAACGACTTCGTCCCAACCCTTTCTAACTCTGACTGCGTATGAGCCTGACAAAAATTCATGCATGCATGCCAAGTGCATGGAATTAACAAGTACTACAGACACTATTTTTAGCTCAACGTATAACCTTTCTGCTATAAAAATATTCCACGCATTACCAAGAGATCAGAACGATCGACATTTGCAATGGTATATACGTACGTACTAGTAGTACTACTTAAATATAATGGCAATGTACAAAGGAGCTGTTCTTTGCCTGAGCTGCATGTTGATGTTGGTCTGCGGGATTCTTGTTGGAGATCATACAGATGCATTCACACTCAAATATGCACCTATACAAGCCGGTAATATTCCAGCTCCCGACTGCCATGTGCATCTGGATGCTCCGTCTTGCCAGCAGAAGCCTACTAATGGCTACACAAGAGGTTGCAAAAAAGAAACAGATTGCTGACCAAAGGGCCATTAATTAAGATCGAATTAGTGATTAAGATTTTCATAATTCATTAATGATATATTATATTAATTACAAAATAAAGAATAAAGTATTTGAATTCGACATGTCGATTCATCTCTTTTTTTTTTCGTGTTAAATTTGATCTTCTCTAGGCCAAAATAATTCCATGCAGCTTAGAGAATATTGGTGCTCGATCGTTAATTTGTTTTAACGTGATCACCTGAGTTAACGATGTATCATACTCACTACAACATAATTGCTTTTTAGTGATGGTTGGGAAATTGTCATTAAAGACAGATGAGATTTTTTTGACATTTGAATGTTGGGGAAATTGACATTCGAACGTCATATTAACGTTCGAACATTGAGGTTACTTACATGCGAACGTGAAATGTTTTGACAATTTGTAAAATATAATTATATATTTATATATATAATATATATTTATGTTTATATATATTTGAATTGCAGTGATTTAGTACTAAAGTTAGAAAATGTAACATTAAAGAAGATTGAGAATTGAAATTAAAAAATAATGATATATTAAATAATATTGTTCCTTACATATACTAAAAGTAAAATAGAAAATATGATAGAATTCCGTAAACAACACTTAGATGAACGCATTGTTTAGGAAATTCGTACTCTGTATCTCCTCAATTAAGGTATCAACCTTCTCGTTGAGGATACCTACACGATGGGTTATCTCGATGACAAACTCCTTTACAGCCACGATTTGTCGATCAATATGTGTAGTCAGTTGTGAGATCACCGCATCAACCCAAGCAGGCTGCGCATCTCCTACAGATGTACTAGATGTCGAGGATACCCCCTCGCCTGTCCAATGCTACGTCGATGTGTGCTCATGTCGAGGGGACTCATCTGATCAGTGACCCATTCCTCCAGCTGGAATGGCACTCTTCGACCAAGTAATAGCTTGCTGATGATGACACCGTATGGGAGGTTGTTCGTGGAGATGATGCTCACCTCGTAACGGATTCTCTCAAAGATGCGCAGTGGCAAATCGATGAGATCTCCACATGCCACTTGTATAAAAAAACTGTGCTCAAATCTGACTAAATGTGGTCTTATGTGCCACAGGAATCAAGTTTGTTGCAACAATAAGCTGCAACATGCGGAAGAAAGGTAGCAGATGCATTTGGTTGAAGGCATTCTTCCTCTCAATCTGCGTGCGGTCTCTCTTGGTGAGGATGTATAAATTCTCATCTCGGTCATCATCCCGAGCCTCACGGTCAATACCCTCGGCCTTTGACTGGTTTGCATCTCTGGCTAATGATGGCTCAACTGAGCCAGTAGATGATGCAAAAGTGTTTATATCTACATCTAGTGTACTGTGTATAGATGTAGATGTGCGAACCGCAGCTTTGTCGCCAATTTGACAGTCAGCTGTAGTCGATGTCTCAACTACTCGATGAATCCCAATGAGCTAGGCGATGACATCCAGTGAAATCTCAAACGAAACACCACGTACATTCACGATGTTAGACGATGCATCCTAAGACATGGAGCCATCCCGATATAGAACTCTCGAACCATTGAAGGGTATACCTTCCCCCTCAATGTGTAAAAATTTTTTCAGCCTCTACTGATAAAGACATCTTTAAGGCTCGTCTTTTCCCATGTGAACTCGTCGAACTCATTAATTAGGACCTCTAGCTCGACCATGACAGTACGAGCCCCGATTCGAGCAGTGTTCTGAGTGGCTCATTCCCTCCCTCGTTTCCTGGTATGCAAAGGATGAGCCTTATCCTGAAAATAGAAAAGGAAAAAAAAATTATTAGTACTATTGATGCATCTTTTGTATTAATTTTAAACTGCTCTGTATTAATGTTCAAACATAATATAACATTTGTTCGAATGTTCAGATAAAACGTTCGCATGTATGTGTTTAACGTTCAAACATAACAATTAATGTTCAAACGTATAATATACACGTTCAAATGTTAAGGGCATCACGGCTAAGAATTTTGAAATGTGATACGTTCAAACATTTTGCCTTCCATGTTAGAACGTATGTGTTTTACGTTCGGACGTGGAAGGTAAAACGTGTGGCGCTCCTAACTTTCATGTACGAACAAGTATGGAAATCGAGACGCAGGGATGATGACAACACGGTCACGCACCCCAACGACACGTGCCAAGTGTGTGAAATGCAACACATGTACAATAAATAATACGCAGCGGAATGGTTAAGTCAAATAACTAAGTACCAGAGTTTAATACAATACAAAATAGTACTGAAATCCACAAGTCAACATAATACAATTTTCTTGTTCACAAAACAACATCAAATAAAAATAAAAATACAAAATAGCCAAATGTCCTTACTCCTCAGGCAGAGTCGCATCCTCGAGCTTAGCCTCCTCAAAACCTACATCAAAATCTGCGGTCCCACAAAGTAGTACCACAGGTAAGTAAAATTCAAAACACTCCAAGACATAAATATATTAAAACAAATAATACTATGCATGCACATGATGACCAAACGCCAAAACTCGAGAAAAAACACCATTTCTCGTAAAATCATAAGTTTTCCACGTACGCCAAAAATCACCATTTGACACATAAATAAAATCCAGGAATAGTTCCATTAATTTCAATTTTAGCCGTATGCACCATGGCCTCCCCTAGGGACCACCCACATACTCTGGCTCCCTTCCTCACACCACGGGTAACAACCATGCCAGTGATACAAAACGAGCAATGCCCAGTTCTGCGCCCACCGCGTACAAAGCCAAGCATCCTCTGACCCCCGCCAGTACGAAGGATCACGGAGTCGGATCGAGAACGCTACAATCTCGTCCAAGTCCTGGGCAACAGCCCCAAGGGACGACACTCAGTATATTCCGCTCTCGAGTGCCCAGAGGAGCTCCACCGAGATAATACGCCATCTCGGTTGGGGGTGATACACACGCACCCGAAAAGCCTTTTCCATAAAACACAGTTTCGAAATACACACCCAAGCATGCGTGTACAATGCCATGAAACCGACCAGTTACCAAACAGAGCACAATATAAATAATACACAGATACTCCATTCTCAATCCATCCACCCCCGAACTCCTCGGACTCAGTCCGGAAACCAATCAGAGTACAGTATATATAACATGTTATTGTAAAAATATACTTAAATCTTAAAAGTCTTTTGGAGAAATACTTACAGTACTTTATAATAATTCTAGGAGGATCACGGAGGTGCAAAATGTGGCTGGAAGGCAACGCATCAGTATAAAAACACTGTGGCCGAAATACACTGGATACCCAAATTTACACAAGGTCAAACGAAAACTTGGAATTGATAGGGTAGAGCCTATGGAGGGTGGTGAAGCTAGTGGAAACAATGGTTGGCTGTGGGTGGCGGCCGAAACGGCAGTGGAAGGCCAAAAAGGTGAAATCGGAGTTGTGTTCGTGGAGGTGGCTCCGGTGACGGATCGGGGCTGGGGTTGGGTGGTTTAGGTTGTTAGAGGGCCGCCGGTGGCTGGGGAGGAGTTTGGCCTGGGCAGTACCGACCACAGTGGCACGCAGCGACGGCTGGGGCGGAGGGATGAAAACGCAAGGGGAGAGAGAGAGAAGGGGCTGGGTCGCGCAGGATGAAAAGAAGGGGAGAAAAAAAAAAGAAGAAAAAAAAAAGAAAGGAAAAAGGAAAAGAAAAGGGAAGAGAAAAAATATGAGATCCAGTCTTTTCACCTTAGTCTCAAACTGATCCAGAAAATAATTTTTAAAACAAAAAATAAAATAAAATAATTCAAACGCAGTGAAAGGCTTATTAAAACAACAATAATTTTAGAACCTAAAAACAAACCAATTTAAATTAAAGATCACTTTAAATCCAAAACAATAATTAATAATAAGAAAGTCCAATAAAAATAATTTTTACAACTTAAAATATTATAAAATAATATTCTAAAACTCCCAAAATTCTAAAACAAGAGAATCAGTCTTTAAATTAATTAAAATAATCTTTCATTAAAATACACTAAAATACGGGGTGTTACAAAACGGCAAATAAATTGAAAAGTAGTATGTTCGAACGTTAACATTCAACATCCGAACATAAATGCTACGAAAAGTAATGTTCAAATGTACAAAATATACATTCAAATGTGAAAGGCATAATGGCTATGTAATTGAAACGTCTTACGTTCGAAAGTTTTGTCAAAACTCTCGAACGTTCTATCAAAACGTTCGAACGTTACAATACAGAATGGCTAAGTATTCTCGAAAATCACATACAATGGTTCTAAGTGGCCAAATTTCCCCATAGAAATGAAGTATAGACTTCAAGAAACTTTTCTACAATGACCATTTGGCTAATGGCAACTCGTGGTGGCCAGAAAATGGAGTTGAAAATCCGGCCACCACTAACGTTCGGTTTTGGCCATTTTACTATTAAATTTAAAAAAAAAAAACTTGTAAGAGGACAAAAAAGGAATGCCTATATTTTTACAACGGTTGTGGCGGTGTTTGACGGTGGCGTGCAACGGTGGAGAGATAACGGTAATGACGGAAAAATGACATTTCCCGTTTCGATTTTGGGCTTATATACACAGAACGTTCAAACTTCATTCAGAGTCACATTCGAACGTTTCATGATTTAATTTTCAAAAAATATTAATAATATATTATATTATTAATATATGTTATATATTATAATGTATACTATAACATATAACACACTATATCTAATATTATATTATAATATATATAGTATAGTATAGTGTATATATATAGTATATAGTATTATATATATAGTATATAATGCTATATACTATAGCTTTCATTCCACAGCGTAGTGGGTGTTCTCCTTGCCAATTCTGCCATGAGCTAGGATCGAGGCCATATCCCTCCTAAAAGTGCTACCAAAGTTATATCCTCCTGTTGGTCATCTGTAGTCATGCACTCTTTGTTGAACCTGGATAGATATGCTTTCAAACCTTTGTCTTTCCCTTGCTTTATGGTAAGGAGATATGCCGCGGTACGTTTTCTTCTTTTGCTTGCCATAAACTGTGTGAGGAATAGACTAGCGAACTTCCGGAAGCTGTCTATAGACCCAGGTGCCAAGGACTCAAATCGCACTCTTGTTGGTCCCTTCAAGGTCAGTGGGAAAGCCCTACATGCCACTTCTCCTAGAAAACCATGCAGGGTCATGGGGGCTTTAAAGGTTTCCAGGTGTTCGAGGGGGTCTTTGGCCCAATCGTACATGTCCATAAGGGGAACTCGGAATTTAAGTCATAGGGGCACAACCATCACCTCCTCACTGTAGGGTAGGCCCAAGCTGCTGGGCAGTTGGTCTACACACAATGACGTGTCTATCTTTTTCGCCATCTCTTCGTATTTCCCATTGAGGTTATGCAGCTCGATCTGCATGTTTTTTCTTTCTTTCTTCGCATCACCTCCCCCTTCCACCTGCATTTCTGGATCCTACATGCTCCCTGTCACTTGGTCCTGCATCATTCTCTGGTCTTTATGGCTATTATGAGTGTCTCGTACTCTTTTCGAAGGGTCTCCACTTCTATAGTTAGCTATCTTACCAATTGTTTCATCGCAACAAGTCTTGCTTCTATGTTTGTTGACCTTGCTTCTTCTTATCCCTGAGTTATCTGAGAACGGGTTGTCGCATTCTTATAAAGGACACGTGAAGTCTATAAAGATTCCACAGACGGTACCACTGTTAATATCATATTTCGTACCCCTTTGGGCTGAGTTCTAGCGGGTCTTGGGCATTTCACCTGCACACTTTAGAATACATAGAGATTGGGGACCTTGGTGGAGGCCAGGGAGTCTTCGATACTTAAGTCAGTATATCTCCTCAGTGGTTTGTGCAAGAGTTTAGAGAAATCAAAGAGAGTTCTTTAGACCTGGGGTAAGCTTTTATGGTAGATTTCTAGGTAGGGATAGCCCATACTTGGTCTCGGGGAGTTCATGTCACTTCAACTATTTATTTAGTCAGAATCTTTTAATGCGACGCTACTCCTGGGGAGGCGTCATTAATGCAGCGTAAAGTTTGGGAGTAGCGCCATTAATGAGGCGAGGCTCCCTAACTCACTTTACCCTGTGGATGTTCTTTGTTAAGCCCCTCCATACCTATTGTCAGGAGATCGAGGGTTTCCCGTATCTCGTGCCCACCTGCCTGCTCAGGTTCCTGAGGATTGGGTGTCATTAGGGGATGTCAGGGCGGCGAGTCTCATCTGCCCCAACCGTTCACTTTTACCGCATGTGGGTTGCTTCATGGGCGAGTTTTGCTCATGGGCCGAGTACTCTATAGAAGCCCACTGATTCCTTTTAGAGAGGGGTCATTGAGCTTGATTGGGCTCTCTGAGATCTCTCATGGGCTTGCTATACAGGCCAACAGGAGGGGAAAATCCCCTTACATATACCTTTGAATATTAATGTCGCCATTAATTAATCCAATGTTTTTCTCTTGTATGTTGCATATATATCATAATAATTATCTGGATTAATAAACGCATTCAACAATATACATGATTATTTTTATATAATAATTTTTATTGTTCCCAAAATGGATTTCTAAGTAATTAATTTAAATCCCAAACTGCTCCAAAATGTTTTAGTCTACATAAATTCATTCTTTTATATTGATTCAAATTATCATGTTCAATACTTATTGATTCATAATTTATCATGCAAATGGTGTCATGCCAAACCTAAACAATTCATGATCGAAGACAATGCATGATCACTACAAGAAAAAGGCTCTCTTTTAGCGCCAAAATTAGTCGCAAACGGTACCTATCATTTCCACAATTACATTTTTTTGTCGGTTTTTTAATCGACGCACATTGGACACCAAAGTTTTGCTACAATTGCTTTTTACCAACGGTTCAAAATTATTGTCGCAAGTAGATATTATATCCGGCGCCCATTCACTGCCGCAAATAGTCTAACTACGCTCTAGAAAAAAGGCCACATGAGTATCACACATTTCGTTGTGAAAGGCATTTACCAGCAAAAGTTTTTCGCTGCAAATATGTATAAAAATGTTGAAAAAATTGTGATTCTTTTACCAACAATATTTGGAATCGCTGTTTCAATACTATACAAGCGCCGCAAATAAGTTTTTCTCTGTTTTGAGTGACGAAATAATTATTAGTGGCTAGTTAGTATCGCCAAAAATAGTCCCTTACAATATAAGAAAATGCATTAAACATGATACATGAATAATACATTACCCATTCTTATTATAGGCTTCCTATGTTGTTCACAATATCATTCATAAATTTAGATTTGCGGTCCATATGCATGCATTTGATCTACAAGATCTTCTACAGAATTAAAAATACATATATATAAACTGAACTTGGTATAAAAATATAAATACAAGATAAACAAGAAAAAAAAAATAGAATGGTTGCAAAAAAGTTTGCATATTTTACAAAAAAAGGTTAATAGATTACCCAACAATAGTAGCAGTTGGCAGCCACTTCTCCTTCTCGGTTGTATATCTCGCAAGTCTATTATAGTTTCTACACAGTCATGATTACATTGCTCTATTCCAAAGGAGCTTTCAAAGGAGAAAGCATATCCAAATTAGAGTGTTCTTATTAACATATTAGAAAGGAGATTTTAAAGGAGAAAGCACTTCTAATTAATAAAGTGAGCTCCTATACTTTACTTTAACCTCCAAACCATCACTCAACAAGCTTTACAAATTTCTCACTACACCATTAGATTGAAATTATAAATAAAATACCCATCCTCCATACACATACAGTTTAATCCAACGTCAACTCAAGTTCCCATTCACTTTCTCACAGACAAACATATTACACAATCCAAGTAAGTATACATACATAATCCACCAAACATACACGTGTCGTACCCTTTTTATAACAAAGGATCCAAGCAAGTATCCACTTGTTCTTACAAACGTCATCCATACATAATACATTCAAAGTACATAAATCTATCCAATATACGCAACCAATCAAATTTCTACCATTTTTATCACCTAAAATTAACATACAATCCATTTAAAGCACTATTACTATTACTAAATCCATAGTCCACTTAAACCCAACATATAACAAACTAACACAATCGTAATCACGTAGCTTCAAAATCTCAACCATGGCCTCCCTTGATCCATGAAGTCCAACACCACAACACAACTACATACTTAATCACATCACTTCACAACTTCACATTAGTCCCCAACACTTGACACTACATAGTCACATCACATCACAACCCAACACAACGTCACATTCAATCCCATCACTTTAAGATAATCTGACATACTCAAACTTCATGCATTCATAGCCAACATCTCAATACGATCAATTAGGTAGCATTTTCCCAAAACAATCACAATCATCAAATTACAACTTATTTCTATACTCGATCATCAATTACTAGTGAAATTAAACATTAAACATTAAACATTAAAATCTATCTAATTCTTGCACCTCATGTAGTTCAAATCTGTAAACCATTGCATTCAAGTAAAATCAAGCCAACTCTTCAACTAAATGAATATACACACATCATTTAAACCTATTATCCATCTAAACCCAATAGAAAACAAACAACACAATCACATGGCTCCCAATATCCCAACTTTCACAAACATTATTCTCAATCAATAAACCTATTAACAATGAATACAACACACATATTCAATCCATCATCCATTTAAACTCAATATACAAGAAACCCAAATAATCACACATACTCCATAACAAGTTTCCAATTACCACATCAATATATATTCTGTCCATATCATTGATACACCAATCACAGACCAACAAATATGATACATACATTAAATCTGTCCATATATTCAAACACAACACCATTTAATCAAGTAAGCTTATTAGGGGCTGAGCTTCATGGCTGTTGTGACAATGGGCTGAGTGTTTTCCTATGTGAGGTGGTGGTTGTTTGCAAGTAGTCCCATGGCCATTATTTGGTGGCTCTCTGAGGTATGGGCAGTGCTTGGTGGATGATAGCAGGAGTGGCTACCAGAGATGTGAGAAACTAAGAGGGAGAAGGAAGATTGGGAGGGAACCGAGAGGGAGAAAGGCTTTGGAGTTGGGCTCCGATGTGGGGCCTATTTTCGTGGATGGTGAGGGGTGGTGGTTGGTCATGGACGATGGCTAGCAGCTGTGAGATGAGAGAAACAGAGAGATGAGGAAGAGACTGAGGGGTATTGGGACTGGGAGAGGGAGAAACTCAAAGGGTGGACGTGAGAGAGCTTCTCGCTGGTGGCTAGGCTTGCGACGGCGCACAACGACAAGGAGGGGGAGAAAACAAAGAAATAAAGAAGGAGTAGAGTCAGGGTTGAGGCCCACGACGGTGGACTGAGAGAAATGAGGGGGTAGTCAGCTAGTGAGGTATGGTTGCTCACTTGTACTGCGACTTCATTGCTGCCATTCATTGCAGCTGGTGGCTTAGGACAAGGGAGGGAGAGAGAGATCGGGAAGGAGATCAAGTAAAAATCGACCATATCGGTGCGGTTTTGATTTTGGACCAAAACCACACCAATATGTTTTTCAAGGGATGATACCAAACGAAACCGGCCAATGAAGGAGGGTAAAATCGCCCGATGTAGTTTCGGCCGGTTACCCTCGGTGACCCCATCGGTTTCACTCCCATAAAAAAAAAATCAAATCTAACAAAAAAAAAAAATCAAATCTAAAAACAAATACTCAAATATCACAACAAAAAATGGAAAATTTCAAAAATGAATTGGAGAGGGAGGTAGACTTTCATCGGCCTTTTGTGTGTGTGCCGTCCTATCAGAGCTGAGAGGGAGATGAGAGAGCTGTGTGTGTGAGAGAGAGAGAGAGAGAGAGAGAGAGAGAGAGAGAGGTCTGAGAGGGAGAGAGAGCTTGGAGAGAGAGATGAGAGGAAAAAGGCGTGAAAATGAGAGGGGAAGGGGGGGGTCTGGGGTTAGGGTTGAAGCCTTATCCCAAAACGGTGTTGTTTGGTGTATTAAACCAAACAATGTCATTTCATGTATTTTTTTTTCAAAACCCTGGGTTTAAAACAACACGTCATTTTATACACATATAATGTAAAAAAATATAGATATATATAATTGGCAGGTTTGCCAGTTTGAACTGGAACCGAATTGGTCGACGTTGGTTGTAACCTATTTCTACCACCAGCTGATCGGTTCTCTGCCAGTTTTGGCCGGTTTCGTACTCCGACAGCCGGTCCGCATCGGTCTCAACCAGTTTTTTCAGTTTTTGTACACCCCTAAAGGGAGATGCTAAGAGAAGGAGAGAGAGGATTTGAGAGTGAGGGCGAGGGTGAGAGGGAGAAGGGGTTCCTTGCCAAAATAAAGTACTATTAGCAATGATTTCTATTATGGCAAATATGAAATCACTGGAATAAGCCTTATTTTTAATATACGGATAGATCAGAATAAATGTACACGATTATGTTAATTATATTGGCCACAATTAACCGAGCATATATATATATATATATATATATATATATATATATATTCTCTAGCCACAAGAGGTAAAATTATTCCGCCGCTGTTCTTCAAGTTTCTGGACAAGGATCGATCTTTTCATGCCATTTCACAAATGTTTCGCTTTGCAGCGCCAAACAATCCCTTCCAATATTCATATATTTCTTTGTGTTTTAATTCATCAGTTTTACGTATATGCGTACGTACGTACGGTTCATTTAATGCCATACGTCGTGTACCACACCAATTCTTATGCTAAATGTATACTTGCGTGCTGCAATTTTAATTTTAACCAATAATTAATTTCTTCAAACCTTTAATATTTTAGAGTGCCTAAAAAAAGCAGGTGGACCTTATGAAGCCAAATGGCTTCGTCCCGACCTGGCCTTTCTAACTCTGACCGCGTATGAGCCCGACAAAAATTCATGAATGCATGCGAGGTGCATGGAATTAACAAGTACTGCAGACACTATTTTTAGCTCAACGTATAACCTTTCTGCTATAAAAATATTCCACACATGCATTATAACCAAGAGATCAGAACGATCGACCTTTGCAGTGCGTATATACGTATATACGTACCAGTACTACTTAAATTAATATAATGGCAATGTCCAAACGAGCTGTTATTTGCCTGTTCATGTTACTCTGCGGGATTCTTGTTGGAGATACAGATGCATCCACACTCAAATATGCACCTATACGAGAGGGTAGTAGTCCTGCCGACTGCCATGCGCAGCCGGACGCTCCGTCTTGCCAGCAGAAGCCTGCTAATGGCTACACAAGAGGTTGCGAAAAAGAAACTAATTGCAGATCAAACGGTCCTTAATTATGATCGAATTTGTGATTAAGATTTGCATACTTCATTAATGATATATTATGTATTAATTACAAAATAAAGAATAATGTATTTAAATTCGACTGGTCGATTCATCTCCTCTTTTCTTTTTCTTTTTTTCATGTTGAATTTGATCTTCTCTAGGCCAAAATATATAATTCCATGCGGCTTAGAGAATATTGGTGCTCGATCGTTAATTTGTTTGAACACGATCACCTGAGTACTTAACGATTTATCATACTATATATATGTATTTATAGGCTAATTATAGCCTTTTATTTTATTAAATTTTCTCCTGAAACGGCCATGTTAAATTTTATTATAGCCTCTGATCTGATCATGCTTGTTTTCGCTTATGCATGTGCATGCATATAACATACATTATAAATTACGCATATATATTATAAAGTATCTTGTATGTAGAATGTATGTTTTGTGTAGTACTTACGTGCAGCATGCATGCATGCATGGTATGCTTGTCTCGGGTTGGAGCATCCTGATCCTGAAGATGTATATATATATATATATATATATATATATATATATATATATTTAGAAGGAAATTTTGGTCAAAAAAATCTGGTAATTAATTTATTTATTTCCAATTGCAAGCGCGCTAGCTCTATATATATGCATGTTTTGTGACAAATATATATATATATATATATATATATATATATATTTATAAGTCTTATATGGGAACAGTACTACTGAAATAATACTTAATTAAGCAAATTAGATATTCCCACGTGAATCCTGCATGCGCGTACATGCATGGTTGATAACCACTTAACGTAAATTTATGTAAATAGATCAGGTCTTACTCTTTTTCGTTCCGTTTTTTGTTTTTTTTTTCTGGAAAAGAGAACGGTATCCGTAACTTTATTAATGTAAAGACTTTATATTGAATTCCTCACTCATTTTAGATCCTTAATTTGTTTTTTAAAACAAAAAAAAGTTTGGAAAAAATTAAAGGTTAGTGTAACTAGTAAGGGTACCGTGATGTTTTGAAGGGGATGGGTTTATAATACACTTTAATGCTTTAAAAATTAATATTTACCCAAGATCAGTGTCATGAGTATGTTCTCTTTGTGAAGAAAGGCGCCTTATGTCCACTTGACCAGATATGCTCCTTGCTCTATTTTTCACAAACTGCCACTTCATTTTATATAAATTGAGGATGTAAACATTTTATTCTCCTATTATTTTCAGTCATAAATGATAGAAAATAAAATATAATAAACAATAATATGGAGAGGAGAAAGAGGGCAAGAGACTTTTGAGGGCTACATCTTTGCTTTCTCAATTATTGTTGAATACAAGACATACATCTCTATTTATAGGAAAATTACATTGAGATAAGATAAAGTAAATATTTTAAACATTATGAAAATCAAATCAAGATAATTTCAAATCAAAATGATTTGATAATTATGAAAATCAAATCAAGATTCAATTATCTTGAACAATATACACAATTTTGTAGAGAAAATCTAAAAGAAAGACATCAAAATTGCTATCTGCAATTGGTAATTAAGTAGTTTGTTGTATCCTAAAAGTGAATTACTTGTAACCTAATATCAAACTATTTTAAGTGAGAGCAATTATCACTTTAAAGATAATGTTTTACATGCTTCAAAATCGCATTTATTTTTCAAATTAGTCTATCGGTTCAACTTTTTTCAACAACGGATACATGAGGTAGAACTGACCACTAGGGTCAAACTTGTCAACTCCATGGCTAAAAGCCTAAAAGTAAAACAAAAATGAGCACCGAGTTGAATCTCCATTAATCTCTTCAACACTAGAAGCTCAAATGAAATGACTTAAAAGCCAAAGAGTAGACCAAAAATATGAGAACACGGCAAGCTATTAATTATCCTAAGACAAAACAAATACCAACAACTATATAAATATATATATATATATATATATATATATATATATAATTGGAGTTATCGCATATATAACTGCTAGCAAAACTACAAATTAAATATTAATGTATATATTGAGGAGCGACTCATTATAAGAAAATCGTTTATTTGTGATCAGTTATTTCCTACTAAAATGATTATAATTTCTTATCAAAATTAGTCTATTCTCGATAGAAATAATTATTTTCATAGTAAATAACTAGTCATAAATACTATTTTTTTAAGATTATAGACAGATCACTTGTACATGAGATTGGCCCTAATTTAATATTGCAACTTATATATATATATATATATATATATATACATATTGCACATGAGACTAGTATATATAGACAAACAAAGTTTTACACTACAAAATTAAATATATTAGTATCGGGAGATTTCTAATTAGCCAAATGTTTTGGTTTCTAATTAATTAGCCAGCCCATTTTTCAATTCTCTTCCCCTGTTTTAGAACTCCTATTTTTTCGCCAATGTAAAGATCGACGCTTCTCTAGCCCCCATAACCATCCATGCATGCCTCACTTCTTCATTGCAATGTGTGTATATCTCATGCATGTTTTCAAGTTCATTTAACGTGATCATATTCAAGGGCACAAGTGTCTATTTTACAGAAAACCTAGTATATCCCTCGAATCTATTTCAAAGGAGATTTCAGACAAGCCGTCCTCTATTTCTACGTATTCTAAATGAGCTAGTGTCTTATGAGCTATACTTCATCCAAAGAAGAAATAGTGCTGGAAGACTCGTTTTATTTTCTATCCAAAAGATAACCGCAGCACTTAGAATATTGGCGTATGGGGTTACTGAAAATTTTATGGATGAATACATATGTATTAGTGAAGGCACCGCAATAGAGAGCCTTAAAAAATTCTCTAAGACAATAGTAAGTGTTTTTTCAGAATCATATTTGCGGTTACCAAATACCAATGATATTGCTCAATTGTTTGCGATTGGTGAACAACACGGATTTCTAAGAATGCTGGGAAGTATTGACTGCATGCATTGGAAGTGAAGAAATTGTCTCGCAACCTGGAAATATATGTACTCTAGTTACATTCGTGAACCAACTATTATTTTAGAAACAGTTGTTTCATATGATCCTTGGATATGGCTTGCATTTGTTAGTATGCCCGGTCCACATAACGACATTAATATGCTAGAGAGATTTTCTATTTTCACGGAACTTGTCTAAGGGCGTGCTCCTCTAGTCAATTACACAATCAATAGCAATGACTACACTATGGGGTATTATCTTGCGGATGGTATTTATCCCACGTGGTGAACTTTTCTGAAGATGATTCCATCACCACAAGGGAATAACAAGAAAATTTTTGTAAAAGCATAAGAATCCGCAAGAAAAGATCGTTGCAATCGTTTGTGGATCTTTCCAAAAGTTCAAAGTCAAGGAACTAAAAAATAAAATGAAAGCATGTGTTAGTCTATGTAATATGATCATTGAACATGAGCGTGAGTATAGTGATAGTTCTGACATTGAGTATGATCAACTTAATGATGAAGTTTCGAAACTATCGCACAATCATACAACTGAGTTTACGGATTTCATCCAACCTCGTCATCATATTAGAGACAGTTTGGCACATTATCAGCTCCAAGCAGATCCAATTGAACATCAATAGTTATTATTTTTTCAACAGTAGACATGTCACATAATTGATTGGTATTTTCCGCCATTTTAGTAGTGATAATATTTGAGTTAATTACTGTAGTTTTGTATTTCCTTCATGTTAGTAGTGATTGTATTTGATCATTCATCTATAACAGTAGTGTCTATATTTTCCTTGTGAAAACATTTAAATTTAGACAATCAAAATAAAAATTAAACTATCTTAGTATCAATAATATTGTCATACATCGTTGTTTGAAACAAAAAATAAAGAAATAAACTAGAAAAATTCTTAATTTTTTATCAATCCAAATGTGCAAGATCATTACGTCTCGCCATGATTTTCCTTTGCAATTCTTCAAAATATAACCGCTGCAATGCTGGCATAGTACTAACGTCCATTATCATAATGTGCTAATACACTTCCTTCTTGGCAAACTCTACTTTCTCCACCTCCAACCTCAGTCTTTCGTCGTCTTGACAGATTTTATTTTGTTATTTTTCCTTTTCAATTTCTATATTCTCGGCCTCCAACCTCTGTATTTCATCCTCTTGACGGATTTTATTTACCTTTTTTTTCTTTGTCATATTCCATCTTCTCAGCCTTGAGGTGATAAAATTCTTTCACCTGAACACTTGACTCCTTCAAAAGCGTATACTTCAACCTGCTGAGCACAACAATCTCCTCTCCTAACATGTCTTTGGCCTTTCGTTTTCCTTTCTCAGCTTTCATTTCCATTGATCAGTACAATTCGATCACGTCATTATCCATCACATTATCTGTCCCGAGATCAAAAACTGAATCTACCGTCTCAGCGCCCAAACATTGAGTCGGAGTCGGGGACGAGGACATAATCTTCCTTCGCTTTGGATCCCCCTTTGCAGAACGTCAAATCAATTTAGATTGGTCATTCAACATGTGCCAACAATGCTCGAACATGTCTTTGGCATTTTTCTAGCGATTGGTACATAACATTGACCTTGTCATACTAGCATGTAAACAAAATAACGACATGTTAAACCAATGTAAAAAAAAAAAACCTAATTATTCGTAATTCAAGTAAAAGTATGGATATTGACCTTGTCTTTCTCGGTCATGTCATTTTGATTCAACCCTTCAACCTGGGCTAGTTTTGCACAAAATTTGTTTGTCGTATTTTGCATAAATGACCACCGATGTATTGAAGACTTTATGGTCCGGTCATTTGTGGATTCTTTAAATTGCTGGAAGTGTTAAAAAAACAAAATTAAAAGTTATGAGTGTGTTTGGTTTGTTCCTTTGATGGCATCAAGGTTACAATTAAGTCATGAGGACACAATTAACTTGTCTTCTTCAGGGTGAAGTTCGCACTCCTAACTGATTTTCTAATACCGATAGGATCGTTATGGGGTAGGGGTGGAGAGTCATCAACAGTCATAGGAGAGTTTCCACTTTGCCCACCGTAAGTGAGGTCTAGGTAAGGATGTTGATTTAAGAGGTTGGTGAAGTACATATATCCAGGGTCATGTGAATCCATCTCTAAAAACGCATTGAAATGTTAGACACGTAACTATGAAATTTGGAGTTTTTCCATTGCCAGCTTCGGAACCAAATGGTGACATCAACGAAATTTGGCCACCTCTTATGGCTGCAACAACCGGTTGCCACTACTTGTTGGTCGTCCGGGTTACCTAGCCATTGAGAAAATGAGCATAAATTTTCTATATCCCTACCAGGTTTTGTCATCATCACAGCCGAGGGGGTTTAATTTACACATTACTTTTCTATCACAACATAATACAAAATAATTACACAACAAAAAACAACGTAACAGAACTGACCAATTCACATATTTATACAAAACAACAACCAAACAGCATGCAAATCACAATAAAGCTAAATAAGAGTATTCTCATTGGATTCCCCATAAAATTCTGAGAATAAAGAAATAAATGGGGTTCAGAATGGTGGAAATATTGATAGCATGCGTAAGCAAGGAGCCATTCACATTAAATGGCTATCAAATCTCACTCGAACGTCCATTGCCTTTTTTGGAAAGTACCACAAACTGCAACATGTTAATTCGGGTGAGGATTATCCCGCCATATCGATGGGGCTCTATTAACACTTGTGAATTAATCCGCATTATAACACTATCATCACAGCCTAATAACAGCCCCCTCCCTCGAGAGATACGAAACACTGCAAAGTGATCCAACAATACAGAACAAATTATCTATGGAAAGAGCAATGATATTTAATTGGTTTAAGGAGTTGACTATAAATTTTTTGGATATCAAAAAAGAAATGTTGAGAAGTAATAAATTCACCCAACACACCGAAAAATATACAGACAAACTTAACGAATGGATAACCACAAATAATGATTCGTCCATTCCATAACCACAAACTCCATCAAATAGTCCTCAAAACCATAAACCCCACAAATTCCAAAACTACAAACTCCACCAAATTCTCCTCAAAACCAAAAATCCCACAAATTCTATAACCACAAACTCTACCAAATTGTCCTCAAAACCAATAAACTCATAAATTCCAAAACTACAAACTTCACCAAATATTATCTTTCAACCAAAAACACCACAAATTTCATAACCACAAATTCCACCAAATTCTCCTCAAGAAAAACGGTTGGACAGCAATGACAGAAACAATTTTTTTTAAAAAAAAAAATCGTATGACATTGCTCATCACATTCTAGCCAAACAGTCAACACAACCATTGAGGAACACATCCAAAAACCCAACGCAGATCATCAAAAACAAAAATCCACAATCCCAAGCCTAAATAAATGGATAGATCAAGAATATCGATTGGACAACAATGAGAGAAAACAAAATTAAATTCAAAAAAATTCGTGTGAAATTGCCCATCAGTTTCTCGGTAGCCTAAAAGTCAACACAGCCATTGAGGAATACAGCCAAATACCCAACACAGATCATCCTAAAAAATAAACAGGAGGTAAAATTATTCCGCCGCTGTTCTTCAAGTTTCTGGACAAGGATCGATCTTTTCATGCCATTCAACAAATGTTTCGCTTTGTAGCGCCAAACAATCCCTTCCAATATTCATATATTTATGTGTTTTAATTCATCAGTTTTACGTATATACGTACGTACGTACGGTTCATAAAATGCCATACGTCGTATACCACACCAATTCTTATGCTAAATGTATACATGCGTGTCGCAATTTTAATTTTAACCAATAATTTATTTTTCAAACCTTTAATATTTTAGAGTGCCTAAAAAAAGCAGGTGGACCTTATGAAGCCAAATGGCTTCGTCCCGACCTGGCCTTTCTAACTCTGACCGCGTATGAGTCCGACAAAAATTCATGAATGCATGCGAGGTGCAATGGAATTAACAAGTACTGCAGACGCTATTTTTAGCTCTACGTATAACCTTTCTGCTATAAAAATATTCCACACATGCATTATAACCCAGAGATAAGAACGATCAACCTTTGTAGTGCGTATATACGTATATACGTACCAGTACTACTTAAATTAATATAATGGCAATGTCCAAAGGAGCTGTTATTTGCCTGTTCATGTTAGTCTGCGGGATTCTTGTTGGAGATACAGATGCATCCACACTCAAATATGCACCTATACGAGAGGGTAGTAGTCCTGCCGACTGCCATGCGCAGCCAGACGCTCCTTCTTGCCAGCAGAAGCCTGCTAATGGCTACACAAGAGGTTGCGAAAAAGCAACTAATTGCAGATCAAACGGCCCTTAATTAAGATCGAATTTGTGATTAAGATTTGCATACTTCATTAATGATATATTATGTATTAATTAAAAAATAAAGAATAAAGTATTTGAATTCGACATGTCGATTCAACTCCTCTTTTTTGTTTTTTTTTTTCATATTGAATTTGATCTTCTCTAGGCCAAAATATATAATTCCATGCGGCTTACTGAATATTGGTGCTCGATCGTTAATTTGTTTGAACACGATCACCTGAGTACTTAACGATTTATCATACTATATATATGTACTTTTAGGCTAATTATAGCCTTTTATTTTATTAAATTTTCTCCTGAAACGGCCATGTTAAATTTTATTATAGCCTCTGATCTGATCATGCTTGTTTTCGCTTATGCATGTGCATGCATGTAACATACATTATAAATTACGCTATATTAGAAAGTATCTTGTATGTTGAATGTATGTTTTGTGTAGTTACGTGCAGCATGCATGCATGCATGGTATGCTTGTCTCGGGTTGAAGCATCCTGATCCTGAAGATGTATATATATGTGTGTGTGTATATATATATATATATTTAGAAGGATATTTTGGTAAAAAAAAACTGGTAATTAATTTATTTATTTCCAATTGCAAGCGCGCTAGCTCTATATATATGCATGTTTTGTGACAAATATCTATATATATATATATATATATATATATATATATATAAGTCTTATATGGGAACAGTACTACTGAAATAATAGTTAATTAAGCAAATTAGATATTCCCAAGTGAATCCTGCATGCGCGTACGTGCATGGTTGATAACCACTTAACGTAAATTTATGTAAATAGATCAGGTCTTACTTGAGTTTAGTTTGGTTACTTTCTAGACAGAGAAGCTCTGCCTTCTCTCTAGGAAAAAAGAATCTCGCCGAGTTTTTTCGCTGGAGAGGAAGGTGTGAGCCTCGGCTCCTCCTTTCTCTCCATTTCCCTTTCATTTTCCTCTTCATTTCCACTACCTATTTGTAAATATGCTTTTTTGGTAGTTTTTTTCCACCGGCACGGATTTTCTTAGATTTGCTGCTCTCCGGCCATGAACAGTCGACACGCGCCCCACCACGACGTTCCCCTTCCGCCGATCTACTGGTACGATGCGGAACCGCACCCAAAATGTCGGTGCGTGGCCTTCACGCGCCTTCGCGCTTCGACAGCTCTGATGGCTACACGCGTCGGACCAGCAGATTCTCCACCTTCCAATCCTTCAAATCGGTCAAACGCCTCCTCCATTCCACCGGCGCGTGGCCCTCACGCTCCACTCCAGAGGCGTGGGTCGACTGTTCCTCCACTGCAGATCTGCTCCTCCCTTGCCAGTCTATCCGGATTATTGATTTCCCTAACCAGTGATCTTGTGAGAGAGACTAAGGACCTGACCAACATATACCTCAAGACTTCCAACAACAGTGCGACCACTTGCACCGCTTTCAACGGTGGCTTACCTTTAAAACGTCTTTTAAGACGGTTCTCTCTTAGTAGGGATAGGGTAGAGACCAAGAAATTGGTCTCAGAACACGCTTTTTTTTCAACGTATTTGCACTGAGTTTGTTGTTTTGGGGTATCATGTTGGGGAACCCCACCCCCTCTAACTTGTATCATCTTTTATTTTTAATGAAGTTTGCTTGCTTAGAAAAAAAAAAAAATCAGGCCTTACTCTTTTTCGTTCCTTTTTTTGTTTTTTTTTTTTTTTCTGGAAAAGAGAACGGTATCCGTAACTTTATTAATGTAAAGACTTTATATTGAATTCATAACTCATTTTAGATCCTTAATTTTTTTTTTTAAACAAAAAAAGTTTGGAAAAAAATAAAGACGGTATCCGAAGTTCCGAACCACGAGTAGATGCATTAATGGTTAGTGTAACTAGTAAGGGTACCGTGATGTTTTGAAGGGGATGGGTTTATAATACACTTTAATGATTTAAAAATTAATATATACCCAAGATCAGTGTCATGAGTATGTTCTCTTTGTGAAGAAAGGCGCCTTATGTCCACTTGACCAGATATGCTCCTTGCTCTATTTTTCACAAACTGCCACTTCATTTTATATAAATTGAGGATGTAAACATTTTATTCTCCTATTATTTTCAGTCATAAATGATCGAAAATAAAATATAACAAACAATAATATGGAGAGGAGAAAGAGGGCAAGAGACTTTTGAGGGCTACATCTTTGCTTTCTCAATTATTGTTGAATACAAGACATACATCTCTATTTATAGGAAAATTACATTGAGATAAGATAAAGTAAATATTTTAAACATTATGAAAATCAAATCAAGATAATTTCAAATCATAATGATTTGATAATTATGAAAATCAAATCAAGATTCAATTATCTTGAATAATATACACAATTTTGTAGAGAAAATCTAAAAGAAAGACATCAAAATTGCTATCTGCAATTGGTAATTAACTAGTTGTTCTGTCCTAAAAGTGAATTGCTTGTAACCTAATATCAAACTATTTTGAGTGAAATCAATTATCACTTTAAAGATAGTGTTTTACAAAGTTCAAAATCGCATTTATTTTTCAAATTAGTCTATCGGTTCAACTTTTTTCAACAATGGATACATGCGGTAGAACTGACCACTAGGGTCAAACTTGTCAACTCCATGGCTAAAAGCCTAAAAGTAAAACAAAAATGAGCACCGAGTGGAGTCTCCATTAATCTCTTCAACACTAGAAGCTCAAATGAAATGACTTAAAAGCCAAAGAGTAGAGCAAAAATATATGAGAACTTGGCAAGCTATTAATTATGCTAAGAGAAAAAAATACCAACAACTATATATATATATATATATATATATATATATATATATAATTGAAGTTATCGCATATATAACTGCTAGCAAAACTACAAATTAAAGATTAATGTATATATTGAGGAGTGACTCATTATAAGAAAATTATTTATTTGTGATCAGTTATTTCCTGCTAAAATGATTATAATTTCTTATTAAAATTAGTCTATTCTCGACACAAATAAATAACTAGTCATAAATACTATTTTTTTAAGATTACAAACAGATCACTTGTACATGAGATTGGCCCTAATTTAATATTGCAACTTATATATATATATATATATATATATATATATATATATATTGCACATGAGACTAGTATATATAGACAAACAACGTTTTACACTACAATTAATTAAATATATTAGTATCGGTAGATTTCTAATTAGCCAAATGTTTTGGTTTCTAATTAATTAGCCAGCCCATTTTTCAATTATCTTCCCCTGTTGTAGAACTCCTTTTTTTTCGCCAATGTAAAGATCTACGCTTCTCTAGCCCCCATAACCATCCATGCATGCCTCACTTCTTCATTGCGATGTGTGTATATCTCATGCATGTTTCTAAGTTCATTTAACGTGAACATATTCAAGGGCACAAGTGTTTATTTTGCAGAAAATCTAGTATATCCCTCGAATCTATTTCAAAGGAGATTTCAGACAAGCCGTCCTCTATTTCTCCGTATTCTAAATGAGGTAGAGTCTTACAAGACGTACTTCATCCAAAGAAGAAATGGTATTGGAAGACTCGGTTTATTTTCTATGCAAAAGATAACCGCAACACTTAAAATATTGGCGTATGGGGTTACTGGAAATTTTATGGATGAATACATATGTTTTAGTGAAAGCACCGCAACAGAGAGCCTTAAAAAATTCTCTAAGACAATCGTACGTGTTTTTTCAGAATCATATTTGCGGTTACCAAATACCAATGATATTGCTCAATTGCTTGCGATTGGTGAATAACGTGGATTTCTAAGAATGCTGGGAAGCATTTACTGCATGCATTGAAAGTGAAAAAATTATCTCGCAATCTGGAAAGGTATGTACTCTAGTCACTTTCGTGAACTAACTATTATTTTAGAAGCAGTTGTTTCATATGATTTTTGGATATGTCATGCATTTTTTAGTATGTCCCGTCCACATAACGACATTAATGTACTAGAGAGATTTTCTATTTTCATGGAACTTTTCCAAGGGCGTGCTCCTCTAGTCAATTATACAATCAATGACAATGACTAAACTATGGGGTATTACCTTGTGGATGGTATTTATCCCAAGTGGCGAATTTTTGTGAAGACGATTCTATCACCACAAGGGAATAAGAAGAAAAATTTTGTGAAAGCATAAGAATCCCCAAGAAAAGATGTCGAGCGTGCATTTGGGGTACTTCAACAATGATTTGCAATCATTTGTGGATCTTCCCGAATGTTCAAAGTCAAGGAACTAAAAAATAAAATGAAAGCATGTGTTATTCTATATAATATGATCATTGAACACGAGGGTGATGATAGTGATGGTTCTGACATTGAGTATGATCAACTTGATGATGAAGTTTTGAAACTATCACACAATCATACAACTGAGTTTACGGATTTCATCCAACGTCGTCATCATATTAGAGATAGTTTGGCACATCATCAGCTCTAAGGAGATCCAATTGAACATCAATGGCTATTATTTTTCCTAAAGTAGACATGTCACATAATTGATTGGTATTTTCTGTCATTTTAGTAGTGATAATATTTGAGTTAATTACTGTAGTTTTGTATTTCCTTCATGTTAGTAGTGGTTGTATTTGATCATGCATCTATAACAGTAGTGGCTATATTTTCCTTGTGAAAACATTTAAATTTTGACAATTAAAATAAAAATTAAACTGTCTTAGTATCAATAAGATTGTGATACATCATTGTTTGAAACAAACAATAAAGAAATAAACTAGAAAAATTCTTAATTTTTTATCAATCCAAATGTACAAGATCATTACGTCTCAACATGATTTTCCTTTGCAATTCTTCAAAATATAACCGTTGCAATGTTGGCATGGTACTAACGTCCATTATCATAATGCGTTAATATGCTTCCTTCTTGGCAAGTTCTACTTTCTCCACCTCCAACCTCAGTCTTTCGTCCTCTTGACAGATTTTATTTTGCTATTTTTCCTTGTCAATTTCCATATTCTCGGCCTCCAACCTCAGTATTTCATCCTCTTGACGGATTTTATTTACCTTTTTTTTCTTGTCATATTTCATCTTCTCGGCCTTGAGGCGATAAAATTCTTTCTCCTGAACACTTGACTCCTCCAAAAGCGTATACTTCAACCTGCTGAGCACAACAATCTCCTCTCCTAATATGTCTTTGGCCTTTCATTTTCCTTTCTCAGTTTTCCTTTCTATTGATCAGTCCAATTCGATCACGTCATTATCCATCACATTATCTGTCTCAAGATCAAAAACTGAATCTACCATCTCAGCGCCCAAACATTGAGTCAGAGTCGGGGACGAGGCCATCATCTTCCTTCACTTTGGATCCTCCTTTGCGGAATGTCAAATCCATTTAGATTGGTCATTCAACATGTGCCAACAATGCTCAAATTGGAATGAGCATTTTTCTAGCGATTGGTACATAACCTTGGCCTTGTCATACTAGCATGTAAACAAAATAATGACATGTTAAACCAATGTAAAAAAATAGAAATAATTATTCGTAACTCAAGTAAAAGTATGGATATTTACCTTGTCTTTCTCGATCATGTCATTTTGATTCAACCCTTCAACCTCAGCTAGTTTTGCACAAAATTTCATATTTTGAATAACTGACCACCGATGTATTGAAAACTTTATGGCCCAGTCATTTGTGGATTCTTTAAATTGCTGGAAGTATTCAAAAACAAAATTCTAAAGTTTGGAGTATTTTTGGTCTGTTCCTTAGATGGCATCAAGGCTACAATTAAGTCATGCGAAGACAAGTAACTTGTCTTCTTCAGGGTGAAGTTCGCACTCCTGACTGATTTTCTAATACCGATATATTGGTTATGGGGTAGGGGTGGAGAGTCATCAACAGTCATAGGAAAGTTTCCACTTTACCCACCGTAAGTGGGGTCTAGTTGAGGATGTTGACTTAGGAGGTTGGTGAAGTACATATGTCCAGGGTCTTGTGAATCCATCTCTAAAAATGCATTGAAATGTTAGACACGTAACTATGACGTTTGGAGTTTTTCCATTGCCAGCTTCGGAACCAAATGGTGACATCAACGAAATTTGGCCACCTCTTATGGCTGCAACAACCGGTTGCCACTACTTGTTGGTCGTCCGGGTTACCTAGCCATTGAGAAAATGAGCATAAATTTTCTATATTCCTACCAAGTTTTGTCATCATCACAGCCGAGAAGGTTTAATTTACACATTACTTTTCTATCACAACATAATACAAAACAATTACACAACAAAAAGCAACGTAACAGAACTGACCAATTCACATATTTGTACAAAACAATAACCAAACAGTGTGCAAATCACAATAAAGCTAAATAAGAGTATTCCCATTGGATTCCCGATAAAATTATGAAAATAAAGAAATAAATGGGGTTCAGAATGGTGGAAATATTGATAGCATGCGTAAGCAAGGAGCCATTCACATTAAATGGCTGCCAAATCTCACTCGAACATCCATTGCCTTTTTTGGAAAGTACCACAAACTGCAATATGGCAATCCGGGTGAGGATTACCCCGCCATATCAATGGGGCCCTATTAACACTTGTGAATTAATCCGCATTATAACACTATCATCACAGCCTAATAACAGCCCCCTCCCCCGAGAGATATGAAACACTGCAAAGTAACCCAACAATACAGAACAATTATCTATGAAAAGAGCAATGAAATTTAATTGGTTTAAGGAATTGACTATACATTTTTTGGATATCAAAAAAGCAATGCTGAGAAGTAATAAATTCACCCAACACGCCGAAAAAATATACAGACAAACTTAATGAATGGATAACCACAAACAATGATTCGCCCATTCCATAACCACAAACTCCATCAAATTGTCCTCAAAACCATAAACCCCACAAATTCCATAACTACAAACTCCACCAAATCCTCCTCAAAACCAAAAATCCCACAAATTCTATAACCACAAACTCCACCAAATTGTCCTCAAAACCAATAACCTCACAAATTCGAAAACTACAAACTCCACCAAATATTTTCTTTTAACCAAAAACTTCACAAATTTCATAACCACAAACTCCACCAAATTCTCCTCAAGAAAAATAGTTGGACAGCAATGAGAGAAACAAATTTTTAAAAAAAAAAATCGTATAAAATTGCTCATCACATTCTAGCCAAACAGTCAACACAACCATTGAGGAACACATCCAAAAACCCAACGCAGATCATCACAAACAAAAATCCACAATCCCAAGCCTAAATGAATGGATAGATCAAGAATATCGATTGGACAACAATGAGAGAAACAAAATTAGATTCAAAAAATTCATGTGAAATTGTCCATCAATTTCTCGGTAGCCAAACAGTCAACACAGCCATTGAGGAATACAGCCAAATACCCAACGCTGATCATCCTCAAAAATCCACAGGAGGTAAAATTATTCCGCCGCTGTTCTTCAAGTTTCTGGACAAGGATCGATCTTTTCATGCCATTTCACAAATGTTTCGCTTTGCAGCGCCAAACAATCCCTTCCAATATTCATATATTTCTTTGTGTTTTAATTCATCAGTTTTACGTATATGCGTACGTACGTACGGTTCATTTAATGCCATACGTCGTGTACCACACCAATTCTTATGCTAAATGTATACTTGCGTGCTGCAATTTTAATTTTAACCAATAATTAATTTCTTCAAACCTTTAATATTTTAGAGTGCCTAAAAAAAGCAGGTGGACCTTATGAAGCCAAATGGCTTCGTCCCGACCTGGCCTTTCTAACTCTGACCGCGTATGAGCCCGACAAAAATTCATGAATGCATGCGAGGTGCATGGAATTAACAAGTACTGCAGACACTATTTTTAGCTCAACGTATAACCTTTCTGCTATAAAAATATTCCACACATGCATTATAACCAAGAGATCAGAACGATCGACCTTTGCAGTGCGTATATACGTATATACGTACCAGTACTACTTAAATTAATATAATGGCAATGTCCAAACGAGCTGTTATTTGCCTGTTCATGTTACTCTGCGGGATTCTTGTTGGAGATACAGATGCATCCACACTCAAATATGCACCTATACGAGAGGGTAGTAGTCCTGCCGACTGCCATGCGCAGCCGGACGCTCCGTCTTGCCAGCAGAAGCCTGCTAATGGCTACACAAGAGGTTGCGAAAAAGAAACTAATTGCAGATCAAACGGTCCTTAATTATGATCGAATTTGTGATTAAGATTTGCATACTTCATTAATGATATATTATGTATTAATTACAAAATAAAGAATAATGTATTTAAATTCGACTGGTCGATTCATCTCCTCTTTTCTTTTTCTTTTTTTCATGTTGAATTTGATCTTCTCTAGGCCAAAATATATAATTCCATGCGGCTTAGAGAATATTGGTGCTCGATCGTTAATTTGTTTGAACACGATCACCTGAGTACTTAACGATTTATCATACTATATATATGTATTTATAGGCTAATTATAGCCTTTTATTTTATTAAATTTTCTCCTGAAACGGCCATGTTAAATTTTATTATAGCCTCTGATCTGATCATGCTTGTTTTCGCTTATGCATGTGCATGCATATAACATACATTATAAATTACGCATATATATTATAAAGTATCTTGTATGTAGAATGTATGTTTTGTGTAGTACTTACGTGCAGCATGCATGCATGCATGGTATGCTTGTCTCGGGTTGGAGCATCCTGATCCTGAAGATGTATATATATGTGTGTGTATATATATATATATATATTTAGAAGGAAATTTTGGTCAAAAAAATCTGGTAATTAATTTATTTATTTCCAATTGCAAGCGCGCTAGCTCTATATATATGCATGTTTTGTGACAAATATATATATATATATATATATATATATATATATATTTATAAGTCTTATATGGGAACAGTACTACTGAAATAATACTTAATTAAGCAAATTAGATATTCCCACGTGAATCCTGCATGCGCGTACATGCATGGTTGATAACCACTTAACGTAAATTTATGTAAATAGATCAGGTCTTACTCTTTTTCGTTCCGTTTTTTGTTTTTTTTTTCTGGAAAAGAGAACGGTATCCGTAACTTTATTAATGTAAAGACTTTATATTGAATTCCTCACTCATTTTAGATCCTTAATTTGTTTTTTAAAACAAAAAAAAGTTTGGAAAAAATTAAAGGTTAGTGTAACTAGTAAGGGTACCGTGATGTTTTGAAGGGGATGGGTTTATAATACACTTTAATGCTTTAAAAATTAATATTTACCCAAGATCAGTGTCATGAGTATGTTCTCTTTGTGAAGAAAGGCGCCTTATGTCCACTTGACCAGATATGCTCCTTGCTCTATTTTTCACAAACTGCCACTTCATTTTATATAAATTGAGGATGTAAACATTTTATTCTCCTATTATTTTCAGTCATAAATGATAGAAAATAAAATATAATAAACAATAATATGGAGAGGAGAAAGAGGGCAAGAGACTTTTGAGGGCTACATCTTTGCTTTCTCAATTATTGTTGAATACAAGACATACATCTCTATTTATAGGAAAATTACATTGAGATAAGATAAAGTAAATATTTTAAACATTATGAAAATCAAATCAAGATAATTTCAAATCAAAATGATTTGATAATTATGAAAATCAAATCAAGATTCAATTATCTTGAACAATATACACAATTTTGTAGAGAAAATCTAAAAGAAAGACATCAAAATTGCTATCTGCAATTGGTAATTAAGTAGTTTGTTGTATCCTAAAAGTGAATTACTTGTAACCTAATATCAAACTATTTTAAGTGAGAGCAATTATCACTTTAAAGATAATGTTTTACATGCTTCAAAATCGCATTTATTTTTCAAATTAGTCTATCGGTTCAACTTTTTTCAACAACGGATACATGAGGTAGAACTGACCACTAGGGTCAAACTTGTCAACTCCATGGCTAAAAGCCTAAAAGTAAAACAAAAATGAGCACCGAGTTGAATCTCCATTAATCTCTTCAACACTAGAAGCTCAAATGAAATGACTTAAAAGCCAAAGAGTAGACCAAAAATATGAGAACACGGCAAGCTATTAATTATCCTAAGACAAAACAAATACCAACAACTATATAAATATATATATATATATATATATATATATATATATATATATAATTGGAGTTATCGCATATATAACTGCTAGCAAAACTACAAATTAAATATTAATGTATATATTGAGGAGCGACTCATTATAAGAAAATCGTTTATTTGTGATCAGTTATTTCCTACTAAAATGATTATAATTTCTTATCAAAATTAGTCTATTCTCGATAGAAATAATTATTTTCATAGTAAATAACTAGTCATAAATACTATTTTTTTAAGATTATAGACAGATCACTTGTACATGAGATTGGCCCTAATTTAATATTGCAACTTATATATATATATATATATATATATATACATATTGCACATGAGACTAGTATATATAGACAAACAAAGTTTTACACTACAAAATTAAATATATTAGTATCGGGAGATTTCTAATTAGCCAAATGTTTTGGTTTCTAATTAATTAGCCAGCCCATTTTTCAATTCTCTTCCCCTGTTTTAGAACTCCTATTTTTTCGCCAATGTAAAGATCGACGCTTCTCTAGCCCCCATAACCATCCATGCATGCCTCACTTCTTCATTGCAATGTGTGTATATCTCATGCATGTTTTCAAGTTCATTTAACGTGATCATATTCAAGGGCACAAGTGTCTATTTTACAGAAAACCTAGTATATCCCTCGAATCTATTTCAAAGGAGATTTCAGACAAGCCGTCCTCTATTTCTACGTATTCTAAATGAGCTAGTGTCTTATGAGCTATACTTCATCCAAAGAAGAAATAGTGCTGGAAGACTCGTTTTATTTTCTATCCAAAAGATAACCGCAGCACTTAGAATATTGGCGTATGGGGTTACTGAAAATTTTATGGATGAATACATATGTATTAGTGAAGGCACCGCAATAGAGAGCCTTAAAAAATTCTCTAAGACAATAGTAAGTGTTTTTTCAGAATCATATTTGCGGTTACCAAATACCAATGATATTGCTCAATTGTTTGCGATTGGTGAACAACACGGATTTCTAAGAATGCTGGGAAGTATTGACTGCATGCATTGGAAGTGAAGAAATTGTCTCGCAACCTGGAAATATATGTACTCTAGTTACATTCGTGAACCAACTATTATTTTAGAAACAGTTGTTTCATATGATCCTTGGATATGGCTTGCATTTGTTAGTATGCCCGGTCCACATAACGACATTAATATGCTAGAGAGATTTTCTATTTTCACGGAACTTGTCTAAGGGCGTGCTCCTCTAGTCAATTACACAATCAATAGCAATGACTACACTATGGGGTATTATCTTGCGGATGGTATTTATCCCACGTGGTGAACTTTTCTGAAGATGATTCCATCACCACAAGGGAATAACAAGAAAATTTTTGTAAAAGCATAAGAATCCGCAAGAAAAGATCGTTGCAATCGTTTGTGGATCTTTCCAAAAGTTCAAAGTCAAGGAACTAAAAAATAAAATGAAAGCATGTGTTAGTCTATGTAATATGATCATTGAACATGAGCGTGAGTATAGTGATAGTTCTGACATTGAGTATGATCAACTTAATGATGAAGTTTCGAAACTATCGCACAATCATACAACTGAGTTTACGGATTTCATCCAACCTCGTCATCATATTAGAGACAGTTTGGCACATTATCAGCTCCAAGCAGATCCAATTGAACATCAATAGTTATTATTTTTTCAACAGTAGACATGTCACATAATTGATTGGTATTTTCCGCCATTTTAGTAGTGATAATATTTGAGTTAATTACTGTAGTTTTGTATTTCCTTCATGTTAGTAGTGATTGTATTTGATCATTCATCTATAACAGTAGTGTCTATATTTTCCTTGTGAAAACATTTAAATTTAGACAATCAAAATAAAAATTAAACTATCTTAGTATCAATAATATTGTCATACATCGTTGTTTGAAACAAAAAATAAAGAAATAAACTAGAAAAATTCTTAATTTTTTATCAATCCAAATGTGCAAGATCATTACGTCTCGCCATGATTTTCCTTTGCAATTCTTCAAAATATAACCGCTGCAATGCTGGCATAGTACTAACGTCCATTATCATAATGTGCTAATACACTTCCTTCTTGGCAAACTCTACTTTCTCCACCTCCAACCTCAGTCTTTCGTCGTCTTGACAGATTTTATTTTGTTATTTTTCCTTTTCAATTTCTATATTCTCGGCCTCCAACCTCTGTATTTCATCCTCTTGACGGATTTTATTTACCTTTTTTTTCTTTGTCATATTCCATCTTCTCAGCCTTGAGGTGATAAAATTCTTTCACCTGAACACTTGACTCCTTCAAAAGCGTATACTTCAACCTGCTGAGCACAACAATCTCCTCTCCTAACATGTCTTTGGCCTTTCGTTTTCCTTTCTCAGCTTTCATTTCCATTGATCAGTACAATTCGATCACGTCATTATCCATCACATTATCTGTCCCGAGATCAAAAACTGAATCTACCGTCTCAGCGCCCAAACATTGAGTCGGAGTCGGGGACGAGGACATAATCTTCCTTCGCTTTGGATCCCCCTTTGCAGAACGTCAAATCAATTTAGATTGGTCATTCAACATGTGCCAACAATGCTCGAACATGTCTTTGGCATTTTTCTAGCGATTGGTACATAACATTGACCTTGTCATACTAGCATGTAAACAAAATAACGACATGTTAAACCAATGTAAAAAAAAAAAACCTAATTATTCGTAATTCAAGTAAAAGTATGGATATTGACCTTGTCTTTCTCGGTCATGTCATTTTGATTCAACCCTTCAACCTGGGCTAGTTTTGCACAAAATTTGTTTGTCGTATTTTGCATAAATGACCACCGATGTATTGAAGACTTTATGGTCCGGTCATTTGTGGATTCTTTAAATTGCTGGAAGTGTTAAAAAAACAAAATTAAAAGTTATGAGTGTGTTTGGTTTGTTCCTTTGATGGCATCAAGGTTACAATTAAGTCATGAGGACACAATTAACTTGTCTTCTTCAGGGTGAAGTTCGCACTCCTAACTGATTTTCTAATACCGATAGGATCGTTATGGGGTAGGGGTGGAGAGTCATCAACAGTCATAGGAGAGTTTCCACTTTGCCCACCGTAAGTGAGGTCTAGGTAAGGATGTTGATTTAAGAGGTTGGTGAAGTACATATATCCAGGGTCATGTGAATCCATCTCTAAAAACGCATTGAAATGTTAGACACGTAACTATGAAATTTGGAGTTTTTCCATTGCCAGCTTCGGAACCAAATGGTGACATCAACGAAATTTGGCCACCTCTTATGGCTGCAACAACCGGTTGCCACTACTTGTTGGTCGTCCGGGTTACCTAGCCATTGAGAAAATGAGCATAAATTTTCTATATTCCTACCAAGTTTTGTCATCATCACAGCCGAGAAGGTTTAATTTACACATTACTTTTCTATCACAACATAATACAAAACAATTACACAACAAAAAGCAACGTAACAGAACTGACCAATTCACATATTTGTACAAAACAATAACCAAACAGTGTGCAAATCACAATAAAGCTAAATAAGAGTATTCCCATTGGATTCCCGATAAAATTATGAAAATAAAGAAATAAATGGGGTTCAGAATGGTGGAAATATTGATAGCATGCGTAAGCAAGGAGCCATTCACATTAAATGGCTGCCAAATCTCACTCGAACATCCATTGCCTTTTTTGGAAAGTACCACAAACTGCAATATGGCAATCCGGGTGAGGATTACCCCGCCATATCAATGGGGCCCTATTAACACTTGTGAATTAATCCGCATTATAACACTATCATCACAGCCTAATAACAGCCCCCTCCCCCGAGAGATATGAAACACTGCAAAGTAACCCAACAATACAGAACAATTATCTATGAAAAGAGCAATGAAATTTAATTGGTTTAAGGAATTGACTATACATTTTTTGGATATCAAAAAAGCAATGCTGAGAAGTAATAAATTCACCCAACACGCCGAAAAAATATACAGACAAACTTAATGAATGGATAACCACAAACAATGATTCGCCCATTCCATAACCACAAACTCCATCAAATTGTCCTCAAAACCATAAACCCCACAAATTCCATAACTACAAACTCCACCAAATCCTCCTCAAAACCAAAAATCCCACAAATTCTATAACCACAAACTCCACCAAATTGTCCTCAAAACCAATAACCTCACAAATTCGAAAACTACAAACTCCACCAAATATTTTCTTTTAACCAAAAACTTCACAAATTTCATAACCACAAACTCCACCAAATTCTCCTCAAGAAAAATAGTTGGACAGCAATGAGAGAAACAAATTTTTAAAAAAAAAAATCGTATAAAATTGCTCATCACATTCTAGCCAAACAGTCAACACAACCATTGAGGAACACATCCAAAAACCCAACGCAGATCATCACAAACAAAAATCCACAATCCCAAGCCTAAATGAATGGATAGATCAAGAATATCGATTGGACAACAATGAGAGAAACAAAATTAGATTCAAAAAATTCATGTGAAATTGTCCATCAATTTCTCGGTAGCCAAACAGTCAACACAGCCATTGAGGAATACAGCCAAATACCCAACGCTGATCATCCTCAAAAATCCACAGGAGGTAAAATTATTCCGCCGCTGTTCTTCAAGTTTCTGGACAAGGATCGATCTTTTCATGCCATTTCACAAATGTTTCGCTTTGCAGCGCCAAACAATCCCTTCCAATATTCATATATTTCTTTGTGTTTTAATTCATCAGTTTTACGTATATGCGTACGTACGTACGGTTCATTTAATGCCATACGTCGTGTACCACACCAATTCTTATGCTAAATGTATACTTGCGTGCTGCAATTTTAATTTTAACCAATAATTAATTTCTTCAAACCTTTAATATTTTAGAGTGCCTAAAAAAAGCAGGTGGACCTTATGAAGCCAAATGGCTTCGTCCCGACCTGGCCTTTCTAACTCTGACCGCGTATGAGCCCGACAAAAATTCATGAATGCATGCGAGGTGCATGGAATTAACAAGTACTGCAGACACTATTTTTAGCTCAACGTATAACCTTTCTGCTATAAAAATATTCCACACATGCATTATAACCAAGAGATCAGAACGATCGACCTTTGCAGTGCGTATATACGTATATACGTACCAGTACTACTTAAATTAATATAATGGCAATGTCCAAACGAGCTGTTATTTGCCTGTTCATGTTACTCTGCGGGATTCTTGTTGGAGATACAGATGCATCCACACTCAAATATGCACCTATACGAGAGGGTAGTAGTCCTGCCGACTGCCATGCGCAGCCGGACGCTCCGTCTTGCCAGCAGAAGCCTGCTAATGGCTACACAAGAGGTTGCGAAAAAGAAACTAATTGCAGATCAAACGGTCCTTAATTATGATCGAATTTGTGATTAAGATTTGCATACTTCATTAATGATATATTATGTATTAATTACAAAATAAAGAATAATGTATTTAAATTCGACTGGTCGATTCATCTCCTCTTTTCTTTTTCTTTTTTTCATGTTGAATTTGATCTTCTCTAGGCCAAAATATATAATTCCATGCGGCTTAGAGAATATTGGTGCTCGATCGTTAATTTGTTTGAACACGATCACCTGAGTACTTAACGATTTATCATACTATATATATGTATTTATAGGCTAATTATAGCCTTTTATTTTATTAAATTTTCTCCTGAAACGGCCATGTTAAATTTTATTATAGCCTCTGATCTGATCATGCTTGTTTTCGCTTATGCATGTGCATGCATATAACATACATTATAAATTACGCATATATATTATAAAGTATCTTGTATGTAGAATGTATGTTTTGTGTAGTACTTACGTGCAGCATGCATGCATGCATGGTATGCTTGTCTCGGGTTGGAGCATCCTGATCCTGAAGATGTATATATATATATATATATATATATATTTAGAAGGAAATTTTGGTCAAAAAAATCTGGTAATTAATTTATTTATTTCCAATTGCAAGCGCGCTAGCTCTATATATATGCATGTTTTGTGACAAATATATATATATATATATATATATATATATATATATATATATATATTTATAAGTCTTATATGGGAACAGTACTACTGAAATAATACTTAATTAAGCAAATTAGATATTCCCACGTGAATCCTGCATGCGCGTACATGCATGGTTGATAACCACTTAACGTAAATTTATGTAAATAGATCAGGTCTTACTCTTTTTCGTTCCGTTTTTTGTTTTTTTTTTCTGGAAAAGAGAACGGTATCCGTAACTTTATTAATGTAAAGACTTTATATTGAATTCCTCACTCATTTTAGATCCTTAATTTGTTTTTTAAAACAAAAAAAAGTTTGGAAAAAATTAAAGGTTAGTGTAACTAGTAAGGGTACCGTGATGTTTTGAAGGGGATGGGTTTATAATACACTTTAATGCTTTAAAAATTAATATTTACCCAAGATCAGTGTCATGAGTATGTTCTCTTTGTGAAGAAAGGCGCCTTATGTCCACTTGACCAGATATGCTCCTTGCTCTATTTTTCACAAACTGCCACTTCATTTTATATAAATTGAGGATGTAAACATTTTATTCTCCTATTATTTTCAGTCATAAATGATAGAAAATAAAATATAATAAACAATAATATGGAGAGGAGAAAGAGGGCAAGAGACTTTTGAGGGCTACATCTTTGCTTTCTCAATTATTGTTGAATACAAGACATACATCTCTATTTATAGGAAAATTACATTGAGATAAGATAAAGTAAATATTTTAAACATTATGAAAATCAAATCAAGATAATTTCAAATCAAAATGATTTGATAATTATGAAAATCAAATCAAGATTCAATTATCTTGAACAATATACACAATTTTGTAGAGAAAATCTAAAAGAAAGACATCAAAATTGCTATCTGCAATTGGTAATTAAGTAGTTTGTTGTATCCTAAAAGTGAATTACTTGTAACCTAATATCAAACTATTTTAAGTGAGAGCAATTATCACTTTAAAGATAATGTTTTACATGCTTCAAAATCGCATTTATTTTTCAAATTAGTCTATCGGTTCAACTTTTTTCAACAACGGATACATGAGGTAGAACTGACCACTAGGGTCAAACTTGTCAACTCCATGGCTAAAAGCCTAAAAGTAAAACAAAAATGAGCACCGAGTTGAATCTCCATTAATCTCTTCAACACTAGAAGCTCAAATGAAATGACTTAAAAGCCAAAGAGTAGACCAAAAATATGAGAACACGGCAAGCTATTAATTATCCTAAGACAAAACAAATACCAACAACTATATAAATATATATATATATATATATATATATATATATATATATATTGGAGTTATCGCATATATAACTGCTAGCAAAACTACAAATTAAATATTAATGTATATATTGAGGAGCGACTCATTATAAGAAAATCGTTTATTTGTGATCAGTTATTTCCTACTAAAATGATTATAATTTCTTATCAAAATTAGTCTATTCTCGATAGAAATAATTATTTTCATAGTAAATAACTAGTCATAAATACTATTTTTTTAAGATTATAGACAGATCACTTGTACATGAGATTGGCCCTAATTTAATATTGCAACTTATATATATATATATATATATATATATACATATTGCACATGAGACTAGTATATATAGACAAACAAAGTTTTACACTACAAAATTAAATATATTAGTATCGGGAGATTTCTAATTAGCCAAATGTTTTGGTTTCTAATTAATTAGCCAGCCCATTTTTCAATTCTCTTCCCCTGTTTTAGAACTCCTATTTTTTCGCCAATGTAAAGATCGACGCTTCTCTAGCCCCCATAACCATCCATGCATGCCTCACTTCTTCATTGCAATGTGTGTATATCTCATGCATGTTTTCAAGTTCATTTAACGTGATCATATTCAAGGGCACAAGTGTCTATTTTACAGAAAACCTAGTATATCCCTCGAATCTATTTCAAAGGAGATTTCAGACAAGCCGTCCTCTATTTCTACGTATTCTAAATGAGCTAGTGTCTTATGAGCTATACTTCATCCAAAGAAGAAATAGTGCTGGAAGACTCGTTTTATTTTCTATCCAAAAGATAACCGCAGCACTTAGAATATTGGCGTATGGGGTTACTGAAAATTTTATGGATGAATACATATGTATTAGTGAAGGCACCGCAATAGAGAGCCTTAAAAAATTCTCTAAGACAATAGTAAGTGTTTTTTCAGAATCATATTTGCGGTTACCAAATACCAATGATATTGCTCAATTGTTTGCGATTGGTGAACAACACGGATTTCTAAGAATGCTGGGAAGTATTGACTGCATGCATTGGAAGTGAAGAAATTGTCTCGCAACCTGGAAATATATGTACTCTAGTTACATTCGTGAACCAACTATTATTTTAGAAACAGTTGTTTCATATGATCCTTGGATATGGCTTGCATTTGTTAGTATGCCCGGTCCACATAACGACATTAATATGCTAGAGAGATTTTCTATTTTCACGGAACTTGTCTAAGGGCGTGCTCCTCTAGTCAATTACACAATCAATAGCAATGACTACACTATGGGGTATTATCTTGCGGATGGTATTTATCCCACGTGGTGAACTTTTCTGAAGATGATTCCATCACCACAAGGGAATAACAAGAAAATTTTTGTAAAAGCATAAGAATCCGCAAGAAAAGATCGTTGCAATCGTTTGTGGATCTTTCCAAAAGTTCAAAGTCAAGGAACTAAAAAATAAAATGAAAGCATGTGTTAGTCTATGTAATATGATCATTGAACATGAGCGTGAGTATAGTGATAGTTCTGACATTGAGTATGATCAACTTAATGATGAAGTTTCGAAACTATCGCACAATCATACAACTGAGTTTACGGATTTCATCCAACCTCGTCATCATATTAGAGACAGTTTGGCACATTATCAGCTCCAAGCAGATCCAATTGAACATCAATAGTTATTATTTTTTCAACAGTAGACATGTCACATAATTGATTGGTATTTTCCGCCATTTTAGTAGTGATAATATTTGAGTTAATTACTGTAGTTTTGTATTTCCTTCATGTTAGTAGTGATTGTATTTGATCATTCATCTATAACAGTAGTGTCTATATTTTCCTTGTGAAAACATTTAAATTTAGACAATCAAAATAAAAATTAAACTATCTTAGTATCAATAATATTGTCATACATCGTTGTTTGAAACAAAAAATAAAGAAATAAACTAGAAAAATTCTTAATTTTTTATCAATCCAAATGTGCAAGATCATTACGTCTCGCCATGATTTTCCTTTGCAATTCTTCAAAATATAACCGCTGCAATGCTGGCATAGTACTAACGTCCATTATCATAATGTGCTAATACACTTCCTTCTTGGCAAACTCTACTTTCTCCACCTCCAACCTCAGTCTTTCGTCGTCTTGACAGATTTTATTTTGTTATTTTTCCTTTTCAATTTCTATATTCTCGGCCTCCAACCTCTGTATTTCATCCTCTTGACGGATTTTATTTACCTTTTTTTTCTTTGTCATATTCCATCTTCTCAGCCTTGAGGTGATAAAATTCTTTCACCTGAACACTTGACTCCTTCAAAAGCGTATACTTCAACCTGCTGAGCACAACAATCTCCTCTCCTAACATGTCTTTGGCCTTTCGTTTTCCTTTCTCAGCTTTCATTTCCATTGATCAGTACAATTCGATCACGTCATTATCCATCACATTATCTGTCCCGAGATCAAAAACTGAATCTACCGTCTCAGCGCCCAAACATTGAGTCGGAGTCGGGGACGAGGACATAATCTTCCTTCGCTTTGGATCCCCCTTTGCAGAACGTCAAATCAATTTAGATTGGTCATTCAACATGTGCCAACAATGCTCGAACATGTCTTTGGCATTTTTCTAGCGATTGGTACATAACATTGACCTTGTCATACTAGCATGTAAACAAAATAACGACATGTTAAACCAATGTAAAAAAAAAAAACCTAATTATTCGTAATTCAAGTAAAAGTATGGATATTGACCTTGTCTTTCTCGGTCATGTCATTTTGATTCAACCCTTCAACCTGGGCTAGTTTTGCACAAAATTTGTTTGTCGTATTTTGCATAAATGACCACCGATGTATTGAAGACTTTATGGTCCGGTCATTTGTGGATTCTTTAAATTGCTGGAAGTGTTAAAAAAACAAAATTAAAAGTTATGAGTGTGTTTGGTTTGTTCCTTTGATGGCATCAAGGTTACAATTAAGTCATGAGGACACAATTAACTTGTCTTCTTCAGGGTGAAGTTCGCACTCCTAACTGATTTTCTAATACCGATAGGATCGTTATGGGGTAGGGGTGGAGAGTCATCAACAGTCATAGGAGAGTTTCCACTTTGCCCACCGTAAGTGAGGTCTAGGTAAGGATGTTGATTTAAGAGGTTGGTGAAGTACATATATCCAGGGTCATGTGAATCCATCTCTAAAAACGCATTGAAATGTTAGACACGTAACTATGAAATTTGGAGTTTTTCCATTGCCAGCTTCGGAACCAAATGGTGACATCAACGAAATTTGGCCACCTCTTATGGCTGCAACAACCGGTTGCCACTACTTGTTGGTCGTCCGGGTTACCTAGCCATTGAGAAAATGAGCATAAATTTTCTATATCCCTACCAGGTTTTGTCATCATCACAGCCGAGGGGGTTTAATTTACACATTACTTTTCTATCACAACATAATACAAAATAATTACACAACAAAAAACAACGTAACAGAACTGACCAATTCACATATTTATACAAAACAACAACCAAACAGCATGCAAATCACAATAAAGCTAAATAAGAGTATTCTCATTGGATTCCCCATAAAATTCTGAGAATAAAGAAATAAATGGGGTTCAGAATGGTGGAAATATTGATAGCATGCGTAAGCAAGGAGCCATTCACATTAAATGGCTATCAAATCTCACTCGAACGTCCATTGCCTTTTTTGGAAAGTACCACAAACTGCAACATGTTAATTCGGGTGAGGATTATCCCGCCATATCGATGGGGCTCTATTAACACTTGTGAATTAATCCGCATTATAACACTATCATCACAGCCTAATAACAGCCCCCTCCCTCGAGAGATACGAAACACTGCAAAGTGATCCAACAATACAGAACAAATTATCTATGGAAAGAGCAATGATATTTAATTGGTTTAAGGAGTTGACTATAAATTTTTTGGATATCAAAAAAGAAATGTTGAGAAGTAATAAATTCACCCAACACACCGAAAAATATACAGACAAACTTAACGAATGGATAACCACAAATAATGATTCGTCCATTCCATAACCACAAACTCCATCAAATAGTCCTCAAAACCATAAACCCCACAAATTCCAAAACTACAAACTCCACCAAATTCTCCTCAAAACCAAAAATCCCACAAATTCTATAACCACAAACTCTACCAAATTGTCCTCAAAACCAATAAACTCATAAATTCCAAAACTACAAACTTCACCAAATATTATCTTTCAACCAAAAACACCACAAATTTCATAACCACAAATTCCACCAAATTCTCCTCAAGAAAAACGGTTGGACAGCAATGACAGAAACAATTTTTTTTAAAAAAAAAAATCGTATGACATTGCTCATCACATTCTAGCCAAACAGTCAACACAACCATTGAGGAACACATCCAAAAACCCAACGCAGATCATCAAAAACAAAAATCCACAATCCCAAGCCTAAATAAATGGATAGATCAAGAATATCGATTGGACAACAATGAGAGAAAACAAAATTAAATTCAAAAAAATTCGTGTGAAATTGCCCATCAGTTTCTCGGTAGCCTAAAAGTCAACACAGCCATTGAGGAATACAGCCAAATACCCAACACAGATCATCCTAAAAAATAAACAGGAGGTAAAATTATTCCGCCGCTGTTCTTCAAGTTTCTGGACAAGGATCGATCTTTTCATGCCATTCAACAAATGTTTCGCTTTGTAGCGCCAAACAATCCCTTCCAATATTCATATATTTATGTGTTTTAATTCATCAGTTTTACGTATATACGTACGTACGTACGGTTCATAAAATGCCATACGTCGTATACCACACCAATTCTTATGCTAAATGTATACATGCGTGTCGCAATTTTAATTTTAACCAATAATTTATTTTTCAAACCTTTAATATTTTAGAGTGCCTAAAAAAAGCAGGTGGACCTTATGAAGCCAAATGGCTTCGTCCCGACCTGGCCTTTCTAACTCTGACCGCGTATGAGTCCGACAAAAATTCATGAATGCATGCGAGGTGCAATGGAATTAACAAGTACTGCAGACGCTATTTTTAGCTCTACGTATAACCTTTCTGCTATAAAAATATTCCACACATGCATTATAACCCAGAGATAAGAACGATCAACCTTTGTAGTGCGTATATACGTATATACGTACCAGTACTACTTAAATTAATATAATGGCAATGTCCAAAGGAGCTGTTATTTGCCTGTTCATGTTAGTCTGCGGGATTCTTGTTGGAGATACAGATGCATCCACACTCAAATATGCACCTATACGAGAGGGTAGTAGTCCTGCCGACTGCCATGCGCAGCCAGACGCTCCTTCTTGCCAGCAGAAGCCTGCTAATGGCTACACAAGAGGTTGCGAAAAAGCAACTAATTGCAGATCAAACGGCCCTTAATTAAGATCGAATTTGTGATTAAGATTTGCATACTTCATTAATGATATATTATGTATTAATTAAAAAATAAAGAATAAAGTATTTGAATTCGACATGTCGATTCAACTCCTCTTTTTTGTTTTTTTTTTTTCATATTGAATTTGATCTTCTCTAGGCCAAAATATATAATTCCATGCGGCTTACTGAATATTGGTGCTCGATCGTTAATTTGTTTGAACACGATCACCTGAGTACTTAACGATTTATCATACTATATATATGTACTTTTAGGCTAATTATAGCCTTTTATTTTATTAAATTTTCTCCTGAAACGGCCATGTTAAATTTTATTATAGCCTCTGATCTGATCATGCTTGTTTTCGCTTATGCATGTGCATGCATGTAACATACATTATAAATTACGCTATATTAGAAAGTATCTTGTATGTTGAATGTATGTTTTGTGTAGTTACGTGCAGCATGCATGCATGCATGGTATGCTTGTCTCGGGTTGAAGCATCCTGATCCTGAAGATGTATATATATGTGTGTGTGTATATATATATATATATTTAGAAGGATATTTTGGTCAAAAAAAACTGGTAATTAATTTATTTATTTCCAATTGCAAGCGCGCTAGCTCTATATATATGCATGTTTTGTGACAAATATCTATATATATATATATATATATATATATATATATATATATATATATATATATATATATATATTTATAAGTCTTATATGGGAACAGTACTACTGAAATAATAGTTAATTAAGCAAATTAGATATTCCCAAGTGAATCCTGCATGCGCGTACGTGCATGGTTGATAACCACTTAACGTAAATTTATGTAAATAGATCAGGTCTTACTTGAGTTTAGTTTGGTTACTTTCTAGACAGAGAAGCTCTGCCTTCTCTCTAGGAAAAAAGAATCTCGCCGAGTTTTTTCGCTGGAGAGGAAGGTGTGAGCCTCGGCTCCACCTTTCTCTCCATTTCCCTTTCATTTTCCTCTTCATTTCCACTACCTATTTGTAAATATGCTTTTTTGGTAGTTTTTTTCCACCGGCACGGATTTTCTTAGATTTGCTGCTCTCCGGCCATGAACAGTCGACACGCGCCCCACCACGACGTTCCCCTTCCGCCGATCTACTGGTACGATGCGGAACCGCACCCAAAATGTCGGTGCGTGGCCTTCACGCGCCTTCGCGCTTCGACAGCTCTGATGGCTACACGCGTCGGACCAGCAGATTCTCCACCTTCCAATCCTTCAAATCGGTCAAACGCCTCCTCCATTCCACCGGCGCGTGGCCCTCACGCTCCACTCCAGAGGCGTGGGTCGACTGTTCCTCCACTGCAGATCTGCTCCTCCCTTGCCAGTCTATCCGGATTATTGATTTCCCTAACCAGTGATCTTGTGAGAGAGACTAAGGACCTGACTAACATATACCTCAAGACTTCCAACAACAGTGCGACCACTTGCACCGCTTTCAACGGTGGCTTACCTTTAAAACGTCTTTTAAGACGGTTCTCTCTTAGTAGGGATAGGGTAGAGACCAAGAAATTGGTCTCAGAACACGCTTTTTTTTCAACGTATTTGCACTGAGTTTGTTGTTTTGGGGTATCATGTTGGGGAACCCCACCCCCTCTAACTTGTATCATCTTTTATTTTTAATGAAGTTTGCTTGCTTAGAAAAAAAAAAAAATCAGGCCTTACTCTTTTTCGTTCCTTTTTTTGTTTTTTTTTTTTTTTCTGGAAAAGAGAACGGTATCCGTAACTTTATTAATGTAAAGACTTTATATTGAATTCATAACTCATTTTAGATCCTTAATTTTTTTTTTTAAACAAAAAAAGTTTGGAAAAAAATAAAGACGGTATCCGAAGTTCCGAACCACGAGTAGATGCATTAATGGTTAGTGTAACTAGTAAGGGTACCGTGATGTTTTGAAGGGGATGGGTTTATAATACACTTTAATGATTTAAAAATTAATATATACCCAAGATCAGTGTCATGAGTATGTTCTCTTTGTGAAGAAAGGCGCCTTATGTCCACTTGACCAGATATGCTCCTTGCTCTATTTTTCACAAACTGCCACTTCATTTTATATAAATTGAGGATGTAAACATTTTATTCTCCTATTATTTTCAGTCATAAATGATCGAAAATAAAATATAACAAACAATAATATGGAGAGGAGAAAGAGGGCAAGAGACTTTTGAGGGCTACATCTTTGCTTTCTCAATTATTGTTGAATACAAGACATACATCTCTATTTATAGGAAAATTACATTGAGATAAGATAAAGTAAATATTTTAAACATTATGAAAATCAAATCAAGATAATTTCAAATCATAATGATTTGATAATTATGAAAATCAAATCAAGATTCAATTATCTTGAATAATATACACAATTTTGTAGAGAAAATCTAAAAGAAAGACATCAAAATTGCTATCTGCAATTGGTAATTAACTAGTTGTTCTGTCCTAAAAGTGAATTGCTTGTAACCTAATATCAAACTATTTTGAGTGAAATCAATTATCACTTTAAAGATAGTGTTTTACAAAGTTCAAAATCGCATTTATTTTTCAAATTAGTCTATCGGTTCAACTTTTTTCAACAATGGATACATGCGGTAGAACTGACCACTAGGGTCAAACTTGTCAACTCCATGGCTAAAAGCCTAAAAGTAAAACAAAAATGAGCACCGAGTGGAGTCTCCATTAATCTCTTCAACACTAGAAGCTCAAATGAAATGACTTAAAAGCCAAAGAGTAGAGCAAAAATATATGAGAACTTGGCAAGCTATTAATTATGCTAAGAGAAAAAAATACCAACAACTATATATATATATATATATATATATATATATATATATAATTGAAGTTATCGCATATATAACTGCTAGCAAAACTACAAATTAAAGATTAATGTATATATTGAGGAGTGACTCATTATAAGAAAATTATTTATTTGTGATCAGTTATTTCCTGCTAAAATGATTATAATTTCTTATTAAAATTAGTCTATTCTCGACACAAATAAATAACTAGTCATAAATACTATTTTTTTAAGATTACAAACAGATCACTTGTACATGAGATTGGCCCTAATTTAATATTGCAACTTATATATATATATATATATATATATATATATATATATATTGCACATGAGACTAGTATATATAGACAAACAACGTTTTACACTACAATTAATTAAATATATTAGTATCGGTAGATTTCTAATTAGCCAAATGTTTTGGTTTCTAATTAATTAGCCAGCCCATTTTTCAATTATCTTCCCCTGTTGTAGAACTCCTTTTTTTTCGCCAATGTAAAGATCTACGCTTCTCTAGCCCCCATAACCATCCATGCATGCCTCACTTCTTCATTGCGATGTGTGTATATCTCATGCATGTTTCTAAGTTCATTTAACGTGAACATATTCAAGGGCACAAGTGTTTATTTTGCAGAAAATCTAGTATATCCCTCGAATCTATTTCAAAGGAGATTTCAGACAAGCCGTCCTCTATTTCTCCGTATTCTAAATGAGGTAGAGTCTTACAAGACGTACTTCATCCAAAGAAGAAATGGTATTGGAAGACTCGGTTTATTTTCTATGCAAAAGATAACCGCAACACTTAAAATATTGGCGTATGGGGTTACTGGAAATTTTATGGATGAATACATATGTTTTAGTGAAAGCACCGCAACAGAGAGCCTTAAAAAATTCTCTAAGACAATCGTACGTGTTTTTTCAGAATCATATTTGCGGTTACCAAATACCAATGATATTGCTCAATTGCTTGCGATTGGTGAATAACGTGGATTTCTAAGAATGCTGGGAAGCATTTACTGCATGCATTGAAAGTGAAAAAATTATCTCGCAATCTGGAAAGGTATGTACTCTAGTCACTTTCGTGAACTAACTATTATTTTAGAAGCAGTTGTTTCATATGATTTTTGGATATGTCATGCATTTTTTAGTATGTCCCGTCCACATAACGACATTAATGTACTAGAGAGATTTTCTATTTTCATGGAACTTTTCCAAGGGCGTGCTCCTCTAGTCAATTATACAATCAATGACAATGACTAAACTATGGGGTATTACCTTGTGGATGGTATTTATCCCAAGTGGCGAATTTTTGTGAAGACGATTCTATCACCACAAGGGAATAAGAAGAAAAATTTTGTGAAAGCATAAGAATCCCCAAGAAAAGATGTCGAGCGTGCATTTGGGGTACTTCAACAATGATTTGCAATCATTTGTGGATCTTCCCGAATGTTCAAAGTCAAGGAACTAAAAAATAAAATGAAAGCATGTGTTATTCTATATAATATGATCATTGAACACGAGGGTGATGATAGTGATGGTTCTGACATTGAGTATGATCAACTTGATGATGAAGTTTTGAAACTATCACACAATCATACAACTGAGTTTACGGATTTCATCCAACGTCGTCATCATATTAGAGATAGTTTGGCACATCATCAGCTCTAAGGAGATCCAATTGAACATCAATGGCTATTATTTTTCCTAAAGTAGACATGTCACATAATTGATTGGTATTTTCTGTCATTTTAGTAGTGATAATATTTGAGTTAATTACTGTAGTTTTGTATTTCCTTCATGTTAGTAGTGGTTGTATTTGATCATGCATCTATAACAGTAGTGGCTATATTTTCCTTGTGAAAACATTTAAATTTTGACAATTAAAATAAAAATTAAACTGTCTTAGTATCAATAAGATTGTGATACATCATTGTTTGAAACAAACAATAAAGAAATAAACTAGAAAAATTCTTAATTTTTTATCAATCCAAATGTACAAGATCATTACGTCTCAACATGATTTTCCTTTGCAATTCTTCAAAATATAACCGTTGCAATGTTGGCATGGTACTAACGTCCATTATCATAATGCGTTAATATGCTTCCTTCTTGGCAAGTTCTACTTTCTCCACCTCCAACCTCAGTCTTTCGTCCTCTTGACAGATTTTATTTTGCTATTTTTCCTTGTCAATTTCCATATTCTCGGCCTCCAACCTCAGTATTTCATCCTCTTGACGGATTTTATTTACCTTTTTTTTCTTGTCATATTTCATCTTCTCGGCCTTGAGGCGATAAAATTCTTTCTCCTGAACACTTGACTCCTCCAAAAGCGTATACTTCAACCTGCTGAGCACAACAATCTCCTCTCCTAATATGTCTTTGGCCTTTCATTTTCCTTTCTCAGTTTTCCTTTCTATTGATCAGTCCAATTCGATCACGTCATTATCCATCACATTATCTGTCTCAAGATCAAAAACTGAATCTACCATCTCAGCGCCCAAACATTGAGTCAGAGTCGGGGACGAGGCCATCATCTTCCTTCACTTTGGATCCTCCTTTGCGGAATGTCAAATCCATTTAGATTGGTCATTCAACATGTGCCAACAATGCTCAAATTGGAATGAGCATTTTTCTAGCGATTGGTACATAACCTTGGCCTTGTCATACTAGCATGTAAACAAAATAATGACATGTTAAACCAATGTAAAAAAATAGAAATAATTATTCGTAACTCAAGTAAAAGTATGGATATTTACCTTGTCTTTCTCGATCATGTCATTTTGATTCAACCCTTCAACCTCAGCTAGTTTTGCACAAAATTTCATATTTTGAATAACTGACCACCGATGTATTGAAAACTTTATGGCCCAGTCATTTGTGGATTCTTTAAATTGCTGGAAGTATTCAAAAACAAAATTCTAAAGTTTGGAGTATTTTTGGTCTGTTCCTTAGATGGCATCAAGGCTACAATTAAGTCATGCGAAGACAAGTAACTTGTCTTCTTCAGGGTGAAGTTCGCACTCCTGACTGATTTTCTAATACCGATATATTGGTTATGGGGTAGGGGTGGAGAGTCATCAACAGTCATAGGAAAGTTTCCACTTTACCCACCGTAAGTGGGGTCTAGTTGAGGATGTTGACTTAGGAGGTTGGTGAAGTACATATGTCCAGGGTCTTGTGAATCCATCTCTAAAAATGCATTGAAATGTTAGACACGTAACTATGACGTTTGGAGTTTTTCCATTGCCAGCTTCGGAACCAAATGGTGACATCAACGAAATTTGGCCACCTCTTATGGCTGCAACAACCGGTTGCCACTACTTGTTGGTCGTCCGGGTTACCTAGCCATTGAGAAAATGAGCATAAATTTTCTATATTCCTACCAAGTTTTGTCATCATCACAGCCGAGAAGGTTTAATTTACACATTACTTTTCTATCACAACATAATACAAAACAATTACACAACAAAAAGCAACGTAACAGAACTGACCAATTCACATATTTATACAAAACAATAACCAAACAGTGTGCAAATCACAATAAAGCTAAATAAGAGTATTCCCATTGGATTCCCGATAAAATTATGAAAATAAAGAAATAAATGGGGTTCAGAATGGTGGAAATATTGATAGCATGCGTAAGCAAGGAGCCATTCACATTAAATGGCTGCCAAATCTCACTCGAACATCCATTGCCTTTTTTGGAAAGTACCACAAACTGCAATATGGCAATCCGGGTGAGGATTACCCCGCCATATCAATGGGGCCCTATTAACACTTGTGAATTAATCCGCATTATAACACTATCATCACAGCCTAATAACAGCCCCCTCCCCCGAGAGATATGAAACACTGCAAAGTAACCCAACAATACAGAACAATTATCTATGAAAAGAGCAATGAAATTTAATTGGTTTAAGGAATTGACTATACATTTTTTGGATATCAAAAAAGCAATGCTGAGAAGTAATAAATTCACCCAACACGCCGAAAAAATATACAGACAAACTTAATGAATGGATAACCACAAACAATGATTCGCCCATTCCATAACCACAAACTCCATCAAATTGTCCTCAAAACCATAAACCCCACAAATTCCATAACTACAAACTCCACCAAATCCTCCTCAAAACCAAAAATCCCACAAATTCTATAACCACAAACTCCACCAAATTGTCCTCAAAACCAATAACCTCACAAATTCGAAAACTACAAACTCCACCAAATATTTTCTTTTAACCAAAAACTTCACAAATTTCATAACCACAAACTCCACCAAATTCTCCTCAAGAAAAATAGTTGGACAGCAATGAGAGAAACAAATTTTTAAAAAAAAAAATCGTATAAAATTGCTCATCACATTCTAGCCAAACAGTCAACACAACCATTGAGGAACACATCCAAAAACCCAACGCAGATCATCACAAACAAAAATCCACAATCCCAAGCCTAAATGAATGGATAGATCAAGAATATCGATTGGACAACAATGAGAGAAACAAAATTAGATTCAAAAAATTCATGTGAAATTGTCCATCAATTTCTCGGTAGCCAAACAGTCAACACAGCCATTGAGGAATACAGCCAAATACCCAACGCTGATCATCCTCAAAAATCCACAGGAGGTAAAATTATTCCGCCGCTGTTCTTCAAGTTTCTGGACAAGGATCGATCTTTTCATGCCATTTCACAAATGTTTCGCTTTGCAGCGCCAAACAATCCCTTCCAATATTCATATATTTCTTTGTGTTTTAATTCATCAGTTTTACGTATATGCGTACGTACGTACGGTTCATTTAATGCCATACGTCGTGTACCACACCAATTCTTATGCTAAATGTATACTTGCGTGCTGCAATTTTAATTTTAACCAATAATTAATTTCTTCAAACCTTTAATATTTTAGAGTGCCTAAAAAAAGCAGGTGGACCTTATGAAGCCAAATGGCTTCGTCCCGACCTGGCCTTTCTAACTCTGACCGCGTATGAGCCCGACAAAAATTCATGAATGCATGCGAGGTGCATGGAATTAACAAGTACTGCAGACACTATTTTTAGCTCAACGTATAACCTTTCTGCTATAAAAATATTCCACACATGCATTATAACCAAGAGATCAGAACGATCGACCTTTGCAGTGCGTATATACGTATATACGTACCAGTACTACTTAAATTAATATAATGGCAATGTCCAAACGAGCTGTTATTTGCCTGTTCATGTTACTCTGCGGGATTCTTGTTGGAGATACAGATGCATCCACACTCAAATATGCACCTATACGAGAGGGTAGTAGTCCTGCCGACTGCCATGCGCAGCCGGACGCTCCGTCTTGCCAGCAGAAGCCTGCTAATGGCTACACAAGAGGTTGCGAAAAAGAAACTAATTGCAGATCAAACGGTCCTTAATTATGATCGAATTTGTGATTAAGATTTGCATACTTCATTAATGATATATTATGTATTAATTACAAAATAAAGAATAATGTATTTAAATTCGACTGGTCGATTCATCTCCTCTTTTCTTTTTCTTTTTTTCATGTTGAATTTGATCTTCTCTAGGCCAAAATATATAATTCCATGCGGCTTAGAGAATATTGGTGCTCGATCGTTAATTTGTTTGAACACGATCACCTGAGTACTTAACGATTTATCATACTATATATATGTATTTATAGGCTAATTATAGCCTTTTATTTTATTAAATTTTCTCCTGAAACGGCCATGTTAAATTTTATTATAGCCTCTGATCTGATCATGCTTGTTTTCGCTTATGCATGTGCATGCATATAACATACATTATAAATTACGCATATATATTATAAAGTATCTTGTATGTAGAATGTATGTTTTGTGTAGTACTTACGTGCAGCATGCATGCATGCATGGTATGCTTGTCTCGGGTTGGAGCATCCTGATCCTGAAGATGTATATATATGTGTGTGTATATATATATATATATATTTAGAAGGAAATTTTGGTCAAAAAAATCTGGTAATTAATTTATTTATTTCCAATTGCAAGCGCGCTAGCTCTATATATATGCATGTTTTGTGACAAATATCTATATATATATATTTATATTTATAAGTCTTATATGGGAACAGTACTACTGAAATAATACTTAATTAAGCCAATTAGATATTCCCAAGTGAATCCTGCATGCGCGTACGTGCATGGTTGATCACCACTTAACGTAAATTTATGTAAATAGATCAGGCCTTTCTCTTTTTCGTTCTTTTTTTTGTTTTTTTTTTTTGTTTTTTTTCTGGAAAAGAGAACGGTATCCGTAACTTTATTAATGTAAAGACTTTATATTGAATTCATCACTCATTTTAGATCCTTAATTTTTTTTTAAAACAAAAAAAGTTTGGAAAAAAATAAAGACGGTATCCGAAGTTCCGAACCACAAGTAGATGCATTGGTTATAAGTGTAACTAGAAAGGGTACCGTGATGTTTTGAAGGGGATGGGTTTATAATACACTTTAATGCTTTAAAAATTAATATATACCCAAGATCAGTGCCATGAGTATGTTCTCTTTGTGAAGAACGGCGCCTTATGTCCACTTGACCAGATATCACTACAAGGAAAAAGGTTTTACCGGCGCTGAAAATTCACCGCTAAAAGTGCCATAAACGCCGCAAAAAATAATTAGCAGCGAGTTTTGAGTCACTGCACAATGGTTGCCAAAGAATGGATGTTGATACTTATATGCGTCAATTTTGCATAAATAGCCGAAAAAGAGTTTATTTGCAGCGTTTCCATGTGAGTCGCAAATAAGCATTATTGCGCTGGGAAAAAGGCCTCCACCAGGTGACTCTTTTCGTTGCAAATACTCCATAGCGTCGTTAACTCATCGCTGCAACAAAAATAATTAACGCCGCAATTTAAGTATATTTTGCAGCATCTGAAGCCATCGCTGTGAAATACCCTACCATTAGCGTCATTATATTATCGCTGAAATAAAAGAAAACGCTGCAATTAATTAATTCGTTTCAAGGCATCACTGCGAATAAGAAAACCTTTAACATCGTTGATGGATCGCTGCAAGTTCAAAAATAATCGCTGCAATTATTTGATTTTCTACAGCGATTCCAACCATCGATGCAAATATCCTTGTACACACTGGAAAAAAGAATTGCAGTAGTTGACACATTTCGTTGCAAATAACTGATAGCCTCCAGAATTGATCGCTGCAAATGAGGAAAGTTCTTGCATCGTTTGGAATTTCTGCTGGGAAAGAGAATTTCTGGCGGTGGTTTTTGTCGCTGCAATAAAGTGTTTTCGGCGCTATGGGTGAGGTTTTTGCAGCGTTGCATACAATCGTTGAGTAAGAATATCTTTTTGCGTGGATTATTATCGCTGGAAATGTCATGTGTAACTAGTTACCATTATGGCCTAGAAGTAGCGTTTCTGGATTCTCGCTGGGTAAAAGGGTTGTTCCCGTCGAAAATTACTTCTCGCCACTTCCTGGGATTAAAGCAGTACTACTCATGACTTTTGGTTAATTTACTTCCCATTTCGCTGCAACTGTCCTCAATAATATTAGATCATTTATAATTTCTGGCAATAAATTAAATATGTAAACCAACGTCTAGATCTCTTATACAATGTTTATTTCCCTCAATAAAATCCATTCATGATTCTGGGAATACCCTTTTGTTAGGAACCTTGCTGAGTACATCAATTCCAAAAACATGATACACTACTGCCCTTTAAACACTCCTACCTTTCATAAATATGATATAATATCACATAGCTAATATTATACACAATAAAACAGTTTTTCTATATGCTATTAATAAGCACATTCATTCATCAACTGTCATAAATCCACCACTACACATTACATTCCCAGACAGTCAATATTAAGCTAGGTAAGTTTGCCAAATATTGGGCACTGACCAACTGTCATAAATCCACCACTAGGCACTAACCAAATACAACACATTAAAACTAAATTTGCCAAATATTCTCCACGTTTTATAAACCTGGGCAGCAAGCAATATAAATTTTTGTTGTTTGGCTGGCTGAGGCAGGAAAATCTTCACTTTAACAGCAGTCCATCACAGCAAAAAAGTATCTACTGTCATGCATCTTGTTGCTGAATTAAATCCACATAGTCAAACCGAGGCTTACCCACAACATTGCAGCTCTGGCTTTTTGCTAAGATGATCAACAAATCAGCGAGTAAAACTAGGCTCCTCTGTGAAATGCGGAAGGATGCCGGTTATTCTACTCTACATCAGGTGGAGATGACCTATCATCCTACACAGATGCGGATTGGGCTGGTTGTCCAGACGACAGACGATCAACTACAGGGTTCTGTGTCTTTCTGGGGAAGAACCTGATTTAATGGAGTGGCAAACAAAAAAGAACGGTTTCCAGATCGAGCGCAGAAGCAGAGTATAGAGCCATGGCAGAGCTGAGGTTACTTGGTTGAGAAATTTTCTGAATGATCTTGGTATCCAATGCAAGTCCCCAGTCACTATTTAAGTGATAACAAGAGAGCCATCCACCTATCAGCAAATCCTATGTTTCATGCGCACATAGAGATAGACTATCATTTTAAAGTAGTTAGAAGGAAAGCCACCGGAAATACTATCAAGTAACCCAATCAAGTTATACTTTCTCAATCAACTATATACCTGCCATTTGGGAGAAGCACACTGCCATTCAATTTGACTCAAGGAAAAGATGTATAAAACTTGCATATACATCTTTAGCATGCATCATATATTTATCATCAACCCATAATTAGCCATAACCCACTTAAACTTTCTTCATTATACTTTTCATTATTCATTACTCTACAATAACAGAAACACATCCCAATGCTCACACAACCCTCACACAGCAACTTTAGTTCCATGCTTTGTTGTATTATTCATTCCCATACATCTAATTACTGATAATTTTCCAAATGTACTGGCAGCAATTTGGGGAATTCATATGTAGTTAAATGTTCTCAAACCCAGAAATCTCATATAAGGTAAAACTGAAAGTGAGCTAGGCATTTCCCATTTATAAACTAAAAATGCTATAAGCATTACAAGGTAGGTTATGGGTAACCTTGTCTCCACAACATCTTATCTGCATGTATAGTCCACGAAGAGCCTAGTGTCATCTTTGTATGAAAACCCCTTCAAAAACCCCTGCATAATACCTGTAAGTGTAAGTAGAAACATGATAATAGAGTGTTAGTATGCCAATTCTTATGATTCTACTTACAAACTATTCCATAAATAGTTTGTCACCTGATTTTACCTATAAAATCAATCATAAATAACAAAAACTCTTAGAGAATCACCTGATTTCAGATTTGTCAAGGCACACTCCATATAACCAGGTTATGCATATCTTCTAACTACTACTATCATGGCCCATACCAGATGAAAAAGTTACAAAATTCTTATCCCAGTTCATGCATCCAAATATTTTAATAGTACTTACAACCACACACTATATCTTCTAATACTTCATGCACTGACTACCCAAATTCACCATGTTTCATCCCCCAAAACAGTGCTTTGCCCCAAAACATAATTACATATGGGCATTTCACTTCAAAAAACTACACAAAAAGCCCCCACAAAAGTTTTTATGTTTGCATTGCTACCCTAAGCAGCTCCTTGAGTCTCCCTCTGAGACTCACCTGGCAAAACACTTCCTAACATCAGTCCATACAAGCACTTCTCATACTCACAGTGCCTCTCCATAAGTACTCTAAATTCTCCCCTTAACTCCTCAAACTGAGTTTTATAATACTCAGCATCTTTTTTATATCTTTCAACTTCTTCAACATGACGTGATTCCCTTTCCCGATCATGTTGTCGTGTAGATGTCGATATTACCATCTCGCCTAGACCTCTAGCATACCCTGGTCTATGGCCTAGTACCTCCCTGAATACAGAAGTTGCTGCCTCTTCAATTCGTTGCTCAAGTTCTATACCTTCCATCCTGTCGACCATTTGCTTCTGCACAGACCAAATACATAATTGTGTAAATTAAACCCGAAGGTTGTTCTTTACCACAATGTCAGTGAAGTTACTACAAAACTTTGTGTTAATGATAGACCATAAATTCAAGCCAAATGTATATTAAAATTCTCACATAAAACTCTTATGTTGTGGATGTCACGAAGTTGTCTTTACTCCTAGACCAACGGACTTCCTTGTAGAACTCGACTAAGTTTGTTGTAGTCAACCACTGTGCAACAATGAAGCATAAAGACAAATCTTACATACGAAAATTGCAGCGATTCCTAAATTCATCCATATTTAACAGCAAGCAAATTCTTCCATGTGCCGTTCTTTGATTAGTGTGCAGTGTTGAAAAGCATGATGACAAAGCAAGCCATTATAATATAGAAACTAGTAGTTGAGTAACTCAAAGTCTCAATACACATGAAGACTTTGAGTGTTCATCACTTTCCACTAAGTCTTAGATTATTGAATGGTCTGTTGGAAGTAAACTGGGTAGCTGCAAATGCCATTTGGCACATGCCTGGCATTAATTTGCATGTACATTCTGCAGTAGTAAAGTTTCAGTAATTCTTTATTAGGGTTTCCTGATTACTGACATTGAAATCAGGATCAATTTCATTTGGCTACTTATGGCATTTGGTAGAAGGCTAAATATAGGTTCTTATGTTTTAGTATTTGACTATTTTTATTATCATTGACATATGCTGCTAAGAGTTAATAAACAGAGGATACCTTCTCCTCCAAGACTCTCACAAATGACTTTCTCCCGGATGTGTGATTGGCTTTCAGCTTGCCTCGGTTCTCTTTGTTTTGCTTTAACATTTTCTGCAAATACAATAAAAAGTGAGACTTGATTAATCATTCAAAAAGTTCTGGAACAAATACTCTTAGGAACCACAACTATCATAAAAACATTAATTTTAATGCTTGCATATACCTTGAATGCCTCACTTCCCCACCTACCACATAACTTCACCCATACTAAATTAGATATGGCCAATTCATTCCCACCAGCCAATGCTTCCTCATGGCTACCATATGACAAATATTTCTTGTGCAGCTGATGGTGGAAAGTGTTGAATCGCTTACGCAACTGTTTCTACACCGTCTGTCTATGATTCGCCAATTCCCAATCCAAAATGAAGTCAGCCTAAACATATCAAGTCAGTAGTTTCAACCAAAATCATTTAATACAAGCTAAAGCATACCCAACGGAAGTTAAATAGATGCTTACCCGGACACGATCTATCAGTTCATCTTTCTCTCCCGTCGGAACATCAGTCCATCGTGCGTGACTCATGTCCGCATGATGCTTTAATATCCATGTGACCCGTGTGGTAAATATGTTTGCATTCTCACAACAGGGGGCTGTTTGCCCATCATTAATTTTGAGTGATATTTTCCCATGCTTTCAAAGCTTATCAAACTCAATGCATTTGGCGGGACCTCGGCCCCGCCTCATTTTTTCAACATTTGTTGGTCTCAGCTCCGGAACAGCTTCACCTATAGGGAATATGAAACTTAACTTCAATAATAAGTCTGAATTTTGATTAGCAAATTTTAAACCAAACATGCATATAAACTGGAAAATTTTCAGCACAATATTAGGTGAGCATAATAAAAGAATCAACCATTCTCGTCTCTACTTGTGTGGGCATCCAATATTGGATGCACAACTTCTGTCTCAGGAACTACGCTTGGAGGTTGCGTTGAATCGTCAGAGCTATCCTCGTTGTCATTTTCGCTTGGGGTACATGATCCTATTATTGGAGGATGAGGACGTGGTCGCCTGCTGTAAGCCCCACTGCGTCTGTAGACTCCACCTCGTCTTAGCCCACTTCCTCGTCCAACTTTTGCCATATATCTTATATGGAAACTGCCTATTATAAAATCACAAGCCATATTTCATTAGTGAATATAGACATTTAAGAGTGATGAAGGGCCTTTCAGGGTGATTCAACACCTGAAACAACCACTTTTCAGATAACTAATTAATGTTTAACTCTAATAAATATATATCTCATAACACTATGCAGCTTATATATATTCCAATATTACTGGAACTATTGGAAAGTGACGCCAAGGTTGGCGTATACTCTGTCACAGAGCGAAGGGACAAGTCTCTATCCCCAGCCTATGCATTCCCAAATTACACTTCCACTGCACCTGAAGGACATGCCAAATTAATAAGGGCTGCTACCTTTGTGTGTGTGTGTAATTACCACATGATACATAAAGCTGGAAGCTGGTGCTAGTTATCAATCACTCTATCATCATATGGATACATAGCCATCACTCAAGGGCCAGCTCAATAGGTTGTAAGGCCTAAGGCAAAAATTGCTAGTGAGACCTTTTTAATTTTAGAAAGTAAAATTCAATAAATGTATTGAATTTTACTTTCTTACTGAGGATTTTTATTTAAAAATCATTCTTATTGTTTTGCAAAGCAAAATTATAAATGATAATTATTTTATACCACCTTCTCAATTAATAACTGACTTATTCTTTATTAGAAAATGAACGGTTTAGAAAGAGTTTTATCAAATTTCTAGAGACAAGACGCGTTTTAGATTCTTAACAAGCCATTATAATCATTATTGTTAATAATGTTTTAATAAACATTCCGCACATTTTAAGACAAAATGCGACCCTTGTGACTTCAAAGGATTATCTGAAAATCTTTTATAAGCACTGAAAAGTAGATTTTGCTATTTATAATTTGTGCATTGTATATTAAACTAATGATGACAAAAGGCAGGTGCACCCTTAGAATGAGATTATGTGAAATATTTATTATGCAAATATAGGATGAGAATTTATATCACTTCTGGTCTTAGTAGCAACATTAGCTAAGAAAAGGAATTAGATAAGAGCAAAATTCTCATCACCATCAAGTAAACTCAAACAGGGAAGGAATCTTAAAAAAAATTGCTGCGAAAAAATTAACAGATATATAGAAATATCATAATAAAGATTACTCATGCAACACAAAAGAAAGAAAAACTTATGCCAATCAGGACGTTTTTGGTAATTAGGAGCATTACTACCAACTTTATAAATTAATGACTTGATATGGGTCATTAAAAGTTTTGATGTGCAGCTAAAATATTCCAAAAAAAGGATAAAAAAGAAAAACCTATTTACCAAGAAAAAATATAATAAAAGTTTAGTTTTCAGAAGAAAATAGAAATATGATAATTCTAAGAATAACCAATTACATCAAATCTATTTGATTCTTTTGATATTTTATCATTGACTTATTCAACTTTCCGTTTTATTTATGACTTTTTTTCCTTTCTGATGCTGATTTTTTGGGAGGCCTTTCTTCCACTAGAGGCCCCATGCAAGTGCCTAACCTGCGTAATGGAAGAGCCGGCCTTGGGGCTATCACAAAGAATTACACACACTATAGACTGATCCATGCATGCATTCAAGGGGCACCAAAAAGAAAAATCTGCTTTGAGAAGCATGATATGGACACATGATTCCCAAGGGGCAAGCAGGAAAATTACAAGCACCAACTCACAAGCCTCAAAGGCAGTTCCACTCACCTCAAATTTAGCCAACCAGTAGAGTATTGTGTTGCCTGGCTGGGTTTAGAGAAGGGTTTCTGCAGTCCAAACATTGCAGAGTAAATAAGCCTCCTTTACAGATTTAATATACAAGCTATGGGTTCAGAGAATACTTCCTTTTCTTGATAAAGAAAAAGAAATGCTCAATAATATCACCATATAAAACATATATAGCAACTTTGTGGGTAAAAGAGTTGAACACATACCTTGTAAGTTCAGTCTTGCGTGACAGCAACCAAAAAAGCCCCTCACTGCTTGTAAAAGTTAATATATTTCTAGAAGAGAAATCAGAGTTTCTTTAATCTTCATGCATACAACCAAAACCAACACTTGCAAAGAGTTGGTTTGCACTTGAAGCCGCAATCTTCCAGCCTACAGGAATCCCTAGCAGAAGCAGTCTAAACTGGTATGAAGAGTGTCAAGTGCTTTTGAGTTGTGTTGCCCACCCGTAATGTATTTCTTTTCAGAAACTCTGGTTTGTACTAAACTGTCACATCAGTTTACTGGGTATCTGAATTCAGATTTTACATCGACCAAGTTTTTTCATTTGGCTCAAGGCGGCAAATGCCTCCCGCCCACACAAAGTACTCTCCCGCCCATATACTTTCCTTTCCATCTTTTTAATTCCCAAGTAAAGTTCCCTACTTGTGACTTTACTAACTTTTAATCACATTTTTACTTATTGTCTCCCATGAACGTAATATTCACCTAAGATAACACATTTTAATAATTAAGCAGCTCATCCTTAAATTTCTAAAGTCTGATGCCATACAGTATGTTTTCCTACTGTATGGCCCGGCCTCTTGCATTAGCCAATTTCAGATTAACGTTTTTAGATTTTCTTTTTAATAAGTATTTCTGATGCACTAGTTGCCAATTGCAATTTATAAGTATTATTGTTTAAGTTTACAAATAACAAAAAATATTTATTCATTGTTATATACATGTTTTTTGGGACAACCTTGCCTAATCCTAAAACACCCGGTTCTTGGGAAAGCATGGTCGGGAAGGTAGGGGATTTTACCACCTGATAGAAGCAGATGCCGAGACCACCGCGAGCCTATCTGCATCAAGTGTGCCAATTGAAAGAAAATTAGACAACTCAAATTCCAGCGAACAAAGCGAAGGAGTCATGCTGTTTAACATTTAATGGATCGAAGTTCCAAATGCAGATTTTGCATGCTATACTCCCAAAATGCAGAGGGACTTTCGGCAACAGATCCGGGTTGGTTGGTTGATCTGGTGCTACTATAGAATCTTATGACTTATGCACGGCACACTTTTCTATATCTCCTATGTCGACAAGTCGAATAGCTTAGCTTACTGCTCAGCGTGTTCGCCACCACACCATATGGCTGGTGCATTGGTTGGGTTGGTCATAGAGCCGAGAAGTATGCACCTTTCGAATATATCTCCAATGTATCTCGTATCAGGCTGCGTATGACATCTCCTTTGGAAATGAATACATTGGGCTGTATTCATGAATACAACCCAATGTTATAGAGAACTAAATCAGAGATTGAAGCGCATGGTCTTTGTTCTCGATGTTGTTTGGCTATGATTTGTTGTGAGAGGCAAACTTTATGGAGACACTATAGAGGGTGTGATTCATTCTTAGATTTACTTGATTTAAATTAACGTTGCCTTTTAGCTTAGGAGTGGACTCATATTACTAACAATATAATTTTTTTTCACATCAGATATTATGATTATGTTGATCCAAACATAGAAGCATATGAATGTAGATTCCCATTTATTCAGGTTGAGGGAGTGGAGCATGAGACTAACTTCAACTAATCAGATGCCTCTTCGGTTCTAAATTATCTAATTACCACCTTAAGACTGTAATTAAATCTTGACTTGTTGATGATAGTTCACATACACGTACTTCATAGCGTAAAACTTAAACTTATTGGATATAACTAAATTTAATGTAATATGTTTTGTTAATCAGTTAATTTAATGCAATATTGTAATACTGAACAAGTTTACTAAAAGAGATTAGCATTGCTACCCCATGATCATAGTAGGATGAAATTGAAATGGGAGTGTGTTATGTAGAACTCTCCACCTAATTTGGGTTAATTTTTACAACATTTATTTATTATTAATAGGCACGAAGGCAAGTCCTCTCTATGATTAAATCTCAATTAGTCTACTAATCGATATTTTTCACATTGCAGCTAGTACTCTAGTTGTTAGAATTAATGTGTCTCACATCCAACAAGTATAAACAAACATCATTTTTTTTTAATAACTAGAGTCAATTTGTCATTATATACTTTATCCTTTTTCGTTCATCACCACAGCCTCTTACTTTTTTTTAATCTTTGTGCACACATTACTACATTGACATCATGTTTCTATAGATATGGAGCTTCTCACGTCTCCCCTCACTTGTAGTTCATAGATTCTTGCTCCCTTAGCTTAGTCCTTGTGTACATTAACTTCATTTTATAAAACTAAATGTGTGAACAAATTCTCAGGGACACATTCTGATCTTGTGATTAAAAGCAGATTTTTCACAAAGGCAGATACAATTTTGAACGTTATATATATATATATATATATATATATATATATTTTGTCTATGCACAGGAGATGAAGAAGCACCTATTTTCTGGATTGATGGTTTTCCAGTCCTCAATCCAGAAATTACTAATCAATCATGTGGATAAGCATGCCCATGTTGCCCAACTAGCAATGTCTATATTAAGTCAATACTTCATTTTATAAAAATATAAAAAGGTGATACTTGGAATGCGAGAAGCACACATTAGAGTTTTTTTTTTTCATTAGGCATTTGATGGTTAATATACAAATCATCCATATTAACAATACACCTGAATTATCATAAAAAAAGGATGGGCTCCAACCACGCTTTCATATCTCCATTGTAATTGATGGACCTGCCACAGGTGGGGAATACCTCCAAATGAATTATCATTAATTTTTTTTATAAGCTAGCTGCGTTGAAATTAAAAATATACTGCAATATCCATCAATATGCAGAGTTTAAATGACATTGTACTACTATTCATAAGCTGCATATGAGGCATGTAGCGGTTAGAAATCACTTACAAGTGCATTAAAACTTCTTTGTATTCACCCAACTGTCTTTCCAATGCACCAAGTTTAAAGTCTCCTATCATGCACAGTCTTTGCAAGGGCCTGTAGCATAAATACAAATACTTATATAGCTAGGATGAAATTGTATATTCATCCTAGCTATATCAGATGACCAGCTCATGTGTCCATCTAGCTATATTCATCCTAGCTATATCATTAAGATCCATCCAACTCTTGTCCATCTAGAAAAAATAGAATTCGTTATTAATTCTCTTCATATAGAAGGGGGAAGATAGTCCTAATGTTACAATGCAACTTTAGTTTTGGCCAAGAATCGCCGTCACTTGTCGAACACATCAACAAGGTGGTTAGGCAAATACTTTTCTTGGTAAACTTGAAAGGGCATCAAGGAAAAAGTTCCAATACACTGGGTCAACTCTATGACCCAAGCCACTACAGTACACTGCTTGTACTATAGTGTAAGTACAAATAGGTTCATGTGTCATTTGTAAATAATACAAATGACACGATAATGTCAGTCTCACACAGGGCCGCAACTCCTTCCTTATCACTACCATCCCCTCTTGTCACTCTTAGCCAAAAAAAGAGACTTGAGGGGAGTTCCGTCATAATAAGCAAAGAATTAGCACTGTTTAGATTTAAGATTACGTTAAACACAAGTTACATTAATGTTTCTGCCTGTGAATATTTATTTAAGGCTTTTTCTTCTATCTAAGCCCAACTTGAAATTAAAACATAATGGCCGATTAACAAGATGTCTAGTTTATTTCGGAGGATTAAGAATGTCCCTAAATACAATTCTTGTTAATAGAAAAACAAGTATACATTCTTGATTGATCAAGAAGTAAAAGGGCAAAGTTCCAGGAAACTTCACACAGCTGGGAGTTCAATGTCCCAAATGAGGTTAGAGTATTGCGACGGAAAGTTATTTCAGATAACTAATCCTACTAACAATGTATCATCTGCTTGAGAGAACAGTTAGAGAAAATTCGAATAGGTAGCATTAGGCGTGAATAAATCACAAATGGCTCTGGATTTGGCTATATAGCTTCCTTCAATTAGGTGAATTAACACAAAGGTCGATTATAGAGATATATAATCGACACAAGATACATAAACATTTAATCATCTGCCTAAATAGTTTTTTAGCTCTCCATAATGTGACTAGCCTGAACAACAAATGTTAAATTCAAATGCCCAAGTTTATAATTGGCCACATACACATCGTGGAAAATTAGAAATTTTCCAAAAACCACTACTAGAAAAACATATATTGAGTGAACTGGGAATAGGGGTGATTAATAGATCCATGGAATAATTCACAAAAAAGCAGTATGCTGAAGGGAAGAGTTTAATAGGGTTGAGACATTATATAGCATTTTCAAGTCAAAAAGGAAAAAAAAAATACCTTCACCGTAAGGGGATTTGTGATATTCGTTAAGGTCAATTCTGCAAATACAACGATCAAAAGGATGGTGGTCCTCACAGCTTAATTAAAGATCCTTCCTCCAGCGCCTAATCGGCCAACGATTTAATCAAATAGGCGTACCACCACAAAAGAAGAAGCAACACAATCATTAAGGCAGTTCATCCTTAGCATCCATAACCAGCAATAGTATGCCATCTTGTTCACTACTTGAATCTCTTGTACAGATAGAAAATGATTCCAAATCATTCACAAGCTGATTTCCAAAATAAGAAAGAATTGATCATCAATAAATATACAATTATGTATATCTAAACCCAAAAAAAGCTGCCTGAGATTATTAAAGAACACAGGAATGTATACCTATCAAGTCATTACCATATCTAATGACTTATTGACCACTGCTAATGTCAAATCAAACGGTTGTTGTGTTTGCTTTAGTTGAGAGAATTATTGTCAAGGGAAAAATGCTGTTACCTTCTGGGCTTCTAACTTCTGTACAAGCTTTTGATTTTGATATTGAAGAATTGCAATATCAAGCAACATCACTGCAAACAGAAAACACAAGTTAAAGGCAAACAAGATAATATAGAATACCATATATGTTTTGTAACCCACATGCAGTAGGAAACACATGGTGAGAAAAAGTGATGTCAGTATTATCATGTTAAAAGTAAAGTCACTGCATATAACTATTCCAATTGAAAAATCCTTGCAGACAAACCACCTTGTCCTGGTCAAAGAACGAGGTTTTACACCTTTTTCAGCTTAAACGCACAATACAAATAAAAACGTGAAGACTTCTTTAACCAAATTACAAATGCCAATAATGTTGGCAGATAAGATCATTATATTCAAGGTAAATAATTCTTGTAAAAGGAAAAGGCTGTTAACAAGAGGAAAGAAAGATTCCAACAAATTTCGGGTCATTCAACAGAACATCCAACATTGGTCACAGAGTTTCAGGCTAGCAATGGGAATTCTATGCTGGGTTCAGAGAACCATGCAAAACCACTCTAAGTGAATAAATATTTCAAATAAGCCAAATAAAAAAATGATAAAATCCATGAACAAGCAGATTCTGACTCTGATCTCTGCCTTTTGCCTTTTGCCTTGCTCTCAAGGTTCTGTAAGTTCTCTTCAAGTTTCCTCAAAGATTCATCTTTGGATTTGGATTTCTGGCTTGCTTTTTCAAGTTTTATGCAATGGAAAGAAATAAGTAAATAAATCAAAGTTAAAATATAACTTAATCATTATTACTGTAACTTAAAAAAGTGTGAATGGTATAGAAGAAATGCAGCTATTCATCTAGCTAGAGTTATCAGCCCTATGGAAGCTGCTGTTCAGGGAGCTTTAAACAACAAAGTATTGTAGAAGATACAAAAAACAGAAGCAACAAGGAAACATTAATTCAGCTAGCAACAATGAATTGAGATGAAACATTTATGGTGGCATTAATTTCCAGATGTGGTTAAGCAACAAAAAAATTGTGTTGTCTTTGATATTTCAAGGATCTTATGAAGTATCTGCTAAAAAAGGTGAGAATAAAAAGTGAACTATAGATAATGGACTATAAATAATGGAATTGAATCCAGAAGAGGGGGATTGATGCTAAAGCTGATACCAGTATTTAGAGATAGCCCATGAACAATGGATAATAGAGCAAATAAATTAGATAATGTGCCAAATGAACTAACAGAGCATTGTGAATTTATAGATAAAGAAACCATTTAATTTTCATTGCATAATCAATGAATCCATTTGTATTTACAACATCCAGAGTTTGGAAAGGGATTCACAAAAAATAACTAGTGAACTTACCATGATGCTCCCATTTCTACTAGACAACAGAATGAGTAGTCTGTATGAATACGACTGTCATATCTATCCCTTGATTCTAGCAAGATCACTTGAAAAAAAAACATTGACGATATTAAGAAATTGCAGAAAACAAGATAGAGTCTTGCCTACCTAAAGCTTTTAGTAAAGAAAAAGAGATATACTACATTACATATGATCACCTTAAATAATGATTTATGCGTATTAATTTGGACAAACTGTCTTTAAGAATTTGGGCATATACGCAAGTTATAAAGACCATAATTCAGTTGTTCATGAAAATAAATGCAAGGAAATGATTGAGTACCCACCCTAGCTTGGAGTTTATATAATAATATATAGCGAGAATTAGCTGGCAGTGGGCTTCCGTAATTAGGAATTCTGCATCATCTGTCACAACAGCAATCCAGGTTGTTAAGAATCCAAATGCATTGTGTGCCCACATTTCATTACAATTGTGTCTTTAAGTGAATCAAAAAGTTATTACAAAAATAAAATAGTAAACCAGATCACAACAATGCCCTTCAATACACAAATAAATAATCTACAAAGCACACCTCAATGCATACTGGACAATGGTGCCGCATGGAGTTCTCCACACTCAAATGGTTATCACACAGGCTAACCAAAAAGCAAGACCCCATAAGATTGAAAACCATTAATCGAAGATAACATATTCTAACAAAAATATATATATATACTTCAAAATGAAGAGAAGGATGAAAATGGGATGAATTGATGCAGCATAATCAAAATTTTCAGCAAAAAGGACCCGTGTAGTCTACCCAAATCATTTGGAAAAAACTAAACAAGCACTACAATTTCAAACCAGACAAAAGAAAAGCAGGACTTACCTCTGGCATGACCCATCAACAAGAAAACTGGGTTACGAGACCATTCCTATATATACATATATATATTGTTCTGCTCTTTTCACAATTGCAGTATCAAAATTTCCATGTTTATAAATAGTTAAAGAGTTTTGTATATATAGATATAACATGATCTACGTTATTAAATGCAAGTCACAACACATAATACTAATATGGATCAACCATCGATTTCCATGCAAGAAAGAGTTCTCAAAAGGAAGTGGACAAAATTGAATGCTCTTTCTGGTATATGTTTTGGTTATGAAGGTTTAAATGGCTCATCCATATACGAATACAAGTAGAAAGAAGATAGAAGATAGAGAGCAACTATATGCATTTTTAATCAACTGATTCATAAAAATCCTTGTTCAGAAATGCAATAGCTTCAATTCAAATTGTGCCAATGGCCGTCGTTCTGGATTGAGATGGGAATCGATAGCAGAATACCCTGGTCATCAACGCTTGTTCATACAGATTCCCAATCTAGAGCCCTTCCTCCAAGTCTTGCACAAATCACATAACTTCAAATAAATGGCCATGCAACTAGATTAAGGGTACCAGACGTAAAACCATAAACAAATTTCATATGCTAATTGCAGAAACCCTAACCCGCGAAACTTAAAACTGAAAATTACCTACAACCGTCGTCGTTTCCGAGAGAGAGATGAAGGTGGTGGCCTTGGAAGGGCGAGATTCACCAGAGAATGTTGAAGACGAAAACCCTATTCACCAATATACGCACTACTCCTTTTCGGCAATGGGAAATAGCACTGTTTATCCGGGTTCCGACCCGGAAATCCGGGTGTACCCGGACTGGAACCTGGATTTGAAATCCAGGCCGGAACCCTGCCCGGGTTGATCCGGGTCAGATCCGAGCCAGAACCCGGGTTGAATCCGGGTTTTTGAAACCCGGAAATCTGGGTTCCGGGATGTACCCGGGTTTTTTTTTTTTTTTTTTTTTACAGAAGATTTTTTATTATTAATTAGACTTCAAAAGTTTTTATCCAATTCCAGGGACTCGAACCATGCCTAGGCTTGGCCCGAAAGACACTATCCTATTCATTGAGACCTTGTTCTCCACATCAAACTGGTGTTTCTTCATTGTTCCATAGTGCCATACATACATTACAGCCATGAAGACATAAACATTTTTACAAGCAGTGGCCGTGCACAGCAGAATATTCCTTAGTGCAGCTAAATTTGTTATATTGCACAGCAGAATATTCCTTAGTGCAGCTGAGTGGATGGCTCAATATAAACTTCTAACAAGAGTTCTACATTTCTGCTTCTAAAAAGTCCCAAAACTAGACATATCACATAAATGAATATATTACTTTATGCTTAGTCCTACGTGTCAGCAGAGAAGGGAGTACAATACAAAGGTACCACCTGCATCATAAGCAAAAAGTTGACATTGATTTTGAATATATAAGGGAAGATTAGGGAAAAAAAAAAAGAGAAGAATTATTCCATATATTAAAACCCATAGAGTTCATTGATCCTTATAAGCTTATGCTGTAATAATATATAACAACAATAATTATAAAGAAGCAGCAGCAGCAAGATTTATCAACAAAATCATCTTGTCCCTGAGATTTTTGAAGCAGCATATATATTGTATATGTAATCAAAACATGATGATTTTGTTGATAAATCTTGCCTTTTAGATTCTAATGATTCAATGAATTAAAGAAGCTAGCTAGCTGGAAGATTTATGTTTATAATAATATATAAACAAAACTAATCATGAATTAACTTAGTCTTACAAAACAAAAATGAGCTGGGAAACATACTGCATTACAAAACAAAAAAGAAGAAAACACTTACTTTGGATTGTTTTCAGCATGAATGGGAAGAGAGACTCACAGCAGCCTCTGTTGAAGATGAAGCTAGATGATCATCTAAAAAAATATTAAAAATGAGTTAGATAGATAATAAACCGAGATAGATAGATATTAAAAAAATATTTCAAGTTTCAAACTTACTTTCAAGGTCCATCGACTGTACGTATTCTTCCAATTCCTGAATGTCGATAGGTTTGGTCCTTAACCAATTTTGGGTGCAAATGAGGGCTTCGACAGTTTCTGGAGACAATGAACTCCTAAAAGGATCCAATATGCATCCTCCAGTACTAAATGCAGACTCCGAGGCAACAGTGGAAATGGAGGTGGCTAACACATCACGTGCTACCACAGAAAGGACAGGATAATTAGTGGCATTAACTCTCCACCAATCTAAGACATCAAAACCAAGAGATTCATTTACACACGTCTCAGACAAATATCTCTCTAGCTCCGATCTAAACTCCATAACACCCCGCTCCTCAAGGAATTTGGTAAACATGATCTTAAATTTAGTCGGAGGCGGTGTCGGCTCATTAGAACTCCCCCCACTAGTAGTGTTTGGCCTCCCTTGAGCCACATTAGAACTCCCTCCACTAGCCACACGAAATGTGTTATATTGCTCAATCAAGCGGCCTAAAAGGAGTTTAACCCTGTCTTCTATCTTATCCGCCAATTCATACCCTTTGCACTTTTGCAACCAAAACTTCATTGCCATCATTTTATATCGTGGATCAAGCACAAAAGCAACATATATCATCAAATTGAACCTATTTGTGCTACCCCAATACTTGTTATACTTACTTCTCATATTTATGCCCATAGTACTAGTGATAATATCACTACTCAAGCACATATCATTTAATGTATCTTCAATTGTGTAAAGTTGCTCAAAATATACATTAGCTGTCACATACAAAGAACCAGAAATGCTCAATGTTACATCATAAAAAATTTTCAGCAACTCTACAAAAATCCGTACATTTTTCCAATCATCACTAGTGGGGTTCACAAATTGTTCATCTACAAAAACATATTGTTCAAATGCTTGTTTATGCTCCTCAAAACGGAGGTTTTCTCTCTATGCTCCTCGGAACATAGAGCTTGTCTCTTAGATCTTTGATCTGTTGAGTGTGGTAGAGTGCGGTGTTCTACAGTTTCATTCATGGAAGAGGAGCTCTCTCATTTGTGCGAGGGACTACGGTTAACAGAAGAAGAACAAAAGGAAATCTCCTTTCAAGAGGAAGAGGACTTGTCATCCGAAGAGCTAAGTCAAGCTTGTTTGGTAGCAATGGTGGTAACAGATAAGGAAGTTAACAGAGGTGCCTTCAAATCCACAATCACAAAAGTCTGGAAAGCAGAAGGAGTTTTATCCTTTAAAGATATCGGTAGAAACAGATTCCTCATCGAGTTTGGTGACTTAAGTGTAAAGGCCAGAGTTCTAGCGGGACGCCCGTGGTCTTTTGACAGAAACCTGGTTTGCCTTCAAGAATGTGCAGGAAGGGTAGCATTAAAGGACACAGATTTTTCTCTAGAGCCTTTCTGGATCCAATTCCACGATCTCCCGTTTGCTTGCATGAATAGAAATATGGGGGAGAAACTGGGGGCGAGTGTGGGGAAAGTGCTGGTGGTGGACGTGGATAACAAAGGTAGAGCTTGGGGTGGAGTTTTACGTGCAAAGGTATTGATAGATATATCGAAACCACTAGCAAGGGGACGGCTTGTCAATCTGAATGGTGCTCGCACCTGGATTCCCTTCAGATACGAACGTTTGCCGTCATTTTTTTTTCAATGTGGTGTAATTCTACATTCCAGTTCAAGCTGCATGGGGCAGGGATCAGATGGTAGATCACATGAGGGAACACAACAGCAATACGGACCTTGGCTCAGGACCAGCCCGATTGGCAAAACACCATCAAGCTTCATCGGAGAACAGTAAGCAGGATAAGGGGGAGGCAGCAGAGGGATGGCAGGACAGCTCCGAGGGGGTAAAGTTTGATTTGGGCGGGAATTACACCAGGCAGAAAACAGCTGGCTCATGGGAAACTGATTCAAGAGTACAACTGCAGACAGGCAGTGGTCAGGCAAACAGTAAGAATGTTGACTATCCTCTGCATGCAAGGTCCCGAGGTAGCTCTCACCTGCCTCAAGAGGAAGGATCAGATTGTATTGAGGTCCCCACTATAGTAGGTGAATTTCCGGTCCTCAAGGGGCAAGTAACCTCTCAGCCCCACGACATCCTCTTGCCTGCTACAGAAGTCAGTTATAAAGTAAGTAACTCTAAACTATCTGACCCTCAGATGCCAGTTGGTAAAAACAAGATTAACCTTTTGTCAAACTGGAAAAGAAGGGCTAGGGGTAGCCAAGCCCCGAGTCCAGATGTCATAATGGGATCTTCTCATGACATTTCCAGTCACACCAAGCAAAGGAAAAGAAGTAATGCAGAGTCTGCAAAACCTACGAGGACCTCAAAAAGACTCAAACAATTCTTGGAGGCAGAGGCTGCTGAGCAGCCCTGCCCTTCCCAATGATCATCCTAAGCTGGAACTGCCGAGGGCTTGGGAACCCTCGGACAGTTCGGGAACTCCACCTTCTGGTGAGAGATAAGTCCCCAACTATGGTGTTCTTAATAGAAACTAAAAGTAACAGAAATAGAATGGAAGCTATTCGAGACAGAATTGGCTTTGACCGCAGCTTTGTAGTTGATAGTGTGGGAAGAAGTGGGGGCCTTGCAATGTTCTGGAAAAGTGACATGGATATGGAATTGGTGTCCTACTCTTTTAATCATATATCTGTACAAGCTGGCCTAAATAGCTCAGATAAACAAGCCATAATTACGGGTTTCTATGGCCAGCCAGTCACAGCAAAGAGGAGTGCTAGTTGGAGTCTGCTCAGATATCTCAAACCTGACCACCTTATTCCCTGGCTCATCATAGGGGACTTCAATGAAATCAGTGCACACGAGGAAAAGATGGGAGGACCTCCTAAATCAAACAAGCAGATGGATGAATTTAGACAAGCCATTATGGACTGTGAGCTAGAAGATTTTGGCTATGTGGGGTCCAAATACACTTGGTGTAACAACCGGGAAGGAATAGAATTTACCAAGGAAAGGCTGGATAGGGGATTAGGCAATGGAAAGTGGCAACAACTCTTTGAGAATAATTCTGTCACAACACTCCCTGCACAATGTTCAGACCATAACCCAATACTTATTTCTTGTGACAATGTTGTACTACTCCGGGGTCCTAATAGGAGGATATTCAGATATGAGGCTGCTTGGACCAAAAAAGAAGGCTATGAAGAAGTTATTAAAAGAGCTTGGGAGGGATCTCTAAGAGAGGGATCAAAAGCTGATGTAACCAGAAGGGGGTTGGAGAGGTGCAGATTTCAGTTGAGGCAATGGAATCAAGAACAAAGAAGAAATTCCCAGAATTTTCTTAATCATAAAAGGGAAAGACTAAGAATTCTGCAGGATACCAACACTGGTTTTGATAATGACCAAATCAGAGAACTACAGAAGGAAGTGGACAGATTCCTAGAGGAAGAAGATTTGTTTTGGCGCCAAAGGGCTAAACAAAAATGGCTGCATGAGGGTGACAGGAACACCAAATTTTTTCACAAGTGTGCCACTATCAGAAAGAAAAAGAATTCGATCCTAAAAATAGAGACTGAGGAAGGTGTCTGCCTTGCCAACAATGAAGACATAGGGAGAGAATTTCAAGTCTTTTTCAGAGATCTTTTTGCCTCTTCCAATCCAGAAGGCATAGAAGGCCTACTGGATAAGGTAGATCCCACTGTCACATCTGAGATGAACTCTAATCTCACAAGGTTTTACACGAGAGAGGAGATTGAAAAGGCTATCTTTGAAATGAATCCCCTGGGATCCCCCGGACCAGATGGGTTCCCTGCAGTCTTTTTCCAAAATCACTGGTCTATAATTGGAGAAGATGTTATAGCTGCTATACTCGAAATGCTACACACAAAGAAAGGCTTTCAGGCTATAAACAATACTTTCATCGCCCTCATCCCCAAGAAGACCTCCCCAGTGTTTGTTTCAGATTTTAGGCCAATTAGCCTTTGCAATGTCTTTTATAAGATCATTGCAAAGGTCATTGCAAACCGCCTCAAAGTAGTCCTACCCTCTCTGATATCAGATACCCAAAGTGCCTTTGTGCCCGGTAGGTTGATAACTGATAACACCATTGTGGCCTATGAGCTCCTACATTCTATGCAAAACAAAATGAAGAAGCAAAAGGAAGCATACATGGCACTTAAGCTGGACATGAGTAAGGCCTATGACAGGCTTGAATGGCCTTTCATACAAGCAGTCCTACTTAAGATGGGTTTTGTCAAAGAATGGGTTGATCTGATCATGCAATGTATTGGGACAGTGACATACTCCATCCTTCTCAATGGTACCCCTCTAGAGTCTTTCAAACCCTCAAGGGGAATTCGGCAGGGTGATCCACTCTCCCCCTACATTTTTATACTCTGCTCACAAATGCTGAGTCATGCACTAAACCAAGCAAAACAGACAGGTCTTATCTCGGGGATACCAATAACCAAGGGCTCCTTCACAGTTAATCATCTGTTTTTTGCAGATGATAGTCTTGTGTTCTGCAAGGCACAGGTTTTGGAATGGGCCAGACTACACAGCATTCTAAGCTCATATGAATTAGCTTCTGGGCAGAGACTTAATCTTGGTAAGACCTCAATCATGTTTAGTAAGAACACAAAGCCTGAAATTCAAACCTCCATATTGGCTAATGCAGGGATCTCAATATCGGGCCCTTTTAAGCAATACTTAGGCTTGCCTTCTTATGTAGGCAAGAATAAGTCTAGATCTTTCAACCATATCCTAGATAGAGTCAAAGACAGAATGTGCAGCTGGAAAACCAATCTGCTCTCACTAGCAGGGAAGGAAATTCTGCTAAAGGCAGTAATCCAAGCTATCCCTACTTATAGCATGGGGATCTTCCTTATTCCAAAGGGTATTTTGAGGAACATTAACAGAAGCATGCAGTCCTTTTGGTGGGGCAGGAAAGACCAGAAATCAAAGGTACACTGGATGAGCTGGCAGGGTATGGGGCAATCAAAACAGAAAGGGGGTTTGGGTTTTAGAGACCTGGAAAACTTTAACAAAGCCTTATTAGCAAAACAAGGTTGGAATTTTATCACTAACCCATCCTCTCTAGCTGCACGAGTTATCAAGGCCAAGTACTTCCCATTAGGAGATTTTCTTACTGCTAAAGTGAGAAATGTTGACTCATTTGTTTGGAAAAGCATCACATCAGCTAGGCCTCTTCTTCTAGAAGGTCTAATTTGGAAAGTTAGCAATGGCCAGAGTATCAAAATCTGGACAGATAAATGGATCCCCTCTCCATCTTCTTTCAAAATTCAATCTGCTCCAAAAGTACTGCCTCAAGAAGCTAAGGTGGCTTCTCTCATTGATCAAGATCTTCATAGATGGAATAAGCCATTAATCCAAGAATGTTTCAACCCTGCTGAAGCTGCTATTATTCTGAAGATGCATATTAGCCCCTGCAACAGCAATGACAAACTGACCTGGAGAGGCACTCTTGATGGTAAATTTTCTGTGAGATCTGCATACCATCTCCAAATGGCCCTTAATACAGAAATGTTGGGGAAACCCTCAGTGCATAATCAAAACACAGAAGTCTGGAATCGTATTTGGAAACTCCAGGTCCCAAATGGGATCAAAACTTTTCTCTGGAGAGCTGCCAAAGAAATTCTTCCCACTAAAATGAACCTACATAGGAAAAATATTGTTGAATCACCTATGTGCCCTATCTGCCTGTCCGAACAGGAAACCTCTTCTCATGCTCTCTGGTCCTGCATTGCAGCGCAGGATGTGTGGAGTTGCAGCTCAAAAAGACTTCAAAAATGTAACCTGGATGAGGCCCCTTTTAAGGTAATTCTGGACCATCTCCTCTCTTCCCTTCCAGAGGAGGAACATCAAACAATGGCCTACACTTTAAGGCAGATTTGGTTCAGAAGAAACAAATGGGTTTTTGAAGCTCAATTCTCCTCTCCTCAACAAATCATAAACACAGTTTCATCCAGCATTTCAGAATTACAGCTGCAAGATGGAACCCCTCAGCAGAAAAGAACTAAAGCCCTTCCATCATCACAGTGGACCAAGCCACCTTCTGGTTCGTATAAGGTGAATTGGGATGCAGCCATAGATAAAGTTCAATGTAGGATTGGCATTGGGGTTATTGTCAGAGATAGTGGAGGACTAGTTGCAGCCACTCTTAGAGCTTCAAGAGATTCCTTCCCGGATCCAGCTTTGGGGGAAGCAATGGCTGCTTTAAGAGCAACTCAATTCTGCATTGAGTTGGGTTTTTCCAGTATAATTCTTGAAGGGGATTCATTGGTGGTGGTGAACTTGATCTTGGGAAAGGAGGAAAAGTGGAACTCAACGGGATTAATCTGTAAAGATATCCAATTATTGTTAAAACAGCTTAAATCTTGGTCTGTTAAGCATGTCTCTAGACAGACCAACATAGTGGCCGACTGTTTGGCCAAAAGCTCTTTAGCATGTTCTGAAGAATCCATTCATGTAGAGGATTATCCTCATTGTATCCGAAACCTTCTGAGGTGATTTATGAATATGAAGTCTGTTATTCTCAAAAAAAAAAAAAAAATGCTTGTTTATGTTTTTCAGCGGTACTCAACATCAAATATGTGGAGTTCCATCTAGTAGGAACATCCAGGCAAATCATTCTCCCACTGATATTTTCCTTTGCCACACAAGCCTTGAACTTGGCAAATCTTGACGGTGAAGATTTCACATACCTAACGGCATCTCTAATCTTTGTTACAAATTCATAAACATCCTTCAAACCGTCCATAACAATCAGATTCAATATATGGGCAGCACACCGCATATGAAGAAATTCACCACCCAATATAGTACAATCATTGTCTTTTATTCTCATCCTCATGTAATCAACAGCAACATCATTTGAGGAGGCATTATCAACTGTGATGGTTAGAATCTTATCAACACCCCATTCATGCAATCCCAAATCTAACACCCCCCAATAGTTTCGCCCCTATGGTCAGGAATTTGGCAAAAATTAAGTATTTTCTTATGCAATATCCAATTGCAATCAATAAAATGTGCGGTAATGCACATATAGTTCATATTTTGCACCGACGTCCAGGTATCGGTGGTAAGACAAATTATTTGACCATCCAACAATTTTTTTAGCTTTATCTTCTCTTCGTTATACAGCTTAATACAATCCCTTTTTAAAGTGATTCGGGATAGCAAATTAAATTGAGACTCTAAATCAGTCACAAATTCAACAAACCCTTCATGCTCCACTAGCCTAAAAGGCAATTCACACCTAATGAAAAACTTAGCGGTTGACACCCTAAGTTTTTCTGCATCATACTTCACTATACCTTGTGGACTACACACTCTTCCCTCCACATCCCTCCTAAAGCTAGATGATTGACTTTTTTCAACTCCTTTATGTCTAAGAGGGGAAGTTTCACATGCATTTTGGAGGTGGTGTAGCATAGATGAAGTGCCATTCTTGTAGTGGCAACTGTATAGCTTAGCGCAATAATTGCACTGAGCTTTTGGGTTATCGTGGTCAATAGGTTGCACTCTAATAAAGTGTTCCCAAACCACCGATTGATTACTAGGTTTTTTTTTTATTTCTTGGGTAAAGGTGGGATGGAACGGGTAGTCTGTTGTGTATATGTGGATGAATGAGTTGGAAGACTCCCATGCTCCTCCACATCCACTGGAATAGACAAGGAGTCACCACCAACCCCTTGAGTTGTATGGACATTACAACTCACAGAATCTTCTTCCATCTGTTATTGAATAATAAAAAACACCAAACACAATATAATAAATAATCAAACACTAATATAATCTGGACTCTAACGATTAACACTCAACATAATGAACTTTAGTCTCAATAGATTTCATATTGAATCTGTTATTGGCTTTGCTTAAATGAAATAAATGCAGATATAGAGAGTTGGTTAGAGTTTGCAGAATTGCACGTTGTGGAATTCAAGATAATGATAAAGATAGGCCAATTATGGTGCATGGGTTTTTAATTCTTGAGAGAGTTTCAAGCCCCAGCAAGTGATGGCCCACCCTATAACACTACTGTAAATAACATTACTCTTGCTATATATTCATTTTCTTCCTTGATATTGAAAGCCGTTTGGGTGGAGTTCATAAAAGACAAAAGTATGTACCCTTAAAAGGTGTTATGTGAGAACCCTGATCTTATCCTCAATACTAAAATTATAGGGGAAAGAAAGAAGATTAGAGAAATATTAGTATCTTTTTACCGCCCAATTAGGTCATTTAATTGCTTTGTTTAAATGATACTGGTTGTCCTTTTAAACGTACGTGGATAATCTTTTAAACCCAAGTTTGGTTTCTGATCTCTGTATGAATTTGATAAAGAAGTTTATCTTTGGGACTACTTGAAGTGGGGAAGGGATCATCGAAGAGCTAGCAAATTCGCCTAGTTGTGAAGTGAAGTGACAAGGATCAAAAGGCATATATGTTGTTTGACAATGGCTGGCTGGCTAGCTGGCTGCAGCAAGCTTTGAATGTTTGCATGTTCTAAGGCAAGCATGCATCATGCATGATCTCTTACTTGCACAACCCATGTGAGAAAACCCACTCCGAGCATGACTCTTGCTATCCAGATCCCATTACAACAACCCCCAAAACATCCTTCAAACCACTTGCTCTAGTTTTAGGTGATAAGCTTGGTGTAAATTCTGTTCCTTGGCCCCATCTGTTTTAGCTCTTTGTTTTACTCGTTTGGACACAAGAGTAGTAGTTAAAACACTGAAAACAAGTGTACTTTGTTAAAGAAGTGGAAAAACCTGGTTGAAAATTTGGTTTTTGTGGGTGAGTTTGGGCTTAAGACAATGAAGGAAACAGGTGGGGTTTTGAACCCCCTATAAAGTGCAAGATGAAGATGAATCATAATTTAAACAAATATGAACCCCCTATAAAGTGTAAATTCTTTCTCAGTCTTCAGCAACTTCAAAGAATCAGAACTTTTTGTTTCCTTGTATAAGATATTACTTCCCCTGAAACCCATACTCCCCCACAATGTCAGAATTTTTTGCTGTTTTGCTGTTCTTAAAACAAATGTAATTGATTGGGATAAGTAAGCATTTGATGTTTGTTTTAGATAATGAATTTTTTACTCAACCCCTTGTACTTTTGCTACTTTGAAGATTCTTTCCCTATGTTCCTTGTTTTTTAGGGAGATTAATCTGGTGTGTTTTGAAAAGTTCGTTCCTTGATTTATTCAAATGTTTACCAAACAACACATTTAGTTGGCTCAAGTTATTTTTGGATTTTGTTTGTAATGTGCATAGCAAATTTTATGGTTATATTTTGATGAATTTTTTGGATTCTGCAGAACTCAAGGCTGCATTTCATACAGTGATTACAAAATAATAATTTAATTTTGTGAAATGATGTTGGTATGAACCCATGCTCAGCTAAATTCACTACTGCCATGCATGGTCGACCAACAAACAAATAAAAGTCAGTAAAAGAGGCATGCATCTCCTAAATTATGTTGCATCGGCTCAGGTTGTAATCACAGAAATTACACAAAGCATAAATGAAAGAAGCTCACATAACTAAATTTCCCTCAATTTCTTTCCAAATCTCTAACAAAATCTCACTTGGTGAAAGGAAACCCAAATCAGGCTGAGTCCTAGACTAACGATTGTTAACAAAAATTTTTATCTTGTAGCAACCACATCATATATATGCAGAAACGAAACTTTTCTCTCTTGAAAAGCCAAACCAAAAATCCAATGTAGAGAGAGAGAGACTCACGGGATCACGATGGAGGCAGGGGCTTAGGGAAATGTCGACAACGACGGAGATGCGACGACGGAGATTTGGCGACGGCGATGGGGTCACGGCGAGGAGGCACGGACTTAGGGTTTTACTTTCTGAAGCAAGCGTAACGAGAGAGAGAGCGAGAGAGACAGACTCGGGGGCGTGGGTACCTGCGTTTCATTTCAGTAAGTGTAAGACCCGGGTTTCAAGTTTAAACCCGGTACCCAGGTATGTAACCCGTATCCGGACCAGATAGGTCTGGATTTTTCAAACCGAGTTCTGACCCGGATTAATTCCAGGCCGAAACCCGGAACTGGAATCCGGTTTTTCTGGTTCCGGACTGGGCCGAAAAAAAAACCGGCCCAGTTGAACAGTCTTAATGGGAAATGGAAACTACTCTATCAATTAGGGGTGGAGATGGTGGGAATGAAGGGTGGAAATGTGCTCGTGCGAAAGGAAATAAAATGGTTTTTAACGGCGGTGTGACTTAATCTCGCTGCAAAAAGAAATATTACCGACGCTACCAGAGCGCCGCCTAACATATATATTTTTTGCAACGATGGAAGTCGCCGTAATATATTCAAAATCGCCACAATAGACTGTTTCAACTGTTGACTCGCGCCTTGAGTCCAAAACCGCGCGATAACTCCTCGGCGACACGAAAGTCGTCGTAATTACCTCTTATTAGCGTCGATTTCTGATGCTGCAGAACTAAAAACGCCGCTTAAGGCCTTTTTCCTTGTAGTGTATATGCTCCTTGCTCTATCTTTCACAAACTGTCAACTTCATTTTATATAAATTGAGGATGTAAACATTTTATTCTCCTATTATTTTCAGTCATAAATGATAGAAAATAAAATATAATAAACAATAATATGGAGAGGAGAAAGAGGGCAAGAGACCTTTGCGGGCTACATCTTTGCTTTCTCAATTATTGTTGAATGCATCTCTATTTATAGGAAAATTACATTGAGATAAGATAAAATAAATATTTTAAACATTATGAAAATCAAATCAAGATAATTTCAAATCAAAATGATTTGATAATTATGAAAATCAAATCAAGATTCAATTATCTTGAACAATATACACAATTTTGTAGAGAAAATATAAAGGAAAGACATCAGAATTTCTATCTACAATTGGTAATTAACTAGTTTGTTGTATCCTAAAACACTACAAGAAAAAGGGTCTTTCCCGGCGCTATATTTTGCCGTAAATAGTGGCCAAAATCATTGCAAATGGGCATTTGCAGCGAAATATGCTGCGCCGGCAATTCGTCGCAATTGTTGACACACTTATAAGTACATCCAGCGAAACCCAAAAATCGCCGTGAATAATTATTATTTGCAGCGATTTTTTTCACTGCAAATAGGATCAATTACGCCGCAACCAACATTCACAAATCAGGCTTATATCGCTGCCAAAACTTATTTGCAATGTTTTATATCGTCGCTAATACCAAACATATCGCCGCCAATACCTTCACATTATTCGCAGCGAAGTGAAAAGTCATTGCAGTTAAGAGTTTTTGCAGCGCTTTTAATCACCGCAATTAATTAACTTATGCCGCAATAGTTATTTAGCAGCGATTTTAAGTCTGTCGCCATTGAGTAAAATAGGTTAGAACATTTTTTGCGTCGAATATATTTCGCCGCTATATAATACTGGCAGCGAAATATATTCGCCGCAAAAAAAGAACTCAGTTCGTAAAGCTTATTCTCGGCGAACTGAAATCGCCGCAAATTTATAAATATGGCATATGAACATTATTTGCCGTAAATAAAAAAGTCAGTTAAAGTTGCGTTTTCTCGGCGAACATAAAATCACTACAATTGGTGAATTTGATGCCCAGCCACAATATATACAAAATGCACCATTTTTTTAGAGTACCTAAGTTCCTGCTCCAACTCATTTAATTACAATATTACCAAATGGTACTACTATACATCGTATAATAAACCACATATTACTTTAATCCAATACTTGTAACAATAATAGCATATATATAAATTCAATGATCCATCCATTACATCAGCCCTTTAAGGTTACTATACACTGGCATATGGTGCATTAATAGAAGGTAATTAAGTACTACAAATGGGAGCAGCTAATGTCTCTTACAAGGTTTAAAGTACAGAAACATCCACAATACAAATGTACATTGTTAGAACAAATATAAAAACAAATGGTGGGTGGAGTTCATCCACAACTTCGCACATCGATCGTTGATTTGTGATGACCTGGTGATTGAGCAGCAAAGATCCAACTGTCCGGAACAGGGCTATCTCTAGTAATGCCTTCTACATTCACTGGGCAAAAAAAAAAAAATGCAAGTCTAAAAGCTCCAATGTATTAAATTTTTCTTACTCATGGTAAGTTGCACATGAGCAATAGCAGAAATTTTATATATCCATACTATTTAAAACCTTAAGTACTGTCGTGTACATTCACTAGGCAAAAGAAAAATGCAAGTCTAAAAGCTCCAATGTATTAAATTTTCTTACCATGAGTTGCACATGAGCAATAGCAGAAATTTTATATATCCATATTATTTAAAATCTTTTTTTACATTCTAAATTGGGTTTATACATATTATTAGTCAGTTTTTTTTCATTTTCAAATGCTAACAGCATTCCCATGCCTGCAAAGTAAACTTCAAGATCAAAAGGACTTGATGTAACGACCAATAAAAAATGCTGACAGCCCCAATCATTTATAAACCTAGTTTCACCTAGCAAGTAGCCAACGTAAGTTATAAATGCTGACAGCCCCAATCATTTATAACTTACCCACTCTATGCATTTACTTGCATACATCCATATATATAAGTTTGTATATATACACACATGCTGGTGGGCTGAACCAACTGATTTTTGCTGTTATGAAAATAAAAAATACATCTTAACCTTTCATTAAGTATTCCAATATTAGCTTCTAATTTCATAACCAAGAAATTTACAGTAGATATTGTAAGAGAAGTACCAAGTTTTACACCAGAAAATTAGAAACTTTTAGACCTTAGATGTGAAAAGGAGGGTGGAGGTGGGGATATCATAGAGTGATGCATTATGCATAGACACTATCATAGTAGGCAAAAGATAGTGAAATTTAAACTATCGTCGGATGAACTGTTCCTAGGAAAGATAATGGTATTATAGCCAATGCAATTAATTAATCCCCCTAGCGATATGTATGCATAGCATTATCATACTAGGCAAAAGAATATGCTGCAATTTAATTAAATTTTCATCCTAGCATAGAAATAAGAAGTGAACTTACAACATCAGGAGCACCGAACATAAAGTTGTTTGATCTTGCTTTTGGTTTACCATTCTCATAACCCAACAAGTACCCCGACTTCACACAAACTCTTATTCGGTAACTTTCCATCTCAACAAAGAATCAAAATCCAGTAAAACAAGTCCATCAACATACTGATTATATAGCTTTTATCAATAAATTTATTCATTGCCAAATTGATACACAAATTAAAATGGAAGTATATATAGGTATTATTGTTGATGATGATATGTATGAAACTAGCTATGAAAACCAATTGTTAATTAGATCATGTTGTACATTATACTTTCATACCACATGCATGCTAAGGAAGATGAATTCCAAATGTGCTTACATATGTTCATGAAGGATTATTATTAGTTTTTTTTAGCATCTTCCTCAATCAAAGGCAGCAGAGCTTTGATTAGCTAAGCTAAGTCATGTGAAATCTTAATCTCCAATTAGCAACTAGCTGTTCTTCATCTTCATCAATTTGGCATCAACAATTAGCATCTAATTAAAGAGGAGTTGGAAGTGAAACATGGGTTTTAAGCGTCGGGATAAAGATGACCCCCATTAATTTATGCCAATTAATTGTTGGGTACTTGATTTATTTAATTAAGTCAATTAGGACCACATTATATATTAAAGTGCTCCAAAACTACTCAAAAAAGGGCATGAAGGGAGCCCCTCCATGCCATGCACATGATCTTGAAATTGAAAATAGAACAGCCAACCTTACCCTTGCTCTTTCTTCCCTTAAATATTCACAAAGAAGGAAGAACTAATAATTAACTTTAGCTGCCAGCTTAACTTTCGGCTTTAATTAAAATAATCTCCCTCTCTCTCTAGCTAGCATAATATTCCACCCTTCATTATCCTTGCTATAAATATTGTTATTCATGTCTTTACTTTAAACTTAGTTAACCCCCTTGTAAACTTTAGCAAAATAAAAAATTATATCGGCCCTCTAATTAACAAGCTTATATACATTGGGTTGAAAAATATCTAGCGGGGGTTCTTGAATTTGAAGCTTGCTGCTACATCAACTTTGACCAGATCGCTATGATGCAAAAGTCTGCCACATCACCTGCTCCTACATCAATTGTACATACAAATCTATGAGTACCCAATATTCTTCCAAGAACACCATAATGGCTTCTTTTTTCTAGATAAAAGCTGTATGCATAAGGAAAATGCAAGGAATGACATGTTAATTACTATATAATAACAAAGGTTTGAAAATACAGTGACCTGGTTTCCCACCACCTTAAATGCGAGATAAAATCTTGTATATAATATTTGCCATTTTTAGAGAGTTAGTGAAGAAACATTATAAGTTATCTTGGAGGAACAAATTTTTTTTTCTATCCCATTAATATATATAATGTTCAAATATGCTCACATAAAATTCTTAAAAACCATCCATTTTTGCTTTCTTATTTGACAAAAAGGGGGATTGCATGCATTATTAATGGTCCATTTAACACCACTGGATCATGAATGGCAACTTGTAATTGAAAGGGAAAAATCAATGGCGTTCAGTCCCATGCGAATGCGACCCAAAGAAAAACATTAAAATCTAAACGAGTATAAGATTTTTATAATACCCGCAACCAAGTCTCGCCTGTAAACTGAAAGACAAGAACGGGAACCGAACATACCGTTCATACAACAATCCTCACCTCTTTGGCTACAGGCACTAGGCCTATCTATACTTTCGCAGAAGCACAAATTTTGTACTTGTATATCATGTATAAAAATTACAAGAAGATCATATCATTTGGATAGATGTGCATACTAGAAGTAAATAACATAGGGGAATGAAGACATCACTTGCTCTAGCGTAAGACAAAATCTTGTAGCACGTACCATCACTCCACAAATTAGCGGCTGTCCAAGAAGATTATAAAATTCCAGGACACGTATTAGGCTCTGGCGTAAGTCGACCCCTCCCATTCATACCATGTACATACATAGTATGAATTAAGCTGTACAACAAGCAACCAAATGTGTGTAAGCATGCCACTACACCCAATCATAAGAAAGGCACTAGCGTAGATACTTACATGTTTGACTCATGTTCAATGAGGCCTAACATCATCTCATAAAGTTTGTACATATTATCATTACCTATTTCAGGATATATCTTGGGCCAAAATATCTGCTTTCCCAACCCAGCTTGCTCCCACAAAACATTTACATATAACCTTCCATTGGATATATATATATCTTATCAACCCACCATCTTATCCAAAAATGCACCCAAAAATACCACAAAAAAATATTCCCATATGTTCCCACCAAAAATATCCTCACTGAGTCTCTCCAAGAGACTCACTAAGGGACGGGCACGCAGCGAAGATGGCCCTCAACATACGGTCGGTTTCGTTCTGTCTCTCCATCATAACTTGTATCTTTGCCTTCATTGAATCCATCTCACTTTTGGAAGCTTTAGCTTCTTTCTTATGTTTTTCAATCAGAGCTATATACTCTCTCTCTAATGCCAATGAGCGTTGTCTTGTAGACTCTGGGATCACCATCTCTCCCAATCCTCTTGCATAACCTGGTCGATGCCCAAGTACCCCTCTGAAGACAGTCGCTGCTGCTTCGTCAGTTCGATTATCTGGTTCTAGAGTATCCAGCTTTCCTGCCATATTCTTCTGCAATAGGACATAATGAACCTAGAGATTATGGACTTTTATGAACTAATAATGCATTTTTAAAGATTAAACCTGATAAATAGAACCATCATTACATTTAAAAAATTAGATTTATGCTAAGAATATACTCACATAAATGTCTTCAGTGGCAGGTGTCACAAACTTATCTTTCTTCTTGGACCAATGGGTTTCCTTGTAGAAGTCTACCAATTGCATTTTCAGCACGCTACATGTGTGTGGTATGTGTGCATGTAACATATTCAATCAGATTTGATGTTACATATGGCATGGATAACTTAATCACTAATAAATGACTAACCAAGCAAATGCTATACAAGAGTTATTGAACAATTGCTTGAGAGAAACCATTGGGATATAGCATACCCCTTCGTGGAAATCTACCACCGTAATTTAACATTATGTGAGTGTGTGGTTGCCATGATATGAGCTTACAAATGGGAAATGTGTTGTCTAGAGAATAATTTACTTCAAACCTTATACCTTTTGTTCTAGCATCCTCACAAAGGATTTCCAACCTGTTGTGTGGTTAATTTCAGCATCTTCCTATTCTCCCGATTTTTACTTGATATTTTCTGCCATTAAAAACCATCAATTTTGTTAGGCGTCCATAGAGTAATAAATATCCAATCAAGTTAGGAGAGTTATTACCCACAACATTGCAGGGTTTGGATTGAACACACAAAATGCATACCTGGAAGGCCTCGCTACCCCATTGTTCACAGAGCTTAAACCAGACGAGGGGGCTGACCAAACTAGTCCCAGTCGCCAATGCCTCGTCATGGCTGCCGAATGACATATATATCTTATGCAGTTGGTGGTGGAAGGCATTAAAGCGCTTACGAAACTGTTTAGTCACAGCCAATCGATGGTTCTCTAAGTCCCAATCCAATTCAAAATCACCGTACAGAGGGATTTAAAATTTAGGGTGATCACTCGTGAATTATATATAGTCTAAATTTTTAATGATCAATATCAAAGTATAAAATTCTTATCCGAACACGATCGATTAATTCATCCTTATGCACTTGGGGTACATCACTCCATCAAGGGTAGCTCATGTTGCAATGATGTTTAATGATCCAGCTTAAACGTGTTGTAAACATGTTTGCATTCTCACAACATGGTGCTGTTTCTCCATTATTTATCTTCAACAACACTTTTCCATGCTTACATAATTTTTCAAATTCGGTACACTTCGCCGGCCCGCGACCACATCTCGTCTGTGCCTGGTTGGCTACAGGCACAGACGAGACGTCCTCACCTGTATGACATAATAACAATAAAGTCTGGTCAGGGGTCTCATTTATTTAAATCAGTCTTACACACCAATGAAACTCATAAAATCACCCAGCATCAAAGTCAAATATACTGATATGAACTCTATCAGGCTCCGGTTCAACCCTCGGGGAGGGTTCTCTGTTTGCCTCGGTCTCCATATTTGGGTTCGCACACTGAGGGTCCCATGGACGACTTGGAGGCTGGGTTTCATCATCTGAGCTGGCCTCATCAGCCAAATGTGGGTTGTGGTCCTCACTGATGCGGGCTCCACGTGGCATGCGTGCACTACATCTGTACGGCACAAATTTCCTAGCACGGGAGCCTCGTACGCTAGGAAGTGATCTACTTGGGCTGTTGATGCTCCTCATCAACTCCTAATATTGAGATGAGATCGCAATGGATTTTGCCTTGAACACTCTAACCAAATGTATCCTATCTCTAGCCCCAAATAGCTTAGTCGCTATAAAATATTAAACCATCCTTTTTCCGTCAACCTGAGATTTAACAATAGCAAACATGAATTACAATGAAACTATTTAGAGAAAATATAACCATGGCAACCTTGCAATAAGATAATACATTAAAATAAATATTGTGAGTGTGTGTATATATTAGTGCAGTATCATCCACAATGCGAATATTTCTGAAGTTATGTATTAATTTTGGATAATCTTGATTATTTCTGGTGGACTTGAATGTTTTTTTTTTTTTACTTATAACAATAAATTTCTGGTGGACTTGTCTATACTTACATGTGTGATCCTATGTTTTATGAATGTATCTTTCATTGTCAGAGGAATCTATGATAATCTTAGAAGTATGTTCTAATCTCATGGGGTGTTAATGATATTTTTGCTTTTCTTCTGATAAGAAAAAAAAAGAAAAAAAAAAGAAAAAACGTTGTCTATCCTCAGTATATTGCTACTGCCTAATACTCTGCATGCAGATCAGACTTATTATTGGAATCAAAGCAAGAGTGCGATAAACCAATATTAAGGAGACCTGAAGACCAAAGAAGTTGAGACAGGCGTTTTTGAATCTTCCTTGGTCATGGGTAAAAAGTAAATGTGATCCTAATTCAGATCGAGAAGCTGAATTAGGATCATTCTTCACGTGTCAAGTGAAGGGAGATGCATTTATATGTTCATCAAGTGATCACTGGCCAACCATTGCAGGTAATAATCGTTGGTTGAAAAGTAAAAAAGTTAAATCTGAAACAACCAATTAATATCATATATACATATATATATGATATTAATTTTTTTTAAACCCAAAAATTCAACCAGTTCAAGCAAGGTTTATGCTTGAATACTCCAGATTCTATCACCCTACAGGAGCACAGAAACACTTTCAAGTAACCATAAATTATTATGCTGCATATATATAGATGCTACTTCTGGAAATGGTGCTATTTATCATTCCAATCATCTGCCTTTTACAATCTGGTTTTTTTATAAGTATTTGCCTTTTACAATCTTGATAATCAGACTTATTATAAGAGTGCAGCAGAGGAATCAAATCAATTTATAAAGAGGCTACTAGATAATATCATATTGCTGACCAGAAAATAATATAATAATAACACTAATGCTTTGCTACAAAGTTGTTAAAAGTCACATGAACAGATTGGAAAATTTAAGGAACCAGACAAACCTTTGGTGTGCCTCGATTATTGCTACCTGGTCAGTAATAGAGTGAACTTCTATAGAGTTCTGCTGCAAAGATCAAGATCTTATGTCAGCCCCAGAAGTGCATAGCAAAATATTATCGTGATCATGTGTGGAGACCATTGGAAAAATACTCTGTAGGAATGAAGATAAAGAGAAAAATGTTATAACAACCAAGTCAAAAATAATATTTGCGGCGATTTGTGGCGCCAGGAACAGCTCTGTTTCTTGTAGTGGATCAAGAGGTATAGATGAAGCAAACTAATTAGCTAGCTAGCTAAGCCCATGGTCCATGCAGCATGCATGGATATGCATGCAATGTACGTACTGCATGGACCCTACCCATTAATTTCAACCATGCCATGCATATATACATACATACATACATATATCTATGACTTACAACCGATTGATCGAGATCCGACGTTGTTAATAACACGTACGTACGTACGTTTAATTGCTAAAAAGCTGCCAATTAATTTTACGTTTTCTTCTCCAGCTAGCACTATTTGTGACACTAGCTAGCTACGATTTTACATCTCCAAAATATCACATGACTTACACTGTGCATACATCGTTTTCATGTCTTCGTTAATAATATTATGTCATCATCAACTCGTCCATATGTATAGGAGTCCCTTTCTCTCTAGCTAGCATAATATTCTTGCAAGAGTAAGTGACTCATCATTTTTAATTATATACTACCCCAATTACTAATGATGGGATTTGAATCTCCCATCATTATTACTTATACTTTTCAAATTAATTATCCCAAAGAAGGAATGCATAGCCCCAAATGACGATCCCTGTCCTTTCAAATTAAGTATCACCATACAAGTTCATGTGTTAATGTTATAAAAAAAAAATCAGTCAGTCCAACAGTACATCATGAGCATTATATATATATATATATATATATATATATATATATAATAATGATATATATATAATTATATATATATATGATGGGTTATCCATTTCACATTTATTGTATGCGGATGACACTTTAATTTTCTGTGATGCAGATAGCGGAAATATACAAGCTTTAAGGGCTGTTCTCTTGTGTTTCGAAGCGGTCTCGGGCCTCAAGGTGAATCTAGGAAAGTCGGAAATGGTTCCGGTGGGGGAGGTGGGGCATATTAACTATCTACCGGAGTTGTTGGGTTGTAAGGTGGCTGCACTTCCTATGAGTTACCTCGGACTACCTTTGGGAGCTTCCTTCAAAGCAATATCTATTTGGGATGGAGTGATAGAAAAGGTTGAAAAAAGATTGTCTGGTTGGAAGCGACTATATCTTTCTAAAGGTGGGAGATTAACTCTCATCAAAAGTACCCTCTCCAATTTACCAACGTATTATCTCTCTTTATTCCCTTTACCGGCGGGGGTAGCGAATCGGATTGAAAAAATTTTCAGGGCCTTTTTGTGGGGCGGTTTGGGTGAGGAACACAAGTTTCTCACTTTTGACCAACCCACCAAACACAAGTTTCCATGTGTTTGTGTATGTTGTGCGTGTGTTATGGGTCCGCAGTACTAACATAGGCTTGTTTGTATTGATTTTAAAATAAAGTATAATAATTCCACAGTTATTTTAGACATACACAAACACATAGGCAATTTATGCACAAATCAAAAGAGCAAAACACCCCTGTTTCTATTTGACCTAAACGGTTTCATTAAGAACCATAAAGTGATTTTCACAGAGTAATTTACCTTGAAAAATCGAATCCAACCGAGTGGAGGAGATGAAAGGATGGACAATCCCAGCGATAACCCACTACTACAGGAAAAGGGCCGACGATGATGAAGAACAAAGCCTTAGATAGTCAAAAAAATTGAACTTTTTTCACTGGTATACCTCGGCTGATGCGAGTGAAGACGACGATTAGTGGGTTTTCGTTGGGGTGGAGCAGAGTAGTGGGCTTACGCGAGAATCACTGGGCTGGCGTAGCGCCGAGGTTTTAGGTTTCATTCGGTGGAAGGGACATAGCGAAAGGTTTGAGTGGGTTTGGCTTAATGTGCAGGTAGGAAAATGGAGAAGAAGAAAGTTGGGGACGAAGGTGAAATCGGGATGTGGGGGGAAATCTGATTTTAAGTCTTTTGGCGCCGGTTACATTAAAAGGACAATTGCAGCGAAATTGGGCGTCACCATAGGTTTATCGATATTTGCAGCGATTTATCTCGCCGTAATTGTAATTGTAATCGCTGCAAATATTAAAATCTATTTTACAGCGAATTATTAGAGCTGCAAATGGGATTAAAATCACTGCAAAAGGTAAAAACTAAAACACCCCGGTTCGAAGCTGCGTCGACTACGAAAATCGCTGTGAATAATGATTATTGTGGCGATATTTTTTGCGGCAGACTAAAAATCGCCGCAATAGAGCCATTTTCTTGTAGTGAAAGTGAATTACTTGTAACCTAATATCAAACTATTTTGAGTGAGAGCAATTATCACTTTAAAGATAGTGTTTTACATGCTTCAAAGTCGCATTTATTTTTCAAATTAGTCTATCGGTTCAACTTTTTTCAACAATGGATACATGAGGTAGAACTGACCACTAGGGTCAAACTTGTCAACTCCATGGCTAAAAGCCTAAAAGTAAAACAAAAATTAGCACCGAGTTGAATCTCCATTAATCTCTTCAACACTAGAAGCTCAAATGAAATGACTTAAAAGCCAAAGAGTAGACAAAAAACATGAGAACTTGGCAAGCTATGAATTATGCTAAGACAAAAAAAATACCAACAACTATATATATATATAAATATATATTTATATATATATAATATATTTATATATATATATATAATACATATATATTTATATATTTATATATATAATTGGAGTTATCGCATATATAACTGCTAGCAAAACTACAAATTAAAGATTAATGTATATATTGAGGAGCGACTCATTATAAGAAAATTATTTATTTGTGATCAGTTATTTCCTGCTAAAATGATTATAATTTCTTATCAAAATTAGTCTATTATCGACACAAATAATTATTCTCATAGTAAATAACTAGTCATAAATACTATTTTTTAAAGATTATAGACATATCACTTGTACATGAGATTGGCCCTAATTTAATATTGCAACTTATATATATATATATATATATATATATATATATATATTGCACATGAGACTAGTATATATAGACAGACAAAGTTTTACACTACAATTAATTAAATATATTAGTATCGGTAGATTTCTAATTAGCCAAATGTTTTGGTTTCTAATTAATTAGCCAGCCCATTTTTCAATTCTCTTCCCTTGTTTTAGAACTCCTTTTTTTTTCGCCAATGTAAATATCTACGCTTCTCTAGCCCCATAACCATCCATGCATGCCTCACTTCTTCATTGCGATGTGTGTAGATGTCATGCATGTCTCCAAGTTCATTCGATGTGATCATATTCAAGGGCACGAGCACCTATTTTGTGATTATTTTACAGAAAATCTAGTATATCCCTTGAATCTATTTCGAATGAGATTTCAGATGAGCCGTCCCATATTTCTCCGTATTCTAAATAAGGAAGAGTCTACAAGCCGTACTTCGTTCAAAGAAGAAATAGTGCTGGAAGACTCGGTTTATCTTCTATGCAAAAGATAACCGCAACACTTAGAATACTGGCGTAAGGGGTTACTGGAGATTTTATGGATGAATACATACGTATTAGTGAAAGCACCGCAATAGAGAGCATTAAAAAATTCTCTGAAATAATAGTAAGTATTTTTTCATAATCATATTTACGGTCACCAAATATCAATGATATTGCTCGATTGCTTGCAATTGGTGAAAAATACGGATTTCTAAGAATGCTGGGAAGCATTGATTGCATGCATTGAAAGTGAAAAATTGCCTCGCAGCCTGAAAGGTATGTACTCCAACCACATTTGTGAACCAACTATTATTTTAGAAGTAGTTGTTTCATATGATCTATGGATATGGCATGCATTTTTTGGTATGCCCGGTTCACATAACGACATTAATGTGCTAGAGAGATCTTCTATTTTCACTGAACTTTTCCAAGGGCGTGCTCCTCTAGTCAATTACACAATTAATGACAATGATTACACTATGGGGTATTACCTTGCGGATGGTATTTATTTCAAGTGGCGAACTTTTAAGAGACGATTCCATCATCACAAGGGAATAAGAAGAAAAATTTTGTGAAAGCATAAGAATCTGCAAGAAAAGATATCGAGCGTGTATTTGGGGTACTTCAACAACGATTTGCAATTATTTGTAGATCTTCCCGAATGTTCAAAGTCAAGGAACTAAAAAATATAATGAAAGCATATATTATTCTATATAATATGACCATTGAACATGAGCATGATGATAGTGAGGGTCCTGACATTGAGTATGATCAACTTGATGATGAAGTTTCGAAACTATCGCATAATCATACAACTGAGCTTACGGATTTCATCCAGCGTCGTTATCATATTAGAGACAGTTCAGCACATTATCAGCTCCAAGCAAATCCAATTGAATATCAATGGTTATTATTTTCCCAACAGTAGACATGTAGCATAATTGATTAGTATTTTTTGCCATTTTAGTAGTGATAATATTTGAGTTAATTACTGTAGTTTCGTATTTCCTTCATGTTAGTAGTGGCTATATTTGATCCTGCATCTATAATAGTACTGGCTATATTTTCCTTGTGAAAACATTTAAATTTAGACAATCAAAATAAAAATTAAACTGTCTTAGTATCAATAATTTTGTCATACGTCATTGTTTGAAACAAAAAATAAAGAAATAAACTGAAAAAATTCTTAATTTTTTATCAATCCAAATGTGCAAAATCATTGCGTCTCGCCATGATTTCCCTTTGTAGTTCCTCAAAATATAACCGCTACAATGTTGGCATGGCACTAACGTTCATTATCATAATGCGCTGATCCGCTTCCTTCTTGGCGAGCTCTATTTTCTCCGCCTCCAACCTTAGTCTTTCGTCCTCTTGACAGATTTTATTTAACTTTTTTTCCTTGTCAATTTTCATCTTCTCAACCTCCAACCTCAGTATTTCATCCTCTTGAAAGATTTGATTTATCTCTTTTTTCTTGTCATATTCCATCTTCTCGACCTTGAGGTGATAAAACTCTTTCTTCTGAGCACTTGACTCCTCTAAAAGCATATACTTCAGCCTACTGAGTACAACAATCTCCTCTCTTGACATGTCTTTGGCCTTTCATTTTCCTTTTTCAGCTTTCCTTCCCATTGCTTAGTCTAATTCGATCACATCATTATCCATCATATTATCTGCCCCGAAATAAAAAACTAAATCTACCGTCTCAGGGCCCAAACATTGAGTTGGGATCAGGGACGAGGACATCGTCTTCCTTCACTTTGGATCTTCCTTTGTGGAATGCAAAATCCATTTAGATTGGTCCTTCAACATGTGCTAACAATGCTCAAACTGGAATGAGCATTTTTCTAGCGATTGGTACATAACCTTGGCCTTGTCATACTAGCATGTAAACAATATAGCGACATGTTAAGCCAATGTAAAAAAAAAAAAAAAAACTAATTATTCGTAACTCAAGTAAAAGTATGGATATTTACTTTGTCTTCCTCGGTCATGCCACTTTGATTCAACCTTTCAACCTGGGCTAGTTTCGCACAAAATTTGTCTGTTGCATTTTGAATAACTGACCACCGATGTATTGAGGACTTTATGGTCTAGTCATTTGTGGTTTCTTTAAATTGCTGGAAGTATTCAAAAAGAATTCCCAAAGTGCTTTTGGTCTGTTCCCTAGACGGCATCAAGGCTAATATTAAGCCATGCGGAGACAAGTAACTTGTCTTCTTCGGGGTGAAGTTCGCACATCTCTGATTGATCTTCTAACACCGATAGGATCGTTATGGGGTAGGGATGGAGAGTCATCAACAGTCATAGGAAAGTTCCCCCTTTGCCCACCATAAGTGAGGTCTAGTTGAAAATCTTAACTTAGGAGGTTGGTGAAATACATATGTCCAGGGTCTTGTGAATCCATCTCTAAAAATGCATTGAAATGTTAGACACGTAACTATGAAGTTTGGAGTTTTTTCATTGCCAGCTCCGGAACCAAATGGTGACATCTACGAAATTTGGCCAACCTCTCATGGCTACAACAATCGGTTGCCACTATTTGCTGGTCGTCCGGGTTATCTAGTCATTGAGAAAATGAGCATAAATTTCCTATATCCCTACCAGGTTTTTTCATCATCACAGCCGAGGGGGTTTAATTTACACATTACTTTTCTATCACAACATAATACAAAACAAAACAACAAAAAGCAACGTAACAGAACTGACCAATTCACATGTTCACACAAAACAACAACCAAACAGCATGCAAATCACAATAATGCTAAATAAGAGTATTCCCATTGGATTCCCCATAAAATTTTGAAAATAAAGAAATAAACGGGGCTCAAAATTATGAAAATATTAATAGCATGTGTAAGCAAGGAGCTATTCACATCGAATGGCTGCAAAATCCCACCTGAACGTCTATTGCCTTTTCTGGAAAGTATCACAAACTGCAATATGGCAATCCGGGTGAGGATTATCCCGCTATATTGATGGGACCCTATTAACACTTGTGAATAACCTGCACTATAACACCATTATCATTGCCTAATAATAGCCCTCTCCCCCGAGAGATACGAAACACTGCAAAGTAACCCAACAACACAAAACAAATTATCCATGGAAAGAGAAATGAAACTTAATTGGTTTAAGGAATTGACTATACATTTTTTGGATATCAAAAAAGCAATGTTAGGAAGTAATAAATTCACCCAACACATCGAAAAATATACAGACAAACTTAATGAATGGATAACCACAAACAATGATTCGCCCATTCCATAACCACAAACTCCACCAAATTGTCCTCAAAACCAATAACACCGTAAATTCCAAAACCACAAACTCCACCAATTATTTTCTTTTAACCAAAAACCTCACAAATTTTATAACCACAAATTCCATCAAATTCTCTTCAAGAAAAACGATTGGACATCAATGAGAGAAACATATTTAAAAAAAAAAATTGTATGAAATTGTTCATCACATTCCAGCCAACCGTCAACACAGACATTGGGGAACACATCCAAAAACCCAACGCAGATCATCATAAACAAAAATCCACAATCCCAAGCCTAAATGAATGGATAAATCAAGAATATCGGTTAGACAACAATGAGAGAAACAAAATTAAATTCAAAAAAATTTGTGTGAAATTGCCCATCAGTTTCTCGACAGCCAAACAGTCAACACAGCCATTGAGGAACACAACCAAACACCCAATGCAAATCATCCTCAAAAATCCACAATCCTAAGCCTAAATTTAAAGGCAATCAAGAAAATGGTTGGACATCAATGATTCTATACAGAGAAATTTAAAAAAAAAAAATCTATGAAACATCATCACATTTTCGGTAGCCAAACACTCAACACAGTCAACCAAAATATAGACAAATCAATGGCAACGCAAGGTCAAAATGAGAAGCGATTTTCTCAAACAAAATCCAAAATGAGAATGACTAAACAAGAGTGACAAAAAAAAAGAATCAATTTGAAAGCATCTCAACTTTCTCGGTAGCCAAACAGCGAAAAGATCACCTACGCAGAGGGAGAGTTGTAGGCTCTCCTTTGCATACTTACCTTGATCATGGCGTCGGGAGGAAGAAAGAGGAGAAGAGAGAAACAGAGAAGGAGAGATGTATGACAAAGAAAAAATTTTCGAAAATGAGAGAGAGGGGCTGCGAAATTTGGTGTTGCAAAATCAAAGTTACAAATTTTTGAAGAAACTGAAATCAAAACTTACAAAATTTGCCGATGGAGAGGGCATGCGATCGTTGGTGTTTCAAGGGAGGGGTCAACGCCGAGAGAGAAGAAGACGGGGGACGGAAGGCCTCTGGAATGTGATGGGGATGTACAGTCGTTCCCTATATATGGGGAACGACCACACATCGTAAACTTAAACCGCAAAATGGGGATTGGGATGAGGAGGAGTTTTTCTACAAAACCCTAAATTTCTTTTCAAATTATAAGAATAGAGTTCATATGGAGAATCCAATAGGAATGCTTTTATTACAAAAATCTCTGATGAAATCATGAAAATGTTGCCCCCTAGATTTGTCCATATATGCTACGATTCCATATATAATCTTTTCCAAACATCGTTTCTCCTCTAGTAGTCCCATTAATCAGACGTGCTACAGTTATAAAAAGATCAAATAAAAATAAATTTACAAGTTAATATAGTTTCATATGATACGTTATAATAAAAGTAATTTATATCACATCAAGTCACGTTAGTATAAATTTACTTTTGTAATATAGTGTGTGTATTGTTTTGTTTTTCTTTTATATTATTGTGTGGGTATTTGAGATTTTGACTTATTATTGTCTTTGTAATTATGTCTAGCTCTTCAACCATTATTTAAAAGCTTGCTATTCTTTTCTTTTGCCAAATTGTGATTTTTATTCATAAGTCGACCTATCCAATATTAATGCAAAAAGACAAGGGATTGAAATTTCTCGAGACAATATTTAAACTTAGTGCACACTTTCATATAGGATTTTTGTCGCAACAGATGTTTCAAGCAATGTAACAAATGAATTATTACAATATCCAACATCACAATGACAAAGTTCAAATTATAAGATGAAATCAATTAATTAATGTCATTTATCAAAGAGTAATAGTTTGTACAAAATTTTGAATAAATAAGTCTCGTACAATTCTATTATAAAAAAAAAAAAGTGTAAACAATTTCATTCTTTTTTAATATGACTAATTTTTTTATTATAAAAAATCTGCTTGAAACTTGTCTATTTCCTAGTTATGTTTGGGATTTTACTCGTGGCTGCCGCGGCTTCATATATTGATGAATTTATTTTAAAATAATGTTATTTACAGTCGTAAAGTTGATAAGCATCGCATAATTATTTTTAAAAAAATGAAATTAAATCTTAAAAAATTATTTTTTTTTCATATAAATTCTATATTTACTTATTTTTTTTAAAATATTTCGTGAAATTTGCACACTTGACTGTAAATATTCTTTTTCTTTATTTTATATCTTGTAAAAAAATGAGAACAGAAAAGAATTCAGCCGTTTATTCTTCTGGATCTTTCCCAACAGTCAAACGCCAGCACATACGTAACACGGAATCCACAGCCGTTCATTTTAGCAAGAGGCTCGTCCATACCTGTTGTCATGCACCGCCCCTTATCCTACGTCGCTCTCCCTCTTCCTATATAAATGCATTCCCCACCCCGGTCTCGTCCAAGTTTTGCTTGACATTTACACAAGAAGCATTTCTCAGAATATTCGCTTTTCACACAGACAAAAGAGAGGGTGTCCGATCCACACCTGAGGTAAGGTCTTCGAAATTCTATATCCGAGGGTGTTTAATTATAGATTACTACCGTCCTTTAGTTTCCAAGATTGTGGTTTTGTGCAAGTAATTAGTTTAGAAATCTTTATTCGATTTGGAATTAGTCTATCATCAATAAATCTTTGTTTGTTTACGGTTTGTGTGGACGTATAATTGGTACTTTTGTGATAAATGAAATTATGGGGATGCAAATTTTGTTCATTTTTCGTCAGTTTGAGCTGGTTTTCTATCAATTTCCATCAAAGTTATTTTTTTCCTGGTTTATATTGTTTTGGAATAACTTGAATACTTGATTGTGGATCTGAAGAAACTATTTTAATGAATTCGGGATTCAGGCTATTGATATGACAGGTGACTTATATTCAATAAGTAGGGAACATAAGATTTTACTGTATCTACTTTGTTTCCCAAATGGACCTCTTGTTTCGAGATTTTTTTTAAATGGTCTTTTTGTTTATGAGTTGTTTTGCTTAATTAGTCGATATCTGAATTCAGTAAGTTCATGTCCCAAATCGAATTACTTGGAGTGATTGAATTTTATGTCTGCTGAAGCATTCTGTGGAAGGTGAAACATGTGGTTTTCTGTGAAGCTCAAGAACTTGATTATCCTTTACACATGACTTCCTATCTTCCCATTCTATTTGTTGTGGCAAGAGAATACAATGGTAGAATTAGTTTTTCATCACTTTATCTGTATTCTTAATTCTACGAAAATTTATAAACATGTGGAGAAGTGGGGAAGGCAATTTTCTATTATCTGTACAGCCAGTTCAATCCATATCCCTTTTTGTTTTATACCCATCATACTGTACTGCCTCACACTAAGCTGCTAACCTAAAGTATCAGCATAGCTGCATTCTTTGTGGTTTCAGACAATATTGCATTTTCTTAAAAGATGATTTAGGTATAGCTGCATCTCTTACAGTTTTTCCTCGCAGCACAAAATGGAAAATCCCGAGCATGTACAAAATATATCAGTGGTATGGAGGGGGAAGAAGTTTACCATAGAAATGGGTTCAGGTGCTACACTCAAGGAGCTTGGGCTCAAACTGCAAGGATTAACAGATGTCAAAGCAGATACCATGCGGCTCATTGTTCCACAATCTTCCAACAAAACATCGAAGCTGCTGTCTCCTTTCTCCGATGAGCAGGCGTTTTTAAGTTTGGAAGAAATTTCCATAACAAAGGTACCATCACTTGCTTTTTTATTCGACATTTTGGTTCATACTGCATACATTCCAATCATTGTTAAGCTAAAATTCCCTGGTATGCCATTACTTGTCTAATAAGTATTGTTAATTGCCAGCGGCCGCCCCTATGGCACCATCGTTATGATGTGAGAAGTTAATCTCAACATTGTCTATCGAGTAATTATTTTTAGTGCTTTTGACATAAGCTACTTGCTGGTGGCAAATCCATGATAGCTTCAATGTTCGAAAACACTTCAGTGCATGCTAGAGATTCCTAACTCCTAATTATACATTTACTTATAGTCTGATCTAAAAGAGTGTGCTGACTAACATGGAGAGTATTCTCTCTGTGCTTGGATCCAGTTTAGATTTGCATGTTCTTTAAGTACAAAATATTATAGGTTTTATTATATTTTCATTCAATTCATTGTATAAGGCAAAAATATTTTTATGGTATTTAGAAGTATGATGTATTCTGAATCTATTGTTTATTTAAAAAAAAAAAAAAATTCTTTAGGAGCTTTAGACAACAACCATGCATAAATTTAAAAAGCTTTAAATCGAACCTCCATAATTGGAGTTCACAGAACTTTGACACATCCTAGAAATTATCAGCCATGTTTTTCATCTTCATCTATTAGTTCCGTATGCTGAATTATCATGTCTTTTAAGACTAATTGCCTTTTTCTTCTATTTCAGGGCAAGTCTATCAGAATGATGGGTGTGCCTGGAAGTGAGGTTGATGAAATTCTACAAAATGCAAAAGCAAATTTAAGGGTAGCTGGATTTGAAGAAGAGGAAAAGAGACTGAGGCAGCGAATGTCAGATAGGCCTCATGCTTCCCCAAAACCTCCACAAGGACCTTATATATTTTGTGATTTCCGCACACTTGAGATCCCAGGAGTTGAGGTATTTGACTTTCTAATTACTTTTTACCATGTATAATATGTAGTACAAAAAGACTAGCTTTTGTGTAGGAAGAAAGATCTGTTTTCAAAGTGAAAAGTGGGTTGAAAGGGAAAGAAAGGGGATTTAAAGAGTCATTTATCCTTTTTCTTCAAATAAGTTTGTACTGCCTATCGCAAAAAAAAAAAAATCATGTTTTTTTCTTCTCATCTTTTTAGCTATTTGGCTTTACTATACTTGGAGTCATTTCAAATTCTGGGTGTGAGGGATAACCATGAGGAAGTCATCATAATTGTGTAAATATAAGATTTAAACTCCAACCTTTTCTATTCAAACCTCAAGTTTCAAAATCTGTGGGTTCTAGGAGACTTAAAAAATTAGAGTTCTTAATTGATATTAAAGATTATAGTAATATGATATTTCGTTTCATGTTATGTTAATTCGAGATCATTGAGTCAATTAATTTCTAGGTTATTCTATTAAAATCCGTGAAATTTTCCTAAAGAGAGTTTTTTTAAACTGTTGCAAAATCAGTCTTATAAGAGATAGAATTGTCATATACTACCTATCAAAAGGAAAAGAATTGTCATATAATGGCCATGACGGATGCAACCTGCTGGTGCGTGGGTGTGCACATGTGTGTGTGTGTCCACGCCCGTACACCTACTTTTGAGTAAACATCCCTGAATTACTTCAGAACTTGTTATTTAGCAGGATACGTAAACCTTGCTGGTTCACATATTATCTATACCAATCAAACATTGAAAATATCTGCAATTTACGTGAGTTTCATCGCTTGCATATTTTGTGAAGATCGTGTGAAGCTCATGATATGTTTGCTGAACAGTTTGTTCACGATAGACTTAGAAATGGAAATGTTTAGATAGAGTGATCTGTTTGTAACTCATTTTCTCCATCATACAATGATCTTAAATTGAACTGTTTTGGAGTGCATTAGGCAAGTTATCATGGCCATACATAGGTTGGTTGTTGAAGTATGGATCCTGATCTCAACAGATATACCGAATGAATGCCCTTTTTATTTTGTGTATATGTTTTGAACTGAATGTTTTATGCTTTATTTTGCTCGGATTTATGCCCCTCAATAAATACTAAAACTTCCAATTTCTTGGACTGATTTTTGGTTAACTTGGTTGTTACTTGTTTATAGATGAATCCTCCAGCCTCAGAGGCACTGAAGAGAATGCATATGCTTGCCGCAGATCCTGGGATTGTTGCTATTATGAACAAGGTACCACTAAATAATTTTTCACACTCCACTTCTTTCAACTAACTCTCTGTTATGTGCGGTATCTTCTCTGATAATTTATAATTTGATTGGTCTTTATAGCATCATTGGCGCGTAGGTATTATGACTGAGTTGGCCCCCATTGGTTATGTTGGCATAAGTCCCAAATGCTTGCTTGGTTTCAATAAGGTTTTAGCCTCTCTACGCAGAAACATTTGTTGGACTGTTATATTACTTTCCCCTGCTGACTCTTATTTTTGCAGAATCACGGAGAGGAGATATCCTTGCGTCTTAGAACTGATGACCTTAAGGGTTTCAGGAAGTATGAAAGCATCAAGAAAACTCTTTTGCATGAACTTGTAAGATATATCTCACCAACTTTTAGTGTGTGTGAAGTGCTTTTGCTTGTGTAAATGTGAGTCTATGATTCTTTCTATGTATAGACAAAAGGCTCTTGTGGTTTTGCATTTTAAAATACTTTGGTTATTAGCTGCAATTGAGATTGATTTGGATTGAGTTGAACTCGTTGATAGTATTGAGGGAGCTCATATTAGTTTTATTCCTGTCAGGCTCACATGGTATACTCGGAACATGATGAAAACTTTTATGCTTTGGATAAACAGGTCAGAATGCCTATACCTTCTCATGTTTTCATGTTGTTATAAGTGTAAGAATTGATTTAAGCTCATTACTATGCTTCAATTAAAGTTGACCTATCTTGATTTGATATGCCTCTGTTTAGTTGAACCAAGAAGCTGCTAGTTTAGATTGGACAAGATCAAGGAGTCATACATTGAATGGTGTCCGATATTCCGGACATTATGAGGACGACGACTACATTGGTGACAGTAGTAATACTCCCCAGAAGCTTGGAGGAAGTACTTTGGATCAGCTTGCAAATGCACGTGCATCTTCAGTTGCTGCTGCCTACCGCCGTTTATCAAATGCTTCTGTGAACAGCTGGGGAGGATCTGTAGTAAGTGAAGAACCAGACCCTGATGACTCTGGGTTAAATACGCATGGACAACCTGCTTCAATGGATTCCATGGAAAATGAAAACTTCAATATAAATATCCAAAGTCCCAATGAAGCACAGATAAAACCTGTTTCTGAGCCTGATCCCGACGATCTTTCTGGCGACCAAAACAAGCTCGAACCCAATCCTTGTGATTCGCCGTACAGAGAAACAATGGAATCTGAATTTTATACAGAATTTACTGGAAACGGAACCATATTTGGACAAGATTTCAGTAACTATGTGCCAATACAACCCTTGCTGCCTTCAGAAACTAATAGAAAGATGGGAGCCACAAAGTTGCATGAAGAGCCTGATCCTGATAAGCATCAAGGGATGGAGATTCTGGACAGTGGAATTCAAACAAGGAAGGACATTGATGAACCTGATCCTGATGATTCTCAAGCAAATGGAGCTGTTCAGACTGAGCCTGATCCTGATGATAATTTGGGGCACGCGTTTGGAGTTTCAAGTATGCAAACTTACGAGCCAGATCCAGATGATCAAGAACTACAAAGAATCCAAGACCCTGTAACGTTCCTTTGTAGTCGGCTGCAGAAGGCCATTGAGATGCTGCAAGTCGAAGTTACTCCCTTGGAAGCTACTGCAGTCCTACAAACTTTGTCTAAGATAATTAGGTATACTCGCCAAATCACTGATGCTTTGTTTTCTTCCTTTTTGTTGCCAGTGGGTCATAAGTTTTCCTATCTAGTAGTTACTGACAAATGCTACAATTATGTCATTTGCTCTCAGGAATGTGATTGAACACCCTGGTGAGATGAAATATAAGAGACTGCGCAAGGTACAGTCTCTCTCTCTCTCTCTCTCTCTCTCAATGAAACTTTGCATCCTATAGTTGCCTTATCAAATACTTTACTGATAACTAATGTGTGATGCATTTGCAGGCAAATCCCATGATCCAAAAGAACGTCGCAAATTATCAAGGTTTGCATCTTTTCTCATACTGAATTCCAAGTTTTCCAACTTTACCAAGAAATTGTAAGTGTAATGACGGTTGAGAAGTCATTAGGGTCAGTCTTGTGTTACAAATTGTTTGTAGATGCCAGATATATGTAAAGAGCAAACTGAAACAAAATTGAGCTAGATACCAATATAAGCTTTGGAATTGCACTATCTTGTCGAATACAAACAAAACATGCGTGAGTGCTGGTTAGTTGAAACACGAGTGCTATATCATGCTCAAGCTTGGGTTGACATGTGCACTTAATTGAGGGACTCTGAGTTGTTTTGGATGCATTATCTTATTGTTAAGGTATAGGCACTAACAACGATGCTGAATCCCGAGACATTATGGAGGGGTTAAAACCGTGTTGGAAATGACAAGTTTACATAGTTGAAAGTGAATGTGATTCTAACTTGGTGGTTGATTGGTTGTGTGGCCCCTTTGAAAGTGAATGTGATTCTAACTTGGTGGTTGATTGGTTGTGTGGGAGGGGCCATGATCATTGGTCACTAAGTGAGATCTTGGATAATACATGCAAGTTTTCAATCTAGGGTGGTTCAAGGATAGAAAAAAGAAAAGGTAAATCAGATTGCTGATTACCGGGTTCTCTGAAGCTTTTGGATGTTTAGAATGTACCTAAGGAAGTTAGAAGGATGCTTGGTAATGGAGAAAACTAAACTGCCTTATATGAGATGTAAATAAATTGGTTTTTGTATAGATGGAGGTTTGTATTGTTCCTTATAGCTATATAGTTTGCATGCTTTTTGTAAATGTGGTTTGTTCATACCCAGTGAGCTGTGGATTGATAGAAGTTCTTGTTTTTTGAAAAAAACATCGGATCCACGATCTCTTACGGGATGCGACATATCAGCCAAGTCAAACCTGGATGGATTTTTGGTTAATTAAAGATGACATGAAGTAGATTTCCGTGAATTAGACAAATCGAGCATACTGATAGCTTAGCAAAGTCCCCACCCTCAAAATGCTACCCCAATGGGTTGGATAGAATAAAGTCTCCCTAATTAAAAGCAAAGGGTGAACATTAATATTTACTGGTGCTAAGTTGAGATCAACTTGAGCATCCACATTAGTCTATGCATATGCATATGCAAAGTCATATTTGCATAATATGACCCTAAAATCCTCTACATTGGCTATACATATCTAAATATTTAGCTAGCTATGAACAGTACTTATCTAAATTTGGATAACTACTATTCACTCTTCAAATGTTATTTTACTAATTATTTCTCTCCTCCCACTCTCTCTCTCTCACAATTATTTCCTCTTCTCCCCCCCTCAACAACACAACAAACCTTCACTTGCACATTCATTTTATTATTATAATATATTATTATTTTTTTCATTTTATTATATTTTTAATATAATATATAAAAAAATTATATTTTTTATTATTACATTTGTATTATTAATGTCAAATGTATGTAGTGGATGCTAATTGCAAAATATATATAAAAAAAATTGATTTTAGAAAAAAATATATATATATATTTTATTATTATTTTATCTCATATATGCATAAACCAATGTGGAAGTTTTGCTTGAATGGCAAAATGTATATGCAAAAGAGGTGATTTTGCATATGCATATACATAGATCAATGCTAATGCTCAAAATCCAACTCTTGATAATGAGATTTTCAGTTTACTTAATTGAAATTATCCGTTTGTGCTTCTTGTGATTACAGCTGCGATGGACATTCTTTCTTTGGTTGGTTTCAATGAAGATGTTGTGTTGGACGAGATTGGTAAAGCAGAGACTTACCTAGTTTTGAAGCGGAATGATCCCGGCTTACTGTGGCTTGCAAAGTCTTCCCTGGAAACGGCTTACTAGTGATGGAAGTGCGTAGTACCTTGAGAACATATCAAAACAGTGAAGGTGACATGTGTAAATTGTGCAAGTTATACTTTATAAAATTCAGGATTGTACGTTTGGTATCATAGTCTGTTGATAAAACGTTAGTCGCAGATAAAATGGTTGTTTAGGAGTCCGATTGCCGTTAACAGCTCGTTTATGTTTGCAAATGCTGTCAAACTATGGAAGCCCGACATGGTACAGAAAGATGGTTGTTTATAAAATTAAATGGATGAGGGATTGAAAAGTTTGTTGTATGTTGATTGTTGTTCATAAATCATGTTTTCTTATTAGTTTATAGAAATTTTTAGCAACTCATTTGGTGCTACTATCATATGATAACGCAAAGATCAGTAAGACAATAAATGCCACGCAATTTAATCACAACACTTAATATGGTAAACTTTGAGAACTTTGGCATGCCATGTTGAACTTCTAACAACTCACTTCTTATGTGCTGACCTTTTGCACCTTCAATGTTGAGGAGGGTGGTGAGGAGTAAAGAAGTTCCAATCCCAATGATGAAATTGAAGTTAGATAAAAATAATTTTATGGAAATATATGTAGAGTGTTCATATTCAAGATCCAGACATTTTTGCAAAATCATTAAAAAAACCCTACACATGAAATGAAAAGGAAACAAAGTCTCCCTCCCTCCCTCTCTCCATCTGATCACCAGCCTAATCTTAATGTATAATGGACATTGAGCATAGGGGAGGATAACAGGGAAAAAAGGAAAACAAAACTAGAAGATACGAGGAGGAAAGAACTTTAATAGAGAAAGGAATATGGAATCACAGAAGACGTGTTCTATTGAACCACTTGTATGATATTAGGAACGAGACAAGATTGTTGCAACTTTGAACATTAGAGAGGAGAAGACAAGGCACACAGAACTTACGACCATGTCAAATCTTACAAACCAAAATGTCCCGAGTATTCTACTCACTTTACATCCATATGTGTTGAAAAGAAACTCGTATGTCAGGACTGATTTAACTTCTGACCAAGGGTTTATCTCGCACAGGATATAAAGAAAGGAAAATCAAGAACCGTCCATTTGAATATCACTCCCATTTGGGTTCAGTGTACTATCATTATTCTTCTGAATCAGGCCCGCTCCAAAAGTAAATTCATTTGGAGGAATGTCTAAAGGAGGACGACCGAAAATAGAGGTAGCACCAACATTGCTGAAAGAAGGAATGGGAACTGGATCATTAATCTTTGGGAAGCTGAAGTTAAACAAAGGCAAGCCTGCAGGTGCAAAGACTGGTGGGACAAGGTTGCCTGTACCAAATGATCCAAAGAGCTTCTGCTCATGCTCCTGAAGTTGGTGGTAGACAGCTATGTTAAGAAACAAAGAAATGGAAGTTAGAGATGACAGCTCATTAATTCTCCGGCTATAGTTAATTCCAACTAAATGTATGCTTTAAGTATTTGCTAGACAAGCCCTTTACTGACAAAGAACTTTCAAGAGCACTTCATTACAGCACCAGAAAAGGACAGTTACCAACCCAAGTGCTGCCTTGCATAATGAAACCTTTGAGAAGTTGAAGCTTTAATATGCACTAAATTTGCATGCTGACACAAACACATCCAAGAAAGGAAAAAAAAAATGAGTTCGACCCATCCATGTTGCAATATCCCAAACCACCATATGTCCCAATCAGCTTTCATAGGTTGACCAGCATCATCATTTGTTTACTTCAAACAACCTCTATAGTCATAATCTAGGGCTTAATGATGCGATAGTCCAATCTGATAGACTGATACTCCTCAACATATTATCTTCAGACTACCTAAATTTAGCTAACCAATTTACTGATTTTTCTGACAAAGTGGTAACAGAAATGTTCTTACCTTCAGATAGTTCAACAGATGGTCTCCGCTCTTTCACCCACTGGTAACTTTGGGCAAGTCTCCATCCTTTGGACTTCATCAAGTACGCTATTACAATAGCCGGTGACCTGTCAGGGAGGAAAGAACAACTGTTTCAGAGCAAAAATCTCATAAAATCGAAATCATCTTGCATGGAGGCTATGTAGTAGCATTCTTGATGCATTTGTGAGTGGGTGTGCAGCAAGTGTGGCTATATGCGTCTTGTGGATGTTAGTCTTTGACCTTTGCATGTGCAGGGGGAATGGGTGAGAGAGACAAAGACAGGCCCAAATTGTTTTGCAGTAATAATCTACCTATTTTTTCCGGACATGCAGTGCACCAGAACACGAGCTTTATCCCTTTCACATTGCTCTGCAAAATCAAGCACGCATAAACTCAAACTGCCAACTAAATGAGAATATTTGCGGTACAATTGAAAGATCCCACAATTAACCTCAATAAATTGGTACTGAAGCTTATTTAATGATGGGCACTAAGATGGACCTAGTCTCAAAGATCCTTTGCAAGTTCTAGATGGGCCAATTACAAGGTCAAGAGCCAAGTAGATCAAGGAGACAATGCAAGAATTGATGCAATCTACTTGGGACGAGTCTAGCAAAAGCCAAATATTCAAGATGGGCTTGAGAGAAGGAGATCTAGTGATCATCCATGTGATACAAGCTATAGAAGAGTGCAACATAAATTAGGGCCTATTATTATATTTATGTGATTGAAGGTCTTGGACTTGTTTATTTCATTAAAGGGGCTAATTTTATTAATTATAGGAATTAGTCTAGAATAATTGGACTTGAGGATGCTTGACCCACATATGTCTTATTTCTTATGAACTAAGGTTTTTGGAATGCCTTGTATTGTGGCTAAGGGTTTATTTGGAAAGTTGTTTTTTAGGAACTAGGGTTTCAAGAGGTTATTGTAGCAGAATTACTGTAGCCTAACTACTGTAGCGCGACACTATTCATGCAGGGGTATTTTTGGAAGATGGGGATTTATTTTGGCTAAGGTTTTAATTAGGTTTTGCTTTAAATACTATTTGTAGTCTCATTTTAAAAAGTTTATGAAATTTGATGAATTTATTCATTGTGAGTTGAGTTTATCTCCTTTTATTCTTGAATGAACTTTTGAACTTATCAAAAGTAAATCACAAACTTTGTGGCATTCTTCCTTATAATTTAGGTTCTTGAGACAGGTTCTTCAACGGGTTTAGATTTTCATATAATCTAGGTTCTTGAAACGAGTTCCTCAATGGGTTTAAATTTTCCATTGGCTTGATTTTGGCTTTCTTGGGTGAGTGTTCAAATTGATTGTGGGTTCAAGGAATTTCATTCCCACGGGTTCATATCACTTATTCTCTGTCACAAACTGCATAAGTTAATCATAATAGTCAATGCATTGTTTAAACTGAAGGCTTGAATTTATTGAGTACATTGCAGAACAGTAATCTCCTTTTGTCAATCTAAGGGATAACAGTATTGAAGGGCTTTCCTCCCTAATCACTCTGACTCTCCATTAGCCACTCTTAGTCCCAGTGTTCTGAATCGAGTGAAGCCCCTACATACAAAATAGCACCTATGGAGGAAATAATTCACCAGGATGAGATTATCAACTTGATAGTGAGAAGAGAACTCGGCAAAAAGTGTACCTAACCCCAAAATACATATAGTTTCCTGAATCAAAAGCGAATCAAAGAAAGAATGCAACTGATGTGGTGACCAGGATTACGATGGAGTTGAAGAGTGGCTTCTTCAACTCCCTTGGCATCTGGCTCCCAAGTACAAAGAGGATCTTTCTCAATATTGCAAAAGAGATCAGCAATTATTGTTTTACCCGGAAGTTAAACCTAAATTGTGGAGATGCATAGCTGAAAACAAATAAAGGGAACATTTACAATCCTAATCATATATAAAGGAAACAAGTAAAGACCCTAGAAGCAGATGCAAGTTGCCAATGTATTTATAAAGCATATTCTCGTGTATACAACATTAAAGGCACTTATTAGGCCAAACTGAGCAAAGCAAGGCCCTACTGCTATTTGTAGAATAAAGGAGAAGAAGAAGAAGAAGAAGCAAGGCCCCTTAAATTCAGCTACACCTTACCATTTATCCTTACTTATCAATAACTACGAGAGGAGGAGGAGAAGAAGAAAGAAAGAAAGAGAGTATTTTTATAAGATAACTACCAATAAAAATACTCCACTGAGGAGCACAATAAGCACAAGTATCTAAAAAGCAGCAAGTGAACAATAAATATAAATTCCCTATGAACTAGAAAGCATAACACACCTAAAAATTGATTTGCATCATCAAAAGGCAAAGTTTTCTCATCTTGGAGGCAGTGATAGGTGAATGAGTTCTTGTAGAGGTTTTGACAAGCAGGTACCGTCTGCATATATACATAAAAGAAAGTAAAGTATAAAATAAGAATCTCATCCTTGCGTCGTACAAGATCACTTTTTGATGGGAACAAATTAATACAGGAGATGAACTTCTGTTTTGAAGTCATTTTGTCTATCTCCAATCAATAATTTATTTTCTTGTCTTTTTTTTTTTTTTTGTCTGAAATTCAACCTTCCCTACAAATGTATTATGATATGCATAGTTATATTGCTTTTTTTGTAATATGAAACAACTATTGATTTTGAAAATCACAAATTTTCATTTAGCTCTCTATGATTTAACTCATAAATCAAACGTATTTTGGGATAAACTCATTTAGCTTCATTAGCCTTCAAATTGTTCCTGTAGCTCCTAAACTATTTCTCCCGTCTTGACCTCAACTCATGCTGTTATTCACTTCTTTATAGGTCATTCATTAAATATAATCCCATATTTATCCACATAATGGCCATATTATTTCTTAGTCCCCAAGCTTTTGATATAACAAAGCATGGATACTTTATAGCTCTCTCATAAACTTTCATTTATCCTCATTAAATTTATGTGATCATGCAACACTCTCCAACAGCACCAGCATAACCATTGGACCTATCCCCCTAAACGATCATTCAAGGCACTGAAAAGTGCCAAATACCACTCCCCCCACTCGATCTCAAGGCTAAATCCATTCCATCAAAGATAATTGTTGCATTAGTTATGAAATTAATATATCATCTTTCTTGAAGCCCCACATTACTCAAATCATAAAACACGATAAACAAATTAGAGAGAACGTATTCAGAAGCCCTCCACCATCAAACAAGTCTTCCCATTATTTTACAAAGCAGCTTCCTATGTAACCGTGAAGAGAACCACAGCCAAATTCAATCCCGAATCACAAATTCAATCAAAGTGATCAATTTCATAGAACATTTAAATAGACTAACATTAACACAGCACGCAGAACAGCCAAAATATTATAATCTTGATCGTACAAGTCCGAACCAAACATTAGAACGCTAGGAAAACAACGAACTTACATTGAGAACGCGAGAGATTCCCTGAGACTTAAGAAGCTCCGAACGCGATGCGTTATCATAGCTACCAAGATATAAGAACTCGGGCAAGATCTCCGATGGAAAGGCGCTGACTTGAATCGATGTTTTCTCTGATGGAGCCGGAATCCGGTGGCCACAAACCCCGCAGACCTCTCCTTCTTCATATTTATGATAGTGGCCACAAACCCCACAAGGGTTTTCTCTCTCCCTCTTCCTCATAGCCCCAAGATTTGGTCGAGGGATTCTAAAGCACAAAACAAGAAAGACCAAGATGAAGAAAACGCTTCTAATTCAGAAAACAACGACTGTCCAGATAAATAACAAAGGCCAAAACCAAAAAGGAATCGGATAAGGAGCGTGAAAATTTGAAGAGTATTTCACGTATCGATGCTTGCCTCAGTTCGCAAATAGAGAGAAGCTCTAACAGAGGGGTGGTACTGAGAAGCTTCAAGCCTGTTCTTGTTCTCGTTTTTTTATCAGATTCTGCGCATGGATTTGTCTTCTCTTTTTTCCCCCCTTTTAGGGATGTCACAAGGTTGTCCTGGTTGAGGTGGAGCTTGCCGCTTGCCGCTTGCGACCTTAGAGATCGAACACGTATTTATTTATTTATCTTTTTTCCGGTTGAAAGAGGGAATTTATTAGAAGCAACGGGAGCAACAGAAGTATTCATGGGATTTCTTTTTTCAATATAGCAGTATTCATGGGATAGATCAGAGCTCAACACCGCTATAACGGCTATCAGAAACTAAAAGAAGGCTTTTTTTTTTTGGATTCTTTGATGGGCATTGTGCTAATGAGTAATGAACAGCGCAGGTTTCCTTGTTTCACATAGGACTTGCCAGAACTACTTAGGTCTGCAACCCATAATATACCAATCATTGAGTGCCACATCCTATGATCTTACAATAGGGCATGTGACAGTTCTAATAATTGAATATTTACTTATATAAGAAATTTGAAACTAAATTAATGGCTTCAATGGTTATTATTATTTATGTTAGCATATAGGCAAACTAGAGAGTTTCAAAGGGGGCATGATAAAATCAACAAAAATTCTTCACAATCTCTACTATTCACACTACAGTTCACATTCCACATTTTTTTTAATTTTTTTTATCTAATATATTTTTATATGAATAGTGAATAAAAAATTTGAAATAGTTTTTAAAAGATAAATTCAAAAAAAAAATTTTAAAAATATTAAAAAATATGGAGTGTGGAGTGTGGATGAATAGTAGGAGGTTAGGCCCTTCGAGTTGTCATAGTGAGAGTGAGTAGTTATAGTGAGTTATGCAAAAAGTAGTTTTATCGAAGAAAATTTAAAAAAGGTTAACCGTTGGATGCCACGCATGGTATTTGATCCATGGACCATTTTTTTTTAGAGAGAGAGATGTTGCATGGAATGGCCACAGGAAATACCACCTAATAGGATTTATAGCTAAAGTTCGTAGTATCTTAAATTAATTGTATTTTTTTTTTATAAGTAAACGATTGTATTAATAAGAATAGGTATAACTCAAGTTCACAAGATGATATACAAGAACTAACACCTATTTAGGAAGAAGAAATGGAAACGAGAAAGTCCTAAACACTGAGTCCATTAAAATTTATAGTTATGACCCATATAAATAAAGTTCTAATAAAAAGAGATCTAAGTTCCTCTAGTGAATGCTCCTTGTCTTTGAACGTCCGGTCATCTCGCTCCTGCCATAAGCACCATAGAATACAGATAGGAACCATCTTCCATGCGGTTGTGATTTGTGGAATACTTCTTAGATTTGTCCAATTGGCCTAAAGCGCAAACATTGTGGTAGGCATAATCCAAGCCAGCTCTAATCTGTAGAACAATTCATCTCATAATACTCTTAACAATCTTACAGTACAATAAAAGATGATCCATAGTCTCACTAGTTTTCTTACACATGCAGCACCAATTCACTATGATCACCCTGCATTTTCGCAAGTTATTTGTCATCAGAATCTTACCTAGAGAAGTTGTCCAAGCAAAAAATGTCGTATTTCGCCAAATCATTCTCCATGGAAACTAATTGTTATGCGACTATGTGAGAGCCTCATAGAAAGAGCGAATTGAGAATGTACATTTATCTGTAGGTATCTGCCACAACGTGTTAGCTCCTTGAGTGCTCGGTCTTATGGAATACAAGAGATTAAAAAAGTCATCAAAGTTACCAACTTCTCAATCTTGGGCCGCCCTACTAAAGCTGATGTTTTATTGGACTTGATCCTTTGATATCATCATAAAGTCATCCATTGAAACTTCTTTCTCACATGCAACCTGGAAAAGCTGAAGGAAATGGGTCATTTAGGGCATTATTTTCATACCATAGGTCGCTCCAAAATTTCATCCTAGAGCCATCTCCCAACACGAGTTTAGTATGACAAGTAAAAACCCCCCACCCTCGTCTAATATGCTTCCAGACTTCTATTCCATAAGCCCCACTTACCTCTCTAGTGCACCAACCCCCTTCCCACCCCCACAAACCTCCAAATTTGCAATCAATCACTAACTTCTACAAGAATTTCAGTCCCATATTATATTGTCACAACCATTTCCTAAGTAAAGCCTGATTTAAAATCTTTAGATTTCAAATTCCCAATCCACCAAAAGAGATTGAGGAGCATAACTTTTCCCAACTTACGAGATGGAATTTGAAGTCATCCCTCACGCCACTCCAAAAGAAATCACGATGAAGTTTCTCAATCTTGGTCGCACACTTGCTGGAATTGGGAATAAATATAAGAAGTACATTGGTAAAGTAGACAACGTACTATTGATTAAGATGACCTTGCCAGCTTTCGACAAGTACAGTCTCTTCCAACCTGTTAATTTACGTTCTATCTTCTCAATCATTGTATCCTAGATTGATTTAGCCCTTGAGGCAGCCCCCAACGGAAGACCAAGGTAATTCATGGGAAGAGAAGAAATCTTACATCCAAGAGTGTTAGCTAATTGGTGGATATTGTGAACATTACTAACTGGCACCAACTTTGATTTGTCAAAGTTCACTTTCAAACCTGATGTTGCTTCAAAATAAAGTAGAAGTGCGCTTAGTGCCTGAATCTAATTTTGTTTTGTCTCACAAAATATCAGTGTTTCATCTGCAAACAACAAGTGAGAAATGTTAAGAGTACTCCTATTGGGGTCACCAACTAAAAATCCAGCCATAAAGCCATTGTTAACCAAAGCCGAGATTATTCTGCTAAGCGCCTCCATAACAACGACAAAGAAGAGTGGGGACAACAGATCCTCTTCTCTTAGGACTTGGGAGTTGTTAAAGAAGCCAATTAGATTGCTATTCACCAAAACTATAAAATTACTCATTGATATGCACCATCTGAACCAGGAGTACTATCTCTTCTCAAATCCACACCTCCCAACCAAGTAAAGTAGGAAGTTCCAAATAACATGATCATATGCCTTCTCCATATCCAACTTACATAGGATCCTCGTATTGCCAAATTTTAGTCTACTATCTAGGCATTCATTAGTGATGAGAATTGAGTCCAGAATTTACCTACCCCTTAAAAATGCATTTTGAGATTTTGTAATGATTTTCCCTAATACCTCCCCTAGTTAATTTGCAAGTACTTTGAAAATGGTCTTATACACTCCATTCACCAGACTATTGGGCCGATAATCTTTTACCTATAATTCTCCAATTTTCTTAGGAATTAGTGCAATAAAAGTGGATTGAGGCTTTTCTCAAAATTTTCAACTGAGAACAATTCCTGGAACACCTTTATTAGATCCTTCTTCACCACATCCCAACATGATTGGAAGAATTCCATATAAAATTTGTCTGGACCAAGTGCTTTGTCTTTGACCATTCTCCTCACCACACCGTGAACCTTTGTCTCCTCGAAGGACCTCTCCAACCAAGAGAAATTCTGGGGCTCAATACACTCAAAACCTAGTCCATCAAGCTTTGATCGCCGCCCCTCTTGCTCGATAAGCAGGTGTTCGAAAAAAATCAGTAACATGTTCTTGAATTATAAGAGCTTCCATACAAGCCACACCATATGTATTCAACGTCTCAATGGCGTTGGTTCTCGTATAAGAGTTAGCCACTTGTCCCCTTTTGAGCTACCTATCTATAACTTTGCTGAATCCACTTTCCTTTAAGCCCAAGCTTGTACCGAGCCTATTGATCTCCAAGCCCAAGCTCGTGTCCTTTTTCTCCTCTTCACACCGTATCAAAAAATCCACTTTTTCTTGAAGTTCCTTTAGTTGTGCCTTTAAGTCCAGCAGCGTATTGCGTATGTCCCCCTCTACCAGGCCGACAGAAGGCTTGCCACTGCCACCCTCCACTGAGCACTGACTTTACCTATGGTTAGAGGAGCTCTGCAAGACATGTTAACTTGTCTTGCATAGGCTCCTCTCCAAGCTTCCATGGTGCCTCTGTCTCCAACCCTATTCTCATGGGGTTGCATTGGCTTCATGGTTAGCTTCAAGACCTCCCTATATGAGCGTTTTTTAGGCTGAAGCACTACCACCAACGGCTTTATAGGTGTCCCTCCTCTATAATGACTTATGCCTCTCCCTTTTATTTGCAAACTCCCATAGTGCCTCTACCATCCTCCTCCATCCCTTACCCTTCATCTCTTTAGGTATGGAGATAAAACTATACCTGTTACCACGATTGTATTCCACTAGCGCCATGTAGAGACCACGAGCATTTTAGCACCATTGCGCTATGAAGTTGCAATTTCCTTACCTTATTGTGGTGTAGAAGTCCTTTTTTTCTCCCTTCAAACAGTCCTCCATTACTTAAACATACCACTACACCGTGGACAACCCTAGTCTCAACTCGTTCATCACCTTCCAACTTCTCTCAGTAATAAACATCAAGTTTCCATCCTTCGATAATAAAAAACTTCCAATTCTATCACTACATGTTTTGAGAAACCCTTCGTAATCGCACCTAACATCTATGAACTCAATTGTAATCTCGCCATTACAGACCACCAAACATAATCAAAGAGAAAAATTATGACTTTTCATCTTCGGAGTTTTTCTGTAAAGCATTTCTATTCGCATCTATCTTAAACTATTTGTATCAATGATTGGTTATGGTCTATAAGAACATGTAAGAATGAAATTCTCATTCTCATTAGAGTATAAAGTCGAAGGTTCCTCTCCTTTCTATTGTTTGTATAATGTCAAAGTCCAATTAACTAGGATGAATCAAGGTTAAAATATGCAGGAACAACCGTCTCACTCTTATTTTCTTTCTTTTGTTGATGTGAATAAAGTCAAAGGTGAAGAAGACTGCATAACATCAAACATCAGAACATGTCAGAACAAAAAATCCCTAATGGAGTACAGAGATAGCTGGACATTTGGTAATGACCATTCTCGGGTTACTAGAGAAGGCCTATTCTATTTTTTGGTAAGGAATTTACGATAGTTTATTAACTGCTCTACAAGTTGTCCATGAAAAACCGTCTCGACATAATAGGGTACAATATGTTGAAGCCATTTTTCGGACATGGTGGTTCGGCCTTAATGCCTTTGTCCACATGGGTCTGGACGGGGCAATTCACCGAAAATAGATGTCCCTGCAACGCGCTGTCCGAAATCACACCAATATCTTCAGTAACATAAATACATTATCTGCAAAGTGGAATGATCTAATAGTGTTTGCTGGACTACAAAGGCACGGTCCATAGTCCAATGGCAAACATTCTTGTTATGCCGCATCACATCCTATACCACTCTCTCAGTTTGAAATAAATTACAAAGTTCACATTAACAAGGCACATTATGAGTAGGTTCTCGCCTGCAACACGAATTTCAACTCAAACAAGAATAAATTACAAATTGATTACACCTCAACAAGAACATCAAAGTTACAAGTTGATCACATCTCTCTCTCTCTAGGTGTTTCCATTTGCTAATAGATATATTCAACACTAGAATCCGACTAAGAGTACATAGATTTGAAACCTTCTGTAAGAGGAACTACTTTTGCTGACACCTTCGACTGCAACTTTGATACAGCTTGACGAATGTCCTGCAATTGACAGCAATTGCAATCCCTCAGTTACATGATTTATGAAGGGAAGGACCAAGGGTCATGCCTACATAATGAAGCGTTTCCAATAATCAAGCATGTGCAACTCATGCAAGTGAATTCCAAGTTGTCATCTATCCAACGTAAAATCCAGTCTGCAACATTCTTGTGAGCAGTGGAGGATGATTTGGTAAATAAATCTCTTTTGGTTAAACTTGACCCAGGTGTTTAGACTTTCCAAACAAACTCTTTAACTGAAATACTAAATTCATCACACAAAACTACCTGATAAAAGACCATGATCATCATATGATTCAGACCATCCCATTTTACCCCATCCCTTTAAATAGCTAAAAATGTTTGAAATGGGGAATTGATTCTGGCATAATACTGTGAACATGCCTTTCTTATTATAGGCAGGAAATCCTTGCAAGTATCTTATTGGATCTTCAAGAATTATAAGCGAATAGTCATTACACACTGCAATTACCATCAAACAGTCACAGACAGTAAGGTCCAAATAAAAAATTACCTCTATATTGTAGCGTGAAGAGAAATGAGTCAATAGAACTGCTTTATTTCGAATCCATTCAGCATGTTCAATGATCTGCAGTTTCAACAGAATCCTACTTCAGTAAACAAAATGAGTACGAGAGAATATTTTTAGTCCTATTTAGATATCCAAAGAGGGTTATTCGGATAAGAATAGGATGGCTTGTATATCAGCAGACTGGATCCATATCTTGGATATAATGCCATGAAGCTAATCTTGGTCAAACTGTGCACTGGGCCATATCAGCCATCCAATTTTCGCTTGGGTCATTCCAAGAGGTTTTAGCTGGCTGCTGAAAACTATCACATGATACAATGGATAACACAAACTATGCATGCTCACAAAAGTGTAAAAGTTGGAAAACAACTAAGATTCCCCCTTTCTGGTCTTTGTGCTCACCAATCAACACCTCCTTCCCTTCCTGGACTCAAATATATGACAGAAGTTATTATATTTCCCAAGGGAAGTCAAAACTGATTTTTCTATGCTCGACACACCTTTTTTTTCTCTTTTAAAAAGAAAAGGGTGATGCCCCAAAATTTATTCAAAATCAGCCTCACTTATGGAAGAGGAATACCGTGATTGTTCACCTAATGAAAATGCTCGACATACCTCAAATAAATGTGTATGACCATGTTGTCGTGCATGCTCAGTGCTGAACCCTTCATCTAGGAAAGTTGCCTGTCAAAAGAGCTTCATCTATCAAATGATATTGAACCAGAATCTCAGTGAATGATATAAAATCAAGAATATAAACCCTAGGGGTTGGCTCAAGTGGTAAAGGCCTTGGGCTTGGGGCTATGCTCTCCCCAGATCTAAGGTTCAAATTCCCTTGGGTGCAAACAATCTCTAGGGGCTATCGGACTGGAGAATTTTTCCCTTAAATTACCCAAGGTGCACTTGCGGGAAATTTGTTGCCGAGGGCCTATGCACCCCTGAGATTAGTTCGGATGATGTTCTTGGACACCCGGTGCCAATCAAAAAAAAAAAAAAATCAAGAATATTTTACTTCCAAAAACATTAACTCAAGTCTGGCACAAAGACATACGTTGAATTCTACTCTGATTTGAAAATGTTCATATATCCATTTGGCTGGTACAAAGAAAATCTAGTATCTAGAAAATAGTCACTTAGACTACCACAACTTTGAATATGAACTCCTGAAACAATGACAACAAGAGAGCATTATATCTGTTTAGTAATTTGTGACTATGCATGTGATTAATAGAATAGGGCCTTTACCAGTGGGGGCAGTCGGCATCAAGATTGGCAGCCATGTCAAGGCTTTAGGAAAGTTATAAATCTCCATCTAATAGCACTTGTGCATGTGGCATGGAAAGAGTTCCAATTTTCAGGAGTAAAACGATCTAACTTCTTCTTCTTCTTTTTTTAATTTATAATTACGTACAGTGGTCTAACTTTAGTCATAACGAAATCTAATTCTACAGAAAATAGAAAGGTCAAAAGAGAAACTCATGGCTTGTCACACATTCTGACGTGCAATGGAATCTCATCGAGAAGCATATCAGAAACCTGGCTTTAGAAGTTTTAGCACTTTTATACACGCGGGTTCAAAACATGCTGCCAACAGAATTCAGAGAAGATAAAAATTTTCCTTTAAAAGCAAATAAGGCTTTTTCTCCACATGAAGACCACCTCATCACACAAACTTCCATTATGAAAAAGGTGGCAAGCAAATACACAAGGAGTTTATCTACACGATACCTCAGTTATAAGAACTTTTGCCCTCAAGGCATCAGCATTTCGTGGATCAAGCATATAATCTGGTGTTGTATCGCCTGTGAACGCCACCTCTGGAGACAATACAATATCCGTAATCTGAAAAAATAGAAAAAAAATGGGAGAATTCAAGTCAGACATACAACATACAACATACAACAGGAGAAGAGCAAAACTACAATGAAGAAATTACAAACCTCAACACCAGATTTTTTCAATTTCTCAATTTGTCTTCCTTTCATACGACTGTACTGCATCTTCAGCTTTTTCCTAACTGAGTAGATGACATAACCCTGAACAAAACCAAGTAATAACATGTTAAAGACTCCGACCAGTCCTATATTGCAAACACAATATGATGAAGTAATTCTACATCATAACCGTCTATATCAAGGCCTCAACCCAAGTCCAAGGTTCTCTAGCACAGAAATTGAACACAATGGTCACATTCATTGCTGCATAATCTGCTTATGAGTCAAAGATAGGCATCTCTAAGGATACATTTACTTTTAAAGTGACAATGGCAGATTTCAACCCTCGACTTTCTTGGCAGCTCTCAAAATAACTTCAGACTCAAATGATAACAAAAGCATCTGGGCATGCAATGTTTGCAACCTAATAGTGTTAACATGCTGTTGAGACAGAGATTTTACAAACTTTTTATTGTTGGGTCTTCTTTGGGAAACAAGTGTATAACAAACTGAGCTACAACTAAAAGTCTCAGTACTCATAATATTCTTTTTCTTTTGGGAAATTGTACATAGAATAATGTAAGGACTCATTAGATGAAGATCACCTGGCTGGGTATGACATGTTGAGTTCTAAAAGCTCGGACAACCAGATTATCGCGCATTTCATATGTTTCACCTAAAGGAAAAATCAACAAATCAGTTTCACCACAGAAATACAAACGCATATCACAGACAGGCAAGTAGGCTAGAGCTGCATACCTATGTCCAATGCAACCAAATCAAGGTTAAGCTCCACTTGGCCCATGCTCCTGTGAATTTCAAAAAGCTTCTCAACATCATCTTTGATGCAAGGAGGCACAAATACCGTTGGAGGTTTCAAGTTGTACAAACCACGACTGGCTACATACATTGGCAGACCACCCTGAGTTGGTAACATACAGTCATAATAACATCAACACCATCTTTTTAGAAAGTCATCGGCACCAAAACTAAAGCAAATAACTCTGTCCATAAGGAAATTAAGACCAACAAACGCATAGAAAGTGCATACGATTAAAAAGTTAGTCATTAGAGCAAGCTGCATGATTGTTTTGATTGACTCTACAGGGAGCAGTACTCGGCTCTATTTCAAGAAACAAAAAGAGATATTCTTATTTAATAACCTTTATGCTGAATCCTGCTCCCACAACCTAAATTTGGCTCTAAAAAACGAGAAGTTAACCATGTCTAAAACTCTAATGCTGACCATCTAACACCGAAGCATGGCTTCATCGCATGCTTTTATATTTACACCAATTACACGTTCAAAAATTTTTTTTTTTCGATAAGTAATAACCAATTACATGTTCAAATTGGAAGACCAACAAAAGCAACTTAATTATAACAATAAACCAAAACCTCCACCAGTGTCTTTAATGCTTAAAAATCAATGTTCTTAATGATTTCATTCACTTATCACCAAAAAACTAGACCCCCCAAAAAAAAAAAAAAAGACTTTTCCCACTACTAACACCAAAATATAAACATATGATGCAAAACCAAATCATAGGTATTCATCCAAGGCATGAAAACTAATGCTGGGTATACAAAAAACAGAAAGAAAACGAAAGTAGAGGAGCACACAATGTGATCAAGATGAGCATGAGTGATAAAAACGAAGTTTTGCTGAATGGCGCGCGAGGGACAACGGCCGATATCGAAAGCACACTTCAACTCAGGAACTATAACACAAGTCTCATTCCCACCAACGGAGACTCCCTCAATTGTGTATCCTTCCAAGTCCACTCCTTTTCGGAGAACTTGTGCCCTGGCTTTCCGGTACTCCTCTTCCTCTCTTATAGCTTGGCCTATTGTTGATAAATAGCCGGACCCTTTGACGGAATTCACAGGACTGACATGGGCTGGCAGGGAGAAACCGCGGTGTTGCGGTGGTAGTAAAACGGGTTGATGGAGTGGGAAAAATAATGGAGCAGTAAAGGGTGAAATGGTCAGAGATGTTTGCATTTCTGGGTTGTTGGAATTCGAGAGGAGCGCATCAGGGGGGGGTGGGGGGTTGTGGTTTAAGAGGTTTTTCAATATCGACTGGAAACACAACCTCTAAACTGAAGAGATATCGGAGGAGAGTCAGGAGACCAATGGACTTTCCGTGAAGCGAGGTGTCACACGGCCCATAAAACAGGTTTTTTTATTATTTATTTATTTTTTAACAGATCCATTAAACAGGTTTTGTGGTAATCGTAACTCTGTTTCTTTCCCATTTTTTGAGCTACTAATCCTAATCATTTTTTTTATAAAAAAAAAATCTTAAGAAATTTGTAGTCTAGACTCCATATTAACTGATGTTTTGATTCAAAAAAAAAAACTGATGTCTCGTTGGTCCCAACGGAGATAGTATATACTATTTGCTTTATTTTTTCTGGTTCCTGGGGATTGCAACCAGGAGACTTTTTATAATGTCACGAGGTTAGTAGTTCATATGCCATATGATAAAAACTGTCTGGCCCTGATTTTAAATCCAGTTAGCACTTCATGCTCAAAATATGAAAATCAAAATTATTGATAAATTAGGTTCATTATTTGCAAGTTACCAAAATATATGGATAAATAAATAACAATAATTCTACTTACAATCGTGAAGTGCGTAAACGCCGCGTAATCATTTTGAAAAAAAGTAAAATCTACAATTAAAAAATAATTTTTTTTTCATATAAATCTCATATTTTATTTACTTTTTTCAAAACAATTACGTGGCAGTTGCACAGTTAACGGTTGCAAATATATTTTCTCAATAAATAAAAGGTCTGACCTGTGCATTCTCATTAAACTCTGAAAGTTTCTGTTCAAATGGTTCTATTATATATTCTGCGAAAAAAGGTTTTATTACAATGCACACATCCAAATGGTGAGTGGTTCAACCTGATGGACCAAGATGTACAAAAGGGAGACTGATTGCCGCTTCCTTTTCCTACAAACACTTCCAGACAGAGGTGGACCGTATATTCACAAACCCAATGCATTAGAAAGTGATAAAATTGTTTGATTTTTGTATGATACATCACTGCAGACCATAATTCTTGCATCTGTGCAAATGATGTCAGCATCATAAAGGGTAAAACCGTGAATGATGGGCAAAGGAAAACCTTTCGCAAGGTATGAGTTCGCGTACGGCAAGAAAACTGTTTGAATAAGTGTCCACATCACAGGCTGCAACAGGAGTCAGGAGGATATTGAACCTTTACATTAATATAAACAAGCAAAATAAAATGTTATTTTGAGAAATTGCTGTGTAAGAGTACCTGAATTAGATATAACCGCAGATTACCAATATTACTCCATTTCAATGACATCGTGAAGTCATTTAATTTCACACTGCCAGCAAGGTTATTTCCTGCGATTTTAACTAAACCCGAGCCCCGAATTATCTGCACCAAGAGGAAGCAGTATGAAAATTATGGCCTAAAAGAGAAAGAAGCGCCATACTTTTCATATGGCCTAAAAAAGAGAGAGGAGCATCACATTTTTCATATGGCCTAAGAACAGAAAAGGAGTGTCACATTCTTCATATTCATCTTTAAAAGACAAAAAAGGTTTTTTTTGTTGTTGGGGGGGGGGGTTTGGAGGAGAATTCTATTCACGATGCACAAACTTGGAAAGGAACTACAAAGATGCACTAGAATGAAGAAAAGGAAGTTGGAAAAAAAAAGAGCTCACATACCATAAAGATAATAACATTTAGATCTAATCTGCATAAACTAAGCATCTCATGGAAGATTGCAAGCCACATGTTTGCAAATCCATATTGCTTCTATCCATAATGTTTGACAGAAATCAGCAGGAACTCTTTCTTATGTTTTAATTTTATGACCTCTTTGAGTTCTATAATTTATGCAAAACAGAAAAAAAAAAAAAAAAAAAAAAGTAATAGGGAAACTTCTTTCATAGTTTCCCCTAAGTTTTAATTGCTAATATCCATAATATGCAATTACTGCTTCTACATATCCATAATTTTAATTCATAAAATTACAGCTTCTACATTGTTTCCGATAGATGGATATACTGAATATTGGGAGAAATTGCTACTTAGATCTGATAATGTATTAAAACATTGGTTAAGAATGTTCTGTTATAAAAAAATAAAATAAAATAAAAAGAAGAAGAAGAAGAAAAAGAAGATGTTTTGTGAATGTTGACTTATTTATACCGTTGGTATCGGCTGTTATGTAAAGCTGTGCAATTCTTGTCAGAAGCGAATGGCAAACCCATGTCCAAATCAGACCCTTACTATGATCATTCTCACATTAATAATGATTATGTTAAATTCACGAAATACAGAATGACAGAGACAAGAAAACCCATTCGTACACTAAAAATGTCAATCATCAATAGGCAAGGAAATAAAAATAAATAAAAAAAGAATATTGTTTGATTAGAAAAAAGAATAATAGTATAAGAGCTTAACACAGATTGAAGAATAAAGATGACCAAAATTGTCATTTCACCCATCAATAAGCTTACCAGCGTGATGCATGCAACTGGTATTACTTTGCCTGCTTCCAAAACGTCAATCACCAAGTCTAGATTAATGACTGCATCGATATTATTCTTTGCAATCTTCATGACTGGAGGAGAGGATAAAGACATATTCAAATTCATATTGTCATTTGGGTATTTCTTGTACAGTTGGGGAACAATGAATCTCCATCCACCAGTGTTCAAAAGAGACTGATCTGGTACTTTGTCCACAATCCATTGCATAAATGATGCCTGAACAGGGATATAAATAATTTATTTACCAACATGAGAAAATATATACCAAACCAAAATCAACAACAAATGCAATTTAGCAAAGAATATACAAACAACATTAACTTCAGATTTAGAGAAATCAATACATTTTGGCCCTATAAACAAGAATATTTATAATGAATCTGGAAAAAACATAATCTTTGGAAAAGTAAGTCTTACATTATAGTAAAAAGCCGATGCAGAGTTAAAGACAGCCTCATCTAATGTAATTCCAAGCATTCGAGATGAACTGGGGCAGAAAACCAAAGATTGTGAATTCTCGAGGCGATGATTGGGGACTGGACCTCTTTTTCTTCCTGTGAATAACCCATTGATCTCAAAAACAATGGAAGAATTACTCAACAAAGGGTCATTTACGAAAGTTATATTCAGAGAAGCATTGTCATCCACTGGGATTTCTTTTGGAAGAGTTTGGAGAAAGGAGTCGAGCTTCAAAATCCCTTCATCAAGTTTCTTAGTAATGGCCTTTTCCACTGCAGATCCTATTTTCCCTTCAAAAGCATCAACCATACTGCCAGATGACAAGAATAAAGTCTTAAATAACAGTGAAATGAGCAGATCCAGGTTCTGTCCAAAAGATATGCAAAGCAAAGGCATATGCAAAGGATGTACAATTTTTTTTTCCTCCGCGAATTGAGGGGCCCTAATGGCAGGGGAAGTAGGAGGGTAAGGGTAGAACTAATGACCTCAGCTTCATGTGGCCAAAGGATAATTGGAATAGGCTACTAGCATCCATTATATGCATCATAATAGTGCTGAAGCGCATCACAGTGAAAGAAAATAATTAATTAATTAAAAATAATAATCCTTCTAAAACTGCTTGTATATAGCAAAGCACTTGGCCTGAACTTCAAGTTTTACCTACCTATATGAGAAGGAAACATTTCAAAATACAAAAATAAAAAATAAAAATAAAAAAGGAAAGGAAAAGAGCACTCTTGAACACTTCTTATGCTGTAGGGTTGCACCCCTGTACTTGTCTTACAAGATTAAATTACTTACCAAAAGAGAAAATCAAAGAGCAATACTGTTCTCTATTTTGGCAAAGGTTGTAAGAAGGCAGCTCCTACTGGATTATTGCCTTTCAGAGTATCAAGGGTAAAAGGAGCATAATTGGTTAAATTAGGTTAATCTTCATTCTAGATATTTGCATGAAGGAAGCAAAGTTCTCAACTTTAAATCACACTGAACATTTTGACATGTGAACTATCAAGTCAATCCCATCAGCTTTTCAAATTATAGAGTACCATTTTCACGGCCATCATGCTTGTTGACTGAAGTTAATAAAAGAAGAGATTATATGTAGACACCAAATACGAACACACAATACAAATGACTAGCTGAAAGTAACACTAGCTAAGATTGGGATATACTGTAGTTTAGATGATTCAGGGCACGTTTGGAAACCTAGAATATCTCTGTATATCTGTGAATAGTAGTGAAATGGTTTGACTTAAGATATTTTATTGGGTTTTGGGAAATGAGAGATAAAAGATTGAATAAAAACATTATAAAGTTAAAAAATTATTTGAATATAATTTTTTAATATAATTTTTGTTTTGAAATTTGAAAAAGTAGTATTGTGTTTTGTGTTTTTTTTTTGGAGTTTGAGAAAGTTGTAATGATTAGATAATGATTAGATGAAAAGTTAAAAATTTGAAATTAAAAAGTGTTTTGTGTTTAAGTGATGTTTGGGAAGGAAATATCTGAGAATACTTGAAAACAGTTGTGTTGCCAAATAGACAGTCAATCATTATGAATGAGAACCAACGGTTACACAGATAAGAAGAATGCAGTGACAGAACCAAAGGAAGAAAAAAAAGGTTGGTCAAGGCTACAATAATAGGCATGGTAGTCTGTGATTTTAACAAAAAAAAAAAAAAACAGAGCGATCGGTAGCATAAGCTGGATACTTCTCTTTATACAGAGAGGGACTGCTAGAATAATTAAAAAGAAAAAAGAAAAGAGGAATGCAAACGTAAAAACTGCATCATTGGTAAGGAAAAAAAGGGAATAAATAACTGCCAGTTTCTAGCATACAATGACTAAAATCACCAGCTAAACAAAATTCAAAACAACTGGTACAAAAGTGATGCACCTGTTTCTCTTCATAAAATTAAGTTACGTGTAAATATTACATACCCTTGATAGAGCCATGATGCTCCTCCATCCAATATTACAGATATCTCTTTCACATAGCAACCACACTCCATGAGGGAAAGCTTCAGTGTTCCTTCCTGGTTCTCCAAGCCTAGTGTAAGCCCCACTTCCATGCCTTCAACCTTACCCAGGAGCAGCACCCATCAAATTCCCTTTTTTAATGTACACATGAGAAATGAGCAAACAAACATACAAGAGAAACTAGACAAGATATAACAGCTAAATGAAGCCTATGCATTTTTAATTATAATTTTTAGTTTCCCAAAGCAAACGTTAACAAAGGAGGTGGATTATTTGAAATGTCAATTTCAAAATAATTAGCAGCTTCCGAACCTGAACCCAGAAATAGACTCCCTAAGATGACTGAAATGAGAAAGAACAGAGATAAACTCACTGGGATAACTTGATTCAGACAACAAGAATAAAAATTAGTATAAAGCTCATAGGCAAGTCCTACAACCTAGGCTTACAGGAAAAAAAGAAGAAGAAGGCATACCCTTCATTGCAAACGTCTCAATTCTAAAATATGTTATTCCTAAACAGTAGCACAATAAAGCTACCAAATTCCCAAACCAAACGCAAAAGTTTGCATCAAACTCCAACAATCTAAGCTATACCTGAACAGAAGCACTCCCTCTATCCGAAATCTCAACCGGCACAAGCCAAGTACTGTAAGAATAATACCAATTCATACTCAAATTACAAGTAGCCCCTGCCACAATAATCGCAATCCCCGTATCTCCAGGCTTCACATAGGACTCGGAAACATCGATTTTGTATATTGTAGTATTCGACAGGACCATGTGGACGTTACCCACAAATGGGATTTTCACAGATTTCTCAATCTTGGGAAGTTGGAGGGGGATTATTGAAGAAATTGCCTCGTCGATAAGCAAGTTTTTGACAAAATCGAGACCTTGTTGGGAGAGGGCTACGGAGGTAAAGGCTTGGTCCGTTAGTTCTATATGGGAATTCGTGGGAATGAAGAAAGAAGCCATTAGAACGAAGAGAATAGCGGGTGCCATCCGGCTTTGCTATTGGGTTGCTCGCATTCGCAGGACGGAGATGGATTTAAACCCTTCTTTATCTTCCGGTTTCCGAGCAGATGAGTAAAGAGAAATCCAGACAAAAACAGTGGACTTGAATGTTGGGTGCTCCAAATTGTCGAATCTAAAGATAAACAGTAGACCCGTGTAAATCAAGGCTCTTTTATGTAAAATGTCAATAATGCCCTCGTCATTTTCCTTATGGGTATTGATACGCATCGGCCACTGTTCACGGCTGATGCGTATCAGCCTTTACGTGTCGATTTTTTTTTTTTTTTTTTAATCACTCATCCCTCTCGTCTCTCTCAACAGCACACTCTCTCTCATCTCTCTCTCTATCACTCATCTCCGTCTCTCTCTTTCTCATCCTCTCGATCTCGATCTCTCTCTCATCTTCTCGATCTCTCTCCTCCTCTTGATCTCTCTCTCTCCTCGGTCTCGATCTCTCTCTCTCCTCGACGCGAGCTCTCTCTCTCCTCCTCTCGATCTCTCACATCATCCCTCATCTCCGTCTCTCTCTCATCTCGTCTCGTCTCTCTCTCCTCCCTCACCCTCTCTCGATCTCGTCTCTCTCTCTCCTTCCTCACCCTCTCTCGGTCTCGTCTCTCTCTCCTCCCTCATCTCCGTCTCTCTCTCCTCTCGTCTCTCTCTCCTCTAGTCCCTCTCAGTTTCTCTCTCAATTTCGAAATTTGAAATGCAGAAAAGAAATGAATTTCAGTTTTGTTATAAGCGTATTTTGATAATTTGATAATGATATAGGTTTGACTGACCTCAAATAGTTGCGGATGTGAATAATAATTCTTTCCTTATATCCTTTGGTTGGCAAACTTGACATTCATACGTGTGTGTATATAAACGACGACGGATCACTTTCGTACAATCGAGGACTCGAACCGAGTCAATAAGGTTCGGCTAATTTGAAACCCGAATCTTCTCCGGTCGCAGAAAGAGAGAACATGGCGTTGCAGGCTGGGGTTTCAACCTCAAAGGTTCTGATCCTCGTCGGAGCAGGTCAATTTTTCTCTTTTTTTTCTTTTGTTTCTTTTTAAATTGATATTTCGAAGTTTTATTTATGATCACCGCTTTAGTTTCGTTTTAATTTGGTTTCTAAAACTTCAGCTGATTCGTACTATGTTTTTTTTTTTGGTTTTTGGAATTTATTTTGGCTTTTTTAGGTTTGACGGGTTCGGTTTTTTTGAGGGGCGGACGACTTTCTGATCTGATTGCACAGCTTCAGGAGTTATTGAAGGGTGTAAATGAAGCTGAGATCTCGCCGAACAAGTACGATACTACAGTCCTTGCAGCTCAGGTATCTCACAGTTAATTAATGAGCATTTATCCAAATCGCGCTTCCTTTCTGTCCGTTAGAACGCTGCGGAGGAGTGCTGAAGGTTGTAGCTTTTAGACTCTGCGTGCGTAACATAGGTGGTTTATATATTCATCGATGGCTATGCTCATTGCGTGCGTGTAACTGAAATGATATGTTTCCTTGATCAAAAGAATGAGGCGAAGTGTTAAATTGTGACTCAAAACATACAAATGAAGAAAAGAAATTCCCAAAATGCATTTGAATTAAACTGAATTACTTCATATTTTAGGGATGCTTTAATATTTGTGTGATCCATAGTGTTAAAATGGGTGGTGCATAGTTAGTTATGCGTGTGTGCTTGTCTTCTCTTTATCTTTAGATTCGACAATTGGCTCAAGAGATCAGGGAGTTAGCAGTGTCCCGTCCTGTAACCATCTTCAATGGGGATTCATCATTGAATGGTACGCAGACCTATCATATCTTTTATTGTTGTGAATTGCGAATGCACTTCTGTTTATGTTTTGTACCCCATCTTTCTATAATATCCAGGATTGTGTATAGGAAGATGGTGAATAGAATCTCACGTTGCTCAGCAGGGAAAAATTGAAAATCTTTATAATAATTCCAAGGGACTCCAACTGTAATCTTGATTGGTCCTTTGGAGCATGGGCTCAGATGTGCTCTGGGCCTTCCTTGAGTTGTTACAAATGATATCAAAACCAAACGCAACCAGAATTGTGAGACTTGAGCCCTATTGCCTATATGATGGAATGGCCTAATAAATAAAGCGTATTTAAGAATTGCAGGATGGAATGATTGATCCTCTTATGACCGCAATTTTTTTTACTCGAAGGGGCCTTCCTTTGGTATATTTCATTTTACACGTAGTTAATTTTGTTTGGATCGTATTTGCTGATGAGAATGAAAAGAAAAACTTTCGAACTTGCTGATTTATACTTCTTTCCCATTTTTGCTCATCAGGAATTATTAATTAATTCTCTATTAGCTCAGTGCATTTTTGTTCTTGTTTCCTGTGTATCATCATTTTTAAAGAATTTTTATGCGCTGTGTTAATAAATACATGTGATTTTTGGATGGGGAAGTTTAACTACATGTTTTGATGGGCACACAGGGAGCTATGGTTCTTACTTAGTGCCCGCTGCTGCACTTGGAGCAATGGGATATTGTTACATGTGGTGGAAGGTAAGGTTTTAATTGTGATCCAAACGCACCAATTTTGTTGTCATGAGTGCGTTGCATTTGGTAGTGCACTGTTAAGAATAGCTATTCTTGCTGACTTAGGATTGGTATCTAATTTTCTTTCTTTTGTTGTGCAGGGTTGGTCGCTTTCTGATGTAATGTTTGTAACTAAGCACAATATGGCAAATGCTGTTGCAACTGTGTCCAAACAATTAGAGCATGTCCATGAAGCACTAGGTGTAAGTAGCATTGCTTGGCCATTGTTTAGTATGTTCTTCCAGATAGTAATTCTTTCCTTTACCACTTTTAAAGTTCACACGTGTTATAAAATCTCAATTTGTGCAGGCAACTAAGAGACATCTAACCAAGAAGCTGGAGAACTTGGACTGGAAGGTGGAGGAGCAGAAGGAAACAGCCAAGCTTATTGCAAATGATGTATAAAGCTATTCCTTTCTTTTTTTGGTTGGATATGCATTCATTTTAGATAAGATATAAGATATGTGTTCCCCTTGTTTGAAGCATTGTGGTCATAAGAGGATCAAAATTACCATTCATTTTAGTTCCACTCGTGCCCCCTTCAGTGGGTCTTTCTTGTGTGTTTCTCTTGTTAAGATCAGAAGCGATGCTACTTTTGATATCTTCATCTCTCGTCCAATCTGGATTTGGGTTTGCAATCAATATTCTCAAAGTTCTAATGGTACCACTTCCGATAACTGCATGTCTTGAAGTAAGCTTATATTTATTTACAGCTTTTTTGGCATGCAGGTGAATGAGGTGAAATCAAACCTTTCTCAAATTGGGTTTGATGTGGCATCAATATATCAAATGCTATCTGGGTTGGTAAGTAGCTGCTTTTCCTTTTTCAAAATAAGTATTTGTTATTAAACCGTGTATTTTTACCTATCCAAAAATTTATGTATTTTTTATTACTTATTGAAAAATATATATTTGTTATTTTCTCTGGCATGCTAATTTCAGTAAACTTAGAAGATTGTTGATCTTTTGTTTGTCAATTAACTTGACAGGAAGGGAAGGTTGAGCTTCTTGAAAACAAACAGGTTATATCTCTGATAATGTAATCAAGTTGGGTTTGTTAATTGCTGATACAATAACTTCTATATGCAACGCTGACATGAATGTAAAATGTATATGCTTAACATTTCTTTGGCAATTGATATTTTCCTTTGTTTTCTTTTCAACATCCAGGACACGACTAACTCAGGTCTCTGGTATCTATGCCAAGTTGCTGGAGGCTTCAAAGATGGGCTAAATTCTAAACTTTTTCAGGTCAGATACTAGATCCGTGTGTTAAGATTTATGCCTATTATAGATGATCTCTTCATGCCAAAATTCAGGAGGTCAGCTTATTCATGTAACAGCCAATTATTGGCATGTATTTGTAAAAGTTATGATACTCCATATTGATTGGTAAGTGATAAGGGTTGGTGGTGTATGAGATCCCACATTTGCCTGGGAAGGAGAAGTCCTTGCTCTTTGGGAATTCGTAATCTGAAAATCTGAAATAAGGCACTTCTTGGGAAGTGGTCACGGAGGTATCATCAAGAAGGGGAATCTTTATAGAAGACCATTATTGAGTTGAAGTATGGGAGTTTGTGAGGGGGTTGGTGTTGAAATGAAGTGAGAAGTGTGCATGGTGTTGGTCTGTGGAAGAATATTTGAAATGGGTGGGAGGATTTTACTTGGTTTATTAAATTAGAGGTCGGTGACGGTGTGAGGATCAGCTTTTGGCATGACTTATGGTGTGGTGATTCAGCTCTTAAGACCACATTTCCCTCTTGTTTTAGGATGGCCCTTAATCAGGAGGCTTTAGTGTCTGAGTTGTTAGATCGTTTTAGTGGGTTCCCTTGTGGAATGTTTATTTTAGTAGAGCTGTTCGTGATTGGGAAATTGGAATTATTTCTGATTTTTATGACTAATTGTATTCCTTGCAATTTGGTTATTATGAGGTGGACAGAATACTGTGGATGAAGACTGGGAATTGGAAGTTTTCTGTTCGGTCATTGTATAAGGCTCTGTCAAGCCGAAATCATACTTTGTTCCCTTAGAAACCTATTTGGAAAACTAAGGTGCCTCCTAAGATTGCCTTCTTTGGGTGGACAGCAGCTCTTGGGAAAGTTTTGACATTGGATAATTTGAGAAAGAGGGGCCTTGTCGGAACAGAATCGGTTATGTGTAAGAAGAATGGAGAATCGGTTGACCATCTTTTACTTCATTGTGAAGTGGTCAGAATGAAATCTTTCATAGAACAGGCATTGCTTGGGTAATGCCCAAGAGGGTGGTTGATTTATTTGCTTGTTGGCAACGATGCGGGGCCAATTCACATATTGAGGATGTATGGAAGATGATTCCTCTATGTATCATGTGGTGCTTATGGATTGAAAGGAATGGAAGAAGTTTTGAAAACAAGGAACGTTCTCTGGATGAGCTAAGAAGTTTCTTCTTTCATTCTTTATTTCTCTGGGCATCTTCTTGTGTTCTGAATGGAGCTTGCTTCAATGACTTTCTTGTATCTCTTTCTAGCTCATTTTTATGTAACTAGGTGTATGCTGTTTGTATACCTTCTGTATACTTGGGCTATGCCTATTTACTTCTATTAATAAAATGTTATCTTACTTATAAAAAAAAAGTCCTTGTTCTTTATAATAGTTTCAATGGGGCTCCAATTGTATCATTGACTAGTCCTTTTGGAGTATAGACCCATATGTAGCTTGGACTTCTCTTGGAGCATTACAATAGTGATCCTTCTTCACTGTTGCTGAGAGATGGATACCTCTATTACTCACTATCTTTTTCCTCAAATAGTACTAACTTCTGTTCCTTATGCTTTGGCAGGATGTTGGTGCTAAGGTAGCAAATCATTCAACAATCACATTTGAGGATAAGTCCCCCAAGGTAACTCGAGTCTCCTTCTTCAGTTGCATCCTATTTTCATTCACCAATGACATGGTGTGACCATATCATTCAGGGCCTCCAATTCATTGCTGAAGCTAAGGGCTCAGGTGTGATTGATAAATCAATGCTAACAATGAGGAAAACTGATCTTGACAACTTCTCTGGTGAAAAAGGTCCGACATTGACAAATAGAATACACAGGTCATATCCAGTTGGGATTTCTTTGAGCCAAGACATTAGAGGTTTGGATACATGATTCTTTCATTATGTTTTCTTGCTTTGGTGGGATGAACTCTTCCTATTGATTTCTTAAGCATGTTACGGGATTCCATAATTTGCTCCCAGTGATAAATGCTTCCGGGTGTTTGATTTGCACATTTCCAGATGGAAAAAGTATATAGTGATAGTGCTTTGTACAAGTAATGATTTCATATAAGGCACCGTAAGCTTGGTGGCGCAGATGACCTTGTATTTTTGTATTTTCATATAGCCATATGTCAAAAATCCATTCATCTCCAGTTCTGCTTCATAATTTTATGCAGTTATCTCCATAAGACCCAGTTTTTTGCCCTGTTTGATTGCTACTAAGGATGGAATATAAATTAAAAAAGAAAGAAAGATGCTCATTGGGTTGAAGCGGAACTTCGAGTGTTTCCTGTGTTAAATCTTGTGATCTTGAATCGACTTGCCCAAGAGTCTGAAAATGATCAGTATTTTTGGCTTATTAGAAACTACCACATTCGGCAGTCGATAAATGAAAAAAAAAAAACAAAAAACAAAAAAAGCTACAACTAGACGACAATTGGCTCGTTATGTAAAATCTCACTTGTGCCGTCTGTTCTACGTCTTCGAGCTTGACATCGGCTGGAAAATTGCTGTCCGTGGTGTCTACATCGTGACCCAGCTAGGAGCAACATTTGTGACAGTGAGCTCGTTGGTGGTCATTCTAGCAGATGAGCGCAGTCAAAGTAAAACAAACCTATTACAAATTTGTGATGGATGGTTTAAGTCAATGCTGACCACACCATTCGTGCATCTGATTTCTCTCCGGTCTAACTATACAACCTATTTCTTGGCTTGCACGAAAATAATTGTTCTTCTGCTTCAAAAAACCCCTATGCTATGATGAATTATAGCATTAGTTATTGGGATGAGTTGGGCAAAGCTAGGTGGCTTTGAGAAGTTATGAAAAGTTTCTTATTTTTCCTATGACTTGGAATAAGCTGGTCAGGACATCATGCTGAAAAATATCATCTTAAAACTAGGAAGCTAATTGCCTGGAATATTGCTGCTTTAATTTCCCATGATAATTAATTACTCTAGAATTTGTCAACACTATTGATTGCCCTGCAATACAACATTACTTGGGGTTTGTAAAACAAAGGTGAGAGATTGCATACAAGATTGCCATCTCAGCAATACAGACTGTTGTCTTCTTCACTATGGTCTGCAACTTATAACAACCGGCACATACTCACAAAATTGGATTACTTCTATATGTAGTTATTTGATGGGTATAAGCTTTCCCATATCAATATTATATTGAAGTGACCAGCTTATTGGGTGCATGAGAACTGCTTGATTCTTTTTCTCAGTCAAAGGGTACCAATAACTACGATAAACAACTCGGATTTTATCTCACCCGGCCAACTCAAGTAGCCAGGTTGATGCTTCTTTAACTTTCATGTTAGATTCACAAGATGTGATAATTTCTTCCTATAAATCAAAGCATATGTTCAATAAAATTAAGATTTCATACCTCCAATAACTTGTAATGGATTCTCCATAGATCTTTAGGATTCCTGCAAATGCTAAGAAGAAAATGTTTCCAGCTATGGAGAGACTACTCTCTACCCCTTTTATGATTTTTGGCTCTTACCCCTAAGAGAGAGAAGAGGAAGAGCAACAAACCCTTAAATAGAACTCAATATGCTAGTTCTATTTTAAAGTGGGGTGAGAGTAGGGCCTCCATATGTGTCTATTAAAATGACTCATCCCATTATAGGCTCAATGACTAAATGTTAATGCTAGTCCATTGTTTATAAAAACAAATACAACAATCTCCCACTTGGATAGCATTACATTTAATTACAATATAAACACAAACAAGCATCCCAAAATCAAAGGCCTTGTTCAAACCTTCAAGCACAAGTTAGTGAACAATACATCGACAGGGCATACAATACATAACCAATACTTGCAATCACATAATTCAAGCCGATGAGATGCAAGTGCAATATGGAAATAATCAAAAGAGTGACAAACACTCGTTTCCATAAGAAGCCCTAAAGAAAAAACTGAATGTCTTTAAAGCAATAGGCCTTGTCCAAAATGCAGTTGCAGCACCTAGTTTAGTGACTATACCGACAGGATATATGACACCAAACTTATATTTACAACCACCTGACTCAGGCATAAACTAAAACAGATTGTCTTTTATAGGTAATACGTATTATCCATAATGCGCGTGACTCAAGTACAAAACTAATCAATATGTCTCAATACATAAAGTATGCCCTGTCCAAAATGCACACGACTCAGGCATAAGACTAAACATAATGTCTCATTACATAAATAATTGCGTCGTCCAAAATGCGCATGACTCAGGCACAAGACTAGTTAATATGTCTCAATACATAAAGTACGCCCTGTCCAAAATATGCGTGACTCAGGCATTTATTGACATTGCTACATTAAAAACAGAATATGAGCATAAACAATATAGTCAAACAGTCAATGATCACAAAACTCCCACTAACTAAATATAACAGAAGATTTTAACAATTCCAAATGAGTCACATGCTCCTGAAACAGTTTTGGAACTAAACCTATATTTAGTGGGTCAGCTAATATGTGCTCTGTGGAAATATGCTCAATATAAATATAAGACTCGGCTATTTTCTCTCTAACAAACAAATACTTAGGCCTAGTTTGGATAGCGAGAAGTGTTGAGAAGTGTTGTAAATAGTTGTGAGTAGAGATTGGAGTGAGTTTGTGCGTCCCATTGAGAGTGTTTTGAATTGTTTGGATGTATGAAATATGTTGAGTTGTTGACTTTTGGATAGGTAGTTGAAAAAGGTGTGGAGCCCATCAATGATTGATTTTTTTAAATGATGATGAAATGATGATTTTTTATATATATAATAGTGATAAATATTATAGTGATTTTATTTTATTATATATATATATAATAGTAATAAATATTATAGTGATTTTATTTTATTTATATATAATAGTGATAAATATTATAATATTTTTTTATATATATAATAGTGATAAATATTATAGTGATTTTTTTTATCTATATATAATAGTGATAAATATTATAGTGATTTTATTTTTTATCTACATATAATTGTGATAAATATTATAGTGATTTTATTTTTTATCTATATATAATTGTGATAAATATTATAGTAATTTTTTTTATCTATGGTTATTAATTGTGTAAGGTGTTAAAAGCAGATGAGAGGGAGAGAGATTTGGCCATGGCTATTAATGCGTAAGGTGTTAAAAGCAAACAGCAATTGTAGCACATGTTCTCTGACAATGCAAATAGTATAAAGAGAGTTCGGAATCTCTAATATTTGAAAATACTTAAAACTCTGTTTGGATATAAAACAACTCCCAACCGTACAAAGTGATCCGAGAGTAGTTGAGGTATTTCCATCACCCAAACCCAGCCTTAATATCAATATACTTGCAGCAAGAAGAGCTCCTAGTGTTTCGAGAGAAAGTGACTGCTGCAGAGTTGTTACAAAATATTTTTAGCGGCCTCGAAATGGTGTTCACAACACCTAGCCCCAAGATAAAGTTCTGCAGCCATATAGCCTGACATGTAGCCTCATAACAAGCGACATACTCTGCCTCCATTGTAAAGGAAGCTGTAATGTCTGTTTGACACTTTTTCAAGAAACAGCTCCTCCTCCCATCATAAAAACATAATCAGAAGTGGATCTCCTGTCATCTGAACAACCTGCAAAATTGGCATCAGAATATCCAATTATATCAAGAATGTCAGATCGCTGATATGTAAGTACTAGATCTTTAGTGCTTTGCAAATATTTAAGTACTTTCTTTGCAGCTTTCCAATGAGCCAAACCAAGATCACTCAAGTATCTCCCAAGTACACCAACAACATAAGCAATATCAGGTCGTGTACATACTTGAGCATACATCAAACTACCCACAACCGATGAATAGGGAACCGTTTGCATTTGGGTCCTCTCACTATCATCCTGAGGGCATTGAGACTTAGAAAATTTATCACCTTTTACAATAGGTGCTTTCCCAGGAGAATAAGAATGCATATTGAACCTATTTAAAACTCGCTCTATGTAGGTTTTCTGAGACAATCCAAGAACACCTTTAGATCTCTCACGAAAAATCTGGATGCCCAAAACATAAGAGACCTCACCAAGATCTTTCATATCAAAATGCAATGACAACATGCGTTTTGTCTCAAACATAAGCTTAATGTCATTTGCGGCGAGTAATATATCATCAACATAAAGAACAAAAAAAATATACTTACTCTCACTGAACCTCAAATATATGCATTAATCAACAAGATTCTCCTTGAAACCACAAAAGGTAACAATCTCATCAAACTTTAGGTACCATTGTCTCGATGTCTGGTTAAGCCCATAAATGGACTTGTTAAGTTTACACACCATGTGTTCCTTTCCTTTCACTTGGAAACCATCTGGTTGCATCATGTACACATCCTCAAATAGATGTCCATTAAGGAAAGCTGTCTTGACATCCATTTGATGCAGTTCGAGATCAAAATGAACCACCAATGCCATAATAATCTAAAAAGAATCATTTGTAGAAATAGGCAAGAAAGTGTCCTTATAATCAATGTCTTGTCTTTGGTTGAAACCCTTGGCAACAAGCCTAGTTTTATACTTTTCTACTTGGCCTTCAGAATTATACTTGGTTTTAAAAACCCATTTGCAACCAATTGGCCTATAGCCACATGGTAGTTCAACTAAGTCCCATACTCCGTTATGACACATCGATGCCATCTCATCATGCATAGCATCCATCCAACATGAAAATTGAGGACTATCAATGGCCTCCTTAAAAGAGGCTGGATCAAGAGACATACCAGTATTAAACTCATGCTCCTGCAAATAGACAATATAATCATCTGAAATTGCTGGTCTACAAATTCTCTATGATCTCCTCATAACAATATCATCAATCCCCACATCAACAGCAGGGACTTGGACAACAGTATCGGTTCCCTCTGTCAATGGTGGTGCAGCCACTAATGGAGGAGTAACCTAAACAGGTATAACAACTCGCTCCTCCCTAAATAAAACTTCACGTGGCTCAGAACTCTCATTGTAACAAACATCCTCAAAGAAAATGGCTCGATCATATTCAATAACTCTAGTAACATTAGAAGGGCAATAGAATCTAGAGCCTCTTGATCCCATACAGTAGCCAACAAAATACCCAGTAATTGTCTTAGGATCAAGTTTCTTTTGCTGAGGATTATAAGTCCTTATTTTCGCTTTACAGCCCCAAATACGGAAATGATGCAAACTAGGCCTCTTACCTGACCATAACTCATAAGGAGTTTTAGGAACTGACTTACTTGGTACTTGATTCAAAATATATGCAGTAGTTTTCAAAGCCTCATTCCACAAAAATTCAGGCAAAGTGGAATAACTAAGCATACATCGCACCATATCCATAAGAGTACGATTTCTTCTTTCTGTTCAGGGGTTCCAGGCATTGTATATTGAGCCTCGATACCACATGCCTCAAGAAATCTAGCAAAAGGTCCAGGATTTCTTCCAGGTTCATCATATCTCCCATAAAATTCACCTCCTCTATCTGATCTTATAGTTTTAATTTTCTTATTTTTCTGGAGTTCTACGGCAGCCATAAAAACCTTAAAAGCTTCCAATGATTCTGATTTTTCTCGAATGAGGTCAATACAACCATAATGAGAATAATCATCAATAAAGTTAATGAAATATCTATAATTTCCCAAAGCAGCAGGTGAAATGGGACCTCAAATATCAGAATGGATTAAATCTAGAATATCCATACTTCTACTAATCTTTTGCTTTCTAGTTTTTGTTGGAAGCTTCCCTTTGATACAAGCAACACAAGTTTTAAAATCAAAAAAATCCAAGTCAACTAAAATGCCATCTTTAATCAATCTCTCCATTCTTTCTCTTGAAATATGATCCAACCTTTTGTGCCATAACATGGAAGAGTTTTCATTGGATCTAGTACGTTTAAAATCAACTACAACATTCACAACAGAGACTAGAAGAAGCAGGATCTAAAGCAGGAAACAAGTTAATTTTATACAAACCATCATATAAAGTAGCAGTACCAACCACAATAGAGTCATAAAAGATCGTAGACTTTCCATTTCCAAAAAGAAAAACATAACTACATTTGTCCAAAATAGAAACAGAGATAAGATTTCTTCTGATGGAAGGTATAAAAGCAGTATCAAACAAGTTCAAAACATGCTTAGAAGCCAAAATAAGTCTAACAGCACCAATATGTTCAACTTTAACCTTCACACCATTGCCCATATTTACAACCAACTCTGTATCAATTGGTCTTCTGCGGTTCCTTAATTCCTGCAAAGAATTTGTAGTGTGAATGGTTGCACCAGTATCTAGCCACCAAGAATCAGAAGGCACATCAGCTAGATTAGACTCAAAACACATTAGTAGCGAATGTGTACCTTTCTTGTCTAACCAAGCTTTAAATCTCCTACAATCAACTCTCTTGTGCCCAAACAAATGACAGAAGTTGCACCTTCCCTTAAAAATTTCCTTCTTAGACCCATTTAGAACACTTACACTAGCTTGCTGAGGAGGCCTCCCAGATTTCTTCATTTTACAGGAGTTGCTACTATTACTTTTGAAGAACTTCTTCTTCCCTTTATCAACAGTTACTATGAAAGCAGCATGAGACTTAGCCTTTTTCATCATCTCCTCTGCTTGAGTTACAATAGCAGTCATTTCACTCAAGCTCCATTCATCTTTCTGAGCATTATAAGTGGTCTTGAGTGCATCAAACTGATATAGCAAAGATTCAAGCACTTGTCATACAAAAAAGCTATCTGCTAACTCAACTTTCATTTATTTGAGTTTGTTAAAGAAATGAGTAAGTTTCATGATGTGCTCTCAGACTCCACTAACCTCATCCTAGGTTGTGGTAGTAAGAAGTTTCATCGGAGTTCCCTTTTCTGCCTTATCAAACTTAGTAAATTTCTTTCCAACGACACCAAGATATACTTTAGCAGTACTATTTGTATCAGCTATGCTCTGTCTGATAGACTTGTCAATAGTATACTTCATAATCATGAGGCAAGTCCTATTAGAATGCACCCACTACTCATAACAAGTCTTTTCAGCCACAGAACTTTCACTAGTGGGTTCAACAGGCGCATCGACCCTCAAAGCTAAATCCAAATTCATGATAGCCAAATTAATAGTGAGAGACTCATATCAATCCTCATAATTGGTTCCCGTTAAACTCTTGATGGTAGACAAAGAGAGAGACAGAGCCGCATTGCCACAAGCTGAGGAGAATATAACAAAATTTATTATGCATGTGGAGGAAGAAACATGCACCTATAAATGTCTCCATTAGGCAATCTTATATCCATGCTAGAGTCTTATTCAAAATAGACTCTTACGCACTATGTGAAAGCCCAAGATACATAAAAGATCTCTTACGCATGATAAAGCAAAATAATTAAATACAAGGACTTAAAATGACCCACTACCGAGAGGATAGGACTAGGCTACCAAATGCCAAGCATTTAACTATTATCTTTATCATCCTAAGCATCCTACTAAATAATGGTTTGCCGACGGGGCAAAAATTTACTATTCGTATGGATCTTAGTATAATGTCATTAAGCGGAGTATGATCAATATAACAACTTCGATAATTTATCATGACTAGTCCCACGAGAGATGGGTACATAGCCACTCCAAACCGTCGGTATTACAACAAAATGACATAATCTTTCAAAAGAGTATCTCCACATAAGATTTTTTATTATCATAATAAAATTATAAAATAGCACAATAAACAGTACTATTATACTATATTTCATTTGAACAAAAAATATCCTCTCTCATTCTTCTTCTTCTTCTTTTTCTTTTTTTTTTTTAATAAAAAAGAAGGGAAAAACGTCGAGAGTGCCCCACCTAAATTCCAATATCTAGTGAACACATGGATGGAATCAAGAAATAAGTTACTAGAAAAAGAATCCACTCCAACCACAAGTTCAATATATATATATATATATATATATATATATATATATATATATATATACAAAACGACCTCTTATACAACCAAATCCAATGGAAAAAATATCGCTTTATTACACGGTTTACGAAAATCTATTGACGTCTAATGGAATAAAAAAAATCAATAGATTTGACGAATGTCTCACGAAATTATTTCTTATATGGTTTGCGGAAACCAAGGGAGATAAAACCCACCAAAAATCTTGCTACAGTGAACAAAAATTAAAGAACACAGCCATGAAAAATAAGAAGATAGCTCTGATACCAACTGTTAAATTCACAAAATGTGATAGTTTCTTCCTATAAATCAAAGCATATGTTCAATAAAATTAAGATTTCGAACCTCCAATAACTTGTGATGGATTCTCCATAGATCTTTAGGGTTCCTGCAAGTGCAAAGAAGAAAATGTTTCCAGCTGTGGAGAGACTACTCTCTATCCCTTTTCTTATTTTTGGCTCTTACCCCTAAGAGAGAGAAGAGGAAGAGCAACAAACCTTTAAATAGAACTCAATGGGCTAGTTCTATTTTAAAGTGGGGTGAGAGTAGGGGCCTCCATATGTGTCTATTAAAATGACCCATCCCATTATGAGCTTAATGACTAAATGGTAATGCTAGTCTATTATTTATAAAAATAAATACAACATTTCAGTCATAAATAGAATATATAACAACAAGATTTCTTAATTTGTATTAGATTTTGTGATACACAACGCGAGGTAAGACTCTCGAATCAATAAAGCAAAAGCATTGTACTAGCCGCCATCAATACTAGGCAGCCATCAGGATATTTAGGGCATGGACAAAATGGAGCTTCAATTTTGGTATGCATGCAATGGCCGCAGTTGGCATCGCCATGGACATGATTATGATCACCAGAAACAATTCAACCACCAGCATCATTGCAAATTCAACAAGTTTGTCCATACTACTTGTTGAAAAATATTAGATCAAAAGTAAGTGTAGAAAAGTTAAATCTAATATCAAGAACCAATGTTAATATGTAACATGCGGATCTTAAAATTAGGACATGATAAAAATAATTTGAGTCTATTTATTTATTTTTAATATTATCATAAATATTTTTAGTTCAGATCAATATTATTATTATTTCATTTATTAAAGGATAAATGTAGTTAAATTTCTAGTTTAGGTTTTCCTCATTTTAAAATCATCATTGAACGAGTCTTCTTCCTATAAAAGCTAGTGAATTACTTCAAGATTTCTACACGATGTTTTAAATTCCATCATGTCCATCATCCTCCCTCTCTTATAACTATATTTTTGGCTTACGACAGCCATTGTTCGACTCCAAATCGAATGCGTCGAACACTCCACCCATTTTTAAATTTATATCCTTTGGAAATCCCAAACCTGCAGCAATTCTCAAATCACCCTACGGCAGTTAGTGATTGATTTCGAGTTCAACACGTTGAACATTCTCTCCCCTCTTTATATACCCTCTATTCTCTGCAAGTTCTCTCCCAAAAACTTTATTATCTGCCATCAATGTAAAAAAACTACTAACTCTCCCCAAATCAATCACCTAGACCACAATCCATTTGATGTAAAGGCCATGATTGAGATGTAGCAAGAGCTAGTATGGTTCACACAGTGCGCATCTTGGCTACCGGTGTGAAGGTTTTATCATAGTCTAGGCCATACTCTTGCTTGTTGCCAAGAACCACCAACTGAGCCTTATGACAGTCTATCGATCCATTGAAACAAAGCTTAATAGAAAACACCAACTTATTGCCAAAGGGTTTTACGGATGGGGGACATGGAACAACATCCTAGGTCTGGTTTTCTTCAAGTTCGAGAAGTTTTGTTTCAATAGCTTTTTGCCAACACTCATGCTCCATTGCCTGTTTAAAAGACGAGGGAACAAGAGTAAAAGAAAAAGTGGTTGTTAAGGATAAAGGAGGGGTGAAACCAAACTTATCTGAGGGTCTACGAACCTGAGTACTGTGTCTGAGAGGAGTAGGTGCACTTGCTAGAACAAGATCAACAACCGGGGAATTAAGTTGAAAGGGCTCAAGAGGTGCGGAAGTCTGACTTGATGTGGCGGAAGAGCGTCGCTGATACACTAGGAGAGGCTTAGAAGGTACGGGATCTGCAGAAGAGTTAGTAAACAAAGGAAAAATAGAAAATGAAAGAGAAAGGGGATCATGGAGAAAAAAATACTGGTTTTCTAGAAAGATCACATTTCTAGAAATCCGAATAGGACACAGATTTGTATTATAGCAAAGAAAACCTTTCTAGTGTACAAAATATCCTAGAAAGGCACAATGGACTAACAGAGCCATGAGTTTTGTGCGTTCGTATGCAGGAAGATAAACATAGCACACACAACCAAAAGTACGAAGGTTAGAATAATTTGTAGTGCAACCAAATAACCGAGTGTAAGGAGAGACATGGTTCAATGAGGGAGAAGGCAATCTATTGATGAGGTGGACAGCAGTGGAGAAAGCTTCACACTAGAACTGAGAGGGCACATATGACTTTAAAAGAAGGGTGTAGACAACATCGAGAAGGTAACGATTTTTTCTTTTAGCCATCCCATTTTGTTGGGGGGTTGAAGGACAAGACCATTGAGAGATTTTGCCATTAGTTTGCAGAAATTCCTGAAACAAATGAGACATGTACTCACTCCCATTGCCAGAGCAAATGATTTTGATATTGGCAGAAAATTGAGTCTGAATATGAGCATGAAAGAGCTTGAAAACATAAAATACTTCATCTTTAGAATGCAGGAAATAAATCCACGTGAAACGACTATAGTCGTTAATAAAAGTGACGGAGTACTTATAATTAGCATGAGAAGTAACTGGTGCCATACCCCGCACATCACTATATATCATATCAAAAGGCTGGACTAATTTTGGTGTGTGAGTGAGAAATGAAAAATTTTTACTTTTGCCAAGTCAACAAGAATTGCAATCAAATTGAATAGCACTAAGAGATGGTGACTCTTTATTCCCAAGTAAACCAGAATTTAGCAAATCATAAAGTACATTTGAGTTTGGATGTCTGAGACGTTTATGCCATGCAGGGTAATCAACATGAGTAGAATTACAAGTGACAAAGGGCAAAGAGAAACATTGATACAAAAGAAATTGGAGAGGGAAAAGACGTCCTACTTTAGGCTCCCTCGCGATCATCTTCCCTGGTTGTTGATCTTGCACAGTACAACCAGATTTTGAGAATTCCACTTTAGAATCATTGTCAACCAAATGATCGACAGAAAAGAGATTAGTGGTAAGACTAGGAGAGACAAAGACATCGGTTAGAGAAAGAGAAATATCATTGGTGGCCGTGATAGGTAAATGGTTGCCATCAACAGTATCAATCTTGAGATTTCCAGAATATTTGTTTATATTGGTAAGGAAATGAGCATTATTTGTCATATGATAGGAAGCCCCATAATCAAAGTAACAAGGAGGTGATGTAGAGAAGGGTTTATCTGAGAGTCCTAAAGCGGAGAATGCAGAAATGATTATTTGTTGAATCATTTCAGAAGTCATTGGTTGAACAGGAGCAAGAGCACTTTGTGTCAGAGTTGTTGTATCCACAGAACTACCAGTACTAGAAGAGTCAACTAAGGCAGTATATGTTGTTTTAAATCTCTTGGGAGGTCGTGTAGGGCATTCCTTGATAATATGGTCATCCTTTTTGTAGTAGTTCCAGAATTTTTTGGGACAATTTGAAGCAAAATGGCCAAATCCTTTGCAACAAAAGCACTGAACAGTGCTTATATCCTTGCCTTGTGCTGCATAAGCCAGGGGAACAGAGGTGGATCTATGTTGTTCCATGGTGGTTTTAATGAGAAGGCGCTGCTCCTCATGAAACAAATCATTGAGGCATGCATCCGAGGGGACAGGTTCTCAGTTCATAAGATTAGACCCTGATGCCTTCAAATTCAGATCTCAATTTCATAAGAAATTAATCCCTTTTAGTAGTTTCAGGGACAAATTGAACAAAACTAAGACCTTTGGGAGGTAAGGTAGCATAGACTATATCAATATATTCAACCCAAATATTCATGAAAGTAGAGTAAAAATCAGAGATAGAGAGACTGCCCTGTTGGAGATTGGCCAAATCATGTTCAAGATGGAACCAACGAGCAGTGTTATGTTGACTGTAGAGCTTTTTCAGGTAAGTCCACATCTCGGTTGTAGTCTTGAAGTGAAGGTTCAAGATGATGTTGGATTCAACAGCTCCTAGAATCCACACCATAATTTGAGCATCCTTGGCCTCCCACTTTGCGTGTTGGTCCTTGTCTTTGTTTTTGTCAGGAGCAAGGTTACTGCGATAAACATGGCCCCATAGATTCTTGCCTCTGACAAATATCTTGAAGTGGAATGCCAGGCTGAGTAGTTTTTGCCATTAAAATGAACCAAGAAGGCATCAAACTTATCTGAAGACATGAGGTCGAGAGAACTTGATCAAGAATAACTAAGAACAAGGGACTGAACTAGGGTTGAGTTGGTCAAGAGACACATGGGGATTCAAAATTGTGGCCCTGATGCCATGATAAACTTAAAGAGCTTTGAGCAAAAGTATATTTTCTCTCGATGAAGAATTCCCATTTTATGAAGAATACAAGCTGATCTTCAGCCTTTAAAAACAACTAAACTACCATATACAAATTTTCTAAAGATAGTCTACAACTAGTATATTCTAATTAGGGAAAGAATAAAAGATTTACAAATATATAGCTGTCAAAGCTGTACAAGGCATAGAATTCGCTAACTTTAAATGGCAAGCTAATTCCTTTGACATGCACAACCTTACACACAAGGTTAAATGTGTTAACCAGTCAGATAATTCAGATCCGTCAGATAAATCAAATAAGTCAAGATACAAGAAATATTTTCAAGTTGTGCATGTCATAAGCATTTGCATGAATGATCATAATTTCAAATTCTCAGCATGAGGAATTTTATGAAAAACCTTACATTTATTATGTTTACGTTATGATAGATTTCTTATTGAATTATCGACTCATTTTAGATTTATTTAATATTTTTAACCACCCAAGTGAGAATGATAATGAGTACAAGCAGACAGGCCAAGCTAAGATGGAGCAAACTGATAAGATTTAGTTCCAGGCTTTTTAGTTAGTTTTTATGATAAACATTTTCTAATTCAGTTAATTGAAGACTTTGATTACATTTTTGAAAACATGTTTTTTTTAATAATTATTTTTAAGAATTAAATATTTAATTTATTAAGTTCTGAAATATTTTGCCTAGCTTATTTATGAAAATACTTGACATCACTAGCACTAGGGAATGAGGTGTTACAACATATGCATGAATAGTCATGATTTTAAATTCTCCACTAAAAAGATTTCATGAAAAACCTTACATTTATTATGTTTACGTTCTGATGAGTTTCTTACTGAGTTCTCCATTCATTTTAATTTTATTTCATGTTTTTAACAACATAAGTGAAGATGATGATGAGTACAAGAATACTTGGAGCAGACTGATAAGACTTAGTTCCAATCCTTTTAGTTAGTTTTTATGAAAAATATTTTCCAATTCAGTCCATTGAAGACTTTGATTATATTTTTCAAACATGTTTTATTTAATAATTATTTTTTAAGTATTAAATATTTAATTTATTATATTATGAAATCTCTTGTCTAGCTTAATTATGAAAATATGTGATATCCCTAGCCCTAGAGAAAATAATCCATGATTATTGTTGTATTGCAAATATTTCAAAATCCATGATTGTTGCATAGGCTTGACTTAAGTGTGAGCTTCTATATTTATAAGGTTGGTTGTCTGGAGGCTTGCTGTCATAATCTTGAAAAGATGCTCTTGCCATATTGGTAATAATACTACTTGGACATGCATTATGTGCAAGATCTGTAGGGATGGAGATTGAGGGGTCTGATGTGGCTGCACTAGATACTTTAACATCCTCTCACAAGCGAATAGGAAGAGATTGAACCAAGAGCTTGCACTTGAGAAGAGAGGATCTAGCATAGGAGAGACCCTTAGTGAAAATATTAGTCTATTGATCATTAGTTGAAATTAACTTGAGAAGAATGTCACCATCCAATACTTTTTCGCAGATAAAGTGGTAGTTGACCTATATGTACTTAGTACGAGCATGAACACGGGATTAGAGGCAAGGGCCAAGAATCTAACATATAAAGATCCTGAAAAAGCATGTGAGGCCAAAACAATTCAACAATGATGATGGCCATAGCTCGCTACTCAGCTTTTGTGCTGGACCAAGACACCACTGCTTGGTTCTTGGCACTCCAAGAGACTAAAGAGTTGCCAAGAAAAATGCCAAATCCTAAGGTAGAACGACGGTCATCTAGATTTCTAGAACAACCTTAGTCACAAAATGCTTAAAGATTAAGATTGCTAGGAAAGTAAGAGAGACCAAGATCACTAAAGCTTTTTAGATACCTTAGAACATGCTTGACAGTTGACCAATGGGTGGTTGAGGGAGAGTGAATATGTGGACAGAGTTGGTTGACTGAAAAGGCAATGTCGAGTCTTGCCAACGTGCAATATTGCAAAGAACCAACTACTTGACGATATTTAGAGGGGTCGAGAAGCACTTCTTCATCATATTTGGACAACTTGGAAGTAGAGGAGCAATGAGAGATGGTTGGTTTGGCTCCAATCATGTGAGTATAGTGCAAGAGATCTAGAATGTACTTAGATTGACAGAGGTGAAAGTTAGTGGCTGATCGTGTGGCTTGAATTACAAGGAAGTAGCTAAGTGACCCCAAGTCCTTGAGGGTAAACCTTTGCTGCAAATGAAAAAATAGAAAAGAACTAACAGAGTTGTGAATACCAGTTTCTATTATGTCATCCACATATATGAGCATGAAGATCTTCATATCATCTTAAAGATAAATAAAGATGAGTCAACCAAGGATGCCGTGAACCAGAGATCAAGTACTGAGGAAGATAAGGAGTGAAACCAGGCTCTTGGGGCTTGTTTTAGACCATCGATTGCTTTATAAAGTTTGCAAACATAGTTTGGGTTTCCAACTTCAACCTGCAACCAAAAAAAGAAAGCATTAGACGCATCAAGTTGTCTAATGAGCCAATGAAAATGTACTGCTAGTGCCAACACAACGCAAATGGTAGATGCTTTAACAACTGGACTACACGTATCTCTGTTGTCAATGCCAATTTGTTGCTCAAATCCCTTAGCAACTAAGTGTGCTTTAAATATGTCTATGAACCCATCTAAGTGATGTTTGATCCTATAAACTCACTTATTCCGGATATTACTTTGGAGTAGTCATGGACAAAGAGCCCATGTTTCATTGGATAGAAGAGTTGCAAACTTTTGAGACATGGCATCTTTCTAGTGTGGATCAATAATGGTGTTGGAGAAACAAGTGGGTTAATTGGTGATGATTGAGTTTGTAATGCAAGAAGAAGATATCTGGTGGAGTAATAAAGCTAGAAATCTAGTAATGATTTGGGTTTAAGTGAACCAATATGTGAACAGATTTGCATTGGATAGGAACTTGGGACCTCAACTACTGGTTCATATAAGTGAGAGCATAATTGATGACAAGAAGGGGCATTAGGTCAAAACTAGCATCTGTAGGGGCTGAGTTAGGAGGGGAAGGTTTAAGAGACAGTGATGGGCTCGAAGATCGAGAATTATGGGTATCAATAGAGACAAGTAACGTAGTAATGATGCTAGAATTTTCATAATCAACTTTAAATATATCAATAGGAGGAAAACTTGGATGGAAGTTGCAATGTAGCATGTTCCTTTGCTAGAAATGATATTTCATAAAAAATTACATTACTAGAGAGATGAACTCTACTTGAAAATGGCTCAAGACAACGATAGCCAGCATAACTATTGCTAAGAAAGATATAGATTTTGGACTAATATTCTAACTTGTAAGTTGTGTAAGGTCCAAGTAGAGGGAAACATTTACAACTAAAGACCCTAAGTATAGAATAATTGGGAGCCACTTAGAAGAGTTTTTCATATGGGGACTTGTGAGTAAGGACAATAGTAGGCAGCCTGTTGATGATGTAAACAAAGGTTAGGAAGGCATCAACCCAATAGGTGTTTGAAAGGTCTGAATGAGCAAGAAGTGTGAGGCATGTTTCAAGGATATGACAGTCTTCTTTCAACCAATCCATTTTGTTGTGAGGTGTCTGGGCAAGATTTATGATGTACAATAACATTTCTGGTCAAGAATAATTGAAATTGAAGTGAATTATACTACCCTCCTTCATCAATTTGTAACTTTTTTTTATTATTTTATAGGAGAATTGAGTTTCTACAAGAGTCTTGAACTTGAAAAAATGCTCAAGTTTTTGCTTTAGTATTAAGGGGATAAAAGCAGGTGTGTTGTGAAAAGTCATCAACAAATATTATGTAGTACTTTCAGCCACTAACAGAAGAGATATGAGATATTCATAAATCTGTATTGATAAGTTCTAAATAGATAGTAGAGATTCTATGAGGCAAAAAATGGAAGTTTTTTACTTTTACTAAACTTACATGAATCACAAAAGGGTTGCTCATTAACATTTGCATGAGAGAGTGGTAAATGATAATATTTTATTATTTGAGAGACTAGTACAAAGGAGGAATGCCCTAGTCTAAAATGCCACATAGGAAGAGTGGTCTTTAATCTAGTAAAAACAGTTAAAACATGTTTATTTTTTAAGGAATATCCTTAAAACTGTAAGGTGTACAACCCATTCTTGACTTTTTCTTCAAAAAATATGGCTCGAGTATGATTGTCCTTCACAAAGAAATTAGAGGATGTTAGGACAAAATAACAATTATTATCATAACAGAATATGTTAATAAAGAGCAAGTTGGCTGAGGTATGTAGACAATGTAACGCATTTTTAAGATGAAAGTGAGATTTATATGAGTGAATGATGGAAGAACCAATGTTTTGGATATGAATTCTAGCTACATCGCCAACTGTAATTGTGTCATGTCTTTGAAAAGGTTGTTGAATGGTCAAATTCACCAAGTCATTGGTGATATTCACATTGGCACCACTATCAGCATACCAAGGTTGTTCTTCTAGTGCTTGGTTGGTGCGAGCCACCATGGCAGTGAGCTAAGATGGAGGATGTCTTCCTTGATAGGTGTAATCCATCTTATGGAAGCAATCAATTGCTATATAGGCTAGTTTTTTCACAAATTTGACAAGATGGCCTGTTGTTGCTAAAGTTTTGGCCATTGTTTTGCTGTTGTGGCGTAGGTGATGAACCTACATAGGGCTTAAAGGATCTATTTCTTGGAGGGTAATTGTATGTTTGAGAATTATTTTTTTACTTTTTTACAGAAGTGAGGTGCTCCATTACGTGAAGGAAATCTGTTTTGTTGTGAGAATTGGGACTTAGGCATGAATAGAGCAAAGTTTGCTAGATTAGGAGAAGTAGTTTGTTGTTTGAGGAGCATTTCATGACCTAGTACTCATCTTGAAAGTTAAGAAATGTAAGAGGATTGTCTCGTGTTGCAAGAGAGAAGAATGATAAACCCATTGAAGGAAGGATCAAGTCCATTAATAATGAAGGAAATTAAATCCTCATCCTGCCAATTGTAGCAAGTTGGTTTGTTAGGACTTTAGCACTTTACAGGTATTCAAAACATGATTTGGTACCTTGAGAAAGGCACTGCAATTGTCTCTTAAGTGAGAGACACGAGATTTGGACTGTGATGCAAATTGGCTGGCAAGGTTAGTCCACACTTGGTGAGAAGTTTGCAATCCATAAACTGTGGAAAGCATCAATTCATATAGGGTTGTATTGATCCATCCAAGAAGGAATTGATCCTTCTTTATCCATAGAGAATAAGCTAAATTAGGAACCTCTTTGAGCTTTATAGCCATTGTAAGTAGTTGTTTCCATCAATTTTGACCCCAGTTAATTGGGAAAATGAGGGAAAAACAAAATGAGTAGTAGAAGTAGTATTTGGAGAAGCCGTTCTGCTAAAGTTCCTTTGACAGCAGCCATCCTTAGATGCCATTAGAGCTTTCATCCGCAGTAGGTGGGTTCTGTCCAGTGTGCCTGTTGTCTCCTCCATGAAACGCCTGCATCACATCTTTATACGTATGCCTAATGAACATGATTTTAACAAAGCTTTGTCAAAGGAGTCATGTGAGGTGAATGATATTTATTATAGACCTTTTGCATGGACTCCAGAATTTGATGAGGACTGCGAGCCTCCTTGTGTGCCGGTTTGGTTGTTCTTTCCGGGACTTCTACCTCATTTTTATCATGCTTCGATTTTGAAGATGTTATTTCAAGATGTTAACGGCGCTGATAAGAAAATTCATTCGACAAGATAATTCAACGACATGTGCAACAAGAACTGATGGGGCATGAGTATGCCTTGAGATTGACTCTTCAAAAGAATCTATATTGTATTTTTGGATTGGCAATCCAAGATTGCAACGAAGCAGGAGGCAAGAGGTAATTTTCGAAACTTTGCTTGCATATTGCTCTTTCAGTAAATCTTAGGGACACAATCTGGGCATGCTGTAACACCTCTGATCCGAAAACAAAATCTAAGGGAGGTCAGGTATGGGTTAAAAAGGGAGAAAAGAATGTGACTGATATGGAGAAGATGAAGGGGGACCAAACGGTGGAGATTGTTTTGCTGGAAACTGAAAAAGCTGAAAAGCTCCCTGCGGTTAATGGGTTGCACGAGCAACTTGAAGTAAAGCAGGATGACTCTCAGGTGCAGATGTCCAATATAGCAGTGGTTTTGGGTAACAAGATACATGTAGAGATGGATGGAGTGATGATTTTATCTTCTAAGAATATTTCTTTCCAAGCTTCTAGCAGCCATCTTCAAGAGAATATGCAATTGGTGTTGGTGGGACAATCTTTGCAAGATGCAGGGGATCTTGGTGCAGATGATGGGAATGAAGGTTTGGGTAATGTAGGTGAAGATGATCAAAGCGAGTAGCAGTTCTTGCATCAGTGTAAGGAGTAGATAATGCATGTGGTTCCTTCTACTTCGGCTCAATGTGACAATAAATCTGTAAATGTAGTGGGCCAGCGGGAGAAATGGTTGTCAGATATTGGGCCTATAACTGAAGTGGGCTAGTGTGAGGAGCATATTGGGCTGGCTATGGTTGTACAAGAGATGAGGCCTGTAGGTGCTGGCTTTTTCCTAGCTGAAATTGAGGATGTGACTCGTTTGATTGAAGTCCAATGTGATCATGAAACTGAGAGAGATAGTATTAATGAAGACATGAGAAATGAATAATGCACAGATTCAGAAGGCCTAAAAAATTCAGTTGGCAAGTTTCAGAAGAACTCTATTAGGGCGATGATTTGTCCTTCAAAACTTAATCTATGATTAGTCATTTTATGTTTTGGAATATTAGGTGTATTGGAACTTCCAAATTGAGGCTGAGAAAAATTATAAAAAAAAAATATAAGCCTAATATTGTTGCTTTGGCTGAACCTTTTTTGCCTGAGGAAAAAATTCCTTCTCTTTTGGGCTGGTTTAGTTGCAAGTTTTTTGTCATTAATGAAGCGCAAGATGAAAAAATCTAATTGTTGTGAAATTCGACAGTTTTAGTTCAATGTTTTGCAGCTTCAAATCAATTTGTGACAGTAAAAGTTGAGGAAAATGGGCATATTTTTCTGCTTATAGTTGTGTATGCCAAGTGTAACCAGCTAGAAATGAAAATTCTTTGGGAGAATCTGGAGGCTATAGGTAATGGTAATCTCTTGTGGATTATTTGTGGTGATTTGAGTATTATCAAAGATAATTTGGAAAGAAGAGGTGTGCATCCACGTCAATTTGTTGTGACGGAAGATTTTAATCTTTACATTCAAAACTATGGGTTGCTCGACATGTACTCTAAAGGCCCGAGGATGACTTGGTGCAATAACCAAAGCAGTTTGGCTCGCAACTAGGTAAGGTTAGATCGTTGATTTATTGATTCTAATTTTCTTAATTGTTTTCCTAATATTTTTTACCAAATTCTAGCTCGTACTACTTCGGATCACTCTCATTTGATGATTCAGATGGGTGCGGACCCTTTTAGCTACAAGCCTAATCCTTTTTTATTTAAGTATATATGGACTGATCATATTGATTTTATTAGTCTTGTGTAGGGCATGTGGAACCAAGAGGGGATTGGTTTTGGGCTTATTAACTTAGTTCATAAATTGAAAAGGGTTAAGGTGGTGTTAAGGGAGTGAAATAAGTGTGTTTTTGGCAGGACTAATATTATTATTAATGAGTTAGAGCATCGCATTGAAAATTTGGATAATCAACTTCAAGCTAGTTTTAACCATGAGGACGGGAATGATCTTTTGGTGTCTAAGTTGGAATTAGATACCTGGATGGGTAGAGAGAATACTTGCCTTTCCCATATGGCCAAGAAAAGTTGGTTGAAAGATGGGGATACTAATTTCAAAGTTTTTCCTTATTTGAATGCAAAGAGTTAGAAAAGGGCTAGCGATATGTGTTTGGCTGATAGTACTATTTTAAAGTCCCCTTTTGACATTCATCGGGCTGCTATTGAGTATTTTAAAATTTTTTGGATTAGAGTGATAGTCGTACTTTACCAAATTTAAGTGATTTGATTTCTCCTATGATCACTGTTGATGATAATCTGGCGCTTTGTAGAGACCCTTCTCTTGAGAAAATTAAGGATGCTCTATTTAGTATTCCCATTGATAGTAGTCCTGGTCCGAATGGTTTTGGCTCTGGTTTCTTTAGAGTTTGTTGGGATATTGTCAAAAAAGATTTATTGGAAGTTGTTTCTGATTTTTTTTAAAATAAGTTGCTACCTAGATTTTATACTGCTTCTTCTATTGTTCTAATCCTTAAAATGGACAAGCCTACTGGCTTTGATAAATTTAGGCCTATTAGTCTCTATTCGGTGATTTACAAAATTTGTGCCAAGATTATTGTGGGTGGCATGACAAATTTACTTTCTAAGATGATTTCTCAAGAGCTAGGGGTTTTTATTACTGGTCGTAGTACTTTTGAGAATATCAATTTGACCTAGGAGATGATTCATTCTATTCACAAAAATTCTAATGGGGGTAATATCTTGGTTAAGCTTGACATGTCTAAGGTTTATGATAGAGTGGATTTGAATTTTTTATTACATGTCCTAGCTACGTTTGGTTTTTCTCCTCACACATGTGATTTGATTAAGGAGTGTCACCTCCTTGGGATTCTTTAAAGGTGAACGTGGCCTGAGATAAGGCGATCATCTTTTGCCCTATTTGTTTATCATTATGCAAGATTTGTTTTCTTGTCTTCTCAAGCAATCCTTTGAAAATAGTAAAATTGGTCAGTTTACTCAAACTAGAGGCACTCCGCTTAGGCTATTGAGTTCATTGTTTTGGGGTGATTCTGACGGTAAAGGTAAACGGAAATGGATTTCTTGGAATGATATTTGTAGACCTACTGATTAATGAGGTTTGGGTATTCGAAATTTTGGGGACATTAAAAGGGCTCTTCATTTGAAATTGGCTAGGCACCTCATTAAATGTCAATCTTTATTTGCTGATTTTTTAGAAGGAAGTATGCTAAAGGTAATCATTTATCCCTTTTGGTGCCTACTAAGAGGACTCATTTTTTAAAATCTATTGTCCGTAGTATTCCAGAGGTTTTAAACAATTCTAAATGGATAGTGAGAGATGGAAATATTTCTTTCTGGTATGATATTTGGGAGGGGGATGTCCTCTTTGTGGTAATTATCCTATGATTGAACAACCCTTGTTGAAGATTAAAGAGTGTCGTATTGAACATGGGTGGGATATCCCTCTTTTGGAGAGGCTTGTGGGTCAACAAAAAGCTATTGAATTGTATCAGTTCTTGGCTAGAAGAAATGATAGCCAGGATGTCTTAATTTGGTTGAAGGAAGATGGTGGGAATTTTACTACTAAAAGTGCTTGGGATTGTATCACCTCCTTTACCTTGGGCCTAATGAATTTGGCATACCAATTTTTCAAAGAAAATTTCTATTATGATGTGGAAGGCTTTTAATAATTGTTTGAGTGTTGATGATAAGATTATAATGGTGGGTATCCCCATGGTTTCTAAATGTAATTGTTGTTCTAGGGGCCATACTGAGGATCTAAATCATGTACTTTGTACTGGTGATTTTGCTAGACAAATTTGGCACCTGGCTGCAATTCAATTAGGCATGCATATAGGTGTGTTTCAAACTTGGAAGGAGCAAATTAATTTTAAGTTTCACCGTGCTGTCCCAGTTGCTGATTATTTTTGGTCTCCTCCCGTTTATTATTTCCTGGAAGATCTGGGATAGGCGTTGCAAAGCTAGGTATGAAGACAAGGGTGCCACGGTTGATTCGGTTTGGGACGTTATTAAATTATGGCTTCAAAAAATTATGCTCCTGATTATGAAAGTCTCTAGAACTTTCGCCCAAGATGTGGCTATTTTAAATCATCTGGATATTCCGGTTTTACCAGTAAAACCTAAATAGGTTTGTGTGGTGAGATGATATCTCCCTCAGCAGGGTTGGGTGAAGCTTAATACTGATGGTAGTAGTTTGGGTAATCCTGAGCAGGCAGGAGCAGGGGTTGTTATTTGTGACGAATGTGGTAATTTAATGATGCTTATTTTGTGTTTCTAGGGCAGGGTTCTAATAATTTTACTGGAATGAGAAGTTTGGTGGAAAGGGTTCGTCGAATGTCATCAGCTTGGTTTTTATCGGATAGAGATTGAGACTGACTCTCAACTTCTTGTTAATTGGATTACTAAAGGAAATTGTAATATCTGGTATTTAGAGGATTTCTGGGATGAATTACATGTCTATTTATCTTGCATGGAGTATAGATTGAGTCATATTTTTCGTGAGGGATATGTTGTAGCTGATTTTCTTGCCAAGCAGGGAGTTGGGGGCTCAAATTTGGATTGATCAGGTGATAGTGATTTACCTAGCCAGTTAAGAGGTCTTCTTCGTATAGATAGAGTTGGTCTTCCTTATCTGTGGATCTCGTAGTGCTATCTCAGGTATGGTGCTTTACTTTTATTTGTTTTTATCCATTTGAATGTGTTTTTTCTTGCAAGTTTCGTTTTTGCCCAAGTTTGTTGTTTGGTTTGGTCTTGGTTTTTGTGAGCTGCTTTGTTTTTTATAGGTAATTGGTATTTTGGGTGGATGCTTTTAGTTTTTTTTATGCTTGGGTTTTGGCCTTTTAGTTTATCTGTATCTCCTGAGCATCGGGTTGTAACGACGTTTTTCTTCTGCCACAAATGAGGGTTATCAATAAAATTTGAGGTACCTTCCTTTTCTTAAAAAAAAATGAAAATATAAGTGTGATCAGCGTAGTTTAACTTTGATAACATTAACAGAATTTCAGAAAAATGGTTTTGGCCTCCACACCAAACCAATATATTGTGTTTTTATTATATAGGTGGTTCTAGTCAATGAAAATCAAAAGAGACAATCTTGAGAGATACACATTATCTTCTGTACAAGTTAGCAAATGATACTATTAACATAAATGTGATTTATTTACTGAATCAATGAGATCCTCTTGCCATATATATTTGTAATGATACTGCTTGGACACTCATTATGTGCACGATCTGTAGGGCGAGAGATTTGATTTTAACAATTACTATAGAAATATCTAGAATCTTTGCGGAAAACTTAGTAATTTGATCCATATATATGAAACCATAAGACTGGATATGAATGCAAGGAGAGGAAGAGTAGGAAAATGGATTCCAAGACTGTAGGTGCACATAAGCCTCATGCTGTTTGTATTTCATTCCCAGTTCAAAGCCACATAAAGACGATGCTAAAATTTGCAAAGCTTCTCCATCTTAAAGGTTTTCACATAACCTTTGTTAACACTGAGTTTAACCACCAACGTTTTCTACAATCTGGAGGTCCAAACTCCTTAGATGGTTTGCCTGACTTCCGATTCGAAACCATTCCAGACAGCCTCCCTCCATCGAATTTCAACGCCAACCAAGACCTCCTTTCTCTCAGTGATTCAATTATGAAAAACTTCTTGGCTCCATTTTCCAACTTGCTCATGAAACTAAACACCACAAATACTTCAAATAATAATCCCCCGGTAACATGTGTTATCTCCAATAGTTTCATGCCTTTCACTATCACTGCTGCTAAAGAACTCGGAACCCTGTTGTAATGCTCTTCGCACTTTCTGCTTACGCGCTAATGGGTCTTATGCAGCTTCCTTCTCTTAGGGACAAAGGCTTTACACCGCTTAAAGGTGTACCAATAAGGCCGTTCCTCCTCGAATCTTCCATTTCGTTGTTATGATTATTGTTAAGTTTTAAAACTAAAAAACAGTTTTTGCAGATGAGAGCTATCTAACAAATGGCTATTTGGACACAGTTATAGACTGGATTCCAAGCATGAGAGAAATTCGAATGAGGGATCTCCCAACCGTTGTTCGAGCCACAGATCCAAATGATGTTATCTTCAAAATTGCCTTTGAAGCAGTACTAGAGAGAGCTCCTGAAGCTTCAGCAATAGTGATTCACACATTTGATGCATTAGAGCAAGAAGTTTTGAATGCTCTCTACCCCATGTTTCCCCGAGTATATGCCATTGGCCCTCAACAACTCTTACTCAATCAGTCACCCAATGACTCTCTGAAGTCAATTGGGTATAGTTTATGGAAAGAACAAACTGAGTGCCTCCATTGGCTTAACTCCAAGGCACCCAACTCAGTGGTGTACGTGAATTTTGGAAGCATAGCTGTCCTAACACCACAACAGATGCTTGAGTTTGCTTGGGGACTTGCAAATAGCAAGTATCTGTTCTTGTGGATTATTAGGCCCGACTTAGTTATTGGTGAGTCGGCTATCTTGCCAGCTGAGTTCGTGGTAGAAACAAAAGAGAGGGGTTTAATAGCTAGTTGGTGCCCCCAAGAGGAAGTGCTGAACCACCCCTCGATTGGAGTGTTCTTAACACACTGTGGATGGAATTCAATTCTTGAAAGTGTGTGTGCAGAAGTGCCGATGCTTTGTTGGCCAATCTCTAGTGATCATCATACAAACTGCAAGTATACTTGCGATGAATGGGGTATTGGCATGAAGATCGATAATGATGTCAAGAGAGAGGGACTGGTAGAAAATGTGAGAGAGTTAATGGAGGGAGAAAGGGGTCAGAAAATGAAGAAGAAAGTCATGGAGTGGAAAAGGTTGGCCAAGGCAGCCAGTGAACCGCATGGACGTTCTTCATCCATGAATTTAAACAATTTGATAACTGAAGTGCTCTTATAAAAAGGGTAGATGTTGCGAAGAAAGTGCAAACAAGAAAAATAAACATTGTCGTGGTTTTATATTTATCCAGATACTTTTGCTTCAAACTCCATGCACTATGCTGTGAAAACCCAACAAAATAATGCAATATTTATTTAGACATACTATGTGTTTGATCACTTTCTTTTAAAACAAAGACTAAAAACAAAAGAAAAAATAATCTAGTACTTGAACTTGCTTTTTGAAGGTTTTTTGTGATGTAATAACTTGGGTTCTTAATTCAGATGAGTTGGGCAAAGAGTGTGTTTGGAAAGTAGTAGTAGTTCTTAGAGTTCTCCTGTTTTTTCAATGATTCATGGAATTACCTTGTCACATGTTGGAAAATAGAAGCTAATTGCCTGGAATAGTGTTTGCTTTAATTTCTCATGATAATTAATTAACTCTAGAATTTGTCAACACTAGCTAGTTCTTTTGATTGCATTGCAATATATATATACAACATTACTTGGAGCCAGCAGAGGGCGCATTGACAAATAACATGGGCACCAGCTGCTTGACTATCACAAATCGTGCATAGATCACGATGTTTCTCCACACTAGGCCATTAATTATATGAAAGGAAAATTCTAAATGTAATTACAAAAAATTTATTTATCTACGTTTTAGTTATTGACATGCTGAAAATCATAAAATTTGAAATTAAAAAAAAAAAAAAACACATAAAAGGAATCTTGTAGTTAAAATTGTAAGTGCATATAACACTTATTTTCATATGTGTAAAATTGTAAACTAAATTGTAATTGTAAGTACATATCCAATGAAAATGATATATTGGATGCGTGCATGGTTGCATGAAGAATTTAGCCTCGATCCCCTACTTATAATTAAAGCTCAGCTAGCTTCCATCAAGAGTACTTTTGACAAATATTTCAGGAAGAAGATGATGACCCATCAGCAAAATTAACTAAGAGCCGAGTAAACATGCATCGATCAATGCATATCATAATGAAATCCTTACCGGCCAATTAAATGACAGCACATGCATGCTTTGAAGAATTATAACCGTTGGACTGCTTAGCTTATTCTCTTATATATGGTCTTAGTTTTTATAAATTATGTAGCCGTTGTAGCTAATCAATTATTTGCTGTAGTTTCCATAATTTACATATATATAAATATATATATATATATATATATATATATTCTAGGCTTTAAAAATATAGAGTTAGATGATAATTAGAGCTAATTCTCATGTTTTTTGTGAAAGCCTTTTGTTATTAAAAAAAACCCAGCCGCTTGCGTTGTCACCTTCTTGATCTTCAACACCCCGCTCTCTCAGGGTTCAAACTGATGTCATTTTTATGAAATCAAGGGAAATAAAATGCTACTATTGGCCTTGACTTAAAATTTCTTTCTTTCTTCCTTTTCTGTTTTCCAACAAAAGTTTTTTTTTTTCTTTGAAAAAGTTTATTTCTTTGTAAAATATTTTCTTCTTTTTCATTTTTAAAGGCCTACAAATTCTTTCAACTTGGACTTTGATACCAACTGTAATACCTCACTCCCCCAGGATTAGGAACAATGTCATTTTTATGAAATCGAAGGAAACTGTAGTGCTACTAACCTTCTCTATAAAAATTTTGTTCTTAATGAAACACCATGTTTGAAAGATCTTCTATAATAAATGAACTTTTTTTTTTAATTAAAATACTGAAATCATAAAAGAGAATACGCATAAGTTTTTATTAAAATTTCTCAAACTTTGTTACTATCAAAATCATAAGTTAAAAGCCTTGTGCATGATATAGGCCTCTACTATACTTCCTTGGGCCAAGTTCCGTCTTGCAGCTCTATTTTCATAATTATTCTCACTTGTTACATGATCTATTATTTCCATACATGGGTTGCTCCCCGGGAACATATCCATGCAACCAAATTTGGCATGAAAATGAAAAACATGAATCCCATATTAATTAGAACCAAGATGGCACCATTCTAATCAAGAGAAACTACGTCACTTGAATTTGGAAGGGAAGTTACTTGTAAAGGCCATTCTAAATGGGATATTGTTCATGACCATCTCATTCTTTCACTTTTTGGGTGATCAGAACTGTTTAGTATTTTTCTGTAATCTTTTTTGGAAAAAATAATGGAGTATTCCAACTAAGACATGATATTAACAAAACTTAATTCCTTCCAAACCCAGATTTTATCTCACACCACTCAAGTTGGTTGATGCATTTTTATCTTTCTGTCATAAATAGAATAATAGTGATGGAAGATGATTTCTTCATGCATATATCATGTTACACATTTACAGATTATATAGTTTAAGATATGTAATTAAAGATAATATATCATTTTACACCAATTACCCCAAAAAATAAAGACTTTGTGTACACATCTTTTCTCTACAATATCATCATGAAGTAATTATAAGCTTAGTCATGTCTCTAGCAGTACCCTTTCTCATATTCATTTTATACCTAACTTCTTTTCAAATTCATTAGCATTTATAAATCCATTGGTTACAAGATTAATAAAAACATAAAATATTGTTGCTACCACAAATAAACATCAAAAGATTACTAATCTTGAATTAAAATTAATAATTAAATTACAAATATTTTTTCTCCATTAAGTTTAACTTAATTTAATTCTTCATTAAATAATAATGCAATTGAAGAATAGATGATGTGACTTTATTGGAAACAAAAATTCATGCTTTGAGAATTAATATATATATTTTTCATTTAAGGACCTTATTTTTTAAGTGAAAGTTAATAATTTTTTATTTATATTTTTTATTTAATAGATTTAGCTGAAATGAAGTAGAGGAAGTTCCAATAGACACATAGAGATCTCTATTTTTTATATTTTTAGGGACAATACGAGTGCTTCTACTTGCAAACTGACGTGAAAAATATATCATTCATACGGTTGATGTGTCAACATTTAATTTTTAAAATTTAAAATTTTAATTTTTGTTATAAATCAAATTATATTATTTCATCATCCGTACCGATTTACGTATAAAACTTTTTCAAGATGGAAGATGATGAATTCATTGGAGCAAAATTTCAATTCCACCCCCAAATGGGCCGAACAATCCAAGCTTTGAGGCCCAGATAGATTATTATGCCCGAGCTTTCATGGGCTGGAAACTCCCAAATATCTGTTTTTATCCTGGCCTATCTTTCTAGGCCCGGCCCAAATATCAAGCGATTCCGACTTGACCTTTTTGTGGTGCAAAAAGAGCTAGGAGTTTCTAGACTTTCTGTGGTGCAAAAAGAGATAGGGGTTTGACTGGAGAGTCTCAAGCACTGCGATTTCCAATTCATATCGATTTCAAGCAGCTTCTCCAATACTACTCTGAAGTCTAAACTATGTTCGCCGCACAAAGGTACGCTCTTTTGTCTCACAATTATTATATTTTGAAAAATACTTTAACCAGTGATTACACGTAAAAATAAAAAATAAAATAAATTTAATATTATATATCAGATTATAAAATTATTTTTATTATAAATTAAATTTAACAAATTTTATAAATTTACTTTAATTGGTTTTATAAATTCCCATTTTGGTTTTAATTGGTTTTAACTTTTCTATTTCTATTCTTCTATTCTATTGTCACTTTCGTGCTTGTTGTGCATATATGATTATTGTTAAATTTATTTTTCCTGTTGTTCATGCTTTTCTGATTTAATCGATTGGTAGTTCTTGTATTGATTTATGATGATTTTGTTTGAAAAAGCTAGATTATCTGATTTTAGAGTTGAAAATTTAGGGTAAAAGATCCCGCGTTATTCTTATCGCGTTATTGGTCTTTTTGATGTGATTAGCCGTCCATTTCTTATTCAAGAATGTTATTTACACCTGCCGAGTTCCGTGATTTCTGGGGCTTTGGAGCTTGATAATTTTTTTCCCTCAACTTTGGAGCTTGATAAAGTTTTTTATTTTCTTAAAAATATTCGGTAAAATAAATATTTTTATCTTTTTATTTTCTTTGGTGGAATTAGACTTTAAATTTACGGGCTTCGATCGAGTTTTCATAGACCCAATAGCTTTATTTCAAGTTTGGTGTATGGAAGAACGCTCTTGTCAGTTTGTTTTCTTGTACTTCTAATTTTCTACTAAAGCAGTCTTATTGGGTGGGTTCTTTTTTATTCTGATTCTGATTCACTGGTAAATTCATATTCTTTGTAAACTTTTATATATGGATTTGTGCTAATATATGACCTCTTTTTATGCGGGAAAGTTTAAATTTTCATCTATCTATGTGATCTGTTAGATTTAGCTGAGTTTGGATTAATGATTTTGCTCTATGTGCGGCAACAGATTCAACAGCCATGCCGAAGAACAAGGGAAAGGGAGGAAAGAGCAGAAAGAGGAGAAAGAATGAAGCAGATGATGAAAAGCGTGAGCTTGTGTTCAAGGAAGATTAGAAGGAAATGCCGACTCATTTGCGTCCACTCATTTTTTACCAGGAGTTTATAGCTTGAAATGCCTATCATTTGGCCGCAAAAGGCAAACCTTATTGTACTGGCATAGTGAAGCGAAGGAGGGGAGGAAAATGGATTCTAAAACTGTAGGAGTTCATAAACCTCATGCTGTATGTATTCCATCCCCTTTCCAAAGCCACATAAAGGCCATGCTAAAATTTGCAAAGCTTCTCCATTCGAAGGGTTTTCACATAACCTTTGTCAACACTGAGTTCAATCACCAGCGTCTTTTACAATCTGGAGGTCTCGATTCCTTGCATGGCTTGCCTGACTTCCATTTCAAAACCATTCCAGACAACCTCCCTCCATCGAATTCCAATGCCACCCAAGACATCGATTCTCTTAGTGATTCCATTCTCAAAAACTTATTGGCTCCATTTTCCGACTTGCTTCTGAAACTCAACTCCGCAGCTTCACATTTCAATATTCCAGTAACATGTGTTATCTCTGATGGTTTCATGCCTTTTACTGTCACTGCTGCTCAAGAACTCGAAGTCCCTATTGTAATGCTCTTCACAATCTCTGCTTGCAGCCTAATGGGTTTTATGCAGTTTCCTTCGCTCAGGGACAAAGGCTTTACACCATTTAAAGGTGTATCAATAAGGGCAAATCTACTAAAATCTTCAATTTCGTTGTTATGATTAGTTGCAAGTTTTATGACTGAAAGAGCTCTTTGCTTTCGCAGATGAGAGCTATTTAACAAATGGCTATTTGGAAACCGTTATAGATTGGATTCCCGGCATGAGAGATATCCGAATGAGGGATCTCCCAACCATGGTTCGAGCCACAGATCCAAATGATGCACTCTTCAAATTGATCTTTGAGGCAGCAAAGAGAGCTCCTGAAGCGTCAGCTATTGTAGTTCACACATTTGATGCGTTAGAGCAAGAAGTTTTGGATGCACTCTTCCCCATGTTTCGTCGCTTATATGCCATTGGCCCTCACCAACTCTTACTCAATCAATCACCCAATGACTCTCTTAAATCAATTGGGTATAGTTTATGGAAAGAAGAAACCGAGTGCCTTAATTGGCTTAACTCTAAGGCACCTAACTCAGTGGTGTATGTGAATTTTGGAAGTTTAACTGTCCTGACACCACAACAGTTGAATGAGTTTGCTTGGGGACTTGCAAATAGCAAGCATCCGTTCTTGTGGATTATTAGGCCCGATTTAGTCGTTGGTGAATCGGCTATTTTTCCATCTGAGTTCGTGGTAGATACAAAAGAAAGGGGTCTAATAGCTAGTTGGTGCCCCCAAGAGGAAGTGCTGAACCATTCCTCGATTGGAGGGTTCTTAACGCATTGTGGGTGGAATTCAATTCTTGAAAGTGTGTGCGCAGGAGTGCCGATGCTTTGTTGGCCAGTCTCTGGAGATCAGCATACAAATTGCTGGTATACTTGCAATGAATGGGGTATTGGCATGGAGATTGATAATGATGTCAAGAGAGAGGAATTGGAAAAGATTGTGAGAGAGTTTATGGAAGGAGACAAGTGTCAGAAAATGAGGAAAAAGGCCATGGAGTGGAAAAGATTGGCAGAGGCAGCCAGTGAACCACATGGTTCTTCTTCCATGAATCTAAACAATTTGGTGAATGAAGTGTTGTTATCAAAAGGCTAGATGTTTTAAGATGGAGAGCTAACAATCAAAGAATAAAAAAATTGTCGTGTGTTTGATATTTATATATCCAGTTTGTACTTATGCTGCAAAAAGTCCTTATGTTGTGACGAATTATAACATTAGTTCTTGGGACGAGTTGGGCAAAGCTAGGTGGCTTTGAGAAGTTCTGAAGAGTTTCTTCTTTCTCCTATGACTTGGAATAAGCTGGTCATGACATCATGTTGTAAAATATCATCTTAAAATTAGGAAGTTATTTGCTTGGAATATTGCTGCTTTAATTTTCCGTGATAATTAATTACTCTAGAACTTGTCAACACTATCGATTGCCCTGCAATACAACATTACTTGGGGTTTGGAAAACAAAGGTGAGATTGCATATCAGCTTATTGGGTGCATGGGAATTGCTTGATATTTTTTTTCTGTCAAAGGGTACCAATAATTACGACAACTTCCTAATTCCAAACTTGGATTTTATCCCACCCAACTCAAGTAGCTAGGTTGACGCTTCTTTATCTTTCAGTCATAAACAGAATATATAACAACAGGTTTTCTTAATTCGGATTAGATTTTGTGCTACACAACACGAGGTAGACTTTCCATTCTCTCAAATTTATTTTCGATCCTGCATGCAAGCTTTAGTTTCTGGCTAGACAATGGTTTAACCACATTTTTCTTATATATTCACATGAAGCGTTTATTGTTTACCACCAAGAAATGTAAATGGACAAAGGAAAAACTAAAAGGGGAATAAAGCAAAAGCATTGTACTGGCCGCCATCAATACTTGGTTTTTGCAAGGCAGCAATTAGGATATTAAGGGCATGGATATAAGGCTGTATATGAATGCAAGGGGAGGAAGAGTAGGAAGATGGATTCCAGGACTGTAAGGTGCTCATAAGCCACATGCAGTTTGAATTTCATTCCCAATTCAAAGCCACATAAAGATGACGCTAAAATTTGCAAAGCTTCTCAATCTCAAAGTTCATTACATAACCTTTGTTAACACTGGGTTTAACCACAAACATTTCTACAACTTGGAGGTCCCACACTAACAATAGTAATTTTTGAGACAGAATTTTTTTCAGCAAATTATTTGGTGGCAAATAAGTATTTTTTGCTATAAAATTTATGTCGTCAGAAAAAAGTTGGCTTAAAATATTTATATTGTTATTTTATATGTAACGAATTAGAGAACAAAACATATTTTTCCGCAATTGTCACATCATCAAAAAAAGTTTGCAATAATAATTAATTATTTTAGGAAGATAGTTTTGTACTCACGTTAGACATCTTTTTCTCCCGAAATTAGTTATTTATTTGAAGTGGTGGAAATGGGAGAGAGGGGGGGGGGTGGGCTTAGTTCTGTGAAATATGATCAGTACGTACGTAGCATTGGCATGCATTAATTATGTTGGTGAGAGTAGGTCAAATAGGGAGTCAAGAGCGCGCGCACCAGATATCACCCTAGATGGTTTGCCTGACTTCCGATTGGAAACCAATCCAGGCAGCCTCCCTCCGTCGAATTCCAACACCAACCAAAACCTCCATTCTCTTAACGATGCGATTATGAAAAATTCTTCATGCCTTTCACTGTCACTGCTGCTAAAGAACTCGAAATCCCTATTGTAATGCTCTTTGCGCTTTCTACTTGCGCCCTAATGGGTCTTATTTAGCTTTCTTCTCTTAGGGACAAAGGCTTTACACCGCTTCAAGGTGCACCAATAAGGCCATTCCTCCAAGAATCCTCCATTTCATAGTTATGATTATTGTTATGTTTTAAAACTAAAAACATGCATTGTGAGGGGATAAAGATATTGGCCCTGGGCCAGTAGGGGACAATGGGGCAGGGAGTCATGTGGAGAGTGCTAAAAGTAAGGGCCAGGGACAAGAAGGGTCATGGGGTGTAAGGGGGGTCAGAAGGGTCAGGGCGCCATGGGGGTTAGGGGGTTCATAGGGAATCAGGGCGTATGGACTGTCAGGGAGGGAACATACATGCAAAGGTGTGGGCTTACCTGTAGGGGGCACACGCGGGAAAAGGCAGTTAGGATAAATAGAAGCTCTCTTTTCTCCGTCTAGGCGCTAGATCTTCTTCTTCTTCAATGCTTCTTCTTCCTCTTTGACGGCTCCTTCAAACATGGGAGCTCCAACGAATGCCTCTTCTCTAATAAATTATATTCAGCATTACCATTGTACAATGAGATATGAAATATCATAAGAGACTGTAAACAAAAATATTATAGTGAATTTTTCATCCCAAACATCCGTGGATATAGGCATTATGCCCAACCACGTAAATCCATGTATTCATCTCTTTTATTTTTCTGCACTTATGTTTTTCATTCACCGCCATAGACGTACGCATCACCACCATACAGTCACACCAGAACATTGATAGGGGCTCCAAACAAACTGAACGAGGCCCAAGTCGCCCCAATCGGCCGGGAATGACTCTTTCTCTTCTTCCAGCTTGTTGAACAATTTTTACTGCATCAACATACATTCTTTGTTTTTGTAGATGAGAGCTATTTAACAAATGATTATTTGGACATAGTTATAGACTAGATTCCTAGCATGAGAGAATTCCGAATGAGGGATCTCCAACAGTCATTCGAGCCATAGATCCAAATGATGCTATCTTAAAAATTACCTTTGAAGCAATAGAGAGAGCTCCTAAAGCTTCAGCAATAGCAATTTCACACATTTGGTGAGCAGAAAATGTGAGAGAGTTAATGGACTAGCAGAAAATACAGGGGTTCAGAAAATGAAGAAAAAATCCATGGAGTGGAAAATAGTTTGGGTGAGAATTGTTTAATAATAAAATTACAAATATTTTTTCTCCATTAAGTTTAACTTAATTTAATTCTTCATTAAATAATAATGCAATTGAAGAATAGATGATGTGACTTTATTGGAAACTAAAATTCATGCTTTGAAAATTAATATATTATTTTTCATTTAAGGGCCCTATTTTTTAAGTGGAAGTTAATAATTTTTTATTTATATTTTTAGTTTAATAAATTTAGTTGAAATGAAGTAGATCGTGGTGGTTCTAATAGACAGCAAGAGATAGAATATTAGAGATAATACGAGGGCTTCTACTTGCAAGTTGATGCGACAAATATATCATTTATATGGTTGATGTGACCATATTTAATTTGCGATCTTTAAACTTTAAAAAAAAATTTGTAAATCAAATGATATTATTCATTCCGATAAAAAATTTTCAAGACAGTAGATGATGGATTTATTCGAGCAAAATGTCATTTTTTACCCTCAAATGCGCCCCCAACCATCCAAGCTTTGAGGACCAGAATTTTAGGCCCCAAATTGTATGGGCTGAAAACTCCCAAAGATCTGTTTTGTCCGGGTTTATCTTTCTCGACTGGGCCCAAATCTCAACCGATTCCGACGACCATTTTGTGATACAAAAGAGGTACGGGAGTCTGGAAAGTCTCTCAGCTCTTCTCTCAAGCCCTGCGATTTCCAATTCATATCAATTTCAAGCAGCTTCACTATATTCGTCGCACAAAGGTACGCTCTTTTGCCTCCATAATTATTATATTTTAATTGGTTTTAACTTTTCTATTTTCCAGTCTTCAATTCAATTGTCACTTTCGTGCTTCTTGTGCATAAATGATTATTGTTAAAATTTAGGTTTTTTTTCCCTGTTGTTCGTGGTTTTCTGATGTGATCGATTGCTAGTTCTTGTATTGATTTATGAAGATTTTTGTTTGAAACAGCTAGATTATCTTCTTTTAAAGTTAAAAATTTAGGGTAAAAGATCCCGCGTTATTATTATCGCGGTATTGGTCTTCTTCAATGTGATTATGTGTTCATTTCTTATTCAAGTTTGTTCTTGACACCTGCCGGGATCCGTAATTTCTGGGGCTCGGAGCTTGATAATTTTTTCCTCAACTTCGGAGCTTGATAAAGTTTTTTATTTTCTTAAAAATATTTGGTAAAATAAATATTTTTATCTTTTATTTTCTTTGGCGGAATTAGACTTTTCTTGACCCTTAAATTTACGGGTTTTGATCGAGTTTTCATAGACCCAATATCTTTATTTCAAGTCTGGTGCATGGAAGAACGCTCTCGTCAGTTTGCTTTCTTGTACTTCTAATTTTCTACTGAAGCAGTCTTATTTGGTGGGTTCTTTCTGATTCTGAGTTCTTTCTGATTCTGATTCACTGGTAAATTCATATTCTTCAGAAACTTTTATATGGCTTTGTGCTAATATATGACCTCTTTTTTTGCGGGAAAGTTTAAATTTTCATGTACCTATGTGATCGGTTAGATTTAGCTGAGTTTGGATTAATGATTTTGCTCTGGGTGCGGCAACAGATTCAGCAGCCATGCCAAAGAACAAGGGAAAGGGAGGAAAGAACAGGAAGAGGGGAAAGAATGAAGCAGATGATGAAAAGCGTGAGCTTGTGTTCAAGGAAGACGGGCAGGAGTATGCCCAAGTGCTTCGCATGCTAGGCAATGGACGTTGTGAGGCTATGTGCATTGATGGCACCAAACGGCTCTGCCATATCCGAGGGAAGATGCATAAGAAGGTCTGGATTGCAGCTGGTGATATCATCCTTGTTGGTCTTCGTGACTACCAGGATGACAAGGCTGATGTGATCCTCAAGTACATGCCTGACGAGGCTAGGCTCCTGAAGGCATATGGTGAGCTTCCTGAGAACACTCGTCTCAATGAAGGCATCATTGATGACGAGGATGATGGTGGTGGTGATGATTATATTGAGTTTGAGGATGAAGATATTGATAAGATATAGGGTTTGGGAATCACTTCTGTATGGCTGTTATGATTATCCCTAGTTTTTGAGAGCTATTATTAGTGACAGTATTACCTAATTTTGAATTGCACTTTGCGAGTTTTTATTTTCAGGTGATGAATCGATTGTATTCCATATAAAAGCTGTTGTTACTAATGAATGGCTGTAAGGTTTTGCCTCTTTTGCTAGCGATGTTGATGCTCTTTTGCGTTTTTTGATCTGAGCAATACTGATGTTGATTCCGCTTGTATTCATATGTCATATGTGGTTCTTTTGGTTGACATCTTCATAGAGTTAAGAATTTGAAGGTGCTCGTCTCCTTAGGGTTTAAACTTTCCTTGGGCAGATATGTTCAGTTCTTCTGTTCTAGTTTCCGAGAAACCTGAGAAATCTCTCCGGGTCAAAACTCCTGCAGCTATGATTGATCAATAAGTACGCCCCTTCAAGGGTCCTAGTATGTCTTCAGTGTGTCAGATTCGTAGTTCCATAATCTGTCTAATATTCAATTTCTTTCTTGCTTATGGTAGTTCAGTAAATTCTATGATCCATCTGTTTCTTCCGAATAAACTCTTCAGCCAGAAATGCTATTGTTGGCATGCTTCTTGGTGATTCAAAGCGGTGCTTAAGCTTATTAGATAAGATTATGAGTACGGTCGTAACATTCACAAGGGAATTATTATATTTAGAATCCACACAGTAGAATACATCCTAGAGAGCAACAACAAACACACCTTTTTCTCTTTTATGGGCAACACGAACAACAAACACATATGGCCTTAAGAGTCTTGGAATCTTTATGGGCACGCCACTGGTCTGAAAACTTGGAGATTGTTAAGACGAAACGTTATTGCATTTTATATCTTTTTGCTGACTGGTTGGTTTTGCTTGTTCTTTATATCGTTTTCGGTCTCTTTTGAACCATTTCTCTGATTTACCTGTAGCATTATAGAAAATTTCCCCGTTGAGGAAACAAGTGTCAATGTACCGAAAGAACATAGAAGAACGAAGAAAAAATAGAGCATGTATCATCTTACAAACCAGCTAGTACCTGATGTTCTACTATCTAATATTAGCGCCGACTTCCAAAGATAATTTAAGACAGCTAAAGCCTACTTTTTCCCATGCATAAACAAAAGTCTTTCACCCATAAAGTCCGCAGATCAGATAAGCTGAATGTGGAATACGGTTCATGACAAAACTGGCTATATTCTATGACCAAATAGAATTTTTCATAGAGTTCTTCTACTTGGGACTCAGTGTGCAAAGCACATCTTCCATTTTATTGATATGGTAAGACTTGATTTGTAAGAGATTTTAATTTTAGATTTCTCTAACAAATCAAGTATTACCATGTCGTATAAAAAAAAAATTACCACGTCAATAAAATAGAGAGTATACTTTTGCGCAATGACTTCCAAATAGAATTTTTCTTATTCTATATATCATTTCTATATCTCAGAAGATAAGTGTTCTACCTTGGCAGACTGTTTTGCGCATTGAATGCTTTGCATAGTTTTTCGCCTAGATGCGCTTCTGGTGGCCTTGAGCCTGTTTTTGGTATACTCCAACCCGTCTCTCTCTTTTGGTACAGTTGCTTTAAAGCTTTCAAATTGGACAGACACCTCATTTGATCCACAACTTTCTTTTTCTTCTCCTGCTCCATCGAAAATTCTTTTCCCAAGCATGAATCTTTGATTGCTGTCAATTGGCTCAAGTTGCTTGTTTATCTGGTCATCAAACGAGGAGCTTTCCGGAAGGCGGGTTGCCATCCACCGTTCTAACCAGCTCCAACCCATGTTTGGTTCTGTGTCATTGGCTCTGTTTTGTTTTCTCTTTGAACAGACCCGCAGCTGTAAACAGTTAGGATGATGTGCATGTATATCAGCAATGTAGTCAAATTAGGAAAATATTTCAGATTTACAGTTTCTCGTTCTTTTTGCTGATTAAATAGAAGGCGCGGATGAGTCATTTTAAGCATAATTACAATCCCACCTCAAAGGGTACTCTGCCGCATGTACCTGTTGTGAGAAAGCATAAGCTAGTGCTCTCTCGCGCCTTGTCGTCGCTTCTAGTCTGTTTTGAATCCTCAGCTTTGATATGTTGCTACTTACTGTACTATCATCCCAGTCTCCCTGTAAATTTCATGTTGCAGAACATGTTAATATTGCACTGTCTTTCTCTCGGTTAATCAGGTTCAGATGGTACCAAGCAAAAGAAAGGGAAATTTTGGATTATGACAACTAGTTTTTTGAGTGTTTCAAATTGTAAAATCCCAAATGAGATTACAGTTGATAATTCAGATTACAGATGTATTCGTACTAGATCTGTTCTACAAGAACACTTACAATATTGAACACTTACAATATTGAAAAACACAACAGCTGCAATACCTTTGGCCTACTTTTCTGGCATATATTTGGTCAATTTTGTGTAAATTCATCTAGTTCTATGACTTAAAGCAGAAGAAGTTACCTTTAGCTTTAGAGATTGAGTTCGGGCTTTCTGTTGGATGCGGTGGTGAAGAGCCACCCTTTCTTCTTGAGTTGGGAAAACTTCCACAGAATTTCCTGTTTGAACTTCAATTGATGTGCCCAGAGATTCCCTGCTTGGACTTTGTTTTCCTACAACAAGCTCCTCTTTACCATCCTTCAATTTTATTCCTTCAGTTTCACGCCTAGCCTGAAATTTGACGAATACAATAACTACAAGTATTTGAATTCCAAGTGCCATATATATAGGAGATTCATTGGAAGTCAAACGCATTGAAAATACATTACATGAAATATTTGATGCGCATTGAGTTCTTCTTGGAGATATTTCTGAAAATGTTACGTTTTCTGCTTACTTTTTCTATTTCAAGGCAGATTTGTCATTGTCACATTTGAACTAATCATGCCTATGTGCATGCAAACTTCTTGGATTAAAGATCTCAATATACTACCCTTTTTTCAAATCAAGATAACTTTCACACAGGAAGATATCTAAATTTGGTGGAAACTAAATATTTTGAATAATTGCTAAGGAAAAAATAAATAAATAGTTCGAATAACGTAAAATGATGTATTTTCAACAGTATAAATTAACCAGAAAGTCTCTGAATGCTGACTGGATGAGGGTTGCAGCGTTTTCTTCACGGAATATTAATTTAGACTTCAAAACCTTCTTTTCCTCAGGTACATCTACATTGGTTTCTTCCCTTTGGATATCTACTTTGTCTGTCAAGTCCTCTAGTATGGGCTGTGTAACAGTGGCTTCGGAGCTTTTAACTGAAACAGAATCCTCATCTGCAAGAACTGAATTGAATTCATCCCCGCATAGGTATGATCTAACAGAGCTCCATCTTTTCCTTTCCATCACATTGCTCCTTACCTGACAGAATTAAACGGAGACCAAATGGCTATTCTGCTCAGAATCAAATTAATACAAAGTGATCAAAGGAAGTGGACTGGGTAAACCACACTGGAGAGATATGAAAAAGCATATGGTCAGGACGAGAAATTGATCTGCACAGACCCATTAAAGTTTGTTTTTCTTTGATGCCCACTTGATAACAGGCAACAGGAATAAGATAAGTAACCAATTTTTTTTTTTTTGGCTAGAATTCAAATCACCATAGCATCAAGGAATCTGTAAAACTGCAGTTGTAGAGACTCACACTGCTCTCATGAGTCCCAACAGACCGGCTTCTAGAGAAGACACTCCTTACCAACTCCCCAGTGACCCCCATCTCAATTCTCAACTGGGAGATTTCAAGAAGGTTTCTCAAATAGGGTAGTCCTCAATTGCATTGAAAACCATCAGAAGTTCAGAGGTTCCCTAAATATAATAGCTAACCTATTTTAATTAGAGGAAAGGAACATGTTAGCTAAAATAAGATGAGAAAATATGCAGGGATTACAGAGCTTTAGAGCTGGACTGGACCTTTAATTTACAACAATAATGCAAGCTGAAAAAGTAAAGATCAGATAGAAAGCAGAAATTTGATGGTACATATTTTTATTGCCTTTTGCAATTACTTTTTGCACATGGCTTGCGCGCAGCAGATTGGACTCATAAAGTTTGCTTGCTATTGGGTTCATGTCTATTCCTTTCTGTTTACTGCATCGGTTCTAATTAAGTAGCTCCTTTTGGGATTCCTGCCATCACCTTGTCGAACCAGAAAAACATGCCAATAAATTTAGGGACATCATGTATTGCCAAATCTCTGATCAGGGGCTGTTTAGCCTGATATTACGTTGAAGCCCTTTAGTATGTGACCTCGAACGAGCCTGCGATGGCAAATTGGGCCTAAAAAACAATGGTCAAATGCGTATTTAGCTACAATATGTTGCTGTACGGAGTATCTTTTCCAAAGAGTGAAGCAACTAATTGATAAATTCTTGTGATATTAGTTAGGACGGGGGATGATCAAGACCAATATAAAGTGGTGTCAAGAATTTGAGATTGAGTTGCAAGAAATTGGTCATAAAAGAAAGGTTGGTGCCCGCCAGCCACTTATGTATGAGACATGTGAAGGCCATTATTATCAGCTGATCAATGCTGTGGTCCTCGTAATTAAACTAAGTTCATCATTCTTATTTGGCTCAAAACCTCGTGTACTTGAGACGACGTTGGCCGGCTTCATGATCTTCCCTATTAATCCTTTTTCTTAATTAAGTTGGTTGCTTTCTGGAGGTTTGTGCCACTAATTGGGAATCACATGTGGGTTAAGCTTTGCATGCAAACGACAAATATATAAGACTACTGGTTTTTCAGAGAGAGAGAGAGAGAGAGAGAGAGCCGCACGGGAATAAAATGAGACGGCTGGACCAGTACTACTTGAGAGAGAGATTAGTTTTTCTGCCCTCATGTTTGGCGTGCATCATATGAGAACTTTGGAGTACTGTTGCATAGCATGCATTTTGGATAGATTAATTTCAGATAAAAAAAAAAAGATCAGAATTAATATTTACGTGACTTTTCTTTTGGACTGACAGTACTACATGACCTAAAAAATAAAAGAAGTGCATGACATGTGCAATACACTTACAAAATTAAAGAGACCACGCGAAGACTGACTGCATGCAGTCTGAGGATAAGAATTAAGCTGGCGGCTTTGCAAGAAATTCTGCATAATTCATGTTCGTCATCATCATCATCGTTCCAGCTAGAAGTAGTAGCAGTCCATCATATAATTTTCCACTTTACTGGCAGCGTGCAGCAGCTATTCTCACGTGGAAATAATTGAGGATCGAGGATGCTGATTAGAGTACTGGCCATCGATGATCTTATATATAAGGCCTTTTACATCGTTTTAGCCATGCATTTTATAGCTATAATATTTCTCTATCATATAATTTGCTTTATACGTGATATTTTTGTCACGGTGGTTCACTATTTTACATCACTTTCTAGATCCCAAATGTTCTGATATATCTATAAAAAAAGAGAAATCCTATTCACCCATTGATTCAAAAGGGGAGGGAGGGAGGGAGGCGAGAGGGGAGTTATAATTTCCTAGGTCGAGTTCCAAAATGTGTTGTTCTCTTTATTTTTTGCGTGCCACGTCAATCTGTAAAATCCATCGGTCACAATCCTCGCGCCAATCAGCATTTTCCCAAAAAAAGAAGAGTAATGATACGTGAGTGGTGCTACTCACACCGAAAAATGGGTACTGAATGAGTACCGAACAGTGCAAAAATTTTTCTACTTTTTCTTGCTTTTTTCTTTCAATATTTTTAAAATCATTTTAAATATTTAAAAAAAAAATTTAAAAATTTATTAAAAAGCATTTCCTTAATCAAGTAAAAAGAAAAATTATAAAATAAAATTCAGTAGACAAATTCGGTGGGGAAAGTGTTTCTCATGATATATATACCATCTTTTTTACAACCATATTTTGAAACAAGGGAATTTTGATATTACTTTTATAAGTTATGTTACGAAAATACCCATATTATATGTCTATCATTTGATTCATTTTCATAAAAAAATTGGTCCTTTTAATCAATCAATTTCAAGAGCATTTCTTGCTCCTGATATGCATGCTAAAAGAAAAAAATTTAGTCCCTCCACCCCTCTTGCCATAGGCGGGGGAGGGCCTTTTTTTTTCAAAAAATTTTCTTGCAAGTAAGTTCGTGCATTAAACCGCATACCAATGCTGACTAAGATATTTATTTAATGAAACAGTGTGAATTGAAGACGGAAATGATTTTCGTAAGATAAAAGATCTTCTTCTCCTTTCAAAATTTTTATTATTTTATTTTTCTTTTCAATAAAAAAAATCATATCAATGTTGGTATGCGGTTTGGTATGTCAAATCACTAGTATCTAATAAAGTTCCTTTTTCTTTTCTTTTTTTGTAATTTTCTTTTAAAGGGCTGGTATGGAAATTTTGTACATGTCTTGGTTGTCATAAAATAGAGTTGAATTATCGAAAATGGAGAGATAAAAAAAACCATCATCATCTTTTGACCAACTATCTTCTTCATTTTAAATCATTTTTAGAGAAATAGAGACTTCTAAAATTCTTTATACATAAAAAAAAATTATATAATTTTGGGTATAAAGATTGCTAAAATAACCAATTTCTTGAGTAAGCTACTAGTTTTCTTGTTGATTGAGTGTATAATAACAATAATAATAATAATAATAATAAAACTCATTGCACCTTAACTATGTCACGACTCACATTTTCTTGTTGATTATTATAAAAAGAAACTCAAATTTTCCTCGAAAGGGCCCAAAGCCCAAATGATTGAGAACATTATTAAACCCGATTCCAATATCCTGATACCTGGATTACCGGACTCACCCGACCGCTTTTATACTACTGAGTCACTGACCCTTCCAAATCCAGCCTGCCTTTCTTGTAACGCGAATCGCATTTTTTGGGTCGGGTCCGAACCCTCTCGCAGATCCAAGAGAATCAGTATATCACCGGTAGCAGTAGGCACTTTTCTTCTATTCTCCTCTTGAACTTCAACTCCCGAATGTTTCCGTTCAAATAATTTTGGTATGTTTAAGTTTCTCCAAGTATATTATGAGACTTTTGTTCGCTTCCTAGAAAGCTGAATAAAGCAATAGAAAATCTCTTCTCTTTTTTTCCTTTCTCTTTTTTGAGGGGGGATTTAACTGATTATCCCCTTCAGTATCATTGATCCATTCACTGCTTTGTAAAAAAGATGCTTGCTTTCTTTGGAATCGAACTCTTAAATCTCAATTTGCACATATACACGCACGCTCAAATTTGTATATGGTATTTATGTTAATTAAGCTTGAAGTTCTTGTTTGTATATTTATTAGTTTCTAGTTCATTCCCAGCTTAAATAATTGGTGGGTATTGCTTAAATGCCTATGTTTTCTGTTGTCATAGGTTTTTCTTTTTATTTTTTTAATTTTTAATTTTTATTTTTTTTGTGGATAGCTGAGGCGCTTTGAGTTATGAGATATCACTGACGATTTAAGAAAATGAGCATTGTGCCCAAGGAGAACATTGAGGTCATCGCACAAAGCATTGGGATTAACAACTTGTCTTCTGATGCTGCACTTGCTCTTGCTCCCGATGCGGAATATCGAATGCGTGAGATCATGCAGGTAGAATTCGGGTTTTTTGTGCATTAGTATTGATATTAGTTTGTTTTGCCGCTGCTGTTTTAACATATGCAAGTGTAATTTGTTGGTCACATATACTGTTAGCTTACATTGCTTTAAATATGGCAATTAGCATGTGTTGTCTAGTAGAGTAAGAAAGCATCAGGCAGTATTTAGTTTTCCAGTTTAAAAAGTATTTGCCATCATGAAGCTATGTTGGATTTATAATTGATATCTAGGGAAATTGAGCCAGTTTTATGAAATTGAATGTGGGCTGTTTCACCCAGCAATCCCCTATATCCGGAAAAAATTACGTGGCCACTGAGGATTCTGTTTGGTAAACATATAAGAATCAGCAGGCGCAGTATTTGACATTCAAGTCAGCGTGTAGCCGCCATTTGGAATCTCTGTTTATTTTGTAGGATAGGAATTGTAAAAAGAGAGGCATATTCTCTCACCAAAAGTGAGCATAGAAATTTCAAGATTGAACTCAGGTTGGTTTTAGTTTTCTCATTTTACCTATGCAGTGAGGACTTTTATTACAGTTGGAAGAGAGAGCACTTCTTTTTACAGAAGAAAATTTCTAACTGTACTTATGAAAAACTTGCAAAAAACTTACTTCTCCATATGTTAGTTATTGATATGCTGAAAATTATAAAATTTGAAATTCAAAAGAAAACTAACAAAATGAGTCTTGTATGTAAAATTGTAAATACATGTAGCACTACTCTTTACAGAAAGAGATAACTGACACATAGTAAAACCTCGTCACAAAATTGCAGGAGGCCATCAAATGCATGCATCACTCTAAGAGAACGACATTGACAGCAGATGATGTTGATGCTGCACTGAATATGAGAAATGTTGAGGTAAGTTTTGCAGGTAATTAGATTTTCTTGGCTTTTTACCACTCATTAATTTCTTGCATTCATAAGTCATTTTTCCTCTTTAAGGGTCTGTTTGGGGTTGCGTTTGGAATCTTAAAAGTGCTTCACCAGCCTTAAAGGCTTTTTAATCGAAAAATTAGGATGTTTGAGTGTTACATATTAAAGTACTTTTTAATCTCAAATAAGATAGAAAGCATGTTTGAGGAAAAGCATCAAAATGTTGCTTTTCCTCAAACGTGCTTTTCTGGATAATGCGAAATGTAATTTGAATTTTAATAAGACTTTCAATGGGCGAAAATACCTATACAACTTTCAGATAATTACAATTTTTAAATTTTCAAGGATATGGTCATAATTTTTTAAAAATCAAGTAATTGTCATTTCTACCTCAGAAATCACTTTTTTAATTTGTTTCCAAACAAATATAAAATGTTTGAAAGTGCTTTAAACATATGGTTGCCAAACAGTAAATAACTTTTCAATAGTAGACTTATTACTTAAGTTATAAGCTATAAGCCCTAAACCTATAAGCTTTATTTTCCACCATAATCCCAAACACGTACTAAGACATTTATAGGTTTTAACACAAATACACTTTCATCACATAGGGTTGCAGGGCGGCAAGAGAACTGCAACATGTTTAGTGCTTTGGGCTAGTCTTCATAAGCACGTCTGAAAGTTTATATGTTAGTTTTGCAATTTTGGAAGTGATTGCAAGAAAATATGTTCTTTTGAAATATATTGATTGGATAGTTATAACTATATCTTATATATATCTTATATATATTTATATATATATATATATATATATATTTGTTTTGGGTGGTGGGGGGGGGGGGGGTTAGTCATAATCAGTTGATTCTGTCTCCTCAATATTCCACTACGATTGATGAACAAAAAGCTACTGTAATTTGATCTCTCGGTCAGTCCAGTATATCACCAAAATGTAGAACTGCTTATATTTATAGGCTTAAAGCTCTTATTTAAGTTGCATGGCTAAGTTTACAATAAAGCACTCAAGTTCTATACTTCAGCTAGTGTGTGTCACAGGGAATGAAATGTTTGGTGCATATGATAGAACTGCCTATGTCGTGGCTTTTTCTTTTCATGTATTTTTCAATGTTTATGAACCTTTTTTGTTCAATAACGTTTTGTTTAATTTTCTGGAATCAGCCAATATATGGCTTCGCCTCTAAGGGTCCTTTGCGGTTCAAAAGAGCTATTGGGCAGAGGGATTTGTTTTACATTGATGATAAGGATGTCGATCTTAAAGATGTAAGGAGTTACTGGGTAATTTTTCATTGCCATTTCAGCATAAATGATGCCTTATAATCTTAATAATTTCGTTTGACTTGTAGGTGATTGAGACTCCTTTACCAAAGGCACCTCTTGATACAGCAGTTCATTGTCACTGGCTAGCTATTGAAGGTGTACAACCTGCTATTCCGGAAAATGCTTCTATAGAAGGTCAGTATAGGAATAGTTGCAGCTTGTTAGCATAGCATTTTGGACTTGTAATTTTCACTAGTGACTAGATATCATCAAAAATACTTTGGTACATTTTTGCTTGAATGCAAACTATACATTTTTCTTTACTTTGTGGCACCTTCTAACTTCCGTCATAGTCTGACATGCTTTTTAACCTTTCGTGGCACAAGAGATAATTTCAGGAATGGTGTTAGGTGATGTGGTTTCTGGACAGATCTGTATATGCATTTTTTTCTTTTGGGATTAGGTCTACTATTCAAGTTATAGAATCAGTCTTAAAAAAGCTTTTGGGCTTTGCCTGTAGTAATTGCAGCTCCTTCTGATGGCAAGAAGCTTGAACAGAAGGAACAGAAGGATGATGGACTTCCTGTTGATATTAAATTACCAGTTAAGCACGTATTGTCTAGGGAGCTTCAGGTATATGATATGCTACGTCCCTTTTTGGTATATTTTATTTGCAACCCTGTAGTTCAGTTATCTATCTTCTATTGCTGTCTTTGCAGCTTTACTTTGACAAAATCACTGAGCTCACCCTGAGTAGCTCGGATTCGGTCCTCTTCAAACAAGCATTAGTTAGTTTGGCCACAGACTCAGGACTTCATCCATTGGTTCCATATTTCACCTATTTTATAGCTGATGAGGTAAAAGCTGTTTGAACTGATAGAGAGAAATATACAGTAATATGTTGCTAATTCTATATCTTCTTCGATAATTTCAGGTATCTCGTGGTTTAAGCGATTATTCCCTTCTCTTTGCTTTGATGCGTATTGTGCGTAGTCTTCTTCGAAATCCTCATATTCACATAGAACCTTATGTAAGTTTACCTCTAGTTTATTCATTCTATTGTTTACCATGTACATAAAGAGTAAATTATAAACCCTTAGGGGTTAGGGGCTCAAATGGTAAGGGCCTTGGTCTTGGTGGTAAGCTCCCTCTAGGTCTAAGGTTCGAACCCTTGGGTGCAAGAAATTTATAGGGGCCATGTCCCCCCGGTTATAAATTGATGATTTACCTTATAAGTGTGATGGAGACGCGTTACAGGGATTCGGGGCTCAGCGGAGTTAAAGACGTGTTGCAATTGCATGGTCTTTGGGATTATTCCTCATCATGAAAAAAAAAGATTAAATCATATCTAACTTTATCATCATTAGAGTAAATTTCACTTGCACCCCCCAAACTACTACACTTTTTTTTTACCTATAAAAAAACTGCACTTTTTTCAAATTGTACCTCCAAGGTACCAGAACAAACAATTTCCTCCCGAAACTACCACATTTTTTCAATTTGCGCCCCACAGTGAAACCCTTGAAAGTGTGTAAAATGCCCTTGTTGAAATGCAAAAATTATGAAAGTAAAATTAATTGTTAAAAAAACAAATTACAAATAAAAAATAATAAGATAATAGAAAAAATAAAAAATAACAAAAAGAGATAAAAAAAGAAGAAGAAGAAGCAAAATGAAATATTTAACAATAATGAATAATACAAAAAAAGGAAAACAGAGTTGACCTGCATATCCGTTGCCCTTTTTTGTTTGTCTTTATCTTGTTCCAATAGTTTTTTTTTTTTTTTTAAATTTTCAGCAAGGAACTGTAGGAGATTCAGGGTGCAGATTGTGGAGGTTTTTGAGTTTTTGGTGGATTGGGGTTGCAAAATGAGATTTTCCCATATCATTATTAGTGTCTTAGCTTTACTGTTATTGGATAGATGGTTAGGAGACTCAAAACAGCATTCCGCATTACACATTTTATGTAGATGCAGCATATGTTGACCTGGCATTTGGTAGTTATTGAAAAGCAACCATCTAGACATAAGCCATTCATTTAAAGTTAATTGGCTGCTAACCATCAGATTTCTGAATATTCTGACTATGTTGAAAAACTTGATCTGATAATTGGATAAAATATTTAGATATGGAGATTATATATGAATTTTTTTTCCCAACAAAAGTAGAGCTTGAAGCAATTACAAATCCAAAAGGAACTTCATGAACATTCTATAGAAAAGTTTCAAAAGTGAAGTTGGTGTAAGGGTCTTCTATTCTTTATCTGCGAAGGCATTTTTAATGATTACTGTGTAAATGCTTTCAAATTTCAGTTGTCGAAGGTTAACATATTCTTGAATCTGAAAATTCATTGGTTTTCTTGTCAGCTACACCAATTGATGCCTTCTGTGGTTACATGCCTTGTTGCAAGGAGGTTGGGAAATAGGTTCGCAGACAACCACTGGGAACTAAGAGACTTCACTGCAAACCTGGTTGCTTCAATATGCAAAAGGTGAGATTTTCCATCTTGTTATATGTTGTGCATGCAAAGAAAATGAGTAAGAATTTGCTGAAACTCTTGCTCATCTTTATTTTTTCTTTTTTTGATAAGTCTCTTGCTCATCTGTCTGTTGACAGGCTTCTCTTTTGTGTCCTTGTGCATACTTCTCTCATTGAAATATAGTAACAAACGATCAAAACACAATAATTTTGTGCATAATGTTAAATAGTCTGCTCTTGTTGGATCACACATGTTTTATGGATCTCCATTATCGATAAAGTTGATTGATGTGACTAATTAAGTTCCAGATCAATCTACTAGTTCAACCATTGAGCTGACGCCTTCGTCAGGATCATTTATGAACCTGCTGTAACTTAGCAAACATTTTGACCCAATCAACACAATCTGTTCAGATGGTGGATAACTTGATGTTTTTGCCATCCTTCTAAATTTTGTTTTGAAAAGTAACTTGGTTATCGATTCACTTCAGAATAGGTGACCTGGACTGACTAATTAGTGGAATTGATCTGTCTCCTCATCCAATGTTCTAACCTTTGATTATGAAAGTGTTACCCTGCATCCTTACAAAAGAGAATTTTTTTTTTTTTTTTTCTGTTATTTCATGCATCTGTATAGATACTTTATATTATACCTGACGTCTAACCTTTTCCCTTTTCAAGTTCTTCTGTTGCAGATTTGGGCATGTTTATAGTAATCTCCAGACACGCCTGACAAAAACTTTGCTCAATGCATTTTTGGATCCCAAGCGAGCAATGACTCAACAGTATGGTGCTATTCGAGGATTGGCAGCCTTAGGACCCACTGTGGTATTTTCATCTTCCTTAATGTCATTTGCAACTAATCTCCCCCTCCATAGGATGTCATCTCCACAATCTCTTAAACTGTCTTTATTGATTCATACTAATTTTCTTGAATTGGAAGTGGTGTAAGGGTAGTCATGCAAAGCTTAACTCTTTTTACTTAAGTCTTTATTGAGGCATTTGTAGTCGTTGTAAACATAAGAAAAGTAAAAATGACAATTTCAGTTAGTATCTCAGATCTATTTCATTTTAAGGTCATGTTGCACCTCATGTCCCCTCTGGACAGGATTGTTTGTTCCATATATCCATCTATATTATGTTTGGGTTTCTAAATCCGATTTTAAGCTGTTTTTAACTCTTCTTTAATTTATAAGTAGGTTCGCATTCTTATTCTGCCAAATCTTGAGCCATACATGCGACTTCTTGAACCAGAGATGCTTCTTGAGAAACAAAAGAATGAGATGAAGAGACATGAAGCTTGGCGTGTTTATGGAACCCTGCTGGTGAGCGCTTTTCTAACCAAAAGTTCTTCTATGATTATACAATAGTAAGATATTTAAGATGGTTTTTTGCGGTGTAATAAGAGGATGCTTTTACCAGCATGCAGCAGGTCAATGTCTGTATGATCGGCTCAAGGTGTTCCCACCCCTATCATCCCAACCAGCACATGCAGTATGGAGGACCAATGCTAGAGTTATTGGCACAGAACTAAGTAAGCAATATGCTGTATTTTTTTTTAAAAAAAATTTCCCTTTGATAGACTCCATAATGTGCTCGAGCATCCGAGCTTTTATTCTCTAGGAGTAGATCTGAAAGGTCCTGCATTGGTGAGGTTCCACATTATTAACAAAAAAAATTATATTTTTAAAGATGATGCTACTTATGAGTGTAATACCCCGGTTTGTGTATAGGAAGATGATAAATGGGATCCCATATTAACTAGGAGGGAGAAGTTCAAGCCTTTTATATTGACTCCATGTGACTCCAATTGTATCATTGACTAATCCTTTTGGAGTATGGGCTTAGATGTGGGTTGGGCATTCTCTAGGTGGTTGCAACACTATTAATTGAAATGCCATATGATTGGTGTTCACATCAATTGATTTAAAGACTCTTAGCTGCTTTTTAAGCCTTCTGAAATTTACCCAGATAAACGCAAGAGGAGCATGGAGCAAGTGGAAGAGCAGTCACCCCACAAGAAAATAGCAACTGATGGTCCAATTCTTGCAGATTTAAGCAATTCTTCCCCTCCTCACATGGAAGGGAAAGCTGTGCTTCCAGATTCTACGGTTGATTCCAATGCGGGCCCATCCTCATCCTCTAGACAGATGCTTGATGAGATAATGTTGGATGGCAGAGGGAGGAGAGACAAGGGTGATAATCAAGCTCAGAATGCATCAGCCATGCTCACTCAGATATGGAAGAACGACTTGGATTCTGGGCGTCTCCTGAACTTCTTGTTTGATCAGTTTGGTGAAGGCATATTATCCTTCATTCCAGCTCCAGAGATGTCTTTGTTCTTATGACCATTTGTTCTTTGCCATCTTAACAGCACTCATCGGCAAGTTTATGTAATACATAAATATAGAACTTTTAGCCCCTTCGATTGACCCTATGTTTGACAACATTGTTAGCAGTTAGATCCAATATTATCAATGAGTTTTTCCGTATTAGTTGTTGATCGATATATAACCATCGCACTAAGATTAGCTTGTAGTTGGAGCTAATATTAACCAATAGAACTTTGCCATCTTAACAGACAACAAAATTCGTTTATTATCATTATAGCAGCTCCTATATCTAGGAAATAGGAGGACAAAAACAAAAACAAAAACGAATTCACACTCGTTTTATGCATGGAGGATCTACTTAATGAACTTAAACCGCCACCCTTGTGGATTCTCGATCAACAGCTTTCTTCAGGAAGCTATCCTCTTCCAGGATCATCTGAACCGGCAAGAACCCCATGCCGTTGGCCACAGCAAGCATCATTCGCTTGGTTTCCTCCTTGAACTCCACCAGATCGACTGTCCCATTAGAGTCATGATCGAACTGCATGAATAGGGAAGCATAGACACGAGCTAGCTCATCTGGGTCTGGCTTCACGTCGATGCCGAAATGGGTCTCAAAGACCCTCAGACTCTGAAGCTCCTTCAACATCTCTACATAGGAGAGAAGACCATCATGGTTGGTGTCTAGGTGAGCAAAACGGTCACATACCGAGATTTCGAATGCTTCTTCATCATCAACGAAGTTGAAGATGGTGGCAGCATCCAATACTTCTACGCTCATTTTTTCTACAAGGCTTGAAGATGTATAAAATGGATTTTGATGTTGACTCTTTGAATGAGAAAGGGGACCGTCTCATATATATATAGCAATGTTGAGAGGCTACAGATTCTTGAACTAATGCATGCCTACAAAACTATGCTGTATCTAATACTCCCCACCTGTTTGCCTGTGGTTTCTCTTTGCCAAAGTTTTTAGAATTCTTCAAGTGGACCGACAAAATTTGATGTGTTGTCCTATGTGAGGGTGAGGCCCGCGTTAAACTATTCTTATGAATCTGGTGGAATTGGACATCAACTGGCTAAGGATGTTTAGAAAAGTCAAAACCTTGAAAATGTAAGGTCAGTGGTCACCTACCTAAGAAAGAAATTGTGGGGCCCACTAATTACCTGAGAAAGTCAAAAGCCAGAACAACAGAAACCATAAAGAGAAACACTACTTTGCCCTCCATGTTTGCCCACTCCATTTGACCGCTCGGTCAAATTTTTTTTTTTTTTTTACTTAATGATTAAGAAAGTGATTTTAAATGTATTGATGTATTTTTTTTATTTTTTAAATATATTTAAATATGTAAAAAAATATGAAAAGTAAAATAAAAAAAAATAAAAAACTTTTTTACACTGGGCGGTAAAGCCCAGCGGTCAATATGGGGCGGCAGACTAGCCGCACCCAACCATAAAAAGAACGTTGTTTTAGCCCAACTGAAGAGGATAATGAATTATGAGGCCAGTATGCATGGATCAGAATCTTGACTTCAAAAACAAAGAGACCCACAGACCATTTTTATTCCTACTTTCGGTCCCCAAAGCCATGATTGATTTTGTGCCTAAATCGAGTCAAAACGCGTTAACTAGAATGGTGCATGATTCAAAGCTGGTTTACTAGAGATCAAGGTATGAAATAATAATAAATACACTACAATTCATACGTACTCATGCTAACTAAATAACCAAGAAAAAATAATAAAATAACAATAATAATAGCAATAATTAAACTTATACAATATATATATATATATATATATATATATATATATATATTTATATAATGATCACTTCATCAGGCCGGTACTCCCCATTTGTGTTATTATATATTAAATGAAAATTAACTAATTACATTGTGTATCCTATAAGTTAAACTTATATAATAAAAACAATATATGTCAAATTACATTACTTAATTTTATTGGAAATTGAATCTATTAGTTGAAAAATAATAAGTTTAATTAAAAAGAACTCTTATGTAACATTTACCCTTTTAGTTTTCCAAACGTGTTTTTTTTTATCAACTTATATATATATATATATATTTATATATATACACGACCATGACGATTATAGAAATAACTTTCGATTAGTGCTGCTTTCACTTAAAGCAAAGTTAATTTGTGAGATTTCTCGTTATTAATATAGAGAAATTGGGATAAAATAGATATAATGAAAATAGATAGAAGATCAAGTTGCTCAACCAAAGTTTTGATTGTATATACTTCAAGGTATGCTAATTAATTTGTTAAATCATGTAGCATGCATTTTGTATTCAATAAATTTATAAGTTACTTATAATTCTACACTAATTTGTGCCGGTTTATTATATATAATTAATATAAGTTGGTATAAATCCTGAGGGTACATATATATATACACGTCCTCTCTCTCATGCTAAAAAAAAGCCCCCAGATCTGAATTTCATTGGAGGAGGACCTCCTTCCCCCTCTCCTTTTGATCTCCTATATCATTTCTCCTCCTCTTTCTCTATCTCCTCCCCTCATTTCTTAATTTATTTTTCTTCCTTTCAAGTTAGAAAAAGTTAGATATATAGTTTTCCTGCAACTCTTGAGAGACAAGCGCAGCACAAGAAAACTCTCAGGCCACAAATCTTTCAGAGGATAGTGGGAGTTTTGCAGAAATCACCGTGCATGGTCCTCACGCGCCATCCCTTCCAATAGCTCTTCTCACCACGCGTGCAAGATCACCTGAATCGCCACCATCAGATCTTTCAGATCTGACTTTTGTGGCTGAAAATAGACAAACTTGTTGTCTTCACGGGCCGTCAAAGTCTACCAAAATTAATCCAAACTGTAATCCATATTCCTTTTTCATTCTTGTTTTCCTTATTGTATAGTAAAAATAAAAAAGAAATTCGTCCCTTTAACGACTTGTCCATAGAGATTGAGTCATCCCTTTCTATGAAGGGTGAGGTTGAGTCTCTGTTTAGACAGAGTGCTGTCTTTTGGATGTTTTTCTGTAGAGAGTATCAGTAGTAGTAAAGTCCAGACCAGTCCAGTAGTCATGTACTGATTGAGCTCCAAATGGTTGATATATAGATATCCCCACATGTATTCGGTCATGGATGTAAATTTCTCTTGATGAATGAATGAATGATGATATTTCTCTTCAAATATATATATATATATATATATATATATATATATATATATATATATACACACATGTGGTATGCATATGACATTAATATTAAGAGAAATTCTTATTGTAGTTTTCGAATGGGGACTGTGTTGCAAACATAATGAAATGTAGTATTTCATTACTAAATGAAACGGCACATTTCATTACAGGGAACCAAAACCAAGTTAAGCCATACGATGAAATCACCCCTCCTCGCCCCATCACCATCACCGTCGCCACTCCCCATCGCAGGTTACATCGTCGCCCCCTTCCTCAGAGAAGAGTAAATCCCCTTTCTTCCTCAGAAGTAGTGTAATTATCTTTTTGTAAGAAAGGTTTGTGTGGGATTCGTATTGGGTGATTTTGTGAAGAAGCAATAGGAAGTGTGATTTTGTTGGATTTGGTGTTAGATGCCATGCCTCTCATGGCTTCCATGATTGGCGAGGAGGCTTAAAAACTTGGGCAAGAAGTATGGAATACCGATGAGAAAATTCATGTCCTTCTAGCAACCTAAATAAAATTTGTTTTCTTTTTCACACTTGAACAGTACTTTTCTATGACACTCTACAAAAATTTTTGTTGTCTTTGCCTTTACAGAAAAATCCAAGCTTTTCTTAGGCGCAGCAAAATAAAAAATCTTGAGGAAAACAATGGAATGGGAGTTGTGCTTTGCTTTAATGATGGCCAAGGAGGTCGTCAGCAATGGAGTATGTGACTCCGTCGATGGTGTAGGTGGTTGTTCTGTCGATGGTGGAGGAGGTTGGGTTGTGGTGGTCGACGATGGTGGAAATCCGTTAGGGCGCGCGGTAGAGGCGAAAACAAAAATCTGCAATTTCAAATATTTTGGCTTTAGGTTGTAGAAGAAAGAGTGGTAATGTAGTCAATTCAACCCTTAAAATGGGGATAATATGGTCATTTCATACACTGGGACTATAATACAATCCTCTCCTTGAACTGTATATAGCACTGCTCTAATATTAAAGCACGCATATAATGATATTGCTACAACAAATTTGGTCTTTTCTCACGAATTTTTTTCCCAAGATATACTGTTGTGGAAAATAATTAACCGATGACACGAAAATTGTTCGTGGATAAAAAAACAAGCCTTTTGTCACTAGATCACGTTGGCAAGTACAACTTTGTGGGAAAACAACTTTTTGCGATGAAAAAAATGGTTTTTGCGATGACCAAAAATTGCCATTTTTCGCAAACAGATTGGTTCAATGGTGCTTTAATTGGTTTGAGGAAGCTTGTAATCGGGCTATTTTTTATGTCATTTCATGGTCTAAGGAATTATTAATTCATCTATTTGGATGATCACACGATGTTCATGATCTCTTTGCACATTTTTCAGATTTTTCATTGATAACTTAATATTTATGATTAGTTGGCTATTTATGACCTCGAGTAAAATGATTATCGGCTTCGGGCATCAATATTACTTAATTCGATGCTGATCACGTGGCATGGGTGTAATATATTGAAACATAAGAGTGAGCTTTTGAATATCCTAAAAATTGAACTGAACTGATAATCGACCAATTTGGCTCCGCGGGTTGATGAGAACTCTTATCTCACTGACCAGCTGAGAGATCTCCATCATCATCGTCAAGTAAAAAGAAAACATTTCTATTGTAGCGACGAACTAATTATATAAATATATTTATATATATATTTATATATGTTGGTATTTTTTAATTAATAATATTTTTAATAACGTTTTCCTTACCGTTGCTTATACGTTTGATTCATGCCGGCTCTTTGTTAATGGTGTAATAAGTTAGTGCAATCAGCTTTTAGTTAATTGGCTGCTATTAGTATCATTAATGGCCAACATCTTTTTTCTTGTCAGTTTCTTTTTCGTTGATTGCCCAGTTGCCGGATGGAGGAAAACGACTATTTTTTATTTAAATGGTTGAGCTTATTGAGAGAATGAGGGATTCGTCTAGTATTGTTTTCCATTTGATCAGTTTGGTGTTGTTTTTCTATACAACATAGAGAAAAATCTCTAGAGACTAAAAAGAGGGTTGTACCTAGATAATTTTGAGAGTATTTCAAGATAAACGAAAGATGTTCTCTTGGTGGCCGAGCTTTGACCTCAACCTCTTGTGTAGAGTTGGTTCGGGTTATACAACTATTAGTTAAGTTGTTGTATCTTGGAGAAGTCAAGTCAAGAGGAGTTCAGCTGCATCTGTTAACTTGAGACTTTATGCACTGCAGAGGACTTGAATCTTTTTAAAGAAAACGAGATTTCTGTACCTTAGTCTAAACTGGCTTCGTTTTAATTGTAATTTTTTCATTTTATTGTGTATCATATTATCATGGTCATCATCCTTAAATTAGTAAGTATTATTTTCTTATGAATCAAATTTATGGCCAAATCTAGAAATTAAACATTTATTGGCTTAATTAGCATGAAACACACATTTTTTTTTTTTTTTTATCAAAGGCAAAACATTAAGCTTGAAGAAAGGTGCTTAGTTTCCATGAAACTAGCTGACCACACCACTTGAAAGGGGAAAAAAAAAACATTGCTAGCTAAATTCCATTATGAGCACTACAGTAACCCTAGCATGCATCCTTGCTTGCTGATGAAGGAGCTTATTTATAGACCAACATACACTGAGATATTCCATTATTTTTCTTAAGATATATAATGTAGACGTAATTGGTTTGATTTGGATGGTCGTCTCCGATCGAACTGGGCATATATATATATATGTAGGGCGGCGTCTCCTTAATTAGCAGTACAGCACCTTTGGCAGCCTGGTGCATAACGGTATCCGTGGCAATCACAACGATAGCGGCATCCCCTTCTTGGGTATCTTCCATGGCCTGAGTACCCGCCACGACTCCCATATCCACCTCCTGGATAGCCATAGCCAGGATCTCCACGCTTGGCTTCTTCCAACCCAGTCGTTTCTTTGTGATTTTCTGCATTCAAAACGAGATTGTTGCTGACGACAGACTTAATATTATAGTAACAATTTTCTGTTTTCTTTAGCATTTACACTTTTTTTTTTTGGTCTTTGTCAATAATCTATTTAATATTTTATGACTCAATGTATCTACAGATATATATACTTTATAATTAGGCGACAAACGTGTGTAAAGATTAAAAGTTATTTTTTCATCAATACTTGATGAAAATCTCTCGATCTATAAAAATATATTGTCAAATAAAAAACTTACATGGCTTAATATTATGTTATATTGTAAAACACTTTTTTAATATAAAATAGATGCTCTGACATATCATATTAAACACCCTCAACTTGTAAACTAACTCTTATAAGATTTAATTACCCAATGCCTGTACCCTTAATGCCTACTAATTAACTTGATCGAAGGCCTAGCTTAATTTAATCAGTATATATGAACTTAAAAGGCGATTAATGACATTTATATATAATTGCCAAGTATGGACATGTCTTTAATATTTCACTTCAGTTCTCTTTTATGTTTCCATATGGAAAACATGATCAAAGCATTCTATAAATGAGTGTGGGTGTGTGTGTTCAAAACTTACCTGTATGATCATTTGAAACTGCAAGTACTTCAGATGAGACTATGAGAAAAATAGCGAAGAGAGCACAAAGAAGTAACAGCAAATTAGATTTTGAAGAAGCCATTGTTCCTCGATCGTAGAAGAAACTATATATATTGATTTATCACTGGAAGTTCAATATAAAGCTAGCTGTGAGAAGATATGGTTGCATGCAGCTAGCTCAACCCTATTTATAGGGAACGTCGACACGGATGCATGCATGCATGCATATCTATATATATATATATATATATATATATATATATATATATATATATATATATATTAATTTGTTAGAGAAATGAAGATGCAGGGATGCAGGTGTGGATGATCAGTGTATGGCGATAAGATCGGGACCAATACCAGCTCCCATGCATTCAATTATATATCACATGCAATTTGTCAGACTCTTCGGATTGCCACGCACTCATATCATGATTCATGACTTCAGTAGTACTGCATGTATAGAGTTTTGAGCTGAGTCCCCACAAAGAGTGAATGATCGTGGGACGCCATAAACTACAGTACTTCCATGCTGATCTTCGTCATGCATGACGCTTCTGATCTTTCCCGGCCGCCCTCTCTCATGGACGCCCAATATCACTATATATATATATTTTTTGGCGCGCGCGCGCGCGCACACATATATAAATATATATTTATATATTGTTTATCCAGGACTCATATATATTATATATATATATATATATATTTATCTTCTTCATGAGTCATTGCAAGGTTTTCTGGCCTGTCAGTATGGCAACCCTAGCTAGCTCTAATGTAGATCAAAGTACATGAGGCCGTAGATCATGTGTATAAGTAAACAAAATTATACATGAATCCGAAAAATATATAATTAATGTGGGGAGAAGTGCAAGGCGGATGCATCCTGTTTTGGTAGGAGTAGTGCTTGGTATATAAATTTGGTAGGAGTAGTGCTTGAGACCTATTTAATCAGTGAAGTGCTTTTGAATCTAATTAGTAGTACTGGATCAGGGCTAACGAAACCAAGCTGCAAATGGGTTGGAGAAGGCCCAATAAATAGGCCGTAAGATATATAGATTATTGAGCAGCCCAATACTTTCAGCAATGTATCTGCGTGGCAAAGGATCATGACTATGGGCTTTAGCCCTATACTATTAAAAGGAAGAATAAATCTACTTACAACCAGTTTAGGGAACCGGCGCGAAACCGTGTCCTACGTGGCACACAATGACATCATTTGCATTTTGAAATCGAAACTCGTTTCCTGCATATTTTACTTTCGCATTTTCCTTCACTGTCTCCCGCTCGACGATCTAGACCATTCTCCCCATTTCCATCATCTTACCCAGAAAGGCTTCCTTCCACTTTGGTTCTGTCAGCGTCGAAATGAGTAAGGGGCTTCCGGATTTCACTTTCTCCCGCTCAATCCAGACCCATCGTCTTCCCCAGGAAGGCTTCTTAGTCTTCTCCACCAGAACAATCCCCATAGGCACTTCTACTCTTCTTCTCCTCGAACCTAAGACCCACAAACCTTGCTACGTTTGGCTCGTACCACGCTTGGAAGGTTCATCTTAGGATGAGATAGACTTTGAGTTCCTGGGAAACCTGAGTGGTGACCCTTACATTGTCCACACCAATGTGTACGCCCAAGACAAGGGGGACAGAGAGCAGCAATTCTACCTTTGGTTCGACCCCATAGCTGGATTTCACACCTATTCGTGCTATGGAATCCTGGATGCATTGTGTAAGTGATTAACTAAATCACATACATGCATTCTAAGACAAGTTCATCATGAATTGGTTTTTATTTTGGTGGATCTTTGTTTACCTTTGTTATCTGTTTTTCCAGATTTTACGTAGATGGTAGGCCAATTAGAGAGTTCAAGAACTTGGAGGGTTTCGGCATTCCTTACCCGAAGAACCAGCCAATGAGTGTGTACTCTAGCCTATGGAACGCTGATGATTGGGTGATGAGAGGCAGGCTAGTGAAGACAAACTGGACTCAAGCACCTTTCATTGCTTCCTTCAAGATGGCGAAGATGGCGAAGTCTCTAGAAGCTGGATGTGTTATGTTTTTTTTTAATATATTAGTGACGTGGTATTATTTTATTTAAATATATCAGCCGATTCCCTCAACAATTTCACCGCTCGGTTGCATGTAGCAAAGCTGTAAAAAGAAAGGCAGTACCGACTGCCACATGACTTTTCCCAAACCAGACGTGATGGATCATTTTTTTTTATTTCTTCTATCTCAAAACTTACAACCTATTAATTAACTTAATGATAGGAGATTCCTTAATTTCCTCCCATGCAAAGAAATTATGTTCAAATTAAAGATTATCACTTTCTCCTATTTTTTGTAGGTCGGGCCGAGATCACTTATCGAGGATCATATTAGCTGCTGATCATGATCATGCTTGGGAATGAGAACTCGATCTCTAAGAAATGATATTGATCATTCATTATCTGGGACATTAAGTTGTCAAATTAAGCATTATCAATATATATCCCAATGGGGAAAAGCTTCCAGCCGGTTAGGTATGAATGTAATTTTAACATCAGCCAATATAAATCTGCCATGTAGGCCGTGTACCAACCTAAAATTTACACCCACAATTACATGATTTCATTTTGTCTCTCTCCCACCCCAACACTTATAACCCCTCTCTGTCAAGGATGTATATACAATGATGATTTTATGCTATGAAACATTTATTTGAGATTGTCTACAGTTTTACAGCTTCACAAGAAAAATAGCCAATCCAAACAACTTTATTATTGCAATTAGAAAGAACATGATAACCAAATAAGCCCCATAACAATGAAAACAAATCACCTGAGCTGAGGAAAAGGCTAAGGAAAACTATGCAAGACGTAAAAAAGTGGTAGTACCCATCCCCCCAAACTGTTCTGGAAAAATGATAGAGAAGCTTAAGATATATATTGGACTAAGAGAGAAGCACCAATAGATTTTATTTCAAAGAAGAGTTCAGCTTTTCCCAAAGCGTTTACATTTAGATGATTTTCTGTTGTGGACTAAGTGATGATTTTGTGCCATGAAACATTTAGAAGAACTCTTACATTTTCTGCAAACCCCTCCCATGCGCTAGAAGAAAGGAGACATTGGGTAGATGGAAGCTTCAAGCAAGAGAAGGTGGCAGGAGTATTTTAGAGAGAGAAAGATTGTATTTTAAAGAGAGACGGGTGTTGCAGGCATCAGGGGGTGGGAGAGGGAGGGAGGGAGAGAGAGAGGGGGAAAGAGATGAAAAATAAAATGAAATCCTGTGGGTGTAAATTTTAGTTTGGTACGCATCTTACGTGGCAGTTTTGTATTGACAGGTGTTAAAGTTAGATTCCCACCAGATCGGAGCTTTTCCCATCCCAATAATCCATATCATGCATGAAGTATATAGTTGTAAGCTGACAGTAACTGGCCTACATGTCATTCATATCATACATGACGTTGCATGCATGCATATACGTACGTACAAGTTTGTTTTATTTTGCCTTTAATTTCCAACCACGTAGAGCCACCTAGCTTGTCTAAACATATAGTATCTTTCGAATATATATAACTGGAATATGCTAAAATATATGCTCCAATATCTGATCGGGCTTTCAGCATTTAAAAATTGAACTCTTAATTAGATAAGAGCTATTTTTAAGAAATTATTTGAATTTATTGAGCAATAATTAATGATCAACAACCCACTAGATGTGGTAGTTGATCAGTTCCTGAGATCATGTTTAGCTAACACTTATATATGTACAGTTTAAGGAGGACTAGCTAGTACAAACGAGTAGAAGAACTGATCATATATAATTGGCTACGGCCTATTGATCATTACTAATCAAGCTTCGCTTGTTAGAAGTTACAATATTACGGTGATTCAAATCCGAGTATAAGTAAATCATGTTCATTTGGTCAAGATTTACTTGTATATAAATCGTGAAGCAAGCAAAAACCAAGCCGGTCACTTGATGATGAGCCAATTTCTTTCTTTTTTTTTTTAAACAAAAAATAATGACTAGGAAAAGCTTGGTCTCTTTATAGTGTTACTAAGACGATAGGACGATGGACCTTAGGCATAGCCGAAGCCCACCTTTTGGGAATCAGGGCTTTAGAACGGGGCCTGTTGTCAGCCTCGGGCCCCCCCCCCCCAAGCAAGGTTTCTTCCTCTTGCTCGATGGAGAAGGGTGTAAGGGGCGCTTTCGAGCAAAAGTGACCCGAGGCTAGGCAACAGTCACTCTATCGTCAAAAGGAACATGGCTGAGGGAGGCAAAGAAACCCTCAGGCTATCCTTGGAAAGGAGGGCTTCCAAGAATATGTTACAGGAGTTCTTCTGCACCTAATCTTGAAGGATGGAAATATGCCGCGACTCGGCAAGGGTAGCCATCAGACACACTGCCTTATCTTTAGGAACCCTTCCCAAATCTGCATGAATAAGGAACTCACGACAATTCACTTGAGCCACTGGGAACTCCCATCCGTGGCCAAACACAAAGAAGAACTTTGTAGATCAGTCCTTAACCTTATGATATCACTGCTCCAGGTTGACAAGGGCATGCATCGCCCTGAAACTGCAAACATTCCCCTTCTACGGCAGCACCTTGTGAGCAAAGAGGAACTCGCGGCCAGTGAGGTCAGCTTACTCTAGGTCCGATTCCAGCCAGGCATGCTGCCAAATGATACTGCAGTAAATCAAGAGCCTCCAAGCATTCAGATGAAACTGAGATGAGGCTAGACCAAGGCGATCCAACAACTCATGAACAGGGCGAGGGAAAGGAACTGTCAAGTCACACGCAAACATGGAAGGAAAAGAGGGCCACTCAAGAAGAGTGACCATCAACATTGACAGCACCCTCATGTGGGCCGGGGACCTCAAAGAGCACTGATTATGGCACCTGCTAAGTAAAGGTCAATGATGCCAACGTCGCCACTTGAGCGTTGGAACACCAATTACTACCCCAGAAAGATGGCCCAACATCTACATCTCTCCATCGGAAGCCATGGGTTGGGTGGACTTCTCAAAGGCCATTGACAAAGAAGTAAAATGTAGTAAACAAATGAGAGTAAGCAAAAGGGAGAAGATGTTGGGAGAACAAGGATAGTTGGAAGACTACAGTGCGGTGAAAGGAAATGAGACTCTGATCCAAAGACTCCCTTGCACCAAGGCCATTCTCTCCCAGTTGTCTTCTTCTCTATTTTCATTGGCTCAAGTTCTAAAGACCTAAGTTACTAAAACATGGCCCAAAGGCGTACGAAATACAATGTTAACAATAACTTTCTCCTACTTTTTGTAGGTTGGGCCAGGATCACTTCTCGATGATCAGATTAGCTACTGATCATGATCATGGTTGGGAATGAGAACTCGATCTCCAAGAAATGATATTGATCATTCATTATCTGGGACATTAAGATATCAAATTAAGCACTATCAATATGAAAAATGTTAAATGTACTTAGAAAAAATTTAGTTCTCCATATGTCAGTTATTGATATGTTGAAAATCATAAAATTTAAAATTCAAAAGAAAACTAACAAAATAAATTTTATAAATAAAATTATAACATGCAGTACTACTCTTATCAATATGTATCCTAATAAGTCATCAATCCTGCTAGATACAACTAGTTACGAAAACCGCGATGCAACTAGTTATTTTTTTTATTGTTTATTTTATTTCTTGGATTAAAATAAAAGGAGAGACCCACCATTGCTTCCCCTCTCTTTTATCTTTCGGTATGGGTACAAATTCCATGGGACCTACTCCAACCACTCCCTCTTCATCTTCTTCACCCACCAGGCTCGATCTGAACAACTTAAAGCTTTGATTCCATTTTTTGAAACCCTTTTCGAAGAGCATGGAAATATCATGGTAGATGCAATGAAAAACTTTTCACACCCACCCATTAAAGAAAAAACAGTTGTGCCAGTTTCTCAGCCCAGTGAGACTTTTGATTCTAAGAAACTAATGGTCATCTCTCGAGTGAGTGAGTCAGAATTGTTTTTTTTTTCCTGGGTATTTGTTTTGAATTGAAGAACTTGTAGAACTGGGTATTTGTTTCCAGCTTTCATTGAAAAATTGAATTGACAATTTTAGCAACAATTAATTTCATTTCGTAGCATTTGATTGCTTAGTGGTGATGGTATGTTTATCCGTAGGTGGTTCTTATGATTTTGTTAATGTAACATATTTATTTCCTTTTGCATGGTTTGCATTTCTGGATTCTAGTTGAGTTTGATGAATTTTTCTTCGAATCTGAAAAGAGATTGAGAGAGAGAGAGAGAGAGAGAGAAATGGAGTGATGCTTATGGCTTAGCACAAAGGAGATTGAGAGGGAAGGAGAAATCAGGAAAGGGAGCTTCCGGTGGCCTGCTGTTGTGGAATGGTTGACTCCAGATCGGCGGAGCAAGACTTGCACAGGAGTGGTTCTCAGCTTGTCATGACTTGTGGTTGATGGTAGTGGCATTGGAAGGGAATAAATCGAGAGAGTGTGTGTCTGAAACTAGAGAAATTTGATAAGGAAGAGCCCTTGTGTCAATGGCTAAGAGAAAGAAAAAATTAGAGTGTGGAAAAGAAAAAAAAATTGAAGGGGAGAACGAGTAACGAAAACATTGATAGAGAGAAAAGGAACGAAATGAGAGATGAGAAAAAATAAAATTTTTTATGCAATTGATTAGTTAGGAGTTCCACCGATTGCAAGTACAGTTTTTCATAATTCATATCATACATGACGTTGCATGCATGTTATATGTAAGCTAACAATAACTGGCCTACATCTCATGCCTGTACGTATGTCATGGATGCAGTACTGACGGTACTAACTGGCCTACATGTCATTTATATCGTACATGATGTTGCATGCATGCATGCCTGTACGTACATACAAGTTTGTTTTATTCTCCCTTTAATTTTCAACCACACAGAGCGACCTAGGTTGTCTCAACCTATAGTACCTTTCGAATATATATAATAATAAAGATTTTGTAATATGCTAAAATATATGCTTCAATATCTAACCAGGCTTCAGCATTTGAAAATTGAGCTCTTAATTAGACGAGCTATTTTCAAAAATAATTTGAATTTATTAATATCTACTAAAATTGCGTCCCAATTTGAAGTAAACATTAATTATAACAATGGGTTTTGCTATACAACTTCCACCACACTCCACACTCTATATTTTTTTTAATTTTTTAATATTTAAAAAAAATTGAGTTTATTCTTTTTAAACTATTTCCAATTTTTTATTCACTATTTATATAAAAAATATTTGATAAAAGAAAAAAATTAAAAAAAAATGGAGTGTGGAGTGTGGGTGAATAGTAGGAGGTTGTGAAGATTTTTTGTATAACAATATGTACTATACATTTGTCAAGATCTGTCAGTCCTTTATTTTATTTTTTTCTGAGACTATGTCTGCCAAGGTATGTTGAACTTCCATTTTTTACCCTTTTAGCGCTCTTGAATGAGGCAGTTAGTGAACATTTGTGGCTGGTTTGGATGTTCAGTAAAAAGTGAGTGAACAGTGAAAATCGCTGTTTGTGACCCATGTCCTTTTTTAAAAAGAATCCCATTTAGAATTTATCTTCCTCTGTTCTCGTCCATTCCTCTCAAAACCTACCGTTTCAATGGATAAACCAACGCCATCCCCACCGCAATAAACCACCCATGCTTTCATCATAATGGCTGTGTTTGTACTCATTCTGCCTCATTATTTTTGACCCGCAGGTGGAACACCACTAATCGTACCTTTCATTTTGTTTTGAACGGTGCTACTCTACCGCTGAATAGCACTGCTCATTTTGACCACTAGGTTCAAATTATGTTTTTACTTTTTTTAATTTTTTTATTCATATTTTTTTTATCATTTTAAAACATTTTTAAAAAATATAAAAAAAAATCAACATACTAATAGTCACTTCCGTAACTATTAAATAAAATTAAAATATATAAAATGTCAAAATGAGGAGGCAAATTGAGTGGACAAATTAATATATATTTTTTCCAATCAAACTGATCAATTTTGTTTTCTTTCCCTCTGCAAATTTATTTTCTCCCTCTACACCATTTTTCGACTGCAGTGGGTAGAGGTTTTTTCAAAGCAAATCAAACCTTGCTTTTCAAGATTTTCATTATCAAAAGAAGTCGCCCTCCGTGCCTTTTTCCATTCCACAATTCTCTATAAATATTTTGATTTTTCTTAATAGATATAATAATTAATAAGTCATAATTAGAATAATATATTTTCACAACTTGATATTTTTGAGAATATTGAATAAATCTGCATTTTGGAGTTTTATTACAAAATTTGAAACTAATAAATTGAGAAAAAAATATCTACAACACTTTTAATACATAAAATTATCTATTACAATAATCAAAATTGTTCTAATTTATAATTAGAATAAAAAATTTCGAATTTCCTATATATAAAAAATTAAATAGGTCATACTTAGAATAATATATTTTAACAAAGAATTTTTTTTGGGAATATAGAGTAATTCTGGTCAAAAAAATATATATATTCTGGGATTTAAATTTATTAATGATAGATTTTTTAATTACTCATAAATATTACTTTTTATTAATATATTCATAACTAATACTAAATAATTATTAAATGGTTTTCAATCATTGGTAGGACCTTCACCTTTATCAAATCTCAAAAAAATAAAACTATCTCATTTCATCTAATTATTCAAATACACAATATATACATTTCATCTCATTTTAACCAGCTCATGATCTTATCTTAACTAAAAAATTTCACTAAAAAATTTCACTACTATTCAAGATATCTCATCTCTTCTCATATGAATTGCATAACCAAATATGTAATTATATTAGTGCATGCTTAGCCATTTGAGGCAAAGATCGCAACTTGGTTGTTACTACAATAAAGAAAGAAAGAAAGAAAGAAATAGACATGGATATATTACTACAAGAAAATTATTTATTTGTAGCAAATTATTTCTGGTAAAAATAAATATTTTCTATCAAAATGAGTTTGTTTTTATTGTAAATAGTCATTCTTATCGTAAATAATCCGTCACAAATGTATATATACAATATTAATAATCAAAGTACGGGTACCTTTAAGGCGCATGAGATAAGATCGAACAAAATGGATGACCAGTCAACACATATCAAACACCCACCCGACTAGCTACAGTGTAGGGTCATATTCTTTATTACGGAGTTTACTCTCCCAAATTGATGATTTTTCAGCTTGATTCCTTCATTGCCCTATAAATAGAGAAGAAAGAAATACAAATTTGATCATGATACTCCCTTATAATATACTAGCCCCGGGCAATATATATTTTCTCTAAAGTAATTAAGAGTACAAGCGAATTAAATGGGTTCCAAGGCTTTCGTTTTGCTAGGTCTTGTGTTCGCCATTATGCTCCTCATGATCTCTTCGAAGGTGGCAGCAAGGGACTTGGCTGAGACTTCCTTCGAGTAGGAAAACGGTGCGTTTTAGAACCTTCACTTTGTCTCTGGCCTTCCTAGCTAACGTTTGTTTAATTTCTTGTTATAATTTCCATTAAAACATAGTTTTTTTTTTATTCATGTTACACTCACAAGTCTTATAATTAATTAGATGGCAACTATGGTCATGGTTATTTGAAATACATTAGTTTTCCTTTATATGTACAATTACATTTCTGTCCTTGTATTTTAGTACATATAAATACTTCTTTTTAATTGTAAATGTACTACATAAATATATTACAACTCAAGTGAATTTTGTTCAAATATCTCTCTGTGTTCTCGAAGCCTAGCTGTGCTCTTGTATTCTCAAGTGAATGGCCATTTGGTAATTTGACAACAGAAGAAAGATTAGAAGTTATGGATGAAAAATGATCAATGGACCTGACCATATAGTCTATTCCTTCAGTTTTGAATTTTGTTCAAGTGCAACACTTAGCAGTAGTGTTTCAGATTTACATATATCAAAATCTAATAATTCTTGTACTTATACAATCTGCCATCTAGCTAAACAAAAAGGTTTACCTTTTCCTTCTAGTGAATCAAATTCAGTTTATCCATTTGAATTGATTCACTGTGATTTGTGGGGACCGTTCCCTGTTTCTGCCTTAGATGGTTCAAAATATTTTCTTACAGTTATAGATGATTACTCTAAAACTACTTGGGTATATCTTCTACAACATAAATCTCAAACCAAGCCTTACTTGCAATCTTTCTTCCAATTAGTTTAAACTCAATTCAATTCTCAAATAAAGAAAATCAGAACCGATAATGGGACTGAATTTCACATGCCAGAGTTTCTTTCCTCCCAACGTGTTATACACCAGAAAAGTTGTGTTGAAAGACCACAACAAAATGGGGTTGTCCAAAGGAAACATCAACATTTGCTAAATGTTGCTCGTTCCCTCAGATTCCAAGCTTCTTTACCATTAAACTTTTAGGGTGATTGCATTCTTTCTGCTTTCCATTTAATAAGTTTAACACCAACTCCATTACTCTCACATAAATCTTCTTATGAGGTTCTGTATTCTAAACCTCCTTCTTATAATCACCTCAAAGTTTTTGGTTGTCTTTGTTTTGCTTCCACCTTACATCGTGATAGATCTAAATTTGATCCAAGAGCAAGAAAATGCATCTTTATTAGTTATCATTTTGTTGTAAAATGATACAAATTATATGATATTGAAACACACAAAACTTTCATATCTCGTGATGTTGTGTTTCATGAACATATATTCCCTTTCTCTTCTACTTCTTTTCCTATTAAATCTTGTTGTTCTTTTATTTTTCCTAAACCAGTTTCTGATTTTCCAGATTCCATATTTTCTCCTTTATTTTCTTCACAAATACCTTCTCCCAATTCAGCATAATTATCTCCAATTTCTACACTTCCAGATTCAGCACCTTCCATAGATAACTCTCTTTCAAATTCTAACAATTCCAACGTTCCAATTCAGCAATCTACAAGAATTAGAAAACCACCAAGATACTTGCAAGACTATCATTGTTAACTGGCCTCTCAACATTCATCACAATCTATTTCTTTGCAAGACAAGTCTTCAGGTATCAAATTTCTTCTTTCTAATTTTCTTTTTTATGATAAACTTTCCAGCTCTCATAAACACTTTACTTTCACCATTTCTTCCATTTCTAAACCTCAAACTTTCTCACAATAGCAAACCAAATCCCTGAGTGGCAAGAAGTTATGAATGTTGAAATCAAAGCTCTTGAGACAAATAGAACTTGGAATCTCACTACTTTACCTATGGGAAAGAAGCCGATAGGTTGATAAGTGGGTTTACCGGATTAAATATAAAGTTGATGCTATCATTGAGAGGTATAAAGCTCGTTTGGTTGCAAAGGGGGACAACCAAATTGAGGGACTTGATTTTCAGGAGGCTTTTTCTCCAGTTGCTAAAATGACCACAGTAAGATGTCTATTGGCCATAGCAGCTGCCAAAAATTGGCATTTACATCAATTGAATGTAAATAATGCATTTTTACATGGAGATTTAAATGAAGAAGTGTATATTTTCATTCCACCCGGATATGCCAAACAGGGGAACTCTAGAGTTTGTAAATTACAAAAGTCCCTTTATGGATTAAGGCAAGTCTCTATGGTTCTCAAAGTTATCCACAACCATTATTGAGTATGATTTTCAGCAAGCCAAATCTTATCAGTCTCTCTTTATTAAGTCAAAAAATAGTTCCTTCATTGCTTTGTTAGTCTATGTTAATGACATTATTCTAACTAGCAATGATTTGAACTTAATCTCTGATTTAAAGACATTCCTGGACAATAAATTTGGAATCAAGGATTTGGGCACCTTAAAATATTTTCTTAGAATGGAAGTTGCTAGGTCTTCTAAAGGCATAACATTGTGTCAAAGAAAATATGTGTTAGATATTTTGCAAGACTCAGGTTTTCTAGTTGCCAAATTAGCTGCTTTTCCCATAGAGCAAAATGCAAAATTCTCAAGTTTAGAAGGTAAACCTTTAGAGGATCCTTCTTTATATAGGAGGTTAATTGGGAGGCTTATTTACCTTACTATATCTTGGCCAGACATCTCCTATTCTGTGCAAGTTCTAAGTGATCAGTATATGGATAAACCAAGGCAGCCACATTTAAATGCTCTACACCGAGTGCTTAGATACCTGAAGGAAGCACCCGGTCAAGGCCTTTTCTTTCCAGTCAATTCTGATTTCCATCTTAAAGCATTTTGTGACTCGGATTGGGCTGATTGTATGGATATTTGAAGATCAATTACAGGTTTTTGTCTACCTAGAAGTCTAAGAAGCAACAAACCATCTCAAAGTTCTCAGTTGAAGCTGAATATAAGGTTATGACCTTTACTACTTGTGAGATTTCTTGGTTAATTACGTTGTTGGCAGATTTTCAAATTACTCATGCCAAACCAAATCTATTGTTTTGTGTCAGCAAAGCAGCCCTTCATATTGCTACTAATCCGGTTTTTCATGAAATGACAAAGCACATCGAAATTGATTGCCATATTGTGAGAGAAAAGCTCCAAGCAAAGATGATCAAAACTTTGCATGTTGCTTCCCATTCTCAGCTTAGTGATATTTATAAAAGGCATTTGGATCTCAACAATTCCATTCATTGCTAAGCAAGATGGGTGTCCTAGATATATACACTTCATCTTAAGGGGGACTATTAGAAATACGTTAATTTTCCTTTATATGTACAATTACATTTCCATCCTTGTATTTTAGTACATATAAATACTTCTTTTTAATTGTAAATGTACTACAGAAATATAATACAACTCAAGTGAATTTTGTTCAAATATCTCTCTGTGTTCTCGAACTCTAGCTGTGCTTCTTCATCAGCTCGATTATAAATTCACGGCAGAACTCCAATTTTGTCAGTGGTCGAAGTAAATATGGTACCAGCCCGGTACGCCGCTGCCCCAGTGGCTGTTGTGGTGCGCGGGTTGCAAATAGATGCATACGGTGCTGCTCATATGCTGGTGAAGCTGTGCATGTTGATGCAGAAACAGATCCAAGCAGTCAAACCCCGGGCCTTAACTAAATATATAATAATTCAGCAGCATAATTTAATATCTCAGTCTAATTTGCTGCTAATTATTATGTCCATCGTTGTAACGTCGTAAAAATAAAGGTAGCAAGGATAGATAGATGACTATGATCATGTCGACATCCTAGTCCCGGCCCCTCATGCTCTATCTTTTATAATTATATATATGGTTGCGCTGCTTCTGCATGCACGATAATTAATTTGTGCGTACGTACTACGTTTTATAATATATAATGTCGATCGATCCTGCTGGAATATATATATATATATATATATATATATATATATATATATATAATATATAATTAGTACTCATCCCCATTATTATACTAGATATAATATATACAAATTTCGAATGCACGAGCTTCGTGTTTTATTAAAAGAAATGTAGAATCTATTATGAAAAAGTGTGAAAAGTTCAATTTTTTTTATGGGATTCACATTTTTACAAAAAATTAGTGTAAGACTTGTGCATTTGTAGTTTATACTTGGCATTACTCTTATTATGTATTATTGCATAGACTACGCATTATTGAAATAAAGTTGCAAAAAAAAAGTTAAACCCCTTAAAAGTATAATTTGCTCTTAGAAATCTTTTAGTACGTAAGATCATTAACAAAAACATTGTCCCCTCGATCGTATAAATCAGCTTTATAATTTCCGCCCTGCAGGTATATAATCATCTCAAAATGGAACATATTGATCCATTCGAACATTTCATTTCGAAACAAAAAAATGTTGTCGATCGCTAGTTTTTCAATAATTTGCTTTTTCTTTTTCTTCTTCTTCTTTGAGGAAAAAGCCGCAATAAAGTACGAACGAACGTAAAAGGAAATATGGGGAAATATGATTAATTCCGAACTTTTAACCAGTAGTACTGTTCTAATAAAAGGAAATTCTGAGATGTTTTAAAACTTGTATTTTTAGTACTTGATGCATTTATATATATATATATATATATATATATAGGAAAAAGTTAGGGATCAAGCTCAAAGCTACCGTCTCTATTTTTTTTTTTTTAACTTAGTGATTAAGAAAACGTTGTTTAATAATATTGTAAATTTTTTTTAAAATATTTAAAAGTATTAAAATATGATATTAAAAAAAAAAAACCTAAAATGCCTTACGGGAGCCCAGCGGTAGGTGTAGACGCACCCGTATATCTTTATATGGTTACATCAATATGAATGCCCTCTCTATTATGGGTTTAAATAAAAGGGGCTTTATAGGCCTGATGGGCTTTTTCTTTTTTAAATTTAAAAACTCAAAATAAAACTAAACCCGGCCCTATACAAATTTCCAAAAACACAAAAAAAAAAAATCTCAAAAACCAATACAAACTCATTTACATCTTGAAGTAGGCAAAACCAGCCCATTCTAATCTCAAAAAAAGTAAAACCTCTTTAATCAGGAACATATATAATAATGGGCATGATCTGCAAGACAACAACTATACATATACTTAAAGAAACCCAATTTCAAGTTCCCTGTTTTGCAAAAGGAAAAAAAAAAATCAACTATATATATGATTGGCTAGCTTCTTTATACACATGCATAAGTTAATGAACAATAATATACATGCTCCCTAGAAGTTCCAGTTTGGTTTGTAGAGCCTGATTTTGTTGATATGTTGGCCCGATTTGATGACTTGACCCTACAATAATGCATTATGGTTTTTTCGTAGATTTTCAATGAGACTTGGGCCAATTGGTCCAAGCCAAAGTAAACATGGCCAAGCCTTGTGGGTCGGGGGACGACACACTTGAGGAAAATTTTGGCACTGTTTGTGGTCAGAAAAAGTGCCAAGTAGAAAGTTCATTTGATGTTCACGCGATAGGTGGCTCGAGCGAAATTCAAGCAAAGAATTCGCTAGAGTCTCGCTTGATAGTTAGTTCGAGCGAGAATCAAATAAATATCTCACTCGAGGTGTACTTGACAAACCGTTCAAGCAAATAACGCATAAAAGTAAAAATTATAGTTTCTGTCATGTGATAGTATAAATATATACATGAACAATTTAGTATGCCCAGAGTGTTCTGAAAGTAAAATTTCATCCTAAAGTGTATTTTTTGATTTTTCAATATAATAAAATCATCTCCAGCTTTGTGGACGTAGGCACACTATCGAACCACATTAATTTTGTATTGCATGATTGATTTGTTTATGTTGGCTTTCACTTGTTTGTCATCATCACAGTTTTAATCTCCTCTCAAATCAATGTAGGTCTGTTCATCTGGACCGGATTTTTTCCCAGCCTGGTTCAGAATCCGAATAACTGGGCTCTTGCCCGGAATAAATATTATGTTCAATGAATCATTCATTTTATGATTTTTTTTTTTACTCTTTTCTCTACATGTCTTTTTATTAGTGGTTAAGGAACATGTAGGATTTGATTTAAAAAACTAAATAATATAGTTTGAATGCTGCATCAATATTCGTAACATGTAGACTTTGATTTTTTTTTTTTTTAAAGTGCAACTTGGAACTTGAATTCTGGGTTTTTAAAAAGGGGTTTTGGCCCCGATTCCGTCCCGGTTTTGAAACACGGGTTCTCTAGCCGAAATCCAAATTAACAGTACTAAATCAATTATCTTAAAGACAATCGCAAAAAAAGGATTAGTACAACATCTAGAAGAGTAATTATACTTCCACCACCACAAAAACGTAGCAGGCCGGATTAATACCCAGGCTACTTCCATCCAATTTATGGGCCTGATCATGAGCTTAGGTTGGCCCTAAATCTTGATCGATGTTCCAGAAATTATAGGCCCTCTTGATACGTACGAAGGAAATACTGACTCGAAGAAGTGTTACAAGATCAGTATTAAAAATAGGAGCTTAATTAATTGCCCCATTAGTGGTTTAAAAAATTAAACTGGTCTGCTCCTGTTAATTAAGGGTGGGTTTGGATAGACAGTTCAGATAAAAACGTCTCATCTAGAGTTGTACCGTATAATAATTTTAGCTATCCAAACATAATATTTCATCTCTTTTGAAAATATTCACTTAAATAAACAGTAAAAAACAGTAAAAAATGATATAAACATTGCATGAACAGTAAAAAAAGTACGTAAATAGTATATAAACAATGAAAACTAATGTGAACAGTGCATGAACAATGCACAATTCTAGTACTCTACAAAACAGTGGAACCCACACCTTTATCAAATTCTAAAAAGTCAAAACTATCTCATATCATTTCATTATTTAAACACAAACTTTTTTACAAACTATCTCATCTCATCTTAACTTTAAAAATCTCACTACTATAAATCAAAACATCTAATCTCAATATCTCATCTGAACTATCTATTCAAACCCACCCTAAGAAAGTGTCTAAAAGTCCTAAAGTTTATAATTTAATAATTACTAACTCTTTGATTAACGGTGCTATACATAGGGTCTAGGATCTAAAACTTTTATTAAATTTTATTGTAGATATATATTTCATGTATTTATGGATTAATTTATATATATAATATGAAAAATTATATTTACAGTCATATAATACATAAATGTTGTACAATCTCTTGTAAAAAAATAAGTAAATATAAAATTCAAATAAAAAATTAATTTTTTAACGATGAATCACACTCTTTTTCAAGAGGACTAGTGCATGGCGCCTGCACAACTTGATGTCTAACATTACTTTTATATACATATATAGGTACTCCTCGATTTTATATAATAGCCAGCTCTAAATGCTCACTTACAACCAGCTCGATAATTAACAGATCGAAGACTCTATTTCATGTTCCAAAGCCAGATAATATCAATACGTAGTACATGCAGAACTCTCCAAATTTAGTTGCCAGTTGTCCCTAGACCTTACCCATTGCTGAGCTCAAACTATACACACGTCCTTGTTTACTCCATCGGTCTGTCAAATGGAAGAATTGAGAAGTTGAAATTCATATAAAGAGCCAAATTAATCTTCAACGTCGCCCAACTAAGCTTTTGGGATCGGAGTGCATGAAATTAACAGACTTCAATGCATACTGTCTTTTACTGATCGTCGACATTATCCTGCTACCTGCTCCCACAGTACTATAAATAATGGCTAAGGAAAACGCTAGCTACGTACTATTCCCATCCTTTTCTTTTCTCCATCTTTTTGAAAAATCATTCCTATCCTTCTTAAAACGTCTATCCTGTGAGCTGCTATTGTATTGCAGCACTTTTCACCAATAATATGAATCTCAAGGCTTTTATATTACTAGGCCTTCTGCTTGCAGCTACTGTTTTAGTCTCTTCGACTCATGTGGAGGCTGGGACATCCAAAGATGAGAAAAAACGTTGTTCTAACACCCACTAGTGTCACTTTTTATTTTCATTTGGTCTCTTTTCTGTAATAAGTAGTACTATTTTTGTTCATCTCGGTGAAAAACTCTTAGAGCGAGCTAGGTTTCTAATTATAGTATTCGTTTTTATATTTGATCCAAGGGATCTGCTTTTTGTTCATTATAACTACTCTTTTACTTTTCCATGAGACATTTGGAAACTCTTTCTTTTCAATCTTTTTCTTAAGCTGGGAATGGAACCTCAACTTTATTTACTGTCTTTCAAATTCATTACCATATTGTTGTAATTTCAATGCAATATTTTGTCTAATGTAATTAAGACTTAACTTAAGAGCTATATATATACATGGTCAGCTGAAGAGTTACTGAATAATTTCATTTGCGTGTTGGATGCTGTAGAAGAATCAAATCCGGTAGGTGATGAAAAGCATGACGGTTATAATGGAGAAGGCCATTATGGCGGCGGCTATGGAGGAGGCCATCATGGCGGCGGCTATGGAGGAGGCCATCATGGCGGAGGATACGGAGGAGGCCATGGTGGTGGGCATGGAGGAGGACATGGAGGACACGGTGGTGGTGGTGGTGGTGGTTATGGATCCAAACCCTAGATGATCATCACCATTGCTCAAAAACTAAGTATCTCTATATGGACTTGAATAATGTAATATATATGTAAGACTGGGTCTGTCTGATCGAGAAAATGAGAATAAAGCATGTACGTTCCATGTGCAAATCCCCAAATTAAAGGGTCAGCAAATGTTGTTCAGCTCCTGGGGACAAATGTTGACTCTCTTTGGCCACAACAAATCCGCGCCGTGTAGCTTTCTTATGTACTTGTCTCTCTCTATTTATATATAATCCACATGATATATAGTTTGTTTATCATGAACCTTTTTTTATTTCCGTTAACTTATATATGTGTGTGTGTGTGTGTGTAACTTGCGAATCAGCAGCCCAAATGTCGCGATTAATCCAAAACTAGTTGGTCGATCAGATCCTGGATCTTGAAGTCACAGCTCGATTCATGATATTCAGTTCGACATGCATGATGCATGCAGTAGTACTCAAGGATGAAAAAAGAAAGAGGTGATAGAAGAAGTCTCATGATTTCCATTTTTCGGTCGGTCTCGAATAGAGATATATAAACTCTTCTCGACCCCTTACCAATATTGTTTTCTTAGATAACAGACGGTGCATGCGCAGCAAGGGCCGGCTTTCATAATCCTCTAGATCTTATATTGGCCCGTGCTTTGATTAGTAGTACTCGTCATCTCTTCAAAGGTGGAAAGCTATAGGCACTTGGGTTTAATCTATGCTCACATCATTTATAATTGCTCCATGAAAAAGATCAGAATTATAGTTTGCCTTCGCTTAAAAATAAACCAAATAAGCACGTGTCCATATATAGGAATCACATATATATATATATATATATATATATATATATATATATGTATATATAGTGAAGCATATTAATTTTTAGTAGTTGTAAAAATACATGTCACGGCCGTTATGAAAAAAAAAATATTTATGACGAGTTATTTTGTGACGAAAATGATTATTTATGACGAAAATAGACTCATTTTAATAAAAAATAATCATTTTCGTAAGAAATAACTGACAACAAATAAACATTTTTCTTGTTGAACCTTTAGTTGGCAATTGTTCAATATAAATACATGTACTTGTTCACAAATAGAAATTTACATAGAAAAATACAGATTTCTTCATTTGCTTCTTTTCTCATTTCCTCTCTCACTTCTCTCAACTTTAACCCCTTTTCTTGATTTCTTGCATATTGACGAGCATGAAAGTTCAGGTTTTATCATGGTATAAGACCTAGAAATATCATAGGAATGATGAATGGGAGCATATAAGAAATAAGAATTAGAAACATGATGTGGCAATTCAACATACTTGTGTGAATTTGAAGAAGAAATGTGAGGAGAACAAGAAACAAGCCAAAGAGGAAAGACATTCTCACGAAAGATTACATCTCTTGATATGATTAAGGATTGATGTCTACCTATGATCAAACTCTTTATACCATTTGACACCAAAAGTGTATCCAAAGAACCCATTTCTTAGGTCAAGGATCAAATTTATGTCTATTGCTAGATGTGGTGGAAAGAGACCGGTCGGTCTCGGTCCATGTTTTAAAGGATCGAAAAGTTTCAGTCCAATCCCGATCTAGAGTTTTTCCACGCCGGACTAGCCCAAATGAAAAATAAAAATAAAAATATATTATATATATTATTTATATAATAATTATACAATTTATTATATAATTTTCATCTAACCTATCATCATTAACATTATAAAATTTTAAATATGTTATTAACACTTGTTAATATTCTATCAATTAACTAATACATAATATCAATTAGCTAATTATATTGTAATTATATAAATGAATAATGTAATTTTCATCTAATTTATTATTGTTGACCATATAAAATATTTTTTTATTGATTTAGTTACATAATCTACATTAATAAGTCACTTAATTTTAATTTAGTATTTTGAAGAAAATTTTTTATTAATTGATTTTTAAAAAAAATAAAACTAAGAAAATAATCAGACCGAACCGACCGGACCGAACCGATAACTACCGGTCCGGTCCCAATAGGTGTTTAGCCTGGTCCGGTTCGGAAAAATGATAGACCGAAAATGTTCGATCCATCACTGGACTTGACCGGACCGCCTGATTTGCACCCTTAATGAGATATACCCATGTACACTTAGAGAAATCTTTCACAATAGTAAGGAAATACTTGGAGCCATCAATAGAAGATATGTAAAAAAGAACCTATATATCGCAATGTATTATTTCAAAGAGAGAATGAGATATACTTTGACTTGAAAGAAAATGAAGCATATGCTATTCAGCTAAAGGACAAATTGTACAAGGAGAATTATTTGACAACTTTACGTCAAGTATAGTTATATTAAGAAGAAGTAATTTGGGAAAGGAAAGGTGGCCTAACCTATAGTGCCACAAGTCAAAACAAGAGGAATTTACATAGGCAACTTTTGATTTCAAATAAGAAGAAATTGTAGCAATCTTTGAGCTGGCTTTAGACTCCTACAACAAGTAGTATAGACCAGCTTTTTGCTCATTCAACCCAACCATCTTCCAAGATTGGTCCTGGATAAAATAGATATTGGATCAAAATATGAGACAACAAGATGATTCTATACATAGTCCACTAACCAAAATAAGGTTGAAAGAAAAGACAGGAACACAAAGTACATTTTTTAGAACTAAGGAATCTGAGAGATGCATAGTACATATATGAGTAATTACATGTGCAATAACTCCATTAGGGATTCTAACTGTATGATTGGAAAGAGAGGAAACAAAGGTAAGAAAAGAGGTGGAATTGACCATAAATTGCCTCACTATCGATGATCCAATCTTTGAAAGATAAAGGTAGAGGTTTATGAGAATGATAAAAACAGAGACAATGTGTGTTTTACCTAACAAATTAGCATTGTTATGAATATCTAAAATGGGTGTTGGTAACAAACTTGCTTGATTAACTGCAGATTGTAATAAATTTGATTGATTCAATACAGATTTAGAATCTGAAGCACATTGGAGTAAAGTAATCAACTGTTGGCATTGCTCTTATATGGCTCAAAGTTGTGAAGGCTCAACAGGACTACCATGTTTCGAGTCCAGTACAACTAACTTGATTCACAACACCAGAAGATAAGTTCTTGGTTCTTGTAGAATTCCATCCAAGTAAATAACCATGAATCTTGTAACACTTATCCATAGTGTGACCATTGTAACCACGAGTGATAAATTATTGAGGTTAATTAGGAGTTTTAATTAGACTCAATAACTAGGTTAAATCTAATTTATTATTTATTGAACAAGTTAGAATCCTTTTAGAAATTAAAGACTGGCCATTAGAAATTTATTTCAATTTAAAATCATCACTAATTGAAGTCACCTATGCAGTTTCAGTCACTTTCAATTCTAAATTGAATGAGCTACTAGATCATATTTTTAAATTCAAAGTCTTTTATTAGATTATCACGATTGAATGTTCAACAGATTAGTGTCACTATATGTATTAACCGAGTTCAACTTAAATTAGTCACCACCCTCTCCCAAATCTCTTTACAAATATCTTCCTTCCGTGTGTTATTTGAAAAAAGTTATAAACCTCCCAGTCCAACACCGTGATCGATTTTGTGTCGAGAATATTAGGAAGTAACACTACAAGGTAAATAATTTGATCATAAATTAGGAATAGCATACATTAGCTAGTTATATATATTATTATTAAAGTCAGTTATTTCAAAGTCAGTATTTATGTACCATGCATGTCTTGACATTTGCAAGCACGCCATTCATCATATTTCATTCCATATATTATAGTTATATATGTATTATGCATCTCACACATCTCACATTACATAATACACTTAAGTTCTCATAAGATCAAGTGTAAGATAAGCTCCTAACAGTTAATCAGATGGTCCTTCAAATGCATGGAACCAATATAGTTTCAGGGTGGGTGTTCAAGCCATGGAATTAAGCGTTTTCCACCATAATACGCCAGAGTACTAGACAGTCAGCTTCCTTTACTGCAGCAGGAGAAGTTAGTGCACAATTTTGCACATAAGGTAAGTGTGTTGACCAACCAGATAAATCAAATCAGTCAGTTAATTCAAATAAATTAGTCATGCATAGCATAAGAATCAGTATGATCAGTCATGATTTACGTTCGTAGCATGAAAACTTTTATGAAAAATCTTATGTTAAATATGTTTACGTTATTATGAATTTTTTACTGAGTCATCGACTCATTTTAGTTTATTTTTATATTTTTAAACCACCTCAGGTCAGAATATTTATAAAACTAGAGCTACAGGACAAGCCTTAATCCAGGGAGGCGTGACAGTGGCCTAGATCAAGTACAGAGACTTTAAGTTATGATTTTTATGGTACATATTTTGAGAAATTTTAATAAATATTTTTGCATACTCTTATTTATGATTTTAATATTTTAATACAGACCGACTCTATTTATTATAAGAAATCTTTGTACTTGGCACTTCCTTTAGAATAAAAATATATATATTTTTAGGTCTAGTTCAATAATAGCACTCCGGCTTCCTCGAAAATTTTTAAAAGTGATTTTATTCTTAAACCTGAGAAGCAGGGTGTTACAATTTGAAAGTCAACAATTCATCCCACAAACCGTTCAATTGAGAGTAGTATATACTGACGAAATTATTTTCTTGGGTTAAGCCGAAAGATTTTTCCTTAGTTGAAAGATTCTAGGGTGATTATTTTGAGCAAAACGAATATGTAATTCTTTCCATATATCAGCAGCATTTTCCATGAACAAAATTGTTGAAGCTATTTCTGTTGAAAGAAAATTACAAACCAAGAAATTACCATATTGTTGCATCGTATCCATGCAGTAAAACAAGGATCATCTTGATTAGGTCTGGCCAAGCTTCCATTCGCAAAAGCTATTTTATTTTTAGTACTAATTTCCATTGACATGGACCTCTTTCATGTATGAAAATTATCTCCCATAAGTAACTGCATAACTAGTACTGTTCTTGGGTTTTCTCCATGTTGAAGAAAATATGGAATGGAGGAATCATCGCAAGGATTCGATTGAACAAAGAGATCCATCGATTTTTGAAAGAAAACCTAATCTTGAAAAAAAAATCAGAAGTATGAATTTCTAGGTGAAAATATTTAAGGAAATAGCATAAATATGTTAAATTGGAAAAAAAAATTAAAAAAAAAAACAATGTTGTCAAGAATTGGTTTTTAAGAAATCTTTTCTCCTGTGGCAAAACTTGTGGGTGTTAGATGTCTCTTGACAGTTGCAACTTCAAAGAATTGGTTTCTCCATCAGCTGGATGTTAATAATGCCTTTCTCTATGAAGACTTAGATGAAGAAGACTACATGGAAACACCTCCTAGTTTTTCTTGGCAAGGGGAGCACAATGTTTGTAGAATGAGCAAATCCTTGTATGGCTTTAGACAGGCATCTTAGTAATGGTTTGCCAAGCTATCTTCACCTCTACCTTCTTATGGCTTTATTCAATCTTAGGCTAACCATTCTCTCTTCACTCTTCAAACTTCAACACATTTTACTACCCTTCTACCTTATGTAGATGATATTATAGTTGCTGGAGATCATTTGCAGTCCACTTTGGACTTAAAAACATTTCTTGATCAAAAGTTCAAAATAAAATATCGCGGTGATTTGTGATTTTTTCTTGGCTTTAAAGTAGCACGATCTACAAACAGAATTGTTTTAAATGAGGGAAAATATGCCTTTGATATTTTAGAAGATTTTGGCTTTCTTGCATCTAGACCTCTCAACTTTTCAGTTCATCAAAACATCAGATTAAGCAAAGATGATGGCTTTGTTTTGTTAGATACTTCCCTTTATCGTAAACTTATTGGTTGATTGATTTATTTGACCATCACTTGACTGGATTTAGCCTACTCTGTGCAGGTGCTTAGTCGGTTTATGGAAAAACCCAGCCAACCTCATTTAGATGTTGTATACCAAGTTCTCAAATATATTAAATCATCTCCTGGTTAGGGCTTATTTTTTCGAGCACATCCTTCTCTTCACCTTAAGGCTTTCATTGATTCGGATTGGGCAGCTCGTAGATCTATAACTGGATATTGTGTGTTTTTGGGAGATGCTATATCTCCTATAAATCTAAGAAGTAGCCAACTGTCTCCTGCCCTCCACATAAGCTAAGTACATGGCCATGACCTCGACTACATGTGAACTAACTTCACTCTTTTCTCTATTTACTGCTCTCTATATTCTTCATGAGTATTGCTAGATACAAACTCCAAATATACAAGCCCCGTACAAGCCTTTGTAAAAATATAAACCACATCAAGAAAAAGTAAGTTTTTCACACTTTTTCATGGTGTGGTCTATTTTTTTATAAAGGGCTTGTGTGGGGCTTGTACATTTGGGGTTTGTATATATCATTTCTCATTCTTCATACACTAAGCTTGATCTCTTATTTGTGACAAATAGGCAACCCTCTAAATTGCTTCAAGTCCAATTTTTTATAAAAGAACTAAACATATAGAGATAGATTGCCACCTGTTTCATGAGAAAACTCAAGTTGGCACTATTAAAACTCTATAGTGATCTTCTTACTAAACCTCTTGGGTCAGTACATTTTAATTCTTTACTTACCAACATGGGTGTTATTGATTTAATTATACACTCCATCTTGAGAGTGAGTACTGTTAGTAGTTGTAAAAATACATGTCACATTTAATTGGCCAATTGGTTCAATATAAATACATGTACTTGTTCACAGATAGAAATATACATAGTACAGATCATTTCTTCATTCTCTTCTTTTCTCATTCTGTCTCACCTCTCTGAAGCTTTCCCCTTTTCTTTATTTTTTGCGTATTGACGAGCATGGAAGTTCAGGTTAATTTTATCAAGTATATCTTGCAAAGAAAAGGGCGCAACTACGATTAGTAATAATATTAACATGTGTCTGCAACACGAATTTGCATGCTCCCAAGTGATTCCAATCGACTTATAATGTGCTTAAATTTGCATACCTTTCTTTATAATATCAATAAATCTTCTCAACCTTCCAACACTCCACACTCCATCTTTTTTTAAAAAAAAATTTAAATTTTTTTTATTAAATAATTTTTATATGAATAGTGAATAAAAAATTTGAAATAGTTTAAAAAAAATAAATTCAAAAAAAAATTTAAAAAAAATATTAAAAATATTAAAAAATGTGGAGTGTGAAGTGTGGATAAATAGTAAGAGATTATGTAACAAAACCCTATATATATATATATATATATAATTTGAAAATAAAAAATAAAAAAAAAAAGGAAAAAACAAGAGTACCTGGCCTAGCTAGGAGCTTATACAAGTAGCTCGGAAATGGTATATATATATGTAGTTGGGCGCCTTCCATGCATACCAGAATTTCACATCTTTTATTTATTTATTATTTTCCCTTGGATCCAGAATTTAATTTTGGACTTTTTGTATCTACCATTTGGGTAGGTGTGGGTTTTGCAGGCAAAAATAAAATGCATGCCTTTAGACGAGGACATGAAGATTCCCCCTAACCACTCTCACCTCTTTTGTGACATTAGATATGCCTCTCTGTTTTCAAGTTAATTAGTTTCTACCCCAATAAATGTGTGTATATATATATATATATAAATTCAAAGCGTACTGCAGAAACGAGAGGGGCCGGGGACGACTATTTTACGTACTTATAGAGCTAGCTAGCTAGCTATCTATATATATATATATATATGTAGGCCGAATAAATATATAAATCAGTGGGTCCCAAAGTACTGAAGTCCCAAGTACTCTCTCTCCTACGTACACAGCAGACCGCCGTCCCCATTGCTCCGGCGGAGTCTTGTCGGGACTTTTCCGCACAAAACCTTTAAATATTTGTCGATTTTTATTGGTATCATTTCGTATGTCACACATGCAAACACAGACGACAGGCACGTACGTACACAACATTGATCTGGAGTGGAGAACGACACTGCATCGCAATTACCTATGCTGTTTTTTTTTTTTTATGTCCAGATAGTCCCATATATATGCAGTCTGTTGCTGAACATCAGATGTACTGTGCAGCTTTGTGTGGGAAGTCAACATTAATGTCATCATTATATATGTGATCATGATGATTATATATCATGTGTATATATATATGCGTATTATTATTTCTAGCTAGTTAGGTTATATTTCAAGAAAATAGTGAGAATATAATAATCAGGTGACGGTGACCAACCCTAATAAATATACTACGGTCAAGCTGTAGGAAATCCGGCCGCGGTGATGATCAAATGTATTTCATGCGTGCTCGGTTAAGGCATGCAAGTTACACGTACTTATGACATGAGATTAACTCACAGCCCTATATGAATTGCGTGCTCCGACGACCTATATATATATATATATATATATATATATAATATGTATGTATGTTACGTATGTCACTATAAAAAATAAGGTCATTTTCAACGATTTTATGATCGTCGTGAAAAAAATCACCGCAATTAATTCTTATTTGTGACGATTTTCATCTCGTCGTTGAAATCCAAAGTAATGTATTTGAAATTCTTATGCTGGAATTATTGTTCATATATTTGCGATGAATATTCAACATTTTGCAGCGCGTTAGTGTCGCTGCAAATAATATTTATAACTGTAGCAGTCTTTTCTTTTTGGTAAATAGTAAAATCGCCACAATAGCTACTTTTGCAGCGAATAAAAAATGCTGGAACAGCCTTTTAGAAAATTTATGAAAAATTGTAGATAACTACTTACGCCAAATTTTTAGTCTCCGGAAATAAGCAGTTCCAACAAATTTTATAACTGTAAAAAATAAGCATTTCAGATTTTTGCAGCGAATAAAAAGCGCTGGAAATAACCTTTTAGAAAATTCAAGCCTTTTCCAATAATTTTAAAATCGTCGCAAAAAAATTCACCCCAAATAGACATTATTTTTGACGATTTCCAAGTCACCGCTTACTTTCCAGTTCGAATTTTGGAACTGATGGAGTAAGAATTACTTTTCACTTTTTGCGGCGATTTTTGTCGACGCAAAAAGTTTTGTTGATTTTAGTAAGCGGCATACGTTTCCGTTGATTAGAAAAATCAACGCAACGGATACTGTTTGCGGCGAACATTGTCGCCGTAAGAACATATGCAATCAATTAAATGTTATTAGCAGCAAATCCAAATCACCGAAAAAGTTAAATTAAATTTAAACCCTGCACATTACATTTTCCCCTCATTTCTTTTCCTCTCTCGCTCTGCCTCCCCAATCCCTCTTCTCCCTCAACCTATGCCACCACGCACAACTCGTCACCAGTGACCCCACCACACCACCATCACCTCATCTCGATTGCCACCCCTTCCTTCTCCCCTAGCCTCCATGGTAGAAATATCATTTTCCTCGAATCTGGCCTTGAACTCTCTCTCTTTTGGATTTCTCTATATCGCCGCCGCTAAGGGCGCCGTTAGTCACCACTCACACCTGAATGCCATCGCTAGTCTTCTATTGGAGCCCCCTTCTCCTCCACGCCTAGCCCAGCAGTCCGAGGCCCTCCCTCTCTCCCTTGCTCTGTTCGCAACCCACGGCCCCCTACGCGGTTTGCTACTCTGCCACTCCCTTGTGAGTTTCAATTCTTCTTTTCTTCTGTTTTTTCTTCATATTTTGCTAGAATATATATATATATATATATATATATATCTATAATTTTCCCCCGTGCTCTCATGATTTCCCATTTGTTACATTTCCAAGGTTCAAATCTATGTTCATTGATTTTGGATTGCTATCTTGTAATGGAAACCCTAACGTATTAGATACTCGATCTATTTATACATCGTTGGTGTTTCCCTGTGTATGAAGAACACTTTTTTTAAAATTTCGTATGTAATCTATTAATAAGAACACTATAATTTGGCCGTCTTACCCCTGCATTCTAATAAAAAATGTGGCTATTCTAATGTTATGGTAGGGCTTATATATTATATGGATTCATTCATGCCAATCTTGCCTTGAAACGATTTCTTTGTAATTCACATCCCCTAATAATTACTACTATCAATTTCCTCAATAGTCTTCCAATTATAGTTTTTTAAACTCTCGTTTCTAAAAAATTGGTTGATAGATTGACTGATGCGCCATATGTTTTCTCAAGGCATGGCCAAGTTCTCGTTTATTCTTCATAGTATTATTGTTTCTACCAATAAAAAAATAGTATGTTTTTTCTGCATTGGTACTTTTTTTATGTGGAGTAATCATCTCCATTGTTTATATTTGAGTACTCTTAAAACTTTGAAAGAAAGATGTATGGCTACTTGGAATTTTCCTTCTATAAAATTCCAAGTATGCAGATAGTACACTTTAGTTTGATATATGGTGTGTAGTGTATCGTCAAATGGCTTTGTTTTATGGATGAGGGAATTGTGTATTTCTTGGCAGTGAGGTCTTATTATTCCTTTGTGCAGGTGGGTGGATGAAGTCATTCTCAGTGAAGTTATATATGCCTGACATATATAAGAATTGAAACATTAGAGTAAACAATAATTAATCAGTCCTTCTTAATTAACATGTATGTGGGGCGTGAGTTTAGTCATGTTATATATATATATATATATATATATAGTACTTAGTTTTTTTGTTTTGAAAGGAAATATATAGTACTTAGTTAGTTAGTTTGTTAGTTAATTGGTTGCTTGTACATTAGACTTTAACTTTAATTACTAGCTTGTGTTTGGTAGCTCACAGGCTGAAAGTTCTTACTTTTGCTTGAAAATGGGAACATTCTTATTGTTGTTTTTTTAAAATTTTCTTAAGAAAGCACTGACTTTAATGGTATCCCTTTCTCACTTTATCCTGTTTTATATTATTATTATTTTGCTCTTTCCCCTTTACTTTTCTTATTGCTATTTTAGATCATGTTTGGAAAAAGTAAGCCACTAACTTAAAGCTTGCAAAGGGTTTTCCCCCTTTCAATGACATAGATACTTTTTTCTGGATTCAATGACATAAATACTTGTACTCTTTACTTTGATCTACACGTCATAAATGATGTATTGTCAGTTGGCATGGTGCACTTGCTTCTTCTTGTACCAGTGATTCAATATACCAGTAACTGTTTATGTGATCATTGCCTACTTGTTGCGACTTTGTGGTGAATAAGTCAATTTAATTATTCTCAGTTGTATGTCATGCCCTGCCTGTAGACCGTCCTATTGGAACTGAAATTTGAAGGGACTTTGTTCTAGATTTTTCTACTGCTTAGTTTTTACATTGAGAAAATATATTCATAAGAGTTGTGTGGCTTGAAAAATGTAAATGTGTGGTAATGCGTAATTACATATTCTGGCTGTGTCAGATTCATGGATCTTAAAGTTGATGTAAAATACTTGGTGTCGAGAAGATTTATCCAAGTTGATATTCATCTTGGTTTATCCAACTTCTTCCAAGTTCTAAGCTTTAAATTCATTATATGAAACATGAAGTATCAGATATGAAATGGTAATGATCAATAACAGATTTGGCTTGCCAAAGAGAGGTTAGGGCTGATTTCTCCAGTGTTGAAACTTTGCCAATCATTGCTACTTTTTATGCAGATTAATTAATTAGCATAGTTGGTGAGATTAGAGAGATGGCTTCCATATATGCAGCATTCACCAAAATGATCTGCTTCATTAATTCATTATTGATGGCATCATTAACGGAATAATTAGAAATCCTTAGCAAACTCCAAATGATTGAAAAAGTTTGAATATTTTTACTACATTATTACAAGCATGCACCTAATATCATGGTTGTTTTACTTTCTTTTACCGTTTTAACTAAATTGAAAATTTTACAAAGGACTATCCCTTTTCCCCCTCAATGGACAAATTGAAGAAGATTGGTGTTTGAAAAGTACTTGTATTATGGAATAATGGTTTAACCAAGTAGATAGCTCAATAACAGATGATATATATTTGGTTACCTATTGTTTTGGTTCTAACCTTTAAATCCAAAAATCCTAAAACTGGTAGTATACATTTCTAACATCATGTTTCTCAATTACCTCTCACATTTCCATTTTTAATAGGAATTTATTGGTTTCTCATGTACCTCTCACAAACTAAAATTTTTTTGTATTGCAAGAAAGTGTTGATTTTGTGACTCTTGTTGGACCCAGATATTTTTTAAAGACCATCAACTGGTCTCTGGTGATGTCATTGTTCACTGTGAGTATGAAATATGCTTCCCTACTTTACAGTTTCAATGTTGTAACATTTAAGAGTATTTGGATTGGAATTCCTTGACCTTTTGTTAAAACTAAATATTTTTGTTCTACTATTTATGGAACTCTCTGATTATTATCTTTTATTCAATTTAAACGATAAACGATTTTAGTAATATAAGACTATTTGTATCTTGAGGATGAAATTACTATGATTCTGTTATTTGTTAAGTGAGGGGCAATATTTTTCTAAGAAATGGAACTTCTTTCTTGCATTTAATGTTAATGTTCTATTTAGAACATGTATCATAAGGCAGTTGTGATCACTTTGATATGCAACACTAACTGCATACATATGAGCTTCATACTCATTGGAATCACACTATATATAGTGATTACTTAAGGAAAAAAATTTCTTTGAAAATTGGTTGTAAGGACTTATAAATAATAAATAGGTAGTGAGCTTTTATCATTTTCCAACAAAATCTTACATTTCATTGATATGCATTTATATATATATATATATATATATATATATATATAAATATATCTCCCTTTCTCGATGTGTGTGTAGTATTAAAACAACAGTCAATTTGAGGGATTGTTGCACTATTTAAGTGTAACTATATATAATGTAGCAACCCCTCACATATATCATATACATGTGAGAGGGGTTGCTGCACTATTTAGGTGAACTATATCCAAACTATACTTCATATATGAAGTATAGCTTAGGTATAGTTCATATCTGTTTTTGTGCATTTTTTTTTTCTTTTTTGAAAAATCATTTAAGGCGAGTAAAAGTTGCTGGAAATACTTTTTTCGTCAATATAACTTATTTGAGGTGAATTTTACTTGCCGCAAAAAATCTATTTCGGCGATAATAACCACTGAGACTACATCATAGCGATGATAATTTATAATCGCTTGGAAAAATAACTAGTCATTTGCGGTGATTTCTTAAGCTTTGGCGAAGATATATATCACCGTAATTGACTTTTCTCAATGATTTAGGCTTCATTTGGTTACCAAACTCAACTCAACTCATCTCACTCATCATTACAATTTTTTTAAATTCCAATACAAAATATAATAAACAATTCAACTTTTTCAAATTCAAAATAATAATAATATTAAAAAATAATATTATAACAATATTTTATCATCTAAACTCAACGCAACTCAACTCATTTCAACATCTAAACGTACCATGGTATACAGAAAGACCATTTATGTTTATTTTTGGGATAGTTGCGACGGACAAAAATAGTCGAAAATAGTATTTTTTTTTTTTGCGATAATTTTTGCTATCGCTGAAATTGATAAAAAAAAATACTTTAATTTTGTCGAAGATGCAGCGAATTAAAAATCACCAAAAATGTTCAAATGCAACGATTAATATGAGTATTTACGACAATTTTGAGCTGTAAAAAAAACTTGATTCCTTGTAGTAAATAGTTCACAAATTTTGTCGAGATAATTAAGACTAGCTACCACGTACACATGACGATTGTGTTAAATCGTATATTCATAGTTTTCTTGAATAATTAATCCATGCATGAAAACCTCAGTTTTGACTTTTCCTCGATCGCATCATGCCAGTATTGTTTTTCAACGGTGCAAGACCCCAAATGGCGTGGCTTTCAGGGAATTGGAGGATCATTATCCTTAATTTTTCAAATTTCAAGAAACATATTATATATGCCACATGATGATCTATGCAAAGAGACCCATCATGCACATCATCATGTAGTACTGATAATTAATTAATTAGTCCCCGTGAACTTTAATAAGATGATTGATTATTCTATCAAATTTAGTCATGATCTAAGCCCGAGTATTTATATAAATGTAGCTCGATCGATTTTTATTAACTGAATAATTAAATTTGAGATCAATCAGCTTCTTTATTTTCATTGCTCAAATTCATTTGTTAGAACCATATATATCAAAATGCAAACACATGATAATTAAGTACTGTATGTTTCTAGGTTATACATGCATGTCTCGTGTAGTATTTTGTAAAAAATAAATAAACTCATCATAAAATAAAAAGATAAATTCTTTTAAGTAAGCAGTATTTTTTTCAAATGACGAGATTATGCTGCACAAATTATTATTTTTATATTCTAGAATAATTAAGAAATAAAAGATTGGGGTGATATATATATATATATAGGAGAGTCATCATGTACAGCTAGGGCAATATATAGTACTATTAATGTGTCATCATGATAGATTGATGATCCCATGCATGCATATTATATATATATATATATACAGGCCGTGCCAAAATTTCCCATCCACTTTTTTCACTTCCACTCTATTCACTTGAATCTAATTATATCTCAATGCATGCATGGTACTACATGTGTCATATCTGTGAGTTTCAGAACATGGCCAGAAATTGAAAAAAACAATCTTTCACCGGAAAATACCAACATTCTTTATTCTCCCCGGCCATCTTTTCAACTTCCAACTTTTCGTTTCTGGGGAAAAAAAAAAGAAAAGAAAAAATTATATCAATTATATATCTAGAAAATTAAGAGAGAAGCAGCAGTAGTACTACTGATGATCTCATGATCCCTTCATCTGATCTGACTGCAATAGCATATAATGTGGTCGTACCAATTATGCCTGCACACAATGCTAGCTTAGGGTTTAATTAGATGCTGAATAGTGAAATCACATGGCATCAGGAAACCACACTTGTTGCTCATCAATAAACGACCTAAATGATAGGGCCCCAGCTATCATTGACGATACCAATTTACTGTTCCCCCATTAATTATATCATCAATTATTTTCATAATTTTTATTTATTTATTTCAATGATGTAGTACAGATTAGACCGCGCGCGTCAATATATATATATTATGTATATTATGTCCAATATACACCATATATAGTACTCCAACATGACAACATCGATCTAGCTAACCTTTGAAAAATTATATAGTATTATATATTAATACAAAGAAATTTATGTATAAGTCTGTTTATTGATATAATTAATAAATATGGTAAAACTTATATTGCTAAAGGTCTCATATTAATGAAGCTTTATATATATATATATATATATATATAAACATTTTGTGTCTCAAAAGTAGTTGGCCTTATATATATACATTGTTCGATCCCTAAATTAAGGCTGCTAGCTAGGTAGGGTATTGTTAATTTGTTGAGCTAGTAGCTAGGCAAAAAATTACAAAAACACAGTTGCACATAAAAGTCATTTTGGTCAATTTATTGGGCCCTAAAATCATTGACTGTTGTTGGGGAGGGGAAGACAAAGAGAACACCACAACGTGTGAAACAAAAAGCTAGCCTTCGTGGCCCACCCCTTGAGAAATTAAACCCTTCTTTAAAAACAACATTTAACGGGAAATGCTCGTCATCCTCTTGGGAACACCTTTTCATCTGCCTACTCTCTCTCTCTCTCCATTTTCTTCGGTATCTGTCACCTCTTTATATTATTCCCTTCAATTGAATCCCACACACAGTACTATTCTATCGCTTCTAGCCTTTCTTCTTCTTCGGTTTTTCAAGCAACAAAGGATCGAGCACAAGTTATGAAGAAGAAGAAGAAGAAGAAACATCATGTCTTCCTTAGTGGCCATGTCCAAGTTTCATCTATGGAGTTTCCTAAAGGTTTTTCTGGAACTCAATTGTTGTTCTCTCTCGTCAACACCCTTTTGGGATTTGCTTAAGAGGATCTTGTATCCAGTACTGGATAATTCATTGGAGAAAAATTCGGCGGCGTACATGGGAAAGCCAGGCATTTTGTTCTTGTTCTTGTTCTTGTTCTCTTGTTGTTTTATTCTACATGTATCTTTTTTGGTTTTGAATATGGAAATGGAGGATAGAGAGAAAATAGTTATTAAAAGAAGAAACAGATCATGTAAAATGTTCTCAGAACTTGATGGACATTATAATTCATAGAAACGAAACAAGATTTGACTGATTTTCCAGGTCTATGATAGCATGTTTCTTAACACACACACACTCTCTCTCTCTCTCTCTCTCTGATCTATTTTTAGTATATCTAATTTTATGAATCTTTGGTGCAAAAGGTGTTGACGTAGTCTCTAATTACCTGAGATCTAAGATCTTCACTACTGCCAATATGATTAAACACTTACAACTACAAGGGGCGCTAGAAAGCTTACTATTTACAGATAACCATGTCGTGGTTCTTTTGTAGACCAAGCAGATCAAGAAAAAGTTAACCCCCCCTCCCCCCCCCCGCGGACGCCCCGGGGGGGAAGAGAGAGAGAGAGAGAAGGGGAGGCCAGGGACAAACAAACATACATGGTACTGGCAGTATTAATTTACTTTTTCTTTTTTTTTCTCCCTTCAGGTGTATACTTCAATAATATAAGGATATGATACACAATATGTATATGCATATGTATGAGAAGCATGTTCAACGTCAGCTAGCTAGTATTGCTCTAGGTAGCTAGGATAATATATATTTAGAAAGGTTCACTAGCTAAACCTAAATTATTGAATTCCCTTACATTTTGTCTACAAACTGCAGTAGTTTCTACAATATTTAGAGATATAGATTCAACATGATCATCTGTTAATTACACAATGTTTAATGCTAGCTACATATATGATCGATCAAGTGAAACGTACAGTAATCTTTCTGGAGGGGTGGAAGGTCATGTGCTAGGCCGGCCGGGGACGTTCATCAAAATTTATTTCGATGAAGTATTTATATTTAATCATATATAATATATTTGTCCCGATCTGTCCTACAATAATTATTTGTTGGTAAAGTGGTTAATCAACTGAGAAATTCGAACATATATGATATATATTCATATTAACATTCTATCATCAGCTGCGTCACTATCATTGTTATAAGGACCTCTAACCCACCAACATAGTTTGTGTGTGTGTGTGTGTTTGTGTGTTAGGTGCGTAAGAGCTAGCCCGTGAATTTGAGAGAGGAATAATCATAGTATCCAAAAGTTAAATAAAACTTAAAAATTCCCATATTCAAACTACATCTCCTTCCCAACAAGCCATGTCCCTGATTTTCTTTATTTCAATTATATATATATATATATATATATATATATATATATTCATATATACACTTCACCTTTTTAGAGGGGTCTAGATGCAACCATGCTGCAAATATATAATATACGTGTGTTTTGAGAAGATCTTCGATGCATGGTTGAATCGCATGTGAACAGGCCTAGCTAGCAATCGATATCTAAGCCAAACAAGCTGACAAATCGTATATGGTACGTAGCTGGTTGATTTTGACCCAAAAAAGGGTAAAAAATTGTTTTAAAAAAAAAATTGAAATTTTGGTGCCTGCCTTGAAGATTATTAGCATATGACTCACAAGTTATAATTTAGGTATCAGGGTGTGCTTTGAATTCTAAGTACGTGTTGTATACGCACCTCCAACAAGTACTAGCTGTTGCTTTAAAAAATCTACCTTCAGTAATTTATAAGGATATATATATAGCTTAGATTAGGTTGAATTCAGGAATATACACGATTGATAATTTGTTAATTTTTTAATCCGTGTCGGAGGGAAGCTGATCTGCTTTCAAAATTACACGGCTTGCATTGCGCCCGAGGAAGACTACGTTGTTGACTTTCTATCAATCCTTAACTTTTTTATGTCTTTCTTCTTCTTCTTCTTCATTTTCTATTTTCATTTTATATATTAATTTTATAAAAAAAAAAACGTGTGCATTATTTATTTTATTTAGGATCAAAGTTCAAAGATAAAAGTAGTCGCGATAAATATAAGATTTTCCCGTAGGTAGCTCTTTTTACTACGTAATCTATATATTATATTATAAATGAAGATCAAAATGATCAACGCATAATACCAAATCTGGTTTGGATATAAGAAGTATGTCATCTCATCTCATGATTATTACAATTTTCTTAAATTTTCACATAAAATATAATAAATAATTTAACTTTTTCAAATTTTAAAACAATAATAATATTAAAAAAATAATATTTTATTCAAATTTCATCTTAACTCATCTCATCTCAACTCGCTATCCAAAAGACATCATAATGTATTGATCTTGTACATGTACATGCGGGTAACCAATTAATACTCTATGCTTTCACAATAATATTATTATAAGAGAGATCGAATTAAGATTCTACAAGACTCTAATTATGTGAATTATATATACATGCATGATATATATTAATATATGGTTATCATGAGTCGAGGGTTGAATAATGCAGTGCTGAAATTGTAGGACATTAATAACGACTCGAAAAAGGTACGTACGTTAGCTTTGTGGATATATAATTACTAAGCACATGCATGACAACTTCCAAAAAACTAGTACATGTTTAATTTGTGTTCCCAACTTTGAGCTAATTAATTACGTTGCTAGCTCATCAAATTGCTTTTATTTCAAATGCAATAAATGTACATTAATTTTAATATATATATATATATATATATTGTTTATTAATCAATAACAAAACGTACGTCAGTACGTGTTTGGCAAACGTGGGTCCAAATACTTTAATAATTTCTTTATGTGGCATGGGTAAAGTTCTTAATTAATTACTCCCTATAAATATTCTATTCTATGTGCATGCATGTCTTGAGAGTACTACCGGAGATGATTAACGACAAACTCATGAATTTTATATTTTTGATCAATTGACAATACCTTAATTTCTCACTAAAAAAATCAAAAATCAAATCCCTCCTCTCCATGCATTAAAAAAGAAAAAAAAAAAGAAGAGAAAGTTCAAAACCAATGACGTCACTGGTTGTTCCTTAATTTTCTAATTCCCCTAGCTAGCTAGAACTGTTCATTGTCCTTTGGAAAAACGTATATATATATATATATTGAATTACTTTGGAATATAATCGTTCAGATTTATATAAATAAGATTTAAAATCAAGTAATAATATCACTGGTTCATCATGTTCCTTAATTTTCTTTCCCTTGGAATTTCGAAATTAAAGCGTATGCCGAGAATTACTTTGAATGATCGTTCAAGTAATTGATTTATAATAAAATTTAAAAAATATCAACTGAAGATGATAAATATTAGAGATGAACAGTATGAATATTAATACTCTAGCTGTCTTCTCTATATAATAATTTTTTAATTAGTATTGTTAATTTTCTTATCGTTTTATTTTCAATATTTGCGCACATATCATGTATGTTGAGTTTGCATAATCCAACTATATATTGGACCATAAAGAAAATGCATATTTTTTTTCTGCAAAACAAAGCATAGATGAGTACGTACTGCATGGTGGCCTGCGGGTGGGTGCACCAGATTGACACATGGCGTCCGCATTTACGAGGTTACTCGTTGATTCAAGCTAGTTAATGCATGGGCTAGCTGCCGCCCAACGTCCAACAAGGCTATCAGAATTATTTTCATAGCTTTAATTGCAAACCCAGAAACATGAAAATTCTTCCCAAGTTGCAGCACTCGCATGCTGGACAATTTAGCCAATCGATAGTCTTACGAAATCATGCATGCACTCACATGTTAGCTAGCCCAAATTGTAATGTTTTGTTTCTTTATTTGGGCCTGAGGCCCATAACCCCTAATTCTTGTTGTTTGTATTAGTGGTTGGAATGGAAACCGATAGATAGGCGATGGATAGTCACAATATTAATATATATGCGTCAATTTCATTACCGGGGCACCCACTATTCAGATACATGATTTTGTCCCTGTAAAATTAGCAATGGTACAACTGTACAATTAGTCGATGGATAGTCACAATAATATCGATCTTTTTGTTACTATAATTCTTAGAACAATAACTCTTAAGAAACCCTAATTTAATTTAATTTGTTAAAATCAAGTACCTATTTGTATTTAGACTAGGTATCTAAAAGTGTAGTGACATTTTATTTTCCATGCATATATAGGTTATTGCAAGCTAATCGTTCATGTCTTTGTAAAAATGTTTCCTAAATCTCTAGCTTCGTTTAGTTACCAAATCAAACTCAACTCATCATTACAAGAATTTTTTCAAATTTCAATATAAAATATAATAAATAATTTAAAATAATATTTTAATAATATTTTATCATCTAAACTCAACTCAACTCAACTCAACTCACTTCAACATCCAAATGCAGCCTTAGGGTTGGAGCGAAACGAAATATTGAAGGAAAAATCTCATCCCCAATCTCAAACTATCAAAGGTTTTACGCCATGCATGCATCACAAATTATCAAAATTGACACATTGGATGATCATCTAATTACTACCAAATACTCTCGTTCAACTCTAACCATTGGATGGATAACAAATATGTGATGTGGCGCAATCTTGATCAGTAGATCTAAATTGATCAAACTGCAAACTATCAATTTTTTTTTTCTATAATTTAAGGGTGTAATGTTTTAGTTTTAGTAGTTTAGGATGTAAAATTTAGAACATCCACAGGCTTAATTCTGCCATTTATTTAATACTATTTATCAATCATTAATTAGCTTTCATGTTTTTTAAACATGAATTCGAAGGGGATATAGCACTATTTCAAATGCCTCGACTCTCGAGGATCGCATGCATGGTTTCTTTTAACACTTTTGCAGCATGAAAATACCAAAGACATGCACTGGGAACAAAAAAAAAAAAAAAAGGGAATTAACTTTCGAGCTTATCATGATTTTACACTATTCTAATCCTTTGTACACCTAAAAAGCTTAATTAGTACTTAATGGAGTCGTGAGCTCACGTCTCGATCCCATGAGGAAGAGAAAACTCATCAATTTGGTTTAAAGTATATATATGTTTGTTCCATGCAGATGATCGTGACCATATTGTAAATAAATAGCTGTCATACACCCGGCCACGTTTACGAATTATCAGGAAAAAAAACCGTTGTAAACATTTCCTTAGAAATGTGGAAATGCAATATTCCTTCCAAACTAACGACATAATTTTGCTGTTAATATCGTCGGCAAAGAATATTGTTTTTCCCTTTGAAGATAGATTTTCCTCCTTTTTGGGGGATTGGAATAGGACTGGAAAATACTTTGTGTGAAAGTGTACCTAGAAATTTCCTTGTCGCAAATAGCCTTATTTCTTAAAGTGATTTTATCTTTTCTTTTAGATATGAGAAAAGTTTGATTTACAAATAGATTTAGTAAAAGTAAAAATTCACAAACTGATATGATTAAATATGGTATTGTTAAGGAAAATTCCACGTCTACAGCACATGCATCATCACAGACATCACAGGCAAGTAAATTGAGCAAGACCCCATAACAAATTCCCTTCTAGAAGTTGCACAGCCTGTTGCTGTCCCTGCTACGGATTCTGCATGCATGAGCTACACTGCTACGCTGCTGCTGTGTGCTGCCTCTGCTGCACTACACTCTACAGCTTGTAACAAAATACCGTTAAAATATTCTTGTAATAATTAATCTTAGCCAGCTACTATATAAAGGCTTTTGCCTCTGTAAAACTATTCAATGAGAAGAAAACTTTTCACAAACTTTTCATTCTAACATGGTACCAGAACTAATATAGGACCAATGTCCATGGCGCCTTCTTCTTCCACCCAATCCATTCCCAATCTATCCCATACCATCTCTGTCAAACTTAGCCCTGAAAACTATCCTCTTTGGAAAATTCATCTTGTCCCCTATCTTCGTGGCCAACGCCTCTACAAATATGTAGATGGCTCTTGCCCTGCTCCCAAACCCTTTCTTAAAAATAAATCTTCTAATCCCGACTATGAACATTGGCTACAACAGGACCAACTGGTTATATCTACTATCATTTCTTCTCTTTCTGAACCATTAATGGCTTAAGTTGTGGCTGCACCTCTGCTTGTGCAATTTGGACCTCTCTAGAATCCTCCTATGCTTTCGTTTCTCAAGCTCGTTTAATGCAAACCCAGCTTCAACTTTCATCACTAAAGAAGGGCACTAACTCGATCCCGGTTTATTATCGACGTGCAAAATCACTAGCTGACACCATGGCTGCTGCTAGGGGAGCTCTTCCTCCAGCAGAATTTTTTCCATACTTACTTGCTGGCTTAGGACCTGATTATGATGGCTTGGTCACCTCTGCTGCAACTTGGCTTGATCCTATTTCTCCCGAAGAACATCTTGGCCATTTACTTGCTCATGAAGCCCGAATGCTTCATCATACTAAAACCAACTTCTTCTCTTCAGATGTCTCAGCTAATTTTTTAGCAAAATCCAACACTCCTCAGCGTGGTCGTGGCCCTTTCCGTGAGCGAAATTCCTTTCGTGGCCGCAACAATGGGGATCGTCTCAGTTCTAATCATGGTCGTGGAAATTTTTCAGGTAACCACGGAACCAAATTTGTTTCCCAAACTGATCCTTCATTAATTTGTCAGGTCTGCCATCGACGTGGTCACTCAACCTTCACCTGTGTATCGCTTTAATCAAGCTTACACTATAGCCCCACCTATGACTGCGAATTTTTCCAACTTTCCTTCGGCTCCAAGTTGATATCCAGATATAGCTGCTACTCATCATATTACCAATGATCTTGCCAACATGAATTTACAAGCTGTTGAATACTATAGGGAGGAGCAATTGCATGTTGGTGATGGAACTTCCATCCCTATCTCACATACCAATTCTGCCTCTCTTTTCTCACCCACTTCTACATTTCATCTCAAACAATTGTTATGCGTTCCTTCTTTACAAAAGAATCTCATCTCAGTCCAAAAGTTTTGTGTGGATAACAATGCATTTTTTGAATTTTATTCTGACTCTTTTTGCATAAAGGATCGCATCTCGGGGAAGCTTCTACTCTGTGGGAGCACGTGTAATGGTCTCTACCAATTCACACCACCCTCAGTCCTTTCCGCTACACTAACCACCGCTACTTCCTCAGTTCCACAATGGCATTCCCGTCTTGGACATCCATCCTTCAAGCTAGCCCGTTCCATTTTACAACAACACAATCTACAATATGATCCATCTCAGTCATTTAGTTTTTGCAACGCTTGTGCCCAAGCAAAGTCATATCGGCAATCAGCTCACAAAAGACCCCATAAATCTGTTGCTCCTTTTGATTTAATTTTTTCTGATCTTTGGGGACCATCCCCTTATGTATCAAGTGATGGTTATCAATATTACATTTCTTTTGTCGATGATTTTTCTCGATTTACATGGCTATTTCCTTTAAAATCTAAATCTCAAACATTTGATATTTTTCTTAAGTTCAAAGCTCATATTGAACTTCAGTTTAATTCAAAGATTAAGAAATTTCAATCTGATTGGGGTGCGAGTTCTGCCCATTTTCAAAGTATCTTGCTATTAATGGCATTCTCCATCGTATTACATGTCCTCATACTCACACTCAAAATGGAATCATAGAGAGAAAACATTGCCACATCACTGACATAGGCTTAGCACTCCTCTCTCACGCATCAGTCCCTTTAAAATTATGGTCTTACGCTTTTCTTCATGCAGTCTATCTCATCAATATGTTACCCTCACCATCACTCAATCACTCATCACCTTTCTTTCTTCTTCATAACAAACACCCAGACTATAGTTCTTTATGCACATTCAGCTCTGAGTGTTGGCCATTGACCACTCCTTACAATCACAAAAAATTTGCTTACCGTGCCATTTCCACTACTTCTTTGGGTCATAGTCCTCTTTATAGAGGCTACATCTGCTATCACATTCCAACAGCTTGCATATATATTTTCAAAGACGTTCTTTTCAATGAAACATCTTTCCCTTTTGCCAATATTTCATCTCCAAAAATTTCCGATTAGCCAACCCACATACCCTTACCTCATTTCACTCAAACCACACACTCAAATCACTCAGAAACACTACCATCAATCCTGGGTCCTCCCTCTCAATCCCCGTCTAGTTCTCTTGTTTCATCCTCAAACACGCACAGCTCCCCTCCTATGGTTGTTGCATAGCCTGTGCATTCTATGTAGGCACAATTAAGGACCTCTTCAAGTCGTCCTTGACAGTTCAATGATGGGACCATAAGTTGGCAACCACCCCGTGCACTTCTCACTACTCAAGATGACATACTTGAAGCCCCTTCATGCCTGGCAATTGCACAACAATATCCTGAATGGCATGAAGCCATGTCTAAAGAATTTAATGCTCTACTTGCTAATAATACTTGGACCTTGGTTCCAGCTTCTCATGCAGCTAACACAGTGGCTTGTAAGTGAGTGTTCCGCACCAAATGATTTGCCGATGGATCAATCGAGCGTCGAAAGGCTAGCTAGCGGCAAAAGGGTTCCTCCAACAATCTGGAATTGACTTCGATGAAACTTTTAGCCCTGTTGTAAAGGCCACTACAGTGCGCCTTGTTCTTGCAATGGTTGTCTCTCATGGTTGGGTTACATGGCAATATGATGTTGCAAATGCATTTTTACACGGACCCTTACAAGAAACGATATACATGTCCTAACCCCCTGGTTTCTCCCATCCATAGCTTCCCTCACATGTCTGCAAGTTGAACAAAGCCATATATGGGCTACGTTAATCCCCTTGTGCGTGGTACTCGCGCCTCAGTAGTAAATTAACTGATCTTGGCTTCACCATCTCAACAGTTGATCATTCTCCTTTTCTGTATTACACTGGCAGCATCACCGTTTTTATTTTAGTTTATGTTGATGATTTGCTAATAATTGGTTCATCGTAGCAAGCCATTGAGGAACTTATCTCAGCCCTTCGAGAAGACTTTCCTATCACTGATCTCGACAAACTAAAATATTTTTTGGGGGTCGAAGCTACTTACAATTCTGCTGGTTTGCTACTTACACAGCAAAAATACATCATTGATCTTCTCAACAAAACCAACATGATGCTTGCAAAACCTGTCAAGTCCCCGATGGCCACATCAGAAAAACTTAGTGCTTTTAATGGAAGCTTGTTTGAGGATCCGACATTATACCGTAGTGTTGTTGGTTCTTTGCAATACCTCTCTTTCACTAGGCATGATCTTGCATTTGCTGTGAGCAAGCTGTGTTAGTTTATGCATGCACCGAGAGTACCCCATTGGCAAGCTGTCAAGCGTATCCTTCGCTACCTCAAACACACATCTCACATTGGTCTACAATTCTCTCCGTGTTCGACACCCAACCTTATTGCTTTTTCTGACGTCGACCGAGCTGGCTACCCAGATGACAGAAGATCAACCAGTGGCTATTTCATTTTTCTTAGGTCCAACTTAATTTCCTGGTCTTCAAAGAAACAACCTACAATAGCTAGATCATCAATAGAAGCCGAATTCAAAGCCATTGCTAATGCTACAGTCGAAGTAATTTGGATGCAACAACTCTGCCGAGACCTTGGTATTACACTCAACCGTGCGCCCCTTCTCTACTGTGATAACATTGGTGCAACATACTTGTCTTCAAATCTTGTTTTTCATGCTAGAACCAAGCACGTTGAAATCGATTTTCACTTTGTGCGTGATCAGGTTCTTAATAAGTTTTTAACTGTTTCCTTCATCTTTGGAAAAGATCAGCTCGCCGATATCTTGACTAAACCCCTCTCAGCAGCTTGCTTCACTCAATTATCTGCAAGTCTTCGCCTCCAATCCTTACTGCTTGACTTAAGGGGGGATGTTAAGGAAAATTTCACGTCTACAGTACATGCATCATCACAGACATTACAGGCAAGTAAATTGAGCAAGATCCCATAACAAATTCCCTTCTAGAAGCTACACAGCCTGCTGCTGCCTCTGCTACAGATTCTGCATGCATGAGCTACACTGCTACGTTGCTGCTACTGTGTGCTGCCTCTACTGCACTACACTTTGCAGCTTGTAACAAAATACCGTTAGAATATTCTTGTAATAATTAATCTTAGCCAGCTACTATATAAAGGCCTTTGCCTTTGTAAATCAATTCAATGAGAAGAAAACTTTTCACAAACTTTTCATTCTAACAGGTATATATATCAGATTACAAAAATAATTTTTCCTATAAAATAGATTTAGGCTGTGTTTGGATTTCGAACTGAGTTAAGTTTTTTATAAATAGTAGTGAGTTGAGATTGTTGAATGAGTTTGGTGGGGTCCACTAAGATGAGTTTAAAATGTGTTTGGATGTTAAGATGAGTTTAGATATATTTGTAAGAAGTTGTAAAAAAAAAAGATCCCACCATAATTTTATATTGTTCAGCTGACAACAAAAGCCGAAATTCTTTGTTGTTCTGGCGCCAAATACATCAAAGGAAAAAAAAAGATTTTTCTGCATGCACTGCAGCCCACCACGTTGGTCAAAATGTAAAGAAACCCAAAGCAGCCATGTTGGTCAAACGTAAAGCAACTCAAGGAAGAATCTCTACAAAGTGTCTCATCTATCTACATATCTATAGTTTAGAAATGAGTTATAAAGGACGAAACTTGGCTCAAAGTCTGTTTGGTTGGCCGATGAAGTTAAAAAGTGAAGTGAGTTGAGATGATTTTATCATCCAAACACGTGTTACATTTAACTAGACGGATTTGTAATTAATTTGACTTTTGCAAAATCTTCTCTTAAACGTCGCATATTGATCCATTATATATTTGTAAAACCTAATTAAAACACTAAGCTTGGTATGCAAAAGTTGATGATGATAGACTAAAAATTAGTGCGGTATATATCTACCATTACAAGAGATCATCATCTAGTTGTGAAGTACTGTGCCTGGCCTACTTCACTGAGATATCTGAGATATGGAGTTTTGATGATCTATCCGAGATATCTTTGTAACTTTGCTTAACATACACACTTGTTCTGAGAGTATGTGTTCTTTGTCTTTGTACCAAAGGAAACAAGTTGGTGAGTGCAGGTGCATGCAGTACTCTTCTAATGTGGTAGGATGAGATGATGAGGAAGGTGAGACTTCTTGAATACCAACTCATCTAGGACTACTTTCTCCCTCAAGTACTTTAGTAATCTCTGTTTTCCCTGCTGTGATTTTATAAGAAACTAGTTAACGTCCAAAATTAGGTAAGAAATTGATGGCTCTACAATCAGTTGCACTATCTTTGAAATTGGTGCAGTAGATAATCTTGGTAAGTTATGGTGTCAATTTGAAACCAAGAGCTTTTACAATACCTACCATAATTTTTTAAGTTTTGAAAAAAAAAATGCATTTTTCAATATATATTCTACTAACAAATATCTTACATTTTGCATTCCAAATTATCAATACTTACGCATTGCACCATTCAACTTTAAAGTATTAGGTGGCGTGACACGATCTTAACCGTACTCCATCTTAATAATGGCGCATCACAAATCTTGTTAGTGTTTTTTTGAACCCACAAATCTTGATAGTTGAATAGTCATGTACTAGTGCTTTAGAAACCTTAGCATATTGTGGATGCAAAACCTTGAAAACTTGGATAATGTTATTTCCATTAGAGATACAAAATAGAAGGTGACATCCATTCAAGGTGAACTAGTCATGTATAATAAAATTGTTATACTTCATATGATAAGGATAAGGGTAGGTGATGTACGAGATCCTACGTTACTTGTAAATGAGAAATTTTTACTCTTTATATGATTCTAATGGGACTCCAATTGTATTATTGACTAATCTTTTAAAATATAAATCATGTGATTTGGATCTTTCAGTAAGGCGTTATAAAAATAAAAAATGTTAAACTTGCTAAAATTTTTGTTAATGTATAAGTATGTCTATGAATTGACGTGGCACTCTATACATTAAACATTGAAGTGAGATTATGCTAAAAATTATATTTTAAAAAAATTAAGGAAAAATAAAAAAAAATTATACTAAAAATGAGATTATGATTATCGTGGTACACAACAATTCCCGTTTGAAAAATTTAATGAGAAAGGTGGTGGCCACACGAGGGGCACCTCCATTTGGTAGACAAGTGGTTGTGTGGCCACCCTCCTCTAAAACACTCGTCATTTATTTAATTTTAAAATAAATATCTTTTGGAAAATCTTCAGAGTTTACATGACCATCAAGATATATGATTGTCCATATATGTCAATGTCAATCCAGTAGACAACGACACATGAATTATTGAGGTGAGTTTGTAAGATGGATAATATTGGTCCTACCCAGAAAACCAGAGTCAGTTTTTTGAGAAAATATTTTTTCATGAATTTCTGATTTTTTTTAAATATTTAAAAAATATTTTATTAAAAAATTATACATTCGGTACCCAGCTCAGTAAATTTTTTTGGTAGCATTTTCCTTCAAATTTAGAGCTTGACTTCCTACATCAATGGGACCCACATTTAGCCAGCCCAACACCCAATTTCCCAACAGTTACAGAAACAATAAATTATTAATATAAACAAATATAGCGAAACAATTACCATTTTAGTAATTCCAATAAATAATTAAAGGATTTAATAAATCCCTAAAATATCTAAGAAATAATTAAGAATTTAATAAAGAAATCCCAGTCAGTGCGATTTGTCTTGTTCTGTTTGTTGTACACTCGCACGTAACTACCTCTTCATCTGATGGGCCCGCATTCCTGGAATGACCCAAAACAAGCCAGCTCACCACAATTTAGGTAATCATTTTGTGGGCCCAGTACGTGTTTTCACATTTTTAATTTCTTAATTACTAAAATATCCTTCCAATATTATCACTAGTCGAATCAGAGAAAATCGTTCATGTATATACTATGAATTTATTTTATGTATTAATAAACCTTTTATTTTCGACTCTAGAATTTTTAAAAATTTCAAAATCCATTTCTAATAAAATTTATTTATCCAGTATAGTTGCTAGCGTTTTACGAAAACTAATTAGGTATTATCTAATTACAATCATTACATAATTAGTATTAAGCTATCAACAAATAGTAATTTAATTGTTAATGCCAAAAATAAATGCAACAAGAGCGTTAATTATTTAGCATTCCAAGTGTGGGAGCCTATAGTTCTATTCAAACAAGCCCAATAAAGACGTCTAATACGTTAACTTTTGATGGCCCTGATAGTGATGTTTTTTCTTTTAACAATATTAGTCTCTTTTTAATGTTGTTTTTAAAGAAAATTGAGATATAGAATTGTGAATTTTACACCTGTTAGGGGTACCCTAGTGCTTAAAGAATGAATTTGAAACGTACAATATTAAAATTGCGTTTAAATAATAAAGTGATTTCAGATGATCTATAAATAATAATAAAAAATATTAAATAATAGTGAAATGTATGTGAAAAATAATGTTAAATAATAATTAAAATAACTCCACTATCCAATCATAACCTTAAATATCTTGACTAATTTCAAGTTGAGACTCAATAATTATCTTATATTAAAATCTTGAATTTTAATATCACGTTAAGTTTTGTTATGTATATATTTATGAGCCGGTATTGAAAAACATAACTTTTACAATGACATAACAGAACTTGATTTAAAAACTAAATTTTTATAAACTAAATTCTATATTGTTAGTTATATAAAGTGTGTATTTGATACACGAGCTTACGAAACACTATTTAATGCCCACTAAAATAAACAACAACTCCATATAAAAAGGATAGTTTTGTGATTTTGAATGCCCTACTGTCTCTCTCTAAAATTATGATTATCTGTCCGCACTGCAATTCCCTCCTGGTCCTCCGTAACGTTCTAAAAATAAAATAAAGAAAAAAAAATTTGAAAAAGAAAAATTTTTTTGTAACGCTCCCAAAAGTCAAAATTTTTTTCTAACAAATTCAACTCCTGTCCTCTACACCATTTCTTCTACACCCCAATAAAAGACCACCTCAGGCTCGGACCCACCTATTTTCTTGCTAATTATCTCCAATATTTCAAACCTTAATTACATCTTCCTTGAGTTTCGGGTTCATTGATGCTAGTAACCCTCTCTCTTTTTATAATCTGCTGCAAATAATCTCATTTCTTTTATTAGTATTTTCTTTTTCGTGTGTTCCAGAGACAAAACCCAGAACTTTTCTTTGTAGTTTTGTTGGATTAGTTACTGGGTATTGTTTTCGTTCTTGTTTCTTCCCGTTTTCTCGCCATTTTATTCACTTTTCCTCTCTATTGTTGTTTTTGCATATTCTAAAGCCGATTTGCAAAACAGATTAAAATCGATCTTTTTCAGCGGCACAAAAGGGACTTTCATGGATGATCTATGAGCAATGTAAAGGTTTTGGTGACAATTTTTTGAGCCTGACTCTTCTCACACCAAAATCTGAAACACCCATATGAAGAAAACCCAAAATTTCCATTTTCAACCTCTCAGCCTCCCAAATTAGATCATTCCATGGTTTCAATCTCGTCGGGTTTCCTCATTTGACAAGGTCCTATCGAACCTCTCTCTGTCACTCTGTGTGTTTCTTTCTGGATCTATCCCAATTAACCCCAAGAAATGTATGGAACTCAAGGTAAGAGAGACCTTGCCTTAGAACTTCGATCCCAAATACCAATCTTGAGGCCCAGCATCCATGCCAGGAGGGCGAACCTCACTGTAAAGTTTCAAGATCTTTATGGTTTCACAGTAGAAGGGAATGTGGACGATGTCAATGTGTTGAATGAGGTGAGGGAGAAGGTGAGACACCAGGGCAGGGTTTGGTGGGCATTGGAGGCCAGCAAAGGAGCCAATTGGTACTTGCAGCCTTCTATATCCGAGAGCCAATCCCTCAAGGCTTCGCTTAAGTTATCAGCTTTGGCAAACGCCGTAACTTTAAAGAGGCTCATTAGGAAGGGAATTCCGCCGGTTCTCAGGCCCAAAGTGTGGTTTTCACTTTCTGGGGCGGCGAAGAAGAAATCCACGGTGCCGGAGAGCTATTACAATGACTTGACCAAGGCGGTCGAGGGGAAGGTCACCCCTGCCACGAGGCAGATTGATCATGTGAGTGCATTAGGCTTTTGTGCATTGCAATTGGTGATTGTGACAAGTGGAAGAATTGGTTGATTGGATTCTCCAATTGATTATTGACGTTGTAGATTCAGTGCATATATTGTTATAGGTTCCTTTTTATAGATAAGTAATTTGCATTGATCTAGTACTATTTGCTTATACGCAAGTTTATGAATTTTAGTTTGAGGCTGATTTGGCGATCGTAGAGAATGGTTGGGAATGAGAATCTCTAGAAAACACATCTCTAGAAAACACATTAATTTTTCAAAGATGATTTGTGTGGGGGACAGTCGATTTCTAAATAGATGCAAAATATTATTTTGGGTTTATTTGCTATTATTTTTATTTTATTCTTGGAAATGAGAATCTTGGCCGCTTTTAAATTCTTTGGATGAACGGAAATGTCTTCTGGTTCATTCATGACGTTTTATATTTTTTTTCATTGGGAAGTGATTTGTGTTGATAGGGTCATTGTTGTGTTTTGACGAGTGTTTTTTTTTTCCGGCCTTTCTTTCTTCTGAATGAACTTCTCAACTAATCGACTTTGGAGAGAGGGAGTACCACTGAGACTAAAAGTATTCAATGCCTTGATGTCATGATTTTTGAACATCTTAATTGATGTTGGTCATTAACCAGCCTTGCGGTGTTTGAGTACCATGAGGAAGTGAGATTGTATACAGTAAATTCCTATACATCCAACTACGTCCCTGCCCTTTGTACACACAAAAAACTTATCAAAAAAAAAATTCCTATACATCCAAGGTTTTGCCTTTGCTTAAGCTTTTTGCTGGTTGTATTATTTTCAAGGTCCATGCAATCAAATTTCTCGTAGTGCAAATGTAAAGGCCCACATTCGAAGGGGCATCAATTATATACCATGTTTGTATTGCTGTTTAATATCTTTTACTGTTCTATACTTTTTATATATGTGCAGGACCTACCGCGAACTTTCCCCGGTCACCCCTGGTTGGACACTCCAGAGGGTCATGCTGCTCTCCGACGTGTTCTTGTAGGATATTCTTTCCGTGATTCTGATGTTGGTTATTGTCAGGTGGGGTTTGCTCTCTCCTGGACCTGGACAGAAATATCTGTCTTGACTTCATCCATGTATAATGCCTCAAAAAACGTGTTATTGAAGTGTTTGTGTCAAACAAGATATTTTACAAACTAATTTTATTTTAAAGCATCCCCCATGTTATTTGTTTCACAGCACTAACTTGAATAGTGTTCCAGATTAATGCATTTATAGAGTTGGTACTTTTCAATAGACTTGTTCCTTCATCACGTTGTGAAGGTTCATGTTAATATAGATTTTTAGTCTTTGAAAAATCAGAGTGCAGAGTCATCATGGATCTCAATTTGATTTTTTCCATATCCCTTCGGGTACATCCCTTGGAATTGTACCTTTCATTTGAATCATTTCAATTCATTCAAACACAATTGCCTCTTTCTTTATCACCTTTTACAAGTCCATTTAGGATGATATATATTATACTATGAATTGATTCAATTTATTGCATCCATCTTCAATTTACCAAAAAATAAAAATAAAATAATTGTATCTATTAATTTCTTACTTATAAAAAAGAAAAATAAAAATTGTGTCCATCTTGCTGCATTTTATTCTCAATCATTACATCATCTTTCCAACTCTACCTTTTACTGCAAAAGCATGATTGGTTTGGTCTTATCATGTAAATATGGTGAATTTTATTGAAGACATAATAATTATGATATATTTCAGGCAAACCTCTTTCTTAGCACTAATTTCTTTGGCTACTATTTGTTATGAATTGTATTGCATCTTTACCTAAAAAAAAAATGAATTCCATTGCACCTTCTTGATGATTGAGATCTGGAGCATCAAAACTGTTTCTCTTAGGCATCTAGTAGTAATCAACTTTGACACCAAGATCGATTTAAGTCCATTTAGATAATTGAATATGTTTGATATCTAACCAGAATAATCTACTTTTTATTTAATACTTGTTATTCTTGGTGCAGGGCTTAAATTATGTTGCAGCATTACTGTTGCTTGTGATGAAAACGGAAGAAGATGCATTTTGGATGCTGGCTGTCCTCTTGGAAAATGTCCTAGTTAATGACTGCTATACAACCAACTTGTCAGGATGCCATGTCGAACAAAGAGTATTCAAAGATCTACTTTCTAAAAAGTGCCCAAGGTACTTTGCTTTTAATAAATTGATGGATATTTCCTTTATTTCCTTGTTAATACCTTTCAGCATTGGAAAATATTAAAATTCAGGATAGCCACTCATTTAGAAGAGTTGGATTTTGATGTCTCACTTGTTGCCACTGAGTGGTTCCTATGCCTTTTTTCTAAGAGCTTGCCTTCAGAGGTTAGAAGAATTCTCCCTCCCTCTCTCTCTCTCTCTCTCTCTCTCCTCCCTCTCTCTCATATGTGCTTTAGTACAAAAAGCAATTAATTAAGATTGTTTCCATAACTAACTGCTAAGAATTCTTCTGTTCGGCTCTTTTTCAGACGACTCTACGGGTATGGGATGTCCTTTTCTATGAGGGGGCAAAGGTTCTGTTTCATGTGGCTTTGGCAATGTTTAAGGTGTCACTGCTTATCCCTTAGGCTCTTAGCATTTCTTCCGTTGCTTAGTTAAGCTTTCTCTTTTACTCACTGTTGACTAGAATAACTTTAACAACATACATCATTATGCTAAGGTTGTTGAAGTTGTGATTTGCATATGCAGATGAAAGAGGAGGAGTTGCTTCTAACTCATCATGTTGGTGATGTAATTAACATATTGCAGAGAACCACTCATCACCTTTTTGATCCTGATGAATTACTAACGGTAAAAAATTCTTTGCCTACTCTCTTTTGAGTTGCCATGTTTTTCCAATTTCCCTCCACCTACAACATTTTCCAGAGATGCAGAGGGGAAAACTTGAAAGTATATCAGTGAAATCCTTTCTTCTTTTGCACAGCAGTTATGGTATTGTCAACAATTTGGAATGAATAATTACTCCTTTTTTTTTTGTAAGCTTGAACAAATTACCATATTAGAGATTTTAGCAAACCAGAATGGACACTGATGATCAGATTTGGCATCATGTACATAAAATTCAGATAAAATTAGTTTAGATGGAATGGAAGAAAGAAACTATTAAAGTTCTCTTGTTTTGTGTGCAAACACCTGCTTTGTGTGTTGGCTTAAACCTTTCCAATCATCTTCGCTACGTTGCTTCGTGGTATCAACCCCCTACTTCCCGTGTTTTAAGGCTGCTACTTTGAAAACTTTCTAAATTTACTGAAAAAAAATGCTACTAAAAAAGTGCTGATATCTCTTTTAATAATCTGATGTTGCAGGTGGCATTTGATAAGATCGGTTCTATGACAACCAACACTATATTTAAGCAAAGGAAAAAACAAGAACCAGCAGTCATGGCAGAGCTTGATCAAAGATTAAGACGGCTAAATTCCATCAAATTGGATGATAAATAAAGATTGATGTTGATAATACAAAGTTACGTCCTTTTTGCATTCCCCTTAAGGGAAGGATCAAGCATAGGGAGTGACTGTTAATGTTGTGGGTGAGGAATGTAAATTTCAAACTGTTACATTATATACAGCTAATAACATCACCATTCAGGGCGTAGTTTAATTTTCTCCTGCCCTTAAGTTTTGCCTTGGTGTTTGGTTGTGCTTGTAATTGTTACATGAATCGAACTTAGTTGCCTCTAAGAAGTTTTTTGATGGTCCTTGACTCATCAAGAGGCAGTTCGGTTGCTCTCCTGCCCTTAAGTTTTGCCTTGGTGTTTGGTTTTGCTTGTAATTGTTACATGAATCGAACTTAGTCGCCTCTAAGAAGTTTTTTGATGGTCCTTGACTCATCAAGAGGCAGTTCGGTTGCCCCATGACCAACCTGTGTAAAGTTTCTAGTGATTTTGTGTCGTATCTATCCTTGACCAATTCTAGGGGCCAACTTATAATGAAATGAGTGAAGATAAGTCATTCATTAAGATAATGCTAAACCCATCTACTTGAGCTTCTTCGACTGTCAAAAGAACTGTGCTTCTGCTTCACCAACTAGGGTTTATTGGATTCATACGTTGCGGTTCAAGCATGTTGGGGATGCCCTCCTAGTTGTTCTTATGGATGCAATCATAAGGAAGTTTCCGAACTGTAATCCAAAATGCTTGTGATTTAACAAATTAACCACAGTTACTGTTGTTGGTAATACTCATGGAACTATGAAATCCAATAACACTTTCCATTTGAATTATTAGAATTAATTCATTGCACCTCTAACTACTAAAAATTAGCAAATAGCACAAAAAGAACGATAAAAAGTTCAATTACAATATAATTGGTCAAATCCTTTGCAACAAAAGCATTGAACAATGCTCATGTCCCTGCCTCTTGGATTGCCTTGTGCTGCATAAGCCACGGGGGCTAATATGGAGAGGGAGGACTGTGGTTCAATGGTGTCAGCTATTGGAGGTGATGGACTATGAGGTGGGTGGGCTAAAGCAATCGAGCTATATCTTTTCTTTGTTGAAAAATGCTTATCGTGTTAGTAACTGCCCAATTCCAAGCTCTCTCTGCTAAGAAGGCACAAAACGTCTCAAATTGTTGTCACTATACAAAGTTTAGCCTTCAGGCTCGAAAGCTTACCATCTTAGCTAATTCAGCTACACTAGCATATATCGGTCAAAAAAAGCAACTTATTCTGATGCCAAATCCCTTTATGACAGGAAGAGGGAGGCCTTGAACATTTTTCACATCACCTCCCGGCTCACAGCCACTTTATTCCTTCCTTTTTCCCCTACTCAAGTTGTTTGAGGCAGGGTTGCAATGATTATGACAACAGTCCTTGTCACGACTTGATTGTTCAGTGCAACAGTAATGGTAAAAGAAAATTCTTGTCACAAACAAGTTTGATTAAACTTTTTACCACGGAAAAGGGTGGAATGAGACATGCTTAACTATATAAATCGAGTATCACTTTTACTAGTCTTGTTGAAGTAATAATGTGAGATTAGGAAAGGCCCCATCAAGACAACACTTCAGCACCAAAAAGCAGAGCATTAAGTAAATAGAAAATTGAGCACTCTCTAGGTGATTATGTTCCATCTTACAGCCATGCCCCTTGCAGCTTTTTGGTGTAATATAAAACATCTTTCTCTTTTCTTTGGTTGCTGATAACTTTTGATGTCAGGTCAGTATTGTTTGGGATTGATTAAAATCTCAAAACTTGGACTAAATAACAAAAAATAGCTATTTTAACAAAATATAACCGAATGATAAGCAATTTAAAGATTTTACAAATCAATATTTCTAAGCATTTTAGAATCAGCAAAATCAATAAATTAACTCAAGATTTTGCTGATGAACCGAGAACTCTTGAAGAAATCTTTAAAATAAAAGCCACTATAATCTCCATGAATGACCCGCTTAGAAATCCAACCTCTTCAACAGTTTTGCCATTAGAACTCTAACACACCGATGAATTTGCAAACAACAATCCTAGAACACAACGTATAAAGAAATAAATGTTTGACCGGGAAGAGCACATTCTCACAGGGTAAAGTTTTCTCTTGAGAGAAGTATTCTCCTTACAGAAAATTGTATGAGAAGCCTCAAATAGTATGGTTCAAATCATGATTAAAAAATAGTTTAAAACATTTTTTTCAATGTTCGCTTGATCGTAACGCAAGTCACAATTTTTTGCTGACGGAGAGTCTAGTGCCCATCTGGCGAAGTTGCTTGATTTTGGCTGGACATTAGTGTCTCATATCTGTGGCACAAGAGTCTAGCGAACTTGCAATCTTTGGGGTTTTTGTTACAATCTCAACCTATACACTGCGCATCCTATTTACAACTCTCGACTAAATCTTGTCACTAAGTATGTGCCAATTCAATTACCTTTACATTAATAGAAGGAATACCGGACAATGTACTGAGATTATGCAGTCCAAAACTCGAGCATCATGCCAGACTCACATTATGACACTTTTGAAGTTTGAGAGAATTGTGTACAACTATTGTAGTGTATATGAACTAACAAAAGGCAACTGAATGACGGAACTCACATTCTCATACAGAAATTCGATAACATATATGTTCAAAAAAATGGTTTCAATCAATGCAAATGAACAGAATCCGAAAATGACCTCTTAAATATAAATTAAAAGGCTCAACAAATCCTCCCTCACAAGAACAAGACCAGCACACCTGAAAGTGCCAAAACCAAGTGGCTCCAAATTCCGCAGCTGATCACCCTGTAAGAAGAAGAATTCCCTGGTGAAGATGTTGGAGATGACTTGCCACCAGCAGTCCCTTCAGATGGAGTATCTGCAGCCGGGGAAACGTCTGGAGATGGTGCTGGAGCCGGGGTTGGAGGTATATCTGTGCCAAATATTGCCTCGGGAAGAAGGACCTTATCGACTTGATAGATTGCAACAGGATCGGTGGAGTGCACACTGCTGCTCACCTTGGTGTTTGTCCATCCTGAACTAATGTGCACTGTCCCAGATACATCAGTGAAGTTCAAAGTGTATTGCCCACCGGCAAAGGTAGATACAGGGCTTGATTCGCTAAGGTTCTTGAAGTCAGCAAGGCTGTAGTAATGTGCCAAGCCATGGAAGAGAATGATTGACTTGAGCTGGTCTTGAGTGAGATTGGATAGAGAAGATTTCTTAAGAGATGAGAAGGCACTATCTTTTGGTACAAAGATGGTAATTCCTTCCTCAGTGTTGTTTGCTTGGTTCTGGAAGGTATCTATGACTTTGGTGGACTCAAGGTAGCCGAGGAAGGTGTGGAATGGACCAGCCACAGTGAGTAACTCTGTGAGGTTTACATATTCCGGTGCTGGTGCTGGTGCTGGTGCTGGAGTTGGGCTTATTGAGGGAGATTTAGCAGTTTGAGCATATGTTGATGAAAAACACAGAAGAAGCACTATGGCAACAAAAATCGTGGGAAATTCCATGTTTTTCATAAATCTTATGTTGCTCCCTAACGTGACCAAGCTCTCCTAATTCCTGCAAGAAGTATAGCCAGTCAGTAACAATTTGAGGAGAAAAATTTCGAAATCTAGCCCAAGATCAGAACCCCGTTTCCAGAACAGATCATGAGGCCATTTTAAAAATCACCAAAACAAACCTCACAAGTAAGGAAATTCCAGATCTTGAACAACTTATCAAGAAACGTAGCGCCAGAAAAGGGATTTAATAAGTAGACATAATGAACGGGATAGAACTGATGCATTAACAGATGGCACTGAAATGTGCAGAATATGGACGCATGACAAGCATGCAAACTTAATTTGTAATCCGTGTTCTTGTATGGATACACTTCCACAAGTGTACGCCATTAGATTTTTGTCTCTAAAATGTGGTTCTTTACCATTTCCTTCACACATGGTAGAAGTCTCAAACAAAAATCAAACGCACAAAGTTTCTGTGAGAACAAGAAAGTCCACAGTCACACAATGTACATCACAAACAGCAAGGAAACAGATCTGGATCAGCTCAAAATAGCATCAGCCATAAACATAAAAAAATACCCATGAAAGAGAAAAAGCAAACCAAAAAGATCAATGCATTGCAAAATTAAAAAACTGTAACTTGAGAAAAAGGGAGACAAGGTAGCAGGGGCAACAGGACACTGACCTCTCCAGATGAACTCAGAGAGAGAGAGAGAGAGTGAGTGAGAGGTGGCGGAGAGGTAGTGGGGAATGATAATGCAATGGAGAAGGCAATGCTTTTGAGTCTATATAAAGAAGTATTAGTAAAAAAAAAAAAAAAACAATGGAGTGATATCAAGCTGGCGACGAAGCCGAAGAGATAAAGGTACAATAGAACATGGGGCCTGGTGCTGGGGCTGCTTTACAACCAGGGAAGGTTACTACTTCTTTGACATCATTTATTATAATAATAATAGAATACGATAAAAACTTTCTCAACAAAAAAAGGCTAATATGTAGGGTGGGCTTTCAAAATCATCTCAACTAATTCGTTTCTTTCTCCTTCCAAGTTGAGACACCAACCCTGCGTACAAATTCCTCATCCATGCACGTGTTTTGAGAATTTTAAATGATAAACAGATATAAATTAAGCTCTAAATTTTTGTTACTATCATTCGTAAGTGATCTCATATTATTTAAAAGTAAGAATTATAATGATATTAATGCATCTCTAATTATACTATTGACTAATCTTTTTGGAGTGATTTCACTTGAATCTTTGTTGAAACTTGAAACTCAAATGGTAAAATGGTATTATTAATTTATTACTGGACTAGGCTATATTAAACCCCACCGATTAGGGTCATTTTCATTTTTGGTAAGAGTATTTTGACTCAGGCAACGTAAATATCAGTCATGAAGTTAAATTGGGCTGTCAACAAATGAAGATTCAAAAATTTAAAACTAGTGTAAATATGGGCCTTAAAACTTACCTCACAAATAGAAATGCAGGGGGTTCTTGGTGTACCTATATTTACCAGTCTCCTTTCCAACAAACATAAGTGGACGGGCAGTGCTACAGCCCCCGCTCCTGAGTCCCGCTTGATGTGGCATGCTCATGTGTAGAAACGTGTTTATTTTAATTACATATATATATATATATATATATATAAAAACACTGCACATCAAAAAGAAAAGAGTTTTGCTACACAATCTTCTACTATTTATCTACATTCTACACTTTATATTTTTTAATATTTTTTTTTGAATTTATTTTTTTTAAAATATTTCAAATTTTTTATTTACTATTCATATAAAAATTATTTAATAAAAAAAATTAAATTTTTTTTTTAAAAAAAAATGGAATGGGGAGTGTTAGGAAGTTGGGAAGATTTATTGAAAAGAAAATAGATGCCGCGTTTTGAGCCAGAAGACACTCATCCCCCTAACATCCCTTCATTTCTGTCGCAGCCCCCATCTGATTCCTTAGCCCAAAATGTTAAAGATTCAAGTTTCTAGCATGACTGAAACAAGAAACCCAAACACAAGCAAAGAAAGCTGGAACCCAAAAAAGAGCAAAACTCCAATACAAAGACAAAAGCATACTTAGGAAATCCCCGAGGCTGAAGTTCTTGTCGGCAGCCCATTTCTGGTAATTGACAGAGGGTTTCTCAAGAGTTTCATACCAACCCAAAGAATCACCCCACAGTGTAGTTCTTGTAAGCTTGGACAGATGCTAGAAAAGAGATAAGAAGAAAACAATAGGAGAGAATGAAGTGGTCTCAAATATTTTTTTTTATATTTAAAAAGGCCGGGAGAGTTGCAAATTTTCTGTAGAGCGACAAGCGAAATGAAGTTTTTCGGAAGAGAAGAACAGGAACAAAATGAAAGGAAGCAGTCTCAAATTTTTTTTTTATTACTTAAAACTGATGCCACGTCAAGCGGAAAAGAAGAGCGAGACTCAGGAACGGGGGCGCTTTAAGATTATCCAAGGTGGATACATGTTCTTTTAAAATTGTTCCGTTTGAATTGAGAAACCTTTATCATTATAATTTTTTTTAATTTTATATAAAATATAATAAATAATTTAATTTTTTTAAATTCAATTTAACTTTTTTTTCAAATTCTAAGAGTACCGTCCTCTTTTTTTTTAAAAAAAGAATTTTTAAATAATAATAATATTAAAAATTAATATTTTATTTTATTTTTAATTTTTATCTAAAATAATTTGATCTCATCTTACTATTCCGTACATGATGTTAATGACTCTTGTTCACGACAATGAACGAGGAAATTAAGATTTTAAACAAAACATTACAACAAACCACAAAAGTGAAGGGCTAGAAATTGAACTTGAGAAAATAATAATAGATAAGGTTTTAATTGGGGGGGCCCACCACGATATTTGGGCCAAACCAAAATAAGCTGTCGGGTTGTGGGTCCCACCGGCATTGAGGACCGATGCCCGACCGTGCTCTCAATGATATGGCAAACGATAACATGCGCACCCCGACCACGCCAACACCACAAATCATGACATAACCTACGGCTTCGCAGTTCGCTCCCTCAATGAACCCGACACGCTCACGTTAGCAAACACCGCTCATTTTTACCAAACCAACGACGCCGTTTTGGCGTTCCTGCGGACACGCCAGCCAGCCAGACAGCACTGCTCATTCATTATTTAGGATTATTATCTGGAAATTCTATTATTATACTTACTGTGGAGTAGATATGAAAATGAACGTCGATAACCCAAATAAATAAAAAAGCAAAGAAAAAAAACAACATTAAAGGGTATCACGGAAGAGAAGATCAGAAAATTAATCATGTGGTGTGGGAGGGATCAGGGAAGGGAAGACCTGTGAAGTGAAATGCATTGGAATATGCAGTCAAATCAGGCTGAGTATTTAGTTCTTCATTAATTTCACTAACTTCAAAATATATAAGAGAGAGAAAGGCAGAAGAAGACCGGCATAAATAGTTTCTCACAAAGAAAAGGGATGAGTCCTCTTTGTGAGAGTGATCATTGGAATAAGTGGCATTTGAAGGAGAGATGATGATGAGCATTCTCCACGAGGCTCATGGGTTTATCAGATAAAAAATATAGACTAGATTTTATAACATAATTAATAATTTAATATTATTTTTATTTGTCTTCTGCTTGAGCTGATCTTTTTTATTAAGTTGATGGGATTTTTCCCCCCGAATTCTCAATGCGATTAATTTTACATGTTAGCAACTTCAATGTATCTATCATGCATTTTTGCGTTGGGGAGGTAAGGCCTGGTTTGTTTTTAGAAAACTCTCATCTCATCTCAATTTCATTATTACACTTTTCTCAATTCTAATACAAAATAAAATAAACAATTCAATTTTTTCAAATTCATCTCATATTCTCTCACCAAATCATTACAACTTTTTCAAATTCTAATACAAAATAAAATAAACAATTCATCTCATCTCAAAAGTTTTCATTTCATTTTATCTCATCTCAAAAATTTTCATCTCATTTCATCTCATCTCCGAAAATAAACGAGGTAAATTAATTAATGAATCAAATTCAACTCTTCGAGAGCCGAGCTTTGTCTGGTTGTGTTGCGTCGGGGGAAGGACTAAAGGAGTGGTGGCAAGAGTCTTTCATGAGAGACAGAGACAGCACTTTCACACACGTGATCCTTGTTTAAATCCAATAAATATTTGTATTTACTTCTAGATAATCATACTTTTTCTCTCTTTCTTTTTAAGGAAAAGATAAGATTCAAAAACCAATCTACCCGAAGTGTAAAAATTGTCAAATCATTTAATTGGCTGTTGAATAGAACAGGTATCAGCATATGCCATTTACCATAAAAACTCTGTTTTTACAAGCAATACAAAAAACAAAAGGTATAAAGAAAGTAAGAAACATAATTTTTTGTCTTCATTTTTTTATTTTGTAGTCCAAGCACCTAGCTATTATGACCAGTCAGTGTAAAAAAATGAGAAAGGTGAGTGTAAACAGAGGTGATAAGATGGGAGGTTGTTTTCAGCTACGGCTAGCGGGTAGCATAGCCCTGTCAAGCTGATTTTATACCCATTTTTTGTTTATTTTGGTATTGGTGGGTATTGACGCATCAACCTCGTTGCAACCCCATCAGAGCAGAGCTTGACATTGTCAAAAAGCATGGCTTTTCTTGGGTCCTCCTATCACATTCAACCTAGAAAATCGAGATTGCTCCATTGGAAAGGGAGAGAATCTTGCATTTGAACATCTTGGTCAATGTGGGAGACAGTCCCATTGCTTCAGTAATCGGTTTTCCCTAATACGTGTAACTGACAGATGTCATGCATTATGAAGTGGCTCTCAGTTATTTGTTCTGCCAATTTGTCTATCACCCGGAGGAGTTTCAATTTCCTTAGCTCAGCTTGTGAATGAAATTTGAATCGGGTTTTAGGACAGATTTTTTCTGTATTGCATCGTGTCAGATCCACAAAAACAATGTTCTCTTTCTGAACTCAAACAAAACTAATGTGATTCTTGTTTATTTAGGATTTTCAACAAAGAAATAAATGTTGCTTTTACTTGTGCTTATCGAGCCGACTTCATCATAGTACCCCCATGTATTCACAAAAGTGAACCAGAAGGCAAAAACTCCTGGCTATTGTCAAAACCTTTTGATAATAATGATGACAAGACTATTAGGAATTCGGACCTTTCAAATTTAACCCTCAAGATCTACCCTTTGTAGAAATATAAAGAAAAATAAAAAAATAATAATAATACAAGAATTTACTTAGAAACTCTCAAAGTAAGAGGAAAAATTAACAGACCTAGAAAAGAAAATACACTATATGAAAATTGTTACAATTACATAATTTTTCTCTTCACCACAAATGACACCCACAAAATTTTCTCACTAAGAAAACTTTAATTCTCACCTCTTTCTCTTTTATAAGAAAATGTCAACAGAAGATTTTAGTTACAAGTTATTACTTGATAACTTGTAATTGGTGTGTCTCAATTAATAAGTCTTAACCTCCTTATATAGGCCAAGAGGTTTGCTCTTACTTCACTTCCTACCCATGTGGGATTGAAGCTAAGGAGCAAATCCAACAATCTCCACCTTGCGACTTTGGCTGATCCCACAGCCATGCTCCACCTAGATGAAGATTTTCATAACTTCCGCTATCATAGCAACTTTCTGCCCATGTCTTCATGCTAGAAGACGCACTGAAGTCAAGTCCGACTTCAGTCTTCTACGTACATCGCCCTTAGTCAGCACATCCACTGGGTGACTCACAATTCCCACTACGCTAGAAGTATCCGGTCTTGAATCGATCTTGGTAACTTTAGCCAATTTTTTCAGGCTTTTATGAGGAACGGCAAAACTGACTCCCTTTGGCTTCCTTACATGTTTCATGCGATCAAACCTGCTTTTTTGCACTCTTGTATTTCCTTATACATCTCTGAACCCTGATGTCAAATACAACGAATTAGATTCTTACCATGCGCTAGAACCAACGCACCCTTGGTGATCTTCCAAGCTCCTCCAGAGAACGCTACTGCAAAACCGTTGTCATCAAGCTGTTCCAAAGAGATCATGTTTTTCTTCAGATCTGGAACATGTCTGACTTGCTGTAAAGTCCACACGCTCCTATTTGGAAGTGTGATGCACACATCACCCACTCCTACTACATCTAGTGCCTTTCCATCAGCATCATACATCTTCCCAAAATCACCAGTAATATAATTCTGTATGATTTCTCGATGTGAGGTGCTATGGAACGAGGACCCTGAATCCAACACCCAATCATTTCTCGGACTGTGCACTGCAAGAAGTAAGGCATCATGAATTTCTTCTGTCACTGCATTCACAGCATCATTATCAGCACCTTGATTTCTGCAGTTTCTCTTGATGTGGCCCATCTTGCCACAACTCCAGTACGTGATTTGTTGCCCAAATCCCGTCTTGCTCTTCCCTCTACTCTTGGAGCTTGACCTATCATGTCCTCTGCCCTTGTTGTCAACATTCAGGGCAGATCCTGCACTCAAGGGCTCATCCGAGTCTCTCCTCCGTACCTCTTCAGCAAGCACCAAGTCACGTATGTCATCGTAGTTCAGTTCTGCCTTGCCGGCTGAACTACTCACAGCCATCCTCATGGCCTCCCAACTATTTGGCAACGATACCAACAGAATCAATACTCTGATCTCATCATCAAACTCAATCTCTACAGAAGACAGTTGATTTGTGATCGTATTGAATTCATTCAAGTGTTGGGCTGTAGACATACCTTCCGACATCTTTAAATTGAACAATTTCCTCATCAAGTGCACCTTATTGTTCACAGACGGCTTTTCATACATACCTGACAAAGTCGCCATGAGATCCGCCGTGATTCTCTCCTTACTGACATTGTGTGCCACTGTTCTGGATAAGGTTAGCCGAATAACCCCAAGAACCTGTCGATCCAACAGGTTCCAATCAGCATCATTCATGCTCTTCGGTTTTTTTTCCAACAGTGGAAGATGAAGCCTCATCCCATAAAGATAATTCTCAATCTGCATCTTCCAGTACCCAAAATCAGTGCCGTTGAACTTCTTGATCCCGTGTGTTTTTATTTGATCTCCAACCATCGTTCTCCTTAAATCCAAACCTTGACTTTTTTTTTTTTTACCGTAAAAATGAATAGTACTCACTAAGTAAATTCCCAGGAAAGATTACTCTTTTCTAGACAGAACTTCAAGGTTCTTAGGAAAGATTGGAGGGTCACAATGGACACACTTAAAATTTTCAATCTCCTTAGACAGAATCTTCTTAGACTGTACGTATTCACACTATCACACCAAAGCTTCACCCCACAAAAAAGGACTCCAGCTTTGATACCAATTGTTAGGAATTTGGACCTCTCAAATTCACCCCTCAAGATCCACCCTTTTGTAGGAATATAAAGAAAAATAGAGAAATAATAATAACATAAGAATTTACTTGGAAACTCCCAAAGAAGGAGGAAAAACCAGCAGACCCAGAAGAGAAAATATACTATGTGAAAAATTGTTACAATCACACAATTATTCTCTTCACCACAAATGACACCCACAAAATTTTTTTACTAAGAAAACTTTAACTCTCACCTCTTTCTCTTTTATAAGAAAAGGTAAATAGAGGATTTTAGTCACAAGTTATTACTTGATAACTTGTAATTAGTGTGTTTTAATCAATAAATCTTAATCTCTTTATATAGGCCAAGAGGCTTGCTCTTGCTTCACTTGCTACCCATGTGAGATTGAAGCCAAGGAGCAAACCCAACAAAGACAACAGCTGCAACAACCGAAAAACAAGAACAACAAATGGTTGGCGTGCTGCAATGTCAGGTAGAAGTTTGATAACCAGAGCAGGACCCATGTTGTCTTGAGTTACTCGTCGTGTGAATATTCCATACATCCCATCTTGGTACCAATTTTGGAGCTTTTCATGTCTTCGTTGGGTAAATGCCAAGCTTGTTCTAATCAGTGCATTCTAATCTGCGCATACTGATTCAAATGTTCAATACCTAATTCTTTTTATGTTTTAGCATTGATCAACAATTTCATTCCAATATTCCTTGTGCGAATAGCTTCACCCAGTAGCAGCAGCGGCATCTGAAGATAATAGCAACCATGAAAGCACGAAAGAAGAACTCAAGAAAATGGACAAAAGAATATTGGTTTGGCTGTGGAAATGAAAGGTATGTTTCAGCTCCTTGTATTGCTTTTCCAAACAAAATAAAACCCAATCCCAGGCTCTGGTTTTTAAAATCTAAAGAGCCACTATCTGCCGCTTTACAACTTTTTCTTCCCTTTAATTTTTCTTATTATTTTGTTTTGCTGAGGCCAATGCTTTACCAACAGTAACAGAGAGTTCAACCCAGGAAGCTTATGAACAAATGGCCGGATACAACCCCGATTTAAACTTGCAAATAATGGTAGTACTACAAGAGTATGAAAAAGACAGTTTAAATTCTCCTTTTTATACAGGAAGTCACCTAAGAATCCCACAGTCTCTCTCATACAATTCCCACAGCTAGGAACTTTTTATAATTAAGACTTAAGATAATTACGCAATTGATATTTAGATAAAATCTAATACTAGGTAAAAATTAATAAAATCAACTGAATGATGGGATATGCTAGTGTTGCTAGTGTTTGTTCATAAGTTTCTCTGGTTAAGTAGCACCCCATTCCTTTCGGATGTCAAATTTATAGTTGATCTCCAAGTAGCACTTGTCATCATCATCAAGAAACTGCAGAGGAGAAAGATATATGAGACTAGATACTAGAAAAATTATTACTACGATCAGCCATACATATTAAGGCAAAGGTGTTACAAAAATTGTTGCACCCTAAGTCTGAGTTGTCTATGTAGTACGAAGGCTTGGATTGAAACTTCTTGTGAGTTTGAAGTACAACTCACATCAATTAACCAAAACATAGATGTAGGATATCAGGTCTACACCGAGAATTGACTGAATAGCAGTAAATTCTGCGTAGATTTAGCAGGTCATGCATAAGAGATGATATGGTGAAATAGAAACAATGGACCCAGTTCCTTGTCAAAAGGTAGGAAGAACAATCGGATGTCCTCCAAGATCATGCTTTTATAGTAATTAGAAGAAACCACAACCCTTCTATAGATACAAGTTGAAAACAGAAATCCTAATGTTCAAATTGAAATTAGGAGCGAGGTAATTACTTTGGACTGAGTATCTTGCTACAGTAAACATAAACACTGGCCCATTGTGGGGCCGGGGCTCAAAGATGCGCATTTGATAAAACTTAAAAGCTCAAACCACCTCAGTTCATTTTCTATATTTGCCGAAGATGGAAAGGCATCTCAAAGAGAGGGTACATCTCTTTTTGGATACAAAGTGTGCCAGCTCTTTGAACCCAGTCCATTATTAATTCTTTCTTTTTGTTTCGTTTTGAACCTACCTTTAAATAACAGAAGCAGCATATCAATGCATACATTCATTCAGTACCATTGCTAAATGATGTCATGTGAGTAGCCCACCTGCTAGTCATCTGAATGGATTTTTTTCCCAAAATATCCATAAAATTGAATTTAATACACAGATGAGGAATAGATTGCATATTCTATTTGTTCAAGAGAGCAGAAGTGATTAAACTTAACCTTTGATTTAGCAGAATATGATCCTCTGGCAAAAATGCCAGAAGGGGTGGTCTCTTCTGGCATCACATGTGAATAAGGCTCAAGCTGAGGACTGAATGTCCCAATCATCTCTTTGGCGCTGTCCACTGAGAAAAGACTCATTGTGACGGAAAGATTTAACATTTTCAAATTTGAATTTCTTGCATTCTAAGAGTACTGATAACTTACCCTTGAGACCAGATTTCCAAACAGTGTTGGTGTACTTAAGACCAGATACTATGTTGTTGCTCACTTGGAAGGAGAATTTCAAGTGGTATTTACTACCTTCTTTCAGTGTAAACCACAAACCAGTTGGATTTCCATCTCCAGGTATAGGAAGAACAATGTCAGATCTGCCAGGTGAGACGATTGACAGACTAAGGATCTTCACATCTGGGTCAAGAGTTTCTGCAATAGGAGAAGCATACAACGATCTTACTGTATTAAGAATCTCTTAAGAAAGACAAGGGACAAGGCTTTCTATTTGGTCGATATAAAATGTATTGATAATGAGTATAAACCATCGGTAGAGGGGAAAAGGATGCAAACATCAAAATTCTGATTTGGAAACAACATAACTACCACCACATTAGTAGAGAGGTGGCTGATTTCCTGCATAAGCAGAGCTAACTGATAGCAATGACGTATGTTGCAATACGAATATATCATTAACAATTGAAAATATTCTACATCTTGTGCCATAACTGATGAAGACGATTATGTATAGTTCTGCTAAAATCCCAGGATATAGATCAACTGCCACATGTTTTGCTGCTCAAACATTTTGCCTTGCTAAATAAACCATGCATAAGATATATTCAGCTGTGAGTTTACCCAGAGCAACATGGCATAGCTTTCGAGGAAGGTCAATCTAAAAATTACTTATGGAAAACCCACATTTGATGTGTTGCTTATAGCATACAAATGCAGCCACTAATCTAATAGCAATCCCGACTCCCCAAAATCACCCTTCCATATTTTCGGATTTTAGAATTCCATTGACAGCTTCAGCAAAAAGGCTAAACACATTTATCTTGCTCATCTCCAATTTTACAAAATCGTCAGATAACATCGATTGAGCCCAAAAGAAAATCCAAAGTTGAACACCATAGTCTAATTCACATAAAATGATTTAAGAGAAACAGAAATCATAAACAACAGGCCTGAGGAGAGGAATGCAGGCACCAATGCCGAAAGAGAAAATTACAACCGAGATGTCTAGGTATTTTTCACTCCCGTTTAACATTACAAATCATAATTATATCAAAGTACTTAAATTCTATTTCTTTATAGCGAGCATAACGAAGAATTGTTATAAAAATATCCGTAGGATACAGGAATTGTTATGAAGAAAGGCGAGGAAGGTGTCATCGAATTGGAGTAAAATGTGAGGGTAGAGTTGAAACTGAAATCTTTTACTGCCCAAAACTTCTGAAAAAGAAATTTTTTTATATTTTCTGTGAAATGTAAAGTTTGATGATTGTAATCATCGACATTGAAAGTCGAAGGAAAAGGAATTGAGAATACACGAATATTCTGAAAACTGAACCTAAACAATATCATACAATTTAGTAACAGAAAAACTGATACCTCCAACGTTGTTAAGATCAACACTCCCAAGAAGCTGCTCCTTCCACCTTCTCAGGCTCTCATCATCCTGAAAGCTCAAAATTAAACCCAAAAATGGAAGAGAGAGAGAGAGAGAGAGAGAGAGAGAGAGAGAGAGAGAGAAACTTTAATAACAGAATATAATTTCCATCTTTCTTTCTTTGTTGAAAAATGTAATTTCTGGAGAAACAAACCTTATCCTTCTCGAGCTGTTCTTTGAGAGTGTACTGAGGACCCAACTCTAATTTGCTTCCCTCGTCATCTTCCTCCTCGGTTGTATATACAGAGGTCTCACTCATCTGTCTGGTTATCCTCTCTCCCTCATCATGATTAGCCTCTTGATTTGCTGGCAATGCTTGCCTTGTACTCTTTTCTCCTCCCTCCTCGTTTTCATCAAACCCCATGTTCTTGGAACTTGAAACAGCTCCAACAGCCAAAGACATCAACCCGTCAACAGTCGCGGAAACGAATATATATAACCAATTGCACGAAAACAACGCAAACCCACCAAGCCAAAAACAGAACCAATGATTTTGTTTCTATGCAAACAGAGAAATAAGAAAATCCCATCGAGAAACATTTATACTCATATTGAAAAAATATGTATTTTCTGATAGGATTTGTTGTACGAAAACAAACCCAGAAAGGCAACGATTGTCTGTGTTCAGAAAAAACCAACACATAGTAGCCAAAAAAAAGAAAGACCCACAAACCGGAAAGCAAATAAAGACAACAGAGAAAACTGATATTGTCTTATCTACTAGCCTTGTGCGAGTGGGATGTTGAAAATGTCAAACGAAAAGAGAGAAATAGGTGGTTTGGTTAACGTGTTTTCTTTTTCTTTTTTCCACCGCGAGAGAAAAGGTCCTGTGGTGATCCGAAATATAAGTCGGATAGAGAGAGAAGAAAGAGGCCAGGAGATCAGGCCGTGAGATCAGACATAAATGCACCTACATTCACGCAGTAATCGTTTTGAAGTACACGGTTCAAGGATATATTGATAAAGTTTTATCTTCTGAATTTCATGAACCTTCTACTTTAATTTTAATTGCTTGGCTCGAAGAAAGTTCAAAGTAGAAAGTTCACAAAGGATTAATTGCTCAGGGGACAAAAAGATATCGTTTGAAAACCAAAACATTTTAGAACATAGAGCTATATATCTGTCTGAGTAGCATTTGGTATTGCAAAGTAAAAATTGTTTATACTTAGAGCAATTAAGCAATGTACCCGAAACTTTAACTTCATCTCAAATCAAGTCCAAATATTTTTAGTTGCATCCATATAATTATCACTGCATGGTTTGGAATCGTAATAATATCAACCATTAGTTAGTGTTTTTTTTTTTTTTTTTTCACAAGAGGTTGAAAATCCTCTAATAGATTTGGCAAGTGGAATGAGACATAAAATTTCCATCTCATCGTTACAATTTTTTTAAATTTTCATACAAAATATAATAAACAATTCAACTTTTTCAAATCTTAAAATAATAATAATATTAAAAAAATAATATTTTAAACTTTCATCTAAAATAAAAAATTCTCATCTCACTATTCAAACCTATCAAACATTATATTTAGGGTCATAGACTCATAATAATACCTTCTATTATACATTCTTTTTCTCTACGATGTCTGACTACAATTAGTGACATATAGTACATTATTTTAAATATCGTATCGTACTGGTTGGTACGGCCAGTATTTGCCATACCGGCTACTGGTCCGGTACATGTATTATATATATTTCGTATCGGCCGATATTTCAGCATTTAATTTTTATTTTTTCAAACTACAAACTCATTTTTTGACCCTCAATTTAGATTAGGTTATTTATAATTTATATATCTATGTATTTATATATAATTTATTCATATATAGACTATTATTTTATAATATAATTTATTCATATATTGACTATTTCAAAATAGTACACGAAACAGTACCGGTATCGAAATATTTCGTTCCAGTATCTTAACCGGTACATCATTCAGTACGGTATTGAAAATATTGGTCTCGTATACTCTCAATCAAAATCATCAAAACCAAGGAAATTGGTGCAACCCAACCCATGTTTAGATATGTGGTTGTGAGGTGGAAATTCTATTGTTACTGTTTTCAATTGTTGAAAAAAATCTAAATTAAGGTTGCAAATTGACTAAAGTTTGAGAGTGATTGAAGCAAAGGGAAATTAGTGTCATTCTTTAATTAGGCCCACCTGTGTTGACCTAATTCATTATTTATTTAGTTAATTGACATCAACTTCATTATTGGGGGTAGAAAGAGACAATGAAATAGTGGTAGCACCATGTATATGACCCAAACTCCAAACTAGAACCACAGAATTATACCCAATGAGAAAATCTATTTAACACACCCTTTTTTTAACACATGACCGCTTTCACATCAATTATGCTGTAGATCAAATATTCGTGTTTTAGTGTTTATTAAGGCTCACCATCAATATGCCTTAGATAATTCCCATCTCACAGCAGGATTCTAACAAACACGACTCCAAGGCAGCAGATGATCTAACAAACTCTGCATGATGAAATATTATTGCAGATGATTCTAGAAGGCTTGTACGGTGCTGAGGTGTCCACCATGAGTGTGTAATATTGGTTGAGAATTGTCTGTAAATATAAATATGAAGTATCATTAGACTATTGCATTCAGGGAATCTATAGCTTTTCAAATGTATTCATGAATGAATTCGACTATGTGAAGCATTTTTTGCGAACACTTTTCTTGCACTTTTATTTATGTTATTTTTTATAGTATCAGAGTTTATTATAGAACGAATGGAGGTCCATACTATTTATCCCATGGCAAGGATCAGGAAAAATACTCGCCTGCATGTGAGGGAAGGTATTGAAGAATAATCTCTCATTGTCTGTGGATATGGATATGTTTATAAGAAATTAACAATCATCTCTTGTAGAACCTATTTTTTAAGATGAGTCACATTATAATTGATGTGTTAACATTAACACAATATTAGCAAAACTGATAGCGAATTATGTGCATCTTTATTTCAAATTTTGGAATAATGATTGAAGTTCTTGCAACTATTTTACCATCAATTATGCATGTCGTTTTTCTAAATTTTGTTGATTTAGAGGTGTCACTTGAAAGCGTATTCTTTTTTGAGACACATTGAATGGTTGAAGCCCAATCTCACAGGGATAAATAATTTTTACAAAATCCTAAAGTAATAGAGGAACTAATTATTTAGAAAGACGCATTAATAAGAGAAATATCATAAATCATCTTAAACTTTGCCATCCCCAATTATATTTGATATGTGACATATTTTAAGTGATTATTATTAAGTGGTTGACATATAAAATCAGTTAAGATGTACCACATTAACAAGTATGATCAAGACTCTTATGTTGAAGAATAGCATTATTCTTTAAATAAATATCTATCCCAACTCAATCCCATTCTTAATTAGTCCCTACTACGTTAAAAAAAAATAATAATAATGAAGAAGAAGAATCGTGGGTGGGAGGTGTATATGTAAGTGATGTAGATGGATAGTCCCAATTGGTGCATTGGGTCCCTTCTTTGAACATTCACAATTAGAGTTGCAAACCCGAAGCTAAGCTGCACCAACCTACAAAGATCTGTGCAGTGCAGGGCCTCTCTTACCCCTTCCATCAAAATCAAAAGCTAGCCCATGATCAGTTCCATTAATCACATGATATTAACTCTAAAGGTTTACCACTACAATTGTAAAGGAAATTTTGATCTTTATTTTAAAATTTATTATTTTCAATAACAAAAGTTAACATGTATATAAATATATTGTCAGTCTATTCCATTCAATTAAAGAAAATGTTAAATGTATTTAAGAAAAACTTATAAAAAAATTACTTTCTTTATATTAATTATTGACATGTTAAAAATCATGAAATTTAAAATTATTTAAAAAATAAAATAAAATAAATCTTGTAAATAAAAATAAAAATAAAATTATAAATATGTATAACATTACTATTCAATTAATAGATATAAGAAATCATTTAAAAGAAAGGAGTGGTTAAGATGTTAAGTAATATTTTGAGATGCCAAGCTTGAATAATGGCAAAGCAAGATTAGATGGGAAGTTGTCATGGTCTGCCTCACCACGATGACAACAAGCTATAGGCGGCTTTGCCAGCTTGATCCTCCACAGAAACCATCATCCATGGGGTTGAACAAAAACCACTAAATTCCGAACAAGGTGACACAATGACACAGATTGATGTGCCATTCACAACCTAATTCTTCTCCCTCCCCCAAGCTGTCAAAAGGTCCATGATTCGAACGATTGGACCCAGATACTAATCCAACACACCCAATCACATCCAACAAAGACAGTGAGACAACAGCCTACCACGTGGTCGGTGATGATGCTGACACTTGTCATTTCATGCGAAAGGAGAGATGTGATCTCTTGTGGGCTCCATTTGGTGGGCCCTCCCACCGTCCAGCCCAACCTAAGACTCCAAACTCAAAAGGACACAGCTACTTGACGTACCCGTTAGTATATTTAATTTTTTTTAAAATAAGAAGAAAATAAAAAATTACTTAATTTTTTTAACCTGTAAAACATTAAAAAATTAAAAAAATCGTTTGAGCGGCAAGTTGAGTGCCTCCAATAGCATTTTCCATCCTGAAAAGCCATGTCGGCAGACTTTATAAGCAGATGAATACGATGGGACCTTTTTTCCCCGATTTGAGAATTTGAAATGGTACGTCAGGTGGGACCACAATCATGGCCTACATATCCCTAGAATATGAATATCAGGTGCCTGCCACCGTACGGATCTTTTAGTCTGACAGATACTGTGTTTCTAGGGATCTACAATAACATTAGATTAGTCTTTGGGTAGGTTTGTCACTCAGAATTTCAGAAATTTGATCTTGGTCATCCATTACATGGCAGAATGAGAGGGTGGTGTTCGATCTGATCTATGCTGTGTTATTTTGATCCAAAGTCCTTCCTGTTTTTGGCTGCGCAAGCTCATTTACCCTAGTTTGTTTTTACAGATAAAATAAAATAAAATTAAATAAGATTAAAATTAAAAATTAAATAAAATATTATTAAAAAATATATATTTTAATATTATTTTTATTTTAAAATTCAAAAAAATTAAATTTTTTATTTTATTTTATATAAAAATTTTAAAAAATATAATAATTAAATTATATTACATTAAAGAAGTTACGAAAACAAACAAAGCAGGAGGTCTTTCTTTGTCGTCTCCACCATGCATTTCTTACGTGTTTTTCCTTCAAAATTTACACAAAATATCAATCTTTTACTTCTTGTACATGTTCTAAGAAATATTTATTTACATTTGTTAATTTGAAGATTATCATCGCATCTTATCTTATTTTTATGAAAAATACTATTGTGCTTTCTGAAATATACTGCTCAAGTGTACCGCTTGTCATTTTTATTTATTTATTTTAATTTTTTTTAATGATTAAGAAAATTATTTTAAATATATTGCTGTATTTTTTTTATTTTTTAAAAATATTTAAATATATTAAAAAATGTGAAAAAAAAATTGAAAACAAACTATCAATCCACTTCAGCGGTGCTACTCAGGCAGCAGAGTAGCACCGCTCTATTTTTATTTTTGTATGGGATAAACTTATAATCATAAAATGAAATCGATGATCAAATTGGAAACAAGAAAAAAAAAGGGAGGCCGGAGGGCTGGGGGGATATCCTAAGCAGTACTAGGATCAGTGTGACCTTGAGTCCTTGACCCGCCTTGATCCATTATTGCATGTCTCTTTTACTAAGGAGAGAAAAAAGACTGGAGTTCCTGTAGTTCAAGCACCAGTACTACTGAATATTCGGTTAAAGTTGAAGCTCAGGATCGGGAATACTGATGATGAGTTGATTAGCAGAGCAGAATGATAACATGAGCAGCTGACTGTGCTCCAATTAAGCCAAACAGATAGTCCAAAAGTGGATACTGAGTCATGAGCGTCAAAAACCCCTATCGATCGTATATCCCATGGGATCCACCAGTACCAGCTTTTGGCTAGATCATATCATGCATGAAATTATATAAGGCGCGCATGCATGCATGCAGTTTCCTAAGGAGGCACAAGGTTATGGACCATACATCCTGCCACCTCAGTATTCTATTCGTTTCTTCCAAGTAAATTATACCCATTGGCCATGCGTGATTCATGATGCTTTGACAAACTTTCTTAATATTGATTTTTATTCCTTTTCTCTAATAATTTAATCGGCCATGATTGGTTTTTTCCACCTCCCTGACCTTAACTTTGCCTAACTTTAGGTCAAACATAACATCGATCATTTGTGGGATTAAAGAAGAAAACAAATGATGAATATAGCTTCAAGGCTAAAACTTTATGCCGATAGTAAAATAATGTATGAATCTACACTCAAATAAAAAGAGAAAAAATGCGCCTACTTAGAAGGAAAAAAGGGAAGGAGAAGAAAAGGTAAGAGCAGAGCAACGGAAGAAATACATAATTATGACTCATTTTGGAGATCAAGAGTGTTGAACCTAAAGTTTTAAGTTTCATATAATTATATATCTACATATGAATTTTGATAATAACAAATGAATTCAAGCATAAAAGAGTACTCTCAAACTTAAGCTGTCTACACAATGAAGCCAAGCACATATATGAACCAAGCATGAACAATAAAGGGAACAAGTTCACAAATAAAGTTCTTATAGAGTAATTTTGTACATCTCTTGAAAAATTCAAAATTGGATTAAGGGTCAAAATTAAAATTTTCTCATAAAATATAAAATTGCATTTTCCACATGTGCATGATATATTCTAAAATTAAAAATTTAAAATTTAAAATTTTGAAAGATGATTGATTGTCATTTTTCATATGTGCATGACATGATTACAAGTTTGAATTTTGAAAATTTGAAAGATGATTGATTGTCATCTTTTACATGTGCATATTTTGTTTAAAAGTTTTGAAAAGTGAATGATGTTCTTTTTAACATATGAAAAAGGTACATGATTTTGTTTAAAAATTTTGAAAAGTGATTAATGCTCTTTTTGATATATACAAAAGGTAGATGATTTTGTTTGAAAATTTTGAAAAATAAATCATACTTATTTTGTCATATGCGAAAAGTAAAATATTAGGTTTAAAAATTTTAAAAAGTGAATAATATTATATTTGACAATTGCAAAAAGGAAAAACTTTTTAAATTTAAAAATGAAATCTCATATGCCTATAAATAGCTCAATTGAGATCTTCAAATTCACAACAAGAGCATACACACATCAAATCCAAGTTTTACAACATTTATTCAAAACTTTCAATCTCTATTATCTAAGCATTGAGTCTTAACTATTGTTCATTTTGAGAGAGATATATATAGTTTGCGTTGTATTTTTCTTATTTCACTCATTAATGAGTATTTTGTGATAATCTACCCATTATCAGCTCTTGTATCAGTAAAAATGTGCATATAACCCTTGTGCGTGTAAAATGTGTTCTACACAGGGAATAGTTAAATCACTATGTGCAATGTGATTGCAAGTATAAAGAGTGTTCTACACAAATTTTTTATAGCAATACTGCTCAAATGTATAATAGGTTTTTATCTCTATCTGAAGGAGGTTGCATAGTAAATTTGAGATCCCTCAAGGGGCAGCTTGAGGCAATGACATAGGCAGTGGGGCTGAATCTCGTTAAAATACTGAGTTTGCTTTTCTTTTACCCTTACTTTTTATATTTCCTACTGCTTCGTGTTTTGTTCATATTTTATATTATGTATTTAGTTTATAATTGTTAATTTTTAAATACAACCTAATTCACCCCATCTTGTGTTAGTCATCTGGGCAACAATTACAATTAAGAAAAATGATATGTACAACTTTCAAATGTACAAGTCTCTTGCATATATTTTATAAAAAAGTGAATCCCACCATGAAAATGTGTGAAAAACTCATTTTTTTCTTAATGTGATCCATATTTTATAAAAGAAACTAGCACGAGGTTTATATATTTAGAACTTGTCTCTAGCAGTACTCTTGCAATTAATATATGTGCGGATCAACCCACATGCATTCATCTATATGAAGTGAATTCAAGCTATTGGATTAATATATACAAGTTCGATTTCATTTGTTTTGATTCTGGGTACTATTGATTTAGCTAGGGAAAAACAAGGATAAATAATTTTTTTTTTAAATGCACTTAGGCGTATAAAAGCTAATTATGGAAAAATAGAAAACGTAAGAATTAAAGCATAGGGCATATTGTACATCACTACCTCCCTATAGGGGTGCTACCAACACTCTAACCTCGTGTGTGGGGTTTGTCCCTTGGAATCCGCCACCACATACCTAGGGTGGGGGCGGACTCGTGGTCTTTCCAATGCTCCCATCCACAACTTAGAGAACCAAAAAACACAAAAGAAATAAATAAATAATCCACAACAAAATAAAAATCCAATGAATCAACAACAAAGAACCACGACAACGGCCACTCGTGGTTGTGGTTCTCTTTGCAAACCCACGACCATGGTTTCCACAATGACATGGTTATGAGCATTGAGTGCTTCAAGAATGAGGAGAAGAAAAAGTGAAGGAGGAGACGAGGAGAAGGATGAGAAGAGCAGGAGGAGAGGAGGATGACGTCGTTTTATCAACGAAATTATATATAAGTATATATAATTATAATTTTGGTTTGGGGTTGTATGGGTGGGTTGGGGTGTAGTAGGGGTCGGGCCTGGGCCCATATCGCCTCCCGCCCTCACTGTGTGTGCGGCTTGCGGTTAGGGCACCCCATCCCTACATGGAATGGGTGAGGTTGCCTGCACGAACTAGGCGGGGCCGGGTAGTGGGCGGCAGGGTGGCAGGGGCAGTACCCCACCACCCAGCTCGGCCTATCTCCCTATTCAAAATTATATATATGATAATATTGATATGTATTGATCTTAAAAATGATTCAAACTTTTTTTCTAATTTTGTTTACTGGTATATATATAGCTACTCATTTTACTCTTTGTAGAACACAATATTTTAAGTTTCATATAATTATATATCTACTATAGATTTTGATATAACAAATAAATTCAAGCATAAAAGAGTTTCAAACTCAAGTTGTCTACACAATGAACCCAAGCACAACAATGAACAAACATGAGAAGTTTTAGAATAAGAATATTTACATGTTGTTGCCAATACTTTATTTTAAATTAACATCCATTGAATTATTAAACTTGTTTGAAATTATGTTTATTTATTACTTAAAAAACTAACCCACATTCTCAAGGGGACCTTAAGTATTACTACAGGTCCCCGAGTTTTACTAAGTATTTGTCATCATAAAAAAGGGGGAGATTGTTGAACCCAAGGTTTCAAGTTTCATATAATTATCTATATATAGATTTTGATGATAACAAATGAATTTAAGTATAAATGAGTCTTCAACTCAAGTTGTCTACACAATGAAGCCAAGTACATCAATGAACCAAGCACAAATAAAACTTTTAGAGTAATTTTGTACATCTCTTGAAAAATTCAAAATTGAGTTAAAACTCAAAATTAATATTTTCTCATAAAACATCAAATTGTATTTTCCACATATGCATGATATATTTAAAAATTAAAAGTTTGAAATTTAGATTTTTGAAAGATGATTGATTGTCATATTTCACATGTGCATGACATGATTAAAAATTTGAATTTTGAAAATTTGAAAAATGATTACTTGTCATCTTTCACACGTGCTTATTTTGTTTGAAAATTTGAAAAGTGATTGATACTTTTTTGGACATGCAAAAGGTAGATGATTTTGTTTGAAAATTTTGAAAAGTGATTGGTACTCTTTTAACATATGCAAAATATAGATGATTTTGTTTGAAAATTTTGAAAAGTAAATCATGCTTATTTTGTCATATGCAAAATGTAAAAGATTATGTTTGAAAATTTTGAAAGTTTTGAATGAATGTTATAAAACTTGCAATTGATGTGTGTATGCTATTGTTGTGAATTTGAAAATCTAAATTGAGCTATTTATAGGTATATGAGATTTCATTTTTAAATTTTAAAAAATTCACATGTAAAAAATGAGTACCACTCACTTTTCAAAAATTTCAAATAAAAGTTTCTCATTTTTGCAATTGTTAAAGAAAAATCATTCACTTTTCAAAATTTTCAAACCTAATTTTTTATTTTTCGCATATAACAAAATGAGTATAATATACTTTTCAAAATTTTCAAACAAAACATACACATGTGAAAAATGACAATTAAATATCTTTCAAATTTTTTAAATTCAAAATTTTAATTATATCATGCACATGTGAAAGATGACAATTAATCATCTTTCAAAAATTCAAATTTCAAACATTTGATTTTCAAATATATGATGCACATGTAGAAAATAAAATTTGATGCTTTATGAGAAAATATTAAGTGTGACCCTTAATCCAATTTTAAAATTTTGAAGAGATGTACAAAATTATTCTAAAAGTTTTATTTGTAAGTTTGTTCTCTTTCTTGCTCATGCTTGGTTCATTGATGTGTTTCGCTTCATTATGTGGATAACTTAAGTTTGAGACTTCTTTATACTTGAATTCATTTATTATCATCAAAATCTATATGTAGATGTACAATTATATTAAACTTGAAACCTTGGGTTTAACATTAATTATCTACAGATTTTTATGTTAAGATATTAAGAATTTAAAGTAATTTGTCGTTTGCTAATGTGAGTAGAAACACCCATTTTTCCTCATAAAAGGCTTAATAGGAAGAGTGAAGTAACTCTTTATAAAGTCTAGGATGAATTTTTTCTTAAGCCATGTGGGTCTTCTCAATACGCCCCCTCACGTGTGGGCCGGTATTTTCAGTACCATCATTGTGGGTAGGTCGCATGAGCTAATAATCAGTTATAGATTAATCTGCTCTGATACCAGATAGAAACACCTATTTCTCCTCATAAAAGGTCTAATAGGAGGAGTGAGGTAACTCTTTATAAAGTCCAGAATGAGTTTATCGCTAAGCTATGTGGGACTTCTCAATACGTACCACTGTTGAAATTATTGATAGGTGTGTAAAAGGAAGGGTAAGCTGTCCAATTAACATGAGTAAATGATGGTAAGGTCACCCACATACCCGACTGCACAAAGCACAGAAGCACAGAATCAAAAGAAGATGATGGCTTAGAAGGAAAATGGTCTCCATTGTAGGCCCTACTTTCCAATAAAAAATTTACAAACAGGTTGATTAAAAATAGTATAACCTTTGTTGCCAACCCTCACTTTGGCATTATTGTTATTTTTTGGGGGGGTGAATCAGTGACTATTTCATTTCTCGAAAGATTTATACACAAAAGGGCATAACCAAGAATTACAAGCCCTATTCACCACAAAATGAACCAATAGACATTACTACAACACAAATACATAAAGTCACCCAGTAAAATCCTCAACATACATCAACCACCAGACAGTAATTTCCCACATTTGTTATCATGATTACCAAACATGCTAATATCCTTAAATTCAGAGAAATAAGGTGTCAAATCCCAAGATTTTTCAAGTGCCCCCCACCCTCGTTTTCTCTCTATCATCAACTCGAGGCCTCTATATAAACCACTCATTCAGCATTTTTTCTTCATCTCAAGCTAGCATTCTTTATCTGCTTCCATACATCTTACCTTTCTTCTATTTATTTTGTTAATTACGAATTTCGTTAGAATTTCCTTGAGGTCCAAATGGCCACTGTTGAGGTAACTCGTCAACTTGTAGCTAAACTTTTCTATTGATCAGTACTGATCTAGATGGAATCCAATATTTTTGCTTTGTATAGCTGTTTCTTTATTCCATCTTCTCTTTTTGATTTGGTTTTCTAAAGAGGCAACTAAGCTAAAAGTGGCCCATTTTTATGATTTGTCCATCTAAGAAGCCAGTATATTTATGGCCATAAGTGATGCTTTCTGCCACTAGATCAGTACCAGTTCTTTTAATTAACGTTGTCAGATATTAATCCTGACAATATGTGTCTTATACCATCTATTCAAGGAAAACTAATATATGTGTAGCTCCTATAGTTATAGATATGTTTACATCCATTTCAACTTTCATGCTTAATGCAGTAAAAAAAAAAACACCATTTTGGTGTCCCAGTTTTTGAACTCGGTGTATGAAGGTGACACTCTCAGAAGCAAGACTTGATTTTATCCTTCTACATATAGAAGTCTACCTTCATGCTAGCAATCTCTAATGGACGTGTTTTTATCAGTCATCTGGTTTTTTCGTTTTTTTAAGCTTCAAGGTAAGAGAGATAATCCTCCTATAATTCCTGTGATCGTTGGCCCTGCAGGTTGTATCAGCAAAGACAGCCCTCCCAGAGGACACAACCGAGGAATCACTCAAAGCTGATGAGACTACTATCAAAGAAGAGGTAGTGACTGCACCACCTGCATCGGAGTCCACCCCAGAGGAGCCAAAGGGAGAAAAAGAGACCGTGGCTGTGCCTGAGGAAGCCGAGGCTGTAACTGAGGCAGCCGTGGCTCTAGAACCTGAAGCACCAGCCGAAGTTGAGACTAAGGAGGTGGCTGAAGAGACCAAGGTTGTGACTGAGGAGACAATAGTTGAGAAGACGGAGGAGGATGCCCCTAAGGAAACACCAGAGCCGGTTGTCGAGGAGACCAAAGAAGCTACTGACTCTGGTGAGGTTCCAGTACCAGAACCAAAGCCAGCACCTGAAGTGGAAGTCTCAAAGGAAGAGGTTGTTGCAGAAGTTCCAAAAGAGGAGGTTGTAGCAGAAGTTCCGAAAGAGGAGGTTGTTAAGGAGGAAGAGAAGCCAAAAGAAGCAGAAGAGAAAGTTGAGACAGAAGCAGCTGTGGAGAAGGCCGAGTAATAAGGTGAAGGATTTGTGCACTTCGGTGAAAGATAGTGTCCAGTGGGTCTCTTTAGATTGCTAGTCAAGTACTTGAATGAGGGTCATGTTTAGTCGTTTAATAATGATGACTGGGTAGATGGGTATGTAACCTGGGTATGAAAATGACCCACTTCAATCACAAATACTTGCTTGCCACGTGGCAACAAGCATGGTCTCCCGTCGGAAAATCTTGAGGGTAAATTGTGCCATGTGGGAGGGATAGTGTGGCTGTGGATTGGAGGCAGGGTCATGGATCTTATCATGTATGTTATTTGCATTACAATGCGCAGTTTGTTTGAACAATAATTATATAATGTCAGAACTTTAATTTGTCTAATAATTGATCTTTACAATCTCAAATCAAGTTTTGCTTGTCTTACTGTCCTCATTTTCAGTGCAAGCAGCAGTACTAATGCATCTTGATTGGAATCTCTCAGTAGCTGTGTCATTTGATCCAATCAGGATAACTAAAATAATGGAATTTGAGGTTGACAACATATTCAATCAGAGATATTACACTTTTTTCATACCTATCCAGTAGTATTCATCAGTCATTGCCAGTCGCAGTGTTAACTGGATTTTACTGCCAAGCTAAATCGTCTCAGTAATGGTCACAAAATCAGCAGTAACAAGAAGCAGTTACGAAGTGTATCGGGAAGAAGATGATGAAACAGAGCATCTGCAGAAGGACAAAGGGCTTTCTCAAAAACAGGAGAAGCTCCTTATCGTCCAATACTCTTGTGTGTGTGAGTGCGTGTATGTGTATTTATATATATATATATATATATATACACATATGTAGATTGCATATATGGGAAAGAGCCAGTTGTGGTAACGGTACAGAAGGTAAATAAAAACATTCCATGTGCCTTTGACCGATCCACTGTTAATATATATAGGAGATGCAGTGCAACGGCTATAACTTTCCAAAAAATAACAAAATCAGCAAGATTTTCCTTGATAGGGGTAACGGCTCTTTTGATCTTTCAATTTGCCTACGTCGTCAATTTATCCCACAATGATAGCCAGAGCTCTTGATCGTAGAGGACGGATTTGCAGCAATTTATGGTCCTCAGCAAACCCTCCTCACCACCTCCTTCTTCTCAGATTCTCTTCCCTTCAATTTCAAATCTGGGGCTTTCACGTTTTACTTGTAAGGTGCTGAAAGCAATATCTTTTCTGGTAGAGAAATTATGTGACTCTGAGGCTCCCCTGTTCAATTCTGTTATAGGTGCCTGATATAGCTCAAGTTCGCATGTGATGACACCCCCTTATTAAATGAGTGATTTGGAGTATTTTAGGATACTCTAATTCTTGCCAAGATTGAGTTTTTAGCTTTGTTATCCTGTTCCAGCATAATAGGAATTTCTGTTTCTGTTTCCTTTTCCATTGCGTGATGTCCATTTTCTCATCTCAGTCCTGAACTTATTTTGAAGATGTTCTATTAAGATGCGTCACTCATTTATAATAAGCATTCTTATTTTTAATATAGATGAGAAAAAGTGGCTTTATGTTGGGTAAGTTGGATTTAAAGTGGCTTAGACCAGGAGGATAACTTCATTCTCTGCTTTAGGAATTAATATAGTGGCCTAGAGAAAGTATGACGGCACTGTGTTAGATTTCTTCTCATTATATTAATCAGATTTATTCCCTTTTCTGAGGCTTGGATTTTAATTTTCAACCTGAAGATTCTTGATGGTATATCTGGTAGAGCAGTAAGAGGTGAGCCCTATATCATAGCATAAATTTCATCCCTGAATAGTTCTGCATACTGAGCTTAAATATGAACTTTGAAGCTTCATCAGATATGAAATTTTATTAACATACATGACGCAAATTTCAACATCCAAAAAGGTGTAGAACACTCGGGATCTGTCTAAATCTGTGTGGGTGGAAGCCAGTAAATCAGTTTGACCCCACAATTTGACATTGGTTTTTCAATACCTGAATTTATTTTTTATTTTTTTTGTCAGGTACTTTTCAATATCTGAATGCTAGATTTAACATTTGCCTAACTGTTTGTGAGTTCCTGTGAGGAAGTTGAGAAAACTACAAAGATGGAAATGCTGGTATATTCGATCTTTGGAAGTGGATGCAGCACAGATATAGCATGTGAATTCAACATAAACTGGGAAACTAAGGAAGTGGGTGCAGTCACCAGTGGATATACCTGAATGGAGGTGGATTTGGGGCACAGGAGAGAGAGAATGTTGAGAGAACTAAAGGATCTTTTTATTCATAACGAAATCATTGCAAATCTTTATATTTTTCTTAAAGGTTGCTTGACACACCCTATATGAAATCAGAACTTGGAAGAAATTTACCACCAAAAAGTAGATTTAGAAGTTGTACTGACTTTTTTGTAGGCTTGAAGCTTTGAATAGCACAGCATTTAGACATGCCACATTATGATACTGGAAAGAACTCAGATATGGTCCAGTTATATCCTTCTGCTCTAGACAAAACACAAAAGCAGAACTTGAATTTTGATCAACATGCATTCCAATCTCTCCCCAACCTTCAACCCTTCCTAACAACAGAATGTGTGAACCAACCAAGTTTGATACCATAACCATTACATCATCATACCTGACCTTGCAGAAGGATAACTCATGCTCATTTCTTGTGTCAAAATCCACCATCTCACATATTGTCCTTCCTTTCACTTGTGAACCTTTTAGCTGTTCAACACTTCTACTTCGGCAGTTCTAGTGAATTTAAACATTCGGTCAAGATCTACATCAGCCACAAATGGTACCTTTTATTTTATTTTTTCATTTTTATTCTCTATACCTACACACGTGTATATATATTTCCATCGCCCCACATCCACAAACTGGTCCCTCCTGCTTGTGCCAAGTCTTATTCTATTAATGTTCTTTTTAGATGCTCGCCAAATCTAAGATACGGAAGAAATTCATACTGAGAGGCTTTTTTCCCTAGTGTACTGTGCAGTCACTGCTTTAACAGGAGACCGAACAATCAGTGGCTTAATCTTCTTTGCTTTCCATGATCTCAGGAGTAATTTACACATCTGTACTCATATGAAGCATGCTCTGAGCATGTTCCTCCGCCATAAGAGGGCTATTAATAAAATTGGGTATTGTCCCTCTTCTGAAAAAAAAAAAAAATGCTCTGAGCATGTTCTCCCTAGGTAATCATGCTTGTTCTACCAAGGAGAACCTAAGATGGGACTTAATTCGGTTGCCAATTCTCTCATTGGTTGTGTTGCTTCTGAACTACTAGTCTAAAGCTAAGATGCTGCACTAACAAATTGGCACTGTTGGGAAATCTGTAAAGCGGACACGCCAATGTTCACTGAATTCTAGCTGGTTAAAAAGAAGGGGTGAAGCAGGAAGCAACATAAAATGGAAGATTAAAAAAGGGCAACTGGTGTGGAGGGAAAAAATGGTTTCTTTTACTGAACACAGAGAATTCTGAAAATGAACTAGAGCAAAAAGAGTCAGTCAGAAGTTGTGGCTAAATATTCCATAGCAATGATACAAAAGCATTCATGCTGTTTCAAGAGCAATTGACAGTGGTATATTTATTCCTGAGCATTAACATTATGTTTGTTTCAAGGCATGCATAAGAACGCTCACAAGGTATGACAGTAATAACTTTCTCATATTACTTCTTGTCTATAGCTTTTTCTTTGGGTTAGGGGTGGATTAGGAAGGACTAGCTTTGGATAGGGTGATTTTAAATTCAATGTTAAAAAGAAAAAAAAGAAAAAAAAAGCATACGGAAAAATTGAAAGTAATGTGACGGATCTTCACTATATGTAATTGGGTTTTCACATTTATGACTTCAATTTTACAATCACAGATCTCACATGTCACATTCATATGTTCACAGTCACATACCTGCGAGGCATTGGTGATGGAAATGCAAAATCTGATCAAAAAGAGGGAGCCAATATACAGAAAATAACGAATGGTCGATTTCAGTTAGAAGCAAAGTCTGAGAGGGAAAGAACCATCATCCACTTTACCATTTTGGCACTTCTGGCACCACCAATCAAATCCAGTTGAGGCTACCCACATGAACAATGGCTTGAAACCACTTAGGTATAGCCTGATACATAAGGTCTTTAAATTTCCCACTTATTGGGTCATAGGAGACCAGAGCTCTGCTTTTGTACTCCAACAAGATCTCGCCATTCTTCAAGATGCATAGAACGCGAACAAACCTTCCTTTGGAAATAATCTTAGAAATCTTGAAAGATTGATTCACATCCTTTTCAAGTCCCTTAGGCACGTAGTTTCCTATGTTGAATTTCTTGTTCCAAGACTCCTTCACACCATACTCTCTCATTACCCAAATCTCCAATCTCCCATAGTTACAATAAACCGCAGCAGAAAGGCATCCTCCAAGAACCACCAGATGATACTTGCGCCTGTTTAAAGTATTGCAATCAGGTGTTAGGACTTCCTGGAATTGCTCTTCTGCTAAGTCAAACGAGATGATGCTGCGCCTTGGGCTGTATCTGCGAGGCCAAGTGACCCAATGAAGTCTTCCATTAACCAAGACTTGCGATGGAGACTGAAGAAGATGATAAGCAACCTTTCCCTTACTTCTCCAGTTTGAGCAACCCAAAGTGAAAATCTGAACATCTGACTTCATGTTAGCGGGTCTATAGGCACGCCGGTTACCACCTCTATCTGTATTCTTATAATAGACCATCCTAATCACCTTGTATTCCTTGGTCGTGGGGTGAAACCCGAATCCAAAAACTAACTCTTGATTCAAGTATTGTACGGATTTAGGAAGCTCTTGGTAATTACTGGTGAAAGGGTTATATATGTAGAGTGCATCACTAAATAATGAATCAGATAAGCAGAGCAAACCATTACATGAGCCTACCACATCAAACTCGGGCATCGCACTCCAGAAAGGCACACGAAGCTTTTTCACCTTTTCCTTCTTTTCGATGCAAGCTGGGAGCTCTACAAAGTAAAGATGGTTCTTGAGAGGATAATCGCAGTGGAAGATGAGGCATGGATTGTTCTCAGCCATACGTGTACCGTGCATACTAACAATATCAGGATCTCCTGCTAACTTGCTCCAACCTTTGCATACAGACTTGAATTGCACCAAGGATGACACAGGAAGCCCTGAAACTATATCTAGGATCAGTTCGTGTGGCAGACTTTCCATTCTGCTTGGTTGTGGTTCTCCTTCTATCTTTCTTCTCTTTCTTTCGCTCTCTTTCTCAAAATCTGAGTCCATGACTGGCTGAGGTTTTACGAAACAGAGGATGACACACACAAGAGTAAAGTTCCCGAGGGAGGAAGAAGGCCTGCAAAAGGAGCCTGCCGATCAAAAATTGTAGTCTTTGATAAGATCAAATTAATATTCAAAGAGACGGAAACCACAAGGAAATTGTGGGAGAGCCAAAGTTGAATAATTTTCTCCAAAGAAAGGTTGGCTTTCGCTTTCCTTACAGTGAAAACCAAACAAAGTTCCCCTGCCATCGAATAGGTGGCCTTATTGTCAGTGACCCACCAGTATAAAAGTCTTCAATAACAACAAAAAATGCTCTCTTTTACCTCTACTTGGGCGAATATTTTGCATAAGATAAACGTATTCTTTTTCCTTTCTTTGAATGTTGTATGTGTACCCTAGTGTTCAAAATTTCTTTACCCTTTTCTGAGTTACTTGGGTGCTCCTTCAATCCGGTGAGACGATGAAATTTTTTCTAGCAGGGGTCCCATATATATAATTATCACAAAAGACATTTTGTTAAGAGAAAAGTCAATAAAGACAGTATGTGCAATGTACCGAGACACCAAACATGATCAAATGACAAGACAAATGAAGAGCATCTCTCGCAACATAGCCAACTATAACTACAGAAGAGCCCAAAAAGACCATGATGGCATCCCCCCTACAATCATATTTAATAAAAATCCTGCTACAAGATGTCAAGAACCCAGTTAATTTAGGTTGTTAGGCAATGGGATGCTAAAATATTGACAGATTTAAGAGAGCATGCTGGATAAAATTCCAGAGAATTCTGAGTGTATTTAAAGACCTTCTTCGTCAATTTTAAGCATCATTTTGAAAACAAAGCATGTGACTTCAAAGTTCAAGGTAGTGAAAAAAGGGGTTCATTATTTACTTCATGCAACAATTAAAAGTTTTCTCCTTCAATCTCCAAAATAGTTCTTTAGATTCTCCAAGAAAGCAGGTAACTAATTCCAGTGCATGATAGCAGATTTGGTAATGAAATTTTTTTTAAAAAGTTATTTAACAGGAAATAGGATTTCACAAACTTTTACTCGATCAAGTAGCAAGTTAATTAATCCACAGGGATACTAACAAAAAAATAGAAGTATGAATCTGTCAAAAATGGGAAACCCTGATTTGCTGTTTTCACCTACTTATAGTCGACCTTTCCACATGCACTTATTGAATTGTGCAATACAGAAAAGGAAAACTTGTCCAATTGGATTTGGACAAGTTTAGTCAGTAATTGTCCTGTATACATTTTCGCAGGTGACTTGTGCTAAGCTACCAACTCCCCTAGTTTTTCCTGATATTTTTTCTTTTCTTTTCTTTTGGACACCCATCTTCCCTTGTTTTTAAAACCAAAGTAATGGCCACCATCCCACTAATCTCAAAAGTCAACAGTGCGTTCTGTACTTTGGTATGGCATCTTTCTCTTTATATTATTTTGTCTCAGAAAAAGTATTATCTCATATTCACCAGCTTAGGGACTTAAAGCCAAATCCAGAATAATTATATCCTCTCACGACCTGTGATGGAGAATTTCAGGCGATTCAAGTTTCATACATACATACATGCATACGTACATACATACTCCCAACAACATGGTTGCAAACTAAAGAGGCTCATCAGTTTTGTTATCAAATCAGCATAGAACACCATTACCAGAATCCAAGTTTTGGCATGACTCATGAGAATGCTATGTCAACGAGAATGCCTCTTGGGAGATATTAGAAAAAAATTACCAGTTTCGATTGTAAATTAATGAGAATTCTATGATTTTTCTGCATCAAAATAAGTGCGTTAATAATTTAGGTACTTCAAAGAATATTAAAAAAAAAGGGGGTTGAATTGCAGTCGCTATTCCTCAAGAAATTATCATCCTAATTACCAATAAATTCTCACAACCAGTATTCATCCTAAATCAGTTGATTCATTTTTATCAACTTAAATAGCTTACTGCTTCATGATCAAACAGAGGTTAAACCATAAAAAGGAGCAGTCTCCTTGGTTGCAAGTTTGCCATTTTATCTCACAAAGTAAATAAGATAAAAATTGTTGGTGCAAAAGGGGTTGAAAAACAAAAAATAGAGAGAGAAAAGTTTGTTTCAAGGTGCGTCACAATGTCGCTTTCTTTAAGACAATATTTACCCCCACCAATAACGGTATGCACACGGGTTACAAGCGAATTTGCTTTCAAGATACAATAAAGTCCAGAACAAGTCTATTTGTCTTTCTACGTTATGCACACATGAAATTAGACTCCTAATACCCTCAAATTTTACTATTTTACTAAAAGATTAGAAATCTGTTCTTTACAGAATGAATAGATCTTAACGATAAACTTTGAAGAAATGAAAATAATATTAATAATAAATATATTATTTTAAAAATATTTCGAACAAAAATTAGAAAAGCGTTCTTCAGCAGCGAGAAAATCTCACTGAATTCACATTCTAGTAGATTTCATTGTTTTTTTTCAGGAAAGAATTGGACATATCTTGGCTGCTTGCTGAACTTCAGAGGACTGCAGAAAGAAACAGAGTGCAAATAACTCTCCAAAGTCACATAAAATGAAATAAAAAATCCCCTTGAATACAAGATTCAATTTGTTTCCATAGGAAGCCAAATAAGTAATGCATTATTTAGTCACAGTAAATGAAGGATGATGAATTAGAACTGAGTCAACCAACATGTTGAAATTGTACCACCTGTGCAGCAAGTTAAGGGAAATGAATGCTGCACAAGGACATTTAATTATTACCCATTGAAATATGGTCACCAGCAGTATTTCAAAGATCTGACAAACCACATTATATATTGTCACGGACAACATATCTCAGTAACAGTAAATAGTTAAGCTATATATAATTCACTTTCACTCTTATTTTTTAAAATGAAAAATTCAAAAATTGAGGGATAATCATCAAAATATGATAGGAGTTGCATAAATGCATAGAATATAGAATTTTTCATAATTAAAATTTCACTGAGGAAAATCTATACTCAAATACTCCTTGGTGCCATAGTCCACTGTCAGAGTGGGGGAGGATGTGGAATTCAACATAAGGGTTCCCTCAATGCTAGATGGTATTCCTGTCTAATGAAAGCCTATTACCATCCCCATAGACCTACTTACTGACAAATCACCTTCCTGCAATCTCATTCATTACAGTCAACATAAAATATTTATTTATCAATGCTGATCATCAAAACATAGATCGGATTTCTTTGTTCTGAGTGATTTGCTCCAAGCCTCCAAGGTCTATCAGTACCGTGTCAACTGCAGCCATTGTAAAACATCTAGAAGTAGCAAAAGACAACCTCATTCACATGAAATGAAAGAGAAAGTGGAAGATGATATCATATATGTATAATGAATGTTAAGGAAAGCATAAGAAAAGCATAAGCCGATTAGTAAGTAGATTGTCAAATAAGGATAAATTCGATGCCAGGATCAAACTAGGCAAGTCTTGGTTACTGTGAAGAATATTGAACTGATGACGGTAGTGCATTTGGTCTTGTTTTATATATGGCAACAACCTCTGCCTAGAACATATTTCTCGGCCTCATAATTGTTTCAGTTCTCATTATTCGGAGAACCCGAAGCACCTTGTGTTGTTCAATCTCTAAACTAGAAGTCTAGAAACAAACCCAGCACCAGCTATTCTAGAAGTGTAATGTACTCACTTAAAATGGGGTTACACACATATATGGGGTCCTCCTTATCAGGTTCACAAAAGCAAAACAACCCTTTTAGCTAGGAATTCACAAACCAAATTCAGAGTCAGGAGGATTAGCTTTCTTCTTAAGCTTAAATCCTTGATTCACGACAATCGGTATTGTCGACGTACGAAGGTAAAATAAGTGGAGCATTAATCTTGGTTTTCCTCGATCGCTGGCGAATAATTCTAAGCAAGAGGCTGATGCGTGGTCTCGATAGATGCAAACTTACAAAATGAAAACAAGAATTTCCATGACGAGTTGGGATGGCAAGTCTTGTAGAGTAACAAAGCAAATTCTTCGTGTTTGCTTAATTCAGAGTACAGAAATATCTACATGTATGCCTACTTCAATGGTGAGGATAGGACTTTAATCCTAGATTTCGAGAGTTTTTGACTTTTTGTGGTCCTTCTTGTTCAAAAATTCATGATTAAAAAAGGATTTAGAGTCCAAGGTGCTACTTTTGGTTCTTAATATTGTCTTTGTACTAAGAGCTTTGGTTGAATACAAATTTTGTTCTGACTTTTAGACTCTTTGTGGGATTGTACCCAACCGTCGACAGAGTCATTGTAGAGAATACCTGTATTGTGCAGGTTGGCTTTCTATATTTATCAGGTGTTGCCCTGTCTAAAAGAGAAGCATGCATGATGGATTTATGCTGCGGAAGCTATGGCAAAGGTGGTCAAGCCACAAGGTTAGATGACAAATCTGTCACGCAAACACAAACAACACACAAACCGAAGTTTATAGCCTTTTTTGAGCAATAAAACATGTCTGCTGGCAATGGCAAGATATTCTATGTTTAATTGGCCTCCTTAATTGAAGGATGTTATATTTTGGCACATGAAGGAGAGTGGAGTAATAGGACAAATTTTGGGCCTATTTCAAGCGGTTCATGGTTTATAAAATGCTTAATCTATCATCATTATTAAATAGCTGCAGGAATGCAGCCTGTAATACCACACATAAAGTCAACATGTATCACTCTCATAATCTGGTTCCAAACCCAAAAGATGATGTTTTGTACATTCAGCTAGCTCAATTCTTTTTTACTCAAACTAGCCATTATTGTTGCAAGAGCCCAATTAGTAAATCCATGCAAGTTTTATATGTTCTATTACACATCTTGCTTACTTTGCTGTAGTAATAATAACAGCAATGGAAATTTAAACATGCTCGCCATCTCCAAAACAAGTGAATTCTACCATTTCCAGGAGAAGGCCGTGATCAAATGATTTCTAACTTGGCCAGAGTCCAGTGGTAAGAACAGTAACTGTCAAATAGAGCCCAGGATTTTTCATTCATGTTACCACGCAGATGTTCCCCAAAGCTATTCTGATTTCCTCGTGACAGGGTCAAATCTCTGAAACGGAGAGGGGAAATTACAGCCAACTCACTCTTCCCTTCATCTTTGAGGTGAATCGCTGACCACTTTGTATATCAAGGAAAACAATAGACCCCAGAAGTTGGTGATATTCAATTAGAACACTTTGAACTAATGATTAGTATGTATTTGGTACAAATATGTACTCCCTAGAATCAAAATGAGTGGAGCCTAAAAATGATTGCATGATACTCCCACTACAGAAGTGCCCCAACGTACGTCTTATATAATTGTAGTCATGGACGCATGCTAGTACCATTTTGTTAATTTGAAAATATTTTCTGCCGTTACACATTGTTCAATTTAAAGTTGCATGCTTAGTCTGTAAAAAGTGTAACATGAGTTGGTGGTTTATGCAACGCAGCCGCTCAAGGATTATTCTGGATGTCGTGCTTTTAGAGAGATGATTTGGTACTCTTCTTTGAATCTTTTGCTTTGGCAATATTCCCTTTCTTTTTCCTTCATATTCTAATTTGTAATCAATGATTTATCTATTTTGTTCACCTTTCTGTTATTTTTGGACGAGTAAGGTAATCTTATTCCAAATGAAGAGAATAAACAATTAGGAAAAAGACAGCAATTAACAACAGAAATACAGCATAACTTAAGGTACAAGAGAAGAGTGGTCCTTCAAAGGGAACAAACAAAACCAGTACAGCAACTTGCCAATTTGCACAGCCGGAAACATCTAGTTCAGCAACCAGTATTCAAAAGATCTTGAATAAATATAACCATTCCCACCACCAACACAGCAGGCTTACATTTCCACCACAACAGCTAGGCCTAACATGACCTTTTCCACCACGAACAGCACAAGGCTGCACTAAAAACTAGCCATAAGTTTTCCATCAAAGAAGAGAGTACATCCACTAAAGGGGACAGAGAACCCAGCCACAACCACACCAATAGTTTTGAAAGCAATGCCAGCACTTCAATACGAGCCACCAACCAGCATTACTCCAGATTCCAGAACATGATAGAAGCAAATCCACACAACCATAAGTAGGAGCAGTCCAATAAGAAGGCAAAGGGGCATCCCACCTAGATCAGAACTACAAGAACTAATAAAGAACAACTTACTTTTCCAGAACAAAAGGCTCAAAGATAAAAGATTACTAGTGTCAACAAAGAGTGAAAGGGTAGTTTAATTGGCTGAATTGATCCCTTTATATATTTTAAAAAATATAAGATCATTAGTGCCATGCAAAGACTGATTCTCAAACAAGAGGTCAGAGATTTAAGTAATCTTGATCAGGTCAGAGATTTAAGCTAGAAACATTAAACTGATGCAACCTCAATATATATTTTTTTCCAGTGTTGAAAAGGTTGGGTATTTGACATGATCGCTCTACTGTCTATTATGGACTCAAAGCACCTGTTGATTTTTAAGCACAGAGGTAGTATTGCGGCCCAAGCCCTTGAAGGGAGTGTATATATGGCCAGTAATATACTCGTCATAAATTTCTATTAATGCTAGGTTTTCTTACGACTTACTGTGGCTCCAGTACTATTATTAGGATGTTGATAGTTGATGTTGCATATTTATTTTTGCTTCATTTCTTTGGAAAGATGATACTGATGTTTTGATGATTGAAATCAAATTGTTGCCTTCTGTACTCGATCTGTCTTGTGATCAACGGAGGAAAATTACTTGTTTTCAATCTCAGAAAGAAAGTGCCCCAACGTCAAGATCAACATAAAGAACGTTTTAATTTGCAGGCTTCTTTCCATCAAGCATGCTTAGTCTCACACAAGGTCAAAGTATTATAGGCATAAAACTTGGAAATTTGACATGTTTCTGCGTGCTCGTGAGATCACTGATCTAGACCAACTTAACGCGTCTTCACCATTAATCAAAAACCAAAATGAAGAACACAGTTATCCGTATGTGGGTGCGCGCGCGGTGCGTCAAAAGTTGTGGGCCTAGTCAAGCTCATGCGTGTATCCAAATCTGGTTAACTTCTAATGGCATAATATTCCATTGTCTTATAATTTAATCAAGCTCCCTATAGTGCTACTTGACTTCATTTCAAAGAAAAATGCCTTTTGACTTGCATACTCGGTTTCAATGGCCATTTTTTTTTTTTGGGTTTCAATGGCCATTGCAAGAAGCTTTTCTTTTTTATAATAATGACATTTTTAAAGTTGATTATAGGATAAAGTTTTGTTTTACAACTCTAATCATTTGGTCTGGTGCTGCACTAAGGATTCTAGTGTGTTCTTATGAGAGATACACACAATACATAGATACATGATTAAGATAAAGGTGCACACAATACATGATGCATCTCATGTGAGGAAGAATATATATATATATATTATATATATATATATATATATATATATATTTATATATATATATATATATATATATTTATATATATATATATATATAGCGAAAGAATAGTTCCAAAAATAATTGGGAAATTAATTACTTTTTTCTTTTCCTGTCAACTGCTGATCTGACGTTGTTTCTCATGCAAGTGTTCCAAATGAAGAAATTTTGAGAACATAGAGAACGATGTTAAAACTTAAATTAAAAAGTTATCTAGTTAAGATTTTACCTTAGATTATGAGCTAAAAACCAGACAATAGCCAGTACAATAATGGTTGAACAAAGACCACAAAGATGAGAAGTTCAGGACGATGATCTATAACCATACACACGAAATAATACACATCTTTTTATTTATGTATAGAGATGTTGGTATGCATTGATGATCAAGGTGAGCATAGAGCATATGCTGATATGAATTTGGTGACAACAAGTGGAGCAATAGTGAAATACTCTGTTGAAGTGAAACCATATGGGGTCCCTATCAGAATTACAAACACTGGTATTGATTCTCCTGCACTGTCCAAATTGGGTCCACAACTTAGCATCACTCTAATTATAAAATTGGTATCTATACGTTGGACCAACTTGTTTAGATAAAGATTTAGACATCACATCAGGTGGCTATGATTCTCTGATCAATTACTCGATTTTTTTCTAATGAATCAGTCCGGTTTGATAATATCTTCTTCCATCTTTTCCTCTCTTTTTTTTTTTTTTTGTCTGAAGCATATTTATGTTTGGGACCCTTGGTCTGTACTCAAATGAAACCTTAAAGATACCATAAAATTTTCAATTAATCCATTTGCTAAATTAATTTAGTGATCATAATTGATAGCTCCAAAAAAAGAAAAAAAAAAGAAACCTAATTGAAAGCTTTGTGTAATGTGTATAATTGGGCAGATTTGTCGGCATGTTGGCTTTGGAAGACCCCACATATGTAAGGGGGGAAAAGAAAAAAAAAAACAAACACTCACTGGTGAAGGTCCTTAAAAGGCACCCATTAACCCTTGTGATAAACACTAGCACTAGCAACACCACCACCAAATTTCCATTATCAAAAGCCACATAGTGCAGAGAACTTTGCCCTCCAAGTTCCAAACTTGAAACCACCCCCTTCTCCATCCCCATCTCCATCTCTAGACCAAACTCTGGCCCTTGACAAAGTCCGGCAAAGGGTCTATATATAATTATATATATCCCGGCACGCACTCGTCCCTTTGACTACAAAGATCATGTGGCGTATGCTGGCAGCAGTGAGGCGAAACCTCCAAAACATAAAGAAGAGCCCAAGAGTTGCCGATGAGAGTATGTTTGCAGGTGGAAATGGAGGTCGTGATCAGTTGCCGATCTATGGGCGTAGACAAAATGGTTGGAATGGCTTTTCACTTATATACAGCGTTGTGCGAGTTCCGATTTCGATTCTTTCGTGCTTTTCACACCCACATGTGAATGGTACCGATGGGGTGTGGGTGTCAGGTGAGTTTGCACAGCTTTCAGAGATGAATCATCTCATGGTAAACGACAGCATGCGCTATGCAATACTAATGTAGAGATGTCAATGTAAGTGAGCATTAGATTTGTTTAGGGTCTTTGCTTTCGAAAGGACCTTGGGGTTTTCTAGCTTCTTTACATGAGTGATTTTTTTTTTTTTTTTTTTCGGGGCTTCTTCTTTATAGTAGTAGACAAGTACTTGCATGGATATATATTATATAAGTGTATAAAACTGGTTTTGTACGTCTACCAGTAGTAGTACTGTATTAATGTTGGTACCAAGTGCTTTCTACATACATAAATGAATGGAGACCATGGATTTATATAAATCTGTGTGTGTGTGTGTGTGTTGCAGCAGGTTAATTTGCATGCCTTGCTTCTGCTTAAATATTATTAATTTGTTCAGTCTGCATCCTAAAATTAATATGCGCTAGCTAGGAATATAATGAACCAAAGTAATTAAAGAGAATGATTATTGCTGATTGGTTTTTGAACTGATTAATAATGGCACATGAAGTTGGTCATTACTTTATCATTAGTGTTATAATAATACTACTCGAATGAATTACTTTAGAATTAGATGATATTTAATAATGGATATATGCAAATTGAAGTTTGGTTATGCAACTTATATAAATATATATATATATATATATATATATATATAGTGGGAGACCAGATCAGAGAGAAATTGGTGCGTATGTGACAAGTGAAACTTGTTAGTGTGGGGATGTAAGGCCTAGAATCAAGAAACAGAAGAATAGACATGAGAAATTGCAGAAATTGAAAAGTATATAGAGAGACCTGTAAGCAAGAAACTGCAGCATAAGCTGGCATAAAGGATGAAATTTTGTTCATATAAAGAAGGAAGTTTTGTCATGTCACGGGAAATACAAATTACTGATGCTCTATTATTGTAAATGATCATATATATATATATGTGTGTGTGTGTGCGCGCGCGCTGATTTGTAGTCATTGGTTAATTACCAATTACCTTTCAGAATTGTGAGATTTAGAAGTAAAAGGATGGGATTTTTAAACCCTAATCTTCTTCAAGGAAAACAAATGATTTTCCTTCTCGTTATTTCTTTTAAAAACTACTGTAGATCTCATATATAGCGCCTCAAGGGTTTGAAACGTCGTTATACGTTGAAGCTAGCTAGTAAACCTAGTTCTTTTGCAACTTTTGGACATATTTACATATTTTTGGGATATATATATATACATACATGCTGATTGTGAAATGAAAAATGTTTAGGCCATAAATGAATTTCATAAAAGTAAATTCATAAACTAACATACTTAATTTATGTGATATATATATGATCATATTATAAAATTACTTTTATTTTAAAATAGATCATGAATATCACATGAAGTCATATTCATACAATTTAAAAAAAATTGAAATACATATAGATCAATCACATGAAGCTAGCGTGAAGGGGGATCGAGCTAGCTAGCTTTATGTGATCAATCTGATCATGGAGTACACATTGCATGCATATATACCCTTCTTCCACTGAAATATTCTTGTATTAAATGGAGGGTTCATTTAATTTGCCCCCATTTTACAAAGTATGTAACCCACCATGAGCATATGTTTATAATATATCCTTAGTTAATGCCTATATTAAAAAAGATATATATAATATCCAATGACATTAAGCAGCTTGATACTCCAGTCCTAGCTAATTCCCCTCTAATTATTAGTTTAAAATCAAAGCTAGCTATGGGAATAAATTCCATATATAGGTTTATCTACAAGCTGCTAGCTAGCTCCTACTTTGTTAGCTAGCTTTTTTTTAAGCAATTAATAAGGTCATTCCAAAATACCTTGATTTAGTATTAATTAATGTTTTCCATGACCATCATCATCCCCAACCAATATTATCTCCAAAGCGAACAAACCAAGAAAAATTAAAAAATGAAAAAAGCATTGGTGGTAATTAGAAGTACTAATGAATTTGTGGAAGTAGTAGTAGTAGTACTCTTGAATAATGAGTGGGGAGCCTAAAAGAAGATGATATATCATGTGGTTGGGTTTATGTCCATAATAAGTGGGAAACAAGCAAAAGATATAAGTCAACTGCTCCAACTATTTCTTGCTTGCTCTCGCTACCTACCTACCCTGCTCCAAACTATATGTTTGTGTTTAAATAGAATGATAAAAATGACAAATTATATGTTAGTGTGTGGTGTAAGGGATGATAAGTAGAATTTTTCATTGATATTAATGCCACTCACTAGTACTGCTACTTGGTTGCTCCTACAAATTATAGATCCGTAGAATCTCAAATGGTATTCAAATTTGAATAAAGCTCATGTCTACAATATGTTCTATTTATATATGGCCAGGGCCATATCAATCAATGAAAAAAGAAAATCAAATTCGTTGCTATCCATTAGCCTCATGAGTATGAACGCCAGAGGACCCACCCCCATAGACTTGAAAAGAAAGCCCAATCAGTCAAGCCCAAAAGAACAGTGCTCATGTTAATGCGACACGTAGTAGTACAATTAGGAAATGACACGTACATAATGACATTTGTGAATAATTACCTGATGGATTAATTTATGAGTTCTTAAATTGATAATATTATATATATAGGCGTGCCCTGATCATGATCAGTAAGAACGTACGTACGTACAGTAGTAGAAGGAAAGAAGTCATGTAGCTAGATGAATTAGGAATTAGATGTGTTTCATCAGTAATCATTAACAACATTAACATATATATGTGGAACTACTTAATTGAGGTGCCTTTCAATGTCACTTTTATCTTATCTTTTGCTTGCTTAAGGAACACGGTTTCATAGTGCTAAGCTCCATTATTAATGCCCTCCACGTTAATTATTTTCTTCTCTCTCTTATCTATATAGAAATATTTTAACTAAAATTATATAAAAATAATCTCACAAATTGACACGTTTTGATGTGATTAATTTATTAGATTGTAAAATTATTTTTATTATAAAAAAAGCTAACAAATTATATAAAATATTTACGTCAATTTATAGCTGTAACACTTCTTTTACATTATATATATATGTGTGTATATATATATATAGACACACACACAATTGAGTCTTGATAATGAATGCTTGATGAAGTACTTTACACAAAATAAGTCTCATAAAGATATCAAAGTTTTGAGGAATAAATTAGACCGACAAATTTGATTTTTCCATCCAATTTGTACTTGAGTCAACGGTGCAATCGAGAGACCAATTAAATGAAGCAACGTGGATAATATTTTCTTCATGGGTTATGATTATAATTAAAGCCTAATTATATGTACTACTGATCTCTTTCTAATTAATATCTATGACCAAATAATTAATTAATCCTCTATTTATTAACTAGCTAGCTAGCTAGCTAGCTAGGCTGTTCCTACTTTATTTCCAATGGCCAAGTCCACGTACGTATATACATGCAAGTTACTCATGATCTCCTTAGACAAGTATGTATATATATATAATCGTGGAAGTAACTAGGAACACTAACATTGGATTATATTTGATGGTGAGTAATATTAATTAATAATAGAGTACGTGTACTAATTATTATTTGCTGATATCCAATTGATCATGTATCGACGGTCGTACTGTTTTTTAATTATATATATATATATATATATAATATGATCGGCTGTCATGAGGATATTGATCACAGCCATGCATACATATGCAGGATCAGTACTTCAAATATCATGCATGATGATCTGATCATGTATTAGATCACAGATTGCAGCAGCTAGCACTTAATTAGCAGTATTAATATTGCAAAAAAGATTTCGAACAAAAGTACTGAATATATATTTATTAATGAAAAGATAGGCAACGGGGGTACATATATATATATATATATATATATATATATATATATATTAACCTTCATGGCCAGAAACTGTACATGATGATGATGATATAATTTAGAGAACAGATCATCTTGATCGACTACATGAATTAAGGAAGTAGTACTCTACTTTAATATGTATTAATTTATGCTACGTATGTACGTACATGATATACCTCGCGCGCCATTATGTTTTCAATAGCCGGAGCATGCATTATTTAAAGTACTACTTAATTAGGAATGCACGCAAATGAGCTGTACATGAATTCACGCCACCATCTTGATCAAGTAGTGGTTTAAGCTTTACAAGCAGGAGGGTTCTGCGTGCCAGAAAACAAGGGCCTGACATTCTTACAAGTCGATTTAGCCTGTCCCGATCCCTTGTATGAAAGGTTGATGTTCTGAAGCTGCACATTCTGGCATGGTAGGCTCTTGCTACAAACAAGCTTGACAGCCTCTGCAGTTGAAGAACTGCCTCGAATGTTTTTGAAGCTAACATCGCTGATCTTAACTTTAGAGGGAATCTATACAATGTCGAGAGGAAAAAAAAAAAAAACACACATAAAAAACGTTAATATAGAATATTAGTATTTCTTTTTTCTGTTTTTAGCTAATATTGAGATATAAAAAAAAAAAAAAAATCATTATATGTATGTATATATATAACGACATATATAATTCGTACCTGAGCTTTGCAATTGCGGGATGGACAGTATTCTTGATCTATGACGATAGGATTTCCGACATTATACATGGCAATATCCTCGAAATACAATTGGTTTGCAGTACCGGAACTAGGGCTACCGGCCCATGTTTTGATCCTTACGCCATTCATTGCGTTACTAATGGTGCAACTGATGACTTTGATTCCGTTCACAGGTTGCTCGTTGAGGTATTTTCCAAGGCTTCCAACGCTGATGCCATGGCCAGGTCCACAATTTACTTTGGTGATAGTAATGTCTTGGCTTCCATCGCCAATGGAGACACAATCATCACCTGTTCCAATATTTGCACCGGCAATGTTGATCCCAGAAGAACGTCCGATGTGGATTCCATCGGTGTTGAGGCTGTTCCAAGGTGCAGTGATGGTAACTTGTTGGATCTTGACGTTTTTGCAACCGAACATAAACATGTGAAAAAATTTGCTGTTCAGGGATTTAATGTCCCGGATTTGTGAATTTGTGACGAAGTTGAACCTTAAGTTCTGTTCATTTAGAAGGAGAAAATAAATAAATAAACCCCGGCCGATTGCATATAAATATATATATATATATGTATTAATTAAGATGATAAGATATATATATATATATATATATATATGTATTAATTAAGATGATAAGATATATATATATATATATATGTATTAATTAAGATGATATATATATGTATTAATTAAGATGATAAGATATATATATATATATATATATATCCTACGTACGTACAGTGGCAAATGGTCCGCAGGCGGAAGCTTTCATACAATTATTTTGGCTCCAAGCCGTTTGTCCTTGCCCATCGAAAGTCCCACCGCCTGACAAAATGAAGCGGTCGACACTTTGAAAAACGACCCAATTATCCTTTAACTTCTTGGGGTCTGCTGGTGCCTTTATGGTGCCCTGAACCTGAAGTTCAACAGGACCTTTGCAAGGACCTATTAAAGTCACTGCCCCTAAGTAGTAAGTCGTTTTTGGAACAAAAACTCTGGTTGGTTTTCCTGCTGCGCATGCAGCTTTCCAAGCGTTTGTCAAAGGCTGACCAAGATCGACATGCATGAGTACTTTACTATATATATATATATATATATATATATATTCAAGAAATATATAATATGATATTAATCTACATTATTCAAGGAATAAATACATATTAATTGAAATATATAATATGGATATACCTGGGTGAGATCCCCATTAGACTTTGCTCCGTATTCTGTCACGTCAATGACATTGTATTGGGCATTGACAGTGGATGGCAACAATAACAGCAACATAATTACACCAATATTCAAACAGGAGGTAGCCATCTTTCTTTCTTTCTTTTATCTCTCGATCGATCGTTTCTTCTTGACGTTGTTGTTTTTGTGTTTTTGTTTTATCCAAGTACTGTGTTTGCAAGACTAATGAAGAATTATCATTTCGTGTAACCAACTATATATTTATACTACAACATGGAATTATAAGACCCTACCTACAATTGTTGAAACTGCAACTAATTGTGACGACGACCCAGCTAACTTTATGCAAGGCCACTAAGAAGTTGTAAGGTACGTATGAATTATTAGTTCAACTTCAATATTTTTTAATTTACTATAATTAGGGACGTTTATATATATTTGTGTATAGTACTAGCTCGGCCTTGCTTTTCGCTCGTGGTGTTCATATTAGTATTGACCGATTGCATCCACTTATTCAACCTACCTAGATTAAATTGTTACCCGTCACGTGTACTGTTGCTCAAATTAATGATCTAAATCCCTACGTACAATGACTCGTATAAATTGCATGCATGCTTTTCTGTTTTTCCGAGGTTTCTAATGTTTATCGTTATGATCATTAAGTAGTACCGACCATCCATTATCATCATGTTCACATGATGTACTGTGGTTAATAATTTATACAAATCAGATGTCACAATATTAAACTTCTTTTTTTTTTTTTTTTTAAAAAAAAAAAATTTACTTCTGATGTCACAATACACTAACGAAAAATGTCGATAGCGAATCAGAACAAAGCACGTAGACCAAGCATTTTTTCGATTAAAAGGACGTTAGCCGAAGCTATCCATTTTTTTTTTTGGATAAAAAAAAAACAAAAGCTAGACCAATCCAATAGTTCCTCACCTACTTTTCTTTAACGCCACTCTTCACCAAGTCATCACCAGCAATCAGCCTTACAAATGGATGGGATGGACGATTCATATCTCCTTCATCTGATCTGCTCGAGAAGGTTCAAAGTCCTACATCCAAGAGGTACCTACCTAAAGGCTGGATTGACTATCTAGCTCGTGCAATCAACGACAAATTCCTTCGCTTTTGTAAGCTAGCCTTGTAAGCTAAGCAAGCCTGGTTCTCCGGGCACTATGGTAGGACGTGGATCGATCATGACAAGAATGGACTTCTTCGTAATGTAATAGAAGAGTCACAATCCAGTTCTCCCGGCTTTCTAGCTGTCTTTCTTAATTCCTTTCGGTAAACCACTTCTATGTATGCCAAAAACCACTTATATTTATGCCTTTTAGACCGGGTTTCATAACGGATCGGAACTTCTAACTCCGGGTTTTTCAACTCGGATAAGCCGTAGCGTCTCCTCACCTAGCTAAGCTAGCCTTTTCATGCCTAACAACTGGAACTCTTTCTTGCCCAACTGATAAAACTACTGGGACAGTCTCACCGACTTCCACTTTCACTGGCACAGCGGATAAAATTACGACTTCCACTTCCACATCCACTGGACAAACTGTAACCACTGGAACAGGAACAACTGAATATAGCTATTTACTACCAAAAATTTATATCAATGTCATTTGTGAGATGGGCCCTCCACTTTCAATCCTCAACAAGTTCATCTATATGAATATTATGAAACCTATTGTCAAAGTGATGTCAGAAGGACCTGATGAGGGTTACTTTGCCGATAAGGTAATCTCAAAAGAGCTTCTTCATTCTTACTTAAAGGCGTACCTGAGAACATAAACAAGAAGATGATGGCAACTTGGGAAGAAAGGATCTCGGGAATATTGACCTCTTACGAGAACTATACTCATTATGTATGCGGTGATTTAAAATCCCCTAACCCTAGGGATGGTTTTCGAGCTCATGAGGAAAAGTGGGAGAAATTCCAGTCAAAGCTAATAAGCAGTGAGGGAAAGCACTACTGCGTACACTATTAAATATGAAGCATAAGATGATGGCATACACCACAGACAGCTCAACTACTCATGTACCGTTATTGAATCGCTTGTCTAAAAAGATTGAACGAACAACATACGAAGATCCGCATCTTGGGTTAATCATTGCTTCACATCACTTCATCGAGCCTCCCCCTCTTATTAACGAGACTGACCTACTCTAGCTTGTGACCATGTCTCTCTTAATCAAGTTTGCTTACCCAACCTTATCTGGTTACGGTAAGTTAACAATTTCCTTTACCATGAAGTGATCTTACGGAGAGGAGATCTCATTTACGATAGGTCCTGCTATCCCCTTGACATATCCTGATGGTAAGTTAATTCCAATGAGTGAGGTCTATGCTCATATATCTCGATATATTAAGAAATATGCAGAAATCTACGATGGAGAATCTATAGTTCGACTCATGATCCGAGTCTATATGGACGGCAAAAAGATGGGTAGGCCAGCCCTATCTTCAGAGGAGATAGATAGCATACTTTCTTCAATCATTCAAGCCGGATTGAGTGAGATGGAGCCAATAACAGCAAGAGAGATCCGAAATAGTAATCGTAGCTATCCTACCCATATCACAGCACTCAAACCATGTCGCACTGAGCTTAAACCATTCATTGTAGCCGATACTGAGACTTTACTGATCGATAATGTTCATAAGCCTTATGCTGTAGGTCGCTTGATGGTTTGTCGCGGTGAACAGATCAATGATCTTCTGATTGATAGCTACTTCAGTGAAGACTACTCTATAATCTTGGTTTCCTTTGAAGAAAGGAGTTCTAAGGTACTTTATGACTTGGTATTAAGGATATCAAGGATTGTTAGACAAGAACAATCCCCTTTAACAATTTACTTCCACAACTTCTCTAGATTCGATGGAATTCTCTTGCTTAAGCACCTAGAATGTCATCACAAGAGCTACAAGCTAAAACCATTGATGAGGAACAATAGGCTATACGAGTTAGCTGTCTATTCTGGTTATTACACTTGGCTAGCTAGCTGATGATCAACGTACGGATCAGGGCCGAGTCGGGTGAACGTCCTTAATGAAAAATTAAACCAGTTTAGGCCCCAAACAACAAAACCTAATTAAAGGGTTGCATATATAGACGTACGTATATTGCATGGGGTTTTTAAAATTAGAAGAAAAATCATATATATATATATATATATATCTTGTTTTTTGAGTTATAATTAGAACTGATTTTTATAATTTAATATTCAAGTCCGAGTATGAGATCACTTATATAATCTCAACTGCATGCATGCATCTATCATCATCACCAACAAATTATTCGTAATTACTTATATAGATTGTAATTATCAAAAGGTTAGAACAAATTCTACACTACAACGTTATGTGACTTTTGCGGCGATATTAATTCGTCGCAATATATGGCAAAATTGCCGTAAAGGTCTTAAGCCGCAATTTTAAAATCGCAAAACAAACTCCACAAATTTTGCGTGACACTTGATCTATTTCTCACCGCAAGCATAACCGCCGAATATTGGCCCCGACTACAGCAGATTTAGACGCCGATATTGACCAATGGGTTACTGCCGCAGCTGCCTATCCACCCAATCAATGAAATCGCCATAGAATCCTGATACCTAGCCGCGAGTTTGTGTTCTTCACAAACAACCAATCCATCTGCGCCCGTATGTTCAGCGTAGAGTCCATTATCCATCTCGGTGAGTTGGATTCAACAGTGAAGGTAGCTGCAGTTTTGAAGCCGCCGGAGAAAACCATAGGTACGTAATGCGATAACCCATTTTCGTCAGTTTGTGAAATCGTAAGGGATCTTTGTTTGGATTTTTTATTTGTGTATTTTGACCCAATAGGGATGTATTTACCGTCGATTTGTTTGTTATCAGTATGATTATCTAGGGAAATTAGTTTTCTAGATTGGGAGACCATTGTAAATAGATTGAGGAAATCTGAGGAAATCTGTATTTCCTCAATCTCTTTTCAATGGTACTTTACTCTCAATTGTCCTTATAATTATAGGGACATTTGAGAGTCATCTGTTTTCAATTATAATTGTCTCAATAATATATATATATATATATATATATATATATATATATATATATATATATATATATATATATATATCATCATTATGCAAAAATTGCGTTGGATCCATTAATATATCAATGATAGAAAAAAAAGCCTAATTTAGCTTGAAGACTTTACACACTATATGTCAATTGAAAGCAGTATGCCATAAAAAGGCTTAAATAGAAATTAATCCCTCAAATATATGAGTTTATAACTTGGTTTAGCAGTCCTACATTTAATCTATACTTGGAATTTTAACATGCCAATAGTACTACTATCTGATCGCAAAAACATGTATATGTACATACAAGCAATAAGAAAATCTTAGTTGAATAAGCAATTCTTTGGGGTCTTGGCTACCAAAACCAAATCAGCACTACCCTTAAAATCTGATGAATTGACTTGTTGCAATACAACAACAGCATAAACTCAAACCATAGCATGAACAGATTAATAACCACCAATTTATATACTGCTGCATTGGCGTAATATGTACAACTGAAAGCTACTACTAGATTCTTAATCCATATTGTGATGGGTCTTGAAGCTAATGCACAGTTTGTACCGTAATCCACATTATGTTAGCTAACATCTTAGTTTAAACAAGTGTTATCTCAAACTAGAATAAGCATTTCTAAATTAGCCCATTCAAGGAAAAAAAACCATCTCAAGCACTTAGTTAATCTGAGATTCTCAGCATCCAATTTTTGCTAGGTAAAGGTTTTCAATAAGTTCTGGTTCAGATTAACTTAGGAAATTTACTTATCAAAATAATATGATAGAGATCATATACACATATACCTACACACACAGAGATGTGCGTTGTGTGGATCAATAGTCATATATAAAGCAATATATATATAGATTTTTGGTTTTTTATATATATATATATATAGCTAGCACATCCTGCATATAATATATATAACTACTTGTATATGGTGTCTCCTAAATCCAACCATGTTCTTGACATATAAAATATAAAGGTGCATGCATGCAAGCAGTATGCCAGTGTACTATATGTATGGTGATTATGAATGAAGTAATTAAAAGTAATGTAGTCATATGAGTCATGGCATATTTGCAAGGACTGCATGGGGGTTTCTAAAGTCTATATATCCTGAAACTTATATATTTACTGAGAAGAATGAAAATATTCTCTCAATGTTATATATAGGCATGAGAGACACTCCCATCTTGGCTAAAAAGCAAAATTGTCCCTAGATATTCTGTGCATAAACAGTATAGATATCCAATGTGTATAATTAGATGTCAATTATGGCTTTGGACTAATTCACTAGTGATCTTTGAGTGTTATGGTTCCTTGTATAATTATTATGACAGTGCTATAAAATTGTGTTTTCCTCTAATTAATCTCTGTTTTTTTCCCTATCCCTTCTTTTTTAAAACGTCTAAAGATTTCCATTTTTTCCAAGCTATTTGGGTATTCATGTAGCTTTTTTTCCTAGCAAATTAATCCCCATGGCATATTTCAAATTAAATTGTTGAGAATACTAAGTGAATATTTGTTATTTTATCATATTCACTATTTTATCATATTCAATATCAATCATTTAGGAAACAAGATTATAGATTTAGAAGGACGTAAATCTGTAACTCTATAAGAAATATAACTGCTGATATTATGTTATTACGTGCCTTAAAGGTCTTCATCATAATTATGCTTATTCGAGTTTGATCTAACTCTTGTTTGCAAATTAAAGCATTTAAGGAAAAAAAACCAACTGTGCACTAGGTGCAACTGAAATTCTCAACATGCCTGCTGATCTCGTACCACCCTAGAAACCAAAATATCTAGATGTCAAGATATGAGTCATGGAAGAATCACAATAAATAGGCCAGTCCAAAATAGTGTACTGCAGGGTATATAAAACAACCATAACTGTTACAAAATTGAGTTCCTAGGACAAGATTGATTTCCATTGTACTAAATCGTATACTCTATGTTTTCTACACCAACTAATGTCCAGTTGGTTTACTAACTATCAAATTCCAAACAAAGCAATTTAAACAGAGTATGCAGTCACTACTTATCATCAATAAAATAGTACGAACCCTCTCTTCGTAACCTTATAGTAATATGTCCCTCGTTATAAGTTTTCCAATGCTTTGAACATCTCCCTACCATAGATATTGAATTAATATGGCTAAAAATTTATTCTAATGCAATAAATCATCTTACCTGCATCTCCTTCATCCTCTCCATCAAGAGTAGCTTTCCTATATGACCAAAAGTACTAGCAGTAAATAGATCTCCCCATCACAGGTTCACCAAAAGTGTAGCAAAAATTGGATCTATAAATTCAAAAGTAGTTGTTGCTGGCTAAGGAATGGTTTGAGTCTCTCTCGGAGACTCTAATTCTGTCTCCACTTCAGACATTCATACATTTACATGTTCCTCATACTCCCGCATATGGTCCCTCATAGCCATGAAACCAACTTCAATCTATTAAAGTTGATTTTTGTAATACTTAGCATTTTTCCTATGTTCTGCATTTTTCTCAGCAAGACGTTCATACTCCTCATTCGGTACTCCAGACAGTTTAGGAGATTCGGACATAACAGAGTGTCCCATGCCTCTGGATTACCCTGACCTATGTCCCAAAACCTCTCTGAAAATTGTTGCTGCTTCATCTGTGCGATCCTCTGGCTCTTTGGCATTCATCTTTTGAACCATCTCATTCTATGGAATGAAAACACAACCTCATTACCATTATACAACTTATAAATTATCATTTTCATGCAATATTACTTATCTACATCTACTACACTCATCTTGAATATATAAAAATACCATGCAGGAACTATGTACATAATGTCACAAATGGTTCTTATAAGCTTTGAGCAGTCAATTAAATATTGTGGTCTGACCTGAAAAAATGTATTCATCACCAATGGTTCTTTAGTTACCAGGTTTTTTGGCCTATTACTCCTACAATTTACTAAACAAAATATGAAAAAAGTGGTCAGGTTTGTTGGGCTTTTACCCTTGTTGTTTTTCTGCATGAATAAATGTCCCTTACCATGTGGATACTATTCTTTTGACATATAATAAACAGTTCACAATAATACTAGTGCCTTATAGTACTTATATCAAAACAAGGGAAGCTCACATAGTTCTCTTCTGTACTTGGTGTGATAAATCTCCTCTTTTTATTCGACCAATGCACATCTTTATAGAAATCTATCAGACTCTTGTCCTTCTACATAATCATTGGCAAACATGTCACATTACCATGATCCCTTGCATTTCAAATGATATCTATATATTTGAACGCTATTAATGACATTAATTGATTGTAAAACAATGACAATACCTTTCTTTCCATTAATACAACAAACGACGTCCTTCTGCTTGTGTGATTGACCTTTTGTTTATGCATATTTTCTTTGTTTTAGTCAGACATTTTCTGCAATAAAACTGTCACATCTTAAAACCATGATATATACATTAATTACATTGCAAACCACAAAATGCAGGGGATCACTATTTTAGGGAACATTCATTACAGCTCTAAAACAATATACTGTCTAAACCAGTGCAGCCCATCTTTAACAATTGTCTCATCGTGCATTTTAGTCATCCAATGAAATTATAAAGATATCTCATCAGCACTCTTACAACATGTTGTAATACTCATTAGCTGTCTATCTAAGACTAAAAAAATGTTATAACTTTTAACATCAGTTACCCGAGCAAGGCCTTTACAAGCTTACATTAAATTCATCGCTCGCCTACCGATGGCATAGCCACTCCCAAATTGGTCGCTCTACCAACGTGCCTCCAATAGCGAGTGCCTCCTCATGTGTAGCATAAGTCAAGTATTGACGGTGTTGCTTGTAATGAAATGCATTATAAGCATGAGATAACTGACTTATAACTGTCCAACGATGATTTTTCTTGATCCAATCCAAGACAAAGTTAGCCTATCAATGTCAAACTTGTTAAACACCCATGTACCATTTGCTATCTTATTAACTCATATACCATGCAGTTATAAATCATTTTCATAACACTAATTTTGAGCCACTTTACATTTTCATAAAATAGGAACAAATGTGTTAATATTTGCTACATGAACTCTTTACAGACCACATTAAATACATAGATTGTGTTAAAAATTCACAATCTGGCATATAGCATGCAGATTTACCTGAAGTTCACATTACCAAATATTGGAAACTTTACCTTAGCTATGATTCACACGTACACCATCAATGAAATATTCCTCTAACTTATTAACATTCATAAACATAGCATGCTGATTTAGTCTCCTCTACCTCTACTCAATATATTCTGTCATCTACCTCTACACAGCATGCCGATTTATAACATAACCAAATATAATTGACCATGTTTCTATTACTCTAACATGTAGTACGTACTTCATGTTAATGTAATATACCAACCATTCAAGTTATATTACTCTAACATGCAGTAAAATTGTATCATCTAGTTCTAGTAAAACATGTTATATTAGTCTAACATAAAGTAAAACATGCAGTACATATATGTTTCTATTACTCTAACATGCAGTAAAATTGTATCACATGTTTCAAGCTATATAAATCATTCAACTTACAAACTTATACTCAAACACACTCAATAAGTTCCTCTTTCTCATTTCCATCTACGACACTCCAGCTAACACGCCTCATTTCTGCATAATGCTGCATGACCCACAAAACTCTTGTTGTGTAGACTGTTCTATTGTTGTGTGATGGGCCTATCTTTCCATCTTTGATCTCCAATGGTATTTTCTCGTACTTGTGCAACCTCTCCAACTCCATCCCCTTTGCTACTCCCCTAACACGTTTACTACTAATGGTTTCTACAATATGACAGTAGCGCAAACGGTCATACATGTACATTATATTAAATTTGGCATATATCTTATCATGAATATATAAAACCTGATTGTAAGGTGTTAATGAAAAGGTTAACAAGTATAAAAGTACATTATCAACTTACCCTCGGTTGTTGTATTCACCATTGCAAAAGTAATAGGAGGCAACTCATGATCATGAGCTGAAAATGGGTCATTTGGAGGTTGAATGGAGTCATCAGAGTGAACCTCAGGCACTTCATCTCTCAAAGTCCAAGCTGCTGGTCCTGCCTGCGGCCGTCGAAGTGTAGCAGGTAACACTCATCCTCGGCCTTTTCCTCTCTTTGATCGATGCACGTTTCTTCTGCATGAGAGGACTATCCAAGGTGTAGTTTCCTTCAAAAAAGCAACTCAAAGCTACACCATAAAACTACTACTTGGCATTTTTTGATACGAGAAGAAACATGCCAAGTATACATGTTTCTTCTGCACCAGAGGACCATCCAAATTGTAGAGGTCCAAATAAAACAGCAAGTTAAAGCTGTTTGATATCCAAAAAAATCCTCCAATGAACTACTACTTGGCATTTTTTTGATAAGAGAAGAAATCCTCCAATGAACAGCAAAGATTTTCCCAAAATATGAAGAAGTAAATTTCTAGTTCATGGCATATTTGCACCTATACCAACTACAATGGCATATTTGTACAACAGATTAGAAGTAATGGACAATGAACTACAATGGCAGATTTGTACACCATGAAGCTACACCATGTACTCAAGTTGTGGAAAATTATGAATGTGGGTTTCTGAAGTCTTACCAAGGAATGAAGTAAAAGCTGAAGCAGATGCTATAGTTGAAGCAGAAATTCTTGGTATGTAGAAATGGAGATTTTCAGAATTGGGTTAATATTTGTTCAGGTATTGTGTTAAAGTAGTACTACTAGAGATGAGTCATGGATAAATAAAATGCATTGGTATTGAAAACCAATTCTCCCGCTTCACTTCTTTCCCTCTCCCGTGCAAGTGCATGCCGTCTGTCTCTCAAAGCATGGGCTGATCTACTGTTGAACAAGGATTTGTTAATGTATCTACACTGAACATGATTCGATAGCTGAAGCCTCTAGCCTGCCATGATGACCACTATTTCTATTTATTTTTAATCTTACGTAAATCTATTTGGCCTTGTTGTAGAACACTTGGAATCTGTTGTGGGGAACCACTTTTTGCTACCACGTGTATAAGGCATATAATTAACACCACTCAATATGTAATTCCTTAATATATTGGCTTAAAAACACTTGGCAAAGCATGCAAATTTTTTTCTTGAACTTAATTAGTTCTTTCAGATTTTTGTATGTACTTGATCAATGATAATAGAAATTCTATCTAATTTCCAAATATGATTAAATCCAATTTTTCCTCATTCCTTTGCATCAGTAAATTATTAATAATCTTAAATCCAACAAATTCAGCTAGAAATAAAATTTGGTATTAAAGTTCATAAATTCAGTTACATGGAGGCATAAAAATTAACAAACTAATTGTTAATTTTCATAAATCCTCCAATTGTATGGCTTCCTGCATTTTTTGGTATGTACTGGGCAATATTTAGTACTCATCAAGATTGAGTATAATCAATCTATACACTAATATAAATATATATATACATACTTTTATAACCTGGCATTAGTATTCATCATACTAATGCAAATGTTATTATTCACAATATATTCAAGACTGATATATACATTCTTATATATATATATATATACTTATATATATAAGAATGTGTATATCTATATAAACCTGCCAATTGTATTCATCACCACGTATATAATTAACATACACTCCATAAAGTCTCTAATGGTATTGTTATAAAGGTACAATATTTACACTCAACCATACAATCCAGTTTAGCACTCAACCCATACAAAACCAATGGTCCTCAATACAAAACGCAAGGTACCATAACAAAACTCACGAAACACAAGGTGCTCATATATCCAATGTACACAAGTACCAATTCTCGTCCTTCAGCAACTTGTAGTCTCTCACTTGGTCTGTGTTTATAGGTCTTCACAGTATCAACTAGTTGGTTTTTCTTTATTGGTTCTTCTTCAATATTCCTTTGGGCCTGAATTAATTGATGCAGAATTCCTCCAATTTGGCCAGGTGTCAACCGTGCATCCTCATTGGAGTCCTTTGCATTTATATTCTAAACAACCTTCACAATAAATGCAACCTTATTACATTCTATTATATATTTTGCTATCTGCATAGCTAGATGTAAGAATTAGAAATACGGAAAAACTTGTACAATTGTAAGAAAGCCACCTAATCAATTACATAATACATTATTTATTGAATGAAAACATTGTATGGTTATAAATTAATCTATATATCTATATATAATGTGATTTCGAAGCTACTGTTTTCGATAATCAGCATTATATCTAAGATGGTTAGGTGGACACAACAACTTTGTGGGAGGAAAGGATCTACACCCTGTATCTGAGAGACTCTAGAAAATATTGGCATATTTCTTATATGCCTCTGGTTTTCAAAAGACATTGAACAAATCAATTTGGCCAGTTACGTTATACCAACCAAAGCCCACATGAACTAACAGTTTAAAAATAGTTGCGTGACACTTGGACATTTAACATTAGTTATTTCCATTCACCAGCCATTTCATAATCATCTTAGTTTAAGGAATACTAAGTAAAACTAGCAAGAGGCTTTTGTGAAACCAGCCATTTCATAACTTCACAAGTGCATTGTTTTTATTGTTTAAGGTATGTTTTACAATAAAAAAATTGAGCACTCAAGAAAGAAAAAGAAGAGGCTCTCCATCTCGGGGAAGTGTTAGGGTCCTCAATGGTGGCGATGGAGGATGAGAGGGAAACCCTAGAATGGAGGAGTACGCAAGGGAGAAAGAGACAAGCTGTGAACTGAAGTGAAGTGAAGTGTTATGTTCGAAGTTAAGGAAGTGAGTTGAAGTTATGGATGAGATCGTGGGACGTCGTCGTTTGAGTAAGGGAGAAATAAAACGCAGCGTACTGGGAAGCTGCACTTGCATTTGTTTTTATTTCAAACACTGCGTTTCACTTACTTGAAACGCAGTGCTTTAAGGGCTGTGACCCTCACCTGTTTTTACTCATTGTCATTTACTGTTATTTTACTTTCCATTCTCATGTATTTCAATTCTGGTACATTGCATTTCAATTCTGTTAGAGTGTCAGAGGTATATAGGAAAAGGGGGAAAACGTAGAGCAGGATCAGACAAGAACAAAGTATATTCTAGACTAATTGTGGAGGTGGGGTTGCCTCGAACAGACCCATGGCTGATTTGCTTGAATGACATCCTTCCTTTTTTCCTTTTCAACTTCCTCTTCTTCTTGAACTTCTATTTGTTTTCATCTCTTTTTCACAAATACACCATCATCTTCTACAAGCAGTGCCTAACATTTGGTATCCAGAGCCTTCATCCTGATGGCAGACAACACACGCTCTAAGCAGCAGCTCGATGCTCTCCAAAAGCAGGTGGATTCACAGCAAGAAAACATGCAAAATGTGACTGAAAGGTTAGATCATTTAACTGAAAGAATGGAACAGCTTACTGATATGATGAGAACTATGATGGCACACCAGAATAATAATGCTAATAGGGAGTTACAAGTTGGTCCTGAAGGGGAGTTCCACCCCAGGGGTATGAGTCAGAGGGGAGTCCGCTTGGATTTTCCCCATTTTAATGGTGATAACCCAGCAGGTTGGGTTTTTAAGGCCACACAATATTTGGAATTCCATCAAACACCTCCTGCCCAGAGGTTGTTAATGGCTTCATATAATATGGAGGGTGAGGCCTTGATGTGGTACCAAGACGCTGCAGATTCCGGACAGTTTACGTCATGGGAGGCATTTGTGAGGGCCTTATTACTACGATTTGGCCCTACGGCTTACGATGACCCTATGGAAGCACTTACTAGACTTAAACAAACTTCATCTGTAGCAATATATAAAGCCCAGTTTGAAGCATTATCAAATCGTTTGAGGGGGCTGTCAGACCTTCATAAGCTGAGTTGCTTTATGAGTGGACTAAAGGATGAGATCCGTTTGCCCATTCGCATGCTAAATCCTATTAATCTAGGGGCAGCCTTTGGCTTAGCTAAAATCCAAGAGGAGTACCTAGCCTCTACCAGGAGAGTTTTCAGATCTGGTCCAGAAAGACCATTTCCACCATCTGGAAATTTTTCACCACAAGAAGGCCAATCAAGTAACAGCGGTAGTAGGCCTAACTATACACCACCAAACAGAAGAATTTCCTCCATGTCCATGGATGATAAGCGTCGCAATGGGCTCTGTTTTCATTGCGAAGAAAAATGGAACCCAAATCACGTGTGTAAATCTCCTAAGATGTATGTGTTACAAGGCCATAATGAAGTGGAAGATGTAGGGGGGAACTCAGTCCAGACCCCGAGCTGGAAGAGCTGGAAAGGAGGGTAACTACAAGGCCCTCACCTGCTGTACCTGGGGAGGCTGAACCAGAAATTTCTTTCAATGCGATCTCGGGAACCCCAAGTCCTAATACGATGAGACTCCTCGGAAATAGGTGGTTGTCCTCATCGATTCAGGGAGTACACATAATTTTGTTGACTCATCTATCGCCTTGAAAACCAAACTCAAAGTGGATACCACAAAGGGGTTGTCCGTCAAAATAGCTAATGGCGACTTGGTGCAAAGTGAAGGTTATTGCAGTAGTATCCGCACCAGCATACAAGGTAACCAATTTTACCCTTCATTTTATGTCTTATCCTTGGAGGGGCTGTGATATTGTTTTGGGGGTACATTGGCTGGCCACTTTAGGCCCGATTATCTGGGATTTCTCTAAGCTGACTATGGAGTTTTCATATGCTGATACAAGGGTCTGTTTAAGGGGTTTAAGTCCTTCGGGACTATCTTTTGAGGAGGGCAGTAAATCCCTCTTATATTCCCTTTGTGGTGGGAAGGGATTTGTATTACAATTGGTCGGTACTGAGTTGGAGCAAACAACAAACACTGTCTCAGAGGGAATTCAGGGTGTCTTAAACAAATTCCAGCAAGTTTTTGATACCCCAAAAGGGTTACCACCCTTTCGGTCTTATGACCATAAAATTATTTTGAAGGAAGGCACTCAACCAATTTCAACTAGACCATACCGTTATCCGTATTACCAAAAGGAGGAGATTGAGAAAATTATGATGGAATTGCTGTCCACTGGGGTAGTAAGGCCAAGTAACAGTCCTTTTTCGTCCCCAGTGCTATTAGTGCGAAAGGCGGATGGTAGTTGGCGCCTTTGTGTTGATTATAGGGCACTTAACCAAGTCACAATTAAAGATAAGTTCCCTATACCAGTTATTGATGAACTGCTGGACGAGTTATGTGGGGCAGTGATTTTTTCAAAGCTGGATTTACGATCAGGTTATCACCAGATCAGGGTAGCCTCGGATGATGTGCCCAAAACGGCCTTTCAAACACATGAGGGGCCCTATGAGTTCCTTGTGATGCCCTTTGGGCTCACTAACGCCCCCTCTACATTTCAAGGCCTTATGAACACCATTTTTCGTCCATTTTTGAGGAAATTTGTGTTGGTTTTTTTTGACGATATTTTGGTTTATAGTAAATCATCGGAAGAACACTTGGGTCATCTCCAACAGGTTTTAGAGGTCCTGAGCAGCCACAAACTCTTTGCTAAAATCTCAAAGTGTAGATTTGGGGTTGCTGAAATTGATTATTTGGGACATCTTATCAGTTTTGAAGGAGTTAAAGCTGATCCGTCTAAGGTGGCAGCAATGCTGGACTGGCCAACACCAGCCAGTATTAAGTCCCTCCGTGGATTTTTGGGACTAACGGGTTATTACCGGAAGTTCATTAAACACTATGGTCTAATTGCCACTCCACTGACCCAGCTGTTAAAGAAAAATGCCTTTCTATGGTCTGAAGATGCTAACACAGCCTTCCTTGAGCTGAAACAGGCTGTTTCATCACCCCCGGTTCTAAGGTTACCAGATTTTTCACACCCTTTCACTGTTGAATGTGATGCAAGTGGTAAGGGTATTGGGGCAGTGTTAATGCAGTTTAATCAGCCCATTGCCTTCTTGAGTAAGGCCCTAAAGGGTAAAGCCCTCATGTTATCTACATATGAAAAGGAATTTTTTTGCAGTGGTAACATCAGTTCAAAAATGGCGGCCTTATTTATTAGGCCAGTCCTTTGTTATTAAGACGGACCAGTAGGCGTTAAAGTACTTATTGGAGCAGCGAGTTGGCACGGGCACTCAATAGAAATGGCTTAGTAAGTTGTTGGGCTATGACTTCACTATCGTTTACAAGAAAGGCACAGAGAACAAAGTAGCGGATGCTCTATCAAGGAAAGGGGAGGAAGAGACCGACCAACAAGGAGTCTTGGCCATGATTTCTTTTCCTAACCCGGATTGGGTTGAGGAATTAAAGTCCAGTTATAAGGAATCACCAGAAATGATGAATTTGATTACTAGACTCTCAAGTAACTCAAATCCACCCAAAGGCTTCCATTTACAACAAGGGTTGCTTATCAAGAAGGGTAGAATTGTCATTGTTCCAGATTCTTCCTTTAAAGTAAAGGTTCTCCATTTTATCCATGATGACCCCTTCGCAGGTCATTCGGGTTATTTAAAGACATACCACAGGGCCAAAAGGGATTTTATATGGAAGGGCATGAAGGGTGACATTAAGAAGATGGTGAGAGAATGCCTACTATGTCAGACTGTCAAGAGTGAAACTACTGCTCCCGTCGGACTATTACAGCCCCTGCCTATTCCATAACAACCTTGGGCTGACATTTCTATGGATTTCATAGAAGGGTTACCTAAGTCTAATGGGTTTGATGTTATTTTGGTGGTGGTTGATCGCCTTACTAAACTGGGGCATTTTATACCCTTAGCCCACCCTTACACAGCCTCCACAGTGGCGGATTTATTCATGAAGAATGTTTTCAAATTGCACGGCTTACCTAAATCGATAGTTTCTGATCGAGATCCAGTGTTTGTAAGCATTTTTTGGAAGACTTTTTTTACAATGCAGGGTTCATCTCTCAACTACAGTTTAGCCTATCACCCTCAAAGTGATGGCCAAACAGAAGCCCTTAACAAATGTCTGGAAGGTTATCTCAGATGTTATGCAGGAGCAAAACCCAATCAGTGGGCCCAGTGGCTAGCCCTAGCCGAATGGTGGTATAATACATCCTATCATGCTTCTACAAAACTAACCCCCTTTGAATCAGTGTATGGTTACCCCCCACCCCCCCCCCCCCCCTCATTTCATATATTCCAGAGACATCTTCTAATGACTCAGTAGACAAGCAGTTACGTACAAGGCAGCAAACATTGCAATTACTCAAAGAAAATTTACAGTATGCACAGCACCGCATGAAACACTTTGCGGACAAGAAACGGGTTGAACGAGAATTTTTAGAGGGTGATTGGGTGTACCTGCGCCTACAGCCCTACAGGCAAGCTTCACTAGCTACCAGAAGGAATATGAAACTCTCACCCCGCTTTTATGGTCCATTCCAGATCACAAAACGCGTCGGAGCCGTCGCATATCGCCTGAACCTACCCACCACGGCAAGGATTTACCCCACTTTCCATGTCTCTTGCTTGAAGAAAAAAGTGGGAACCCAGATCCAACCCTTGTCAACACTGCCACCAGTGGACACTCACGGCGAAATCCTTCCAGAACCCGAAGCCATCGTGGATCACCGCTTCAAACGCCAAGGGGACAAGCCAATTACCGAAGTACTTGTGAAATGGTCTGGGATTTCGGAGGAGGATAACACATGGGAAAAGTACTGGAGACTTAGGCAACTTTACCCGCACCTTGTGGGCAAGGTGCTTTAAGGGGGGGAGCTTGTTAGGGTCCTCAATGGTGGCGATGGAGGATGAGAGGGAAACCCTAGAATGGAGGAGTACGCAAGGGAGAAAGAGACAAGCTGTGAACTGAAGTGAAGTGAAGTGTTATGTTCGAAGTCAAGGAAGTGAGCTGAAGTTATGGATGAGATCGTGGGACGTCGTCGTTTGAGTAAGGGAGAAATAAAACGCAGCGTACTGGGAAGCTGCACTTGCATTTGTTTTTATTTCAAACACTGCGTTTCACTTACTTGAAACGCAGTGCTTTAAGGGCTGTGACCCTCACCTGTTTTTACTCATTGTCATTTACTGTTATTTTACTTTCCATTCTCATGTATTTCAATTCCGGTACATTGCATTTCAATTCTGTTAGAGTGTCAGAGGTATATAGGAAAAGGGGGAAAACGTAGAGCAGGATCAGACAAGAACAAAGAATATTCTAGACTAATTGTGGAGGTGGGGTTGCCTCGAACAGACCCATGGCTGATTTGCTTGAATGACATCCTTCCTTTTTTCCTTTTCAACTTCCTCTTCTTCTTGAACTTCTATCTGTTTTCATCTCTTTTTCACAAATACACCATCATCTTCTACAAGCAGTGCCTAACAGGAAGTTTCCCCATGAGATGAAGATCAACTACTAAATGGTAAAAGTACTAATGTATGCACATTACTTAGCCTTTTTTTAATGTAAATAATTTTTTTATTTCTTTAACTATGGGTCAGCCTAAGGAAAGCAATTAAGATGAGCAAGATTGCTATTCCTTCAACCTTAGTTGGTTAACCCGTTCAACCTCAAGAATAATGTGAACCAAAATCTATCCTTATATCAATCGTGTTGTACTAAGTTATAACATACAATTCATCATGTGGGTAGGATTAAATTAGGAAAACTATTATAGTACAAGCACGAAATTAGATAGTTTACCCAAGTCAGGGAAGCTACTGTAGAAGAAAGTACGGAAAAGGTAGAAGGAGAGAGCTTACCACAAGTGGTGGCACACTGTCATGGACTAGTATGGCGAGACTGTGGGGCAACTTAATAACGGATGAAGAGAGAGAGGCCGGAGTCAGAGAAAGCTCGAAGGAGGGAGGGAGACAGAGAGGGAGAGAGAGAGAGAGAGAGAGAGAGACCGAGATTGTAATGATGACGAGGATACGCTAGCAGAGGGCGCAGACTCACGCTGGTGATTGGCAGCTTAAATTTCATCGAGAAAAGGTGAGATTCTTGGAGGCAGTTGCGGCGTGGTGAGGGGTTTGCAGAAATGAGATTCCTAATTCTAGTGGTGGGGGCTCATGCAAATTCGGTGGGATTTGCGTGATTTAACGGCAGAGGAAACATCGTCGCTCAAAATGCGGGATATACTTTTTGCAGTGATACATACTCACCGCAAAAAGTTTGGTTTACCATGGTTCAAAGGCTGCCGCATATTGTAGCACAGTCAATCCCTAATTGCGGAGAGTTAGTTTCGCTGCATTAGCCTTTTATCTCTACGGCTAAGAAAATTGTCGCAGATGGACCTTTGTTGCTGCAGTAGTCTTTTGCGGCACAATTTTGTCGCCGCATATATAAGTTTTTGACCGCGCTTCAATTAGCCCCCAATAAATATCTAGTTGCCATATTAAAATCCATGCGTTTGCAACGGAATTTATATCCCTAGTAAAAAAAATGCCGCAAAAGCCACATAATGTTGTAGTGCTAGCTAGTGACGTAAGTACGTTCGAGCACCGGCCTATCTGTGACCTAATCATTAGCATATATAAAACAAATATCATGATCAATTAAGTTGGAATATATATATATATAAATTGTAGTACTGTTTGATGGATCGATAATCGGCGCGCCGGTGACGATCTTCAAGTGTTTTAGATACTACATACGTACAAAATCCTCTTAAATATTAGAGTACTACTAGCTAGCTACAACATCATGTAGATCAGTATTTTTGTTTTTTATATATATAAAAGCGGATCATCACCCTTCATTAAGATAAGACATACAAATATGACTTGAAAACAAGCCAATTACAATCGTTCATAGCTCCTCAGTACACATATGTGTTTGACATAGTCTAGTCTAGATGGCAAATCTCTAAAGACCTAAGTTTTAGAAAAATACCACCTCTATATACGACAGAGGTTACACAGCCTCCATACCCCGACTAATCGGGGTAGGGTTCACCAAACCCCACCATTCGACAACGCGGATGGGGGACTTCTCTTTTGAATTTTTATTAATCTAAAAACAACATTACACAAAAGAAATTACAAACATGAAACATAACAAAAAACACTAGCACGTGCACTACATAGCAACAGACTGCATAAGCAGTGCACACAAGGGGCTGCTGTGGCTCGTGTAGCCCACGGGCCCAACTGGACAGAGAACCGTTGAACTATCTTGGAAATACCGGACTCCCAGACTCCAGAAACGCCGCGTGTGGCGACGTCAGTGGGCTTGTTGGGACCTCATCAAAAACCGCCCTAAGACAAGATCCTAGGCATGCATGGACAACAAAGATCGGGTTACTTCTAAGATCAAGGCTAGCCAAGGCCAACCAAGGGCCAAGACATATCACAAGCCACATTGGCCATGCAAGACCATATCATTTATTTATCCTTATTTATTTTATTTAATTATATTTTAAGGGACCTATTGGGGGTTTCCACTTTGTAATATCTATAAATAGGACCCTTAGGCATTTCATTTGACATCTTTGATCATTTGACATTTTTCCCTTGTGGAACGGTTTGGGTGTGTTCTTGAAGAACACTTTTCGGTGCTTAGCACTTGGGCTACTTGAGTGCAATTCGTGAATCCCTAGTAGAGGATCATCACCTTGCAATTTGTGAATAGGTGGTGATTCAATCTATCATATTTCATCATTGTGCAATTCGTGAATCAATGGTGATTTATCTATCTTTATTATGAGTATTGTTATATTCCATTCTATTGTCTATCTTTGTTCTTATGTTCTCCATCTTGTTCATCTTTATTTTCATGCAAATCAAAGATATCCTAAGTCTCAATCTTAGTATTCTTTGGTTTCACAAAATATCCATAAAAAATCATAAAGAGAGTCTTCATATTCAATTGTTGAGTCCATTCATCCCTTGTTCATAACTTTTCCATTGTTCATACATTGCCTTGCATCCTTCCATATCACAAACACAATCCATTCACCCATTTGATCTTTCCCACTCATATATTTCGGCCATCACATTGTTTGCCCCACTTTCCATATTCATCATCTCCATAAAACCCTATCCGAAACACTATATTTCTCATAAGCTCCACTTTCCAAAATTAGCCTTCCCTCACCCACACTTAACCTAGCCGAAACTTCCCTTGTCCACCCATCTTTCCATAATTGCCACTTACCATAATTAGCCACCGTCATACACCTTAGCCCTAGCCGAACTTTTGTCTTCCACAAACCCTAGCCATCTCTCAAGAGTCCCACTAGGCAACTTCCTTAACTTAGGGAAAGTTGACTCATTTCAATCAATCTCACAAATCCTACCAACCCCAAAACCATTTCCTAAACTTGAGGAATCCTAACCCTAGTCACCCTTCATCCAACTTAACCCTAGACTCCCATAAGGTAATTCCTACCATTTAGGAATCCTTAGTCCATCTTCCAAATAATCAAAATTCGAAATCCATCCTTTGGCCTAGTCAAACTCCCAATTCCCAACAACTCCCATGCTTCTTACCATTTAGGATCAACCCTAGCCACCTTACCCATCATCCCAAACCTATTTTCCAAATCCATATTCCTTGATTTAAGGAATTGCCAACCCATTGTTAATCCCTTAAATCTCTCTATCCCTACAATATCTCTAGCCAACCAAGACTTACCTCAATTGCCAAAACCGAATCCCAATCCCTCCAATCACTCAACTTTCCTAGAATCACTCCATTCCTAGAATCCCTCAAGTCAACCAAAGACTTCCCTCCTCTTACCATATTCAAATCATACCTTCCTTATCTTACCATAACCAAATCTCATCTTCCATATCCAATCCCTCAAACCACTCATTCCCTAGAATCACTCAAATCAATCAAATACTATCATCCTATCTTGTCATATTCAAATCCCATTTTCCATCTCCAAATCCCTAAACTCAAGGAACAACCCTAGACCCATTCAAACACAACTCATTTTCATCCTTAACCTAATTCCCATCTTTTCCAAAGTGACTCATCAATCAAGGAGTCTTAGCCTCATCCAACCACATCCTTCCAACCCTAGCATCTCATCCTACACTCCAACCCTAAGCCAACTCTTCCAAATCTCGAAATTCCCCTTAGCCACCATCCAAACCCTAGCCCATCTTCATCATATCAACCCTTAACATCATCCAAAAGGGCCCAACATCAAGGGCAACCCATAACCCGTTCCACATTGCATCAAATACGCATATTCATCACTTAGATCACCCAAACTCATCAATCATCATCATCATTTCCATCACTAAACACTATACCTTCATCAACCTAGGAACCCATCATTGCCATTGTACGTGCAAGGCCAAGCAAGAAGGCTTGACACTCGGTCACTATCATCACCAAGGCAAGCTCGTGGACTTAATGTTTAGGGACAAGACCGGGGTCCCTAACAGGGCTCCCCGGTGGCGCGTGACAACCATGCGCCGAAGGACTCTGGGAACTTCGACTGGCGTGTGAGGGCCACTCGCCACTCCGTTTGACGCCGCGTTCGGTGGTCTTGTAGATCGGTGGCTGGGCAACACCATGGTGTGGTGTGTTCTGGCCTGTGGTCGTCGGGAGGTCCTAGATCGTCGATTCTCTCTTTAAAAGGTCTGAAAAATACAAAAACAACTACAAAGAGGAGAGATGAGGGAGGGAGGAGGAAGGGGGAAGGGTGCCAAAGCTCCCACCCCCTCTAACTGGGTTCAAGAAGGGTTTTTTTCTAGAGAGAGAGGGTTTGGGTTCAAGAAGCTCCCACCCCCTCTAGCTGGCCTGTGGTCGTAGATGAGTATTGTAGGTCAGGAAGACGTCAGAGAAAGAGAGTACTATATACTAGTAGGTATGCCCTTACGTACACAACTTATAAATTAATAAAAAAATTAGTACACACGCACTGTCGTAATTTTGATATATATATTTATATATTATATTGATCTATTCATGAGGTAGCTAGCTAATCTTGGAATATCACATGATCATGGGATAAAAAGAAAAAATTATACTCAAAACTAGTTTGTCTTAACTTTCTCAATAAAAGCTAGTCAAGTAGTAGAGATATATAAATATATATATATATATATATATATATATATTTATATATATTGTGATGTCAACCTTTTATTCAACACATAAGAGAAGCTGGCAGCCAATTAAACTCATGTAGGATGTGCTAAGGCTTCTGTTTTCAGTTTTCAAGTTAGTTCAAATGAGAACTGTAAATATGAGAGTTGTGTTGTAACACACGTAATGAAATGTTGAGGGAAAAATCATAGAGAAAAAAACAAAGAAAAGAGAGATCAAGTCTGAGAGAGAGGTTGACAGTTTCTTGTTCAAGAATTGTGTAAACCAAAGAGAGAGATGATGATCTTGTAATCTGGATTTGTGATATTTCAATCCTCAATAAAGCTCTTAGATTGTTCCTATCGTGGATGTAGATCACTAGTATCGAACCATGTAAAATTCTTGGTGTTCTTTACATTGTGTTTTAACTTTGCTTTCTTAAGTTCCTGAACCTTTTCTTGATCAATCTTGGCATTCAAGCTGCAACTAAGATTTCATAGTAACATCAGAATTCCAACAAGTGGCATCAAAGTTAGGTTTCAATGGGGACAACCAAGTTTGATGTTCAGAAGTTCACTGAAAAAAATTATTTTGGCTTATGGAGAATCAAGATGTGAGCTCTTCTTGTTCAACAAGGTCTGCATGATGCACTTCTTGGAGAAAAAGAGCATGGGTTCTTTACCAAACAATGGGAAGACTAAAATCTTGCAGAAAGCTTACAGCACTATAATTCTATCTCTTGATGATAAGGTTTTGGAGAGGTTGCCAAGGAGAAGACAACAGCAAGTACACGGCTGAACTAGAAAATCTTTACATAACCAAGTCCTTGGCAAATCTCCTACACATTCAAAATGATCCCATGTAGCCTCTAGTATACATAGAAAATTTTAACTTTTTGGTAAAAACAAACTAAATTTTTTGTTTGCAGCATCAACAACTCGATCTCTATCATAGGAGAAAAACGCGTAGTGCAATAAAGTCATGTATGAATAATAAAAAAGATATCAATTCATACAAGTTTGATCGATGGAGAAATGCAAGATCAGTTGGAATATAGAAGGGAACCTAGTGAGCTAGATATCCTTAAAGAGATGCAACTGAAGACGTATTAACGGTTGAGAAAATACTTTAGTCACAAAATAATTAATACACAAAAGTAAATTTACAAACTGACGTAGTTTAATACAGTATGTCAGATTGTAAATTAGTTATTTTTAATGTTAGTAGATCTAATGAATCCAGTAAAATATATATAGATATATTATATAGGCTGGAAGGTAATATTATATATATATATATATATATATATATATATATATTAATTTAGATAATTACCCTCCCAATTGACTCTGACATTAATGCTTCATTCTCAATTAAAATATAGCTAACTTAGGCTAACAAACTGACCGGAGGTTGGCTACTGTTGTCTTTATATGATTTCTAATAATTGGCTTATTGAATTGAATGGTTTCATTTATATAGCTTAGCGCCATGGCAATATTATTATAACATTTCATTCCAACGGACAAGCGTACTATCTAGAGATACTGGCTGGGAACTTAATTAATTTGTAGCTGATAATTGTTTAGCTAGCTAGCTAAGTTAGACTAATTGGTTTGGAATTTTGATACCTCAAAGCCCTTTTTTGTAACCATGGTATTACCTCCTCCACTACCTTTTAATATTAAAGAAATTAAAAATATATTCATCATCTATTTTTCATCATCCTCTCATGCATCATCTCTCCCATGATGTGGCATTAGATGATAGGTTTACAAATGAAATATAATAAATAGTTTCCAATCATTTAATATCACATCATGAAATGATGAGAGAATGATAAAACTTGAAATTATAAGTAGCAATACTTAGAAATTAAAAATTCTTTAATAAATTTGGGTTACCTCTTCTTTTTCCTACAAAAATTCTTCTCTGTACTGTGCTTATAACATAATAAAGTGTAATTTGTTATGACTTTACATATTATTTTCTCAAATATCCTCTAAATTTTTTGTTAATATAATACTTGTTAATATATAGATATCTATACTATATATAATAAGTGTCGATAGCCTATGAACAATATTTTTGTTGTCCTTCGTTTTCGGTCCGTTTTCTCAGTTCTTTTGTCTTTTTCGGCCTTTCATTGGTGCTCTTGTCCGTGCATGACTTGCTTTAATGGCTTTCTCGATTTTACTTCTCTCTCATGGGGCCCACATGCCTGGCAGATCATGTAATACCTCGTATTTTAGTGTATTTTTAATTGAATAATTATTTTATTTAATTTAAATATTGGTTCTCTTGTTTTAATTTATTATGTTTATTGTTGGGTTAATTTTCGATTTTTAAGTTGTAAAATTATTTTTAATGTGTCTTTCTTGTTATTAATTATTGTTTATTATTTAAAGTACACTTGATTTTAATTTATTTTATTGTTGGACTTCAATTATTTTATTTTATTAATTTTGAGTTGTAGTGTTTTTATTTGACTTCTAATTTATTTTTAATGTGCCTTTTTATTTGTTTGGGCTACTAATTTTCGGACTAAGCTTTTGTTGGTTTAGTTTTATTTTTCTTTTGGGCCCAACCCATTCGGATTTCCAGCCTAATCTTTGAGCCCAGGCCCATGGAAGACTTCCAGACTCCGTCGCACGGTTTACGTCCATTTTTCCATTTTCATGCATACCTTCATTCTTTTTCCCTCTAGGTTTGGATCCTCAACCCAACTCAACTCAACTCAACTCATCATTACAACTTTTTCAAATCCCAATACAAAATATAATAAATAATTCAACTTTTTCAAATCTCAAAACAACTTTAGTATTAAAAAATAATATTTTAATAATATTTTATCATCTCAACTCAACTCAACTCAACTCAACTCAACATCCAAACTCACCCTACTTCCTCAACCTAGATTCATTGCCGCTGCCCTCTCCTCACGCCCTCACCCATCCAAACTTCTATGAACTTTCACCCTCCTTGGTGAACCTCAGTCCAGACCTCACCACCGTGCCCTGCCACATGACCGCTACCCAACGTCTCCGTAGTCTCTGTTGCAAGCCACAATACTCCTCTGGTTTAGAGACCCAAAACTGAGCCACTCTTGCAGCCACCCCAACACCTCGGTGCCACCAGCCACGGCTCACCCACGTCCAACGTTTGCGCCGTAACACCCTTACTTAGCCGCTGCTCAGCCACACGAAACCAGGAGCCATCCCCCCCAGCTCACGGAACGCCCTTGTTTTTCGCACCAAGAAACAGAGGAGTGTTTCCTCCACCGTGAGCTATCAACCTGCCAACCCACGCCACCAGTTGTAGTCCCGTCACCCATTGTCTGCCGCATGCCACCTTAGTCTCTCGGTAAGCCACCTGCACCCCCTCGCCCTATCCCCCTCCTTCGGCTTGCTCACCCTCCGTTCTCTCGCTTCTCTCAGCTCGCTCTTGCCGCCCTACGTAGGCAGCTTCACCGCCGCACGCCTGCTCTCCAGCCGCACATCCACTGCCTACCCAGTCTAGACGTCGCATGCTGCGGCGTGGTTTCTCCTTGAGTAAGCCCCTGCCGCCGCGCATGTTTTTGTCTTCTCTTGTCTCTGCTATAGTTTACTAAAAAGGAAGACTTTTATTATGCATTGGTTAATCCAGTAGAAGAAGATAGTTTTGTTTTTTTTTTACCTTTCTACCCTTTTATTTAAAAAACATGCTTTAATTTTTTTGGAAAGGCTATTTTTTTAATGGACTACAAAACTTATATTTATGGGCTTGGTTTCATTTCCGTGTGTTTGTTCTTCTAGTTTTGTTGTTATAAGTTATATATATATAAATATATATATATATATATATGTATATATATATATATATGTAATTATGTTAACCTAATAGAAGAGTAGTGCTATTGCTATTTTTGTCCCTTAGTGTATGCCTCCAGATTATTTTTTTCGGGTGAGTGATTTAATGGGTTTGTGGTTAATGGACTTGATTTATTTAGGTTTATGTTAATGGGCTTAATTTAAAAGAGTTTTGTTTTAAGTCTCATAAAATATAATTTTTGTGTAAATAATATTTTAATTATATTGTTAACTAAAGGAAGTAAATCCTTTTTGTAGAGACAAGTTTTTCATGGTGTATTTTATAAGATTTTTTTTTGAAGTATTCAAAATATTCTATTAATTTATAGTACGTAGTTGGTAATGTAGATATTTTAAAATATTACGATATTGAGTTCCGTAATTATCATAATACTTATTTGGTACACTTCTTATTAGGTACAAATTTGATTAAGTGGATATTGATGGTTTTAAAAAAATGATGCTATTATGGGGTTATGAGGATTTTAGGTTTTGAGAAATTAAAATAGGTTATTTTAGAAATTAGGCATAAATATCTAAATACGTGATTTATTGAAAATTTACGAGAGTTACGTGATTATTTTATAGGTGACGACTAATATTTGTTTGGCATTGTTGAGGAAATTTTTGGAAAGCTAAAGAGTTCAGGTAAGCGGGGTTCCTATACTAAATTTTGCATAAAATAAAATAATCTGAGGTCAATTTTGGAAAATATGCATGTTTTGTTACGAAAAGAAATTTTGGAAACAGCCTCAATTATTTGTTCTGCATTACTCATGAAACTCTGTATAGGAAGAAAGTATTTTCTGTTATGACTGGTGTAGACATAAGCTTATTTTTGACATTTCATTTCTGAACTGTGTAAAAGAGAGCGAATATGAAATTTTATGCATAAATTATATTAATGTGATCTGATTATGTTCTGTTCTGAAAATATTTTGTACTCTGATATGATATGATGTAATTTTTGAAACCTCTGGCATGACATTCTGTTTCTGTTCTGTTCTGACCTTACCACGGATGTAAAACTGTGGCCTCTATTTGGGTTGGTACCAACTTCTCTGTTTCTGGTGCACCCACTTTGGAAACAAAGTGGTCTTTTATGTGTTCTTTCCTGTGTGCATACTTGGGGCTCCGAGATTGAAAAATGAAAAGTTTCACAATATGATACTGCCTGGTTTGGCCACCGGAGATAGCACAACCCTACCACGGGGGTTAAATATGGTATATGATATGACATGATATGATAAGATAAAGATGTTCAGTTATGTTATGCCAAAGGGTTTTAGAATATGAAAATGGTTTATAAATATGAAAAAGGTTTATGAATATGAAAAAGTTGAAAAGTCGCTCTGATTTTCTGATAATACATTTTGAGATGTGCATATGAAAATGAAATGTTTTATTTCTGCATACTAAAATTTCTGAAAATGCTCATGTTTACATACTAGTATATGTTCTCTGTTTACTGAGTTGTTGATAACTCACCCCTATCTCCATAATATTTTTCAGATGTTTTGAACATTTCAGCTGAGGATCGAGAATATGGAGCATGGGTGAGATGAATTAAGAATAATGGATTAAGCATAGAAGGTTTATATGAGTATTGAGGATTCTTATTCAGTAAGTTTGTTGTGCTTTGATGATGTGATATGTTGGGAGGTTGATATTTATATTAAGACTTTGTGTTGTCTTAGTTTAATTATACCAGAGTAATTGATGTGTGAGTATTTTGTGTGATAGAGAAAAATTGGAGTATGTACTTTGTGGTTGGAAAATGACTTTTAAGTGACATGAGTTAACTCTCCAGACCCCTCGGGAACGGGGCTTTACAGACCACCTGCATGGTTTCTATTGGTTTATGTTGCCCTTTTTTTTTTCTATTGGTTTCTATTGCCTGGCAGACCACCTGCATGCTACAGGTTCGTTTGTACAAAAAAAATTGTCTTTCTGCGCCGGCAGTAGAAGGAATGTGCGTCAACAGTAGATTTTAATGATAAATTTATTTATTTTTATAACTTTATATATATATATATATATATATATATATCTAAACTTATTTTAACATTTAAACACACTTAAACTCATCTCAAGTGGACCACACAAAACTCACTCAACCATCTCAGCTCACTACTATTCATAAAAAACTCAACTCAACTCAATTCAGTTTAACATCCAAACACAGTCTTAGTCAATTCGGCTATATAACTTATAAGTAATACTACATTATTTCTTGAATATATTATTAAAATATTAATTTTTTATATGAATAATATATATATTTTTAAAGGAATTGTATGAAAACACACTCCACGACTATAAATATCATTTCTTATTCATTTAATGAAAAAGATTAGATATAGTCATGAAGTGCGTAAGTATTGTACAATTCTTTTAAAATGAGATTTATTATTAAAAAATTATTATTTTTATTTTTCACGTAGATTCTATATTTATTCATTTTTTTTTCAAAAACATTACGTAGCACTTGCGTACTCTACTGTTGCAAATATCATTTATCTCTTTTAATTTCTTCTAATATATATTGTTATATAATATTTCTAGGCAGTTTCCAATTTCATTGCAATTAATTATGAAGTAACATAATTTATATATTTTTTCTGGACAGTTTCTGATATCAATGTAATTAAATATATTTTAATAGTTTCGTTTCTTTTTCTCAAAATTAATGTTTAGCCCAATTGACTAATTGGAGTTTACGATTCAAAAGTTTGAGCACTATTTTAGCACTTTATGTCCGAATATATGGGTTCAAATGTCATATAATGTAAAATATAGATAGATATTTATAGCTTTTCCAGTTTTTTTTTCTTTTAATGCTATTGATTTCCAATTAAATATGAATTTTTCAATGCTTTGATGAAATAGCTCATAGGCAAAGCATGTCTTGCAAAAGTTTTGAATGCTTATATAGTTCCTTTTTCTTTTTCTTTTTTTGTAAAGAATTCAAATTTCATTTTTATTTTTTTGACATGTCTAACCAATAGTTTTATATCTTTCATATAATTTGCTGCTTGATGTTTGCTCCAGTCTTGACTTAATTTTTTTTGTTTTTCATTTTCCTTACGTTACCTGTCTTATCTTAATTAATATTAAACTGATATTATGTGGTGTGGTTGTTATAGTCTGTCAGCATTAATGAGTTCTTGAAGCCTGCCAAAAGAGAAAGGTATTACAGTCTAAGTAATCGTGACAGCCTCATTATGAGAAAATATTGAAATTATGTATTAAACTATCATTTATATTTAATTTGCTTTCTCTGCCTGTATGCATATATATATATATATATATATATATATATATATTTATATATATTATATGTGTGTGCATATGTGTCCAATGTAGATTTTAAGTTATGAGTGATTGGTTAAAAGAAAAATAGTTACATATTAATCAAATTTATAACTTTTTTATCTACTTGTGAAAAATTCATAAATGAAAGAAGTGTTTTGTTAATAAAATAAAAACATAGAAAAAATTTAACTGGGCATACGTGCCTGAGGCACGTATCATCTCCAACTAGTATATTTATATATATTTATATATATTACAAGGATTAATAGTAACATTTATAATTGGTTGCAGAACTCGGGATATTGACAATGATAGACTGCATGCAACAATCAGCAATTAATACTATTAAACAAAATTCTCAAACATCTGAATAAATATTTAGAATATTTATTATTATTATTATTATTATTGACATTATTATTGACAAAGGCCAATGGGATACAACCAATGGCAAAGTAGTGCGGAATAGATTACATGAAAAGGGGGACTCTACTAAATCTTATTTCTGCTGTAGTTGCCGACTCCATGCATTACTTTAAAGGGATGCATGGACATGATCATGAGGATCGGGGTAGGTGTTTTCACCGCCACAGGAAAAAAGTTTACTACTTAGATTTGACTGCTACGTTACTTTATTTAAGCTCATTTAGTTTTGAGGGGCATTCTGTTTATGCTGGTTCTGTTGCCCCCTCTTATGCTGGCCCCTTACAAGCAGGAGGGTTCTGAGTGCCAGAAATTATGGGATTCACATTCTCACATATTGTTTTAGCCTCTCCAGCCCCTGTGAATTTAATGTCGATGTCCTGAAGATTCACTTTCTCGCATGGTACGCTCTTGCTACAAGTTAGCTTGACAGGCTCTACATTATTAGTACTGCCTCGAATGCTCTTGAAGCTAACGTCGCTGATCTTGATCGTAGAGGGAGCCTAGAACCAGGAAGATCGACCCAAGAAAAAAAAAAAAAAGGATCTTTAGTTTTTACTTGCACATTGAAGTCGACTGAAGCTGATAACATAAAATTCCACGTGATATTCTTACCTGAACTTTGCAATTACCGTGTGGGCAGTATCCTTGATCTATGAGGATAGGATTATCCACATTAGTCATCGTAATATTCTCGAAATGCATACTGCTTGCAGAACCAGCACTAGGGCTAGCAGGCCATGTCTTGATCCTCACGCCATTTTGGGCATTGGTAATGGTGCAACCGGTGACTGTAATTCCACTCACAGGTTGCTCGTCCTTGTATCTTCCAAGGCTTCCGACGCTGATACCATGGCCAGGTCCGCATTTTATATTTGTGATGGTAATGTTTTGGCTTCCATCACCAAGGGAGATACAATCATCACCAGTTCCAATCTTTACATCGGTAATTGTAATCCCAGATGAACGTCCAATGTGGATTCCATCGGTGTTGGAGCTGTCTGGAGGTGCAGTGATGGTTAGTTTTTCCATCTGCAGGCCTTTGCAGGCCAACAAGATTATGTGGAAATATTTGCTGTTTAGTGATGTTATGTCCTTGACTACTGCATTTGTGATGAAGCTGAACTTCAAATTCTGCATACGTTCATTTTTGAAACATTAAGAACCACATATTAATAAATAATAAGAAGTGATTAGTGTCATATATATATATATATAGAGAGAGAGAGAGAGAGAGAGTTGTGGAAAATCTATAGCATGCCGATCAATTCTTACAGCGGCAAGTACTCCGCATGAGTTGAGGGTATTGGCACAAAGATTTGATTTCCAAGCAGTTTGTCCTTGCCCATCGAAAGTTCCAATCCCTGACAGAGTGAACCCATCAACACGAAGGAATTGGATCCAGAAATCCTGGAATTTACTGGGGTCTGCTGGAGCCTGGATGGTGCCCTGATTCTGGAATTCAATAGGGCCCTTGCAAGGTCCTGCTAAAGTCACTGGACCTAATTGGAATATCCCTTTTGGAACCACAACTTGGTTTGTACCTGCTGCTGCGCATGCGTCTTTCCAAGCACTGGTCAAAGCCTGATGATTACAGACACCGAAAACGGAAAAAAGAGTAAATTAAGCCTTAATTCTTCTTTTTAGATCATAAGTGGTACTACTGATGAAGATCAATATTTATGATGAGTATTAGCATTTAAACATTTGTATGTATATACCGCTGTATGTATGTATATATATATGTATGTATGTATATATATATGTATGTATGTATATATATATGTATGTATGTATATATATATGTATGTATGTATATATATATGTATGTATGTATATACCGCTGTTATATCTGCACCAGGCTTTGCTCCATGTGTTGTCACATCAAAAACTGCGGCTTGGGTATGATTAATGGCATTAAATGCCACCAGAAACACCAAGGACATCAACGCGAGCTTTAAATTCACAGCCATCTTGAGTTTTTATCTATCTATCTATCGCTCCTCTGCTTTTTTTGTCTGATCGGAATGTGTTTGCAACAATGATCGATGAAAAGATCCTTTGGCTTACCCAGCTATTTATACTGCATGGGTCTTGAATCTAAACCGTACGTCCAAACTTGTTGAAACTGTCAATCGATCATTTCCTAATCCTATGCAACACCTTTAATAAGTTTTATGGTCTTTAGTATATTCGACTAATTCAATGACTTCTATTCTTAGCTTGGCTTCGTCCTTGAAGCTCTCACTCAACTGGCATTTGTCCCGTGATTTTCTCTTAGATCTACTAATTCTAATGCCCAATCGCTAGCTAGCTAGGGATCGAGATTAATTAGTTAGTAGCCTGCATGGCAAACAATTATAATTAGTATCCTAATTTAGTAATTAATGACCTTCTAGCATGTCCATCCAGCATGATTCTACACTTATTATGACATGCAGTGCATTCATCATGATGACAAGAGTTGGTTTTTTTTTTTTTTATGTGCATTCTGGGTCTCGATTAGAGATCAGCACTAAATTATCTATTTATTTTTCTCCCTATATATTGGTGATCTCGATATTGATTTTGATAAGGCCCATCATATGGCCAGATTATTAATATATAAGATGCAATATTAATCACATTTAATTTGTTTCACAGTATTCAAACCTTTTCTACAAAGCCTTGCATTAATATTGTATAGTCCAATATATATATCACCAATTACAATATATATATATATATATATATATATATATATATATATATATCACCTAGCTAGCTATCTAGCTAGTACATGCCCAAAATTAAGGACTTGGTGCATTTATATGATCCATACTGCATAAACCTTCATATAATTGGTTTGCAATGGATCACATGGTCTCATTTGGTTACATAAATAAGATGAGATAAGATGATAATTGAAAGTTAAATAAAATATTATTAGAATATAATTTTTTAATATAATTTTTATTTTAAAATTTATAAAAATTGAATTGTTTATTATATTTTGTGTGAAATTTTAAAAAAATCGTGATGATGATATGAGATAAAATAAAATAGTTTATGTAACTAAAGGAGTCCAATTCTCTAAACTAATTTAAATTTTGGACTCACATGGGAGGGAAAATACTGCGTGCACTTTCAGTACCCATGCATGCATGTGCCATGTATATTCTCTACACAAACGCGCACATACACATGATATAAATACCTTTTCTTTCATGAGAAATGCTACTTACAACCGCACAGGGGAACCCCCGTGGCATTGTCTCCCACGTGGCATTATTGGAACGTTGTTGTTCCTTTTCTTCAGTCTTTCATTTTCTTCTTCTTCACTCTCTCTCCTTCACGCACTACGTTGATCTTTCTTCAGTGAGGTTTGGTGGTTACGGGCGATGGTGGCGCTCTCCGTCTCTCTCCTTCACACAGTGCTCTCTCTCTCTCTAATCTCTCTCTCTCTCTCCATCTCAGTGCTCCATCGTCACGAGCGCCATCGTCCACCGCACCTAGCCTTATCGCGGCTCCTTCACTCTCAGTGAGCGGTGGAGTTTTGCCCCGGGTCGCACGTTGGCTCCTCCCGTAAGCCACATCAAATGAGAAAGGGAGGAACAATGGAAAGTGAAGGAAAAATAATATGACGCCACATCGAATGGGTTCTCAGTTCTCCATTCTCTTTCTTTTTCATGCTTCTGCTCCTAAGGAAAAGTGTAGAAGTAACAGAAACAGCGACAACAACGCATGGAGAAGGTGCAGTGGAAGTAACGGAATGATGAACTATGAGAGGTTGCAACTAAAGCAGAGGCTTCCATGGAAGTTCCGAGGAGCTAGGGAGGAAGAGAAGGAGGGAAAGATGAGCTTGGCTCTGAGAGAAGTAGAAATATATATATATATATATATATATATATATATATATATATATATTTATAAAAACTGGGCCTGATTATGCAGGGGTTTCCCTAGCTGATTGTAAGTAGCATTTTTGTTCTTTCATTAATCTAAATATATTGATAAATACTTAATTACTTAATAGGTAATTTCATTATTCATCAAGGTTAAGATTATTAATTAAGCCTTGCATTTACACAAACTTATATATATCGATCGAGTGCACTAAAATCTTGATCGTTAATTACCAGCCAGCTTGTAGATTTAATTAATCAATGATATTTATACAAGACTTTTTTGTCTTTATTGTAAAGGACGTGTCTCACTTCCTTTTTGCAACCGCTAACCTGCACAAGGATCAAAATGTGGTCGGCGTTGTACGCCTGAGAAAACTCCGATGCTTAAGTCAGCAAGAGCTTTCAAATAATTTCAGGAAGTAAAAACCAAAGTAAGTCTCCTCTCTATTCTCGAGGGTTATCTGGTATATATAGGATTTGATATAATGTTTATCTGGTGCCGAGTTTATCGGTTGAACTGGTCACATATCTGCATTAGATCCCAACTGAATAGATTGTTTATCTGCATGGTTATCCTCATCTCCTCATACCTCGACGCATGTGAGTATATGATTTTATTGGGCCCTGGACTTTCTGGCTTATTTGCCCTTGCATATTGGGCTTCTCTTATTTATAATGGGCTTCATAAAAGAGTAGACCCTCCAGCTACCCCGCTAATTCTCTTCGCCTTATGGCGTAGGGAATTAATAACTATGGGCTCTCTGTTGTGGGCTCACGAGGGGTTTTCGGCGTTTAGGATGTTATGTGGTTGTCTTTGTAGGACTGGCCCGTTTATATATCGTTGGGTTCCCGCCGACCCTTCACATTCTTTCCCTAGTAATGTTTTACTTTCCCTCCTTTATTGAGGTTACCTCTTCGGTTTTTGTTGACGTGGCGAAACGAAAAGGAGTTTTCATGTAGCAGTTCACTTTTTAACTCCTAGTGTCAGTTCATGTTGCTTCTGACTGTTGACGTTCCGCATCATTTCTCTTTAAGTATCCCTTCCTTCTTTCTTCATTCTTTCTTCGCTCGTTCTCTTCTCTGTGCTTCTTTTCTGGTCTTGCTACTGTCCATCTTGCTTGTTTCGTTTTCTGGCCTTTTCTTCCTTTTTTCTCTTAATGGCTGAACAAGGTGATTCCTCTAACCCACCTTTCTTCGTCCCGAAGGGCACCATTTTTTAGGGCTCCCGGTGGCACTCTATTCTACGGACGAAGCACCTTCCTGCTCTTCGGGAAGAACTCGGCATCCCTAAAGGGGCAGTTATTGAGGTTCCTGAGCTGGGGTGCTACGATAATGAGGGTTTCACAGGTAAAACTACTTTGACCGCTGCCATGTTTAACCATGGGTTGAGACTCCCCTTTTGCGGTCCTCTTCGTGATGTCCTGGATTTGCTTGAATTGGCTCCCGCCCAACTCCATCCTCACTCTTTGAGGACTTATCTCTGGGCCTGCATTGTTTTTAGCATGGTTTTAGAGCCTCTTGGGGATTTCTACCCTGACCTGACCGCTCGGGAGTTTCTGTCTTTTTATTAATTACGGCCGGGTAGAGGTAATATTGTTCACTTCCGCAAGAGGGACAAGGGGCCATCTCTGGCTCATTTCGAGCCTCGTCATTCCAATGCTAAGATTTGGAACACTAAATTTTTCTTTATTTTTGGTACAAACTGGGAATTTCCTGCCGATGAGGCCCGTATTCGAGGTTTCCCTGTTAGGGCAATTTGGCGCCCCGTTCCTGACGAGAGAACTGTTTGGTCAACCATGCCGCCCCTATCGCGTCGGGAGCTATCTCGAATCGAGATCGTTCGTACTTGAGTCGAAGCCCATTTTGATGATTTGAAGACTGACCTCCTGCTAACCCCCGAGAATATTGACCCTTTTTTTATGTCCCCCAGTCATGCCCATGTTCAGGGCCACCAATTCATGGTTTCAGACTTGATTCCTGCCCCTGTGCCGAAACCTTCTGAGAAGACCAAGAAGAAAGGTGGCGAGGAGAGAAGGGAGGTCAGGAGCAAGAAGAAAAATGATGAAGCGAGCCAAAAGAAAATGGCTCGTGCTAAGGGTTCCTCTCACTCGTCGCCGCCTCGAAAGAAAAGCGTGGTAGCTTCAAAGGGCACCAGGGCCCAGGCGCCTATTCCCTCGGAGACTATGGCGCCATCAGAGGGCACCCAGGGGTTCACACCTCTTCGACAGCAAGACAAAACTGCTGTCCCTTCAGGGGGCGACCAAGCTCAACAGTCCACCCCGCCAGTTACCGCTGCCCTTCCTCCACCGCGTGACTCTTTTGCGAACTCGCGGTCCTTCAGTCTGCTAGATGCTGAAAGTTTGGCCAGTATGACCCTTTTTTATCTGGCCGCCACTTTCTAAATCGAGCCTTCCCCGTTGGCTCACCCACTGGGAGCCTCCCTGACCTTTGAATTCCTTGTCATGGAAGGTCGTGTCAAGGGGGCAAGTTAGATGCCGAAGTGGTAGTCGCTTTAAATCTGGATGGCGCCACGGACTTGGGAGCTCGTGAAAATCCAGGCACACTTGAGGCAGAACAGGTTAGTGCCATTGAGCCCACACCCTCCGGCCATTAGACTGTCTGTGTTGAGATGGGAGGCGCACAGACTCCCTCAGAGACTCTGCCCGCCACCATCTCTGGGGGAAGTATCCATGTGCCGGCTGGAAGTGGCGAGGGACCTTCTATCCCTTCCCATTGCTCTCTATCTCTTGGGGAGGGGATAGGTTCTTTTCTTGAGGAGGAAGTCGGCAACCTTCTACAGGGAGAGATTCGCTCAATAGAGGGCGTCCCAACTAGCACCGAGTCTCCACCTCCCGTTATTTGTCTTGAGAGTCCGCCGGAAAAAAGGTTAGACTCAAACTTGATGCTTGCTTTGGCTCCCATGCCCGGGCCCAGGGGTGATACTAGTAGTGACGCCTCCTCCTCCTCTGTCAATGTTCAAACCGAGGTTGTTGCCCAGATGGCTGACCACTTGAAGGATTGGTTTTCCAAGGTTCATCATGGTGGCTTCTCTACTTATTTTCTCCCTCTCTTTTCCTTGTATCGTCTTGTAATTTTTACTCAGATAGTCTTAGTTTCCTTTGCAGAGTATTAATGACTTGGCGGCTTGGATCGTGGCAGATTGTGAAGTCCTTGAACAGTGAAAGATGCGTGAAGCCGACGAGGGATGGCAGGCAGAGCGGGCTACCTTGGTCGAGAAGGTGAAAGAGCTTGAAATAATGCTTGAGCAATCAGAGGGTTACTCGCACTTGCTTCAGGGAGATTTAGAAATTTGTGAGGAGGAGCTTCTCCAACTTCGTGAGTCTACCTGCCTTGCTCAAGTGGCAAAAGACAGAAATGACCATGCCTTGCGACTCCTTCGGTCTGAGAGGGATTTGGCGAGGACTCAACTTTCTCAAGCTCAGCAAAGCTTCGAGGCTTAGGTATCTTCCCTCAAGTTTGAGCTCATTTCCTATGGTGAGGATCGGGACTCAGCTTGCCAGGAGTTGGTCTTTTCGCAAATCGCATTCAGGGGCTAATTCGAGAACTGGCGGCTATGATGGAAAAAGCTCGCCTTGCTGCCCTCGATCTTTCAAAGGCTCAGGGGAACCTACAGGAGCTTGAAGAATGCCATTCTAAATATAAGGAGGATTTCTGAGATCTAGAAGAGGATCTTAGGAAGGCGTCGCTGCTGGTGGTAGCCAAGGATGAGCAACTGGTCAAGAAAATGAGCGAGCTTATTGTTGCCCGGACTGAAATTGATTGGCTGCGAGACCAACTGACTTGTGCTCCTGACATAAGAATCGTGCCTTCGGTTACGGTTATGGTGCTACCATCTTAAGGCTTAGGTCCTGTCTCTTGATTAATAAGACCACGAACCTCATGAATTTAGACTGAAAATTATTCCTCCCAGAGGAAAACAACCTTCGTCAGGCTGACACTTTTGGGTGGAGAGAGATGCTTGACGCCTTTGCTGGAGTTCCCCCGCTGCCACTGCCTAATGAGGCTTTATAATACCCGGCTCCTCTTTTTTTTCTTTTTGGTTTTCCTGCTGATGTACCTTTTATTTTTTCTATTGGCAATGGACTTTTTGTTTTGTCTTGAAGCGTGTAATGATTTGCACTTGTTGGGTTGCTTACCTTTATCTTTAGGCTTGTTTAAATATTGTACGTTTGGGTGGTGTGGTCTGAGGACCTCCACCCTCTCTTCTTTCTTGGTGCCACAAGCTGCTAAGACTTCTTTTTTTTTTTTGTGTTTAGGGTTGGCGGGGTCTGATGACCTCTACAACCTTTTTACATGGCAGCATAAGCTGATAAGGCTTGTTTTTGGTGTTTAGGGTCGGCATGGTCTGATGACCTCCGCGCCCTTTTTTACATGGCATCACAAGCTGCTAAGGCTTGCTTTCGGTGTTTAGGGTCGGCGTGGTCTGATGACCTACGCGCCCTTTTTTACATGGCACCACAAGCTGCTAACGCTTGTTTTTTGGTGTTTAGGGTTGATATGGTCTGATGACCTCTGCGCCCTTTTTCGCATGACACCACAAACTGCTAAAACTTGTTTTTTGGTGTTTAGGGTGGGCGGGGTCTAATGACCTCCGCCCCCTCTTCTTTCTTGGCGCCACAAGCTGCTAAGGCTTTTTTTTTTGTGTTTAGGGTTAACGGGGTCTGATGACTTCTGCACCCTTTTTTACATGGCACCACAAGCTGCTAAGGCTTACTTTTGGTGTTTAGGGTCGGCATGGTCTGATGACCTCCGTGCCCTTTTTTACATGGCATCACAAGCTGCTAAGGCTTGCTTTTGGTATTTAGGGTCGGCGTGGTCTGATGACCTCCATGCCCTTTTTTTAAATAGTACCACAAGCTGCTAAGGCTTGTTTTTTGGTGTTTAGGGTTAGCGGGGTCTGATGACCTCCGCACCCTTTTTTACATAGCACCACAAGCTACTAAGACTTGCTTTTAGTATTTAGGGTCAGCATGGTCTGATGACCTCCACCCCCTTTTTTTTATATGGCACCACAAGCTGCTAAGGCTTATTTTTTGGTGTTTAGGGTCAGCGGGGTCTGATGACCTCCGCGCGCCCTTTTTTACATGGCACCACAAGCTGCTAAGGCTTGCTTTTTGTGTTTAGGGTCGGCGTGGTCTGATAACCCCTCGCGCGCCTTTTTTTATATGGCACCACAAGCTGCGAAGGCTTGCTTTTGATGTTTAGGGTCGGTGGGGACTGATAATCTCCACGCCCCCTTTTTTACATGGCACCACAAGCTGCTAAAACTTGCTTTTCGTGTTTAGGGTCGGCACGGTCTAATGACCTCCGCACCCTTTTTTACATGACAGCACAAGCTGCTAAGGCTTGCTTTTGGTGTTTAGGATGGGCGGGGTCTGATGACATCCGCGCCCTTTTTTACATGACACCACAGGCTACTAAGGCTTGCTTTTGGTGTTTAGAGTCGGCGTGGTCTAATGACCTCCGCGCCCTTTTTTTATATGGCACCACAAGCTGCTAAGGCTTATTTTTTGGTGTTTAGGGTTGGCATGGTCTGATGACCTCCGCGTTCTTTTTTTACATGGCACCACAAGCTGCTAAGACTTGTTTTTTGGTGTTTAGGGTGGGCGGGGTCTGATGACCTCCGCGTTCTTTTTTTATATGGCACCACAAGCTGCTAAGGCTTATTTTTTGGTGTTTAGGGTTTGGCAGGGTCTGATGACCTCCGCGCCCTTTTTTTACATGGAACCACAAGCTACTAAGGCTTGTTTTTTGGTGTTTAGGGTTAGCATGGTCTGATGACCTCCGCGCTCTTTTTCGCATGGCACCACAAGCTGCTAAGACTTGTTTTTTGGTCTTTATGGTGGGCGGGGTCTGATGACCTCCGCCCCCTCTTATTTCTTGGTGCAACAAGCTGCTAAGGCTTTTTTTTTTGTGTTTTGGGTGGCGGGGTCTGATGACCTCTGCATCCTTTTTTTTCATGGCACCACAAGTTGCTAAGTCTTGCTTTTGGTGTTTACAGTCGGCATGGTCTGATGACCTCCGCGCCCTTTCTACATGGCATCACAAGCTGCTAAGGCTTGCTTTTGGTGTTTAGGGTCGGCGTGGTCTGATGACCTCCATGCCCTTTTTTTACATAGTAACACAAGCTGCTAAAGCTTGTTTTTTAGTGTTTAGGGTCAGCGGGGTCTGATGACCTCCGCTCCCCTTTTTACATAGCACCACAAGCTACTAAGGCTTGCTTTTGGTGTTTAGGGTCGGCGTGGTCTGATTACCCCTGCGCGCCCTTTTTTACATGGCACCACAAGCTGCTAAGGATTGCTTTCGGTGTTTAGGGTCGGCGGGGACTGATAATCTCCACGCCCCCTTTTTTACATGGCACCACAAGCTGCTAAATCTTGCTTTTGGTGTTTAGGGTCGTCGTGGTCTGATGACCTCCGTGCCATTTTTTACATGGCACCACAAGCTGCAATGGTTTGTTTTTTGGGTTGGCATGGTCTGATGACCACCGCGCCCTTTTTCGCATGGCACCACAAGCTGCTAAGGCTTATTTTTTGTTGTTTAGGATGGGCGGGGTCTGATGACATCCGCGCCCTTTTTTACATGACACCACAGGCTACTAAAGCTTGCTTTTGGTGTTTAGGGTCGGCGTGGTCTGATGACCTCTGCGCCCTTTTTTTATATGGCACCACAAGCTGCTAAGGCTTGTTTTTTTGTGTTTAGGGTTGGCATGGTCTGATGACCTCCGCGCTTTTTTCGCATGGCACCACAAGCTGCTAAGACTTGTTTTTTGGTGTTTAGGATGGGCGGGGCCTGATGACCTCTGCGTTCTTTTTTTATATGGCACCACAAGCTGCTAAGGTTTATTTTTTGGTGTTTAGGGTTGGCGTGGTCTGATGACCTCCGCGCCCTTTTTTACATGGCACCACAAGCTGCTAAGGCTTGCTTTTGGTGTTTAGGGTCGGCGTCGTCTGATGACCTCCGCGTCCTCTTTTTTATATGGCACCACAAGCTGCTAAGGTTTGATTTTTGGTGTTTAGGGTTAGCGGGGTCTGATGACCTCCGTGCGCATTTTTTTACATGGCACCACAAGCTGCTAAAACTTGCTTTTGGTGTTTAGGGTCTGCATGGTCTGATGACCTCCGCGCCCTTTTTTTCATGGCACCACAAGCTGCTAAGGCTTGCTTTTGGTGTTTAGGGTTAGCGCGGTCTGATGACCTCCGTGCCCCATTTTTTACATGGCACCACAAGCTGCTAAAGTTTGCTTTTGGTATTTAGGGTCGGCATGGTTTGAGGACCTTCGCGCCCTTTTTATTGCTTTTTATTTTTTATTTTTGCAAAGAGTAATGTCACCAATTATGAGAAGCAACAAGTCAGTATAGATGCTACTGCATTCGCGAACATGAAATGTAATAATTTGAATGCGGACAAAATAAGTCTTTACAGGGATAAAGAAGAATGAAGCAAATGAACATATCGTTATCTCTATTGATAGAATTTCTTCAAGTGCTCTGCATTCTATGGATGGGTTAGCTTCCTGCCTTGGCCGTCCTTCAGTCGGTACGACCCCGGCCTGTTGTTGGCTACTACCAAATAGGGTCCTTCCCATTAGGGTCCCATTTTCCCTTCGCTCTGGGCTGTTACCCCCTTTGTCCTCAGAACGAGGTCTCCCACTTTGAAAGTTCTGGGCCTTACCCTCTTATTAAAATACTATCTGGCTTTAGTCTTTTCCTGCAATACCCTGGCTTCCGCCATTTCCCTTTCTTCCTCAACCAAGTTGAGGTATTCTTCTATTTTCTTATCATTTTGGGCGGCTGAGAAATGACTTGTTTTGTAAGTCAGGAGCCCTACTTCGACTAGAGCTACTGCCTCATATCCATATGCCAATGTGAATGGGGTTTTTCCTATCGGGGTCTTTGCTGATGTTCTGTATGCCCAGAGTACCCCGGGCAACTCTTCCTACCATTCTCCCTTTTTCTCCACAACCTTTTTCTTCAAGATTGAGAGTAACACTTTATTTGTTGCTTCCGCTTGACCGTTTGCTTGGGGGTGGCCTGGCGAAGAGTACTTTACTTTAATCTTCAACTCCGCGCACCATTCTCTGAAATGGTCGCAGTCAAATTGGCGCCCGTTGTCCGTTACAATACTTTGGGGGATCCCGAACCTGTAGACAACCATTTTCCATAGGAATTTTGTCACGGTCTTGGTTGTTATAATGGCCAAGGGTTCTGCCTTCGCCCACTTTGTAAAGTAATCCATGGCTACGATCATGAACTTTACCCCGTCTCTTCCTGGAGGGAAAGGTCCAACCAGGTCGACACCCCACTGGGTGAAAGGCTAGGGTCACGTCATGGATGTCAACCCTTCTGGGGGGGCATGCTGTACGGGCGCATACGCCTGGCACTTGACATACTTTCTTCTGAAATCTTGAGTATCCATTAATGCGTTGGGCCAGTAGTACCCTGCTCTTACCGCCTTCTTTGCCAAAGTTTTTCCACTCGAATGGTTTCCACATATCCATTCATATATTTCTGCTAAGACATATTGAGCTTTTTACGCGGAAATACATCGCAGGAATGGGGTAAAGAAGCCCCTTTTATAGAGGACTCCGTCAATGAGTAGGAACCTTGCCGCCCTTCTCCTTATTCTTCTGGTAGCTTTCCCTCATCCAGATACTCAATCACTTCGTTCGCCCATTCAGGGATGCTGGCGCCCATAATGCCTACTTCCGCCCCAATAACTGGGATTTCGATAATCTTTCGCTCTATTTCCCATGGGAGTGATGCTTCTTCCATTCCCGATACTGTTCGAGCCAACCTATCCGCTACCTCGTTGTTCGCTCTCGGGATTTGAGTTATGCGGAAATATGAGAGGAGATCGCGAGCTTCCTAGATATGCTCTAGATATTTCTTCAATTTTTCCCCTTTCGTTGCGTACAGTCCTAGAACTTGGTTTACAATTATCTGCAAATCTGATTTTGCCTCTACCTCGATCGCTCCCATTTTGGCGGCTATGAACAATCCTGCCACGAGTGCCATGTAATACTGCTTTTTGCCATTTGGATCTATCAAATATATCCCCAGTCCTCCGCCTGCCTTACATGATGAGCCCTCAACGAAAATTTACCAAGGTTTTCCCATTGGGGTCACCGCATCTCCTTGGGGGAAACTTGAGAATTCTGCTACGAAGTCTACTAGAGCCTGTCCTTTAACCGCCCTCCTTTGTTGGTCTTCTAAGTCAAATTCACTTAGTTCAATCGACCACCCAATCAGCCTTCTAGAGCTGTCCGACTTCTTCAGAGTTTTTTCTAAAGGGGCCTCCGTGAGTACTCTCACTGTGTGGGCTTGGAAATATAGGCGGAGTTTCCTGGTCGCTGTTACTAGAGCAAAAGCTAGCATCTCAATTTTCGAGTATCTTACTTCAGCTCTTCTGAGAGCTCGACTGGCGTAATACACAGGATACTGGACTGCCCCCTCCTTTTTTATTAGGACTGTTGAAACGGCATTTGGGGAAACCACCAAGTAAGCATAGAGCACATCCCACTTTTGTGGTTGTCTTAGAAGTGGCGGGCTGGCCAGGTACTGTTTTAGCTTTTTGAATGCTTCATCGCATTCTTCGTTCCACAGGTGTACCTTGCGTAGTACCTGGAAAAAAGGGAGGCATTTGTCTATTAAACGGGCAATGAACCTCCCTAGGGCGGCTACTACCCGCCAACTGCTGGGTTTCGTTCAGGTTTCTCGGCAGCTTCATGTTGAGTATGGCAGCTATCTTCTCCGGAGAGGCTTCAATTCCTCTTTCAGATACAATGTAATCCAAAACCTTTCCCGACTCTATTCCGAAAGCACACTTTGCTGGGTTCAGCCTCATTTTATAATGGCGTAGGATTCCGAATGCCAACCTCAGGTCATGGAGATGTCGGGCGAATTCCTTACTTTTGATTAAGAGGTCGTCCACATAAACTTCTATGGATTTCCCGATTTGCTCCTTAAACATCCGATTTACTAGCCTTTGATATGTTGCTCCGGCGTTCTTAACCGAACGGCATGAATTGGTAGCAATATAACCCTCGGTCGGTAATAAATGAAGTTTTTTCCTCGTCTACTGGGTGCATCCGTATTTGGTTGTACCCTGAGTAAGCATCCATAAAGCTCAACACACGGTGTCCTACTGTTGCGTCCACGATTACGTAGATGCGTGGTAAGGGGAAACTGTCCTTTGGGCAAGCTTTATTTAGATCATTGAAATTTACACACATTCTCCACTTCTCATTCGCCTTCTTCACCATTACTATATTGGATAACCATTCTGGGTAGTGAGTTTCTTTGATGAAACCGGCGGCAAACAACTTCTCTACCTCTTCCTTAATGGTAGCATACTTCTCTGCACCAAACGACATTCTTTTCTGACGTACTGCTTTGTGGGCGGGATCCATGCCTAAGCGGTGTTCAATGACCTTGTTGTCTATGCCCGGCATTTCCTCATGGCTCCATGCGAAGATGTCCACATTCTCAATCAATAATTGCCTCAGTGCTTCCCTGTCCGCTAGTGGCACATGGGTCCCGATACGTGTAGTGGATCCAGGGCGGTTTGGGTTTAATGTTACAAGCTCCAACAGCTCATTAACCTTGGCATGTTGCTGATCCTTCTCGCCCCTCACTTCCACATCCTCCAGTAAGGTTACCATTGGTGAGGGAGGGAAATGGGGGGTTGGTACCTTGCCTTGCTCGGTTGTAATGCAAACTTCGCTGTGGCACTTCTTCAGTTCCTGTACATAGCATTCTCGTGCTAAAACTTGTTTGCCTTGCGACTCTCCTATCCCATTATCAGTCGGGAACTTCATCTTAAGGTGGTATGTGGAAGTGGCCGCCTTGAGCTGGTTAAGCGTCGGCCTTCCCAATATAGCGTTGTAGGAAGAGGGAGTTTTTACTACCAAGAAGTTGGTCATGGTAGTTGTTGTTCGCGCCCTGGATCCGGTAGTCACTGGGAGGGTGATGGCTCCTACAGGTTGGATTGTACCTCCAGAGAAACCCTTCAACGGTGTTGGAGAAGTTCTCAGTCTACTAGCATCAATACTCATTTTCACGAATGCATCCCAGAATAGTATATCTGCTGAGCTCCCATTATCGATTAGTACCCACCTGGTCATGTAGTTGGTGTAACATCCCGTATTTTAGTATACTTTTAATGAAGGATTAATTTAATTTATTTAAAGATTGATTATCTTGTTTTAAAATTATGGGAGTTTTAAATATTATTTTATAATATTTTAAGTTGTGAAAATTAATTTTTATGGTATTTTCTTAATGTTATTTACTGTTTTACATTTAAAGTGATCTTTAATTTAAATTGATTGGTTTTTAGGTTTTAAAATAATTATTGTTTTATTTAAATCTTTCACTACGTTTGATTAATTCTATTTAGTTTTCAGTTTTAAAATCCTATTCGTTGGATCATTTCGAGACCCCAAGATGAAAAGACTGGATCTCTCTTTTTTTCCTTCTCTTTTTCTTTTCTCTTTCCTTTTTCTTTCCTTTTTCTCCTTTCTTTCCCTCGGATTCTCTCTCCCCAGCCCGATAGCCTCTCTCTCTCCTCTCCCCCCACACCATTCGGTCCTCTCCTCCCCGTCGCCATTGCCGGCCGCCGTGGTCGACACCACCAATGCCATTCGACTCCCCGTGCGCTGGCGACCCTACCCCTCCATTTTCAGGCCGGCTAACGCCACTGTGAGCCGTGCGAAGCTACGAGCTTCCCTTCGCCGTTCCGCCGCCATTCGGCCACCATTGGCTACCATTTCTTCACCACCTCATCACTGGCCCTCCAGCAACCTTTTAAACCCATTTTCGGTCCCGATTTGTCGGAGCCGCCTCCATAAACATCCACTCCAATTTGAACTTCTTGGCCTTAAACCGCCGTTTCGGCCGCCACCCATGGCCAAAGGCCACCACCACTAGCTTCACCACCTCCCATAGGCCCTACCCTACCATTCCCAAATCTTCGTTTGACCCCGTGTAAATTTGGATTTTACTGTGTTTCAGCCACAATGTTTTTACACTGTGAATTTACTGTTTTGGTGATTCCAAGTGTTCGGTGATCCTCCTAAAAATATTTTATAGCACTATAAGTATTTCCTAAACAATCTTTTGAGATTTAAATATATTTTTGCACTAATTGATTATACTGTATTCTGGTTGGTTCCAGACTAAGTCCGAGGAGTTCGGGGGTGGATGGATTGAGGACGGAGTAATTGTTGTGTTGGTTATTGTGATTGGATTGTTGTTGGTTATTGGTTATATTGTGGTGTGGATTTGGTTATTGAGTATTATGGTTGTGGTTTGGTTCACTGCATATTGAACGCATGTCATGTTTGTAAATTGAAAACTGGGTTTTTGTGTAATTGCATTCATGATTATGTGGTTGTTTTGAAAACTGAGTTTTCATGTGGATTGGACTTTTTGGTGCGTGTGTATCACAACTCCAAGCCGAGATGGGGCATTATCTCGGTGGAGCTCCTCTGGTCACTCGGGAGAGGAATATACTGAGTGACGTCCCCTAAGTTGTCACCGGGCGACAACGGGATCGAACGTGTTACGTGCAGACTCCGTGGCCCTTCTGCTAGCGGGGGCTAGAGGATGACCTGGCCACGAACGCACTGGGTGCGGAACTGGGAATCGCTAGTTATGCAGCCAGGACGTGCGGATGGTCCATAGGGGAAACCATGATGCATATGGATTAATGGATAATGAAAAATGGCTGTTTTCTGAAAAAATAGCGTGAGTTGGATTTTGTGTGTCATTTTTTAGAAAAATGATGGATATTGATTTTTGGGTCATTTGCTAGGAAAATGGTGGAAATGTTTTATCGGAAATATTTTTGGGCCAAATGAGATTTTTGGCATGTGTTGGATTCATTGCATATTGCATCATATGCATGCATGGTTAGTTGCTTAAATATTTTTTATCTCAAGATTTGGTTAGGTTATAACTTACCTGTGGTACCATTTAATGGTACTGCAGACTATATTGATGATGCAGATACCGAGCCTGAGGATTTGGTTCCGCCAGAGGAGTGATCTGGGATCACTCGTGCTGTGTTTTATTTTCAGACTTGTATTATTATTTATGGGACTTTGGCTTTGTTTTTATGAGGTTTGTATTTTGGATATTGTATTAAACTAAAAATTCTGGTACTAGTTGACTTATTTATTATCCGCTGTATATTTTATTTGTGCACTGTTTATTTGTTGCACACACTTGGCACTTGTCGTTGGGATGCGTGACCGTGTTGTCATCATCCTAACGTCACGATTTCCAAGGCTTTTTGTACGTGGGAGTCAGGGCATCACAGTTGGCTATCACAAGTGTGATTACTAGGGCATCATCATGCAGGTATAACACTCCTTCACAGTCCGCTTTCCCGAAAGAGATCATCTTTCTGTCGTCGCCAAAATTTTGTTGTTTGGGAGCCCTATCCTCCATAAAAATCTCCTCATACCTGGCCTTTCGTGCATGTGCCTTTCGGTTGGAAGTGGACATACCGCCTTCTGCAAACCCTCCTGCTATGGTCTGAATTTCTCCTAAGGGCAGCGCCCCCTCTCACCTCTTATAGGCGCCCTGTTCCCATCATCCTGGCAGCTACGCGCCCGGCGTCATTGTTTAGGACTTCTACTCTTTCTGCCTTCTTGCCTAGTTTTTTGGCGTCTTCTTGGTTTTGAACGTTCTGCAACCATCCGCTTTAACTCCCATGTTCCTGCTAACTCCGCCACTCTTTTATTTATGGTTGTACAATCCTTCATCCAGTGAGACGCTGTTTGGTGGTATTTGCAGTAACGACCACCGCTTGTTTTGGGCGGACGCCTTTCCTTTTTCTCCTTCTCATCTTCACGAACATTTAAATTATTATGTATAAGCCTAGGATTGTAATCCGGTCTCTTCTCCTGTCTTTTCTCTTGACGACTACTACTAGCCTTCTTGTCAATCTGCCCGCCTCTTCGTTCTAATCTACCACCCGCCTTCCATGGGTTCACCAGGGCTTGCAGGGTATCTTCAACATTGACAAAGTCATCCGCTTTGTCCATGAATTCTTTGAGAGTGGATGGGGTCTTCCTGACTAGTTCTGCCATAAAGGGGCTCCGGGGCCATATCCCGCCTAGGAGGGCGGCAAGGGTGATCTTTTCATCTTGATCGTCAGTTGTCAAACGCTCCTTATTGAAACGGGTCAGATAGGTCTTCAAGTTTTCATCTTCTCCCTACTTAACTGTTAGCAGGTAGGCGGCCGGGCACCGGCGCCTTCTGCTGGGCATATACTGTATCAAGAACTGCTTAGCCAGTTCTTCGAAATTGTCTATAAACCATGGCTTGAGGGCCCCGAACCATCCTCTAGCCGTCTCTTTTAAGGTCAAAGGGAAAGCCCGACACGCTATTTTTCCTGAAAAATCATGGAGCGTAATATGGGCTTTAAAGTTCTCCAGATGGTCGATCAGGTCCTTGGATCTATCATACATATCTATCTGGGGCACTTTGAATTTAGGGGGGAGGGGCATGGCCATAATTCGCTCACTATAGGGGAGATCCATTTGATTGAGTAAACATTCTACTGAAGAAGATCTCCCTATCTTTTTGGCCATTTCGTTATATTTTTCCGCCAGTTCCTTTAGTTCTTCATGCATCTTTTCCTTTTCTGTTCTCCCCAAATTCGACTCCATATTGGACTACTCCTCCTCACCTTGCCCGCAATGGGCGGGTACAGCAGTATTACTGGACTCGGCATTCCTCCGCCGCAGGTCCTCGTTTTCCTTCTTCAGGGCTTCCATTGCTTCAAGTACTTGCTTCAACTTTTCCTCAGCCGCTGTTAGCCGTGCTTCCACAGATGTTTCCATTGCTCGGCTTGCTACAGATCGGGTTACAATTGGGATGTGAGAACCACGCAAGAAGACTATGGATCCCACAGACAGCGCCAATGTAAAGGACGTGTCTCACTTCCTTTTTGCAACCGCTGACTTGCACAAGGATCAAAATGTGGTCGGCGTTGTACGCCTGAGAAAACTCTGATGCTTAAGTCAGTAAGAGCTTTCAGATAATTTAAGCAAGTAAAAACCAAAGTAAGTCTCCTCTCTATTCTCAAGGGTTACCTAGTATATATAGGATTTGATATAATGTTTATCTGGTGCCGAGTTTATCAGTTGAACTGGTCACGTATCTGCATTAGATCCCAACTGAACAGATTGTGTATTTGCATGGTTATCCTCATCTCCTCATACCTTAACGCACGTGAGTATATGATTTTATTGGGTCTTGGACTTTCTGGCTTCTTTGGCCTTGCATATTGGACTTCTCTTATTCATAATGGGTCCCATACAAGAGTAGACCCTCCATTTATGATACAGCTGGATGCAGCACATCATCATGATCGATTCATGTGGTAATAGAGCTGCTATATATATATATATATATATATATATATATATATATATATATATATTAAGCCATTTGATTTATTATGTCGTCTTTGTATTCGGTGATCATTTAGGTCAATTTATATTTCAGGCCTATATTAATGACTATGATAGCGCGCTATAGCCAGAAGGTGATCTATATTTTCTGTTCCGTTGAGTGAGTTTTACGCCTCCGTTTGGATAGAGAAATACTCTCAATCCATTTCATCTCATCTTATCTCATCATTATAATTTTCTTAAATTCTTATACAAAATATAATAACAATTCAACTTTTTCAAACCTCAAAACAATAATAATATTAAAAAATAACATTCTAACAATATTTTATTCAATTCGTTTAAAATCATCTCATCTCATCTCACTATCCAAATAATAATTTGCATGTGTGCCTTATGTTTATATATGGTTGAATATGTGTGGGCACACGTACGTGTATTAATGATCATCAGAAAATTGAACAAGCATCTTGCATGCTTTTGTCGTTTAAAAGTAAGGCACATGATTCATTTTCCACACTCAAACTAGCATAAAAAAGGATCACTCATATTAAGTTTCATCAACATTCAAGCAATAGTAAAAAGATAAATTAGAGTGCGGCTACAGATAATGTTGAGTTTGTAGAGTTTGGTTTGTTGGTGTGTTAGTCTAATTTGATGACCCAACCAGACAAGGGTGCATTATAGTTTTTGGGTACTATTTGCGTTCAGAAAAAGCATCAGGCAAGAAGTTCACTAGACATCCGCTTGACACTCCACTTGAACAAATAATGCAGAAAAATGAAATTAGGATTTCCACCTTGTGACAGAAAAAATAGTGTTTTATTTTGTCCCAAAATATATTTTGTAATTCTTCAATATAATAAAATCATTTGCATGCAACTTTGTGGATATAGGCACATTGTTGAAGCACATTAATTTTGTATACTGTAATTGATTTGTTTGTATTTACTTTTACTTTGATTGTCATCGTTTTTCACAATAGACAAATCTCTCATGCATGCATGTGCCGACCCAACTAAACCTAAAAGATTTTCAAATTGGGTAGAAAAGAAAGACACCATATATATATAGAATTAGGAAGTGTTCTATATGAACTACTTCATAGCTCATAAAGCATAACCCCTAATGAAGGAGATAACGTGATCTATTTTGGACCCATAAGCTGTCACCAATTGTACGTACGTCCTCGATATTTAAATAAGTTGATAGGAAAGAGTAAATTAATTGACCTTTTGAATTACATTCTCAAACACATCTGTAAATTAATAGTAGATGAACTCAAGGACTGTACATCCAAATTCCAAACTGAATATCTAGGTGTACCCAACCCAAGACCCTAGTTTTAAACTTGGACCAGGTTATATACTTGGGTCATGATTAGGGCCGGAAACCCGGGTTCCGGGCTATACTTAGGCCTCGTTTGTTTTTGGAGATGAGATGAGATAAGATGAAAACTTTTGAGATAAGATGAATAGTATAGAGATATATTGAGATAAGATGAGATATGTGTTTGTTTATAGAGATGAGATGAGATTATTTGACTTTTTTTGAAGTATTTATGATTGTGGGACTCACAAATATTTTCAGAGTTTTTTTCGGGTGTTTTCCTATGGGCTTGCTGCGTTTTGCAGCTTTTGCTTTTTTTTTTTTTTTCTGCATGCTTTTTAATACTGGAGAGAGGGACCCACTTTTTATTATAATAGTTTTTTACTACTAAAATATAAACAAAAGGTGGAACGCCGTGCATAAACAGTAACACCCAATTGAAAATCAGTTTTCGGCTTTTTCCTTCACGTGTTCGTACAAACTAATAGTACAAAATAGTAAATTAAATCAGACGGCAGATCAATTTTTTTGTACAAAACGGTAACATCATGTCAGCTTTTTTTTAATGCAGGACAGTTTATAAATAGTAAATAAATTAATGAGAGATGAGATGAAATGAGATGAAATGAAATAAAAATAGATGTTTATTTTCAGAAATAATCTATCCGTACAAAAGTTTTCAAAGTTTCCAAAAGTTTTGTGTTTCATCCCTGTAAACAAACCAGGCCTTAGTTTTTTTTTTTTTTTAACAAAAGCCTATATTATTAATTTTTTTTCAAGAAAAAGATAATTCTGGAAAGCATATATATATTTTATATCTAAAAGCCTATACTCTATTACAAATTTTTAAGACAAAATGTTGAAAAGCATATTTTTTTTATATATATAAAACAACTAATTACATTTTTAACTAAATGCATCTAAAAAAAAAAAAGAAATTCAATATTTATCATGTAAAATACATGCAACACATAATGTAATTCACTACATATTACATTATTTAGTATTTATACATTACATTACAAAACACAAAATTACATTAATATATGAAAATTACATATCAAAAGTGGATTACAGGAGCCAATACATAATGTGTCTGCTTCGTGCAATCAATGCATTCCTCCACAGCTGATACACGTGTATCGAGAACCTTCATCTGTGTCATCTACGTCTCCTTTCTCAAATTTTCCCCAGGCAAAGCTAGCTACATCCCCTATTTGTCACATGAAAACATACATCTCAATTCATGCACTCCTTTAATTATTTCATGTCTAATCGTGCAATCTCAAATTTATACATCTCAAATTCAAGGTCATCATGTCTAGTCGTGCAATCTGAATATAATAAGCATATATCTCTGCATGTACGTACGTTGTCAAGTTTTGAACCCAAAGTCATTCATTAATATTACAGGCCATTTTTTATTTATTATTAAGTATAATCTATGATGTTAGACCACTTGAAAAACACAAGCAAAGGCTTAGGACCTTAGGTGCTACACAAACGAGCATAAATTAATTGTAGACAACTTGAAAAACACAAGCATCAGGAGAGCATAAATTACCCAGTACTCTTATTACCCAACAAGTTGGGATAGGTACAGGAGAACTATAGTTGGGGAAGCTTATGTCAAATCCCAGCCATTTCCATCACAAACTCACAACCCTTGTCCATATTCACCTGAGAGGTACTCCAAAATGCCATGAAAAGGACACTCTCAGACTCACAAACAACAAAGAGTAAAAAGGGCACTATATCTAAAACAGAAAGAGCAAGAGCAACTTACATGTTTATAAGCACTATATCTAAAACAGCAAGAGCAAGATATCAAAAACTTGATTAAATTAGAACAAAAACTATTATAACTCAAAATAATTTATTATGTCATTCATTGGCATTTTCTCTTTAAAAGATTATGCAATAGTTTAACTTCTCATAAATAAATAAAAACATTCTGCAATAGTTAAGCAAGCACAATCTGACTAATTTATGTCCAAACCAAGTACTCCTTAGCTCTATTTTATAGTAAAATGCAGGATCTTTTTTTGATAAGCAATAAATCTTCATCAATAAGTGCAACCCAACGCACAAGGAGTATACAAGAGACACACCTATCTAGAAGGTGAAAAGGATACTAAAAATTCATGCAGGTTAAATCCATTTAGTCTAGAGACACAGCCCAAAGGAAAGGAGTGTGGATAAAGAAATTCTTAAGCTCATCCAACCTTGTACGATGTATTATTTCTCACATTCTAAATATGTCAAATGTGGCAGATAGGGACCATCACAGTGTAAGATGCAATAATATAAATGAGATCCACGTTAGAAAGCATTTACTTTGTCTCATACGATCCACGTTAGAAAGCATTTACACAGTAGTATGCAAGGGTTTTCACTCTTGTAAAGCTTTCAGGATTACATGGAATGGCAACTTTACAGTTCTACAACATAATCTATCTACCCTAATAACGGTTGAGACACTGTTTTTTCCACCAAAAGGAGCTCCTGCTGTTTCCCCACAGTCAGTCCCTGCACTAACCCTCAGCTCCCAGCAAAACCCATCACTTTCACTCCCTCTTCAAACCTTACTCACTGACTTTCCAGACCGAGTTATACCCGGGTTTGTGACACAGTCACTGGCTCAGATAAAATCTAAACCGAAATCCGCAACTGAAACCCAATTATTTTGAATTGGGTTGAAAAAAAATCCGACCCAAATGAATAGCCTGAAGTGTGAAATTGAGATTCATGCCCAAAACTTCTACTTTAATATTATATTAAATTAATAATTGTTCCAAAAGATTCAACAGACTAGAATGGTGAATTTTAAGTATTTGAATTATATTCCCTAGATAATGAAGAAACGGACAGGGAGAAATGAGATTGATTTAATAAGGAGAAAAAGATCTATGTTTGATCTTTCGAGAAATCGGAAAGTCGACCTATGTTTCTAGCTGGAAAAAAAAAAAAAAAAAGTGGGATTTATAGCTAGAAAGACAAATTTTTCAAAAACATTTAAAAAATGTGATTAGAATTGAAAGTACAAGGAGTTCTTTCTAAAAATATTGTACATATATAAAGCGAGTCTCAATCGGGAAAGTTATTGACCAAATTTTCCTAAAACTAAACATGGTTCGAATGTAACACGCCATGCGAATGTAAATTACTTGACGTGCGAATGTAAATTAAGACAAATATTGACGTCAGAATCATGTACTAATGATCACATCGTGTTGAATTGGGTTTCATTTTAAACAATAACAACCCATGCATGTAATGATTAATGTCCTAACATAATTACTAATTTCATGTGTTCGAACGTTATAATTTCATTAAAACAAGGGACACCATACAAATAAAGATTATTGCCGTAACATATACCGTCCTAACAGCTTTATGAGACACTACTATTGATCAGACGTTATAAATTACTTACGTTCACATGAAAACTAAACGCTCGGACATATATTAACATCTTAATATAATTACTTTTTGTTCGGGCGTTATTTCATGATTTAAATGATTACATGCATACAAGTGACAACCATTAATGTAACATTTAATTAATTATATACTTTCGAATGTTATATAACGGTAATTTACATATAAATTTGAATGTTTATCTATGCATGTTCAACCGGCATAATGTTTAGGTCATGTCCGAATGTAAATATCATATTTCAAGTACCCGTTTAATTTGTGACTCTTTTTTTTTTTAAAATACCATAAGAAATATTCTTAATGATGATCTTATTAGCGTCACAAATAAAACAATTTGTATATATTGTGATGCATATAGTTGGTTTGATCAATATTATATACTTTTCCTAGCTAGCGCCTACAATATTTTTAGAAACACACACACACACACACATAGATATATATATATATATATATATATATATATATATATATATATATATATATATATATATATATATATATTTTTTTTTTAGCACATCCAAAAAAAAAGGAAAGACAAAATACCTTATATATATATATATATATATATATATATATATATATGTGGCTAGTATAGCTTACAATTTTATTGGCTCACCACTGATCAGCTCATCACGCATGCAAGCATGACGACGGGGTGCAACGTCTAACTGTTTTCTAAACCTATGAATGGACTTATTCCATGCATGCATGCATGCAGATTTGAGATTTTGCATTTAATTAAGTATATTCTAAAGGAAGCTGGTTAATTAATTATTAGCACAAGCAGGAGGGTTCAATTTTCCAGAAGCTGATGGCTTCACGTTCTTGCACTTGGATGTAATAGGGCCATCTTTTCCATTGTATTGCAAGCTAATGTCGCTCATCTGCACATTCTGGCAGGGAATGCTTCTGCTACATGCAAGCTTTACAGCCAGCTTAGTTTCGGATGTTCCCCAAATGTTCTTGAAGCTAACATTGCTAATCTTGACACGTGATGGAACCTATTTATGCATGCAAATTAACGAAGTCATTAATCACAAATACCAAAATTAGTACTAATCTTAATTATTAGTTTCCGAAATTGTTTTTGAAGTAATTAATTATGTACCTCTGCTTTGCACTGAGCATAAGGGCAATACTCTTGGTCTATAAGAAGAGGAGTGCTGACATTGTTCATCGCAATATCCTCAAAATGCAAATCTGAAGCGACACCGCTAGGAGAATCTGGCCATGTTTTGACCCTAACACCGAACATTGTGCCGGTGAGGGTACAGTTCCTCACTGTAACTCCCATAACAGGTTGTTCGTCATGGTACTTTCCTAAGCTTCCAACACTAATGCCATGTCCAGGTCCACATGTCACCTTTTCAATGTTAATTTGTTGGCTTCCATCACCAAGAGAGACACAGTCATCCCCTGTTTTGATGTCTGCGCCAGTAACATTGATCCCGGATGACCGGCCAATATGAATTCCGTCAGTGTTTAGGCTTTCTTGAGGCGCTCTGATTATAATATGTTGAAGGGTCACGTTCTTGCAGCCCAATATGTTCATGTGAAACAACTTGCTGTTCAGCGAACTTATGTCCTGAATCTTCGAGTTGGTGATCGAAATGAATTCCAAATTCTGCGCATAAAACCAAAGAATTCTAATATTTAGGCTTATTATACGCATGATGTGCCATATTTAAAAAAAAAAACAAAAAACAAAAAAACAACATTAACATATATATATATATATATGTATGTATGTATGCATGCATGTATGCATGCATGTGAGATGGTACGTACAATGGGCATTGAATTGCATATCCCAGTTTTTGCACAGTTATTTTGGGACCAAGCAAGTGATCCCTGGCCATCGAAAGTTCCTGCTCCTGAGACCATCAATCTGTCGATGTTTCGGAAACTGATCCAGCCGTTATGGGACTTGAAAATGTTGAGGTCTGTTGGAGCAAGAAGGTTTCCTTGAACCTGAACGCTGACTGGTGCCTTGCAGGGTCCTTGGAACGCTAATTGACCAACCATGTATTTCCCGTTTGGTATCAAAACAGTGCTAGGATCTGTCGACGCGCATGCCGCCTTCCAAGCAGTACTCATTGCCTAATCAAAGACCACCACCATTAATTCCAGAAATTAATTAAAAGAAGAGAAATAAGAGAGACATTTTTATATATGTCACGTTAATATCTTCGAAATACAAATGACATGAAGAACAATCGAGTTACATGCATGTAATTGTTCTCACCTGGGTATCATCCGACTTGCCATTAGCCTTTGCTCCAAAGTTTTTTATGTTGAAATCTGCACCATGGGCTACTCTGATAACTGAAAGCAAGAATATTAGGAGACATGTTGCTCCGGCCATGAGATGAGTATTTTTTGAAACCATGTTTGGATTTCTTTTTTTCTTTTTTTCTATGGTAAAAGTCTTAGATTCTTTTGGCTTGAATTGTTAGGACGGAGATACGAGTTTCCCAACGATCGATAGGGGGTTTCATTTATATATTGTATAGCAGTGTAATAGATCAGGATATTGCTCAACGCCACAAGAACTTCAAAAACCTAATATTAGGTTGGCTTATGATCTACAACCATTCAAACGTACGGTCAAATTATACCTTCCTTTTTTTATCAGAAACCACTTGTGTGGTTGAGGAGGATGATTCTGGATTTCCAGCCAATGTAAAGACCTTATAAACTAGACTTTCGCATGTAGTTGAACTGCAGACCAGGAACCAACATAACTTAGTCTTTAGTTGACAATATTATAACACAATCTCTTCAGTATATGTATCTGAGCTGTCTATATATAGTAGGTTTTTCTTCGTTGTCCAGGGACCAACAAAAGAAAATAATGGCTCCAACCATATATATTTAGAGAAAAAGGGCCCTCAACTCAACATTCTATCATGTTCAATCGTGATCTAAAGCACAAAGCGTTGTACAAATGCATGGGGCAATTGCTGTGGCAATGTTGGTCTTTTATAAACCTTATTGAGTAGGTAGTTAGTCAGGTGCTGGTCCTGTTGCCATGTGACGTGCTACGTTAAGCTTGATGTAGTAACAGCATGGGTGTCAGTACACGTTGAAAATTGAATGAAAGAAATGGTATGTAAATTGTATTGTTTACCGTGCCCTTCAGAAACAATGTATCCTCGGGAACTCTCCTACACATTTTCCCCAGCAAACGATTACTAAAAAACGTATGGACACGTACAATGTTTTGGCAGTCAACTACATCCATGTAACAACATTGTTTCTATGTATACATGTATTAGTTCCAGGTGTGTGTTTTATCTATTGGCACAGACGAACACAAAAATAGGTAGATGGCATCATTTCCCAGCTACAGGTACTTCAAAATGAGGTTCCGTTCTCGGTGGCAGACTTGATCCTGCTTATGAAATCATCAATCGTCAATGTCCCAAGCTCTCCACCAAACCTAGATCTAATAGTTACAGTTTGCATCTCAACTTCCTTGGGGCCCACAACAGCCATTAATGGGATTCTCTGCTTCTCTGCATTTCTAATGAGTTTTGGCAAACGCTCTCCATGGCAAACTTCAGCTCGAATACCGCTTGTTTTCAATTTCTTCGTCACCTCATTGCAGAATTCAAGCTGTGTAAAGACATCGAACTATTTATTTAGTACTATCTTCAAACCTTCTTGGTTGCGCATGAAATTAAGTTGGCCTTTTTGTAAAAATTTATACAATCTATCGGGAGCATAATTGTTTCTTAGAATTTCGTGAAATATTCCCATTTCGAAATTTAAGGTGATGGCTGCCGTACTTGAGCGGCCCCATTTACTATGAGGAAATTACGCCTCAGATTATGCAATATAAAAGAAGGGCAAATTCAAATTGCATAGGCAACCAAAAATGATCAATAAATCTACCCAATAGATTCAGAATTCAGAAGCATGCGTAATATATACCTGGATGTCTGTAACTGGTAAAACTCGAGCTTGGACAGGAGAAAGCCACAATGGAAAATCCCCTGCATAATGTTCTATGAGAACTCCAAAGAATCGCTCCAAGGATCCAAGAACTGCTCTGTGGATCATGATGGGCCGCTTCTTTTCTGAGTTCGAATCAACATATGTGATGTCAAACCGCTGCGGTAAATTAAAATCAACCTGTAAAGTTTGCCAAAAAAAGATTTATTAATAACCATAAGAGGTCATTTATAAAATTAAAAACAGTTTTTTAACCTTAGCCAATCAATCCATAGACACATTAAATTCTGCAAATTTTGAGTTCAGAAATTGCCTGTATGGTTGAGCACTGCCACTTCCTTCCTAGAGCATCTTCAATCTTAAGATCTATCTTTGGACCATAAAAAGCACCACCACCTTCATCAAGTTCATAGCTCCACCCTTTATCATCCAAAGCATCTCTAAGGGCAGATGTTGCTTTCTCCCATATATCATCACCTCCAACAGCTTTCTCTGGCTTTGTAGAGAGATTTACTTCATACTTGCTAAAACCAAATTGCAGTAATATTTCTTCCGTAAGATCTAGGACACCCCTGATTTCATCTTTGATTTGATCCTCTAAGCAAAAGATGTGTGCATCATCCTGCAAAAGAGATTCCGAGGTTGAACCAAAAACTATATAGATTGAGCGATTTTGAGACAACAGAGTGCAAAAATCTATCCAACTGTTGTGCTGCTATATTACAGTCACTATAGACCATAGAACAGGCAGACTTTGAATAATACTGCACCTGGGTGAAACCTCTTACACGGAAGAGGCCATGTAAACTCCCAGATAATTCATATCTATATACCGTTCCCAACTCAGCAACCCTAATAGGAAAATCCCGATAAGAGTTGAGCTTTCTTTTGTAAACCAGAATATGGTAAGGGCAATTCATTGGTCGAAGTTGATAAAGTTCGTCCTCGATGTTCATCTGATCATACATATTCTCCCTGTAGAAGTCCAAATGACCACTAATCTTCCAAAGATCTGCTTTGGCTACATGTGGAGTATACAATAGATCATAGCCACGTTCGATGTGTATTTTTTTCCATGAATCTTCTATGATGTGCCTCACAGTAGCACCCTTTGGATGCCAGAACACTAAACCGCCACCAGCTTCATCCTGCACAGTTGTAGCAAATAAGATGATGTATTGAATGCAAGATTTAAATTTTGAATCAACAGCAATCTAACAACAAAATCCAATCAGGTAGAATAGTACATAATCAATCTGTACAAGCAGCATAGAACAATTTTGATATAATTCAAAATTAGTACCTGTATGGAGAACAGATCAAGATCTTGACCAAGGCGTCTGTGATCCCGGCGCTTAGCCTCCTCTTTGAAGTGAAGGTATGCTTTCAACTGTTTTTCATCCTCCCATGCAGTGCCATAGATCCTCTGCAACATCGGTTTCTTTTCATCTCCTCTCCAGTAAGCACCAGCAACAGATTCAAGTTCAACAGCCTTCCTGTCAATATTTCCAGTAGATTCAACATGAGGCCCAGCACAAAGATCCCACCATTCATTGCCTGAAAAGAACATTATATAACACAATGAGGTAAGACATTAGAAATGTTCAAATCTTCAAGAAAACTTTGCACAAGGAAAGAAGGTTACTTTCCCTTATCCTTTTACAAAACTAAACAACGTTATACTTTGACAAGACTAACCCTAAAGCTAAAAATGAGAGAAAATGATTAATATATTAATATTCTAAAAGTCTCTCTCACGTGTTGCGTGTGGACAGAGACTTAAGGTCTGACACGTGAAATTTTTTACTTTAAATGGGAAATTGAGCAGAATCGGGATTTGAACACTGGACTATCTCATTCGATACCATGATAAATTATCACTAATCCCAAAAGTTCATATTATTACAAAAATAAGAAATCAATCATTTAATCAATAAATAAAAATGATGGAAAGGAAGTTGTAGAATCATGAAGACATCGTTTACTTGTATATGATGTCAACGGCAGAAAACAAAAGATTGAATTATAAAACTGAAAACATAGTCAAGGATTCAATCTCTAGTTCCCTTAGGCAAGAAGATTGAGATGTGGAGTCCATCCAACTATCTGCACGCAACTATGTTAAATCAAGAAGATAATAACTTGAACAGCAATGCCAGAGTAATAACTCAAGCTTTCAGTGTGAGCAACAGCAACTAACAAAATCATTTTCCATGGCACACCCTTGCTCCATCCCATTTACATTCCCCATATTTATCTTCCCATATCCATCTCCACTATAACTTGAACACAGTGAAAAGCCTATACTACACAAGTCCATCAGCCAAATAAAAAAAATTCATCTTCAGTTTAGCTCTCTAGCACTGTAGTGGATGCAGCGTACAGATGATCTGCATCAATAGCTGACTATATCAGACCCTTCAAAAACTCTCCACCAACAAATGAAAAGAGCAAAAGTGCCATGACCTCACAAATTTTGCATCCAGTGGCACAAATCACTACCAGATCAAGAAGTTCTTCTGGCATGTAAAACAGGGAACAGACACAATTCATTAAAATCTATTGCACCAAGCACAAATCATATTTTGAAGACAGTTCACTTGAACTTGAAGGAACAAAAAAATGGCATGCCTTTGTCACACTGATGAGGCATCTGCAATAATTCACGGGCAGAGAGACAATGACTTAAAAATGCACAGCACAATGCAGCAACCATTCAAGTTGCACTTGATTGTTTAGCATTTCACACCTTGATGATTTTGAAAGAACCCAACAAAATTTAGAAGATCCTTAGCATGCCATTACTTGTCAATGACAACAGAATACCATATGAAGGTAGAAAATTACTATTAAGGGAAAATGGTTTGAAAACAGTGAGAAGTCATACCAATATGATAGATGGTAATGGGATCCTCCTTGATACTGTCCAAAATCTCTATTTTGTAAGGTTCATTGATAGCCGCTATTCTTCTCTGGGCTTCATCTCTTGAGACTTCCTCTCTTATAAGAGGTAAATTTCTAGCAATGATCCGATCCTACAGATGATGTAAGAAATAAATTCTGTACCCTGAAACCATGGACTAATGAAGAGTTTCCAAAGCTCATAAGCTTCCATTCTAAAAGTTCAAAAAAAAAAAAAAAACTAAACAAGAAAAAGGAACACATGGATTGAGTATCTAATATGCTTACCATCTCCTTCTTGATTCTCTTCAAGTCTTTATCAGTCAATGACTCAACATCGAAATCATAATAAAAACCACTATCTATCCACGGCCCAATTGTCACTTTCGCATCTGGGTAGAGCTTTTGAACAGCCATGGCCATAACATGTGCACACTGTATTGATGAATATCAGTTTATTAGTCCAAAGAAAGAAATAAAAAGCATACGATAAAAACAGAAAACTTGAGTGGTAGTCCAATTTGATGATACTGCATAAATCATTACTAAAGGATGCAAAATGTAAGTGTATTGAAACGTACGCTCACGGGTAAGTAATGCTAGAGTCTTCACATCCGGCTTACAAATGTTTAGCTCAAATTTAGATAAAAGATTGCTTTTATCAATTTAACCATCCACTTTTCCAAATTCTGACTCTCTATTTTAGCTACTATTAAAAATTCTCTTTTATTATTCTTGACAAATGATTTTCTTTAGACCTATAAAAAAAATATTCTCTTTTATCGTTCTTAATACTTTATTTACTTTTTCCTCCTATGATCATATTTTTAAAAATTCATCTTTTCTCAATGGTTATATTTTCAAAAAATTTGTAGTTTCCCAACACTCATGCATTTTCCCAACCAGTGCAAAGACATGGTCGAAAGGACAAAGTTGGCTAGCACTGTAGCGGCTAGACATCTCTTTAGCCATTATAACTATCAGTTGCAGGAACTTTTTAGCACTATCTTGGCATCTAGCATGATGACAGTGCTCTACCATTGAACTAAAACTAGATACAGATTGAAAATTTTGATGCGTTACAAGTGTAAAAAACAAAAAAACCATTTGTTTCAGGTAGCATTTGGTCATATAAGACTAAGAATGAAAGACCCATACTTCAAATCAATATCGAATTGAACAAAAACAACACTAATACAAATAAAATAAAAAAATCCCAGCAAAAAATTTGAAGAAATCACACACAAAAGTAACAAAACAAGACCATTCAGTTATACCAAGGTATTATACATTACCGTGTGGCGGATTCTGAGCAGCTTTTCAGAGGACTCGTTGGTTGGCAGGACTATTTTCTCGGTTTCCTCATTCCGGGTATTCTCCGTCTTCTTCAACACGTTGTCGTTTTGTGACAAAGTAGCAGTCTCAGACCTATCCGTGGATATAGCCGAAGCCGTCGTGTGCTTCTTCTTTAACTTCAGGTTCGAGGAGAGACAACAGGTGGGAATGGAAAAGAGTCGTTTTGGCAAGTGGGAGAGGGAAGGTTTGAGGTGAGGAGAGGATAGGAAGGAGATGGAAGTTGCCATGGCCATTCTCTGAAGAATTAACATTGGCTCTGAGTCCTCTCGTTGGCCTGTCTCCGGGCTTTAGAGTGGTCAGTCTCCTGACTTCTTGAGAGAGGATTTTTGGGTGAAGCTGTGTATGTGGTGGAGGATTTCTGCGAAGACTTCAGGGAGGGACAATTTACGATATTTACGAGATATATGTATAATTTTTCAAAATATGAGTTTAGATGTTGAAAATTTCTATTTACAAGTGGCGGATAATATACCTAGTAAAGACTAAAGAGAATGATTTGATTTGGAAAAAAAAATTATAAAATCAAATTTTATAAATTAAATATTATCATTTAAGTAATGTAAATTATATATTTTACACATCAACTTTCAAATAGAAGAATTATAAGATGTTATTGAATCACATCATCACATCCATTTAAAAAAATGTTTAACGATTTTACTTTAAAATAACATTATAATATGAAGATTTATAACAATTCATTATTTATTAATTATATTTATTCACTCAAAACGTATCCTTTAATTTATTTTTTTTTAAATCCATATATATTCAACTAATGCTATATATAATTTTAGAATACGCAAGTCTCATGTATTCTCTTTAAAAATAATAAAATTCCTTATTAAAAAATGAATCTTTTTCACATGCATCCCACATTTTGCCACTTTTTTCTCAAAAGGAGACATGCACACCCTAGTATAAGTAATTTTCCTATATATTTATAGTGCATATTTGATATTGTGATAGGAAATAGAGTTTTTTGTAATAATGCTTTACTATAAAACTCTACAATTAAGAAATGTTTATTATTTGGTAAACATGTATCTAAAATGTTTTTACATTTAGTTACAATTTGGTACTTTTTCAAAAGTGGAGTTTCATATTTCTTTAGGTGCAAAAATATTTTTTTTATAAATTTACCGAACATATTATTTTTTTTTTTAAAGAGTTTTTAAGCTATTAAAAACTTAAAAACACTTTTTAAACTTCCAAACTCAAATCCAAATGGGTAAAGCCTTTTGTTAAATAATAAAGGATTTAATTGTTAGTAAAATAAAAATAAAATAAGAACACATTTTGAAATCTAAAACCATTAATTACGTTATCTTTTGAACTAATAAGTAAAATTGAACGCTGCTTTGTGGCAGAGGATGAACAGTTTGAAGCATACAAAAAGGTGAAGTGATTAAAGAAATCTCTGTTCTTGAAACTCCATCTTAATTGCATGCCAAAGTTGTCAATCTATCATGTGCAACACTGGTTATGTCTGAGAACTCTATAGCATTTTGTTTCCTTTTCTTCGTTCTTTGTTTATACATTTTAAAGAGGTACCAAGGGAGTATTCTAAAATGATGCTTTCAGAGTAAGTAGAAATCATAGCTCATATTTGGTTTACAGCTTGAAAATTGATGACAATCTCCATTCAATTGTTTTTAAAACTGGTTTTTCCTTCAGAGTAAATTATAAACAAGTTCTTCTCTTTTTTTCTTTTTCTTTTTTTGCACATCAGAAGAACCTCATTTGCAATGTCCAAGCCCCACAAAAAAAAAGATGAATTGAAGAAGTAAAAGATTTAAATAAAATATGAAGTGGATCTATATATATATATATATATATATATATATATGCAATAAAATTACACCCTATGACTGTCCAGACAACACTACTCATAAATGAAATGATATATCCCTACAAGGTGAAAGACAAAATCGAGTAAATGAACGTAATAAGCTCTCTCTCAAACATATGGTGAAAACCCCCCACAAAAGTAAGCAAGAGATGCATCAATCGATCTAAGAAAGACACAAAAGCCTAGTCATTCTTATCCTTAAACTACACCCCATTCTGTGTTCTGGCACCATAGCCATTTGCCCCATTCAGTCCATTCCCATGGGAGGGGTACTTCTCTGAGCTCGTATTTTTTCTTTTGATAACAATGAACCAAGTAAAAGCTTCCAAAATAGCTGCATTGACGCCCAGGAAAATCAGGATTCCGATATATATCTTCTTCCACTTACCATCGGGACTCAAGATGTCAAAGCCTTCAAAGACGTTAACAATGCTCAGGATGATGACAGCGTATCCGATAGAGTGGTGGTAGATGTTCCAATACAACCTGTACTTGTGATCCTTCTTTGGCCTCAAAAGCAGAGCAAACACCTACAAACATGTACAAAATGACTAAGAAAACTATAGCAGACACCTTTAAGAAAACTATAGCAGACACCTTATATAATAATTGACACTTTTAATATAGATAAGCGGAATGTTATACAAGAACAAAGGGTGAAAAGAACATCGAAATTTTTGGGGAGTCAGATACATAATGGATGGTGTAAGGGAGTACCTGAAGTGTTCCCATGCAGAAAAGGACTATGCCGATGTTCCTATGGGTATCATAGGTAATGGCAGTGGAATCGCTGCCAAGTTTTATACCCGTGGCAAATCCAGCAACTCCAACAATATAGGCAGAAGTCTGGCAAGCGACATGTAGATAAAACCACGCAGGATCTGCAGACTTGAACACTTTTAGGTACCTAGCAATCACGGCTCCCATAGGCATCAAAACTCCCCAACTAACCGCGTTTAGTACTCCATGAATCTGTAAAATGATCAATCCAATTTATAAAAATCATTAGACCAATAAATATTTGAAGAGTCAAAGAAAGAACAATGGTTCATGTTGTTGAGCAGGCGAAAATTGAATAGATAGATCTGTGTTGTTAGTATTGTTAAATATTTATGCAAGAAAAGATTGTTATGTACGTAAAGTTGAGGGAAGGACTTAAAATATGGTTGTCAACGGTTGAAATTGATCGAAGCCCAAATATTGCCTGTCTGAGAACGATCGCAAAGATTGTAATCCATACTACAGAATTAATTCATTAACAAGAGGAGATGATCTATGTGGAAGGACATGCACTCACTATATGTCAGGGAATGGAAAGTTGGGGGAGTTGCAGCTAGATCAGTATTTCCGACCGCTAACTCCCAAGGGATATTCAACTTGCCATGGAATATTTTCCCAGAAATCTATATAAGTATATATGTTCTAATATAGGTGTCGATCACACAAAAACCCTTCAAAAGGACCCCAGAAGATTTGTAGTTGAGATGGCAAGTAAACCCCTAAAACTAATTTAACAATAGCAGTAGGTAATTAAGCCAAATGATCATAAAAATTTATGCAAGTCTATGACCTTACTCCTGAATAAACTCGAATCACTTACATTCTTCTTTCGAAGCCTTGGAATGACCACTCCTGAAGGTGTTGTGACCGTGGCATCGAGAAAATTCACATTGCCTGTTGATTTCATATTATTTGAACTTGATGCAGTATCATGCGAAATAGGATTGTCCCCATTCAGAGGACCTTCTTGCCAGACTTGGTTCACCGTTGTCATGCCACTATCAAGGGTTAATGTCGCAAATATAAACATCTCATTGGTATTCTCAAATGTTGCAGAGAGATTTGACACCGTAAAGCTCAAAGGACCCTCTGTCAATGTTGATATTGAATATGTAGACACTGGAGATGTGTATGCACGCATGACTCCACTGGTGTTCTGAAAGGCCACAAGGGCTTGTGCCCCTTTCATTCCTTGTCCAGTGGGGTTGAGGGCCCAAGAAATCCATCTCGAGCTTGAGGTTCCAGTCACTCTATACGCGAGATCAACTTTGCTGGTTGATTGATCATAGTTCCAGTGAAGGTATGAATTCAAAACAGGAAGGTCTTGGCACGAGCTGTATACCTTGTTGTTAGAGAAACCAGTATAGCTCTTGCAGGTTTGAGCAAACGATGAGGCACACAGAGAGAACAGAACACAAGAAAACAACAACAAAGTTTTCAAAGGTTTTCCCATGGTGAGAGATACCAATTAGAGGACGTTGAGGCTATGCCTAGATCGAAATCAATAGCACAAGGAAAACAAGTTCTCGGTATCTGGGTATGCACCAGATGATGCTGAAATCCTTTGCAAAGGTTTTTCTTTTCTCTATCTAGGTTTCAAGGATTTGGATCAAAAACCAAAGCCTGTAGATAGATGTGTTGCAGAGGAGGTGCGGTGGGAATGAGAAGAAGGGGAAAGAAAGTGGGTGTTAAATATTGTTGGAAGAGTTGGGTTTGTTGGACTAGTTGGTTGTAGAACTTGTCTTCCTGAGGCTACTACGATTGTGATCTATTCGTGTGTTGCCGAGTCCAATGTAAAGAATTAAACATGGAAACTTATAAAATTAGGATCTTGTTTTGTAATATTCTAATAAGCCTGGAAGAACAAGTCATGGAAATCTGTTTCCATCACACTTTCACTTCCCAAAGTTGTGAACTTTCTATTCAAATTGCCTTGCTAGGTCTTCAAGTCCAACCACTCTCCTTGTTCACACCTGCTTTTGTCCAGACCCTACAAGTTTCCAAGAAGCTTAGTTCATATTCTGAGAACGTGGAAGAGCCACCAAGGAAAGTAATTCCTTTTAAAAAGAAAAAAAAAAAAAAAGGCAAGGTCCCACACGTTGAATCAGCAACGAGCCAACAAATAGAAGTCTCCATTAGTGTTTGTAAAAACAAAGTCATCGGCAAAAATTCAACCCCGGCGCCTACCGCGGAAAAAAAAGAAATCGAATCCAGTTGGTGTTTTAGGAAGAAATGTCTATGAGAAATTAAGGACTCCTCCGTAAATCAAATCTGAAAAAGAGAAGTCGCACCAATTTTCGTCAAAGAAAATGACAGAATTAAATACCAAAAACTTCGCTATTGCGTGCCAAGAAAGCCAAACTTGTAATTAATTTTTCTTCAATGGTGAAGTACGGTGGATGGACCACCACCAATTCCAAACGTTAGTACAAAATAATAATAATAATAATAATAATAAACGAAAAACAAATAAGTGTACTTTCACTATTAAACACCAAAACAAACGTGTTGACTCCGCCCCATTTCCCATTTCATCTACATGTTTTGAATTTCACACATGGGGGAAACTTGCAGGCTGGACGGAGATTAATTCTGCCACCTTGGCGGCCGGCTTCCACACGCCCGGCCAGTCGGTCAAACCATATAAACACGTTAAGTGTCGTCATCACCGTATGTTCCCTTGATCCAAGGCGGGCGGTTCAATATGGGGCTGGAGTCAATAGGTGGATGAAAGTTTGGAGTGGGGGTATTTGGTAAACTAACATCTTTTGGTTTGGTTGTTTGATTCCCAAAGTATGATGCGATTTTGAAAAAGTGATTTATTACCTCACGCTGTGTAATATTTTAAGAGCCAATTAAGAGGTGTAAATAATTAATTCCATATAGTACACGTACGACCATTATAATATTATTTTAATACATTCGTTTAGAAAAATAAATCAAATTATTGAAAATTTATAATGTTGAATCTTCATCTTTTAACGGTTAAAATCAAAGAGATATGTCATATGTCAAGTTGGAGATCTAAAATGTCAATTTTCATAATTTGGGTATAAAACGGAAATGATTCATCATCAAGGGTGGGAAATTAATGCATTAGATTTTTCTTCCTAATGCTTGACGTAATGGTATCTCTAAATCAATATCTCACCCCGTTAAGTTTGAAGTAAGGTTTTGTTTAGACAGTGAAATAAAATGAGATAGTTTTAAATTAAAGTTGAAAGTTGAATAAAATATTATTATTAATTTTAAATTTAAAAAAATTGAATTATTTATTATATTTTATGTAAAAATTTAAAAAAAATATAATAATAAAATAAAATAAAATCGTTTCTATAAAATATTATCATATGAAGAACAATGCATTTGTTTATAATTGATTAGGAAATAATAGTAAACTAATAAGTATTGCATGCCAGCAAATGCGGACACGAAACCATGTGATGTCTCGTGGGATCTGCATGGGAATGATAAACGGGATACGTGTTACTTGTATCTGAACTCTGAATGTAGTTCAAAATAAATAGCCTCCCCAAATGTTGATTATATATCAAATAACGTAAGCATTGAAGGTGCATGTGACAAAATAGGACCATAATTCATAGTAACATCATGGGATTTAAACATAATTGAAAGTCGATTGTAGAATTGAAAGTCGTATAAATATAATTTTTTGAAGAGTAGTTTTGGTTTTTATTTTTGTGCTTAGATATTAATGTTCGAACATGAGAAATATAGATGATAATATTGAATTCTTGTCGTATTACAAAATGAATTAGAATCTTAATCGAACTTTAGAGTATAGATTGAGAGAAGTAAATAAGAATAACATGTATTTAAATTTTGAGATTAAGTGATAATTAATATAATTATTGTGGAGAAACAATAATTTGAAATAAGGGAGGAAAATCAATTATGAATTGAGTGGTTGGGTTGGTGGTGTGAATGTCCTACGGCCCTAAACAATAAACAACTCCCAACTGCCCTTTCTATTTACGTTTCCGTCAGTCCAAATCCACAACAAAAATATTTTGTCCTTTTTCTTCTTCTTTACAAAACCAAAAGCTGAAATTATTCATTTTCACGTACGCCTTGAATTAATATCTTCATATGAAATAAATAAGTCGCTTTTATTCCAACTTGGGCTTCTTTGTATTTTGAATTGTTTTTCGCAGATTTTTTAGATCATTAGGAACTCTCTAGTATGGGTTAGATATTTTCTTATATATATTTAGTATATTTGACTACTCCAATTGTTGTTATATATAATATTTTTACTTATAAAAAAAAAAAAAAGTCACTATTATCCCAATAAACTATATATATATATATATATATATATATATATATATTCTATTATAATAAGTGGATATCTAACTGTAAATATTAATTTTTGTTATTTTTTTATTAATTTTTCTTGTTTTTCTGTTAAGTCCGTTAAGTATTGTTTTATCAAAAGGCCCTTAAGACTCTTGATCATTTGACTTGTAGCTCCTTTGCAAAATTTAATGAAAGATCTCTTTTACCAAAAGGTTTTTAAAACTCTTGATCATTTAACATGTAGCTCTCTTGTAAAATTTAATGAATGATCATGTTTTACCAAAATTTCCTTAATAGACCCGCGGTTAGATACTTTGATGAAGTTTAAATTTTTTTTTAATCTTGATTTTTTATCTTTCTTTAACTTTATATTTTATTTTTCCAGACAAATAAACTATTGATTTTTTCACTTTTTATTTTATTTAAATCATTATGTCAGATGTATCCGGGGACTAACGCATCCGAAATCATTTGCTAGTGTGTGTATTACATATATATGACAAACTTAAAGTACTATATGTAACAAAATCTCACATTGAATTAAATGATATTTTGCCCAAAAGCACATGGGTGCCAGCCAACACACCACACCAAACAAGCACAACCTATTGAATCGACAATATTTTAGCGCAAAAGCACGTGGCCTAAATAATTCCAGCGCAAGAGAATCAACAATCAATGAATTTATAACTTCAAGAACGAACTCTCTGGTTCAAGTAGTTCAGATGCCAACCAAAAAGAGTGCTGCCCCGCTCGACTTAAGTGGAAAAAGTGGGCAATTTGACTTCCCCACTTTTGTAATATTGCATGATAATCCTTCTACCACTTTTTATCCAACATTTTTATTTACAATTTACAGAGGTATTATAGCTAAACTCTACAAATTCTAGCATGTGTAAAAGAACTTTCTTTCAAGTTGATCATTACTGTAAGCGCTTTGTCTCTCTGGCCTCTTTCATCTCATTTGAGAAATGCTACAACTACAAAAAAAATATTCTACAAAAGTAAATCCTATTTAGTCACGTCATGCAATCTTCATTAAAATAATTATGAATTTATTTATTTAAGTGTAAAATATTTTGAAACATCATGTTAGTAAATATTAGATGATTTGAAATTTTAAAATCCTAGAGAGTATTGAGATATTATTCACAGCCAAACCTCATTAATGGATGACCTTATAAATTAGAAAGAGGTTTCAGAAAGGAATTAATTTTTCGGTGACTAAAGAAAGACTCCATCATCATTAATAGATATTCAAAATTGGCAGCCAATACTTTTATAATTCAAACACTTTTTTAGTCCAATTCCCCAGTTTTCTCACTTTGTAGCCGTCTGGCACGCAGTAGTCATTCTAGAACCTTAAATTTTTCAAGCAGACCAAACGCCAAAACAATCCAACACCAATTTCTGAGAAAGATTCAACTTATGATCCTTGCCTCGAAAGTCACCTATTTTGCATTGCATCGCCATCCATCATCAATTATTTGAAAGTAATAGCAGCCCTTTTCCACTTCCATGCATACAGATCATGATTCATGATCATATATAATTTAGAATGCTAAGATCAGGTCCTTATTGGTTGATCGAACCGTGCCCATTTTGTGGCCTAGGCTTTGTCGTTGAATTGGTCTAATGCTGGGGAAGAAGAGTTGCGTGCATGATAAGAGAATGTAGGACCAAGAAAAGGTTATCATGGCAAAATGATTAGAACTCTCTCATGGAATTGCAGCAATTCACAGAAAACTGGCATATTGAAGCTGCAGTACTTATGAGTCAGCTTTTCTTGACTAACAACATATGATTACAAGCATCATCTCCAGTAATGAAATGAACCATTCTACTCAAACCTTAATTAGGTTGATCGGTAAAAGGCATTCTCATCATTAACACTACCAAAAACCATGCACCAATGGGATTATCAGAGGCCCTTCGAACAAGAAGATCAGCTTAATGCTCCTTTTTGAGTCCCTTTTCTTGCCTACTTCTCAAATTTGACTCATAGAGACCGGTTTGTTTCTATCATTTTAAGGGCAAATAAATCAAGTTTCTTTGGGGGAACTTATGGTTTATGATGCAGTCCAACCACATGGCGCATGCAATATATTAATATGGTTGGGTTATAAATAGGAGATTCAAAATTAGGATCCTAGACAAGGATTCCTATATTCTTACTACAAATAAACACTCCCAGGAAGGTCTTGGCATGAGCTGTATGTCCTGTTGCATGAGAAAGTATAGCTCTTGCAGGTTTGACCAAACGATTGACGCACACAGAGAACATAATACATGAAAACAACAGAGTTGTCGAATCTTTTACCATGGTTTTGCTACCGATTTGAGGACTTAGAAGTTAAGCCTTTAAAATAGGTAAAGATACCATCTTGGCCTATAGAAAGGAGTATTGAATGAAGAAAAAAAAAGCAGGAAATAAGAACCTGGCAAAAATGATCTGTTAATATGCGTTTCTTATGCAATTCATAATCTCTACTTTCAAGTGAACCAACATTTAACAAGATATTTGGCGTATTTACAGTCCAAGCAACTTCAAACACTGGCAGAAGACCTCATTCTACTACAGATAAATCAGATTAATGGTCACGTTCTTTAGAGCTATGCATGTGTAAGGACAGAACCCAGCAAATGTAGCAGCTCTTCTTGCTTGGGCTTGGTTACTTGTAACTCCAAAGTCACCTGTCATGTAAGGAAAAATATATGCTAAATGGCAGGAGTATCGAGAGGAAAATTGAAGACAAATCAAACATTTGAATATCTTCTCCCAATGTCAAAGTTTATTCTTTTGGATGGTTAGGAAGCATACGGTTCAGCCAGTTTATAACAATAAAGTATTATTCCCAACTGGGGCAAAGAATAAATAGAGTATAACTAACTGCATTCTAGATCCACTGAAACTTATAAAATGGCCTGCCCGGTGACTGTCAACAAACTAGTTTCAACAATTTCTTTTCTTGTGTATAGTTTGATATAGTATGACAGAAACCAAATGTTAAAATCCTCAAGAAACTGATGATTTCACATGATTAAATCGATCAACAAACAAGACAATGGATGCCAAAAACCCCATAGCAAGTCAAAAAGGAAATTGAGAAAGATGCAAGCTAGAATTTTGTTTCAGCCGCAACATTCAATTTACTATTTAGTGTCACTAATCAAACTATCCGAACACAGTGACCATGGATAAGTTGATTACACTATTTTGAAGTAGATTCAGTGTTATCTTACTCGCTAATTATCTGCTCTAGGTCAATGAAGAAGGGTTCATCCAAAATTGAAACAGAACCATGGAGAGATGATATCTGAATCCTGCCCAAGTGCCCAAAATGGTCCTGATACTGTCGCAGATTTTTCCCTCATCCGGAGTTGTATCCTTTATGAACATAAAACTGAATCTAGATATATTCCAATGACATCTGTGTTTCTAAACCTTGAGCACTTGACCCAAGAAGAAAATCTAACAACAACAATCATGGTTACAAAATCTCTAATACAAATATCACCACGCACCAAAGGGAAAGATGAGGACAACAAAAAGGTCCACATATTTACAATCATTTTTTTTTTAAGTGGAGAAGCTCCCAACAATCACCCCCCTCCTTATATTGTTGCTTGGACATGAGTGGAGAAGCTCCCAAGTTCACCCCTTAAAATATAATACATGTTTTTAAGTAAATATAATACATATAAGATAGAAAGACTGATGCATGCATGCATCCATCCATCACCATACATACATATATGTATGCATAAAAACACAACAAATAAAATATAATACATTTTTTTATAAGTAAATATAATACATATAAGATAGAAAGACTGATGCATGCATGCATGCATCCATCCATCCATGCATACATATATGTATAAAAACACACAAATCCGCAGGCTCGCACACAATGACACACTCTACTTTTTGTATTTCATAACTCATTGCATAACCATATATGTCATATTAACAGCTTCCCCTTCCTAAAGAATTAAATATGAAGGAAAATAATAAGGAAGCAAATGAAAACCAAATCCCCGCAAAAGAGTAAAATTGTGTTAAATTGCTAGATTGAAAATGCTTATAAATGAAGGCAAAAAGAAAGAAATAGGATTGGCAATAACTCAAGCAATAAAAAAAAAAAAAAAAAAAATCGGTCTCCCCTTTTTTTTGCCCGTTTGTTTTTTTTTTTTTTTTTTTTGTACTTACTTATCAAAAAAAAAAAAAATAACTCAAGCAATTCCCTTAAATTAATATCTGTTTATCATCAGACTAAGTAAAGGTCAATTACCTTTTGGGTTCAGCTATCATTATTTCAATCTCTGCCATATGGGTATCATCCAAATCGTTCATGTATAGGTTCACATCACCAATCATCGCTGGAAAAGGACGTTGTTTGAATCTCTTATAATAGATTAATACAGTGTATCAAGAAAATAAGCTAATTAGGGTGTTCAGATGATTTCCTGTATCTGTATATGCGAAAAGATATGAAAACTGACCTTCAACATGGGGGTCCCCATGAATGAAGTCGCCAACAACCATCTCCTTATCCAATACAATGAAAGTCTTCTCTGCAAAACGAATATCCGATTCCTTGATAATTATCACTAATCCTAGAAAAAAAAACCCAATTTAGATGATGCCTCAAGAAATCCAAAACAAATACATATTTTTTAAAACACCTGAATATACAATCAAAACAGAGAAAACTCAACCGAGTTTTATGCACAAAAACCAAAATTAATGAGAAAATTCATTTGGTGCGCTGAAAGATTGAATGAGAGAGGGAGAGAGTGAGAGAGAGAGAGAGAACTGTGGGGGTCTTTGGTCCAGGAGAGCTGCATTTGGAACTCCTGGTCAAGTGTGAGGGGCTCAGAGCCGGTGGCTTGAAGGAGACCAGGGTCTTGCATCCACTCATGGTACTTAGGTACATGTGCCTCCATGTACGGTACCAGTATGACTTTCTTCCCCTCCAAACTCAACACTCTTTTTCTCCATCTCTCCCTCTCTCTGGGTTTCTCTGCTCTGCTGACTGCTTAAGGTCCTTGCCCCTCGTACAAGGCGAGAGATCTGAGCGCCTTGTCGTCAGAGCTGTTTGTTCTTTCGGAAAAAGACTATGCTTGTTCTCCGAGAACGACGTCCCGTTTTTCTCCTATCCAAAAATATCAACTACATTACAATCAGCCTATCCTAACGCAATATATCAAAAGCACTCACATTTCTTGTCACGGCATCAAGAAGATATCACTACTAGGGTTTGAAATTTGATGTTAGTCTATTAATATTATTCTATAAGAATTAACAAATGCTAGTAGAGTATTGAATATAACTATATAAGTTACAAACTTTTCAATATAAGTATTGTAAGGGAGTTTTTCCCTCACTCATAAGCTCACTAGATGCTCAGTCGAGAGTAATGGGTTTCGTCCCAATACTCTGACCCAGGACTTAAACTTTCCCACGAAACAACTTCGCCTGCCAGGGAAAGTAAGTATTGATGGCTGAAGGGATGGACAAGCCTAACGCCGCATAGCCACATCCCGCTTATGAGAACTAGTGTAGGGCAAAATGAGAAAGACAGAGAATTTTTGATCTTCTGACAAGGGAACATCAACGGACGACCAACAAGGCCTGTAGAATAAAGCGATCAAGAAGTCATGACTCACGCTGCATTAATGGCATCATCGCAAAGGCACGCCACATTAATGAAGTCGTCGCAGAGGCACACTACATTTATAGGACTCTGAAAAAAGGAACACTAAAAAGGACATGGGCTTTACAGGGGTAGGCACGATCTATCCCCTCAGACTCCCAATATAAATAGCACTTTTCAGATACGAACTTATAAAAAATACTTTATTTACAATCTTTCAAAATACTTTACTGATTTTAGCATTTGAGATTCTCCGGCCCCAAGGCCACCCTCTCCAAGCTTCTTTCTTCTTTGGTTTCGCAGGCACAACTTTGAAGACCCGAGTTGCTGGAACCTGCCTCAAAAGCGTATGAAACACGACATTAACAATGGCATCATCTGTGGGATCCTTGTAAATCTTCCATGTACTTCATATGCCTGTGACAACTCATTCCAGACAGCTCAGGTATTCAAAGAACAATAGTGTTGACGAACATGGAAACTCACAAACAAGGAAGCAAAGCTCCCAGAATTGGAGGAGGAGACGTCGCAGAAGAGAGGCAAGAACATACTCAGGAAGAGGTGCCTCCAAGTGGCAAGGCGAATGTAGTATTTCCCTATAGTGGATGACTGCACCTTACCACTACCACCTGTCTGCACCCCAGTAGAAGGCAAAATCCAAGACGAGCAAAGACTCTGAAATTTGGAACCAAATGAGCCGTTGTGTCGAGTGCCATGGTAGCATGGCGTTCCCTTGAGGTGCGGAGTGCCATGCAACAACTCTTCGTCGAATACCAAAAGTATTTGCTTGGAGCCACATAGACATGCCTAGAATAAGGGGGAAGCTAAATGGATGCCAACCCAAAGAAAGCCGACACCTCACGAACCTGCTGACTAATCGACGACCTTAGGTTGCAAGAGAACATGGCTAGATATACCGCCACCATAGTACTGTAACCCTCCTCATCCACTGCCCCAATGATAAGAGGAGGCACCGCAAGCTCTAGCTTTGAGGGGATTCCATAGGTCGCCTTTAGCTCCTCCACCTCCTCAAGAGTAACCTTTGATGGCCATGAAAATCCAACAAAGTCATCTGGAAAGGAATCGACAAGGATGACAGCAGCTGTCGGGGTTGAAATAATGGAAATACAACCTAGGACTTTGGATTGGGCAACAGACATAGTCAGATATTTGGAAACCAATGAAGTACTTGAGAATAGGCTGAAGGCAATAAAGGTTAGGAACATGGCAGCATGTTATGCTATGATCGAGGGAATCCTTTACCGGCGGGGTCACTCGGCATCTTTCTTAAGATGTATCTCCCCAGACGAGGCACAGTATGTCTTAGCGGAAATTTATGAGGGGATTTGAGGGAAACACTCTGGAGGACAGGCTCTAGTCAAAAAGGTGACAAGGGCAGGTTACTACTAGCCTCAAGCCCTCCGAGACGCAAAAGCCTACACCCGGAAGTGTTGAAAATGCCAAGAATACACTTAAATTCCCCATTGCCCGCTAGAAAAACTAGCGTCGATCACGTCACCATGGTCGTTCGCCCAGTGGGGGTTGATTTGATTGGCCCACTTCCCCCGAGTAAGGGGGAGGCAAGTTCGTAGTAGTGGTTGTCGACTACTTCACCAAGTGGGTCGAAGCTAAAGCCTTAGCTACCATCACCACAAGTAATATCACACAATTCCTGTGGCAATCGGTAATGTACAGATTCGGCGTCCCGCACGCTATCATCTCAGACAACGGAATACAGTTCGATTCCGACTATTACCGAAGTTGGTGTCAAGAATTAGGGATCAAGTTTCGATACCCATCCCCAGGGCACCCCTAGTCCAACGGACAAGTCAAGAAAACTAACAAGACGTTGCTGAGAATACTTAAGAAACAACTTGACGACAGAAAATGTGTATGGGCTAAGGAACTCCCCACCGTACTCTAGGCCTACCGGACCACGGTAAAGACACCAACCGGGGAAACTCTCTTCACACTCACTTATGGACACGAGGCAATGCCCCCAGTAGAAGTTAGACTTCCCACATACATGGTTCAGCACTTCAAACAAGAATCCAATAGCAGGCGACTAGAGGAACAATTGGACCTGCTGGAAAAGGTTTGGCTAGAAACAGAGATAAAGGCCACATCCGACAAAAGGAGGGTTGATAGGTGCTTCAAAAAGCACGTGTGGTCAAAAACAATCCAAGGAGGGAAACTGGTACTCAAAGAAATGGGAATAACAATGCGGGACAAAGGAAAACTGGGCCCCCGCTGGAAAGGCCCTTATATGGTCACTGCCATAAACTGACCGGGCTCCTATCGCCTCAAAGACCCCCAAGGAAATGAGCTGCCACATCTATGGAAGGCTGAGCACCTGCAAAAATATTATCACTAAGCCAACTTGCTCGTCATAATTTTTATCTTTTTACATAAAGGCTACCGAACATAATCAAAACATACATTTTGCTTTGTCTCAATGATTGGTTTGAAGAGCATAATATAATGAAGAAATCGATCCATATACCAGTAAAGTCGACTTTGATAAATAAACACTTCAATGATTTACCTCCCTGCGAGGTAAAAAGGAAAAGGTAGGCATAAAAGGTTGTCTTATCTCTCTTATGAAGGAGTGTGGATCAACCCTTGATCACCCAAAGACAATATTTACCTTCCTCGTAAGCATCAACAAGCGAGAGTGGGTTCAGTAACAAACTATCCGAACGACTTACCTCTCCACAAAGGATGATAGGCGAGCAGGCAGCTCAGCCTCATCGTTCGGGAGAGCGGGACCAACCTTGGGGTGGGCCGAAATAACTTACCCCAACCTCCGTTATGACGAACTGTGGGATTAGTGCCAGCTGATCCAAATGTACCATTTCCTGTGACGTGAACGAATGGGAGTGAGTCTAGTAATAAATTGTCTAAACAACTTACCTCCCCACGAATGATGATAGGCGAGCAAGCTGCTCAGCCTCCTCGTCCAAGATAGTGGGACCAACCTCAAGGTGGCCAGAATAACTTATCCCAATCCCCCTCACAGTGAATAAGCAGTCAACCAATTACTGTCCGAACTTACCTCACCGCGGGATACCACAAGAAAAGGTAAGCCTTAAGGTTGCCTTGTCCCTCCCGCGATGAAGTGTGGGATAGTCCTCAACTACCCGAAGTAAAATGTTTACCTTCTTCGTCAACGTCAACGGGTGGGAGCAGGTTCAGTAGCAGACTTTCTGAACGACTTATCTTTTTTCAGGATACCATAGGGAAAAGTAGACCTTAAGGTTGCCTTATCCCTCCCACAATGGAGAGAAGGATCAGCCTCATGGCTACCTAAATAACTTACCCTGGTTCCCGCTGCGACGAAGTGTGGGATCAGCTCCAGCCTAATCCAAATTTACCCTTTCCTGAGGTTTCAATGGGTGCGAGTGGGTCCGGTAACAGATTGTCCAAACAACTTACCTTCCTGCGGGATGCCATAGGGAAAGGTAGGCCAATAGGTTGCCTTATCCCTATGGCAACAGTGAGCAAGACCGGCACCATGGCTGCTCGAATGCTTACCCCGACCCCAACTGCAGTAAAGAAACGGACCAACCACATCGCTGTCTGAATTACCTCCTCGGAGGACAAAGAGGCAGAATGGCATGAGGCATTCCGACCTCTCCTCAAAGGAGAGCAAGCCTGGTCTATAGACCACCCAAATAATAAAGAGAATGACACAGATATAATCAATGGAATCTACATTAATAGAATCGCCATCAACAACTTACCTCTCTGCGAGATGAAAGAGATGAGTGTAATACTGAAGGCTACTCTATCCATCTCGTAAAGGAGCGCGGGTCAGCCCTTGGCCACCCAAAGACAGAATCTCCACCAATGGAATCTATCTCAACAACTTACCTCCTCGTGAGATAAAATGGATAAGTATAATGCTAAAGGCTACTCTATCCCTCTCGTAGAGGAGTGTGGGTCAACCATTGGCCACTCGAAGACAGAATCTCCACCAATGAAATCTACCTCATCAACTTACCTCCCCGCGAGATGAAAGGGATGAGTGTAATGCCAAAGACTGCTCTATCCCTCTCGCAAAGGAGTGCGGGTTAGCCCTTGGCCACCTGAAAACAGAATCTCCACCAACAGAATCTACATCAGCAAAAACGCTGTCAGTAACTTACCTCCCTGCGAGGCGAAAGGGATGAGTGTAATGCCAAAGGCTGCTCTATCCCTCTCACGGAGGAGTGCAAGTTGGCCTTGGGCCACCCGAAGACAAAGTTTCCATCCGCAAAATATTTATCGTCGAAGTCTTCATTAAAGGAATCTTCACAAAAAGAAATTAATATTCTGACAATGTTGAAAGAAAATAGGAATGAAAGGAAAAGACAACTAAAGACTCGACGAGATAACGAAAACAAGAGCGAAAGGAAAAAGCAGTTGAGGAAATAGGAGCGGAGCTAAAAGAAATACGAGTGTGATAGAAAGCGGCTAAGAAAATACGAGTGAGAAGGGGACTAAAGACTCGACGGGGTGAAGAAAACAAGAGCCAAAGAAAAAGCGGTTGAGGAAATATGAGCGGAAGGAACGAAATTACAAGAAATACGAGATGGATAGAAAACCGACTAAGGACATAAAAAAATGAGGATAAAGGAAATTAGAAGAATGAAGCGACGACATGAAGACTTGGCAAGGTAGAACCCCACCTAAAAGCTAACAAGCAGAAAAATTGACAGCCCAACAAGATGAAGCGAGGCAAATGGAGAATAGACTAAGGAATTTCCATCGAATAGATCCGATAGGAACTGGCGGGGTAACGTAGGGGGGTTTTTCCCGACCCATGGAATTTCTCGTTCCCAACTAAGGGAAGTAAAGGCGAAAGGAGAAACAGCGCTCTGCCCCCTCCCTAACTGAAAATCAAGCCAGACTTGTGGACCGCACGAATGATAAAACAAGCAAGAAAAACACCCATAAGAGAAGGGTAGTTTTAGCAAATTCCTCCCCCCCCCCCCCCCGCCCCCCAAGCACAAGCCAAGAACCCAAGGCGATGATACTAACTCTTGGGACGATAAGTCAAGAGCATAAACCTCGCGGTCTCTCAACAATAGCATAAAGGATAAAAATCTAGCAAAGAAAGGGCAAAACTATAGCGCCGCAATCAAGGCCAATAGATAAATGCAGCACAGAATGCAATCGACGAGCGGGATTGTCGATCGCAGCCAAACGCTAGCGGGGTTGGTTGCGGGAGGATTGCAGAAGACGAATTCTGTTAGCCGTGTCTGATTGAGCTACATTATTGCATATTTTATATATTTAAATCCAATATATTTTTAATTATTTTATTATTTTATCATTGATTTTAGATGAAAAAATTGATTAAGAGGCATAATCCAAGTTGCAATTTAAATTGATTAAAAATATAATTTATGCTTGATTTTAATTCTTGTGATTTATTTGTGTAATATTTCTTCCATGTACAGCACACATTTAATATTTCATTCTTCATTTTTTTTCTTCTTCTAGTTTTGCTTTATTTTATTTATGTTTTGCTTTTATTTATTTTTTGTTGTTGTTGTTGTTGTTTGTCTATTTTTATTTTTATTTTTTATTTGTTTTTATTTTTTAGGCCCCTCCTAAACGAAATGAAGTTTTGTCCATAGACCAAAACTACATGTCATTTTGGTCATCTTCAACCTCCATCGCATGTCCACTGCGCGCGTACAACCTGCACCATTCGAACCTTCCATTCACAGACTCAGCCCGTTTTCCTCTATTTTAGCCCCATAAAACAGAGCATCCAAACCAGCCACTGCACCTCTACTACTGACGACGGAAGCTATCAACCTTTGCCTCCACTGCCTGACCTGTCACGAAGTTCGCTGCCTCGTCGTGGTCTCCATCTCTCGATAATGAAGAAAGTTCAGACACCGAAAGAAAACAAAAGAAAAAAAGAAGAAGAAGAAATGAGCTACCAACTTGCCAACTCCCAAGCAGGCTCCGTCTTCATGCGCGCGTGTGTGAGTTTGGTCGAACCAAAGAAAGAAATGAAAAAAAAAAAAAGAAATGAAGAGAAACAAGTAGATGGAAGGACGCACGCACTGCAGCAGAAAGAAAACAAAAGAAAAGAAGAAAAGCTTCGGACAACAACGATGAACACACGGATGCACAGCAGAAAGAAAACAAAAACAAAAGAATAAATGAACTGGAAAGAGGCCGAAATTTTTTCTTCTACATGTGGGGAACAAGACAGACGCACATAGGCCAGCGACAAACGAAATATCTTTCTGAGTGAGGACGAGATCACGGACATGGGATACCAAACAGTACTGGTTTTCAGTATTTTTTATACTTATATAAAAGCTTGTAAACGGACGAAGAAATTCATTAGGAGTTAGATGTTAGAGTAGATTTTAAGAGTAGGAGTAGGAGTAGTGTAACTTAGTCGGCTTTATTTTTCAGTTTTTGAATAAAGCTCGGGTGAAGAGAGAGAGTCCGGTAACGCAGTTGAGAGCTTAATGGACCTACTGTTGTTATCGAGCTTTCCTCCTTCACCTAGCCTCCACTTTCAATTTTATTTTTATTTTATTTCACTATAAAGTTTATGATGAATTATTCCTTGCACTTTTGATTTCCGTCATTTAAATTTATGTCATTTAATTTCCTGCACTTTAAATTACTGTCATTTATTTTTCCTGCACTTTAAATTTCAGTTCATTTAAATTACTATCATTTAATTTTCCCACACCTTTAATTTTTGCAATTTAAATTTTAGTCATTTAATTTCTAGCAATTTTAATTTATTGTCTTACATCTCAACACTCAAAACCAACAAAATGAATCTGGTTCACGACCAGTAATCTTTTCATTTTTATTGCACTCTTCCATCCATTATATATATCACCACTTTTATTTTTATTTTCTCATTGTAAATATTTTCACAATTTTACACGAGTTTATTTTTAGCACTTTCCTTGTGGAGACGATTTAGGAATTTAATCCTAATTATTACATGACACGCTCCTGGACTTGAGATAGCTTTTGTGCTGCTCATTTTTTAGTGAGTCAGTGTTGTACCCAGACCAGCTTGCAAAAAAAAAAAAAACATACAAACAAAAGAGGAGAAAAGAGGCACAATGAAAAGAAGGCGAAAACAAAATAACCGGGCAAAATCAAATGAAAATAATTTTATTAATCAGCAGGAGTACGGGGAACAAATTACATCATGAAGTAGCAAAGGTATGAGAAAACTATTACAACATAGGGCCACATGAAACTACTGAGCTACAAAGAACAATTTACTCTGTAAAAATCATATGTTCAACAAAACCAACTACAGTACCATCTTCTTCACGCATTCACGAATAAGGAAGAAAGCCTTCAACAAAATTGACCACAAGTTCATCTTCACCGAGTCTTGCTCATCGGCCATGAATGATGACCACATAACCATAGAACCACACCACAATAGCTGGATCCAATCGAGTTGTCCCACATGCGGCGTGCAACAGGAATCTCTACCATTACAAAATGTCAATAATGCAAGAAGTTCCCTCATAACATCAATAGGGATGTTATCAGGCAACTAATTGAGTGGTATGGTAAGTGCACTGCACATAACCCCAACAGCAGAGGGTTGGCAAAGAAATCTGTGCGTAAACTTCGCCCTCTTTAAGTTGGCTTGATCCTCACAGAGCCGCCACCAAGCCTCTGAGATGACCTATCGACTGTGAAAGATGATGACGGGGTCAAGGCATAGTAAGCAAAAGGGCGAGAACAAGAACATGAGACCCAAGATCCCGCCAGTAGAAGATCGACAAAGAGATCAGCATGAAAAATCCACCCTCATATAGCAGGTTTGTTATTCGCCAAATTGTCTCCAAGGACGCTTAGGATCACATCGGGGGTTCTAAAGTAGAAAGGGTTTCATCCGCTCCAGGCCTTCTTTGTAACCAAACCTCCAGGCATCGTCACGAACTCCTCGGACACGAGACATCTTGTTGCACAAACTGCGAAAGGTTGCATCTCGACCTTTGAGCACCAATTGATTCATTGTCAGGGTGGTCTCCACATCTTTTTTCTGCCGCCTCTCCTCCTCCAGGGTCTTCCTCTTCATTGCCAATTACTCGGTAAATTCCTTAACCTTAGAGTCAAGCCATTTGATTGTCCGACCATCTGTATCACGTTGCTTGCGAAGCTCCACGACATCGGCCTGCAGTCGCTCCAGCTCTGACTGACTTTGGTCCAAAGATTGCTGCAACGTATCTCTTGCCTCACAAGCAAGCGAGGCCTCGATATAGAGTTGGTTGACCTCCTCCTGAGACCTGACCAAATCTTCCAGAGCTCCCTCAGTTGCCTGCCTATTCTCTCGCTCGAAGGCCACGTCGTCCATGGTCTCTCGTACTAGAGAATGAAAGTCTCGAATCTCCTTCCCCAGCTCTGCTAGGCGATCCATAAGGACACTGGGTGACTTCCTCCCTAGGAACATCCACCACTATCCCCACAATGCCGTTGGGAAAGGCGGCTTCGGCCGTAGAAGGTGCATTGACCAGGCTCTCCAAGCCGATGACACAGCACAATACGGAACAACGGGCGACACCAGCTTTTCAGGTACTTGTCAGCGAGTAAGAAGACGGAGCATCAACGTGGACAGCCCCGGAAGAGGGGTGTTAAGAGTGGCAGCCCTATTAGAATCAAAGGAAGTAGGAGTAATGCTAGGGGTCTTTTTCCCTTCCCACAATCGGCGGGCTCGGAGAGTGATGGGGAGTAGGCACGGTAGACTGATTCATGGGAATCCTCAAACCAGAACTCTAATTGGGAGGGGCAACCAAGTACTGACGAAGACTGTCCCCCGACAATAAGGCCTCCGAGTACGCATCATTTAGATGAGCCGCCACCCAGGACCAGATGATCTCAAGCCTCGCATTCTCATGGGAATTCGGTTCGGGGTGGCGAATCAAGGTGTCAAATACGGTGCCCCAATTGGCACGGACATAAAACAACCGCCTGGTGGTCTGCCCGATTGGATACTCCCACCCATCAACCGGCAGAAAGAAGAACTTGTGGCTATATCCTTTCACCACCCTATGTTGCTCCTCTATCCGAGCCAGATCCCGAACAGGCTAGAAGTTGTAGATATGCCAACCCTCGACACCAAATTATGAGAAGAATTCGCAGGCGGTTAGGTCGAGATAGTCTGACCCGGCCTCCTCCAAAGCACGATGCCTAGGGGTGTAACCGGTTTAGTCTGGACCGGTTTTGCACAAAATTTAGGATCGAACCAGCATGCACCAGTTTTGCATTTTTTCGGTGACCCTCCTAAACCGATACATCCGGTTTTACCAGTTTTTGGTCCGATTTGGTCAGATTTTTCAATTTAAATCATTTACAAATTTTTCATAAGACAATCTGTTTATAATAATAATAATAAATCTGTTTTATTAAAAATCTGTTACTATTTACAAAAATATGCTTTATAAAAAAATCTGCTATAAAACAAAATATTATACAAAAAAATCTGCAATAAAAAGAAACTTATTTATGATGTTAATTGCCAATTTTTTATTAACTTAGAGTATGTCAATGTACTAATACTATATGTCATACATTATGGAATATATATTATATATTAATGCATTGATACAAAATTATTACTAATATTATATACTATACTAATAGTGATATTAATACTAATATATTAAGTTAACCATACTATCATACATATATTATGCTATAACTCTTAAAATATATTAATATATACTAATACTATATATTATACTATTATAGTGTTACTATTACATATAGTATACGTATATATTATAATGATATAGTGATACTAGTACTATATACTATACTAATAGTGATAATTATATAATATCTTATATATAATTATAATATATATTATTATATATATTATATAATATTAAAAAAATTAATTTAAATATATAATATAGTAAACTGGTCCGGTCCTAAAAATCATAGAACTGGAACCGGACCAATTCCAACCGATTTTTATATTTTAGAAACTGGTGTCCGGTCCAAAACTGAACCAGTTCCACCTGTTCAAGCAGGTTTGGTCCGATTTTTCGGTTAAAATTTACACCTCTAATGATGACAAATGACATAGAACGAGACTAGAATCCTCCACGGGATATGGGGAAGCTGAGCGGACACCAACCCAAAGAAAGCCAACACCTCACGAACCGGCAACCTTAGGCCGCAAGAGAACATGGCTGGATATACCGCCACCCTAGAAATGTATTCCTCCTCGTCCACTGCCCTGACAGTAGGAGGGGGCATCGCAAGCTCCAGCTTCAAGGGGATTTTGTAGGTCGCCTTCAGCTCCTCCACCTCCTCGGGAGTAATCGTCGATCGCCATGAAAATGCCACAAAGTCATCCGAAAAGGAACCGGTACGAATGGCAACAGCTCGCATGGCATTAGGGGCCGTTACATGAGCTCCAAGGCATGAAAATTTCTTTGGCACCATAAAGTGCAGAAGAGGTTTGTGAAACACTTTGGAAGAAGGATAAGAAACTGGAACAACATTGTAACAAAACAGAAGAGGACGTAATGAGCAATTCAACTAAAAGGGAAGTCCTTATATATAGACTGGACAACGGTCACCTTATCGAGGCAACATTTTCTCACATAACTCACATGTGTCCCACTCAAGTACCAAGATTCCTTGATTAACGCAACGCGACTACTGTGAAACATATCTCTTAGAGTGACGTGCAAATTAATGACTACCAAATAAGAAGACCTAGCTAGAGGGACGGGAGGACGCTTTCCAATATAAGCGGGAGGATGACGTAGAGTTGCCATGTAAGCGGGATATAGACAATTAGTCGGCATGCGTCTAGGCTGTCCAGACACTTAGTCACCCATAAGGGAGAATGAGATAGAAGATAGAAAAATTTTCTCCCGGACCTGCCCGGGAAGAATTGACAGGCTAACTGTAAGGAGAATTTTCCCCTTGCAAAGGTCCACGGGGTTTTCGCCCAAGAACCCGGCCCAATGAGGCCACTTATTCAAACGAGGAACGGAACGACACCCAGAGAAGGGCACCAATGCATCGACAAAACAAAACGACCTGACACACTGCAGCCACTCTTGCGAACAGAGTGGGTACAAAACATGCAGGGAACCTTCAATATAGTGACATGAGAGGTATGGATAGACTCGAGTGAAAGCAGACCCAAAAGAAGGGACAAAGGAACCACGCCGCAGTAATGCTTCCACCACCCAGGCAAGCACGCCCCATTAGTGACGACGCCTCAGAGTTGTGCCACATTTAAAGAGTCTGACAAAATAGAGTACAAGGAATACGACTTCCACGAAAACTGGCACAATTTGCCCCTTCAAACTCAAAATATAAATAGCTGATTTCAGGTACGAAAAACTCTCTGTTGTTGAGCAGGTGAAAAATCATGAATAGATAGATATGTGTTGTTAGTATTGTTAAATATTTATGCAAGAAAAGATTGTTATGTACGTAAAGTTGAGGGAAGGACTTAAAATATGGTTGTCAACGGTTGAAATTGATCGAACCCCAAATATTGCCTGTCTGAGTACGATCGCAAAGATTGTAATCCATGCTACAGAATTAATTCATTAACAAGAGGAGATGATCTATGTGGAAGGACATGCACTCACTATATGTCAGGGAATGGAAAGTTGGGGGAGTTGCAGCTAGATCAGTATTTCCGACTGCTAACTCTCGAGGGATATTCAACTTGCCATGGAATATTTTCCCAGAAATCTATGTAAGTATATATGTTCTTATATAGGTGTCGATCACACAAAAACCCTTCAAAAGGACCCCAGAAGATTGGTAGTTGAGATGGCATGTAAACCCCTTAAACTAATTTAACAATAGCAGTAGGTAATTAAGGCAAATGACAAAAATTTATGCAAGTCTATGAACTTAGTCCTGAATAAACTCGAATCACTTACATTCCTTGGAATGACCACTCCTGAAGGTGTTGTGGCCGTGGCATCGAGAAAATTCACATTGCCTGTTGATTTCATATTATTTGAACTTGATGCAGTATCATGCGAAATAGGATTGTTCCCATTCAGAGGACCTTCTTGCCAGGCTTGGTTCACCGTCGTCATGCTACTATCAAGGGTTAATGTCGCAAATATAAACATCTCATTGCTATTCTCAAATGTTGCAGAGAGATTTGACACCTTAAAGCTCAAAGAACCCTCTGTCAATGTTGATATAGAATATGTAGACATTGGGGATGTGTATGCACGCATGCCTCCACTGGTGTTCTGAAAGGCGACAAGGGCTTGTGACCCTACCATTCCTTGTCCAGTGGGGTTGAGGGCCCAAGAAATCCATCTCGAGCTTGAGGTTCCAGTCACTCTATACGCGATATCAACTTTGCTGGTTGATTGATCATAGTTCCAGTGAAGGTATGAATTCAAAACAGGAAGGTCTTGGCATGAGCTGTATACCTTGTTGTTAGAGAAACCAGTATAGCTCTTGCAGGTTTGAGCAAACGATGAAGCACACAGAGAGAATAGAACACAAGAAAACAATAACAAAGTTGTCAAAGGTTTTCCCATGGTGAGTGATACCAAGTAGAGGACTTTGAGGCTATGCCTTGATCGAAATCGATCGCACAAGGAAAACAAGTTCTCGGTATCTGGGTATGCACCAGATGATGCTGGAATCCTATGCAAAGGTTTTTTTTTTTTTTTTTAAATCTTGGTTTCAAGGATGTTAGTACCAAAACAAATAAATATAATAATTTTGAATATATATTATTTTCTTGATGATTATTTTGTATTCTTGTAGTTTACGAAAGTCGATTAATGTAGAATTGAAAGTTGTTTAAATATAATTTTTTGAAGAGTATAAAGTTTTGGTTTTGATTTTTGTGCTTAATTATAATTATAGGTGATGTTGGAACTTGAGAAATATGGATGGTGTTGACTCGGCCACATTTCCCATTTCATTTACGTGTTGACTCAATTATATATGAATTGAGTGGTTGGGTTGGTGGTGCGAATTTCCTCCAACCATAAAGAATAATTAACCAGTCCCAACTGCCCCTTCTAATTACGTTTCCGTCGGTTCAAAATCCAACAACAACAAAATCAAAAATATTTTGTCCTTTTCTGCTAATTATTTACAAAACCAAAAGCTGAAATTATTCATTTTTCAGGAATTAATATCTTCATATGAAATAAATTATCTATACTATATATATATATATATATATAGGTATGACAAACTTAAAGTAGTATCAAAATGTCACATTAAATTAATTAAATGATCTTTGCCCTAAAGCACATGCATGGGTGCCAGCCAAACAAGCACAACCTATTGCCGTGATTTAAGAGATGGATGATGCTAATTCCAGCGCAAGAGAATCAACAATGAATGAATGCATCACTTCAAGAACTCACTCACTCTCTCTCTCTCTCTCTCTCTCTCTCTCTCTCTCTCTCTCTCTCTCGTTCAAGTGGTTCAGATGCCAACCAAGAGAAAAGTGTGCAGTGCTGTGCTGTGCTGCCACTTTTGTAATATTTCATGCTAATCATCCATTACATTACCTTCTACCACTACTTTTTATCCAACATTTTTATTTACAATTTAAAGAGGTATTAATATAGCTCAACTCTACAAATTCTAGCATGGGTATTATAGCTAATCTTGGATTTTATTTCTTTCTCTTTCTTCTGGCTTTGTTGTTATCTAAACTAGAATTAAACATATTTTTTCAAAAAAAAAAAATTGTCATCCTCTTGTTTGAAAAAGAAATAATCCCATATATCTGTCACCTATTTTGCATTGCATCCATCATCCCTTTTCCATTCCATGCATACAGATCGTGATTCATGATCATATATAATTTAGAATTCTTAATTATTATACCAAGAAAATTTTGTTTCCATTTTAAGCTAACTAAGATCAGGTCCTTGTTGGTTGATCCAACCGTGCCCATTTTGTGGCCTAGGCTTTGTCGTTGAATTGGTCTAATGCTGGGGAAAGAAGAGTAGCGTGCATAATAAGAGAAAGTAGGACCAAGAAAAGATTATCATGGCAAAATGATTAGAACTCTCTCTTACTGAATTGCAGCAATTCACAGAAAACTGGCATATTGAAGCTGCAGTGCTCATGAGTCAGCTTTTCTTGACTAACAACATATGATTACAAGCATCATCTCCAGTAATGAAATGAACCATTCTACTCAACCTTAATTAGGTTGATCGGTAAAGGGCATTCTCATCATTAACATTACCAAAAACCATGCACCAATGGGATTAGCAGAGGCCCTTCGAAAAAGAAGATAAGCTTAATGCTCCTTTTTGAGTCCTTTTGCTTGCCTATTTCTCAAATTTGACTCATAGAGACCGGTTTGTTTCTATCATTTTAAGGGTAAATAAATCATGTTTCTTTGGTGGAACTCATGGTTTATGATGTAGTCCAACCACATGGCGCATGCAATATATTAAGTTGGTTGGGTTATAAATAGGAGATTCAAAATTAGGATCCTAGACAAGGATTCCTATATTCTTACTACAAATAAACACTCCCAGGAAGGTCTTGGCATGAGCTGTATGTCCAGTTGCATGAGAAAGCATAGTTCTTGCAGGTTTGACCAAACGATTGACGCACACAGAGAACATAATACATGAAAACAACAGAGTTGTCGAATCTTTTACCATGGTTTTGCTACGATTTGAGGACTTAGAAGTTAAGCCTTTAAAATAGGTAAAGATACCATCTTGGCCTATAGAAAGGAGTATTGAATGAATTAAAAAAAAACGCAGGAAATAAGAACCTGGCAAAAATGATCTATTAATATGGGTTTCTTATGCAATTCATAATCTCTACTTTCAAGTGAGCCAACATTTTATAAGATATTTGGCGTATTTCAGTCCAAGCAACTTCAAACACTAGCAGCAGACCTCATTCTACTACAGATAAATCAGATTAATGGTCACGTTCTTTAGAGCTATGCATGTGTAAGGACAGAACCCAGTAAATGTCGCAGCTCTTCTTGCTTGGGCTTGGTTACTTGTAACTCCAAAGTCACCTGTCATGTAAGGAAAAATATATGCTAAATGGCACGAGTATCCAGAGAAAAATTGATGCTAAATCAAACATTTGAATATCTTCTCCCAATATCAAAGTTTATTCTTTTGGATGGTTAGGAAGCATACGGTTCAGCCAGTTTTTAACAATAAAGAATTATTCCCAACTGGGGCAAAGAATAAATAGAACATAACTAACTGCATTCTAGATCCACTTAAACTTATAAAATGACCTGCCTGGTGACTGTCAACAAACTAGTTTCAACAATTTCTTTTCTTGTGTATAATTTGATATAGTATGACAGAAACCAAATGTCAAAATCATCAATAAACTGATGATTTCACATGATTAAATCAATCAACAAACTAGACAATGGCTGCCAATACTTTTTCTTAAACTAAAATTACATTTTCTCAAACTAACATTACATAAATTATTCATAACTATATGATCGGTAAAGGCCAAAGCCACCAGAGAATATGTAAGTAAATGCCATCTTTACAGGGTCTAGAATATTACAAGATTGATATTGGGTGAAGCATATTTCAATTCATCAATGTAAGTAAATGGCATCTTTACAGGGTCTATACTGGTGTTTCTAGAGATAGAATACTCTTACCTCTTTAAATATTTCACTATAAGAAGTCTCTTCAAATCCCTACACCAATCACAAGTGAATTTAATCAGCCTTATTGAAGGATAAAGTTTAGATGCAAGTGTCCTCTGTTGGATGCACAAACAAGAAAAAGTGGGTGTAAAGTAGGGAGGGACTAAATGCAAATCATTTATATGTAACTAAATGCATGCTCTTCACCTGCACAAATGGGTATGGAAAATTTTTATGTAATGAATGGCCAAGATTGCATGAACGTGCAGAAATGAGAGAGAGAGAGAGAGAGAGAGACCAATTTCTTGAACAAGGCAAGAGACGTTCCATTTGATTCTCCAATTTTTGCATGGAAGATACAGATCTCTAAGTTCTCAACTGCAAATGCCATCATTATCAAGACACATTCCCTTCCAAGGCCTTTACCCCGGCTACACTAGCAAGAGGGAAATGATAAGTAATAAGATCGAGGGGTGCTATATATGACAACATAGGTAGTTACAACTCTTCTTTCCCTTTCTATAATAAGTAAAGGTATTTATAAACTTCACAGCAAGTCAAAAAGAAAATTGAGAAAGATGCAAGCTAGAATTTCGTTTCAGCCGCAACATTCAATATAGAGTGTCAATAATCAAACCATCCGAACACATTGACCATGGATTGTTTCAGCCGCAACATTCCTATAGAGTGTCAATAATCAAACTGTCCAAACACAGTGACCACAGATAAGTTGATTACACTATTTTGAAGTAGATTCAGTGTTATCTTACTCTAATTATTTGCTCTAGGTCAATGAAGAAGGGTTCATCCAAAATCGAAACAGAACTGTGGAGAGATGATATCTGGAGCCTGCCCAAGTGCCCAAAATGGTCCTGATACTGTCGCAGATTTTTTCCCTCATGGAGTTGTATCCTTTATGAACATAAAACTGAATCTACATATATTCCAATGACATCTGTGTTTCTAAACCTTGAGCACTTGACCCAAGAAGAAAAGCTAACAACAACAATCACGGTTACAAAATCTCGGATACAAATATCAGCAAGCACCAAAGGGAAGATAAGGACAACAAAAAGGTCTGCATATTATAATCGTATGACACAACCCCCCCCCCCCCCTCCCTCCCTGCGCGTTCACCCTTAATATATTAATATATAATACATATAAAGATAGAAAGACTGATGCATGCATAACACACAAATCTGCAGGCTGTTACACAATGGCACACTCTACTTTTTGTATGTCATAACTCATTGCATAACCATATATGTCGTATTCACAGCTTCCCCTTCCTAAAGAATTAAATATGAAGGAATATAATAAGGAAGCAAACGAAATCTAAATCCCCACAAAAGAGTAGACAGTGTGAAATTGCTAGGTTGAAAATGCTTATAAATGAAGGCAAAATGAAAGAAATAGGATTAGCAATAACTTAGGCAATTCACTTAAATTAATATCTGTTTATCATCAGACTAAGTAAAGGTCAGTTACCTTTTGGGTTCAGCTATCATTATTTCAATCTCTGCCACATGGGGATCATCCAAATTGTTCATGTATAGGTTCACATCACCAATCATGGCTGGAAAAGGACGTTTTAATCCCTTATAATAGATTAATATAGTGTATCAAGCATATAAGCTAATTAGGGTATTCAGATGATTTCCTGTATCTGTATATGCGAAAAAATACTATGCGTAGTCAAGAACTTTTCACCTCCAAGATGGGAGATTTTCTATTAGTTTCCCCCAAGAGGATAATTGGAAAAAGAAAATGATGCCAATTTAACTGACCTTCAACATGGGGGTCCCCATGAATGAAGTCGCCAACAACCATCTCCTTATCCAATACAATGAAAGTCTTCTCTGCAAAACGAATATCCGATTCCTTAATAATTATCACTAATCCTAGAAAAAATAACCCAATTTAGATGATGCCGCAAGAAATCCAAAACAAATACATATTTTTTAAAACACGTGCATATACAATCGAAACGGAGAAAACTCAACCGAGTTTTATGCACAAAAACCAAAATTATTGAGAAAATTCATTTGGTGCGCTGAAAGATTGAATGAGAGAGAGAGAGAGAGAGAGAGAGAACTGTGGGGGTCTTGGGTCCAGGAGAGCTGCATTTGGAACTCCTGGTCAAGTGTGAGGGGCTCAGAGCCGGTGGCTTGAAGGAGACCAGGGTCTTGCATCCACTCATGGTACTTAGGTACATGCGCCTCCATGTACGGTACCATAATGACCTTCTTCCCCTCCAAACTCACACTCTTTTTCTCCATCTCTCCTTTTCTCCGGGCTTCTCTGCTCTGCTGACTGCTCAAGGTCCTTGCCCCTCGCACAAAGCGAGAGATCTGAGCGCCTTGTCGTCAGAGCTGTTTGTTCTTTCGGAAAAAGACTATGCTTGTTCTCAGAGAACGACGTCCCGTTTTTCTCCTATTCAAAAATATCAACTACATTACAATCAACCTATCCTAACGCAATATATCAAAAGCACTCACATTTCTTATCATGGCGTCAAGAAGATATCACTACTAGGGTTTGAAATTTGATGTTAGACTATTAATATTATTCTATAAGAATTAACAAATGTTAGTAGAGTATTGAATATATTATATAACTATATAAGTTGCAAACTTAAAAAAAAAAAAAAAGTTACAAACTTTTCAATATGAGTATATATGATCACTATATAGATAATACATATTTTTGTAATTTATTTATACTAATCTCGAAGTCATAGTTACAAGTTAGAGGTGAATCTCGATGCGAAGTTAGAGCTGGAGGTCGGAGTCGATTAGAAAACAGCTCCGACTCCAATAAAATGACATTAAAACCTCTGACTCCGGCTCTTTTCTTGGTTTGACTCTAACAGTGCAGAATTGGTGCAAAGTCGATGCTACAGTCGAAAAATCGGATTTTTGGATAGCCCTAAAGGGAATATACTATGGCAAAGTGCAGCAAAGGGTAGGTGTTAGGCATATCAATGGCAGAACGTGTGGAACACATGCTTGTAAAAAATTGGATTGGATTTGGCCTATAATAGTGGAGTTAGATGTAGGTAGGCTTATCAATTTTTTCCAAAAATTACAACCTGACAAGTAAAAATAGGATTAGGATTGTGCATAATTGTGTTTAGGACAAATTGAGTCAACTCGAATTTGACCCCATCAATATTTGAATTGTGTCAGGTCAACCGATGGATTCATGAGTTGAACTAATTAGAGAAAAATAAAATAACTATTCAGATAATCAAATCAGGAGTCCAATTAGGTCAACTTATGACCTGTTAGAAAAACTAAATCAAAGTATACAGCAGAAGCGATATTACCTCGTTGGTAAATCATAGATCTAGTGTAATTGTTCAACAGATTCTTTATCATCGTTGTTCATTCGTAATCATTCTAACGATGGTGGAGTGTGCTACATGATAATATATCAGAACAACACCCACATATTCCACAGCCTAAATACTGTGATTAGAGAGAACCAATTGAGAGAGAGATTTGTGATATCTGATGCTTTGCCACAAGGACGAGAGAGGGCTCTAAATAGCCCTCAATTGTTCATCATGAGGGTGTTCTGCCCATGTGGGCGTCCCTCCACTTATCAGAAGTGGTGCCCATGTGCCGGTCACCAAGATAGTGGATCATCACTATCTTGTAGTGGCCTGCACGTGGGTTTCAATCTTACAGCTCTCACTCGCACACAATGGGCATGACCTCAGGTCTACATCTCTCGAATGTTCTCAAATCTTTTTCATACTGGCAAATAGGCTGTACGACCATCGAACACATTTGTAAAAGAAAAAATGGGAGAACTATACCAAATCTCTCAAAGAGAAGACTAGCATAGCAACATCCCTAAAAGTGTCTCGTTATGCCCCAACTTATTTGGTCACATCAGACTAAGCATCCCTAACCCCTTTCGAGCCTAGATGACTCAGAGCAATACTCAATCTTCCATATAATGTAATGTACTCACAGCTATGTCGTAACTCACAAGAAACAACACAACTTGTTGGTAGTGAGTACACACCTTTTCCGATGTGTTACCAAATAGTTTTCCCTTCACCCTCATGTCATTCCGTTTCAGTCTAGTCGCTTTTCCAGTAATGTCTCTTTAGACCGTATCATTCATGGCCATAGATAACATGTCAAAGTAGCAGACACTAAAACATCAACCTCGTGACATAGTCAAAGGTCTCCTAAGGGCATAAATAAATTATGGTCATCAATTATGACCTACAGAACTCACACAGTAAGGAAGCAGGGAATCATTCACTCACTTCTACTGTTGGTCGCAAAAGCACATGTAGTATAGAGTACATGTTACGGTGGAGTTCTCTTTTAAACAAAAAAGGGCGTATATCTAATCTCAATATATCGTACAGATCATAGCTAGTCGCTATCACAGCGCCTAACCCGAGTCTCTCCATTTGCTCGCTATCCAAAGCGCCAAAGAGGATCTCACATCTGGCTAAACCATAGGCTACATGGATTGTGGGTAACCATGCACGGTCCTTAAATATGATGGACCTCATCTTAGCTCCCACTTAGGCGACATATCTTTGTGTCTTATAACTTATCCCTCTTTGGACAAATACCGAGTGACACATTGTCTCATCTTTGCTCGCTACCTCCTTGTAGCGCCAAAGGCGATCGCTCGTGTGAGTGAGCCGATCTAAACCTGTTGATATACCTTTTTCACCATAACTCCCAAATTTATGGTGACAGTGTGTGCTTACCAGAAAATGCTACCAGCCACGCCACATGATCATAGAACACATCAGTGTCATGTACATGACGAGCAAAACCATGACGAAGAGAAATTACATGGTCAAAAAATAGTCAAATCACAACTCTCAAGTGAAGTTTTAGGACCATTTCTCTCCTTGTGCATTATTATGTGTAGTAACTTTCTAAAACATGCTCATTTCAAGAGACTTTGCTTTTATATATAAAAGTCTTTTGCACAACCATGAAGTCAGCGATGACTCATCGCGAATCTCATTTGGGTCAAATTCACAATATAAACCTTAGATTCTAATCAACAAGTTCTATTGCGACTTTTAAGAATCTACAAGGTGACCACAAATGTTATTCAACAAACTTAATTTACGATTTCAAGGTTTTATATAAATCTCCTGTACAAAACAAAAGCATGTGAGATAACAATTTATATTTCATTAAGGGTAAAGCGATTAGGGCCTTTGCCCCCCAAAAACAACCATAATAGTCTAGTCATTACTTTTAACGACAATTGCATCACAAAGTTACTTTCAAGTAAGTCATATTACCTCTTAACAAAATTTCAACCTCTAACTTCCATGAGCAAACTGTAATGGAAACACCAAATATATAAGCAAAACTAGATTCTTTGGAATTATCCATCTCATTAATTGTCTATGGATTTTGAACAAGAGCTCATAGAAACTGTTATTCTTATACACAGTCTCACAAGACGTAAAATCTTAACTACTTTTCACAAACCCATGTCCATCACCTCGTAGTATGGAAAAACTATTATTAGGCGACAATTAATTATCCAAGACAGCCGGTTCGCAATATCTCTTAGGATGACATTTTTCTACGATTGTCAACAGTGTTCAAAGAACCCCATTTGATTCAATATGTCGTTAATAAAAACGACTAAATACATTGGGTATCTTTGAATAGATGGTTCGTTTAGGCCATACATAAACAGTACTAGTAGCATTCATTTGTTTTTTGTGTATCAAAATAATACTAGCAACAATCATGCACTCAAAGCACTTCAAGCCTAAACATCACAAAAACTAACCATCTAATTCTCTTATGAGAATCAGCTATTTAACTCTTTCAAGAAAAAATTTCAATAATATGCGATCAACAGCTGTCTAAAGGCAACTCAATTAGTGCCAATACATGGATCTTTACCTCCAATAACTTCACTTTTCTGTATCAAATAGATCAACAACCCTAGGTTGGATCATATAATTGAAGCGAATCTAAAATTTTATGTTGAGATTCCTACTATGTAAATTCAATACTTTTAGCGGAGCCATATTATAAATATTTTCTTATAGTCTCTGAATGACGAGATAATATTGATATATTGCTTCCATACTATTTATGAGGATTTTTATATTCTATAAATTTGTTGGGAGTCACTCAAATGTATAATCACAATAATTGTTGAATTACTCCCACTACTTTCAGCGATCTTTCTAAAAAAATTGAAAAATTAAGGTTAAGGTACTGTGAAATGCAACTTGAAATTAAATTTCTAAATGTTTCAAAATATCCAATATCCACAATTCCCCACCCTCGCCGAAAATACAAGTAATTTTCTTGACTCAACCAAAAAATTAATCAAACTTAGATCCTTTTGTTTTTTCATAGAATTCACGTTTGCACAAAATTGTCACTCAACCTTTTTCAAAAGCGAATGAGCTTTGATCTAAGGACAAAAAATCAGAATTAAGGCCGCAACTCCATATTACATCAACCCAAGTGTGATATAACAACTGTTTTGCGCCATAATTTATTTATAATTCATTTCTCTGCAAGTCATTAAACTGCGAGATAATTGTTCTCATCATACAACTCATATGATTGCGATTAGAAAAAACAAATTTCCTAAAAAAAAATTTTGAATTGCATTTATATGATGAAATAATATTTTTATTATTCTAGGTCCTTAGTGTGCACATCTAGGAACTTTCTCATAGAAAATGCCTATATTGCCTTTTTCTCTTTGACTATTCTAAACAAAGGAGAGGGATCTCATTAGCGAGAAAGACTTCAATTTCTCAAGCTTCACACCCACCTTCCTATGCCTCCATGGCACATTTTAGTATATCATTTCTCCACTTGAGAAATAATATCATTCAGTCAAAGAGTAACCATCCAACTTTAAAAATTATAGGAATTCTCATTTACACCACTATTTTCAATGAGTCTAAAATCAAATTAGGTATAGACTTCACTAATATCGAGTTAAAAGCGTTTATTAAAAGCATCGCTTGCAAAAAATGCAGTATGTGACGTTTTAGCTGCTAACTAGCGATATTTCCCAATTTCTTGCTTCCAATATTTTTCATATTCTTCAATCCACTATAGGAGAGAAAAGAAAAATTTTGCGAGAAATTATCTTAGCCTAAAACTTATATTGCATCAGTGCAATCACGAGCAAAATTTTGTAGGCTTAATTAAGTTGTACCTAATTATTCAGACTTTTACCACAGTAACCATGCAAACTTCCAAGGTGCTTGGTATTACATTACTCTCAAGGGGTGCTCCAAAGTTTATATATCTGTAAGAATCTATTTGTTCTCGTTAGAGAGAAATAAAAAACTTGAGCAAGATTATCAGTGTCAATATCACATAAAGGTGCACTGATAAAACCTTTAAAAAATGAATGTGCCAATCAAGAATATTTCCAACTACTGCTCATAGAGGAGATTAATGCGACAACTAAGTCGTATACATAATCTCTAGGCCTTATTCTCAGTTATCTCAAAGTTACTAACCTATGCACATCTAATTGCACACACATTAGAAATTTGTCACGTTAATCTAAGTCAGAACAAAAATAATTAATACATGTTGCAAGATCGAAAATTCGTTAAGCTTCCTAATCATCTATTGCGCCTCAATACCTAATTATTAATTTTTAACTTAATTTTCGCACAAATTTATATTGTATAAGAGATTAATTCAAAATCAATCTCAACTATACTCCCACTAGGTTAAGCAATCTACCAAGTTAATCACAAATATGGACTAATCAAACTTGGATTACTTAATCATTTATCTTACCACATCTTAAAACTTGAAGACTAATTTTTAAAAAATAGCCTAACAATATAAGTGATAAAATAAGCTCATACTTTGTCATGTAAACATAATACATGTACAAAGAATTCATCACATTTCACCTAAACAATTATTATTCATCCAAAAATAATAATTGAGGCAATTTATAACATAAAATAAAATACCTAACAAATATGATAAAACATTTCATAATCTCATGGCATGCATATATTCAATAACCATATGCAAAAAAATATTTCAGAAAAAACAATATTATATACCACAATTACATGCTGAATTAAATAAAATCAACAAGCTCATTAACAATAAGCAATTGGGCTGGAGTTTATTGTCCTTATATGTGAGGTCTTGGGTTCAAAAAATACTACCCAAGCATTTTGTCAAAAAAAAAAAAACAAACTTGTGCCACTGATCTTGGACACAGCCAATGGGCTGCACCCTCTTAGGCGCCCAATTGCAGAGCAGGCTTGTGCCCTCTGGGCTCACGGCCCAAATCTCCCAGTGGCCTTTAAAAAAAATAATAGACTGCTGCATTTTAAATACAAGAACATAAATGGGCCGGATTTAAAAATAAATCTGTTTATTGTTTAAAACATTTCAGCCCAAACAAATTTCACACCAAAATGTGATTTTAAAATAAGCCCACTGATTTTTAGCTCAACCCAAGTAAATAAAATATAACAGCCCAAAATAAATTTTTGAAACAAGCCCATAAACCAAGCCCGAATAATCAAGTCCATCACAAATGGACTGTTCATCTTCTTCTTCCTGTAGGTCTCCTTTTCTCATAACAGAGAAAAACTTTTTCAGCACCGCCACCCTCTCAAAGGCACTGCGGCAGCACCCAGAGACAACGGCAAAGCTACCTTCCTCCGCCGGTCTTAGGTGCACGCAGCACCATGTGCATGCGGCTGCAAGTGCGCGCAGCACCTGGTGGCGCTGCCTCAGATGCAGCATGCTGTGCTTGGCCCCATGAGTGACTCTGTCCACAGCGGTGCTTGGATCTGCGCACGGTATCGGACTGGTCTCCGCAGCTCGTCGCAGCTCAAGAAAAAGGGAGTTGATGTGCTCTGTGCACAGTAGAGCTTCGCAGCACCACCATGGTGCGCGTTGCTCTGCGCGCAGTAGAGCACAGCGCCACCGTCGAGGAGCCAGCCACCAATCTTGCGGCAGGGCATGCCGCTCTCCACAGTGCACACCATGGAAGTGCAGCATCACGCAGCAGTGATGATCCTCCTTCAATTTTGCTGCAGACTGTGATGCCAATAGCCTCTGCATGGCTGTGCACGCGGCTGACATCGTCGCACCTCCAGGTGAGTGGCAGCAAGGTGTTCCTCGCACTGTTGCCAAAGCTCGGTGTTTGCGATGCTACTGGTAGAGCAGCTGTGCTCCTCTGTGAGCACGGCACCCTTTAACGCTACCCCTTATAGCAGCGTGCTTCGCTGTCGTTTGCTTCGTAGATCCAGTGATCCACAAGCGAAGCTGCACCTAACTGGTGACTCGCTACTCTCAGCCGCGTCGTGCCGCGCCGCATCTTGCACTAGAGCACATAGCTCTGCGTGCGGCCCTGCACACGGATCTATCCGCTGCAGATCAGCCTTCGGCACCACCATGGTGCATGGCTCTGCACGAGGCAGATCTTTACATGCCTTGGTGAGCAACGATTGCTTTCACCTAGTACCATTTGTGGTGTTGCGCATCATATGCAGCAACTAGTGCAGTTCTTGTTGGTCAAGAATTCTCATCGTGCACAAATATTTCAGTAAATGAAATTATAAATCGCACATAAAAAAAAAAAATACAACTCGGGAACAACCGATTGGACTTTGATACCAATGTTAGAAAAACTAAATCAAAGTACACAGCGGAAGCGATATTATTTCATTGGTAAATCATAGATCTAGTGTAATTGTTCCACATATTCTTCATCATCGTTGTTCATCCGTAATCCTTCTGACAATAGTGGAGTGTGCTACATGATAATATATCAGAACAACACCCACATATTCCACAGCCTAAATACCGTGATTAGAGAGAACTAATTGAGAGAGAGATTTGTGATATCCAATGCTTTGAACAAGGGCAAGAGAGGGCTCTAAATAGCCCTCAATTGTTCATCATGAGGGTGTTCTGCCCATGTGGGCATCCCTCCACTTATCAGAAGTAGTGCCCATGTGCTGGTCACCAAGATAGTGGATCATCACTATCTTGTAGTGCATGCACGTCTTACATGACCTAATTGACCTAACATATATTTTTTACCATAAACTCAATTTGAAATTGAAAATTATAGCTCATGTTTTAAATATTTTCTTAAAATTCTCTTGTAAAGCCTATTCGTGTGGGGTTGGATTGACCTGAAATTGACATAAACCTAGACAACTAAGCACGACTCGACACTAGTTTGATTCATCATGTAAGTAGACTTTTGACGAGTCAGGTGGATGGATTAGAGAGGTGGATTGGTGCAAATCTAACATCTCAAAAGGGAGCGTGATGGAATTCATTAATGAAAAGTCATAAGAGTAATTAAGAAGTAATAGAAATTACTTAAAATTCATCATATTTCGAAAATTCAATAATGAATTCCATATTAAGGGCAAGTTTTTAGGATACGCATCTGATCAAGTTGTATAATTAACGAGTCACGAATTCGTAATGTGTTTGATTTGGATAAAAACAAAAGTTAATCTATAGTTTGGTTATGAATGTTAATATCATTATATATTTAAAAACAAACGAGGTTCATTTTCATGTTCTTTAATATATTTTAATTCCCTTCATATTTTTCTCATTCTTATATCTATGTTTATGCAATGAGTAATGCTACATACAGTCGTGAAATGTGCAAATGCCACACAATCGTTTTGAAAAAGAATGAAATTTGCTATTAAAAAATTAATTTTTTCATGTAAATTTCATATTTATTCACTTTTTAAAAAAATATTGTGCGTCCCTTACATACTCTAAACCTACAAATATCATTACTAGGCATTTTTGTGAAGAATCCAACCAATAACAGGCAGCCTATTGCGAGAGCAAGGAGGATAGGTAAGGCACTGTACTTCATCATCCACCAAGATACTCATTATTTCAGAAAGCAACCAAAACGACCCCTAAAGTACTGGGAATTCAAATGAATAGGCACGTTTTACACTATGTTTGAAATAACAAACAAATTGCATATGCTTATGGTTCTATACAATATTTTTTTAGTTAGTGTCAAACAACTCACTTGGACTAGAAGTGGCATCCGTACATCGATTTGAGAAACATCACATAGACAGGTACTAATAATCAGGAATGGAAGCAAACCGATATCCTTTGGCATTCCTCCATGCATAATATGCAATTCGAGTCTCATAAAAGCCTACAGTCACAATCGATCAATATAAAGGTGGTCAATTACTAACAAATGGATGGAAACTTTTTAGTAGATCCATACTGAAAACAAAACTCAAAAAAGGCATTAAAACACAACTCAGCTGCACCATCCACTCTTCTGTGTTGAAGGAAATGGTTACACTAGATGCAAACCTAATTTGCATATAAGGTTGCAATGTATTACAAAAAATTAACCAAAAACGAAACTTAAGACTGATAAAATGGTTGCACTTCCACAAGGCATCAATGGCCTGGTAACCCGAAGAGGGGAAGAATATGCTCTTGAAGAGAAGATTGCTTCAGTAGTGGACAAATTCAGACTCCACCAACACATATAAAAGGCACTCACCCAAGTTCGACCTGAAAAGACTTCAACCCAAGTCTCAAAAAGAAAGAAGGACGCAACTTGGTGGGATAGGATCATTTTCTAAGTGTTGTTCTTGGATCCTAATGGCAAAGATCAAGGTTTCTATAGTCATATTTTCAGTCTTATGTTTAAGAGATAAGCCAAAATTTTTCCATGAAGGAGGTAAGTTGTCTATTGTACAAGCAACTTGGAGACGCTTGGAAATACCCATTCCCTGATGGCCTAATTCATAGTAAATGATAGTTAACTCATGGGCTTGCTTTATCACAGATTTGGAATCATCCATCTTAAAGCTAAGAAATTGGTTTGCGGTGTACTTATCAATTCCGACATCTTTTACACCATATTTCTTATCAAGAGCATTCCAAATATCTTTGGTAGATTTAATGTGTAGGTAAACATCAAAAAGTGTATCACTTAAATGATTTAAAATCCTATATCTACACAAATTATCTTTTTCTACAAATGTTTGTAATTCAATAGTATGTGCGGGCGCATTTATTATCAGAAGGAGGATCATTTTCAATAACAAAATATAATCCAAGCATTGTAAGAAAGATTTTCATCTTTTCTTACCAACACTTAAAATTGACTCCTCCAAATTTCTCGGTTGCAATAGGTTCGTTTGAAATCATGGTGACAACTAATTAAAACACACCTCTAGTTTAACAAAGAGAATCAACTCTAAGATTGTTAGGAAATAATTTGGAACGCTTTGTAAACTAGAGAATATGTAAAATAACAAGAACAAATTAAAAAGAGAGAACCATGTGTTGAGACACATTGTGATGGAGGCTTTCTTTAGAGTAGATCCCGCCGTTTCCAAATTTAAACATGTATTAGGTTTCTTAACAGTCTACTCCCAAGATACAATAACGTCGGTTTCTATTAATCTCCTCGTTGGTGCACACAAAAGGATATTCTTGACCCGATATAAAATAGCCAAAATTCAAAAAAAGAAAGACAAAAGGAAGGAGGAAGTGTTTCTCTAATTTTTGTAAAGAATTTAGAATCAATGAATTTGTGGGTGAGATTCCCAATTTAAAGATAATGAAATGGCAATTGTGAAAAGTCACAATTAGAACGAAATGACATTTGTGAAAAGTTACTACATATTTAAATGAAATGATACTTATAAAAAGTCACATCATATAAATGAAATGGTACTTGTGAAAAGTCACATCACATAAATGAAATGGTACTTGTGAAAAGTTACAAGTTATATAAATGAAATGGTATTTCTGAAAAATCACAACTAAAATGAAGCAGTACTTTTGAGAAGTCACAACTTCTTAAATATTAGAGAATATATTGAAAATATTTATAATTCACCAAATGACACAACCCTTTATTTGGTTGGCAAGCGGATAAGACTCATATCCCTAAAAGGCATACATTAGTCCAAGTTACCAGAACACATTTTCATTTAATTCTAGACAACCGAACCGATACATTGAACAACGGTAAGGGTTCACATTATTTTTACTTTACATCAAATATTTTAATCATTTCTAAGTTTAAAAACCAATAGTGGCATTAAGAAAATTCACAATGCCTATTGATTTCATATTATTTGAACCTGATGAAATATCATGCAAAATAGGATTGCTCCCATTCAGAGGACCTTCTTGCCAGACTTGGTTCACCATTGTCATGCCACTATCAAGGGTTAACGTCACAAATATAAACATCTCATTGCTATTCTCAAATGTTGCAGAGAGATTTGACAACGTAAAACTCAAAGGACCCTCTGTCAATGTTGGTATTGAATATGTAGACACTAGGGATGTGTATGCACGCATGCCTCCAATGGTGTTCTAAAAGGCCACAAGGGCTTGTGCCCCTTTCATTCCTTGTCCAGTAGGGTTGAGGGCTCAAGAAATCCATCTCGAGCTTGAGGTTCCAGTCACTCTATACTCGATATCAACTTTGCTGGTTGATTGATCATAGTTCCAGTGAAGGTATGAATTCAAAACAGGAAGGTCTTGGCATGAGTTATATACCTTGTTGTTATAGAAACCATTATAGCTCTTGCAGGTTTGAGTAAACGATGAGGCACACAGAGAGAACAGAACACAAGAAAACAACAACAAAGTTTTCCAAGGTTTCCCCGTGGTGAGTGATTTCAATTAGAGGACTTTGAGACTATGCCTAGATCGAAATCAATAGCACAAGGAAAACAAGTTCTCGGTATCTTGGTATGCACCAGATGATGTTGAAATCCTTCACAAAGGTTATTTTTTTGGCGCAAGGCGTCTTTGATTTGGGGATGCCTTATCACCCATCTAGGCCATAAGGCATTCGCATTTAGAAACCAAGGGAATACCCAACTCTTTAATTCGCGCATCCACACTTTGGCAGAAATTCAATGCCTTCCTACTTCTTCGGAAGCGCTGAGTGCCAAATCCAACAAGCCCATTTAGATTTTGGTGCTCTAACACGAATATATTCCCAAGCCGATTTCAAAGAGAAATTTCTATTCAAATTCGGTTTCCAAATCAGGATATCTGCCCCATCTTTATACTCACCGAAATATATCAAAATTTTCTCAAGTTTTGAATCCCCACCAGCCTGCATAAAAGTTTCACATCTCATCCATTATGAATTTGACACTCCCTTATTGTGAGAAGAGGAAGATCCGAGATCTCACAAGATTCTATAATAGCACCAGATGACAACCAATTATCCCTCTAGAAGGAGACTTGACCATCCCTAACCTTCCACACGGAATTACACAACACCTTAGGTAGCACATCTACTATTCGCTTCCAGAATAAAGAGCCCTTACTAGCCTCAATCAAAGAAACATGTCAATCCTTGACATATTTAGCCTTAAAGAAATTAACCCAAATAGAGTTTTGAGTTAGAAGATTCCATGCAAACTTCATAGTCCCATGCCCCCTTCAAGAATCGGAGTACACACTCTAGCCCAAGAAACCCACTTCCTTTTTGGTTTACCATTAAAGGAACCCTAGAAAAAATTACTCATGAGCCGATTAAGACTTGCCACCACAGCCTTAGGAGCATACAAAACAGAAAATAGGAGAATCGGTATACTTGCCACAATATGCCTCAACAACAAGATGCGAGCACCAGAAGATAGGAATTTCGTTTGCCATCCTTCAAGTTGGCCCCGGATCTGGTGCATTAACCCATCAAAATGAGTCACTTTCAACCTTCCTGAGATCAAAGGAGCGCCTAAATATTTCACCGGAAAGGAACCCTCTGAGAAAGATGTAATTCTCAAGGCACTCCTTTTTTAAGCACTCGTAAAATGCTTAGGGAAAATAGAAGACTTTTCTTTACTCACAACCTGACCAGACCAATTTTCATACTGAGCAAAAAATCCCTGATAGCATGAAGCGAGATCTTCCCACCATTAGCAAACACAACAATGTTATCAGCATACAATAAATGAGAAATAAGAGGAGCACCCCGAGAATGAGAAAATGGAATAATCATCCCATTGCCAAATTTATACTTTAACAATCTGGATAACAATTCTTCCATAAGAATAAACAAATAGGGAGATAAAGGATCCCCTTGCCTCAAGCCACGCCCACTGAGGAATAAACCTTTCATTATGCCATTCATAACCACAGAGAACCATGGAGTGGAAATACATTGTTTGATTAAATCACAAACCCGAGAGCCAAAACCAAAAGAGGACATGACCTGTAATAAGAAATTCCAGTCAACCCTGTCATACGCCTTAGCCATATCCACTTTAATTATGATATTGCCACCATGAACCCGCTTATTCAATAATTGAATCATCTCTTGAGCCAACGTAACATTCTAAAAAATGCTTCTTCCAGGTAAGAAGACCCCCTGCTCCGGAGAAATAAGCTTATTTAAAATAGGTGACAATCTACTAACCAAAATCTAAAAAAAAAAACCATGTAAATCACGGAACACAAACTGATAGGTCTAAATTTGTCAAACCCAGTTGGGTTTGGCACTTTTGGAAGTAACACAATATATGAAGCTGAATAGAATCTGGGTAGAGGGGCGCCACTAAAAAACTCTCAAACTGCTGCCACCACATTAGCCTCCACAATATCCCAACACGAACAATAGAACCCAGACCCAAACCCATCTAGGCCTGGACTACTATCAATCGAAATAGAAAACATAGTCTCTTTCAACTCTTGGATTGAAGGGAGTTGAAGAAGAATATTGTTTTCCTCTTTTGAAACGACATTCTGCATAAACAATGATAAATCCGGGGGTCCCTCCTTGGTCATGCCTTAAGAAAATCACTTAAGAAATCCATAGCCCCGGCATGGATAGCCTCCGGGGAAGATAAACAATAATCGTCTCGGAGTCACATTTCCTGCAAAATCGGCTTATTCATAAAGGCAAACGTTTTAAAAAATTGAGCGGAGGCCTTGCCCTTCTCCATCCACCCAATTTTTGCCTATTGAGATGACCAAGTCTCCTCCCTGGGAAGCCACACCGCAAGCTCTTTCTTGGCACGTAATAAATCTGTCTCAATTTCTTCTGAAAAGCTAGTTTGCAAATGACCTTCAAGTCTTTCTATCCACTTCTCCAACTCACTAATATTTCTCTTTGTATGCCCAAAAACTCTACAATTCCAATCTTTTAAAACTATTTTCAACTTTTTTAATTTAGTACCTACACGAAAAAGCCCCACATCAGGAATTGGATCTTGCCAAGAGCCTTGCACAACCTCTCTAAAATTCTCATGAGACACCTACATTTGTTGAAACTTAAACGACGGAGGGCCATATCTACATGCCTGAGACTTTAAAACAAAGGACATTTGAGCATGATCCGAAATCGAGCGAGGCAAATAATTACACAAAACATCCGGTAACAAATCCACAGCCAAAGGATTTAGGAGACATGGGTCTAGTTTTGACCAGCTTCTAGCCAAACCTCACTACCCATTACACCAAGAAAACTTGGCCTCCATTGACTTCATTTCAGTTAACCCACAAGCCTCGATAAAATCATTAAATTCACCCATTGCAATTCTCGATCGAGGTCTACCACCACTACGTTCATCATCCCCACAAATAATATTGAAATTCCCAAGACATAGCCAAGGAATATCTTGCATGATATCCAACTGTAACAACCTCCAAAGATCACGCCTCTCCATATGAGTACATTTTGCATAGACCACAGAAACCACAACAAATTGAGAGGCAACCTTCAGCAAGACAGACACATGTTGAGCACTAAAATGACTAACTAAAACCTCTAAGCCATCTTTCCATAACAGACATAATTTCCCACCAACACTTTGATTAGAAAAACCATAATTGAACTTCAAACAATTTTTTAAAACATCCAAATGACTTGCATCAACAAAAGGCTCAGCTAACATAACAAAATTAAATTGGAACCTCCTTACCAACTTACATAGACGTCTTCGTGATGATCGAATCCCACCGATATTCCAAAAGAGAGGTTTACAAATCATAAATTCATCCGAGCAGGCTTGCTAGGAACCCGAGATGAGCTTATGAGAGTTTGTACACCCTTACATTTTTTGCCGCTATAGCATCCCCATCAAAAGGGTAATCTTTACTTTTACACAGGTACTCTATCCTGTCTTCATTGGGTTCTGAGACATAATCCTCAACCACTCCCTTAGGTGGTAATGTCACCCTCTCAACCGGAGTCATCATAGCCAAAGACTCCAACCTTCTATCTTCCCCATAGTCAAGTAATGCCCCTTCCTCTACCACTTGCTCAACTACCTCCTCTGTCACCATCATACCACATGGCTCCACCCTCTCCACATCATGATTTACGACCACTATACCAGATTCAACATTACGAGCACTCTGGTGGCATTCAAAATTTTTTGCTACCAACACTACTGCGAACTCCTCATGGACTCCACTCGAATTCTACACTTTTGATGAGCTGGGAACAACCCTAGTTATATCTACCTTTTCAGCCACCAAAGCATCAACAGCAGAATTATTTATAGGCATATCATGAACCCACATATCCATTACATTACTTAATACATGTTCCTCTGCCATCAGTTCCTAAGTACCACACGCAATTGCAATATCACCACAATCTACACTATCACCATGTATTTCGGAAGAGCTAGGACCAGCCACATCCTTATCCACACTTCCACTCATTCCCACATCAGCAACAACATCATTCACAAGCACTTAATGGGATCGAGAATCCTCCATTGTTTTCAGTAACGGCAACGACATCTCCTTGGGCACATCAGCAAGAGTCATATCCACTTCCATATTTTTGTCATCAGCAGCAGGCTTAGGCTTCCACATATTTACCATTTTCTCTGTTTCCTTTTCAATTCCCTTCTTCTTACGATCAACCGCCTTCAAGCCACCTCCTGTCCATTTGTATGTCTTTAAATTATGCCCATGAATACGACATTTAGAACAATAAGCAGGGAGAATCTCATACTCAACCTCTATGTAAAAACTTGAAGCATGGTGAGGATTTCCAATTCCCCTTTCGAGATCCTTTGCCGCATCTAGTTCCAAACAAACCCGTGCCCCATCGGTTCTCGTCGCACATTTAGTGGCATTATCAAGACGCAAAAACTGACCTAACGGTGCTGTAATATTCATCAGAAAAGATTCATAGTAATAATTTGGTGGTAATCTAGGGAGGAAAACCCACAACGGCACCATGGAAGGTTCTGAATCCTCATCAAAATTAGTGTACCAATGGAACCCATGGTCAGGAACCCCATCTACATCAGAAGCCTTCCTCAACATTGCCTTCACAAAGTCAGCCTCATTGGTGAGTCACACGAACACATTCCAAGGTTTGCTCATTGCTGAAACCATCGACTGTGAGCTTAGGCCCCATTGATTTCGGATGAAAACTCTAATTGCATCAAGAGACAGACGCTGCCTAAGAAACTTAAGGACCACTGAGAAACAAAACGGAGCAGCAGATTTTTCAATTTCCTCCTTGGAAAACATAACACAGATCTATCCATCAATGGTTTTGGCTAGACGAAGCAGGACGTCAATCTTAGGTAGCAGTTGTGGCATCAGTGCCACCAAATCTGCAAACGTGTACTGCCGAATAGCAGTGGCCGATGGCCCAGGAGGAGCCCGGGTGGCTCTCATACGACACACAATCAAGTGAACCCTAGTAGAGCACAAATTAAGAGAAAGGGTATAAGGACTTTCTTGATTTTTGTGCTTAATTAGGCAATGTTCGAACTTTAGAAATATGGATGAATGATGATATTGTAATCTTGTCATTTTACAAAATGATTAAGAGATGTTCTAGAGTTTTTAATCCAACTTTAGGATATAGATTGAGAGAAGTAAATAAGAATAACATGTATTTAAATTTTGAGATTAAGTGATAACTAATATTATTGTGGAGAAACAATAATTTGAAATAAGGGAGGAAAATCAATTATGAATTGAGTAGTTGGGTTGGTGGTGTGGATGTCCTCCAGCCCTAAACAACAAACTACACCCAACTGCCCCTTCTATTTATGTTTTCGTCAGTCTAAATCCACAACAACAAAATCAAATATTAGAAAATATATTGAAAAAGTTTCTAATCCACCAAAAGACAGAACCCTTTATTTGGTTGGCAAGCGGTTAAGGCTTATTTCCCGAAGAGGTATACATTGGTTCAAGTTACCAAGACACATTTTCATGTAAATCTAGACAACCGAACCGATACATTGAACAATGGTAATGGTTCACATTATTTTTACTTTACATCAAATATTTTAATCATTTCTAAGTTTAAAAACCAACAATCCCTCACCTGATTAAAATATTTTAAAGGACAAAATAGAATAAAATTTTCTTTGGACTAAGTACAATGCATTAATAGAGGTAGCTTGCAGCTTTGAATGTCTGCCTAGTGTTAACGTGTTTCCATTTGAAAGATTCATGATGAACCAAGTCTTGAATCAGAATCTTTTAACTCAGGTTTCTTCACACTACACACATAGTACAACATATATCAGGTTTCTTTCAAGGTGGTGCATAAAGTTTGTACACCGTATCTTGGATTCGTGAAAGCTCTAGAGCCCAATTACCATAGATTGCGGCCCCACATTCACACTCACATAGGTGAGTCCTCCAAGGGTACCTGTAATTCAATACATTGCCTTAGTCTTGGTCTCATTCAAAACATTTCGCTTTTCCTTTGCCATTGCATTTGTAGCACTCACACCCTAAGGATGGACCTATAATAATATTTTAATAGAGCTATCCAGTCACTCAAATAGTTTGTTCTTCCCATTGAATTTTCTTCTTGGGATCTCCAGTCAGGAAGGTTGGTTAGCTGCTACCGGTGACCTAATTAATGGGCTTCAGTCCATTTCCCGTTGATGTACGTATATCTTTCGACTTTGCCAATCCTTTCGTCTAAGGATCCGCAAGGTTATCTTCTGAATTTACATATTCCAAAGTCAGGTATCCATTATTTATCAAGAATTTTATCGTAAAATGCTTGATACTCAAATGTCTCATTTTATACTTAAAGTGTTTATTATTACAAACACTTATCACAACCTGATTGTTACAAATAACAGAAATAGCTGGCATTGGTTTTTAAATAGTGGAATTTCTGATAATAAATTTTTAAGCCACTCTACCTCATGTGCGGTAGTATCCAAGGCTATAATTCAGCCTCCATAGTAGATCGTTACAATTTGCTTGAAAAATCTCCAAGCTACAGCTGCTCCACCAAGAGTGAAAATATATCCACTCGTTCCTTTACATCCAACTAGTATCATTGTATGCTTTTAATACAGTAGGATACCCAGAATAATGGATACCATACGTCATGATTCCTCTCAAATATTTAAGAATTCTGTCCATTGCTTTCCAATGAGAATCATCAGGCCTACTAGTATATCTACTAAGTCTACTCACAGTATATGAAATATCAGGTCTAGTAGAATTAGCAATATACAGTAAGTTATCAATAATCTGGAAATATCTCAGTTGTGACACAGGATTTCCAAGTTTCTTACTTAAATGCAAACAAGGATAGAAAGGAGTACTGACAGGTTTGCATTCGAATATCTCAAACTTTTTAAGAATCTTTTCAATATAATAAGATTGATTTATACTAATACCATCACGAGATCTCATTAATTTAATATCAAGAATTATTTGTACCTCTCCCATGTCTTTCATGTCAAAATTCTTAGATAAAATTTTTTTAACATCAATAACAATATCTATATTGGTACCAAAAATGAGAATATCATCAACGTAAAGACATAGCATTATGCATGCATCATCAACTATTTTAGTGTATACAAATATTTATCAGATTCATTTATCTTGAAATTATAAGATAAAATTATTTCATCAAACTTTTGGTGCCATTGTTTAGGAGATTACTTTAAACCATATAGAGATTTAATAAGTTTACAAACTTTCATTTCCTGTTCTGGAACCACAAACCCCTCTGGTTGATCTATGTATATCTCTTCTTCTAAATCGCCATTAAGAAATGATGTCTTTATGTCCATTTGGTGGATCTCAAGTTTATGGATCGCTGCTAGAGCAATTAGAACATATGAATTGTGGTTATTCTAATAACAGGAGAATACGTACGTATCAAAATAATCGATACCCTCTCTTTGTGTAAAACCCTTTGCAACTAGCCTAACTTTAAATTTATTAATAGTACCATTAGGTCTCAATTTCTTTTAAAAATCCATTAACATCTAATGGTTTTACATCTAGGAGGAAGATCACATAAGTTTCAAGTGCCATTAGTCTTAAGAGATTCCATCTCATTATTTACTGCTTCTTTCCAGAAAGCATGGCATCCTTGAAAGTCAACGGGTCTTCCTTTATAGAATAAGTATAAAAATCATGTCCACAATCATTTTTCTTTCTAACTCGTTTTCCTCTTCCAAGTTCATTTTCTAATTCAGATGCACTATCAAGATTAGATATGATGGTAAGTTGACTACTGGTGGAAGGAAAATGTACTGTAGGTAAAGATCTTTCTAACTTATTTTTTAGAGGAAATAGATATTCAAATAATGTTACATCCCTAGACTCTATGATGGTGTTGAGATCAATACCTTGGGTTTCTGATTTGATAATCAAGAAGCCTATATGCAGAACTATGTCTAACATACCCAATGAATACTACATCTACTGTGTTGGGACCTAATTTCTTTTTTTTAATTTTTGGAACATTAACCTTTGCAAGATAATCCCAAACTCTAAAGAAATTAATATTGGGTATTATACCCTTATAGAGTTCATACGGTGTCTTGTCAGATTCCTTAAATGGTACTCTATTCAAGATAAAATAAGATGCAAGTATTGCTTCCCCCCACCAATGCTCAGGTAGGCCGGAACTAGAGAGCATGCATTTAACCATATCTACCAAGGTTCTATTTTTTCTTTCAGAAACACCATTGAATTGAGGAGAATATGGAGTAGTTTCCTCATATATAATACCATTCTCCTCATAGTATTGAACCAATTGATTAGAGGAGCATTCACCTCATCAATCAGACCTGATAATTTTAATCTTTCTCTCCAATTGGTTTTCAACTTCAGTTTTATAGACGACAAATTTACTAAATGATTCATCTTTTGTTTTTATCAAGTAAATATAACAAAATTTGGATATATCATCTATAATAGTAATGAAGTATTTATTACCACCTTTAGAAGAGACACCATTTAAATAACAACCATCACTATGAATTAATTCAAGTAGCGATGAATTTCTTATAACAGATTTAAATGGCTTTCTAGACTGTTTTGATTGAACATAGATTAAACATTTTTCATCTAAATCAACGGGAACTTTAAGAATAATTTTTAAATCCATCATTCTTTTAGCATTATGATAATTAACATGGTCTAATCTAGCATGTCATATTGAAGATGAACATGTAGAAAATGTAAATTTATTATTAGAATCAAATTTGTCTACTACATTATTTTGAATATTTATTACAAACAAACCACTGCTCACATAACCTTTCCCCACAAATAACCCATATTTAGTTACAATAACTTTATTAGAATGAAATAATAATGTGTAGCCTACCCCACCAAGTAAAGATCCAATAACTAGGTTTCTTCACGCCTCTGGCACGTAAAATACTTCTTCTAAGGGAAGAGTATTTTCCAAGCGTTAATTTGAGTTCAATTTTCCTTACTTCAATACTTGTGCAGAGGTGGAGTTATCCATCATTACTTTCATGCCGCTTGTATCCTGAAATGTTTAAAAAAATATTCCAGTTAGAAGTGACATGTACATTGGCTCATGTGTCTACTATCCAATCAGTAGCACTACAAGCCAAACAAACTTGGAGACTTATGGTTACATACCGTTCATTAGTTCCAACGGAGTTGGTCCCGAAAAGCACCATATGAGCCTGTGGGTTAGGCAATCTTGGTTGTTCATTGCCTTGATATTTCCTGTTCTTATAACAAGAATTTTTGGCCAAGTAACCCGTTTTGTTACAGTTAAAACAAATGGGTCTCCTATCATTTTTGTTGATATAGGACTTTGGTTTCAAATTATTCTCATAATTAGTTTTACCCATATTGAATTTAGACTTCTGATATAATATATTCTTATGTGTTTTATAACCTTTTACAATATTTGCTTTAGATTGAAAATCAGAAACCAATAGTGGGATAGAATCATTTTCCAAGTGTTGTTCTTGGATTCTAATGGCAGAGATCAAGGTTTCCATAGTCATATCTTCAGTCTTATGTTTAAGAGATATGCTAAAATTCTTCTATAAAGGAAGCAACTTGGAGACGCTCGGGAATACTCATTCCCTATTGGCCCAATTCATGGTAAATGATAGTTAACTCATGGGTTTGCTCTACCACAAATTTGGAATCATCCATCTTAAAGCTAAGAAATTAGCTTGCGGTGTACTTATCCATTCCAGCATCTTGTACACTATATTTCTTATCAAGAATATTCCAAATATCTTTGGCAGATTTAATGTGTAGGTAAACATCAAAAAGTATATCACTTAAATGATTTAAAATTTTACATCTACACAAATTATCTTCTTCTGCATATGTTTACAATTCAATAGTACGTGCAGGCTCATGTAAATCATCAGAAGGATGATCATTTTCAATAACAAAATATAATCCAAGCATTGTAAGAAAGATTTTCACATTTTCTTGCCAACGCTTAAAATTGACTCCTCCAAATTTCTCGAGTGCAATTGATTCGTTTGAAGTCATGGTAGCAACCAATTAAAACATACCTCTAGTTTAACAAAGAGAATCAACTCTAAGATTGTTAGGAAATAATTTAAAATGCTTTGTAAACTAGAGAATATATAAAATAACAAGAACAGATTAGAAAGAGAGAATCCGGTGTTGAGGCACATTGTGATAGATGCTTTCCTTAGAGTAGATTTCGCCACCTCCAAATTTAAACATACACTAGGTTTCTTGACAGTCTACTCCCAAGATACGACAACATCGGTTCCCGTTAATCTACTAGTCGGTGCACACAAAAGGAGATCCTCGAATCCAATATAAAATAGCCAAAACTCAAAGAAAGAAAGACAAAAAGAATGAGGAAGTATTTCTCTAATTTTTTTAGAGAATTTGGAATCAATGAATTTGTGGGTGAGGTTCCCTATTTTTAGTGAATGAAATGTCACTTGTGAAAAGTCACAACTAGAATGAAATGACATTTGTGAAAAGTCACAACTTATTTAAATGAAATGATACTTGCGAAAAGTCACATCATACAAATGAAATGGTACTTGAGAAAAGTCACATCACATAAATGAAATGGTACTTATGAAAAGTTACAACTTATTAAAATGAAAGGGTATTTGTGAAAAATCACAACTAAAATGAAGTAGCACTTTTGAGAAGTCACAACTTCTCAAATATTTAAGAATACATTGAAAAGGTTTCTAATTCATCAAATGACACAACCTTTTGTTTGGTTGGCAAGTGGATAAGATTCATATCCCCAAGAGGCATACATTAGTTCAAGTTACTAAGATACCATTTTATTTAAATGTAGACAACCGAACCGATACATTGAACAATGGTAATAGTTCATATTATTTTTACTTTACATCAAATATTTTAATCATTTTTAAGTTTAAAAACCAATAGTGACATTGAGAAAATTCACAATGCCTGTTGATTTCAAATTATTTGAACCTGATGCAGTATCATGCGAAATAGGATTGTTCCCATTCAGAGGACCTTCTTGCCAGACTTGGTTCACCGTTGTCATGCCACTATCAAGGGTTAACGTCGCAAATATAAACATCTCATTGGTATTCTCAAATGTTGCAGAGAGATTTGACACCATAAAGCTCAAAGGACCCTCTGTCAATGTTGATATTGAATATGTAGACACTGGGGATGTGTATGCACGCATGACTCCACTGGTGTTTTGAAAGGCCACAAGGGCTTGTGCCCCTAACATTCCTGTTTGAGTGGGGTTGATGGCCCAAGAAATCCATCTTGAGCTGGAGGTTCCAGTCACTCTATACGCGATATCAACTTTGTTGGTTGATTGATTATAGTTCCAGTGAAGGTATGAATTCAAAACAGGAAGGTCTTGGCATGAGCTGTATAACTTGTTGTTAGAGAAACTAGTATAGCTCTTGCAGGTTTGAGCAAACGATGAGGCACACAGAGAGAACAAAACACAAGAAAACAACAACAAAGTTGTCAAAGGTTTTCCCATGGTGAGAGATACCAATTAGAGGACTTTGAGGCTATGCCTAGATCGAAATCGATAGCACGAGGATAACAAGTTCTCGGTATCTTGGTATGCACCAGATGATGCTGAAATCCTTCGCAAAGGTTTTTCTTTTCTCTATCTAGGTTTCAAGGATTTGGATCAAAAACCAAAGCCTGTAGATAGATGTGTTGCAAAGGAGGTGTGGTGGGAATGAGAAGGGGAAAGTGGGTGTTAAATATTGTTGGAAAAGTTGGGTTTGTTGGACTAGTTGGTTGTAGAACTTGTCTTCATGAGGTTACTACGATTGTGATCTAGTCGTGTGTTGCCGAGTCCAATATAAAGAATTAAACATGGAAACTATTAAAATTAGGATCTTGTTTTGTAATATTCTAATAAGCCTGGACGAACAAGTCATGGAAATCTGTTTCCATCACACTTTCACTTCCCAAAGTTTTGAACTTTCAATTGAAATTGCCTTGCTAGGTCTTCAAATCCAAGCACTCTCCTTGTTCACACCTGCTTTTGTCCAGACCCTACAAGTTTCCAAGAAGCTTAGTTCAATTTCTAAGAACGTGGAAGTGCCACCAAGGAAAATAATTCCTTTTAAAAAGAAAAAGAAGAAAAGGCAAGGTCTCACACGTTGAATCAGCAATGAAGCCAACAAATAGAAGTCCCCATTGCTGTTTGTAAAAACAAAGTAATCGGCAAAAGTTCAACCCCGGCACCTACCGCGGAAAAAATAGAAAATCGAATCCAGTTGGTGCTTTAGGAAGAAATGTCTGAGAAATTAAGGACTCCTCCGTAAATCAAATCTGCAAAAGAGAAGTCGCACCAATTTTCGTCAAAGAAATTAAGGGCCATTATAATATTATTTTAGCACATTCGTTTAGAAAAACAAATCAAATTATTGAAAATTTATAATGTTGAATCTTCATCTTATAATGGTTAAAATCAAAGATAAATGTTATATGTCAAGTTGGAGATCTAAAATTTCAATTTTCATAATTTGGGTATAAAATGGAAATGATACATCATGAAGGGTGAGAAATTAATGCATTAGATTTTTCTTCCTAATGCTTGACGTACTGGCAAATCTCTAAATCAATATCTCACCCATTAAGTATGAAAGTAAGGTCCCATTTAGATAGTGAGATAAGAGGAGATGAGCAATTAATAAGTAATAAAAATTATTTAAAATTCATCACATATCGAAAATTCAATAATGAATTCCATATTAAGGATAAGTTTTTAGAATACGCATCTGATCAAGTTGTATAATTAACGAGTCACGAATTCGTAATGCGCTTGATTTGGATAAAATTCTATAGTTTGGTTATGAATGTTAATATCATTATATTTTTAAAAACAAACCGTGGTTCATTTCCATCTTATTTAATATATTTTAATTCCCTTCCTTTTTTTCCCATTCTTATATCTATGTTTATGCAATAAGTAATGTTACATACAGTCATGAAGTACACAAACGACGCACAATCATTTTAAAAAAGAATGAAATCTATTATTAAAAAATTAATTTTTTTCATGTAAATTCTGTATTTATCCATTTTCTTTAAAAAAATTGAGTGGCGCTTATGCAAGGACTGCAAATATCATTTCTTGGCATTTTTGTACATACACGTCCCAAATTCGTATGCACTTGCAAAGAATCCAACCAATAACAAGCAGCCTATTGCGAGAGCAAGGAGGATAGGTAAAGCACTGTACTTCGTCATCCACCAAGATACTCATTATTGCAGAAAGCAACCAAAACGACCCCTAAAGTACTGGGAATTCAAACGAATAGGCACGTTTTACACTATGTTTGAAATAACAAATAAATTGCATATGCTTCTGGTTCTATACAATATTTTTTAGTTAGTGTCAAACAACTCACTTGGACTAGAAGTGGCATCCGTACATCGATTTGAGGAACATCACAGAGACAGGTACTAATAATCAGGAATGGAAGCAAACCGATATCCTTTGGCATTCCTCCATGCATAATATGCAATTCGAGTCTCATAAAAGCCTGCAGTCACAATCGATCAATATAAAGGTGGTCAATTACTGACAAATGAATGGAAACTTTTTAGCAGATCCATACTGAAAACACAACTCAGAAAAGGCATTAAAACACAACTCAGCTGCACCATCCACTCTTCTCTGTTGCAGGAAATAGTTACACTAGATGCAAACCTAATTTGCATATAAGGTTGCAATGTATTACAAAAAATTAACCAAAAACGAAACTAAAGACTATGATAAAATGGTTGCACTTCCACAAGGCATCAGTGGCCTGGTAACCCAAAGAGGGGAAGCATATGCTCTTGAAGAGAAGATTGCTTCAGTAGTGGACAAATTTAGACTCTACCAACACATATAAAAGGCACTCACCCAAGTTTGACCCGGAAAGACTTCTACTTAAGTCTCAAAAAGAAATAAGGACGCCAGCCATAGGACTGACTGCTACTAAATTGAGTAGCACAAATGAGACAAGCCTACAGCAGACCGCACAACACCTCATGCTATGATGGGGATACTTGCTTACATCATTCAGTATGTGATAAATGGCATTTTACACCAATACTAAATCCAAACCACAAAGTATTTGCAAGTACCAGAGTATCCATTACCCTCCATTTCCCATTTATGATTTTATCTTACACAGAAAATAAAGCATTGGATAGGTATTAAACAAGATGATTACTTAGTCATGTCTTAGTATTGTGCAAGCTGATAATTGTGTTAGTAATAATAATATGAATACCTGGGAGGAAGGAGATAATTCCTAAGGCCAAAAGGCCGAAGGCCTGGGAGTGCTCCCCTCCCATGTGACCTGTGAAAATGAAATATGAAAGGAAGAGAAGCACTGATCCAAGAAACAGCAGGAAAAGGGCAAGGGCAATGGATTTCCATGGGATTTTATCCAAGGCTTTGGGTGTATAGTCAAACCGAGCATCGTACTGTCTTCTCGCAATACCATCATAATTATCATCTTCATCGGTAGGGAGAACATTGTACTGAACATGGCGTCTTGATGCCATAGTAATCAAACTCAACTCTCAATTAATCCTAGGGATACGCAAACAACAAAATCAAATAAGTATAGTATAATGAAAATTGTGAAAGCAGATTAGCACAAACTAACATGTTGTGTATCCTGCAACTGCATAAAATTAGATTCACTACCCCCCACCCATTGGCATCCAAAAGCAAATAATCCTAAAACAAAACTTAGAAATGACATGTTTCAAATTAAATAAAAATCTTCTCAATTAGACATGCACGGCAACTACGTTGGCAGAATACAGGAAGTAACGCAGCAGAGTAGTGCTTGTTCACAAAATGACTGTATCTCACACATGACTCAAACCGAGGCTTTAAATGGGGGTGCTACTCATCAGAGTGTCCAGAGAAATTTAGTCTATTGCACCGGACCAGAGAAAATATTGAAAAAAGAAATCCACCATTAAACTTTGCCCAATATCAGACTACATTCATCTCCTTTACTTCACATAATATAGAAGGATCAATGACTCATGTCAGTGGAGAACAAACGGGTCGCTCCATTATATACAAAAGAGCTGGTACTTAACTTCCTAAGAAACAACTGTGCTTACTTTTCTTGGATAAAAATTCATGTAAATATAGTACAAGCACAAGTAGAGAAATGAAAATTAGCTTGGTATAGAAGAAATATCATAAAACCAACTTTCATACAAGGAGAAAGTTGGTAGTAATACCAACTTGGTAGTAATACACTAGCAATGAAACATATTAGTACTCGATTGCAGCTAATAAAGGATCAAGGCTAAAATCTTTATATACGTTGACGCTTCTTTCATAGAAAACAACAGAACCCCATGAATCAGCATACATTCAACTTGACCAAAAAGCAACCCAGATCCATGGTAGCCCCCAGATTTTGCAAAAAGATATATGCCCATTATTTAACAACTATAAAACGATCAGCCAATAAAAACCACATAAATCATAGGATAATTTTCTGCAAATGAGATTGTCACGATTAGACATACCCAGTTACACCCGAAAGGCAAACCAAACAATAAACTTTTAACAACCTCATTGAAAAACAAAATCATGCCACGAATCCCTTGGGAAGACTTCTATCAGAAAGAAAATTCTTAAGCGTCTGAGAGCCCAAAAACTTTAGAAAGAAACGCCATCCGAAGAAAACGAATAAGCCGATGAAAACCTGGAGAATAGCAGCACATGAAAGTTCCTCCCGACGAGATTAAGGTTATGCTTGGAAGATGAGATAAGATGAGAATTTTTAAAAATTTTGTGAATAGTGTTAAGATGAAAGTTTAAAATATTATTTTTTAATATTATTATTGTTTTGGGATTTGAAAAAGTTAAATTAGAATTTGAAAAAGTTGAATTGTTTATTATATTTTATATGGAGATTTGAAAAAGATGTAATGATGAGATGAGATAGAGATGAGATGAGATTTCTCATCTTTGTTTCCAAACATAACCTAAGAGACGCCAAAAATGGTGGAAATTTGAACCTGTTGTCTTGATTTGATGAAGGAAAAAGCCCCAAACAAGTCAAAGAAAGCAGATGAGAGAGCCTGAGAAGCGAGAAAGCAGAAAGATTATGACTGTTTTAAAATTTAAATTGTTTACTATATTTAAATAAAAATTTAAAAAAATTATAATGATGAGATGAGATAAAATATTTTAATTATTCAAACAAGGCTAGGTGCCTGAAGCGTCTTTTAGAGAGAGAGAGCTAAATATAAGTGTTACAATTTAAATTGAGTTTTTTTTTAAAATAAGCTTAGTTTTGATATACAATCTTCTTATCTCATCTAATATCAATTATTACAATTTTTTCAATTATACAAATATATAATAATAAATTCAAAATTTTTAAATCTCAAAATAAAAATAATACTAAAAAATAAATTCTAACAATATTTTATTTAATTACAATTTAAAATATCTCATTTGAACTGTCTATTCAAATCCAACTAAATGTATTTGCTAAGTCATTTTATTGATGCATCAAGCATATGTTGTAGTAATGTGAAAACTATATTAGTTTACATAAAAAGAAGTATTAGTTATTTTGACCGTTTCTATCAATATAATGAGCATCACAATAAGATCACATGTGTGACATAAATATAAGCTTATATATATAAAATATATTGCAATGCTATGCTAGGATTGAGTTCTTTTTTTCTCTTGCTAGGGTACTCACATAGGCTGCATAGTGAACGTTAATGGCTCATCGCCACTGGTAGGTCATCCTCAGTTGTTCGTCGATCTCGTTTCTGCTGTTCCACAACCGTTGCTAGAGGTGGAGTTGCCTTTCGGTCCACCAAAACTCATTGATGGTGAGTTGTGTTTTACTTTTTCAACGGAGGTGTTGGAAAAATCTGTCCAACCATTTAGATATTCTATGGTGTTGAAAGTTCTTAGGCAGAGCCCTTCATCGGACATCATTAGGGCCTTCATCCGTAGTCGATGGGGCTGTCTAGCATGCCAATGGTTTCCTCCATGCAGCGATCGAGGAATGTATTCATTAGGATGACCACCAAATCATATTTTCTTAAGGCTTTGTCAAGGGAGTCTAATGACGTGAATGGTGTTCCATATAGAGCTTTCACTTGGACTCTTGATTTTAATGAAGATTTTGAACCCACATGTGTGCCGGTTTGGGTGTTTTTACCTAGACTTCCACCCAATTTCTTCCATAATTCTGTGTTAAAGTCCCTTATGACACCGATCGAAAAGTTCATTAGCTGTGATAACTTTACAGCCTGTGCGACACGCACTGACCGTGCACGGGTATGCCTTGAAATTGATTCTTCTAAAGTTCCTACTCCTTATTTTTGGATTGGTCAACTAGGGGTGCAAGGAAGTAGAAGACAAGATGTGGCACCCTCGACCCCCACATGTTATTTTAGTGGAGTTCGTGACACCGGGATGTTGACCACAAGGATCACGCACCCCAACGATAAGTGCTCAGAGTGTGTACAATATGCAATAAGTGTACAAATATAACATTTCGCAGTGGAATAAAAATGTCATTCTTTATTAAGTACCAGAAAGATCATAAAATATTCTTTACAAGTTTTACAGTCATCCGACATAATTTAAAGAAAACAAATAATATAAGGGGAAACAAATCCCATAATGCCGAACAACATAAAGATAACTCATGCCTCCGGCGGAGCCGGTCCTTCAGGCTCATACCCAGCCTCTGTGTCAAAAATCTACGACACCATAAGACGGAACCGTAGGGAAAAACACCACATGAGATTAGACATCTCAGCAAGTTATTAACCAAAATAAATCTAAGAGTTTTAAAATGCATTAATATCACCAATACAACCACGTACAGTCAAAGATCAATTTTTTCAAAAATACACATTTAACTACTCACGCCAAAAATTTCATTTTTGGTCCACATATATATAATTTCATTATTTAATATGCATGCACTACGGTCTCCTCTATGGACCATATGCATACCCTGGCTCTCTTCGTCACATCACGGGTAACGTCCGTGCATGAGACTTCGTAACAAGCGATGCCCAGTTTCGCGCTCGACGTGTACATGGCTAAGCATCCTCTAACCCCGCCAGCGAAAGGCCAGGAATCGGTACGAGAGCGTTACCGTCTCGCCCATTCCCGTCGTTACCCTGTGACAACTCAAAAGACGTCACGTCAGTCTGTTACGCTCCCGAGTGACCAGAGGAACTCCACCGAGATAATAACCCATCTCGGCTTGGGGTCGTGATACACACGTACCCACATAACCAGTCTCAATTTTCAAACAGACAGTATGACTCCATAACATAATTAATTAAAGACATTAGATATGTATGATTACAATTATTGGATGATATAGCAATTTACTCATTTATTAAATAACACAAAAATTATAATTTTACAATTTTACAGACACTACTCGCATAATCCCATCCTCCAATCTGATCCAAAACCCAAATCCAACCTCAACTATAATTTATTCCCAACACTTCCAAAAATGCACTTTAATTCCAATATCTCAACAAAATATAATAAAATTCTCATTTATTTCCAACACTTCTAAAAATACAATTTAATTCTCAATAAAAATACAATTTATTTAATACAAGTTAAATCAAATAAATTACACTTCAGAAATTTACTTACAATCGAAGACGAGAATAAATTCTGGAAGATCGCAAGGGAGAAAATACACTCAGCAAACACGACAAATTTCTCAAAAACACAAATGAAGCTCACGGCTTCACTGTACAAAACACTCACAGAAATTCAAACTTTCCAATTTTCGAATCAAAATCTAACAATTAAATTTTCAGATGAACTTAAGTAGTTTTCCTCTCCAAAATTCGAAGGCTTCAGCCCTGAATTTATAGGCTTAGTGAGGCGGTTCGGATCTTGTAGATGAATCATGGATTGCATGCAGCGAAGGAAAGGTGCGGTAGTTTCAGGATGACAGCAATTGAAGGGGACACTCCCGATCGACACGGCACAACTCGGAAGCTCAAGGTGGAAGGTGGTGGTGGCCATGGAGATCAGTCGGCTTGACAGCTAGATTTGAAGGTCCTAGCCGAGTGACACTCAGTAGATTTATGGAAGCAAGAGGTGGAGGAAAAGGTGGTGGAAAAGAAGGAGGTGGCCGGCAATGAGAGAAAGCAACCCTTTAAGTGTTGCCATGCTCGGATTTGAGGAAGAATCGGTGCTGAAGTAGCTGCTGGAACCATCCATGTACAGAAGAAAGAAGAAGAAGAAGAAGGAAGAAGAAGACCGAGCGGCGTAGGGGAGAAAGAGATGGAGCCCTAATTGAACTCACCAAAACACGCCGTTTCACTTAGGAGGGAAAGGACTGGGTTGCAGCTCGAGCGGGCCGACTTCACGCATGGGCTAGGTTTCACGGGCCGATCAACACACTTCACATGGCTGGGTTGCTTGCTGCAGGCTCACTCCTTCACACGGGCTGGGCCCGGTTTCACTCAACACTCACACCCACACACACTCAGCCCAATATAATTAATCTACCAAAATAAATCATTACAAATAAAAGCCCAAACCTGAAATTTTATTAAAATCAAACAAAAATAAAATACATCACTTAAAAACATAAATTCACAACTAATAATAAAAATTTAATTATTTAATTTAATTTAGCCAATACTAACAAATAAAATAACTAATAATTTTAGGGATCTCACACAAGAGGTAGTGTTTGAAACTTTTCCTGCATATTGTTCATTGTGCAAATGCCAGGGACATAACTTAAGAACATGTCATAAAAGTAGTGATCAAAATAAAAAATTGAAGGGGGGACAAGTTTGGGTCAAAAAAGGTGTTAAGTATATGGTTGAGGGCTCCCAGTCGCTTGGTTATGCTTTACCGGAAGTGGAGGGTGCCGAAAATACTATAGTGGTGCAGGATGGTTCTGATAATAATATTGATGGTGCAGTAGATGATAAAGCCCTTGCTATTGTTATAAATTTTGCTATTGATGTGGAAGGGTCGTCGATGTCTCAAGAGGATAGTGATCTTCCTTAAGCCATGGCTAGCATGCAGGTGGATGTGCAGGTGGACATGCAGGTCTTGAACGAAGAAGGAGATGCAAGCATGGGTCAGCTCTTCATTGATTCAGATGCTATCGATTCCTCTCAAGGCCACGTAGGTGCTGATATGGGACATTTCGTGAGTTCTGTGCATGTAGAAGTAAGTGAGCTGCAAAATGATCATGAGTTTCAAGGTCACCATCGGTCTGATGGTAAAAGGCCTGAGTCTTTAGTGGTCCAATTTGTGGACCAGGTCGTGATCCCTAAAGGCCTCTGTAATAATTAGCCTGCTTGTGTTGGGCCTTCGGCTGTTGTTATGAATAAAGGTGGGGATGGGTCCAATTTGCCTATTCAAGTGGAGAAGAGTATGGTTAATATAGTAGGTGAGAACAAAATGCCAGATGAGTCACAATCTAACCATGAATTTGAGCGAGACAGTTTAAAGGATGACATGCGAAAAGAATATTGTACAGATTCAGAGGGCCCAAGAAATTCCGTTGGTACGTTTCAAAAAAGGTGTTCTACTAGGACAGTGATTCATCCTTTAAAACTTAATCTATGATTAGTCCCATTATTTTCTAGAATATTCAGGGGATTGGTACTTCTCAATTGGCGCTGAAAAATATTATAAAAAATTATAGGCCAAAAATCCTTACTATGTCTGAGCCTTTTATGCTGGAGGATAAACTTCCTAATTACTTGGGTCATTTCAGCTATGACTATTTTCTCACTAATGAAGTGCAAGATGGAAAAACTTGGTTGCTCTGGACTTCCGCTATTTTGGTTCAATGGTTAGCAAATTCTAATCAATTTGTGATTATTAAAGTTGAGGAGAATGTGCATGTTTTCCTTCTTACCATTGTGTATGCTAAGTGTAATCAAGTTGACAGGAAAGCTCTTTGGCAGGATCTTGAGGCTATTGGTTATGGCAATCGTCCATGGGTTTTGAACAAAGAGGCGGCCGCCCCTATCCTTTTGCTGATATGGAAGCTTTCAACTTGTGCCTTCAAAATTGCAGTTTGCTGGACATGTGCTTTAAAGGATCAAAGATGACCTAGTGCAATGGGCAAGGCAGGTTGGCTCGTCGATGGGCAAGGTTAGATAGATGTTTTATAAATTCTAATTTCCTTAATTATTTTGCTAATGTTTTTTATCAGGTGTTGCCTCGTACCACTTTAGATCGTTCTCCTTTAGTGATTCAAATGGGTGAAGATCCTTTTATGTATGGGCCAAGCCCTTTGCACTTTTAGTTTATGTGAACTGATCATTTGGATTTTCTCAACTTTGTGGAAGAGGTGTGGCAACAAGAGGGGTTTGGCGTTGGTCTTAATAATTTATCTTTTAAATTGAAAAGGGTTAAGGTGACTTTAAAGGATTGAAATAAACATGTTTTTGGTAGAACTAATATTATTGTTAAAGATTTAGAGCATCACATTAAGAGTTTAGATAGCCGTCTTCAAGTCTGTTTTAACGTTGAGAATAAAAATGATCTCTTGGCATCTAAGTTGGAATTATCTACTTGGATGGATAGAGAGGATATTCGTCTTTCTCACATGGCCAAAAAAAGCTGGCTTAAATATGTGGATCAAAATTATAAATTTTATCACACTTATCTTAATGCTAAAATCATAAAAGGATTACTGACATGTGTTTGGACGATGACACTACTCTAAGCACTCCTTTTGACATTCATCAGGTTGCTGTTGAGCATTTTCAACACTTTTTGGGTCATAGTAATCCTCATGATCTGTCTAATTTATGTGATTTGATCTCCCCTATTATCTCTGATGAAGAGAATTTGGAAAATTTGTAGAGTCCCTTCTCTTGGGGATATTAAGGATACTCTTTTCAGTATTCCCATTGATAGCAATCCTAGTCTGGATGGTTTTGGCTTTGGTTTCTTTAGGGTTTGTTGGGCTTTTGTTAAAGATGATATGTTTGAAGCCATTGCTGATTTTTTTCAAAATCATTCGTTCACAAGATTTTACACTGCTTCTTCTATTGTCTTAATCCCTAAGGTGGATAAGCCTTCTGGTTTTGATAAGTTTAGGCCTATCAGTCTCTACTCGGTTATTTATAAGATTTGTGCTAAGATTATTGTGTGTCGTATGACGAAGTTACTTACTAAATTGATTTCTCAAAAGCAAGGGGCATTTATCCCAGGTTGTAGTATTTTTTAGAATAGTTCTTTAACTCAAGAGATGGTTCACTCTATCCATAAAACCTCTAATGGGGGGTAATGTTTTGGTTAAATGGGATATGTCAAAGGCTTATGATAGAGTTGATTGAAATTTTTTATTACATGTCTTGCTAATTTTGGTTTTTCTTCTCAAGTTTGTGACCTGGTTAAGTCGTGTATTTCCACGCCTTGGTTTTCCATCATGATGAATGGTACGTCTCTAGGGTTTTTTAAAGGTGAGTGTGGCTTGAGGTAGGGTGATCCTCTTTCTCCTTACTTGTTCATCATCATGCAAGATGTACTCTCTCGTCTTCTCAAGAAATCTTTTGAAAGTGGCAAAATTGGTCAGTTTACTCAAGCAAGAGGTACCCTTCTTATCTCACATCTTATATATGCTGATGATATTGTTGTTTTTGCTAACGGTGGTAAGAGGTCTATAAGAGGTTTGATGAAGGTTTTGAATCTTTATTAAAAATGGACTGGGCAAGTTCCTAATAAAGAGAAAAGTGCTATTTATTTCTCTAGGAAATTTCCTGTTGCCAGAAAGCTTTCTCTTCTTCAAATTACCGGTTTTTTTGAAGGGTATTTTCCTTTTAAATATCTGTATGTGCCTATCGTGGTTGGTAGGCTTAAAGCTTGTGATTTTGGTGAGTTGCTTGTGAAAGTTAAGAAGAAAATTGCGGGTTGGAAAATGAAAATGCTCTCAGCAGGTGGGAGAACTATTCTTTTACATCATGTCTTATCTAGTATGGCTACTCCTCTTCTTGTTGTTCTTCATGTTCCTAAAGTTGTGCTCATGGCTCTGAATAAGCTTTTGAGATCTTTCTTTTTGGGTCATTCTGATGGTAAGGGAAAATGGATTGCTTGGAACTACATTTGTAGACCTACTAAAGCAGGTGGTTTGGGTATTCGGGATTTTGGGGATATTCAAAGGGCTTTACATATGAAACTTGCTTGACATCTCATTCAGGGTCAGTCTTTATGGACGAATTCTTTTAGAGACAAGTATGCTAGGAGTAATCATCTATCCCTTTTGGTTCCTAATAAGGGTGCCCGATTTTGAAAATCTATTGTCCGTAGTATTCCAGATGTATTAAATGGTTCTAAATGGATTGTAAAAGAGGGTAATATTTCTTTTTGGTATGATAATTGGGAGGATGGAGGTCCTCTCAATGGCCATTATCCTATGATTGAACAACCTCTGTTAAAGATTAAAGAATGTCGTATTGAAAATAGGTGGGATAACTCTCTTTTGGATAGGCTTGTGGGTCACCAGAAAGTTAATGAATTATATCATTTCTTGGCTAGGTGAAAGAGGGACAAGATAGCTTAGTTTGGTTGAAGGATATTGCTGAAACTTTTACTATTAAAAGTGTTTGTGATTGTATCAGGGTCAAGGCGCCTTCTCTTCCTTAGGCTAATTGGATTTGGAACTCTAATCTTCTTAAAAAAATTTCTATTATGATATGGAAATCTTGTAATAATTGCTTGAGCGCCGATGATAAGATTAAAAGAGTTGGCATCCCATGGTTTCTAAACATAATTGTCGTTTTATTGGTAATATGGAGGATTTGAACCATGTGCTTTGTACTAGGGATTTTGCTAGACAAACTCAGCATTTGGCTGTGGTCCAGTTAGGTGTACATATGGGTGTTTTTCAACCTTGACAGGAACAAATGAATTTTTGGTTTTGTCGTACAAGTAAGTCTTCCTAGGTGCAGATTATTTTTGGCCTTCTCTCGTCTTTCGTTTCCTAGAAAATTTGGGATAAGCATTGTAAGGCTCGGTATGACGACAATGTTGAATTGGTTGGGACGGTCTGGCATATTATTAAAGTCTGGATTCGTCGAATTATGAATCTTATCATGAAAGTTTCTAGAATTTCTACTTGGATGCGGCTATTTTAAACAGATTGGATTTCCCAGTTCTTTTACCTAAACCTAAGAAGATTCATGTGGTGAGATGAATTCGGCCTCTTCAGGGCTGGGGGCGTGATTCATGATGATAGTGGTAGGCTTCTAGCTGCTTATTTTGTATTCTTGGGTCCAAGCTCCAATAACTTTACTGAAATGAGAAGTTTAGAGGAAGGGGTTCGTAGGTGTTATCATCTTGGTTTTTCTTGAGTTTAGATTGAGACTGATTCTCAAATTCATGTTAATTGGATCATTAAGGGCGCCTGTAATATTTGATATCTAAAGGATTTTTGGGATGAATTACATGATTATCTTAATTGCATAGAGTATAAAGTAAGTCATGTTTTCAGAGAATGTAATTTTGTGGCAGATTTTCTGGCCAAACAGGGAGCCAAGGGCTTAAATTCGGATTAGTTTGGTGATAGTTGCATGTTACCTATCAGTTTAAGAGGTCTTCTTCGCATGGATAGAATTGGTTTTTCTTATTTGCGGATCTCTTAGTGTCATTCCTGGTAAGTTGTTTGTGATTTATTTGTTTTGTTATTCTCATTTGCATGTGTCTTTTTTTTTTTTTGGCAGGTTTTTATATTGTTTAGGGTTGGTTCTTTTTGTCTTTGTTTTGTTTTTACCTTGTACGTCTTTTACTTTTGTACTGTGTCTAGTTGTTTCAGTATCTTTGATGCCTGGATTTTGGGTATTTTGCGTATTTGTATTTCTTAGGTGTTTAGTTGTAACCACGATTTTTTTCTGCTACAAATAAGGATTTTTCAATAAAATTGGAGTACCGTCCCCTTCTTAAAAAAAAAAAAAAAAGCTTATAAATATAATAATTCTTGTTGTTATAGTTTTTGTTCTCACAAGAATATCTAGTGTTCTTTATTGATTGTGTTCTTTAAAAAATCATTTGGAATATCATTTTCTCCAGTATAAATAACTCACTCAAATCATTTCAAGAGAATTAAATGTCGATATTAGTAATTACCATTAAATTATACACATATAACAAGAATATAATCATCATATATATGTAATGATTATTCTTTCCAAAAGAATTAGAGCCATGCATGAACTCCTTGAACAACCATCAAAAGTTTACACGACAAGTTTCTTTAGCAAGCGTAACATGTACTTTCATGGCATTAACAAGGTGATTAGACTTCATCTGAGGTTAAAGAAAGTGGGCGTTACCTAGCTAGTAATTTTAATAAAAAGAACTCAGAAGAAAACTGTGATTGTAATGAAATATCTTGGTAGATACAAAACAAATCAATAAAGTCCAAACTCAAGGTGCATAAAATATCCTTACAAACTAATTTCTTTCCTACACAATCTCAAAATCATTTGCAGCATTATTGGATCTTCAACATGCAATAGATTAGGAAGAAAGTTATAGCAAAATGAAGAAGAAGACAACTACACAATCTCAAAAATTAATGGTAGAAGAAGCTATATATGCAGATGTATGTGTTAATTGTCAGAGTTTCAAAGTGGACCATTTCCATTGTTATGGCTTGGCTTCAAAGCCAAGCACCATCATCTACTTCCCAAAAAGAAAATAGCCACCAAACTTCAAAAACTTTATAAAGTCCGCATCTTTTTGCCAAGTACTAGACGGTGCGTAATGACAAACTCGTGTATGATCATTTCATGTACCCACTACTGAAAAAAATTACAACCCAAACTTATCATTCCTAAAAGTACTGCATGCCTTACCTTCGAAGATACGCACACTTATATTCTCCTATAATGCTCAAGAGCCATAATGACCCATCACTCTCCCACCCCCTTCAAAAACATCCTTACCTAACACTCACAAAATGTTAACAAAAGCTATCTTGCCCTCCCCCCACATTCAGGCCATTCAACACAACACCATGGCCCTCCTCATCTTCCTGATCTCCCTCCTCCTCTCTTCCTATCTGCATATTGCATTTTCCGCCCATTGCACCACCGTCACCGCCACCAAAACTTTCCATAAATGCATGACACTCCCTACCCAACAAGCCTCCATAGCATGGACCTTCCATCCCCACAATGCTACTTTAGACCTTGTCTTCTTTGGTACCTTCATTTCACCCTCTGGCTGGGTTGGATGGGGCATCAATCCTACGTCTCCTGAAATGACCGGAACCCGTGCCTTAATTGCCTTCCCCGACCCAAATTCCGGCCAAATTGTCCTCCTACCATACATCCTAGACCCAACTGTAAAACTTCAAAAGAACCCTCTCATATCTCGCCCCCTTGATATCCGCCTCCTATCTTCCTCGGCCATGTTGTATGGGGGGAAAATGGCCACAATTCACAATGGTGCTACAATCCAAATCTACGCCACTTTGAAGCTTGTGCCAAACAAGACCAAAATCCACCACGTGTGGAACCGTGGACTCTATGTCCAAGGCTACTCACCGACCATCCATCCAACTACCTCTAACGATCTTTCCTCCATCGCCACCATAGATGTTCGGTCAGGTTCAGCCACTGCTCAGCACGACAACATCAAAACACTGAAAACCGTGCATGGTGTCATAAACGCCATCTCATGGGGACTTATACTGCCTATTGGAGCCTTGACGGCACGCTACCTTAGGCACATACAAGCGCTAGGGCCCGCATGGTTTTATGCTCATGCAGGCATGCAACTTTTTGCATTTTTCCTAGGAACAGTGGGGTTTGCCATAGGAATTCGACTTGGGGAGCTATCACCAGGCGTGGAATACGGGCTTCACAGGAAGCTCGGGTTTGCAGCATTTTGCCTAGGAGGGCTGCAGACACTTGCACTACTGTTTAGGCCTAAAACTACAAACAAGTTTAGGAAGTATTGGAAATCTTACCACCATTTTGTTGGGTATTCTTGTGTGGTGCTAGGGGTTGTGAATGTTTTTCAAGGATTTGAAGTAATGGGAGAGAGCAGGTCTTATGCTAAGCTAGGCTATTGTTTGGGGCTCTCTACCTTGCTTGGCGTCTGCATAGCTCTGGAGGTAAATTCTTGGGTGATCTTTTGTAGGAAAGCCAAGGAAGAGAAGCTGAGAAGAGAAGGACTGATTGGGGGATCTGATAAAGCTGGGAGTGGAACCCTTATATAGTTTGACTTTACATGTCGACCAACAATTTTTTCTGTTCGTTCAAAAGATTCTTTACGCCTCTTCATGCATGGAACTTATTTTTGTGAAAGTAAAGGTCTTTACGCCTCTTCAATATGTAAGGATTCCTCTAATTTTTCTTTTTCTTTTTCCTTTTCCTTTTTTTTTTTTCCTGTTTCTAAAGCTGCTTGTTGCCGGAGTCTCATGGATCAAATATAGATAATATTTATTTATAGCCAACTACATGCTAAAAGAATTATTCTTAATTTTAATATTCCATTCATGTGCAGTTTATCAAAATTAGTCAAGTGTAACTTTGGATTGCTAGTTAAATTTCGAGTTATGATCTTTAATAATGCATATCACCATTGACAGAGCTAAACTTCACTTGATCATCAAGGTAAGGCTAGATAGAAAACAAATTAAAGAAAAAAGAGGAAATTACAACCAATTTGAGATGCCAAAGAGTGTGTGACAATTAATTACAAAGCTTTAGAGGGTCGTGGGCCACCAGACACAACTATTTCCATAAAAATAAATAAATTAGGGGCCATTAAAAAGATAGTTTGTCAAGAATGGGATTCGAACCCATGCCCTTTCGGACCAGTACCTGAAACTGGCGCCTTAGACCAACTCGGCCATCTTGACATTGTTAGTTAAGTTGTTTACTTAATATAGACTTAACTAATTTTCTAGTACTGAATATCGCCATATCCACAATATTTGACCATATGTAGTGTAGTGTTGTGTGTACGTTCATTCACATAATTAATTGTAGTACGTTGTGTTGGTCTCATCATAGCATGCCATGCATGGGGTGCTGGGTGCCAGTTTCTGGTGTTTATGATGTCCGGCATTTTTTTCCTGATCACAAGATACGATGATTGTTCTGTGCTTTCTTATTGCACGTTGTCTTTGGAAACTTAAACCCCAAGGCCTCACAAGTATCATTTTCTTTTACAATAGAATTTTGCAATCAAATGTTTCTTCTTGTGGGTCATCTGGTCAAAGGATGACATTCATTATGTTGATGAATGATCATGTCGGTTCCCTAAACAAGTAAATATTACTAAGCTTTTAAAATGCTAACTTTTGTGGTGTGCGGTTGAGATCTTGAGGATTTGCAGCCTGTGAGAGTAGGAATTCGATTCATCATATCGATCTCATGGAGAGACTTGCGTGCATGAGTTGACCGGGTAGGAAAAGGCCATGCATGTTCCCACACCCTTTTTCTTCACTTTAAAATATCCAGTGCTTCGGCACAAATATCCAAGGGTCATAAAAAGCAGAGGGAGGGAAAATGTTCTCTCTTTAATGTGTCCCTATCCTAATATTACGGCTTCTTTAATTTGATTTGATTAGTGGGAGGGACATCCTTGTATCATGCAACTTCAACGCACTATGCCCTGTCACTCTCAGACACGCGTTGTTGGAGACCTCCGCCATGCATGTTGCGTGAGCGTGTTCTCTTCGACTTTTTAGTCTTCAAACATGGTCATTTCATGATAAGGTGTAGCCCTGACTCTGTACATGATATGCTCTAATCTTCAAACAGATGTAGATATATTAACGTCGCAGATTCTGCAATAGTTGGTGCTAACTTGTAAAATTCACTTCCTAAAGGTAAAGAGTAACTGTTGGTAATATTGGCCATTGAGCTAGCTGTTTGTACACCATTATATATATAGATGGTGTAAATATAGCAGCCTGCCTGCCAAAATTCACTTCATTCAATGGTTCTTGAGAAGCAGGATAATACATAGCCTGAGTTTTCAAAACCATAGCTATCCTGAAAATTTTTCTTTTTGGAAAACGATGGCAGCAGTTGATAAAGCAACTCATTACCATCTGAGTGGTATTGTGTCTTCGCAAGAGATATTGATGTCAAATGTGGCTACAGGCATTCAACAGATTTAATCTCCATTCAAGTCTCCAAATCAGTCTAACATAAGTATTGGCAAATACACATATTGGCTATTGTTTATAGTTTTGTGACTTGTCCTAAATGCAGGTGAACTATGCCATTCAGTTCAGCAGGATGCAACTTGCTAGTACGCTGGCATAATTTTTGACCAACTTCACATGCTTACATTTGACATCAAGTCTCAGCTTTGGAACTACTTGGTTGAAGCCTTAAAATCAAATTGAAACCTGAACACTAACATCACCAGTCATTAACTAACATAGAGATTCATCAAAGTAATTTATCTTAATTTACCTAATCTCCTATACAAAAATAAAAGCATGTTAAAAATGATATTCCCAATAGACCAAAAAGGGTCTGAAATTGTGGCTTAAAAATATTCTCAAGAAAGAAAAAAAGAATCAGCATCTTGAGTAACTTATTCGCGGGGTCCCAAGATAGGTATCCCCGAAATGTTTCACACTAGTAATCGAACAAGAACCTTAGTACAAACTGCCAAAAAAAACAAACCAAATTGATGGGAACAAAGAGAAAATAATGCATCCCTGACCAGAACCCACAACTTTGCCAGAGAAATTTCATATCAAAATATGGAAACAAAAACTATCAAAATCTATCTGTTTATGTATTGCCGCCTCACCAGAGATGCATAATACACTTCCCGACTACATCCCGCAATCTGATTTTACATCTCACTCAAGTACCAAAAAGAAAAAAACCTAAAAATGGTAACTCAAAAACCCAAGCCTTAACACAAAATCCCTGTACTTCTATATCTAAATTTGATTCTTCAACTCAGGCACTCAGTTAGCCCTACATAACCAAATCTCCTTAAAAGTTTTAACTGAAATATATAAACCATGGGTTGTGTGAAATTCACAATTCACCTGCTTCACCAGATTATCTTCACCTACAACATTTGTGAAATCCAAATGATCCTCCTACGCAGCAATTCCTGTAACAAGTGTAAGTAGGAAAAGGAGCTGTAAGTTTCAAACTTAGTCACGGCAAGCAACATGTTCCAAACGAGAAGAATTGCATTAGTGAAAAGGAGAGAACAACTTAAGTATCAAAGCAGACCGCTACCAATAGTGAGCTTGTAAGTCTCGCCATGATACTTTTTATACAAGTTTTCTTTCTTTCTTTATTAGTTTTTGGATAATAATTTCAACAAAACAAACGGGGGAGCACTTAAGGTCGAAGAGGAATAGAGAAAAATTCCCTTAAAAAAACAGTGATGGGAAAGCTGCTATAAGTACATAGGAGTAGCACTCTAGACCAATCTCTTTTTTTGTCCTCCTTTCTACGTTTGGGAAGGTAAATCAGAGAAAAGAAAAGAGGAGAAATTGTAGAGGAGAGACCAGAGCAAATGGTTTAGAAAAGGACAGATTTTTAAATCGGGAGAGGCTCTCAAAACACCAATTTAGCCCATGCCTGTTGTAATACAAGAGCATCACCTATGCATGATTATCTAGTGAAGCTATACACTTTTTTTATGAGCAATTAGCTATACATTTTGTCGAATGCACTAAAGGACTTAATGTTTTCACGTTTGTGCATGCGTGTCTGAAAAATAGAAAGTTCACAATCAAATCAACAACGCATACTGTCATTAAGCCAAATGAAGACAAGAAGCTATTTTTCTACTTATGAAACAATTATAAACTTACATAAAGGAAATATAAAAAAAATATGGTCCTTATTAACCTTACAAGAATGTGTAGACTATGGCAAAGACTCTCATGAACATTTCACTTAAGGGATATCAACTTGATATATCAACCTAACAGATTACAGAATAGAGTGATAATCAGCACATAACAAAGCATACAGTGTGTACTAGAGGAACCTCATCATAAAACAAACTGCGAGAGAGAGAGAGCCCCACTCTTAAATAACTCATCCAAAAGTACCTAAGAATAACCAAGAAAGGAAAAAGGTCAACCCCTAGGACAACTGAGACAAAATTATCAAGAAGACAAACTCAGGATATGTGATGGGAGCTCCAACCCTTGAATGGGATGGCAATGTCTGTCCTTTAAAGACACAAAAGACCTATTGTCCATGTACATTCTAATGCACAAACCTTCTTAAAATCCTTGGCATCACCCAGAAAAAGCAACAGAACAAAAAAATAGGCATCCCGTTAACTCCCTAGCCACACTACACAAGGATAGTCCGAAGTCCCTTGAATCCTTTACACAAAGTTCCAGTTTGGAGGCACCATCCCTCCAGTTAGCACCCACTATCACCAAGTTCTGTTGTCCAAGCAAAGAAGGCCTCCTAGTATGGAGCAAATATGCCACCAGAAACCAACCATGAGGAAGGGGGATATGAAGATGGCGCAGTCCATAAACAAGGACACAAGACAAAGCAAAGAAGCATCAAGATTCTCACAAAAGTTATATACATGCCTATCAGAAATGTGATAAACAATGCTTTTCGTCATTAGTGAAAGGAGGGGTAAAAAAAGAGTACAAAAAAATGTACTACAATCCAATTAGTTGGAATATAGGCTTTTTGAGTTTATGGGGTTTGCACAAGGACCAAATCCTCTCCTCCCCTAAAAAAACAGGGGGGGTGAGGGGAGCACCCTACATATTTCTGCACCATAAGTACATGGACACATACTTGAGAGGGTGAACAACCATACACGGTATTACCAGCCATTGAATAGCCAAGTATACCACATAAATTTGTAACAATGTCCCCATTCATCACTAGTACAATAAGCATTCTCTGACCTTTAGTTCTAAGTCTGTGTGGCTTCTATATATTTACAATATATTGCTACCCTAGTTTAGTAAGTGTGGACGTCTTCTATGTTTTCAATTCCTTTCTTCAATTTTATCCCATCAATGGGAGCTAAGAAAAGCCAGGCAGCATTGGCAAAAGTTAAACAACATTATTTGCTCCACGATAACATGAGAAAGCAAGATGTTGGCGTACATATTATTTCTGTAAACATAGTCCAGTAGCACCTAGTAAACCAACATACTACAGTGTAATTCTTCTCTAAGATTGTATATCAAGCCAAAACTTATGACCAAAACTAGAGTAATGAACTTAAAGGACTACAGATGGAGGCATCATATGCTCCATTTATATATAAGGTGATGCTTCTCTTGTTGCAAAAAGACCACCAAATCTGGCAAGGGTAAGACAAGAATTAGAACATCATGCAAAACAAAGGAATTTGTTTCTGCTCACATCTCTGAAATATATTACTTTACAATAATGTATCTTGACAACATCTCAGTGAGTAATTCGGGGGGAAATAAGATTAATGAGAATGTGTGAAAATATTAGTTAAGTGGCTATTACCTCTATTTGACTCTCTCTTATTAACACTATAACCACCAACATAACCAGGAGGAGTTTTAGCAGAGACATCAGAAGCAGCACTACTGAGCCCATAGCCAAAGGGACCAGATCCATCTCGTTCAGCATTTGATGATCGCCAAGTAGCATCCCCATATCCTGAACCACCACTATAGAAGTCAGCAAAGGCCCCATCAAAACCACCATTTGATGGAGTATAAGATGATGTTTGGGCCACATTGGTACCACTGTTTCTTCCGTAACCTCCCGTTCCCAAACCATAACTGTTATCACCACCTCCATAACCAATGTTCCCACTGTTATTAGAAACATTATTTCCAACTTGAGTAGAAATTCCCGAAGATCCCCAGTTAACTCCAGCATTAGCAAATGTACCTTCTGCAATGCTCCCACGTCCTGATCCCTGGTATGCACTGGAACTTGCAGAGTTGGTGCCATAATTAAGCCCTCCACTCCCCCAAAGATTTCGAGTAGCTGAGCTGAAAAAGGAGGAGTTTCCCCCATTACGACCATCATACCCAATTGGACTACTAAACCTATTCGAGTTACCAACAAAATAAGGGCTTAATCCCCGTCCGTAGCTCAGATTACTATTAAAATTTGCATTCCCCCCAAATCCTGGGCTCAACCCCGGCTCAAAATTTATACCCATTCCATAACCAGAACCAAATGGAGGAAAGCCACTTCTACCACCAGCAACTGGACTTAATCTACCATCCATTCGAAGTCCATAGCCTCCAATAGTACTTGGAGTATATCCTTGATTATAGCCACTGAGGAAGCTATTGACCCTATTTGGCCCATAGTTGTATCCACCAAGTGGACTGCGACTGGGACCTGGTGATGACTCTTTGGGAACTGCACGCTTGACCTCGACCATTTTACCATTTAGTTCATGAAAGCTCCTGACCAAAACCTTGTCCACTGCTTCCTCTGAATCATAAGTAATGAATCCAAAGCCTCTAGGCCTCTGGGTGTTGTGATCATACATCACCACAACATCTGTGATTGTCCCAAACTGATCAAAGTACTTCTTGAAGTCACTCTCAGTGACTGTGGATGCCAAACCTCCAACAAATATCTTTCTAGTTCGGCCAGGACCAGGAGAGCCATGGATACTACCACTGTTTCTACTCAAAATGTTTTGGTCATCCCTAGGAACGGCCTTTTTTGCCTCAACCTGAGAATAGAGAATTCAACAATCAAATCACAATCAAATTGCAGAACTATAACTCCTATGATCTCAAACCCAGAGAACAAAGACATCCATTAAAAAAAAACTGACTTTATTGAGAAAAGGCAAAAAGTAAGTTAGAAAGACATGATTAATCTTTGTTCAATTTTAAATTTAATTGGATAAAAAAAAGGGCAATAAAAATGAATTTCTAGAACTACAGTTTTGGGGCCACAACTCCAATAAGAAAATGATCTTTCTTCTTTCCATTTTGTGCAATTCAAATAGAAAACATAAAAGCCATATTGCATTGTGAAAATCTTGGTGTAATTGAGGGTTAAAACTTACCATCCTTCCATCAATGTTATGCTTCTCCTTTATGACCCTGTCTGCAACAGCTGAGTCCACAAAAACAACAAAGCCAAAACCTCGAGCACGACCTGTTGTCCGATCCTTCATAATAACAGCTTCTACCACCTCCCCATATGAACTAAAATACTCCTTGAGACGCTCTTCATTTGTGTCCCAAGATATTCCACCGATAAATAACTTACCACTATCAGATTGCATTGTTCTACATGCCAAAATACCTCCATTAGTTCAATTTCAAAAATTAAAAACTGCACATGGCTCCATGAAGCAACACAAAAAGAAGGCATGATTTATAACCAAACACTAAAAATACAATAAAAAATATTCTACAACGGATCCAATGATTCTGCACAATTTCACATTAAAGATAAGAAGACAACATAGCCCTCAAAATTGCCTAAAAGAATCTGCAGTAGTGGATTGAATGAAAGCAAATGAAATTCCAATCACGTCCCGTACCTCAAAGCATTGCCGCCATATCCGTCATAAGAATCCATACTAGTGAATTGAAATGCAGATGAATAACCAATCCAACTATGAATCCAATACCTTGTTTATATGTTTATCGCCAGCCCACCAACTCTATCTCCGACACAAAACGACCAAATCCGATACCCACGGTATTGCTATAAGAATCCAAGCTAGTGAATTGAAATGCAGATGAATAACCAATTAGACTGTGAATCCAATACCTTATTGTTATGTTTACTACAAGCCGACCAACTCTGTCTCCAACACAAAAATCAATATCTCCGATTCAATTCAAAATCATCGGATCGTTCATCGATCAAATAACCGACCCACAACTAAGCAAACCTGAAAAAGACAAACCCGTGTACAATTTCAATCAGAAAACTCAGCAAGATCCAAACCCCCCAGAAAATTTATAAAAAGATCCGAACTTTGGATCGAAATTGCCCCATAACGAACCGGTTGAAGCAAAACGCAGATGCCAAATCTTGCAGAAAACTAAGATCTGAGGGGAGGCACAATAAGAAGAATAAGAACAGAGTGCGGACTATGCCTCCCCACTACCTTTTTTCTTTGTTCTTTCAATTGTGTTTATTGGATTAGCAAATGGAAATTCAGTTACCAAACAGATTGGACCAAGTGTATTTCTAACTTATGTTGTTTCAGAAAGAGAGCGGTTCTAGAGAGAGAGAGAGAGAAGGGTTGAGATGTCTGGTGTGTGAAGAATATATATGGGCTCCGAAAATGGAAGAAGAAAGGTTTTTCTTTTCTATTTTTTAATTTTCTCTACTCTTAATTTTAAAAATTTATGAACTACTTTGCAAATATAGGTAATACAGTACTATTCTTTTCTTTTTCTTTTTTATAAAGTACTCTTATTCATTTAAGCAATGATAATCTCATTAAAATTGTTTACGTTATCAGTATATATCGGTGTACTATAAAATATTTTTAAGAATAACTCATCTTATTATTACGTTATTTTTATTTTAAATTTATGAGAATAATCTTTAAAAATAAGAAAAAAGAGTTTTGGGAGATGGTTTTTTGTCCTTGTTATCTGATCAATGGGAAGGATTTGCTTCTTGCTGGTCCTCCCATTCATTCCTTTTACATATTTGATTGGAGAAATAGCACTGGTTATTGGTGGTACACGTTTTTGTGTCTGCATGCATGCAACGCAATGTGACTTTAGCTTATTGGATTAAAAGAAAAAAGGCCACTTAAATGTATGAATTTTGAGGATCAACCATTGATAGGCATGACTCTGTTTGGTAGTCTGACTGATCATGGAGTTGTACACTGCAACAGATGATGATGAACGGTTCTGATCTTTTCTTTTTTTGTCTTGACTTTTGTTAGTTGAGTGAAAATATGACTATTTGAGGTTGGTGACCCATTTATGGAAAAATAATAAATTTGGGGAAATGTTACTATAACAGTAATACCTTTTGATTTGTTTGACACCTTGTTTAGTCGGGAACTGGAAGGTGATTCTCTAACCAATGGCCAAAAATGATGTCAAAGCCTTCTCAAATTATCTGCAAAATCTTTACCATGAATGTCAAAATTCCTTTTTTAGCATATCATGACCATATTAACATATTGGGCAATGGCCAAAGGCTTGTAACCTGATTGGCATAAACCTCCAGCCTCCAAAATAAAAGTCTTAAGTTCGAAATCTTCATCCCCAAATGTATCCCAAAAAAAAAAAACATATTTGGGCTATAAAGTTTTTTTTTTGGCAACAAGAGGGGGAAAATGGGTTGACAGTAACAAATGTCATGCATGTTACAGTTTTTTTTAGCTTGTTAACACATTCAATCAGATTCATTTATATATTTTTTGTTTATTGATGTTTAGAAACAATTGATGAGACCATTGGTGTTGAATAAAACTTCTGAAAGCCTGTACTAGAAGCTTTAAGCCAAGAAATGCCTTTGAATTTGACAAGTTCTTGTACATGCCCCACTTCTTTTATATATTTATTTTAAAAAGACTTTTATCGTTCTTCTCTAGGCATCTGTATTTCTTATGTCCAGCTAACCCAGTTACCGTCACACCAATTTGAAACCTAGTTATCGAAACATACAATTCCTCCTTTGACATAAATTTCTTTACTTTTGGGGAATGAAATCTCATCTCACCTAGCTACTTAGAGGCTTATGGTATGTCCCCCGAAGTTATGAATTCATTGACCAAAACCGAATCATTAATTACTGTTCATGCACCTCTTCCATTAGTAATTTCAATCGGTTTTACAAATCCAACAAATCTTATTTGGGATGTTTTACATGACAACATCTTGATGCATATAAGATTGAGATTCTGAGTTTTTGATCCAAGTCTAAATCTTGAGTTATTGATCGAACTCTAAAATTTTGAGAGAGAAATATAAAATAAGTTTCCTAACATTTAGGTCTGGTTTGAATAGTAAAATTATATCAATTCATTTCTTTTAATCATGACAACTTTTTCAAACTTTCAAATAAAATATAATAAATAATTTAATTTTTTTAAATCTAGAAATAAAAATAAAATTTTATTCAACTTTCATCACATTCCGTCTCATTTCAACTCACTGTCGATACCAAACCTTAATGCTATTTGAGTAATAAACTCATACAACTATAAATATTGTATAGTTCACCTTATTTATTTATTTATTTCTCTCTCACTCTAAACCTTAAAAGCTCAATCAAAGAATTTGTAGGAATCCAAATGCACAGTCCTCTTCTGTGTGATGCACTTGTCTTTTGGTTGGCGTCCAGAAAGATTGGCCCATTTAACATAACATGGTCTAAAAGTCGAAAGAGGGAAACGCACGCACACAGTCACACAGGTATTTCAATTTCTGAGGTGGTTTCCAAGGGGAGGGTAAAAATCTTATTACATTTGGATTATGGAATATGATTAGCAATAAGCATCTTTCGATATCGTGCTTCTCACGAAAGTCACTTTGGTCGGTAGCAGTAGCTGGCCTAGAAGCTCCAGCTATTTGTCTCGTATTTATATACCTTTCTCTTTTTCCTTTGAAGACCATTTGAATTGACCATGGCACCCTTGGTTCCTTTGGCCATCCTGGTCCATTGATTCATATGCTGGTGTTATCTTTGCTATCTTTCAAACATAAAGGAAAAAGGTCATCTTGGTACTAACACATCTGCTTAGGACCTTGGTTTGGTGGGTTACACTGTTGGTTTCCAGCCTGCTTTGGTTTGGAGTTGGTAATAAAGGCAAAGATGCATCACATGCATATATAATATGGGTTTCAAAGTGGATTGCTTTTTTGTCTCCTTGATTCTCATTATAATTCAACTTGCTTGCTTGCTTGCATGCAGTTTGCTTTTTGAGACTCAATCAGATGGCACCCATTATCAAATAAACTGTTTACCCATTTACAAAGTTTAGAACTTTGACATGTTATTAGAAGAAGCACAGGCACCAAATAAATTGTCCCGTTTAGATTCAGAGATGAGTTGAGATGATTTTAAATGAGTTGAATAAAATATTGTTAGAATATTATTTTCAATATTATTATTATTTTGAGATTTGAAAAAGTTGAATTGTTTATTATATTTTGTATAAAAATTTGAGAAATTTGTAATAATGAGATGAGATGAATTGAGATGAATGCTGAATCCAAACATGGGAGAATTCATCAGTTTAATGAGATTCATGTTTTTTTGAGTCCACCTTTAACCTTAATACATCTCTTATATATAGACCTTAGGCATATCAAGTATGATATTCAGATTAGGGTACCTTTAGCCATTTGATTTCGTAAGTTTGCTTGTCTTAAGCCAACAATTATCTATGGGAAAATTATGCTCTATCCCCTCATACGGCCACTCATTTCATAATTAAATCACCCAACCTATTACTACTGTTATTTTACCCCTCAAACTACTGTTTCCCTTGCAATTTGTTATCTCTTTTAAGATCAACTTATCTTGTGTAGCGACATGAAACTTGCTACTTGTATAGGAAGCAAAAATCAAGTGACTTTGGTGACAAAAATAGCATAATATACTTTTCTCAAGATCCATTCCTTTCTTGTTAGTTGTGAGAAGTCATATTGGCTAGGATCATGTTGCCATTTCTTAAAACCTCAAAAACATGAATTTTTATCGTTACACAGCTCATATAGGATGTAAGATAAGCCTTGATACAAAGGTAGCAAAAAACAGAAGTTTGTACAATCTCTCTTTCACTGTGCAAGGATATTATCTACACCTCAAGGCAGGTAAGCCAGCTTTATCCACAACCAACTGATTTCTAACATCCTTTGGAATATCCTGAACCTGATCAAATATACATGGCATAAACATATAATAATGTTCTGTCTGTCTTAGAACATGAGCCTAAACAGACCAAATGAACACAATCCCAACCAACCTACCCTTCAGCCAATTCACCACCACTTCATGCAAAGCTGCAATGCAATTAACCCATCCAATACAGCTCTCACCCCTGTTAAATTATTTGTGCCTTTCACCATTAAGATCCCACCTCCACAAAAAGGCTCTGAATTGCCCAAAGATACAATACCAATCAAGTTTACTACTTTTGAAGATGATCTAAAATCTGCAAATAGAAGAGGAGGAGATAAGGGCCAGCCTGAGCCAATAAATATTGTGGTGATGATACAAGAGGTTGTTGTTGTTTAACTTTAACCTTATAATTGTTACAAAAAAAACTTCAACCTTATAAAATAGATAGGTGTGTACAAGACGACGATGTTGCCGTTAACGTTAATTCCCACGTTGCCCCCAAAAGTTTCCCTCCAAAATCGAAGCCCCTCCAAAAACTCCCCCAATTCCCTCCAAAGTTCACTTTCAAACCCTAAAATCAAAATTCAAAGATTCATTTTTGCGTATTTATTTCGAACATGGACTCCCTCCCTTTCCATCTCCACCAACCCACTACTCGTTCTATCGACCCCTTCAACATCTTCAAGTTCGTCCAATTCCCATTTCTCAAAGGTCCCGGATTTCGTCTCTCGACAACTGCTTCCATGGCCTCATTCAAGTCCTCAATTTTCGAGAACAACAGCTGTGATCTTCATGGCCGGACTTCCGGCGAAGTCCATGTCATCGTGGGCCCCATGTTCGCTGGCAAAACCACCGCTCTGCTCCGCCGGATCAAGTCCGAGGGCAGCACTGGCAGGTATATTAGGCAATTTACAATTTTGCTGAAATTCATAGTTTAATCGGTTGCTCTGTTACAAACTAATTCTAATACTCTGCTTTTTAAATGGATTGGTTAACCTTGGTCTACTGATGGGTTTTCGCTATGAATGCGAAGTTTTGTTCAATAAGAGCGTAATTTTAGCTCAATTGTTTAGGCTCATGTTTAGATTAAGTTGAAGTTAGCAAAGACTCATTTATTATATAGTTAAATTTGAAGCTTTTGTAAAAGTGAGTTTGGTCTTTTACATAAAAGTGAATTTTGTGCAGGAATATTGCAATAATAAAATCAAGCAAGGATACAAGATATGCTATAGATTCAGTCGTGACGCACGATGGGATGAAATTTCCTTGCTTGGCATTGCCAGATCTGTTGTCGTTTAGACAGAAGTTTGGAGATGATGCTTATGAAAAGGTAATTATTGAGTTGAAAAAAAAAAAGTATTTTTTATGGGTTTTACTTTTTCTTTAACTATGTTGTTTTTCTTTATTCTCTGTTACTAGGTATTCCAATGAATGAACTACTAGATATTGATGGTTTTTAAGGGCTGAAATTACTTATAACAAAATGTAAAAGGGCTCAAATCAATAAACGTACTCTGTTGTGCTCAGTTTGGATTGAGAGGAGCTCTCAATCCATCTTATCTCATCATGACAATTTTTATAAATTTTCACACAAAATATAATAATCAATTCAACTTTTTTAAATCTCAAAACAATAATAATATTAAAAAATAATATTCTAATAATATTTTATTCAACTTTCAATTTTCATATCAATTCATCTCATCTCAACTCACTATCCAAATCTAATCTTACTAAATTGTGCAGGGTTTTGGTGCAGAGTGGTAGGTAGAGGGATGAAGCTTTTAGTAGAATTAGTTTTAGGCTTTTATCCAGTTTGATTTACATGTAGGAGGAATAGTTTAATTAACATGCATATCCAATGTATGGGGCGGATATAGTTGAATTGATGGTGACGTTTTACCTTCGTGTTGCAAAGTCTCTTGAGTGTTACTTCGTGTTTAAAACTGTCGCTTTGAGTGTTGCTGATATGATATTATATTATGTTGACAGCTGGATGTAATTGGTATTGATGAAGCTCAATTTTTTGAGGATCTCTATGATTTTTGCTGTAAGGCTGCTGATCATGATGGGAAAACTGTAATTGTTGCAGGCCTGGATGGGGATTACTTAAGGTGCTCTACAAACATGATTTTCATTTTTTTTTTTTTTTTGTAGTGACCTCTTGTAGTATCTGTAGCCTTCTACCTGTTTCCACTTTCCACAGTTTCCTTTCATCGATTGTTTGGCATCCTATTGCTTCCCATTTGACCCGCACATAACTATAATTGGCAGAAGGAGCTTTGGCTCAGTACTTGACATAATACCCCTTGCGGATTCTGTAACCAAGTTGACGGCTCGTTGTGAAATCTGTGGCAAACGAGCTTTCTTTACTTTGAGAAAGACAAAAGAGACACAGACGGAACTTATTGGTGGGGCTAATGTCTACATGCCTGTCTGTCGCCAGCACTATGCCAATGGACAAGTTGTCATGGAAGCAGCAAGGAATGTTCTTGAATCCTACAAAGTTAAGAGTGATTCCTTTGTTGAAGCAACTTCAGTTGTTTAGTAACATATATGGCTTGTTTAAAGCTCCCTATATTTCTCTTGGCTTATATTTTTTCAGTCAGTTGCCTGGATGGGAAATTTGGACATTTTCATTTGAAGTTTTCCTGTCGTTATGTATATGGGATAGAGTTAAATCCTCTTATTGGTGGAGATGTATTTTATTATGTTTGGCACAAAAAGTCAATGTTCTTCCATTTGTTGTGATAACTCATTCACTATGATGTTGGTTTAATGAGTTGATAGAGAGGTCCTATTGTCTTGCTCCACATCTACTTGTCGAATCTCTTTGTAAATATGCACATCGCCATTTTGATATAGATATATGTTCTTGGTTGCATGCATTTCTTTATGTATTCTCATAATAAAGATCTTGTATGTAATCGTACATCTTATTTCCTTTTCCCCAACTAGATCCAGAGAGGATCAATTACTTAGGTACATTTTATGCTGATAGTTATTCTGCTACATTAACTTAGACCATAGACCGTGGGCACTTGACTTTCTCTTCGTTTTCCTACTTCCAAATAAAGTAATGTGGTGAAAGACCTTCAGTAGTCGACTGGCATACTTTCTTTGCGAAGCAAAGTTCACAGAGCCAATGCAACCTGTCACTTGTCCTAGAGGGTTCCTCTTTTTGCTCAGAGATCTAGTTTCCATATCATATGGTTTGATGCTCTGTGTTTTGTTTGAAATTGGTTCTGTTGTCTTTGAACGGTTCTGCCATTGAAGGCTCCTCTTCAAGGACATGAGCTCTTGTTCAAGATTCTGAATTCTCAAGCTTGTGGACTCGTATTCCTTTCTTGAAAACTCAGGCCTCTGTATCGGAAGATCTTTTTGTAACAAGAGACTCAAAGGTCTACTGCTTGGCTCTACTCCATCCATGTATGGACTTTCTACTAGATTCTGGCTTTTGGAGTTTGGACACCTAGAGCTTGAGAGGCTTCCAGAGAACTCTCCACAATGTGTATACCTAAATGAGTCTGAGCATTCTTTGAAAACTTGGTGTGTGTTGAGCTGCTGAACAAAAAGTGCCTTGACAATCAAACGTAGTGGCATGGACTCATTTTGAACAGCTTCGATGCATGCCTCTTGTGACAGTTTTTGGCAGTTGAGATACTTGCAGACTGCCGCCTTCTTTTCCTGTGATATACTTGGATGTGCCTGAAGAAAAGAAATATACCATTATTAGGGAATCAAACTTTATATAATTATCATATGTATTCATACATGTAATCTTTAAACATCATGAATTTTTTCATTTTTGTAGCCAAGAAGCTACACAACTTGGTTTCAATTGATTTGTCAATTCCAAAATTGTATTGGTCTGTTGCTCTAGGATCATCATCCAAGCAAACATAACCGATCATTCTTTGATATGTGTTTGACTTCAATGTGATATAATTCAATCTAAGTTGCATCTTAAAGGAAAGCTGGGATTTGTGAAAGCTTACCTGTAGGAATGTGTTCGTTGCCCTGTAAAGTTGATCATGGCTCTGTCTGCAAGGGATTGGTATTCTTTCAATGAGTTCCATGAATCTTTCAGGTCCCATGTTTGGATCTGGAGCTATATGGGAGAGATATGCATCCCATAACTCTGCAACTATTGAGTTGCTTGCCGAAGGAGTATGGTTCGTATCCAAGTTAGATGATACATATGTTGACATTATGCTCTCCATTGCAGCCAACTCCATGCTAGAAGAAATTGACTCTGTTCCAATTTTAGGTAGGGCAAAATCTTCCACTTGAGCAAAGTGCAACATACACGCTATCTGATCTTGCAACTTGACCTTATTATCACCTCTCAAACCAACTTCAAGGGATCTAGAAAGCAGTGCAAAGTAAAATCCGACAGGAATAGCTCTACCAGCTTTCTCCCCCATGGGCAGCAGATCAAGTATGCCGTGGAGGATTGCTGCAACTTTGTTATTTGTGTCATCATTCCGTTTCTCAGTGGAGTTCTCCCAAAATTGACGTGTCTTCTTGGAGAGTACCCATTTGTTTGCATAGAAAACAAGGAGAGGGCTTACATATTTTTCTTTCATACCTTGTCTTCTTAAAGATCCTATTATTCTTTTGAAGAATCCAAACGGTAAAGCTATCAGATCCTTGATCCAGAGGTCCTTGCTCACTATCTCCTTCACTGTTTCACCGTTCCAAGCTTGTCTGGCCAATGCCTCCAATGTGACAACTGGTTGGTCCCGTCTCCTCTCCGGGTCAAGGATCTCCATGCAAGTCATGAAGGCCAGAGACTCGATGCAGCGGCTCACTATCAGCAGCTCCTCAGACCATGGAAGCAATGTTTGGCACTTTTGAAGCACAATCAGGGTGTCATCCCAACTTTGCAGAACCACTTGGTTCAGGTAGAGATCAAACCGCTCACAGAGGTTACTGGAGCAGTAATCTTCTGTCATCTCAAGAAACTCTGCTGCACATCGCAGCGCTGCTACATTAAAAGGGTCAACCAATGTGGAAGAACCATAGACGAATAGAGCAATCATTTCAAACGTATCTGGTCCCCCGGGGAAATCTTGTGGCAGCTCAACATCGGCTGAGTCATCTATTCTTTTCTTGAAGTATCCACTCTTTGAAGACAATGGGTTCTGTAAACACAACAATGAAGAGAACCTAAAAGTAAGCTTGTGCTACTACATTCAATCCTATTAAATCTTACACAATTCTGAAGAACGCAAGAAACCCTGCTTTGTGGGGCATAGTAAAGTTTGTAAATTGAGATCTTTACTTTCACAAACAAAACTGCAAATGTTTTTGTTGGTATATGCAATAACAGATACTTTTCACTAGATTGAACTTAAATAATGACAGTTTCCATACTTTGTGCAGGTTGAATATTCTATCATCAACTCGAACACGAAGAGAAACCGGCAAACCAGTCTCTTGGCTCCTGAGACAAAGATCCATCCAACGTCACGAATTCAGAAGAAAATTTGCAATGCATGCTAATCAGAAAGGTTAAAAAAAACTACCGAACCAATAACCTTACCATGACATAATTTTGATCTTGAGCAAGGCCCTGATGTTAGGTGAAGAGAAAGGACTTGAGGCCACTGAACTATCTTTCGTGCTCACAACTTCCATTCGTAAGCTCATACAAGTGCTCCCAAACTACTGTTGACTGAAAGTGGAACTAGAGAAAGCAATCGAGTAAACATATGCTTCTGAATCTCTCTCTTTCGATGGCCATAAATGGTAGAAACCCGTCTCAACAATCATAATAAAAGAGCACTGGAGCTTCTGGAACCCAGAAAACCTGCGGAATAAAATAGAATGGAAGAGAGAAAAGAGGTGGCCTGATATGCTTGTCTGCACACACATTCGTGAATTTCATATTGTAGTCAAAGTGTAATGCACACGAGTGAAACTCGATACCAAATTTTAAGGCTTCAAAAACGTTCTCGAGTGGTGGAAAGTTTGAATATCATGCATACACTTGGCCTTGGTCAGCAAAATATGGAGGCATTCTACCTCCATTCAAATACGTGACTTGCACTGCAAGCTTGTTTTATGATTAAAAGGTATTATATAATTCGTGTGATTTTCTGATTAGTCAATCTGACCTTGCAATCAACATCAATTGGTGTAAATTAACTCCTGTGATCACGTAGATCATCTCTTATTGGGCATGATTTTCAAAATACTAACCGATAAGATTGATTAATGGAGGTTTTGGGAGTAAAATGAACATGTATTAGAAGGATGGTTCGTATAGAATATTAATGGAGCTGTTGGGGATCTCATGGAAAAAATGAAAAGGGTGTGTTGGGAAATAGAAAAGAAGATTGAAAGACGGAAAACAAGTAGAAATAATATGAATAAAATATGATAGAAGGGAAAGATGAAGTGCGGATGAAGTTGTGGCATATGGTAACCAACCAAGACGGCACGGCTTCTGAAATTCGGGCTCTTTGGGAGGACGAGCTTTGCTTGCTTTTTCCAAACAACTCTCAATCCCAATAATCAGTTTTGTAATTGTAAGAACTCATGTAAATTAAAGAAATACTATTACACTAATTTAGGCCGTATTCGTTGCGTATAGGTATGTTTTGGTCTCGAGTTTCAAGGATTTTTTGTACACAAGTACGTACCTGCATTCATTCATGGTGGTTTATACTTCATAAAAATTGTCATTCCTTCAGGGTTTGGCAAATCTCACAGATACTAGAATGGCCTCATCTTAGATCTCGAGAACTCAAGCAATACAGAACCTTTTTAAGTTGCACAGGGGATTTATGCTTTGATCTCAATCAAGCAATATGCCCAGTTTATTCTAAAAAGTCAGCATCCACTGATTTTGGAATTTCATAAGCTGTTTCGGTTGCTTTCTCAGTGTTTTCGGATCCAATGAGTTGCATTAACTAGTCTGGTCTTGTTAAGTTGCTACCAAATTCTTATTTCAGATCAAGACGGCTCCCCTTACCATTAAATGCAAGAGGAAAATGCAGGTGCCAAATATCATTATTCAAACATTTCTTGAAGACCTAAAATCGTCAGTCTAGTTTCACTAATTATGCATCTGATGTTTCTGCAATTTTTGTAAGCATGTGAAAGGGAAAAACAAAATTAATCACTTTGCTCATTACAAAGAACGTACTTTCTTCTTAACGTGTCGTGGCGTTTTTTCCCTACAGAGAGGGATCATTAGTGGGATAGTCTCACAGATATGAGTTTTTGCCGACGTCTGCTATCCTAGAAACTTATTCCTTAATTTTGATATGAGGACCTGTCCCAAAGCTGACTGATGAAGCTCTGGTTCCAGAAAGTCACAAATGCTCTCATGGTGTCTCTCGACATGATCAGCACGGGCATATGGCAAGTAGGAAGCTTTCATTTTTCCTTGGGGGTGAGCATCTAATGAACTGGACCAAAGCCAGTTCTACGAATATATGAGAGCTGTTTCAGCTACTTTCTTGTTAACAGCGTCATCACTTTTTTGTTTGTACTTGTGTTTTTTCGCTACCCCTCCTGCATTATATAATGTCTTGATGTGCCATTCATTAAGATCTTATTCTTGCATGGAAGATGTGTATGATCCTGCAATACGATAGAAAAATCAACACTGATCTGGCTAATACCATCCGTTATGTTGTTATATGCAAAAGTGTGGGCAAACTAGCATCTCATTGTGTATGTAAGGGCATATTCCATTAGTCAGGTTCGCTTCACTTGTAGACACATCTATCGGGAGTGCAATGCGGTTGCTGATGTGCTAGCTAAGTCGGGTGCCAGAGGGACTAATGTTATCTATTCTTCTGCGTTGGACCTTTCAAGGGAGGCTAGAGGTTTTATTAGACTTGATAAGGGCGGCTTGCCTTATTTGAGAAGAAAATAGGTTAGGTTTCTTTTTACACGTCTGAATTAGTTTCTGATTTATTTAATTCTTTTTTCAGGCTTATTTAGTTGTTTTTTTTTTCGAGTCTTGATGGTTATTTGTTTAGGCTTGTTAGAATTTTTTTTTTTTTTTTTTTTTTTTTTTGCTGGTTTTATTATGATTTTATTGACTTGTTTTGACACTTGATTTTGGGTTAGTTTATAGCGTTATATCTTATAAACCTCCAAGTGTAATGATATTAACACGGTATTCCTCCGCTACAAGTGAAGACTTATTTATAAACTTGAGACAAAACTGCTATGTGTGTGGCTACCGGCTCTTCTTTTTTTAAAAATAAAAATATAAAAAAAAGGGGCAATTTGTTTCGTGTCTAGGTCATGCACCTAGTAGCCGGGATCACAGAAGACACTTTGCCAAAACCAGCATTTAACTTTCTTGGAATATAACATTTATGTCAAATTACTCAAAGTACATCCCATCAGGGACCCGCAATCTCAACGGAAATTGGTTTCTCTCTCAACCCGCAACCAAGAAATTTCAGGACTTCGAAATGGTCTCGATGAAAATGGCCAAGGTATTTTTTTAATGGCCAAGGTTGATATATAATGGGTACACACAAGAAGGCACCTTCTTCATAACTGTCAGCAGCTTACAAAATAAAAAAGGGCCCAAAACTACATGTTCTACCTCCGCTTTTTGCTCCAATCCTAAGATATGGCATCTACCGGTGCCCAGTTTTCACTTCCATGCACAAGAAGCAACCAAATCTCTGTTCATCCAACCAAGATAGAGAGCTTCATCTCTTTCTTCAAGCCTATATTTGTCGCAATAGTTCTCCAACAGCGTTTTAATGGTGGCATTCACCAAGGAGCTTAAAGGGTATGGAGTAAATCCAGCCATTTTGAACCGTGACCTCCACTTACCAAGAAGCTCATGCCGTTCCACCCTATCAGGCCCCTCACAAGCTATTATATTAACCACCTTCCTTGCCAAGCAATGCTGCTCCACATTGATCCGCTCCTTACTCTCCCTCGGAAGAGTCACATTGATCGACTCAAACATAGCTGTGTAGTAGTTCAATGTTTCAAGGAACCGTGGATAGAATGCGGCAGTATTTGTGTTGGATTCTTGCTCAACAAGCGTCACCACCTTTGGAGACAGGCTCTTGACCAACCTCAGTATCCTGTCCCGGTGATTCTGAGTGCTGACACTCTCGTCAGGCATGTGGTGTAGCATGAAAGCGAAGTTCACAGCAAGAGCTTCCCCAGATCGAACCCCAAGATTCCCTAGCTGAACCTGACAACCAGACATTGCTGCAGCATGGAACTCAAATGGCACCTTAAAGGACTTTGCAAAGTTAGATAGTCGCTTTCCCACAATCCTTAGTCCTCCTCCACGAGCATAAGCTGACATGGAATCGTCTATACCTGTTATGCGGATGTGGGGTGGTCCACCAGGCCTAGCAGCAAAAGCCTGGATTAAAGTCAACCATTGACTCCCCTGACCAATTTGGAAATCAATGATGTGAACTTTGTTTTCATCCTTCATGGCTTCAGCAATGGCTCCATTGGCAGACATATAGCCAAATTTAAAGTAAGGGCAAACCTCATAAAGAATATGCATATAAGAGAGGAGCTCGGCACTTGCTGGTTCTTTACATTTCAAAGAGTGGCAAATGTTACTTCCAGAGGAGGCCAGCCGTGCAACAAGCCCTTCCAACATGTATGCTCCCAATCTTTGGATTGGTTCACCAGTAACCGACACCATTTGACGTAATTCATCCATCAACCATTGTGCCATTAACATATCATTATCCGATACTGCTTTTGCACAGAGAATGAGAATATGATTCAAATCCCTATTGGAAATTGCCTCCAATATTTGTCTCCAGCTGTCCATTGCTGGTGAGGTATTGCTTGTGCCATTCTGGAAGGTACAACCATAGCTGTCAAGAAAATTGCAATCAGGACCCATCATTACAGTTTCCAGTTCTTTCAGTTTGTGCTTGAAGTCATTTACTTCATCAGTTATGCAGGATCCACTCATTGAAGAGCCATAGGTATTGTCAGGGGAATGAAGCTGGTCAGCAGGGCATGACTGAGAATCTTGCTGCGACATTGGGCTTCCATTGGGTGAGAAACTGACAGTTGATGGGGAAGTATAAACAGCATAATTTCCCTTTGCTGAGGACTCCAAAGTGCAGTACCGTTCATAGGAATTCTGAGCCAAGAAGTGGGTCCCTTGGCTCCCATCATTGGAGTGTAGCTGGTGGTCAATTGCTCGAAACTGAGGCAAGCAGTAGGCCTCAACTTCTCGAACTGGTTGATAGTACAATCCACTGGACATGCCCGAACTTCTGTGCTGCTGTGATGCTTGCATTGAAGAATAATCTACCAGCAGAGTCAGCCCCGTCCCTGTCAAAAAGCTTGACTGAGGAATCTTTTCAGGGCACAGTAGTTTTTGGAACTGAACTAAAAACCCACTTGCCAGAAGGCGCCTGTTGTAGCTGTTATTTGGTATTCATGGCAGCAAATTTGAAATTCTTGGGTTTTTTTTTTCTCATAAAACAAGCTCAATATCTGCGTGGCAACAACAGACCTTGGTTACACCAATATCAGCAACTGCCTAAATTTCAGATGACATCTCCCCAAAGAAAATGTATATAAACAGATTACATGTAATCAACAAAGAATACCAGAATCGCGCAAATCATTCCCTAAAAAATAAAAAGAGAATGAATAAAAATCATGTTCTTCGAATTCTGGGGCAGAATATGATAACACGGGGAAATCTTTCATTTGGGATGGGGGTTAAAATTATCTTGGAGATAGAAGGGAAGATAAATTACATATGAGTTGGTAATAGCACCATGCAAATGTGAAAGGGGTGTGTAATTGAGTTAGAAGTGGTCAACTTTTAACTCTTATATGGGGTTCTACAAAATTCACATATTTTCAACTTTTATATGGGGTTCTACTAGGTCTGACCACTTGTAGAACCCAGATAAGAAATGAATACTCAAGTAGGAAACTAAACGATACATAGTAGGAAAGTTGCAAGCATTCACAACCATGGGAGTGCAATCAGGTACAATTACATGATAAACAAAGAAGAGAAATTGACCAGTTGAAACTTAAATTAAAAAATCAGAAAATGAGAAGTAAGTTCATTATGAAGATTATGATATATACAAGTTAAGCTACACATAAAAAGAGGTCTCCAATTCTGATTAACTAAAACTGGTAAGATTGGGCATTCTTAAATTCTCTTTTAACCCCTTACTATGGTATGCTGCTTCATTCTCACACTGCATCAAACGTTAACAGATCTTTCATTAACTCACAAAATTCAATTATCTTTTTTTTCTAAATTATAGCAGCATATAATGTATAACGAATTCACCAATTAAAGGCAACACAAAAGTGCAACTTTTACAAAGAAAATTTGAAAGGCCATCATATTAGAAAAGGTCTGGTGAAGTTCAGTATACACTTCAGCATATAGATTAAACCCTACAAGATGAAATAGATAATTAACAGCATTTTTCACCCACCTAATATCAGCTACCGGATCATCAGCCATCCCAGGTTTAAAAAAAAATCATCAGTCATCCCACTGTCAAAAAATCAAAGGGGCTTTGAATCTCAGCAAGTTCGAATCGATTACATTCACCACCATCAACCCCCAAAAAAGGTTTTTTTCCCCCCAAAAAAAAAAACATACGCCACTAACCAATGATACCCTTCATAACCACCCAAATCCTTCTTCACATACAGAAAACTGTACAATCAACAAATAAGTTCAGCACTAAGAATCTCATTCCTTGAATTGGTCTTCAAATGACACCCCCCCCCCCCCCCCCCCCTCTTTTCCTCAGGCACACACTCACAGGAACACACACACAAAGACAACAGACACTGGAAATCCAAGTTTAAACCATTTAGAGGTGATGAAAAGGTTCAAGCTTCAATCTTACATCATGGAAAGAACTTCAATAGAAAAAATAAAATTCCAAAGGAAAAAATGCGTTCAGGGATCAATTACCAGCGCATTTTCTATTTCGTCTTCGGGACCAACCCATTTTCAAGCAATGCTCAAACATGTAAAAGAAAATGACTTCGTTTTCAAATTTTGCCCGAAAGGAACTGATTTTGACATACCAATTACCATCCAGCAAAACAGAGCACTCAAGAGGAAAGCAATAGCAAACGAACTATAGCTATAATTAAAGCTTCAGTTTCATCCTAATATCGGTTGTTTTCAAACCCACCTTACTCCACGAGTTTCCAAGTTTAGAATTCCACTATCAAACTCGAGTCTTTCGCCGAGAGACAGAGAGACAGAGAGAGCAGAGTCCGCAGCTGAAGAGAAACCACATGTGGACTAATTTGCAAAAGCCCTCTGGTTAACGAAACTACATATCTACCCCTTTTAAAGTTTTATCTTAGAATACTTTCATGTGCTTCAAAGACCCTTCCTTCTCTGTCATCATCCAAGTGAAATTTTACTCTCATCAGCCATCAAACCTAATGAGAATATTGTAAAATAAATAAATAAAGAAGCGGTCTATTACAATAATTATGGTATATTACTAATATGCAGCAAAGTAAAAAGTATTTTCATAAGTTAATATGAGTATTTCGTTTGGACGTTGCACTAAATGATTCGGGGGCATTTGCTTTATGTGGACATATTATATAGAACTGTAGCTGTTAATTGCATATTAACAATTGCAAGTGCAGATAAGATTCTGTACGTGAGGATGCGATGGCATCTCTGACTACTGCACTGCTTTATCTTTCTTTTCCTTTTTTTTTTTTTTTTTTTTTTTGTTTAAACTGCTGCAAGGCACCTCACTGACATTGTCTATACTATGATCCTTTTAATTTGTGTTTGCCTGCAACTTAAACGAGAGAGTTTCGAGTAAAAAGCAAATTCCATTGATTTCTGCCTTTTGTACACAAAGGTCGCAGCGTGTATGACATTGGCACTGTTATGTACCAATTTAAACAGCTCTTACATTAGAGACTTTTTTGGCTCTGGATCTACTGGATAATACGACGATACATATCTACAGAACTTCTGTCCTTACTACACACAATAAAGTTTCAAATAAGTAAAAAAGAAAAGAAAAGAAAGAAGAGTAGAGGTTGGGGTTGCGAGTCATGAGTCAAAGAAATTCCTCCTTCCTTAGCTCTAGGTAGAATCAAGGAAAACTTCTTCTCCTAAGGGCTAAGTACTCCTTCTACCTACACAAAGAAAATAGGAATCAAGAAGTAGCTCTCAATCCAATAGTAATCCATCTTTATTAAGTCCACCCTACGATTTCTACTCGAAACTATGCTAACAATGCTCATTCAATTCCATTAAAGTTAAGCCGGCTAAACTAACAACTTTAGTAGCACGTTTAAAGAAGTCACGGTTGAATCAGTAAAGAAAAATGATATTTATAGTTGTGAAGTGCTTAAGTGTCACGTAATTTATTTAAAAAAAATAAAAGTAATTTTATAATAATAGATCTCATTTTTTTTCAAAACCACATACGTTTTTTGAAGGTTACCCAAAACTAATCTATAGGATTGCTTGCTACTTGCATATGACCAAGGTTAATCTTAAAATATATTTTTTTTTAGGCTAAATGTATTAAATCTTAGTTGACCTCTGCAAAATACCTTTAGAAATTGTTGCAAACAGATAATCATACAATTAATCTTCACTAAGTTAACAACAGGTTAATTTAGCAGTGGGCACTGCTGTTGATGGAGTGGTAACGTTGTAATTCTGTAGAAATGGAGGTTCTTTTTGGTTTGAAAGGAAGGTGGGGTCTAGTCTGCCTCTGGGACAGTGACCCACACGGTTGAGCTGAGAGAACATAATCTTTACATTAAAGGCATAAATGACGTTGGAGAAGTGCCTTACACTTCAGCTAACATGCACCTCTTTTCTCCTAAAAGCCTCGTCACGTCTACAAATTGCCCTATAGAATCTTCAATATATAAGATGCCTACTTTTACAGTATCTTCAATATAATTTATTATCATTTGTTTTTCTCAAAGATCTAAGTTTCTACAGTTAAGTTGGTGAAGATACTCGGGTATTGGTGAAAAATGAATTGTGAAGATAATTGCTAACGAAAATGATCTCAAAACAATCAAATAGGTTACTTCATTTTTGTAACTGGTAAAGGTACTTGTCTTCCTAGTTTTTTGCATTCTGTAACTTTAGAGATGACCTTAAGCTGCAGTCTGCAGAGAACAAAGAAGCAAAAATAAGAGAGAGATAATGTTGAGGAAGGAAACCCAAAAAAGTAAGCAATGCCAAGGAATTGTAGACATCCTCATTAATGGAATTTGGTATCTAGTTTTGTCCCATCACTTTATGCGCATGCCAATGTAAGATAAAATATTGAATTGTGAGAATTGTTATGCTAAAATAGCAAATCCTTTTTCTAGAAGAGCCATAAATTAATCAATAACAGGGGTTGTAATCCAGTCTTGGAGCTGAGTCAGCAAACAAACAAGGCTCCTTGCTTTGGGAGAATAATACCCCACTGATGTAGTGCTGCAAGTGATCCACTCCTTAAATAAAATGTTTTGGAATCAAATGTACAAAAGAGCTAAGAAAAAAGGAATCTTGTTGCTTCTTGTCCCCTCTAAGTGAGTGTTTTTATGGCCCACACTGAGACACTCTTATCTTCAATCACCCTTAGTTCCTTTATTGATTGCCCTTTTGAAACTTTGTGTTTGTTCTTGTATTTTTATTGGGCAGAGAGAGAGAGAGATTATATTGCTTTGCTTCTAATTCATATAAATTGCAACTTGCCAAGGTTAAAATGACCTCTATGCAACTCAAGTGAAAATGACCTCTAGTATCATCTAAATGTTCCAAATTTGCTTTGATTGTTTACATGAACATGATACCATTTGGATAGATAATCGACCATCCGACAGTGAGATATGAATTTTTATCACCACCACTGACTGCCTTTTCAAAATCTTCCCCACATGTTTATGCCAGGCTCTTATCAAATGAGTTATAAATAAGATCCACACAGTTGCATGAGAATTTAGGTAAGTTTCTTTTTTTTTTTAAGAGAATGTTTAAGATGAACTGATATTATGCACATTGATGTATTTATATTACGATTAAGTAATAGGATTTTGCACATTGAGTTTAACAGGAACATTTTCACAACAAAGTATATATAATTCTTCATGAATTGAAAATGTCTCCAAGATGTACGGAAGTAAAAGGAATATATAAACCACAAGTTCAATGAAAGATGAATGTTATGCATTAGCTACTATTCAACAATCAACGTTCTTTCACCCATCAAATCTGCAGATTTACACAAAGAAAAATACAAGGAAAGGAAAGAGAAAGTATAGGGCCCAGGCCAATAGATGGAGCTCCCTCAAATCTTGGGACCATAATATATAAATACAAAGAGTGATGGTTACCAGCTAATAGCTATAAGATGAAAGTAGTAATAGTTTGTTGTCCAAAGTTTACAAAGCTCTATGAAGCAAAGGCATAATAATGAGAGAGCTTGACTTTGTATGCATATTTCCCTGTCATCACGCCGACCATGTTATGGCTTTTTTGGGGATACATTTTGACTGCATCAAACTTTTCTGCAGCATTGGCATTTGCATCTTGTCTTCTTCTGCCCAAACTAGATTTAAGCCTTTTCTAACTTCGGACCCATTTTCCCTTTGCATTTTAGGTCACATGTGGTCCCTTACTGTCACTGGTGTGTCTATTTTTTGGAACTCAATATTCTTAGAATTCTCGTGCTTCCCATTCATTTATTTATTTATTTATTGCAAAGAACAATGTGAGTTGTCCTGGCCTACCTGTTCACTGTTGATCAGTTCCAAAAGTACTGTGTTTGTTTAGAGGAATATGTTAAATTCATACAGAATTTCTTATATAATTTAGAGGTAAAAGGTCAACCTTGTCCCAATATATTTGTGATTATATAATTGTTATTTAATCATATTAATGTAACGAAAATGTGTAACATTCTTGCTTTGACAAAACTGTAATGAAAACTATACATGAGTGATAGTCAACAAGGGTACAGAGAACTTGACATTAAGCATCTTTCTAAACCTAATTAACATGTAACATAAATTCATAAGAAAATTTCAAGCCAATCTCTGCATAATATCTTGATTAATTCAATGGAAGACCTACCTTATTAGGTAATAAACAATTTTACAAGAATATAAATGATCAACCCAAAAATATTAAAGTTGTTGACCTATGCTGCAGAGCTCTGTGTTTTAAATTATTCATAAATGGATTGAATCCAATAGAAAAGATGAAACCCAACAATTTCTCATAGGTTTTTTTTTCTAACAGTATTATCTTAATTATTGTACATACTGATAGATGGGGTTTACCTTATATTCGGTCAAGATGGAATTTTTATTGGATTTGTACAAAATAATAGTTTTGGGTCTTTATTTCTTTTGATGCCTGGGTTTAGTCTATATGTAACTCCAGGTGTATGGATTGTTACTACGATTTTCCTCCGTCATAAATGAAGATTTTTAATAAAATTAGAGTTCTTTAATTAAAAAAAAAAAGGTGCATAAGATGTGTAAAAATAGTATTACCCGCTAACCACCAACGAGTCTGTTGATCATTGAGTGCTTCATTATCATCACTTCACTTGTTTGGTGGGAGCAAAATGGGCTCCTTTTCAATCACCACCTTCATTGGGCGGTCTATGGGGACCCATTCCTTGTCTGCCGGTGAGACACAATTGTCAAATCGAAAAACATGCAATCAGAGAGATTTTATTTTATAAGTAGTTTCAACCACGCATCTTTGATCTTTATTAATGATAGTCTTTGCAGTTGTGGACAACTTAATTTAGAAGTGGAAGTCAGGCATGTTTGCCACAGACAAACATTAGTGTCATAATCATGCTGCATGCTATCTGAGGTACTTGAATGCAATGATGGAACAACAAAGCCAACCTACTTTTCCAACTTAACACAATCTACCTTAACTTCCCCATGTATTTCCAAGCCCTCTCTTCTGCTTGAACTCTTTAGAAACCAAAGGAATCCTGGCCCAACAGCAAGTTCTATCTGCTGGAAATTATAAAAGAGGATCTCATATATATATATATATAGAGAGAGAGAGAGAGAGAGAGAGAGAGAGAGAGAGATGGTAAAGTATAGTTCCTTCAGCTCTCAAAAGAACGGAGTAGCTGATTGGTTGAAAAATGTGCTCTGCTACATGAAACGACATGGAAATTGCTTTCTAATCTTGGTTTGATGGGGTTGCAATCCAAACTATAATATCCTGTGCATAAGATATTATAGTTTGAACAAAGGGTTTTATATGCCTTTACAATCACTCTCAATTATATCGTAATACCTCTCAATGCTTTCCTGATTTAGAAGTCCTTTTGATCAACAGGTTCAATAAATAAGAGATAGTACCTGTGTTAAGCTACTAGTTGTTATTTCATATACCAAAATATATGTTACAAGTCAGTAACACAGTCTAATACAATTCCTGAGAAGATGAAATATATATTATCTCACAAGTGTTTCAAAAATGGATGATTCTTCGTTACATTTTATCTTTAACCTACTTCATTGGATAATGCACAAAATAAATTAAAAATAAAAATAAAAAAATTGGGGCACTCATATACAAACAAATAGTGGGATAATACATTCCAGTAGGCCATATGTTCCTTAGAGGGTGATCAGGCAATGCGGAATGGATGATGATATACTGGTAGGTACTTGATCGCTGTCCTCCATAATTCACACATAGTTGAACATGTTACCTCGGTCAGCCGCCCAGATTCCTGAGAATAAATACTAGTTGGTGAAAATTATGAGCAAACATGGACACGAGTACCATATTCTCGTGAACAGAATGTAGATGTTGTACCGAAAATCTAAGTTCACCGAGACTATTATTATTACTTGCTAAAATTGACATGGTCAACATCAATCTTGCAATACATTAGACAACTTAAATACGATGCCAGTATGCATGCCCAAATTCAATACATCAACTAGAGTAATGTTGAAATTACCATATCTGCGAAGATGGGAAAATGCAGTTGGGATTAGCCTGACCACAAGCTCATTGCAGGGAAGCTTGTCGTTAGCTGGAGAACTCTAATGATATGACGGTCAATTCCGTAGGTAAAACAGATGAAATGCTTGGCCGAACCACTGATGAACAACCTCAGTCATATGTTCGTCCAGCTTGTCAACCAGACTCAAAGAAACGTGCCACTGCTGAATAAAGCTGCCCCTCTTCAAATGGTTTTGACACATAATCATCCATCCCGCACTTCATGCACTCTTCATTTGAAGCCTGAATCACATCAGCCGTCATAGCCAATATTGGTGTGTGCCAATGAGCTACATTCCCAAACATTTCTATCGATACTTCCCCTAATTTAATTTTCTCATTAACTTCACTCTCTACAAAGCGGATTTGTCGTGTTGCTTCAAACCTGCATAATTGCAGATAGAGTATAAGAATAAAACCCATACACAGGACAGGATTTATTTTATGTAAAGCATGCCATATGAGATGCTAAAATTAAAGGCACTCCCACTTTTATAACCCCATTGTAAACTTAGTGGTAATTTGGCATAAAATCCATTCAATAACAAAAAAAGAGAGATAATTACAATAAAAGTTGCAGCGTTCAAACTAGAGGTAAACAAAAATTTATAACAGTGACTAGGTGGAGGTCCGACTGATTAATATGCTCTGCCCAACTGAAACATTCTCTATTACCTATATTCAACGAGTTCTTATCAATAGAGATTAAGTGACCATCACAAACAACTCGGGCGAGAGACCAATAAAAGATAGATTTTGGATTGAGAATTTTAGGTGATAGGCTGACCGTTTGGCCTGGGAAACTCAAGCAAGGTCCCCAACAGGTACTGTAGACAATTTCAAGGTCCTCACTTTCGTCTGATGTGTACACATCTAGATCCCTTTGCAGTAAAAAAATTAAATAGGAAATTTTTGGAGTAAAGAACAGAAAGATTGATTACCCATCCATTTCTGGCATCTGGAGATCCATAAAGCAAGCATCAAAGATGTGTGGTGGCTTAAGCATTGCTAAAGCAGCCTTGCCGCTCTCCACACAGGTCACAATTGCTCCATACTTCACTAGAGCACCTTCTGCCACTCTTCTATTAACTACATTGTCATCCACCACCAAAATGTGCTTTTCTCTTAGTAAATTCCCAAGAGTAGATGCTCTTTTTCTGTTTATTTGCCTCTTCATACCACTTCCAAATACGTCTTGGAAGCAAGCAACTAAGACACTTAACCTAAGAGGCTTACTCAGTACATCATCTACGAGCCCAGCAGATTTGAGCTCACTGCGTCTATTGGGGCAAATGGAGGTAGCCACGAGAAAAATCTTTGGAAGATTTAGGGGGATCTCTGTCCTGCTGTTTTGCCCATGATCTTTGAGTGAATGATGGAAAAAGAGAGCAGTTTTTTCATCCCAAACATCTTTATCAATAAGGACCATGGCCAAATTTGTTGACACACTGCAAACCAATCAATCAAAAATGTGTTAGCAAATTCAAGCATGGACTGCACAGTAAAATATTAAGTAATCTTTATAATTAAGTTTACCAATGATAAGCCCATTCCTTTTTCTTAATTTTGTGATAAGGCCAATAATAAACCTTCATTTAGACAGTAGACTGTCCAACATATCGGCCCTGACTAGAAAAAACTATTTGATGTAATGGGTCCAGCTCATGAAACAAAAAAGTTCAAAAGAAGCAGCCAATGCTAAAAATAGTTAGGATTCAGGAAGTAAAATCTACCTTGTGTCGCAAGCATTTGATAGATAAGAACATGCTGATTTCAGACTGAAAGCTATATCCGTGGATATCCCTAACCTCTGCAGATGATATCTCGTGACCTCGGCTCGGATGGTTCTTTTATCAATTACCAATGCTCTAAATCCTTGGAACTCCAAAACAGTTGTGTCATATTGTTGCCACTTTGTATCCAGAGAACTGGTTTCTCCTCTTCTGAAAGGTCCGGCAAATGAAAAAGTACTGCCAATGCCAGGTTCACTCACAAACCCTATCTCACCGCCCATGAGATCCACCAAACATTTGCATATACTCAATCCTATTCCAGTCCCACCATGTGTTCGTGAAGTGGAACTGTCTGCCTGCATGAAAGGTGTGAAGATGCGGCTTTGCGCATCAAGAGGAATTCCTACACCTGTATCCTCAACGGTTACGAGTAATCTGATCACTTCGGGTTCCTCCATTGGATTTCTACTGCTTAGCTTTTTGAAATGATCCCAGCTTTTGCATCTATCAACCACACGATACCCACTCAATGAATTATAAGTTTTGTCAGAGTTGTCTTGAACAGAACACAAGCCTTGTCTCAGGACTTCATCCATGCTATCTGGGGTGCCCCTCACTTCATCTTCCAGATGCACCGAAACAAATATATGTCCTTGGTCACGAGTGAACTGCAGTTTAAATAAGTAAAAAGTTAACAGACCAACATTATCCAACCAGTAAAATGATCCTTAAAGATGCATTATCATGTATAAAAGAACTATAAAAAATGACCATCTGATTGGCATGCTTGTAGCACAAGTTTAACATGTGGAAATGCATTGAGAACATAATCTCAGCCAAAGGGGCAGTTTGATAGAACAGTGTTGTATAAGAGATAAGAGAAGCTGGTCTCAAGTTGCATTGGAAGAGTATTTGGAGGAGTAAGGTCAGGTGTCTTCTAAAGTTGTTTTTTTCGTTTGGACCATCTCTCTTGGAAAAATCTCAACTACGGACAATTTGAGGAAGTAAGGACTTATTGTTATAGATTGGTGCTATATGTGTAAGAAGAATGGTGAATCTGTGGATCGGTTATTATTACATTGCAAAGTGGCAAGGGCACCATGGGATGAGATATTTAGTAGGACAAAACTTGCATGGGTGATGCCTAGGAGATTGGTGGATCTTCTAACTTGTTGGAATGGTCTTCAAGGCAGTCCTTATGTGACTGCTGCATGGAGAATGATTTCTTTGTCTTATGTGGTGTATTTGACTGGAAAGGAATAAGAAGAGCCTTGAAGATGGGGAGCGCTCTTTGGATGAACTTAGAAATCTCTTCTTACGCACTTTATTTCTTCAGTTTTATGCTATTTACTCAACAGAACTAGCGTTGATGACTTTCTTGAATCATTTTCTAGTTCCTATACTGTAATTAGGCGTTTTCTTTTGTATACTTCCTGTGTACTTGGGCAATGCCTTTTCTTATGTTTCAATAAAATTTTATTTTACCTATAAAAAACAAGAGAAGCCACTCTCAAGACTTCTTCAGTATGCTTTGCAAGTGGATGGCAGCAAACCTTTGTCTCTCTAGTTTTAAACTGCAGTTCACTCCTGACAACGGACATAATCTCAATGAAAGGGGCAGTTTGATAGAATGGTGTTGTATAAGAGATTAGAGAAGCCACTCTCAAGACTTCTTCAATATGCTTTACCAGTGGATGGCAGCAAACCTTTATTTCTCTAGTTTTACTTTGCAGGATTCCCTCCCTCTCTCACACACACACACTTGGTGAATCTGTTGTATACCTTCAAGTACTTCGAATATGCCTTCCTCTATTATGGATAAATAAAAAATACAACAATTCATGACAGTAGGACTCAACTCGCATATGTTGCGTAATTTCCCTAAGGACTCAACTCACATATGTTGAAAAATAACAACTAACCTTAATCGAGTTTCCTACAAGATTCGTGATTATCTGCCTGAACCGTCCAGGGTCACCAATGATGACTTCAGGTACTTGATTCGAGACATAAACTGCCAACTTTTCTCGCCCAAAAGAACACCAACATTCAAGTTGACATAAGAACTGATATCAACAAGAACAGCAAAAGAGTATAAAAGAAAATAACTTGATTTTACCTCGACCCCTTTTTCATTAGATTTTCCAGAGAAAAGTGACAAAACATTGTCAAGAACAGAACGCAGATCAAAAGGTACAGCTTCGAGCTCAAGCCTGCCTGATTCTATCTTAGCGCGATCAAGAACCTCATTTATCAGTGATATTAGATCTTTCCCACTATTATGAGCAGTCTGTGCATAATCCAGTTGAGTTGCATTAAGTTCAGTGTCCATCAGCATCTGCAGCATACCTGCAATATGATTGTAAATAGTATCTTGTTAGTTAATCCTTTGGGAGTTGCATATCATATTCTGTAATTAAAAGACTCATTATACCTAAAACACCATTCATTGGAGTCCTGATCTCGTGGGAAACAGTCGCAAGAAACTGCAGAGGAGAGAAAACTTCAGTGACATGATCACTCGAAGGTACATTTCGTAAGAAATAAACTAATAAAGATAAGGAACAAAATGAAAAAAAGAAAAGAGAAAAGCATGATGTTATTATCTAAAGCTGTGAATGCAAAAAAAAAAATGTACTATGAGAAACATAACTTATAAAAATAAAATAAAAAAATTTGAGAAACATAGGGAGTAGTCATCTGTCAGAATTTCTCAAGCCCAAAAAGCTTACCAAAAAGAACTAAAGACGATCAGAAATAAAATGCACCTGAGATTTTGCCACATCTGCAGCTTCAGCACGAACTTTGAGTTCCTCCATCTTGCGATAGTCATCCTCCACTTTTGCAATTCGACTTATGGCAGCAGAAAAGATATGTCCGACAAGCAAAGTGATAACTAGGACTCCGAATGATGCATTTATTGCCGTCCACGGTAACGGAGGTTTCTGTTTGAACCTGCAACCAGAGGAACATAATTAGAGCTTAAAAAAAAATGTGATTCCACATCAAGGGCTGATATGAAGACAATAACTTGAGGAGCTAACCTGCAATGCATCTCATGCTTCCGGAGTGGATCCCCAAAATCAAGGTTGCTAATGTGCAATAGGCCAGTATCAGTGATGTCAGGACCATACATGTTGATGGAAGAAGATTTATTGGTTGTATCATAAACATTCACAACGATCATTTGCTTGCTGGCAAGTTGGTGCAGAAGCTTCTCCACCAGTGATGGGACATCATAAGAAGCACCCAGATACCTTTATACAAAATGAGTCCCAGCATGAGTCAGTTCTGGCTCAATGGTATAAGACTGTATACTTCACAACAAGGCATACATGAGTTCTAGGCCACCAGAATAAAGAAAATACTGGGAGAGAATTACCCCACAGTAGCTTCAATACGTTGCTCCGACGTAGCATCTGAAGGGAGGTCAGTGTTGTAGACTGCAAATGTGAGAACAACGCCAAGGTGATTGGATTTCAATAGCTTGAAAGGAGACGTAAGCACTCCCTTTCCGGTTGCCCTTGCTCGCAAGATGTTCTCACGATCTTCCTATTTTACAGTATAAGATCTTAAAGAGATGTGTAATCTCAAAGATGTGCCTAAACATAAATCTTGACCTTAAAGTGGTGCGCCTAAACATCAATATTGAAGTACTTGTAATCTTGACCCATAATGACACATTGAGATTAAAATCTCAAATGGGAGATCTGCTTTGAAAGCACGTGGCTGCATATAGTTCTTCATTACTGGACCACTATAAGTAGCCCCATAAAAATCAAACCTGATTATGCATATGTGAGGGTTGCCTAACTTTGACTGATGACATTCTCAGCACACTGACAAACAACACGACATTAAATGAATGTTTTAAACTCCTCCTATAAACATTTTTCTTATATCAAAGTACTGCAAACGGTTTCAATCATCCAACTTGGTCAATGTCCAAGTCAATCAAATCAATCAGGATAAGCTCCATTACGTGGAAGTTTATCCATTGGCAGCTCTATACCACATCAATTTGAAGGAGACTTAAGATACTTTGCAGGGCAAAAATTGTGAATACAAGTCTGAGTGAGTGTCTTGCTCAATTAAGTGGAAAGTAATAAACTAATACGGGAACATCATTAGCTCAATGAAGCACACCTTTCCAGACATCATGTCAATAGAGACAATATGGGAGACCGTTTCTTGAGAAAATATTACAGGTGCATATTCATCTTGAACAGGTGAAGGATCCAAATTTTCTGGAATACAATCTTGGACTAAAGTTTGGTCCTCTGTTTCCATTTTCTTGATTGTCCATCCGTGCTGCTTCTCAAATTGCCCCCTGTCTGAGTGAGGAACTTTCAAAGCATAAGCAACACCACTAGTAAGTGGTCTCTCAAAAGCTGTTCTCTCGGTATATTCACCAAATGTTTTCTGTAATAAAAGAGAAAACTCCAAAGTGAACGTCACGTGACAGCACACTAATTCATGAATTAATGACATGTTTCTTACATCAAAGCTGAATTTTCAAATAAATAAATTCAACACTTTACAAAGATTTCATCCTTTCAGCAAGGTTTTGCATGACTATATGCCCATGATCACACAAGGAAAAGATAGCCATTAGCATGATTTTCCAATCATGGACTATTATCCACATTGCACATTACAACTACAGTTCAATAAACCATACCATTGGATTCTTAGTTAATACTTGAGGGTAACTTTGTAAAGGAAGCAACTATTATGTACAGAGGGTTGAATATGATTGTAATCATTGACATACGCTTGTAAATACCATTAAAGGAAAACAATTAATATACAAAGAAAACATTTAAGGAAGATGGGAATTTAACCTGATCAATTGCAGAAGGATGTTTTCCATGGTGAAAGGTAGAGACTAGAATAGCCAAGGCGTGAACATGGTTCATGCTCACATTGAATTGATCCTGCAACATCCGGGCTCGCTCATCACACATGTTGGCTAGTGTTTCCTCCCTCCTCGAAGCGATTCCTTCATTTAAGTACCAAAATAACCAAATTGACATAGTAATTCCAAGCAACACAAATACACGCAGGAGCTTCTTCCTCCACTTCCCAGCACCTTTAGGAGAACTGTGCACTTTCTGTTGCTGCTTCTGCTGGTGGGCTACTGTAAGCTGATGAACAACCTTCTCCCCTTGGTTCCCCGACAATTTTAAGTGCAAGCCAAACATCTTGCAGCTCACTACAACTATGAGGAGTAACCAACTCACTTTAACAAAAGTACAGAAACTTTCACAATGCTCTTTCTCACAGCCTGCCAGTGCCACCAATAGCAATACATTCTGGTTGAAGACAAAGAAAGATTTTTTTTTCTTCATATCATCATGCATGGATATAATCTTTTGCATTGTCGAAACATTTAGCTTTCTCAATTAGAATTCTGAATCAGAAAGTCTAACAGGTATTATAATATACATGAAAGTATACCTAAGACATACAAAGCCCTTGCTCAAACTTTCATATTAAAGCACATTGTTTATGTATAAAACTACATTAATGGCATGATCTTGTAAGCATGGCTCTACACCAAACCCTTGACAAGTAATCGTGATCCCCCCATCCCAACCCAAACTACTCTAAGAGGAAAAAAGGAAGTGAAAAAAATCTATTATTTTTTCACAACAAATTTTAATATTGAAGCCTATCATATGGTATGCATTAAGGGACTGTTTGGATTGGGAGGAGAGTTGAGATGAGTTAAGATGGTTTGTGAATAGTAGAATAAGATATTTTATAAATATTATTTTTTAATATTATTATTATTTTAATATTTGAAAAAGTGGATTGTTTATTATTTTTTGTGTAGAAATTTGGGAAGATTCTTTTGGGATTTGAAAAAGTTAAATTGTTTATTATATTTTGGTGTGGAAATTTGGGAAGATTCTTTTGGGATTTGAAAAAAAAAAATATTATTATATTTTGTGTAGGAATTTAGAAAAGTTGTATTGATGAAGATGAGATGAGTTGAGATGGGTTGAGGAGAGTTTTGAAAACAAACATCCCCATATTGGTGGTATCCTCTTGTGCACTCAGTAGCCATACATATTACTCTCTCTAACTCTCTCGTCTAGGCACAAATGTGTAGGTTGATTATTAAGTCTAGACTTTATTGATATATCCTCTTCTTTTTTTTTTTTATAAATAAGTCAAGACTTAATTGATAATCAGAAGACTGATATCCAAGTACATGAAAAGGTTTTAAAATTGTCAAGCATGAAGCATTCACATTCCATTTTACAAAAACATGATCATACCTTTCCACAAATCTGATGATTGGCAGAAATTGGTGAAACTTTAGATGGCGAAATAAATGGTACATGTTGATTGTCTATTATAGACATTCCAAGCTTCCTGGAGATGAACTCATCTCTAGCAGGGCATTGGTCTCTAGGTTCATCATTTTCTGCAACCCATATATGCTGCTTGTCAAACTCCTGAACCTCTGAACATGGTAAACTCAGAGCACAAGTAACACCATCACTTAACAGCATTTTGGGCCCTAACTCTTTAGTACACCGTAGGGACGTTATCTGCAATGAATTGACTAGTGAGAGGAACTAAAATACAAAGCAAGTAAACAATGACAACAAAACCATGCATCCTTTCCATCTAATAGTATCTTGTACATGCCTTGGGCCCTTTTTGTACATAGATAGGATACCTAACCCGGTAAATCATTATCAGAATGAAGAAACTATGCAGGCAAATCAATTCAGTCAAGAAATTGTTTGACACTCCTAATATATTCTGATTATAAACCTTTAAATTGATCTGTTCCTTCCTAATTGCAGATGTGTGAAGTTCATGTTTGGTCCTCATCCTTGTGTAAAATTATTAGTTACTTGAGTACGTATGATGTGGTAGTCTCATCCTTTCACAACATGCCATCTAATTAATATTGCTTATGTAAAGTCGTTATCTGTAACAAAAATTACACTTTCTAGTCACATGGCAGCTGTTATATGTTATACTTACATTTCCTTACACCCCTTGTTAGGCATGATTTCCTTGATGCTCCTGACATTAACCAAAAAAAAAAGGCACCCCACTAATATCGAGGGCCCATGGCCCTCATTTAGGACGGAGTAAGACCGTAGTTACATATCCCCGTGTAAATAAAAACACATTCCCAGCTGTAAAATCAACATCCAAACTAAAAAACGTTAATAAAGCATTTACATCGTAGTTTAAAGTTCCTGGTATGATTTCTAATGCTCCCAAATTACTTCATCATATTCGGATGGCTGTAATTTTGAAGAAGAGCGGATAACGTGGGAAGAATATCAACAACACTACACGTCCAAATAAAAGTTCCATCACGAAACAAGGTTCCACGAAGAGTAAAACTGTACATAAGCAAAGCCAGAAACATTTCAAGCAACAATAAGAAAATTGAGACCAAGACATGGAAGAGTCCAGAACTACTAAAGATGGAATCTAAGAGCTATAAACACAGTACCCGATCTGATTTAGGGAATAAGGACGCCAAAGCGTGAAGCTGGTTCCTGCTGACATTGAATTCCTGTAGGAAGATTTGAGCATTTTCTTCACAGGAATCTGGATTCTTATTCTTCTCCCTCAAAGTCCCACCATTTAACCTTGAGAAAAGCCAAATGCTTCCTAAAGAAACAAGAATAAGCAAGAGAAACAGAAGCTTTCTTCTCCATTTTCTGACAGAATTTGGCCCCTGCAACGGCTCCTTTGCCTTCCTCAACTTGGAGCAGGCTGGCAATCTTCCATTCAAGCCAGCGAGCTTGCAATTCAGAGACATCCTTACCAAAGCCCACCTATGTATCTTCACGAAGAGCCTTGAAAGCTTGAGAAAGCCCCCAGCTCCGGCAGGACAAGTCATCAAAATCAGACCTCTTAAAGAAAACAGTGGCAATTCCACAAGAAGGTGAAATTGCTGAAAATCGACCAGATTCTTCACCAAGCCCACTCGAATAAGCTCGAGAAAAAGGTGAAATTGCTGGAAATCCAATTCCTATATTAACAAAGCAGCTCCAACTATCCACATGCCATGAAAACAAAGTGATCCAAGCTCTTTACATATGTCTTCCACTTCCCGGTGTCAATTATCTAGTACCAAGTTTTTTTCTCCACAATCAGTGAAGCATTAAAGCAGTTCGAAACCACACCCATCTTCTGAAAGACACCAAGCAGTAATAATCATGGAAAGCAAACAAGTTGAACCAAACCCAGTTGTCATTTTGACAAATCTGTGAGGAATCATCAGTGAGATAGAAAAAACTTGGCCTCTTACTATAACTGGTTTTTCTGCCTCCCACAGCACCGAATAGCCTAAAAGAAGCATCAAGAGTGAAACATTTTCAAAGCAGACCCATCATCAAGAAAATTTGGATTAAACCCAACCTAAGTGGAATCAATGATCAGACGGGGGAAAAAAGTGAACCCATTTCTTTTCCCTCTTTAACACACACACACTCTCTCTCTCTCCCTCCCTCCCCCCTCTCTGTTACTGTTCAGTTTGGTCTCCAGCGCTTGATATTGAGGTTAACCGCATGATTATCTCATCATGTGGTGGGGAAGGTTAAGCAAAAGCAAACAAAACCCATGTCCAATATCTCCCCAAAACCTTCGTAAATTAACTTATCAAGTTTCGAACGTATCATTTCTTATTTTAACGTTATGTGTTTATAGTTACTTTGCTTTTGTTGTACTTTTGCTTTTGTGTTGAGTATGAGAGAGATGAAAGAGACTGCACCATTCAGCGATTAAAGATGGGCATTCGTTTACTGCCAGACTGCAGGCATACGGATTTGAAAGTGAGAGAGAGAATGAGAATTAAAAGGGGGGAGAGAGAGAGAGAGAGAGTGTGTTACAACCAATGTTTCTTTTTTTCTTTTTTTGGGCAAATGGCCACCAATGCATTTGAGTCTTAACAATCGGTTATAAAACTATTAACATTTCCACGAGGTAAGTGTAAAATACACATGCTTTTATAGTAAACTTGGGGTCGACCCAAAAAAAACATAGCAAACTTGTTCTCTTTCATATCAATTTATGAGTAACATTTTTATATTTTTTATGTGTAATATGTAAAGTGGGAAATATTGTGGGGGCATCCTTTGAGGGGGTTTTACTTTTGCCTTTTATTTATTTTCATTACATGTGATTTAGTCGTCATATTTTCACATCTCTTTAGATATATTTTTTTTTATAAATATTGCTACATATACTTATATTTTTATTTATAATTTTACTTATAAAATTTATTCTATTAGCTTATAAGCCATTACTGTATAAATCTTTAACATCTTTAGCTCTCCGTTCTTCGAGCAACACGCATCGCCATCAGATTTTCAAGCAGTGTCCAAATTGTTATCACCTTCACGAGTGTCATAGGATTATTACCCATCATAATTTATTGTCCCACCATTGTTTTAGAATTTAGATATATCTAGGGCGCAAGGGCCACATGAATTTTCACGGGATGGATCATCTTACCCACCATTTCAAAATAATTAAGAAAATGCACACTAAAGAAAACATCATTTGAACTAATCACTTTATAACACGACCATTATGATTTGGAGATATATTTTATCAAAAGAAATGCTATTTTTTATTTTGATGTTAAACCCACGTGTGAAAATCATTTCAGGGTCTAATTTGTCTTTATATTTTCAAAACCATTAATATAAAAATATTGATTTTATTTTTATTTTTAAAAAAAGATTTTAATTACAAAAAGATCTCACAATAATAAATACACAAATTGATAAGTCAATCGAGTATTAATGTAAATTTAAGATTGTCCAAAATAAAAGGTGATGGGCTGCAATCAATTTGTGCAGAAACTCATATGATACAAGGTAAATGACAAAAATTTCATCATCATTCTTATAAATAATAATAAAATAAAATAAAAAGAACAAAAAAATAGGAAGGTGAACATGCAGCTGAAAGGGTTGTTGTATGGGAATTTCTTTGTGATATGGTTAATTTAAGACGTTGGTGTTGGTTGGTAGGGTCAAACTCCATAAATGTGACCCACTTTCATACATATATATGATGGAATTGGAAGCTTTTAAAATTCCGATCTTTTGGTCAAGTTCTTTTGCACTTGGTAGTTGTAGCCATTTGATGGGGGTGGTGGTGGTTTTTTTACTACGTGCAAACCCCTTGGAATTCTTCTTTCTCTTGCTTTGTAAATGCCAATGGCCCATATTCACCAAAAACATTACCTCAATCATTACTATAATATCCGGTTGGCATTATTTATATATATACACATGCATGTCTATTATTCTCCCAATGAAGATTTCTTTCTTTCTTTTTTCCTTTTTGTTATTTGAAAACAATAATATTTAGCACTTGCTTTAATTTTTTGGTTTCTCCTAGATGATAAGTAAAATCATGGATTGTGTAGCAAATCATATCATAGATTCATATGGTCCAATGAGCTAAGAAGCATCATGTTCCTCTCACTCACTAAGGTGGGATTCTTGATTATTATAAGATGTGGATCGTCTCTAATGATGTTTATATTGAAAACATAAAACTCGATCACACTCAATTTTCTAATAAAAAATTTTATGTGTAATCACTTTTGTGTACTTTTTATACACTTTACTAATATGATTGGTTGCGTCATTTTTTTAATATACAATAATTGTTTTAACCAATTACATCAGTAGAGCGCGTAATGAGTACACAAAAATGACTGTATGTAGAAGAACTATTCTTTAATATTTATAATATGAGAAATAATAAATATGGTTATTTTTCATGGATGTTTTGAATTATATTTAATGATGTAGTATATTTTGAATTATTTATTACTTAAATGATTGATATAAAACGCTATTTAGATTGAGTTATATCAGCTAATATGATTGGTAAATGTCTCAAATTCAAAATAAAGAATAATCAATTACTATGTGTTCATGATTAATGATCAAAATACTTTTAAACTTGAATCTTAAATCTATTATGGTTTTTAAAAATATATATATTTACAATGTATTTTAGATTATTTAGTTTGAATAATATTATATATTTTAAATTATTTAGTTTGAATAATAATATATATAAAGACTTTTCAAGTACATTATAATTTAGTTTGAATTGAGTTTAAAATCGATTTCTTTTGTGGTTGATAAAAAAACAAAAACGCAGATCAGATTGACACGTAAACCCAAGGCCAATGGTGAAGATTTAAAATTCTAAAATTATTTATATATATATTATTATGTAGGAGAGAGGGAAGATATATGGGGAATCGTGAAGGTGGGACCCAATGACAGCTGCAACTGACATATCACGTTTCTCTTTAACTTTTCTCATATTTTCTCCCACCTCTACTTTTGATTATTATTATTATTATGAATAAGTTCCAAAGTAAAAACAAATATAAAATCTGCTGAACCACCACAAAACCGACACGTCAGCTACGTCAAGGTAGGTTCCGCTCGATTACTCTCTTGATCAGCTAATGGAGCCAGTGGGCAATACCGACATTTACTTACCGGTGATAAAACGGAAATTTATGAAAAGAATATTGCTACTTTCGCATTTATTTTCACATCTCATATATTTTAGTTTTTTAATTTTTTTTTTCTTATTAGTTGAAAAAATGATTATTAATGTATTGATAATTTTTTTTATTTTTTAAAAAAATTTTAAAATGATAAAAAAATATTAATACAAAAATTAAAAAAAATTAAAAATTAATTTTGACCTAACGGTAACTAACAGTAGACAATTTAGAGCTACATAGTAGCATTGCTCTTTATGAAAATTATTTACAAGGGGTGCTACTATACCGCCTCTACGTGTCTACTTTGTGTTTCGCAAATTGTACTTTTTTTGTTTTTTTAAATATTTTTTAAAAACATATTTAAACATTTTTAAAATAAAAAAATATCAATAAATAAATAGTTACTTTTTTAACTATTAAGAACAAAAAAATTTAAAAGAAAATTAAATATATAAACGATCAAAATAAAAAGACAAAATGAGAAAGCATACTAACATTATTCATTATTTAAAAGTCTTTATACAACGTAGGTCCGTTTATATACAAGAATCGTTTCATTTCATCTTATCATTATAATTTTTTTAAATTTTTATATAAAATATAATTAATAATTTAACTTTTTCAAATCTAAAAATAATACTAATATTAAAAAATAATATTTTATTCAATTTCAACTTTTATCTCATCTCAATTTACTATCTAAACCGTTTATTATAATTATGCAATAATTTAATTTAAAACTTAAATTTTAAAATTTAAATCTTATAAATTAAAAATAACGGGCGCCTAAAAACTTGGAAATATCACTGCTTGAACAGACCGCATTGAAATCCTTGTTTTATGCTGGACTATCATGAAAACGTATCGGTAATATTGTCAGATCGTTGAGAGATTACTTGCCTATATACTAAATATATGATTCTTTAGTAAATGCATTTTGTACATCAAAGTGAAACACTTGAAAGAAAGATCTCAACATTTTGCACCTTCTCTCTCAATTCTTAATAATTCTTATTTTTCCGGGGTTTAATTGGATCAGAAAAATAAATGTAGTAAAATATTTACATGTTATAATTTAAATTAAAAAGATAAATTTTAAAATTTGATAATAGAATAACTCAATTATATATAAATGGGGTAACATTAATCATAGAGATGTATTTTTAAAACTAGTTTAGGTACTGAGAAATCTCATAATATCTCACTATTATTCATTATTTTATAATTATTTTTTACTTATTTTTTACTATTATTTAATATTCTATAATTACTTTTTCACTACTATTTACAGAATGCCTGAAAAACTTACTGCCTAGATGTAACCTTAGTGTATGAAATATTACATGCATGCATTTGTCTAGATTATTAATTGAGCAATGACCACTCAACACAAGAAGTGGACATATACTTATATATACAGATAGTAATAAAAAAACGACAAGGACACTTTCTGCACTTGAAAGTCAAAGAAAGGGAAACAATAATATTTGAGAAGCCTGAAAAGGTTATATATATGTTTTTTTTTCTTTTTTCTTTTTCGTCTTGCAAGAGAGCTGAAGGAAAGATCATGATCAGTAGTACTATCTGTGAGCAACCATGCACCAATTTTATTGTTGATAGTGATGCATATGGCTCACTTTGCAAAGGTCCTTTAATTCATTACCTTTGTCTAAATGGGAAGAAGTCAACACGACGAGAAGCTAGCTAGTGAGAGAGACAGACAGACAGACAGACAGAGACAGACTTTGAACATGAATGGATGGATGGATGGATGGATATCTTCCACTTTTTCTTCATTTTGTGGCAAAGAAATCAAAAGGAAACATGAGTGCAGAAGCATATTTATGGTGCCCAGCTCCAGCATGCATGTCATGTCCAAAATCATGTGTGCTTCATATATATGCTTTGGTTTAATTAAATTAATTGATGATGTAGACATGAATGATGCATACTTGGAATCAAGCTTGCTTTTTTCTCCTTCTAATTACAAATTATTAATGCATTGTACTGTAGGGTAGGGTTTGGTTTTTGTATGCCATGTGATAGCAAGGTGGTGGTGGTGGGGTACAGGAGGAAATAAAGATTCTCCACGCCCCCCCATGTATTAATCATGATGATTAACAGTAAATAATTGAGTTAGCTTTTTAAGTTTTTCAATCTTCCAAGATAGAAAGATGTCTTAGATCGAGCACTACAAACAGTAGCTAGTATCTATATATGATCTTAATCTCATGCCTAGCTACTTTTTAAGATGATTATATTATATCAAACTAAAGTTTTGAACCAATATCCCAATATATTGCTTTGACAGATCAGTTCATAATTCAGAATATATATATATATTTTGTAAAGATATCTTACTGCATGCATGGGTTTTCTTCGTCTGAACTTTTAAATTATGACATATATATATATATATATATATATATATATATATATATATATATATATATATATATATATATATATATATATATATATATATATATAGTATGCAGGTGGTCAGGTCACCCCAAAGATGATATGGTCAAAAATTTTGAGGGTATTCGGTTCTGGGCTTCTGGACTAATTTCCTTGTCAGCCTCTTTGTGAGGTCACATTAATATTTGTTTATTTTGTTTTAAATATATCTGCATGATGCAGTCGTAGCTAAGCTAGCTTTGCTGTCTCTGATTAGGTACCTAATCAATGTTGAAGCTAAAAACTATAATATGACATAAAATAATCTATTTAACATAAAGTCAGCATATGCTAATTGGTTTATTGGAAGATGCATGCATGCAGGAAGTTTCGTACCTAACTGCAGGAAGTTTAATCCTTTGTTTACTCTCTTAATTCTGCATGCATGATTATTGGATTGAGTTTAAGAACCCATCAAATTCTCGCCTTAAATTTATACAATTATTAAATTTTGTTTATATAATTGTAGGAAATGAGAAGCAATCGATGGTACAATAAGCCATCGTCTTTCTTCTACATTATCAGCTTTGACCCTTGCTGCTTGTCCCGACCAAAATGGGAGGTCATCCTAGATTTCTATCAACTAAATGACAAAGCATGAAAGCACCATTAAGATTGAGGTTTGAAATTGAGGTCACAGGAACGATTCCTTTGGATATGGGTCCTGCCACATAGTATAATAAAACACTGTTAGGTACAAAGCAGAAGGTGACACACAACCTAATCAAGGTCGAGACAAAATTGCAGACATTGGAGGATTGTGTAGCTATTCATCTAACCACGATACTTTTTGGCCCTTCTTGTTTTGAACTCTACTCTGTGGCTTTTGCAACACGATCAATCCTGCGTTTTTTCTGTGATTTCATGAAATCAGAACATTTTTATCCAGTTTTTTCATGGTGCTGTCTTTTTGTTCAATTTTCATTCACGACAAATATAACTTTCCATCATTTTATCCATAATAAATGTTATTTTTTTATTATAATGTTCGAACCCACCTTCAAACAAGTAGGCAAGGATATCCTATATCCTGTTTGACTTCTCTAGCTGTAATGTGAACCTCTTGAGCACTTCACATCCAACCCACTTTGAAGAAACTAGAAAGGATTAGCTCTCCACTATCATAAAGATATTAGCTCTCCACTATCATAAAGATTTTATTAGTGACAACTGATGATATTATTTATTAGCACCCTCCATCTGTGTTTTAGTGCCAGTCTGCTAGAACTTTGCAGAAACCTCATTTCATTACTCTCTTATGTACAAAGACGAAAGACGGAAGAAAAAGGAGCCCAATTCCTCATGCATAAGCCATCTGCGAACTAACCTAAAAGCAACATGTAGGAAAATAATACTGCCACTCCAGGTACAAATAATCAAGCAAAGTTTTGGTCCAAGTCATGATCTATAACAGGTTTAAGAAAATGCCAGTAATGAAATAAGTCCTCACATCTGAAGTTCCACCAATTTTAAAAAGTAGTATAATATCTATAAATTTAGTTCATCTCATTTCATATACATACTGCAGCACCAGCACCATGGTGTGGTCACCAAAGCATTTGTACATAGATATACCAATGGAAGAGACAGCTTTTAGTTCCAAATAGATTTTTAGTAGTATGCTCACCTTAGACAGATAAAATTGTTCAAATATCACACAACCAAACAGCAATTCATCCACATTAACCTAGCAACAAAGTGATTTCAATAATTATATGGTGAAGTTAGCAACATACTACAAACCACTCCTTACGGATTTGTCCTGAGAGGGTGACGTTCATTTGGCTGGCCGTTGGACTTAGGTGGGGCATTGTAAATCAGATCTTGGATTTTGGAATACATCAGCATCTGTGAAGGGTCACCCCCACCACTGCTCTGTGATGCACGAGAACTCTCTTGCAGCTTAATCCTCTGAAATAGTAACTGCTTCTCAGCCTCAGCCTCATTTAACCGTTGTTTCAGGTAACTGCTTGCATATTCTTCCTCTGATTTATCAGACTTGGCAAGAGCAATCCTCTGAAGCCTCTCAGCCTCTCGTTTTGCCTCATTGGCCTTGAGTTGGAACATATCAGCTTCTGCCTGTTTAAGCCTCACAAATCTCTCCAGCTCTTCGACCTGCAGTTCCCTTTTCTGCCTTTCCAGCTTCAGTTCTTTTACCTCCCTTGCCTTGTCCTCAAGCTCACGGTCGCAAGCATCAAAAGCCATGCGGGCTTTCTTAAACATTCTCATCTTCTCATCAGCCACCACTTCCATCTTCCTTACGGCTTCCTGCACCACCTCAGCAATACGATTGCATGCCTCCTGTGGGGCAATCATCCGTCCACCTTCCCCATTTTCCATACTCTTTGAACCGTCCACCTCAAGCTCTTCATAAGGAACAAAGATATATCATAATTAGGGGAAAAAAGAAAGAAAGACAGAAAGAAAGAAAGCAAAAGCAAAAACACCGTACATTCTATAAGTTTTAGAATGCTTCTAACTATATGTACCTTGGAAAAACATTAAAATTTCCCGGCAAGCTGCCAATGACTCTAATCCACTCTTCATTTTTTCTTTGAGATCCTCACACTTCAAAAAGAGTTTAATCCCTCGAGGGTCATCACTTCCATGAAAGATCCTACTAACAAAATCAAGTTCCCTCATCAGAGCCTCCCGCTCCCAGGCTGGTGCACAGTTGTGGAAAACATCTTTAACCCAACCAAGAAGCTCAGATGTCCGATTGCATGCCTTGCACCTGAAAACCATCTCAGATAGACGTGCTCCACTCTTAACAGAAGGACCCATACAAATGAGTCCATCGCGAATAGCACAATCTGTATGAGTCCAATGAGAACACAAGTCACACCCAATCCATCTGCAGGTATTTACCTCGAAATCAAACTTGTTACAGATTACGCACATGCAAAGATTGCAGAAACCATTTCTGTTAATGCATACATCGCATGTACAGTCATCGGCTGGGAGCTGGTTTTGGCATGCTATATTTCTGCATTTCTTGTAGACAAATATCTCGATCAGTGAAGTCTGAGAGAGACTGATACTAGGATGCAAGAATGCCTGAATACCAGTGTTTATTGAAACAAGAATTTCGAGCTGTACTCTGTGAGCTCTAATCAATGTCTTTTCAGTTAAATCAGTTCTGCTCTGGAGAAGCTTCTGCAACATTAAAAATTCTTCTCTTTGCTGTGAACCACCATTGCCTTCAAGGATAATTCGGAGTCCATTTTTCAACTCTTCTAGAAACTCATCAGGTAAATGATGCATCTTTCCAGAAATAATATCAACACTCTCTCTTGCTATGTCCCGAAGAGATATCTTATCTGCAATAGAAACTCGGCGAATGACTGATTGCTCAGGACAATCATTTTCAGCTTTCCCATTTTCCATCATCTTCTTTGCCATGATGGCATCGGCAGTGGGCCAAGTTTCTCGAGAACTAGCACTCTCAGTTGGGGATTCACGAATTTGATCAGAATGCGATCTGGGTTCCTCTGGGGAGAGGCGGGCATCTGAAGAGACAAGGGATAGTGAGGTTTGTAGTCCTCCAGGCCTTGGGTGCTGACGTGGAGGCAGCATTTTCAAAGAAGATTGGTGGTGGATATTAGAACCAGATGACATACCCATCAATCAATTTCCCACTAATCCTGAAGCCGGTTGCCAATAGGATCATTGTACTAATTATCATTGGCACCCATATCCAAAAGTTATAACTTCTTATCTCTTATCCTAAAGAGCACATTGAATGAAGAACCAAGAAAACTTAAGATAGCAGAATATACCTCAAACCAAACATTCAAGCATGCAAAGCTATATAGCGGTAGAAAACACACACAAAAGCACAACTTTTCAATCATAAAACCGAGGATCAATCATAAAACCGAGGACAAATGATTATTATCATTCCACAAAACATATGGACTGAGCAAATTATACAAACAGTCACTTAAACAAGATGGGTAAGAGGTTGGCTCAAATGGTAAAGGCCTTAGGCTTGGGGGTATGCTCCCCCTAGGAATTTTTCTGGGAAATTTTTCCCTTGAATTACCCGAAGTGCACTTCCAGAAAACTCCTTATAGAGGGCTTGTGCACTCTCAAGATTAGTCGGGACGCTGTTTCCAGACAATCGGTGCCAATAATAAAAAAAAAGAAGAAGCATATTCTCAAGCTTCAAATGTTTCTGCATGTAGTATTATAGCTTCACACAAATTCAATCATCTATGACCGATATTCGCTCAAAAAATCATCTATAACCAATATTTCAGTGTCTTATCAGCTTTCAAGCTTCGCGCACAAACACAATCGATCATTTTATCAGCAGAACAAAGTAGCACAGCACATAATTCAAGCAATATAAACACAGGTCAAAAAGCATTTTAGAAATAAAATAATATAAACAATACAGCATACCAATAAAACCAGCAGATCACCGAGGAAAAGACACTCTACCACGGACCAGTTTATAGCAAGTTTTACCAACGTGTTTGATTACTGAGAGAACGAAAGAACAAAAAAGTAACCCCCCCAAAAAATCTATCAGCGCATAAAAAGCCACTTCCGCTTGGTAAAGAGGACAGCTTTAAAAAATATGAAAAAAAGACCGAAAAAGAAAGTAAAAATATAGTTGAAGTTTGCGCCCTTTTATGAGGGCGATAATTAAAAAGGAAAGAAAACTCACCGGAAGATAGAAAAGAGAAGGCTTGAGAAGATAACTTTGCCGAGCTGAGATCCAACCGAACCAAGCGGATGGATGAAGACTACAACTTCGATTTCCCGTAGAGGAGTGGGAAGGGTCCCAACTTATTGAAAACACTATAAAAAGGCGGGCTGTGTTCCCATTCTGCCCTTGAAACATTGAGAGATTTATATTTTACGCACGAAAAAGTCATCAGTAGACAAACGGTCAATGATTGGACAAATTGGTAAAAGACGCTGCTCGGTTCGGCTGCTTTTTGGAATTTTTTGACCTGAGAGTTTTGAATTTGATTGGTTTTAATCGGAAGGATGTTTCGTTTATTCTCGATATATCAATAATAGATATATATATAAATATATATATATATATCTATATATTATTATATATAAAAACGAAGTCTTACAATTTCGACGTATTATTCTACTCATAAAAATAAACATTCTATCAATTAAATTAGAAGTGTGTATATTTATGAAACAATAAACCTTTTAAAAATAATGTTTCATTATAAACTTTTATAACTTTTAAATTAATTACATATAAAAGTGAAGTCTTATAATTCCGAAGTACATTCTACCCATAAAAATAAATATTCTACCTCTTAAACTTGAAGTATTTTATTTATGAAACAGTAATTCTTTTACAAATAATATTTCATTATGAACTGTTGTAACTTTTAAATTTCATTTTATTTCTTACATATAAAGATATAAACCGTTAAATCTCAACTCAAAAGATATTATTCAACTTTTATATTGTTTCGTCAAATAAACCACCTTAAATCATTTTAAATTTCTCCGCTATAAAATCTGGTCTCTATCTAAACCGCTTTCCCTTATACATAACATACACAATAATTCACACATTGTGCGAGTTATAGACTCCTATATATATTATATTCGAGACACCCAAAATTCCAAAATTTCTTCTAAAGAATCATCTTTGCCCACAACTCTTTTTTTGTATTAAATTAATCCTAAAAGAAATAAATAAATAATGCAGGCTTTATTTCTTGATTTTTTTTTTTTTTAATTTGTTACTACTCGAGAACCATGTCCCAAATTGAGTAAATTACTAAATTTCAGATTGCCAAGCCATCAAGAAAAAAAAAAAGGACAATCCCATCAATTCATCATTACACCAAAAATTCTACCTAAGCCGAGACCTCCAATTGAGGAGGTGATGCTAATTAGAGTATGTCCTATAGGAGGTAGAATGAGAAAATAAATTAAAAATATATTATGTATTTATATTTCTGGATCCTCATTTTTTCCTACCAGCTTCGACAGGTTCGACCACCTCAGCTTCAATTGTTTCTGTATTGTTCAACTTGGCATCTGCATGAGAAGCTTCTTCAACAGGTGTTGACCATTTGCCAGAAAGAGCCATGCCCATCATCTCATATATCTTCCCACCAAGCTGTGTTGGATTTTCAGGCTACAAAACAAGAGATTATGTCATCTCGATATATTATTATAGAACTCATAACAAATGCACTGTAGAACACTTCGGTTCTTCAACTGCATTCTTTGGTGGTACCGAATTTATTTGGGGAATTCACTTGTCCCACTTGCTACACTGGCACCTCTGGACTTCAAGAAAAGCACATTCATGTGCCTCACCAAAAGTTTTAGTTTCCGGATAATGGGTTCTTTAGGTAGTCAGATTCAAAATGTGGGCCAAATTCAACATTATAAGAGCAATCTTCGGAGCAGGAGATATTCAGAAAGAATGAAAACTCACAGTAAAACCACTGGAAACCAGAGCCGCATCATACAAAAGATCAATGGCTCTCAGAGCATCTTCGTCATTTGGGCTACTCTTGGATGCAACCTGCAAAACAGTGTTGAGACATTATTACTAAAGCTATGCAAGTTGCCACTAGATATATTCTGTGTGTGTATCTGCGTGTTCGTTTAGCAAGGCTTTTTATGTTAACAGTACACTCAAGTTTCTGATGATTGGGTGGTCGGGATTGATCTCAAACACCCTTCTGCCTCTCATGAACTCCAAGCTAGAGTTATCGCCAACAGCTTGTGCCTTCATCAGCCTACGATGAATTGAAAGTGACAGACCACGTCATATAATTTTTTTTTATAGGTAGACTATGTCATAAATTCTCAAAAGCATGGTATTTAACAGCAATAACAGAAGGAAATTTACCTTTCCATGTTGGCAGACCAACCAAACTTGCCAGATGCCAGAACACAGGGCGAAGAGCTCAGACGGTTTGAAATTTGAACACTGGCAACTTTATCACCCAAACGTTTCTTAATCCAATCACATGTTTGTGCAAATTCCTGCTTCATCTCCTTTTCTTTCTCCTCATTCTTATCACCTGCAAAAATCCAAATTGCACCATTCAATTAGTCAATGTTATTCAGAACTGTCCACCTATCATTATTAACATTACCGATTCTGGCGAACAAGATAACTGATATATGAGAGAAACAAATGCATCCTCTCACACAAGAATTAAAATTACAAAAATCATGAAAGGTTTCAACAGGCTAACCTAAATCCAAATCTTCCTTGCTAATATCAACAAAATTCTTCTCCTTGTATGACTTCAGGTTCTGGATGGCAATCTCATCAATAGGGTCAACTAAGAACAGCACCTACCAATAGAATTAAGTAAAACACACATAACTATCAGATGAAACCCATGGCATAGCCTAATTGGATAAACCCTACCATATATGAAAAGTAAGCACATACTTCAAGATCCTTTTCACTAAGTTTCTCCAGGAAAGGTGTGTTCTTAGCACTCGTTACACTGTCAGCAGCAATGTAATAGATATCCTTCTGTTCAGGTTTCATGTTCTCAACATATTCGTCCAAACTGATAAACTCATTCTCGCTCTGGGAAGAGAAAAATCGAAGCAATGGAGCAAGACGCTTGTGGTTTTCACGGTCTTCAATGCAACCCAGTTTCAAGTGTTTGCCAAAGTTCTCCCAGAACTTGTCATAATCCTAGAACAAATGGTAGATATGTGAAAACAACAATGGAAATATATAGCCCTCTACAGTTTGCCAAGCTTGTTCTTATGTACACCAGTCACACACAGCCATGCAGAAACAAATAAGCATCATGTAAGGAGAGAAGGAAGATGAATAGGAAGAAGATGACAATGATTATGATGACATACATCTTTGTTCTCGCTCAACGATATACCCAGAATCATATCAAAGGCTTTTCGAACCAAACGCTTCCTCATAATTCGTACCTTCAGTACAGCAAAGAACCAAACTTAGAAGTGATATGGCTAAACAAAAAAAGTTAACAGTCCCCAATAAAAAGATAGATGTTGCTTACAAGTCGACTCTCTTGAAGAATTTCACGTGAGACATTGAGTGGAAGGTCATTTGAATCCACAACACCTTTTACAAAACTTAAATATCGTGGGAACTATTCAAGCATAAATGAAAATGATTAGCACCAAAAAACTTCTAGATTAAAACTAAATAAAGTCCTGTCTAGACCAAACTGGTCATTATTTTTACCAGTTCTCCATCAAAGTCCTCAGAAATGAACACGCGTTTCACATAAAGCCTTATATTTTTGGTCTTGGTATTGATTACATCATCCTTTCCCATGGGAGCAACAGCTGGCACATAAAGTATAGACCTAAACTCTACCTCACCCTGCAATAACAGCCTCCATCAGCTCAGAAAGCACACTATAAACAGCCACCATAATGTAAGAATATTTGATGAAGAAAAGATCACACATTCCGCGAAAGAGTAAATGCTGAATTAAGCCGTTCTTTCCTCATTTAATTAGAGTCAAGCATTCTTGTAAAAAAAAATAGAGTTAAGCTTTGCAGAATGTTAGAAGTAAATACCATTTAGAAATATATGTGAGAGAATCCCAAAGGAAAAAGGAAATTGAGAACAAGAAAAAGCTAGCTGTCATTTATTCATTCAATTAGAGTTAAGTTTGAATTTTATAATAGTAGCACATAACAATTAAAAGTTGTGTAAATGCGCTTTCAAAGAGGAAAATAGGAAACTGGGAACAAGCAAGAGCGTTATAATCGAGCAGTATTGTAAAAGAGTGCAATTATCATAATTACCTCTGTTGGGAAGTGTGAAGATGCCAATGGATCCAAGTATTCATTGAAAGTTTTCTTGTAGAATTCATTGTATTCTTCTGTTGTGACTTCCTTTGGGTTGCGAAGCTGCACAATCAACAGGATCATGCCTTAGATTTTTCTAAACCAATGGTGTTACTTGATGCTCAGTAAATATGGAAATTATGAAATCTCAAGCTCACCCATATAGGTTGGGTCTCATTAGTTAGCTCCCAGTCCCAGTACTTCTCAACAACAGTCTTGGTTTTCTTCTTCTTCTGCTACAATATAAAGTCATGGGTCAATTGTGCAATGGTTGCAAACCCATAATCTTAGTTACAAGCAGAATGCAATTCGCGTTCAATGAGAACGTGGAAAATCAAGAAACTATACCTCAGTTTTGTCATCTTGTTCATCGTTTTTGGCTTCAGCTGGATCCTCATCAACCTCAACCTGAAACAGAGCCCAAGAGGATAAATGCACAAGATGTGCAAACTTTATTTGCTAATTAAAAAGGTAAGAAGAACCTTTGAGATCTTAGAGGGTGCATTCACTCATGTCACTTATGACAATATGTTGTGAAATTTGTACAGTAAAACTAAGGGCGTGGAACAAATTTCCATACTTCCTTGGTGTATCCCTTTTCCTGCCAGGTGTATATTGGGAATGAAACAAATTGTGAATAGTTTTTCACAAGCTTCTGAATCCTCTCTGGATGTGCAAAACCTTTGTCATCATGCTGGAAATCAGACGGAGATGAAGCACAAAGTAAGTTTGGAGAGTTAATCAACAGTTAACAAACTCCTCTTAAACAAATATACTTTCTCACCTTAAGATACAATGTAAGGCGGGTTCCTCTAGGTATAAGTTTCTCAGGGTCTGTCTCCTCCCGAATAGTATAGGAGCTTGCATTGGCTTCTCCTTCCCACACATATTGTTTACCAGATTTTGGGCTCTTTGATGAGACAACCACCTTGAAAATAACAACAGGTGTGTTATTTACAGATACCATTAAAACTTGGAATTCAAGGGTGAGAAATCTGGATTTTGAGGCAGAGACATACCCTATCAGAAACCAAGAATGCTGAATAGAATCCGACACCAAATTGACCAATTAAATTGTTGTCTCCACCAGCATCCTTGCTATCCTGTGAGGTTTTTCAATTTCCTTAAGTACATAACATTTCTTGCACTAAAGCACAAGGATCGAGGGAACTTAAAGTGTGTTTTGAGAAGATAAGACCTTCAACGCCTTCAAGAATTTAGCAGTTCCACTTTGCGCAATAGTTCCAAGGCAGTCAACAAGTTCTTGCTGAGTCATACCTATGCCAGTATCCCTGCATTTTGCAGAAGGGACTTCAGCAATGGTATATGAGAATGGAAAGATCATTTCAGAAACTATGAGTGCAGCTTACGTGATAGTTACAATCCCATTGTCCTTATCAGTTTGGATACGAATATCAAGATCAGCTGCCTCCTTCAAAAGCTCAGGGTCTGTAACACTCAGAAACCGTAGCTTGTCCAAGGCATCACTTGCATTGCTGTGGATATTAATAGATCACATACAGAAATAACTAGTGCCATCCCACTCAAATGTAACTTGAACTTTCTTTGGGGTTGATATTTCTCAGAATATGTTCGAAGTTCAATGCTAGTGAGCAACTACAATGCAGCAATCCCCGTTAAACCCAAGCAGCTTCCCATCAAATTCACATCCACTTTCAGGACAGAATAATGATATTATGCGAAATCACAACAAACAAAAAAAACGATAATCATCATCCAATGATTCATTGAACTGTTAATGTTGATAAAGTGTGAAGGATTACAAGAGAAGAATTTGCAATTTGATAATGACTGGCCTATGCTCCAACAGCTGCAGATTTTAAACTCTAATCCCAATTTAACAAGATAGAAAATAATTCTAGGCAGAAGTATTTAAGAAAATATTACTCATGCACCACAGATGAATCAAAACATGCCTGATAAGCTCCCGAAGAAACACCTCTTTATTGCTGTACAAGCTGTTAACTATGAGGTCCATGAGACGACTGACCTGCACCAAGACGAAATTATAAGAAAAGTTCAAAACCACTATGCTGTGTAATAAAAGCTCCACCAGCCATAGTGTACCTCTGCTTGATACTCGTATCTCTCAGCTGGTGGGGTGGCAGATGCATCAGATGCCGCAGCAGCAGACTCATATCTCTTGCCCAAGATCAGAGAGTCTTTCAAGTTTACTTGAGTTGAGGACTTGATAGCAACACTTCTACCACCAGGTAACACTGAGTACCATCGAATTCTGGACTCGTCCACTCCCACCTACCCATTATCAAACATCCGACATCATTCCCCAAGAAAAAGGCAGTGCAGCACAAAACAAACACCAATAACATGAAGCGATAAAATAGCTTAACAGAACCGTCCAAAAGATTTGAAATCAATTGGGACAATACAGTTCTTATTAGAAGCACCTACCAGTTGAACCAAATTTATATGGAAAAAATATAATCAATCTTAAAAGTCTGTACAATTTTAACCTATTTTAAAGGTCCGTAAAATTTTAGAAAACAAATTAACAAGAAATAAGGTAATCCGCCAATCCTTGCAACTGAAAATTTTAGATAAATTGCATACTTATCAAATGCAGTATAAACAGTTATACCAATAAATAGTTACGAAAAAAATTAATTTTAAAAAACGTACAAAAGTAAAATGCTAGACATATGCCTTCACATAATATAAATAGTAACAAACAGGTGAAACAATATAATAAGCTCTTAAATGCGATTACACTACCATAAAGCTATGATTATCTAAGCAAAACATGAATTTTCATGCGGGCATGCACATACAGAGGGAGAGAAAATGGTTTTAACATGCAAAAAAATAAAAACCCAAATATAAATTTTATCAATTTCCACTACAAAGGTATAAAAGAGGATCTTTTTCACTAAAAAATGAACAAACCAGGGAAAAGAACTTAACATTTTAATGATTAATCAAAATCTAAAAAAAAAATATTGTAATTAGAAAATTGAAGAGCATACGGAGTCGGAGATGGGAACGGAGGTGGAGGAGGAGATCGGAGTGACGGCTTTACGGTACCGTACGGCACCACCGCCGGTGCGCAGGATAGAGGAAACGGAGCGCCGAGAGAGCCTGTGCATGCTGAATAGAGAAGCTTCTAGAGTACGTGCGTTAAAACTTAAGAGTGTGGGCTCTGAATCTCTGATCAGTGTGCGACTGTATCCAAGTGTGAGCAAGAGAGAGGGTTAGGGTTTTAGTAGGGGTTTCCGATAGGGGTTTGGGAAGCTTCTGGAGAGTCGAGAATGCCTGTGGGCCTGGGCTTTCATTTTTCTCTATTACGGCTACGAATGAACGAGATCATTTGGGGGCTTTTTGGTCATTTCGTTAGGAATAAAAATAAAAGAATTATTCTACTCAACCTCGGGTTTACTAAACACACACCACACTCTGATATGATAGAATCCGGTTCGTCACCACATCATGGTTCTGCCATTCTCCCTCACCCCGACGAAGCCCCCCCTTTGTGAAGGTCTTCTCCTGCACCCAGACAACATTCCCTTCCCCCACCCCACTCGCCCTTCTTTGCGAAGGGTCTTCTCCCTCACCTAGACGAAATCACGAAACCCCTCCTCCCACCCCTCACTCTCCCTTATCTGCGAAGGGTTACCTCTTGCAGATTGCAAACTATTGTTGTAAGCGCATCCATTTGGCTTTGGCTGAGGAGATTGGAGCTGTTACAGACGATTTAAATAATGGAAAGATTGGGAAATCAGCAACTGCAGTGGGAGAAAACCTAATTTACGAGTTGTTTTCAAAAAATCAATGATGAAGTTGGAGAAAAAGTTGGTAGAGGCGTTGATGAAAGCATCGAAGATGCTTCTGACCCTGTTGCACCAGAAACTGTTAGATCTACAGCTGTGGTTGCAATAATCTATTCATCCCATATCATAGTTGCTAACTGTGGTGATTCAAGAGTAGTCTTGTGTTGCTAGAAAGAACCCCTGATTATGAACCAAAGTTCTCTTCCATAGAAACTAATATTTTTTCGTACTTTAATTTCATTTTTCTCGATCAAACAAAGAAGATGAGAATATTCAAGGATTCAGGCAACTGGAGGCAAGGTAATCCAGTGGAACAACCATTGTGTCTTTGGGGTTCTTGCAATGTCAAGGTCCATCGATAGTCTACTTTGCTTGGTTCATTACTCTATAAAAGAAAAAGTAAAATTTAATCTGTATTTTGATTTTTACAATTGGTTTTTTTTTAACAAGAAAAATACTGATATTACTACTTCCTTCCCCTTTACATTTTCTCGAAAACTAAACAAGTGCAAACCCACTAAATACTAGACTGAAATAACCATACTAGACCCACTAAATATTGGACTAGATAGCCATTGACGGACTCAAAACCGCTCAATATCTTCTCCAAGACAAATTACAACTCTTGGCTTGGGAAAAGGTGTTTATTGGAGCATGACGGCTTCGTTTGGTTCCTTAACCAAACTCATCTCATCTCACTCATCATTACAACTTTTTCAAATCCCAATACAAAATATAATAAATAATTCAACTTTTTCAAATTTCAAAACAATAAAAATATTCAAAAATAATATTTTAACAATATTTTATTATCTAAACTCAACTCAACTCAACTCATTTTAACAACCAAACGCACCAAGCTTATTAAATTGGACTAGAAATAAGGCATGCTTACCACAAAATTGCCATGGTAAAGCTGAAATAAACACAGGGAAAAGATCCTTTAAAGATTTAACATTGTTTTCACCACAACAGTATTTCTCAAGATTAACCTCTAAATCATCCAAAATCATTTGCTCAGCAACATGTATTTGTCATGAGCATCGAAAATAAACTGGTTCACACCCTTCCAGAATTCTTAATCATAAGTTGTAAAATGCTTGCAACAAGCCTAAGCTTGAAGATGGGAGGCAGGGTTCTCATTCGGATTTGGGCGGCTTTCTACAATTGGTTTAAAACGTGTGTTTCATTTAAAAAAAAAAAAATTATAACTCAGCTGGAGTGGAGGTTGAGCTATAGTAGGAGATTGTGTAGAACAACTCAAAATAAAAACTAATTTAAGGAGAAAAAACTTTATAAGCCAGTTTCTTAAGAAATATCGAGTGTACAAGTGTTGCACAATTATTTTAAAAAAGAATATGATTCATAATTAAAAAATTAATTTTTTATCATGTAAATTCTACATTTATTCATTTTTTTTAAAAAAATTGTGCAAAATTTGAACATCCTATAATTACAAATATAATTTCTTATCATAAATATATATATCTAAAACAAACATTTTGTTAAAATAAAAAGATCAAGGTACACGAGGAGGTTGGGGTTTTCGAACAAAAAATTAGTCTACATTACAAACACCTCTTTTACAATAAGCGCAATATAAAGAAAGAAAATAAATCGAATTTTGAGATTAAAAATCTATGATAGAAAAATCTATTTACAAGTCTAGGTTTTAACACCTACAAGAGAAGCATAAAATATGATAGAAAAATATATTTACAAGTCTAGATTTTAATACATCAAGACACACCTGTGACGTAGAGGATCATATAGGGACGTACCAAATCAACTGATAAATAGTATTTTGATTTTTTATAATTAAAATGGATTTCATAATCAATGGGTGGTTGACGCTATATGACTAGAAAAAATCATCATTACATGTTTAGGTGCTAAAACAGTGTGTACAATATTGGCGACTTTAGATAATACTCGTCATGCACGGCAGCACGAGCACAAAGCGGACACAACAATAACAACCCATCCCAAATCAAATTAAATTGATGAAAATAATTTTGAAGCCCATATTAGTAGCCTCATGTGTAATACCCAGCCCAAAGCTTACGCCCAAGATCATTTAAGCTCAACCCGCTTGTAACAACGACGTAGTTTTGGTAGATTTTTTTTTTTCTTGTCTTCACCACACCCGCCCAGCGGTTTCTTCCCCCTATCTTTTTTGTTTTTCTTCTCCCTATATTTATCTCCTTCCCATCGCTTCTCTCCCACGTTTGTGTTTTTTGTGCTCACCATATCATCCCCTTCTCACGCGACTTCAGTCTATCCACTCTCAAAAGTCTCTTTCTTAGCAGTTACTTCACTCTCCCATGATTATTCTATTTTTTGTTTTTCTTCTTTGCACCCAACATGCAGACGTCTCTCACTTCATTTCTTTGCGAGTTTCGCCAGGAAACGACCACTTCAGGCTGCAGGTCATTCCCTCTCAAACCATACTTAGCCTTCAACCACCACGAAATAAGCTCCACGCCGCCCTCTCTCCCTCCCTCTAATCCCACGCATCGGTTCCTCTCTCTCACAAGGCCCCGTTCTCAGTCATGATAGCATCCAATCCATAGATGGATTCCTTTCCGCCACCCAGTCTCCTCCATGCCGACAGCCCCTGTCTCCCACCTCTTAAGCATAAACAACCATGCCTCACTATCCCTCGAGCGAGAATCGCTCGACCCCAGCCGAGATCGAGAGCCCGTCATCCCTGTTTTACAGTAACGAAGCAGAGCCACTAGGTAGCTGCTGTGCACCACGCTGTCGCACGTCCCCTCCTCCGCGAACAAACAACACCACAGGCGGCAAGTTAACCAGTGTAAACTCCGCCTAGTTCTAGCACCACAGTTCCAGATCAAAAGGACAAAGCCACTGCTCATCCATTTTACCTTTAAGTATGAGGCTAGTGAAAGAGTCATTCGACCACGCCATCTTTTGGTTAGAAGGTGTTAACGAGAGACTCCTCGACCGTTTTATCTTTAATTATTAGGCTAGTGGGAGATCCCTCGACCACGTCACCTTTTGGTGAGAAGGTGTTAACGAGAGATCTCTCAACTATTTTACCTTTAATTATTAGGGGAGAATGGGATAACGGGAGATCTTTTGACCATTTTACCTTTAATTCTAGGCTAGTGGGAGATCCCTCGACAACGTTATCTTTTGGCGAGAAGATGTTAACGGTAGATCTCTCAACCGTTTTATCTTTAATTATTAGGCTAGTGAGAGATCCCTCAACCATGTCACCTTTTGGTGAGAAGGTGTTAACGGGAGATCCCTCGACCGTTTTACCTTTAATTATTAGGCTAGTAGAAGATATTTCAACCACGTCACCTTTTGTCTTCAGGTCTTAGCCACATTATTTGAGGTTGTTAGAAAGTCAGAGAACTATGGAAAAAATGTGCAGGTATTTATTATTGAAAAATGATATCAATAAGTAAATCAACAAATGAAAGAAAATTTACATATCTTTCCCTTAGACGTAGTACTTTTGTAAATGTTTTACGTTCCATGGGTGTGGTAGCTCATGCCCTGTGGCGTCTTTGAGGTGGTAAGCTTTCGGTTTGTGGCTTGCTACTACAACATAAGGGCGTTCCCATTGAAGGCCTAATTTCCCTTCTTCTCCCGTGGTGACACCAGTTTCCTTCAGCACTAAATCGATAGCTTTGAAAGATCTAGGCCTCACTCGTCTGTTGAAGTATTGTTTTGCCTTCTTTTTAGAAGCTGCAACTCTAACTTCTGCATCTGCCCTTATCTCTTTCAATTGATCTAGGTTTTCTTCTAACCTTGCTACGTTTGTTTTCAAATCAAAGTTTTTCCTTCTATAGCTTGGTAACTCGACTTCCACCGGTGTTATTGCCTCACTTCCATATGCTAGGGCGAAAGATGTTTCACCCATTGAGGTTCGAGAGTATATCTTGATTATTGTTTGCATGGGATTTCTTATACGAGGGTTTTGGGATTTTTGGGTTGGTGTGGGCATTACGCTGATGAATTTCTCGAGGATTTTTTAGATTTCTATCTTCTGTCATTTGTTTGTGTTGCTGCTATAGCATCTAAATTGCACATTACCTATGTGCAGAAGCATGCGACATTGGATATGCCATTGGACCCATGTTCATTGGTGCACCAAGAACCACAACTCCGGGTACAGGGGCTCTCATGGTCAAGGTAACCAAAAAAAAAAAAAAAGCTTTAGTATTGTTAAAATTGTAAAGATTCAATTGTTAAAATTGTGCTACATTCCTATTTTCATTTATTATTCAAAATAAACCTTAGACTAAAATATAAGTTGGTAACGCATGCAATATGTGAATTTTAGTAATTTTGAGTGGAAAATGTTAAATACTTGTTAGGCAAAAATTAAAAAAAAAAAAACAAAATCCATGTGATGTTTGAAAGGTAGGATGCAACACACACGGGATATTTTTACAACATACCAGCTAGGTTCTTAGTACTTTGGGACAATGTAATTTCATCCACTTGGACCGTTTGTGATGAGCTAATTATTTATTTGTCTCGTGTATGGCCATGCACCGTGTGGAGATGAGGGAAACAAATTCATTTGGGATCTAGATTATGGTACTTTTCATGCTCTCCAATCAGTACTTAAAGTTGCGAGTTTCACATGTTAATATATCTATATCTATGTCATTGTTTGGGGTTGCGAGTTTCAATCTCTCATAGGCTTTATAAATGGAGCATCTGACTTCAACTCTAATCACTCACAAAATATTTATTGCTCAGCTCATCCATTCCAACTTTGTTCTGCCAAATCGGAAACATCTGAGCCAACAACATATAAAAGGGGAAAATTATGTCTCTGTTCTCAACTTTTTTGGGTTGTTTCACGTACTATCCTACTTTCCAGTTAATTCAAACCTCTCCCGCTTGTAGTGATATAGATCATGGCTGGCTGGCTGGCTGGCTACAAGATGTTTAATTAACTGAAAGAAGGTGTACATGCTTGTTTCATGCAATCATGAACTAAAGAGTTATGCAGGGTTCCTTCATGTTGGCACATTTACCCAAAGAAAGTTTCTAAAAATATTTGAAGCCCAAACATGGGTATTAATTGGAGGTTTAATTTCACGATAGTATTAGAATGTAATTTGATGATTTGGGAGCTGGTTTAGGGGAAGCGATCAGATGCTTCTGAATTATTTGTTATTAAATAAGACTTGTGTATTTGAATTACATGAAGAGTTATTATCATCTAGAAGTTATGGAGCTCCAACTGTCAATATTTGGGAGAAGCACTTTTTTGTTGTGGAATGTGGTTTATGTCGTGGCACTACTGGTGCTTTTAGGAGTTGTGAAAGAATCACATTATATATAAATTAGATTAGTAGTGTGAATGTGTGCTTCTGATTATGTTTCTAGTGTTTGAATCTGGATGAGGCTTCATACCTGTGCTTTGTCCTTAACATTTGTGCAAGTTTTAGGTGTAAGTCTGCAATATCTTTCTTTTCTGACACCTTATTTTTTTTGTGATTAAATGCAAGGGACAATTTTGAAGGAGGCTGATGTTTGCTATATCTACTGTACAAACTTGGTGTTTGCATAGGGGTTAGCATCATCAGAAAGTGTTTTGCTTTCATCTTCTGTATTGGACTTCATGGACTGATAAAAAATAAATCTACTATACTTGACTGCTTGGGGCTCTTTCCAAGTGAGATCATTGATAGTTAACCAATGATTTAGAAGTTTTCCAAGTAAAATCTTCTGTATTGGATTTAGAAGTTTTCCTTTTTACTCATTTAGTCATTCTGTGCATTTTTCCATGATTTAGTACTTGTGTTTATTTTTTTTCCTTTCTTTTCAAACTACTTAGAAATTATTGCTTGTATTCTAATATTTTCTTTTTTGTAATATATTGTTTACATTCTTTATGTAGCCTATGATACTATTTTGCTAGTATTTTTTTTATATCGTAAAAGACTATTTTTGATGAGATTAAATTGTCAGAAATATTTTTTTCATGCGTTTTCTGCCATATTTATTGTCTGAAATAGGCATTTCCGGCAACATCATTCGCTACAAAAAAACTTTTCTCGTGAGCAAGCTCCACTTGTGTGACATATTTCCCGCGAAAACTCTATATTTCCAACGACCATCATATGCCATAAATAGTAATATTTGGGACAGCAGTTAAATTTGCGACTATTGGTAGCATCCATTGCCAGTTATTTCTAAGAAGTCTCCTACAAGTCGAAGTGGCCGGAAATAGTCATTTTTAGCAATAATGCTGACTATTTCAGACAAAAATTCTCATGGAAAAAATGCCTTTTTGTTGTATTGTGAGGATTGATCCTTTAATGAATTTGAATTGTAATCGTTTTTATCCTTTGACGCCGCTGGATGGTTACTCAGTCGGTGTTGGCAATGGGCTGGACCCTCTCAGTATTGAAGTTACCCAGTCGGTAGTGGGGCTTAGTTCAGGAATAGACAAAGGCCCAGGCTCCTATGGTGCTAGCTGGTCGGGATGCCCTCTCCAATATTAATACAACATATCATAAAACAATCACTACTTCAACTCCATAAAATTACAACCACCATAACTTTAAAGAAGCATCTCATGTAAATGACGACAGTGAGATATATCCTCCGATGAAGTATTATTATGGCAGAAGTAGTGTTGACTCCAAAATATATAGTAGATGGACGTTCTTTCTCTGAGATATTAATGCATGCTTAATTGTGTTGAGACTTCAAAGCACTGCTGGAGAAATATCCGATTAATAGATTCGAGCTAGGGTTAGGTTTACGAAGAGATTTTACAGCCTACAGTAAAACTTATAATCTAAATATATAGATCTATATTATATATATATATATATATATATATATATAATTATGATATGTATATTTCCTTTTAGTATTTCTAAGTACTTCAAGATTAGAATGGTTTGTCAAGGAATTAAACTGTCTATTTATATGTATATGTTTATTTCCAAGACCAAATAATCACAGCAATCTTGGCCACTGAAGCTAGCTTCAAGCTTCAAGTGTGAAACCGATTGAAAAAATGAAAAACTAAGTCTTGTTTGGTTACACAAATTAAGTGAGATAAAAATTAAAAGTTGAACAAAATATTATTAGAATATAATTTTTTAATATAAATTTTGTTTTGAGATTTAAAAAAATTGAATTATAATTTATTGTATTTTGTGTGGAAGTTTAGAAAAATTATAAAAATTAAATGAGATGAGATGAGATAAAATGATTTGTGTAACGAAAAGGTACCTTTAAATGAATAATAACATTTAAAAAAAAGAAAAAATCATGTATGTCATTGACATCTCCACCCACTCCCGATCGACCGGCTAATTCTAAGATGGCCTTTATTATTGCTGAACACGGAGGCAATTAAGAGAACATGCATAGATAAAGATTAGCATCTTAAATTATTCCATATCCTTACATACAAACAAACAAAGAAGTTAACGTATACTGCAGAGAAAACCATAAACAAAAAGACTACGATTTGGCTACAGATGGAGAGAAGTATCAACGTCCGAATTCTCAGAACTTCTTGATGTGCTCGCCGTCCCTGCACCATTAGGCGGCCATAAGTTTGTCAAGGCCGGTAGCATCTTCCTGTCTCGAATATCATCTTGCTTGGTCTGCAAGTTAAGCCCAAGGGAGAGTGGATCTTGAAGATTTGACCTAATTTGTGGAGCGATCATTTCGGGTTGAAATGGTAACTTTGAAGTCTCAGAATGCATAATCTGTGCAGTACACCTTTCAGACTCTGATAACAGTTTTAGAAGCTCTTTCTCCTCCCTTCTTTCTTTAACTTTCTCCAAGTGCCTAAACCTTTCTTGAAGGAGAGCAATGGAGGGGCTAGCCATGGTGGGATCACTACTTTGCCTATGATCCAATATTGGAGAAAAGAGTACCTTTTTATATGAAGGGTCCGGGCCAGAAGTATATACATTATACAGGAGTTAGTTTAGTTCTGTTTATCATTAGTTTATTCATTTGCGTCTTTATATTTCTTAAAAATTGATTCGGCATGATGCCATATATAATTGCATGGGGAATCGGCTACTGTGTAACAAAATCCAAGAGGAGAAGTTCGGAGGCTAGTCTAGTGAGGCTTGAGTTGGTGGATGTGTGGGCAAGAGGACTTTTTGAAGGAGGAAAAGGGTGGGAGAGAGAGTCCAATACGGAATGGATGGTAGCATTTGGAAAGGAGTTTTGTGGGGAAGAGATGGTTAGGTAATGCACATGATGTCGGCTTGTCTTTTAAAATCCTGTTTGCTTTGGAGAAGATATGGTGCTTGCTGTGGTGGGTTTTGGAGTGATATTATATATTCTTTCGTATCTTTTTTGAACTTTCTCAGCTATTTTTTTCTCCTTTTCAAGGGTGTTCAGATCATCAGGAGAGGTGGGTCCTGCAGAAAAGACAAGGATTAGAGGGAATATTTCTGGAGTTTGACGTGATCATTGATGTGGACTCTCTAATTATTTAGAGGATAGCGAGACGAACATCCACCGTATGTTTTTTGCTTGCTTAGAGCATTAGGCTAGTTAAAATCAAATTTTAACCAAAGAATAGTTAAAATGTAAAATAAAACTCAACATTGAGCTAGCTAAATGAATAGTAAATTTAATTTTATATGAAGGGGCTAGCTAAATTTGTTGAGCCAAAGAAGGCTAGCCAAATATTACTTTTGATTAAAATATTACATTTCCTGCTGTTTCTCACTCCCGTGCAGTGAATGAAATTGTTGATGAAATGTTATGTTTTATAGTAGAAAAATATAACTATTGGAGAATAGCCGTTAGACAAATATAACCGTTAGAGAGATATAACCGTTTGAAAATATAACCAATAGAGAAATATAGTCGTTAGAATATATAGCCGTTGGAAAAATATAGTCGTTAAAAAATAAAACTGTTGGAGAAATTTAAATTACAATTAGAATTAAAATAAATAAAAAGTTTAAAATTAATATTTTAATAGAATGGTGAAAGATTTGTTGAGTCTGTTATTTGATGTTGTGAAAAATGGCTAACTAAAATTTGTAAAAGTGAATTTCTTAATCAAATTTTAACTAAAATTTATTGAGCCCACTACTAATGCTCTTAGAGAGAGAGAGAGAGAGGCACCCATGAGTTCAATGGACTTTAATCTGCTGGCCCATATCAAATCTTCCCCCAAAAGGTCATATGTTAGATCAAATTCGACCTTGCATGCATGGGCGGCCTACCCATTACAGCCCAAATTGCAAGGCCGTTGTTGGACGACCTTGACTTTCTCGAAAGTACTATAATATTATTACTGTAAGCATGTCCACGTACGTACAGCGATTTGGAGGACTTCATGCATCAGCAGTGCTAGAAACCATGGCAGCACAGTTACGTGTCAAATTTGATAAAAATATAATCACTAAAGGAAGGACAGAATTCGAGTGGTAGTACTGCTCGATCCATGTATATTCGAACGGAGCTCCATTAGAGTGTGATCTCCGGCTTAGACAGAATTAAGTTGTGCTGATCAAAGATCATGAGTTCGAACGTCCCAAGCATGCCGAAGATTTCAAATTTGTTTTTGTTTGCAAAACTAGTTAGCTACTGCTCCGGTCAATCCTTAAAGAAACGAGTTTTAATTATTATCTATCTTTCCCAACTTTAATATATATATATATATATATATATATAAGATAAAAAAAATAGAAATCAAGCAAAAATATTCTTGATATTAATTTCACCATGCATATTGATAATCAGTATATTAAATTAGGAGATCATGACGTGCTTGCCACACATGATCTGTAATAAGGAGAGAAAGCCAAGGAGCTGACCTGGAGAGTCAGAGCTATATATATATATATATATATATATATAGTTAGCTTGCGAGAGGCTGACATTGACTCGTGTGACGATTTTGTTCATGCAATTAAGAAGCTATCCGTTTATCTTTATTAATTCCAGCTATGACTAGAAATTTACGGCTTGCTGGTTTTGAGTAGTACTCTTCATGAGAGTCGTCCTTATATTATTCCACATATGTATAGATCATCGATTGATATATATGTCTATATAGCTAGCAAGGCAATATGCAAGTAGCTGCTTGATCTGTTGTTCCAGTACTACTTCTCATACAAATATGCTTCTGCATATATATTTAATTGGTTTAAACTCAAAACCAAAATATTCAATAGGTTTTGCTACACAACCTCTTACTATTCACCCACACTCCACACTCCATATTTTTTAATATTTTTTTTATTTTTTATTTTTGAATTTTTTTAAAACTATTTTAAATTTTTATTCACTATTCATATAAAAATTATTTGATAAAAAAATTTAAAAAAAAGATGAAGTGTGGAGTGGGGATGACACTACAACAGAATAGGCCTTTCCCAGCGTTTTAATCCCTCGCAACAAGTACTCCAAAACGCTGCAAATAGCTTATTTCGGCGATTCTGGGATCGACGCACATTGGACGCGAAAAAATCGTCGCAACTGCTCAAAGTCGGCCGTTCTGGATCATCGCAGGAATAACACACCTTTTCCGGCGATTTCCACTCCTCGCAAAAGCCGTATAAACTCGCCGCAATTAGTGTAACCAAAACGTATAGTTTTCGCTGAAATTATCTTTTTTCGTCGATTACACACGCCGCAATTAAGCCTGAAAAACCGCAGCAAATAAAACACTTTTCTCGACGATGGAGTGTATCGTTGCAAAAAAACTACATTTGCAGCGATTTATTTTGGCCGGTAATATTCAATATTTCGCCAGAACCATTTTTCTCAACTATGGTTACGGTTACCATAGTTGAGGACTTTTTGCGTCAGTCAATAAAATCGCCGTAAATAGTTTAGCAGGCTTTTCGCAACCCTTTGCACATTTGTCGCAAATAGCAGCATTTGCTGCGATTTAATGCTGCTGCTAATACTGATTTATTCGCCGCTAATAAGATTTCTTAACGATTTTCAGAGCAACGCAAATGCTGAGAGTTATATTTAAATTTGTTTTTTGTGGCTGTGATGATTCGCCGAAAATGTTGAACTCCCAACGCGCGCCCAGTTTGAATCCCGGCGAAATTTTTTTTTGTGTCACCTAACCGATATATATTCATTTCCAGCGGAAGTGCTTACTGACGCAATTGCATTTTATATCTATATATGATCATGGCATACTTTTCCAACCATCCAAAGCCTTATCGCCACTATACCATCATTTTAATACATCTTTTTGTACTACATTTGTCTCACAAACTCTTCTAAATTACTGATAACATAAATTTTCCTAGTATTTTTTTTTTGTGCTGCTACTTTTTTTTTCTAGATACTGATCATGTATTGCATATTAGTCCTCAATACTCACAACTTATATATATGAAAAAGAATTTTGCCAAAATATACGTAAATATTGTTTCTCAAAAACTTACTAATGTCAAATTCTACCTTATATATTCTTCATAGAAATAAGTGTTTTTCTAAAATAAACTCAACAGATATATAATCACTCAATTATATAGGGAGATATATAATCACCTCTGTTAATGCATTGACTATAAAATCCCTTAGACAATATCATACTCATGCACCAATGTTCATTAAAAACTGGAATGAAAAATAATCAACAAAATTCCATGGATCTGACAATGAAATTAAATGATTTTGAATCCTTGTGTATAGCATCCATCTCAAAATGTACCAGTTGCTCCCCAATAGTCATATATAGTAACATACAAACTACTCATTCATTCATCTAAGAGGTGAAACCAGTGCCATAGTACATATTAAATTACATGGTGGATGCACAATTTTTGGGGCATTCAGCAACTGCCCAGCCTACTAATTGGTTTCCATCCCCACAAAGGACAAGTGTATTTAAACCCTTAGATCATCTATATATACATTGGTGCATTCATGTAATTGTCATGTAGAAAGAGAGGAGAGACTGATTTCTTACACATTATCCCCTAACCGATATACTGACTTTCCAGGTACACAATGAACTGGCCCATGCCCTTTCACACTGTCATTTTGCTAAGCTGCATATCCGAACACCTTTATGGTAGGAGTGGGTGGAATGTCCAATAAAAAACATGCATTAGCCCTCCAACAAAATCACTCTTTAGCTGCTCCAACCACCTGCATTCCAGTAATTATCATAACATCACTGAAGGTACATTGGAATATAATAAGTTTTATTTCTGACATCATATGCATGGTAAAATATGCTATATCACTGTCTACTTAGAGTTTATATCAAAATATCTATATATATATATAAATAAAAACTTGGACAACCCGAAGAATTTGGGTCACTCACTAGACAAACTAGTGATGTAGGACTCAATCGCCTCCCATTTCCCCTAATATATAATAAAGCATTTTATCATCCTCAGAGGACAATTTCCTTCAGTGATCATGACCACAGATATTGCGATTGAGACTAATTAATATAATGCCCTCACGCGCTAGCATGCCATGCATGCATGCATTTTAGTCATGTACAATTTTCGCAATCTTTCTTGCATAGGTTGAATAGATATCTAAGTAGCCCTAATTAGTCCGAGATTCAGGGGTCAATTAAAGGCCGGGTACTGGAATTGTATGTATTCAAGTTGAGAACTACTTAGATCATTCTTTATGCAAATGGTCATGCCTGGCCCCTTCAAACCCAGTAAATTTATAGAATATATAGAAGTATGATCCAATTAACTTGGTTAACCATGACAAGCTAGCTAGCTAGTTCATATATACTCAATAAACATGCATAATCTAGTGATCATGATCAGCTCATGCTTTATATACATGACCTATATATATATATGTATGTGTTTGTGTGTGTGTGTAATTAACCGAAATCCTTCATGAATTTTTGGCTTCAACATACCAATGTCTTGTTTAACATATAAAAACCTAATGATCTTGAGCAGATATTAATTATCTCATCGATCTCGGCCAACAATATCCGGCCTTGTCCCAGTCAGAAAAGAAACAAGAGGATAACTTAATTACCATGCATTTCTGTAAAATTATAAAATTGTAAAACCAATTGATTAGCTGTTTTAAATGTCCTAGCTAACTAGAGCTATATCTTGAATTAATACTTGCATGGATTACAAATTAATCTCGTGATTGAATTTAGATAGAGTCTGTCTCAAGCATAATTCTTCCGCATGAGTAGTACTTTACCATGCAATATTATGCAAGCTGGATATTATAAATGGTACGTCTAGTTCGACTATAGTAAACGAAAAGAAAACATGACAAAAAGTTATTAATTTTTAAGGCAAATATGCATGCTAGTACTTGCAGATCGACTGATTCCAATATTGGTCCCTAATTCTCTGCAGATATAGTTCAGTCGTTATATTATGCAAAATTAACTTGGGGCCGGAGTATAACTAGTAGCTAGTGCACTGGTCCCCTCTATATAAATATATATATTATATTATATATATATATATATATCTAGTCATGTAAACTATGAAGTATTTTAATTAATTCAGTACTTGTCAGCATGATATATAATCTGAAATCATCAAAAGACTGATCATCACTGTTTTACACTATGTATTATATCCATTAATCTCAAGTGTAATGGAGAAGATCATATTCTCCTTAATGGGGAAGATGTCTCAAAAATATGCAGCTTGATCAGTCATTCAATGAGTATATATATATATATATATAGCTAGATAGATAGATAGATAGATAGAGATAGAGAGAGAGAGAGAGAGATGCGTGTTACAATCCTTATATAAGAAGTCGATCTTGTACATGATTCTCTGCCCTCTTAAGTATTAATATTTTTGGCACCATTACTCTTTATTTGCTTAACCAATTAACGTCACACATGAGGATGAAACATGAGCAAGTTTAATAACATGAACTCAGTTAATTATAATATGTTAATTTTAAGTATGATGCCAAAAATGCAGGCGATTATAATTAGGTCATTCACATATTGTAGAATGAGAAACATTAAAAGTCCATCTTTTCTAGTGTCATCTAATTAATTATGCAGGATTCATATACAGAATATACATATATATATAGACACACTAGATCATATATATTTATGCAAACAAAAGTCCAAGTGATTTCTAAGATCATGACGCAAATAGTGGTCAATTTTGTCCTGATTGGTGAGACAGTTTCATGAGATTATCAAAGCAAGGCATGGTTCAATTCGTAATATATATGCAAGGTAAAGCATTCGATGTACATATATAATATATTAAGTCTGAAGAAGAGTTATTGATTATAAGTTGAATAATGCAATGGATCCCCAGGTTTGTTACTCATGTTTCTCAAATCTCACTTAACATCAAATTTTTGCATTAAAGATTTGAGTTCACCACTTACGTAGTTCCTTCCACCTAGATGTTGGGCAATGTCAAAATTAAATATGTCATCTATTTTAGGTAGGAAGACACTGCCAATTACACCATGCAGCTTAATACCAAATTCCAATAATAGTCTAGATTTATCCTCCTATTCACTACACGCTTAAATCTGAATATTGTTTCCCATTCCTAACCATTGTTGGCCTATCTCAATATAATTAGTTAAAACAACTAAATTTGATCACCATAGGTCTTTAATGTTACACCATGAAGTTTGGCAATCTTCCTTAACCTATGCAATGCATAAGTGACAAATATTTGAAAACTATTTGTCTACAATTCAGAAATGCATTTTAATTTACTCAATTTTTGCCATGACCAACCCCTATAGTTTTACCTAGGTTAATGACAGTGCAACCCGTAGCTTCCCACCTGACGAGGTTGGTAATCCAAGTGCTAGACAAGTAGACCGTCTCCTATGACTCAATGGCTGGTTAATGGGAATAGAATCACCTGCACAAAATGTACATTCGTCAATTCACCAAATGAGAAGGCATAAAATATTGCCTGACCATAAATTACTGGATTTCAGGCACTATGAAGCATACTTTACTATGAAAGGCTATAGCAAATTTTCATCATATGCATGGAGTACAATGCCTGTTCCTTATATCACCCTACTCAAGCATAACTGAATAATGCATCATACTAGTTAAATGGAGTGCATTGCAGCCTTGAAAACGAAACCTGCCCTGGAATGTATATAGTTTTGGTTTACTCAGTTTTTATTTCTTTTGTTTTTTTTCCCTATGTATTGAAGCATATCACTCAGTACCTATTTGTCTCTATGATGTTTTCCCACACCTTCTGGTAGCCTATATAACTTCCAGATATCAAATGCTAGTCCCGCTCTCATCCCAGCTAAGACAACTCACAAGAATAAAGGTAATGTTCTTCCCACCCATTAGGAAATTGCCAAATGTATCTCCAAAAAGTTGTCCAAATAAATAAAAATAAAACACAACTAAGAAAATAACTGCAATCAATAAAAACTTTTGATCAACATACCTGGACAGAGAACAATCTAGGAGCACCAACCAATTTGCTGTGAACCCAACAATACCTTTGAAGAATACCTTTGAAGAAATACCTTCCTCACTTACCTTGGGATCATTTTAATAGACCTGTGCTTTATTCTAACCAAGAGGCACAGAAATGTGTGGCTGCCGAGAGTTTGGATGCAAAAGGGGGAGGAATTTCCTCAGCAATGCAAATCGGCAAGAAGGAGTTGCTATTTCTGTGCAAAACCAAACATTTTCCCACACCTGAGTTCGTCTATATGTATGGACCACCAACTGCCAGTACATGATGTCAGCTGATTGACATCAGATTTATATCCAATTGTTCCAAATTTACCCCTTTAATTCCCACTTTCAGGATCTAAACTCCCGCCCATTATAATTCCAGTGCCAAAACTTTCCCCCCACTTTGCCTGATTACACTAGCTTTTTTCAAACCAATTAACTTTTTTTAACTTAATTATAAACCCTTCTTTTAAATTTAAGTATGATCAAAATAATATGAAGCATAAGTATCCTACTACATCAAGAACAACTGTCGAGTGGCATTAAATATTTATTGCCAATATCAGATACCTTTCCCCCAACCCCACTGTTTACAGCAGCTTTTTAATTGATTGATTAACTTAAAATAACTTAGTTATAAACCCTTCTTTTAAGTTAGCATATATTTTAAGCATATGCATCATACCACATCAAGAACAACTCACGAGTGGCATTAAATCATTATTGCCAATGTCAGAATATCTTTCCCCCCACCCCACTGTTTACAGCAGCATTTTAATTCATTGATTAACTTAAAATAACTTAGTTATTTTCCCTTCTTTTAAGTTAACGTATAATCAAAATCCTTTTAACCATATGCATCATACCACATCAAGAACAACTCAGGAGTGACATTAAATCATTATTGCCAATGTCAGAATACCTTTCCCCCCACCCCATTGTTTACAACAGCATTTTAATTCATTGATTAACTTAAAATAACTTAGTTATTAGTCCATCTTTTAAGTTAACGTATAATCAAATCCTTTTAACCATATGCATCATACCACATCAAGAACAACTCAGGAGTGACATTAAATCATTATTGCCAATGTCAGAATACATTTCCCCCCACCCCACTGTTTACAGCAGCATTTTAATTCATTGATTAACTTAAAATAACTTAGTTATTAGTCCATCTTTTAAGTTAACGTATAATCAAATCCTTTTAACCATATGCATCATACCACATCAAGAACAACTCACAAGTGGCATTAATTCATTATTGCCAAAGTCAAAATACCTGTCCCCCCACCCCACTGATTACAGTTTCAGCTTTTTAATTCATTGATTATCTTAAAATAACTTAGTTATAAACCCTCATTTTAAGTTAACGTATAACCAAAATCCTTTTAAGCATATGCATCATACCACCAAGAACAACTCACGAGTAGCATTAAATCATTATTGCCAATATCAAAATACCTTTCCCCCACCCCACTGATTACAGCAGCTTTATAATTTACCAATTTCCTTAAAATAACTCAATCATAAACCCTACTTTTAAGTTAACGTAAAATATGCATCCTATAAAGCATAGGCATCAAATCTGAGACATCAAGTATCTTCACGAGTGGCATTTAATCATTAGTGCCAATATCAGGATACAATTTTAGACATTTATAAAACTGGCTCGACCAACACACCATATTGACTGTTTTGCATGTTATAACTGAGAATGAAAGTTGTAATTTGCAAATATGGACATCTTACATAATCCTTAAGTGCTTCTACTTTTGTGCCCTGCCATGTTTACCTTTTAAGTTTGGTCAACAACAATTTTGTTCTGACTTACACTTTCCTCAGTGGAAGCACATTTAGTAGTAATTTAATACTTCACTTATATATTGGCATAAAGGAGTCCAACTTTATGCCAATATATAATATGCTTTTCTCCTCCCACAAATCCAGTATATATAGTCATCATATCCAATTATTTACCTCTAATTAAATTGACCTGCATTGCACTAGTGTTTTATGGTTAACCTATCAAGTTATTCTTCCAAAATATTATCCAGTCCAGCTTGCATGCAATAGCTCAATTGGAATGCCTTGCCCATTTTTATTTCTTACTAAATGGGCATTGTTTGTGTATTGCACTACATCATATTGCATTAATTAATATAGTGTTTTGTTATGCATCTTTCCTCTGAAATGGGCAGCATTTTTTCTGCAACTATTAGGCGCCAAACAGCCATGAACAAGGGTGGTTGTTGACGGCGATTAATTTTGACCATGGATGCGACCTTGTCCACATTACTAAAGGTCTATACACACCTCACATTTTGCATATAAGCAGGTAGTCATGCATGCCCATTAATTATAAACATTATAAGTCAAGCTATATGGTTAGTCTTCAGATGCAGCTCAGAAATTGGACATGATTAGTATACTATTGTGCTTAAGCAGTTACCATTTCTCTACATATTGGCAACTCACGACCAGCTACCTTTTACCTACAACAGCACGCTGTAGTGTAAACTTTTGACCCACTTTCGCCTGCAGTAACAACACACACATCCATCACATGGTTAGTGAATAATGCGTTAGGATGTTTGGATGGAAGCAACACAAAATTATCAGGGAAAAAAAGCTAATGCATGCAAATCAACTCCATCGATTTAGCACTTACTACTCCTGGGACCCCAAGCACCACTTAAAGCGCCCTGCACAAGAATATCATCATTACACCCCAACCAAGTCTAAATCGATCGGGTCGATTTAAAGATGCAGAAATTTAGAGCCTATCATACATAAATAAAGCATTTATATCTTAATTGGTAAATCTATATAATTTGACAGTAATGGCCATAGTAGACTACAGGAAATGGATGCTTGTGTTTACCTTTTATCCATTCATAGTAGGAAAACTATATTGACACTTCATCTTCGTCTGTGGAGAAATCCTCCTCATCTGAATATTTTGCATCGCCATAACCATCTTCTGAACTTGAAGTCACCACAATATCGTTGATGAAATCTGTGGTATTCTCACCGGCACGCCCCCCATGCACACCTTCTGGTGCATCAATACTTATAGGTTCTATATCAGTCCTACTTAGTGGAGTTGTGACTGGATCATCATCATAATGCAATTGAGCATACTCATATGATGGCCCATCTTCTTGATAGGCATCATCGTCACTTGATTCACCCTCAATGTCATCTAATGCCCTCGGCCTTGGTGGGATGTCGTACACATTCCTATTTGTGAACTTCTGAACAACATACCAATTACCTTTCAACTGTAAATCTTTTACGTAAAAACATTGGGAAGCTTGGCATGCCAACACAAATGGCTCATCCTTATACGAAGTCCTTGCCATGTTGACACTAGTCATATGGACATCCACTCGAACTCCTCGTCTTTGATCACCGACGTCAAACCAATCACAACTAAACAAGTAGACGCGACGCCCTCCCATATAGCGTAACTCAAGGATTTCATTCAAAACACCATAGAAGTCTAGATTATTAGTCAAATTTTTTGCCGTTACCACCACACCTGAATTATGTGTCCGTCGCCATGGTTCACGCTGCGTCGTATGGAACCTTTTTCCATTTATAATGCAAGCAGAAAATGCTCCAACCCAACGGTCAGGACCGCATGCTAATGCATATAAATCTGTGGACACATCAAGTGGGTTGATTGTACGCTGGTCTTGAACCTGCATAAGAATGTGGTTATCGCCTCAGGGTGTTAGGGAGTCACCATTAGTAGAGGAAACTTTCTAAGTAGACTGCAAGTATGCTTACACGCTTCTTGAACCAAGTTGGAAACTCATTTTTGTGGGTGCGCTCAAATGAATTTGGTGTATGCAACTTACACTTCTGGTAGTGCTCGCTGCACACAAAACACAAAATCCAAAGCCATGTATGTAAAAAACAACAGGAACATAACATAATGGTCGGGACAGCCCGATTGGAAAACATAATGGTGAATACAAGTTTAATATCGGAGATGCATACTCTATGTACGGTCCAATCTCAGCGCAGTTGTTAACCACGTACCAGCAGGCTTCAATAAAGAGTTTGTCATCTAATTTGACATTGGATGCTATACCCAAGGGCCGGACATGTTGATTGAAAACTGAGAATCCATCTATAGTGTCCCCTTCTCCACCATCAATGTTGCGATCTACTAGACAAAACTTCGTCTCAACATCTTGAAGGTATATTGAGCAAAACGTCAAGCATTCGATGTGAATATATGCCTCTGCTATTGAACCTTCTGGGCGAGCTTTATTCTTGACATACCGCTTGAATTTGCCGAGATATCTCTCAAATGGGTACATCCATCTATATTGTACCAGACCCCCAAGCATCGCCTTATGGGGTAAATGAACAGCCAGGTGTACCATGACATCGAAAAATGATGGAGGGAATATCATCTCCAACTTACATAGAATGATGATATATCACTTTGAAGCTGGGATAGGCAATCTATATCAAGTGTTCGTGCACACAACTGTTTAAAAAAACTGCTGAGTTCTGTCAAAGCTAAGGCAAGGTCACTTCGTAAGAACCCCCCCACTGCGATAGGAAGTAGTCGTTGAAGAAAAACATGACAATCATGACTCTTTAACCTTGATATTTTGCAATCACGTACAGAAACAAAACGGGCGATATTGGAAGCAAACCCATCGGGGAACTTCAACTCGGCCAGCCATTCACAAAATTTATTCCGTTCTGCTCCGTGTAATGTGTACATTGCAGGTGGCATCATAAACCGTTCACCTTTACGCATCAAATGTAATCCCTTCTTAATATCCAAACTCTCTAGGTCACGCCGTGCATTGATGTTATCTTTGGTTTTGCCAGGAATGTTCATTAAAGTACCGAAGATGTTATCAAAAATATTCTTCTCAATATGCATAACAACCAGATTATGCCTCAGCAAAAGGGTTGGCCAATAAGGTAACTTGAAGAATATGCTATTCTTCGTCCAGTTCAACTCTTCCGCAGTGCGTTTTCTCTTCCTATCGGATTTACCAAATTGCACATCCCCAAGCCTCTGTAGTTGACTTGCAATTTCTGATCCAGATAACACCCTTGGTGGAATGCGGTGATCGACTTTACCATTGAACAACCCTTTTCTTGTTCGCCAAATGTGGTCTGGTGGTAACCAACGACGGTGTCCCATATAACACTATTTATGGCCAAACTTCAACCAGCTTGACTCTGTACTGGCATTACAAGATGGACATGCCAGTTTTCCTTTAGTTGACCAGCCAGAGAGATTACCGTAGGCAGGAAAGTCATTGATTGTCCATATCAAGGCAGCATGCAACCTGAATGTTTCCTTAGTGGCGGCATCATATGTAGCCACCCCATGCTCCCAAAGTTCCAGCAATTCATCAACCAACGGCTGCAAGTAAACATCAATGTCATTCCCTGGTGATTTAGGACTAGGGATAAGTAGGGATGTAATGAAAAATTGGTCTTTCATGCATGACCATGGAGGCAAGTTATACGGCACGAGGATCACTGGCCAAATGCTATAAGGTTTTGCCAAATTGTTGAAGGGATTGAAACCATCACTGGCCAGGCCAAGCCTAACATTGCGAGCGTCACTAGCAAACCAACTATGGTCTTGATCAAATGTCTTCCAAGTCTCAGAGTCCGCAGGATGCCTCATAATGGTATCAGCTATAGGTCGTTGGTCTTTATGCCATCGCATATCAGCGGATATCTTTGCAGACATATATAATCGTTGAAGTCTTGGCACCAAAGGGAAATGACGCAATACCTTTTGAGGTATAACTCGTCTCCCATTTGTATTTGACATCCACCTCGAAGCATTACAAACAGGGCAGTTAGTCTTATCAGCATTTTCCTTCCAGAATAATATACAATCATTTTGGGCATACATGAATTTTGTGGTACTTGAACCCCAACCCTTGCTCCAATGACCGTGCCTCTTCATATGACAGTGGCAAAGCCGCATCAGGAAAGGCAGCCCGCAACAAGTCAAGCAACATATCAAATGACTTGATTGACCAACCACCAAGGGATTTAATATGTAACAGCTTCACAACGAAGGAGAGTTTGCTAAATTTTGTACACCCGGTATAAAGTGGGCGTCAAGCATCCTCTAGTAGCTGTTCAAAAGTAGGTAAACATGAGGTTTCAGGTACGGAGGGGGGTGAAGGCATCGGAATAGTGTCATCCTGGCTATGTTGAGGGACATTATGGAATGCCCCTGCCCATATGTCATCTAACATATGGTCCATGTCATCGATGTATTCGTTCTCATCACTGAGATCGAGATCGGAATCGACGTCATTCACTGGACGAGTTTCCTCCTCCCCATGAAATATCCATTGGGTGTAAGTAGGATTGAAGCCTTTTATGAACAGATGAGTCTCCACCTCTTTGAAAGGCAAGAATAGGTTATTACAGCATAACCGACAAGGACACCGGATTCGATCTCTTCCCATAGCATGGCTTCGTGCTAGTGTGAGGAATTGGTTAACCCCTTCGGCATATGAAGGTTCTCGAAGTCTATGAGGCAAGTTCATCCAACTTTTGTCCATCTAAAAAAGGGTTATATAGCAATAAATTGTTAATCGCAAAATTTGCAATTAAATAGAGAGGAGAAAGTGCAAAGCTGAGAACGCAGGCCATGCAATAGACTAAACATAATGGTCGGAGTTAGTTGCAGGAGGATGTATAATGAGTGAGTGGAAAGCATTGCCAGACCGTCGTTAGGCAGGATTTTGCAATCTGTGGACTAGCCCAAAAATGTCCATCAAGACTTCAGTTCAAACGTGGCACTGAAGCCAAAATTTTAATACTGTGATCTCCACTAACATTGCGAAATATAAGATGGACCCTAGAGACCTACACTAGCCAATAGTAAATGGTAAAGCAATATACTAATCAAAGACACAAAAATAGTCTAAACTACAGTTTATACATTGTAGTTGAACTGAAATTTAATACAGAAATTCTTGGAGTGCGCAAGACCATATCTTGAATAAGAGCATCATCACATAGGAAGAGAAAGTGATAGTATGCAAACCCCCTTAAACTTTATCTAAGGGGGAAGGCAATTGCCTAACAAGAACTGGATATTATTCTGCTGTACATAGAATAATTAGGGAGAAAGAATACAATATTAGACCATTAAAATAAAAGAATGACGAAGCAACTGCAAGAATAAAGGATTTCTATGGGGTATCTCCTATCGTACCTAGGGTGACAATAAACACATGATGTAAAGGGGGTTAAAGATTTTCCCACTGCTGTGCGTGTAGTGAGTGGATGTGTTTTTAGATGTTGGTAATCAACAGAATAATTAGTTCTAGAACTATATATAATAATATTCTATGTCAATATTGGCGATCCCTTAAGGATATACCATGCCAATTGCAAGTTAAGGATATTAATCAGTAGAGAAGCAACCCCTACAATTTCTATATATTAATTGGGGACAAAAGATCTGTTGCAATTGGATGGCATCCAATTGTGATCACCCAATTCCGAAGCGACAAATTATCTACAAACGTACAAATTGTTGCACTCCTTTTGTTTTGGGTTTTTTGGATACGTCAATGCATGCATTGACGGATTAATGCTGCATTACCAGCAGTACCATATAGGATACAAAAATTAAAACATAGCAGCAGCGACTTAGTTTTAATTTACCAACAGTACTCATGAGTTTTTCAACTCATGAGTACTGTTTTCAATGATGGGCCTGAAAGGTTGTTATAATAAAAAGGGAATCGTCACTTTGGACCTTGGTTATATTCATCTGGTATATATAGTGACAATTATCTTTATATATAATTGACATAGCTATCGATCTACAATAACCCGATACATATGTATATGAAGGTCGACACGTACGTATAGCTAACTTCCCAATCATGATCGAATGGAGAATGATTGGGCCGTTAGGGTACGAAAGAGGTTAAGTGTGTTAGGCAGCCGTCTCCCCCGGCCCCGATCCATAATTCCGATTGACCTTCACTCATGATTATATAGTGACCATATATAGGTCAAAAGTGAAATGCTGGATTTAGTTTCTAATATGTACGTAATGTCGTACTACACTAGAAAGCAACATCACATGGAAAAGTAATGCAAAACAAAGGTACTATAAATATATATAAGAGCATCAAGACCAGGAGGCAGCATACGTGACTGAGTACACATATAACAGATGTATATGGTGCATGAAATATGAGATGATTTTCACAGCTAAAATATGCATTAGCATGGGAAGCAATGCATACTTACCATTCGCATTAAACAATCATGAATAGTTCAATTTTAGTCTAACATGATTTAGCCAAAATTAAGAGACATCCCATGCTAATTAGCTAGGGACCAAGCAAAGCGATATGAAATTATTAGATGTTCTAAACTAACCTAAGAATATTATAAGAGCGTCGACAAAAATCTCCAAGACAAATAATGCAAATAAAAGAGTACTACGTACTACCCTCTAGATAAAGATTATTGATCATATGCTGATTTGATTGTTTATATAAATTAACTTATGACTTCTTTGGACATCTATGATTATATAAATATATATGAGAACAAAGCATTTTCATGGGTCGAAATGAAAATGCATTAATGTTCCCCACTAGACTTCTTGCCCAATCACATGACGTTCAATTTGCACATCTTATGCTACCAATAGTAGGGATTGATATTATATTACATAATATCCTACGATTTAGTGGACAAAATATATATAATCTCTAATGCACAAGTGTTTTGATCTCCCCCATCAAATAAATTGATCCCCCTTGCCAAAATCTTTAGTCATTAATTGCACACAATCTAAGTCCTCTTCTCAACTTGGTCTGTGCTATTTTCTTAGATACACACATAACATGCATGCAAACCATCAGTGTTGTTTGCGTGGCAGAGGCAACAATTTGTTCTATCGGTATATTAATGACTGGAAAGAAATTAAAAAGATATAATTGCTTACTGTTTTCCATGTATATATATAAATATATGAAAAAGTCTTTGGATATATCCATGCATGTACTTGTCCCTACCCTATGCTATCATGTGTACGTACATGCCTATATTTGTTGGAATAAACAATAATTAATGAAAATTATAAGGATAATTATAACCGATCGAGATATATATATAGGGAACTAACAAGGGGACAGGACTTGGATAATTTAGATATGTTAGTTAATATAAGTAGCTCTATAGTCAACAAAATACCACATTAAGGCAACTCAAATTATGAGTTACAAATCTTTTGTTAAAATCTTTTTATGGATTGTGTAATTTTTGACAATATTAAGAATATTGTGGGCCACATTAAGCCTACGTAGACTATCATTAGACAAACTTGCGTGATGTACTGTTATTCTAGATGGATCAGCCACATTTAATAATTTAATTTTCAAATGGCAGGAGAAATATGTTATAAATTAAACTAAGAAGAAACATACAAAGCAATGGAAAGTTATATTATTACTTATGAATTAATTAAAACATCTCCAGATTAAGGTACACTACTTTTTTCTTCTGTTTTTGTTTGCTCTGCAGTTAAATTAAATGTTATTCTCAACTAAGTCTAATGGCAGATTGGGACTCCCACATGAGTACTCTTTAATTAGACATGAAACTCTAACATGGACTGACCAATGTAGGCATTCGGAAGATCTCCTATTTGGGAAAGCCTACTTGTTTTCCAGAATAGGCCTTCAACTAGTTAATGTTGTCGGTGTTTTTAAAAAGTACCATTAATTAAGGTTTGTTATGATTTGTGAATAGACCGAGTAAATTAGGTAGTGACGAAAAGTATTCTTCAAATCATCTGTACCCTTCACCCAGTTTGACAAAATATAAATTGATTTAAGCTAGGAACATTTTGTACCAATCCCTAGTACTTCCCTGAACATTAGCTTCACAATCTCCAATTTGAATGAAATCTTATTCATATTAATTGCATATGTTGGTTATATATGCACATAGAAATACCTTTTATGAGAAAATTTATATTAGTTTTTCGGAGTGGTGTTTTAATAATTTGTGAAAGTGGAGGGCCAGGGGGGTGTGAATATCTCATTCGTTTCGATTTCCCTCTAATTAGGTCTACAATCGATGGTTAGAACTGCCTGTTTGTGATCTGCAGAAGACAAACTCAACTCTACAGCAACCCAACTCTACAAACCCAGGCCTGAATCATTACATCACAAGAATTTCACAACAGCTTCTCGATCTCTAATGCTGTAATGATTTGATAATTAACCCCATGCAGGAACAAACATCGTGGATGCACGGTGACTATCGGCAATATACATTCATCAAAATTCAATGTTGAATTTAACAGAAAAAATACCTTAATGCAGGACCTAATTAACTCTCCTACTCGGCTTTCTAGCTCCTCCCTTAGACAAATCGAGCTGCTGGCTAATGGTGGGACGTTCCTTCCTCCAAGTCAGGATTCTCACAAGAATTGAAGGATAGCTGTGCCGAATAGAGTGTAATCAAGATAACAGCCCCAATTTCGTGAAAATAAACCATAAACCCTAAGAATTTTTTCCAAATTTAAGACAATGGAAGGAAGGAGATAACGGTCGAGATTTTCTTGTGCCTACCTTATGATTCGGGGAACAAACCTTCAGGATCTTTCTTGGCAGAAGTGGTCTTCTGATTTGGGAAAGGAACATCGAAACGAAAAAAATCGAGGGAGGAGGATGATGGTGGGAAGCAACGGGAGAATGAGCAACGAAAAGCGCAAGGGGAAAACAAATAAATGTAAGGTTTATTGCGGCGATTTTTTAAAAATTGCCGCAATAAATCCTCTTAAACGAAGAAAACGTCCGACGGTATAGATGTCAGTCAATCACGGCGAAATAGTCGCCATAATAACTACAAATTTCGTCGCAACTAGTTTAATTACTGTTCACTCGCGCTATGTTCTATTCTCCGTGCTTTTATTCAACGGCGACTTCAAATCTGACGGCAAAAAAGACTTATTGCGTTGTTTTTTTTTGCAACAAATGTAAAAATGCTGGAAAAAGCCAATTCTGTTGTAGTGTGAATAGTAGGAGGTTGTGAAGATTTTTTTGATATATATATATTTATATATAAATATATATTCCATTTTAAAACATGACGATATATTATTGCAAGAGCGTATGCTTCAGTATGAGGGAATATTCAGATATATCACACATCCATCGATCCCTAGCAACAACACAAGCTCAAGCCCAAAGATCAGCGTCTTAACTTCAAGTGATACAATAGTAATTTGCAGACAGAATTTCTACCGGTGGCAGTAGTAGTATTAATACATCAGCACAGAGGAACAACCAGACAACATCAGCAAAGGCAAGAAGATTCGAGTAATGTTACAGCTGCAGAGACATCATGATGTATCTGTTTGGATTTGCTCATTTTCCGGGGACAAAGTTAGTGGCGTAAGCCCATGCATTGTTGGCCACCGGATCAGCAACATGGTCGTAGAGGTTCTCAATCGGACCCTTTCCGGTGACAATAGCCTGAACGAAGAAACCGAACATGGAGAACATTGCCAGCCGGCCGTTCTTGAGCTCCTTTACCTTCAACTCTGCAAATGCCTCAGGATCATCGGCCAGTCCAAGTGGGTCAAAGGCACCGCCGGGATAGATTGGGTCCAGTCCTTCGCCGAGTGGTCCTCCACCAATTCTGTAGCCCTCAACAAAACCCATGAGCACAACCTGAACAGCCCAGATAGCCAGTATGCTCTGAGCATGAACCAGGTTTGGGTTGCCAAGGTAATCGAGGCCACCCTCAGAGAAGATTTGGGCACCGGCCTTGAACCATACTGCCTCGCCAAACTTAACACCATTCTTTGAAAGGACTTCAGGGAAGACACAACCCAGAGCTCCAAGCATGGCCCATCGGGAGTGGATCACCTCCAACTCACGGTTCTTGGCGAACGTCTCGGGGTCTGCCGATAAGCCAGCAGTGTCCCAGCCATAGTCACCGGGGAATTCACCGGTCAGGTATGATGGAGTTTGCTCTGAGAATGGACCCAAATACTTAGGGCGGTCTGGGCCATACCTGTTTTACATATCAACTACAGATAAATTATGATACCACGGGTTTTATTTTATACGACCAAATTTTATATATTGTTCGGAACGATCATGTGTAGACAGTTTGCTCTGACATATATAGTCTATGTCTCTGTGGTTTGAACTAAAATACATGGTATGCTGAAAAAAAAAAGGGAACAAAAATACAAGATTAATGGAAGTTTCTTCAGAATGATTATTTTTTAGTGGCCACGAGTCAGACAATCTTTATTCATTACTAAAAAAGAAAAGTCGGCAATAGTAACGAAATGATTATCATCCAGTCATAGACTGAATTTACTAGTTAAACCCATCATGGTCATAGACATCTAAATGCCTCGATAGCTTTTGAAATAATACTAATAAAGAGATGAACGATTTGGAAAAAATTACCGGTTGGTAAGTGCATTTTAGGTTTACATTCAAGAAGTGCGAAGGTGAGCCATGGCTAGCGCTAGATCTCTTGCATTTGTCAAAGCAAAGAAAGCAGTAGAAACCCGCTTGTTCCAGGATCCAGGAGCTAAATTTAAGCGTGTTATTTTTGTTAAAGCCTAAAAGTAACCAAACTAAAACTTAGACCTAAAAAACTTGCAATATAAGAAAGAAATCAGTTTGCCTTCTAATCTCAGCCATACCATTTAAAGGGAAATATGCATTATGTATATTGTTCCTTCTGCAAATGTTTTCTCTAATAGCCTAATATTGGTGATCAAACCTTGCAAACAGTTCTAAATATGGATGCTTATCCTAAATGAATTAGGAGTTACCATATGCTCTGTGGGGCACTTTTCACGGTGCGCCTCATGGTAACACGGCCACCACCGATGCCACCAGCCCTGCGGACGAGCTCATTGGATTGCTTCAAAGCAGTCTGGCCGGCGAAGGCTGACCGTTGGATGGCGGAGGTTGCCATGATCTATGACAAGCTTCTTAATTGGTTGGCTGGTTTGTATGCTGCTGCAACTGAGAGGGTCTGAAGAAGCTAGCCTGTGAACTTGTAGCAGAGGGGACCGAGATTATAACGGGGATGAGCGGATGTTGTGGATTAGGATATCTACACGTCAGCAGCATTCTATTGGCTCTCATATTGGAAGTAGATTTCCATGTCGATTTTTTTGGGGGAGATAGAGGTTAACGTTAGGCCATGTGGCAATGAAAGATCTTGTTGGTGGGATGTCTTATCTCCACATGTATAGTGAATACAAGCCACAGATGTCTTGGGGCTGGGCTACTGCCACTTCGTGAACAAAATCCACAGCCCAATAGCCTGGCCATGCATGTCTCCAAGTCAGAAACTAGATTAATGCATGCTAGAGAGTTAAATTACTTATAATAGGGCCACCGATATAATTAAATAGCCTAAAAAAGGAACGTAGAAGATCATGATCAATGATTTATTATAGCATCTCTATTGTCTATTCTACATGGGCTTTGACAAAAGAATTCTAATTAGAAGTCAGTAAAGAGTTAGATTTAGATCATGATTTCATAGCTGGGTTATTCACTAATTAGCTGCATAATATTGATCAGTGCAGGTGCTTTTGACTTGAAGGCAAATTTCTTTCTGGTTTATAATCGCACGGTGCATTCTGCTTAGGTATCCCAGAAGCTTATTGAAAACCAAACAGTCACATTTAGATTGAGGAGCTGCAATATAGAAACAGGCTGTATCATTGCCACGGCACATTTTCACGTCTCAGAAAGAGCGCTGCATAATTTGACTAAGTAGTTAGTCAAGGTTACAAAGGAACTGAAAATGATAAATATTATGTCTATAAAGATATTTATAAAAATAAAATTTTGTATTGTCGTGATTTAATATGATATATTAAATTTATTTTATAATAAAAATGAACTTATGCAACGCACCATGATAGATGAGTCAGCTTTTAAGTTGGTTTCTTCTAACTTTTTTCATTGATCAAACACTTCTCTCTCTTAGCAAACTAAAGGTCGACCAAAAGTCGACTGCTTTATTCACAAACAGATGGAATATTATCATACCGGTTGACAACATCGACTAGTCCAGGCATCGCGGAGAAAAGGAACACGATGAGAAATACAACAGCAAAAAGTAACCATTTTGATTTAGTGAAGACATTTTTTTTTTAAAGAGACGAAGGTGTCCTGTCTCATGGCCCCTCCCAATTTTATTAAAAACACCCTCCCAATTTAGTGAAGACATTGGCTAGGGACTTTAAGGCCAAATCAAAGCCCCATGAAAGTGCAGCAACAAGAAAACACGAAACCCACTGTACTGCATTCAACCTCACAAAACTGGTCGCAACACCCAAAAGCTCGATCACCATAACCTGCATGGCCATAACAGCAGCCAAAGTCACCAAGAAAGACCGGTAATGAAGGACATCGCTCAACACTTGCTTCTTCCCTAGATCCATGGCATTGAACTGGTTAAATATCTGACACAGGAAAAATGCATTGAAGATCATTGTCTCTCGGACATCATCATTCATGTTGGGTATGTCTTGTCCCTTAAACTGAAAGATCAGAAACACGGAAGCCTGGTATATGACTTGAATGGCAATGTTAATCCACATGGCCTTGGTTATTAGTGATTGAGGTCCAATAACTGGTTCATTGGTTTGAAGTTCCTGGCTTTTTAACTCCATTAACATTGCTTGGCTACCTAGAAGGCACATTTGCCAATTCACCCAAAACAATGCAAGTCCTGTTATTGGGGATGTTCCAGTAATGGTTGTGGTCACTAAGGCTACTAGGAGTCCAGAGATGCAAGTGGTGAGCTGAAGTTGACTGAACTGCTGAATGTTGTGGTACCCACATCTACCATACTTCAAAATGGTACCTAACGAATCAAAACGTTTGGAAGTGAGAGTAACATCAGAGCTCTGTTTTGCCAATTCAGTTCTCAAGCCATCCATAGTAATCCCTAAGTTGGCTTCTTTCAGAGCTAGAGCGTCACTTGTGGTCATCCCTCCAAAGAAAGCAACTATATGACCTCTTTGTTGCAATGTCTTTATCATGCAAAGCTTGTCCTCTGGGAGGCAACTTCCTATCACATTAACCAGTTCCACTTCCTCAATGTTTCCATTACTAATCAGTTGTCTAGTTTCTTCACCTGTGAGTTCCACATCATTTGAACCAGAATTAAGGATTCCCAAGTCATAGGCTATGGCTCTCACTGCTGAGGGCTCATCTTCTGAAACCAGCTTGATGCATATTCCAGCATTCCTAAGACCCTCCACTGCTGATCTAGCCTCTTCCTGACACGTATATTTCAGACCCACCAGTGCCAACAAGTTCAACCCCTCTTCGACAAGTTCTCGGTTCTCATTTTGTCTATGAGCAAAGGCAATGGGTCTAAGACCACAATCCTCCATATTTTTAATCATTTGCTTAAACTTGTTTAACTGATCCTCATGTATAGCATGACTTTCACCCATGCTGTCATAGTAGTGTGAACACATTGTCAATATAGTCGATGCAGCTCCATTCCAGTGCAAGTGCAGAATTTGGTCCTCCTTATCTTTTCTCCTTAAAACACCACCAACCTTCTTGACAGAGCTTAATTTTGTATGCTCGAGAATGTCAAAAATTTGAGCCAAATTTCCCGTACTCAGACCTGCTTTGGAGCTCAACCAAAAACTAAGTGCAAGGGTGCACGGGCCAACAGAAATCTCAGGCGCAAGAACTGACAAACCAAGTCCCCGATGCAAAGCTTCATGAACAAAGCGACCAGTTTTAGAGTTCACACAGTTACTGATATCTTCCTCGCCGACAAAAATTTGGTCAACCGTCACCTCTTCACACATTAGACGCCCAGTCACGTCAATGTAGATGACGGTGACCAGCCCAATTGTGCCACAAGCAGACAAATTATGAATTTCTGCCTCATATGGTTGCACCTTTTCTTTCCAGTAACAAAGAGAGATTGTAATCACAAAATGCATCCCGTGTTGAATTCCTATTAACATTGCTGTGAGAGCACTGGTTAGAATCCAAATCTTTCCTTGAGATATCAGGGAAATTCTCACGAAGATCTTCATCACCATGTCCACTGAAACATTCCCCTTAAGTTCTGGCAAATCTTTACTGCTATTGTGCCTATGGCAGAAGAGGCGAATTACCATCACAAAAGCAATAAGCACACTGACAGAAAGAGCAAGAAATTCAATATAATCATTTGTTTTCTCGATCCGAGCTTGTAACAGTGTCTTTTCCTCAGGATCGTGTGTTTCCAAGCCCGTGAGCGCCATGCCCATAGCTGTATTGTCACCAACCGATGTCACAAGCATCCTACCATGACCTTTAATGACCCTTGAACCCGAGAAGAGAAACGGGTTCTGATCACGATCGATTTTGGGTTTCAACACCTCGTCCACCTCCAAGTCCTTCCCGTTCACAAGCAAACCATCAGCTGGAACACGATTATTCCACTTCAAAACTACTATATCACCCACCACAACATCAGAAATGGTAGTATTCTTTAACTCTCCACTTCTTTCAACCTCCACGTCCCTTCTATTCATATTCTCCAAAAGAGTTCTTTTCTTTTTCCTTTCTTGGCGAAACTTTCCTACTGTAGATAATGCAACAACTAGGACTGCCGCAACCAGTATGGCGACCCCGTCATGCCATCCATATTTGGGTCCGTGCTCCTTGATATCAATAGCAAAGGCTAACACAGCTGCGATAAAGAGGAGAACAATTTCGTAAGTGAAACAAGCATCGCGGAAGAAGTGCCAGAAGCCTTTTTCATCAATTGGGACGTTGTTGGTTGTGCTCCACTTTTGTTGGACTTCGCTGCCATCAATTCTGTCCTGTTGAACCAAGTGAGTCAATAGATTAAACCGTTGTCTAATAGCTTAAGCTAGCCTTTAGCTAACAATCTAAACTTATTAATAATTACCTGCATATCAGAACCCAGAAGTGTCACAGCCCGGTCAACGCCACCGAGTTTTCGAAGAGAGTTCAAGTCCCTTTCTTTCACTATATTCCGAAGAATTCGAACAACATCCTGATCTTGCACAATCCGATTGCCTGGAAGGATCTCTTCTTCGTGTACCTCTTCCTCCCCTTGGTCAGAGGGAACATCAATTACATGGCTGGGAACCGGGGAGGCAGCGGCCGGTGCGGGCTCTTGGGGGCAAGGAGCATAAGGCAGACAAGAAGATGGCGAGGGCAGTGTTGGTTCTTCAACAATAGGGCCCTTTCTGAGAGAAATGGCAAAGCTTATACATAGATTACTTCGACGCCAAAGCCGGCTGTATTTTCCCGCAGTGGTACTTGTGATGAGTAAGCCAGCAGTAAGAGTGTTCTCTCCATCACCATCACCAGATTGATGAGGGTCATTCTGGCACATGTTTCTGGATGGGAAAAGATAAGCTTAAAATTAGTCTACAACTAATTTACTACTCTACTTAAAAATTGATGGATGTAATTACATACCGAGTCAAAAATGGAGGATCGAGGATGATGTCAGAAACAGAACCGGGAAGGGGGGCTTTGCTAGCTCGGTGAAAACCTCTTTTCTAACGGCAGAAAGCACCCTACAAGTTTAGAAAGCAGTTAAAAATCTGCAAACCACATGAAAACATAACAAGATGTTTATGCTTTCATTTCAAGAAGAATAGATGCAGCTTGTATTAAACATGAATAAGTTTTTGAGCTCAACAAGAAAAAAATTCTTGCCGTTTCTGAAAAAAAAAATTCAAGAGAAAATAGAAAGTCTCACAAGATACTTGAGTAGATAGAGATGAAGACAATGCTATGGCCGAAACGATTAATTTATAGACGCCAAGCAAGCCTAAGGTACCGCGGGAAAATAAGAGTAAACATCTAGGATGTTGCCTAGAAATTAATTGGTTATGTCTAAGAAACTCAGCAATTCATAGCCGAGAGACGAAACTGCGCTGCACAGGAAAGTAGGAGCAAAAGACTTGGAAACTGCCTATACATGTTGAGCAAAGAAATTCAGAACCGTCTAATAACTACCATTCTGCATGACAAAGTTTTTACAATTATTTTACCACTTGTGTAACTTCGTTAAAAAATAATTTCAATTTTATATGACTGTCCTTAAAATTTCATTTTAAGTAGAGTTATAAAATAACTGCCAGGTGGTAGCCCTGTTGACAAAGGTTAGAAGATCTGCATTCTTCCCTCTCTTGCCTGAGGGGATCACAGGTTTGAAACGGTTTGCCTTACTAAAACTTGTGAACCAAAATCTTTGAAGCATTTGCATACTGACACTTTGGTGAGGTTGTGGCGACGGACTGCTCCATCCGAGATAGCTCAAACTGAAAATGCTGCAATGAGTGGGGGCCTTTAGAATCACGCAGAGAGGGGAAAGCTACACTACCCGTCCCTCCTCTTTTGAGGAAAAAAAAAATAGAATTGTAAAATAGTTATAGATTGATTGTAGGTTTAAATGGAGTTGTACTATCCATTTGAGTTTGAGTTTGAAAGCTTAAAAATTGATTTTAACAATCTATTAACTCTTTTTTTGAAAAAATGATATGTTTGGTAAATTTTATAAAAAATGCTTTCAGCACCTAAAAAAATTGAAAGTGCATTTTTTTAACAAGTACAAAATTGAAAATTTTATTGAAAAATTCCCGGAAATAACGGTACATTTAAAAAAAAAAAAAACTATGGTAACTAATTTTAAAAGTGATTTAGATTCATGTTTCCAAACAATAAATATCTTTTTAATTGTAGAGCTTTATAGTAAAGACTTACAATTAAAAACGCTACAATGAAAAGCTTTATTTCCTACTGCAATTCCAATCATACACGTAGTATGGTGAAAACACCATTTATCTTAAGCTCATTAAAAAAAAGAATTAAGAAAAAACCATTCTTTATCATATGACACTAAAAAGTTTGTATGGTGGAAAATAATGGCATCGTAAACGCGTAAGGGGATAAAAGTATGGTGGAAAATTTGTCGAAGTAGCGCATGCAGAGAGCCGTAGAGAGTCTTGAATTGTTTAAGCGGACCAGTACTTCAAAGTCACAAACGCGGCTAGCCTGGTGGAGTGGCAGATGAAGTTGTGGTAAACTTGATTTGAGTCATCACGCGGCTCTTTATTGATTTTGATGATTTCATGACGTTTAATTTGGACTAACATTTTTAAAATGGATTGGAAATTGATTTACAAGCATGTTTGATAGATGCTTTGAGCATTTTTGTTCATTCCAGCAACCTGTATATATGTAGCATTTACGTACCTACTTTAGTAGATAGAGATGAAGACAATGCTATGGAAACGGTGGCGATTTTATATAGAACGCCAAGCAAGCCTTTAGCCTAAGGTCCCGCGGGAAAATAAGAGTAAACATCTAGGATGTTGCCTAGAAATTAATTGGTTATGTCTAAGAAACTCAGCAATTCATAGCCGAGAGACGAAACTGCGCTGCACAGGAAAGTAAGAGCAAAAGACTTGGAACCTGCCTATACATGTTAAGCAAAGAAATTCAGAACCGTCTAATAACTACCATTCTGCATGACGAAGTTTTTACAATTATTTTACCACTTGTGTCACTTCGTTAAAAAATAATTTCAATTTTATATGATTGTCCTTCATTTTAAGTAGAGTTGTAAAATAACCACCAAGGTGGTAGCCCTGTTGACAAAGGCTAGGGGATCATTCTTCACTCCCTTGCCTGAGGTGATCACAAGTTCGAAACAGTTTGCCTTAATAAAACTTGTGAACTAAAATCTTGGAAGCATTTGCATGCTGGAACTTTGGTGAGGTTGCGATGACGGACTGCTCCACTCGGGGTTAATAGCTATAGCTCAAATTGAATATGCTGTAGTGAGTGGGGTCCTTAAAATCACCATAGAGGGGAAAGCTACACTGGCCGTCCCTCCTCTTTTGGAGAAAAAAAAAATAGAGTTGTAAAATAGTTATAGATTATTTGTAGGTTTATCATTTTCTTTTTACGTAATGAAGTTATGCTATCCCATTGAGTTTGGATTTGAGTTTCAAAGCTTAAAAAATGATTTTAACAATCTAATAGTTTTTTTAAAGAAAAAAATGATATGTTTGGTAAATTTTATAAAAAGTGCTTTAAGTCCCTAAAAAAATTGAAAGTGTATTTTTTAAAAAAGCACAAAATTAAAACTTTTATTGAAAAGCTCCTGCAAATAATGGTAGTAGTACATTTTTAAAAAAACTATAGTAACTAAATTTAAAAGTGATTTAGATTCAGGTTTCCAAACAATAAATTTCTTTTTAATTGTAGAGCTTTATAGTAAAGGCTTCAATTAAAAAACGCTATTATGAAAAGCTTTATTTTCTACTGTAATTCCAAACATACACATAGTATGGTGAAAACACGATTTATCTTAAGCTCATTAAAAAAAGAAAAAAGAAAAAACCATTCTTCATCTTATGACACTAAAAAATTTGTATGGTGGAAAATAATGGCATCGTATACGCGTAAGGGGATAAAGTATGGTGGAAAATTTGTCGAAGTAGCGCATGCAGAGAGCCATAGAGAGTCTTGAATTGTTTAAGCGGACCAGTTCAAAGTCACAAACGCGTTTAGCTAGCCTGGTGGAGTGGCAGATGAAGTTGTGGTAAAGTTGATTTTGAGTCATCACGCTGCTCTCTATGCATTTTATTTTTTATGATTTCATGACGTTTAATTTGGGCTAACATTTTTTAAATGGATTGGAAATTTACAAGCATGTTTGATAGATGCTTTGAGCATTTTTGTTCATTCCAGCAAGCTGTATGTAGCATTTACGTACCTAGTGAATATTCCGGGAAATTTTGGCATAATTCAAGGTCAGATAACTGAAGAGAACCATTCTATATGAAGGAAATCAATCTTCTCTCTGATCTCTTCTTTTATTCATTCGAGAAATAGGATTTTAAACACAAAATCCAATCTGCTATGAAGATACCCCTAAACCTACTATGATTGTTCCTTTACACTAGATAATGTTGGTTCACAAGCATAGTCTTGTGCCTACTACACAAGCATACTTATAATGTGATTTTCATGAAATCCAAAATAAATCTTCTCTACAACTTTTTTTTTTTTTGGGGTGGGGTTTGCCATCGTAAAGCAACTGAAAAGACACTTGAGGCCTCTGGCTGTATTTGCTTTGTGTAAGTTGCAAGATCTAGTGGCAGCCCACGAAGTCGATAAACCATGCAATCTTGGGTTCGATGAATTGTGATGATCTGCTAAAATGACACGGGCAGACAGAAAGAGGAACAGTTATTCATTAAACCCCAAGATACAAAGATATAAACATAAAGCTGCCAATTTCATAATTCCTTAATATCTGGCTCATCGATAATACAACAAACTCTCGAAAGCATCAGATCCAATCAGGTACATGCTTTCTTCTCCAAAGAGCCACAACTATTCCACCAGGGAAGACAAAATTACATGGTAATGCTTTCTAGTGAAGATGGGAAAAGAGTAAAGAAAAACATCTGCTACAAACTTACAAAGCTGACAATTCCTAGCTATAATGCATCCTTATCAATGTCATTCCATTGGAGAAGGACCCTCTTCCAGTCTGGTATCGTCCTGTACACTCCCCAACGTGATAGCAGCCAGCATCAGCTTGCCTGCCTCAGGAAAATCCTTGTGCTGCATCAGCATTGCCTCAACAGAAGAACCTAGATCCCTAGAAAAAGAAGGCTCCACATTTTCTCGTCTCAACAGCATAACTTCGGCAAAACCTTCTCCAAAGGTTTCTGTATTGGGTCCATAACACCTGCTGGAAGCCTGGAAAAGCATAGTTTCCCTCAGATTCTGTAAGGTTTCCTCGTCACTCCATCCTTGAGCAATAGATGCTTGGTATAGTTGACTCCAATCATCTTGATCGGCAGCATTCTTCCAACACTCCTCCATGAGATTTCTGTGGGTTTTCCGAAAGGAGGAGCTGGTCCATGCAAACACATCAAAAGCACACAAGGAGAGCTTTGCGTTTTGACCTTTAAGACACAGCTTAATAAGATCTTCTGGACGTAGGAGCTGCCTTTCAACATATTGCTTTTCTTCGTCAGTAGGAAGGAGTAGTATCATTTCTTCCTGCAAGAATAAAGGATCAGCTGTTGGCCGACATAGAATGGACACAAGGTCTAGAAAATATAAAGCAAAGTTACATTTAAGAAGTAGTATTAATTCATCCTGCAGGAATAAGGGATCAGATGTTGACCGCCGTAGAATGGACAGAAAGTCTAGAAAATATAAAGCAAAGCAGTCTGCGGTTTTTGACCTCCCTTTCCTCCCTCCCTGGGGGGAGGGGGTTTGTGTCCAATGACCACTAGTCTAGAAGAACCCCATTGTGTCGAGCCAATTGAAAACGTATGGCCCTCAATAGCGGCCCGATCTTTCGGTTTATATTCATGAATAAGTCATATACCTCATGAAGGTAAAATTAGTTATAGGATATATAATAAAAATAAAAATAAAACACTTTAAAGAAATTATTTATTAATTCTGAGACTTAAATAAGTAACCTCGCATTAAAAAAAGGGAACATAACTAGGAAGACCCTTCAACTAATGATGAAGCATGGCAATCAATTGGTATTCTTAATAGAAGCACACCTGCAATTTCAAAATTTTCCTATCAGCTTCAATGCGCTTCAACTTTGTCTCAGAATCAGCATCCTTACCTGTGGCTGAAGTTAATAGTATAATCACAACAAAAATTCAAAACAAATCTTTTGAGTCTCTACAACTAAAAGGTCCCTAATATAGTATTGACATGCCAGTCAGTAAAACTAAAATACACTTTGACCAGCAAGACAGGAAAATTGTACCTGCCCTTGCAGCTATCTTTGAGAGATTCAAAAGGCGCTTTCTGTCCACCAATTTGAGTTCGAAATCAATACTGTCAAGGTCTGCCTGCTCTTCAGTGGCTGAAATAGAGTTTTGATCACAAGAAAGAGCTAATACATGAAGAATTTCGGAAGCTGAAGAAAATTGATTCAGGAACACTTCGTGAAGCCAAAGAAGCTCCTGGTGCTGTCTTAGAAAGATAGATAACTCCTCAGGGAACTCTTCCCCAAGTCTTAGAACCTTGGAAAATTGTCTCTTCTCATACAGTTCTTTAAAGACGAAGTAACTGAAGCCTCCACTAGGTCCCATGCTCTCGTGCTGCATGGAAAATGATTTATGCTTGATAAGAAACACCAGCATCAAATAAGACTAGGAAAAACAAAGTAGCAGAAGACTTGTGTAGCCACAAATTGATGACCATATATGTATTCATTAGATGATAGCAGATATATAAGCATGCAAAAGACACAATTGTAAATAATGCTTCAGAGAAGCTGGACTCTAAGGCCTAGTTTGGGTACTGAGAATACCTCACGTATTCTCAAAATACCTCACTACTATTGATTATTGTATTATTACTTTTCACTACTATTCAATATTCTATCATTACTTTTTCACTACTATTCACAAAATACCTGAGAATACCTCACTATTCACAAAATTTCAATTTCATGCCTCTTATTGAGTAAATATAAATAGTGAAAATCAGCAGCAAAATCTGCAATTTAGCACATGAAAAGGGCAAAGAACAACTATTGAAAAACCACTTCCATACCATAAGATTTCTAAGTAGGGCTGTATCATTGAGGTCACAGCATATTCTCCACAAAGTTCTGTAGCATTCATGCTGTTTTGCAATGGATAGCAAGTGCAAAGAAAGCTTCCTGTGGATTTCTTTTTGCTCTTCAAATCCTCTATTTAGATCCTGCAAACAAAACAGGTTTAAGGATGTGTACATAATCAGCAGCAGGACAATGATGCCATCTTGAACAAGGAAATGTATTAACCTGATGCCTGCCATCCACAAAATCTTGAACTTGTAGATAAAGGGAGTCCAGGAGTGTATCCCTTCTACTCCAGAACTCATCTAATAGACCTTTGTGTTCGTCACCACGCTCAACCTTAGCTGTGACAGCACCAGCATATGCCTCAAGTAGAACCTCAGTCAGTACTTCTAGATGGGTATACAGATCTGATTTCGCTGACAACTCAACTCCAGATGTTTCATTCAACAGCTGAAGCATGAAGGAAGCAATGCTCCACATCCCATTGCGTACCACAGGTTGACAATACCATGGTGTCAAGCCTTCGGGTGGTGGGTACCACAAGTGATTCTCATTTCTGTAGTGCATGGCCTCGCGAACTATAGTGGCACAAGCATTTGAGAGCTCACAAGCTCTTTGGATCTGAATCCAAAGTGGTTGCTCTATGCTTATTACATAATCAAGATGTCTGTCTAAGCAATAAAATACTTCTTCAAGATCGGAAACCTTACTATAGAACACCTCAGCATTATCTCTGTCCATGAGAAGAACTGTATTTCGGCGGGCTCTCTCACCAACTAATTGAATAAGATCCCAAAGAGCACCTGACACTTGGCGTTCTGCACTCGGATGGGAGGAGCCAACTCCAGTTGAACGTTTCTCTCCAATCACATTTTGCAGTTCTCTCAATTGAATCATCCCAGCAAGCTTTTCACCATGTTCCAAGATAATTTGCAAGGAATATCCTGAAAAAAATGCAATTTAGGCAGATATACGTCACTTCTCTCTTTATTTCTTTACTAATTTTTTTTTTTCCTTAACATAATCAGAAGCAAGAGTTGCACCCCCCCCCCCCCCCCAAGATCAACCCCACTACTCAAAATGCCTTAAACTCAATGCCGGCATAACTTTGAAAATACACTTGAACTCATAATAAGATACCTAAACTACACACCAAGATCAATAAAATATCATCAGTAAGCCTAAGCTTCCAAAACATATATAAGCTGTCATATAAAATAGTTAATAGCACATACTCTGTCTAGAACATAGCTCCTCGTGGCATTTGGATAATGCCAGAAACTGAAGAAACGCTTTATGCTTCTGCTGCTTATCCATGAGTTGGGTAGATACAACAGCCATGGCCAAAATCTCAGCACCTCTGGTTGTAGTCCAGTGTTTAGCTAAGGTGTCAACAATTGATTTGCTCATCCGTGCAAAAACACTTGTTTCTCCATCCCTTTCAAATGCCCCAGAGCTTTTTAGCTTTTCCAGTGAACCATCAACCTGTCCAGATGAAAGAAAATCATGGAAAAGATGACTAAGCAAAGTTTCTGACTCTTCATCTGGGCCAGTTCGACGTACAACCCCAGTAAAAGCTCCCGTTTGTCTTTCTCCAGCATCCCATGCTTCAGAACTAGCCCTTCTCGGAGCAATATTGCCCACAAATGTAAGGTTCCGTGTCTCTTCTTGAGCAGATCTTTCATTTGAGCTCCCCTTACGTGACAAGCTTCTCTCAGGTGGTTCAACTCCACCAAGTACAACAGCCTTTTCAGGTATTGCCCATATTCCCGCTTTCTCGGTTAGTACAACCCACGGCCCTTCTTCCCCACCATCTGAAGAAGGAAGAACTGAAGCATCTAGAACTTTTCCTGCATCATAAGGCAGGTCAAACTGATAGAGGTGAGTTGAGTTTCGATAATAATGGGCAACCGTTGCCGTTCCATCACCAGAAAGTATGATTGCCGATCCTGAAGGCTTGCCTCCTATCCGAAGTCTCATCGAGAACAAGAAATCTTCATCTTCTACTCTTGCTTTTGGAATTATTACTTGGATTGGAGCTTTTTTCTCCAGAATCCTTTCATGTGTAGGCTCCATACTCACCCCAGATTTATATTGCATGGTCAGAAGAGAATACTGTGTGTAGCTTGAACCACTGACCCGATCCTTACAGAAGGTGGCAACCAAAATGGTAATCACTTTTCCATGATCATCCACCTGCAAATCAAGAGGCCATATTCGCTTCTGACCAGCCAGATCCTTCCTAATCCCCGCATCACCATCTGTACCAATAATTTCATGGGACCAGAGCTTTGACACCTGTATATCAAGTTTCATATCAATGCTAAAACACTGTATCTCACGATCAGTCAGCAGAAAAAACTCTCTATTTGAGCCCTCTGTAGAAACATGTGAAAAACGCCAGATCAATGACCTAGGATACCCCTTGCTCCATAAAATTTGACCACCGTCACTCCCCTGGGATGGTAAAGTCAGTTTATCCTCATATATTTTCTTACGGTGAATGCCAGTGGGACTGCAGTGAAACTGCCAAAGCTCACCATTCGAACAGCATGCAAGGGCAACACAGGCATGCTGAGAACCAGGTAATGCAGAAGCCATCAAAGAGTTCAGTGAGCTCCATCCAGTTGAATTATTTCCACATCTAATACGTTGTCGCTGCTTGCTTGGGTTGGCCTTTCCATTTTCATGTGAAGAAGTCACCTCTAACTCCTCAGAAGATGCAAAACTAGTAACAGGAGCAGTTCTACCTTCAGAATATACTTCAGGCCAGTATATGATAGTTCGGGTGATTTGGTTACACAAAACAATGCCAGCAGAATTGCAATGTTTTGCAACTTTCTTTGTTCTCCTAGATGTGCTTTCCCAATTGACAACACAAAGCAACCAACAGTTCCGGTCAGTACTGTTAATATCTCTGTTCTCTAATACATTCAAAGGGATTTCAAGAACAAGGCATTTCATTGAAGCAGTAGGCAATAAGTAATTCCAAATGAAGAGTCTGTTTCCAACGATAATCCAAGCAAGGGATGTTCCCTTTTCCATTCCACCAGATATAAAAGCATCATCTGCCATAAAAGAATACAAGAGTTAGAGACTCACTCTATCAAAGGATGCTTTTTTTCCCCTAACTTTCCATCCTGATAAGAAAGAAATCTTTGATTTATCAAACCCAAGGCTACCATTTACCTCCTGAGTCAATCCCCAGAAGCCTATCTCTCAAAGGAATATAGCATTCTAAATAATCTTGGAATAGTTGAGTTTCATGGAGCCAGCTATACTAACCAGGAACACGCTTCTGCAGCAAACTGGCCTGTTCATCACGGACCACTTGCGGAAACTCTCCAACATATACGGGCTTAATTGGATCTGCCTCATCCCCTGTCTCACTTCTGTTCACTGGTGGAATTCTAGTTAAATAGCATCACAGGCATTAAAATTAGTCATCATATTGGCAAACAGAAGTCAAAACAACACATGACCCCCTAGACTCTCAAAATTCTACATCACATACCAATCACTCAAGACATTACAATCAGAATATCTAAACTAATGGATCCCTACACTCTATATTACAACACCCATTAACACTACTAACATCCCCTCTTACTCAACTGAGAAGAACAAGGCACCCTCCAATAGATAAACAAACATCCCCATCACTTAACATTACAAACCAAGTTCAGTTCCATATAAACCAAGTTCACCCATGATAACCATTAGCACAGTCAATAGCCCAGCTTCACTAAAAAATTTGTTTTCTGCCCGTATACTTAAGTCTTAAGCCACGCCAATTCAACAAAACCCACTGAGCTCCAGACCAAAACCCAATATCCTCCCTCAAATTCTCGAAACCCCCTCCCCCCTCCCCTCCAAAAAAAATGTATCTTTATTTCTTTCGCAGACATTTCTAGAAAAACAGTGATTAATCAGAAACTGCTAAAACCCAACTTCTTTAAAACCATAAACTTACAATTAAAACGACAAAAATAACATCACAGTTCAAAATTAAAACACAAGCGTTATAAGTAAATCAAAGCACGAGTACACTTCACCGGCGAGCGCACAGACATACATGACTACAATTACAAATACATAAAATCATGCCCATAAAAAAACATAAACATATAGTGCACCTGGCGAGGACGGACAAGCGAGGAGCCCAAGGAGCAGGGGTACCGGTGTTGGGTCGATCCGGGACTGAATTGTGAAGAAAGGATCGGCGGTTCTCTGAGAGAGGAGTGATGGGAGAATGGAGCACAGTGTGCCCCTGATTCCGCTCGTTTCGAGAATTGACATTGGACCTCCTTATTCCAGGAGAGAACATTTTGGTCGCTCCCAGAGCTGAGAGGCGAGAGCAATTCGAGGTTTAGGGCTTTTGAACTTTTGAAAGTTGGAGTGAGAGAGACAATTCGGAGTTTGGGCGAGCGGTACGATGGGAACGATCAGCTGTGCTCGACTTCAGGGTATTCTACTAAGAGCCGTGCTATGCATCAGCCCCTGTTCATGGGCTGATGCACAGCATACCTGATGTGTTCTCGTGTGAGTGATTTAGATGTGAATGGTTTGGATGATGTGAGTGGTTTAGATGATGACACATAGGGTGTGTTGTGGCTGCTCCTCAACAGTAGGCTGATGTAAAGAATTTTCCTTTTACTAAAGTACCACTAGTCTTTAAAATCTACTGTGCCATCCAGGTGTGATCGTTAGTTTATTCTTATTTTTTAAAAATATTTAAAGAAAATACAAAAATTCACTTGAAGTAATGTTTTTAAATATTTAAAAAATAAAAATAAAATGCACTAGTGATCAAACCCAATGGAAAATTAGTATTTTTATTCTAAAGACATTTATACCACACATCATTCTAGTAGCATAATCTGATTTGGAAGATTAATTTTAATCTTCCAAATCAAATTATGCGGCGTGAATAGTGTGTGGTATAAAAGTTTCGAACAGCATTAAAATCTTGATTCATTTTAGATTTTTACTAACTTGTTTCAATTTCCGATTCTATCATATGTAACAAATTTTGGATAAATTTGTTTAGAAAATACAAATAAAGTTTGGCTGGTTTGGATACAAATAAAGTTTGACTAGTTTGGATTCAGAGATGAGATGAGATAGTTTTAGATGGAAATTGAAAAAAATATTATTAGAATATTATTTTTTAATATTATTATTGAATTAAGATTTGAAAAAGTTGAATTATTAATTATATTTTGTGAAAATTTGAAAAAATTGTAATGATGAGATAAGATGAGATGAAACACTTTATGAATCCAAACGGGGTTAATAACTTGACAAATCTCCACTTTTGGATAATTCTAATCATGTTCAAAATCATCTTTTGTAGCAAGTTTTATTTATTTATTTTTTTAATTTGCTAAATTTGGAAAATTATAAATTTGATTGCTGTTGGAATTACTTCCACTCATTATAGGATTATTTTATTTGGGGACTAAACAATTGGAGATAGAATTTGATACTTAAAAGAAGTATTCGATTAGGTGTATAAATGATAGATAACTGGATTTCATATTCCTTATTTAATGACACAGAACTTCTCAAATTAAACCAATTGACACCAATAATTATTTATTATTTGTATTAATTATTAACAAAATTAATTGTGGCTCACAGGCGGAAACCATGGAATATAGGTTTAGGGCTGGCCCGATTTCTGCTCAGAATTTCAGCCTATGCCAAAGGAAAAGAACCCTTCAGGCTCTATCGCTTTCTTCCATTTTTTGACCTTTTTTCTTATTCTTATCATCTTTCTGAACAAGAGGGTACTTGTATTGTAGTTCACGTGGCTACAGATATGAGATACTCAGATAGGAGATTAATGAACTAACGTGTGGGATGCCTTGGATTGACTTTGATTTCTAAATTTTTAAGCAGACTGAGAAACCCTTGTTTTTATTATCAAATTTGTTGGATGGAGATAGTGATATAATCTAGGAAGTTTTTCTCTGATGTGTTTTTCTTCCACAGGCTTCCTTTTTACTACTTTTTACTCCTATTCACTATTATTCAATATTTTATCATTACTTTTTCACTACTACGCCACCACCCGCAAGAACACCCGCAAGAACATACTTTTCTTTTCTGCTCTTGAGGGCCTTTAGAGTAAATGCAGCAACATAAATACAGAAAATATGGGAAATGGATAGTTTAGCAAAGTCTAACTATATAAAGCTTATTTTTCTCCTTCTTTAGTGTATTGTTACGCAAAGTAAAGCATTCATGCAGAGACCCATTAAAATGGGGGGTGTAATCATTTTGTAACATCAATCATATAACTGATACAAGGACACTCCTTATCTCAACCCGTGAGATGGAAATTCTCAAAATTTCTTCATGGTATAAAAGCTTCATGGGTTGATACAGAGATTTCTTCCAATATTATATCCTTAATAGGCCTTTTACTGTGAATAGGCAAAATAAGTATCAGTACTGTTTTATAGAAGGGGACTGTATGTAAAACATGGCTCTCTAGAGGAGAACAAACAGGCGACCTTGCCAGATTCATGACACCAAAACAAAAAAGATAGGGGGGTGGGGGGGAGAGGGAAGAGTTGTTTTTTCCTACTTTCTGTTCTCTAGCATAAAGAAAAATTAATTACATACATATTAGAGCTGATCTTGCATCACGGTTCCAGCTTCAAGGAAACAACTCGTGACTTTCTGTTGTGTTTCGCCACCTTGACAAAGAATACCGAGAGGCAAGATGGAGCCCACCATGGCCGGCGGACCTTTTGTTCCCCTTTCAGGCAAGCCACTGGAGATGGTACACTTTATTACATACAACTCATAACTAGATTACAGTCCAAGATAAAACAAGGTCCTCAATCAGCACACAATTTTTGTTCCTCTAGAAAACTATATTTCATTATCCACTAAGGGAATACTGCATCAGTAACAACGACAAATAAACTAACAATAATTTTAAAGAAAAATATTATGCTTCATTTGCAATTGAAGATGAAGTTGTTATGAGAGAAAATTGGCACCATTAAGAAAATCATGTTGTTCGGTCTTTAATTTTGGAAAACTTTATGCATTGAAATTATTGTAAGAAGAAATACTCTATAAACTCCTAAATACCATATACTAAATCGGTGAAGTACTGAAGTTAGGTGTATTTGGCTTATAACATCTGATGCCCAGTAACTACTAGGGGTAAGGAATGTGGTCCTCTAGAGAAGGTGAGACTGGTAAATGTGGCAAAGCACACGAACCATGTCTTAGGAATACTCTTCCAAAACACCACGACTACAGGTTTATAAATGAGGCATTATAAGGTGGTTGTGAAAATAATAATAATAATAATAACGAGGTTGTTATGAAAAGCAAAAATTACCAACCTAATTAGGTATCTCTCACAATAACACTTCTAAAATGTAGCAGGATTTATTAAATTCTCGCACACTGGAGAAACTTCTTACTTGCACCACTATGAAGGCCACAATTTTTTAGCGCAAGCATCTTGCCCCCAATGAAAATAAAGAGAGAGAGAGAGACCTTTAATCCGCCTGAGCTCCTTGCACAGAGTGATGAAGTCTCCCCATTTCATGTGGCATCGTCTTATAAACCGTAGAATCTGCTCAGTAGTAAACATGGACATGCCTTCCAGGTATTCTCCGTTGACACCATGTTCTTTAAAAATCTGCCGGTAACTACCAAGATTTATCTCTTCCAACCACAAACCAACATCCTGGAAAGACACAAAAGGAATTGTGCATGATACATGTCAGTTAGCCATATGTCACTATGTTTGTTTTTCCATTTCTTTCTTTTTATCCAAGAGAGTCACATACGAGTCACCAAGTCTTCAGAATAGGAGTAAATAAGCTTATTTCCAAGTTCATTTCTGTCAGCAAATAATGTTCAGCTAAATTTCTTAGGATTTATACAGACAAGTAAATGAAACAAAAGCATATTTCTACTTATCTCATTATTTTATAAGGATTCACAAGGCTGCCGACTGTATCCTATCATGAATCCTTTGTAAAGTCAATGCGGTGACTGCTAAATATGTCACAGATAAGAGAGAGAACCATCACTACCAACTTAGTTCAAAGCACTTCCCATTTGCAAGAAGAAACATATATTTTTAATAATCATGAGCAACTTCCTTGAAATCTTTATCCCGTTACAGTGCTTATATCTAGGTATTCTCTACCTGATTGAAAACATTAGAGACATGTTCATCTTATAGAGCACTTGCAGGAACTTTCCACACCCTTATGGTGATCCAAATCTTCCTTCCACTTCACTCTAGCAACATTGTCCAACACTACTTCTTACGGTGATGAACTACAACCAATTGAAGGAACGTCTGTTATCTTTATCCCCATAATTATTTCCTCTTAGTCCCCTTTCAGTAGCCAAACACGTCTTCTAATTTCTATGAAGCCGAAGCTAATACCTAACCCATGTATCTTTCAATTTCCAAGCACGCATCCAAGACAATTTGAATCCATCCATTATGTGGTAGATACGTGCTATGGCAACAAAGAAACTAGGGTAGTTATAACATAAGAAGGAAAGGAATGTATCGAGTATTATGTGAGAGCTCAGAAGCTTTTGAACACTAAACCAATAATTGCAACACCTAAAAGCATTACCTTACAATTACAATTAGACAGCTTGAATGTATGATTAAAAAAAACTCCTTTCCAACGAACTGAGTAGGGTCCTCAGGTGCGTCATTTCCTATCAATCAAGTTGTTGGAAAAGTAAACTTTGACAAGCATATTATGACAATGAAGTAAAGTGTCCATGTACCCTACCAGTCCCAGTCGTTGGAAAAGCAAACTTTGACAAGCAGGATGACAATGAAATAAAGTGTCATGGGTCAATCCACCAGTTCAAAATAGGTATGCACAGATTGCTATAGGATACCCTAAGGGCCTTAACCAAATCCCATGCTTGTATGTAATTAGAGATTGATAAATGGCTAAACCATACTTCAGTTTTAACGTATAGGGGAAATTCTAAGTTTTCCTTAAAATAATAATAAAAAAAAATTCCAATTTCATTTGTGCAAGTCTTTATTGTAAGAAACATAATCCTTCTGTCCAGATCAATGACCAGTCCATCAAAAAGATTGATGACATGGCTCATTTCAGTCATCCATTTTTTCATGGATCACCACGTTTTAGGATGAATGGACTATACTGCTCAAAATTTATAAAGGCAAGAGCTATTAGAACATTATACAGTCTCGGGACTACAGTAGAACGTACTGTGTATTCAGGGACCAAAAACATAGTTTATTCTTGTTAATTTAAGCAAAATCAATACAACCTTCTTTCTGTTATTAGACTCGTTGAATAATACTTTATGACATCAGGATCATCAACCAAAATTAAACTTCCCCGTTCATACTTGCTCCATTCCACATGACTATCAAAACGAACAACATTATACCGAGATTTCAACCAATATCCAAAATCCCAATCAAACTTAAACCAAAACATAAAATAAAATAAATCCAGAATTTTGACAATCAATTACTGTACACAAACGAGCAATCAAGCAAGAAGAATCAATTTACCAAGAACCAGCAATGCACACGAATCTCAAACAAGCAATTCTACTGTATCCCCAGGGAAACCCATAAAAATTAAACAAGATCCACTTGAAAGCAGAAGACCATAATTATATTAGAACCACAGAGAGAGAGAGAGAGAGAGAGAGAGAGAGAGAGAGGGAGAGAGTATACCTCAACAGTCCAAATGAAGAAATCCAGAGGCTCAGGTGGGTGTTCTGTGCTCATTTCCCGAATCAATCCCCCAAAAATACCTAAATCATTTGAAACAAAACAGAGAGAGACCTAAGACCTCAAATTCAATTGAATTTCAGCTCAGGACCAAACAAGAAAAAAAGGAAGCCTTTTTTTTTTAAATGGGCTCTACTAAATTCCCTAGGAAACATAAGAAGAGAAAACAAAATTGAAAATTGGTAATAATCAAAACAGTCATAGGAATGAGAGGTAGTCATAAAATCCCTATTACTCTGTTGCTCTTACTTTAGTCTCATTTTTCTAAAAGAACACTGTAAAAGAGAGAGGTGAAAGTGATTACCTACCGTGAGAGAATGGTCAGTGTGTAGAAAATTTGAGGTATAAAGTTTCTACATTTGAGGGATGAAGCTTTCACTCACAGTGGGAGAGAGAGAGAGAGGGGGAGAGGTTTGGTTTCGGTCATCTCTGTGGGTCTGGAATATTAATGGGGATTGATAGATTGGATGGGTTATTGGGTCTCTCTTTTTAACTAATACAGTGAATCAGTAATCATCACTCACTTTTTAGCCTTTCTGCTCAGAATTATATGAATATGCTGATGCTCTGCCCTTGCTTCTCTTTCTCAAGGCTTATTGAATCAAATAAAATCAATGCTAAGGCTAAGCAATGATCTATGGGCTAAACCATGTAAGATCAGAAGTCAGAACTCCAAAGAATCTCAAGTTGTGTTTTTCCCTTGAAATCAAGTTTTTTTTTTCCTGCTTAAAAAGCCAATTAATGACAAAAACTAGATTAAATGTAAATCTCATATACGACATAAAAATAAACTTTTAAACAAGCTATGTTTTATGTGGGGGCAAAAGGTTGTCCTTTCGGTACCCATCTTACATTAAAAAGTGATTAATTTATGCATCAGAAATCTTAATGATTCTAAGGCCCTATTTACCAAACGAATTCACATAGACACACGTCCATCCTAAAGGAGTGTAGGTTGGTCCCACGTGGGCCAACCATGTCTTCACTCTGAGCTTATAAATCCAGAAGATTATGATTTTGGCAAGTGGGGCCCAACATGATTCTAGATCAAGACCGTCAAATTGTTAGATGATGGAACAAATAGCATGCATTATGGATCGAGCAAGGTGAGGTATATAAGGCTATAAGCACCGATTGATGCCTAGGTTCCCATACATGTGCATGTGCAGCACGTGTACACTAGCGTTGCTTGCGTTGCATTATCATTGTCCAGGACCACTCGTATATATATATATATATATATTCAAAATGTATGGTAGAATGTTGACCTTAATTTCGTCATAGATGATGATAAATCAAATTGTTCCAACCAAACACCAAAGGGTTAATTAAGAATCAAGATGTTTAGGGCAGATACGTTGGAAAAACCTGGTTTTCCTTACCTCCCAAAAAAAAGAGAAGGGAACACTTTTCTCAATGGTAACTGCTGTTGAATGGATATATTCTTCGGCCTATTCCTCTTTTTTGTCTTTTTCTTTTGTTTTCTTCTTTGGCAATTCTCCTAACTTTATACTACTTGATACTCATAGCAATGTCCTCTCTCTCGTAATAGGCAAAAGGTTTCTCGATATATACTCCATTAATGCCCACCTGAATGGACCTACCTATACTGAGACCAGTCCGGAGTACTTACTACTTATCTCCACCAAAAGAGAAAAGAAAAAGTACGGAGTTTTTCTTTTTTTGTTTATTGTGGTTTCTAATATATATTGGCTCCCAAAAAAAATTAAGAATGACAACATGAAGGGAAACTGTCTTGATCTAATATCCCTATTTGAGGGCTCGTCTGAAACAGTAAATGGTTTGGAGTTCTCTGCTTAATTAGTACGTAACAGTAGTTCATGATGCATGGTTGGACAAGTCACACGGAGTTAGGACAGAAGTAGTTGTTGGTCTTAGAGATAAACAACATCTTCTAATTTGATTGGATAAGATCAAGGATTCAAGAAGTAGTACTAGTACTTGTTGGTGTCTCAGAGATAAACTGCTTGCAGCAGTCAAAGAGCCGTGCTACATCCGAGGATGCAGGCACGAAACGGCTCTCGACAAGAATTAAAAAGTTTTTTTTTTTTTTAACATGTTTTCTTAAAAAAAATGGCTGCATCACTAAAAATTAAACACGTATTTAATCATTAAATAAAAAAATAATAATAATAACTTTGTCGGGATTCATTCGGAACCTAACTCTCGGGGACAACAGCATTTCTGCATAAATGAACATGATCAACATCAATCATGAAGGCTTTTCCAGTGCAATTGTAGTTTAGTGCATGCATGGTATCGGTTAATGGTTTGAAAATTTAGTATCCAAAAATTGGGTTACTATTCTTTTACTATTTATTTATTTTTTTTTTGTATTTGATTTTTTAAAATTTTTTTTATTTTACATAATGATTAAGAAAATGACTATTCATAAAATTATATATTTTTTTAATTTTTTTCTTAATAATTAAAGATGTTAAAAAAATACTAAAAAAAATGATAAAAAAATAAATACACTATAAGTAGTAAAAGAGTAGTTACTTTATCACTACCCAATTAGAAGTTGTTTGGATTCAGAGATAAGTTTAAATGAGTTGAGATGTTTTGTGAATCGTAGAAAATAATATTTCTAGAATAATATTTTTTAATATTATTATTATTTTGAGATTTAAAAAAATAAAATTATTTATTATATTTTGTGTAAAAATTTGAGAAAGTGGTTTTGAGATTTGAAAAAGTTAAATTATTTATTATATTTTGTATGAGAATTTGGAAACGTTGTTTTAGGATTTGAAAGAAAAAATAATTATCATATTTTGTCTGAGAATTTGATAAAGAAGTAATGATAAAAATAAGATGAGTTGAGATAATTTATGAATCCAAACCACCCTCTAGTACTGCATGCATCGCATGCATGCATGCCGAGTACAATATCCATGATCAAAATTCGAATAAAGAAGAAATTATATATGTTAAGCAGCAGAATATAAAGCTGACAATGGAGATCAAATGATGAGGAATAATTATATTATAAGAAGGAGCACATGAAACAAATGATATATATATACTACTCATGTTAGCAAATTATCATACATGATATATTAATTATCACTCTTTTTTAATACGTCTACCCGTTATTGGAATGAATTTGCTTAATTATTGGATTCCAATAATTTCTTACAAGGTTAAACAAAATCATAACATACATGTTTACACAAATATATAATAATTTGCACCAACTTTAATTAGATTCTTACATAATAATATATGGACAAACTAAGAAGTAGTCGACCAAATTATAAGGAGGAGTTGTTGAACCCGGAAAATTAATCGTTTGGTAGATATAAGGTACGTAGGTCCAACGACGATTGATTAGCTAGAAAAAAATAAGTAAATAAATAAAGTTCTAAAACCTTCCACTACTGTTAAGTGTTAATTAACTCGATCGACTTGCATGCGTCAAAAACTTGTTCTAATACTCCACTGATTATATATTATAAAGTTGTTTGTTCGTTCTAACACGATTTGCATTAATAGAATCTCACCGGTTGATCCGAGTTTATGTAAATATATATATTATATATACTCTACAATATTAGTTAATGTTATAATTTGAACTCGGATAAGAATTTCTTCCTATATATATAATTATAAAGCAACGTATAATTTTCTTTTACTACCTTTTAGTGCTTTTTTTTTTTAAATAAAAAATAGATTAGACTACATAGCGGAAGCGTTTACCTTAAGTGATAAATCATAGATTGGATGCAGTTGTTCCACAAATTTCTTCATAGGTGTTGTTCATCCGAAATTATCGATTCTCATTAATGATGGAGTGTATTATATGGTAAGACCAAAGCAACATTGATCATATATTCTACAACCTAAATGCTGAAACTAAATAGAACTATACTTGAGAGAGAGATTTTCACTTGTGTGCTACAAGTGTCTCAAAGGGGGAGAGGTCATCTCTAAACGTAATCCCCGACTGGCCATTAAGGGCCAGCCATAAAGGCTCATGAACTGACTTAATAGTCACTTTATAACCCCTAACCAAAAGAAGGAGAAGGGTTAGTGGGCATCCCTTTACTACATTTCACACTCACATATAGTGGGTAAGACTTCATATTTGCATATCTCAATATGTTCTCAATCTTATTCATACTGACAAATAGATTATGCGATCATTGAGCACACCTGTAAAACAAAAATAGGAGTATTATATCAAATCTCTCTGAGAAAATACCAGTATAGTAGCATCCCTAAAAATGTCTTGTTATGCTCCAACTCATTTGGTCACATCAGATTAAGCATCCATAATTCCTCTCAGATCCAGACTCAAAGCAATATTCAATTTCCATAAAACATACCCAGAGCTATGTTGCAACTTTCAAGAAGTAACATAACTTGTTGATAATGAGTACAAACACAACGTTAATGTGTTATCAAATAGTCTTCCTTTCGCCCTCATGTCATTCAATCTTAGTCTAATCATTTTTTCAGCAATGTCTCTTTAGACTTAATCATTTATGGTTATAAACAATATGCTAAAGTAGCAGACTCTAAAACCTCAAGCTCGTGACACAATCAAAAATCTCATGAGGGCATAAATAAATTAAGTTTATCAATAATGACTTATAAAATTCACACAGTGAGGAAGCAGAGATCTATTCACTCACCTCTATTGTTGGTCGTAAAAGCACTTGTAATATGAAATACATGCTACGGTACAATTCTCTTTCCAAAAAGAGCATATGTCCAATCTCAATATACCGTACAAATCTTAGTCTAGTTGCTATCTCGCTCCATTACTCCTTATAAAAAAGGTTAAAAAGGATCTCGCATTTAGCTAAACATAGGCTACATGGATTGTGGGTTATCCATATACAATCTTAACAAATGATAAATGCCTCATCTTAGCCTAGCTAAGGTAAAATATATATATATATATATATATATATATATATATATAAATATTTGTGTTAATCATCTTAATTTTATCATTACATTTTCTTAAATTTTAATACAAAATAAAATAAACAATTCAATTTTTTTAAATCTTAAAATAAAAATTAATATTAAAAAATATATTATAATAATACTTTATTTAACTTTTTAATTTTAATCTCAACTTATTTAATCTCATTTTTAAAAATAAACGAGGCTAATTTTGTTTTCATGTAACTCGTTATTAAGGCTGCCATTCCCCAAGAAGAACATACGTCAGAAACTAGCTCACAGACCATGGTGGAGCAACCAAAGGGATTACCAGAATTTGAAGCCTCTGGAAAAGAATCCTGCAAGCACAACTCATAGCATTACACCTGTCCTAGCTCTAGAATATCCTTGCAAAACCGAATGAGTGATATGAACCGTGTGATCATAGATTGTGATTGGCCTTTTCTCTTTCTGAAAGTTTGTATAAATATGCTGAGGAAATGTAATATCGGTGGCGTACACATTTTCTTCTTTGAAATTCATTTCCGTCGTCACTCGTCGACTATGTGTGAAAACGTGTTCCCATGTAACTCGTCGACTATGTTTGAAAATGTGTTTCCATGACTTTATTGTGTTTTCATGTAGCTTGTGTTGTCCTAGAAATTTGGAAATCGGCCCAAGTGCAACAGACCCCCCTATAAAAACACAGAAGCTTTAAGATTCTATGCATCCAATAGATCAACAATATGGGTTTATCGCTTTTCCCGTTCATGTTAATGTGTTTGCTTTTATTTTTCTCGCTGCTCCATATACTTGTGCTCGCTTATGCTTCTCCTTTCATGGAAATCCTTTGCCGGGATGATGAGAGCGCAGCCTTGCTGCAATTCAAGGCAAGCTTTGTCATCATTAATCAATCCAAATCTCACGATCCTTCTGCTTATCCAAAGGTCTCATCTTGGACACTGGAAGGAGACAATCGTGATTGCTGCTTATGGGATGGAGTTGAGTGCGATGAAGGCACAGGTCATGTCATTGGCCTCGACCTCAGTAGCGGTCATCTCTATGGTTCTCTTGCTCCCAACAGCAGCCTTTTCCGCCTTGTTCACCTTCAAAGGCTTAATCTCGCCTACAATCATTTCAACTACTCCCAAATCCCGTCCCAGGTAAGTAATCTTTCAAGACTCGTGGATCTCAATCTCTCTGCTTCTATGTTTTCGGGTCAAGTTCCATCACAAATTTCACAATTATCACACTTGTCATCCCTTGATCTGTCCGACAACTACGATCTCTATTCTGGAAAACAGCTTTTGAAACTCAAGTCTGGCTTAATAAGCCTTGTTGGAAATTTGACTCGCCTACAAAGGCTTCATTTAAACTATGTGAACATAAGCTCTGTGGTGCCTCGTTTCTTGGCCAATATGTCATCTTTAACGTCCATCTATCTTCAATATTGTGGATTGCAAGGAATTATTCCAGTAGGCATATTTAAGCTACCAAATTTGAAGGTTCTTGATCTGGCTTACAATGAAGGTCTCACCGGTTATTTGTCTGAGTTCACATTGAGTAGCCCCCTTGAGGTATTGAACCTCGCATTCACAAGTTTTTTAGGTGAGATACCCACTTCAATAGGAAACCTCGGCTCCCTGAATACGTTGGATTTGCGGAGTTGCCACTTTTCGGGGTCCGTTCCCTCTTCGCTTGGTAACCTCACAAGCCTCATTTATCTTGAGATTTCAAATAATTCTTTCGTGGGTAAGATCCCATCATCAATTAGAAACCTCATCCAACTCTCCGTTCTAGATCTCTCCATCAATCAATTGATAGGTCGAATCCCGTTTGGACTTGGAAATCTAACACAACTGAGTTACCTTTCTCTACGCCATAATCTACTCAACGGAGAAATTCCTTTTCCTCTAATGAATCTCACAAAGTTAACTTCATTAGAACTTGGGAACAACAACCTTCAAGGTCGAATTCCAGATTCAATCTTTAATCTCAAGAATCTTAAATACCTTGATCTTGGTAGGAACAGCTTCAGTGGCAGTGTGGAGTTTGGCAAGTTTGTTAAGCTCAAATATTTAACAGTTTTGCGTCTATCGAATAATCAACTATCTGTACTTATTGAAGATGCCAGTGCCAATGCGAGTCTGCCAAAGTTTCAGTTTTTGGGATTATCTTCGTGCAACTTGAACAAGTTTCCAGATTTCGTAAAAAATCAAGATCGATTAGTGTGTTTAGATCTGTCCAACAACAACATCCATGGCATGGTACCGGAATGGATCTGGGACACGAGCAAATTGAGTCTTCAGTTACTTTGCCTTTCGAAAAACTTTCTAACAAGCTTAGGTCAACATCCAATGACTCTTCCAGGGACTCGTCTTGTTGGTTTAGACCTCAGGTCTAATTTGCTTCAAGGGTCACTTCCCATTCCACCAGCCACCATTTCTTATTATTATGTTTCAAACAACTCACTGACTGGAAATATTTCGGAATTGATTTGCATTCTCACTTCTATTCGAGTCCTTGATTTGGCAAATAACAACTTGAGTGGTTCACTTCCTAGATGCATGCAAAACTTTGGTGCTTCTCTCGTAGTGATTGACCTGGAAAGGAACAAATTTCAAGGAAGCATTCCACAAACATGGACACAAGGAGCCGAGTTAAGGATGATCAATTTCAGACACAACAGATTCCAAGGACAGTTACCAAGATCTTTGGCCAAGTGTACGATGTTGGAGGTTGCTGACTTCAGTAACAACAAATTGCATGATATATTTCCCTCTTGGTTGGAAAATCTTCCAAATCTAAAGGTTCTCAATTTGCGCTCAAACAACTTCCACGGTCAGATTAAGATAGGAGCATCAAAAGCTGGCTATAAGTTTCCCAACTTGCGAGTCATTGACCTTTCTCACAATGGTTTTACTGGGAAACTGCCATTAGAAATTTTTGGAAATTGGAAGCAGCCTCGTGAATTTGCTAATTCAGATATTTTGTCATATATCCAAGTAAACTCATCTGTCGTACCACAAAGATATTTGTGTAATTCTTGGCTCTATGATTATAATTACACCATGACAATGACAAATAAGGGAATCGCTATCTTCTACGAGAAGGTCCAAGAATTATTCAAAGCCATTGATATCTCGAGCAACAGATTTGGTGGAGAGATTCCAGAATCCATTGAAAATTTAAGGGGGTTTCATTTGCTCAATCTTTCTAATAATGTTCTCACGGGCCACATCCCACCATCATTAGCAAATCTTACAGAGCTGGAATCATTAGATCTTTCTGAAAACAACTTCTCTGGGGAGATCCCACAGCAACTAACACAACTCACCTTCTTGGGATTTTTCAATGTTTCAAACAATCTTCTCAAAGGACCTATACCACAAGGGAACCAGTTTGGTACATTTGGAAACAATTCATATGAGGGGAATTCAGGGCTATGTGGGAGACCTCTCTCAAAGGACTGTGAGGATTCTAATGCTTCGCCAGTACCTCCTTCAATCTCTGTTGATCAAAGTCAAGATTCGGGATCTCCATTTCAATTTGGTTGGGAAATTGTTGTGGTAGTACTGGTAGGTTATGCATTTGGACTAGCTGTTGGAGTGACAATTGGGCATATTGTGATTACAAGAAAACGTGATTGGTTCATGAACATCTTTGGAATAAAGCAGCTGGCAAGATGAAGGATGATCTGTGGGATGTCTAATTCCCTCCTATTTTTTCTTTTTTTTTTAGCGGTTGCATGATCTCGAGTGTAATCATGTGTTCGCTCCTTTTAAGTAGAGAAATGTTTTAGTTATAAATTGATTATACAAAAATAATTCTATAAATTGATGTCTTGATGTGGTTTATCAGATTGTAAAGGTACTTTTTTATAAAATAGATCTGACAGATCACATAAAATCACGTCAATTTATAAAATTATTTCTATATAATCTCTTTGTAGATATTGTGCTCCTTAAGTAATATTGTTTCAGGCAGGTTTTATATATAATTTTCTGTGTAAAATTTCTAATTAATGAAATTCTGTTAGAAGTTTCACAAATATTACTTGACGTCCCACTTACACCTTCTCCCTCAATCAATCTCAGTAACATTTATTTTCAAAAATCTTGCATTCCATGTTAAGATCTGGAACTCAAAAGGCTAGACCAGCTAACTAAACCACTTGAAAATTGTGAAAAAAGAGTTTTGCTACACAACCTCATCCACACTCTACACTCTACATTGTTTTAAATATTTTAATTTTTTAATATTTTTTTAAAATTTTTTTTGAGTTTATTCTTTTTAAACTATTTCAAATTTTTTATTCATTATTCATATAATAAATATTTAAAAAAAGAAAAAATAATAAAATTAAAAAAATGTGGTGTGTGGAGGTTGTGTGAATAGTAAGAAATTGTGAAAATTTTTTCGTGAAAAAAAAAATCACTTGAAAATTTAGGTGACATTTGAATAATGAGTTGAGTTGAGTTGAGATGAAAGTTGAAAGTTGAAAGTTGAAAGTTAAGTAAATTATTATTAGAATATTATTTTTTAATATTATTATTATTTTAAAATTTTAAAAATTAAATTATTTATTATATTTTGTATAAAAAAATTAAAAAAATTAAAAAAATTATAATAATAAAATGAGATGAGATACTTCTTGTATTCAAATCGGCCTTTAATCCAACTTCAAAATCTTCATTTATTAACGGTAAAGTACCCGTCTTGATCATATGTGGCTTTGGTTATTTAAAGAAAAAGAAAATATACCATGGGTTTCATCAACTCGAAGAAGCAAGCAATAAATTAACATAAACCGATAAAATGGACTCTTTATGATCAACCTGTCATCCACAAATTGAGAGATTAGCCGTTTTAGACAGAGAAGCTCTCTCTTCTCTCTAAGAAAAAAAACCCAATCCATACCAGTGTCGTTGCTGGAGAGGAAGGGGTGAGCTTCGGCTCCACCTTCCTCTCCATTTCGTTTTCGTTTTCGTTTTCTTCTCCACTTCCTATTTGTGAATATGCTTTTAGGATCGTGTTTTTCCACTGGCGCAGATTTTCTTAGATATGTTGCACTTCGGCCATGAACAGTAGACACGCGCTCGACCACGACTTTCCCCTCCCGCCGATCTACTGGGACGACGCGGAACCGCGCCCAATATATTTGGGCGTGGCCCTCACGCGCCACTCCAGATGCGTGGGTTGACTGTTCCTTCGCTACACATCTGCTCTTCCCCTGCTGGTCTATCCGGGTTATTACTTTCCCTAATCGGTGATCTTGTGAGAGAGACTAAGGACCTCACCGACAAATACTTCAAGACTTTCAACTACAGTGCATCCACTTACACCTCCTCCAGCGGTGAGTTACCTTCAAAGCATCTTTTAAGACGTTTCCTTCTTAGTAAGGATTGGGTAGAGACTAAGAAATTGATCTCAAAATTCATTTTTTTTCTTTTTTCTTTTCACTACATTTGCACTATTTTTGTTGTTTTGGGGTGTTTTGTTGGGGAACTCCACCCCCTATAACATGTATCATCTTTTATTTTAATGAAGTTTGCTTGCTTAGAAAAAAAAAAAGGACCTATCATCCACAACATAAAAGGCATGCAATGTCAGCGCCAATAGATACCCGATCTTTGCCTCTATCCATGTTAACTTAGGACCACTTGTATAATATATATTCTCACATTGCTTACAATAACAACCAAAATTCAGATTAAATATTAGAAGGAAAAAAGAAAAAAGAAAAAAGATGGAGGTGCATTTTGACACAAGGATGAAATAATTATTTTCCTTCAAAATACAAAACTTGAGGGCCCCTAATTTTTTTCTTTTTTAAAAAAGGTGGGATTGTGCTTCCATTTTATTCATAACTCTCACTTTTGATGCAGAAATACATTTTTACAAGAAAAGCTTGAGGGCCCTAATAATTGACTATTTATGTGCTGTATCTAATTTCTACCAAGAACTAACTTACCTTGCAAAAAAAGAAAAGAAAAAAAGAATAGCATAAAATTAACAAGGAATGTCCGAAAAATCGTAATCCATCAATGAGCAAGTCAACAGATAAAACATACAACCATTTCTATTGAAAATCAATGAAAGATTCAGATTCTAAAATCCATTGCTTGTAGGCGAGAGAGTAGTTAGCTAGGAAAGGAAGTCATCTTTGTTAGAAAAAGAATAACAAACAGACAAATGGCAAACAGTGAGACGATTGTTAATCTATCTCTTATACAACTATTACCTCCCACTCACGAAATTGAGTTATGCAGAAGAGAATCTAGCAAGTCTTGTTTTCAGGATACAACAATGTTTATATAGTGTGCAGATTGTAAATTCTGAACACTAATTTTAGAACGACCAGATGTAATAGCAATAGTTGTATTGTTTCATTTGAATTTAAATAAAATGATTTCTATCAGAAATGTGTGAAAAAATGTCATTGACAGTTAATAATATATAACTGTAAAAAAAGATGAAAAAACATATCGTTTTGTTTGAATTAAAATAATTATGTCACTTGCGACATGCTAAGTGCTTCTAAAGTTCATTTGAATTTAAATAAAACGGTTTTTATAAAAAAAGGTGTGAAAAAAATGTCATTGAAAGGTAATAATATATAACTATAAAAAAAGATGAAAAAACATATCATTTCATTTGAATTAAAATAATTCTATCACTTGCGACATGCTAAGTGCGTCAATGCATCGCGCACATGTGGTCAGTGGTTTGACCTAAGTTACACTACTATTGTGTGTCTACCCTTATATTTCAATTCATGTGTATTGTGAAACTCATTCATTATAAACCACTAAAAGTTTGCTTACTTTTCAATTCGAGACTAACTAAAAATCACTTTGGAGGAAAACTTCAAAAGAAGTCAAACTCAAATTAGAGGGAATTTTTGAAATAATCCAACAATCTTTAGCATAGATTTTTTAGAGCTTAATTCGGGTGGAGTTTCATTGTTTTTATTGTAATTTTGTTCTTCTGTTTACATTCGATCTGGCTAGCTTCATGTGTATAATTAATTTGTTTTCTTCATGAGGCTTTACAATATGATGGGCAAAGCCGATGGAATGCGTAATTGAATTCAATGGAAATGGTAAAACTATCAGGCATGCATATGACTTTACAATAACAACTAGCTTAGTACAAATGAAAGTGGCTGGGGGGAGTGAGAGTGAAACTGTGAAAACCTTTGTGCGTTTCTTGTAAGGAAAAAGCTTGGAGTCGGATAGGTGCCAAAATAATTTCTACACAGGCCAATAAAAAACAGCCAGGTAGGCATTTCAAAAAAATCAGAGATGAGCCGCATGCACAAAACAAACGCTCTCCCTCTCCTTTAAGTTTCCTAACCTGTCTAAAGCAACCAAAACATAAAAAAGAAGAAAAAATCTATTCATCATCCTAACCGACTCTCGTTGAGGGACAAAAATCCAATCGCCATCAGCACCCACCACCACACCACAACAACCACCACCATCATCGTTAGAACTAGAAAATGCAGCCGTTTTGTACACTCATCATTAGCGACCCAATTTCGATTCTCCGTATCGCCTTTGCTGGCTATATAATATTTTGACTCATTAGATGAAGAGCCACGCCAACTACAACAAGCCCAAAGGAAATTGCACAACCACCACCACCACTACCAAACACAACAACCGCTGCCTTGGCAATGGATTTTTTCCTGTTTCTTTGAAATTCATCTCCTCCTGTCTCAAAACCGCCTCCTCCGGTGTCCGCTCTGCATCCACTTCCATCTCCTGCTTTTTACTTCATTTCCTCCGGGTTTCGATTAAGGGGTAATTTTTTGACGAGAAAATACGAGGATAATAAAAGTGAGGAAGATAAACTATTGAGAACATACATGGTTTAACGTCTTTTTTTTTTGTGTTTGGCTGCATAGACAGGTTAGGAAATGGAAGGGAGAGGGAGTGCATTTGTTTTGTCCATGCAAACTCATCTCTGATTTTTTTAGAGTGCCTACGTGGCTGTTTTTTATTTGCCTGTGTAAAAGTTATTTTAGCACCCATCCGGCCCAAGTTTTTCCCTTCTTGTAATCTTTCAGTCACCAAATTCCGTTCAAAAAGAATAGGGAACACTGCTTTCTCAAATGTGTCCAACACACAAAACAAGCCGCTATGGGCACCCACCAAAATACAGTTGTGGCCGGGGTAGCCCACAACGTACAGAAGCTTTTCTATATCTAATGTCAAGTCAACCCCAGTGTTTTAATAATAATAATAATAATAATAATAATAAAATCAGTGTTTTAATGATATTATATTATATATTTTCTATTTCAAAGTACTTGGGGGTTTCCTTCCTACACCAAAACCCAACTCCATGAGACAGATGACTCTCACATGTATTGCCTGATCGTCATCTCAAATGACATATATATATATAAATATATATGTATATTTTTTTTTTCTTGAAATGCAAATGTTTCTATTGTATATCATGTGAAAATAGTAGTACAAATGGGTGAGAACAAATCCAAATTACAAATGACATGAAAAATATATATAAATATATTGGGGTGCGCTTCTAACCGGTGCATCCGATAAGTGTAGAACAACGGAGACTAATGGAGTAGTGTCACGTAAGGGATACATGTTCTGGGTAGTGGGATGCGCTGCAGAGGAAATTCAAAGATTAGAGGTCTGAGTTCGAGACCCAACTCCCTCCCTCCCCACCCCACCTTTCTCTTTCTCTCTCTAGATCTGAACCGGCGAACCATAACCTCTCTCTCTCATTCCCTCTCCTTCACGAACCCCCCCTCTCGAATCGAACCCTAGCCCAGCTCCCCTTTACGAATCTCCCTCTCTATCCTTCCCTCTCCTTCATGATCAAAAATTCAAAAATATTTTTTTCTGAGTCATTGTTTTTTCTTTCATTTTCAGGGTCGTACAAACAACCATTTGACTGGGGAAGCAGGCTAAGTGTTGCAGCTAGCATTGCTCATGGGAACCTAAAATCCAAAAATATTTTTTTTGACAGAAATAAACATATGCGCATCAGTGAATATGGTCTAATGGTTGTTGATAACAATCCGAGTGGAGACCTTCCATATAGCACCTTCAAGAGTGATGTTTTTGCTTTTGGTGTGATTCTCTTGGAGCTGCGTATTGGGAAGTTGGTCTAGAACAATGGTTGTTTCTTGCAGTACTCTATGACCTGGGAGAGGATTTTGCGGGTCAAGTCAGGATTCGTGAAGGAGAGGGAAGGAGAGAAAGGCTTCGGAGAGAGAGAAAGGTTAGAGGGGTTTTTGTTGAGAGAGAGAGAGAAAGAGAGAGAGAGAGAGGTGGGGTGGGGAGGGGGGTCTCGATAGAGTGGGTTCCCCTGCAGCGCGACGCATCAAGTTTGAAGATGTAGCCCTTACGTGGCTTTCATCTATTGGTTTCCGTTGTTCCATATTTATAGGATACTTCAGTGGAATGTTATTCTCAAATATATAATATTGTTGCTCCAGTGATGTAGGGTTTTCTTGACAAGTCAAATAAATAATGCTCAAAGCGAATTATTTTTGCATGAACTAGAGATACGTGAATGAGCTTTGCTAGGGATCTACAACGGTTTTGATGCACACTACACACACTTTTTATTTTATTTCTTTTAAATGTTAGATGCTTTTCTCTCATCAAATCTCTCTCTTCTACGTCTCTCTCTCAACAAGTTCTCTCTCAGATCACCTCTCTCTCATCAAGCTTTCACTCTCTTCGACCTCTCTCACTCCTCAAGCTCTTTCTTAGATCACCTCTCTCTCATCAAGCTTTCTCTCTCTTCGACCTCCTTCACTCTTCAAGCTCTCTCTCTCATCACCTCTCTCTGTTTGACCTCTCTCTCTATCTCCTCAAGATCTCTCTCAAACCTCTCCCTCTCTCCTCAAGCTCTCTCTCTCATCAGTTCTCTCTCATCAAACCCCTCTCTCTCTCATTAGCTCTCTCTCATCAAACCCCTCTCTCTCTCTCCGAACTCTCTCTCCTCAAGTGTTCTCTCTCATCAAGCTCTCGCTCTCTGCCTCTTCAACGTCTCTCACTTCTCTCTCTTCAAGTGTTCTCTCTCACATCAAACTGTCAATTGCAACGAGAGGAAAAAAATCAAACGGTAAAACTAGTTGACACGTGGGGTGTGTTTTGGCTGATGGAAATACTTTTTGTATGGTGAGGAATAGTTGCAACGGAAGAGTAGCTAGGAATCATGCATGTGAGGCGGTGCTGCATGGTAATTAAGCATACAGCTAGAGACTAACATCTCAAAAATTATAAATAGGTCAAACCTTCGATCTTTTTATCCTCGACACTAAAACATCATGATCACTATATATATGATGATCATGATTTATGGGTCTTTTTATCTTATGTTTTTATGGTTTTGCAGATAAGAGACAAGCTGCATTGCCAGAGCATCTGTCCATAAATATTACTAAAATCCAAAATACCCCACCCTTATTGAAAATATGAGTGATTTTTCTTGACTAAACCAAAAAATATTTAAACTTAGATCCTCCACATTTCCATCTTAATTGGCACAAAAGAATCATACAATCACTCAACTTTGCAAAAAAGCGAATGAACTTGATATAAGGACATGTTATGATTAAGGTTGCACCCCATATTACATCAACCAAAGTGTGATGTAACAACTTTTTTGCGCCATAATTCACCTATTCATTGCCAGCAAGTCATAACATTACGAGATAATTACTCTCATCATGTAACTCATACAGTTGTGGTTCAGAAATTATTTTATCTAAAAAATATATTCTCCTTCTAATTAAAAAGACTTTGGTATCGAATTTATATGATGAGACAATATTTCTTATTTCATATCCCTAGTGTGCATGTATAGGAATTTTAACATAGAAAATATCATATTATCTTTTCTTGTTGACTTTGTTAAATAAAGGAGATGCATCTCAATAGGGAGAAAACCATATTGTCTTTTAGCATATCATTTATTCATCTGAGAAATAATATCACTTAGTCAATGAATAACCATCCAACTTCTAAACCTCTAGGAATTCTTACTAACACCACCATTTTCGATGAGCCTTTAATTGATTCATGTATAGAGTTCACTAGTATGGCTTTAAAAGCGCTAAAAGAAAACATCGTTTTGTGCAACAAATGCAGTATGTGATATATTTCTATTTCTCGCTTACTCAATCTTTTTATTTTTCTTTAATTCTCTATAGGAGAGAGAAAGATTTGCGAGAAGTTATCTTAGCCTAAAATCTTTATTTCATCAGTGCAACCACGAGCATGATTTTTAGGCTTAATTAAATCGTACCTAATTATTTAGACTTTGCCTCAATTACCATTCAAACCTCCAAGGTCCTTGGTATTATATTACTCTCAATGTGTGCTCAAAAGTTTATATATATATATACACACAAGGACCTAGTTGTTCTCGCGAGGAAGAAAGAAAACTTGAGCAAGATTACCAATGCTAGTACCACAAAAAGGCTCATTGAAAAACCTTTTAAATCAATGTGTTTGTCAAGAATGTCCTTGACACAATTGCACATTTAGATTTTAATGCTATACTTGCCAAACATACTAGCAAGTTTTAGACAGTATATACATATCTGTGAGTCAATCTAAATTGCTTTAAGGTTATAATATTCAGGCTCAAATTTGGAAGTACTTAATCTTTGCATTAAAAAAAAAAAGCACACAACTTCCATGATTACCCACAAGATTCTCAAAGGCAAAATAATGGTTTAGCGCTATGTGTTAGTCATTCCCTTCAACTTCTAGAAAAATGTAGTGCATGCGTCCCAATTTCACTCAAGACCTTTTAGAGGTTTTCAAAACAGTGATGGTCTAAGGCTATCTGACACTAATAAGAATCATCGTTTATTTCCAACCATTGCTCATGGTAGAGATTAATGCATCATATAAGTCGCATATACAATCTCTAGGCTTTCTTCTTAGTTATCTCAAAGTTATTATCTTATACGCATTGAACTGCACACACATATTAGAAATTTGCCACATCAACCTAAATTAGAACAAAAATAATTAACACATGTCACAAGATCGAAAATACGCTAAGCTTCTTAATCATCTTTTGTGCCACAATACCTAATTATTAATTTGTAAATTAATTTTTGGACAAATTTATATCATATGACTGATTGGAATAAGGCTAGGTTTTGTTTTTAAATTATAACATGGGCCAACTTAAAAAAATCTAAAAAATAAGCCCGTTTTGACTCCAAATGAAAATATTTGTTTTAAAACAAGTCCTAATATGTTTCTAAGCCAAAAGCGTTTGCCAAAAAAAGACCCGCAACAGTACATCTTCTTCCTCATCCATTACGGTTACTATTCATGTAACGGAAGAAAAAAAGATTTAGGCCGCCACTGCAGTGCACACGGCCATTAATGGCAATGCCGAGGCTCTTGGCAGTGACAAAGCGCCAAGGCAGTGCTGCCCTACTCGACTTACCGAGCAAAGCTATACCATGATAGTGGCACAGTGCCAGGGTAGCGTTACACTGTCGCTGCCTGTGAGTGCATGTTATGCCATGGGCGACCCTGCACCTAGCTGGTGTACGCGGTATTTGCGTGCTCTATCCCTGCCATCTCTTACCCCAAGGCATAGCTTGATGTGGTGCCGCCACCCATAATAGAGGACGCTACTTAGTGTGCAAATATGCACATATCTAAACCCGTAGCAGAGCCTGCAGCTCCATCTTGTTGCACGGCTCATGTGCAGTAGAGGCGACCCCGCCGCACCTAGGTGCTTCCCTCAACTCCAGGTGCGCATCACACTAAGGTTGTGAGCATAGCATCACATGCAGTCCCTCACAGTACTACACACACTATGCTTGACACCCATGCGGTGTGCATTGCACTGCCCGCAGCAACGTTCGTACATGCACACGGTGCCCTTGTGTTGCGCACTACTGTGCTAACAACAGCCTTTGGGCCATCAAGGTTGTTTTACTGCATAGAGCCGCACCACCCTTATCTGGAAAACATTGCCAAAAAAATATGTGCAAGAATGAAAAAATTGTTAAAATACTAAAAGATCAAAATCTAGAAAATTAATTACTAAGTGAGATTTTAGATAGAGTAAACTTTTTTTGTTAGTTTTTGATAGGATAAATTGTCTTTATATTAAAGACATCTTTAAGAAAACGGTTAGGTTTGGTAACTAAGTTCAAATACAAAATTCTCATTTTATCATCACAATTTTTTTAAATTTCTATACAAAATATAATAAACAATTCAATTTTTTTAAATTTTAATTTAACTTTTTCAAATCCTAAAACAATAATAATATTAAAATATAATATTTTAAACTTTCATCTAAAACTAATAATTCTCATCTCACTCTTCAAACTTTATGCTTGGTAGATGAGATAAGATGAAAATTTCTAAAACTTTTGTCCATACTTTTCTAAAACTAATAATTCTCATCTCACACCTCTCCTCCTCTCAAGCTCAGACCCAATTTCAGCCCTCTCCTTCTCTCAATCTCGGCCCAATTTCTTTAGTGTTTTCTGTAGTGTAATGTTGACTTGTTATTTATTTATTTATTTTTTTTATAGTAAAACTTCTTTCATTAATAAGAAATCAATTACAACATAGAGTCTGACCAAATTATTTGGGCAATTCATTCGGGATAGGATTCCCACCAAGTTATCAAATCATCTATACTGCATGCAAATTTCGCCAACCCATGAGCTGCACCATTGCCTAAACGGTTGCTGTGTTGAATTGAGCAACAAGGAAATCTCGACATTAGTTGCTTAATCTCCTTCACCAAATTACCTTGAATGGATCTGGATGAGTGTTCCCTTTGCACCTCATTAACCATGAGTAGGGAGTCACTTTCGACTATCAGGTGGGAAATGCCAAGGGGGATGCAAAACTGGAGCCCCCTTAAGATTGCTAACGTCTCAATTTCAATTGGGTCATTCACTTCTTGCTCCTTTTTGCTTGCCAAGAACAGAACTTCAGCCTTGTCATTTATGAGTATGAGTCCCACTCCCGCCCTTTTTTGATCTGAGAACACTGCTCCATCCACGTTAAGCTTCATATATCCCTGTTCCGGCGGTTTCCAGCAGCAAACTCTTCTTGATCCTTTTGGATCGTTAGCTTGTTAATGAGCATTGAATAAAGACAGAGCATTTTCTGCTGCTTGTATAGCTGGGACAGCAATATCATCGTGGATCATCTAATTTCTCCTATACCATAGACCCCACGCTATTAGGAACAGCTTTTCCAGTTCACCCTTATTTCCTCTTTGCTGCACATTCATAGCGAGAATTAACCAGCTGGTATTCGTTGTCTCTTCTGTAAGGCTAGGGAATAGTATGGACCACGCTTCTCTTACTGATGGGCAACTTAAAAGAGCATGAGTGGTGTCCTCCTTAGCAGCTTTGCACCATTTACACATGGAGTCTTCAAGCACTTTTCGGTGTTGTAGATTCCTCAGTGTGGGTAACCCTTCTCTGCATGCCCTCCAACCAAAAATCCTCACCCTATTTGGGATATTTAGTTTCTAAAGATTTTTCCAGAAATTTCTTTGAGCTTGGGCTTCTGAGCATTCCTCTCTATGGTGATTTTTCTCCATTGAAGATAAGAACCTATATCCACTCTTTACACTGTATTCTCCATTACTTTCTTGTTCCCAGATTAAGCAATCTTCACATGGGGTTGCACTTAGGATTATCTTGAGGATGTCTGCAGCTTGAGGGGCTGGAAAATGCCTTTGAATTTTTGTTATATCCCACCACCTTGTGTCTTTATCGATGAGGGAATTGACTGTGGCATCCGAGTGAATTACTTCATAGCTGGTTGGTTGAGGAAGGAGTTTATGGTTCGGCAACCAGTAATCTGACCAGACGTTGATGGATTTGCCATCGCCAACTCGCCAGCAGCATCCTTTCATCAGGACTTCTTTGGCCTCCCAAATACCTTTCCATATGTAGGAGGGGTTTGCACCCAATCGAGCATCCTGGAATCTTTACTTCGGGAAATATTTGGCCTTGAAGATGTGGTGAAGTAAGGACTGCTGCTCTGTCATAATTCTCCAGCTTTGCTTTGCAATGAGGGCTGTGTTAAAAATCTGTAGGTGCTTAAAACACACCTCCATTCCTTTTTGTCTTGCACATTATCTTCCAACTAATCCACCGGATTTTTTTCTCATTCTTCTTTTGACCCCACCAAAAATTAGACATCATGTTTTCTAGCTCAGTACATAAAGAGGAGGGGAGCTTGAAACAACCCATAGTATAAGAGGGGATGGACAGTGCCACTGCTTTTATTAGGACTTCCTTACCACCTTGGAACAACACTCTTTCTTTCCACCCTTGAAGCTTGGTCCAAACCTTGTGTTTGAGATCTGAAAATGTCTTCCTTTTCTCTCTACCAACTATGGGAGGGAGCCCTAGGTACCTCTCATATCGTTGATAATTGTTTACTCCCTAGAACTTGAGAATTTCCTGCTGCTGTTCATGAAGAACATTCTTACTAAACACCATTGAAGTTTTCTCCTTGTTTACTTTTTGGCCTGACGCTCTTTCGTATGATTCCAACAGTGTTTGAATCTAAATAATTGTGGCCAAACTTGAGTTACAGAACAGCACGCAATCATCTACGAACATGAGGTGATTTAATCTTGGAGCTCTTCTACTGATGCGCAGCCCTTCAATTTTCTTTGAACTCTCAGCTTGTTTAAGGAGAGAAACCAGCCCCTCTGTGCATAACAAAAACAGGTATGGGGAGTTGGGATCACCTTGTCTTAGACCATGGGATGGGGCAATTGGGCCTTTTGGTTCGCCATTCACTATAACTGAAAAAGAGACTGGAATTATACATTGCATCACCAGCTTTATCCATTTTACAGAAAATCCCATCTTCATCATAACCGATTCAAGGAAAGACCATTTCACTCGATCGTATGCTTTGCTCATATCGAGTTTAAGGGACATGAAACCTTATTTTCCTTTCCTTCTTTGCCTCAAGAAATGAATAATCTCGTAGGCTACCAATACGTTGTCGGTTATTAATTGCCCGGGTACAAACGCAGCCTGTGTTGGGGAGATCACTTCAGGTTGTATCAATTTCAGCCTATTTGCAAGGACTTTTGAGATAATCTTGTATAGTACATTGCATAGGCTGATTGGTCTATAATCTGCTACCTCCACTGATTTCTTTTTCTTAGGGATCAAGGTGATAAAAGTGTGGTTAAGTCCTTCTGGGATGAAACCAGAGTTAAGTGCTTTCAATACTGCATTTGAGACTTCCCCTCCCACAACACTTCAGTATTTTTGGAAGAAAATGGGGGCCATCCCATCGGGTCCAGGGGCTGAAAGGGGGTTCATCTGTTTGAAGGCCTGGGACACCTCTTCTGCAGTGAAGATCCTGTCTAGTGAGGAGTTCATGTCGTTAGTAATTCTTCCTTCAAGATCATCCAGGAAGTCTGTTTGACCATGTTGGCCTGCGGAAGTGAAGAGCATTTTGAAGTAATTAGTTATAATTCTATCCCTTTCATCAATGGTCTGCCAAACACTAGCTGGATCTTTCACCCATTTAATCACATTTTTCTGTCTTCTTTGGGATGCCTTGCTGTGGAAAAAATGGGAGTTCTTGTCACCTTCTTCCAGCCATCTCACCTTTGCTCTTTGCTTCCACATTAGTTCATCCCTTTTCAGCCACTTCTGAAGCTCTTTTCTAGCTGCTCGAATAGCGTCCCCTCCTTTGCAACAAGGATCCACTTGAAGGGTTTTCTTTAGCTTTAATCGTGCCTGTTCAATCTTCCGTTTTACATTACCAAAACACAATATGTTCCATCTAGAGAGTTTCTCCCCACATGTTGTTATTTTTCTCATAATTGAGTACAAGTCTCTTTGGCCCGTTTCTCCATTCCAGGCTTGTTTTATAATCTGCTTACAATCTGCTTATAATCTGCTTACAATCTGCTTATAATCTGCTTACAATCTAGATAGCTTCAAACTTGAATCGCTTCTGTCTAGCCACTGGACTTCGATCCGCTTGTGTCTTGAGTAAGATGGGAACATTATCCGAGTAAGGGGCCAGGCTTGGAAGACCTCAACCAACGGATATTTTTCTTTCCACTGTATATTAGCTAGGACACGATCTAGTCTTTCACAAATACTATATTGTTGTCCTCTACCATTCTACCAAGTAAATTGGTTGCCATTGAAACCCAAATCTAGCATTTCACAGTCATCTAGTAGCTGTCGAAAGTCTTTCATTTGATTTTCTGGTCTATTCCTTCCTCCACTTTTTTCATTGTTGCTTAAAATCTCATTGAAGTCACCCATAATTAACCAGCCTAGACCAGCATTGACGTCAAGGGATTTGATCAAGTTCCATGTTTCTCTCCTCTTAGATGCTTCAGGGTGTCCATAGATACCCATAATGTACCAAGAATCTGACTCCTGCTCATCCTCCACCGTGTTTGATACCAAAGCATGAATGTGGGATTTCGAGTAGTTAAGAATTTTTAACTGACAGTTATTGCCCCAGAACATTGCTAAGCCTCCACCTCTCCCCTCGCAACTTACTGCCAGACAATTGGGGAATCCAAAACTAACTTTAAACTTCTCCATAACTTTGTCTTGTAGTCGGGTTTCTTGCAAAAATAAAATGTTGGGTCCTTCTTTTCGGATTAAATTCCAAAGTACTCGAATTCCCGTTAGGTTCCCAAGCCCCCGGGAATTCCAACTCATTAGAATCATTACTCCCGGTAGGGCTGCTTAGCAACCGCTGACGATATCATGGTGTCCCGAAGGACTCTACTGCCTTTGTTCTAGTTTGAGAGAGTACTTTGCACCAGCAGTTTATATTTTTTTACCGATTGTCTCTTTGATGGATCTCGGTTTTCCTTATTCCATCCACATTTTCTAGGCAACATTTCTGAGTGGGGAAAAGAGATATTAGCTGGCCCTTGAAGCTTCCTTCTCCACGTTCTTCCTTGTGAGGGCCTGGCATCTTTTGTTTGTGTGGGTTCTATGGAGGCCCTGTGGCGCCCCTAACTTTCATGTACGGACAAGTACGGAAATCGAGACACCCGGGATGATGAAAATACGGTCACGCACCCCAACGACACGTGCCGAGTGTGTGAAATGCAACACGTGTACAACAATTGATACGCAGCGGAAAGGTTAAGTTAGATAACTAAGTACCAAAATTTAATACAATACAAAAATAGTACTGAAATCCACAAGTCAACATAATACAATTTTGTTGTTCATAAAACAACATCAAATAAAATACAAATATCAAATAAAACATACACAAATGTCCCTACTCCTCAGGCGGAGCCGCATCCTCGGGCTCAACCTCTTCAAAACCTGCATCAAAATCTGCAGTACCAATAAATAGTACCACAGGTAAGTAAAACCCAAAAATACTCAAAGATAACAAATATATAAATACAACGACCATTATACATGCACACGATGACCCAAGTGCAAAACCCGAGAAAAACACTATTTCTCGAAAATCACAAGTTTTCCACGCACGCCAAAAATCATCATTTGGCACAATTAATAACCAGGAATAGTTACTTTTATTCCAATTTTAACCCGTATGCACCATGGCCTCCCCTAGGGACCATCCACATACCCTGGCTCCCTTCGTCACCCCACAGGTAGCGACCATGTGAGTGATACAACACGAGTGATGCCCAGTTCCGCGCCCACCGCGTACATAGCCAAGCATCATCTGATCTCCACCAGCACGAGAAATCACGGAGTCGGATCGAGAGCACTACCATCTCGTCCAAGTCCCGAACAACAGCTCCAGGGGACGACACTCAGTATATTCCGCTCCCGAGTGCGCAGAGGAGCTCCACCGAGATAATAACTCATCTCGGCTTGGGGGTGATACACACACACCCAAAAAAATCATTTCAATTTACACACCCACGCATGCGTGCACAATGCCATGAAAACGACCAAATACCAATAACCAATAGTTCTCAACAATTTTCCAATAACCAACACAGTTTATCAGATAACCAATTCACAGTTTATAAAACAGGTTATTGCAAAAATATATTTAAATCTTAAAAGTCTTTTGGAAAAATACTTACAGTGCTTTAAAATAATTTATGGAGGATCACGGAGGAACTGGAAGTACCAAAATAGCAACTGTCAGTGTGTAAAAACACTGTAGCTGAAACGCAGTGAAACTCAAATTTCACCTGGGGTCAAACGAAGACTTGGGAACGGTAGGGTAGGGCCTATAGGAGGTGGTGAAGCTAATGGAAGTGGTGGTTGGCCGTGGGTGGCGGCCGAAATGGCAGTTTTAAGGCCGAGAATGCCGAATCGGAGAGGGTGTTCGATGGGGCGGCTCCGGCGACGGATCGGAGCCGGGAATGGGCCGGTTAGGTCGGCAAGAGGCCGGTGGTCAAGTGGCTAGGAGTTGGTGGCCGGAAGTAGCCGGATGGCGGCGGAATGGTGCGAAAACCACCGCGGGTTCAAACAGTTCGTGGCGGCGAACGGCGGCACAAGGTGGTCTGAAAAATCTATGGGTGAGGTTGCCAGTCGAAGGGGAGCCGAAAGGAACCGGCGGTGTCGAGCACGGCGGCCGGCACCTGCGACAGCAACGGTAAACCCGAACGGCGCAAGAGAGAGGAGAGAGAGAAGGGTCGGGTCGCGCTGGGGGGAAGAACAGGGAGAAGAAAGAAGAAAAAGAAGAAAAGAGAAAAAGAAAAAGAGGAAGAAGAAAAAGGAGATCTAGTCTTTTCAACTTGGGTTTCGAAAGTGATCCAACGAAAACGATTTTAAAACCACTAAATAATTAAAATTAATCAAACGCAGTGAAATGCTTTAATAAAACAATAGTAATTTTAAAACCCACAAACAAACCAATTTAAATTAAAAATTAATTTAAATCCAAAACAATAATTAACAATAAGAAAGCCTAATAAAATAATTTTCATAATTTAAAATATCATGAAATAATATTTAAAAACTCCCAAATTTTTAAAACAAGATAATTAATCACAAAATAAATTAAATATATCCTTCATTAAAAATACACTAAAATCTAGGATATTACAATCTCCCCCCCTTAAAATAAATTTCGTCCTCGAAATTGGTAAGGTCAATCATTAAAAACTAAGACAAAGATAAGGTTCAACTAGGAGTAGACTTATGAAGCATACCAGGAGGGTCAACCAAACAAATACGAATACTGCTCTCTCATATCGGCCTCTCGCTCCCAAGAGAAATCTTGAGCCAATAGATCACTCCAAGCTACCTTCTCCAAAGGTATCGATTTAGATCTTAACCTTAACTTGCCAGCACTTGACACATTTCTCAATAAACATGGCAATATCCAACCTACTCGCACCAGTCTCCCAGTGGCATATTATGATTATTACTCCTAGAACGGCCATGTAATCCAAGATTTCTATATCCACAAAACCTTAATACAACACCCACAAAATCTCAATGATTACTAGCTCCACTTGATACTCTGAACTAACCTCTATTAACTCCTACGGTAAAATTTCCAAACCTTCGTTGTATACTACACTTTGGTAACCTAGTGGTCACTTCCAAAGTTAACCATCAATAACGAAATTGCATAAACAATGATTAATCTCCAATTACAGGTATTTTCTCAAAATTCCAAATCATCACTAATTCATCAAAATAAGCACAAAATTTGAACTCCTAATTACAACCAAAGCATCATGCTCCTGCTGCGCACTCTGATAATCATCACATACCGAAAACTTATGAATTATCACACATATTCCACAATTAACTCCCGCTGCCTTAAACAAAATCAATATTAATCAACCTCAGCATCCCAAATTGGAAACCAGTAACATCACCCCAAAAACACCCGCTCAACTCAAGATAAGAAACTTACCTTAAAAAGCTCAAATCCATTCCAACCAACCAGCAAGAGCACCTATAAATTTCTACTCGACAAACTAAACCCGAAAGTTTAACAACTAAATTCTAAATATCACCTAATCTAGCGGTGACTAACTCATCAAGAACTACCCTTGACTTCACCAAAACATCGCCGAAACCTTCTTGGTAACTCGCCCACCTACTTCTACTCCCAAAAACTAGTACTAGCACAACTAGCTCATTCACTAGCACAGTACTAATAAACCTCAAGGAAAGTCATACTGCTCAACCCTTCAATCCACCAAAAACTATTGCACAACATCCAATGATCCTAATGCTTTATTAACTCTCATACTTGATTATGCTATTCACAGTTGATGCCTAAGTTTCGACTTCCAAGATTTTATCATACACCATACAAGAAGACCCAACAATCTTTCTTTAAGCCAAATAACAATATCCTTAACTCACCTAGCTTGACGCTCCATATCCAAAGGAAAGTATAGTCTCAAAAATTTAAATTCCTATGTGACCTCAAGTCACAATTAATTCCTTTAGGTAATCACAACAATTATTGCCAATCATCATTCCATCGAGTAACCTGCTTCGACTGTACTCTTCGATCAACTCACAAAAACTCTTGAATTGAATACTGTCGTAACGACTCCTTTACAGCTCCTACCAAAACTACTTCTTCCAAGTCAAAATGAGACTAGAACATGTACTCTCCGAAATCCCTACAACTCACAACTGTTACACGTCGATCTCGTGCATCCTTAGCTAGAATCAATATTCCTCCAACGTGCAAGTGATCTATCACTACTATTTCCATCATCTGGACCTATATCCTCGAAATCAACAAGAATCATTTCTTAAATCAACACCATCTTTATCCTTAAAATTGATATGGATCAAATCTTAAACCTACTATTGTAACCTCAAGCTAAAAACAATCATTTTCCCGAATTCAATCCAAATCTACAATTCTCAGAAAATACTCAAGCTAGATCATTACCTTCCATCACCAAAGAAATATTCTCATTAAAAAAAAAATTCCTATATTAATAACTGAACTCTGATCAACTTCATTTTAATGGTCACAGACTAATCAGTTTCCAGAATAAATCAAGCTAGCACACCAAGCTTGAGGAATTAAAAACTTAAATCTTATTTCAAATCAATCCTTTAATCTGTAATTCTAAAACCTTAAACCAAAAAGAATCATTTTCTGAAATCCTCAAATTCGATAACCTTAAATCTAAAACACTCACCTTACAAACCTTGCAGAATTCTAAAACCCGAAATGATACCAAAGCGTTTAACTGAGTCGACAAAATCTAAAACTTCTAATTTAATTAGTCCCTCAAGTGCTTGTTGAACCTACCACCTTAGATCCTATAAACTTATTTCCTAGAAACTATAGGGCCTCAAACCTTAGATAACTTCTCATAAATCTATCCTCGAAATTCGTTGAACTTATGACCTCTTACTCTAAAGACCCAACACTTAATTTTACGGAACTTAAGACCTCAAGTATCCTAGGCGAACTAAAACTATTCCCACCTTAGCTGCAACTTGAGTTCCTACTCCATAGAGTTCACTTAGACCATGCCGCTCCCTTCGAGTCTCGATAATAAAACAAACCAATTCCCCAAACACCAATTCCAAAAATTAAATTAAACTCGTACCTGTAATCACTCCAGCATCATGAGTAGATGGCGCCTCATTATCCACGTCTCCGGGAGTCATGGCATAAACCTGAGCTTGAACCAACTGTCTCTGATTAGATCTTCCGCCACGTCGGCCTCCCCGACTTGCTTGAGGTTGATTAGGGCACTCTCGATAAAAATGACCTGGCTGGCCACATCTATAACACTGGGTGGTCCCACTCTGACGGCAGTCACCCTCATGAGCTCTATTGCATCTGCTGCAAACTGGGGCTCGACCCCCAATATGCATCCCAGAGGCTGCTTGTGGTCGAGTCCCGTTCCTCTGAACAAATTTCTGGGGAGATCCGGAACTGCTACCCTCACCAGTAAAACTCCTCCTTTTCTGACTCGGAGGGGAGCCTACAGCCAAACTATTCTCCCGCTCAACCATGGTAGCCAAATCAATTAACTCATTAAGAGAGGAAACCCGATGACAAATCACAAATTTGCGTATCTCAGGACACAGACCCTCTCGAAAACGCTCCACCTGAAGATCCTTAGTGGCAATAAGATGGGGTGCAAAACGCCCAAGCTCCAGGAAAGCATGGGAGTACTGATCCACCGTCATATTACCCTGAACCAGATTATTAAATTCTCGAGCCTTCTGTCTTTTCACTGCAGGTGGAAAAAATCTATCATCAAACTCCTTTTTAAAACGCTGCTAGGACACAGCAGCTAAAGTTCCAAATTCCCTCTCCAAGAGGTTTCGCTTCATTCTCCATCAATTTGCTGCCTCTCCTTGCAGTAGATAACTGGCGTACAATACTTGTTGATCTTCGGTGCATCCACAAATCTCAAATATTCTCTCAATTCCATTGATCCACCCTTCAGCTTGAAGTGGATCTTCAACTCCAAAAAACATAGGGGTCCGATATTTAAGAAACCTCTCATAGGAGCACCCCACTTGCACAACCAGATTTTGGTCAACTGGTGGCGGCCTGATACTTTGTTGGAAGAGATCAGCCATCCTATTCAATGCCCTGGCAATGACATTATCCACCTCATTATTGGAAGATTCCCCCATGGGTTCCTTATTTCGCCTCCTTGGCCTCACCATTATTCTGTCAAAGCACAATTCTCAACCCCACTTTAGTCCGAACAAAATTTAATTAAGAGTAAAAGTAACACCCAAATAAAATAAATAAAACAACATAAGATAAAATAAAATAAGATAAAATCAATCAAAAATATCAACAATAAATTCAAACCAATAAAAATAACATATTTCAAACCAAAATAATTTTAAATCACAACTTTAAAAAAAAAAATTTGGTACTTCACCTAAGGGACAAGTGGCTTTACCCAGAGCCAAACCGTTCTAATACCACCTGTGACGCCCCCAACTTTCATGTACGGACAAGCACGAAAATCGAGACATCCGGAATGATGAAAACACGGTCACGCACCCCAACGACACGTGCCGAGTGTGTGAAATGCAACACGTGTACAACAATTGATACGCAGCGGAAATGTTAAGTCAGATAACTAAGTACCAAAATTTAATACAATACAAAAATAGTACTGAAATCCACAAGTCAACATAATACAATTTTGTTGTTCATAAAACGACATCAAATAAAATACAAATATCAAATAAAACATAGCCAAATGTCCCTACTCCTCAGGCGGAGCCGCATCCTCGGGCTCAACCTCCTCAAAACCTGCATCAAAATCTACAGTACCAATAAATGGTACCACAGGTAAGTAAAATCCAAAAATATTCCAAGATAACAAATATATAAATACAACGACCATTATGCATGCACACGATGACCCAAGTGCAAAACTTGAGAAAAACACAATTTCTCGAAAATCACAAGTTTTCCACGCACGCCAAAAATCATCATTTGGCACAATTAATAACCAGGAATAGTTACTTTTATTCCAATTTTAACCCGTATGCACCATGGCCTCCCCTAGGGACCATCCACATACCCTGACTCCATTCGTCACCCCACAGGTAGCGACCATGCGAGTGATACAACACGAGTGATGCCCAGTTCCGCGCCCACCGCGTATATAGCCAAGTATCCTCTGATCTCCGCCAGCACGAGAGATCACGGAGTCGGATCGAGAGCGCTACCATCTCGTCCAAGTCTCGAGCAACAGCTCCAGGGGACGACACTCAGTATATTCCGCTCCCACGTGTCCAGAGGAGCTCCACCGAGATAATAACCCATCTCGGCTTGGGGATGATATACACACACCCAAAAAAATCATTTCAATTTACACACCCACGCATGCGTGCACAATGCCATGAAAACGACCAAATACCAATAACCAACAGTTCTCAACAATTTTCCAATAACCAACACAGTCTATCAGATAACCAATTCACAGTTTATAAAACAGGTTATTGCAAAAATATATTTAAATCTTAAAAGTCTTTTGGAGAAATACTTACAGTGTTTTAAAATAATTTATGGAGGATCACGGAGGAACTGGAAGCACCAAAACAGCAACTGTCACAGTGTAAAAACACTGTGGCCGAAACGCAGTGAAACTCAAATTTCACCCGGGGTTAAATGAAGACTTGGGAACGGTAGGGTAGGGCCTATAGGAGGTGGTGAAACTAATGGAAGTGATGGTTGGCCATGGGTGGCGGCCGAAACGGCGGTTTTAAGGCCGAGAATGCTGAATCGGAGAGGGTGTTCGATGGGGCGGCTCCGGCGACGGATTGGAGCCGGGAATGGGCCGGTTAGGTCAGCAAGAGGCCGGTGGTTAAGTGGCTAGGAGTTGGTGGCCGGAAGTAGCCGGACGGCGGCGGAATGGTGCGAAAACCACCGCGGGTTCAAACGGTTCGTGGGGGCGAACGGCGGCACAAGGTGGTCTGAAAATCTATGGGTGAGGTCGCCGGTCGAAGGGGAGCCGAACGGCACAGGCGGTGTTGAGCACGGCGGCTGGCACCGGCGACAGCAACGGTAAACCCGAACGGCGCGAGAGAGAGGAGAGAGAGAAGGGTCGGGTCGCGCTGGGGGGAAGAATCGGGAGAAGAAAGAAGAAAAAGAAGAAAAGAGAAAAAGAATAAGAGGAAGAAGAAAAAGGAGATCCAGTCTTTTCAATTTGGGTTTCGAAAGTGATTCAATGAAAACGATTTTAAAACCACTAAATAATTAAAATTAATCAAAGGTGAAATGCTTTAATAAAACAATAGTAATTTTAAAACCCACAAACAAACCAATTTAAATTAAAGATCAATTTAAATCCAAAACAATAATTAACAATAAGAAAGCCTAATAAAATAATTTTCACAATTTAAAATATCATGAAATAATATTTAAAAACTCCCAAATTTTTAAAACAAGATAATTAATCACAAAATAAATTAAATATATCATTCATTAAAAATACACTAAAATCTGGGATGTTACAGGTCCGATCATATGGCCTTTCTTTTTGCTCTAGGTCGTGCATGGTAGGTCTGCCTGGAGCCAGCCCATCACTGTTGGTATTTTCTTTTACCTTAGATGCCTTCTCTTTCTTCGTTCCCGCCACCTTATTCAGGACCTCAAGATTTAACATGTCATCCCTTGGTACTACTACCTTTTCTTTTGTGTCCATAGGTTTGACCATGCCCTGCTGCTTCTGGGGACACCACTCAGCCGCCCTATTACTTGTTCTTCCACTTTTCTTCGTCCACTCCTATTCTCGGGTATACCTTAATGATGTCTCTCTTTTCGACATAGGGACTTGATTCCCACTGCATGCCCATAGTTCCTTTTGGCTCGGTCCCTACTATTGGCCTTGTTGGTAGATCTTCTGACACTTTAGATACTAGAAAGTCTTCACCAGTCCTAATCCCATTAGTGTAGGTTTCTGTCTCCTCACCCATACCCATGTTGACTTTTGTCTCGTGAGTAGGCCTCTGTGCCATTTGGTCTATGACATGAGGAATAGGAACCTCTTTGCTCGTATGACTCGCCGTCGTCTCTCCCATCGGGTGTCCTCCCGCCTCCGCCACCTTCTTCCAACTGTTAACCTTGCTGATACTAGATTCTCCTGGTTTAGAAAAGCCTTCGACAGGGTCATGTCGATTCTTCTTTCCTGGGTCGGCCCGTAGCCATGATCCGAATTGCGGGGAGGTGTCCCTTGCTTGGTTTGTGCATTTCTCCTCCTTGTGCATGATTCGACCACACTGAAAATAGAAGCGTGGAAGCTTTTCGTATTGAACTGGTATCCAATAACGAATCCCTTGCAATTTTATAGTCCTGCCTCGAGCCAGGGGCTTGAAAAGATCCAGCTTGACTTTTACTCTCAAGAAGCTACCCCATCCTATGTCATCATCCTCAACATCCACATCTTCCACAACACCCAGTGTATTCCCTAGCTTGAAACCGCATTCTCGGTTCATCCCTACCAAGGGCATGTTCTGGAATTGTGCCCAGAATGCCGCAGTTTCGAATTTCATTTTGCTTGGTTGAGTAAACCCTTGAAATTGTTCTATGGCCAATAGGCAGCCATCAAAAGTCCACAGCCTGCCTTCAAGGATTCTGTTTTTATCGGCATGAGTTTCAAAAGATAGAATAAAAACGTTTGGACTCACCTCCTTAAACTTTGCTGGTTTACTCAGTCTCCAAATCTTTGACATCATCGACTCCACCACCTTGCTGCTAATCTGTCGCTCCGAATAGAACTTCCCAACTAGGCATCTTTCACCTTTCCTTTGAGCTTCTACTATTGCCTCGTCTTCTAAGACAATTTCATCACCCTCCTCTTCACTTAACCGTAGATTACCCCACATCTCCTGCATTCTCTCCATCGAGTTTTGACTTACGTAGGGACTCGCACATAAATCCTTCCGTTGAGACTATTTTCCACCGCTAACGACCTAAGTTATTACCACCAGCTCTGGCTTTCCTTTGAGAGAAAGAAGAGCGGGGTCATCAGTATTGGAAAAAGTGTGAATGGCATTCCGCTGGTAATCTTTTGATAGGAGCTGGACCTTTTTCTTTAAGTTTTTTCTTGTAGGCACAATGGGTTTTTCAATCTCGACTGAGAAGGCTTCCAACAAGCAGCTTCATGTCAAATCTCGGAGAGAGCAAAGCAAAAGGCATAGCTGAGCAGAAGGTAGAAGGGAAAAAAAAAAAACCATGTAAATTGGAGTAGTTAAAAGGTAGTGAAAAGTAGCAAGTGTATCTTTACCATTCTATATTGCTCTTCTAAATATCTCAACTACTTATTCCACAGCTAGCTCGATTAATTGCTTAAATGATTGAATGTAGAGTTGATATGCCGGGCGATTAATGTGTTCAGCAAAATATCAGCCCATGCATGCATTGAAGCCGGCACAACTCAAAATTCAGTTACTCATTCTGCCCTGCCCTCTTCTAGCTTACGTACGTAGTTCTTCCAGCTCTAGGGCATGATTAGCATCGAGTTACTTGCCAAAAAGAAAAATTCTGAAAAGAAAAATTCTATTAAAATAAGTCAATTTTCATTGCAAATTATAAATAATTAATTTTTTTAATTGTTTTTAATATAATATGACTTGTAATAATAATCACGAGACTACTTAAAGCTGCATATACTTTATAATATTAAGGAGGTCTAGTACGTAGTGCTCGTGTCTCTCAGTGAGATCTCATCACCGTTACTCATGATCAATATCAATTGTCAATCCCCATAATTGCGCATGAATAATTAATACTTACTTGTATGTCATGTATTAATTGTCTAAGTATCTTTATTTTTAATTTTATGTACTCGGTTAAAAATTTGAAAATAAAATCAGGTGCAAGTTTGCCGAAACCATGTGAAAGAAACCAGCAGCGCCGCATACCGCTAGCCACATTCCCAACCCGTTTGCCCCTGTATTTTTCTTTTTAATATATTTGTTTGTCGGTAATTTGGACTTTTGACCAACTAAAAAACACGCACTTGTCAGTTTGGGCTATCGAAAAAGTTTAACTTTTAAAAGGATCTGTCTTGTTTGGAAACGTAAATTATTTCAACTGATTTCAATATTTTTCATAATTTGTTTTTCAAATTATATTTAAATATAAATATTTTTTAATATCAAATTTTTAATTTTTCAATTTTTTTTATATAATCATTACTTAATTATTACAATTTCTTAAATTTTCAAATAAAACATAAAAAAATACAACTTTTTTAATTTTTAAAATAAAAATTATATTAAAAAATTATATTCTAACAATATTTTTATTTTATAGTATTTTTATTCAACTTATATTCACACATTTTCTAAAATCCAATAAAATTTCTTAACTTAAACCATTTTATTACTATTCACAAATCATTTTATTATTATTTACAAATTTCTCATCCAATTTTATTATCTCCTAAACAATTTTTCATAGAATGTAAATAAATATATATATATATATATATATATATATATATATATATATATTCTTTTAATCGTGAGGAAGGACAACGTTTATATCTCAATTAACAGCAAAATTAACTCGTGAGAATACAAAAAGTTGAAAATAGAATAATTAAGAGGCCAAATGAGTAAATGCCGATAAGTCAATAGCTATGATAAGGTAAATAGTCTTTTTTTTTCACTCTTTCTTTATTGGAAGAATGATAATAAAATTATATAAGAATTAAGTGGTACTGGGAAAGCCGAAAAGACAAAAGTAATGAGAAATAATAACTACTGTAGGTCGAAAAGATTAGCCTGTTTATCATCTCATCTCTCGTTCTTTCAAATCGTTATAGTTTTTTTAAAATTTTAAAGAAAATAAAAAAAAATAATTTAACCTTTTAATAATATTTTATTTAAATTTTATGTTATCTTATCTCATCCGTATAATCAAATGAGATCATAATTTGTTGATTGTTTATATATATATATATATATATATATATTATATCAGTATTGCTCGACATGCAAAGAAACGAATTTCATGCATGCATGGAAGCTTACCACAAACTTGTACAAGCGGAAGGAAGTTGGTGCTAATAACTTTGAGTTGGAACAACAAAGTCGAAGGGCAGCTACCAAAATCATTGACCAACTGTATGTACGAACGATGGTAGATCAGGCTCATGATCTCCGTGATAACGAATTCAATGGCATGCACAACTATCTCTAGCTTTGGCCCACTTTCCCTTCATTTTCTTTGGTTTAATTCAAGTCATCAAAAAAACTTTCGTCGAATTCAAGTCATCAAAAGAAAGTAGGCGGGACGACTATATATAGTGTTTTCATGTAACTCGTTATTAAGGCAGCCATTCCTCAAGAAGAACATACGTCAGAAACTAGCTCACAGACCATGGTGGAGGCGAAGGAGCAACCAAAGGGATTACCAGAATTTGAAGCCTCTGGAAAAGAATCCTGCAAGCACAAATCATAGCATTACACCTGTCCTAGCTCTAGAATATTCTTGCATAACCGAGTGAGTGATATGAACCGTGTGATCAAAGATTGTGATTAGCCTTTTCTCTTTCTGAAAGTTTGTATAAATATGCTGGGGAAATGTAATATCGGTGGCGTACAAAAACTGGAAAACAGAAATGAAAGCAGAACTGGTCCTTAAGGCATTTTATCAAATTACTGTCTTACACTCATTTTCTTCTTTGAAATTCATTTCCGTTGTCACTCGTCGACTATGTGTGAAAAGGTGTTCCCATGTAACTCGTCGACTATGTTTGAAAATGTGTTTCCATGACTTTACTGTGTTTTCATGTAGCTTGTGTTGTCCGAGAAATTTGGAAATCGGCCCCAAGTGCAACAGACCAGTCTATAAAAACACAGAAGCTTTAAGATTCTATGCATCCAATAGATCAACCATATGGGTTTATCGCTTTTCCCGTTCATAATTAACGCGTTTGCTTTTATTTTTCTCGCTGCTCCATATACTTATGCTCGCTTATGCTTCTCCTTTCATGGAAATCCTTTGCCGCGATGATGAGAGCGCAGCCTTGCTGCAATTCAAGGAAAGCTTTGTCATCATTAATCAATCCAAATCTCACGATCCTTCTGCTTATCCAAAGGTCTTATCTTGGACACTGGAAGGAGACAATCGTGATTGCTGCTTATGGGATGGAGTTGAGTGCGATGAAGGCACAGGTCATGTCATTGGCCTCGAACTCAGTCGCGGTCATCTCTATGGTTCTCTTGCTCCCAACAGCAGCCTTTTCCGCCTTGTTCACCTTCGAAGGCTTAATCTCGCCTACAATCACTTTAACTACTCCCAAATCCCGTCCCAGGTAAGTAATCTTTCAAGACTCGTGGATCTCAATCTCTCTGCTTCTGTGTTTTCGGGTCAAGTTCCATCACAAATTTCACAATTATCACACTTGTCATCCCTTGATCTGTCCGACAACTATGATCTCTATTCTGGAAAACAGCTTTTGAAATTCAAGTCTGGCTTAATAAGCCTTGTTGGAAATTTGACTCGCCTACAAAGGCTTCATTTAAACTATGTGAACATAAGCTCTGTGATGCCTCGTTTCTTGGCCAATATGTCATCTTTAACGTCCATCCATCTTCAATATTGTGGATTGCAAGCAAATATTCCAGTAGGCAAATTTAAGCTACCAAATTTGAAGGTTCTTGATCTGGCTTACAATGAAGGTCTCACTGGTTATTTGTCTGAGTTCACATGGAGTAACCCCCTTGAGGTATTGAACCTCGCATTCACAAGGTTTTTAGGTGAGACACCCACTTCAATAGGAAACCTGGGCTCCCTGAATACGTTGGATTTGCGGAGTTGCAACTTTTCGGGTTCCATTCCCTCTTCACTTGGTAACCTCACAAGCCTCATTTATCTTGAGATTTCAAATAATTCTTTCGAGGGTAAGATCCCATTATCAATTGGAAACCTCATCCAACTTTCCGTTCTAGATCTCTCCATCAACCAATTGATAGGTCCAATCCCGTTTGGACTTGGAAATCTAACACAACTGAGTTACCTTTCTCTACGCTATAATCTACTCAACGGAGAAATTCCTTTCCCTCTAATGAATCTCACAAAGTTAACTTCGTTAGAACTTGGGAACAACAACCTTCGAGGTCGAATTCCAGATTCAATCTTTAATCTCAAGAATCTTAAATACCTTGATCTTGGTAGGAACAGCTTCAGTGGCAGTGTGGAGTTTGGCAAGTTTGTTAAGCTCAAATATTTAACTATTTTGCGTCTATCGAATAATCAACTATCGGTACTTATTGAAGATGCCAGTGCCAATGCGAGTCTGCAAAAGTTTCTGTTTTTGGGATTATCTTCGTGCAACTTGAACAAGTTTCCAGATTTCGTAAAAAATAAAGATCGATTAGTGTGTTTAGATCTGTCCAACAACAACATCCATGGCATGGTACCGGAATGGATCTGGGACACGAGCAAATTGAGTTTTCAGTTTCTTTGCCTCCCGAAAAATTTTCGAACAAGCTTAGGTCAACATCCAATGCCTCTTCCAGGGATTCGTCTTGTTGGTTTAGACCTCAGGTCTAATTTGCTTCAAGGGTCACTTCCCATTCCACCAGCCACCATTTCTTATTATTATGTTTCAAACAACTCACTGACTGGAAATATTTCGGAATTGATTTGCATTCTCACTTCTATTCGAGTCCTTGATTTGGCAAATAACAACTTGAGCGGTTCACTTCCTAGATGTATGCAAGACTTTGGTGCTTCTCTCGTAGTGATTGACCTGGAAAGGAACAAATTTCAAGGTAGCATTCCACAAACATGGACACAAGGAACCGAGTTAAGGATAATCAATTTCAGACAGATTCCAAGGACAGTTACCAAGATCTCTGGCCAAGTGTACGATGTTGGAGGTTGCTGACTTCAGTAACAACAAATTGCATGATATATTTCCCTCTTGGTTGGAAAATCTTCCAAATCTAAAGGTTCTCAATTTGCGCTCAAACAACTTCCACGGTCAGAATAAGATAGGAAACTGCCATTAGAAATTTTTGGAAATTGCGAGTCATTGACCTTTCCCACAATGGTTTTACTGGGAAACTGCCAGTAGAAATTTTTGGAAATTGGAAGCAGCCTCGTGAATTTGCTAATTCAGATACTTTGTCATAAATCCCAGTAAACTCATCTGTCGTACCACAAAGTCGATATTTGTGTAATTCTTGGCTGTATGATTATAATTACACCATGACAATGACAAAGAAGGGAATCGCTGTCTTTTACGAGAAGGTCCAAGAATTATTCAAAGCCATTGATATCTCGAGCAACAGATTAGGTGGAGAGATTCCAGAATCCATTGAAAGTTTAAGGGGGTTTCATTTGCTCAATCTTTCTAATAATGTTCTCACGGGCCACATCCCACCATCATTAGCAAATCTTAAGAGCTGGAATCATTAGACCTTTCTGAAAACAACTTCTCTGGGGAGATCCCACAGCAACTAACACAACTCACCTTCTTGGGATTTTTCAATGTTTCAAACAATCTTCTCACAGGACCTATACCACAAGGGAACCAGTTTGGTACATTTGGAAACAATTCATACGAGGGGAATTCAGGGCTATGTGGGAGACCTCTCTCAAAGGACTGTGAGGATTCTAATGCTTCGCCAGCACCTCCTTCAATCTCTGTTGATCAAAGTCAAGAATCGGGATCTCCATTTCAATTTGGTTGGGAAATTGTTGTGGTAGCACTGGTAGGTTATGCATTTGGACTAGTTGTTGGAGTGACAATTGGGCATATTGTGATTACAAGAAAACGTGATTGGTTCATGAACATCTTTGGAATAAAGCAGCTGTCGAGATGAAGGATGATATGTGGGATGTCTATTTCCCTCCTTTTTTTTCTTTTTTTTTTTAGCGGTTGCATGATCTTAAGTGTAATCATGTGTTCGCTCTAGAGAAATATTTTACCCATAAATTGATTACATAAAAGTAATTTTATAAACTGATGTAGCTTGGTGTGATTTATTAGATTGTGAAGTTACTTTTTATAAAGTAGATATGACGGATCATATAAAGTCAGATCAATTTATGAGATTATTTTTATGTAATCTCTTTGAAAATGTAGCGCTCCTTAACTAATATTGTTTCAGGCAGGTTTTATATATAATTTCCTGTGTAAAATTTCTAATAAATGAAATTCTGTTAGAAGTTTCACAAATATTAATTGATGTCCCACTTGCACGTTGTCCCTCAATCAATCTCAATAACGTATATTTGCAAAAATCTTGCATTCCATGTTTAGATTTGGAACTCAAAATTCCAGACCCGCTAACTAAACCACTTGAAAACTGTGGAAAAAAAAAAGCCACTTGGTGACATTTAGATAATGAGTTGAGTTGAATTGAGATGAAAGTTGAATAATGAGTTTCAACTTGAAGAAGCAAGCAATAAATTAACATAAACCAATAAAATGGATTCTTTCATGATCAACCTGCTAGCCACAACCTAAAAAGCACGCAATGTCAGCGCCAATAGATTCCGGATCTTTGCCTCTATCCATGTGAACTTAGGACTAGAGCTATAAAATGAACAGGCTACTCGATAGGCAGCTCGAATTCGACTTGATTAAACTCGAAATTGACTCAATCGAATATTAAATGGGCTGTTCGTAGACATAGAATTAGGCTCGATTATTAAACGATACAAACTCGTATAAAGCTCGACCGGCTCGGTTAATGTTCGTGAAGAAACTCGTATGAAACTCGGCTCGACTCGTATATATTTATACATATATATATAATACAATATATATATATATATATATATAATAGCCAAAATTTATATATATATATATTTTTTATAATATTTATGCTTAAGTATATAGACTTAGTCTTATAGACATAATAGACTTATAGTCTATTAGTCCACTACATATACTATATATAAATTTATAATATTAACTTATAGTCTTATAGAACTATAAGTTATGATGAATATATGAGTTCAATAAATATATAACATTATAAATTTACAAATTACATCATATGGTCCATATTATATATATATATATATATTCATATTAGTTTATGTATATGTATGTTAGAAAGTTGGTATATTGATATAAGTAATAGTATATGTATGTTAATATGTTAGTGGTGTTAGAAACTTAGAAAGATGGTGGACCGGTGGTGTTAGAAAGATAATACATTCATATACTATTACTAATATATAGTGGTGTATGATATACTAATATGCTAATATTGTAATATTAGTATATTAGCATATTATTAATAAATGTATAGTATTGTTAATTTATTATTAGTATAGTGTTACATAATATATAACATTATTAATTTACAAATTACACCATCTCCTTACCATATTAGTACAATAGTATTAGTATATAATAGAACTATAATATTATATTATGAATTTATGAGGAATAAATTATAATGTTTGATAAAATATAAAGTTTTTATAAAACAAATATATAAAGTTAGACAATGTTATCTCTATGAGGAGTATTATTATTATTTTTTATCTATTTTTAAAAAAATATGAACTTGTGACTATTTACTATTATTAATCTTATTACTTTATATATGATTAATCAATAATCACTAACTCTAGTAATATTGTATAATTTGTATTCATAAATTATATAAACTATAGTAATAGACATGTTTAGTGTTAATATCTATTATAATGTTTTTAATATACATGTCTCTAGAATACTAGACTAGTGTCTATTGAGTATTGTTGTGTAGTGACTCTGGTGACTAGTAGTCTAGTAGTAGTAGTTTATTATTGATTATTACATAATACATATGTATTATAAGTTATAACTACAAGCATAAATTTTTTTATTTTATTTTATAACTACAAGCATAAATAATAGTATTATTATATTATACTAATTAATATAACTATAATATTATTTTATGAGTACTAAATTATAATGTTTGATAATTTATAATGTTAGACTATTTTATATAACTAAATACTATAAATAAATGTAGTCTTTTTTACAACACTACTTGCTAGTTTTAACAATTATAGTATATAGCAATTAATATGTATTATAATTTATAGGCTATAGTATTTTTTTAAGTAGAATAATATTTAAATTAATTTAGACATGTATTATTTAATTTTTTACTTAAGGTAAAATGGTAAATTTTTTTTTTGACTGTGAGGGCCTTAGACCGTTGGATCAACCTATAGATATCTTAGATGCTGTTGATTCGATTACCCTAGGGTTACAAACTTAAGTTTAACCTAGACTCTTTGCGCCGTTTCACTCTCAACTCTCAAGTCTCGACTCACTCACACTTTCACTCACTCATTCAGACTTTCTCGAGAAACCCTAGACTCGCACTTCGACTCACTCCTTCCCGAATCTCTTCTCTCATGTTTCTGGAATGATGGAATCAAACGTTCAATCCTTGATTCTTGAAAGCTTTCTTGTTTCAGCCAGGGGTAGGGATTCACGAGGGGCCTTTTGTGATACCGTCTGTAACTGCGAGAAAACTAGCAGTTGCAGATGCAGCCGACGGCTGTAATTTGAGGGAGCCGTGGCTGTAATCTCAGCCTCTGAGATTGCAGCCGGTCCTCGAGAAATGGGTCATTAAATGCATGCATTTATGACTCCCAACCAATTGTTTCCCTGATTCTCTGGTTTGTGGTTCTCTGGTTCGTCGATTTGTCCGTCTATTAGTCGATTGCCCTTGTTACTTTCTTGTTTCTAACCATTTGGTTAGGATTTTAGAACCTGGCAGATTTGATTGGTCTTATCTAGTTTTAATTTATAAATTTATCTGAGTATTTTCGAGTATTCATTTTGGTTCTATCCTAACTCTTTATACATTGTAGTATTGTTAGTTGTTAGATTGTAGATTTTGTAGATCTAGATCTAATCATCTAAGTACAAAGTACACCAAACATGCTCTGTGCTCAGTGGTGTGACATTGTTCTGCCATACAGTTTTGATAGCTTTGTGACTGTCCAATGTCCATCACTTTGATTGATAAGTTTATAGAGTGTAATCTATTTTTTATGTGTAATGGCAGAATATGCCCTGTTAGGCATTTAGGCTGTGTTGCTAATATGCTATTGTTTACAAAAACAAATATATGTTTTGAGTTTTATCCTTCATATATGAGAATTGTGGGAAAACAAACTCTGAAGAGCTTGCCTACAGATCTGTGCTTGATTCCTTGAATCAACATTTACGGCCCACTATGAGTTTAACTTATTCTCCCTCCTACCTTGTGCTATGCTCTATTTATTTACTTGTTGATTTTCAATTTCTCATTTGCTTCTCTGAGTTGTCTCGAGTTATTTGTGTATATTGTTGATTGGAGTGTGGAGATTTGGTTCTGGCTGTATGATCTTGCTCCCAGTATTTAAATATGCTTTCTTTTAAATGTTTTTGGTTGATTAATCTTACCCTATTTGGTTCTTGCTTAATACTTGTTATTCTTGCTTGAAGTATTTAATGATACTTTATTGTTCATGTTTGGTTATTGTCTTGAGTATTGAAAGATGCTTTATTTAACATGTCTTGTTAATTAATCTTATCCAATCTGTTCTATGTTTATATTCTTGCTTCAAGTCTTTAAATATGCTTTCTTGAACCTGTTTTGGTTGATTAAAAATTATAATCTATGGTTCTTATTTCAACTAATTAATTATGTCATCTTCAACATGTCATCTATCATTAATCTTTTACAATCTGTTTTGTGTTTATGTTCTTACTTCAAGTCTTTAAATATGCTTTCTTGAACCTGTTTTGGTTGATTAAAAATTATAATCTATATTTCTTACTTCAACTAATTAATTATGTCATCTTCAACATGTCATCTATGATTAATCTTTTACAATCTGTTTTGTGTTTATGTTCTTACTTCAAGTCTTTAAATATGCTTTCTTGAACCTGTTTTGTTTGATTATAAATTATCATATATGGTTCTTGTTTCAACTAATTAATTATGCCATCTTCAACATGTCATCTATGATTAATCTTTTACAATCTGTTTTGTGTTTATGTTCTTACTTCAAGTCTTTAAATATGCTTTCTTCAACCTGTTTTTGTTTGATTATAAATTATCATATATGGTTCTTGTTTTAACTATTTAATTATGTCATCTTCATCATTCTTTGGTTGATTAATCTATTTTTTACAATCTGTTATGTGCTTATGTTCTTGAGGTGCCTTGCTTTTGGAGGCATATTGAGCCACCAAGGCAAGAGTCTATTGAAACTGTTCAAGTCAAAATTGTTTCACTCTTAACATGTTTTGGTTGATTATATCAACTGTATCAGCCTTGCCTTTTGGAGGCACATTGAGCCATCAAGGCAAGGCTGCCAAGGCAAAACTGTTGGAGTTAAATGTTTTTTACTTTAAGATGTTTTAGTGTCCTTACTTCTGGAGGCACCTTAAGCCATCAAGACAGGTTGTTTTCATTTTAGTTGATTAATATAACTTGTGTCTTGTATAGACAAGGTTGATATGCTTATTTTGTATTTCTGGTTTTGTGTTTTAAAAATATTAGACCCTAGCAAATAGATGATCGTATGAATTTACTGGTTGATGTAGTGGAAGAGTATGAAAATGAAAACTCTATTGGGATTAGTCATGTAGAGCCCTTATCTGATGATGGTGGAGACACTGCAAATACTGATGCCCCTAATACTGTCTCTACTGAGGGCCTAACAAATGTTCAAACAGTAGCCAATGAAATAAAAAAGAGAAAGAAGATTTCCAATGTATGGAATGATTTTGTTGAATTTGAACGAAATGGAACTAAACAGCCTCAATGTAAGTGGTGTAAATCTTTATTTAAAGCATCTCAATCAAATTCTACGACTACACTACGTAGGCACTTGCTAACTTGTTTGCCATACATGGGGTCTAAGAAAAAACAAAAAGTCTTAGCAGTTGAGTCTAAGGAGAAAGATGGTGGCTTCACTGTCTCAAACTTTACTTATGATCGTAGTAGGGTCTGAGGGCTTGCCTTTCATATGATACTTTACCATGAATATCCATTTTCTTTAATGGAGTATGTGCTATTTAATAAGTTCATGAGTGCAAACACTCTATATTGAGAAAAAATGTCTAGGACTGCTACAAAGAAGGAATGCATGATAACTTATGAGACTTAAAAAACAAAGTTAAAGGTTTTGCTTAAACCTGTTAACAAAGTTCATATCACAACTAACATGTGGACTTCTTGTCAAAAATTTTCATATATGGTAGTGACATGTCATTTTATAGATACTGATTGGCATCTTCAAATGCGTGTTTTGAACTTTTGTAATGTGTCACCTCCACATATTGACCTTCTTATTGCTGATACTTTAGAAAAGTGTGTCCAAGGTTGAGAAATTGAGAATAAAATAAGTTCAATTACTGTTGACAATGCAAGTTTTAATGATGTTGCCACTAGGATCTTGAAAGATGATTTTAGATTGAAAAAAAACATTGTCTGTAGGTGGAAAATTGTTTCATGTAGGTTGTTGTGCGCATATTACTAATTTACTGGTACAGTATGAACTTGAGGAGATTAGGGAGATTGTTGATTGTGTGAGAGATGGTATAAAATATCTGGTAGCATCAGAGAGTAAGCTAAAACAGTTTAGTGAAATTGCAAAACAGTTGCAATTGCCCTCAAAGAAACTGATTTTAAATGTGCCTACAAGATGGAATAGCATATATTTAATGTTGGATGCTGGAATTCAGTTTAAAGAAGTTTTTCCTAGATATGATGATAGAGATAGTAGTTTTGAATGGGTTCCAACTGTTGAAAAGTGGGGGCAAGTTGAAAATATTTGCCAACTATTTGCTATTTTCAATGAAGTAACCAATATTGTATCCGGAAGTGATTACCCAACAGCAAACTTATTCCTTTCTGAAGTATGGAGAATGAAGGACATCTTAGGTAAGAAGAGTAGAGATGAGAATGAATACATGAAATCAATGGTAAGAAAAATGAGTGCTAAGTTTGAGAAATATTGGGGGGAGTGTAATCTATTGATGGCAATCGCTGCGATGTTAGACCCTAGATTCAAGATGGTCCTGATCCAATTTTGTTTTCCATTAATTTATCAAGAGCCAGATGCTTCTAAGAATATTGATCACGTCTCTCAAGTGTTGCATGAGTTATATGATGAGTATGTTTGTGAATACAATTCGACTCTTGAGGCACAAAGAGAGCAGGAAAGTGCTCGAACAAATGTATCCACTTGTTCCTCAAATGCTGGGAGAAACATGCATAGTGGCTAGTCTTTATTTAAATCTTTTGTTAGAAGTGTTGATACCGTGCAGCCTAGTAAATCAGAATTGGACAATTATTTAGAGGAGAGTATACATATTTGTGAAGAGGGTTCAATGCAAGTTTCGATGCCTTGGAATGGTGGAAAGCAAATAGTTTTAAGTTTCGAACTTTGTGCAAATTGGCCCGAGATATATTGGCTACACCAATTACCACAGTCAGCTCAGAATCAACATTTAGTGCAGGAGGCAGAGTCATTGATCCTCATCGAGCTTTTTTGTCAACTGAAACTGTCCAGATGTTGTTATGTAGGTCTGATTGAGTTAGAGCATTATATGGGCTTAAAAGATCATCAACAAATTCTGTAAATATAATCTGCTTTATTTTAACTGCCTATTGCTATTTTACTATTTTATACTTACTATTATTAATTTATTTACAAAAATACTAATGCCTTTTTTTTCTTGTGAATAGAAGGATGTTCCATCAGAAACTCAGATTCTCTTGCCATAGCCATAAGCCCATACAAACTCAGATTCTATTTTTTTATCATGTTTAATCTATGGAGCATTTTCGCAGCTTTCTAGTTTTATGATTTATCTGGTCTGTATTGTTTAATCTATATGATTTCCTATCTGATATTTGGACAATTTACTTTGTAATATTTGGACAGTTTGGTCCTATCTGATTTTGTTTGAGATGATATGAGTCATGGCAGTTCAGGTAATTTCTAAGTTCTAACTCTTCACCATCCAGATTTCCTAAATTTCTTTAAACAGCAAATTAAATTTTACATTGCAAACATCTCTTGACAATATTACTAAGTTAAAAGTACTTGAGTAATGATGCAAGGGAATAAAAATTATATTAATATTTTTGTCTTTATCAATGTGTTTGTGTGTGCAGGTTGTCATGGTGATTTTCTTCAAGTTTGGGAACTTGCTGACTTCTGTCATGGTTCACTCAGATTTTGTATAAGTTTGATATTTTCCTGTCATTATGATTTTCTTGAAGTTTGGTAATTGCAGTCTTGGTTGGCTGGCTGACTGATTTTGTTGGTATTTGGTAAATTCTTGTGAACTTGTTTTGGTAAAAACTCAAGTTGTCTGGCTTTCATTTTCTAGCTGTTTTTGTTGAACTGTGGTAACTTGTGAACTTTTTTTGATAATTGCAGTTGTCTGTCTTGGTTGGCTGGCTGATTTTGTTGGCATTTGGTAAATTCTTGTGAACTTGTTTTGGTAAAAACTCAAGTTGTTTGGCTTTCATTTTTTGGCTGTTTATGTTAAACTGTGGTAACTTGTGAATTTTTTTTTGATAACTGCAGTTGTCTGTTTTGGTTGTCTGGCTGATTTTGTTGAACTTTTTGAACTTGTAACTCAACTTGTAACTTCTTTGATAACTGCCTGTAATATTAGTGTATGCCTATTGAGTATTGCATACTGCTGCCTGCTGATTGGCAAATTCTTATATCATATGGGCATGTGGCTGGTAATTGTCTATTGTATTAGTTTATGCCTATTGAAGTTGTCAACTTGTCTACCTAACAGTTTGATGTCTGGCTAATATGAGTCATGCCTATTGTTGGGTCGCTATTTTAGATCTGTTTTGTGGTAGTTCATTTGGACCTTTGGTAACTACAGTTGGTAACTTAGCTGAATCCCTAGGGCCACATCTTTCTATCTAATTTTGGGAACTTGCTAACTTCTGTGACTCTATCATGGTGATTTCATATTTCAACGCTTGTCTGAATCCCTAATTCACATATTTGTTTATGAGATAGGTTGTATTTTTGTAGTGTAATTTTTGTAACTTTTAAGATATGACATTGATTTTTTACGCAAATTAAGTTTTGCATTTTCTGTCAAACATCCCTTGACAGTATTACTAAATTAACAGTACTTGAGCAAGGGATTAAAAATTTGCCTAACTTTTTTATTGTATTAGTGTATGCAGGACAATAGTGTCAAGATTTCTGGCTTCATTCATCAACAAATGAGGGCTGATTTTTTTTACAACCCAATTTTTTTTTTGAAGTTTAATATATCTTATATCATAATTTATTGTTGTAAAGTATTTTTTGATTCACTAGTTCCATTATGATATAAAAATTAAAAATGTCATTTAATGTTTCGTAGGTCCATAGCCATAATACTCTTGAAGGTTTCATGATGTAAATTTGTTATTTTACTGATGCATTTATTTTAATGTTATATTACAAATATTTGTTTTTAAATTTAGTCTTAAACGAGCCGAGCTCGAGCTTATTTCCTCACTACACGAGCTGAGCTCGAACGCTATAATGAGCTCGGCTGATAAACGAGCCGAGCTCGCACACCCCAAACTCACTCGAGCTCGGCTCGTTTACAGCCCTACTTAGGACCACTTGTATAGTATTTATTCCCACATTGCTTACAATAACAACCAAAATTCAGATTAAATATTAGAAGGAAAACAAAAAGATGGAGGTGCATTTTGACACAAGGATGGAAGAATTATTTTCCTTCAAAATACAAAACTTGAGGGCCCCTAATTTTTTTTTTTTTAAAAGGTGGGATGGTGCTTCCATTTTATTCATAACTCTCACTTTTGATGCAGAAATACAATTTTACAAGAAAAGCTTGAGGGCCCTGTTAATTGACTATTTATGTGTTGTATCTAATTTCTACCAAGAACTAACTTACCTTGCAAAAAAAAAAAAGCATAAAATTAACAAGGAATATCTGACAAATCGTAATCCATCAATGAGCAAGTCAACAAATAAAACATATAACCATTTCTATCAAAAATCAATGAAAGATTCAGATTCCAAAATCCATCGCTTGTAGCCGAGAGAGCAGTTAGCTAGGAAAGGATGTCATCATTGTTAGAAAAAGAATAACAAACAGACAGAAATGGCAAATAGTGAGGCGATTGTTAATCCTTCTCTTATACAAATATTACCTCCCACTCACGAAATTGAGTTCTGCAAAAGAGAATCTGGCAAGTTTTGTTTTCAGGATACAACACTGTTTATATAGTGTGCAGATTATAAATTCTGAACACTAATTTTAGAACAAAAAGATGTAATAATAATAGTTGTATTGTTTCATTTGACTTTAAATAAAATGGTTTCTATTAGAAATGTGTGAAAAAATGTCATTGATAGTTAATAATATATAACTGTAAAAAAAGATGAAAAAACATATAGTTTCGTTTAAATTAAAAGAAGTATGTCACTTGCAACATGCTAAGTCCTTCTAAAGTTCATTTGAATTTAAATAAAACGGTTTCTATAAAAAGGTGTGAAAAAAATGTCATTGACAGGTAATAATATATAACTGTAAAAAAAGATGAAAAAACATATCATTTCATTTGAATTAAAATAATTCTATAACTTGCGACATGCTAAGTGCGTCAATGCATCGCGCACATGTGGTCAGTGCTTTGACCTAAGTTACACTACTATTGTGTGACTACCCTTATATTTCAATTCATGTGTATTGTGAAACTCATTCACTTATAAACCACTAAAAGTTTGCTTATTTTCCAATGCGAGACTAACTAAAAATCACATTGGAGGAAAACTTCAAAAGAAGTCAAAGTCAAATTAGAGGGAATTTTTGAAATAATCCAACAATCTTTAGCATTGATTTTTTAGAGATTAATTAGGTTGGAGTTTCATTGTTTTTATTGCAATTCTTTTCTTCTCTTTACATTCGATCTAACTAGCTTCATGCGTATAATTAATTTGTTTTCTTCATGAGGCTTTACAATATGATGGGCAAAGTCGATCGAATGCGTAATTGAATTCAATGGAAATGGTAAAACTATCAGGCATGCATATGACTTTATAGTAACAGCTAGCATGGTACAAATGAAAGTGGTTGGGGGGAGTGAGAGTGAAACTATGAAAACCTTTGTGCGTTTCTTGTAAGGAAAAAGCTTGGAGCCGGATGGGTGTCAAAATAATTTTTACACAGGCCAATAAAAAACAGCCACGTAGGCATTTCAAAAAATTTAGAGATGAGCTGCATTCACAGAACAAATGCTCACTCTCTCCTTTCAGTTTCCTAACCTATCTAAAGCAGCCAAAACACAAAAAAGAAGAAAAATCTATTCATTATCCTAACTAACTCTCGTCGAGGGACAAAAACCCAACCGCCATCAACACCCACCACCACCATCATTAGAACCAGAAAATGTCTTCGTTTCGTACACTCACCGTTAGCGACCCAATTTATATTCTCTGTATCCCCTTTGCCGGCTGTATAATATTTTGACTCACTGAATGAAGAGCCACGCCAACTACAACAAGCCCAAAGGAAATTGCATCCACTACAAGAAAAGTGTTATTTGCAGCGCTACAAATCGTCACAAATAACCCTCAAAATCGCTACAATAACTTTTTGTAGCGATTTATGCTGCGTCGCATCTTCATCGCAATTGATGACTCACTTAAAATTTTAACCAACGAAACCCACAAATAGTCTTCAAAAATATTTATTTGCAGCGATTTTTTTCACTAGTAATATTGTAAACTACGCCACAAATGAAGTTCATATTTCAGCTCTTTATCACTGCGAAAAAGTATTTGCAGTGTTTTATATTGTCGCTAATACCAAAAATATCGCCGCAAATATCATCAATTATTTGTAACACTTGAAACAAGCGTTGCATTTAATATTTATTGTGGCGATTATAATTGCTGCAAAAAGGGTATCTACGCCACAATAAGGTTTTAGTAGCGATTTTGCCATCTGCCGCTAATGGTCTAATCACCTTAGTCTATATTTTACGGTGAAATATATTCGCTGCAAATATTATTAGCGGCGATATGCTTTCGCCGAAAAAAAAAATTTTGAATGCATCAAAGTTTATTCGCCGCAAAAAAAAAAAAAAAAATTCTATTTATCTAAGCTTTTGCTAGGCGTACTGGAACTCGCCGCAAAAAGGATTTTATCCGTAAAATTTTTTGCATCACAGTATATTCGCCGCTAAAGTCCCTTTTTTTTTTTTTTGCAAAACTTGTTTTCGGCGAACTAGAATTTGCAGCAATTGGGGAATTTGATCCTGCTACAAGCAGTATACAAAATGGCCATTTTTTAGGATACCTAATTTCCTGCTTCAACTCATTTAATTACAATATTACCAAATAGTACTACTATACATCATATGATAAACCAAATATTACTTTAATCCAATACTTGTAACCATAATAGTATATATATAAATTCAATGATCTAATATCCAATACATCATTAGTACATCAGCCAACCCCTTCAAGGTTACTATACACTGGCATATGGTGCATTAATGAAAGGCAATTAAGTACTATAAATGGGAGCAGCTAATGTCTCTTAGGGCACTAGCATTGGCTTGGTCAAAGTTAAAGATTGGCTAAAATTTAGATAATATGTACTAGAAACACTCCACATTGGATTGGCCAAGTCTAAAATAAAATAGACTTTTACTATAGTGATTGGCCAAAGATGGAGAATCACTATTGATTCACCAAACATTAAAATATTAATTTCTCACTTCAAGAAAATATTAAAATATTAATTTCTCACTTCAATAAAAATACTATTTGGTTTGTAATTAAGAAATTTAGATAGAAATTTAGGTGAGTTTAATTAATATTTTTTATTATTAACATTAAATGACTTTCAAAAATATAAATTTTTTAATATTAATTTAATTATAATATAATTATTATTACTATTCAATTGGTAGAATTATAAAATGTGATACAAATAAATTAAATAAAAAAATTATTAATTTAATAATATTTTATTATTATATAAAGGGTAAATGGCTAATCCAATGTGGGGGATTGAATGTAAATAGAATAGGCAAATGTAAAAAGGGGTGATATTGGCTAAAGTTTGGAGATGCATTTGGCCAAGCCAATGCTAGTGCTCTTACAAGGTTTAAAGTACTACATAAACATCCACAATACAAATGTACCAATTAAAACAAATATGAAAACAAATGGTGGGTGGAGTCCATCAGCAACTTTGCACATCGATCATTGATTTGCGATGACCAGGTGATTGAGCGGCAAAAATTCAGTTGTCCAGAACACAGTTATCAAGTATATATACACTGTCTTCTACATTCGCTAGGCAAAAGAAAAATCCAAGTCGAAAATCTCCAAGGTGACAATTTTTCTTAACATAAGTTGCACACAAACAATAGCAGAAATTTTATGTATCCATATTATTTAAAACTTTTTTTACATTCTAAACTGGTTTTATCCATATTATTAGTCACTTTTTTTTTCCATTTTCAAATGCAACCAGCATTCCCATGCCTGCAAAGTAAACCTCAATCGTCCCACTTCCCATGTACTTGTTTTGTCATCTGTGCATATCAAAGACAATTACAAGCGTTGAAAATATGAAAAAGAAGGCACCCAAGGAATAGTTGGTTTATTCGCATACTTTAAAGGCCAAGTCGTCAACTATTAGTAACTTATACTTGTCATTGAAGTACTCGAAAAAACTCAAAAGGCTAATCCTGTATGTGAATAAGGAACAAACAGCTATAAACTCACCATGTTTAATCAAACATAGATGTGACTTTCGTGCTAGAAAAGTTTTCAGCATTTTATTATCCATATCATGGTCCTTATTCGTTCATAAAGAACAAATTTATTGCATACAATGAAGAATATCCATAAATTCATAAAGTGACTGATTTTCTAAAACAGAAAATTTCAGTTTACTTATTCATTAGTGACTAGGTAGTAAATACACAAATTTTGAGCATTATGTCTGTGTTTGTGTCATATAAACAATGAAGGATATCAAGACTTTGAAACCATGCATGCAACTGTATAAGAAAGCTCTATGTATAACCTTTTTGAAAAACCAAAAAATAAATCAAAAACATTACCTCAAATGACCATTAATATTTGGACAAAGTTCTAGAAGACACCCACATTTTCATGATCACTAACTTTGATTTGGTTCTTCACTTGAATTCATGATCATCATCATCATCATGATTAAAATGTACAGACTACAATAATTTAATATTGGAATAAAAGAGCAAATGGGTTTGGATCAAAGCTTCCTAAAAGAACATGTGGTCAATTGGGCACATATAGCATATTATATCCATAAAATAAAAACATTAATTACCAAAACACATGAGCAATTAACCTTGAGCCAGCAAAAAAGTGTTCATGCATGCCATGAACACAACTAAATATATAGATCAGCATAATGGGAATCATGCACAATTAAGCAAGTTCTTACCTTTTCTTCTTCCCAATGACCAATTGAAAAGCTAGGGTTGGCACCCATTTTTTAATGTAATTCATTTAGTGAATCAATTTATTTATATATTTTTATAAGAACAAAGGTTATAAGTAGCAATTAAACCCATTGCCCTTGAGGAGTGCTTCATTTAGTGATAAATCCATTAGCTTATTGGGAAAAAAAAAAAAAAAAAAGGTAATGAATAGTTTTTTAATAGAAGTGAACTGTTTGTGGAAGGGTAGTGCAATATTAGTATTCACTTACCAAACACTTACATTAAATTTCAAGATATTTGCTCCGAAATTAAGTAGTGCACAAAGTCTAATAATTTCAACTTATTTTATCCGAAATTAAGTAGTGCACAGAGTCCATTTGTCTATTATTTAAGTACTAATTATTGAGACATTATTAATCAATAGCAAGCTGCTAGCTCCTAAATGATCGAGAGACATCATATATGCACAATATATATATATATATAAATATATATATATATATATATATAATTAATATGCATGCATATTAATGTAGTGATCATCAATTACTCCCCGGCATTGAAGATCATGATCATGAGCTAAACCCTAAAACAATTGTGATCATAAATCTTAAACACTCGGTACGTAGAATACTCTTAACAAAACATATATGATTTAGGTGAATATACATATCCCATGAAGGGGAAACTCATGAACCCAAAAGCTAGCTTTAGATAAATCTTATATACATCAATCAAGAAATTAAGGTATATATGAATGAAAACCTAAGTTAATAGTTGGTTTAAGTTGTATATTGGTATACCAAACACATATGGTACATTGAGATTAAGGAATTAATTAAATGGGGAAGAAATTAGAAAAAAATATGAGATTTGGATGATTGATAAAAGTAAAACGTACACGCGATCAAGATCAATTACATGGAGATGACTTTATGATAATGAATTTGAACACTATGATGATTAGCACAATGAACTATCAAGTAGTACTTTATAAACTGAATTGAGTTTGTTAAAAAAAACTAAGTAGCATATCTTCTGTGTTTGATGATAATGCATGATCCCTTAAGGAACACACAAATTCTCTCAGATTTACTAAGAACCATGCACATGCATATATAAATTAGAATCACTACTAGCCTATTCTTATCAGTTGATTATATTCATTACTAACAGAGGAACAAATCATGATCCAATTAGGTTAATAATACTGCAGTTCATATAATGTGAACAGGCCAAGTAGGCATTAATGGCTGTTGCTAAATGTGCATGCATAAGGGAGCCATTTGTCACAAGCCTGTTGAGACAATGTCATAAGCTGCCGTACGTAGCTTCTAATTAATTGCGTTCTAATTAACCTATATATATAGGCTAGGGCTTGAATTTTGATACATGCATCGTATTAATAATTTCAGGTAGCGATCATGAGTGAAACAAGTAAGCTGAGAGCATATTTCAATAAAGAAGAATATATACAACTGTGTAATTATGAAAACGTGCATGCATGAGTGTAAATATATATATTTACATATTTATGCAGATAACTTTGGAGCATCGCGGGAAGGCTAGATCGAGCTAGATGGATGCAGATTTCATTTCACATAGCACATGCATGTAGTGAAAAGGCAAATCAAAGCCGATTCATAGCTAGAAAAGGGAAGAAGAAAGCAAACAGTCTTCATCACAGCATTATATAAAATCCTCACAAATATATTAGTCAATTAGCTAGGATGCATGCATGCCGACCTGTTTACAACTTTAATACTACTTTAGTCATGATTATTATTTTGTGGTCTAAATGTATTTATATGCAGGCTGATCGAGGTGATCATTCACGCATTATTTACAATATTCATATATATACTTATAATTAAGGTGTAAAACAACAACAAGTACTGTGATTATACATATATATATATATATGAAATTAATAAATCATTGAGAAAAGGGTAGCAAGGGAACAAGGCGATTTTTCTATGAAATATTTCAAAGAACTTATAAATAAGAACCAACAGCTTACTTAATTAGGACAAATTTTCATGCATGATCATCCAATAATAATTTTTGTGCTTGAGGCTAAACTGCTTCTAGAGAAAGGGCATGCATGCGTGGTGCACTACAAGAAAATCAGTCCCAAGCCAACCCCCATGCATACTTCTCATTTATGTGTGTGTGTGTGTGTATATATATATATATATAACAACTTGAATATCTCACAATACAGAGTCCCCTATTGTACAATGATCTCTTACTGCTGCTATACTTCTCCACTAAATTCTCGGCCACTATTGTTGATAACTACTACCATAGAAGTAATGCATGTAAACTAACCATCTCCACAGTACCAAAGAGCTTGAAGACGCTCTCTAACAACGTAGCTAGCTAGCAGCTTCAGGATCATATGGGATAGCTATGCTGCCAGATTGATCCTTTACAATAGATCTAATATATATAGATTAATCTAGCTATAGGGACTAATATATAAAGTCGCCAATACTATATTTATTATTAATTACTTTTTATATTATAGTCCCTATGCCTATGTCAGACAAATGTACGTGTGGCTAAGATTTTGATGATAAATACATTTTAGCAACCAGAATTCGCTTTAACTTCATATTTTGGAATACCAAAACCTAACTATAATTGGAGCTCATGATAATTAATCATCTTGAGCTTTTGAGCCATTTTATTAATGGACGATGGTTCCCGAACTTGTGGACTTAATTCCAAGGGTGAGAGATTGCTAGCTAAACACAAAACGGTACAAATAAATAAAATTCTAATATATCATGAAGGGAATATTAATTTCCATATCCACATCCATGCACCAAGTACTTTTTGCTCAGTTTGCGTACATTTTAAGTGTCCCTCGATGTTACAAGTAGGAGATCACATGAAGTGGGATGGGTATCTAATTAAAGAGCGGGGATTTTATGTCCCTTGCATGCCAATGATTCTAGAGTATATATATATAGTTCGATACCCTATCTTCTTGTTGAAAAAAAAATAAACAAACAAATTACAACAGGATTGATGATCCCCAAAAAAATTTATTTAAAAATTAACTATATAAAATAACAAAATAATGAATATTAGAAAAAGAAAGAAAAATACACACATCATGAAGTGAAAGAGATCATCATATATGTACTCTTTAATGCGTGCATGTTTACCATTAATTCTAAAACCAGAAAAAAAAAAAAAAAAAAAAACAACAACAACATTTGTTTTAGTATTAATACAAGAAATTTGTAGTATCATTGATCAATGATCTTAAAATGCCTGAAAAGATGCAAGGAAAGAATATCGAGTACCCATATATAGTTCAAAATAAATCCAAGGAGTCCGTTGTTTACAGGTTTTAAATCACCTATATATAATTAACCACCGATAACTAATCGGTTTCAAAAATAATTAAGAACATGGATAGGTAGCTAGCTAGTGACATTGGAGTACAAAACCAATTTTTAAAGCAAAAGTTTTTACGAAAATATTGGTACCACGACCCAATTTATAAGAGAAAGTAAACATAACAACCACCGTGAGATCTTAGAGCCCCCACGCCCCAAGTAGTTAGGCTATAGCCACTCCGGGATTGCCTTTAGAAGTGCTATCGATATTTAATATAAGCATATATGCCAAAGTCATGAGGAGGATTTTATTTGAAAAGGATTTGTCTTATATTTTCATTATTTAAATTATAACTTATCAACTTAAATTGATTGAAGTTGAAGATTGATGCAATTGGAGTCAAATGAAGAGGCTTGATGTTCACATGATTTTAATCATGAAATATATCTAAAAACATGATTCCCTTTTTTATTTGTTCTTTCTTATCTCTAGCCAAACCATAACTTGAATTTTTTTTCCACGTGTACATTTGGGTAGTGAGAATTCATACATATCCAAACATAATTATAATTAAGAACCAGCAACTAGCTTAACTCTGACAAATTTTCATGCATGATCCTCCAATTTTTATTGCTGGCTTGAGGCTAAACTGCTTCTAGAGAAATGGCATGCATGCGTGGTGTACTACAAGAAAATCAGTTCCAATCCAAACCCCATGCATGCTTCTCATTTATGTGTGTGTGTGTGCATATATATATATATAACAACTTGAATATCTCACAATTAGATACTTGTAACAATAGTGTAAATTGTAACCAAAGAAACCTTATTATTATTTAAATAGCATTATTCTTTAGGCTTCCAAAATATACTTTTTTGGGAAGTTTTAGAAGAGATTTCAAGAAGCAAACGTGTTTATATGATCTTCCCTAGAAGATAGGTAATATATTCTCATCATCACATATGTATTCAAATAAACAATTTAATACCATTCCATTACATGATCACATAGACTTATGAAATCAACTTTTCATCTCCTAGTGAGAAGAACTTCTTTAATGTAGTTAACGAATTATTATTGAAATACATCCAGTAATATTGTCAAAGACAAAATGTCAGGATAGCTTGTTCCAATTAGTGTTACTGCATGGGTCTCCAAACTTTAAAGTGAGACATTGGGGGAAAAAACTATGTGAATTAGCCAAAAGGATATATAATCTGATGCAAAGACAAGTAATGGTCCATGTATTTGGATTCCTATACTCATCAATTTAATATATGCAAATTGATCAACAATTCATCATCCATCATCCCTCTTGCATGATAATTTTAAACCATAATTGCATGCAGGCATGAAATGTTAATGCTGAAATATTAGGTATAAATAAAACATCATTTGGTTTAATTTGTCTTGCCTGTAACTCAAAACCACTCCAATTTGATTGATCAACTATGGTTGTCTTTTTAGAGGAACCAAATAACAGAGGGATAATTTAGTTTTCTCTTTACAATATTAATGGATCATCCAAGCATTATGGAGTTTGCCAAAGTCAAAGAAAGCCAACAAAGAAATTAATATTCATGGGAAACACTTCCTCTCGCTTACGGGATTGTCCAATGTGTGTGCTTCTCAAAACCTACGCATAAATATTATAGCAAAACACCAGTGTTTCTAATTGCCCTCGATAGCAATAGCCAAACCCTTTTCTTTGTTAGCTCGATCTGTTCTTTTTCTTGTAGAGGAACGTGGAACAAGGATTCTCACAAGTATAGAATGGAATGCCTCTTGCTTGGTCTCTTCCTTGCCACTTTCATTTCAATCCACTACTTCCATGATCAATGTGGCAAGGTAAGTTTCCTTGCTTGGTATTAGGTATAGCTTGCTTTGCTCACTCATTAGGGCTGGAGGGCGAGATAAGAATGATATTGCCAAAGCCAGTTCCATGTGGCAAGGTATGGTCTAAACGATTTCATTAAGAACCATAAAGAGATAGAATAGAGTAATTTACCTTGAAAAATTGAGTCCAACCTAGTGGATCAGGAGATGAAGGGATGAAAAATCGACTCCAACCCACTACTCCAGGAAACGGGCCGACGATGATGAAGAACAAAGCCTTAGGGTGTCAAAAAATTGCAACCTTTTTCACTGATATGGTCTCGGCATTTGCGATTGATGATGTTGATTAGTGGGTTTTCGATGGGGTGGAGCAGAGTAACTCACTACTCGTACGCGAGAACCATTGGGCTGGAGCAACTAGCGCCGATATTAGTGGTTTCAATCGATGGAAGGGACGCAACGAAAAGTTTTGTGCTTCGGTTTTGTTTAATGTGCAGGTAGAGAGAAATGAAGAAGAAGAAGTTGGGGACGAGGGTGTTTTCAGGATTTGGGGAGAAATCTGATGTTTCTCATGTGGTTTCAGCACTGTCTAGATTAAAATGACAATTGCAGCAAAATTGTCCGTTTGCATAAGATTTTCACATTTTGCTGCTATTTTTTTTCGCCATTATTATCACAAAAATTGTTGCAAAAGTTAAAACATATTTTGCAACAAAAAATATCGCCGCAATTACGTTTAAAATTGCCGCAAAAGGTAAAACTAAAAATGCGCAGGTTTGAAGCTACGTCGACCAAGAAATCGCAGCAAGTAATGACTTATTGCGGGGAATTTATTAACTGCAAACCATAAATTGCTAGGGCCATTTTCTTGTAGTGACCACCACCACCACCACTATCAACCACAACAACCACCTCCATGGCAATGGCTTTTTTCCTACTTCTTTGAAATTCATCTCCTCCTATCTCAAAACCGCCTCCACTGGTGTCTGCTCTGCCTCCACTTCCAACTCCACTGATAACCCAGACAAAGACCAGGTCTATCGCCTGCTTTTTACTTCATTTCCTCCGGTTTTCAATTAAGGAGTAATTTTTTGACGAGAAAATACGAGGATAATAAAAGTGAGGAAGATGAACTATTGAGAACATACGTGGTTTAACGTCTTTTTTTGTGTTTGGCTGCATAGACGGGTTAGGAAACTGAAGGGAGAGGGAGAGCGTTTGTTCTGTCCTTGCGGGCTCATCTCTGATTTATTTAGAGTGCCTACGTGGCTGTTTTTTATTTGCCTGTGTAAAAGTTATTTTAGCACCCATCCGGCCCAAGTTTTCCCCTTCTTGTAATCTTTCAGTCACCAAATTCCGTTCAGCAAGAATAGGGAACACTGCTTTCTCAGATGTGTCCAACACACAAAACAACTCGCATGGGCACCCACCAAAATACAGTTGTGGCCGGGGTAGCCCACAACATACAGAAGCTCTTCTATATCTAATGTCAACCCCAGTGTTTTAATAATAAAAATAATAAAATCGGTGTCTTAATGATATTATATTATATGTTTTCTGTTTCAAAGTACTTGGGGGTTTCCTTCCTACACCAAAACCCAACTCCATGAGATGGATGACTCTCACATGTACTGCCTGATCGTCATCTCAAATGTCATATATATATATAAATATATATGTATATATATATTTATACATTTTGTTTTCTTGAAATGCAACTGTTTCTATTGTATATCATGTGAAAGTAGTAGTACAAATAGGTGAGAACAAATCCTAATTACAAATGACATGAAAAATATATATAAATATATAGGGTTGTGCTTCTAACCGATGCATCCTATAAGTGTAGAACAATGGAGACTAATGGAGTAGTGCCACATAGGGGATACATGTTCTGGATAATGGGATGCGCTGCAAAGGAACTTCAAAGATTAGGGGTCTAAGTTCGAGACCCAACCCCCTCCCTCCGCACCCCACCTCTCTCTCTTTCTCTTTCTCTCTCTAGAACCGAACCGACAAACCATAACCTCTCTCTCTCCTTCCTTATCTCTCATTCCCTCTCCTTCATGAACCCACCTCTTGAATCGAACCCTACCCCTGCTCCCCTTTACAAATCCCCCTCTCTATCCTTCCCTCTCCTTCATGATCAAAAATGCAAAAATATTTTTTCTGAGTAATTTTTTTTTCTTTCATTTTCAGGGTCACAGAAACAACCATTTGACTAGGGAAGCAGGCTAAGTGTCGTAGCTAGCATTGCTCATGGGAACCTAAAATCCACAAACATTTTGTTTGACAGAAATAAACATATGCGCATCAGTGAATATGGTCTAATGGTTGTTGACAACAATCCGAGTGGAGACCTTCCATATAGCACCTTCAAGAATGATGTTTTTGCTTTTGGTGTGATTCTCCTGGAGCTGCATACTGGGAAATTGGTCTAGAACAATGGTTGTTTCTTGCAGTACTCTATGACCTTGGAGAGGATTTTGCAGGTCAAGTCAAGGTTCGTGAAGGAGAGGGAAGGAGAGAGAGGCTTCAGAGAAAGAGAAAGGTTAGGGAGGTTTTCCTTGAGAGAGAGAGAGAGGGGGTGGGGTGGGGAGGGTGGGTCTCGACAGAGTGGGTTCCCCTATAGCGTGGTGCATCAAGTTTGAAGATGTAGCCCTTACGTGGCTTTCATCTATTGGTTTCCGTTGTTCCACACTTATATGATACTCCGGTGAAAAGTTATTCTCAAATATATAATATTGTTGCTCCAGTGATGTAGTGTTTTCTTGACAAGTCAAATAAATAATGCTCAAAGCGAATTATTTTTGCATGAACCAGAGATACGTGAATGAGCTTTGCTAGGGATCCGCAACTGTTTCGATGCACACTACACACACTTTTTATTTTTTTATTTCTTTTAAATGTCAGATTCTTCTCTCTCATTAGCTCTCTCTCATCTACGTCTCTCTCCTCAAGTTCTCTCTTAGATCACCTCTCTCTCATCAAGATTTCTCTCTCTTCGACCTCTCTCACTCCTCAAGCTCTCTCTCATCACCTCTCTCTCCTCAATCTCTCTTCGACCTCTCTCTCTCATCAAGCTTCCTTTCTCTTTGACCTCTCTCACTCCTCAAGCTCTCTCTCTCATCAACTCTCTCTCCTCAAGCTCTCTCTCTCATCAAACGCCTCTCTCTCTCTCCGACCTCTCTCTCCTCAAGTGTTCTATTTCATCAAGCTCTCGCTCTCTGCCTCCTCAACGTCTCTCACTTCTCTCTCTTCAAGTGTTCTCTCTCACATCAAAATGTCGATTGCAACGAGAGGAAAAAAGTCAAACGGTAAAACCAGTTGACACGTAGGGTGTGTTTTGGTTGATGGCAATACTTTTTGTATGATGAGGAATAGTTGCAACGGAAGAGTAGCTAGGAATCATGCATGTGAGGCGGTGCTGCATGGTAATTAAGCATACAGCTAGAGACTAACATCTCAAAAATTATAAATAGGTCTAAACCTTTGATCTTTTTATCCTCGACACTAAAACATCATGATCACTATATATATGATGATCATGATTTATGGGTCTTTTTATCTTATGTTTTTCTGGTTTTGCAGATTAGAGACAAGCTGCATTGCAAGAGTATCTGTCCATAAATATTACTAAAATCCATAATACCCCACCCTCACTAAAAATATGAGTGATTTTTCTTGACTAAACTAAAAAATATTTAAACTTAGATCCTCCATATTTCCATCTTAATTGAATTTGCATTTGTACAAAATAATCATACAATCACTCAACCTTGCAAAAAGGGGAATGAACTTGATATAAGGACATGTTATGATTAAGATTGCAACCTCATATTACATCAACCCAAGTGTGATGTAACAACTTTTTTGTGCCATAATTCACCTATTCATTCTCAGCAAGTCAAAACACTACGAGATAATTACTCTCATCATATAACTCATACAATTGTGGTTCAAAAAATATTTTATCTAAAAAATAATAATTAAAAAGACTTCGGTATCGAATTTATATGATGAGAAAATATTTCTTATTTCATATTCTTAGTGTGCATGTATATAAATTTTAACATAGAAAATCTCATATTATCTTTTCTTGTTGACTCTGCTAAATAAATGAGATGGATCTCAATAGGGAGAAAGCCATATTGTCTTTTAGCATATCATCTATTCATCTGAGAAATAATATCACTTAGTCAATGAATAACCATCTAACTACTAAACCTCTATGAATTCTTACTAACTCCACTGTTTTCGATGAGCCTTAAATTGATTCATGTATAGAGTTCACTAACATTGCTTTAAAAGCACTAAAAGAAAACATCGTTTTGTGCAACAAATACAGTATGTAATATATTCTTATTTCTCGCTTACTCAATTTTTTTATTTTTCTTTAATTCTCTATAGGAGAGAAAGATTTGCGAGAACTTATCTTAGCTTAAAATTTATATTTCATCAGTGCAACCACGAGCATGATTTTTAACCTTAATTAAATCGTACCTAATTATTTAGACTTTGCCTCAATTACTATTCAAACCTCCAAAGTCCTTGCTATTATATTAATCTCAATGCGTGCTCAAAAATTTATATATATATATATATACAAGGACCTAGTTGTTCAAAATCATTGACCAATTGTACGTACGAACGATGGTAGATCAGGTTCAAGGTCTCGGTGATAACCAATTCAATGGCATGCACAACTATCTCTAGCTTTGGCCCACTTTCCCTTCATTTTCTTTGGTTTAATTCAAGTCATCAAACAAACTTTGAATTCAACTCGTCGAATTCAAGTCATCAAAAGAAAGTAGGCCGGAAGACTATAGTGTTTTCATGTAACTCGGCAGCCATTCCTCAAGAAGAACTTACGTCAGAAACTAGCTCACAGACCATGGTGGAACAACGAAGGGGATTACCAGAATTTGAAGCCTCTGGAAAAGAATCCTGCAAGCACAAATCATAGCATTACACCTGTCCTAGCTCTAGAATATTCTTGCATAACCGAATGAGTGATATGAACCGTGTGATCAAAGATTGTGATTGAACTTTTCTCTTTCTGAAAGTTCGTATAAATATGCTGAGGAAATGTAATATCGGTGGCGTACAAAAACGGGAAAACAGAAATGAAAGCAAAACTGGTCCTTAAGGCATTTTATCAAATTACTGTCGTACACTCCTTTTCTTCTTTGAAATTCATTTCTGTTGCACACTCATGTGTTCCCATGTAACTCGTCGATTATGTTTGAAAATGTGTTTCCATGACTTTATTGTGTTTTCATGTAGCTTGTGTTGTCCGAGAAATTTGGAAATCGGCCCAAGTGCAACAGACCAGTCTATAAAAACACAGAAGCTTTAAGATTCTATGCATCCAATAGATCGTCAATATGGGTTCATCGCTTTTCCCGTTCATGTTAATGCGTTTGCTTTCATTTTTCTCGCTGCTCCATATACTTATGCTCGCTTATGCTTCTCCTTTCATGGAAATCCTTTGCCGGGATGATGAGAGCGCAGCCTTGCTGCAATTCAAGGAAAGCTTTGTCATCATTAATCAATCCAAATCTCAAGATCCTTCTGCTTATCCAAAGGTCTCATCTTGGACACTGGAAGGAGACACTCGGGATTGCTGCTTATGGGATGGAGTTGAGTGCGATGAAGACACAGGTCATGTCATTGGCCTCGACCTCAGTAGCGGTCGTCTCTTTGGTTCTCTTGCTCCCAACAGCAGCCTTTTCCGCCTTGTTCACCTTCAAAGGCTTAATCTCGCCTACAATCACTTTAACTACTCCCAAATCCCGTCCCAGGTAAGTAATCTTTCAAGACTCGCGTATCTCAATCTCTCTGCTTCTATGTTTTCGGGTCAAATTCCGTCACAAATTTCACAATTATCACACTTGACATCCCTTGATCTGTCCGACAACTATGATCTCTATTCTGGAAAACAGCTTTTGAAACTCAAGTCTGGCTTAATAAGCCTAGTTGGAAATTTGACTCGCCTACAAAGGCTTCATTTAAACTATGTGAACATAAGCTCTGTGGTGCCCCGTTTCTTGGCCAATATGTCATCTTTAACGTTCATCTATCTTCAATATTGTGGATTGCAAGGAAATATTCCACTAGGCATATTTAAGCTACCAAATTTGAAGGTTCTTGATCTGGCTTTCAATGAAGGTCTCACTGGTTATTTGTCTGAGTTCACATGGAGTAGCCCCCTTGAGGTATTGAACCTCGCATTCACAAGTTTTTTAGGTGAGGTACCCACTTCAATAGGAAACCTGAGCTCCTTGAATACGTTGGATTTGCGGAGTTGCAACTTTTCGGGGTCCATTCCCTCTTCACTTGGTAACCTCACAAGCCTCATTTATCTTGAGATTTCAAATAATTCTTTCGTGGGTAAGATCCCATCATCAATTGGAAACCTCATCCAACTCTCCGTTCTAGATCTCTCCATCAATCAATTGATAGGTCGAATTCCAGATTCAATCTTCAATCTCAAGAATCTTAAATACCTTGATCTTGGTAGGAACAGCTTCAGTGGCAGTGTGGAGTTTGGCCAGTTTGTTAAGCTCAAATATTTAACCATTTTGAGTCTATCGAATAATCAACTATCCGTACTTATTGAAGATGCCAGTGCCAATGCGAGTCTGCCAAAGTTTCAGATTTTGGGATTATCTTCGTGCAACTTGAACAAGTTTCCAGATTTCCTAAAAAATCAAGATCGATTAGTTTGTTTAGATCTGTCCAACAACAACATCCATGGCATGGTACCGGAATGGATCTGGGACACGAGCAAATTGAGTCTTGAGTTTCTTTGCCTTTCGAAAAACTTTCTAACAAGCTTAGGTCAACATCCAATGCCTCTTCCATGGACACGTCTTGTTGGTTTAGACCTCAGGTCTAATTTGCTTCAAGGGTCACTTCCCATTCCACCAGCCACCATTTCTTATTATTATGTTTCAAACAACTCACTGACTGGAAATATTTCGGAATTGATTTGCATTCTCACTTCTATTCGAGTCCTTGATTTGGCAAATAACAACTTGAGTGGTTCACTACCTAGATGTATGCAAAACTTTGGTGCTTCTCTCGTAGTGATTGACCTGGAAAGGAACAAATTTCAAGGAAGCATTCCACAAACATGGACACAAGGAACCGAGTTAAGGATAATCAATTTCAGACACAACAGATTCCAAGGACAGTTACCAAGATCTTTGGCCAAGTGTACGATGTTGGAGGTTGCTGACTTCAGTAACAACAAATTGCATGATATATTTCCCTCTTGGTTGGAAAATCTTCCAAATCTAAAGGTTCTCAATTTGCGCTCAAACAACTTCCACGGTCAGATTAAGATAGGAGCATCAAAAGCTGGCTATAAGTTTACCAACTTGCGAGTCATTGACCTTTCCCACAATGGGTTTACTGGGAAACTGCCATTAGAAATTTTTGGAAATTGGAAGCAGCCTCGTGAAGTTGCTAATTCAGATATTTTGTCATATATCCAAGTAAACTCATCTCTTTTACCACGAAGATTTTGGTGTAATACTTGGCTCTATGATTATAATTACACCATGACAATGACAAATAAGGGAATCGCTGTCTTTTACGAGAAGGTCCAAGAATTATTCAAAGCCATTGATATCTCGAGCAACAGATTTGGTGGAGAGATTCCAGAATCCATTGAAAGTTTAAGGGGGTTTCTTTTGCTCAATCTTTCTAATAATGTTCTCACGGGCCACATCCCACCATCATTAGCAAATCTTACAGAGCTGGAATCATTAGACCTTTCTGAAAACAACTTCTCTGGGGAGATCCCACAGCAACTAACACAACTCACCTTCTTGGGATTTTTCAATGTTTCAAACAATCTTCTCACAGGACCTATACCACAAGGGAACCAGTTTGGTACATTTGGAAACAATTCATACGAGGGGAATTCAGGGCTATGTGGGATACCTCTCTCAAAGTACTGTGAGGATTCTAATGCTTCGCCAGCACCTCCTTCAATCTCTGTTGATCAAAGTCAAGAATCGGGATCTCCATTTCAATTTGGTTGGGAAATTGTTGTGGTAGTACTGGTAGGTTATGCATTTGGACTAGTTGTTGGAGTGACAATTGGGCATATTGTGATTACAAGAAAACGTGATTGGTTCATGAACATCTTTGGAATAAAGCAGCTGGCAAGATGAAGGGTGATCTGTGGGATGTCTAATTCCCTCCTTTTAACCTTTTTTTTTTTTTTTAGCGGTTGCATGATCTTGAGTGTAATCATGTGTTCGCTCTTTTAAGTAGAGAAATATTTTAGCCATGAATTCATTATATACAAATAATTTTATAAACTGATGTGGTTTGATGTGGTTTATCATATTGTGAAGTTACTTTTTGTAAAATAGATCTGATGGTTCACATGAAGTCACGTCAATTTGTGAAATTATTTTTATGTAATTCTTTTGTAACTGTAGCGCTCATTGAGTAATATTGTGTTATATATAATTTCTTGTGTAAAATTTCTAATTAATGAAATTCTGTTAGAACTTTCACAAATATTAGTTGACGTCCGAGTTGCATGTTCTCCCTCAATCAATCTCAGTAACGTTTATTTTAAGAAATCTTGCATTCCATGTTAAGATATGGAACTCAAAAGGCCAGACCCCAACTAAACCACTTGAAAATTTAGGTGACATTTGAATAGTGAGTTGAGTTGAAATGAAATATGAAAGTTGACTAAAATATTATTTTTTAATATTATTTTTATTTTAAATTTTAAAAAAATTAAATTATTTATTATATTTTATATAAAAAATTATAATAATAAAATAAAGCAAAATACTTTTTATATTCAAACCGGGCCTTAATCCACCTTCAAAATCTTCATTTATTAACGGTAAAGTACCCGTCTTGATCATATCTGGCTTTGGTTATTTAAAGAAAAAGAAAATATACCATGGGTTTCAACTTGAAGAAGGAAGCAAGCAATAAATGAACATAAACCAATAAAATGGATTCTTTCATGATCAACCTGTCATCCACAACCTAAAAGGCACGCAATGTCAGCGCCAATAGATACCCGATCTTTGCCTCTATCCATGTCAACTTAGGACCACTTGTACAATATTTATTCTCACATTGCTTACAATAACATGCCAAAATTCAGATTAAATATTAGAAGGAAAAAAAAGATCAAAAAAGAAAAAAGATGGAGGTGCATTTTGATACAAGGATGGAAGAATTATTTTCCTTCTATTTTATTCATAACTCTCACTTTTGATGCAGAAATACATTTTTACAAGAAAAGTTTGAGGGCCCTGTTAATTGACTGTTTATGTTCTGTATCTAATTTCTATCAAGAGCAAACCTACCTTGCAAAAAAAAAAAAAAAGGCATAAAACAAGGAATGCCCGACAAATCGTAATCCATCATATTGAGCAAGTCAACAGAGAAAACATACAACCATCTCTATCGAAAATCAATGAAAGATTCAGATTCCAAAATCCATCGCTTGTAGCCGAGAGAGCAGTTAGCTAGGAAAGGATGTCATCTTTGTTAGAAAAAGAATAACAAACAGAGATAAAAAAAAAAAACAAATAGTTAAGTGATTGTTAATTTGTCTCTTAAACAAATATTGATTCTCACTCACAAAATTGAATTCTATAAAAGAGAATCTGTCAAGTTTTGTCATCAGGATACAATACTGTTTATATAGTGTCCAGATTGCAAATTCTAAACACTAATCTTAGAACGAACAGATATAATAACAATAGTTGTATTGTTTCATTTGAATTTAAATAAAACGGTTTCTATAAAAAAGGTGTGTAAAAAATCTCAATGACAATTAATAATAATTGTCAAAAAAGATGAAAAACATATCATTTCATTAGAATTAAAATAATTTTGTCACTTGCGACATGCTAAGTGCGTCTAGAGCGTTGATGCATCGCGCACATATGCATTGGGTTACACTATTATTGTGTGTCTACTCTTATATTCCAATTTATGTGTATTGTGAAATTCATTAACTTATAAACCACTAAAAATTTGCGTGTCTTTCTAATACGGGACTAACAAAAAATTACATTAGAGGAAAACTTTAAAAGAAGTCAAAGTCAAATTAGAGGAATTTTGGAAATAATCCAACAATCTTTAGCATAGAGTTTTTAGAGCTTAATTCGGCTGGAGTTTCATTTGTTTTTATTGCAATTCTCTTCTTCTCTTTTCATTCGATCTGCCTAGCTTCATGCGTATAATTAATTTGTTTTCTTCACGAGGCTTTACAATATGACGGGCAAAGCCGATGGAATGCGTAATTGAATTCAATGGAAATGGTAAAACTATCAGGCATGCATATGACTTTACAGCAACAGCTAGCATAGTACAAATGAAAGTGGTTGGGGGGAGTGAGAGTGAAACTGTGAAAACCTTTGTGCGTTTCTTGTAATCTTTCAATCACCAAATTCTGTTCAGCAAGAATAGGGAACAGTGCTTTCTCAGATGTGTCCAACACACAAAACAACTCGCCATTGGCACCCTCCAAAATACAATACAGTGTGGCCGGGGTAGCCCACAACGTACAGAAGCTTTTCTATATCTAATGTCAAGTCAACCCCAGTATTGTTTTAATAATAATAATAAACTCAGCGTCTTAATGATATTATATTATATGTTTTCCGTTTCAATGTACTTGGGGGTTTCCTTTCTACACCAAAAGTACCCAACTCCATTAGACAGATGACTCTCATCATGTACTGCCTGATCGTCTTCTCAAATGTCATATATATATATATATATATATATATATATATATATATATATATATATATATATATTTTTTTTTTTTTTTTTTTTTTTTCTTGAAATGCAAATGTTTCTATTATATATCATGTGAAAGTAGTAGTACAAATAGGTGAGAACAAATCCTAATTACAAATGACATGAAATATATATATATAAATATATATATATTATATCTATATAATATTGTTGCTCCAGTGATGTAGGGTTTTCTTGACAAGTCAAATAAATAATGCTCAAAGTGAATTATTTTCGCATGAACCAGAGATACGTCATGAATATCATGAGGAATAGTTGCAACGGAAGAGTCGGAATCATGCATTTGAGGCGGGGCTGCATGCATAACTAAGCAGACAGCTAGAGACTAACATCTCAGAAATTAATAGGTCTAGACCTTCTTTTTGTCCTCCACACTATCGCAAACTTGATCCAACAAGTCATGAAAACCCTAAAATTAAAACAGATAAGATAACGATTTGAAATGACTAACCAATAATTATATACATAGAGTCGTTGTTCATTAATGAGAATGTATACCTTACAAGAGAAAGCTTTGTTGCTTTGAATCTCAAACATCATGATCACTATATATATGATGATCATGATTTATGGTCTTTTTATCTTAAGTTTTTCTGGTTTTGCAGAACAGAGAAAAGCTGCACTGCCAGAGTATGGAGATCAGAGGGAAATTTGAACAATATCTGTCCAAGACCCTAAGCCCGAAGCTGGAGCCTGGGATTTATGTTTGGCATGCATGTAGGTTCTACTACTAGCTAGGAGGCCTCTTGTACATAAACTAGATATGTGGTCCACCTGAGCTGTCGTGAGCATATATGCATTAGAAAAAATATATAATAGAATTGAGAGCCAATTGATATCCATGCACGTACGGCCAAACTATATACATATATATATAATATGCACTAGTCCCGACCCAGAATTAAGTCAGTGGTTCCACAACGGTCCTTAAACGAAACTCTTTGAAACATGTAGACAAGAGAAAACACCATAAGCAACAACAATAACAAACAAATTCACTTCACTCGAAAACAATATTTAAAAACAACACTAAAAACCATATTCATATAGCAGTAGTACTGGTTCCAGTTATTTGCCTTGGACCTTTTCCTTTGGTCCCTTCTCTGCCCCCGATACTCTCTCTCTCCACCCACAAAATCTATAGTACTGGATCACAGAGAAAAAGAAAGAAAAAAACTCTTTCCCTCCCAGACTTCAGTACTCCAACAGAAAGTACAATAATATCATCACTCTCCCTCACAAGGTTCACACACACACACACACGGCACTCTCTCTCTCTCTCTGAACTTCAATCTAATCTAGCAAGCTCACCCAATGTTAATGGTAGCAGGGCACCGACCCCGACCGTCACCACCTCACGAAGCCATGCAGCAAAAGAAAGCAGAAGACACAGATCAGAAAAAACCCAAGTTCTTAATCAACGATCACGTAGACATCCTAATAGAGATCCTCAAGCACCTCGATGGACCTTCCCTCTGCGTCGCCTCCTGCGTCTGCCGCCTCTGGTGCACCATTGCCCGCAACGACTCCCTCTGGGAGCACCTCTGCTTTCGCCACGTTTCCTCTCCTCCCCTCTCCTCCGTACGACCCGTCGTCGTGGCTCTCGGAGGCTACAAGCGGTTATACATGGTCTGCGTCCGGCCCGTCCTGAGCCGACTCGGCCACTCGGACAGGGTCAGGCGGCGTACTGTCTGGACACCCGACGTGGTGCAGCTCTCCCTCTCTTTATTTTGCGTCGATTACTACGAGAGGAGACTGGGGGATGCCTCCGCTTCGTCGCTCATGTTCCTCTGCAAGCCCGTGAACGTCTGATTTCGCTCATTTCTCCGAAGGAAGGAATAATGGTCCTTCCTCTTTCTTCGGTACTATTACCAGTCGATTAATCCAAGAAGATATTATAATAATTATTTCCATGACCATTTTTAATTCGTTACATTCGTTATTGTATTGCTTTTATTTTTATCATCCAGTTTTTTGCTCTAAGTTTTTTTTCGAAAAATAATTTAGCTTGAGATATTGTATGTAATAAATGGATATGGACACGACAGTAATGGAAGATTTGGAAACTTTAGTTTAGATGGCCAGGGCCAGCCTTGCTTTGATAGTGAAGGTTCAGAGTGGTGGCAATAGTGGGGGAGTAAAATTCTCTTGCCTTTTGTCTCTATATATTGTAGACAATATCAACTTTGTCTTTGGCCTCTAATTACTGGGTAGCAAAATCAAATGATTTATATAGTAGTACTTATCTAATTCTCGTTTCATTCATATTTTATTAAGAATATATATATATAGAGTTGAATGAGTCTCTCTCAACTTTATTATATTATCATTATCAAGAATGGAGAAATCACATGATGAATGAATATCCAACTTTCTGGATGCTACATGGGGTCAAAGGACCAATCAGAATTAACACATTATCATACTATAATGGTGATATATGGTACTTATTATTCCTAAAATATTTTTGTTTTATGATCTGTGAATGTCTAAAATGTCAAGGTGATCAGTTGGCTTGCGTGCTATATATAAAAACTAAACTAAGATATGGGCCTCAAAATTCTGACTGGGACTGGACAGATCACATACAAGTGGTCCAACATGTATCTTATTATTGACTTGTTATGTTAAGTACTTTAAATCCCGTGTCTTCAAACCAGCAGGTAGCTGCTTGGTCCAATTTGGATCCTTTTTATAGCTTTAGGAGGCAGATTTATTCAAAAACTCGTACCCTCTGCAATAGAGTAATGATACAAACGCGGGTGCTGTTAACCACTAATTAATAAGCTCTCTCGCTCTCTCTCTCTCTCCAGTAGTTGATGGTGATTTAATGCCATATATTGTACGATAAGATAATGGTGTCAAGAATGTCATGATCTTTTCATCCTCACAATGTGACTCGCGAAATCCCACTCTCTGCCCCCCACATAATGATCCTATACAAGACATTGTGGCAAGGTTCCATCGATCCATAATATAAAGAGAACGGGGTTCCTTAATATGACCCTACAGATACCATTTTGTAAGTAAAAATGTATGGTCCTGATATTTTGTTTATGCAGCTGACTTTTTGAGGCACCGCCCGCGGTAGGTTTAGGTTGAAGATATCAGATCCAACAACCCATATACTTCAGCACAGCACTAACCAATTCTAACTATATATTCTTTGCTTAATCCACAGGGTACCTTGGAGACACCAAATACAAAAAGAAAAACAATAGATATAACAAATGTAGCAGAATCCGATGTGTAGCTTTAGCTTTTTTACAAGTATAAAAAAAGAACAAAAACTCTTGCTTCAAACATAAATATGGAACCATGCTGCATGCAGATCACTTTGAAGCAAGTATATATACCCAATTTCTTAACTAATTAATTGTAGCGTATACATTGAAACATGTATTACAAAATCAAGGAACTTTTCTTCTTTCGTGTCCCAACATCAAGAAGTTTGCTCTTAAGGAACTCTAGCTCGGTGACTATCTTGTACCTCTTATATATATATATATATATATAGTTATATAAAGACATTCGAACTTACTCTCTATGTTAAGAACTCCAACAGATAAATCATGCGATAATGATCCTTTGCTTATATGCTTGGTAAAGAAATAAAAATAAAAATAAAAGGAGAATAATGGTTTTTTAAAAAAGAAGAATAATAGCAGTTATTCTTTATCTTCTGCTAATAAAACTTTCTAATTTTCAAAAATAAGCAAATATTAATGGAATGAAGCTTAATCATAGATTTCACTTCTACCCACCACCACCCTTAAAGAAAAAGGAAAATAATAATAATAATAATAAAAATAAAAATCCTCCAAGGCCATAACGCACCAGAGCGCACATTAGCAACAACCCACCATTAAATCCCATTAACACGACGTTTACTCCCACTGAAAAAATCACCACTTTTTATTTTTTTATTACCACAAAAATCACTTATTTCCCTCTCGCTACATTTTCCGATCGCCGATCAGACGGCACCTCCAATTCCTCCCCGGAACCGGATCCACTCTCCGACCCGGATCCGTAAACCCCATCAACCCACTTCCCCCCCACTGCCCGATTCTCTATAGCACAAAGCCCTAACCTTTCCCATGTGTATGTGTTTGTTTAAAAATATGGGGTCTCTGTATCTGTGTTGCTACAGTAAGATTCACTAGTAGCTCATCTTGATTTTTGCTGTTACTCGAGCTCCCAAGAACACGTGGCGATCTGGGTCGCCTTCACCTCCATTTGCTGCTCAAACTTCAGTGAGTTTCGGAATTCTTTTTAACTTTTTTTCTTCAATTTGTGCGCTAATTTTTGCTGTGAAGTTTAATTTATTATTTAGTTATCGTTTCTTGAGCTAAATATGGGTTTAATATGTAGTTTTCTTGGGGTTTGGGGGTTGAATTCAGATCGTTGTGCATTGAATCTGGGTGGATTAAGTACGATTGGGTCTTTAGTATGGGAATCGAGCTGATTTGTGTGCATTTAGTTGGGTTTTAAGTAATGGGGTTTGGATTTTGGAGCTCAGAATGCTTGGTAACTGAGGAAAATAAATGAAAATGGGATTTTGAAGATGTCTTACTTGAACGTTGTACACATGCTAAGAAAAACAGTGAGTCAACTCTGAAAAATTTTTGTGAAGTGTTTCATGTACTATCGTCAATTCGCTTACTTGGATCAAAGAATGAGATATTTAATGGTGTGATTTGATATTCTTTTCTTCTTGCTCAGTTTCTCGGTAAATAATTAAAGTCTCTAAGTGAAGATTGAATTTTATTTGGCCTGAGTTTAAAGCATGACAAAGAGTTTCTAATTTTGGATTCTATCGTGTTTTTCAAAATGAATAATGTATAAATTTGGTAGACTACAATTCTAACGTAGACAGCTGTAGAAACTTGATATCAATGGAAACCTAAACATCTTTATCAAATATTTGCAGACACATGAAAATGATGTTAGATCCAAGAATTGGGCTTTGGCACAGTTAATTATGTTGGGCTGGCCGTAGCTTTTGTTTCAAGGGTTTGGTTTTGAAGTGATTTTAGTTCCTACATGGAAGCAAACGTAGAGGAGGCTCTTAAGGCGAAAGTGATAGCCGAGAAGCGATTTGCAGAGAAAGACTTTGCAGGTGCGAAGAATTATGCGTTGAAGGCTAAAACACTGTGTCCTGGACTGGACGGCATATCCCAAATGGTGACCACATTTGAAGTTTACATTGCTTCTGAGGCTAAATGCAATGGTGAATTGGATTATTATTCTATTCTTGGGTTGAAACCTTTTGCTGATAAAGATGCAGTTAAGAAACAGTACAAGAAGATGGCAGTATTGCTCCACCCTGATAAGAACAAATGTGTGGGAGCTGATGGGGCATTCAGACTTGTTTCTGAAGCATGGACACTACTGTCTGATCGATCTAAGAGAAGCTCTTATGATCTCAAGAGAAACAAGCAATTATCATCTGTGGTTAACCAGACAAACATATCTTCAATTCATGCTACAGGGGTTCCAGGTTTCAACAATTGTTCCAATTCCCTGAATTCTCTTGGAAGAACTGACACTTTCTGGACAGTTTGCACCTCTTGTAAAGTTCAGTATGAGTATCTGCGGAAGTATGTGAATAAGAGACTTTCTTGTAAGAACTGTCGTGGTATTTTCATTGCTGTGGAAACTGGGACAGCCCCGGCAAATGGTTCTTTCCCTTATAGTCCTTGGTCACATGTGCCTGGTAATGGGTATGGAAGTCATGGGTTTGATAGAGTGACATATATCCCGGGAAATGCTACCTTTGTTCCAGGAAATGGGGTCTCAGGATTTCACTCTGGGCATGGATATGAATATGTTTCAAATGTGTCCTTCCAGTGGAGCTCTTTCTCTGGAACTTCGTCTGGAACGGTGGGTCCTATTGGACCGTCCACCATATCCACTGATGTCTACCAGGCTAATGGAAATGTTAGTAGGGCAAGACCAAAGGCTAAATCAGGAGCCGACAGAAAACATGCATTGGAAAAGGCTGTTGCTAAAATAGACTCACCAGGTGGCTGCAATGAACTTCCAGGATCTAAGGCTGGTAGAGCTGAAAAGAAAAGGAAGGTGTTTGTGGGAGCCAGTATTAGAAATGGGTACGAAGACGAGGGACTAAAATCTGCTTCAGAAGCAAGATTGGCTGATGGAAATGCTAGTAATGGACATGATCCCAAGCTTAACAATCCAAGTGAACTTCCAACTAGGCGTTCCTCTATTGCACCTGCATTTGATGCTAGAAAGTTGTTGATCGAAAAGGCAAGGACAGAAATTCAGAAGAAATTGAAAGAGATGAAGTTGGTGGCAGGGGCAGGGGCAGGGGCATCTGCTGCTGTTAAGGAGAATGGAAAAGCACAGACACAACTTGATCAATCCGAAGGGACTGGAGATGCACCTAAAATAGCTGATTTAGGCCATTCTGCTCAGCAGTTAGAGCTGAAGAAAACCAGACCAATCTCAATAACAGTCCCTGACCCTGACTTCCACAATTTTGACAAAGATAGATCAGAGGAATGCTTCAAGCCTAAACAAATATGGGCTTTATATGATGAAGAGGATGGTATGCCTCGCTTGTACTGTCTGATCCGTGAGGTCATCTCAGTCGAACCATTTAAGATTCATATTACTTACTTGAACTCTAAAACTGATAGTGAGTTTGGGTTAGTGAACTGGCTGGATTGTGGGTTTACAAAGTCTTGTGGAAATTTTAGAGCTTCTAACTCGGATGTTGTTGACCAAGTTAACGTTTTCTCTCATGTTCTTAGCCGGGAGAAAGCTGGTAGGGGAGGTTGCATACGGATATACCCCAGAAGCGGAGATATTTGGGCTGTTTATCGGAACTGGTCACCGCACTGGAATAGATCAACCCCAGATGAAGTGAGGCACCAATATGAAATGGTGGAGGTTCTTGATGATTACTCAGAAGAGCTTGGTGTTTGCGTAACTCCCCTTGTGAAATTGGCTGGATTCAAGACGGTATATGGAAGAAATTCGGACAAAAGTGCCATTCGATGGATTCCAAGAAGAGAGATGTTACGCTTTTCACACCAGGTGCCTTTTTGTCCACTTAAGGAAGATGGTAATAATTTGCCAGGTAAGTGTTGGGATCTGGACCCGGCTGCAACTCCAGACGAGCTGCTTCATGCTGCGACAGCTACTGGAGCAAATGCATGACGTACCAGTCAAGGAGGAAAGGAAGATCAGTTTGGAGTTGATTTTAGCATTCTTTAGACAAAATTTAGATTTAACTGTACAAATATGTCTCTCACACATGGTTAGAGGCCAATGCAACATTAACCCCAGATGGTTTTAGGGGGTGCAGTGTTTTACGGAGTGAAACGTGTGTCAAGAATATTGTTAATTCTAATGACTGTTGTTTACAAAAATTTATTGTCAATGGACAATAATAGCTGTAACACTTGATGACTTGCATTGCAAAATCATTATCTCATCTGTTTTCATCTTGTGTAAGAATCGCGAGGTGGTGAAATGCAACAAAATTCCGAACTGCACTACTGTTTAATGTATCGTTCACACTAAGAACTCAAACCAGCTAGGAGTCAAGCCAGCCATTAAAGGCCGTGCTTTTATCATCACAGGTTGCTCCTGTACAACGAATGAAAGAAGGATAATGGACTGGGCTCATTCAGGTTGCTTCCATAATCAATCCTTGATTTTGATTCTAAGGCTTGGTTACACGGATAAAAGAACCCCGACAAAACTATAAAACTCCAACACAAAGCAAAGAAAGAAGAAGCATAATTTTATGAGTCCACAACCATGGTAAGAATACTAATACCACTCCCTATCTTCTCTTCCTCCTAAGTACTTCATTTTTAGTTTTCCTTATATAAGTTAATTTTGCTTTTGGTAAGATTTGTGCGATAATAGATATATTCACGTATGTATTAATGTTTGTATTTGGCTTGAGCTAATGGATTCGTCTGAGAAGATCCCATCTTTTATTGACTGAAAGCATGAGGAGTGGCAGCACTTGGGTTGGCACATATCCCATATCTTCAAGCCCAACTTACAAAGAGGTGTATATTTTCCTCTTGCTATTGCCTTTTTGTTCCTTTTTTCTATTTTCCTTGTGTTTCATTGATTACCCATTTTTTATTCTAGCCCAAATTTCATGGTAGACTTTACCATTTTGGGTAGTTTTTTATGTTTCAATGTTTCGATTTTCCTGTTCTGCTTATGATACCGTCCGTAAGTTGAGAAGGTTTGGTAAACAGCCTCTTTATACCATTTGGTTCACACAGCTGCTTTGGTTGCTGTCCCGGTTACTGAAAACCCCAACATTGTGAGGTCCCCTTTCCCAGTATTGTTTGTTTTCAGATCCAAGAAGTTGAGATGAGATTAGAAATATGTGATTAGTAACTGAATGATTTGAGTTAAAATATTTTATTAAGTTTTGAGAAAAAAAGAAAAAAGCTGAAAAAAAATATTATAAAATTAAAATATTGTTAAAAACATAATTTTTTTAATATTATTTTTATTTTAGAATTTAAAAAAATTGAATTGTGTTTTGTGTTTTATTTGAAAGTCTGAGAGTTGTAATGATTAGATAGATTAGATTAAAAAGTTAAAGATTTAAAATTAAAAAATGTTTGTATTTAAGTAATGTTTGGAAAGTAAATGAGATGAGATAAGATAGGATATGATAGGTGGAGAATTGAGATAGCCATCCAAATTAGTGATCTTTTTTATTTTGGAAACAAATTTGATCAAAATGTAAAGCTTATAAGTTTTTCATATATATAGTTTGAAAAATGCGAGGGAACCCGTTTTGGGCTCCTGATTATTTTGCCCGATTTCGTTTTTTATTTTTTTACTTAGTGATTAAGAAAATATTATTTAGATTTTTTGTTTTTTTTTTCCACATAATTTTTTAAATACTTTTAGATATTTTTTAAAAAAGAAAAACATTTATAATATTATTAAACAATATTTTCTTAATCACTTAGTAAAAAAAAACTAAAAACTAAAAAAAAATTAAAAAATGAAATCAGGCAAAAACATGGGGAGCCCAAAACGGGCTCCCTAGCATTTCTCATATAGTTTTCCTTAACATTTTGCATTTGCTTGCCCAGAAGCCCAAAGGAATGGTAGTCTTGAACTTGAACGGTGAGAGAGCTACCGTGGCAATGCATTTGCCTGTCAGGAGTGTGAGAATATTGAGACAGATATAATCTCCAGGTACAATGTCTGATTCAGTTTGTATCTGACAAAATGACTGAGGCCTATTTCAAGCTGGCTAATTTTAATGTTCTGAATCATGAACAGTACAAAATATAACAAAGTCGAGGGGGGTGATGGCTTGCGTTATCACCGGTGAAAGCTTCTGTTTTATAATCTTTCTCAAAACATTTAACTTAAGGGATGGGTAACTGCTGCAAAAACTTGGCTCTAAAATAGCAACATCATACCCAGATCAAGACGTTCGCTTCCTAACACAACAGTGAACGCCATCAAGGGTCCACAAATCTCTTACAAAATCAAAACCAGGTCCACAATTCATCATTTTCTGAAATCAAACACCCATATCCAACCAACTTTAATAACATGCATTTCCTGGCCTCGCTTATTCAAAAGTTTTTTTTTTTTTTCCCTAAAACAAATCTTTCTAGCTGTTCATGGATATGATCATCATATACGTAGACCACACACCAACAATAATCATAATGCACCTTTGATTCCGCCATTTAAGGGTCCTCGTTACCAAAAAAAATAGTTAGGTTGTAGACCCGTACAGCCAAAACGGCGTTCATTGTTTTCTTTTTTAGTGTATTTCTTTATATTTTTATTATTAATTTATATACCCCCATCATTCAAAGAAAGATTGCACGTCTACTTTGGCTTTAATGCCCCAATGTGTCTCAGCTCAATTTCTACTCTCTCTCTCTCTCTCTCTACATCCTTTCTTCTTCAGCTAAGGCAGTCTATATGAATCTAAAGACTCGCAAGCTCTCTCCTGCTTGCCTTTTCGATTACATTTTAAAATATAAGATGAAATGAAAAAAATGTTTAAAAACTCGTTACATATTAGCTTTCCTTGTCATACTTGTTTGCAATCTCCTCCATCAAAAGTAAAATGGAGAAAGAAGTGGTTTCTCTCTCACCTTCAACTGCTATGGACTCCTATATATGAAGCTGACCGATCGATCAACAAAGTCCAAGACAAATTAAGTCATGTTGAACTAGCCTTGGAACTCATTCCTCTACTTCTATAATTCCTGTGTCTGTCTGTCTGTCTGTCTGTCTCTATGTAACTGTTGAAATGCTATTATTCCCTATAGCCGATGCAAAAGGGCTCTCTGGAAGGTTAAGTCCTTGGCTGCTGCATGGGTTACTTTAATTTTTCAGGTACAATAACTTTACAACTTGAAACTTGATACATAAATATAGCAAAAAATGTATAGGATATATGCCTTGGTACCTGTCCTGGCCGCTGTAGTTCGTGTTTATATGCCTCATTTTGTCATTGTTCAAAACATCGAGCAAATAATTAAAACGCCTAGCAGATGGGAACTCTGCTTGTTCTGCATGGGCTACAGTTTTGCGTAAGAGAGTTTTAGTCATAAAGAAAAACAAAGCGGAAAAGGAAACTGCAACGTTTTGAATTAGATAAAGAGATTGAACCTTCTGAGCACTTTAACTCATCCATTGAATGTCCAATATAAGGGTGATGAGAAAAGAGTTTAGGAGCGAGTCGCAATTCCGAGAAATGTCTGCTCTCAAGCTCAAGTTCTTGCTCATGTTCTTCAATGAGCTGCTGCTTCCTGAGCCTCAAATTATCACCAACTCTGACCACCACTAGGAAAAAAAGGAAATTTACACCAAACAATTGTCTGAGACTAAAGAGACATAATGAACCCACAAAAATGGAAAATAGATCACTGCACTTGTCGAAAGCCTTTACTTACTCGAATTAAGCTCAGAATCCCCATCCATAAAGTGTGGACTGTTATACATAGCATGTGGGCTTTTATTTGCGTACTTCCTGCGCAAGAAATATCTTTCAGCACCACACTCGTGGTAGCAAACTCACAGGCATTACCCCAGATCACAACAGTGGTAGAGCACTACAATATATGTTAAAAAATTTGAATTTCCAATTCATTAAAGGCAGATTAACCAGGTTCATTTAAATTTCCCCAGGTTCAAAAGGGAGGAAGCAAGATAAGGAATATTCTCTACAGATAAGACCTCCCTGAAATCGTGCAAACCTCATAATTCATCATAACAGATCTTGACAAAGGGAGACAAAAATGAGGTTCAAACTAAAGTAGCATTATCCAATAATTTTATAAACGGATAGGTACAAAAAAAGCAGCACTCGGTTTTGTCAAGAAAGGGAACAAGCCAGCTGGAAATCCAAATACTTCACAAAGGTGATGCTACAACTACAAGCCAGCTGAAATAAAATAAAATAAAAATATTAGCAACTTTGCAAAGTTTAAGCCAAGGAGTTAAGTCATTTATCGATGTTGATGACTGCAAACAACTATCAATTAGTGCAAGGATAACCCATCATTTCTGTTTCCATAAAAGAGCTTTTACTTTACTTTTGGTTTACACTCTAAAACTCCCTAATGCTTCCACTGTGTGCTCTAAATTCAAAGAGTGATGACCCTACCTAATTGCAATACCACCAAATACAACAAAGGTGCAATTTGATGCAGGAAAAAAAGGACCATTATTTCTTTGCTGAAACAAAGGAGCTGGTAACATAAAAGAGCAAGAAAAAATGGTAGTGCCAGAATATTACTTCATCTTCAGACAAACAGAAAGTTTTACCTTTCAAGAAGCCTTGACTTTTCCCTGTAAGGTTTCACTAGAACACGAGCCCACATACAAAATGAGGATTCCCCTTAGCTAAAATTTGCTTGACGGTCTCTGAATATACAAAAGTCACAAAACCAAACATCCTCTTCTGTTGGCAAGGAATCCTAACATCTTGGACCAGGCCAAATTTGCTGCAGAATAAAGATACAAAAAACATGGAAAATTAATATGCTGAAAAAGCAAGTTCCAAATTTAGCAAAAGCAATGAATAATTTTCCCAGTATCCAGAGTCCAGACTTCCTTACTTGAAGTAGTTAGAAACATCGTGCTCTGTAAAAGTACTCTCAGCCGGAAAAGTGAGATAAATCTGTCGAGAACCAGCAACAATTCCACCAGGGTCACTTCTCTCACCAGCATACTCCAAGTATTTCGGCACATCTTCTGCCAAGATTACTGAGTGCTGTCCATGAGGCCTGTAACTCAAATAATAATAATAATAAATATGGCAAAAGTTAAGCCATGAAGTAATTACGTGAGGAACACATGAAAGTCAAAAAAATCCACCTGTCAATGAGACGAATGCTGTTCTTCAACCGAGCAAGAAGTTTTGTCAGACTATAGCCAACCTTACCATGTCTCTGGCTCTCTGTAAGGTACCCTTCAGCCTGAAGGGTTCTCCCAAACTTCTCATAATAGATCATTGGCAATGAAGCAATTGAAACCGGAAATCCTCTTCTCGATTTCAAAAGCTCGGCTAACTCCTTTTCAAGCTTTTCAAGACACCCAGGAGAGAAGACATGATCTTCATTAGGAAGCTCATTCGAACTTGGACTGAGAATCAGAGAAAAGCTTTCTGGCATGGGATTTCCATGGAAGTACCTACAGTTGTTTCCGTGTTTACAAAACCCCTTACTGAAGTAATGGCAAACCTTAACAGGAAACTCAGGCAAGCTTGGAGACCTTCGACCCACTCTCACACCAAATGCAGGTTCCGGGCAATAATAATTGCTCGAAAAATCTGAAGCAACTGAATTTGCAGATTCTAGCTGATCATCCAAAGTCAAGAACTGAATTTGATTTTGAAGGTGATAATCTTCAGCAACCGAATCTGAACAAGTTGGTGGGACATAATCTACATTATGCACTGGCTGCTGATCAGCAGCCACTTGGGGATTCCAGTAGGGATTTGCACCTCGTAGAGTTCTTGGAGATGCAATTGGTCGTGGTAAGATTGGCAAGTAGGGTGTAAACGGTAAAGGTAACTCTAAACCCGGTACCGGATTCACCAGAGAGGGTGAGACGGGAGCCGAAACCGGCAGTTTGGATAAGCCAAGCTCAGTTTTGGCTTTGTTGATCAAAGAGTGGATCAAATTATCAGGGCTGAAGGCTAACCTGATCATTTCACGTTCACCATGGTCTTGTAACAGGAGAAAACCGATGATCTTTGACACATTTTCAGGCTCTATTTTCTGAATTCTATTGTACACAATGTTCGTAGATTCAGAAAAATCCATTCTCAACGCCCACCCCCTGAAAATGCAAAATAACAGATGCGGATCACAATGGAGCTGGGCATTCCAAATTGATTAGAACATATATAAAAGCTGAGTTAACACTCCAGCTAAATAACCATACGTATATTTTATTAAAAAAAAAAACAAAGAGAAACAAAGACCCTCCATGAGTAGCTATCTATCCAATCATCTAAGCGGGAAAATCAGATACATCAACTGGAAACCTTATTGGTTCTAACACTACTGTCCTGTGTAATTGCCACCACGTTCAGTTTCATTTTATGACCGTACATGTATTCATAAATATAAGTCAATGATCTGATCTGCAGTTCATAGCAAAAAACAGTAAAACCGAAAGGTGAGGAAAAATCACTACTTTAAGCGCAGCACCATAAGCAGTGTAAACAAAGAGTTGTTTTTGTATTTAGCATGAAAATATTAAGACTTGTTTTGCCAAACCAGAAGAAAAAAGTCGTTAACTTATTTCCATACTAAAGTGGGAATCCATTATTAAATAAAACAAGGATGCACCTTTCTAAACCCCAGAGTTAGAACCAGAATATAGTGCTTATGATCATATTTGAGGGGACGAAGACCTTTGAGTTAGAACTTAAGAGCCACAAACTCAACCTCATAACAGAATTTCAGCCAAAAAAAACAATGTATTTAGACCAATTTTAGGAAAGCTACCCACAGGAAACAAAAACCACAAATAAACTCCTCACGCTTTTCTTTCCCATAGATCATAAACCAGAGACAAAAGCCAAAATTTTAACATTTCAAAAGAACACCAGCATTTCTAAACGCAAGCCTTGAACACTCGATCTTTGTTTCAAACTCACAACATTCATTTAACAAATCCACGTCAAAAACAAAAATCACAGAGAGAGAGAGAGAGACCAGAAAAAAAGACTCAACCACAAAACTTCGAAGTTTTATCTTCTCGTTAGAATATACGAATCCATAAAGCGCTGAATTAAATGCTTTAAACCCATCATGACTCAAGCCTATATCCACTATCAAATTTTCAAAAAATTAAGCAGTTAAAAAAAGGTTAGAGCAACGCAAGAAGACCAAAGTAAAGCACAACATGATATTAAGAACCACTCAAAATTCAAGCTCTTAGCCAATTTAAAACACTGAAACCACAATTTTGCAACAGCTCTGAAAAACGCATGCCCCCAAAAAAAAAAATCACCACATTGACCATCACAAATTAAGTGCCGAAAACAACAACAAAGAAGACTTCGTGGCCATTATAGTTCAAAGATCTGACATACCCACCAAATCCAACAGCCCCCAGATGATGAAAAAAGTCAGAAAAACCAATCCAAAGCCCGAAACTCCTCCACCATGGCCATGATTGATTATTCACTCTGTTCCTCTCTTTCTCTCTCTCTCTATCTGCCACTGCGCTTTTTTGCTATTTTTATCCACTTCTATTATACTCAGTATCCTATATTTCTCCCACAAAAAAAATAAAAAAATGACACCATTCTTATAAAAATAAAAAATGACAGAACGGATGGCTAGCTTTAAAGGGCGCCTTGTCTTTAGTTCGACTCCACACACATAAATATATACCGGAAGTCGAAGATAGATAGATGCACACCGAGCACAACCCCTCGACCCAAAAAAAAGAAAACCATATTTATATTATATTATTTGAATGAATTATATAATTAAGTTACTTGAGAAAATTGCCACACTTTTTTTTTATCTTGGGATATTTCTTTTCTTTTATTTTCAAGTGTTTTTTTTTTTTAAATGATTACAGGTTGTAAGGTGTCGTTATAGTCGTAAACTGCAGGAGCTTTTATAGGGAATGTGACCCAACTGCCCCATCACTCAACTCTGGAAGAAAATGTCAAATTCAGTTTTTTTTTTTTTTTTGCTTTATTGATTTATTACGGGCTGGCTGGCTTTAAGTTTACGATCCGAGCGTTAAAAATATAAAAGGCAAAAAGAAAGGAAAATTCTATCCAAATACTCTGCATGGATGGCACCTGTCAGTTTGGCAACGAATTTGACAGACAACCTTTGGTTTTGCAGGCTTTACTCACTGTCTGGCTTCTTGCGTTGGTCCCCCGTTTCGTTTTCAAAAATTTGTCTTCTTGTTCTTATCGGTAATCCTAGAATACAAAAAAGTCTTTTTCTTTTTCTTGATTGATTGTTAAATCTTTTGATATTAATTATTAAATCATGGTTTGTTCTTCCAGCCTTCTGAAAACATGTATTCAATTTCTCATAAAATTCATGAAATCAAACGAATGGAAATAAATAGAATAATCTTAATTTACCATTTATGGTGGCCATCTCACTCTCAATAAATGCAAATAATTACATTAAAAACTTGCATGCCTGCCGAGGGAAATAGAATATGCATATATGCGAGTGGCGGGAAGGAGAAGGAAGGGAGGTGCGAAAAACGAATGGCCGCCGGAGGGTCTCTGGGTTGATGATATCGCGCGCCGAGAAATAATATATATTGTATTTTATGTATTCAGTCATATTGAGATTTGATCTTTATCCGTTCATTTGATTGTTGTCAACACGTCATGGCCAGATATTTTATAATTGAAATTAGGATTAGGACAGTGACAACTACGTACACTGTTCTTTATTAATTACTTGCGTCATTAATTATATTATCCAACAAAACATTAATGCTCTGTCATCAATCTGCTTAATTTCTCCATTTTTCTCATTTGGATTGTCCAGTGTAGCAAAATGCCAATGAGCCTAATATGATAGATTAATCGCCTGTTTAGGAATATAATTATTTTTAAATATTTTTATATTACTTTATTACTATTTATAAATTATTTATTACTATTTATAAATTATTTTACTATTATTCACGTATAATTTGACGTATTCTTAAACTCCACACGAAACCTTATACTATAAATTTGAGAAAAACAATGATTAACATATATAATTAATTATAGGAAGAAGAATTCTAGACGTAATACGTTAAAATCAGGTTTCATCTATGACTTTGGATAATAGGCCCAAACCAAATGCATAATGGGTCCAAAGCTGAGAAAGGTTTCATCTCCCTATCTAAACGGGCCCTGAGAATCTCAATCCAGGTCAAGGCCCGGTCCGAGAAACACCTGATAGAAGCTTAGACACATTTCGAATAAATAATAAATTAGAAATTAAGACATATTTTAATTATAAAAATAAATTCATAAATTGACATGTGATATATAAGATTGTAGAATTATTTTTTTTAAAATTATAAAATTATTTTTATTGTAATATAGAACTAACGCATTATAGAAAATTATATTAATTTATAAATTTATTTTTATAAAATTTATTTATGACTGTACTTCTCTTTTAAATTAGAAGCAAAACCCTCTATCCCCCCACCTTACAATAATCATACAAACTCAATAATAGTACAGTGAGAGGATGACAGGAGCAGCATTGAATAGAGAAATGATAAAATAACAGCTTAATTTCAAATATATACAATCATTTAATAAAGTAATACCTTTTTTTTTTTTTTTTTGCTCTAATTTTATATGATTAATTTTTAAATAAATATTATTCTATTAAGTAGTGGTAATTTAATTGTTCAAATCTCCCCTACAAAAGGCACGACTCACAAGGTAGGCAAAAATAACAAAGATTACGAAACCAGAAATGCTGCACTCCTACCCGTTGCAGTGCCACCCATTCAAAAGCTTTCTTCAACAAACTCTGCCCCCGTTTTCTCAACTTTCATGGTGGCAAAGAAAAGGAAACCTACAGCACACGGTAAGGACACGACTTTGATATCACTCAATGAATGCATGAGGTTTGTCAATGATTGCTCAAAATCTCCGTTTTAATTTTCATCCTTCTTTGCATTTAACCAAGGTTAGTCCCCTTGATTTCCTCAACACCCACTTCCCTTCCATTTTTTTAATCTGCTTTATGATGAAAATATGATTAGTAATTCTCCATTCCGTCGATTTTCGACTTTGCTTAATTCCTTAGCCAAAACTCACACCTCTGAAGAACCCCCCAGTATTACTGTTAAATTGGGAAGCAGAACCTGGAAACCAATACCAATACCCCACCGAACACTCCCTGAACCTAGAGCTCAGGATCTTGATTTCATAAATGTCGCACACAGCCACCTAATTCACTCTGATTGGGCTAAACTCCGTTCGTTTTCAACCGGTCTAACACCCATTAGAGTGAAACATATATTGTTGAAGATTCAGAAGGACCATGTTCTTTCCCTCGAGTTCTTCAATTGGGTTCGGATTGAGAAACCCACTTGCCACACCCTCGAAATCCATTCCATAATCCTCCACATTCTCACTAAAAACCGAAAATTCAAATCTGCGGAGTCTATTTTGAGGGGCATTCTTGTATCTTGTTCGTTAGATGCGCCCTCGCATCTGTTTGAAGAAATGCTGCACTCCTACCGGTTGTGTGATTCTTCGCCTCGTGTTTTTGACTCACTTTTCAAGACTTTTGCACATATGAAAAATTTTCGGTACGCCACCGATACCTTTCGTCGAATGAAGGAGTATGGGCTTTTCCCTACTATTGAGTCGTGCAATGCATACATGAGCTCTCTGCTTGATTTACATAGGATGGATATTGCTTTGGCATTCTATAGAGAACTGCGGCATCATCGGATTTCACCGAATGTTTATACTCATAATATGGTCATGTGTGCTTACTGTAAATTGGGAAAATTAGAGAAGGCTGTTGAGGTGTTTAGGGAGATGGAGATCATGGGTTGTAAACCGAATATTGCTTCTTACAACACTCTGATTACAGGCCATTGCAATAACGGTCTTTTGAGCTCTGCGATAAAGCTTAAAAACTCAATGGAGAAGAATGGGGTGCACCCAAATGTGGTTACCTATAACACGCTTATCAATGGGTTCTGCAAGGAAGGGAAATTGCACGAAGCCAATAAGGTCTTTGTTGAGATTAAAACCATGAATATTGCTCCTAATACTGTGACGTACAATACCCTGATAAATGGGTACAGCCAATTGGGCAATAGTGAAATGGGTAGCAGGCTTTACGAGGAGATGTTGAAGAATCAAGTTAAAACCGATATCTTGACTTACAATGCCTTGATTTTGGGACTATGCAAGGAGGGTAAGGCAAAGAAAGCGGCCTTTCTGGTTAAGGAACTTGAGAAGGAGAACTTAGTGCCAAATGCATCAACCTTTTCTGCCCTTATTAGCGGTCAATGCGTGAGGAAGAACTCTGAGCGTGCCTTTCAGATATATAAAAGTATGATTAGGAGTGGTTGCCATCCAAATGAACATACTTTCAACATGTTGGTATCGACCTTCTGCAAGAATGAGGATTTTGATGGAGCAGTCCAAGTCTTGAGGGAAATGCTTGAGAGACGTATGGCTCCTGATTCAGGCACCTTATCTGAGGTTTGCTGTGGACTTTGGCTGTGCGGAAGAAGTCAATTGGCAAAGACGTTATGCAGTGAGATGGAAGCCAGACAACTTATGCCAGCAGGCTTTGATAGATCCAAAACTATGAACTTTGGTACATAGAACGAGGAAAGCATTTGGGCCTAGTACTGCTAAACTTGAATTTACTTGAGATTTCCTTGTAATTTATATGTTTTTGTGGTTTTTTAAATTGACCTCTTCTAGTACCTGTCTCCTTGTTACTTTTAAGTTTGGGTACCGAGAGTATCTCAGCTACTCTCAAACACTCTCACTACTATTCTTTACTTTATTATTACTTTTCACCTATTTTTTTTACTATTTATTACTTTTTACCTACTTTTTATTACTATTCAATATTCTATTATTACTTTTTCACAACACTTCTCGCTATCCAAACATAACCAAATCTTATGTTTGAGGTGGAAACGCATGTTTTCTATTGAGAATAAGGCCTCGTTTGTTTTCGGAGATAAGATGAGATAAGATGAAAACTTTTGAGATGAGATGAATTGTTTATTTTATTTTATATTAAAATTTGAAAAAGTTGTAATGATTAGGTGAGAGAAGATGAAATGAATTTAAAAAAGTTGAATTGTTTATTTTATTTTATATTGGAATTGAGAAAAGTGTAATGATGAGATGTTTTCCGAAAACAAATGAGGCCTAAGTTTCTCTTGATGGAAACGCATGTTTTCTATTGAGATACGTACAAACATATCTTGTTTTCTGGATGCCGTGCTTCAAAAGATAAGTCTTCTCTTTATTTCCTTTCCACGGAGAACAAAGTACTAACGCAATCTTGTCAGAATAACACCAGGAGGAATTTTGCTGGCAGGACCACTTGAATTGTAGCTCAATGTCTATTGATGTAATCGGGGGGGTTTAAGGCGCTATTGGATTAATTAATGGGTTAAAGGAAGTACTTCCTTTAACAACTAGTTGTTCCTTCTCAATTCTGTAACCCCACCTACGCCAAACTTGGCCACTACTAACCAAAATCTCGATAAGAGGAAAATTTTGGAATGCATTTCATAACGAGAACAGGTCACTACTTTGCGGAATTTGTGTCTGATGGAAGTTGGCTGCTCGCGAGGTTGAGAAATGCCACACGGAGAAAGCCTTATACCACACACACCTCTACTTAATCAATATGTGATTGTCATTTTTAAACACACATATTTAGAAGGGTAAAAATGAAAAATCACATGTTGATTAGGTGGAAGTGTGTGATATAAGACTTCTCTATTGATTTTTTTTTCTTAATTTTATGTAGGCATGTAAACAGTACTTTCACTGTTTACATGGACAGTAATAATAATATTCACACTAGGGTTTTGTGTACACGCAGAAACAACAAGATATAAGAGACACCACGTGCATGCTTTACTCTCAGAAACAACAAGATACTTTGGAACATAACGATTCTATGCCTTTATACTAAGAACTTTCATAGTATAAGGCGGTTGATTACATATGATTTCCAACTGTTCAAGAAGACATCTTGCTTTCTTTCTGAACCATATAGCCCCTAGTTAAATTGGTTTTGTTCAGATCACGTGCGACTTGTAATTAGCTCAGGGCGCTGAATGGCTATCCAGTACTTAACATGTATACATTTCAATTTGTAAGGCCCTCAGCTAGTGTGCCTCGACTTCTGGAGTTGAAACACATGAATAAGATCTTCCTTGAATGGGGAATCATTCAGCTTCATCATTTCCTTCTTACATATATGATCGTACGTCGATCATATCTTGCAGAATTTTGTCAATCCGTTGGGATAATCTCTCCAAGGCACGCTTCATCCCAGTAAAGAAACAAAGAAATCTAACTGAAGGGAAGAAAATATATATAGGAACATTGAAGCCTTGACGGAGCATCATCATCATCTCCTTGAGCAATAGTATGAATTCATCTACGTTTTTAATTTGCTCCTTTCTCCAAAGGCTGTCCTAGCTTGAAATTGTATTGTTTGCCAAAGACATGAATAAACCCAAGCTGAGACGAGGAAATGGGTTCAATAAGATTTGATACTTCGTCGTCTCCTAGCTAGCTTATTGACCGGAAGGACCGGACATGCAGGCTGAGCACCTAGGAGTTCCCAGGTACATATTTTTCTCATTTGTTTGTAGTAATCCGATATGGGAAAACATGATCAGCAGCAAGAAAGGTGGGCCTTAGTGCGAATTAACTATTGTACACTTGCTTTGGCAACAAAGCATCTAAATTTTATGGATATATTTTTGTAAATACTTCTCTTGGATGCTACACTGCTTTTCTCATTGCTTTAAATTATAGCAAGTAATGAGTTTTGTGCTTCTTACACTTTTTCTTTCTTTTCTTTAAGATTTATTTTTAAAATTTATTTGCAAGGTAGAATGAGAGTACATATGCTGCCTGTGGGTGCATGATACTACTACCTAAGATTAAGTAGATATTGGATATTCATCGGGATTTGGAAAATCGAAACAATTTATCTTCCTTACCTAAAGCCCAAAAGTGATGTAATCGCCACCATAAACGCAAAATATAGTTTCATTAGAACTCGGGATGAGTTGATCAAATAGTAAATACAGATCAAGCTGAATAATGAAAGCTCTTTTATCAATTACGTGAGCTGAAACAGGCCAGCACAATAAACAAACATATGAGAAGGACTGTATTCCCTGAAGGGAGAAACTTCCATCGATACAAGTTCACAAATCTTCAGAGTATACCGAATCCAATATATGAGAAAAACAAATCTCACCAACGCCATTATCACGGCTCCATAACCTTTTTTTTCATAAATGTAAATCAAGAAAGAACACAACTTTTTGTCCTTTTTCTATGCCAGAAGGCCCTCAGATAGAGTAAAACTAAGATAATATGTAAATCAAACTAATTTAAGATTCTGAGATATTCATGCCAAAAATTATTCCACCCATGGATTGCTTAGCAAGACTAATTCCACAGAGAGTTCAATACTCCATGAATCTAGAGATTGATTCAAATACACAATTCAAAAGTATTCTCATAAAGAAGCTTTTATGCACAAAAAAAACTCTGATTCTGCATACTCAGCATTTAGAAGGATGATCCCTGCAATCACCATTATCCTTTCTGATAAGGGAAAACTTGTTAATTTTCTCCCTTCGACGGAGTACCTGCCAAAAATCAAATCAAGTAACATGCAGTCCCGGTCCCATTTTCACACGCAAAACAAGTCAAATAACGCAAAAAGTTTCACAAACATAAATGGTATTATGAAGGAAAACTCACTAGAGCCGGTGATGAATTTTGTTCGTATGGGCATTTTTGATGCGGCCACTGAAATTGCCTTTCTGGCTATATTTTCTACTACTCCGCCGATTTCATAAAGTATTCTCCCCGGTTTGACCACGGCTGCCCAATATTGGGTGGCTCCTTTCCCTCTACCCATGCGTGTTTCCGCGGGTTTTGCTGTTACCGGCTTGTCTGCAAACACTCGAGTCCATATTTTTCCGCTCCGCTGCAAATTTCGGGTAATTGCTCGCCGCCCTGCTTCTATTTGTTTGGATGAGATCCGCGCTGGTTCAAGTGCCTGAAGAGCAAATTTGCCGAAGCTCATTCGATTGCCTCTACAAGATACTCCGTGAATTCTTCCTTTACGCTGTTTCAGCCACCCAAGAGCCATTTTGGAAGATCTATCCATATCGTTCAGCTGGCTTATTCAATGTATATAACTATATACAATGATCAAGCACAGGACAAGCAAAGTCACAGGCCTAGATACAATGCATATCAAACCCATCAATAAAAGTCAAGACTAAGAACCAACCTATCTAAAAATAATAATATTATAAAAATTACAATTCTGCTACAGGGAAGCACCCTTAAGTAGAGCACACTGCACTCCCAGCTGACCAAGATTTAAAAATAATAATAAAAAATAAAATAAAATAATTGATACAGAGCTACTTCTTCCTTTCTCGTACAGGAACCCACCCACCGCATGAAATCCTTTATCGTACAGAAGCCCCATTCGTTCTCCCTTCTTCCTTCCTTTCTGCAAACAAGCATACCTTTTGCTTGCATAGAGTTGTCTGTCTATCCATCTATCTATCTATCTATCTATCTATCTATCTATAGATCTTAAGGGGATGGGATTTTTCCATAAAAAATGCTATTCGGATTTTTCCAGTAAATTGACAACACTATGCATACATTCACCAATGGAACTGCAAACCATGCAATGCCTTTTGTCTTATTGGTGTGATAATGAATCTTCATTATGATAAAATAGTTGTGGTGTTGGATTGATGAGTCAGATTGTGGAAAATAGAGTTGTCTTATCAATTGGTATTATATTGAGCCAAAAATATTAGGAAGAAAAGTGAAGAGTAAGAAACACTCCTGAAATTTTGAGTTTATGTGATCAATTGTTTGAGCTTTAATAGATGAATATAGCGGGGGTAAAAAAGAGAGCTCTTTGTTCCTCCTAGGTTAAGATTTGGAGTATAGCTATATTTATAAGTGGTACACACACCTCTTTCATAGCTAGCTACAATCAAGCCAGTTGTAGACATCTTTAACAATAGCCTCTAAAAGGGAAATGGGGAAAATAGTAATTGGGTAATGCTCAGCACACAATATATATCTGAACAATTATGAAGCAGCAAACAAAACCAGAGCATCAACACTATGGAATTGGATTTTTTCACAAACCAGCTCTAAAACACAGCCCCAATTCATAACAATCACAGATCCAAATCATAATAATCTACCAAAAATTCATAATCACGAAACCAAACAAACACCAGCTCTAAATCACATCACCATTGGCTTTCAACACAAAACCAAAGCATCAACACCATGGACTTGGATGTTTTCACAAACAAGCTCTAAAACACAGCCCCAATTCATAATAATCTACCAAAAATTCATAATCACAAACCCAAACAAAAACCAGCTCTAAATCACATAGCCGTTGGCTTTCAATGCAAAACCAGAGCATCAACACTATGTTTTCTTTCATTGGCTTTCAACACCTAAACCAGAGCATCAACACTATGGACTTGGATTTTTTCACAAACCAGCTCTAACACACAGCCCAATTCATAATAATCTACCAAAACTTCATTATCACAGACCCAAACAAAAACCAGCTCAAATCACATCACCATTGGCCTTCATAATCACAGGCCTGATTTCAGACCAAAAAAAAAAAAAGAGACAAGCTAAGAGAGAGAGATGGCGTGGTGAGAGAGAAACCCTAGGTGAAGATTCCAAAGCTGGTTTCCATCGAACGTGAAGAGAATTGGAAGCCTCTGAACAGAGTTTCCGTCGAGCTGGCCGCTGTCGACCGTGAAGAGGTGGTTTCCATCGAGCCCTAGGAATACATTCGAAAGCCTCACATTCTCTCTCTAGGGGCTTGGGGGGGGGGGTTGTTAAAATGAGGGCTTCCAAATAGCAGTTTTCCAAAAATTAATTTTAGCTCCAAACTACAGGGAAATTTTTCGATGAAAAGGGATTTATTCAGTGATCAATTTACAGAGAACCGTCCAAACATTAAACCTAAATATCTATTCCTTTTTTCCTTCTAGAGTATTCGAGAAGGGAATAAATCGAGGAAATACAAGAGTGACCTAATCTGTTTCAGGAAATGCTCAGAAAAATTGAAACGAAATCCACTTAAATCCGAATCGTCGGTTCAGGGGAGTAAATACGGTTTAAGCCAACGCCGAAGCAGAAGAGGTGCAGACGCGAAGCTTACCTGGTTAATGTTGTAACAGATCGGTAGATTAGCTGTTCCCGTCCTTAGATATTCACCAACTCATAACTTTCAGGATGCCGTGGCTACGAAGGGCGGAAGAGAGAGGAGGTTGGTTCGGACAAAGGGAGAGAAAATGACAAGAGAAGAGGGACCAGTTGTGCTACGGAGCACACTGAATTTTAACACAATGGCCAGCGTGAGAATTGGCATGTCTTTAGTGAAATAAAATAATACCTAAACCAGGGAGCCAAAAACGCACGAGATTTTTCCTTCCTTCCATTTCAAAAGAGTGAAGAAGCCCTAAGAGCAACCAACGAAACTGTAAACCGAAGCTGTGCATTTCATTCCCCAATGATTGTGGAGAAGCTCTGTATTTTGTGTGCCCACAAATCGATTTAACATAAAATGATCTCAGTTCAATCTAAATACAAGAGTTCACAAATGGGCAAATAAATTCCCCCACAAATCAAGATCTATGGCAATTAAGTGTTTCAAATACTACTCAACAAGTATGAAAATAAAATTCAAAAAGGAGCTTTGTACCCAGATTACTCCAGACTGAAGAAGTCGCCTTCGTCGTCGTCAAGTGATAGGTTGGTGCAGTTTGAGGAAATTGCTGTCGTGTGAGGAAGTCGTCGTCGAGTGATGGGTTCACATTTCACTTTGTCTGCATAGAACTGTTGTGTTAAAAACCTGGGAGTAGAATTTTCCGAGAGGGACGGAGGATCAAGGATGTGTGCGTCGAAGCCCAAGAGAATTGAGCAGAGGCTGTTAAGGGGCCACAAAAGACCCAAAGATCATCTTAGGTTGGGCTCTTGGGTTTAGATTAGGGCAGTGTCCTAAGAGGACCACACATGAGCCTTTGGTTCGATTAACTAACCGTAATGATTGGGTTTACAACTTTAACGATTGCACGCAGAACGGTTGAAAACTTGGAAATTTGACTTCGAGGTGGATCTAATAAAATAAAAAATTAGCTCAACAAAATAATACGAAATTAATGAGTTAGAATTATAAAGTCTGAATTGTTTAATTAAGTTTAATTTATATACTACACAAATTTAACTTGATATCATTTGAATTAAAAGTTCTAAATTGTTTAATTAAATGAGTCAGATTAAGTTAGAAATAAAATGTCTGAATTATGGTATGCAGTGTAAGAAATGATGAGTAACAAAGCACAAATATAGAATTCTCTTATTATCTAACTCCATATTACATATATGTTTCATATTCCACACTATTTTTTTTTTTTATATAACAAATCTCTCTTCAACGAATCAGCTTCATCATGTATATGCAAGCTGGCGTTTGGAAATAACTAGGGGTGTAACCAGTCCGATCTGATCTGGTTTTGGACAAAATTTAGGACCAAACCGGTAGGTATCAGTTTTGCATTTTTCAAAACTGATTACACACTAGTTACTCTGCTAAACCAATACCTCCAGTTTTACCGATTTTCAATCCAGTTTTTTGATTTTTTTTTAAATGTAAATTCGACATTAAAAATCTGTTTATATTAAAAAAAAAAAAAAAACGAAGTATGTGGATCCTAAATGTGCTCCTGGACACAAAGTCTTATTTTCTGACATGTCTCCATACATGCTGTTGTCGCAGGGATCACTGGATGCACTAAATGAGTTTCTCAATAATCCCATACCAATTAATCGTTTAGACCCAACATCAAGTCACAATTCAAGTCATCTAAACTGAAGTGAAGTTGGTGCCAACATTCTGAATTGATACTAATGCCATCTAAAATCAAGTTACAATTCACAATACAATCAGCCCATAAAAATGCACAAAACTTCTCAAAATTCAAGTCAAAATTCAATTCATCTAAACTAAAGTGAAAGTTGTTGCCAACATTTTGAACTCATACTAATGCCATCTAAAATCAAGTCACAATTCACAATACAATTAGCCCACAAGTCAGAACGAAAAGTACACAAGCGGAAAAATTATTTCTTTCATTTATATGATTTATTAAAATATTAGGAGTTCAAATCGAAAGATATAGAGAGCTTATCACTACACATCCCAATTGAAACAGAAAAATGGAAACACTAAAAATCGATATTTGAAGGAAAAAATAACATTAAATTTACCCTTGTGAAGCACAATAGTCGTCGAGAGAATATAGAATGTTGATCTCGGCAGTCTAGGGCAAAAATCATAACTTTAAAGAAGTGAGTGTTCCTCTGTTTTGCTTATGTTTTCGATGGATTCTCTACAAATGGAAAGGAAAGAAAATGGGAGGGAGGGAAAGAAAAAAGGTGGGTCTTCGTGGGCAAATGGAAGCTGAGGATTAAAAGGAAAGAAAGGAAAATAAAATGGGAGGGAGAACGAAGAGGTTTCGGTGAGGTGCAGAGGGAAAAAGAAAATGGCGAGAGGGAAAGGGTGCGATTCAATCAATAGTATCATATATATATGATATATTATACTATTAGTCAGCATATAGTAATAATATTGGTATAGACTACCATATAGTACTATATCAATATGTAAGTGATAATATTATATTAAATAATAGTAATACTATTAATACTAATATATACTAGTACTATATATTATACTATTATAGTGTTACTACTACATATAGTTATGCATTAAAGAATATAATAACAAAATATATATAGTTATAGTGATTTGGTTATAACTATTAGTATAAACTATATAATAGTATTCGTATTAGACTATTAGTTATAGTGATTAGAATAGCTATATATCAGTATTTGTCATAGTGAATTTAATTTATTAAAACTAGTAGTATATAGTAATACTATTGGTATTGGTAATACTATACTAATACTTTTTTTTTTTAAAGAAACAGACTCGTTTCATTAATAATCCGAAGTTACAACTGTGACTTATCAATACATAGAATAATCCAGACTATAAGTCAAACTACGCCTAGGCTCTGGGGCTCCTCTACACACTAATTTTGATGTAGCAGACATTGTCTTAACTTCTCAACAAACTCTCTCTTAACAGAGAAAGCGCTCTGTAAAACAGAACTAGAAGGCCCCCTCTGTCCTCCAAAGGAGAAAGAGTATGAGGCACTGCTATGGACACTAAATCCAACAGCCAATTTCTAATTTATTAAACCTAAATAAACATAAAAACTACAACTACTGACTAACAACTAAAATACAGAACCACAAGCACTAGTGTGACCCCGGACGTCACGCCCCCTGCAAGCATTAGCATCCCGAGCCCTGAAGGCACGAGCACCCAGCTTACGCACGCACACAACAGCCTCCACTACACAGGCTGCACCTACGCGCGAGCACTGGTCGTACGATCACCAGCTATGACATCGCCCACCACTCTCGAAAAGCTTTTGCCCCAGATTACGTCCGATCCGATTGGGCAACACCTTACTCGGGTCAACAAAAGAACAAATAAAAAGGAACAAACACCAACAGAAATGGAACAACAGAAACACAGAAAATCAAAACCGGATGAACAGTGCTCGAAGAGTAAGCAGTGGTGGGAGCAGGCACTGGTCTCATGAGGAGGAAAACCGACGATCAATCTTGGAAGCTCCGGAGACAGAGAGCCCCGAGAAGCCGAGCGTGGTATCGGCCGAGGTCTCCTCGATGGCGCGTGATGGCCACGCGCCGACGGGGTCCAGAAAATTCGTCCCGCGCGTGCGGGCTACGCGCCACTCCGATGGACGCCGGATTTGGTAGTCTTAAAGATCGGCGGCTGGGCGTCATCCCGGTGGGACGCGTGTAGAGAGGTGATGACCGGAAAGAGTCGAACGGCATTTCTCCTATATTTGACCTGAAAAAACACAAAAAACCCATAAAAAACACTACAACTGAAAATAAAACATACAGAAGAGAAGGGAGGGGGGAAAAGCCGAAGCTCCCACCCCCGTTCATCGGTCTGAGTAAGAGAAAGTTTAAAGAGAAATGGGAGGTCTTTTCCTAGAGAGGGCTGCCTTTAAAGTTGTTACAAAACTCATAATATTGCTGCAATACTAATACTAATACTAATACTAAATAACTATAGACTATATCAACACCAATATACTAGTTTTCAAAAAAAAATATATATATACTATATACTATACTAATATAAAGTTAACTATAAAGTTACTAATACTATATACTATACTAATAGTGATATTAATACTAAAATATAAAGTTAACTATACTATTATACATATATTATGCTATAACTTTTATCATATATAATATTATATATTAATATATCATAGTATTATAGCTATAGTCTATATTAGACTATACTTATAGTCTATACTTATATTAGTATAAGTATAGCTATAGTCTATATTAGACTATTAGTATTAGTTATAAACTTATATATTAATATAGCTATATAATAGTATTAATATTATACTATTATATATTAATATTATACTATTATAGTATACTATATAATATTATTAGTATTATACTATTAGTATAGTTATATATTAGTATTAGTTATAAACTTATATATTAGTATATTAGTATAGCTATACAATATATTAGACTATATATAATATAATTTAATATATATTTTTATTTTTAAAGCATATAATCAATTAAATTTCATTTTTAAGATTAAACTTTTATTTTATAAATTATATAACATTATCTTATATATTATTATAATTTATATTAATAACATATGATCAAACAAATTACAAATGTTCCTATTTAAGATTAACATTTTATGTTATAATTTATAAATTATAATATGAAATTATTTCATATATGATATATAATTATATATATTATATATACAACTTTCACATATAATTATATAGATTATACAAAACTTATATATAAAAAATATTTTGTATAATATTAATTTTGTATAAAATTTATATATCAAATATCAATTTATATATAAATTTTTCCAAGACTGAACCAGTCTTGGAAGTCATAGAACCGGAACCGGACCAGTTCCGGCCGGTTTTCCTAATACAAGAATTGGTCCGATTTTTCAATTTTTTGATTTAAATTTACACTCCCAGAAATAACAATCTCCATTATTGATTTGCAATACCATGATCGAGTGTCTCCCATATACGTGCCCCGCCCTGCCTATTATTAGTCCATGTAAAAGATGGGCATGTGAAACCAAGATCAATTAAGCCGATACTTTCTATATATTAGGTTCCATTACATGCAGTACCTTGTCCAATAACAAGCCTAGCTACTACCAATCCATGGCCATAACCGATCACGACCAGTTTCCAACCAAGTTCAATTAATGCAAGATTTATCAACACGCGCGTTGATTTTCTTCAAAACGTTGAAGGTATCCGTGGGGAAGTATATATATATATATATATATATATACATACACGTATACATGAAACAATGGCCTGATCTGAAAATCATGGGCAAAAGAGATAATTATATATGACCTACATTTATGGTACCTTCCTAATTATTAATTGCTAAATTCTTGATTATATAATGGTGCCACGTTGGGATCTGTCAGAAAATGATTATCGATTTATTTGATCACTTGACTTGCATTTAAAATGGAAAATAACATTCAAATAAGCCACTCATGAATTAATTAAAACGTACCATACCACTAAACAAGCATGCATGCATGTTCCAACCACATTAATGAACATTCACTTGAAACTCAGTCAAACTTTTAGAAGCCTTGGCCATGTCGTCTCAAGTAAGAAAAGGAGTACGGCGGTTGGCAATCACATACAAATCATTCCTTCTCCTACTGGTCGCACCATCAGCCTCGGTCATGTCAAGTTCTTCTGGTTTCATCCCATTTGGAAGTTCCCAATCGAAGTTGTACAGCAGTTGCGTAAGTGCAGTCTCAAGAGTTGCAGTACCGAATGGTAGGCCAGGACATATCCTCCTCCCAGCTCCGAATGGAATATATTCAAAGTCAGTTCCTTTAAAGTCAATAGAAGAACCAAGAAACCTCTCCGGCTGGAAGTTATCGGCATTGATCCAACATTCTGGGTCTCTTCCTATTGCCCACGCATTCACTATAACTTTCATTTTAACTGGTATGTCGTGTTCACCTACTTTGCAACTTTCCCTGCACTCTCTTATGAGCAAGGGCACAGGGGGATGTAGTCTTAAAGTCTCTTTGATGACTGATTTCACGTAATCTAGCTTCTGGATGTCAGTCTCTTCCAGCTTCCCCTTTCCTCTCAGGATTTGCCGCACTTCAGCCTGTGCCTTCTCCATTACTCTTGGGTGTTTTAGCAGCTCAGATATTGCCCATTCTAAGGTGATTGCTGTACTCTCACCCGCTCCAATATAGAGGTCCTGAAAAAGATTGAACATTGTGTTACATAGACCACCATGATGTACGTAAACTTATTATATATTCTAGTTTGTATGCCATTAAGATTGAAAACCATACCAAACTGACAGCTTTAATCTGCGCGGTTGTGATATCCATGGACTTCTGAAGTTCTAGAAACGCATGAATGAGATCTTCCTTGTGTGGGAAATCATTGCGCATCATTTCCTTCTTATGATCGTCGATCATATCCTGTAGAATTTTGTCAATCTGTCGGAATAATCTCTCCAAGGCACGCGTCATCCCAGTGAAGAAACTGAGAAATTTAACTGAAGGGAAAAATTCGGGAACATTAAAGCCTTGACTAAGCCTCATCATCTCCTTGACCAATTGTACGAATTCATCTTGACTTTTGCTCTTTTCTCCAAAGGCTGTCCTAGAAATTGTATTATTTGCCAAAGACAATAAACCCTTGCTGAGATTAAAGGGTAGTCCCTGGGACGAGGAAATGGATTCAATAAGATTTGATACCTCATTGTCTCTTACTGACCAAAAGGATTGGACACGCTGAGCACCTAGGAGTTCTTGGGTACAAATTTTTCTTATTTGTTTATAGTAATCGTTAAAGGGACAGGAAAAAAGACCTGAACGAGCATTTGGGAAAATGTCAGCAGCAATAAAGGTAGGCCTTTGTGCGAAACTGAGATCATGTGTCATCAACACCTCCCTAGCTGCTTTTGGTGATGAGATGATTACAGTGGAAAGCTCACCCATCTTCATGTGGAAAACAGGCCCATATTTCTTGGCTAAATTTCTCAAAGAATGGTGTGGCAGTGAGCCTGAGCCAATCAATTGATGCAAGTTTCCTATGAAGGGAAGCTTCCTCGGCCCTGGCGGCAACTTGAGGATTGGACCTCGGGCTTTCCACCTCTTCCAAAATATCAGTAGTACGAGGAAGAAAAGAAGACTAGGAATTAAGAGTGACGAAGAAGAGGGCAGTGGGATCATTATGGACATTGGAGAGGCTTGTACAATAGCCATTAGGGTTTTTGACTTGTATGATTCCAAACTACTTATTTTCTTCAAAATTTATAATGCTAGTAGATATGCGATTGTTTTTACTAGGTTTAGGTAGTTGATTTTGAAATATATTACACACATGCAAACAGTAGTGTCGGATAGTGTCATGTGTCATCGTATAACTTGATAACTCTTGATTCCCTTTTTATAATTAATTAGTACTAGTCGTGTACCGTGCAATAATACAGGAAAAAATCACTAATTATCAATTTTGTTTATAATAATTTGATTGTGGAGTTTAATCGTAAAAATTAAATACATTACCATCCTCGAAACATATGTATTCTGGTGTTGTGATATAATATTCTTCGTCACGGGGTCTTAGGAGTTTTCAGTAGGTCTAAGAGAAAGAGGCCTTCTTCCAATGCAAAAATTGTAGAGACCGGCCATATGCATGGTTGTTTGGCACTTTTGTTGAATGCTCAGGCACTAAAAGACAGGGAGAGGAAAAAGGAAATATTATTTGTTATTGTGACTATCGCCGCCCCACAAAACAAAAACACTAGCAATTGGCGGAAGGTACATGCAAGCTGGTACATCCTTTTGAATAATATCAGAGAATCACATACAAACAAACAGTTAGCATCGCATGCTAAATTATTATTCGCATTTTCAAAAACCGCAGGGTATTTTTAGTTAAGATCGAGTGCGTGCGTGGTGATAATGACAATTAGGATTGATCACAATTTTTACCTAATAGCAAATTTCCGACATGCATATATACACAAAGATGCATTGTCAATGCCCTTAGTTTATTTACCCCATAATTGCTGCTGGCCGGCTTCTTTTGAGATTATACTATATATATATATATATATATATATATATATAACAGCTTCCTCCTTGATCAACATTTAATCCCCTTCTTTTGAGTAGGTATATCATGTATCGTGGCCGCAAGGTACGTAGAACATGTGGCTCCATAATCCACTCCAAAGAACAGCGTGCATGTGGAATAGCTTAAGAGTAATTTTGTTTTGGTTGAATAAAAAAGGATAGAGGGAGCGATCGGAGGTGGCTTTTTCTCTTTGAACGTCATGACCATAATAGCATTCTACGTTTGGAAACTGCATGGACACGAGGGATCTAGATGGTAGAAAGTTGCAAGTGCTCCCTTAAGTTGAATTTAAGCCATAGTTTAGAACATACGAGTAATTATCATTGTGGAAGAAGGAAGGTGATGAAGGTGAACATGCATATATACATGTAGCTAGCAGCATGGTGTTCAAGAAACTGACCAGGAATAGGAATCCTCCTGTGGTGAGGTCTTGTTGTATACGAAATCGTTTAAAGGATGATGATTAATGCTAGCTAGGTACAAACTTCAAATAGACAAGTTTCGTGTAAGTCATTTGCAAAAATATAGATCTCACTAGTAAGTAATATTTTTTTTAAAAAAAAATTCAATGTGGAGTTTATTTTTTTACAAAGACTTGTGCAGGACTTGTGTATTACAAATTATTTCTCATAATTGAAATCATGAGAGTACAAAAACCAGAACTATGACAACTTACAAAAGAATACATTGCCCCTATTCTATAAGAACTACACTACACAAACTACCAATCCTAGAAAGAGACAATCTGATTTACATGGTCTTAAACTGACTGCCCAAATTAGTGGATCCATGCATGTTGGGAGGTGAAGAATCAATATAAATAATTGTGCTTAATTTGGTTGGAGAATAGCTTAACCTGACCGCCCAATGGAAGTCATGAGAACGAATTCATTAGACCATTAACTTTCCTATATTTCTTTTAAGAAAAAATCTGGGGAGCAGCAACTACACACAGGTATGTCAAAATAACTGTTTCCTTGTTGGTTTGAGGATGTTGGTCTTCATGGTTTTGAGCTCTGGTTAACTTCTCAAGGTATGTCAAGTTTATGATCTTTGAATATTTTGCATTTTCATGAAGTGCTCAAATCTTCTTGCTGCTAATCGACACAGGTAGAGATAAGGTCGTTTTCCATCCAATTTGTTTCCAGTACACTACTTCCTTCTTAGAGATGGAGGGATCTGCAGGAAATCACGACGTCTGCCCCCACTTTCTAGATTGAAAGCAGGACAAATTCGAATTGGGAAAGAAAACGCTACCTAACAACAAAATGCACGTTTTGCATTTGAAAAAAAAAAAAACAGCAGCCACGTAAGATGTGCAATATCTGCAGTGCTACAGTAATTGCTCCCTAGTTTTACTCTTCTTTTAAAATAACTTTCCGTTGGGCGGTTAAAGGAACCGGATTGCAAGAGCTCTAAACTGCAACAATCATATAAACCGGATTTCGGTTGTTAATACGGGTAATCTTAATTCTTTGTACAGGTAGATCATCTTCTCCATGTAAAAATGGACATAGCAACTCGAACGTCAAGGTGGGGATGTTATCGAACAGTGTTCTCTATATCCAAATATTTTTTTATGGATTTCTAGACTTTAATTAAATTCGTTATCTGTTGGTCAAAGGATGTTTGCCAATTTTAAGAAACTTCGGTAAACTCGAGGGAAATAGAAAAAAAGGGAAAAAAAACAGAAGCTGGCCAAACGGTACTGAGTAAAAGGAACAAATAAAAGTTGTGCAAATATGAGAAAGAACCCACGCTACCAAAAAGAGCTTGGCATTTTTTCTCAAATGATAAAAAATAGAATTACCCAAATAAAATAGAAAGTCATACAAAGTACAAAGAAAGCTACAACTGAGAGAGAGAGAGAGGGCCCAGAAGCTGCTGCTGCATTCAACCTACGGACAAGTTCAAAACTATACAACAAAGAAAGAATAAAAAGCCCCTCCCCCTTTTTTTTTTTTTTTTTTTTTGGTTTGGATCAGGCACCATTTAAACCTAAAAAAGTAGCAGCACGATCCAGCGGAACCATTTAAACCTGGAAAGTACCCCCAAAACAGCGTGTGCGTATTATCCCACGCCCATCCACAGCCTGCCAATATCTTAAGTCAATACAACCAGACCACCCTAAACAACACTACTCTCTTCTCTTCTCTTCTAAGTACCTCACCCTACAGTCCTCCGCCTCCCTCCCTCCCATACCATTCATATGTATAATAAAAAAATAAAGGATTCCCCAACTACTGTGCACCAAAATCCCATATATGTATTGTCGAGTCCCTTGATGATGCCGCCACGTGCCTCTCGTTTGCTACCATAGCATTCACCTCTCCTATTCTCTCTCTAAAATTGTGCCGGGATTCACCGTTCACTGCCTCCCACACTCTTATCACACCCCCTGAGCACATTAGCGCGTACCCCCTGTTCATGCACCCCACCACGGCCCCACGCCCCCTCACGTTAAACCTGCACACCTCCTCCATCGTTCCCACTCTCCGTACTCTACCCACCCCACGTCTGTCCACGCTTACAAATGCCTCCTCGCTTACATCCACCGATGTCACCACTAGGCCTCTTCTGTACTCTTGATCCCCCAACACCATTCCTTGGTTCCTCAAATCGAAAACAATCACCCTCGAACTTGTGCACGCCACAGCCGATTCCTGACTCGTAACTCGGACCCGGCCCACGAATTCCGTCACCTCCGTGAACATATGCCATCCCAATACCGCTTCCGGGTCGGTCAACGCCCCTCCCACGAAAACTAGCTGCTCGGTGATAGCGTCCCAAATGTGGAATGCCCTACCCGGCGCGCCAGCGTAGAGCCCTACCCACCATCGATCGCAGCCGGTGAAGTCCACCAGCGCCCCATCGTCCACCATATTACCCGCACAGACCCTGTTAGGAATTGCCCCCGGAACTGGACCACCGATGATCGCTACGTGGATATCCCCATCCATTGTAGCGAAGATGAGCCTCGTATCTCCGTCGACGATAACAATACCGGACACAGCCCGTGAAAACGGACCCAAGATATTCCCGGGTGTGGGAAAGAAAGTACGAGTGTGGACCCGGCTATCAAGATCGAAGAGGCGGACCGCACCGTCGGCGAATCCACAAGCGAGGTAGCGATCGGAGAGAGTGAGGCAACGGCAGGAGTTGACATCAGGGTCATCCACATCAATCCGGTCGAAGAAGTCGAGCGTAGCGTACAATGACCTGCTCATGCTGAAGTTCTGGGCCGTCCGATGCCAGTAAACGAACTCGTTGTGCCATGTCTCACGAAGTAGTTGAGTCCGGCCCCAAATAAGTCCAGTGAGGCGTTGCCATAAAGTTGGAGAGCGAGAGATGGCACGCCACGTGGAACAAACCTGCAATCGTCAACAAATTCCACGTGGATAATCCTTTTTTTTATAAAGTAAGCTCATCGAACAGGGGCAGTTTAATTATAAAAGAGAACATATTCATTGTAAAATGTTGGCAGGCGCGCAGCGACTCACAATACAAATGCAAGTCTTGAAAAATGAAAGTGAAAATGAAAAGGAAAATATTTAAGTTTGAAGACTATAAAAAAGGGATAAGTTTGACCATATATTTATCCTCTTTGAAAATAAATCTCATCTCATTTTATTTATTTATTTTTTAAATATAATTCAAATACAAAATTTTTAATCTAATAATTTCAATTTTTTAAATATAATAATTAAACTCTCCCAAATTTTTCAATATTTCAATAAAAAAATTAATTTTTTCAAAACTAAAAATAATATAAAAATAATATTAATAATTTTAATTTTAATATTGTTTATTTAACTTTTTTATCACTTATTTTCAAATTTTAAAAAATAATACATTCAAATACAACCCTAAAATTCATAAATTATTTTATTATTATTCACAAAATTTTAATTCGTGTCTTCCTAAAGTATATTGAGGCGCGGGTGAGGAGTGATGGGAGCAACTGGGTTATGGAATCAGCAAAGCAGAGGAGCATTTATGGGTAGGATAAAAGTATCCAAATCCGAGAGAGAGAGAGAGAGAGAGAGAGTGGAGATGGCCATTGGCAAATTGGCCATGCGCGTTAAGCTTTAAAATGGTGAGAGAGTGGACTTGGGAAGGAGCCATGGATGGCAGAGAGTAGGGGGCAGACCGAAAGCAGGAGAGACTAGGGACTAGAGAGCAATCGTAGAGGTGTAAGAGAGATGTCAGTGAGAGGGCTATGCAAATAAAGAAGGCGGGGTGGGTGGTTTGGAGTATGCTGTCCTTTTCAAACATGGAATCAGCTTTGTCTGAGAGACTGAAAGCAGCAGCAGCAGCTGTAAGATTGTAGCTAGACTGCAAGCAGAAGGAGGTAAGGAGCCGCGTATCAGAGAGAGAGAGAGAGAGACAGAGCTACCCCGTGCCATCCTACTATCAGGGACACCGTGACAGCTCTTCCTTTTATTACTCAATCCAAGCCCCAATACTATACCAGGTACACCAAAGTACAATCTCTCGCCCCTATACATATCAGTGATATGATATCACTTCTAGAGAGAGAGATTTTCCACATGCTATATATATATGGGCCAAGCTGCAAGGACAAGTACTTGGTGATTCATAATGTTTTAATAACGATATTAACAAGATAACAACGTTTGCAATCAAAAGATGGACTATAGTTTTAGCCACATGGGGCAAAACGAATAATGACATAACCAAATAATAACGGTTGATGTCACCGACCAGACCTTAACAACCAAGCAAGGTGATTGATAATGGGAGATCCACTGGTAGTTGCAGCTGGATATGTAATCAAGTACCCAGAAAGGACAAAGACACATTTGATGTGGTCCACACACTATGCTACTCATAAGAATCCCAGATATATATATACACAGACACATGTGATACAACAACATAGAATTTAGATTGCGTGCTTTCCCACCTTATTTCTCTTTCATTTCCGAGAAAGGGCATATAACCAAATGCCTGTCTCGTCAAAAGCAGCGAATCTTTTTACCTCCCCCAACCCTTCCCCCCCGCCCCCCTCCTCCCTTGCCTTTTGAGTTTTGACCCCTCTGCATGCCCTAGTTCTACCAAATTTACATACCCACAAATTTGCTCAAACGGCTACTACCTTCTTCATTTGTGTTTTGGCTTTGCTTTTTACACGCACATTCTCGGCCGGGTGCTTTAACAATCTTTTTCTTTTTTCGAAAACGGACGGTAAAAAAGGCTAGAGTCCCGCCAATTATTTGTCAGGAGAAACTCAAACAAAAGTGCATGTACATGAATCCAAAAGGAACATACTCACCACTAAAAGACATATACATGATAAAAAGCAACAAAATACAAGTCATTGACTGGGTTGTTCGGGTCGTAACGAGACAGACAATATCTCCTGGGGGTGACCGGGGGAGACATCAAACTCGTAAAATCAACATAGGGGGCTCCACGTGCTTTTTGGCATTGAGCACATGCATATCTTTTTGACTCATGCCACCAGGCACCCATCAAACTTTACTGGTAATATATATTAACTTAACTAGTCTTCACATAACGCATCAGTACGTACCACTCTTTTCCTCTACACCTTCTTACTTAGTAGAAAAATGATTTTTATTAATAATTAATTCTGAAAGTAATATATATAAAGAGTTGAAATGTGCACCTCTGGATGTTTCGAGCAAATTAGCGTGATCCATTCTAATGAAAAAAATGGTAAAATTTCAGATATATAGAGGTAAAACTGACTAAACATAGATGGGTAAGAGCAAGGGAAAGGATGGAGACAGGCCACAATTGGGTCCTCTCCTTCCTCAAATCATGCTATATGATTTGCAGTTCTAAGTTATAAAAGTAGGTTTCACAGGACTGATCTTTATCCGCATTTTTGTATTTGAAGCTCAGAAAGGCATCCCATAGATGCAAGAAAGCTGAGTCAAAAGGAGAATTTTTAAAGCATAAATAATATTCATGCCAATAAAGGGAAAAGAAAATTCCACGCCAAAAGAGCCCTTTTCATAAGATATGGAAAGGTGGTCCAAAAATAGACATTCTAAAGTTGTAAAAGGGAGGGAACTCATTTTGCCAAGAAGAAAAACACACCTTCTGAAAGGGACAAGATTTTATAAGAATATGACCCATCAAAAAGCAATTGCTTTCACAAAACAGTTTCTTCTTTGGATGCTTATAGGCATTAACAAGCTAAGCATTCAGATCCTCCTCTTGAGCTAGATCTTTGTTCAAAGATATAATTTTTTCTCCAAACGAACAAAAAAGGGAATAATTATAAGCTCCGGTCGCGACGAACATTTAAATTTTCGCAGACACATTGACTCGCCTGACGTGTTGTCCATTTTGGTAGCAAACCATCGCTTTTCCAATGTAGTGTTTCTTTTTCCTAATGCTACGCGAAAGAGATTACCCAAATCATGGAATACATGAATAACCATAACGATTTTGGCTTCGAAGACAAGATCTCAACCAAGAATTATGAATTCTCAGTACTCGATAATCTCGTCATAGTTAAATTTGTACATCTCAGTAAAAGAAGTAAAGCGTCAACTTAATAATGAAAATCACGAACACACCTGAAACACGTTGGCGAGGGCAGGAGCCGCAGCAAGGCGGCCAGTAGAGTTAGAAGCGTCAATGGCAACTTGGGCAGCAAAATCTTCGACAAAATGCTCCGGCAAGACCATGTTAACGGCACGTCGCCGAGACGACGATGGACCTTCAAAATCTCCCGCTCTTCTTTCGCTGGGGCTACCACCACCATTACCATTGCGATTCTCATCTTCGGAAGAAGAAGAAGGCGACGACGAAGACGACATTAAGAAGGAAAAAAGAAGGGAACAAGGACAAAAAGGTATAGATAAAGACACGATGTGAGGGACCCAAAAAGAGGGTGTTTGGGATTCTTGATATATATGACAATGTGAGTGTAATAGTTGCGAGAGAGATATAATATTACCATATATATAATAATAATAATAATGATAATAATATATTTATATGTAATTGTGTAGGAAGTTTTATTTCATTTATGAGAGGTGGGGTTTCTTTGGTTTCCCGCACTGCAAAGACGGCGGGGTTTCTATAGTTTCATATTCATTTGAGACAGTGAGAGTGAGACTGCTGGTTTTTATCATTTCACCACGGTTTTTTCAGGTGCTCGTCAACGTATATCTCGCAAACTAGCTCTCGTGTTTTTGCTTTCTTTGTACCTCTTCGATCTGTGCGATTCTCAAGAAAAAGATTATGTAATATCTTTGGTTTATAATTTTTGGAGGGTTCTTCTGGGTTTGAAGATTACGTTAATGGCAGACGGGGGGTTTCGTAATTAATACTGTGGGTGAGGACACAAAAATTTGAACAAGAAGAAGTTGAATCCGGATAAAGTATGCCTGATTTCAAATATACTTCAAAAACTTTTTCCTCCAATCAATTTTTTCAATATAAAATAAATAAACAGAACTATTACTACTATATTATACAGTAAACTCAGAAACTGTAATAATTTCATGAAATTTGTAAAGTCTATTTTATAATAAAAATAATTTTATAATCTGACGTCGTCTTATATCATGTCAAATTAATTTATAAATTTATTATTATGTAATTCTTTTGTATCTAAATATTTCTCTATTAAAAAATCCTTTTAGAAAGAACGCTGAAGAGTTCTATTGGAACTAACCAAGCTATATCAAGTTTTAATCATATATTCTAATTCTCTGAAGTTGATGAAGTATTGAGATTTTGAGTTGTATATTATCATAAAGTGAATTAAAACAGCAATTCATGTATCATTGTTCTATGGATAACGAGATTTAAGGACAGTTTGGATTTTAAATTTAACTCAATTCATTTGAATTTATTTTATTTAATTATTATAATTTTTCAAATTTTAACATAAAATTTAATAAATACAAATTCTAAAATAATAAAATATTAAAAAATATTATTTTATCTAACTTTTAATATTTATCTTAATTAAACTTAACTCAACTTAAGTTATTTTAAATTTAACTCAATTCATTTGAATTTATTTTATTTAATTATTATAATTTTTCAAATTTTAACATAAAATATAATAAATACAAATTCTAAAATAATAAAATATTAAAAAATATTATTTTATCTAACTTTTAATATTTATCTTAATTAAACTTAACTCAACTTAAGTTAACTTAAGGCCTCGTTTGATTTCGAAGATGAGATGAAAATTTTTGAGATGAGATGAATTGTTTATTTTATTTTGTATTGGAATTTGAAAAAGTTGTAATAATTAGGTGAGAGAAAATGAGATGAATTTGAAAAAGTTGAATTGTTTATTTTATTTTGTATTAGAATTGAGAAAAGTGTAATGATAAAATTGAGAGGAGAGGAGAGGAGAGGAGAGGAGAGGAGAGTTTTCTAAAAACAAACCAACCGGGCCTTAATTCAGTCAAGAATCTAAACGCAATCTTAAAACCTCGAGATTTTTTTTTTTTTTTTTTTTTGGAAAGGGTTGGACTACATTTCGTTAGAGAAATGTCTTCTTTGCTTAAAGAATGTGAGTAAATTTCGTTAGAGCAGTGGGGGGACAAAAGGTACACCGTTGTTAAAGGGAGAGAATGGTTTTATGTGAAACCCAACTTTAACCAATCAAGAAGAAAGATATTCTTGAGGATTCTTTCTTTCAAGTACAGGAAGACAGCACAATGCTACAACTAGCTTAGGTCACACCATCACCATTGCTTCCAACTGGGAGCAGCAGGAGTGCAGGTTACACAGTCAAATGACTTGGCTCAGCTACTTTCGTGATATAATAATAATAATAATAATTAAATATTGACTTTCATCTTCGCACAATAAAAGCAGAAGCGTTGAACATGACGTCAACTGTTATTCTTATGTCACATCGAAAACATGGTATGCTGGATAATTACTTTTCCAATCTGTTTTACTGTATGTACGTATTTCTGGAAAAGAAAATATATACATGCATTATAATATTTATGAGATTCATTACCGTTGGTTACTTCTTGTAAAGGTGGTAAAAAATATTCAATATTGGCAATGATAATTAATATATAAATGCATGGGAAAGTGATGAAGCCCCCAAGAAACAGCTAATAGTACATTTATATATATATATATATATATGTTTATGAGTAGTACTACTGCACATGAGCAGAATTGAAGTAACTCTTTCGGCCTGTTTCAAAAAGACAACCATGCTCGTTGTTTTGTTTTTATGATGGGTTGGGTTGATATATACAGCAACTCGATAGCTAGCTAGCGTTTTGACATGGAAAAAAAAAAATACAAGTACCAACAACTTAACTGCGCGCAGATTCGGTAAGTACTCAAAGAGTTGGCACAGCATGACTGTCTGCATGCATGACAAGTATATATGAATGAATGAAGGTGCATGCATGGGGTGGGCCTGTGTTGGATTGAGATCATGATCAGTGCGCATGTTTTGCGATGATAAAGTCTTCATGTAAATCACTAATTAACAACATGCTCAAATCAAATTAAGCGTGAAACTCCTGTCCCCCGAGATTTCTTGAATATATAATAATAATAATAATAATAATAATAATAATAATAATAATAATAATAGGGTTGGTATATAAATTAATTTCCAAATTATAAAAGAATTTGAGTCAAATAAGTTAATAAAAGAAGGAAGGGAGAGGAGAAAAAGAGTAACCAAGCGAAGTGATAAAAAGACGTGAAGGCGGGGGTGGATGGTCAGAAATGAAGTAAAGGGGTGAGAGAGAATAATAAATAGTTTAGGAGTTTAGTTAGGATAGGATGGGTTGGGTGGGCCCGTACAAAGACATGGCCGTTCTTTTTGACCCGAAGAAGAAGAAGAATTAGAGGGGGGCATGCTCACGTCTAATCAACGACTCTCTATTGATGATGGAATATCTAATTTTCTTTTCCTTTTCTTTCAAGTTTCAAGTACAACTTCCCTCCTTTTTTTTACACACTCTCTCTCTCTTCCTACCGTTATAGCCCTGGCTTCTGCTACTCTATTCCCGGGATATCTCCCACACAACTCGAGGGACAGACGGACTGACAGACAAAAATGGGTGGGTACTTCCAAAATTCATTTACGAGGGTTTTTAGTATGAGCTTTGTTATTCATATTTTATACATCATTCATCATATTTTTTTTATTTTTTATTTTTTGAATTATTTTAATCATCATCTACCTACTACATATTTAATAAATAAATAAAATAAAATATATGATATATTAAAATGATAAATATAATTTTCTTTTACTTTATATTCCTTCCTTCTAATTATTTATTTGTTTTGCTGAATATTTCCTAACTTTTTTAAGAAATATGTTCTTAGCGAGATGTCGAAGATTTTTTAACCCGCGTTTGAATTTTGAATTGAGTTGTATTGAAATGATAAAATATTATTATTTTAAAATTAAAAAAAATTAAATTATTTATTATATTTTATATTAAATTTTAAAAAATTTGTAATCAGTGGCGGAATCAAGAATGTGTTGTAGGGAGGCCGAGCAAGACTAAAATTAAAATAAAATATTTTTTGTTCTATTCCTAAGCTAAAATAATCTATAAAATCAAAATAATTTTATAGAGAGAGTTAAGATAATTTTTTAGAAATGAAGCCAACACAATATGAAATTAATATAATTATATTAAATTATAAAAAATTAATATATTTTTTTTTCCAAACATTGGGGGTCGTGGCCATCCCTTGCCCCTACATAGGTCCACCGATAGTTGTAATGATGAGTTGAAATGAGTTGAATTGAATTGAGATAATAAAATATTGTTAGAATATTATTTTTTAATATTATTATTATTTTAAATTTTAAAAAAATTAAATTATTTATTATATTTTAAAAAAATAATAATGAGTTGAGATGGATTTAGAATCCAAACATATCCTTACAATGCTTGGAAGAAGATTTTTTAGTATGATATATAAGAAAATTAAAAAATTATTTGAATAATTTTTCTTTAAATACTGTTATATACACATATTTCTAAAAATAAGTATAAATAAATGAAAATTTGTTTTTCTTTTAGTTTTTACAAAGAAATTGATTTGATATGTGTAGTATTTTTTACGAAAAAATCTCAATAAACAAACTAGTAAATGTTTTTAAATAAAATCAAATACAAGTTTTAAATAAACAAATTCAGCTTAGACTTTTTATAAAAAAAAGTCTCGTTAAAAAAAAATATTCTTTTAAAGTGGATGAACACCCCTATTGTGAAGCTTATTTATTTGAGTATAAATTATTTCTCAAATCTCCCTTGACGTGCAAGAGCCATTTACCCTTCTTCCCTCCCCAAATCTCCCCCAACGACGGCGTCTATGGCGTCCTCCATCAGAAAACCCTCTTTATCTCTCACTCACAAATGCGTTGACAAACAACTTTTTCAAAATAGAGTCCATTTTTTTTACAAAAACTTGTGGAAAATTTGTTTATTTTTAACTGGTATAAATTATTTCTCGAAAATCTTATATGCTTAATTAGTTCACTATTAATTTTTTTATAAAAAGTTCCAAACAATTTTTTTTTTTAAATAAAAGCTTGGCTTCATGAATGTTTAGATTATGAAATCTTGCTTGTGAGTAATGTTAGGTACAAGTTTCATATAGGTCATTTGTAAAAAAGTAAATCCTACTAAAAATGAATTTTTTTTTTTTTATACTTTTTCAAATGAGATCCACTTTACTTATCTATTTGAAACTTGTCAAATCATTTATCTTTTTTTTTTTTTTTTGCCCCCTTTTATTGTCAATGGATTAAGTTAACCAACAAAGAGAACCCATAAAAGATTCAATAAATCTTCCCAACTTTCCAACACTCCACACTCCATTTTTTTTAATTTTTTTTTATTTTTTTTATTAAATAATTTTTATATGAATAGTGAATAAAAAAATTGAAATAGTTTAAAAAAAATAAATTCAAAAATTTTTTTTTAAAAAATATTAAAAAATGTGGAGTGTGGATGAATAATAGGAGGTTGTGTAGCAAAACCCCTCCATTGTGGATTTCTGTCAATTCATGTGCTAAAACAATTGACAATGATATACTAGTGCTCTCGATGTAAGTACTCTTAAGTGAGGTTTGGATAGTAAGTTAAGATGAGATGAGTTGAGTTGAAAGTTGAGTAAAATATTGTTAGAATATTATTTTTAATATTATTATTATTTTGAAATTTGAAAAAATTGAATTGTTTGTTATATTTTGTACGAAAATTTAAAAAATTTATAATAATTAGATAATATAAGACACACATAAAAACTACATAAAAACTAATATGTATGGTCGCTAAAAAAAAAAAACTGCTCTGCTAGGGTTTTCTTTTCTAATGTAAAAGCCATTAGAATTTGCCTCTTCCATGGCTGCCATTAGGGGCCTCCAAGGTACCTCGGTGCCCGTCCTACGACCAAAATCTTTCACCAATTTGCTATTTCAATCTCCACAACCTTTCTCTGAGGTTGAAATCCCCTTAAGGCCCCCGAAGATCATTGATGGTGAGATCTATGTGGTGTTTTTGAAGGAAGAAATTAAGGAATCTATTGCCCCATTTCGTTTTTCACTGGTCTTAAAACTCATGCGCCAATGCTCATCCCTTGATGCTATACATGCTTTCATTCGAAGCCGTTGGGGATTGCAATGTCAACCTGTTGTTTCGAGCATGAGGAAACATAGGCATGTTTTTGTGCGATTATCTAATGAAGTAGACTTCATGAAAGCTTTCTCCCATGAAATATGTGACATTGATGGGGTTCCTTATAGGGCCTTTCACTAGACAACGAATTTTAATAAGGATGAGGAGCCTCATGTGGTCCTTGTTTGGATTGTCCTACCAGGATTACCACCGAATTTTTATAAAGAAAATTTTCTTTTTGCAATCTCATGCTTCCTTTTAGAAAATATATACGTCGTGATAACTGCACGAGGTGTGCCACACGCACAAATGGGGTGCACATATGTATTGTGATGGATGCTTCAAAGGCTCCTTTAGATGGATTTTGGATTGGACTCCCCAGATTGCCAACCAATCGGTACCAAGAAGTTGTTTACGAGACACTTCCTGCTTATTGTATAGACTGTAAAACACAAGGACATAATGTGAAGAACTATAAGAGAAATGAGAGAGATGGGGAGGAATGCACAAAGAAGGGTAGTGCTCAGGGAAACATAGTTTGGGTGAGAAAAGAGACTCAGGAAATCTCTAAGGACAATAACGTGGTTCTAGCGAAAAATGGAAATAACATGATTCTGATAAGGGGAAGGATATGGATTCGGATGATGACATGCCTGAATTGGAGGACTTACCTGCTAATGAAAAGTCACAAGGGCCTTCTGGAAATAATAGCTGGGGGAAAGGAATTTTCATGATTCAAGGTTGTGATCCTTTGATACCTAAGGTAGAAGACTTGATAGCAAAGTAGGTGTCATCCAGGCTTGTTGAAGATTTTTTGTTTTGTTTGGAGCCTTCTAATCTTGATAAGGCTATACAGGAATTAGTTGCCACTACTGGAGTGGACGTGCCTATGGAGCATTTGCATGGCACTGTACAGGAAGCAGATTTGGTACAAGTTATGCTAATGGAGGAGGGGCAAACTAAATACAAGAATAGCTTATCGAATGGCCTTGATGAGGATAAAGAACATCCAATACATACTAGATCGGACAATGAAATGGAGGTCCCTATGGAGCACCTTGGTAAGGACAATCACTATATGTCTGATAAGGAGAACCATGAAACAGAGGATGGCAAGGGAAATAAAGTGAGAAGTTCATCCAGGGCTTGAAGCAGGCCTTTTCGCCTGAGAGGTCTAGGAACCTCCCAACAAAGGCTATGTAAGTTGATTCGAATGAAAAAACCTTGTATATTTGCTTTAGCAGAACCTTTCCCACCGGAAAGAAAAATGTGGCATTTTAAGAAGAGTTTTCGGTTTGTGGGGTAAATTATGGCTATTATGGGGCACTGGAATAAGTATTTGGATCCTTTATAGTGGTGCCCAACATATCACTGTGGCATTGACAAAGAACCAAAGAACTGTATATGTTTCCTTTGTTTATGCTCGGTGCGCTCAACAGGAGCTTAGGGAGTTATGGAAGACATTAGAAACTAATGTTCCAAGAGACAAGCCTTGGTTTATCACTGGGGATTTCAATATTATTCGGTCAAACTCTGAAAGAAAGAAAGGAAGGCCTAGAGCTTGGCGGGCCATGGAAGACTTTAATTCTTTCATTGACTCTAGGGGCCTATCTAAGGTGAAATCTGTTTGCAATAGTCTCTCATGGTATAACATGTAGAGTGGTATATCTCGTAGTTGGGCGCTGTTGGATCGATCTTTTTTGAATCCAACAAGTATGTTGGAATTTCCTCATGCTCACATGCATTAACTTTCACGCTCTACCACTGATCACTCCCCAATGCTTATTTCGTTGAAACAAGTTGTAGCTTCATAAGGATTTCCTTCTTTCAAATTCCAACAAATGTGGGTGGGTCATGATTCTTTTATGGAGTTTGTTAAACAAACATGGAATGAGGATGAAGTTCAGGACTTGGGTTTAGATGAACTGGCAGGGAAACTCAAAAGATTGAAGGGGGTCTTAAGTGCCTACAATAAGAAGATTTTTGGGCGCACGTGGGAACAAATTCTAGATCTTGAGGAACGGATTGAGGCCCTTGATGACCAATTACAACAACGCTATTCCGAAGAGGTGGAACTTGACCTCTTGACTTCTCGCCTTGAGTTCTCTACTTGGTGGCAAAGGGAGTCTACAAGGTTAGTCTAACAATGTAAGCAAACGTGGCTTGATTCAAGTGAGATTAATTCCAAGTTTTTTCAGGCTTTGAAGATCCATAATAATCATATGGTGCATGAGATGCAGTTAAGTGATGGTTGCAGGCTCATGTCACAGGAAGACATTCATGTTGAAACGGTTAAATACTATGAGGATTTCTTAGCTAATAAGCACTCTGGTGCCTTGCCGGATTTATCTTTCTTTATTAATCTTATAGTATCAGATGTTGACAATGATAATTTCTGCAAGCTCCCTTCAATCCAAGAAATAAAGGATGTGCTCTTCTCCATTCCCATGGATAGCAGTCTGGGATCAGATAGATTTGGATCAGTTTTTTAAGAACTTGTTGGGAGATAGTGAGTAGTGATGTAGTTGATGCAGTTCAGGACTTCTTCAAGGGCTCCCTTCTCCCAAGGTACTATTCTGCTAGGGCTTTGGTCCTTATTTCAAAGGTGGAGTGCCCTACGGGATTTGATAAATTTATGTCTATTAGCCTATGCAATGTGATTTATAAGGTGTGCTCTAAGACTCTAGTGGGTCGTCCCTCCCCCTTCCTCTCTTAATACATCTCTCCAGAATAAGGGGCCTTCATCCAAAATCGCTGTATCTTTTAAAATATAAGTCTAACTAAGGATATGATTCATAGTATTAAATAAGCCTAACTGCTATGGAAATGTGATTTTTAAAATTGATATGGCTAAGGCCTATGACTGTATCAATTGGGATTTTCTTATGCATATTATAAAGCACCTTGGTTTCTCAAATACGGATTGCGGGCTCTTAAGGCAGTGTATCTTCTCTCCCTAGTTTTCAATGGTTATGAATGAGATCTCTAAAGGTTTTTTTTTTTTTTCAGGAGGCATTGACTTAAGGCAAAGGGACCCCATCTCACCATACCTCTTCATCATGGTAGAGGAAATTCTTTCTCGCATGTTAAAGAAGTCGTTTCAAAATGGCAAGATAGCTCATTTCTTTCATCCTTTAGGTACCCCTCTTATTTCTCATCTTCTTTATGCAGATGATATTGTTATTTTTACTAATGGAAGTAAGAGGTCTATGCGGGCTATTTCTGAAGTTCTTGATATCTATGGGCCTGGTCGGGTCAAAGTGTGAGCAAAGAAAAATTCTCTATTGTTTTCTCCAAAAGAATCACTCCTCAACGAAGGCGTAACATTCTTCGGATTATTGGTTTTAGTGAAGAAAATCTAATCTTGGGGCCCCCCATTATCTCTGGATGGTTGAAAGCTATACATTTAGATGAACTAGTGGATCGAATAAGAAAACGTATAGGGGTTGGCAAAATCATTTTCTGTCTAATGGGGCTCCGTTGCTTTTGATTAAACATGTCCTAGCTAGTGTGCCGATTCATATGTTATCTATTATTCATGCCCCTATTTCAATGATAAAAACCATTCACAAGTGCATGAGTAATTTCTTTTGGGGTGTTAAAGATGGCAAGTCGAAAAAACAGTGGTGTGCTTGGACAAAGATGAGCATTCCTTAATAGGAGGGGGTCTTAGTTTGAGGAACCTTCAGGATGTTCAAAAATCTTTCCATATGAAATTTAAATGGAAGTTGATAAAGGATAATTCTCTTTGGTCCAATTTTTTCTATGCTAAGTATGTCAAAAATAACCATATTTCTCTTATTAAGTCGGGAAATGAAAGTAGCTTTGGAAGATGGTCATCTCTTGTGTGCCGGACATTTTTAAAAATTCTAGGTGGAGAGTCAATGATGGTGACATCTCATTTTGGAGGGACCCGTGGTTAGAAAATGGCCCTCTATGTGATAGCAGCCATATTTCGAACCTCCCAAAACTTAGGGTGTAGGATTGTAAATTGGAAGATGGGTGAGATGTAGACCTTATCCAAAGGTTGTTGGGGGTTGAAAAAATGGAAGAAGTTTTTGCACTATTGGGAGAGCCAAGACAGGTGATGATATTTTGGTTTGGAAGGGCAATTGGGATGGTCAATTTACCACTAAGAGTGCTTGGGATATCCTTCATATTCTAGCGCCTGAACTTCAATGGGCTGATTGGGTATGGCATCCTTGCCTCGCAAAAAATATTTCGATTATGAATTGGAAAGCTTTCCATAATGCCCTTAGTGTTGATGATAGGATAAAAAAAGTGGGTATTCTCATTGTCTCTAAATGTGATTTTTGTGAGCATGGAGGGTATGAAGACCAAAATCATGTTTTGGCTTCGAGAGACTTTGCTATTGAAATTTGGAATAGAGCTAGTATACAAGTGGGTATGAATCATGCCTGTGGATGTAGTTGGAGGGAAATTATGAATGTGTGGTTTCAAAAGACAAAAAAAAAATTCACAAATGGGACAGTTGCTTGCCTTGATTCCCTTGGTCATTACTTGGAGGTTGTGGTTTCGAAGATGTAAATGTCGCATGGAGGGCCTCAAGGAGTCTGTTGATTCGGTTTGGTTGTCTATTAAGTATTGGATTGGTTGGGTTGGTGAGAAGATTAAAGCTGGCTCTTCCTTATTACGTAGTGATGAAACCATCCTCTGAAGCCTTAGCATTCCCATTAAACCACTCAAGCAAAAAAGGGTACATGTAGTTTGTTGGCACAAACCTTTGGAGGGGAGAGTTAAATTGAATGTGGATGGTAGTGTCTTGAATAACCTGGGACAATCAGGTGCTGGAGGGGTGCTTTGGAATGCGAATGGTGACCTCATTAGCGCTTTTGTGATTGATTTGGGGCATGGTACAAATAACCAGGCTGAAGGAATGAGACTTTTATATGGTTTACGTATTGTTGCAAATTTGGGTTTAGTGCATGTTGACCTGGAGCTGGGTTCTATGATTGTGGTTCAATGGATCAAGGATTGTAGATGTGGTCTTTGATATTTTGAAGACTATTGGGAGGAAATTACTTCTATTTTGGCAGGTTTGGATTTCAATATATCACACATATATAGACAAGGTAAATCACCGGCGAACTTCTTGGCATGCATGGGAGAAAATGGCTGCAACTGCATATGAAATAATTTTTTTGATCTTCTTGTCCTTCTAAAAGGTTTGCTTAAAATGGATAAATTAGGTCTTCCTTACTTGAGAATCATAAATTAGAGTGTAATTTTTTAGTATAGTGGTGGTCTTCTTTTGATTTTAGAGTCCTTGTAACCACGGTTTTTCTCCGCCATAAGTGATGATTCTCAATAAAGTCTGGAAGTTCCGTTCTCATTTTCAAAAAAAAAAAAAAGATGAAATGAGATGAATTGAAATCAACTCTGAATCCAAACGGAGCTTAAGTTTCACCCGCCATTACTGAAGGGCTGCTTATTTTGACGATGAAAGGCCATTTTACTTTTTGCATGGTAGAGCTGGTTCATAATGCTACAAGTTCAATGCCACGGTCATGGATTATAAGTTGGTATGAGAGGTATCAAAGCCGAGGCTTTGTAGTTTGTACGACTCCAAGCAGTCTTGATTAACTAAGCGCATGGACTACTTTTTCCGCTGAAGCAGACAGAGACTTGAGAAGGGGGAGGCGCCTTGCAGAAAGACGAGGGTTTGTCTAACCCATATGGAAAGAAGATAAGAAAGGCATCTTTATTTTGGTTCTGGGCTTCCAAGTTTCTGCTATGCTTGCACTTGCAGGTCTAAGCATAATTATGCGAGTATTATCTGAATTGATATTGCACATTGCATGATTTACTTCGCCCACATTATTCAATCAATCACACTCTGGATATTTAACCAAATGATTGGAGCATCCAGAATAATAGAACTTCGTAACACAACAAATCATCCACTGAAAAGAGAAAAAGTTAAAAGACACGTGAGTAGGCTGGCTGTAAGCATCCAGAATAATAGTATGGAGAGCTCTTTGCCACTCACGAGTCCTCGCCGCTGAGATCTCCCCATCGAACATTGTGTTTTGCAGCAAGATAATGTGCTCCAACTGGTCCTCTACTACCATATGGGTAGAGCTCTGGAACAATCTTCTTCTGTTCAAGTTCCTTCAACAAGGGAGTAAATAGCGCCCAGGCAGCATCAAGCTCATCACTTCTAATAAACAACCTTCGCTCCCCTTCGACTGCATCTAAGAGTAGCCGCTCATATGCATCCGGAATTTCTCTTGAATACCTGCAAATTGAAACCAAATCCTAACTAAGGTCTTCATAGGAACTAAAAAAATCCATGATGTTGCAATAGTCTTAGGTTATGTTTGGAAAACATGTTTTATTCAAAATTCTCATCTTCATCTCATCTCATCTCTACACTTTTTCAAATCTCCATACAAAATATAATAAATAATTTAACTTTTTCAAATCCCAATATAACTTTTTCAAATTCCAATTTAACTTTTTCAAATCTCAAAACTAAAAAATAATATTTTAAATTTTAAAACAAAACACAAAATTCTCATCTCACCCCCCAAGCATAACCTTAGACAAATGTATCCTTCTCAAACTTTAACTATCACTCATGGTTCATGCTTCATGAAATTATATTGTATATTTCTCGGAAAACTCCTAGACCTAAGAATATATACTGTTAGCAATGAGAAAATCAATGCATAACACATTGCCTTCAAAGATAAAGTATGAACCTCGGAATATACCATAACTCAAGAAAATACTTCTCTTTCAACCTCCATAATTAAGGTCTTGAAGGTTGGAAAATAGTTATGAGCACAGGAAAATTGTAGTCTGATAATCGACATGTCTGTTACAATATAAGAGAACAGATAGTCAACAAAATGTCTTCATTATTCTCATACCTTGCTCGGTAAAGCAAATTTAGGTCACTGCGATCTAATCTCATTCCAAGACCAGGAACTTTGTTATTGATCTTCAAATAAATGGCTTCATCAGGTTGTACACGAAGCACAAGCTCATTTGTGGCCTTATCTAAGTCGGTTCCAAAGTTTCGTTTATACAAGTTACCAGGGACGTGTCTGAACTGAACTCTGATCTCTGCTCTGGAGTTCCATTGCAACAAAACTTTTCAGATCGTACAATTATTAAACCTCAACAACATACAAGAGCATACTCAATAGAAAAGCTTCTCATCAACAAGTATTTTATAATACCGCTTAGTATGGAGAGCCTTGCCAGCTTTCATCAGGAAAGGAACGCCATCCCATCTGGCATTATCAATAAAGAGAGCTGCTGCTGCAAAGGTTGGAGTAAGACTGTTATTTGGTACAGTTGGGTCATCTGTATAAGCAGGATATGATTTTCCGCCCTTGCTGTGGCCCTTATATTGACCAACAGCTACATCTTCAAGCTGCAGTGGTCTCATTGACCTTAGGACCTTAACCTGAAATCAAGACCATGCTCATTGGTCAGTATTATGATCTCCTCACAAACGAAGGCACTCATTTGCAAGACACCTCTAGAAACTTCTATATTTATTTTCGGTTAGACAAAGACAGAATGAGGATGGAGGGGTGGTTAGGAGTAATGCAAAAGGTCATCAATAGTTTTTGACTGATTTTTAAGCTAGGTCTTCAGATAGGAAGTGATAGATATCAGAGAAGTAATAACAAACACCGCAATCTTGATGGCTTCAAAGCGACAAAAGATAATACCTTTTCGTTCCTGATATCCTCAGCATCTAAGCTGACAGGAGTCTCCATTGCAAAAAGCGCTAGTATTTGCAGAAGATGATTTTGCATAATATCTCGTATGATTCCATAGTTGTCAAAGTATCTGAGAAATTGAACAAAAACAAGAAGGTGCTCATTGCCTTAGAAAGATTAATGTAACTTCATTTCTCTTCTTATCATTTAATATTTGGAGCTCACCCCCCTCGTCCTTCTGTACCAAAATCTTCAGAAAATATAAGTTGCACATTGCGGATGTAGTTTCGGGACCATAGAGGTTCAAAAACAAGATTTGAGAAGCGAAGCACTGAGAGATTCTCAACTAGTTCCTTGCCCAAGTAGTGGTCAATCCTGAAAATTATCAGCAAGATCAAAATTTTTTCACTAATTCTATGTCTATCAAAAGCAACAAATAAAAATGTACCTGAATATTTGGTCTTCAGTTAGGTACAGTTTCAGGCATCTTGTCAGCTCACCAGATGACTCTGAATCACGACCAAATGGCTTTTCAACAATAACCCTTGTCCACCCACTTGTAGAAGAAGCCCAAAGGCTAGCACATTTTACAACATCGACAAATATGTTCGGAGGTATTGACAAGTAAAATAACCTATTGGATAGTTTTCCAACCTGAAAGAGAGCACAGCCAGAGAGTCACAACACCAAAAAGGGTAAGCCTTGGGAACAAACAAAGAGATTCAGCTAAGATGAAAGGTATATTCTTTGAATTATGCTACTACAATAAATTGGGAAACAAAAATAAACAGCTTGTTTCTGCTAAGTTTAAATTAGTAGTCATCTGAATTCTGTTCATCTCTCTCTCTCTCTCTCTCTCCTCTGGTTGGAAATGGGTATAAAATAGCAGGTCAACACCTGCTAAAACAGATGAATAGATTACAATTACCATTCACTATATTTAGGATAACAGTTCAAACAGAGACGAGAAACAATGACAAGGGATTTAATCTAGCATCAGAAGTAGAAACGTTACCTCTTTCTCCTGCAACTTTCTGTTTAATTCTGCAAAATGCTCCTCAGAATTATATTGTCCAGAATGGTAGAAGCATCTTTTCAAGAACTGATCCATTTTTTCTTCACAATTTTCCCTGTAAGTTCTTGCTGTGTATCAATATATCTACTATGAAAAAAACAAAGTATATTGTTGCATATGGATGATGGTTTAGAAATATAGAACACCTCTGATCAATTCTGCAAGTTAAGGTTCTGCTAATCATGTTCCGTAGCTCCTCATCAGTCATTTTGGTCCGAGCATAACCAAACACTATAAAATTCTGCATAGACATAATTGAACGATAAATAATTGTAATTGGTAAGCCAATGCCAAACATTTTAATCTTTTTTCTTTTTTTTTTAATCTATTTGACATAGCCAGGCAACAAATAAATATTTATGAAGCAATGGAAGAAAGGAACCTCAGGTAGCCAATCTTCATAATAAAGAGCAAAAAGTGCTGGAAATATCTTCTTTTTGGCAAGGTCTCCTGAAGCGCCAACAACGGTTATGCTGAGTTGAGGTCCTACATTTTCTGATTGTGAAAATGGAAGGGATTCCTCTTTCCCTTGGGGCTCCATATCATTTTTGGCCAGAGGAACTCCAGCTGTACCTACTCTAAAATCCAATCTAAAATTGAATTTTAAGATACTAAACAAAGAAAACAGATGCATAAATGGAATGCTAACATAGGGATAAGAAGGATAAACAAACAAAATACATTCCTAATCTTCAAAAGCAAATACCTTCTCGACCACTTGCTGGAATTGTTATCAGTACATGTATTCAGAATCACATACTATTTTGTGGCCAATAAACCAGCACAGATGAAACTTCAGAAGTTAAAAGGTTAAAACTTTCTGCCTCTACAAGTTTAAAACTTTATTATTTGTGGCAAATTTTACTATTACACTAACAACTGTTCGGCTAAATTGCAAACGGTGAGTAATCCAACAAGTATTCCCCATTATCATTGTGAATGAAGAGTCTTCTATCCTACGGTTGAAGACACCATCTCAGAAACTTCCACAAATCCAATGCTAGTGAAAGAACGCTTATGAGTGATATAGCATACAGAAGGCACCTAACAAGACAATTCCAAATTAACAGACAATCTGAAACCAATTCAACAAAACCATAGGAGAGCCCATTTGGACACACACACACACACACACACACTGATCAGTAATGATAAAAATACCAAGAAGTGGGAAACAGAAAACTGATAATCAAGTTGGGAAGAAAAAACATACGCGAGGAAAGCTAATTATTCAAAAGAAAAAGAAAAAGAGGGACGGTACATATCGGTTAAAAGAGGAAAAATTCTACCATCTACCCAGGAAAAAACGAGAAGGAAAGAAAAACTCTACCATCTTGCGAAGAAACAGCATTGAGTGGATGCCCATTTGAGGATTTAAGCTGAAAGTGCTTTCTGGGACGGATTCTCAGACGAATCAGCGAGATCCATGTGGAAGAATGTGATTTTCTTGGCACAATGTTAAATCTACTGGATAGATGTGTCTCATTCTTGAACGAAGAGGGTGTGAAGGTGGTTGGAGAAGAAGAGCTATAACTAAACTGCGTAGCCATGCAAATTGCGTAGTACAAAAATTAAGCTCAGTTTTCAGAAATTATGAGAGGGATATATCCAATATAGATCTTTTTTTTTTCTCTCAGCATGCAATATATGATCTTATTTGCGAGGAAAGAATTTTGGATACATCTGGCTATCTACAACCGAATGACAAATAGATAAAAAACTGGCCTTTGAGTTGTTTTTTTTTTTTGCCTTTGAGTTGTTGAAGAGAGGCCGATCAGTGAAACCACCGCACAACTAATCAAATCAAAGTACCAATCTTGTTTGTGCGGTCAAGGATTTTCTAAAAATACAATACGACCGTTTGATAACCTTACAAAACAATAAATATTTGATTACAAAAGGAGGCTGCCAAACAATTAGGAATGGCCCATATATGAAACAGAGGCTAAATGCTTGGGCTGCTTTTCATGGGCCAACTAAACTAAATTTCGGGAGCTCGGGCTCTTGACGTTTTAGTACTGTATATTCCCAAGCCCTGTATTGTTCAAGGAAAATGATCAACTTATCATTATTGACCTTTATTATCATTGAACTGATTGTAAAATGCGTTGTAAAATAGTTATATGTGCAAGTAATGCTATTTATTATCTCAATTCTCATAATTCTCCTATCATTTTATGATGTGGCATTAGATAATTTGAGACGATTATTATATTTCACTGTGAACCTATCATCTAATGACATATTATGAGATGTTGATGAGAAAAATAGATTTTTTCTATATGTGTATCATTATCCTTATCCAAAATTAGTAAAAGAGGTATTTTCTCCTCTCTCTAGGTCTCCCTTGAGTAGAGGTATTTTTCTGTTAGTGTTTAGATATGATAGAAGTGTTTTGAAATGGAGGATGGATTGGAGGCGCAATATGCAAAGAATTTCCTTTACGAAACAAGAGAAGGAAGAGATTCATGTGGAGACAAGTCTTCTGGAAGATGCAATTATGAGAGGAGAAAACTGTTTGATTATTAAGCTTCTCACCACAAAACACTAAACTATTTGATTATTAATTTTCTCACCACAAAAAATTACAACAGAGAGGCTTTTAAGCAAACAATGAAGAAGATATGGAGATCTGTGAAGCCTATAAGGTTTCGAGACCTAGGGTTGGTGTTCATACTTGATGAATTTGAGGATGTTTGAGATAAAGAAATAGTGTAACGTGAGGGGCCATGGACTTTTGATAAAACTCTGGTGTTGCTTAAAGAGTTTGATCGTACTCAACAGGTTCATCACATTTAAATAACAAAGTCGCTATTCTGGGTTCGTAATCATGATTTGCCTCTAATGGCTCATAATGAGTTATTGGCCATCTCATTGGAAGTTTGCTAAGCAAGGTTATGGAAGTGGATTTGGAGAAAGGAGAATTGGAATGGAGAGAATAAATGCATGCGAGTTAGAATCTGTCATGATATCACAAAACCTCTCTAGCGACGCAAAAAAAAAAAAAAAAATCAATGTTGGAACAAATAATTCTTGTTGGGTTTGATTCACATATGAGAGATTGTCTGCCTTTTGCTACTGTTGTGGAATACTAGGGCATACCCATCAAGAGTGTGAAAAGTGGAAGGTAGCAAATGAGTTTTATGAGATGGAAGGTTTTTCCTATGGGCAATGGCTCCGTGCTGAAAATTCTGGTGATCGGAGATGGGAGAAGTGGAAACAACAAGCGAAAGTGGATGATATTCCGACGATTACTCCGATGAGCAATAAATGGCAACAAATAGAAGGGGTGAAAATGTCGGACTACTCATATTTGAGGGATAGTTTGGAGGGCGGAAATGGTGGGATTGTGTAGGAAATTTCAGAGAGAGGGAATCGTGGGATTGTGCAAAATCCTAGTAATCCTCAAGTTACTAGTACTGACGTGGTACCCGCTGTAATTCAGTTAGAAACGAGTGATGGAAGCAAGAAATCAGGCGAACGGAAATATAGGGGGACAAATCAATTGCATATTTGGGAAGATGAAGTCTTGCCCATAAATATAGAAAAAGGGTCTATGGGCTTGGGGCCATTTAAAGGCTTTATCCCATGATGAATGCCCACTTACGTTGCTTATCATTAGCCCAATTGCAAAAGGCCAGAAATGGAAAAGAAGGAAGATGGAAATAGATGTGATAGCCCAGGGAGTTTTTCCAAAAGGGGAGACACAAAGGAGAAGGAAGAGGGAAGAGGGAAGAGGGAAGTTTTAGAGAACAGAGAAAAAGATGAACACAAAAGGAGGAAGAAGGTGTCTAACAGAAGCGATGAATGCAGAGAGACGGAGTCCAATTCAAAGATATCGATGAAACATAGATCAATGAAACTTTTAAGCTGAAATTAAAGTGGGCTTGGGAACCCACGTGGAATTCGCACACTTCGAGACCTTGTGAAGAAGGAAGATCCTGATATCCTGTTTTTTTCAAGAAACGAAGTTGAAAGCTAGCTAAATGGAATTCTGTAAGTATAAATTAGGGTTCCAACATTGTTTTTCTATTGATTGTGAGGGTCGTAGTGGAGGAATTTCCATGAGGTGGAAGGATGAGATTAAGTTCTTTGTTTTGAATTTTTTGAAATACCATGTTCATGCTAAGATTTGTGTTGATGATGTCAATAAAATGGAATGGTTTATCATGGGTGTTTATGGACACCCTGATACAAATCACATAATAGAAACTTAGAATTTAAATTAGGTCACTTTGTCGTAGAGGAGGGGAGCCTTAGTTAGTGTTTCAGGATTTTAATGAGATACTCAGTTTAACAAGTAGTTCTGCTTGAATGTGAATTAGGGACTTGGGCTTTAATGTATCTCCATATACCTGGTGTAACAAAATGGAAGGTAATGATTGTATTAGTGAAAGATTGGATAGATTATGGCTAATTCTAAGTGATGTGATCTATTCATTATTGATGGTTACACATGGAGTTGTTGCCTACTCAGATCATCTTCCCTTGTGGATTGATACAGATGGGGGTAGAATTTACAACCAAGTAAAGAAACTATTCAAGTTTGAAGCTTTGTGGGTGAGAGAGAGAGAATGTGCTGATATAATTGAGAAGTTTTAGAGAAATATTGGGAGTCAAAATACTATGAGTGAGGTAATGGCAAGGATTTCTAAATTTAGTCAAGAGTTGAATACATAAAATAGGTCCAGAAGCAACTCCAAAAATCTAAGCTGTGATTACAAGAACTTCAAGTTTATGATCCTACATATTCTAAGATTATAGGACACCAATCAACCAAAGATGAAGTGCAAACTGGAAAGAGATGAAATCATATGGAGACAAAGATCGAAGGTCTTATGGCTTAAAAAGGGTGCCCAAAATTCGAAGTATTTCCATTTCAAAACTTTTATAAGACGAAAAAAGAATAAGATTATAAGGTTTCAAGATGGTTCTGGGGCTTAGAAAGAAAGGGGCCAAAGGGATACACTCATTACATATTATTTTCAGACAATGTTTTCTGTTGATGATCAAGTGGATTCTGTTGATATTCTATCTCAAGTAGAAAATATTCTATCACAACATTTTCTAGCAGAAGAAGTGAATCAAGCTCTTAAACAGATGCACCCCACCAAAGCGCTTGGTCCAAATAGTATATCTCTTATCTTCTTTTAAAGGTATTGGAGTATCATAGGGAGCTCCATCACTGGTGAGTTCCCTAGGGGCTTAAATCATACTTTTATTACATTGATTCATAAGAAAAAATCTTCGATAAAAGTTTCTGATTTTCGTCCAATAAATCTTTGCAATGTTATTTACAAGCTTATTTCCAAAGTGATTGCTAATAAATTTAAGAAGGTATTACCTCATGTTATATTTGATTTTCAAAATGCTTTTGTACCGGGAAGACAAATTATTGATAATGTCTTTATTGCTTATGAGATTATACACTTCCTGTGCAACAAAAGAAAGGGTATATATCTGTAAAGTTAGACATGAGCAAAACTTATGATATGATGGGGTGAGATTTTTTGGAAAAAATTATGGCTGCACTTGGTTTTGCTATAAGTCTGGTTAAGCTCACTATGAAGTGTGTTAGAATTGTTACTTTTTTCTGTGTTAGTTAATGGGGTCCCAAAAAGCCCTATTATACCTAACCGAGATTTGAGACAAGAAGATCCTTTATCCATTTACTTATTTTTACTGTGCACTGAGGGTTTGATAACTCTATTGAAGAATTGTGGTGGCAATGAATCTGTGGAAGGTATTGAAATTTGTACAAGTGCTCCTTGAGTGAATCATATGTTATTTGCAGATGATAGTGTCATCTGCGCTTACCTCCTATTGTTGGCAGATCAAAGAATTAAGCTTTATCGGTTATAAAGCAAAAAGTTTGGCAGAAACTTCAAATCTGAAAAAATAGTATATTATCTCAAGGTGGAAGGGAAGTTCTATTAAAGTAGTAGCATAGTCTATCTCAACTTATGCAATGAGCTGCTTTAAGCTACCAGGATCATTATGCACTAAGCTGAAAAGGATAATGGCACAGTTTTGGTGGGGGAAGATATGAGAGGAAAATAAAATTCACTGGATCAGCTGAGGTAAGATGTTTGAATCAAAATTTAGAGGAGGATTATGACTTAAAATTTTAAAGATGTTTAATCTGGCTCTCTTAGTAAAACAAGGGTGGAGAATTTGCAGAATGTGGAATCATTACTCCACAAAATGTATAAGGCCAAATATTTTCCTAGAACAACCATTTTTTATTCTAAATTGGGCCAAAATCATTCTTATGCTTGGAGAGGAATATGAGAAGCTATTAAACTACTGAAAAATGGTTGTATATGGAGAATTGACAATGAGAAATTATTAAAGGTGTTTCAAGACCCTTGGATACCTGGATTTACTGCCAATCAACTCATTGATTAGAATATTGTAGAAGAATGGGAAACAACTATTGATTCTCTTATTGATGTTAATACTCAATGGTGGAATGTGGAAACTATTAGATCTCTTTTCAATCCAAATATAGTAGCTCAAATATTAAATATCATAATCTACCCTAGCTTAAATGACAAGTGGTATTAGAATCAAGAAAAGAATGGGATTTACTCCGTCAAAAGTGCATATAAACTACTTCATAATACTTCAAAGTTGCTGCACATAAGAGAAAGCTTGATGGAGGCCAGAAAGAGGTATTTTTGGAAGAGATTATGGTGAAGCTCCCAAACAAAATAAAGATATTTGCATGGAGGGTATGTTGTGATGGTTTTCAAACTTTCCACATTCTGAAAAAGAAACATGTTGCGGTGGAAGATAAATGTTATTTATGTAAAAAACAAATAAAGAACCTTGCACATGCTATGTTTTTATGTGAAGAAATCTGTATGTATTGGAATACTTATCTCTTAGTTTTGCAGCAGGCTAAGCAGCATTTGTCCTTTTGGGATTTGACAAATTTTGTAAAGGAAGTAGGCTCTCATGGGGATTTTCCCATATTTTTCTCAATAGCATGGAGATCTTGGTTTAGAATGAATACATTCATTTATGCAAATGTATATCATGGCCCAAAATATGTGATTGAGTATGCTTTATCTTTGCAAAAATATTACAAAGAGGTGTAGGTCTCTGTGCATTAGGAGTCAAAATAGATGTACTGTTGGAAACCTCCTCCATCGGGATAATTAAAGCTAAATGTTGATGGTGTCATGTTTTTTGATCAAAGAAAAGCTTGTGTGGGTGTTGTTCTTAGAAATGAAAAAGGGTAAGTTATCCTTGCATGCAGTAAGGTGGAAAATGAGATGACAAATTCGGATTCTGTTGAAGCATTAGCTATGCTTAGAGGGTTTCAGTTTTGTCTTCAATGAGAATCCTAAAGCTTATTGTGGAAAGTGATTGCTTATTATTAGTTAATGAACTTCATTTATCTTGAGATAATTTTTCAACTTAGGCCATTTATTGAATGAAACTCATAGATTGTTAAAAAGCTTCCAAGAGTGCAAAGTGCTTCATGTTCATAGAATGAGAAATGAGGATGCACATTGATTAGCTAGATATGCATGGAATATGGAGGATATTGAAATGTGGTGGGATCAAGTCCCAATGTCTGTTTCTCAAGCTATTTGTAGAATCCAAAAAAAAAAATAAATAATAAAAATAAAATGGTAGTGATCCCAAGTTGTAAAATCATAAAAAGTAAAAATCATGATCCTCTCAATCTAGCACAAGCTACATATGGAATTTGTAGAGAGCATTTGGTAGCATCATCCACATTAGGACTGTTCATCCTGGCCCCATTTTTTTTTTTTTTTTTACAGCCCATTATGGAACCCGGATAATCGAATTCTGACCTGGATCATACCTGGACTAGAACCTGTGTTGCAAAACCCAGACTTGTCCGGTCTGGATATGAGTATTACACTCGGGTACCGGGTTTTAAACACGATACCTGGTTTTATCTAATTTTTTTTACCCAACGTTTTCTCTCTCTTCTCATTTCAAAGTTCTCACCCCCTCCGTTCTCTTGCTTTTAACCCCGACCTCTCTCTCTTCTCACCCTCTCTATCTCATGTCGTCAGATACCTTAGAATGACTAGATGAATTGCTACGGCTTGTGTAGCTTTTGTTCAGGTCAAATCTGTTGCATTCTTCTTCTATAGCTTTTGACTCGTGGAGGTGGAGATTTGTAGATTTCGTAGAGATTTGCTTTCCAAAAAAAAAAAAAAAACATATTTTAAGAACATAATAATATGGGTTTTGTTTAGGGTTTTCGGTGCTAGCATTTTTCTTTTTGGTTCGAATGTAGATTTGAAGCAGTTTTTTTAGCCTTTTTTTTTTTCCTTTTAGTACTTTGTTGATTTGGGTCTATTTTGATGAGAATATTTGAATGGAAGAATCTTTGAGGAGTATTTTTATTGGTTAGATCTAGATTTATAGAATCTTTGAAGAGTATATATATATATATATATATATATATATATATATATATATGTTTGATCTTCAAGTTTACTTGTTGCTATCACTCTATTCCGCGTAAGAACACTTTTTTTCAATTTTTTTTTTTGTATCATTTATGTTTTGGTTATGTTTAATTTTCATGAAGAAAGAATTTGGCTTTTGGATTTCATGAATTCTTTGAGGTTTTATGGGCCACTTTGTCAAACATGAAGTATTGAATAAAGTAGTGGTTCATTGATTTCTTTAAACCTTTTGATCACATGTGGTGGAATATCTGAACTCTGTTTTATGTTCTTGTTTATTAATTTTGCTAAAAGAAGTGGCTATCTAGAGATATCTAGTTGAATGAAAACTCTACAAAATATTTGTAAGTGTGGGTGTATTTGGAGAAAAAAAAGTTAGAATCCATTTGTGCACAAAATATTTCTACTCAAACCACCAAACTTTATCTCAATTTGCTTGCTTTGCTGAGGTGTATAGAACATGGAAGTTTTACGGAATCCAACTTGTAAAGGTATTCCCAAAACTCTATAGATGCTAATTTCTGTTTAATATGATGATAATTAAGTTAAGGTTCCCTTCCCCTACCCACCCTTCCCTGGGTATGTTTTGGAAATCAAGAAGCTGCTCAAATGGGCTTGCTAGTTTGTCGCCGCCTATTTCTCCACTACCCAGAAGATGAACATGTGCATAGCTTAAGCTACCAACAATTCTTGATTGGCATTGAGATCCTAGTAGCACCTGTCCTAGACAAAGGCAAGAAGAATGTTAAGGTTTATTTTCTTGTGGGAGAAAGTTGTGATTTTTATGGCTCTGCAGTAAAACAAGACCACTAGATATGTAATTTTCGTATATTGTAGTTTTGTGTTTTGTAACGTAATGTATAAATTTTACATGATAAATATTGAGTTTCTTTTTTCTTTTTAGATGCATTTAGTAAAAAAAGAAATTAGTTGTTTCTAACTTTAGTTATTTTTTACATAATATTTAGTTTTTCAATTTGATATATTTTATTATTATGGACAATGTTCAACATGACTTGAAAAAAATTTAATTATATTTTGGCTTTATATATAAAAAAATTATGCTTTTCAACAATTTTTTTCTTGAAAAAAAAGTTTAATAATATAGACTTTTGTTAAAAAAATAAATAAATTGTGCAGCCCGAAACTAAAAAATAATAATTTTAAGAAAAAAAAATTAAAAATAATAATATTTTGTTATTATTTGGTTAAAAAATGCATAATCCAATGTGAGGATTTTTCTTGATATATAAAATCAATATTCAAAATATGTGATTTTAAAGATACATATAGAGAAACTAACGCTAGTACTCTTAGATTATGTTTGGAAAGTGAGATGAGAATTTTGTGTTTTGTTTTAAAGTTTAAAATATTATTTTTTAGTTTTAAGATTTGAAAAAGTTAAATTGGAATTTGAAAAAGTTGTATTGGGATTTGAAAAAGTTGAATTGTTTATTATATTTTATATAGGAATTTGAAAAGGTTGTAATGATGAGATGAGATGAGATGAAAATTTTGAAGAAGATGAAAGATCCAAACATAATTATCTTAGACTTGTTTAAAAAATAAAAGAAAAGAAAAAATGCATCTTCCTTCAAAAGGACATCTCCAACTAACCAAACGGCAAACGTCCTGCAAGGGGCTGGAAAATTGATGGAAGTTTCTTCAGTTCGCCCTTCTTATTTGATTATTAAATGTGGGACAGCCAATGTATGCTTGAGTTGAAACCACCCATAATTATAAATATTCAATAAAGTCTTTCTATAATTTTATCTTCCAAATTAAAACTTTCACGTCCACCTCGTGAAAACCTTTTTTTATTTTTATTTTTTTTAAATATATATTATTAGCACACCACTTTAATTTGAAATCATGATGTGGTGATCTCCATCCAAGCTACGTACCAACCCAAAACATAAGAAAAATAAATGGAAGGAAAATATAGAGCTGCAAAGTGATGTTGTTTATCCACCATAATTACAAATTAGAGATGAATCGGACCTACAAAATGACATTCATACCGATCAAAATAAGTTAGGAGCATTCGTAAAGATAAACAATTCCCATTCATCTACATTCCTAACCCATAAATGTTTAAAACTTAAAAATATATATTCAACTAAAACCAATCCATTAAAGCATTTCTCTTTATGGCATAACAACATTTACAAACTCTCTTTAAGAAACTTCAAAAAAAAAAAAAAAAAAAAAAAAAGAGACAAGAGACAGAGACAGAGACAGACCCCCATCTTTTAATTTAATCTTATTTAATTTTACTGGCTGGCCCCCAGGAGTTAAAGCTACTTCATTTTTTGAAAGATTTCCAGAAAGCGAGTCAATTTAAATTCCACACATCTACTTTTCAAGTCTTAAAGTATAGGACGGCTATAGAAAGCCTTTTCCATGTATAAGACCCAGTCCCAGTCCCAGAAGCATTGTTTTATTTGTTGACTTGGGTCTTTACCTAAAATAGTTTCTCTGTTTTTTAAGTTAACCCCTTGCCTTTGCCTTGCCAATTACTGGCCAGGTTCTGAGCTTCTATATAAAGTACATGCATCATGCCCCTTTAGCATATACTCAATTTTTCTAATTTCACCACCTCTCATCTCATCACTCCCGGCCTTTTGAGTTTAAACTCCCTCCCCTCCCACTGAACAAGAACAAGCTCCTGATCTCTTGTTGTGTTGGACACGAAGATCATGGGTCATTTCAGGCATCCATATATCCAAGCTGCAAATACGTTCAGCCACTTCTTCAATTCCAACAAAATCATCAGATTCTTACTCTCGTTCTCACTTTTATCCGTCATTTTGTCCCACTCTTCATTGCTCCCTTTTCTTCTCGATTCCTACCATATCCACGTTTCTACTTTTCCCTTGAAACCTTTTAGCTACACCATTGGCAAGAACTATGTGTTCCTGCTTTGCAATGGACTCCTAGTTTTTATCGTAAAGAACTCTGGTCTAGTCGGGAATAATTCTTCATTAGGCCGGGATGATCTTGATGAAGAATGTGTCATGGAGAATGGAGATATTCGGCCATCAGAACTTGGAGTGTCAGAGAATAAGGCGTCGGATGGAAGTGAAAATGCACTACCTGAAGTTGAAGAGGAAGAAGAAAGAGCAAATGGGACTTTGATTGCGCTAGGAGAAGGAGAGAATGGGCTAATTTTGGCTATGCACGATGAAGATGAGGAACAAGATAATGGCCAGCTTGTTATCATCAAAGAAGAAGAAGGAAACGGACTCGAGCTTCTGAGTACAGAAGAGTTGAACAAAATATTTGATGATTTTATCAGAAAGAAGAAAGAAGAAATGAAATTCGGAGGCCAGCAACTGATCGTGGTTTGATTTTAGCGATTAAAGCAAGTGCTAGTCATGATGCTCAGCCTGTCAAAAAGATGCCCCTGACTTTGATTTTTCGGAGTGTCTAGTTCTAGTTTGTATAAATTATACATATTAGTCTCTCTAGAGTCTAGATTATTTGTGTCGAATTTCACTCTCCCAACCCTCTTCAATTCCGTCGGGATGTGTTCGCGAAGAAATTATATAAAAATAAATTCATAAATTGATATAATTTGATATGATACTTCATATTATAAAGTTATTTTTATTATAAAATAAATCTAAACAGATCCCATAAAATCATATCAATTTATATATTTATTTTTATATAATCTGTTTACGCCGATAAGAGTTCTCACTGTACAAATGTCCTTATTTCTAGACTTAAAAGCTAAGGACATAATCTCTTGGTTTTAACAAACGAATAAAGATCGCGCATGGGAACTTAGAGAAAGAACTCCTCCTCTATACATACATACACACTCGCTGTTTTTAGTATTTTTGAAAAAGAAGAAACTGTGATCGCGGTAATTAGAGAGAAGTAGACAGGAAAATCAAATAGAATCGTAGGTGGGATCGGTGTAATATTACTCTGCTCGGTTTCGTACGTGTATGTTTTACTTCAAAAAAATGTTAATGGAGTCCCTCAAAATTACTGTTTAATTATTTTATTTTTTATTTTAATAATTAAGAAAGTGATTATTAATAAAATTTTATTTATTATTTATTTATTTTCTTAATAATTAAGGATATTAAAAAATTATTAAAAAATGAAAAGAAAAAAATAATAAACTAGCGTTACGCCCAGGGCCCGCTAGCACTGTCGTTTACTTTAACTAGTCGTAGTCTTCGTCTAAAATGTTCTATGCACATGTGAATGCGATCTCTCTGTTCTATTGGAAAGAAGATACCAATCAAATACACGCTTTGCTCAAGTCTTGGGTCTTCGGACAAGGACAAGTTGAAGAACGAGTCAATCCAAATCAAACATTCAACCGTTCAAAACACACAGACACAGATTGAGAGAGAGAGAGAGAGAGAGAGAGAGAGAGAGAGAGAGAGAGATTCGCCTGAGTTTAATCCATTTCTTTAAGATTAAGATATGGCAGTAAAATTATGAGGAACAGGCAGGAATTTACACCACATTGGCAAAGGCATGTATAGCAAGTTGTCAAATATTTATGGCGTGTGAAAGTTCACCACTTTTTGGAGGCACATTGGGACAACTACCAACCAGACTTCTTGAAATCCTATGATCATCAGTCTTAAAGCGCATGGCTTGGCGAGAGCAATGAAATGGGTTCGTGTCTCTTAAGTCCAATCACTTTTTGTTGGGGTTAATTTTAATTAGCGGGCAGAGAGGGTCAAATCAACATCCAACCAAACTTTTTAAGATCCCCACCCCTTGGAGGGCATGCTTCAGTGCAGATATGGGCTGCAAAAACCTTCTTTGTCTGAATTATTGAGACAAAGAGAAACACAAACCCCACCACTTAAACACACAGGCTTCCTTGTTTACAGTTCACACAGGCGTTCTTTCTTCAACTCTAATGTGGGTTATTGATTACATACACAAAACCAAACATTAGTAAATATTCAAGACAGATTATGAGGATGGATGAAAAATATGTAAACCTTTTGTTCGCCCCGTTGATTTTGTATAAACTGTAAACAAGGTTTTGTTTTACAGAATATTCTTAAAATTATTCTGTGGAGTATAGAAATAATGTTCTGAAAGTTGGTAACAAGATATATATGGAGAGAAAGCTTTCAGAAACATAATCAAGCTGTCCCCTAAGAGTTCAGAAAAAGAAAAACAACTTCTACGACAAAGCTTGACAGATTCAACGACAATCAGAGACATTGAATTCTTATGAGTGGTACTTAATGAGACATGTTCGTGTCATCATTATCTATTCCATTGAACAGTAGGATGACACACTTCTGTCCATAGAATTATTTGTTCTTGAAATATTTTAGCTATAAAAAGATTTTACAAAAATAAACTTATAAACTTACATGATTTGATATGGTACGTTAGATTGTAGTAAAGTTAATTTTATTATAAAATAGATCTAACGCATCATATGAAACTATATCAGTTTATAGGTTTACTTTTATAAAATCCCTTTGTGGTCATAACATGATTTTTATTCTTGAGATTGACAAAATGTTGGTTCGACTCTGATTTAATGTTGATTTGAGCTAACCTGAATCAATAGTCTAGTTCAACCAGTTCTTGACCTTGCCCAATGAAAATGTGCCAAAAATCATGCTTGTTCGACTTTGGCTCCATCAAAATCGCGATACTTGCAGTTCTAGGCTTCTAGCCAATTTTGAAGCCCTTGTGCACCTGTCAATCCCCAACCGATATACACAATTTTAAGGGTTTAGAGAGACCACAAAGGAAATCCCTACTGTCTGTCTTGAGAGAAAATAGATCGGACGAAGTTACTTTCGATTGACCCATTTTTGCACTTTTTATGATCTGATCTTGGACCAAAACCTACTCCAACTAAAATGAAACTGAGTTACATTATCAGAATATGCTCATACATCATATTCATAATATGACGCCTTAGTAACAAGTGATGAACTCACGCGTACAAAATTAACAACAATACAAACGGTATGGACTTTACGGCGGAGAAAGAAATATTAAACCAAGAATTATGAAAGTTAAGCCTGCATGAACAAGTTATAAGTAGAACATCACTTCCAAGTTGGGTAAAAATCTCATGGATGGGGAAACACCACCTTCACGGTTCACCATTCTGAAAGAAGTTACTTAAAAATACATTTTTACATTTTTACAAAAAAAATCTGTACTTCCCTTGCTCTATTGTCTTTTACTATCAAAGGATGAGCTTATAAATGTCAGTAACCACTTTTTGTTTCGTTCCACATTGTCTGCTTTCATCTTCCAACAAACCTATATCTCTAAACGAATCGGGGCCCAAGTGAAGCACTCATTTTTTACTATTTGCTAAAACCAACAAATCTATTCACTGACATTGTTAGGTGCCGTATTCAAAGCAAATTCATCAATAACTGGCATATTTCTAACATGCTCAAGGAGCCCTGCAAGTTCTCTATGAACATAATCATACCGTTCCTTGGAGATCAATGACTCTGTCAATATAGTTTCAGCAAGAGAATGAAAAGTTTGAGCACAGTCATTACTTCTGATTTGAGCATTTTGATCATCCATAGGCACTGACGAAGTCTCTGATCGCCAACGATCCAGAAAATATTTTTCTGGGAGTTCAAAGTAGTTCTTCACGGTGAGAACTCGGAGAGAATGCCTGCATAGTATTCCAGAATGTTCATATTCCTTGCAAGAACAGTGAATTTGCTCATTGTCTGGTATCCATATAACCAGAAAATCTCCATCCATTTTCCTGTAGTGTCTCACAAGATGAGATCCATTTGTCATTTCTGTTGTTACATATTGCATGGACAGCACAATTTCATGTTGCAACACATTGAAAGCATAAGGTGTAAGAATGCTCCGTGCATGTTCTTCAATAGGCATGCATGTCCTGATATGCATATACTGCATTCCTTCTCTGGTTTGATTTTGAAGGTTGGTAGCAATTCCGACCTGCAAGATTAAAAAAAAAAAAAAAAACCTTAAACAATTTAGTCAAATAGTTTGGGCCCTTTGGGGGGCTGGGTGGTGAAGAGAAGAAACTAAACATAATCATGGGACCAGCATACCTGCTCAAAGAATGCTTGCAAACACGTCTGTGCATTCAAGATTCTTTTCAAGAAAGAGTCCAGAGATTGTGAAAACTCAGCTGTCAACATACGAGCCACAAAGTAACTTCGAATGAAGGAAAGTGGCCAGGATGCTCGATATAAAAACAGTAAAGCTATATGCTTATCTGAAACAAGTCCAAACCGAGCAACCAAAAGATTCCATTGATGTTCAAAATCTTCAACACTCTCCAGATGACACAACACATCAAAGTCGGCTTTGAAATCTGCATACTGTGATCCCAGAGGCAAAGAGAACCAGCTGGATAATTTGGACAGAATATGCCATATACATATCACATGTTTAGTATTTGGTAACTCCCTTGCTATCGCATCTCCAAGCCCCGAATCTATATCAGTTAAAATAGTTTGTGGGTGTTGTCCTCCCATAAATCGAACAAAAGTCTGTTGAAAAAGAAAATAATTAAAAGTAAAAACAGATAGATGCAAATTGATCACAAAATTTGCATCCACAAACCTGTAAAGCCCATGTAAATGAACGAGAATTTTCTTCTTGTAGCAAAACACATCCAAAGAAAATTGCCTTGCCATTGTTATCTATACCAAACCACACTCCAAGGAGCAATCCATAGGTGATAGAACGATATGTTGTATCAAAAGTAACCACATCACCAAATACTGAATATGCACGAACAGAGTCACCATATGACCATGCAATACTTTCAACCTTACCATTTTCATCTGTAGTGCAATCGTATACAAAGTCTGGATCCCTCTCCACCATGGCCTTGCAGACCTCAACAAGTTCCAGTGTATCATTCTCCCTTTTCTCAGTAAGCAAAGCATCATTTTCTTGTACAGTCTTTTTACAAGTCCGAACAAAATTTCTAACATCCTTCTCTATGAAGGGCAACTGTCCAGGTTGAACTCCCTTTTCTAATTCCAGCACTTTCACTATCCGATTCACAGGAAACCCAGCTTTGGAGAGTAAAAGAATTCGTTCTTGATCAGCCTCCTGAATTTTCCGATAAGCAGGAAGCAAGCGAACTTGGTCATCTTCTAACAATTCATGGTTATGAACATTACTAAATTGTGAAACATACCATTGAGTAACACCATCTACAATTTCCTTTGTTAAATACAATTTTGCATCACATCCACATCGTACTGATTTGCGCTCCCTTGGATGCTCCACATTGGCTTTTTTTCTTGGTTGATTAAACCCTGACCGATAACAAACAAAATCTCGCCTATATACCCCTAAATTTTGGCTTTCAGTTGAACGAGCTTTTCGAATTGAAAACCCATTCTTTCGGGCAAAATTGCTATAGTATTCAAAGGCATCATCATCACTTTTGAAAATTTGACCCACATAAGGAGTAAAGACTGCTTCCAATGATGATGAAGATGGCATTGCTTCACTCTTTACTAGCTGAGAGCTTGCTGAAGTTTGATCATCTCCTTCAAACTTGATATAACACTTCCAATCTCCACATGAACACTGTTGGCGTCGAATCCAGATGTTATTTGATGGCTTCATTGTCATATCCTGGAAAAGCCCAAAAATGTTCCAAATCTCTTGTGCTTCTACTTGGTTGCTGAAAAAGCATAAAATATATAAAAATTGTTGGGACAGAAGAAAGCAAATACATTCACTCAAATAAGACTAAATAGAACTATTTTCGTCAATTGAGTTCATTTATTTATATGTTTGTCTCCTTATACTGAAACTAAAACCACAGAAATGATAATAATATGATAATTTTGCTTCCTTTTGTGTTTTTCCTCACTTTTCTAATCGACCATGGAAGATGTCAAGAATTAGAATGTGAGCCCTCTAAAATGAACAGGCCAATGCACAAGAAAAAATTTATCATCTCGACTTAGTGCAAGAATTTGGCTTTGCCACAAGTCCTGCTTGATTCTCTGTACCGGAATATGCAGAACATGAAAAGGAAAGTCAAAAGTTTTAAAATATTTAAAAGTTGGCCATAGCGAAAAGAAAAAGATCGACTTAAGTAAACCTAGGACATCCATCTTTCTAAAATGTGGCAAATATCTCAATACTTCGAAAAAGAACGTCTTTTATAAGTAAAAATTGGAGTAAACTTTCATTTCAAAACAAAAGATTCAAAACTTCATAATCTTATATCATCCTCAGTTTTAGAACCAAAATGAACGAGAAGCTAGAATAGAAATGATGGGAGGGGCCAAACGTACTGCTGAAATTTATACTGTTAAGTTAGGGATATTTGCAAATAGCCAGAAAACTATATACGTATTTGATTTTCTTCAACAATGTGGTTCAAGTCAAAGCTAACACGGAAATGAAAAATGAAGTGAAACAAACACTAGATACTTTACATCAAATATTAAATAATGAATAAATGAAGAAAATCTAAATTCCACAAACTCAGTCTTCAGTTTGATATAGAAAAAGATGATATCAAAAGGGCCAATTAAAGAACCTAAATTCAGCTGGGATGCTCAACTACCAGAAATTTCACAGTAAATTTACGTAGGTCTATAAAAAATGAAACAGACCCAGTTCCAGGCAGTTAACGAAACTTCAAGCAGAAGGATTAAAAACCCTAAATAAAGCTTCAGGTGGTGAAAACTAACAATAGAAAATAATAGAATTGTGCATTAATTTCAAATATAGCTCATACCCAGTCCACAGAATTGCACAAAAAAGCGCTCAAGTGATTCTAATTTCTCTGTTTTCAACAATGTGGTGCTGCAGAGTACCTGCAAGTACCGATAAATGAAAATTATAAAAAAGAAATCATTGAAAAGAATTTGATGAAAGAATCTAACTATACTCTAAGTAAAGCCAAAATTAACTGTGCAAACTGATTAATTTGAAAAAAATTACGTACCAGAGCGAAAATTTCGTGAAAAATAATTTAAAAAAAAACCCTAATCAGAACCCTTTTTAGATACTCTGTTTTTGTTAGCGCTTTGGGTTCTTCATCGTCCTCTTCAGCAGTGTTTCCAAATTATTACTTATTAACTATTACTTTAATAGTCCAAGTCAATGGAGGCCCAATTTAAGCTGTCGTCTACAATAGTAAAGCCCCGTGGCTCAATACCTTGTAATGGAGGCCCGATTTAAGCAGTTGTCTGCAGAAGTAAAGGCCCAGGCGCAATAATTTGTCATGAATGCTCATGGACATATTTGTGGGCCCTGAAATGACGTGGCGACAACTGAACAGAGTCGTGGGCTTTTTTTAGTGCTAAAGAGTGAGGAGATCGAGTGGACTAGTTCATTCGTCTAATGTAACCACACATTCAACGAGATTAATCAATCAAATTAATGAACAAGTCAAAAGCTTAAAAAGCCCTATATTTATTCTGCAACCATTCCTCAAAATTAACCAAAGATTGACTGATTACGCCATAAAGAAGGCTTGCTTTCAGGTTGGGTCCTTATCATTTCCCAGGTAAATAATATTTTTACTCAGAAACAAAGAATACAACGACACATATAACTAATAAAGATAAATAAAATATAAACATATACCATTAGCGTGCCTCATATTTACACAAGAATCAAATATTCCTGAACATCCTAAACAAGGTACTTATAAAATAAAACAAAACAAAAACATACTAAAACAGCAGCCAATCACAGGGCTATTTTGCCCATCCCTACTGCTCCTATTATTATAGTATCAACAGACAGCAACATGACAGGACAATAAACCTGTACATCTGGCATGATTTTTGGATGTCTCTCTTCAGAAATAAATTTTCTTTGCAATGCACGCATTGTACATGGTGGCAGCAAATCACAGTGGCTGACTCGTATAAATAAATTGCATCTTTCATGCTTCCATATAAAAAATGGAGCTTCTGATGCAAAACAAATGCACAGTAGATTCCCTTTAGTGTAACATTCAGACAATTGAAAGAAATGTGAGAGAAATCCATCATTGTTACTGCACAAAAAACATCAAAACCATTCCTCTTCACTTGTTTCGCGATAAGTTATGTTCATGATCTGCCCCTATGAGAACCAACCAAAGTATAAAACCTTGCCTTGGTAATGAGCCTTCCCAAATAATACCATGCCAAGAAACACTAGGAAGTTTCTCTGTAGAATTCTGCCAATTTTGCCTTGGTATTCTTAATACCCTAGAAAAAAATGCTGCCCGAATGAATGATCATACCTTGAACAACGTCCCCATTGTAAGTTTCCATAAGCCCATCACCAGTAATCCCCACATGAACACTTACCATCATCAAAATGATGAAATCGGTTTGAATCCCTTAATACTATTTGTCTACCAACAATCTTTGATATATATTTAAAGGCAGAGTGGCAGTCACCACAAACCCGAAGATTTTTCATTATCCTTATAGGCAGCCCGGATTTGCGAGTGAGAGCAAAAGCAACTGCCAGTTTCTCACTGTGATAGCTTAGGAGTTCTTCCTTGTTCTCCAATTCAAGATCATACAGCGCAAATCTAGTCTCTGGGACATATCCGGCATCTCTCATTTTCTTGTTAAGTTGCTTCAGTTTTTCATATATCAACTCTTTCTCTGGGTGTGATTTGTCTCCAGCCACGAAAACATGAACACCATCCTTCATGGTTACCCAACTACACCCAGCTTCTTTCTTTACTGCTGCTTTCCTCATTGCCATTCTAGCCTTTGCCACATCTTCCCACTTCCCTCCAGAAGCATACATGTTAGAAAGAAGCACATAGTTAACAGCATTTTGAGGTTCTAACTCTAGAAGCATTTCAGCAGCCCTATGACCTAGCTCTGTGTTACAACCATTAGCTCGGCAACAAGCCCCTAACACTGTCCTCCAAATAAGAGTATTGGGCTTCATTGGCATCTTATTGATGAAGTCTTCTATCTTCTTAAGTTCACCTGCCCGCCCAAGGAGATCTACCATACAAGAAAAGTGCTCAACCCGAGGAGCCAAATCATATACTTCACTCATGGATCTGAAATGCTTAAAACCTTCATCCACTAACCCCACATGGCTACAAGCTGATAAGACTCCAACAAAGGTGACATGATCTGGTAGTTGACCATATGACTTCATCTGCGAAAAAAGCTCCAAGGCTTTGTGTCCATGTCCATGGCGTGCATATCCTGATACCATTGAATTCCAAGAATAGACGTTCCTCATGGGCATCAACTCAAAAAATCTTGAAGCGTAATCTATTCTTCCACATTTGGTATACATGTCAACAAGTGCACTGCCAACTACAACATCAGATTCCAAGCAAGCTCTTATTGCACAGGCATGGACTTCCATTCCACGCTCTAGTGTTGCAACAGAAGCACAAGCACTGAGAACAGTAGCAAAGGTGAAACAGTCCAATCTCTGACCCCTCTGCATCATAAACCAGACTAAATCGATGGCCTTGGACAAGAGTTCATTGTGTATATATCCAGAAATCATAGAATTCCAACTTACTTCATCCCTCCTCTCAGACATCCTAGAAAAGATCTTCTCAGATCCATCTATCTCTCCACACTTTCCATAGCAAGCCAAAAGTGCATTCTCAATAGCAGTGTCATTTGCAACACAGTATTTTAGCACCAAACCATGAATCTGATGGCCCAGTTGGAGAAGTGAAAGAGATGACACTCCTGCAAGAATATTTATAAAGCTTACTCTATTAAGACTCCATCCAGCTTGCATCATGTTTATGAAATATTTCACAGCTTCTACAACTGATGCCTCCGAATCAGCAAAAGCCCCAATTACTGAATTCCATGAAACTTGATCATACTCTGGCATCAAGTAGAAAACCTTTTCAGATTCTGCAAGACATCCAGTCTCAGCATACAGTGCAAGAAGTGAATTGCAAACTGAAACATCCAAATCAAGTCCTAATTTAATTCCTTCACAATGTAGTTGATGTCCCAGCATCTTCCACCCCAAGCTTGCACATGAACTCAAAGTACTAATCAATGTGAAATTTGAAGGCATAAGTCCCGTTCTCCTCATTTCACAGAAGCTAGTGATGGCATCTTCAAAATGCTCATTCTGGTCAAGACCAGAAATCATAGTATTCCATGAGACTGAATCTTTACAAACCATGAGTTTGAAAACAGAGGAAGCATCCACAATAGCACCACATTTAGCATACATGTTAACAAGCCCATTGCCAATTTCATGCTTGATGTCAATTAATCCAGTTCGGATGACGTACGCATGGACCTCTGTACCCTTTCTTTTGCCATCCTCCAACAGAGTAAATTCAGGAAAAGCACTTAACAAAATAACATATGAATCAAGATTGATATCAACCAAGTTTCTCATCCCCTGGAAAATCTCAGCTGCTTCTTCTCCTCGTTTTTGCCTCACCAAACCAACCATTAAGCCATTCATTGAGACTGCATTCCTCACACTCATCTGCTCAAAAACATGTTTGGCATCATCATTCAGTCCAAACCTGGAAAGCCCACTTACTAAAGCACTACCGACATACAGATCCCCAACATATCCAGCCTTCTTAACCCTGGTGAGAACCTGCATAAGCAAACTCAAACCAGAACCAACTGACGAAGAAGCAGCCGTTATTAAGCTTCCAAAAGTATACTCATTAGGTTTTGAAATGAATCCCAAGCCCTGCTGTTGCATTCTTGAAAAGAGCTCAAAAGCAGAAATTGCATCTCCTCTTTGAGAATAGACCGAAATGATGGAATTCCATGATATCAAATTTTTGGTATGTATCTGATCAAAAACACGGCGAGCATCATCAGCAGAATCCTGACAATTCCCATACATTGCGATCAGTGCATTACATACCACCCCATCAAATGCGTACTGAGTTTTTGACATTAATCCATGAATTTGCATCCCAAACTTAACTCCAAACGGTCTCCACTCCTGGCAAGCTTGAAGAGCACTACCAAAAGCATAGTGATTTGGACAAAATCCCTGAGAAACCATCCCTTTTAAAAGCGTACAAGCCTCATCAGGCACGCCATTCTGGGTGTACCCTGAAATCAAACAAGCCCACGTAACCAAATTCCTTTCGTGCATTTCATCAAACAAGTTACGTGCTGAAACCAAGTCACCATTCTTGACATAAATATTAATAAGGGTATTGCACAAAAACAAATCATTAGCAAACCCATTTTTGAAAATGTGCAAATGTAGCTCTTTTGCATCTTCTGAACAACGAGACTCGCGGTATCGACTAACAAGAAATTCACGCGTTTCGGAACCCGAATAGGAAACATGTGATGAGGTGGGCGACCTTGCAAGTTGGGCCTGAGATTTTTTGTACTGATCAACTAAGTTTTGTAATGGGATTAAAAGAGGGGATGTTCTAAGCTGATTTGTTGGGTTTTGGGGTTTGAGGAAAAAAGGATTGTCTTGTGGTGGAATTGGCGAGACAGTGAATGTAGTAAAAGCAGAGTTTAAATGGTTGGGTAGTCGCCTGCGAGTGCATGTAAGGAACCAGCGAAACATAGTACTGCTATGACAGCAACGTCTTGCTTCATGCCTGTTGGAGCCTTCTGAGGTTTTCACTCGTTAAGGGCACGTTTGGCTTCATTCGTTGAAATGAAGATAAGTAGGCTCACTAAAAGCAATGTCCCTATTTTTGTTTTGTTTTTATTTTAAACTAAGATAAATTTTATTAATCGAGTGAAATAGGCGTCGCCGCCAAAGTACACTGCTGTATACAATTACAAGCCCTTATTTTTGTTAGCTCGGCATATATCGTCTGAACAGACTGTTTAACTCCTCTCAATTAAATTAATTGCACGTTGCTTAGTTATATATAAAAGTTCAAACCACTTCATTTAAAAGAAGGAATAATGCTATATGCCACTCTTATTTTAAAACACCCTAATTAATCAATCCGTGTGGTTTTAGAACAGTTTAACTGCTATTAGACCATGCCCTCTTGCGAGTACTCACTGATGATGCCCCCACCATAGGCTTTTCAATGAGGAAGTTAGTGCCCTGGGACTGCTGCCAGTGGTAAACTATAGATAGCATAGAATGGGTAAGCATTACCATGCCAATGGCCTGCTTTTGCTTTCCAAGTCCATATGATTGATGTTATTTCACAACGTTAATGTATACATCTCTATCGATTCAGTTCTAAACATGATACTAACTTTGTTTGGCTTATTCCACATCCCAAACTGCACACAACAGAGCTGGAGTCAGAGTTTCAAAGACAGAGAGAGAGAGAGAGAGAGGTTTTAGCAACCAAGCTCTCCCTAAAAACAAAGCGAAACTAATTGACGAGTGATGTTACAAAAGAGGTTACAGGGGTGGGTCCGGAAAGAATATATCAAGCTTGAGGTTTTGAGAAGGTTTCCAGTGAGCTTATTATGTTAATTCACTTCCAGAAACATCAAAACTGATCACCCAGCTATTCAACTCATCCGTTCTGCATTTTCTGGTAAAAGATTCTGGTTTCCCAAGTTGCAGAGCACAAATTCAAGCATCATCCAGCCTCTAAATAATCCCTGGTCAATCTCTGGGCCAGGAACTCATGTTGGCATCACTTGATAAGTCGCCAACGGATGTTGGGGGTGTCATAAAATACTGGTTCATCGGTCAGTGTGACATGCCAATGGAAATTCTATAAGAATTATAAAGGATGATTTGTCTGCTTCTCTTAGATACTGTACAGTGCCATTCATAATCTTCACAAGCTTCTGGCTGATGTATAGGCTGAGACCTTCCCTTGAGACACGGGGGTTGTGGTGAAACATCTCTTGAATCAGATTTTCTGGTACACCAGGTGCTGGATGGGTGATCCTGCCATGTGAACCACATGATGATTATTCATGGACTCCTAGTGATTAGTTGGGATAATGCGATGCATGTCACATGGAAAAAATATAAAACACAATGGATGATGTATGATAATGTATGATATTGTTTTAGTACACACATAATTATGCTGATAAGATGCACTATAAAAGTTAAAAAAAAAAAAAAATCTAATGATAAGAGGTAACTCTACAAACTACAGAGAGAGAGGCAAATATTCAGAACTTCATTCTTTCCTGTTAAAGGCCTAATACATTCTTCCTGCGTTGCACCCAAATTCTGTCCCAATTTTGTCTTTGATGCCAGAAGTTGGATTAATTAATTAGCATAGAGGGCTGTTAGAGATACAAAGGGATCTCACAAACCGACATGGCACAATGCCATTGTGCCACGTCAGTCTTTTTTTTTTTTCCCCCTCTCCCCTTCTCCTCTGCACCCCTCCCCTCCTCCCCCTTCCCCGCTCCCTTTCCCAAACCCTTGAACCCAGCGCCGCCGCAGCCCCTCACCAACGTCACCACCGCACCTTCCTGGCCACTCACCAACGTTGCTGCCACACCCCTCACCTTCCTCGCCCCTCACTGCAGCGCAGTCATCTTCCTCACCCTGTCACTGACATTGGAACGTCTTCATCGTCGACCCTCACCGGCAGGTACGCAATCTCTCTATCTCTATCTCGATCTCTCTCTGGGCTGACGGGGTGGGGAACAGGGGCTGGGAGGAGTGAAAGGGAAAAAAATAAAAAAACTTAACTGGCGTGGCACGCTGGTAGTGTGCCACGTCAGTTTGTGGGATCCATTTGTGTTTCTAGTCATTTACATTAGGATATGGTTTATCTATTCATTATAGCTTTTTTCTTAATCTTTTATTCTTATGCATTCAAAAATGTGATGCAGGATATGGAGGGTGAAAGTGAAAACAACATACAGGATGGAAACGAGGAAATGAGAAGGACAATTAGGAAGAAAAACCATGGATTTGGAAAGTGTTACATATGGCAAAGCAAGTGCAAAAAGAACTCGTTCGATTGGAATATATATTATCACAAACATTGTTTACCCTGCAAATTTTGGTATTATCCTAAGTGGGTTCCTCTGCATTCTAATATTTGCTTCTCTCACATTTGTGGCATTTTCAGACCTGTTCCTGGATACGTTTTACCATTTTAGAAAAGAGATAAAGGTTCTCACTCATCCTTACTGAAAATGGATAACTAAGGGTCAACCTCATAACAAAGCCATTGCCATTTTCAGCCTTTCTTCCCCAGAAAGTCTCAAGTGGCAGCATAATCTTAGACATGCATCAAGAGCCACTGTTACACTTTTATTTTTCAAATACGTAAAAGCATTAAATGCAGAAACCTCATCAGGAAGGATGCGTGGTGTGCCAATAGTGCTCTAAAAGATATGTTTCCTATACTTTTTTTGATTGCAAGTGCCCAAGATGCCAAAGTGGCGGAGGTGATGGGAATATCAGGAAGGAATATTCACTGGAATATCAATTTCAACAGGGCGGCACAAGATTGGGAGATGGGGAGTTTTGTAGATTTTTTTAGTCTCGTATATTCGAGTAGACCAAATATCCAGCATGAAGATGATTTGTGGTGGAACCCTATAGTGAAAGGAGTGTTTGCTGTTCGTTCTTTTTATAAGGTTCTCACACATGGGCCTGAGATTCAATTTCCTTGGAGAAGGCTTTGGCAACATAAGGCTCCTCTCAAAGCTTCTTTTTTTGTGTGGACAGCGTCTCTAGGCAAGATTCTCACTACGGATAATTTGAGAAAAAGAAGGATAATCATTGCAGACTGGTGTTGTTTGTGTAAAAGAGGGGGTGAGTCGGTGAATCATCTACTTCTACATTGTGAGACAGCCAAGATTCTATGGGATGAGGTGTTTAAAAGAATGGACATAGCGTGGGTTATGCCAGAAACTGTGTTGGATTTATTGGCTTGCTGGACATCTATTCGAGGTGACCGTCAGATTAAAGCAGTGTGGAAGATGATCCCTATCTGCATTATGTGGTGTTTATAGCAGGAGCGCAATGAGAGGACGTTTGAAGACAAAGAGAGATCTATGGAGGAGCTGAAAGTTTTATTTTTTAGGACTCTTTGTACTTGGGCCATTGCTGTGGATTTTAATGGCATGAACTTACATGAATTTTTAGTTTCTAATGCTCCTGCATAGACAGGGCATTCTTAGTGTGTAATATACTGTTTTGTGGATTAATAAAATTTGTTTACTTATAAAAAAAAAAACCTCATCAGGACCCACAATTATAAAGAGATTATAATCACCTCATATCCTACACATCCACCTTAATCTCCTTTTCACATTCATAATCCTATATTTTATGGCATTCAGTGACAAATAAAATATTGAGCCTCAAATACCTTCTTTGATTTGTTTTTTCACTTTCATATTTATAACGAATAAGAGATTTTTGAATTTGTGATATTTTGATGATAATACTCCATACATCATTCAGGCATTCATCTGACAAGCATTTATTACTGACCTAGGATGGCAACTAATAATTGAGCAATACAAAGCATTAAAATTTATGACAAGGCAATATAAATTAGAAAATACTATTAGGTATTTAATAGATTTACCTAAATTCAAGACGGACGATGTGTATTTTCATCCCTATACGTTCCTTTTTTGGATTCACCCTGAAGGCAATAAGTGATCCTTCAAATGCAGGGGTGAAGAGGAGTGCTTTAGTCATAAACTGTGAAAGAATCTGCTGAAGCCTCAAGTTGTCTCCATATAAGTGCATCGATGATACTTCAGCAGGTAAATCATGGATGACCTGCACCTGGCGCTCCCGGCACAAGATCATAACTTGGTTTATGACAGCTTCAAGAGCTTCGCCAAGGTTAAATTCACCAGAGCTCATTACCATGTAACTGTAAACAGGTGTCCCAAAGATCAAAGGTCTTTTAAAAGGCAAACAAAATCTATAACATCAATCAGAAAAGCAAAATACTGGAATACACACTGAGCATCACTTTACATATATAAACATAAACAGAAGGGTAATTCACAATGAAACTCAAAATCTTGTAATGTGCATATGACGTGAACAAGGGTTATATGCATGACTACCTGATGATTGACTAAAAAGACAACTGGCAAACGAAGGGGGACTCTGACCAAAGGAAAAACAGTAGCATATAAACAGCAATTGGTTCTGAATACATAATGAACCACCAGCTACATTCCTTTGAACGCAAAAAACGAATGGCTCAGAGAAGACACCACAAATTAAAAAGGACAACAATTCTATGCTATTGAAGTTGGGAACTGAGATCTTCCATTCTTTCTCACTGTCCATGGCATTTATATCTGACATTCCTCGTATTCTAATAACAACTGACCAATATAATCATTGTTATCCTTCTCAATTAGTCCTGCAAGAGACATAAATATATCTACAATCAAAACATAACACTAAACCTTTAATCTTATTTCTCCCCTACTGGTGCTCTTTACTTTGCATTTTGCATTGATAATGCCATTGAAACAATCCCCTTTTACAGAAGTGAGTAAAAAATTCATGAGCAATTTATGACATTCAAACCAAAGAAGGGGACCAGGCTGTCCATCAATTTCAAAAGCGCCTTGTACCGCACTTCTTTTGGCATGCAGTTGGGCTGTTCCATACTAAAATAACAAGCAGGTGTCCAAAACAAAAGTTTCCATCAATGACTTCGTGCCAGATTTATGCATGAGAATAATGACATAGAAAGATTACAAGAACCTAAGTGTCTGTTAAGAACAACTTCATCCAGAATGATATGAGAACCTGATTTTATATGGAAAAAATAAGTTGTTTTAAGTAAACAAGCATGCCAATAAACTCTCGAACTAAAGGCCATACCATTCCTCAATACTTTCAATATCAGTGTCATCAACAACCTTAGCTAATTGTTCCTGACACAATGAGCTTGTCTTTAGTAGCTGCTTCTGCTCTTTGCTTAAATCAGAAGATCCCATTAGATTCTGCATAAACATAATCCCATTCAGCGGCTTACTGATTTCTCGACGAATATATACCAATTTCTTGATGTTATCAGCTGCAGCCTGTTCGGATATCCTCTGCACCTGCATAGCATACTGAAGTTCTGGACTTGACACATGCAAAAAGCACAAAACCCCAGTAATCCTTCCCTCTGCATCAGTCCTTTTGTTCGCTGAAAGTAATGCTTCAATATAATTACCCTGCTGATCAAAGAATCCAAACAACAACTTATCTACCTCCTGGCCTGCAATTACCCCATTAAGCAGTATCCTAAGCTTGGTTAATGTATCATGATCTTTAACCCGACAGCCAAAACTATTTACCGTGAAGACCTCCCCAAGAAGCATCCGGGAAGTGGCCTCTTCCCTCTTCAAACCAGACACTTTTTGCATTGGATCATTCCATTCCAAGCATCGGCCATGCTCATCAGTCATAAAAATTGGAGGAATAAGTGCAGAAGGGCTCCGCATAATTCCAACATAATCACCTTGGATACGAGTATATTTGTCCCAAATTACTTTTTGTCCAGTGACATCTTGGCCAACAAAGCAAACCCCAACAACGTTTTCTTTTGTGTCTCGGCTGCAACATGCATTAACTACCAAGATTACAGGACCACTGTTTTCCTGAGGACCAAATGTTTTAAGTTTGATTTCAATATTTTTCTCTTCTATACCTGCCATTATAATATCACAAATTAGATTGTCTACCACAAAAATCATTAAAGAACAGAAAAACAAAAAGAATATGAAGCAGAAGGTAACAGTTGAGCTAAAACTTAAAGAAGCAAATTAATACAACATACAAGTAATTGGGAAGAGGATGCACCACCAAGGGTAGGCTCAATGGTCCTTGGGTTCCTCCCATGTGGTTTGGCATGTAATAGATCCCAAGTTCAAACCCCAATATGAATTCTCCTTAGACTATTAGTATTGGTAGCTAAAGGATTCATTGAATTCCCTCATGGGGATAGGTTATAGGCTATGACTCAAACTTGACTTGAAAAAATGCTTACAGCTTCTCAACGTCCAAGCCCCTCCAGTCTAGTTCCCAGCAGGTAGGGTGCTACTATAGTCACACCTAGGTAGCCCCCTCCTACCCTTTACGAGCAAGAAAAAGGGAAGAGGATAAAATTGGTTGATTGAACATGAGGTAGATAAGATTTTATTATACAGAACCGGTACATAGTTCGATATACAACTGTAGTTTTCTATTTCCTCCATGTATTTAATAAGATGGATAGAACAGGAATGGCTTTGGTTGATGCACTATGGTACATCACTAGTTATCTCAAAAGCTGAAACTAATGGTAAGATTTGAATTAATCATTTAATTTATATTTTAACACTCCCCTTATGTGTGAATTAGACCCTGCCTATTAAGGCGGGTTAACACATGGAATATTTAATTTAAATGGGGTAAAGTGTGGAATTAGGGTTCAAACTCTAAACATTTGCTCTAATATCATGTTAAATCATCAATTATCCCAAAAGTTTAAGCTTATGTGAAGATGTGATTTAATCATTTAATTTATATTATATCAAACTATATCATTTTATTATCAAGTAGTCACTATATTTCAACAATAATTTATCTCGCACAGTTGATAGAGTGAATTATGAAGCAGCACTCGAACCAAAAACTGTACAAGCATGATAATTTGTCTGGTTAGACCTCTGACTCAGAAACAATGTCTTAACTAAATCTCAATTATGCAAAGGTTCATATTTCATTTGTTGTGCTAATCTGATAATCTGTTTCTTCATCTTTAGAAGTGACAGCATAGATGAAAGGACCTCCAACAAGGTAAGAGTCCCATTGTACCCAATTCACATTCTTCAATCTAAGGAACACAAATATAAGAAGTTTAACTGTACAAATCCCTCAATAACAACAAATCTAAATTCATGCAGGAACAATCTTGAGCATTTTCCTCTGAAAATCATAAGCATTCCACAAATAGCATGATATGCAGCTAAAAGTAGATGTCATTTGTTTGCAAGAAACCAAACTGAAATCCATTGATAGAAACATTATAAGAAGTTTGTGGGGTTGTTCTTATGTCGGATGGGCCTCTTTAGCTTCTCAGGGGGCTTTTGGGGGTATTATTTTGATGTGGGATAAGAGAGTTGTAAATCTGGTGGATGAATTCATTGGGGAATATCTGGTGGCTTGTTCTTTTATGAATATTAATGATGGTTTCGGGTGGAGTTTTGCTGGTGTGTATGGACCTAATGATGATAGTGAAAGAAAATTTCTTTGGGATGAGATTGCTGGCTTGTGCAGTTGGTGGGAGGGCGAGTGGTGTATTGGTGGCGATTATAACATCACTCGGTATCCAAGTGAAAGGTTGGGAGATTCTTGTATTGGTCCGGCCATGGTTGATTTTTCTGATTTAATCTTTGAGCTGGGTTTGATTGACTTACCTTTGGCAGGGGCGATTTGACTTGGTTGAACGGGAGGGCATGGTCCAGGTTGGACAGATTTCTTGTTTCCCCTTCTTGGGAGGAGCATTTCCCTGACTTATGTCAAAAACATCTTCCTAGATTAAGTTCCGATCATTTTCCCATCCTTTGGACTATGGGGGAATTCATGGGGGGTGGAGATATTTTAAATTTGAGAACATGTGGTTAAAAGCTGAAGGTTTTGTAGATAAGGTAAGAGAGTGGTGGTTCTCTTATCAGTTGTCAGGTACACCTAGTTATGTCTTAGCAGGGTAACAAAAAGCATTGAAAAATTATTTGAGGAAATGGAATGAGGAAGTCCTCGAGAACATAGTGGATCAGAAAAAGTCTCTTTTTGAGGAGCTTTTGATGAAAAAGAGAATGTTGGGGTTTTATTGGTTGATGGGAAGGAAAAGGTATCTTGGTGTTGCTACTGAACTGGAAAAAACTACTCTCATGGAGGAGATTTCTTGGCGACAAAAGTCTCGGGCCCTTTGGTTCAAGGAAGGGGACAAGTGCACCAAATTCTTTCATAGAGTTTCCAATTCTCATCGTAGGAATAATGCCATTGAGGTGCTTCACTCAAAAGGTAGTGTCATTACGGTTCAATCTGAAATTCACGATCACATTGTTCATTTTTATGAAAAGCTCCCAACGGAGACTTATTCCTAGCATCCTAAGGTTGATGGGCTGGTGTTTGATTCAATTGACCAGACAACTGCACTTTGGTTGGAGAGAATGTTTGAATACGAGGAGATGCTCAATGAGATCAGAGGAATGGACAAAGATAAAGCTCCGGGCCTAGATGGATTCTCCATGGCATTTTTTCAGGTATGTTGGGACATTGTTAAGGACGACATCATGAAGGTTTTTCTTGAATTTCATTCATTTACGAAATTCGAGAAAAGTCTTAATGCTACATTCATTACACTTGTTCCTAAAAAAGTTGGGTCCATGGAGGTGAAGGATTTTCGTCTCATCAGTCTTATTATTATTTTTTTTGATAAGTTCATTTCATTAGTCTTATTAGTAGTGTATACAAAATCATTTTGAATGTGCTTGCTAACCATTTGAGTGTGGTTATAGGGAAGATCATCACAAAATTTCAAAATGCCTTTGTTAAGGGAAGACAAATTCTTGACTCTGTTCATATTGCAAATGAGTGCTTGGAGAGTAGAATTAGAGGTGGAGTTCCCGACATCCTTTGTAAATTGGATATGGAGAAGGCTTTCGATCACATCAACTGAGAATTTTTGGTTTATACCCTTGGTAGATATGGTTTTAGGGAGAGGTTGTGTAATTGGCAGAATCACTGCATATCAACAGTTATATTTTCAGTTTTGGTTATTGGCACACCAGCTGGTTTTTTTAATAGCTCCCGGGGATTGAGACAAGGGGATCCACTATCCCCTTTCCTTTTTATTTTAGTCATGGATGTGTTGAGCCAAATGTTGAAGGCAGCGGTGGATAGGGGATTCATATCGGGCTTTTCAGTGGGCAGTCCTTCGTATGGCAGCGTTAATGTTTCTCACCTCCTCTTTGCGGATGCCACTTTAATCCTTTGTGAGCCAAATTCTGATCAGATCTGTTCTCTACAGGCTCTCCTACTATGTTTTGAAGCCGCATCAGGCTTAAAGGTGAACTTATCAAAGTCTGAAATGATTCCTGTTGGTATGGTCAATAATATAGGGGATTTAGCTGATATTTTGGGCTGCAAAGTCTCTAGCTTGCCTTTGAAGTATCTTGGTCTCCCTTTGGGGGCACCTCACAAATCCAAGGCTATTTGGAATGGGATTATAGAGAAGATTAAGGGCTCATTTGGGGAGAGATGAGATGAGAATTTTTTGAATAGTAGCAAGATAGTTTGTGAATAGTAGTGAGATAGTTTGAGTTGAGTATTTTTTGGGTTTTGAGAAATGAGAGAGAAAAAGTTGAAAAAATATATTATAAAGTTAAAATATTGTTAGAATATAGTTTTATAATATTATTTTTGTTTGGGGATTTAAAAAAATTGAATTATTTTTTATTTTTTGTTTGAAAGTTTGGGAAAGTCGTTATAATTAGTTTGAAAAAAGTTGTAATGATTAGTTTGAAAATGTTTGTATTTGAATTATGTTTGGGAAGGACATGAGATGAGATGAGATGAGAATTTTGGAATAAGATTTATTTCCAAACAAGCCCTAAATGTTGATTGGCTGGTTGGAAAATGATTTATCTGTCCAAAGATGGTATGATCACTTTAATCAAGAGCACCTTATCTAATATCCCAACCTATTATCTATCTCTTTTTCCTTTGCTTGTAGGAGTGGCTAATAGAATGGAAAGGATATTTCGTGCTTTCTTGTGGGGCGGTATGGAGAATGAGCAGAAATTCCATTTACTTAAGTGGGATAAGATTTGCACTCCTCTTTCATTGGGAGGTTTGAGAATTAGAAAGATAAAAACTTTCAATAAGGCTCTTTTAGGGAAATGGCTGTGGAGATATCATCAAGAAGGGGATGCTCTTTGGAAAATTGTTATTGATGCAAAGTATGAGAGTTCCTGGGGTGGTTGGTGCTCCAACGAAGTAAAAGGGGCATATGGTGTGGGAGTGTGGAAATTCATTCATAATAGAATTTTTTCTATAGGTAAATTCATTCATAATAGATGGGGGGAGTTCTTCAGAAATTTCAGATTTGAGGTGGGTAGGGAAACCGGATAAGTTTTTGGCATGACTTATGGTGTGGAGACAAGGCCTTGAACAATGTTTTCCCCTCTCTTCAGAATTGCTTCGAATAAAGGTGCTTCTGTGGCTGATTACTTAGAGAATACTGCTGGTTTTATTCAGGGGTCAGTATGTTTTATTAGAGACGTCCAGGATTGGGAAGTGGGACATTTCTGATTTTTACAGCTTGCTTTATGCTTTAAACATAAACTCCGGAGGGAGGATAGATTGCTTTGAAATCAGTTTGGTAATAAGAAATTATCGATTAGATCTTTATACATGGTCATGGCGTCACATTCTTCTACTGACTTTTTTCCTTGGAAAAATATTTGGAGATGCAAGGTGCCTCTTAAGGTGGCTTTCTTCTGGTGGTTGGCTTCTCATGGGAAAATTTTTGCCATTGACAAGTTAAGAAAGCGTGGTATCATTGCAATGGATTGATGCTTTATGTGCAAAAGATGTGGTGAATTGGCGGATCATCTTCTTCTTCATTGTGATGTGCCGAAGGCTTTGTGGGACGAGGTCTTTGCTAAGAAGGAAAATACTTGGGTGATGCCTAAGAGGGTGGTGAACCTCTTGGCTTGTTGGAGAGGAATTCTAGGACATCATCAAATAGCAACTGTTTGAAAGATGGTACCTCTTTGTCTTATGTGATGTATTTGGAATGAGAGAAATGGGCGCTGTTTTGAGAATAGCGAACAATCGGTGGAAGGGATTAGGGCTTTTTTTTTTTTTTTATACTTTGTTGCTTTGGGCTTCAATTATTGTATTGGATGGGAATAGTCTTAATGACTTTTGTACTGTTTTTCAGGGTTAGCTTGTAATTAGGTGTTTCTCTCTTGTACACTTTTTGTGTATTTGGGCTATGCCTAATTATGTTTTTGAATAAATTTCTTACTTGTCAAAAACGAAAATACAGTTAAAAGATAAGTGTTACAGCCACAAAGAGATCCTATATAAGCAAACTCACAAACTGATATGGTTTCATATGATACGTTCATTTTGCTTTACAATAAAAGTAGTTTTACAATCTAACATATCGCATCAAGCTATGCTAATTTGTGGGTTTACTTTTGTGGGATCTTTTTGTAACTAATGGATTTCTTCAGCTAAAAAGTTAAATTGAAAAGAAGAAGACTAGGATCACCTTGAGATGCCAAGATGAGCAGATTCTTCACCACTTTAACTGAATCTTCCCAGACAACGTCAATCAAGGTCATACCGATGGCTTGCTCAACAGACAGTCCTGTTAGTTCAGCAGCTTTGGTATTCCACCCAGTTATACAACCGGAGGCATCGACAGCCAAAATGGGGACTGCAGCTGTCTCTATAAGGCGCACCATTTCATTTGTGACGATGCGTAATTCATCCACTCTCTGTATCCTGTCATCAACTGATGAAACATTCACGATCATTTTGGACTCATCCACAATCTCATTTTGCAAAGACCCTCTCAATATCAGCTGTAAGGAATGGATGGCATCCATTTCCACATCTTCCCAAGGGAGGCTCCGTCGCTTAACCACCTCCAGAAAAGCCTTGAAGGATGACCTGGGATGCATCTTTCTTCCATTGTCCTTGTCATCAGGGTCATGTTTTGCACCACCCCACTTGATTTCTTTTGCGGTGTGAGACCTGAACCAAAACAGGAAATCCCTTGAAGTAATCCTAACAGCTGCCATCCCGCAGACTTCATCTCCAAGACCTGAGGCACCTGGGTAGCCAGCCTCCATAAGGCTATCAGTACTTAAACCTGTGCTACCATCATGGCACTCAAGAAGCCATTCAGCTATATCTGTAATCTGTGCCTCTGTTGGGGTGACTCCAAGCAACCAAAATTTCTTCCTGTAGTATAGTGCAGCTCCATCACACTTAACAAGATCCATGACATTAGGTGATTGAGTAACAATACCTACAGGAGCATCTCTAAGGAGCATGTCACAAAGAACAGTTTGAGTTTGCAAAATATGCTTCTCCCTTAGTTGAGCAGCCAACTCCACTTCTTTGTTGATCTGCACACCAAACACTTGAATCAAGAACTCACAGGCATACCTCAAAGGAAATGGAACAAACCTAGGAATTGTGTGATGGCAAACAACCAAACCCCACAATTTTCTTCCCTTCTGCTGATCATTCTCCATCTCTCCATCATCTTCATTAATAGTCACAGACATCACAAGAGATGCAATTGAACCCATATTTGCCATATACTGTGCGTGACAACCATGAGGAGATCTCAGTGTAGATCCAGAAAGGCTCAGTGGCTGAGACAATCTCTTGTCTTGAATTACTTTAACTGGAGGCACCAAACAATCGCATATCATTCTAACCTTGTTCTTCATGAATAGGAATCTTGAAGCTTGCGGTATATCGGTAGCCGGGTAATGCAAACCAAGATAAGGTTCCAGATCTGGTCTGCGGGACTCAGCTACCACTTCTCCATGGTCATCTTCATGAAATTTATACACCATTACACGATCATAACCTGTCAAGTCACTAACTTCCTTGACTAAAACATCACATATCAGTGATACATTCCCACTTGGCAAGGACTGCAATCTCGATATGGCTTTGGCTGCTAGCTTATAAGATTTCAAGGCCCCAGCAGCAGTCACTGGCACATCAGCTGGATTCACTGGTTCTAAATCTATAACTAACCCCACATCAATTCGGTGCAGAATCGCGTAAAAGGGCTTACCTGAGGTTTTACAATGAACCAATATGGGGTTGAGAAGATTTACGTCCCCAAAATTAGCTGCCTTCTGCAAAGCAGTGGCACCCGACGACCGAAAGAGTGTTCGAACATCTGTTCCAAAAGCTAGGGCTTCTTGCTGTTCAATGCTTGGAACAGCATGTGGAGCCAAGTCCAACATTTCAGGGGCATTTTCGCTGTAGGCAAGAACCGTAAAGTTTTGCTCGTCCACAGCAATCAAGCAACCGAACGGTTGAATAAGGCTTCCTCTCTGCATCCTTTGCAGGTAAGCTGACACAGTAGAGGAAGGGACATTGCTAGTGGAACTTGAGACGTTGACGTCAATTGAAGTTGAGTAATCAAAAAACCGTTCAGACTCTTCAAAGTCTACATGAAGCTTCGCATCGATGGGGGTCTGCGCAACCACACGAGCCCCACGTTTTGATCGAGCAGAACTGCTCCTAGAGCAATTCGTCTTGTTCGTCGAATTTGATGTCATCTGTCAACCCTCCTCCAAAATCCTCTCCTTCTTCCTCCAGTAGCAATTTCAATCGACCCAACCCTTGTACGTGAAATAATGGAAAACTACTGTACTTAAGTTTAAAGCCCAAACATGTAAATCCGAACTATCTGCGTAAACCGAAATCAAATTCAAAACCCATTTCAAATAACCTACTTTTTGTCCGCTGGAATCTACCGGACCACGAATCATCATGAAAGTCGAAAAGAGTGAAACGCACCACCATGTCAATAGCAAAAAAGCAGACCGTTCATATAAAATCCCATGAAGCCATGAAAAGCTTAAAAACAAAAAGAAGGTACTTCAATTCACACAGTCTTCGTGATTCTATTCCAACCAAAAGTGAAAAGGCCCCCAAGAAAAGAAAAAGGGGTCATCCAAAACGGATTCTGCTATAACATCACCATAGAGGGTTGTCCATAAAGCGTTCACAAGACCCCTCAAAAAACGAATACTAGATAACAATATCCCCACAAACTCAGAGCAGATAAGAACAAAATCTGAAAACCCATGACACAACCATTTTCCGCAGCGTATTTAAGATCTCCTTTTTTCTCCTCGGCGCGTACTTAACTAATCCCAACTGTTTGTTTATACCCTCAATTTGGGATTCACACTCATATAAATCAAATTCAAATCCCAGGGCCGAGGATTCATAAAGTTCCGAAAAGCTTATGAAAAATAAATACTAAACAAATACCCCGAAACAGAGAGTTATATTGTACTCATAGAAGTCGCCGGTCGGACGGTGGGAGAGTGATGTGTGCACCGTCAAACTTGCAGGCCACGGACAACCAACACGTGAAACTGACCTGAATTTGCGTACCCATTAATCGAGAAGCTAATAACTTTAAGAATGGATTGGGAGAGTTTTCATAAATAAAATAAAGCCGGGTAGTGTTTCGCTTACATGGGACATGGGTTTTGTTTCATTTTGGGTAGCGTTCTTGTTAACTTCAAATTTGCTTTCTGCTTGACGCTTGTAGACATGTAGATGTGGTCTGGGGTGGGGATCCATGTTGGGTTTGATTGGGTTGGGAAGCAGAGACTGGACTTGTGTGTATCTCAAGTACAGCCAGCAGTGTAGTTTGGGGATCAGATTTTGTCGTCCATTTTGATTAATCAGAATCAGAGACATCTCACTTCTCGTCCTTGATGGTCACACGATAAACTTTCTGGGGCCGGTTGACGGAGATATCAATGATTAACTAGTTATTTTAGAGGGTGTGAATTTACTATTATATCAATTTTGTTTATTTATATTAGAGCAATGAAATTCAATGAGATAAGTAGAAAAATAAGAAAAATTCTGCTCATAATTTTTTTAGTTTTTTTTTTTTTTACTTATTAAATGTCTGATGTATAGATGATAAATAAAAAAATCAATTAGTTTAAGAAGAATAAAATAAAAATAAATGTGATATATGAAAATAATGAATAGGAAAGTTTAGAAATAAAATCTCTACTGGATACCAACTCTGCGTGGTCATACTAAGGGAGCCTCTTTTTTCTTATAGGTTGATGAAGATCATTGTAAATTTATTTTTACATGAAAAGAGGGTGGACTTCCCCCAACAAACACTCTGTTACAACAGACACTATGTAAAGTAAAAAAAGATCGAGTTTTAAGACCAACAATTAGTCTCTACCAATTCTCTGTAAAGAGTATGCCGTCTTAAATGACGATATTTTTACAATTCAAATTGCCACCGCTAAAAGGCGGTGGATGCTGGGAGTGCACTGCATTTTATAGTTCTAAGATGTTAATAGAAAAGACCCATATTCACTGTCTCAAGATCTTTGATTAGGAAAAACGAAAATATAATAATAATATTGGCATGGCCCAGACCGCCTCTGACCAAGTTTCTTTATGCACACGCTGTGACAACGCATGAAGATCACGCATCAATGATGGTCAGATGGTGAGGTAGAGTGGGTCAAATCTAAAAACAATAAATCTTCTCAACCTTCCAACACTCCACACTCCATATATTGAGAATAGTAATTGTAAGTGCGATGGAATGTTAACTGAATCCAACTCAACATAAAGTTCAATTCCAATTCAATTCTTATTAGTTATAAGGTAATGATATGCTTATAACAAGATAAATAAAATGTTAGGCATAGGGGTGAGATGAGAGTACTCGCAGGACCCTGAGGTGCGAAGAACCAGTTTGTCTTAAAATAAGATAAATAAAATGTTTAGATCTAATTCAGCAATTAGCTCCAGGTCGTCCTTACCACCTGATATCATTAATGAAGAAGATTGTTCTTTTGAAGAAACTCCCAGTGATTTTCGAAACTGGAATATTCCAAAAATTGCTCCAGAGGATATTTATAAAACCTCTTGGATTCAAAATACTTTTAAAACTGCTTTTAATGTTAGAACAGTCGAACAGACTTATGCTATTTCTAGATCAGACGAAAAATGTTATCTTTTTACCAAGAAACTTATCCAAGATTTCCTGGCAAAAGGATACAAATTTTTACATATTGGTTCTGTTCAAGTTGCTGTCAAACCTTTAACTAGGTTAGGCATTGATGCTTCTGTTCTATTGTGTTTAAGAGATGCTCGTTTTAATAATTTTGAAACAAGTATCCTTGGTATAATCCAATCCTCCACGTTCGGAGGACCGGTTCATTTTAATTGTTTTCCTGATATTCCTCTTGCTTTGGATGATCCTCATATTATTAAAGCTTTAACTTTGATGATTTCTACCAAGGGCTATGACATGCTTGAAGGAAGCAAACCTCTTGCTCTTGTTTATCGCATTTACTATCGTCTTTTGAAAACGAATTTAAATGCAAAAGTTGTTCAAAAACCTACTTCGGGTAAAACTCTCTTAATCCAGAGTTCTACTCCTGATGCTAAAATCCAAGTCCCTTCTTTGATTTTATGGAAAGATGTCTCTTTACCTAAAGAATGGATTTTACAAAATGAAGTTCCTCCCAGAAATATTCCAACTGATTGTAATCTTGATTATATTCAGCAATATTTAGATGGAACTGTTAAAATCAGCTTTGATCAAACTAGTACCCCTGATTTAAGAAGAAATTCTTTTGCCGGGTCTAGATCTTCTTTTGCTGGCTCTACATCTGATATTCCAGTAAGGAGAGATCAAAAACTCCAACAATTTCTGGAAGATTCAGCCAAAACGGCCCAGCCAAACTTTGATTTACCTATTAACCCTAAGTTAAAACTGAAAGGACTAACTACGTCCTCTCAAATTACCTCTGCTTACTATTCTGCTAAGGATGCCCAAACATCCAAGGATAAGTCCGTAAGGGAAGAAGCTGAAGACAATTCATCTTTGTCTCCTACAGCTTCTGATATGGCTCCTTCCATTCCTCCTATCCATCATAGCCTTACTGTTTTAAACAAACCATTCTCTTATGATTTAATTACTCTTGTTAATGAATACAAATCAAAAGAAAACCATGATAAGCGAAAAACTTATCATGCGACTTTCTCTGATTTAGAAAAACTCCGTGTTAAAAGAAAATGGAAAGAAAAAATGAATGAGCTTCAAAAGCACATTCTTTTCTTTGATTTCATTGAAAATTATTATACTTCAAAAAATAGTTTAAATGTTGTTAAAACTGATTTTGTCACAGAAGATGGAAAAGCTGTCATTAAATCCAGCCATCCACCTCTTGACAGCATAATTTTCAATCATAAAGGAGCTGAAGTTACTGCTTCTCCTTTCAAGCTTCCTGAAACAGGGTCCAATAAAGAAACAAAAAAGATCATTTTACAAAACAATTTTGTAAATCTTGCTCTACATACTATTGGACAACAGCTTGATCGAATTGAAGAGAAAGCAGAAAAACCTATTTTTGCTTCTACTCCTGTTTTACAAACAATTGAAAATCCTTTGACTTTCCCCAAAGAACAGTCACAGAATAATTCAAAAACAGTTGAAAAACCTTTGATTATTTTACCACAAGCTCGGCCAAAAATTCAATTTACTGAACCACAGGCCAAGACTTTGGAAAAGATTAATCAAATGCTTGCTGATCTTAAAAAAGAACAGCCCTCTACCAGCACTCTTAACAAAAGAGAAACTGTTCTTGTTGAAACTACAGATGAATCATCTAACGATGATTCCTCTGAAGCCAAAGAAATTGATATGCTTGAAAAGAATTTTCATGATTTTAAACCTGAAATTACCAGAATTACTTCAAAAGAACCCAAACCTATGAGTTTAACGAAGAATTGGTATTCCAGGCCTACTCCTCCTGATTTACAATTTGAAGAAAAAGTTTTTCAAACTCAATCTTCATATTCTGCTGATAAAGTTTACGAATGGAATATTGATGGATTATCTGAACAAGAAATCATCAATACCATGAGTAAAATGTCTTTGATTGCAAATGCTTACATTAACAACAATATTCAACAACCTGATATTGTTATGATTTTAACTAATGGTTTTTCCGGTGTTTTACGAAGCTGGTGGGATAAACATCTCACTGAAGATACCAAGCAAACCATTCAGAATGCTGTTAAGTGTAATGATGAAGGTTTACCGATTTTTGATGAAGCCATAGGAAGGGCTTACCCTGATGGCATCAATACTTTGATCTATACAATTATTAAACATTTTGTTGGCACTCCTTCAAATATTACTAATCGAATTTCTGATTATTTGAATAATTTGCGATGCCGTCAAATGTCTGATTATAGATGGTATCAAGATGTTTTTATTTCTCGAGTAATGCTCCGTGACGACAGTCATAAGCCTTACTGGAAAGAAAAATTTATTGATGGATTACCTCGTTTGTTTGCTCTTAAAGTTAAGGAACAACTTACTGATATCTCGGGTTTTATTAATTATGAAAATTACACCTATGGTGATATTTTCAGTATAATTAAGAAACTTGGTATTAGTATGTGTAATGATCAAAGAATGCTTCGTGAACAATTGAAGAATAGCAAACAGGCCAAATATGAAATGGGAAATTTTTGCGAACAATTCGGCCTTCAGTCTATTCCTCCATCAAGACGAAAGCATAAACAAACTATTAAATCTTATAAACCTCGTGGGGAATCAAGGAGAAAACCCCGTGATGATTTTTATAAAAAACCTTATTCAAAATCTCGTTCTAAAAAACCCTCCAAATCTTTTTCTAAATGGTTTCCTGAGAAAAAGAAATTTGTAAAAGGAACTTGTTTTAATTGTGGAAAAACTGGACATTTTGCAAACAAATGTCCTGAAAAACCTAATAAATTAAAAAAGAAGCTTAATCAGTTGAAAATCAATGATGATGATCAAGAGTTTCGACTCCTGGAAACACAGACTTCTTCATCTGATAATAATGATTTTAGCTCTAGTGATTCGGAATATCACTCAGAAGTTAAATCAGTTGATTCTCCTGAGATAAAGCTCGGTTGTAACTGTAATGATTCTTGTTGCAAATCTTTGAGTAAAACAATTAATGTTTTAACCAAAGCTGAAGAACAAGAAAATCTTTTATTAAACTTAATCTCTCAAATTACCAACCCTGAGCTTAAAGAAGAATACCTTCTTAAGCTTAAAAAGACAATGGTTCGTCAAGAACCAGAAACTTCCAAACAAAGAATTAATTTTCAAGAAACTTTGGAACGTTTTCAAAAGAAAAAACCCAAAGATATTTCAATCAATGACCTATAACATGAAATTAATTTTATTAAAAAAGAGATTAATGAACTCAAATCTGAGATCAATAATCTCAAAACTGATAATGATATTTTAAAACAAGAAGTTTTAATTTTAAAAGTTGAAAAACAACTTGATCAAGACATTCCTTCTGATAATGAGCAAACGAATGATTCAGATAATGGTAAAAAAGAAGAGAAATCTTCTGATAACGAAATCTGTTTGATTCATCATACTATTCCTCCTAAATGGTTTTCACGTGTTACTATCGTTGTTTGTCATGAATTTTCATTCTCTGTTGTTGCTATGATTGATTCTGGTTCTGATTTGAATTGCATTCAAGAAGGTTTAATCCCTAGTAGATATTTTGAAAAATCTACTGAACGACTTCTTTCTGCAAATGGTTCTAGAATGCAAATTAATTATGAATTAAATACTGCTCATGTTTGCCAAAACAATGTTTGTTTTAAAATTCCTTCTGTTTTAGTCCGAAATATGTCTGACAAGGTCATATTAGGAATTCCTTTTATTTCCTCTTTATATCCTTTTTTGTCTGAGAAAGATGGTATTACCACTGATCCTTTCGGACAAAAAGTCAAATTTAAATTTGCTTCAAAATTTGAAATTGATACTGACAAAAGTTTGAAATCTTTATTATCCGCAAAAAATAAACATCTATGTTTTTTTCAACAAGAAATCAGATACAAAAAGATTTCTGAACAATTGTCAAGCACTTTGCTTCAATCAAAAATTGAGAATTTTAACAAAAAATTGATTTTTGAGATTTGTTCTGATCTTCCTAATGCCTTCTGGCATAGGAAACAACATGTTGTTTCATTACCTTACATCAAAGGTTTTAATGAAACAAATATTCCAACTAAAGCTCGCCCTATTCAAATGAATAGCGAGACTTTAGAATTTTGCAAAAATGAAATCAATGATCTTCTTCGTAAAAACATAATCAGGCATAGTAAGTCACCCTGGTCTTGTGCTGCTTTTTATGTCCAGAAAAATGCTGAAATAGAGAGAGGAACCCCTCGTCTTGTTATTAATTACAAACCCTTGAATAAAGTCTTAGAGTGGATTAGGTACCCTATTCCCAACAAAAATGACTTAATTCATAGGATTTCTGATGCTATAGTATTCTCCAAGTTTGACCTTAAATCTGGATTTTGGCAAATCCAGATTAATGAGTTAGACAAATTACAACTGCTTTTACTACTCCCTTTGGGCATTTTGAATGGAATGTAATGCCCTTTGGTCTCAAAAATGCTCCGAGTGAATTCCAAAATATCATGAATGATATTTTTAATTCATTCTCTAAATTCACTATTGTTTACATTGATGATGTACTCATATTCTCTAAATCTATTGATGAGCACTGGAAACACTTGAATTCGTTTCTAGATATCATTAGATTTAATGGTCTTGTTGTTTCTGCTAAAAAAATCAAATTATTCCAAACCAAGATCCGATTCCTTGGTTATGATATTTCTGAAGGCAAAATCAAACCTATCAATAGGGCTATTGAATTTGCTGAAAAATTCCCTGACATTATTACTGATAAAAAACAGTTACAGAGATTCCTTGGATCTCTTAACTATGTTGCTGAATTCTACCAAGACATGAGAAAACAGTGTCGTCCCCTTTATAAACGACTCCAACAAAATCCTCCGCCTTGGTCAGATATTCATACTGCCCTGGTAAGAAAAATCAAGGCACATGTCAAAACTCTACCATGCCTTGGTATTCCTACCTCTGAATCCTTCAAAATTGTTGAAACGGATGCCTCTGAAATTGGTTACGGTGGCATTCTGAAGCAAAAATCCATTTCACCAGGCTCTTCTGAACAAATTGTTTGTTTCCATTCTGGAGTCTGGAATCCTGCACAGATTAATTATAGTACTATTAAAAAAGAAATACTCTCTATTGTACTCTGCATTTCTAAATTCCAAAGTGATCTTCTTAATAAGAAATTCCTACTAAGGATTGATTGCAAAAGTGCTAAATACGTATTAGAACAAGATGTTCAAAACATTGCATCCAAACATATTTTTGCACGATGGCAAGCTATTTTAAGTGTTTTCGATTTTGATATCGAATTTATTAAAGGTTCTCAAAATTCTATTCCTGATTTCCTTACTCGTGAATTTTTGCAGACACCCAATCATGGAAAAGAAAAAAGGACCCAGAAATAAACACTCCACCCTTGCCTCCCTTACTACATTACCTGCTCTACCTCCCATTCCTGATAAGAGGCTTATCAAGAATGAACCTGCATCCCCCATTGAAATTGCTAATAGGTTCACCACCTTAGGCAAAATTGCTCAACCTATTTCATATGCTTCAACTGTTGCCACTGATTATGATCCTTATGCTAAAGCTGTTGCTTTAGCACCTGTCCACACACCATATACATTCCAGAAATCCAAATCTCCTTATATTCGAAAATGTTACCCTGCCAACCTATTTTACATTGAATCAAATAGGTCCAAGCAAAATGATCCATTCAAAATTGCAACCTCCTATTTTCCCCCTGGTTTCCATTAGATTCCAGAAAATCCTACAAAAAATCTTCAATTTTATACAAATATTTTGATCCAAACCAATTCTCTTTTCATAAAACCCATCCATGACAAGGTTGATCAAAATAAACTGATTTATCACAGTGCTTATTTTATCCACTTAATCACAGAAGAAGAATGGGGTACCAACCCTTTCTCCTCAAAAAGATTAGGCGACTCTGATATTCTGTTCAACTACCATGATTACATTAAAACTTGGTTTCGCTTCATGCTTCACCAAGTATCTGATATGAGCCATTCTTGGTTCTTCAATTTTGATAAAAAATTCCATGGAACTTTTCCTTACTGGTTCAACCAATGGTGGGACCAATTTGGATTAATTCCAGAAAATTTTCCTGATGATTTGATTACTACATTCAAATGCTTCACTAATGCTGTTACTACAAAGCTGGATAAACACCAGCAAAAGTTTCCATACGTTCTTCATTTCTGCCACCGGTACAAATTACCCTGGATAATGAGATGGAGCTACGAACGAAATGGTGATATTTTGGTACGACACTGTTTCACCAAATGGTGGGACAAGTACAAATACACCAACAAAATCAATGAATATGTAATCCGGGATTTTCCTCAGACTGCTCCTGATCTTCAAGACCGAGAGAAGTTCCCAGAAATCCCACTTGGATCCCTCACTACACCTGGACATCCCCAGCTCCAGGCCCCTGCCTCATCCTCTGCTTCAACCAAAGGAAAGACAATTGCTTCAACTGCTTCCTCTGTAAAATCTCATAAATCCTCCAAGACCAAGAAAAAGAATATAATTCCTGGACTTGATAATAAGGATTTAATTGCTCTAGTTATGAAGTCTATTAATCAAGAAGATTGTGATGATAACAAATCAGAAACATCTTCCGAGGCTTCATTTGATAATGATCCATATTCCAACATCTTCGGACATGACAAAGAGTATGACACTCCAAAGCTGTCTGATGATGAATAAATTGATACATGCTGATTCAACATCCCCCTGCAACAATTGCTAAATCGGATGAAGAAACAGCGCCAGATCTGATTCCCCCTGCGATCACCGCTAAATCGGATGAAGACTTTCTGCAAATACTGTGCTGAATAGTAAAAGTACTGTTCACTTTTTACTGTTCATTTTAACTGTTCATGACCGGCTTTTTGAAAATACTATTTCATTTAACTGTTCATGTAACACTGTTGTAACAGTGCTCCCTTCACTTATAAAAGGGAAGCCTGGCCTCAGTCTGAGGCATCACTTGTTCCACTTCTCACTTGCACTTCCCTCTCCCATCCGGTACTCCCGACCTTCCTTCTCTTTTTCTTCCATTTCTCTCTCCCATACTTGTGATCTTGTAATTCTGTAATCTTGTGATTCTACTTGTATCCTGTTTATATTAATTTGAATACAAGTTTATTAAATATATATATATATGTAGATATGTATATTACATGTATCAACTTGTAAGAACTAAACAAGATAATGATAGAGATTATATGGAATTGTCAAAAATCGTTGTTAAGCCTATAAAAAAGTTGTTGTTAAGGTCATAAGATAATCAATACAATTAATCTATTTCATCGTAGAACGTATGCAAGCGTAAAAATTTGAGTTCATTTCTTAGTAAGGAATATAACAATCTGATCATCTCTTCTATGCGTTGCATTGTAATTTGTCACCGCCAACATATTTTACCTCGAAACAATCGAAACCTAAAGGAAGCCTCGTTTACCATAAAACTATAACTTGACATCCCCTTACAAGGAACATCTCCTAGAAAGAACATGTTAGATAATCAAAAGCGACCACAAAACGAGCTTCTTTTAGATTATTTATTACCTCTAGAGCTACTCTTACAAGCTCATGTAGGGCCTAAGTACAATGGCTCATATCCATGAGCATCTAACCTTACGCATTGAATAACATCACCTACATTTGCAGAAATATGCAAAGCCCGCATACAGATATCAAACAATGGATATGGTTGCTCATCAGATCAACACTCAAAGAGGTATGAGAGAACGGGAGTCTACACTCACTAGGTAGAGCTAAAGAAACTTAGCAGAAAGCAGCTTCTTATAACCTCTAGAGCTTCTAATTTGCTGCATCATGATCTTTATCCTTGCAGTCACTTGGTGAGACCCCGGAAATCTTTTGCCAAAGATGCGGGGGGAGTAAGGAGCAAGTATCTGTTTCATCTGGCAAAATCCGATCTCCTCGATAATCTTGTTCATCTCTTCAAACTGCCCATCATGGCTAACTATCAGTAGAGTTTTCGATTATTCCCACTGCCCGGGACAAGCTGCTCTCCACAGCCACTTGGAGATATTGGGGCCGGTTATTTACATGATAAGAGTACGATAATATATTATCCTTGGTTAGGCTAGGATTATATAGATATAGATCTGCATTATGTATAGGGAGACCAACTTTTTCTCTAGAATGTGAATAACCATAACTATGTAACTATGTTCACCTATTTCATCCAAAGGCCGGGACACAAAATATGAAGTTGAATTTGGTCCGAGGAGAGATATCAACAGAAAAATAATTCCTAATAATGTGTTACCCAAAATTGACAACAAATGGCGAAAGGCTGCAACTTTGAGATTGGTTTTCTAGTTAGTAGCCATAAAACTAAGTCACTGACGACCAAAAAAGTGTCAAACAGGTTTAATGTGTTGTGCGATGACAGCATCCGTAGCTTCAGAGCTTAGAGAAACAAAACCCACCAATAATATCCAATGAAGAAAAACCAAAACACGATTCGAAACTAGAGTGATCAGATAAAAAACGGCATCAACCAATTTGAGAACAAAATGAATAAGTAAAAAGACAAGTATCAGACCTCTATCACAGTCTCCAAACTGAGATAGAAATATCCATAGCTTGTCTTAACTGAATGAACAGAACTTGTGATCCCTTGTTGCTGTGATTCAATAATTAGCTACCACAAATCACGAAATTGACACTAAGTACCGCAAAATCTAGGTGGAAAAACTGGGAATCCAAGTTAGATTTCTCTAGAAAGTTAAAACCTTTGATATAAACAGGCTTTATTGCAAAGTTGACGGACTTCAACATGCAGAGAACAAGAGAGGAGATTAGAGCAAATTATGCAAGGATATTTCATTCGGACGGAAGTGTCTCTGCGTTCGCCTTGAAAGACAAAAATCTGGCGCCTGCGGTGGATCATATTAATTCTAAACACAGGGATATCAAATATGCTCTAATTGCAGTTAAGGAGGCAACAACAATTTGGACGTTGGCTTACTCTAACGTGGGTAGACTACTGGTGAAATAAGATTTTCCAATATTATTATTATTATTATTATTATTATTATTATTATTATTAGTGAGATGGAGAGGCACCACGTGTTATGCTTCAAATTGAAACTGGCAACTTTCACCGAGTGTTGCAAAGGAGGTTCCGCACCATTCTTGACAATTAATAGGAGTGTAATCGGTCCAGTCTGGTTTGGTTTTAGATAAAATTTTATATCGAATCGGTATGACTGGTTTTATATTTTTCAAAATTGATTACGCACCGGTTACCATCTTAAACCGGTACTTTCGGTTTCCGGTCCGGTCCAGTATGGTTTTCCGATTTTTTTAAAATCTAAGTTTGACATTTTGTCATTAAAAATATGTTTAAAAAAAATTATTTTAAAAAAATCTGTTATACTTTTATTAATCTATATTAGACTATTAATATAACTATAACTATAGTCTATATTAGACTATTAGTACAAGTTATAAACTTATATATTAGTATATATTAGTATTAGTGATAAACTATATATTAGTATAGCTATATAATACATGATCAATTACATTATCATTTTTAAGATTAAACTTTTATTTTATAATAACATTATCTTATATATAATTATATTAATAGTATATGATCAAACAAATTACAAATGTTCATATTTAAAATTAACATTTTATGTTATATTTTATAAATTATAATATGAAATTATTTCATATATGATAAATAATTATATATAAAAATTTCACATATAACTATACATTATATATAAAACTTATATATTAATATATATAAAATATTTTGTATAAAATTTATATATAAAATATTATTTTTTATATATTTTTTATCAATCAGTTCAGTCCAGTCCAAAAATCATAAAACCGGAACCGGACCGGTTCCAACCGGTTTATGAATTATAAGAACCGGTTCTGGACTGGACCGATTCAAAATCGATAAAACCGGTCCAGTTCAGATCGATTTACCGATTTTTCGGTTTAAATTTACACCCCTAACAATTACATAACCTCTCTGTTTTTATTATTTTTTTAGTAAGCATTTAGGTTGTGAGGTTTTTTAGTCTTACTCTAGTTTATTATATGTAGTACACTTCACCATCGAGAGGAGATGCTTGAGGCTTGTTGGATTATTTTGCTAGGCTGGATAAACTCGTGAAACAATTTAAAAAGCTGTGCTTGAGATATTCCGATGTGCACTCTTACATTGATATCAGAGTATTAGAGCATTTTAAATAGTTGCTTCTAGTTTATTGGGAGCCTATGTTTTTCACATGTTTTTTTAGAAAAACTATGCTCATAGTCCACTAGCCACACATGATTTTTTTCTTTTTTATTTTATTTTTTCTCTTATCAATTGTGTGGTGTTTAGATGATAAATAAAAGAATTCTTTTAGTTTAGCAAGAATAAAACCAAATAAAATAAAAAATCAAATATGGTGTGTGGTGTGTAGTGTAGAGATGATAAGTAGAATGACTTTTTTTTTTTCCCTTCAAGTTTAAGACCTATCCGTCTTTATTGAAAAAATTGGCGGACCCATGACAAGCACCAAGCGATGCTCCAAGCACTGTCCGCGTACTTGGGCAGTTCTGCTTGCACCGCCTATGCATTACAGTGGTGATGCGCCCACCAGGTGCTTCATGCACCATGAAGGAGTTGCGCGCCCTAGTACAACACACACCAGTGGTGTTGTGCATGCCAATGAGTGCCCCTCCATCTTGTAGCAATGCTGAGATGCAACGCCTCATGATGACAGCGACAGTTTGAGTACTGTTGCATTTTTTTTAAATGGTACTGAATAGAACCCTAATTTAAGGAAAAAGATGACTTATGTCATTTGAAGAGAAACGGGCCAATACTGACTTGCCCATACCTTTTTTTATAAAAAAAAAAAGAAAAAAAAAAAAGAGAAGGGCGTGCTTGGGCCGATTTCGTGGCCCAGTGTTCACTGGACCATTTTTTTTACACTATAGAAAGAAAACAAAGAAAGTGGTACACCTGGGTTTCGAACCTAGTACCACCTCATAAAATCTAGGGGCTAGGCGCGTCACTAGGCTGTGACCTTTTCTTGGTCTAGGTGGGGTTTTCTAAATGTATTTATTATACACTTACTCATTTCAAAAATATTTTTTTGCATGATTTATGTGTCTTAACAAATGTTTTTTTATATGTTATTATATTCATGTGATCTTTTATTTAATATTTTAGATTAAAATGGCATTACATGTATGTGTTAAATGAATATGTGAATATATGCTTATTTTATCAACTATGTTTGTTAAGCTTGTATGTTTAGACATTAGTCTTCATTTTTTTAGTAATAAATAGAAAGTTCCTACTAAGTAATCTTAGTTAGTATTGTTAGTGTAAATGATAGGTTGAAAAAATTATGGTAACCCCAGTAAAAAATGTAATGCACTGTATAGCTAAAAGATTGCAGTGACCCTAGTAAAAACTGTAAATACACTGTATAGTCAACAAATTATAGTGGCCCCAGTAAGAAATGTAAATGCATTAATGGAACAATAAAAATTGACTATAATAGTCTTAAAAGAACCATCACTGTAGACTAACCCAACAGATTACCTAGTCTGAGTAGCTATTTTTGTAGACTAGCCCAACAGGTTATTGTAACTTGAGTAATTGTCATTGTAAACTGACCCCAAATGTTACTACAGTTTTAATAGGATGTGTTTTTGCATGTGACTAGGGCTAGATGACTACTTAAGATAGTGGAAGTATGGTTGAGATTAATAAGCATTTGATTTCCCATATAGTTTTATATTTGCGCAAAAATTAGGTTAAAAATTAAAAAGTAGATATTGTGGTGCAAGAAATGATTATGAAGTCTAGGGAATTTTCCATCTTGTGACATGTTTGTATTATTTTTCTTTTAGCTTGGATGGACGTGAAAAATTTCTTAGGTGTGTGTAATATCCCATCTACACATTTTGTAGTAAAATGACATCTAAGAGTATAATTGCCGATTTGAACAAGGGAAAAAAATTGGATAGGGAGAACTAAGACATTTGACATTACAATATCCAATATGTCTTAGATAAGTAGTAGGTCTTAAAGGCCTTAACTCACTCCCTAACTCAGCCCGAGAAGGAGGATTCAGACCAACACAAAAGAGATCAAGAAGCCCATGATGGGTGGGCTAATAAGAACTGTTGCGCGCGCATTATCATTTTAAGAAGCATGCACAATGATCTCATGTTTGAGTTTGAAACCTATGACATTGTTGAGAAGATGTGGCAAGCACTGAAGGTGAAGTTTGGAAAACTTCAGTAGGATGCGCTCTGACCACACGATGACTAAGAGGTTTGACTACTACACGATGTGCTTTGACCACACGATAAAACAGCATCTTAGGGCAATGTCGACCAAGATCTGCGAACTCAAGATGGTAGGAAACTACCTGATTGATGAGCAACAAATCCTAGCAGTGATACGCTCGCTACCAAATTTTTAGGAGACAATGAGCAAGAATCGGATGCACAGTGAGAACATATAGGATTTTGATGATGTGTTGCATCACTTGAAACTTGAGGCTGAGCGCCTAGAGGATGCTAACCCCAAACATTTAGCCTATATATTTGAGTCTGGTTTGCGGAAGACGTCTAGGCCTAAGCGCAAGAAGTCCAAGATAGGCATAACTATTGGACAATCGTAGAAAGAGTCAGGATCTTCTTAGCGTAGCAAGAGAGGCAAGCGTGAGAAAAATAAGTTCAAGTTAGAGTGTTTCAACTGCAAAAAGAAATGTCATTTTGCTCATGATTGCACTTAGTTGAAGAATGTACTCTTTGATTATTCTCGATTTGTTTTTGTAACTAGCCATGTGTTGGTTGCTCATTTCCATCCTATGTGGACTGATGATTAAGGAGCGATCAAGCACATAACGCTTAATCAAGTCAGATTTGTGTAGTATTTTCGGATTCTAACTGGGAGTTGTGATATTAAGGTGAGGGATGGAGCTATCGTGGAGATGCTGGGACTTGGTACCTATAAGCTAGATTTGCAAGGCGGCCGCATTCTATTTCTCCACGATGTGTTATACGCTCCTAAGATCTGATGAAATTTACTTTATATAGTTATTTTACTAGAACCAAGTTTTCAAATTGTATTTGAAAACAATGGTTTTTCTTTATATTTGGCAAGATTTTTTATTTATTTTTATTTTTTTATGGTTGTGTTCTTCTATTAAATAGTTTTATGATAATGGGTTTGGATTACCCCAAGTATAAATGAGAGTATTGTTTCTCTTTCTGCATCTAATAATTTGGATTCATAGAAATGGTATGCTAGGTTTGGCCATATAGGACAAGAGAGAATAATTAGGTAAGCTAGAGAAAGCCTTATAAGCAATATCACTAAGGTTATGCTACCCACATGTGAACATTATTTGATGGTAAAAACTAAGAGAAAACCATTAGGCAAAGCCACTAGGACATCTTTTCCATCGCAATTAGTCCACTTAGACATCTATAGCCCAATAAGTGTAAGGGAAAGACACTTGGGTGTCTACTTTATCACATTTATAGATGATTTTCACGTTATGGTCATGTTTACTTAATCTCCCACAAGTTTTAAACATTTTAGTACTTTAGGTGATATCTAAGCATGGTTGAGAATTGGTTAGACAAAAGTTTAAAAACTCTGAGGACTGATCACGGACGTGAATATTGGTCTGAGAAATTTAAAAGGTTTTGTGATGAAAAAGGAATCAATAGACAGTTGACGATGCCAAGTAAGCCACAATAAAACAGTGTGGCGGAAAGGAGAAATCAAATACTGCTTGAGATGGTTAGGTCAATGACGGCGCAAGCAAACCTATCAATTTTATATTAGGGGGATGCACTTTTGATTGCTTCCAACATTCCTAACCGAGTGCCCTCCAAATCAGTACCTTCCATCCCATATGAGTTATGAACCGGGGAGAAATTCAATTTGAGTAACTTGCGGCCATGAGATTCAACAGGTTTTGTTAATGATACTTCTTATAATATAGGAAGTTAGATCATTCCCAATGTATGTTGTAAAATACAATTTTCTTTAAAATATGAAAAATGTTGATCAAAATAGAGATCTAATGGATGTTGTAAATCATCTTTATTTTCCAAGTAGCTACAGTAATCCCGCTACATTTAGAGACTACTATTCATACATGTAAAATATTTTTAATTATTTCTTTGTCATCTGAATTCTTTTTTTCCTTTATCCTAATTTCATTTCAGCCTTGTGTGGTATTAGCCATGATCATATTTGCATATCTATTTGCATTTTTCTGCTGGAGAATCCACCAAAGTGTATTGAAAAATGGAATTGAATTTCTCAAATTTTTCTTTGTTTTTTATAAGTAATTTAAAATAGGACATAATTTTCTCTCAGTTTTTTTTTTTAATATTTTGAATCAATGACAATTTTAGTTTAATTTATAAATTTGGGTTAATCTAAAATAGGACATAATTATATGCCATGAAATAATTATGGGTTAGGAGGAAGGTGCTCCAAGTGGTCTAGTTCAGAAAAATATTATTTAAATAATATACAAAAAAAATAGATAAACTGATGTATTATGTATTGTAAAGGCCAGTATATAAAATATAAAAAGTGAGTTTTGGTGATGTATTGTGAATGCTCTTAGGTCCTAAAGGAAATAAGTATATCTTTATAAGGTACCTAGAAGACTCTAAAGGTTATGTGCTAATAGGTGAATAATCTGATGGAAGTATGATTGAAATTAAATCGAGAGATGTGGACTTCATAGAGAATGAGTTTCCAAGTAAGAGTGGGGTTGATAAAAGTTTGAAACTCCATGAAATTGTGGGTTAGGAGGAAGGTGCTCCAAGTGGTTTAGTTGAGAATGATGACCTCAAGCTCCTACAGATTGTGGGAGTAACTTGCCTCCGAGTAAGAGCACACTTGTTAATCAATCACAACAACTTTAGCCGCATAGAAGGACATGTAAAAGTGTTCCCCATCTTCGTTTTGAGATCGAATGGGAAGCTTTCATGATAGCTCTACAAGATGATGATGAGTTTAGGATAATTCATGAGGCTTTATCTTTTTTCTACTAAAGATGAGTGGATGAAAGCATTAAATGATAAAATAAAGTCTATGAGGACCAACCAAGTTTAGGATATGGTAGATCTACCATTAGGGCACAAGGCCATTAGGAACAAATGGGTTTTAAAGGTTAAGCGCAAATTGAATAGATCGATAGAAAGGTACAAAACTTGCTTAATGACGAAATAATATATCCAACAAAAGGGTATAGGACTATGAGAAAACCTTCTCACCAATGGTGTGGTTTGCCTTGACTCTCCTAATTCTAGTCATAGTAGCGTACATGGATTTGGAATTCTATTAGATAGAAATTAAGACAACATTTCTCAATAGAGAATTATATGAGAAAATCTACATGGATCAACCCATAGGCTTTGCGGTCAAAGGTCAAGAGCGCAAAATGTGCAAGTTCAAATGATCTATATATGGCCTAAAGCAATCATTTAAACAATGGTATCTCATATCATATTCCATCGAACCATTCCCTCGAATGGGTTTACGATGATCGTGGAGGACCATTGTGTCTATGTCAAAAGGTCCAAGAAGAGATTCATTATATTGTCATTATATGTTGATGACATACTACTGGCTGAAAATGATAAATGGTTGATAATTGCCAAAAAAAAAGTAGTTATCCTTCAGTTTTAGATGAATGATATAGGTGAGACAAAACACATTCTAGGAGTTAAGATCTACATAGATCAATCAAAGAGATTTATGTGTTTGTCCCAACAGATTTACATAAAAAAGTTTTCAAACACTTCTAAATGTATGAATGTAAACCCATTGACATTCCTATTGCGAGAGGTAATAATTTGTCCAACATATGTGTCCTAAGACTCAAAGTGAAACGAAAAAGATGACGTATCCCTTGTGCTAATGTTATGGATAGCTTAATGTATGCAATGATGCGTATTTGGCCAGAGATATGCTATGCAGTTGCCTTGGTGAGTCGATTCCAATCTAATCCCAAACTGACTCACTGGAAAGCAGTTAAGAGGATTATGATATATCTTAAGAGAACTACATACTATATGTTGTGCTATCATAGTTCAAATTTGAAGTTGAAAGGTTATAATGATGCTTATTGCGGCAATGACCTTGATGAGCGTAAATCAACAATCTGGTATGTTTTTCTGTTCAACAATGACGCTATTACATAGAGTAGCAAGAAACAACCATGTATAACCTATAGAGCTAGAGTACATAGTTTGTTCAATAGCAGTTCAAGAAGCTATTTGGTTACGGAGGTTCCTCAAGCATCTAGACATCAGTGCAGATACTTTAGATTTGGTGACAATATTCTGCTACAATATGATAGCTCTCACATATGCTAAGAACTCAAAGTATTATGGAAGAACCAAATATATAGATATCAAATATCACTACATCAAATACATGGTGGAGTAAAAGTAAGTGATCTTGAAACACTTTTATATGAGTCACATGGTTGTTGATCCCTTAACAAAGCCTATAGTAAGAGATTCTTTTGTGGCTCACGTTAATAATTTAGGATTACGTAGATTTTAAACGTAATTTATGTTTCAATAGACATTGAGATGTAAATTTTTTTTTTAAGATATTAATGCAATATAATTTTATTCGTTTCTTGTCTTTATCATATTGTTTTTTGGATACACACACAATGTATGCCAACATGCTTAGATTGGCTCACTCACATGAGCGATCACCTCTAGCATTTGAGTAGCGAACAAAGATGAAATATTATATCCCTAAGTACTTGTTCAAGAGGATAAGTTGGTTAACACAAAAATATGTCACCTTAGTAGGAGCTAAGATGAGGTTCATTGTATTGAGAGGACCATGCATGGATATTCCACAATCCTTGTAGCTTGTGGTTAGCCAGATGAAAGATCATTTTTGGCGTCTTGGAGGTGAGCAAATGGAGGGACTCGAGTTAGATGTTTAAGGAGCGACTAGACTAAGATTTATACGGTGTTGATATGCATACACTCTTTGAGAAAGAGAAATATTTTGTAATATGTAATTCATACTACATGTGTTTATTCGAACAACTAAGAAAGTGAGTAAATGGTTCGCTTTTGTTCTCATTGTGTGAGTCTCATATTTTAGTGAGTGCACTTTATTTACATTTGACTATATCATAAGATGAAAGTTGTGATATTTGCTACTTTGGCATACTGTCTATGGCCATAATTGATACGGTCTAGAAAGACATTGCTGGGAAAATGATTCGATCAAAGTTGAATAACATCAGGGCGAATGAAAGACTATTCGACATCGTATCTTCAATGGTGTTTACTAATGTCAAACTATAGCGCTACACATTGGTAGCAACTAAGGTTGTGAACACATTGAAATGATTTGGAGGTAGTCAATCATTTTTTTGTGTATTTTGAAACTCAAGAGGGTTAAAAAATACTTTATCTGATGCGATCAAATGAGTCTAGGGCATGACAAGAAACTTTAGGGATGTTGTTATGCTGGTTGTCTCTAGGAGATATTTGGTATAGTGCTCCCACCTTCCTTTTACAGGTATGCTTAGTGGTCGCACAACTTATTTGCTTGTATGAACAAGATTAAAAATGATTGAGAAATATAGACATGGGGTCATGTCCACTGCGTGTGAGTGGGAGATGTGAGATAGAGGGGCGCCCATGTGGGCAAACCTCTCTTCTCATGTGCTATAACGGCATGTAACAAATACGTTATGCTTCAGATTGAAAGCACTTTCATGAGGATTAAAGGCTGGCCTTTTAAGGATAGTTGTGAGTGGTGCACACGAGGGGCTATATATAGCCCTTCCTTAGCTGGTTCCCACACCATTTTTGACAATCACATAATCTCTCTGTTTTTATTCTCTCTTGAGTAAACATTTAGGCTATGGGATGTTTTGAGTGTTACTTTATTTATTATACGTAGTACATTTCACCACCAGGAGGAGACGCTTGGGTCTTGCTAAATTTTTAGGCTAGGTTGGATATCATGGAGCAATTCGAAATGATGTGCTTGAGGTATTCCCCCGCGCACTCTTACATCATTATCATTATTATTATTATTATTATTATTATTATTATTATTATTATTATTATTATTCATTGGATTGGAGGTTGGTGCTCGTCTTGGCCTCCAATGAAAGATGAAATGTTATGATCACTTTGTCACCAATTTCTACAAAATAGGTATAAGGTACTGAAAGAAAATAATAATTGATAGTTACTAAAAATCGCATAGGGAAAATAAGAAATGATAATTAAAAAAATAATAAATAATAAATTTAATTTAATTCTTTTAAGGATGGATGCCATATGTAATTGTTATTAAAAGAAAATTAATGTAAGATGCCACACATTGTTAATTTGTTAGGGTGCTTATAACATTAAATGTAGAAAAATGATTTCTGCAAAATTAGGGTGTGTAAACTTGGTGCAAATTCTTTTTATATAAAATAGGATCCACAAAAAAAATTCAAAATTGGACATAAATTTAATAATAGAAATAACGAACACGACAATATTGGATTGACATTATCATTTTTTTTTTCTAATTTTCCTTACGTTAGACACTGGACAGTCTGCATTATGCGAAGCTTTATTAGCAAAGGTAATGGATAGATAGCTGTTTTGTATGGTTTTAAAGAATTAACTGCTTACTCTCATAAAAAGAGGTTAATTTGTAACAGTAAAATGCCCCCATAAGCTTTTTAAATAATAGAATGAAAAGGATTTAGAATAATTCGGCTTTTATTACACCACGCCATCCATGTAGAAAAAAATCATAAATGGACAACGACTTCAAGATGATTCTACACCGCATATCTAGAAAAAATCATACAGTACTTTGGGTATGCTGGTCATAAGTTGGTCACACAATGTTTATATCCACAGTTAAAAAATATCAATCCCACAATATCCATAGGACCATATCCAAAACTGATATATGTGATGGTCAAGGCATGAGCAAACAGAGCATACGGTTTCTGGGAAAAAAATATGGCTCTTTCTTCTTCCCTCGGCACCAGATTTCCGCTCCCATTTAAGCCATCTTTACCATCTTCTTTCTCTTGCACCAACATTTTACCTAAGACAAGGGTTCATCGTTTCAAAATCCATGCAAATTTGGGTAAGAGATTACTCTGAATTGTCTTTGTTTGGCTTTTGTTCAAAGTTTCGAGAAAATTTAGGATAAGAATTGATAACTTTGAGTGGTTAAAATCTTGATTCTGTTAGGTGGTGGGGAAGAAGAAATCAAGAAGGGAGGAAAAAAGAAATTCATCACTAGAGATCAAGAACCAGAACAGTAAGTCTTCCACTCACTCTAATCTTTTCTTCAATACTTCACACCATTGAAATCTTCAACAAAATAGTCAAAAGCAACCTTGAACTAATGGTTCAGCTTGGCAATAAACAATAAAAGGGGTTTCCTAAATGCAGGTATTGGCAAACAGCAGGAGAAAGGGAAGGGGAGAATCCCATGAAAACCCCCCTTCCTTACATTATAATATTTGGAATGTCCACGCCTTTTGTAATCTTAGCCATTGCTTTTGCAAATGGTTGGGTTAAGGTACCTGTTCGATGATTTGATTAGTAGTTCTGAAATGTAATAGCAGCAACATGACATGAATGCCCAATCCTTATTCACTCATGAGTAATCAACCATTCTTAGAGCGTATGTTCTTCGACAATCGCTTGAATGTTCACGAGTTTCTTTGCTGAAACATACAAGTTTTAACCATTATCTATTGTTGTCTGGTAATGCACATACCATGTCAAGTTATAGCTTGTACCATCAAGGACAAAGGGATTTCTTTGCTTGGCTTCTGTTTGATGCATTTGGTTGTTTAAATCAGTTTCTTTATGAGGGCAAGCCCGTTGATTAATTCAACCATTCATATTCAATCGAGTTATTTTTTGCATCAGAGGGCACGAAGAGCAGCTGAAATGGCAGGGATCTATGAGAGAGCTCCCTGCCATTATTTATTGTACGGAAGTTATAATTATATATATTACATAATCCTTTTCTTTTGTTGGGATTCATTAAATCATAAGCATCCCATTAAACTAAACCATACTTTTGATGACTTGTCATCAAATACAGCAGCATCAGCATGTGTAATACACGATTTATTTTTCAGGTCACTCGTAAAATCAAGTTCTTACTTCCAACCTAGACCAACTGCCGCACTAACCTACCAAATCTACAAAACTAAATCGATAAGAATAGCAATCTCCTATACAAAGTCATTGATGTTAAATAAATTTACCTCCAGAAGTCCTAATGTGAAAAATAGGTTGCACTCATTTTGTTTTAGGCAAGGGCTTGTACAGTATGGCTGTGACATATTTATCGCCCATCCTCTGTGTTGAGCTGAATTCTACATACTGATCATTCTTGCTAGTGTATAGATGATTCAACTGTGCAAATTCAGGCTTTGGTAGACAGTGATTGGTCGACGACGATGGCTTATCCAATAATGACCTATCCAAAACTACATCTTCTAGTTGTGGTGGTAGTTCTGGGGGTAGAACCTCACATACCTTGCCTTCTTTTGTTTTATGCAAAAAATCTTCATTAGTGAAAAATCTATTGTCATAGCTTGATGGAGGGGAAGGAGGATGTTCAAACTCTGACAGATTTGCAGGACCATTTGCAGTCGATTTTAGGACGTCCTCCTGTACAATGTTTATACAACAGAGTGAAACCGAATTAGATAAGTATGTGACTTTGAATGCTATTGTAACGAGCTCAGAATCCAACTCCAGAAAGGCACTCAAAACTTGAACAACTTGGAGAAACTTAGAATTTCCTATGCATACTCACCAATAGGAGAAACATGCAAGGTTAAGTCAAAATGATGTTGAACTACATCCAAATACAATTTGAATGACATCAATGATATATTTTTAATTATGATCAACAGGGCTAAAAGGATGGCAGGATTAGAATGGAAGTTATCCAGATGCAGGCTTTTTTGTCCCTTTTGCTCACTTTGGAGCAATTGCGTCTATTTCATTTGCTCTTTACCTCTTCAACAACCAAAGGAGCTTTAAGGGAAGTCAAAATGAAGATAAGAAATAATCCAAGTTCCTGACAATAACTTGTCATAAGGGAATCGTGTAGTAAGCATCAATTCTTCGAGACATTGTAGCATTATTGATAATTTGATGGTATGAAGCCTTTTTTGCCAGCAGGACCATCGGACCAGAATAGATGCTACCAACGATGAACAACATACTGAATCCTTAACAATGTTATTCACCACTAAAATGCAATACGAGTTGCAGATACTTAGTTCCCCCCAAGGGGCTGTGAAGACATTTGAAGAGAATTAAAGGATTAAATTAAATAGCAAACAAGGTGATAAACTAGTGTTGAAAATGAAGTACGCTATCACAAGTAATATAACAAAAGATGAGAAAAATTGCAACAATTTTTTAAGAGTAATGCTAGATCCAGTCATGGGTTATGCAAGCGCCGCGCACTCCTTTAGAAAAAGAGTGGGATCTACTATTAAAAGATTAATTTTTTCATGTAGGTCTTATATTTACTCATTTTTTTCAAAAAGAGTGAGTGACTCTTGTATATTATATGACTGCAAATATCATTTCTCATTTTTAAAGGGGTAAAAACTAAAACAGAAACCATAAAGTTACCTGTAAGCTTATAATGTTATAGCGATTTCCATAAACATCACCAACCCATTGCAAGTCAGGAGCACATGCTAACACTCCATCAACAATGAAGCAGCAGTAATGGGTTCCTACTGGAAGCACTTTTGTGACAGTTAAGTTTTTGCCTCCATGCAGCAAGGGCTCCCTGATTGAAACAGAAGAAACTTCAGGCTATCAAACTGTTGAATTAAAAAATAAAAATTAATAAAGTTGGAGCTCGGCAAAAGAAAGTTATGATACATAGTCTGCCAGTTGTCCCACGAGCCCACAACAGCTACTAAATTGCCAGCATATTTCCATGTGATATCAACGGAAATCCACCTCCCATTGAAATCATCCTTATTATCTGTTATGCTTTGTGGTAAAGAGTGAACTTGGGATGGCATAACCTGTCCAGGTCCTAACCAGGGAGTCACAAGCACCTAAAAAGTAGAATATAATACGAGGCTGATCAATCCATATTTCTTAACTTAAAATGCTGTGTTGGCATATTCAACGAGAACATAAAATTAGGGCTAGTTGACAGTTGGTCAAGCTAAAATTCCAGCAAGTTTGCTAGACCTCTTGTAGGACCCCCAGTAAAGCAAAAATTGTGATTTTGAGTTCACTAGATGCAGGCAGGCCCAAAATCAATTGAATGCACCATATTTTCTCCTTTAAAAAGGTTTCTATATAAAACTTCCTATACATGATTACATGGTTTTTTGAGTGTGAAGAGGATATTTTCAAAGATCCTAATTTTTGTTCTTGTGAGAGAAAGTCCTACGTGACAATGAACACCTTGAAACCAAATAATTTGATCTCCTTATACAGACCACCATTCTGAGGATCTCTTGAAAATTCTATTCTTGGATTATTGCTGATGAGTTCACCAGAGTTCCTGGACATCTAGGTGGTGCATAAGTTTGTTCGTGGAAGAAGCTATGGAAGAAACTGAAGTCTTGGAATTTCTATAATGTGGAGATCAGGTGGGTTATTTGTGAGCATTAAAAGTGATAAATGTTTTAGGGTGTCTAAAACATATGGTAATCATTTAATTCTATAATGAACTTATAAGCGATAACTGAGCACAAGTGGTTTTTCTTTTAAAGGCTTTTTTCAAAATTTTTCCATTCGTCAACAAATCTCGATTGTTTTTTATTTTTCTACTTTATTTATTTTGATACTTTTTATTTGTAGTTGCTTGAAAATATTGACCTGTTGAGTCTTTAAATTGGCATAAATAGTTATAAAACACTAATTCACCCCCTCTGTGTATATCTGTCCATTTAACTTCATAAACATTCAAGCATATCACAGGAGACATATGCCAGGAGAAAACAAAATCAACTTCATTAGACTAGCAAAGAGCTCTAACAAAAAGGTTTCAGAATCTCAGAATTCACCTTAATTTACAGCATGCAAGATTTTATATTTTTACATTTCCACTAGCAAACAGCTTCTCTTGATATAAACAAACAAATGAATATAATCCCTATTCAAAGAACACCTTGTCCATAAATTCTACTAGATTTAGATATGTACCCAAAAAGAAATAGATTTAGATAGAAAACCCGACCTCTGGATTAAACATGAAAGGTAACCTGGGGTCATGGGAAGGAGAGTGAACCATGGGCACATCAGCATGATTATTAAGTGGTGCTCGATCCTGTGCAAGCTCCACAGATTGTTCAAAGTTTTCTTCAAACTTCTTAGCTGCAGAAGGGTCTGCTCGACCTTTTCTTCCGCCAGGGTTTCCCATTACTGAAAACAAAATAATCCCAGACATAATATTTACCATCATTGTCAAATTCATAAAAGTTAGGAATTAAAAAATACTACTTATCAAAGAACAATCAAAATCATAATCATAACAGTAATAAGAAATCATGCAAACCATAAAAAATCAATACTTTAATAAACAAAAATTAGTTCGAGGAGAAAAAAAATTTCCATTCCCATCCAAAGAAGAAGACAAGATTAGGAAATCAAGTAGCAAATAAAGCCATGCCCATAAACTGGAAAAATGAACAGAACAATCCGACGAACAAAAATTCATCTTCCAGAGGAAGAAAAAAGCCATGCCCAAGTACAGATTGTGAGAGACAAAAAAGTCCAGAACCATCCCCGCCCCTCCCACAAAGAAAGATACAAAAGGAACCCAATTGACAGAATGTGGGAAACACAACAAACCCATAAACAACAAAGCAATAGAAAAGTGTTTATAACACTGGGTTTGGTGACATGCCCATATCTGCAAAAGAATTTCACAAACTCAAGGAAGCAAAGCGAGGATTGACTGAAGGGAGTGTTTTTATGGAAACTGCAATTTGTCTTCTGTTCGCTCCAAGCCTCCAACTCTTGACTCTTTGTTTAAACACCCTCTTTTGTCCTCAGAAAGGAAAAAAAAAATGATCACTTTTGTCTCCCTGGAATTTTCTATATCTCCCTCCAACAGAAACAGAATTTTGTGAACAGTTGTTTTATTCTCCGACGAGTTCGGAAGAATTAGAGGGTGTTTAAACAAAGAGTTGCCAAAGTTGCCATCACTATTACCTGGTTCCACTGCATTTGGCGGATGTCCTCAATCATGGGTACGAATACGAGCCTGCCACTTCACGAATCAGTGAATCACTACACCAAGTTACTGCTTTAGCCTTGTGGAGAATTGGATTCTTTTTGGGGGGCAAAAAAAAGAAAATTTCTCTTTGGACAGATAAATTAGAATTAGAAAAATTGTTTTTATCGGTTATTATTTACTATCTCATATCTCATAAAAAAATATTTTTATACTATATAAAAAAATTATAAATATAAAATATAAAAACAAATAGTAATTAATATATAGAATTGCTCTTAAAATTATATATAAAAATTAGGTGTTGTGTAACCGTATGTGAGTGAGTGTTGAGGTAATTTTTAATATTTTTTTTGATAAACTTTAAATAATTTATAAATAATAATATTTTATATATCTTATTGAGATATATTTAAATATAGATATGAAATAGATTGATACATGTTTGAATATATATAATAAGTTGAGATATACTTAACTTTTTATAATAAATTAAAAAATTAATGAATCTTATTAATAATTAATTTGAAATAAGACGTCCAAAAATAACCAAAATCAAAATTAATGATAAAAAAGCCCCAAAAAAATCAACTTTTACTCTGGCAGTAGATGGCTTGAGGGCCTCCTTTATGATGCAAAATCCATTAAAAAAAAAAAAAAAAAAAAAAAAAACGTAGCTATCAGCTCCTTTGCAAGCTATACAAACTACAAAGAGGTTCACTCCCAGAAACTTCTGTGAGAACAGGTAACTAGGCAATTTCAAATAATTTCTATAATATATATGGGCCTTAAAAGCTATTTAAAAAATTAAAAACATATTCGTTTGATTAATAAATTTCTTTCAATTCATTATTATAATTTTTTTAAATTTTAATATAAAATATAATAAACAATTTAATTTTTTTAAATCTCAAAATAATAATAATATTAAAAAATAATATTCTAACAATATTTTATCATTTCAACTCAACTCAATTTAATTCAACATCTAAATACAACTTAAAAAAAAAACGTTAAAGTTGGCTGTCACCCCTGACATATTTCTTTAAATTATCTTTATTAAAGATAATTTTAATTAATACCATTAAATCTTTATTAAACATCTTTTGAAGTTTTGTTATTCATTATTTTTTATTTATACATCATACATTATCTTTATTTTTATTTTTATTCTTTTTAAATTAATCGAATTATTCTACTCATCATTTATATATCATACATTTAGTAAGAAAAAAAAAATGTAGTGTATAGTATGTAAAAATGATGAATTTTTTTTCTTCCCGTAATTTTCGAAAGAGAATATCATGTGCCAAATATATACTAGCTAAGATAGATGCTGTGACTACCACCAAGGCAAGAATTAGTGGATGTATTGGAGATTGCAAGCGAGCGAGAGAGGAAAATATGGTACCTCGAAGGCAAAGTGTGTGTGTATGTATATATATATATATATATATATATATAATATTTATGGAGAAAAGTGGGCATCTCTTTTTTGTTCATCCAATGATCATTTATAACAAAGCTAGCTAGCTATTGCTCAAAGTAGAGTAGATGCTTGCAAGCAAACCTCAAGCATACAATTTCATCCATCTTTGGGTCATTTGGCCTTTGAAATCAAGGTTGTGAGGAATCTAATGAGAGTAATTTTGTTCCTAAAGAATCCACGCAAAAAGAAAGCTGTGAAAAACGACACTAAAAGAATTGTACAAGACGGAGAGAGATCTAGAGAGAGAGAAAGGGAGGGAGGGAGCTGCTAGGAAGAATTGACAAGTACTGGTGCTTATAGGATGGTATTTACATTTATATAATAAGCATCACATTGGTGGCGATGCGAGCTGGGCGGAAGAGAATCTACTTGCTGGGTAGGCTTCAAAATCACACATGGGTCCATCTCCGACAACAACATAATATATATATATATACACACACCATGCATGCATGCATGCATCATGAATATCAATTATATATTGATCATGACAATTGTTGGATCACAAAGATTAAATTGTGTTCTTCGTAATTTGAGTTCATGATCTTGCTAACGTTCCTTGTCATTTATCATTAAACGGTTACTACTTATGTTCTGATCATGATCATAAGTATGTATATTAAGGTTGTGTTTGGATATTAAACTAAGTTGAGTTGAGTTGAGATAATAAAATATTATTAGAATATTATTTTTTAATATTATTATTATTTTAAGATTTGAAAAAATTAAATTATTTATTATATTTTGTATTAAAATTTAAAAAAATTGTAATGATGAGTTGAGATGATTTGAATTTGGTTTAGAAACCAAACATACCCTTAGTCTTGAAGAAAAAACGGTGGTTGTGCATATTGAGGTACCGGTGCATGGACCGATCAATGAATTACTCGATCACTTGGATTGCGACCGCAAATGACCAAATTATATATGAGTGGTTATATGATCAGAAAGAAAATATTATAACTTGCAATATTAATGTAATTTGCATCTATAGTGGTTGCCAAAACCCCATGGCTTAGGTTAATTGCTTTATGTAAACAATTAGCAGATTGATTTCTTTATTGGCCAATCCATGAAATAATGTCGGAGTGACAATATGTGATACGATTTGTGAATCCAATACGAACACAAACACAATATGAAATTAGTAGGTTAGAGTTTGATATAAATAGGTTCAGGTCAAAATGGATTGACCCGTTAAAACACGATTAATAAACGGGTCAGCTCTCTAAATTTGAAAATAACCCGCAATAATTCATTTAAATTTTATTTTAAAATTACAATTTTATTATTGTTTGGTTGTAATAGTGACATTTCTCAATTTGTTTATGTTTTTTATTGTTGAGATTGTAATTTTGGATCTATGCATATATTTGTTATTGTTGAGTTTGTAATATTAATTTTATTATAGGTTAAAATTTGAAATATATTGATTTTTTTGTTAGTGCCTAGTTTTTTGCATTAGTGCTTTCACAATAGCAGTTTGTGATTTAAGCATAAGTCAACTAAAGATACTGCAGGAACAAAGGAGGATATCATGCAACACAATCCTCCTCCTCAGCGATAGACTAGATGTCCTGTTATTGGAATGTGTTAGTTGTACATGCTAAATAGCTTATTAATTTTAGATATTTAGTGCTTTTGTATAAACCCATCAAATGGGAAGATACACTTTGTAACAATGTTATATAAGGAATACGAATGCATCTCTCTATCTCATTGTGTGAGATAGAATTTCTAAAAAATTCTTCATTGTATCAGAGCTAACTGAAAGATAGAGAGATCACCTTTATGCAGCTGTCTAACATGTCTTCTAGTTCTTCCCTTTCCCAAAACTCCATCTCTACTATTGAGTATCCTTATCCCCTGACACAAAACATTGCAAACTTTGTGTCACTTTGCCTTTCATCCACCAAATTCCTTCATTGGAAGACCTGAATGTTCAACATCTTTGAAAACTATGATCTTCAAGAATTTGTGACTAGTGAGACTTAGGTGGGGCTTGGATAGTGAGATTAAATAAGATGGTTTTAGATGAAAATTGAATAAAATATTGTTAGATTTTTTATTATTATTATTATTTTAGAATTTGAAAAAGTTGAATTATTTATTGTATTTTATATGAAAATTTATAAAAATTGTAATTATGAGATGAGATGGATTGAGATGATTTTGGCATCCAAATTGAGATCTCCACCAAAGTTAATTATTGATGGCGATTCTAAGCTCCAACAAAATCTAGCTTTCTAAAATAGACCAAAACAGACTATTTGGTCAAAGGATGACTTACAACCACCTTATCTGAAGAGGTTCTAGGCATTATAGTTGGTCTCAATACTGCTGCTAAAATATGGCATGCACTGGTGCATGCTTTTGCTCATGTCTCCTTTGATCGTAGCTTTGCTCTCAAGCAAAGGCTCACTTCTATCAATCATGGATCAAATACTCTTAGTATCTATCTGCGCAAATTCAAAACTACATGTGATGAATTGGCTGCCATCGGCAAGCCTATGCTAGATCATAAGAAGTCTTGGTGGCTTATTAATGGTCTTGAAAAAGACTATGAAGTTTTCATTGCCACCATGCTCTGCCTTCTAATTCCCTCGTATCCTGAAGTTGTTGCACTTTTGGAAAGCTACACTGAGAGATACAGATTGGATACACTTGCATCCTTACCTATGGTACTATTCTATGGTCAAAATGGTAACAAAAACAAAAGGCACCAAGGAAGCTTTGCCTCCTTTAATTCCAAGGGTCGTGGCTTTGTACAAGGCAACCAGTTAGGCTCCAAACCCTCCAACTTTCAGTCTCGTGGTTTGTCCTCCAACTCCTCCCGTCATCCAGTCAATTAGCAACCAAAGATGAAACTCAAGCCACAACTTGGTACCCATACACTGGTGCCACAAATCACATGACCAATAATGCACGTAACCTTCAATCCTTCACACCATATCATGGTTCCAAGGGTGTTATGGTTGGGAGTGGAGAAGTTTTGCCTATCACACATATAGGACAAGCTATTGTTGGGATAGGCCCTTCTTAAATCTATCTAAATGATGTTCTTGTGGTTCCTGATCTTAAGAAAGATATGTTATCTAATAGCAAGTTAACTTCTGATTTTCCTCTGACAATTGATGGTCCTGGTTTTGTGACAAAGGATATTATCACATAGAGGATAATGGCAACGAGAAGGAAATGAAAAGGCTTGTATATTTTTTATGAAGGTCCACCAAACCTTGCTCAAAACAATGTATCTGCTGCCTATTTTTTAACTAGATTTTGCAAGACAAGGCTTACTAGCACTTGCGCTTGGGACATCCCAATGCAAGAATCTTGGATTATCTTTGTAATAAGCATTTTATTTTCTCAGAGTCTAATTAAAAAATAACTAAAATTTGTACCAACTGCCAAATGGGTAAAGTTAGCAAGCTTCCTTTCTTACCTCGTGATAATAATATCCAAGTTCCTTTCTACAAGATTCATTGTGATCTTTGGGGGCCAGCCCTTATAATTTCAAGGAAAAAATATCGATATTATGTCATATTTGTGGATGTATATTGTAAGAGAACTTTTTTACCTAGTCGAACTAGGCCTAATCCATTTCATTGAAACCTATGGGCCATGACTTGGTGGTTGAGGGAATAAAAATAGGGAAACCCAGGCCGGCCCATGAAGGGAGCAGCATGTAGCATATTATCAGGTGTGGCGCATTAATGAGGGAAATACCGGTTGAGATATTGTCCTTGACAAGATCAGCCACATTAAATGCAACTTTGAGTAGACATATTGCCTATTCACCCCATGCGGTACTTTAAGAAATTGTGGCCTACCACGAGGGACCGATCTAGAGTCACCAGGAACCGGTCGACATTGGCCTTAGTCAGGAGGGCGTTAATCCAAACCTCTTCCTAGTGCTCCAGTACCTAGGAGTACACAAATTGAATGCGAGCTCGCTCACGCTTGAACAGGTTGACCTTGATACTCTTATCATCAGGAAGATCCCCCAATTAGAACGAACATAAAACTCTAGGGTGGCAGCTTCGCTGGCTTGGAACTCCCATCCCTCACCTGACACGAAGAAGAACCTACATTGCCACTACTTGATGTTGGAGTGGCACCCCTCATAACGGGCGAGTTGAAACTTGGGATGGGAGCAAAAGCTACAAATTTTCCCATCTAATACCCAAACCGCATGGGTGAAAATTTACTCTCAGGCTATTAGATCCAGGTACTCCTTCCCAGCGACCTCCAGGACCATGCGCCATACCACATAGTATGACATCAGGATCCTCCAGGCATTAGGGTGCACCTGGGCTGGGCCCATGCCCAAAAAGTCCAAGACACAGCAGACTGGGCACATAAAGATAGCCTCAGATCATGGGAAAACACGTCGACATACAAGGCAACCTTATCAGCATTGCCCTCAGAATCGACGGCCCCACAACCAAGTTTTGGGTCCTCCAAGATGCGAAATCTTGGACTCTAAACGTGTTGCACAGCGTTTGAGGGCCCTAGGGTCAACAATAAAGGACCATTTATACCTATCATAGGAGGGAAGCTCATAGTAAGCATTCTTAAAAGCCATCAATGGTAGATCTAAGGAGTGGAGAAGGGGAACGAGTCAAAGCTAAAGAAGAAGGCGTCAAGTGAGAGAAGCGAAAATTGGAAACGAGATAGAAGTCGTTCGAGGAACAAGAGGAGAACCTAAATAGGAGGAAGGCGGTGGTTCAAAAGCCTAAATGAGAAGTTGATGGAACGTGCAGATGTGACCATTGCGCCTGATCCCAAGACGTGGGAATGTGCATCGAGGAAATGAATTCAGGATGGGGAAGTTGAAGCATGTGGAAAAATTCCAGCCACGTCCACGTGGCAAAAACTAGTGGGCTAATTGTAAGGAAATTTTTGTACCTAGCTAGACTAGGCCTAGTCCATTTCACCGAAACTTGTGATGACTTGGTAGGCTAGGGAATAAAAAGGGAGAAACCCTGGTTGGGCCAGAAAGGAGAAACACGTAGCATACTCTTTGGCGCGATGCATTTATGAGGGAATGATCGATCGAGCATGTCCCCAACAAGATTTGCCACATTAAATGCGACGTCGAGTGGCGAGCACCAAGGTTAAGTTCTTGTCGCTAATAGGAACGGTCCCATTGAATACGACATCATGTTGTCCGGAATAAGAGGTGATCATTACAGTGATAGAGGAGTCAGAGATCCCCCAAGGAGCAAATGTATAAATAAGAGGGAGTAGACAAAGGGGGAAGGTTAATAACTCTAAACCAACTTTCTGCTCTCTCTCTTTTCTTTGGTACTAAATATATTTTGACTTTGGTATCGAAGGTTTCATGGACACACTCGACCACCACATTCTTCTCTTTTACAAGAAACTGGTGCGGTTCAAAATTGGTGGTTATAAAACACGCCTTAACATATATACACATTCACTTGGATGTTTCCACTTTGACATAAGCCAAAACTATTTGACATATTGTTAACTTTCACAAGTTTGTTACATGCCAATTCAATGCAAACATTTGCATCTTTCAAATAGATGAAGGTGGTGAATTCTCAAACCATGCTCTCACAATCTATTTGTTGGACAATGGAATTCAACACCAATATGCATGTCCTAAGATCCATGAACAAAATGGGAAGCTGAAAGAAAGCACCATATCATTACAAAACTAGGCCTAACTATGTTATTTCATTCTAAACTGTCTTAACATTTCTGACTTGATTGTTTTTCAATAGCAGTCTTCTTACTAAATAGGCTAGCTTCTCTAGCCTTGGATATGGACTTTCCTTTATTTCATATAGATCATAAACATCCAAATTATGTCATTCCAATTATAGCTTAGCTTATTGCTAAAAGGTTCAATCATATTAATGATTTTTTTTAGACTTTTTATCCAGTTATCCGGCCTTCTAGCATTCACATTATGCTAACTCTCGCAGTTGTGAAGCACTAGGATCTTAGCCAGCTTGATGTTAACAGCGCTTTTCTCACGAAAAGCTCAACACCCCCGTGTATATGCATCAACCTCTAGGCTACATTGATCCCAACCATCTAACTTATGTTTGCATGCTCCAACGAGCTCTTTATGGGCTTAAACAAGCGATCGACTCAATGATTTCTTTCTTCAGCTTAGCTTCTATTCAAGTCCCATTGACCTAAGCCTTTTTATCCATCATTCTTCACAAGGTGTTCTTATTTTCCTGCTCTATGTTGATGACATGGTAGTCATAGGTGACAAATTCACTCAAATTGAGTGGCTCATCCACCAGTTAGGTCAACATTTTTCCATCAAAGGTCTTGGTCACCTCCACCATTTCCTCAGGATAAATTGGTTAGAACATATTTCTTACCCAGCATTGATATGCTATTGACCTCCTTTCTCGCTTTGACATGGCTAATTGCAAGCCCATTGCCACCCCTATACCCTTTAAAATTCGTCATCTCACTTCCTCTACTGAGCCATTCCCTACTCCCACAAAGTATCGAAGCATTTTAGATGGCCTCCAGTATCTCACTTTCATAAGGCCCGACCTCTAATATAGTGTGAATTTTTCTTGTCAACTCATGCAGTCCCCCTACCATGGTCCATTATCAAGTTGTCAAGAGGATCTTGCGATACCTTAAGGGCAGTACCCACTTTGGCCTTCATCTTCATGCCAATAGTAGCATCGATATTTATTGTTTCTCTTATGCAAACTAGGGAGGTTATCATCTCACATGCTGATCCACCTTTGGTTTTTGTACCTTTCTCGATGGGAATTGAATCTCTTGGAAAGCCGAAAGCAAACAACAGTGGCTCGCTCGAGTGTTGAGTCTCAATATCACTATATGGCATGAACAACATTTGAACTTACCTAGCTCTCCAATCTTCTACATGATCTGGGTATTTACATGTCCAAGCCACCTTCACTTCATTGTGGCAACCTCAGTGCTATCTACATGACTATGAATCCAGTCCTTCATGTACACACGAAACATATCGAGCTCAAACATCACTATGTTCGTGAACGTGTGGCACTTGGTTCTCTTGAAACCAAATTTGTTTCTTCAAGTCAATAGCTAGCTGCTATTTTCACCAAACCTCTTCCAAAGGCTCAGTTTCAAGCAATGCACGTCAAAATTGGCCTCTTACTTGATCCTCGACCATGTTGAGGGGGAGTACAAAAGTGCTTCCACAATAGGAGTCCGTGATTTAAGCATCTCCAAGTCAACTAAAGATACTTTAGAAAGATAGTAGGATATCATGCAATACAACCTCCTCATTGATAGACTAGTTGTGTTGTTATTGGAATGTTTTAACTGTAGATGCTTAAATAGCTGCGTAATTTTAGATATTTAGTGCTTATGTATAAACCCATCAAATGTGAAGATACACTCTTTAACAATGTTATATAAAGAATACAAATGCATCTCTCTATCTCACCCCGCGAAATAGAATTTTTAAAAAATTCTTCAGTCTTATTATTTGCTTTGGAGATATCGTGACTACTGATAAATATAAATTTTAACTTTTATATGAAGTTATGTCAATCAGGTCAAATGAGTTATGCAAGTTAGTTAACCCATTTACATGAAACGGGTTGAAATGAGACAATATAAACATAACCCACGAACACGAATTGCAACCCCTAAAATAACGCATGTGTGGTGTAAGTGAAGTTAATTTAATTCATTCAGTGCCTAGCTACAAAATTACCTATTGGTTGAGCCACCATGAGTTTTGATTTAGGCACCATTTGGATACGTAGTTGATCTCATCTTATCTAAATATCCAATCAAACATAAATATTTTTTATTTTTTTTTCATACTTTTTTCATCGCCTAATCATTACTAATAATTCAACTTTCCCAAACTTTCATATAAAATATAAAAAACTATTCAACTTTTTCAAATCTCAAAATAAGAAAATAAGAAATTATATTATAATAATATAAAAAATAATTCAACTTTTTCATATAAAATATAATATTTTTATTCAATATTTTTTCTCTCATTTTTTAAAATTTAATAAAAATCGTAATTTAAACTATTTCACTACTATTAATAAATTTTTCATCTCAACTAACTATTCAAACGAGACTTACAGTTCCCTTGAAAAGTAGATCATGATCTACCCTGGCCCTACCCTATATATACCTGACCAAGAAACTTCATGCAATCATCCATATTTGTAGGTCAATATATACTGCTACTGCCAGTTTATCTCATCTTTAGCTAGCTGGATGATGTTCACAATGCCAGTTATACACTGATCATAACACGTTCAATTCTTTAAGAGAATCATTTATCAGTCAAGATAATTATGGTAATTTCTACTAGAGATAACGTCCCAAAAGAAAATATCTAATATCTAATTAATATGGTAATTTTTTTACAACACTGTATATCAAGTATATATGCACATAGATATTACAATCATTATTAAACAGATGGCCTCTAGATCTAAATCAAGAAGAAAATACCATTCGATAAATACTTCTCTTTTCAAGAAATCTAAGTGAATAATTAGGACTGGATATATGATCACTGGGTTAGGCTATAGGTCCATTAAGAAAAGTCATTCTTCTTTGAAGTTGGTCTTAATTAATCATGTGTCAGCTGATGATTCGACCACTTTTGCGATCGAATAAGCTATAGCTAATTAGACTGGGGACCAGTAGTAGTACTAGTAGTCATGAAGTCTTAGCTAGCTCTAGATTCAAAGCAAGAAATACAATTTATTCATACTCCTACATGCAATTACAAAGAAACATTCATCAAAACCTAGATATGGTCCCCTCCCATTCTCATCGATCGATCTATATATATATGCACAAGTATATACTAAAACATTCCTTACGTTATACTCCTGGTTGAATGCGGGTTTTTTTACATCAATTCTTCTTTCAAGGAAAAGGTTCTCTAAGCCCGAAAACATCATCATGTTCACCTATATATATGTATGTATTCAAGAATAATGTTAGTAAGCTCGATCGTTTCATGTCTAGCTGCATAATTAAGTCACATTTTGGCCCTTGTCTTCATGTGGGACTGATGATCATCATTGCTTTCTTGTGCAACTAGCACCTACAATTGTGCGAATTAAAAGTACTGGAATCATCTAATTTGTTTCATTTTTTTTTTCTTCTCACCAACTTATTGTAACTTTTCCTATATATATATATATATATATATATATAATTTCCCTCGTTTTCTAAGTGGAGACTGAAAACATATTAATTAATTGGCCATGACTTTTCTTCTTAAAAAGAGAAGAAGAAGATAATTAAGATGATTGACTAATTCCTACTTTTTAGCCTTATTGCAAAGATCTTTTAATTCGCACGTACAGGCAGGCCAGCATTATCAATGGTGGAGCTAGGAGGGGAAATTAAGCATGCATTTTTTAATTTGTTTCGGGGTATAAGACTAGATCAAGCACGCATTACTGATCATGACTGGCCTTTATGTTATTGCTCGAAGCCATCATTAGTGCCCCAACCAACCCTGAAATTAGCAAAATACCATTATCGCGACTAAACTTTTATCCCTCATATTAGCTCCTAATTAAAGCCCGTCGACCCCGAAAGCATTATTTTCCTAATCATGTCAATAACATCCGGCATCTTATGAAGTATTAATTCCATCAAACTAAAAGGACAATAAATTAAATATATATATATATATATATATATATATATATATATGTATCATGTTATCATTCAACGCGGTCCATTAATTTCCTATATATATCATTATCATGATGAGAATTAAAGCGTCCCGGCCAAAAGATGACCACAGAAACCAGTTTTTTTATAACAGGTTGAGATCGATTAATATAGTTGTTTTTTTTTTCTTCTACTCCATGTGGTTGAGGGCCGGTCTGATTACCAACTTCTTTTTTTCTTCTCTTAGAATTTAACGCCCGGCCGGCCGGCCGGCCATGCAAAAGATTAAAAAAGTAGATCATATGTACGTGCATGGGTGCATGTATGAGTAGTACTGTAGGAACTAGAATGTAATTTTAAAAGTAAATTCAAACCATTGTTCCTTTGTTCGCTTTTATCAGTTGAATATATAGATTTCATCTGAATATACCACTTTATGTTTGTTACGTACGGAGTTATAAAATTACTAGCTAGCTAACTCTTCTTTCGTTTCTATCTTTTTTCAAGCGATTACTATTGAAAACAACGTTAAAATTTAACTTACTTGTTTTGATCAGTTGTTTGCTTTGCTTTGCTTTGGCTATTGTATAGTAGTACACTTTGATTGGAATATCAAACAATTTGACCTCTCCAAGTTTTTTCAATATGGTACATTAGAGGAGGAAGTATTGTGTATGTATATAAATATATATATATATATATATATTATATAGAAAGACTATTGGGTTTTGTGGACCCAATCATCCATATTATGTTTGCCGCCTTCGCAAGACATTGTATGAGCTTAAACAAACCTTAATTAGGACTCTGTTCACTCGATTATGTCAATGCCAGTACCCAAGTTGATATATAGTTCATTGTTGACAACTCATTACAATGACATTCGTATCATGTGTTTGTCTTAATCTATATTGATTATGATAGATCTTCTAGTCACGCGGGTCACGTTTATGATATCACGTTAGATCACTGCTTATCTCAAAAAACATTTAAGCTGAAGGGAAATATAGATTTAATTCTTTAAATTATATTCTAAGGTAAAATTCATATAAAGTAAAATTAGAAGTGGGAAAAAAGTTAAAACTTCACTTGCTTCAAAGGACTTGGTCTATGACATTGTTAAAAAAAAGTTAAATACTTCGATACAAATTTCAGATATTGTATTACACTTCGATGTCATTGTAGCAAAGTTTCTGATTTTGCTAAAGCCGCTTCTTCTGCGCGTGAGGTACCAAGGATGGTACGGCACATAAATATTTGAAAGCAATTTTGTTTCTGCACAAAATAGCTCTTTTTTTGGTCAATCAGATGAGGCGTTTGAATACAAGAATTTTTCTATAAATGGATGTTATTGTTAATTGGGTGATGCATGTACTCATTCATCGTTGACGAAGCTTCTGGTATAGTTTTGAGAAGAGTATTCTTGGAGGTGCAAGAAATAGAAAAGTAACAGAGTTTCTTTTTTCTTTTCTTTTTTTCCCTTTAACAGGCCTGTTCTGCATGTTTTGACTTTCTTTTGTCCCTTATTTAACTTGTTGCATAGAAATTGGAGGGGAGTGCCATGTGGTGAGCTCAGATATGTGCACATGGCTTTTCCATTCCCAAGCTCTTAGACTGTGAATCAGTAGTGGGGAACCTGCTGTTTTAGGTTTTTCAAGAGAATCAGTTGCAAAGGAACCACCTGATTGGTTTTAGGAAACGAAAACCCAGAATTTTAGGAGCAATGGTGCCTGGAGAACTGTGAGTATGAGATATGAGAACAGGCCCGTAACTAAATAGGACAGTGTTTTCTTGTGCATGCCAGTGCAGGTACATCTGTTGTTCAAATCTCTAAGAACAGTGCAGTTGGGTTCGTTCTGGTTTCTTCCTTGTTCATTCCTTTTTCATCTGCCTATTAATATGATCTGCAGATTCTGTTTGAATCCCACGTACAAAATCTTTCCTTTTTAGCAATGTGTCGCTTCTACTAGTTGAGTAAGAAAAGCAGGGGAGCTTAAATCGTCATTCCCTTTAATTGTTTCTACAAAAGCATGCTATTCTCACTTGCAGTACTGTAATTGCCTTTTCCACCTATACTTCTAGATCCATCATCTAGTTTAATATATGGTATCTTTAGCTAGTATGCTTTTTCAACTGCTATTTCTCTTCTTCCTCATGCCCTTGATCCATATCATAGCTTGATCCTTTTCATGTCTCAGTAAAAGTTTTATCTTTTCCATCCATTTTTATCTTCCGTTGATCTCATCTACTGTTCTTCTAGTTCGATAAAAGGAAAAGTTATTTCCTTTTTTGTTGCATCCTTACTTTTCTCGGGACAGCAGATTAGTAGGCTACGCTTTTTCTAATTCATGAACCTAAAAAACACAGTTAAAGATCAAATGGCTTCTCCTTTATGTGGCTTTAGAAACCCACTACCATGGTTTGCTAGTACTCTTGCTCCATTGCTGATTTCTGCTGGCTTTTTGGGGTTTGGGTTCTCTTCTTTGCTCCTTATATCTACAGTATGGGTCCTGCCTTTCGTGTACTTCACATTCTCAAAGCACAGACCAGTGGTGGAAGCTGAGAGCCAAGAAGAAGTTTTCGGGTCTGACCAAGCAAGCTCAACCCAAATGGAAGATGTTGTGTCAGAACTTGAGCCAGCTGAGAGTGAAACTCAAACACAGAAGAGAGAGGCCCAAGAAAGTGCGAGCGAGATTTATGAACAGTACGCACTATCAGAGAGTGAATGCCTCTATCACTTATCGACTAGTGAGGGATCGGAAGTTGAGTGGCCGTTCCGAGAAGATGTGGATCAGATCAGCTTAGATTACTCCGACGGTTCAATTTCTGACGAGGAAAGCCTCATTGAAATTGCTCTTCCAAGTGGGCAGTATGTTGGTCATAACGAAGAGAAGAAAAGGGATAACAAGCAGCAGATCAAGGTGTCAGATTTCTCTCAGAAATCCATTTTTCAGCCACATACATATTGTCTGATGGAGCTCCTATCAGAGATAAATAATGAGATGAACGAGGAAGATAATATGATCGAGATCGACATATCCATGGGCTCCATAAAGTGTTCAAGGTTTGAGATTGAAGCTTGATGATGATCAGTAAGATCGTTTTGTTTTTGGGGGGGTTGCAAAAATTAATAACTACACTGCTGAAGTTTTTGATCCTCTTGCGTGGATTTTGTTGGATTTAGGATGTCATACAGCTTGTATCTTCCTTTACTTCAATTTGTTATAATGTTGTCGTGACTGTGACTGAGAAGCCTGCTTGTGCTCCCTCCCAAACTTTGGATGCCCATTAATGCACTTGTACTATGGCCCTTTGTTTTATGTTAATGCAAGCACATGAAAGTAATAAAAAAAAGTTGGAAGGCCATGGCCAATCGATGGAATAAATTAATTATTCCACCTGCTATCTCCTTTATCACTCGTGATCCTTCTTTTTAAATTTGTTCATTTGGCATTATCCAATGTTTTAGAAATATTCTAATAAATTCACTCTTATGTATGTCCTTAGAAGCTAGCAAGCAAGCATAATGATCAATTACCAACGAATTTAATCATGTAGTAATTAAGGTAAGTTTTTAGTGATGGTAATTAGTTGTTAACTAAGAAACTTTTGCTTTAATTTGCTTTCGGAAAGACCACCTTTGATCAATTTCAGTTTCATAAATGCATCACGCCGCAAGAGTCTAGGGTGGCAGTATCTGACATGATCCGTGAATCTAATATGAGCAAGACACAAAATTAGTGGGTTTGTATTTAATATTAACAGGTTCGGGTCAAAATGGGTTGACCCGTTAAGACACAATTTATAAACGGGTCAACCTGTTTAACACAAAATAACCTATTTTGACCCGTTTAGAATTTATTTCAAAATTAAAATTTTATTATTGTTAAATTGTAATATTGGTATTTCTCAGTATGCTTATGTTTTCATTGTTGGGATTGTAATTTTAGATCTATATTCATATTTGTTATTGTATGGTTTGTAATATTGGTTTTATTAAATGTTAAAATTTGAAAAATATTGATATATATATTTTTAAGATATTGTGGTTATTAATAAATATAGATTTTAACTTTTATGTGAAATTATATTAATCAGATTATCTTTTAATTGGATTATCTTTTATTAGATTTGAAATTATGTTAATTGGATTAACTGGGAGAAAATGTGTAAGTCTAAAGCTAAAGGTGGCCTTGGTTTTCAAAGATTTGAGATCTTTCAATCTAGCCTTACTTGTTAAACGGTGACGAAGAATTCTTAATGTTGAAAGCTCATTGCTTCACAAAATTTATAAGGTTAGATACTTTCTTAAGGAAAATTTCTTTGACTCAAAATTGCGGGGCAAACCTTCATACACTTGGAAAGAAATTTGGGAAGCAAAATATTGGTTGCTTAATGTTAAGTTTCAGATGAAGATATGAATCAAGCTTGAAAATGCAACTCGAGATGGAGCAGAGAGACTTGGAAACTGAGAAAAATGCCTTTGTGAAAATTGACTGAATGAATTAATTACAAAAGAGGGCTCTGTATTTATATACAAGTACTAGAAGAAAATAAACTGACTAACTGACTAACTAACTCTCTTCTTCTTTCATCTTGACACGTGTTGCTTTAGACTTCAATTCCATTTGTTCAATCTTGGATTCTATGCTCCTACACCACCCCCTCTCAAGATGAACATGTATATTAATGATGTTCATCTTGCGTAAAATATGGTGAAATGGGAGAGAACCAAGGGGTTTTGTTAGTATATCTGCCAATTGCAATGTTGGAGGAATGTGAAATAACTTGATGACTTTTTGTTGCAGTTTTTCTCTGATGAAATGACAGTCTATTTCTATGTGTTTTGTCCTCTCATGCTGAACAGGATTTGTTGCTATTTAGAAGGCTGCTTTGTTGTCTGTATAAAAGCATAGCTGGCTGCTGGTGATTACTGCCTAAGTCTTTCAAGGCCTAAAGAAGCCATTGGATTTCACATGTTGTTGATGCAATGGCCATATACTCTGCTTTTGCAGATGACCTACTTATTGTGGCCTGCTTCTTACTTTTCCATGAAACCAGTGAGTTGCCTAGGAAAATAGTAAACCCTGATACACTTTTTCAAGTGTCAATGCACCCTACCTAGTCACTATCTGAAAAGGCCTTCAATTGCAATTCTAATGATGATGGAAAAAACAATCCCTGTCCTGGTGTTGCCTTAAGATATCTAAGAACTTGAGTGGCTGCTTGATAATGACTGACTGCTGGCTTGGCAAGGAATTGACTTAAAACCTGAACTGAATAGGCAAGGTTAGGTCTGGTGATGGTTAAGTATAGCAATCTTCCAATCATTCTTTTGTAAGTTGATGGATCATCATACAAGGCAGAATCTGTTCTAGTGAGCTTAAGGTTGGATTCCATTGGAAATGCAGCAGGCTTGGCAGCAAGTACCCCAGTATCTTGAAGTATATCAAGGGCATATTTCCTTTGACATATTGAGATTCCATTTTTGGACCTGGCCACTAACAATCCGAGGAAATATTTGAGTTCTCCCAAGTCTTTAATTGTGAACTTGTCATGTAAAAAATCCTTGAGCGATTGAATTTCTATCAAATTTTCACTAGCCAATAGAACATCATCTACATAAACCAGTATAGATATGAAAGATGATTCAGACCTCTTGATGAACAAAGAAGAATCTGAATTGCCTTGGACAAAACCATATTGAAGCAAGGTCTTTGACAGTTTTTCAAACCATTGTCGACTTGCTTGTTTTAAGCCATAAAGACTCTTAAGAAGTTTACAAACTTTGTTTTCTCCCTTTCAACCATACTAGGAGGTAATTTTGTATAAACTTCCTCATGTAAGTCACCATGTAAAAAGGCACTATTTACATCTAGTTGGTGAATATACTAATTTCTAATGGCAACTATGGCTAGGATCAATCGAATGGAAGTAACCTTTGCTATTGGAGAAAAAGTGTCAAAAAAATCCAATCCCTCTTGTTAAGTGTAGACTTTAGCTACCAACCTAGCCTTGTGTTTCTCTATAGTTCCATCTGCTCTATATTTAATTTGAAATACCCACTTGCAGCCTATGGTCTGTTTGTGTTTAGGGAGAGTAACAAGTTCTCAATTCTTATTTAACTCTAAGGCATTTATTTCATTTTGCATAGCAACTTGCCATTCAGGTATTTGGATAGCTTGTATAAAGGTTTTGGGTTCTTGAGAGGCTGAAATTGATGCTAAAAAGGCTCTATGAGATGAAGACAATCTACTTGCAAATATAAAGTCAGAGATGGGATAAAGAATACTTTTGTTATGAGAACAATCAACATGAGAAGATGAAGAGTTTGCATTTGTAATATTTTGGACAAAACCACAAAAATAATCCTGCAAGTATATAGGTGTTTGTTTAATTTTTGATGACCTTCTGAGTTGTTGAGAATGATCAACGTTTTGAGGATGTTGATCACCAGATGATTCAGTATTTAAAATTGATTCAACAGAAGAAGAGTTTGGTTCTGGCATAGTATTTTGAACATTTGGTTCAATCTATGGTTCAGTTTTTGTCATTTGTTCAATATGTGGATTTGATGCACTGGAAGATGGATTTGAAAGATTTTCAGAAAAATGAAAAGAAAATTCTGAAGCAGAAGTATTTGGTGGAAATAAAAAAGAATTAGCTTTAGAATTAGATGGGAGAGCTTTTAAAGGAAAATTGCTTTCATAGAATATTACATTTCTTGAAATGAATATTCTGTTTGTGTTTAGATCTAGCAATTTATATCCTTTGATATCAAGGGGATAACCTAAGAACAAGCACTTTGAAGCTCTTGAATCAAATTTATATCTGTGATTTAAAAGTGTTGATGCAAAGGAAAGACACCCGAATACTTTTAGATGAGAAAGATTAAGAGTTTTATGGAAGAGCATTTCGAAAGGTGTTTTATTTTTAAGGAGATGAGTAGGTATTCTGATTATGATGTGTGCTGCTGTCAACACACAATCACTCCAAAAAGTTAAAGGGATGTTTGCTTGAAACATTAATTAGGGCTCTAGCAGTGTTTAGTAGGTGTTGATGTTTCCTCTCCACAATACCATTTTGTTGTGGAGTTTCCACACAACTCCTTTGGTGTATTATGCCATTATTATGGTAAAATTGAGGAAAAGAAATTCAGACCCATTGTTTGACCTTGAAATTTTGATAGAAACACAAAATTGTGTTTCTACCATTTTACAGAACATTTTTAAGATGGAGGAAACTTTAGACTTTGCTTTGAGCATATATACCCAAACAGAACGTGTGAAATCATCAACTATTGTAAGGAAAAATATGAAGCCAGAATAAGAGACCACGAAAAGGGCCTCATATATCACAATGTATCAAATCAAACAAATTATTTGAATTTGTTTGGGAAACAGGGAAAGAAAGCTTTCTTTGCTTTGCAAAATGACATGTATCACAAACATTATTTGAATATAGAGATATGGAAGATTCTAATTGTCTAAGAAAAGTTAATCTTGAAGCAGAAACATGACCTAGTCTGTTGTGCTAGATATCTAAATGACTTTGTGTAATAGCTGAAGCAAAATGTAAAGAATTAAACTGATTCTTATTGCAGGTAGTAGCTTGTTTGAAGTGGTAAAGTCCATGTTTTTCATTAGCAATCCCAATCACCCTCTTTGCTGATTGATCCTGTAAAAAACAGTAAGAGTTAAAGAAAGAAACAGCTATATTAGTATCTTTGGTTAATTTTGAAACAGAAAGCAAATTGAAGGAAAAGCTAGGAACACATAACACATTATTCAAAGATAATGTGTCAAAAAGACAAATGGTACCAATGTAATTGGCAAGAACTGAATGACCATTAGGTAGGTTAATGAGGGTATTAATAGGTCTAGGTGTAAAGGAATAAAGAAGAGGTGAACAAATCATATGATTTGTTGCACCAGTATCTAATATCCATGAAATTTCATGCTCTAAGACTGAAGAAACAAAAAAACAGGAAGAGTTTATAAGGTTACCAGAGAAGTGAGAAGTGGCAAGATTCACAGCTGGTGTGGGATTTGTTTGAATGGGTGTAGTATTCGAATTAGCAAGTGCTAGAAGTTTGTCAAATTCCTCATGAGTTAAAGAAAACTTTTGGTTCTTGTTACTGTTGGAAGTGTAGACCTATTCTTTAGAAATGGTTGCATTTACAGTAGGAAGATGGTGCTTTCCTTTAGGTCTAGTCCAACCAGGGGGATAGCCATGCAACTGGAAACATTTCTCCATAGTGTGTTCGTTGTATCCATAGTGAGTGCAGTACAGAGAGGATTTCTTCTGCTTGTCTTTCGAGAATTTAGGCTGCTGAGTAGTTTGCTTGACCAACAAAGCATGAGTTTCATGTTCAACAGAGTTATGCAATTGTCTTTGACTTTCTTCTTGAATCAGCAAGGAAAATACTTTTGCCATGCTTGACAATGGAGAACACAGAAGTAATTGACTCCTAATTGAAGCATAAGAGTCGTTTAAACCAACCAAGAACTTTAAGACATAGTTAGACAATTGTCTCATTAGCAAAAAATAAAATAGGTTGCAAGTACATGAGGCCATCTTCCCGCAGCTACAAGTTAGAAATGGTCTGTAATTGAGATATTCATCCCATAGTGTCTTGAACGAACTGAAGTACTCAGTGATCATCAAAGAACCTTGAGTAATGGAACTTAGAGATTTTTCAAGATGAAAAACTCTAGGACCATCACTTCTCAAATATCTGGTTTTCAATTCATTCCATAGATCGACAATAGAGGAAACATAAAGTAGGCTATTTCTTATTTCTTTCGATATAGAGTTCATTAGCCAAGAAAGTACCAAACTATTGGCTCGCAGCCAAGCAGTGTGAAGAACACGCTGATCAGCAGGAGGAGCAAGAATTGATCCATCGATGAATGTGACTTTGTTCTTGACGGTTAATGCAATGGTAATTGATCGACTCCACGCAATGTAATTATCACCAGTAAATATTTTCAAAACAAGCAGCGCACCAAGATTATCACTTGGATGCAAATAGTATGGACTAGAAGAATAGTCCAAAGGATTTCGATGAGAATTAGAGGATTGAACATAGACATCATCATCAGAAGAACTCATTTCTGGAAATTTCCAAGAAATGTAAGAAAAATTTCTGGAGATTACAAAGATTTTGAAGCAAAAACTTTGTAATCGTTGCAAGAATGTAAAGTTGCAGAAGTAGAGATTGTTCTCAATCTGATACCATGTTAAGTTTCAGATGAAGATATGAATCAAACTTGAAAATGGAACTCGTGATGGAGTAGAGAGACTTGGAAACTGAGAAAATTGCCTTTGTGAAAATTGATTGAATGAATTAATTACAAAATAGGGCTCTGTATTTATATACAAGTACCAGAAGAAAATAAACTAACTAACTGACTAACTAACTCTCTTCTTCTTTCATTTTGACATGTGCTACTTTAGACTTCAATTCCATTTGTTCAATCTTGGATGCTATGCTCCAACACTTAAAGGTTGTAGACAAAGAATTGGTGATGGGAAAACTACTGAGCTTTGGATTCCAGGTAAGGGGTGGGCAGTGGAGCCCCGCACCCCACTACCCCGGCCCAGCATGGAGAGGCCGACAACCCAGCTTTGCCCATGCGGGGGCAGGGGCCTCCCCCTACATCTAGCACCCTTGCATTTCCCCCGCCCCGCCCCTGCTTACATGTTTATATATATATATATATATATTATACAAATATAAGTATATATTTATATTTTACAAATTGTGTATATATATAAATATATATTACAATTTGTTAAACTTGTTCACAAAATATGCACTAGCAACTTTAAAAACTACATAATTTAAAAACTAATACACTACAACTTACACAAAATAAGCAAATATAAACACTACATAGTTTTTAAATTATAGTCATATTTACAAAATTTAAATTTACAATTTGGGTCTAAAAATATATTTTTAAACACTTTTGGACCTATAAATAATTTTTAAACTTAGTGAAATGTAGTCCATTTTTTTAAGTAGACATGAGGTGGGGTAGATTCGCCCCCCGCGAGTAGCACCCCTAATTCCAGGTTGCTTTGGCCAATCCTGATAGAGTTGCAATAAATGTGAAGGAAACAATGGATAGTTTATTGGACAGCAATACTAATTGATGGAATCTAGCAAAAGTGAGAGCCCTATTCAATCCAAATGTTGCCTCTGAGACTCTGAAAATACTAATCTGCCCAAGTACTTAGCCAGATAGGTGGACTTGGATCGAAGAGAAGAATGGCTTATTCAGTGTGAGAAGTGCTTATAGGTTGATAAGGTAGGGATCACAGAGAACCTCAGGTGAATGTTCTAATGCTAATACACAATAGGCTTTGTGGAAGACTATTCGGTAGATGCAAATTCCAAACAAAATTAAGATCTTTGCATGAAAAGCTTGTAAGGATGGTTTACCAACACAAAATAATCTGAAAAGAAAAAAAAGATTATTAATGAGGTGGTTTGTTGTTTCTGTAATGCTAAAAATGAAGACTTGACTCATGTTTTGCTCATTGTCCATCCATAAAAGATCAGTGGGGTAATTTTCTGCCTATTATGCAAGAAGTGGAAAGAAATATCCCAATTTTGGAGGCTGCTATGTGAGTTAAAGCTTATGGTAAAAGAGAGGCTTTGACTACTTTTTCTTAATAGCTTAGGGATTTTGGTATAGGAGGAATAAGAAGACGCATGAATAGGTGATACTTGAACCAAGGAAGGTTGTTAAGCATGCTTTATCTCTTCAAAGGATGTACACAAACATAAGGCTGAAGTCTCTTTCAGAGGTTAAGAAGTACTCTGGTTGGAAACCACCTCCTTCTAATTTTCTAAAGCTTAATGTGGATGGGGCTATGTTTAGAAATCAACACAGAGCAGGGATTGGAGCTATACTTAGAGATGCTAAAGGTGAAACTGTTATGGCTGCTAGCAAAGCTGAATTTGAGGTTGCTGCTATGAGGATATAGAGCTCCTTGCTATCTTCTGAGGTTTGTAGTTATGTGCTCATATGGGTATTAAAAAACTAATTATAGAAGTGATTTTCTACTAATTGTAAGAAAGCTACAAGCTACTACAAATTCTTCTTCAATACGGGGGATCTTATTGCAAGAAACAAAGAAGTTATTGGTTGTTTTTTAGGACTATTAGATTCAACATGTTATTAGGTTAGGAAATGAGGCTGCTCATGGACTAAGCCAATATGTTTGGTCTGTTGAGTCTATTGACATGTGGTGGGCTGGTTTTCCAGGCTTTCTCTCTCAAGTAATTTGGCTTGATAGTTGTCTATAATGTCTCTTTCATTAATATAATGTTCTTGTTATCGAAAAAAGAAGAAGTAAAAAAGACATTAGCTATGCTAATTGCATTCAATGTTCTTTCAACAAATAAATGTTATCAATTATATATCTAAAAAAAATGTTTATCAGGCTAAATGAGTTATGCATTTTAGTTCAACCCATTTACATGAAAGAAACGAGTTTAAATGAGTCGTGTCATGTTAACATATTTATAATTAATTATTAAACGGGTCAAAATGGGTGACATGACATGACCCGTTATCTAAATAAATTGGGTTAGGGTTTAGAAGTTTGACATGTTTAGCTTAACGGGTTGGGTTCGGGTTGACCTATATGGTCAAATGTTCATGACTTGATGTGACACGAACACAACCCGAAAACACAATTTGCCACCCCTACGCAAGACCATTAATTACTTCTTTTCTACTACTATACCCATAACCATCAATTCCATTCATGAACAAGTACGTAGATATTATTATATGATTGCTTAAATGATCTATATTGCAATTCCACTATGTAACTATTGAAATTTAAAATATCAAATAATAAATCAAATCCCCAAACTATAACTAATATTAAAAAAACAAAACAACAACATGAATATAAATCATAGGTTTTTTTAGCCATTACCTTTTATCTTCTACTAACTTGAAATTTGTTTTTTAAAGATATATGTGATGAAAGTCATTGGGTCAATTTTTTTTCATCCAAAAACAACGGTAGCCTCTTTCACGTAGCACCAAAAGGAAAAAGACATCGGGTAATTTTAGTGAAGGACACCTCTAAAATTAAGTTAAAAATATTATAATTGTATAATCCTAAAGGAGTCTAGAGAGTTTTATGTCTTACTAGGTAGTATTTGTAGCATCTTTTTCTCTCTCTTTCTCTCTCTTCTTTGAAATTCATAGATCCAGTTTTCTCTCGTTTTCACTAGGAGGAGGGGGTTCAAGCTTAGGCTCCGATCACCTCCTCCCTTAGCTAGCCCCAGAGGCTTTTTAAATTTTATGCTCTTTTATTTGAATTTTTTCCTTAGTTTTTTCTCCCTAGCACTGATCATCATCAATCTACTGCTTTCCAACAACCTCCGACCAATACGCGATGCCAGTTCAGCCTTTTTGGTCACTGATCTTCATGTTCGTGGAAGAAAAATGCGTTTATACTTAGCACATTCATCACATTGCCCCCTGCTGTGCGGGTTTTCCATTCACAGCCGCGTCCTGGAACGGCATTGGAGACCATGCCCCATCGGTTTAAGAGGCCTTAGGTCTTTTAGATATGCTCGTTCATTCAACTCCTCAGGTGGTGCGTGTACTGCATGTGCCGCCACCGCATGTGTTGGCCGGTTGCCGCAAGCTCGACTTAGATTCTGGCTGCTACCCTATGTTATTGTTTTCCCTAACTAGTGATCTTGTAAGAGTGATCGTGGACCTCTCTAAAAATCATCTCCAGACAATATGTGACAGTGCACCCGCCACCTTCATCGCTTCCAGCGGAGGTTCCATCGTCTCCAGCGGTAGTTCCATCATTCGTTTTTTTGCGAACATATTTTCGTCTTTTTATAAGACGGCATCCTATCGTAGGACAGGGATAGGGATCAAGAAATTGGTCCTATCCCCTAGCATACAGTTTGTATCTTATGCGGGAAGTTACCTAAATTCTTACTTGATTAATGAAGCATTTAATACAAGTCATCTGCTAGATATATGTTGACTTTTTTCCCTGCTGTTGTCAAGGTAATCATGAAATATTGCAAGCTATTCCTTATTTATTATGGTTTACATGTCGGGTCTAATCATCCATCCTATTAATCAATCTTCCTTCTCTACCGATCATCCTTTTCTATGGTGAGAACCCTATCCTGGGCCTTCATCCTGCCACTTCCTTCTAATGGGAGTCTCACCCTACGCTTTCATCTCACCACTTCCTTTTGGCAAGCTCTCCACCTATTGGCTCATCTTACAAAGCTCTTGGTGGGTTTGGACGTGGGTGACAGCAAACAAGTGTCTTCTTGCCTTAATTCCTCATTCCTCCTCCCTCGTCTACTTTAGTTATTTTTTCCTCAACAAGAGTGAATGTGATATGGGGCTCATTGAATTTTTGCTACTATACGTGAGGCTACATTCTTAATTTGTTATGTGAACCCCATGCAATATTAACATACTAACTCCTCAGTCAAAGATTTCATAGCTCTATAAATGTCACATATTTCTCCCCATATATATATATATATATATATATATACATACTATTACACCAGAAGACTCTCAACCAATGGATAAAGCTTCAGATAAGACTCAATGTTTAAATGTTAACATAAGTTCAAATATTGACAGCACATCTTCAACTGAAGATAAAGCCACCGAAGATAATGAGATAACTTGAATTTTGTATTTTTGTATTTGAAAACATATGTAACAAATGTTATCCTATTGTAACAAACAACCATTATAAATATACATGTTGCTTCCACTATAGAATATGGGAAGCCTTTTAACTCTATTATTTCATAAATTTGTTATGGTATCAAGAGCCACTCTAACATAAGTCTCCATGGAGTCTCATAGTTCATCACTCTCCTATTCAGCTACTTCCTATCGATCCTCTTCTTCCCCTATCAACCTAACCTACCTCATTACTCTCAAACTTACTTGGGATAATTATCTTATATGGCGTGCTCAGCTGCTTCCCTATCTGAGAGGTCAGAAATTATTTGGTTATATGGATGGCAGTATCACTCAGTGTCCCAAATTTCTTCACTCAACTTCCTCAACCTCCCCTACACCATTGCTTAATCCTGCTTATAAGCAATAGTATGAATAAGATCAACTCATTATGAGCACCCTTATCTATTCTATATTTGAAAGTGTTCTTCCTCATATTCTTGGGATTCAAACATCTCATGACCTTTGGGATACCTTAGCTCAAATGTTCTCTACTCATTTGGGTGCTCGTATTATGCACACTAACTATCAATTAGCAACAATCAAGAAAGGCAACCTCTCTATATCGGATTATTCTAAAAAGATCAAGAATTTTGCTAACACTTTAGCTGCTATATGTGATGAGTGTAGGAAAGTGCACTGTAAATACTCTATTTTTGGACTAAAATGCTAAAATGTTAATGGAAATCATAGAAATTAATTTGTATTTTTGAACTTAGGTTCTATTTAGTTTAGATATTTATAAGCACATTTTTATATTCAATTTCAAAATCCATAAAAGAGAGAGCTAAAGCCCAGTCAGATTCAAAGGAATTTTTGAATTGGAATAATTCTCAAGAGTTTTCAATGAAGCATGACTTTTGAATTGAGCAAAACTTTCAAGTAATAACGACTCTTCATTTTCAATGTGGGTTGACATTCAATATGGATAGAAGTGTGGACTTTCAACAAAGCAAGGAGGCTTCAACATGAGAAGACTTCAACGTTGGGATAACTTTTCAAAATATCAAATAAAGGATCACTTCAAATAAGGTGGTAGGTGAGGATTGTACGTGTAAGAGTTGTTTTTGGAAAATATCAAATGAAGGATAACTTTGCAAGTATAGAGATATGGGTAGGTTGGTTGGTGGGGACATACAAGGGACTTTACAAATCTGATGGGTTGGTAGGTGATCATCATGTTCAACGTGGACTAATTAGTTTTTGAGGTTGGTTGGTAGATAAATGGGAGGGAATTTTACTGAATTAGGACTCTTTAATTGCAAATGTTGAGGAAGCTTTTCAAACCAACAAATAGACTTTTCAACAAGCAGATTTTCAACCAAGTTAAACGGGAAACTTTTGAAATAAGAGAGGGGAGTTTTGAAGGGAGGACGTATAGGGCTGGAGGAAAAAAAAATATATTTTTGGTGCTCCCATGGAGAGCTAAAACTTAGGTAAAGCCCAGGGTAGAAATTGATTGGTGAAAATGCTTTGACTATATTTCAATTCACAAATTAAGTTTTATTGTTTAAGATTCTAGGATTGGATTCTCTATTTTGTTTTGGATATTATAAGTTTGAGACAATTATATTAAATCTTTCTATTTTTTGATTTTGTTGAGCTATAGGATTATGAATGTATGATCGTGACTTAAACATGTTTTTCATGCCATTGATGTGATCTTTTGTTACACTATTGTTTGTGAACATAGTATAGTCTTTAGATCTGATATATATATATATATATATATATATATATATATACGTGAAAACCATGGTTTGCAAAGGAGGGAATAGATTCTAGAGTTAAATTGGTGAAATTAGATGAGCATATCGTCATATCTGCTAATTAGGAATTTGGTGTTATAATTCTTAATTGTGTGTATAGTTTCGATTGAAAAAGTCAAAGTGTTGGATCAAGTTGATGGAAACCCAAAGCCTTACTTGCCTTTTTATCCGTATCCTAATATCATTTTAATAACATGTTTTAGGTAGAATTCAAAATACTTTTCAGATTCTTGTCAACTTGCCATTTGATCTTTCCCTTTAAGCTTGCATCTTGTAGTGTTTCTTTCATCTCCCTGTGGATCGACACCCTGAACTATACTATAACACCGCGTAGTAGTTTGGATATAATTAGATTTTGATGCCATTGCCGAGGAGTACGGTGCAAGAATCGATAAAAGGCATAATTTACTCCAGCAGCGTGTAAAGGCTATAACTTCATTCCCTCTTTTAGCTTGTTGCATTATTTTTTTTTTCTTTTTATTTTCGTAGTATTGTCTTTAGTTCTTTTTTTTTTTTTACCTTGCATGCATAGATATATAAATGCCTTGGGTAGGTTTGCTCGTAGGCTTGTGCTAGAGTTAGAATCAATTTTTTTAATCCTTTATTTGATAATCCATCTAGTTCTAAAAAAATAAGTGAACACGAAAATCAACCCACTATAACTCTTCAAGATTATCTCCACCCTACATGCACACCAACACCATCATGCTTCATATTTCTAGCCAACACTCGCCAACTTGATTTTAAACCAAGGATGATACAGTTACTTCCCCACCTTTCATGGTTTAGAGAATGAAAATCATTATTTGCACATTAGGGACATTAGGGAGTTTCAAGAAGTAGTTCTGACTTTCCATAGTCATAATGCTACAGATGATGTTGTGAGACTTAAGTTATTTCCCTTCTCTTTGAAGGATAGAGCAAATAGCTGGTTGTACTCACTAAGACCACGATCAATAGGATCATGGAATGAGATGACACAGGTCTTCTTTAACAACTACTTCCCCATCATAAGACCAGTGCTTTGAAGAGGCAGATCTCCACCTTTGCACAAAAGGATAGTGAGACTTTGTATCAGGCTTAAAAGAGGTTTAAATAGTTGTTGAGTATGTGTCCTCATCATGTGTATGAGAACTGGTGCTTAGTCAGTTATTTTAATGAGGGACTTACACCTGGAGAATGCCAATTCATAGAGATGATGTGTAATGGTAAATTTTTATAGAAAAATTCAGATGAGGCAATAGAATATCTCAATGAGCTTGCTGAAAAAGCTCACACTTGGACTGAGCCTAGTGCTTCTAAGAGTACAAATAGATCATGGCCTGGTGGAAATCTAAATGGTGGTGGAATTTACCATCTTAGGGAAGTGGATAACCTAAAAGCTAAAGTTGAGATGCTTACTAGGGAGTTAGAGGTGTTAAAAACTAAGGATTTAAAATCAACACACATGGCTACTCATGTAGAGTTCTTTAGACCGTGTTTTATATGTGGTGGGGTAGATCACCTAGATCAAGAGTGCCCCACATTTGCTGAAATGAGGGGAATGTATGAGGACCAATGTAATGCCTTAGGTATGTACAAGATGCCTTTTGCACCTTTCTCGGATACCTACAATCCGAGGTAGCATAATCACTCAAATTTTAGCTGAAAATCTGAAAGCCAGCAGCCTGCACAGCCACCTAGAGCTTACACTGCACCGTATCATGCATCTTCTTCTTTTAGGAACCCCTTAGAAGATACTTTACACACTTTTATTGAGGCACAAGGTAAAACCAATCAAAAGTTTGAGTCTTTGATTACGCAAGTTGTTAATAAAAACAAGGAGATAAAGAGCCATGTATTCAAGTTGATGAGCTCCTTGAGTGTGAATGAGAGTGGTAAGTTCTCTTCTCAAACTCAATCCACACCCCAAGGTTAACATATGACGCAAGAAAATTTGAAGGATATAAATGCCATTGTGATACAAAATGGTAAATCCTTACACATCCCAACAACAGATAAGTCAGAGAATATTGAAGAGGATCAAAATAATAGTGGTGCCGAGCTGCCCAAGGAAGCCGAGGTAATAAAAAGCTCAGTTAAGGTACCATTTCATCAATTTTTAAAATTGAATATGTGAACTTTGGATCCTAGCAATGAAATTCTAGAGAACCTCAAGGAGGTAAAAATTGAACTCTTTCTTTTGCATGTTATTAAACAAGTTCTTATTTATGTAAAAGTTCTCAAAAATTTGTGTACAATTAAGAGGAAACACCATGTTAAGAAGATAGCATTCCTAACAGAGCAAGTTAGTGCTCTAATTGAGTAGCGAATTCCTCCTAAGTACAAGGATTCTGGTTGTCCAACCATTGTATGTAATATTGGGAATCATGAGTTTGGGTAAGCGTTGCTAGATTTAGGAGCTAGTGTAAATTTGATGTCTTATTCCATTTATTTGCAGCTAGGGTTGGGAGAAATAAATCCAACTACTTTGATATTGCAATTGACAGATTGTTCAGTTAAAGTACCACGGGGTGTGGTGGAGGATGTTTTGATTCAAATTGATAAGTTGTATTATCCTGTTGATTTCTTAATCCTTGACACTAGTTCTGTTGTTGACTCTAATTCTAAAATCCCTTTAATTTTAGGTAGACATTTCCTTGCTATTTCTAATGCTCTTATTAATTACATGAATGGTCTAATGAAACTCTCTTTTGAGAATATAACTCTCGAGGTGAATATTTTTCATATTGGGAAATAGCCAAAAGAGGATAATGAGTGTTACCAAACGTACATGATTGACGCACTCATAGACAAGGGAATTCACACAACTCATGATTTTGATCCCCTTGAATATTTTCTTGTTAATTCTGAGTTTGATAATATTAGTGATTCATCTGATGTTGTTGATATTAGTGTTATTTTTTATGAAACTCGGGATTATGGCACACAGGCTTGGCAACCGAAATTTGAGTAGTCGTTTAAGAAAAGTGTAAAACAAATTCCTTCTATTATGAAAGCACTAAGAGTTGAATTGAAACCTTTGCCTAACATGATTTCCTTGGTCCAGGTGATACTTTTTTTGTTATTATCTCATATGAATTGTCTGAATCTCAAGGTGAGCAATTACTTCGAACCTTAAATGAGCACAAGTCAGTCATAGGTTGGAGCATTGCAAATATCAAAGGTGTTAACCCCTTAGTCTGTTCTCATAAAATTAATATAGAGGAAGGAGCTAGTCCCTGTAAAGACCCTCAACGTAGACTTAATCCTATTATGAAAGAAGTAATGAAAATGAAGTGTTAAAATTGTTAGATATAGAAATTATATATCCTATTGCTAACAGTAAATGGGTTAGTCTTACGCAGGTTGTCCCCAAAAAGACAGGCGTTACTGTGGTGAAAATGAATTGGGAGAGTTAGTACCCCAACAATCTCCTTGCTCACTATATGGGGTGTTTTGCACTTCAGCCACCAGTTATTTCTGCATCTACCAAAAGTGCCATGATGCAGCATAAGAATGATCAGACTAACAATACAGATGATAACACCATTTATGAACTTGTGAGTCTCGGTACTCGAAACTCATCATCTATTGTCACATTTTCCTGGCGATTGTAATACAAAACTCGTGAGATTGAAAAGTTTAACAAGAAGATTTATAAACTTTAACGACTTGTTCACGAGTCTAATATAAAAATAGGAGACTTAAAACAGGAGAATAATGATTTGAAATATTTGCTTGACTCTTCATTTCATTTGCCTAATCCTTTAGATAAGGATAACATGTTGATATATGAAAAACAAGAGCGCTTGAAAAAATGAGGCTAAAAGTCTCAAGTTTTTGTAAGTTGGTTGAGATAATAAAATAAAAATATTTAATAGATATTCATGGCATGCATCATTCCTATTCCTCTTCTAATCATGCATAGTTCATTTTTTGGCAGAGGTTTTATGAAAATGTCTACCAACTGATCGTGTGTGCTTGTGAATTCTAGTACAATATCGCCCTTATGCACATGATCTTGAAGAAAATTATACCTAATCTTCATCTGAGTAACTGATTAGATCAAAAGAAGTGTACTTAAGATACTATAATCCTAAGTCAATTGTACCAGTAAGATATCTAAGAATGCACTTAACTGTAATCAAATGAGATTCTTTTAGAGATAATTAAAAATGTGCACATAAGTATACACTGAAATATAATATTTGGTCTACTGGCTATCAAATATAATAAACTACCAATCATATCTCGATATACCTTTGAGCGAACTGGCTTACTAGTTTCATCCTTGTCAAGTTTGGTAGATGGGCTAATTGGTGTTCCAATTTCTTTCGTACTTGATTTGCAATCCGAGTAAGAAATTAAGTTCTTCATTTCAAATTCTTCCTACATACTCTTAGGAAAAACTTGGCACATATTTTTATTAGTAGCACCAAATATTATATCATCTACATTAATATCTCATTAAGGTTCTCCTAGAATTTGTTCCGCTAGATAATCTTTCTTGATGTCTCCATGTTGGACTTCTTTTATTATCCTCTCTTTATTGAGATTTAGGTTATGCTTGGGGGTGAGATGAGAATTTTGTGTTTTGTTTTAAAGTTTAAAATATTATTTTTTAATTTTGAGATTTGAAAAAGTTGAATTGGAATTTGAAAAAGTTATATTGGAATTTGAAAAAGTTGAATTATTTATTATATTTTGTATGGGGATTTGAAAAAATGTAGAGATGAGATAAGATGAAGATGAGAATTTTAAGTAAAACACTTTTTCCAAACATATCCTTAGACTATCTGATTTATTTTTACATTTTATTTCTTCATCGACAGATTTCTTGGAGAGTAGATGATTAGATTCATCAAATACAATTTTGCCTATTCCCATGATCTTCCTTTTCGAGTTGTCTGTAAATGTCACGTGTCTTTCTTCTTTAGATGTAAGATCAATATACTTAATCTTGTCTCTTGTTTTGTGTCTTGAACATCCACTATCTAAAAACTATTTGCTTTGCTTATGGAGGACTTCATGCATACTTGCAAAAATAATTAAAACGGTTTTTCTTGGTACCCAAGTTCTTTGGGTATTTCGTTTATTAATATTAGAAGAAACAAGATTTTTAGGTACCCATATGGCCCTAATAGTTATAGGATATTTTCTTCTAATGAGACAAGCATGATAATTATGACAATTTCTATTACAAAAATTACAAATAGCATGTGACATATACGAAGAATTTGAGTGATTGTAATAATATCTTTCTTTAAAGGATTTCTTTTTATGAGAAGAATTTTCAATACTAGACTTTAATTTAGAAGAATTATCAAAGAAATTTTTATAAGACTTGTATTTTTGTTTTGGCATGTATCACAAACATGCCTTGTCAAAAACACATCAATGATTACCAAGAAGGTTTTCAAAATTTCTTTTTCCATTTGTAAAGTTTTCAACAATCTTTTCTAGATCAATCACTTTCTTTTTCAACTCATGATTTTCATCTTTCGTAACGATTTTTTTTCCTTAAAACATCAATTTCGTTTGTTAAATAATAATTTTTCATTTTCAAAGCAGTATATTTGATACCTAATTTCTAAAGCTTTTCATATACTTCTTTCAAGACATTTTGCTATTCTTCATAAGAAAAATTTTCAATATTGTCAATAATTGTTACCTCAATGTCGTCTTTAACTATAAGACAAAGATTTGCTAATTCTCCATTGCTTGTTTCGTTGTCTGAACTGCTTGAATCATCATCCCATGTAAATTTCATTGATTTCTTGCCCTTGCTTCGATCTTTTTTTTTGCAGAGGACAATCCGCCTTGATATGTCTTGATTTATTGCATTTGTAACAAGTTAAGGAATCATATTTACCTGTATCTTTCTTGGAAAATTTTTTGGAGGATTTCCTTGAACGAGTTTTATTTTTTATTAAGAATCTCTTAATTCTCCTTGTTATTATCGTAAATTCTTCATCTTTGCCGTCATTTTCCTCATCTTCATCACTTTCGCTTTCATGAGGAACAACTTTAAATACCAAACTCTTATTTGGCATTCATTCTTCTTCTCCTCTTTTTAATGTGTACTCATGGGTGGTAAGTGACCCAATGAGTTTATTTATTTCAAGTTTCTTGAGATCTCTAGTTTCAAAAATCGCCTTCACTTTTGATTTCCAACGTTTTGGTAGAGAGTTGAAAATTTTTGTTACCATCTCCAAGCTAGAATAAACCTTTTCCAGAATTGTCAAGCTATTTATAATGCTAGTAAAACGAGTGTACATAATAAAAATAGATTCATCATCATTCATTTTAAATATTTCATATTCATTAGTAAGAATATAAATTTTTGATTCCTAGACTTGTGAAATTCATAAGTAACATCCAAGTTACTCCAAATTTTCTTTGTCGTCTTGCAAGTCATTATTCTATTGAGCGCATTCCCATTGAAAATATTATATAGGAGATTCATAGTCGTTGAATTTAATGTTGTAATTCTATCGTCTTTACAATCGAACTCTTCTTCTTCCTTTTTAACCCTTACTCCATCAACAACTTTTGTTGGGATATAAAGTCCATTTATAACGCATTTCCAAATTTATCGACCTTGAGATTGAAGAAACATTGTCATTCTAGCTTTTCAGAATGTATAATTATCTCCGCAAAATAATGGAAGTCGACTGCTAGATTGACATTCACCAAATGTAGCTGGAATGTTAGCCATAAGATTTTAACTCAAAAGATAGTTAATCTTATAAAAGAGCCCTCGCTTTGATACCACTTGCTAGGATTAAGCGCTTACCACTGGGCTAAAAGCAATTGCTGTTAGCAGAGGCACAACTTTATTTCTTTATATACTTTGGTAGTGCAGAGCCCCACATCTATACGTGATGCGGGTGGGCATGAAAGGCTTTGCAGTACACACAACGTGCACCGGCGGGTTAGGTTGTCATGCACCGATAAACTCCCAAAAGTCTAACAAGTCCCTAAAGGAGATCACTGAACCCCATAATCCAACAAGCACCATGAGCCATTTCACGTCCACCTATAGTCACGGCCAACCCTCTTATATTGGTGAAGCTCCTACTCTTCTTTCCAGTGCAGTAAGATCCACACTCTCTCTCTCTATGGGCACCATATATGACTGGGTAGCGAATATGTGTTTTTTTTTTAAGTACGTGAGAATATGCTTAGGATAAAATAGAAAGGGTGCAAGCGATAAAAGGTCCATATAAAGTTTTATAGACATGTTGTGTGCGGAAGACTTAAGAATAAGTGGGGTCATATTTCATTTGTTAAGTGTTTTGGATATATTTGGTTGAATAAGTAAATTTGACGTTTTGGACGATTGGAAAGTGATGATTTGAAATTGATTAAGTTACGTGCTTATTTATAGATGACAATTGATATTCGCTTGACATTGTTGTGAGGAAATTTAGAGAAGTTAAAATGTCCAGGTAAACGGAGCTCGTATGCTAGACTTTACATAAAACAAAATGGACTGAGATTGATTTTATAAAATAAAAAATAAAAAAAAAACATGCATATTTTGTCATAAAAAGAAACTTGAAAACAACCTCGGTTATTTTATCTATATTACTCATGAAATCTGTATAAGAAGAGAAAAATATTTTTTATCATGATTGGTGTAAATATGAGCTATTTTTTGCATTATATTCTTAGTTATATAAAAAGAACAAATATGAAAACTTGTGCATGATTATATGAAGATAATCTAAATCTTTTGTGATCTAAATCTGTTCAGTACTCTGTTAAGATATAATGTGACATCTAAAAAACCTCTAACATTATTTTATGTTTCTGTTCTATTTTGACCTTACAACTGGTGTAAAACTGTGGCCTCTGTTTGGGTTAGTACCAATTTCAAAACTTAGGATGCACCCACTTTGGAAACAAAGTGATTTTCTACGTGATCTTTCCTGTGTACATACTCGGGTGCTGAGAATAATAAAGAAAAGATTTCACATTCTGTTTCTGCTCGATTAGCCGCCGAGATTTGCACAACCCTACCACGGGGGTTAAGCATGGAATTCTTTTATGATATGATGATGTTTCGGTTCTGCTATGCCAAAAAGGACTTTTGAATATGAATACTTTTAAACTGTTGCTATGATATTTTTTATAACATATTTTGCTCTACATTATATTATAAGTTGTTGATAACTCACTCTTTATCTCCATAATATTATTTAGATAATTTGAATCTTTTAGCTGATGATCAAGATTAGAGAGCATGAATGAGATAATTTATGCATAATGGATTAAGCACAAAATGATACTATGATTATTGGAGAATTTTATTAAGTAAATTTGTTGTGTTCTATTTGTTGGGTTTTGTTTTTTGGGTTTAGTCCCACATTGGTGGGGAGTAAAGAAGAGGCAAGGCCCAAGGCCTATAAAAGGAGGCTTGGCCTCCTTCGCTAAGTGCACTAGTTAAAAGCTTAATTAATAACATTTTATTTTAGTAAAATTTCTCTATTGGCCTTTTTTGTAAAAGGGAAAGAGTTGAGAATTAAAGTTCTGCTAGTGAAGAAGCTTTGTGAGTGTTTTTAGGGTGAAGAAAAAAATTGTGTGATTATAACAATTTTCACAGTGTATTTTTCTTCTTTAGGTCTGGTGGTTTTCTTCCCGTTTTGAGAGCTTTCCGCTTAAATTCCTATGTTAATTTTTCTTTATATTTCTTGATATTCCTGCAAAGGGTGGATCCTAGGTGGTGAATTTGGGAGATCCAAATTCTCAACAAGTGGTATTAGAGTCACTAGGTTCTTTTGGTGGGTAGAGCTTTGGTGTGGTAGTGTGGATACGTATTGTTTAAAAAGGTTCTATCTAGGAAATTGGAATTTAAGCCGACAATTGTGACCCTCAAATCTTTCCTATGAACCTTGAAATTTTTTCTAGGAAAGGAGAATCTTTCTTGGGAACTTACATAGTGAGTACTATTCATTTCTACGGTAAAATTCATTCAGATAATGTCAGGAAGTAGGGCTTCAAATCCTATCAGATTTGAGGTGGAGAAATTTGATGGGAGAATCAATTTTGGCTTGTGGCAAGCTCAAGTCAATGATATTTTGATTCAATCAAGATTACACAAAGCATTGAAGGGCAGACCAACTCCTGAAGTCAGTAATGGTACTAGCGTGACTAGTGAAACAAAGAGTAGATTTGTAATGAGTAATGAAGATGAGAGGATCTGGATTTGAGAGCAGCAAGTGCGATACGTCTATGTTTGGCTAAGAATGTTCTTGCAAATATACATAGAATATCTACAGCAAAAGAACTCTGAGAAAAGGTCGAAGAGTTGTATCAGACGAAGGGCGTCTTGAATCGGGTGTACCTAAAGGAGCAGTTTCATACACTATAGATGAGTGAAGGTACTGCTATTTCATATCATTTAAATGTTCTCAATGGTATTGTCTCTGAGTTAGAATCTATTGGAATTAAAATTGATGACGAGGATCAAGTCTTGAGGCTCATCTGGTCTCTTCCACCTTTCTATGAGCATATGAAGCCTATTTTGATATATGGAAGGGAGAAAATAATTTTTTTAGAGGTTACCAGTAAACTCTTTTCTGAAGAGAGAAGACTAGATGATAGAAGTAATGGTCCACCTGAGAACTTAGCAATAGTGGCAGCTGGTAATGAGAAGAAGACGAACTCCATAAAGAAGAAAGCAGTCTGCTGGTGGTATGGACAATTTGTGCACGTCAAGAAAAATTGTTCAAGAGATGAAGCAAGTTCAACAAGTGGTTCCAAATCAGTAAATGGAGATATAGAAAAAGAAACTAACTTTGTGTCTCTCTACATAGAAGACGATATCCTTTGAAAATGGACATGTACATCCTTATGGCATGCCGCTAATTCTCAAAGTTGCCATGATAGAAGATGTGTTAATATTAGCGGGTCCACAAGTTTGCACACAGGCATTGGTTTGGCGTTGATGTAGGGTGTGTGATGGAAATTCATATCGATGGCTGATGAACTTTCCAGAAAGACAAATGTGGAAGTTACACTATAATTTTCAGCAATGTTATTTTCGACATGGGCTGAAGTAAAATGTTTGGAATTGGTTTATTCTGAGTAGGTATGCTTTTATGTTAGAGCATGATAGCGAAAGTTGTGACGCCCCGACTCCCACGTACAAAAAGCCTCGGGAATCGTGACGTCAGGATGATGACAACCCGGTCACGCATCCCAATGACAAGTGTGTGCAACAAATTAAACAGTGCACAAATAAAATACACAGCGAAAAGTAATTAAGTCAACTAGTACCAGAATTTTAATTTAATACAAATATCCAAAATACAAATCTCATAAAAACAAAGCCAAGGTCCCATAAATTATAATACAAGTTTGAAAATAAAACACAGCAAGAGTGATCCCAAATCACTCCTCCAGCAGAGCCAAATCCTCAAGCTCGGCATCTGCATCATCAACAACATAGTCTGCAGTACCATTAAATGGTACCACAGGTAAGTTATAACCTAACCAATCCTGAAATAAAAACACATTTAAGCATCTAATCATGAATGCCCATGATGCAATATGCAAGAAATGCAACACACACTAAAAATCACATTTGGCCCAAAAACATTTTCAATAAATCATTTCCACCATTTTCTCAGAAAATGGCCCAAAACATATATCCATTATTTTTTCAAAAAATGACTCACACAAAATCCAACTCACGCTATTTTCCCAGAAAACAGTCATTTATCCATTAATCCATATGCACTATGGTCTCCCCTATGGACCATCCGCACGTCCTGGCTGCTTTACGAGCGATGCCTAATTCCGCAACTAGTGCGTTCGTGGCCAGGTCATCCTCTAACCCCCGCCAGCAGAAGGGTCACGGAGTCGGCACGTAACTCGTCCGATCCCGTTGTCGCCCGGCGACAAGCCAAGGGACGTCACTCAGTATATTCCGCTCCCGAGTGACCAGAGGAGCTCCACCGAGATAATGTCTCATCTCGGCTTGGGGTCGTGATACACACGCACCCACAAATCCAATCAACACATGAAAACTCAGTTTTCAAAACAACCACATGATCATGAATGCAATTACACGAAAACCCAGTTTTCCAATTTACAAATATGAATATGCGTGCAATATGCAATGTACCGAACCACAATAATAATGCTCAATAACCAATTCTAAATCACAATATAAACAATATCCAACAACAACCCAATCATAATAACCAACACAACAAATACTCCGTCCTCAATCCATCCACCTCCGAATTCCTCGGACTCAGTCTGGAACCAACCAGAACACAGTATAATCAATTAGTGTAAAAATATATTTAAATCTCAAAAGATTGTTTAGGAAATACTTACAGCACTATAAAAATATTTAGGAGGATCATGAGGCACTGGAATCACCAAAACAACAAATTTCACAGTATAAAAACACTGTGGCCGAAACACAGTGAAACTCAAATTTCACACAAAGTCAAACGAAAACTTGGGAATGGTAGGGTAGGGTCTAAGGGAAGTGGTGAAGCTAGTGGTGGTGGCTTTTGGCCGTGGGTGGCGATGGAAATGGGTGTTTTAAGGCCGGATAATGCAAAACGGAAGTGGTGATGGGGCGGCTCCGGCGACGGATCGGGACTGGGGTTGGGTCTAAAAGTTTGCTAGTGGACCGGTGAAGAGGTGGTGAAAAAATGGTGGTTAATGGTGGCCAGACGGCGGCGGAATGGCGAAGTGAAGCTCACGGCTTCGCACGGCTCACGGTGGCTAACGGCAGTGTTAGCCGGCCTGAGTTTTGGTGGGGTGACTCACCGGCAACTGGGGAAGTAGGTGGTGCCAGCGGTGTGCAGGTGGTGCCGGCGGTGTTGACCACGGACGTGTTAGGGACCTCGGTCAAGTCCCTAAACACTAGGATCTATACGCCAAGGGCAACTTGGTGATGACCGAATCTCCGTTCCTCTCTTGCTTGATTCTCGAACAATGGTGGCTATGGTGGCAATGTGGACAAGGTGAGGTTAAGTGTTTAGGCTATGATGAGTGTATGGAATGTGGAAAATGGCTAAGTGTTTGGGTGGCTAGGCTTGCATGGAGTGCACGGCAATAGTGGCTTGCATGGATGGCGCCATTTTAGTGATTAGGGTTAGGGTTTGGATGATGTGGCTAGGGTTATGGGTTGGAGTTTAGGATGATGCTAGGGTTTGGTTGATGGTTTAGGGTTTGGTTGATGGAAGATAGGTTTAGGGTTTGGTTGATGGTTTAGGGTTTAGGAGATGGAAGATAGGTTTAGGGTTTGGAGGTCGGCGGCTAGGGCTTGGCCGAATAGTGGTTGAGTAATTTTAGGAAGTTTCCTAAAATCTTGGAATTTGAATATGGGTTGGATGATGGCTGGCCGAAAGAGTTGATGGAGTCAACTAGGGTTTCCAAGTATGGAAACACTAATATAGAAAGAATGGTGGCAGCTAGGGTTAATTCAAATTAGGCAAGAGTGACCAAATTTGAATTTGAATTAGGAGGGAATATGTGTTTGGTAAGTGGCTAAGTATGGAAAGTATGGGGATTTCGGTTTTGGCTTGTGCTGTTTTAGGAAAGGGAGATTTAAGGAATTGAATGTGATTGACAATTCCTTAAATCTAGGAATTTGATTTGGAAGAGGTTTGGGATGATGGGTAAGGTGGTTAGGGTTGATCCTAAATGGTAAGAGGCATGGGAGTTGTTGGGAATTGGGAGTTTGACTAGGCTAAAGGATGGATTTCGAATTTTGATTATTTGGAAGATGGGATAAGGATTCCTATGTGGTAGGAATTACCTTGTGGGAGTCTAGGGTTAATTCAAATAAGGCAAGGTAATTTATGGTAAGTGGACTAGGGCAAACACTATAGTGGGCGAGACTTAGTGTTTGGGTGGATCAAATGAGGCAATGCGTGGATGAAGGCAATGAACAATGGATGAACAAGATGATGAACAATATGAACACTCAAGAACAATGAATGAACACAATGAAGATAATAAACAACTTTGATTCACGAATTTCACAAAGTTGCAAAGAAACAAGATAGATTGAATCACACCTATTCACGAATTGCAAGGTGATGATTCTCTACTAGGGATTCACGAATTTCACCCAAGTAGCCCAAGTGCTAAGCACCGAAGAGTGATCTCTCAAACAATAGTCTACCCACTTAGGGAATTTGCCAAAAGATGTGAAAGAAATGACTAAGGGTCCTATTTATAAAGGTTACAACTTGGAAACCCCCAAAATGTCCCTTTGCAATAAAAGAAATAAAAGAAATAAATAAAATAAATAAATAACATAAATAAGATAGTGGCATGGACCATATGGCCGTGGCATGCATGAGCCAATGGTTCGGCTAAGGGGTGCATGGGGGTCGAACTCTAGCTTGTTCTCATGCTGAAAATGCAATTTTTGAGGTCTGGCTTGACTGTGGCTCGACCCTGGCTCGAGCCAAGTTTCGCTCGACACTCCGCTCGACTCCGCTCGAGCGAATGCAACCAGAGAGCTCCGCTCGAAACTCGCTCGACAGTCCGCTCGAGCCAGTGTTCGCTCGACACTCCGCTCGACTCAGCTCAAGCGTAAACAACCAGAGAGCTCCGCTCCACACTCGCTCGACACTCCGCTCGAGCGATATGTGTGCGTATGGCCAATGTGCAACTTTAGAGGCGGTTTTACTTGGGGTCCTAACAGGACGGCCGGAGGCGGCGCTGCGTGGGGATGGCCGAAACGCACGGTGGAGAGGAGAGAGAGAGGGTCGGGCTGGGAGAGAGGGTCCGCAGGAAAGAAAGGAAAAAGAGAAGAAAAGGAAAGAGAAAAGAAAAAGATGAAGGAAAAAGAGAGATCTAGTCTTTTCATCTTGGGTCCCGAAAAATCCAACGAAGAGGATTTTAAAACTACTAGATAAATAAAATAATCCAAACGCAATGAAAGATTTAAATAAAACAATAATTATTTTAAAATCCAAAAACAAACCAATTTAAATTAAAAATCACTTTAAATGCAAAACAGCAAATAACATTCAGAAAACAACATAAAAATTAATTTTCACAACTTAAAATATTATAAAATAATATTTAAAAACTCCCAAAATTTTAAAACAAGATAATTAATCACTAAATAAATTAAATAAATCCTTCATTAAAAATACACTAAAATCCGGGATATTACAATCTCCCCCCTTAAATAAAATTTCGTACTCGAAATTGGCAAGGTCAAACATCAGCGCCAAAGCAGGATTCAAGATACAATTCAGAACATGCTTGAGAAAAACATACTATCAAAACTTCCAAACAAGCATGAGTAACACTCTTCCAAGTCTACTCCCATAGGCGATTCCATCATACTCACACTAATCTCCCAATGGCACATCTCGTCTCTTACTCCTAGAGCAGCCACGTAATCCAAGATCTCCATATCCACAAAACTTAATACAACACTCAAGGAATCCCAATGATTAAAAGCTTCATTCGATAATCTGCACTAACCTCAATCGACTCCTATGGTATAACATCCAAACCTTCATTTTATACTACACTTTGGTAACCTAATGGCCACTTCCAAAGTTAACCAGCAATAACGAAATTGATGGTTATACCGTATCTTCTTAAAATTTCTAGTCATCACTAATTCCTCAAAATCAACACAAAATTTTAAACTCCTAATTACAACCAAAGTATCATGCTCCTGCTGCGCACTCTGATAATCACCACATATCGAAAATTTATGTCCTCATAAAATAACACCATTGAGTATAAGGTAGGTCCATACCTATTAGCCAAGAAACTCTTACCACAAACGGTAGAAAATACCCTCTTCCAAAATCATGAATTATCACACATTCCAAAATACACCCGCTCATCTCAAGATAAGGAACTTACCTTAAAAGGCTCAAATCCAATCCAGTCAACCAATAAGAGCACCTATAAACTTCTACCCGACAACCTAAACCCGAAAGTTCATCAACTAAATTCTAAATATCATCTAATCTAGCGGTGACTAACTCATCATGAACTACCCTTGACTTCACCAAAACAACGCCGAAACCTTCTTGGTAACTCGCCCACCTACTTCTACTCCCAAAAATTGGTACTAGCACAACTAGCTCATTCAATAGCACATCACTATTAAACCTCAAGGAAAGTCATACTGCTCAACCCTTCAATCCACCAAAAACTATTGCACAACATCCAAGGATCCTAATGCTTTATTAACTCCCATACTTGATTATGCTATCCATCGTTGATGCCTAAGCTTCAACTTCCAAGATTTTATCATACACCATACATGGCAACCCATCAAACTCTCTTCAAATTAAATAACAATGTCCTTAACTCACCCAACTTGGTGCTCCATTTCCATAGGGAAGTATAGTCTCAAAAATTTAAATTCCTATGTGACCTCAAGTCACAATTAATTCCTGAAAGTAATCACAACAAATATTGACAATCATCATTTCATTGAGTAACCCGCTTCGATTGTACACTTCAATCAACTTCTCAAAAACTCAAGGCCAAGGTCTCTTAAACTTACTAATGTCATGTCATCTCCTCTTTAACACCTACCAAAACCACTTCTTTCAACAAAAATGCGATTAGGACATGTACTCTCAAAAAATCCATACACACTCACCACTACTACACATTGATCTCATGCACCCTTAGCCGAAACCAAAAATCCTCCAAATGTGCAAGTGGTTCACCATTATCATTTCCATCATCTGAACCTATATCCTCGAAAAACAACAAGAATCTTTTTCTAGATCCACACCATCTATTATCCTTAAAATTGATATGGATTAATTCTAAAACTTGCCACTAAAACCTTGAACTAATAACGATCATTTACCAAACTAGGTCGACATCTTCAATCCTTAGAAAATACATGAACTAGATCCTTACCTTCCATCTTTAAAGAAATTCTCCCTTGAAAAGATTTCTCATATCAGTAACTCAACTCTAATAAACCCCACTTCAATGATTATAGATTAATCAATCTCCAAAATAGATCAAACTAGCGTACCAAGTCTACCAAATTAAGAACTCAAATCCTATTATAAATCAGTCCTTCAAATCTGTAATTCTAAAACCTTAAACCAGATAAGAATCATTCTTCCAAAATTCTCAATATCGATGACCTTAAATCTAAAACACTCACCTTATAAAACTTACAAAATTCTAAAACCACAAATGATACCAAAGTGCTTAATCGAATTGACAAAATTTAAAACTTCTAATTTAATTAGTCCTTCAATTGCTTGTTGAACCTACCACCTTCAATCCCATAAACTTATTTCCTAAGAACTATAGGGCCCCACACCTTAGATAACTTCTCATAAATCTATCCTTAAGGTTCGTTGAACTTACAACCTCCTACTCCATAGGCTCAACACATAATTCTACGGTACTTAAGACTTCAAGTATCCTAAGCGAACTAAAGTTATTCCCACCTCAGCTACGACTTGAGTTCCTACTCCATAGAGTTCACCTAGACCACATCGTTCCCTTCGAGTTTCGATATTAAAACAAACCAATTGCTAAGAGTTCAGACCTACTACACTAAATGTTCAAGCCTAACAATGACATTCACGGTCGTACCATCTTCCTGCCATAGCGTAAACCATAACCCCCTTTTTAACTCAAACCGATTAAAATATAATTATAGCAGAACAAATTAAAATACAACCAAATGCCACGAAATAAAATAGAATAAAACCAACCAAGTATAACAACATACAATAAATTAAAACGATTGAAGTAGCATGCCTCAAACAAAATAAAACCAACAAAAAACAAAAATCTCTCAAATAAAATAAAATTTCATAAATAAAATAACATACGTCAAAATGAATAAAACAATGAAGAAGTACAAAATAAATAATTAAAACAAATAAAATAACCGACCATAAAATAAAACAATTAAAATAAAATGACAAACAATAAAATAAATGAAACCAATAAAAATAACATACTTTAAACAAAATAATTTCAAATCACAACTTTAAAACTTTCTGGTACTGCACCTATGGGACATGTGGCTTTACCCAGAGCCGAATTGCTCTGATACCACCTGTGACGTCCTGACTCCCACGTAAAAAAAGTCTCGAGAATCGTGACGTCAGGATGATGACAATCCGGTCACGCATCCCAATGACAAGTGTCATGTGTGTGCAATAAATTAAACAGTGCACAAATAAAATACACAGCGGAAAGTAATTAAGTCAACTAGTACCAGAATTTTAGTTTAATACAAATATCCAAAATACAAATCTCATAAAAACAAAGTCAAGGTCCCATAAATAATAATACAAGTTTGAAAATAAAACACAGCACGAGTGATCCCAAATCACTCCTCCGGCGGAGCCAAATCCTCAGACTCAGCATCTGCATCATCAACAACATAGTCTGCAGTACCATTAAATGGTACCACAGGTAAGTTATAACCTAACCAATCCTAAAAAAAAAACACATTTAAGTATCTAATCATGCATGCCCATGATGCAGTATGCAAGAAATGCAACACACGCCAAAAATCACATTTGGCCCAAAAACATTTCCAATAAATCATTTCCACAATTTTTCCAGAAAATAGCCCAAAACATATATCCATCATTTTCCCAAAAAATGACTCACACAAAATCCAACTCACGCTATTTTTCCAGAAAACAGTCATTTATCCATTAATCCATATGCACCATGGTCTCCCCTATGGACCATCCGCACGTCTTGGCTGCTTTACGAGCGATGCCCAGTTCCGTACCCAGTGCGTTCGTGGCCAGGTCATCCTTTAGCCCCCGCCAGTAGAAGGGTCACGGAGTCGGCACGTAACTCGTCCGATCCCGTTGTCGCCCGACGACAACCCAGGGGACGTCACTCAGTATATTTCGCTCCCGAGTGACCAGAGGAGCTCCACCGAGATAATGCCCCATCTCGGCTTGGGGTCGTGATACACACGCACCCACAAATCCAGTCAACACATGAAAACCCAGTTTCAAAACAACCACATGATCATGAATGCAATTACACGAAAATTCAGTTTTCCAATTTACAAATATGAACATGCGTGCAATATGCAATGTACCGAACCACAATAATAATGCCCAATAACCAATTCTAAATCACAATATAACCAATATCTAACAACAACCCAATCACAATAACCAACACAACAAATACTCCGTCCTCAATCCATCCACCCCCGAACTCCTCGGATTCAATTCAGAACCAACCAGAACACAGTATAATCAATTAGTGCAAAAATATATTTAAATTTCAAAAGATTGTTTAGGAAATACTTACAGTGCTATAAAAATATTTAGCAGGATCATGAGGCACTAGAATCACCAAAACAGCAAATTTCACAGTGTAAAAACACTGTGGCCGAAACACAGTGAAACCCAAATTTCACACGGAATCAAACGAAAACTTGGGAATGGTAGGGTAGGGTCTAAGGGAGATGGTGAAGCTAGTGGTGGTGGCTTTTGGCCGTGGGTAGCGACGGAAATGAGTGTTTTAAGGCCAGATAGTGCAAAACGGAAGTGGTATTCGATGGGGCGGCTCCGGCGACGGATCGGGGCCGGGGTTGGGTCTAAAAGTTTGCTAATGGGCCGGTGAAGAGGTGGTGAAGAAATGGTGGCCAATGGTGGCCGGATGGCGGCGGAAAGGCTAAGTGAAGCTCACGGCTTCTCATGGCTCACGGCGGGGTTAGCCGGCCTGAGTTTTGGTGGGGTGACTCACCGGTAGCTGGGGAAGCAGGTGGTGCCAGCGGTGTCGACCACGGAAGTGTTGGGACCTCATCAAAAACCGCCCTAGGACAAGGTCCTAGACATGCATAGACAACAAAGATCGGGTTACTTCCAAGATCAAGACTAGCCAAGGCCAACCAAGGGCCAAGACATATCACAAGCCACATTGGCCATGCAAGACCATATCATTTATTTATCCTTATTTATTTTTAATTATATTTCAAGGGACCTATTGGGGGTTTCCACTTTGTAATCTCTATAAATAGGACCCTTAGGCATTTCATTTTACATCTTGGATCATTTGACATTTTTCCTTTGTGGAACGGTTTGGGTGTGTTCTTGAAGAACACTTTTCGGTGCTTAGCACTTGGGCTACTTGGGTGAAATTCGTGAATCCCTAGTAGAGGATCATCACCTTGCAATTCGTGAATAGGTGGTGATTCAATCTATCCTATTTCATCATTGTGCAATTCGTGAATCAATAGTGATTTATTTATCTATCCTTTTATCGATCTTTGTTTCATCATCTTGCAATTCATTGAATATGTGTCGATTCAATTATCTTCTTGTGTTTATGTTTTCCATTCTATATTCAAAAATCCAAAAATAAATTGTTCTTATATTTTCGTGTTTGTTCTAATATTTTCCATCTTGTTCATCTTTACTTTCTTGCAAATCAAAGACATCCTAAGTCTCAATCTTAGTATTCTTTGATTTCTCAAAATACCCATATAAACCATAAAAAAGAGTCTTCATATTCCTTTGTTGAGTCCATTCATCTTTGTGCATTCTAGAATTGGTGTTGAAGTTATTCACCATTGTGTTCTTGAATGTGCATGCGTGTTCATCCATATTGTTCATCTATAGTGTTCATCCATAAATTTCCTTCCATCCATTTTGATCTTCCCACATACACTATTCGACCAATCCTAGTGTTTACCCTACTTTCCATAATTGTCATCACTACCATAATTAGCCTCAACCATACACAATAACCCTAGCCGAAACCCTTGTCTTCCACAAATCCTAGCCATCCCTCAAGAGTCCTACTAGGCAACTCTCTTAACTTTAGGAAATTTGACTCATTCCACTCAATCCCACAAATCCTACCAATCCCAAAGGCATTCCTAAACTTTAGGAACCCTAATCACCCCATATCTATCCTTCATTCAATCTTACATTGACCTAGCCAAATCCCACATTTTCCATATTGGCCACTTACCTAAATTAGCCTTCTTCCACATTCCACCTAACCCTAGCCACCCTTCATCCAACTTAATCCTAGACTCCCATAAGGTAATTCCTACCACTTAGGAATCCTTAACCCATCTTCCAATTAATCCAAATTCGAAATCCATCCCTTGCCTTAGCCAAACACCAACTTCCCAACAACTCACATGCCTCTTACCATTTAGAATCAACCCTAGCCACCTTACCCATCATCCCAAACCTATCTTCCAAATCCATATCCCTTGATTTAAGGAATTGCCAACCCATTGTCAATCCCTTAAACCTCTCCATCCCTACAATATCTCTAGCCAACCAAGACTTACCTCAATAGCCAAAACCGAATCTCAATCCCTCCAATCACTCAACTTCCCTAGAATCACTCCATTCCTAGAATCTCCCAAGTCAACCAAAGACTTCCCACCTCTTGCCATATTCAAATCATACATTCCTTATCTTACCACAATCAAATCTCATCTTCCATATCCAATCCCTTAAACCACTCATTCCCTAGAACCACTCAAATCAATCAAAAGACTATCATCCTATCTTGCCATATTCAAATCCCATCTTCCATCTCCAAATCCCTAAACTCAAGGAACAACCCTAGACCCATTCAAACACAACTCATCTTCATCCTTAACCTAATTCCCATCTTTCCCAAAGTGACTCATCAATCAAGGAGTCCTAGCCTCATCCAACAACATCCTTCCAACCCTAACATCTCATCCTACACTCCAACCCTAAGCCAACTCTTCCAAATCTCGAAATTCCCCTTAGCCACCATTCAAACCCTAGCCCAACTTCATCATATCAACCCTAAACATCATCCAAAAGGGCCCAACATCAAGGGCAACCCATAAGCCGTTCCACATTGCATCAAACACGCATATTCGCCACTTAGATCACCCGAACTCATCATCATCATCATCATTTCCATTACTAAACACTATACCTTCATCAACCTAGGAACCCATCATTGTCATTATACGTGCAAGGCCAAGCAAGAAGGCTTGACACTCGGTCACCATCATCACCAAGGAAAGCTCACGGACTTAATGTTTAGGGACAAGACCGGGGTCCCTAACAGGAAGGCCGGAGGTGGCGTTGCGTGGGGATGGCCGAAACGCACGGTGGAGAGGAGAGAGAGAGGGTCGGGCTGGGAGAAAGGGTCTGCGGGAAAGAAAGGAAAAAGAGAAGAAAAGGAAAGAGAAAATAAAAAGAGGAGGGAAAAAGAGAGATCCAATCTTTTTATCTTGGGTCCCGAAAAATCCAACGAAGAGGATTTTAAAACTACTAGATAAATAAAATAATCCAAACGTAATGAAAGATTTAAATAAAACAATAATTATTTTAAAATCCAAAAACAAACCAATTTAAATTAAAAATCACTTTAAATGCAAAACAGCAAATAACATTAAGAAAACAGCATAAAAATTAATTTTCACAACTTAAAATATTATAAAATAATATTTAAAAACTCCCAAAATTTTAAAACAAGATAATTAATCACTAAATAAATTAAATAAATCTTTCATTAAAAATACACTAAAATTCAGAATGTTACAAAAGTTATGAAGATTTTCATCGAGGTGGAGCGTAGTTATGGGATCAGCCAAAGTTGCAAGGTGGAGATTGTTGGGTTTTGCTTTTCGGCTTTAGTCCCACATTGGTGGGGAGTAAAGAAGAGGTAAGGCCCAAGGCCTATAAAAGGAGTCTTAGCCTCCTTGGCTAAGTGCATTAGTCAAAAGCTTAACTAGTAACTTTTGATTTTAATAAAATTTCTCTATTGGCCTTTTTTGTAAAAGGAAAAAATGCGAGAGTTAAAGTTTATCTAGTGAAGAAACTTTGTAGTTGTCCTTGAGTGAAGAGAGAAATTATGTGATTGTAACAATTTTTACATAGTGTATTTTTCTTCTTTGGGTCTAGTGATTTTTTTCCTATTTTGGGAGTCTTTCACTTAAATTCTTGTGTTTTATTATTTTTCTATTTTTCTTGATATTCCTGCAAATGATGGATCTTAGGAAATGAATTTGAGAGGTTCAAATTCTCAATACTATTAACTTGGTATTTTTTGAGGTTGATGTTTATATTAAGATTTTGTGGTGTTTCTAGTTAATTATTTTGAAGTAGTTAGTTTAAAACAATGAATTTTATGTGTTATTGAAACTTTAGAATTTATATACATATCATTGGGATATGATTCTTAAGTATCAGGACGTAACTCTCTGACCTTCTAGGGTATAAAATGTAATTTAAGACTTTTTTGTATTATTTTTTATTATTAAAATATTATTTTTATTTTGAGATTTAAAATAGTTGAATTATTTTTATATTTCATTCAAAATATTAAGAAATTATAATAATTAGATAATAATTAGATAAAAAAATTAAAATTAAAATTAAATTTTTTTTATATTTGTGTGAAGTTTAAAAAAAAAAATTAATTGAGAAAACTATAAACCTCAATCTCGTACAGTACCTACTGACTTTTCTCGCTACGTGTAGTATCCACAACCGCACGTGTATTATCCACAACCGACAGATCGCACTAACCCCACTAGACAATCCAACGCTACTGAACCACCCGCGTGACCCAATTCTTATCGACAAATAGACGGTCCATAAATATCCACGTGTTGCGCTCGATGCAATTATTACCCTAACGATCCAACGGACCCCAACACCTCTCCACCTCCAACTCTGCAACTCCCACCCACATTCCCGGAGCTCCTCCTTTCCCGGCTGTTTTCCCTATTCTGTCACTCACCTTTCCAACCAATCCGTTTAAAATCTCTACCCCTCGAGCCGTATTAGCCGATTCCGTGTATAAAAAACTTTTCCCTTCCCTTTGGCCCAATTTCCTTCGAGTTTGTAATTCTTTTTCTTTGCTTTCTGTTATTAAATTTGTTGAGCCTCGGAAAATTGTTGACTTGGTTCTTTTCAGCTGAAAGTTTTTTTATTTTGGTCCATAATTTGTATACTTAAGTTACATCTGCTCGGGCCTTAAACTATTTCAGAATTCAGTCTATATTTTCTAGGTTCGAAGTTTTGGATTTGGTCTATTTCGATTTTATAGGACTAGAGAGTTTATTACTGTAATTTGGGAAATTTTCAGCATATCCATATCATTTCACAGCTTGAAAATTTTTATACGTGGATCATTTTTTTCCCTGAAACTTTGTTTGAACTATACGACTTTCTTGCTTAAAATCTGTTGAATTGGGTCTATTTCGTGTAAATTTATCAGAGATTCAATACTTGATGGCTGAAAGTTGGTGAATTTGATCCATTTTGTGGAGTTGCATCAGACCCAGAAAAGTTTCAAGCTCAAAGTTGTTGAATTGGGTCTAGTTTGTGAAGCTCAACCAGACATATACAAGGCGAAAAGGTCGATGGCTGATTCGGACAACGAATCAGGGGGGCACAACAACAGCAACAGCGCGAACGGCGACTTCGCTTCTCGAGAGCAAGACAGGTTCCTCCCAATCGCAAACGTGAGCAGAATCATGAAGAAGGCATTGCCCGCAAACGCCAAAATTTCGAAGGACGCTAAGGAAACCGTGCAGGAATGTGTGTCGGAGTTTATCAGCTTTATAACTGGCGAGGCCTCGGATAAATGTCAAAGGGAGAAGAGGAAGACGATCAATGGGGATGATTTGCTATGGGCGATGACTACTCTGGGGTTTGAGGAGTATGTGGAGCCGCTGAAGATATATCTGCAGAAGTATAGGGAGATGGAGGGGGAGAAGAGCTCGGTGGGGTCCCGACCAGGGGAAAAGGATGGTGGCGGTGGGTCCGGTGGTGGTGGAGCTGCCGCGGGAGGTGGAGGGAGTGGTGGGGCGGTGAACTCGGCGAGTAGTGGTGGTGCTGGTGGGTTTAATGGGGTTGGGGGAGTCTATGGTGGCATGTATGGGGGGGTAATGGGTGGTCATCATCATGGACACATGTACGGCTCTGGTGGGTTTCATCATGTGGGTGGTATTGGTGGTGGTGGTGTTGTTGGGAAAGATGGTTCAGGCGGCGGCAGCGGTGTTGGAGGTTCCACCGTGAGGTCAAGGTAGTTGTGCTCCATTGTTTAAAGAAGAAGGGTGGATATATAAAATGACTACGTTGATTTAGGGGTATTTAGTTTGCTCTTAATTCCTACCGCTAATTATAGCCCTAAACCTTGTGACGTTTAGAGACATGATCTTATCTGGACCGGGGATGGACCCTTTTGGGTTTATCGTTAATTTTCTTTCTTTGGACATTTTGGTGGGGATGTAGTACTTGTTTATTGAATTGTATGTGTAATATGAAGTTGTATGATACGTGATATGATGCATGATATTGAAAACTGTAACCTCTAATGATAAAGCAGTAGTTCTGAGGAAGAGGAAGCATGGAAAATACTTTGTTGTAGTATAGGGATTTATTCACTTGTAGAGTTGTTTGTTGTCCGTGTTGTTCTTAAAGGGTTTGGATAAATGATTTGGAGGTTTCCCATGTTTTATAGTTTCATGGTGGCATATTGTAAATTTGCGAATGCTTGAAATAACAGTTTTATTTTGGAGTTTCGACAGCTTCTTTCTTTCAAAAAGGGAGGGGTTTGCATGCATATTTCTTTTGGGGAAAGCGGCATGTGTCTCGAGTTTCAGCCATCTGTCTCAATGGTTACGTGTCTACCAAATAGGGAGCTCTTTAGATTGGCCTGTATATGTCTGTCGTTGCTTACCATATATTTCTATTTTATGTTTTTCGTGTAAGGTCAGTACTGCTGTGATTCATTCATCATTGTCTTGCGGATATATACATTTATGGAATGGAAGGATTTTGGGAAGTCAGATTTTGTGGTTCTGATCTTGATCTTTTGATTTCTGAACAATAGAGTTACTTACATGCATATATAGCTAAAACATATAAAAAAAAACAACAGGAATTTCGTATCAGGCTGGTATTGAAGGGATCATTCCAAAGTAAGCAAGATTTCAAGTCTCCTTCATAACTTGTCGAACTTTCTTCATCATCCATTAATTAGAGTCTCTCAAGTAGTGAAATGGCTAGGAGAAGCCTATCTAGATTATCAACTTGTGAAAACTTCCTTTATGATCAATGTTCTGTAAAATTTATCAACTATGGCAGTTCATGCTTAGGAATGGAGAATAAGATTCAAAGAAGGTACGGTGTAGGTTGAAATCCTTGATCTCAGAGCGTGTTCTGCCATTTTTTAGACTGCTAATTTACAATGCATGTACGTATTTTTATATTCAAGATAGATCTAATATTATCATGCATTCATACTGTCAAGAGTTTCACAAACTGAGAATGAAGAAGTATGAAGAACAGAAAATGTATTCACGTAGGTTATCTAAAAGGAATTGTATTATGAATCAAGTGAGTAATCATCTGTATTTATATCTATTTATACTGAAAATCAACATAACAAAAAATAACTAAATAATGTATATTGTCTATTTTAGCCTTGGCCTTTTCTTCTTTAGATTTTAACTCCATGTTTTCTATATGAGATGTTATACTCCAACACATACATATATATTCTCAGAAGTAAAAGTGGTGCCTTTTGCTATCATCACGCAAATACCTTTTCATCTTTTTCCTATTTGTATTATTTGCCACTCAAAACTCTGGACGAAAGTGCGAAAAATGTCTCTCTCTCCCTCTTGACCTAGAAGAAAAAATTGAAAACTTCGAGCCTGATCGTTACGTGACTTTGGAGGGACTCACATTTTGTACGTATAGTAACTACTAGTACTCTTTAATAAGCAAACCATGCACCTTTTTTTGTTGTTGTTTACTCTTGGTCCACCGTGCATGCAACTTTTCACCCTAATCCTATGAACAAGTATGAGTACAGAAATGATATTTTCAATCATAAATAATGCAAATGTCGTGCATTTTTTTGAAAAAAATTAATAAATATGAGACTTCCGTAAAAAATTATTTTTTTAATAATAAACCTCACGCACACTTGCATAAGTCATGACTTTATCTAAGCATTAGTCAAAAAAATATATAATATGTGTATGCATGATTGAAAGATTTCATTCTTTAGTTGATCATCTGCATTAAAGATTTATATAATTAATATAGCATGCATGAAAGTTTCTTTGCTTTTTGGAATGGGAAAAACACCAAATACCTCGAGTACATCCAACTACTCTTCAAGGCTAACGTCTCATTTTATTGGAAACATACATGAGTCACTCCAAGCTATATATATAGGACATGCAATTAAATTAGACACCACACATAACCACTATGATATTGATTGCCGGCCCCCATCATGATCGTAATTAATAGTGATTATCCTATTACATATATATGATTACCATTTTTTCTTTAATCATGATCTCATGACTATCAAGGAGTGAAAAAGAAAAGGTCACCAAGCCTATCATTACTTGGTGAGTTGCCACCATACACCAAAAGTCCCTCCTTTCCATCCCGATGACCAGCTGCAAACGCACACCAACCGCGAGGCCCTGGATGATCACCCGATTCCGGTCCATCGTCCCATCGTTTCCACACTAGTGTCTCTGTGTCCAATGCATAAACCTCGCCAACAAATTTACCGGCACCCAAGTGACCTTGGTCACTAGGATCTACTTCCCCACCATATATAAATACGTATTTTCCAATCTCGATTGTAGAAAATACACTGCGAGCTGTAGGTTTTTCACCGGTTGTCTCGACTTGGGCCCATTCTCCACGGACTGGATCAAAGTAGTGTACGTCATCCATTTCCACTCCAGCAAAACCATACACAACCCATATTTTTCCTCGGGCCACTGCTAGTCCAGGCCCACCTCTACCCTTGCATCCGTCTCCTGGGGCCGGATATTTGAGCCACTTTTGATCAACAATATTATAGGCCCATAGGTCATTAAGTCGACCAGTCACTCCACAGCCACCAAAGATGTATACATGTTGATCATCGGCCGTCGTAGAGTGGTAGCTTCGGTGAGTGGGGCCGATGTCTCCGCTAGAAAGTAGGGTCCACTTATTTGTGCAGGTGTCAAAGGAGTAGAGCTCGTTCAACTCGTTATGTTCATTGTCCCTACCGCCAAACACATAGATAGTTTTTCTAACAGCTGCCATTGTGACACCGACACGTGGTGGCGGGACATCCCCCGTGCCCTCTGCAACAGACCATGTTAGGGTTTCAAGATCAAAGACGTGGAGCTCGTTATCGACTGGGACACGTGGCTTGAATTCACCACCAAAAACATAGGCCTTTTGTCCAACTATGGCAATGGCATGTGAGCTTCTGGCTCCAGGCACAGTACCATGTTGATCAAGCTGGTAAGAAGTTAAACAAGTTTGATCGTTTAAAATATAGATCATGGAAAGATATACATACATACATACATACATATATATATATATATATATATATATATATATATATATATATGTTGCCAAGTGGGTATGACACAATCGTACAAATTAAAAGCAAAAGCAAAAGAAAACAAACTTCGACTGAAAATGAAAATGACAAAGCATGAGGATACATGTGACCAACATCCATCAGCAGTGACGACAACTGAGGCCCATTAGCGACAACAGACCTATAATTTACATTAATTTAATACGGGGAGAAAGAACAATTAATAAATGTACCCAACCTGAAAAAACCGGCCGATGTAGGAACAAGACCATATGAATAGAGAAGATCCAGATCATGAAAGAAGCCATAATGCATAAATTAATATATTTATATATATATTTATCGGTATACTAGAATTTAGATTAGACGGAAAAGTAGAGAGTCCGGGCATCGGGAATTAAGAAACATCAAACATGACGAAGAAAGATCGAAGTTTCGGGAATTAGAAACAACAAATTAACATCGGCATGCAGCTGGCCTCTCTCCTCTAATTAATTCTCCAAAAATTCACACACGGGGGGGAGAGAGATCATTAGAATATGTGGAAGATCGATTATGCACGTTTAGTATGGATCGAATAGGAAATTTATAAGGTAGTGAGGAGGAACAACCTTAAGCCATTTGCCTTGAGCCACGGCCATGGATGGATCGGGGAGAGTAGTATGCGATGGATGGAAGGAAGTAGTGCCTTCAACTTTTCAGGACTAGTCCACTTTGAAACTGCAAACTGACTTTTGGGTTTTGGGTTGTGAATATTAATGCGGATGCATGCTTAAATATATAAGCTAGGTAGCTATATATATATATATATATATATATATATATATATATATATATATATATATATATATATATTATATAATGAATAAGTAGAATTTAGAAAGAAGGCCTCATGCATGCATGGATTGTGCTGGGTTTCGCATGCATGCCTCGCCCATTTATATATACCAACTCCAGTTTTAGAGATATGATTTAATATGTGTATAATATATATATATATATATGATGTTTGGTTATAAATATGTTGAATGTACCCACCCGGCCAGTCCTTAACTCCCCCAGTCCTCTATGTTCATAAACCCAAAACAATTCCGCGGGTGTCTTAGGTTATGCTTGGTAGATGAGATAAGATGAGAATTTTTAAAAATTTTGTGAATAGTATTAAAATAAAAGTTTAAAATTTTATTTTTTAATATTATTATTGTTTTGGGATTTGAAAAAGTTAAATTAGAATTTGAAAAAATTGAATTGTTTATTATATTTTGTATGAAAATTTGAAAAAGATGTAATGATGAGATGAGATAGAGATGAGATGAAATTTCTCATCTTTACTCCCAAACATATCCTTATTCTTTAATATCTAGTACCAGTATGATATTACGATAAGATAACGACAAACATGAAAAGAAACCAAATAATATTTAAAGCCAAAACCACGGATTCTATGGGCGCGATGGATGGATGGATGTCATGATCTGATGTTATAATTAAAGGTACGTACGACGTAGGGGTATTCATGATATACATATATATTATTTCACAAGCAAATGGGAAGAGAATTAGGTAGGTGGTATATACATTATATACATATCTATATTATATATAATAAGAGAGGATAGCCTATGAATAGTGTTTTGTTGCCCTCCATTTCTGTGTCTTTTTTTAAGTTTTTTTTGTCTTTTTCAACTTTTTATTGGTGCTTTGTGTCCGTGCATGATCAATCGATATCCTTTTTTTATTATTTTTTTGTCTTTTTCATCATTTCCCTGTTCCTTCCCTACATCAACCGACATTCTCAATTTACGGCTATATAAGTAAAATAATACATTAGTTCTTGAATTTATTATTAAAATATTAATTTTTTTATATGAATAATATATTTAATTTTTTTAAAGGAATTGTACAACAACACACTCCACAACTATAAATATTATTTCTTATTCATTTAATGAAGAAGATTAGATATAGTCGTGAAGTGCGTAAGTATCGTACAATTCTTTTTTAAAAAATGAGATTTATTATTAAAAAATTATTACTTTTATTTTTCACGTAAATCCTGTATTTATTTTTTTGTTTTTCAAAAAAATTACGCAGCACTTGCGTACTCTACTGCTGCAAATATCATTTATCTCTTTTAATTTCTTCTGATATATATTGTTATATAATATTTATGGACAGTTTCCAATTTCATTGCAATTAATTATGAAGTAACATAATTTACATATTTTTTTTGGGCAGTTTTTGATTTCAATGTAATTAAATATATTTTAATAATTTCATTTCTTTTTCTCAAAATTAATGTTTAGCCCAATTGACATTAATTAATAGCACCCTGTAATATAGATATATACCAGTATCCATTGTCCATCGTGTTTTTTACCTTTGTCAATTTTGACTATTTGGAGTTTACGATTCAAAAGTTTGAGCACTATCTTACCATTTTATGTCAGAATATACGAATTCAAATGTCATATCATGTAAAATATAGATAGATATTTATTGTTTTCCAGTTAAATATGAATTTTTCAATTCTTTCAGGAAATAGCTCATATGCAAAGCATGGCTGCAAAAATTATAAATGTTTTTTCAGTTCCTTTTTTTTTTTTTTTGTAAAGAATTCAAATTTTATTTTTATTTTTTTGACATGTCTATCCAACAATTTTATATCTTTCATATGATTTATTGCTTGATGCTTGCTCCAGCCTTAACTTAATTTTTTCTACTTTTCATTCTCCTTAAGTTGCCTATCTTATCTTAATTAATACTAAACTGATATTATGTGGTGTGGTTGTTATAGTCTGTCAACATTAATGTTATAAAATTAACATATATATATTTTTTCTCCATTGGGCAAACGTCCATTGGACGTTTCATTACTGCTAGTGTGTGTATATATATATATATATATATATATATATATATATGTGTGTATATATATATATATGTATATTTTTATAAATCGTTTGGCTCAAATTGGTTTGTTTAAGGTTGGTTACCTAGCTAGCTTTGCAAATTCAATAAAACTTAGTACCACTCCATTAATGATTACAAAATTATAACAGTGAAAGAGTAGCTAAAATAATAATAAAAAAATGAGATTATGAACTTGATCCTCAGCTGAAATATTCAAATTATCTGAAAAATATTATAGAGATAAATGGTGAGTTATCAAGAACTTAGTAAGCAGAAAACATATACTAGTATGTAAATATGAGTATTTATAGAGTTTAGAATGCATAACAAAATATTTACTTTCAAAATGCAGAATCAGAACATGTTATTAAAATATCAGAGCGAAAATTTTAAAAAAATTCTTATTCAAAATTTTTTTGGCATATCATAATCCAAGACATCAATTTCATATCATATCAGAGCATCGCATCGCATCGGGACATAAACCATGTTTAACCTCTCATGGTAGGGTTATAAACCATCATTATACCCGTGGCGGAGCTGTATGCCACTATTTTATTTGTGTCTGGGTTGTATATCATATTTAACTCTCATGGTAAGGTTAAAAACTACCATTATACTCATGGTGGGGCTGTACGTCTGCCACTATTATACTCATGCCTGGGTCGTATACCATTATTATACTGTGGTAGGGCCTTAGCAGAACAAATCAGAAATAGAACAGAATCATATACAAATACAAAATCAAAAAGTCATGCCAAAGGTTTTCAGATGCCACATCATATCAAAACAAAGTACTGAACAGATTCAGATCATTTCACATATTCAAAAACGGATTCAAAACATCTTCTCATCACATGCACAAATTTTCATAAATTCCATATTCACTCTTTTTGCATAGTTTAGAAACAGAATGTCAAAATTTTGTTCATGTCTACATCATCATAACAAAAAAATATTGTTCTCTTTCATACAGATTTCATGAGTAATGCAAAACAAATAACTGAAATTGTTTCAAATTTCTTTTCAAAACATATTATATACATTTTCATAAAATTTCAATTTATTTCATGACTAGAGGTGTCACATACGGTGGTTTGCATGGCTCTTCTTGGTGATTCATGTCTGGTTCGTCGTGGGTCTTGAGCCTAAACTAACTGGGTGGTAGTGGAGGAGTTTTCTCTGTTTCGATGGTGTAAAAAAAAAAGTTGTTTTCTTGATTTTTCGTCGGTTATTCCCATGGTGGTTCACTGTGGAATTGTTGTGAAGGAGCATGCAGTCGGAATGGGTGGGTGGTGGTGCAAGGCAGTGAATGGGTGGCTTGGGTGGAACTGCCGTGCATGGTGAGGAAGAGAAACCATGCTCTGTTTTAGGTGCTTGAAACAAGGGACGTGGAGGATTGAGGGGCAGTTGAGACATAGTGACTGGGCTATTTTCATGGTGGTTCAAGGCTAGCTACAGAGGTTAGATATGGGGTTTCGCGATGCACTTTCCTTGCAATGCCATGGAGTGTTCCGTTGTCTCATGGTGTAACGATTTTTCGTGGGAAGGGGTGGTGGCACACGATAGGGCTTTGGGCTTTGATGATGGTGGTTATTGCTGGGCTGGGTTAACGGAGGCTAAGCGTAGTGCATATGTCTCTCTCTATATGTATGTGTGTGTGTAGTGATTTGTAGTTTCTAGAAGTGGAGCTATTGTGAGTTCTATCATGGAGGATGAAGCTCACGGCGTGGAGGATGGCAGCAGAGGATTAGAGATTGAGGGTTGGAAATGGTGTGAGCGATGTGATGGTTAACGGCAACGACGAAAGGCAAATCACCAAAAGAGAAAATAAAAAGGAAAGTGGGGAGAGAAAGGGAAACCAGAGAATCTGAGTGGGTATGTGTGAGTTTGGTCGCAGAAATCATAGAGAGAGAGAGAGGTTGAGAAAATTTGTGAGAGTATGAAAAATGGTCAGAGAAAGTAACGGAGACGGAGAGGGAATTGGGAGGGAGAGTGACGAGGAGGAGAGAGAAATTGAGAGATGTATGACTCACCAAAACGGTGTTGATTATTTCAAAGGGCTGGATTTTTTGCCACTTGGGCCTGGGTTATGCTTAGGTGTTACAACTTGAATGATTGAGGCCCATTTTGGTTAGCCAATAGAAATGAAAACATCTCATCTGGAATTGTACCATACAGTAATTTTAGTTATCTAAACATAATATTTTATCACTTAAGTTTTAAAAACATCCACTTAAATGAACAGTAAATAAACAGTGAAAACTAACATAAACAGTGTATAAACAGTGCCAAAATTGACATAAACAATATATGAACTGTGCAAAAACAGTACATAAATAGTGAAAACTGACGTGAAAGGTACATGAACAGTGCACAACTTGAGTACTCTATAAAATAGTTGAACCCACAACTTTTTCAAATCTTAAAAATTAAAAACTATATCATCTCATCTCACTATCCAAACACACATTTCTTTTACAAACTATTTCATCTTATTTTAATTCAAAAAATTTACTATTATTTAAAATATCTCATCTCATCTAAATTATCTATCCCAACGGATTGAATGAATAACATTTTTCGCTTTATTCTGAATTTAATATATATAAACTCTTGTGTATCCAAATTATTTCCGCCGTCATTTTTTCTTATTAAAATATTTCTACATTGGTTACTAAACTCTTCTCAATTCATCTCAACTCATCATTATAATTTTTTTAAATTTTAAAATAATAATAATATAAAAAAATAATATTTTAATAATATTTTATCAGCTCAATTCAATTCAATTTAATGTTTAAACGCAGCCTCAATTTTTGCAGGTGCCCATGACTTCCAGGTATGTGACAGTACTATGAAATGGTACGTGTTCATTACATGTAGAACGATCAGCCTTCCTGACGTTGCTGACAATAACAAGTCACCAGGTGTTTCATATCCCTACTAAAGTACAGATAGCATTTTTTGCCAGAAGCCGTAGTAGTAGACAGTGGAGAAAAACCAGCAACGTCATCATCATTCTCTGATTTTGCTATGCATATTTTGGCAACATAATTGAACATCTCGTGTTCTCGGACAAAAGGCTGAGCTGCATAGTCCTCAAATGGCACCCACTATTGAAGAGAAAATAAAAATTAAATAATAATAATAATAATAATAATAATAATAATAATAATAATAATTAATGTTAGCAAAGCTTAAGTTGATCGCCATATTTAAGAAATTATAGCAAGTTAAATTTTAGTCACAAATTCCATCATTTTCAATTTCTTCCGTAGTGATCAGTGATGTCCATAACGTACCAAAGCAGGGGATATAAGAAAGATAAGCCACTTTCTTCCAGCTATCCCAACAAGGGCCATAATAAAGCAGCAAGAATAGGCTCTTTTTTTCTTTTTTTTTCAAGTGATTCGCCACGACTTGTTCAAGAAAAGTGGGTAACTTCCACTTTCAGGTTTTGCTTTAGCTCCTGATGAGTTTTGAATTTAAGTTTAAAAGGCATATTGTCACAAAGATACAACCATATGAGAGGATTTCAAAAATTGGAGATGCAGAGTTCACCAGGTATCTTTGAATTCAGATTGAACAGAATTGCAACAATTGTATATGCACTAAACATTAGCCACTGCTACTGGTTTAAAGGTTCAGTACGATTAGACTGATCCTGGCACCAGCTCTGGAGACCTTACTCATGACCTTTTCCTTACATGAAAAGGTAATCTAAAGAGTACTAGCCAGCTAGTATGATTGACAGAATTTTGAAGTATTTTAGGCCTTTTTTCCAGTGTGGCTTGTCCAACGACATTTTGATTGTCAAATAATTCAACTTTGCTGAAACTTCTAATCCAACTTGATGCAATTTTATTGAAAACCACACATTCTTTGCAGTATCATCGTTATCAAAATTTACCTGCGCTGCTTCAATCTCCGAAGTCTGCTTCTGGATGTCAAAGGAGCGTGGTTGTAACATGCAGACAAAGAACAAATCTGATTTTCTGAAGAATGATTTGTGGCTTTGCCTGTATTGAGGGAACATGCAACTTATATTAAAAGCTCTGACCAATAGTATATAACTTAAGCTTTTGCAGTAACAAACAGATATAAATTTGTAGAACGGAACACTAAAAGTTGAATTTATAGGGAAGACTATCTATTGACAGTATCAGCAAATGCATGTTAAAATGGATCCTACCAGGCAATGTTCTTACCTGAATGCTAAGACTTCCACGAATTCTGTCTCAATCTGAAACAAAATGAAAGCAATGGTCTTAGATTTACATCGACATGTGTAAAACTACATGTATGTGAATATCAGAATCATTAGAGCCCAACAGTGCACATTTATCACTTACCCCTGTCTCTTCTTTAACTTCCCTAATTGCAGCTGTACAAATATCCTCGCCCTGTGAATGGTAGAATTCAATCCAAGGTAAAAAGTTCTCCTAAGCTTTTCGAAAGAATTCAATTAAGGAACTGCACTCATTTCATACTCACTTCCTCAACAACTCCAGTGGGAAATTTCCACAGACCTGTTCCTTTGGATTTTCCATTTTTCTCCTGAACTACAAGCACCTGTCATATGATAGTCTCAATCAGCAATTCAATATATTAAGCTGTCACCGCAAGGTCATTCATTTGTTCCTCAACAAAGCAATTATTGAGAAACAAATAAAGATAACCATTTTATTCCTAGAGCATTCCTTTTCAATACCATGTAACATTATTCTTCTGATTCTTTGGACTAGAAGGCAGGGACAGAGCGAGGAATCAATCTTTGGGAAGGAACAAAAATTATCACAATAAATACTTTTTGTTTTCTGTGTTCTACGTATTTATGCTACAGATAGGAGTGCCAGAAATCATTACAGAAGACGAGAGGAAGTTTTGCCCTTTCAAATTTTGAGATAACCTTAAGGTGTTCGTTTTTTATAGCATTTATATGAATGACCAGTCGCTCTATGTAATCAGTAAACATAATTCATCAATGATAGTAATGTGATTAAATAAATAAGAGTGGCTTTAGATTTTCTAGGAATTTTTTTTTTGTTTTTGAGGACTTATCGTATGTTTATATGATAAGTTCAATGGCTACCCGAATATCATAAGCCAAGAACACGTGGATACTTCCTCATATACATATATTCTATGGGTTTATTTATATGGAGGATTTGACAAATTCCGAGAACTTTCAAAATGAGGGGATTTAAAACTGGGGCGCTACCCACAGAAAATCAACTTCATCAAAAGAGGTCAACTCAAATTTGTTGGTTCAATACATATGAAAACTTTAGGAAATTTAAAAATAAAAAACTTCAGTAAATACGTAAAGAAAAACAATAACACCCTAATCCTTTCTTCTCCTTGGATGTATGGTTAGTGAAAGCCATAAATCAATACAAAATAAATACCTCTCTTTGACTGTTCATGACAAAACCACCAATACCCACTCAATGTGAAGCGTTTGCAGGAAGCATATCAGTAGTTTCAGGGATCCAACGTACAAGCATTAAGTAATCTTGTTCAGCGTGGTGATAACTAAATCCTTCCTGGAAGATTCCCGGAACAACATTATGGAGCAGATTCAGAAAAACTATACACCAATAGCCATAATTTTACATTCAAAATTGAGCTTTTGAGAAGCTTATATCCCAATACATATTTACCTTAACTGCAGCTTCAACAAGATTAGCATGTTGGATCGGCAATTTGATCCAAACACCCCTCTTCCCCTGCAAATTACATTCCATGAAATTCGTAACATACTACATGGGAGAAAACCATTAACTTCCACATCGACTGTGTATAATTTTGAAAGCAATAGCATATAGTGAGCTTTGCTCCTGTTCATCCATGCCATCTATCCACAATAATGGAAACTTTCTTATCTTCCCTAATTCTAATAGTCTTTTAGTTTTTCTAACGCATGTAATTTTGGTCTTTCAAACTCACGTCTCTTTGAGAATATAAAAGAACTCAATAAGTTATGACTTTTAATATATTGAGATAGCATGACACGTTATATAAACTCAAGTAAAGTTTTTGAGATTTCTCATCATTATATTACAAACAAACATGAAGAGAATAAGACGAAAAAATATGGAACCTGTTGCGTCCAGTGTGATATTGAAGCTTTAAGCATTAGAGCAAAGACCATAGAATCCAGAGGCTGCTCCACGTTTACATGAAGTCCTCCATGTAAATCATCAACTGAACTTAGTAAAACCTCCTGTTGAACAATATTTTCAGACACGACAAATTCCTTCGCGCCTGAAGTATAGTACTTACTGAAATCGACATGTTTCTAATCATGGACGGAAATCTATCACCTGAACGATCAAGATCAAAGAAAAGCAACCATGCACTGGATTACACAAAAGAATTATATCACCTGAATGAATAAGAAAGAAAGCAATCTATCAGGGATCATGGTGGTAGTTTCATATTGGGCTTCTGTGCCCCTATTGGAATGTAACGCTGTTGCTGATAGCCTGGCGAAGCTTGGTGAGAAGGGGTGCAACACCACGTACTATTCTGCGCTTGACCTTCCAAGGGAGACTAGAGGTCTTTTAAGACTTGATAAAACTAGTTTGCCGTATCTGAGACGAAGATAATTGCAGCTGTAACGTCCCGGATCCGTACGGGTCAAAGAGTTACTTCCTATCATTTAAATTTATATTTTAATAATATAAAAATAGACTTTAAATTCTCAATATCATATAAAAATTTCAATTCAACTTAATTTCCTCAATATAACCAATTTTTCAAAATGTTAAATCATCATAACACAATAAAATTTCTTAATAAAAATCGACAATACTCATAAAAACTTTCTATACTTAATCCACTATACTTAAATCATCTCACCCAATGTCTTAAAATCTTGATCCTCAGCTGAACCATCAAAATATTTAAAAAATATTGTGGAGAAAATGGGTGAGTTATCAACAACTCAGTAAGCAAATAACTTATACTAGCATGTAAATATGAGTATTTATAAAGTTCGATATGCAGAACAAAATATTTACTTTCAAAATGTAGAAACAACATATTTACTTTCAGAATGTATAGAAAAAACTTATTACAGAACATTAGAGTGAAACTTTCTGAAAAACTTTCTTATTCAAAAATATTTCGGCATATCATAAACTAAGACATCATCTTCATATCATATCGGAGCATTTCATTGGGACAAATTCCATGTTTAACCCCCGTGGTAGGGTTATAAACCACCATTATACCCGTGGCAGGGCCTTAACAGAAACAGAACAAAACATCATCGGAACCAGATCATATTCAGATACAGAATCAGAAATTCATGTCAAAGTTTTTCAGATGCCACATCATATCAAAACCAAATACTGAATAGTTTCAGATCATTTCACATGTTCGAAATAAACAGAATCAAAACATCTTCATTTATTCACAGCAAAAACTTTTAGATTTTCATATTTTCTCTTTTTGCATAGTTCATAAACAAAATGTCTAAAATTAGCTCATGTCTACACCAGTAATGACAGAAAATACTTTCTCTTATATAGAATTTAAGCATATGTAGAATAAATATCTGAGGTCGTTTTCAGATTTCTTTTAAAAAATAAACATGCATATTTTTAAAGTCAACCTCATTTCATTTCTTTTATACAAAACTAGTATATGAACCCCGCTTACCTGGACTTCTTAGCCTTCGAAAATTCCTCAACAATGCCGAACAAAAATTAATCATCACCTATTAAATAATCACGTAACTCCTGTAAATTTTCCATCGAACACGTATTCTCAATATCATGTAAACCTGAAATGTTGAAATATCCTATGTTAATTCCTCAATACTTAAAATTCTCATAACCCTAAAATATCATCACTTCCCAAATTCCCCAATATCCATGTAATTTCTCTAACTATTAAACTTTGAATATTTCTAAACTTGCATATTAATATTCTTACTAACTATAACTATGCCACAAACATACATCTCTAATTTAAAAAAATTCTCGTAACATAATTATAACAAAAATTGATCAAAAATAGGAAAGCAACAATTTCATTTAATAAAAATAGACTAATTAGTATCTCTTTAAAGGGTTCAAAATAAAATCTTGCACTTACTATGTGCTTCTAAAATTCATATTTTAATACTAATAATATATTTCAAATCTTTATTTATTTTCTTTATAAAAATCTTGTATTTAAAACAAAACCTACACAAATTGAGTTTAGGGTGCGGCTACTATGCCGCCCCAATTTGACAGCTGGGCTTACCGCCCAGTGTAAATTTTTTTTCTTCCTTTTCACATTTTTTTAATACATTTAAAGATTTTTAAAAATTAAGAAAAAATTCAATACACTTAAAATCACTTCCTTAATCATTAAGTAAAAAATAAAAAATAAAAAATTTTTGGCAGGCGGTCAAATGGAGGTTTCAAATAGAGTGGACATTGTAGTGTTTTCCTTGAGTTTAATATATAAAGACCAAAACATGATTATCCTATAATTATTCTAATGATAAGGGTATTTTAGGAACTGACCTAAGTTGACCCACGTATAACCAAGCTGAAATTTACAAAATAACCGTGCAAGGAATTTCAACTACCCAGACTAGAAACACTTCATGCGATAGAGAGAAAACACACAAGAAAAACAACATGCTCACCAAGAGATGGAGGGCACGATGGCGACGAGCAGGTGGTGGGGCGATGGCAGAACACTGGTTAGAGAGAGAGAGAGAGAGTTGAGCGAGAGAGAGAGGACAGAGAGTGAGAGAGCAAACAGAGAGAGGGAGAAACGAAGAGGGTGCTAGTGGCTTACCGTGAGGCAAACGGCGGACCTGGGGTGGCAAGAACTGCATTTTCTAGGCCTCTACTGACCGACGCCGCAGTATTTCCTTGCCGTGACTGGTGGCTCCGAATAGAGATTGAGGACTAGGCTTGTTGTTGCTATGTTTCAGGTGGCTAAAACAGCGGCTGGTTTTGGTGTGGGTTGGGCACGGTGGTGATCTCAGGGGGGAGCAGCGACATGGTTTGCTTGACTTCGGGGTGGCGAGGCTGCTGGACGAAATGGGGTGATCTTGGCACGTTGGTTTCCATTCGGAGTGGTTGTGCTGCAAGATGGGGGAGGCGTTGCCATTTATGGCGGAGACAAGGTGGTAGCAATTTCATAAGGGCTGGGCAGTGGGGTACTTGTTTCCCACCATGGTGCATGGCTGTGACGTGAAGGGGTTGGAAGGGTGGCTGTGTGCATAGTTTGGTTTACGGTGCTTTGTGGACGGGAAAGGCTACATTACATGGTTTGCATGGGACGAAAAACACTTATGTGTTTCATGGCAGGGAAACCAACCGAGAAGGGCTTGAGTAGTGACTGGATCGTGGGGTGGTGAGAAATTATGGAGAAAAAGAAGAGCGAGAGAGAAAATTTGGAGGATGACTTTCATCTGGTCGTGAAACGAACGAGTGGCGCCGCGGTGAAAGAGGGTCTGAGTATGTGATGGAAAAGAAAAGCAAACCGCAGATACGTGGGGAATGAAAAAATGGACTTGAGGTGGAGGGATTTTCGGAAGTGAAGAAAGCTGAAAGGAAAGCAAAGAAGAGAAAAAAAAAACGGTCTGGCAAGAAAATTGCAGATGGGGAAATACCAAAACGACATCGTCGTGGGCTTGGCCTCCCTTCTGGACTGGGCTTAGGCTCTGGGTATTACAGCAGCTTTATTCGGGTTTTCTAGCTTTTGTTAGAATTTGTCTGAGGATTTATGGCTTTATTGGATTATTGCATAACGGGTGTAAAGGATGTGTCCCACTTCCTAACTACAACCGTTAACCTGCATAATGATCAAAATATGGTTAGAGTGGTTCGCCGAGAAAAACTCCGATGCTTAAGTCAGTAAGAGTCTCAAGATGATTTAGCAAATAAAGAACTTACAAAAAATATGGATTTGTTATTGAGGGTTACCTGGTATGTATAGGCTCCGATGTGATGTTTATTTGACGCAGAGTTTTTCAGTACGTGATGCCAAGTTTTTTTGTACGTCTTATAACTGAACTGATTATGTATCTTCATGCGATCCCTACCTTCCTGTAAAAGGTGGTAGGCGGATGTACGACTCTGTTGGGCCCTGGGCCTTCTAACTTCTTTTGTTCAACTAAGAGCCTCTTACATTGGGCTCCCTTCATTTTTAGGTTCTCTTATCTAGAATGAGCTTGTTACCAATATGGGTCCTCCAATGGGATTAACGTTGTATCCACGGTATTTTTCCGCTATAAGTAAGGTATTTTTTAATAAAATTAGGGAGATGACACTCTTAGACATATGGTTCTGATTTAAAAAAAAAAAAAAAAAAAAAAACTATCCCCAGCTGTAACAATTATTTTAAATAATCAAATGTCTGCCTAATATTCTGAAAACGAACACCATTGAAAATTTTACACAAATAATAAGTAGGCAATACTTGGTTACCACCCAATCCAACAAGACCACCAACATGCAACAGCTTAAAAAAGACATAATTTAGGAGGAGGGTGAGAAAACATACAAAGACGAGGCCTCTTCGAAAGTGGAGGGACTGCAAATGAAGAATCCAGAAGGGCCTAATTTTTACCCAAATGATACGGATAGAGTCTGATGGCTGTGGCTCTTAAACCTCTGCATTTTATTCTAATATATGAAGTTTAAACGCACAGGTCGTTATTTATATTGGCAAAGGAGGGAGGGTGCAACTTCTGTTACTCCGTCAGGACACTTTCCCTGTGAAGTCTTCGTTTGGGACTTTGAACGGGTCCTCCCGATTTTTGAGCATAGGAATTTATTGAGGCTATAAATACCAACTTCGAAGAACGGTTCAAAAGTTCAGATTTTTACAGAGAGCCTACAAAGTCAGAGTGCTGAAGATTTCAGAAGAAAAAAAATAATACAAGGAATGATGAAAGCGGCAAGCAACCACGTGTTTTGCCGCTTGTATTCTATTCAACCTTTTTATTTTATTATTTCAAGCAAAATTTCCATGTTTTTCTTTCAAGTATCTCTGTAATTCCTTACAATTACAATTAAGTTTCCAAGATCCTTGGGACATTTATTATTATTATTATTTTCATAATAAATCTTACGTGCGTTTACACAAGCCATGATTGTATCTAAGCATTATTCAAAAAATATATATAATATGTGTATGCATGATTGAAAGAGTTCATTCTTTGGTTGATCGTCTGTATTAAAGATATATATAATTAATATTTGGATAAATGATTTGGAGGTTTTCTATGTTTGTAGTTTCATGGCGGCATATTGAAAATTTGGGAATGCTTGAACTGACAGTTTTATTTCGGACTTTCGATATATAGCTTCTTTCTTTCAAAAAGGGAGGGGTTTGCATGCATATTTCTTTTGGGGAAAGCGGCATGTGTCCCCGAGTTTCAGCCATTTGTCTCGATGAATTTCTTTTGGGGGAGCTCTTTAGATTGGCCTGTATATGTCATGAAATCTGTCGTTGCTTACCATATATTTCTATTTTATGTTTTTTGGGTAAGGTCAGTACTTCATTCATCATTGTCTTGCGGATTATATATACATTTATGGAATGGAAGGATTTTGGAAAGTCAGATCTGGCGGTTCTGATCCTCTTCTGGTTTTTGAACAATAGAGTTACTTACATGCATATATAGCTAGGAAACATATACATATATATATATATAAAAACAACAACAACAACAACAACAAGAATTTCGTATCAGGTTGGTATTGAAGGGATCATTCCAAAGTAAGCAAGATTTCAAGTCTTCTTCATGACATGTGGAACTTTGTTCATCATCCATTGTTTAGAGTCTCTCAAGTAGTGAAACGGCTAGGAGAAGCCTAGCTAGATTATCAACTTGTGAAAACTTCTTTATGATCAATGTTCTGCAAAATTTATCAATGGCAGTTGATGCTTAGGAATGGGGAATAAGATTCAAAGAAGGTACGGTGTAGGTTGAAATCCTTGATCTCAGAGCGTGTTCTGCATTTTTGAGACTACTAATTTACAATGCATGTATGTATTTTTATATTCAAGACAAATCCAATAATATTATCATGCATTCATATATACTCTCAGATGTAGAAAGTGGTGCCTTTTGCTATCATCACGCAAATACCTTTTCATCTTTTTCCTGTTTGTATGATATGCCACTCAAAACTCTGGACGAAAGTGCGTAAAATGTCTCTCTCTCCCTCTTGACCTAGAAGAAAAAATTGAAAGCTTCTGGCCCGATCGTTACGCGACTTTGGAGGACTCCCATTTTGTACGTACAGTAACTACGTACTAGTACTCTTTAATAAGCAAACCATGCACCTTTCTTTTTTGTTGTTTACTCTTGGTCCACCGTGCATGCAACTTTTCACTCTAATCCTATGAACGAGTATGAGTACAGAAACGATATTTTCAATCATAAATGGTGCAAATGTAGTGCATTTGTTAAAAAAAATTAATAAATATAAGACTTACATGAAAAATTATTATTTTTAATAATAAATCTCATGCGCACTTGCACTAGCTATGACTGTATCTAAGCATTTCTCAAATATATATATATATATATATATATATATATATATATATATATATAATATGTGTATGCATGATTGAAAGATTTCATTCTTTGGTTGATCATCTGCATTAAAGATATATATAATTAATATAGCATGCATTAAAGTTTCTTTGCTTTTTAGAATGGGAAAAACACCAAATACCTCGAGTACTTCCAATTACTCTTCAAGGCTATGAGTCACTCCTAGCTATATATATAGGACATGTAACTAAATTAGACACCACACATAACCACCATGATATTGATAGCCGGCCCCCATCATGATCATAATTAATAGTGATTATCCTATTATACATATATGATTACCATTTTTTCTTTAATCATGATCTCATGACTATCAAGGAGTGAAAAAGAAAAGGTCACCAAGCCTATCATTACTTGGTGAGTTGCCACCGCACACCAAAAGTCCCTCCTTTCCATCCTGGTGACCAACTGCGAACGCACACCAACCGCGAGGCCCGAGATGATCACCCGATTCCGGTCCATCATCCCATCGCTTCCACACTAATGTCGATGTGTCCAATGCATAAACCTCGCTAGCAAATTTACCGGCACCCAAGTGACCTTGGTCACTAGGATCTACTTCCTCACTATATATAAATACGTATTTTCCAATCCCGATTGTAGAAAATACACTGTGAGCTATAGGTTTTTCACTAGTTGTCTCGACTTGGGCCCATTCTCCACAGACTGGATCAAAGTAGTGTACATCATCCATTTCCACTCTAGCAAAACCATACACCACCCATATTTTTCCTCAGGCCATTGCCAGCCCAAGCCCACCTCTACCCTTGCATCCGTCTCTTGGGGCCAGATATTGGACCCACTTTTGATCAACAGTATTATAGGCCCATAGGTCATTTAGTCGACCAGCCACCCCACAGCCACCAAAGATGTATACATGTCAATCATTGGCCATCGTAGAGTGGTAGCTTCGATGAGTAGGGCCGATGTCTCTGCTAGAGAGTAGGGTCCACTTATTTGTGCAGGTGTCAAAGGAGTAGAGCTCGTTCAACTCGTTATGTTCACTGTCCCTACTGCCAAACACATAGATAGTTTTTCTAACAGCTACCATTGTGACACCGACACATGGTGGCGGAACATTCCCGGTGCCCTCTGCAACAGACCATGTTAGGGTTTCAAGATCAAAGACGTGGAGCTCATTATCGACTGGGACACGTGGCTTGAATTCACCACCAAAAACATAGGCCTTTTGTCCAACTATGGCAATGGCATGTGAGCTTCTGGCTCCAGGCACAGTACCATGTTGATCAAGCTGGTAAGAAGTTAAACAAGTTCGATCGTTTAAAATATAGATCATGGAGAGATATACATAGATACATATATATACTAGTAGAAGATGTTACGTGCCTAGGCATGTATTCCCAATTGAATGTTTTCCATATTTCTTTCTTATTAACAAGTCACTTCTCTGGAAGCACCACCGCTTTGTGCGGTTTCTATCGATTTGGCATATCCAAATCGCAGTGGCATTAAGAATGGAGAAGACCAGTTCCTGTTAATTTTGAGGATACTTGAAAGTTTTAATTAAAAGAGTTGATTATCTTGCCAGTATGTTCCATAAGGTCTATTGCTGTGCAGCCTAGAGCATGCTCTGCAATTGGACCAAATAAAATTGCTGCCAATTTTCCTGTACCATCATCCACATCCACATATGCTTGAGAACTACAAATAAAAAAAGTAAAGCTACGATTTGTTAAATGTGGTCCACGATTTAATTTGTGTGGGTATGTAATGATGCATTGACCAGCGTGTAGGAAACATTGATCTAGCCTTTTTTCAAGTAGGCAATTCAAAAGTAGCCAATTTACTTTCAAAATTAGAGTAATGCTATGTACAGTCTTCATTTGGGAAAGCGTCTGGCATTATGTCCCGACCCACGGAATCAGCACATTGACAAGTGTCGGCATCAGGCTAGAAGTTTTTCAAGTTGAGACTCATCAAGTCATCTTGAGGGTTGGCCAGCAGGCGCATCTTCAAATGTGTCAATCCTGCACCATACCCATATGCAAAGGCCCTATCCCAGACAGTTCAGGCGGCGGAGAGTTGGGGATGTAAGCAGACAATCTCGTTGTTCGCAGCAATTAGCTATGCATCTAATCTTCCTCGCGCCTCCCTCGACTCGTTCAACTTTTGAGACATCCTCAATAAACTCGCCATATTCTTATCTTGGCGAGCGTCAACATCAGCATGCTCCTTCTTATACCTCTCAAAAGTGGCCCGAGCTTCAACCAACTCCCCTTACAGCTCGCTGATCCTGGTGTCTTTCTCATGACGCACTTTCCAGAACGCCTCTTTTTTTTAGCCAACTCCTTGGCCACCCTCTCGTGCTCTTTCTCAGAGGAAGCCAAAGCAGCGGCTGCCTGCTTGGACTTCCTTTTAGCATCAACTCGCGAGCGTTTAGAGGATTTCAACATCCCCTGAAGACATTGAACCTCTGCCCAAGTATTAGCCCTCTCCAAATCAGCCAAATGCAGACCAAAACTATCCCGGGCATAGAGACTCTCAACACAGAGAAGTTCAAACCAAAGGCTGGATGATTCCTCACGAAAAGAATCAAGGTCAACCTCTAAGGATCGGGCGTAACCATTAGCCTGCTCCCTACTGGCCCTCCTCTCCATGATCTAAGACGCCAGGGCATCAATGTTCTACACAAGCACAATAAAGTTAGAATTCAACGCATGCCGAACAAAGCACATGCAAAAAAAAAAAAACAGATGAAAGGAAAAATGAGCCTTACTGGAGCCAACATTCTTTTCAGACGCTTTGTCATCTTTATGATTGCCTCCAAAGGAGGCAGAGAAGTACGAGAACCAGCATCTTCCTCCCAGTCTACGTCTCCCATTGAATTGGCATTTCCCTCACATTTAAATGGTTCCTGATTCAAATCGAAAATATTATCGGACCAAATTACTTGGCTGGCAAAGGAACGCATAAAATTGTCACCAAAGCATTTCATACTTACATGATTAAGATTTTGTTGAGGATCCATATCTCTCCACTTTATCTTTAATTTTAATTTTGTTGAGAATCCTGATTCAAAGGCTCTACCACTTTATTTCTACGAATTCATATGGCTCCAATTTTATAGCATCTGTTGAGACCCAGGCAGCTCTGAGTTTTGAGGTATTATGTCGGGTTCCAGGTTTCACGGGTTCTAAATTTTATGATTTTTTCTTTCTGCTCGACGCAGGTACTTTAACTCCCTTTTTTGCATCATTGGTGTCGATTCAACAACTCCTGGAGAAACACGTTGCCTCGTTGAGCGGAAAAAAAAATTACTACTTAGTTGTTTGAATTTTATTTATACGGTTTAAACTGATTTTTCATGTCTTGGGTGAGAGATAAAATGAGTATACACAGCTTAGAGATAAACAGGAATGATGCATGCATGAAAATATTTTTATTTCATAATCTCAAACGACTTACAAAAACTTGAGACTTTTAGCCTCACTTTTCAAGCGCTCTTGTTCTTCATAAATCAATATGTTATCCTTATCTAAAGGAGCATGAAGTCAAAATGAAGAGGCAAGTAAGGATTTTAAATTCTTATTCTCCTGCTTTAAGTCTCCTATTTTTTTGTTAGATTCATGAACAAGTCGTTGAAGTTTATAAATCTTCTCGTTAAGCTTTTCAACCTTAGGAGTTCTAGATTGCAATCGCTGGAAAAATCCAACTATGCCTGATGAGTATCGAGTACCAAGACTCACCAATTCATAAATGACATCATCATCTGACTTGTTAGTCAGATCATTCACATGCTGCATGGCACCTATGGTGGATGTAGAAATAATTAGTAACCAAGATAAAGAATACCCCATATGATGAAAAATGGGATTTTTGAAAAAAGATTGCTGAGCCATTAAAGAAAAAATTTAGAAAGCGAGAATGTAAATAGATTTCAGAGAACAAAAAAGAGTTGATGCAAATGAAATAAAATTCAAGACTAATTTTATAGAGATGAAAATGAGAATGAATAAGATAAGCTATCAGATTATAGGATATGCTAGGTACATATTTTATTTAGTTAAACCAGCGAGATTAACTATAGACTACTCCTATGTTTCTCGTAAACGCTGAATCTCTGCTGTTAACCGCTGCTGTTCACTTTATATTTGTACCCCCTCTCGTTCCAGCTCCTCTAAGCATAGTTGCATGTCTTGGGCATACGGACCACATATTTCTTCAACTCCATATTTTCGCGTTTTAATATTTTATTCTTTTTCCTTTTACTGGCAAGTTTTTATTGCAACTCATTTATTTGAATTTTAAGCTGATCAACCTTATTAATCCGTGACAGTAACCTACGAGACATGGTCGTAATAGCGCTAGCATATTGAGCGCTGAGCATTCTCGATTCTGCAACAACCTCAACATCAGTCCTATTAGAAAAATGCAACTCAGACCTTATCATGGCGTTGACGGCCTCAGGATTAAAGATGAGTGGTTGAGGCATAAATGGTTCTTGATTCAAATTGGGAACATTATTAGAAGAATGTTGCTCGGCCATTTGAGAGATTGTGAGAAATGTGATAAATGCAGAGGAATTGTTCTATGTGTATTTTGAAAGGTGAGAATGGTCTTTTAAATATAGACCCAGTGCCTTCAAAGATCTGCGAAAGCTTACCTGGGGCAGAGCTTTAGGCTCTAAAGTATTTGTCGGCTCACGCTTTACAGCACGAATCAGGGCTTGGGGTAGAGCTCGAGGCTCTAAAGCGTTGTCGGCTCGATCTTTATAGCACAAATCAGGGATGAAAGACTCGTTGATTTACGACATTTGTTGGACTCTGAAATTTACGACACTTGTCGAAAGTTTGTATCAAAAAAATAAATGCAATTGTACAGTGGAATTAACTCGTGAACAATGGTACCTTCTCTTTTATAATTACAAGTTGTCTTTTAACTAACGTGTAGAAGCATTTACCTTGGATTTATTACTTGTTGACCCCTAGGCCTAAGATGCTTAGGTATTCCAACTCCTACTATAACTACAATCCAGCCGTTAAGCTCATTGAAGATGAGAAAGTACTCCAAAATGAAAAGCAACTGGGTCCTAGCTATTTGAATATTCAAGAGTTAATATATATATTATTTTTTAATTTTATTTTATAAAAAACTGCCTTGGTTGTAGATAATTCCCATTTCAAAGGCCAAAAAAAGAAATCGACAAAGCGTCATCACTTCCCTGCATAAAAATATCTGAACTACTCAAAAGAAGACAAATTAATGCTCCCTTTTCGTACTAATTAAAACCATCAACCTATTATATAAACACACCTCTCTCTCTCTCTCTCTCATCATGACAACTCAGACATGACAAGGCCAACAGAGCTCGAGGCTCTAAAGCAGGATCTGCGGAAACTTACCCGGGGTGGAGCTCGAAGCTCTAAAGTATTTGTCGACTCACGCTTTACAGCATGAATCAGGGCTCGGGGCAGAGCTCAAGGCTATAAAGCGTTGTCGACTCGAGCTTTATAGCATAAATCAGGAATGAAAGACTAGTTGATTTATGACATTTGTCGGACTCCAAAATTTATGACACTTGTCTACAGTTTGTATCAAAAAAACAAATGCGACTGAATAGTGAAATTAACTCGTGAACAATGGGGCCTTCTCTTTTATATTATAAGTTGTCTTTTAACTAACGTGTAGAAGCATTTACCTTGGATTTACTGGCGAGGACAAGTTGTCTTAATGAATAATTTAATGCATAGAGAAGAAAAGCAAACTTTAGCAAATAATTTTGGATAATGATAGGTCGGCAAGTATAAAAATTTACGACACTTGTCAACAGTTTGTATCCAAAAAACATATGCAACTGTACAATGAAATTAACTCATGAACAATGAGACCTTCTCTTTTATAATTACAAGTTATCTTTTAACCAACGCGTAGAAACATTTACCTTGAAATTTATGAGATTCCACTCATTATAAATTGGATGGTTGTCAATGGTGGAATGCATTCGGAATTATTACTTGTTGACCCTTATGCCTGAGATGCTTAAGTATTCCAATTCCTACCATAGCTACAATCCAGTCGGTAAGCTCATTGAAGATGAGAAAGTACTCCAAAATGAAAAGCAACTGGGTCCTAGCTATTAGAATATTCAAGAATTAATATATATATTATTTTTTAATTTCCTTTTATAAAAAACTGCCTTGGCTGTAGATAATTCTCATTTCAAAGGCTAGAAAAAGAAATCGACAAAGTGTCATCACTTCCCTGCATAAAAATATCTGAACTACTCAAAAAAAGACAAATTAATGCTCCCTCTTCGTATTAATTAAAACCATCAACTTGTTATATAAACACACCTCTCTCTCTCTCTCTCATCATGACAACTCAAACATGACAAGGCCAACATGGGCATGATGCAATATGTATTTGACTATGGAGTTGGGTAAACTCTTTATCTACTCTTATCTTTGTCACTACCCTGATCTTTGTAAATATGATCTTTATAAATCATACAAAAAAGAAACGTGGAAGGTTGTTGTACAAAGAGACAATATATGAAAGAAATGACCTAAAAGAGAGGTCAGACAAATTTGAATAAGTACAATAATGATAATGATAGGTCAGTAAGTATAATAATTATAAATTTGAATACATTAAAATTTTGATCATTGTTTAATTCAAATAAAATCTACTCTTTTGTTTTCTTGTTATTTTTGCTTAGATACAGTCACTTGTGTAACATGTTTAGTTTTTAGATCATAGACTCTATTTGAAAGGCATGCGGCTAAAAGATGAAAGAATATCATTATATGCATGTCCCACCCACTCCACAATCCATGTATTGTTGGTTTTCAAAGCTGGGTGAAATCCAATACAGAATACATGTTTGTATGAATTTTTTAGGGATATAGCTGGATGAAGGGTACAAAAAACATTGGATTCTCTAATATTTTAAAGACCCGTGAAATGTGCAGAGATTGATTGGCAAGTTTGTTTGGTTTAGATAGATATGACTGTTTATTCACAAAATAAAATAAAATAAAATAAGAGATGCCGTTTCACACCTAATGTGGGTCTAGATCATAGAGATTCAAGCCCAAGGGAGAGGATTACTCATGATCATGACTGTTTACTCATGTCATACGCGTTGATGCATATTTATTTATTTTTGCTTCCTGCATTTTATTAATTACTCAGAGAGGAAAGAATAATATATAGATAATTAATATATATATATATATATATATATATATATCTAATTGAAACGTGAGCAATAATTTCACCCGTTTAAATAATAAATGTCTACCTACATAGACAGCATGCCCCATTAAAAAAGACCATCAATGTTTGGAAATCAATTGCAATTTATGAGATCCCACTCACTATAAATTGGATGGTCGTCAATGGTGGGATGCATTCAAAATTATTACTTGTTGATCCCTATGTTTGAGATGCTTAGGTATTCCAACTCCTACCATAATTACAATCAAGTCGTTAGAGTTCATTGAAGATGAGAAAGTACTCCAAAATGAAAAGCAACTGGGTCCTATCTACTAGAATATTCAAGAGTTAACACACACACACACACACACACATATATATATATATATATATATATATATATATATATATATATATATTACTTTTTAATTTCTTTTTATAAAAAACTACCTTGGCTGTAAATAATTCTCATTTCAAATGCAAAAAAAAAAAGAAATCGACAAAGTGCCATCACTTCCCTGTATAAAAATATTTGAACTACTCAAAAGAAGACAAATTAATGCTCCCTCTTCGTACTAATTAAAACCATCAACTTGTTATATAAACACACCTCTCTCTTTCTCTCTCTCTCTCTCTCTCTCATCATGAAAACTCAAACACAAAATGCGAAGCCTCTTCATAGCAAGCATTTGAGGCATTTTCCTCAAGCTTGAGTGAACTTCCGTAATTTCCAAAAAGGTTTTTCATGAACACATTCTCATCGTATGGAATTGTTGAGACATTATTGAAAATATTGTTTGTATGAATTGTGGCATTATGTAATTGGTAATTTCTGACTGAAACCAACTTTGGCCATCTTGTGGGTGAGAAGGTATTTCGTAGGACTTTTCATTAGGGTTTGTATTGATAGAACCATCGAGAAAGTTTTGAGTTGCTTGTAATTCGTTCAGAGATGCTAGTTGAGTTTATAGATTTACAACCTGGAGAAAATAAAGTATAATGCTACTGATTAATTAGGAGTTAACCCAACTTAGAGTTTCAGTCATTATATATAAAAAGAGAAAGTCAAAGGGGGAAAACCTGCTGTTGAAGAGCAAAAATTTGTGAAATAATGCCATAAATAGGATCTTGAAGCCTAGCATGTGTTTCATACCAGATTGTGACAACTGCTTTAAGATGATCACTCATTAGGATGCGAGCAAGGAGTTTCGAAACATTACTTGCATCGAAAACTTTATGAACAACAGAGAAATGGGTAGCTCCATGTTTATGGCAGAAAGAAGAAGCAAAAATACATCCACTAACACATCTCTTTCTCAGGAATTTGTAAGTTCCACAAGGAAAATCTGAATCAGTCATTTTGATGGTCATTTTCGCTCCCAGGGGGAGTTAAGTACTTGGATCGAGGAGAAAAAAATAATGTCCGCAAAACCCGGAACCCGACAAATGCCACAAAATCGAGAGTTAATTAGATCCTGACAGATGCTATAAAAATTTGAGCCGTCTAGATTCGCGAAATTTGCCAGGTCTCACTTGATTGGTTATAGTAATTTAGTATAATTATAGTTGCTTAATTTGTGAACGGAGAAATGATCCAAAATCTATTAGTTATAGTGATTTAGTATAATTATATTAGTATAAGTATAATTACCCTTTAATTACTAATTAAAAGCATAAAATACAAGATGATAATGATATATGTGTCATAATAATTGTTGAATTAATGGCTTTAAGAAAATTTTAATAATGAGATAAGATGATTTGAGATTACTTCTCAATCCAAACGGAATATAAATTTAGTTCTTTTAAATAAATTCAAATTTTTACATTTTTTTTTTTGTTTTTGGATTTTTTGTGGCCTTACATATTTTTATTTTTAATTTTTTTCTTCAATTTTTATTGTTTAAATTATTTTTATTGGCCAATCACGTAACATGTGGCAAACCATCATTGTTATTGAACTGGTGTTTCTAATAATTTGCTAATAGAATTTCGAACAAATGACTAATTTTTATCTTTAAAATCATATATGATTAAAATGTTCGATTAAAAGCATAAGAAATAATTTGATTTTAAAACCAACCATATTAATCAATGATCTATATTTAACCCTTTACTCATTAAGTAATAAAATAATGATATTCATACAATTAATTACTTTGCAACCATCCAAGATGATGATGTCACTCCATAAAAAATAATAAAGTTTTTATGTGAATTAAATTTTACATAAATACTCCATATTTAAGAACGATAAATGAAATCTTTTATAAAATTGAAATTGAAATTTATTTTTAATGAAAGTGGCATATTTGTATTAATTAATTATAAAAGAATTATACGTGCATCATTACTCTATAATTTTTGTTTGACATGTCGACAGCATGGACATATATAAATGAAATCTTTTATAAAATTAGGAGAAATCTCTATCTATAATTTTTGCAGTGGCTGTCTCCTTGAATTTCCTCTCAGCATCAACCTGGGAGCGCTCAGAAGAGTCCAACATCCCCTGAAGATGCAAGACCTCTACCTGAGTGACTTTCCCTCTTACAATAATTTCAGATTGTATATCCCAAGCTATTTGAGTTGATTCCTTTTTAGTATTTGAATTGATGAATAAAAGTATTCTGTTCTTATCAAAATACAAATATAAAACGCCAGGATCTAGCTGCTAAGTCAGTATTAATCCACTTGCTAGCTAGCTAGATCTCTATGTCTAATAATAAGCAAATTAAAGAAAAATATTAGTAAGCCGACACGTACTGATCAAACATATTAATTCAATATATATACATGATGCGTACGCGTGTATATATAATATCTATGTCCAATAATCAAATTAGGTCTTTAATTTATCAAGTTTTTAATCCAATATTATTTTCCAGAAAATAATATTGCATTAAAAAGGGCTTGATCTAAATTAAGTAGTAATATTGTACAAAAGAATCAAGTGTTCTGAATAAAATTAATGGTAATTGCACGTGCCATCACTTTTGAAAACCTTGTGTTTAGCAAAAGTAAGTTTAGTCGACAATAATTCAAGAGCATCTTGCTTTTCAACTTTAACTTTCCCTTCCACTATCACTTTAACTTTCCCTTAAATATAAGGTGATGTGAGAAGGAAAAGTTGAAGAAATAGAAGGGACTATCTAGATACAAAGAATAAGGTGAGATAGTATGTTGGGTTTGAATATGAAAGTTGCTCTTGCATCGATAAAGTCCATTGCCTAAAACATGAATTGAAATTAACTATCTCGTTAAAGTCCATCAAAACCAATACACACTCATAACAAAGATCACTAATTCAAAAACCACAAAACCATTCAAAGGGGAAAGGAAGGTCTGCTGTTTATAAAAAAAAAAAAAAAAAAGGATAGCCCACTACTTGGTGCACAGGCGAGGGGATAAACTTCAACGGAAGAAACAAAAACAAATGAAAAGAAAGTGGGGCCCGAGAAAATTGAAATGGTAGTGAAAAATGTATTTTGTCCCCTTCTTTTTCCTTGTCTCTATCTCCAAATCTCTCTTGCCTTTAAAGCACTAGCATTGGTTTGGTTAAATGCATCTCCAAACTTTAATTAATATCACATTTTTTTACATTTGCCTATTCTATTTACATTCAATCCTCACATTGGATTAGCCATTTACTCTCTATATAATAATAAAATATTATTAAATTAATAATTTTTTTTATTTAATTTATTTGTATCACATTTTATAATTCTACCAATTGAATATTAATAATAATTATATTCTAATTAAATTAATATTAAAAATTTATATTCTTAAAAGTCATTTAATGTTAATAATAAAAAATATTGATTAAATTCATCTAAAATTCTACCTAAATTTCTTAATTACAAACTAAATAGTATTTTTATTGGAGTAAGAAATTAATATTTTAATATTTTCTTAAAGTGAGAAATTAATATTTTAATATTTGGTGAATCAATAGTGATTCTCCATCTTTGGCTAATCACTATAGCAAAAGTCTATTTTATTTTAGACTTGGCCAATCTAATGTGGAGTATTTTTAGTACATATTATCTAAATTTTAGCCAATCTTCAATTTTAGCAAAGTCAATACTAGTGCCCTTAGTGCTGGTTTACTTTTGTTAAGGTCGTCTTGATTTTAAAGTCACTTAAAGTTAATTTTCTTGAGGCCAAAATCCAAATATATATGATGTAGTACAAAATCCCGTTGCTAATCAATTGGCGGCTATATTATATATATATATATATATATATATATATATATATATATATATATATATATATATATATAGGTCGGCGGTAAAAGTTTATACAGATTTGAATAACTTTAAGAATGATCACTTTAGTTAAGACTAATATACACTGTAAAATTTAATCTTCGATTAATAAAACTATACATCGTAACCCAAGCCTAAATTGAACTTTAGGACAAGAAGCAGCAGAATCGCGTACTAAGGTCGCTTCATCGAGCACCACAACCTATGGAACCTATATTTATTATATTATATAGTCTTAATTGATTGAATGAGTCTTGAGGATGCTTTGGTACTTAGCATTGGATCCATACAAGTTGGATATTATATAGATATATTTTAGTACATGTCTAATCCACGCCATGCATTAAGGTGATTTCCTTATTTACAATATTATACATATACTTTTTAACATTTTTTTCCCTGTACATGCAATCAAGTGTATGGATTGCAATACTATATATATAAAGAGTCTATTAAACGACATCACCTACCTTATCCTCAGTCATGATTTTCTTTCACTTTCCTCCACAAAAATATCAACTTGTCAACGACAAACAAATACACCCAAAACAAATAAAGTAAAAAAGAAAAGCATGAGAAGCTCTTAAAATCTTTGCAACCCCAAACGGTAACATTCAACACTTTTCTATAATTAAGTCATTATTTTTTTGAATTTTTTTTTAAATATTTATGACCATTTTACGCAAGTATCTATGCTAAATATGATACAGAAATCCAAATTTTGGATAAAAGTAAAGATAGTTGTGATTGATTTGCATCAAATATTCTATTACATGTCTTGCATCAGATGTAACAAAGGAACAGGATATGAACATAATAAAACATTCCTTTGTTATCATTGCAAGCATATGACCAATTCATAACCACAGTACGTGTCTTATGTTTGGATTTAAATTATGGTTAATAAATGTCAAAATTTTAATATATGGGTTTCATTTATTTAAACTCACAGCTCTATTTTTCATTATATATAGTTGTCGAGCATATGTAGACTTAGATGACGGTACAGGACAACTGGCCGCAATTATATTTGGCTCAATTGCGGAAGAAGCTTTAGGGTGTACAGCAACCGATTTTATGAACCATACTGGCGAGGTAATCAACTTTTCTAATAAAACCTTTTGCATTGTCTCAAAATGTTAATTTAATTTGAAAACTATGTAAACGATCCAAATTCATTCCACACAGGAGCATCTGCTCTATTTGCAAAACATGGCACAAAAAACTTCTGAAAAAGAATAGATTATTCAAGTCACTGCAGATATGGACCAATGCAAGCAGCAATTTCACAAAAAATTCAACATCATTTCTATCCATGCTGCAAATGAAACAACATTAAATTAACATTTTGAGACAATGCAAAAGATTTTATTAGAAAAGTCGAATTTTTTGTGAAGTTGCTGCTTCCATTGGTCCATATCTGCAGTGACTTGAATAATCTATTCTTTTTCAGAAGTTTTTTATGCCATGTTTTGCAAATAGGGCAGATGCTCTTGTGTGGAATGAATTTGGATCGTTTACATAGTTTTCAAATTAAATTAAAATTTTTTGAGACAATGCAAAAGGTTTTATTAGAAAAGTTGATTACCACGCCAGTATGGTTCATAAAATCGGTTGTTGTACACCCTAAAGCTTCTTCCACAATTGAGCCAAATATAATTGCGGTCAGTTGTCCTGTACTGTCATCTAAGTCTACATATGCTCGACAACTATATGTAATGAAAAATAGAGTTGTGAGTTTAAATAAATGAAACTCATATATTAAAATTTTGACATTTATTAACCATAATTTAAAATTCAAATATAAGACACGTACCGCAGTTGTGAATTGGTCATATGCCTGCAATAATAACGAAGGAATGTTTCATTATGTTCATATCCTATACCTTTGTTACATCATGTTCCTTTGTTCTTTTCGCCCTTTGGCTTTGTGGAGATCCTCATCCTCATCTGCTGTCAGAGAAAGATAGAAGGAAAAGAGATCTAGAGAGAGGGACATGGGTAATAATACTTACCTAGCTAGTTCTTCATAGTGATATGTGCATGTTTTTGTAAAAACTACAGCAAAAAGAATCTGTAAAAAAAAAAAGCTGCAATCCTCAAACCAAGATAAAACATGAAAAGAAAACCTACAATCCTCAAACCAGCTTCAATGACATGAGAGAGAGAGAGAGAGAGAGGTAGCGTGGTTCAGTAATAGAAAGAATAAGAGGAAGAGAAAGCTAGAGAGAGATTTGGAAGATGGGGTGTTAGGAGAGAGAGAGTTTTGTGAGAAAATAATGAGCGAATGAGAGAAGAAATATTACTAGTCTTAGTTGTCTATGATTTGTGTAATCTAAAATACCCTCACATAAAACAAAATCATGTGGACGAAAAAAAGACAAAGCTGTAATAAAAAAGCAAAACTGAAGATTAAAAGAATATAGGGATACGAAAGGAAAACAACTAAAATAAAAGGACAAAGTTGGAATAAAAACGTGGTTGAAATTTTACAGTAGATTTATGGATAGTCTCTTTTATTCATTTCCCACTGAAAATGAAAATGAAAATGACAAAGCATGAGGATACATGTGACCAACATCCATCAGCACTGACGACAACTGAGGCCCATTAGCGACAATTAATAAATGTACCCAACCTGAAAAAACCGGCCGATGTAGGAACAAGACCATATGAATAGAGAAGATCCAGATCATCAAAGAAGCCATAATGCATAAATTAATATATATATATATATATATATATATATATATATATATATATATATATCGGTATACTAGAATTTAGATTAGACGGAAAAGTAGAGAGTCCGGGCATCGGGAATCAAGAAACATCAAACATGACCAAGAAAGATCGAAGTTTCGGAAATTAGAAACAACAAATTAAGATCGGCATGCAGCTGGCCTCTTTCTTCTAATTAATTCTCCAAAAATTCACACACGGGGGGAGAGAGAGAGAGTAGAATATGTGGAAGATCGATTATGCACGTTTAGTATGGATCGAATTGGAAATTTATAAGGTAGTGAGGAGAAACAAACCTTGAGCCACGGCCATGGATGGATCGGGGAGAGTAGTATGCGATGTGTGGAAGGTTGTAGTGCCTTCAACTTTTCCGGACTAGTCCGCTTTGAAACTGCGAACTGACTTTTAGGTTTTGGTTGTGAATATTAATGCGTATGCATGCTTAAATATCTAAGCTAGCTAACCTGGTTATAAATTTGTTGAATGTACCCAACGGCCAGTCCTTAACCACCCCACCACTTCCGAGGGTGTCTTATTCTTTAGGATAAGATAACGACACACATGAAAAGAAACCAAATAATATTTAAAGCCAAAACCAGACGGATTCTATGGGCGCGATGGATGGATGGATGGATGTCATGATCTGATTTTATAATTAAAGGTACGTACGACGTAGGGGTATTCATGACATACATATATATTATTTCACAAGCAAATGGGAAGAGAATTCGGTAGGCGGTATATACATTATATCTATTTTATGAATAAAAGAGGCTATCAAGAAATCTACAGTAAAATTTCGACCACATTTTTATTCCAACTTTATCCTTCTGTTTTAGTTGTTTTCCTTTCATATCCCTTTGTTCTATAAATAGCAATTTCTTCTCTCCTTCCCTCGTCACTTTCTCACAAAAGTCTCTCTCCTAACACCCCATCTTCCAAATTTCTAACTTTCTCCCCATCTTATTCTCTCTGTTAAATCTATTCTATTAGTAAGCCGACACGTACTGATCTCTATGTCTATTAATTCACCGTGAGGCAGCGAGGCGTGCGACGGTCTGGAGGGTGGGTGTCGACCAGGACAGCGTCTGAAGGTGGAGGCTTGTCCTCCGGCGTCTTTTGATGGTAGTGGCGTCGAAGTGGAGGGAGCTGACGACGTGGGTCACGGTGGGGATGCTTCCCCTGTTTCGGCGTGCAAAAATAGAGCCCTCATGTCCAAAGCTTATCGGCGGCTGGGTACGGAGGTGCAGGGTAGAGCAGCGGGCTATCACGATGGTTTTCACGTTTGCCGTAGCTGTGGGCGGTTCCTATGGCAGCGTTGCTTCCAGTGGAGATTTGCAGTGGCAGTGCGAAGGAGAACTCAAGTATACCTAAATGATTTGCAGCGTTTCTTTAAGCAATCCTGTTAGAGATCATGATGACCATCTATTTCTAATGATGATTAAGAGAATAGCCTGTTGATCCCGTTTTATTTCTTGGAGAACTCAAGTATGATACATGCATGTTGAAGTTTATGATACATGCATGAGCTGGCAGCTGGTCTGCAAGGTAACTTTAGAGGAACTTGGTCATGCACGACGACCCGCAAATGAGTAGTAACTTTAGCAAACGTTGGAGTGGAAACAATGTATTGTAGGCAGTAATGCTGTTGGTAAAAAAGATTAAAATGCATAGCGTTTATTCTTGTTATTGGGTTTTTCTTTTACTTATGTATATCTGCTTCTATTTTAAAGAGTTGAAGAAATCAGGTCTAATTAGCCTTTTAATGATGTCTATCAAGCAATTTAATTAAAAAAATTGACATCTATATCCAACAAAAAAAAAATTTGAAAATATACAAACTTTAACATATAAGCAGATAATTATTCAATCACTTTAGCTCAAAGTGATTTTCTGAAGTAATTATATTCTTACTTTTTGTCACCGAATATTTGATAAAAGGGAGATTATTTTAAATGTATTTTTTTAAAAAGAGATGATATTTACATAAATCTCGTATATTTCAAAAAAATCAAACACAAAAAGAGGGAAGTTTTGAATGGATTCTCACCCGCTGGATAACTATTGACTGGACGTTAGTTTCAACGTGTTCCACATGGTGTGGGTAGTGGTAGAACGATTGATTTAGACATGAATTACTTTCTCATATTACCAAAATGAAACTAATGTGTTCCACATGGTGTGGGCAGTGGCAGAAATATTACCAAAATGAATGAAGCGTACAGGATTGGAACATATTTAAAATTTTATATAAATTGTCTTTTAATTAGTACGCACGCATGCATGCAATATCCTGAAACCATCATTAGCATTAATTGCGAAAAAAACCAATCAATTAATTAAACTTTTTATAACAAAAGATCAATTCCACATTATTATCGGCCACCTTAAACCACATTATTATTGCCAGCCATCCATCTTTAGTAATGCTTATCCAGATTGAGTGCTTGCCACGCGGTCCCTCCATTAATTTTATTTAATATTTTAGTAATGCTTATCCCATAGCATTTAAAATCATATTTATTGCATGCAGTAGCATTGAAAAGAGAGGAAAGACTAAAGAGTTTCTTGCAATTAAAGTATGAGCATCATTATTACCTAGACACGTAGTCTATATAACTTTGAATTATTGTGTAGGCATGTAATCATTAGCTTTTAAAATAAATGATAATTTAGTAAAATATTTTATAAACATAACATTATTTTATAAAAATATCTTCATTTTAAAATATGTGTTATGAAATAAATTGTAAAATGAGTTTTATGAATGTCATTATTTTTTTTTCAATTGATAATACTTGATTTTTTACTGTGAATCAAGCATCGGATCCTCTCTCATAAAAAAAAAAAACTGTAGCATTAGGCCACGTATAAGATCTAGAAAAATTCATCATGAAATCTTGTTTTAAATGGAAGAGAAATAGGCCACGTATAAGATCTCTAGAAAAACTAAATTGTAAAATGTGTTTTATGAATATCATTATTTTTTTTAATTGATAATACTTGATTTTTTTACTGTGAATCAAGCATCGGATCCTTTCTCATAACAAAAAAAAAATCGTAGCAATAGGCCACGTATAAGATCTAGAAAAAACCATCATGAAATCTTGTTTTAAATGAAAGAGAAATAGACCACGTATAAGATCTCTAGAAAAACTCATCATGAAATCTTGTTTTAAATGGAAGAAAAATAGGCCACGTGTAAGATCTAGAAAAACTCATCATGAAATCTTGTTTTAAATGGAAGAGAAATAGGCCACGTATAAGATCTCTAGAAAAACTAAATTGTAAAATGTGTTTTATGAATGTCATTATTTTTTTTCAATTGATAATACTTGATTTTTTACTGTGAATCAAGCATCGGATCCTCTCTCATAAAAAAAAAAATTGTAGCATTTGGCCACGTATAAGATCTAGAAAAACTCATCATGAAATCTTGTTTTAAATGGAAAATAAATAGGCCATGTATAAGATCTAAAAAAATTCATCATGAAATCTTGTTTTAAATGGAAGAGAAAGTGATATTTTGTATTAGGGTAATGATATTTTTAAAGAGAAAACTCATAATGATATTTTGTAATTATACACTGCTTGCACCGCTTAATCTGACATTCACTTCTTATTTTAAAGCACTGAATGCTTTCAACTATAAAATCAAATTTATTTTGCCGCTTCCTATAAGACGTCGATCCTTCTGTTTTAAGTTCTTTTTTTTTTTTTTGCACCATCCCTTGCAACGAATGTTTAGTAATGCTTATCCAATATTTTAGTAATGCTTTTCCATTTTTATCCCTCCAGTTGTATTTATTTCTCCTTTCTCTCCCTGTTAGAGTCGAAATGGCAATTCCAATCCGATTGCATCCAACATATAGTATGCATGCATGGCATCTTCGGCATTTAGCTGATAGGTGTGCTAGCATCTTTGAAGGAAATGTTATTATAATGTAAACGTCTCAACCTGTCGTCCAATTTACCTAGGCTCGAAATCAGCCATGAAGCACAACCGAATCATCAAGATACAAAACGGTGCTGTTTTCTTTAAAATAAAATCCTAATTCTACATCCATCACTATAACTACACCATTATTCACATTTGTATAATTAAACGCACAGCCGAAATACCATTGCCGTTTTCTTTTACCCAAACCTAGGCGACAGATTCCGCGAATCCAGGAGACAAATTCCTTGATTTCCTCAGATTGGTTCCATCAATTCCAATTATTTATCCCCCCAGACTGAAACAAATGATGAAGATGGCTGCTTCAGATTTTTCTTGCGGAGCTTGCAAATTTCTGAGAAAAGAATGTGTTAGGGAATGTATTTTCACTCCTTATTTCAGCCATAAACAAGGAGCGACCAATTTCTCTACCATTTATAAAGTTTTCGGTGCAAGTAATGTATCGAAACTCCTTTCTCATCTGCCAGTGAGTGACCGTTATGAAGCAGTTGCCACAATTTTGTATGAAGCACATGCTAGACTTGAAAATCCTGTTTATGGCATTGTTTCACATATTTTTGCTCTCCAGCAGTAGGTATTCATCCTTTAACTTCCTATTTTATTTATAGTGATTACAACCCTAATTTGGATTAATTCCTAATTAATAAATGATTTTTTACTTTATTTTCTGCAGGTTCTAAATTTACAAACTCAACTAGTATCTCTGAAAAAATTACAAGCAGGTTAAAACTTTCTTGATAGTTCTGTCAATACAAACCCCAATGAAAACTGATACAAAAGACCTTCTCACCCAGAAGATGTCGAAATTTGGTCTTAGTCAAAAATTACCAATTACATGATGCCACAATTCAGTACAAATAATATCTCGAATAATACCTCAACAATTTCGTACGATAAGAATCTGTTAATGGAAAACTCTTTTGGGAATTACCAAAGCTTACTCAACCTTGAGAAAAATGCCTTACATGCCTCTTTTGGGAATTACGAAAGTTTACCCAACCCTGAAGAAGATACCTTTGATGCTTCCTATTTATTTTAGTTGTAAGGTTTTTTATTTGATGTTCTTGTAATTTGAACTTATAATTTGGACTTATGCTTTGTTGGACTTTTCGTATTTGAAGTTGTAAATTTTTGTACAATTAGACTTGTAATTTGTACTTTTGGAATTTGGACTTATAATATGTTGTACTTTTGCACATTTCTCTTTTATTACAAGTTTTTTTCCCCAATTTTTGTATTAAGCTCGTAGGAAATTCTTCAAAATCAATTTTTAGTGAAACAGATTTTAATAGCATTGGTAACAAATTTTGAATTAAAAATATAAAACGGAGTTGAACGACACATATGCTTCATCTCATCATCGCCAAAGTTCAAGTTTGCTGGAAAAGATGTTTTTTTCTTTTTTTTTATAAACGCCAAAGATGCTCTTAATGGATAGAGTTTGATGGCAATTATATATTGCTATATTCCTCGATCGATTTACTGTCAACGTTGTTGACTACTTTTACACAGTCAAACTGGCCTACCAATTACTGGGCCCAATTTTTACTAATCAATTCTTCCACTGCTACAAACAAGCTTAAGTGGGATAAAACTTTTCGCAATTGAATTATTTAAAAACATAATAATTTAAAAGCATGATTGACCATAAATCCACCTCTTGCTTTTCACTTTGACTAATGGTGGTCTTAACACTCTCTATTAATAGTGCTACCCTTTTAATTTTATGCTTTTTAAGTAGTTATAAATAAAATCCTACTTTTGTTGAAGTATATCATATCTAGCACTACTTATACTTAATTATTTTTAACCATCTTCATTTCATTTTAAAGGAGCTGGTCATGATCATTAAGTTGCCAAATATGTACTTGAATGGATATAAGATTTGCCAAAACATTGAAATGTTAATCAAATCTAGCAGCTTGTATAGTATCCAATGTTAATCAAAATATCCAATACTATCATAATTAAATAGAAAAAGTATATATTATTAAATTTAAAAAGTATGTATTATTAAATAGAAAAAGCTTTTTCTTTTTAACTTCCACTGACCGACTTTCAATTGCATGCGTGTTGACCATTTTAACTTTTTCTTTTCATTCTTTCGACATAATTTACTCAAGATTAATATAATATTCTATTAAAATATTCAAGGAATCATCATTCCAATATTTCTTTAGGTGGCCAACTCATAATCATTCATGCATATTAAAGTGTACTTTAATTTTCATCTTCCTAACATTTCTTTAGGGGGCCAACTCATAATCCCGCATGCATCCAATATTCGAAGTCCTGACAGATAATAATGATTATGCATGCTGGTGACTATTGTAATGATTTTTTTGACATCGAATCACAATCAACTTGCATATAATATAACTTATATATATATATATATATATATAGGATGCCATAAGCTTTTTTTTTTTAACAGAGGTCAAGATGATCTTCGACTACTTTTGCTTCTTTTTTTTACCTATCTTATCTTCGTCTATATATAGTTGTACTTTTTATGTCACAATTGATCACGAGCAAAAAGTGGAAAATAAGTTTTACTATAATCACTACTTCTACGTCTTTCTCTTCCATACTCTTCTATTCTTCTATATATAGTTATACTTTTTGTGTCACAACTGATCACGAGCAAAAAATTAAATTGACACTCTAATCTCTTGACACTGCGTCGTTGGTACTAGATCGGCTAAGGTGCTAAATCAATTTATATATAATTGAATTATTATAATTTTTTACCCTGTTTTTTTTCTTTTAACATTTTTATTCTTGATTTTTCTTAGGTTGTTTGATGCTATTTATTAAGGGTTAGTGTTTCGCCTGTAATTTCTTGCTTTTTACTCAAGCTTTCTTGGTAAGTGCTCTTCTCATATTATCTTGGCATTTATTTATAGTTTGTTTATTTATTAAATTTGATTATTTCTGATTAAGTGTTATGATGCCCTTCCAAAACTGAGCAACCTTGGTTATCATATCGCTACGACTTTATATATATATATATGGTACTCCATGTTTAAGAAATTTGTTAATAAACTTTATATATTAAAACCAAAAGTCAAAGAAATATGTAAATAATCAAAGAGGAAGCACATGAAGTGGTAAGAGATCCAGATTTGACTAGGGGAAGTACAAATAGCTTCTCATTTCTTTTTCTACAAATACATCCACACTAACAAATAAGTCTAGAAAGTTTGCCTCCGTCTATATCACCTGAAACGTAAGTGCACTCTAATCAGCAATAGTGTGAACATCAGAAACACTTCTCCCTATTTATCTTGGTTGGCTGAATTATCAAGAAATGAAATACCCCGTTTGTGGCCATTTTTTTGAATACAAACGACACAAACATCTCTCCAAAAACCAAAAGTAGAAGAAAAGATCCATTTTCTGCTCTGCGCTCTCTGCTCTGTTCAAGAGGATGCAATTACTTCCAATTTCAATTTGACCTTTTCAAGGTAACACCTTTTCTCTTCTTTTTAGCACCCACTATGGATTTCTCTGACTCCGCCGATGGACTCACTCTGTATCACTCTTCTTCTCTTTCTTTCTTTCTACGCTCAAGTCTTGAACCTTCCTGCCAAATTCTAAACCTAATATTTTTCTCTGAGAATAAGGTTTCTTTTCTGCCTGAGTTTGTGATTAAAAGCATTCTCCTTTTAAATTTCATTCAAAGAAGTCCCCCATAAATTATTCTCTCTGTGTACATACCCTGCATATTATCATTGTTCCACTTGGAAACAAAAATTCTGCAAACTTCTCACTCTCTCTTTATCTGTCTCCTTCAATCAAATTCACAGGTGTGCACATGAGATTTTGGCCCGCCATTTCCTTTCTCTCTTTTTTTTCCCTGCTGAAGTTGTAGCAGATTCTGGTTTACAACTTTGGTTAGTGAATTTTCTTCCTCCATGGGATCGAAACCATTGACAGGAAGTGGGTTGAACTCGGAGAGCATGCTATGTAGCCATGTTGATAGGAAGTGGGTTGAACTCGAAGAGCGTACTGGGTGGTTATTCCCTTCGATGGTTTTGTTGAAGAGGGTCTTGTAGGACATGGAACCACAGTGACTAGGAGGATTCATTAAGACCGAGGCTGGCCCTTCCCATGAATTGTACTCTTGATCATCATCGCCACTAGAAGATTGCATACTTCCACTACTACCAGAATCCATAGCTAACCTGAATATTAAAGTAAGACAAGTAGAGTAGTAAATGGCAAAATCAATTTGAAAGCTTACAAATAAAGAAACCTGGAAGGAGAAGGTGGTTGATGTTGGGAAAGCTGCACACACACAGAGAGAGAGAGAGAGAGAGAGAGAGAGAGAGAGGGAGGGAGTGAGATCAGAGAGAGCCAGCAAATTATGAGTGTACTGCAAAATAATTGATAAAGTGAATGAAGAGAGACATCCTTTAACCAGCTATACATGAAAGCCATTATTTTTGAATCCCGGATTTGCAATGTAAGCAAATCTTTTCCTTGTCTTTCACATGCAGCAAATGTTTCCATAAAAAGACGACAGAATATATGGGTAGATGTTAATTACGACGAACGAAGGTGAAGCAGTTTCTATATTTAGGATGAATGGAAAAAAGCTTGTTGTATCACGTAGAAGAGTACTGTACCACGGATTGCCGAGAAAAGTAACGAACTGGCATGCAGTGTATCACATGGTTAACATTTATACTGAAAGTAATCACTGCATGCCAGTTTCTGTATATGTTTTTTGTATCACGTAGAAGAGTACTGCATATACAATAAAGAATCATCTATACGAATGGAAAGAATCATACGAACGAAGGTCGCCATTTCAGTAGAGAGAAGATAGGTGCCGGTGGCTAGCAATGGGTCAAACTCAAAGTGTCTTTATGTTTGAGTGAGAGAGACATGGACAGAGAGAGGGGGTCAGCTGATATATGTTAGGAGCGGGAAAGGAAAAAAAAGATGTGAGATTTGAAGGCAGTACCTAACAACAACAAAAGATGAAGAGGAGAAAAGAACCATAAAAGGAGAATAGAATAAAGTTACAATGTGGGCTAGCTTACATCAAAGTTGGGCCCAAACACGATGTAAACAAAACGTCCCGCACCACCACCTCAACTGTTCTTACCACAAATTATCTTTGCACACCAAATTTAAATCGATAATGGGTTGTAAAATATTAACGGTGTTCTTCTGCACCATTAAACCCACTACTGTAAGATGTTAACGGTGTCATATATGTACTGTGTGCATTTGTTTCCTTCTTATATAAGTTCAAAATTATGTGCATCATCCTCAATTTTAATTATAATTAGTTTTATATATATATATATATATATATTGTTTTGTCTATGTGAAATTTTATTAATCTGTTTGTAACATTTCTTATTTCTTTATAGATATTTTGCTCTGTCGTTGTGATTCTTTGCAACATATTTCAATTCCTGAAGCAATAATTCCATTCAAATAACTAGATGAAAAGTGGTAAGATCAATTAAAAGATGACTTAACATACATTTAAAAATTATCAATTAAACTCATTATATTCTGATAGATTTTTAAAAAAAAAAAAAAATCCTCCAAGATCTTGGAAAGCAGTCAAAAAGAAGGAATTGGTTTGATTCCTTATCAGAAGAACAAATAGAACACCATCGCAGTTGGAAAAGAGAGAGATATGCTCTAAACAAAGTATCTAATAAGGATGACGTTATTCAGAATGAAGGACAATCTTCATCTCGTATGCCTGCTGGTAGCCAATTAAATGTTTCAAAAGATAGTCTTGAAGTTGAACATAACAATGACACTCAGTTGTTGCAAAATCAAAGACAATACATTTCTCGCAATGATGTTGAGGCCAATGATGTGACGTCCACACAACAAACTGAATATTGTCCTTATGTCAATGTTCCCACTTTAAATTATTGTGCCGATGCACCTGTTGTCATGGGGCGAGATTCTTTTCAACCAAGCAGTTCTGCAAACTCTTTAGCACTTAGGATCTCAACTACAGATATTCAAAATACAAACAGATTTGATCAGGTTATAATTCAATAGGTCTATTGTTTCTCCTTTCTTTGTTTTGTCTTTCCATCGGTTCTTCTATTTATTTAATTCCATATAACAAAATATTTAATTGATGGGATGTCTGTCTTCTTCAATAGGCTGCTTGTCCTAATCGTGAACCACCAAATCTTGAAACAAGAATATCAACACCTTCTCGGGGTAAGGAACAAGTTTATAAATGATGGAATGTGTCTCCTCCATTCTCATTTTTTCGACATATATATTAGCCAATGATACATTTGATGTAATCATTTGTGCTACTGAAGAATTTCCTTTTATTATTTAGTGTTATGTTTTTTTCCTTGGTGTAGGAAAGTAGTGCCGACGATTTGATAGCCTAAGACAAATATTTGCTAGCCTAACAATAATCATTCGGCGTTAAATTTGATAGAGATCTATGCAGAAGAAACAGAGGAATATATACATTTCGGGCTCAAGGACAGACATATCATTATATTAATGAAGTGCTTCCTCGAGATGGACATCCTTCTTATATACAGTTATATTTTTATGACACTGAACATGAATTAGCAAATCGAGTTAAGGACTCAGAAAGGCTGGATCCAATGATTATTGTTAAGCTCATGACTATCCTTGAGGTTAATCCATATTCAGCTATTTTTCAAACACTCGACAATGCACCCAATCTGGAAAAATATGTGATTCATATTAGATCAGATGTTGGTTTAGATCAGCGTGTTTTTAATGCTCCATCAGCATCACAAGTTGCAGCTATTTGGATTGAGAATGATGACTCCGCCCCTTTAAGGGGACGAGAAATTATGGTTTTCAACTATTCAGGTGGCAGTCATATAGTCCAATATTATTTTGGCTGTTATGATCCTCTACAATATCTATTATTATTTCCTTTCGGTAATACTGGTTGGCATCAAGGCATACAAAGAGTAAAAAAATGAACTACATTATCACAAGCTCGAACACGACCATCAATTAACCCACAACAATCAATATCAGCAAATGACTTGCTTATCAGAGAGCAACAAGGTCAGAATAAATATTCCTATTCCAATCCTTGATTATTCAATCTTTAAATTTGTAACTTCATAATCTATTGCCTTTAAATTTTTATAGTCTTGAGCAAAAAAAGAAAAGAGTCAACAGTTTCATGCCGTGAATACTACTGTTACAAATTACAAATCGGGGAAAATGCCAAGTTTGTTCTGTTATTATCAGGCCTTTTGTTGCAACAATTTGTTATTGATATGTATGTTAAGATTGAAACTTCAAGATTGGATTACTTTCGTCATAAACAACAAGAGATTCGATCTAATGTGTATAAAGGAATTGTTGATAGTATTTCAATTAGTCAAACTGATGCTTCCAAGGTCGACAAGTGTATTATTTTACCTTATTCTTTTATTGGAGGCCCAAGAGATATGCAAAAAAGATATATGGAAGCAATGGCGTTAGTCCAAAGATTTGGAAAACCTGACATTTTCTTAACTATGACATGTAATCCAAGTTAGAAAGAAATCTTAGATGAATTGGGGCCATAGGAAGAGGCACAAAATCGACCTGATTTAATTGCACGTATTTTTAGAGCAAAATTAGAAGAATTGAAAGATGAATTGTTGAAGCAACAGGTATTTGGTAAAGTATCAGCTTATGTTTATGTGATTGAGTATTAGAAAAGAGGACTGTCACATGCTCATTTCTTAATTATATTGCAAAGAGATTGGAAAGTTTATGCTCATGAAGCTTTTGATGAGATTGTGTTCGCAGAAATTCTTGATCAAAATCAGAACCCGCATTTATACAAAATAGTTATGAAGCATATGATGTATGGCCCTTGTGGAATATTAAATCCGACCAATGTATGTATGAAAAAGAATGGTTGTAGAAGCCATTATCCAAAAAGCTTTACGCCTAATACAACTGTTGGAGTTGATTATTTTTTGTTATATAGGCGTCATGATAATGGAATTATTGCTAAAGTCAAAGGTAAATATTTGGATAATCGTTGAGTTGTTCCATATAATTCGTATCTTACTGCAAAATTTGATTCTCACATCAATGTAGAGATTTGTTCTTCGATCAAGGCTATTAAGTACCTTTATAAATATATCTACAAAGGTCATGATCATTTAACGTTTAATTTGATTTCCGAATAAATTTCTAAAGAGGTAGATGAAATCCAACAATTTCAATCAGCTCGATGGATTACTCCACCTGAAGCAATGTGGAGAATATATGGTTTTACTTTGAATGAAATGTATCCATCTGTATATAGTTTGCACCTACATATTGAAGATCAACATTTGGTAGCCTTTCGACCGCATGAAGATCTGGGCAATGTTGTAACCTCTTATTTGTCTGCAAAATCAATGTTAACAGAATTCTTTTCAACAAATCAAATAAATGAAACATCGTGAAACTTGTTGTATAAAGAATTTCCTGAAACTTTTGTTTGGAATCAACAACATAAGATCTGGACTCCAAGAAAAAAAAAGATTGTCATTGGTCGAATCGTTGCAGCAAGCCCATTTGAAGGAGAAAGATATTATCTGCAGATGTTATTAAATCATATAAGAGGTCCTTTATCATTTGATCATCTCAAAACGGTTAATGGTGTAGTGGCATCAACATTCCAGGAAGCAGCTACTTTGCATGGTCTATTAAAAACAGATAGTAGTTTGGAAGACTGTTAACAAGAAGCATCTTTATACCAAATGCCAAACAATTTGAGACGGTTATTTGCAACAATTCTTGTTTATTGTAACCCAACAAATTCAATGGAGCTTTGGGAGCGTTTTGAACAAGACATGTCAGTTGATTTTCAATGAGATAATATAAACTCAGCAAATATTAGAACAAATCTTTTGCAAAGTCTTTCATCTACACTTGAATCTATGGGGAAAGACATCAACACATTTCATTTGGTTGATGATGATATTTGTTTTGATGATGACCAAATTGAATCTAGGGTGATCAATGATGAATTAGCAATCATAATTCCAGAAGAAGATCTCTTAGCCTCAACAACTCTTAATCATCAACAACAAAATGCATACAATGCGATCTTGCAAAAGGTATTTAGTAACCAACCTGGTGCATTTTTTATTGATGGTCCAGGTGGCATAGGAAAGGCATACCTATATAAAGTACTTCTTGCAACAATTAGATCAAAACAATTAATTGCACTTGTAACTGCATCATTTGGTGTTGCTGCATCTATTTTACCTGGAGGTCGGACAGCACATTCACGATTCAAGATTCCATTGGATCTTGATAAAAATGCTACATGTAGTGTTAGCAAACAAGGTAGCCTCGCACGATTGATACGCCTTGCAAGATTAATTATATGGGATGAATCACCTATGTCCAGGAAAGAATTTATAGAAGCATTGGATAAAATGCTGCGAGATATTAACAATTCAGAATTAACATTCGGTGGGAAAGTTGTTGTATTTGGAGGAGATTTTCGTCAAGTTCTGTCTGTGGTTTGTAAAGGTACAAGACAAAAACAAATTGATGCCAACTTAGTTTCTTCATACCTATGGACCACACTAAGTAAGATTTGATTGACTGAGAATATGCGAGCTAGATTGGATCCAACTTTTTCAAATTTTCTACTTGAACTAGGCAATGTAATGGCACCAATCACAGTTGAAAAAAAGATAAAAATTCCAAACCAAATGTTGATTCCTTTTGAAAATGATATTGATTCTCTCAATAATTTGATAGATGCTGTTTTTGGAGATATTAATAACTATTCAGAAAACTTGTTACAAATGATGAATCGAGCTAAATTAACTCCAAAGAATAATTCTGTTGATGAAATAAATGCCATACTTATATAGAGATTTCCTGGTGAACATACACAATATTATAGTTTTGATGAAACAATAGATCAATCTGAACAAGGTATTATGGAAGATTTCTTAAATACGTTGACGCCGAATGGTCTTCCACCTCATGAATTGTTACTGAAGAAAAATTGTCCCATAATGTTACTCAGAAACATCAACCCTTCAGAAGGACTATGCAATGGGACAAGGCTTATTTGTCGCAACTTCGATCTCAACGTGATTAGTGCAGAAATTTCAGTTGGTCATCACAGTGGGAAAAAGGTTTTTATACCAAGGATTCCCTTCTTACCAAGTACCGATGAGAGTAGTGGATTCCCATTTAAGCGAACACAATTCCCTATCAGACTGAGTTTCGCGATGACAATAAATAAAACACAAGGACAAACATTAGATTTTGTTTATATATACTTGCCTCAACCTGTATTTTGTCATGGGCAATTATATGTGGCATTGTCAAGAGCAAAAACAACTACTTCAATAAAAATTCTAATAAGGCCAGTATCAAATGATCAATCAAAAGAATATTATACAAAAAATATTGTCTATAAGAAATTGTTAACATTAGCATATTCTTTACAGACTTAAACAGGTAATATAATCTTTTTGTATCACTTCTATCTCTTTTATGTATTTTTTAATAATGTTATTTCATTTATTGTACAAATTTAATAAAAAATAGATTGTCTTTTCTAATATGTTTGTTTTCTTTTTACATGAATAGCTTTCAAAATGCGTAGTATCTACACATCAATCAATGATATTACTCCAAGTACCAGAAATTGAAAAATCAAGATGATTATGGCTGATAAATCATTTAAACGACAGAGACAACGCTCACCAGTCAAATATCAAAATTTAACATTAATTGATTCAGAGGTATTACACTTATCATATTTTGTATTACGCTTAGCAGAACCTAACTTCATAATTAATTACATTATTATTTCATACAAAATCATCTTATGTTTTGAAGGGGAATCGGTTACAAGCTACATAATTCAACAAAGATATAGACTTACGTGACGACACATTACATATCTTTCGATCGTATTATATCAGTAATGCATATGTCAAACTTTTGGAGCCAAAACATAGGATTGAAAAACATCAATATCAATGGATCTTAAATTCAAGAACCATTATTAAGGAAATTTCAGATGACAATGAAGCATTGAAACCACCAGAGTATAACATTATTCCTTTTAACAAACTCAACGCTTACAAGGACACAATTGCAGAGATAGGTAATTATATCTTCAATACTTTTAACTTCATTTTCATAATTTTATTTGTTAATTTGAAATATAAATACTCAAATATAATTGATTAGACCTATTGGCGGTTGCAATCCACATCAAGCCAGCTCGAGACATAAACTTGACATATGGACCAACAAAAATTCAAAAAATATATGTTATTGACCAAAGGTAATAAATATTAAACTATTTCTAAATTATTGTGAAGATTAAGATTTAACTATTTTTTGTATTATTTACACATTAAACCTATATATGCTCTCACATAAATCTTGCAGCCTCAAACCCATATGTCTAACCATGTGAAGTCGATTTGTGAATTCTGAGTGTGTAAAGATTTCTGAAATTATTAAAGCTAAACCAATCATTCTTGGAACGCACCTAAAAGTTAGCTCTTATAATGGTATTTTTACCCAACACATATATTATTGTTTCTTTTATATTATATTATATGTTTACAATCTTTTTGACATGTCTTTCTAATATAGGATTGTCTCTTTCATCTTGTCTAACAAGCATATTTACAATCAATCCTCTCATTCCTGCTCAAGAATCATTGCAAAAGTGGTAATTAATATTCTTTTGATTACTCTTTGGCACATTGGTATTATATATAATCTAATTTGTGCATTTAAGGTCTTATTCAAATATATTAAGATGTATAAAATATATAAAATATATCCATCATGACTTATGGCAATTTCCAAAATGAACCTTGGTATTTTAATCTCAATGATTTTCCTCCATGCAACAAATTTTTTCCTAAATTTAAAGGGCGGCACTTAATGATAAACTGCTTGAAGAGATCATTGAGAAAAACTTACATGATGTGTCTGCATCTCCATCAACTTATGACGTTCAATCCATAATCAAAATCAATGATGTTGTTGAGCTCCTAAAATCTTTGCAACCCCAAACGATAACATTCAACACTTTTCTATAACTAAGTCATTATTTTTTCGAATTTTTTTAAATATTTATGACCATTTTATGCAAGTATCTATGCTAAATATGATACAAAAACTCAAATTTTGGATAAAAGTAAAGATAGTTGTGGTTGATCTGCATCAAATATTCTATTACATGTCTTGCATCGGATATAACAAAGGAACAGGATATGAACATAATAAAACATTCATTTGTTATCATTGCAAGCATATGACCAATTTACAACCGCGGTATGTCTTATGTTTGAATTTTAAGTTATGGTTAATAAATGTCAAATTTTTAATATATGAGTTTCATTTATTTAAACTCATAACTCTATTTTTCATTACATATAGTTGTCGAGCATATATGGACTTAGATGACAGTACAGGACAACTGGCTGCAATTATATTTGGCTCAATTGCGGAAGAAGTTTTTGGGTGTACAGTGATCGATTTTATGAACCATACTGGCGAGATAATCAACTTTTCTAATAAAACCTTTTGCATTGTCTCAAAATGTTAATTTAATTTGAAATTTATGTAAACGATCCAAATTCATTCCACACAGGAGCATCTTCCCTATTTGGAAAACATGGCACAAAAAACTTCTGAAAAAGAATGGATTATTCAAGTCACTGTAAATATGGACCAATGGAAGCAGCAACACCACAAAAAATTTAACATCATTTCTATCCATGCTGCAAATGAATTGCAAGAGACAATTCCCTCAGTAACTGTGTCATCACAGGAAGAGGAGCATGAAAAGAACAAATCATGATTGACAAAGCACGAAACAACAGCAACATAACAGATGAAAAGTAGAAGCATAAAGACCATCAAATGCTGGAATGATTGTGACATCCCAAAGGGAATCTGAAAAAACATCTGAATCCCCCCACGACTTTCATGGGCAAACCCATTACCATATATGCACGTGAATATGTATGAAGCACAGTTCAAAAGTTCTTTTGGATTTCAATATTTAACTTAATTTTGTTGTTAATTTATTTTCTTTCTCCAATACTAGGGTATTTGGTTTTTATCTGCTTATAAAAAATTTATAAATTAAAAAGGTGTATTCTTAATAAAAGAAAAACATAGAAATTATTCAACTGGGTATACGTACCTAGGCACGTAGCATCTTCTACTAGTACATATATATATTTATAAATCGTTTGGCTTAGATTGGTTTCTTTAAGGTTTGCTACCCTAGCTAGCTTTCCAAATTCAATAAAACTTACCACTCCATTAATGATTACAAAATTATAACAGTGAAACAGTAGCTAAAATAATAATAAAAAAATGGGATCATGAACATTAATTAAATCAATAAAATAATGAAAACAACTTGTGTAAACCCCGGCCCTAAATGAGATCAGAGAGTTACTCCCTGTCTGTGATATCTCATATGATAAGGATAATGGTAGGTGTGGTATGTGATCCCACATTGCTTGAGAGTGAGAAGATCTTTCATTGAAGCATTACATTGTCACTTAAACTCACATTCCAATAATATATTTATAGACTCTAAATTCTCAATGTCATTTAAAAATTGTTTATTTCAAACCAGCTATCTATATATAATCAACCTACCAAAATATCAAGTCATCCGAACACAATAACATTACTAAATAGAATTCGCCAATACTCAAAGAAACCTTCTATACTTAATCCACTATACTTAAATCATCTCACTCATGCTCTATAATCTTAATTCTCAGCTGAAATATTCAAATTATCTGAAAGATAAAGGGTGAGTTATCAATAACTTAGGAGTCGTTTGAATTCAGAGATGAGTTAAGATGGTTTGTGAATAGTAGAAAATAATATTTTTAGAATAATATTTATTATTATTATTATTGTTTTGAGATTTGAAAATTTTAAATTCATTACAAGAAATCAGACATTTTCCAGCGATTTTAAAATCGTCACAAAAAAAATCGCCACAAAAGGTCAGTATTTGCGGCAATTTTCAAATCGCCGCTGAATTATACGTCCAAGATGGAAAATACTGAATGATATTTTCATATTTACATTTTTGCGGTGAATTTAATGCATATTGCGGTGATTTTTATCATCGTAAAAAAGTTTACAACTGTATTTCCATCGTTTTCTAAAAATCGCTGCGTAAAGGTTCTTTTTGCAGCGAATATTGTCGTTGCCAAAGTCATATTGGCCATTAATTCTTATTAGTGGCGAATGTGTATGTGCCAAAAAACACGTGAAATTTAAAAACGCCCGTTTTCCCTCATTCCTTTAATTCCCTCCAGTGGTCTCCTCCCCACCCCCCTCCCGTCTTTCTCCAATCCTTCTTCTCCCCCGATCTAACGAGCTCTTTATGCCTCTACGCCACAACCACTGCACACCGCCGTCGACCCACCGTCACCTCCACCTGCACCGTCGCTGACCAGCCCAGCCTCACCCCTCCCTCGCTGCTTCTCTCTTTCTCGCAGATCTACCCCTATTTTCTCCCTTAAATTCATTTCTCCCTCGGATTCCCAATGTCGCTGTCTCCACAGCCGCCGTACCACCTACAAATACCGACATAGCTACCCCCCAATGGTGTCTAGACCCTCCACCAAAGAGAGCGCTAGTTGGAGCTGGGGCTCGGATCCTGTTTTATCCGACCCTTTTGTATGATGTGCTTCGTAAGAAGATAGAGGCCGAATTCAGAGATGGTGGGACGAAGTTGATCAGGTGTTTTTTTTAATTGAATCTTTTTATTATTATTAAATAATTACTAGTCTAATGATTGGGGGTTTCTTCTATGTTTTGTCTCTGAGAAGCTTAGGAAATGCAAAAAAATTAGGGCTTATGAGTTGCTTATAAAGTTTTGGAAATGTAAAGAAATTAGGGCTTAGGGCTTATGAGTTGCTTATAAAGTTTAGGTAAAGCCAGATTTCTTGTAGTGTTTGTGCTTGCAAGTAAAAGTTTCTCTAGCATTATGTCCTGTATTTTCTCTAAACCTCCACAAGAAAGTTTTGCAAATTAAAATTACATTATCAAAGTATAATAATTCTTTAAATGCATCCACAGAATTCTATATGTAGCTTTCATGCTGCAGAGAATACATTAGAAAGATCACACATCTAATCTTAAAATATAAATGCCTAAAGTAGCTTTGATAACATACTAACACATTGGTTGCCAGCTGCATATGTAAACTGATTTCAAGACAAAAAGAATTAGACCACTCTCATCTTAAATTAGATCACCATCATCCAACCTCCATATCCTTGTAGCTACCACCAAACCATGTTCCATGGGCTTCCTCACATCTTTGCTTCATGCTGAAGTAGGTGTGTTTTTATCCCTCTGAAGCTTCAGTTCCTAACTTTAATGTTCTCCCTAATTGCATCTACATATTGTTATTTTCAGTTATCTTGGTAGGAATTTTATATTAATTGCTTCTATATTAAAGTGAATATTTATGAATAATATTATTTAATATTATTCTATAATATTTTATTCTATATCTATATTATTTAATATAGAGAATCTAATTATTAATATAGAATATAGAGATATAATTATTCAGATTAATGTAATTAATATAATGGATCATTGAATTAAATGCACAATTTCTAGAATTCTTTCAGTCCATCAGCAAAGTTCTGTCATTTTTAATGAAAGGCTACTCTAAAAGAGCCATCTCTCCAAGCCTTTTTGAGATCCTCCCCTCAAAAATTCTCTCTCTAATGTTCTTGAGTTTTCATAAGGTGTCCTCTTTCTGCATCTCAAGCCCCTTTTCTTTGATCACATTGCTCTCAGGAATATCCTCAATAGATACGAATTGCATAAGTGGGCTAGTCACAACTTGCATTGCCAGATCATCAACCAGCTCCTTGAAATTCTCACACCCACAATTAGCACTCCCATGCAGGAATCAAGAATGTAGGGTGTGACTTGGTCATTTTTACAAAACTTTTCAACTCATCTCATCTAATAATCACACCCACAATTAGCACTCCTATGCTGAAGTAGGATTTTGTTTGCTTATAGATTTTTTTTGGGTTTGAGTGGGATTTTTGTTGGATTTTGATATGCAAGAGAAGTAGTGACTTGAATGGTTCTCTTGGCTTGTTTCCACCACTAAAGGATTTAACAAAGTTGAATGGTTCTCTTGGCTTGTTGGATTTTGATATGCAGGAGAAGTAGTGACTTGAATGGTTCGTTATTTAAACACTCACTACTCAAGGAAAAATATATTAGCAGTGATACTCCTGTGAAGGGGGAAGGATTGCAGTCTTTGTTTCTAATGTGGATGGTATGGCTAGCATATTGGGATGCTAGCCATACCCTTTTTGCTCATGAATTTTAATCTAATGACTTGCATTGCATTTTTAAATGATTTTTTCCTATAAGCAAATTTTTTTTTTAAGATGATGACATTGCATTGTCTCAATATTGCTTGGGAAAAAAGAGTATATCAGGAAATTTGTAATGTTTCTCTCTATTATATAATGAGACATAAATAAACTGTTGCACATTTGAAATGTCCACAAAGGATGTTTCAATACCTTTCTATTAACTTATGATTTCATCCTTGAAAGAAGTTTAAAGATACTGTACTTAGGTTCCTAGTGGTAAATTGGGTAAGATCAGTTTGTGTTTAAGAATGAAGAGAGATAGAGGATTCAAGCTGTTTGCATAAAAGCCACACTGATATTAGAAGATGATGTTATTAATTGAAAAATATCTTACTTAGGACCACATTGGGGTACTCGCATTGTATCTCACTTAGAACATGTATCATAGGGCAGTTGTGATCACTTTGATATGCAACACTAACTGCATACATTGTCGTCCAATGTAGATGCTGGAGGAAATGGGAGCACATGGACGTGTACATGTACTGCCAAAGGGTTCCCTAAGTTAGCTTCTGTGAGAACTTTCTCATATTAGATTGTAATATTTTGTTTTATTTTTTGGCAGTCTATGCATAGAATTATGAATTCATGATTGATTGATTGATTTCTTGATACTCTTATTTGGCTTTTAATTCATTTCTCTGCAAATGTATCATGCATGCTTGAATATAGTTTTTCTATTTGTTGCATTATTTATGTGAATTGATTATATCTTACAGTTATATATACATATATTATATATAAGGGCCTCTAGTATGAAGAATAGTTTGGGTATAGTTCATCTCTGTTTTTGTACATTTTTTTTTAATTTTCTGGAAAACTCTTTTGTGGCGAGTAAAATTTGCCACAATTATTTTTTCGCCAATTTTACTTCTTTGTGGCGATAAAATAATCTTTTTCGGCCAAAATTACCTGCTGGAAATATATAACGGCGACGATAACTTAAAATTGCTAGAAAAATAGTGAGTAATTTGCTACTATTTCCTAAACTTTTGCGAGGATTTATATCACCGCAATAAACTTTTATCAAGGATTTAGGGGTAAACGAAAAGGATATTTACGTCAATTTTTTGGACAATTACGACAGGCAAAAATCGTCAAAAATAGTACTTTTTGCGACGATTTTTATCTATCGCTGGAATTGATCAAAAATAACACTTCAGTTTCGTCTAACATGCAGCAAATTAGAAATTACAAAAAATGATCAATTGCAACGATTATCAGGGGTATTTGCGGCGATTTTGAGTGTTGGAAAATGCCACATTTCTTGTAGTGTTTATTATATTTTGTGTGTTAATTTAAAAAAGTGGTTTTGGGATTTGAAAAAATTAAATTGTTTATTATATTTTGTGTAAAATTTTGAAAAAGTTTGTTTTGAGATTTGAAAAAAAAATTATATTTTGTGTGAAAATTTGAAAAAGATGTAATGATGAAGATGAGATGAATTGAGATGAGTTGAGGTGGTTTGTGAATCCAAACCACTCCTTAGTAAGCAGAGAACATATATTAGTATGTAAATATAAGCATTTATAGAATTCAGAATGCATAACAAGATATTTACTTTTAGAATGCAGAATCAGAACATGTTATTAAAATATCAGAGCGAAACTTTCAAAAACATTCTTATTCAAAAAATTTAATCTGAGACATCAATTTCATACCATATCAGAGTATCACATCGGGACATAAACCATGTTTAACCTCGTGGTAAGATTATAAACACTCATTATACTTGTGGCGGAGCCGTCTGCCACTATTATCTTTGTGTCTGGGTTGTATACCATGTTTAACTCTCGTGGTAGGGTTATAAACTACCATTATACCCACGATAGGGCCGTATGCTACTATTATACTCGTGCCTGAGCCGTATACCACTATTATACTATGACAGGGCCTTAGTGGAACAAATCAGAAACAGAACATAATCAGATACAAATACAAAATCAAAAAGCCGTGCCAAAAGTTTTCAGATGCCACATCATATCAAAACAAAGTACTGAACAGATTCATATCATTTCACATATTCAAAAACGGATTCAAAACATCTTCTCATCACGTGCACAAATTTTCAGAAATTCCATATTCGCTCTTTTTGCATAATTTAGAAACAGAATGTCAAAAATTTATTCATGTCTATACCATCATGACAAAAAAAATATTCTTCTCTTTCATACAGATTTCATGAGTAATGCAAAACAAATAACTGAGGTTGATTCAAATTTATTTTTAAAACATATCATATACATTTTCATAAAATTCCATCTTATTTCATGACTAGAGGTGGCACGTACGGTGGTTTGCATGGCTCTCTTGATGTTTTATGTCTGATTCGTCGTGGGTCTCAAGCCTAAACTAACTGGGCAGTAGTGGAGGATTTTTCTTTGTTTCGGTGGTGTAAAAACAGAGGTTGTTTTCCTTGTTATCCATCGGTTATTACCACTGTGGTTTACTGTGAAATTGATGTGAAGGAGCATGTGGTTGGAATGGGTGCGTGGTGGTGCAAGGTAGTGAATGGGTGGCTTGGGTGGAACTGCCGTGCATGGTAAGGAAGGGAAAATATGCTCTGTTTTAGGTGCTTGAAACAGGGGACGTGGAGGATTGCTAGGCGGTTGGGACACGGCGGCTGGGCTATTTTCATGGTGGTTCAAGGCTAGCTACAGAGCTTAGACATGGGGCTTCGCGGTGCACTTTCCTTTCAGTGCCATGGAGTGTTCGATTGTCTCATGGTGTAACGATTTTTTGTGGGAAGGGGTGGTGGCGCATGGTGGGGCTTTGGGCTTTGATGGTGGTGGTTGTTGCTGGGCTGGGTTAACGGAGGCTAAGCGTAGTGCATAGGTCTCTCTCTATATGTATGTGTGTGTGCAGTGGTTTGTAGTTTTTGGAAGTGGAGGAGCTATTGTGGGTTCTATCATGGAGGATGAAGTTCATGGCGTGGAGGATGGCAGCAGAGGAGTAGAGATTGAGGGTTGGAGATGGTGGGAGCGATGTGGTGGTTAACGGCAACGACGAAAGGCAAATCACCAAAAGAGAAAATAGAAGAGAAAGTGGCGAGAGAAAGGGAAACTAGAGAATCTGAGCAGGTATGTGTGAGTTTGGTCGCAGAAATCAAAGAGAGAGAGTAGTTGTAGAGGTTCAAAAAATTTGTGAGAGCGGGAAAAATGGCAGAGAAAGTAACGAAGAGGTAGAGGGAATTGGGAGGGAGAGTGACGAGGAGGAGAGAGAAATTGCGAAAGGAATGACTCTCACCAAAACGATGTCGTTTACTTCAACGAGCTGGATTTTCTGCCACTTGGGCCTGGGTTATGCTCAGGTGTTACAACTTGAATGATTGAGGCCCAATTTGGTTGGCCAATACAGATGAAAATATCTCATCTGGAATTGTACCATACAATAATTTTGACTATCTAAATACAATATTTCATCTCTTAAGTTTTGAGAACATACACTTAAATGAACAGTAAATAAATAGTGAAAACTAACATAAACAGTGTGTAAACAGTGCCAAAACTAACGTAAACAGTATATGAACTATGCAAAAACAATACATAAATAGTAAAAATTGATGTGAACAGTATATGAACAGTGCACAACTCGAGTACTCTATAAAATAGTTGGACCCACACCTTTTTCAAATCTCAAATATTAAAAACTATATCATCTTATCTCACTATCCAAATACACATTTCTTTTACAAACTATTTCATCTTATTTTAACCCAAAAGTCTCACTATTTTTTAAAATATTTCATCTCATCTCATCTCATCTCATCTGAACTATCAATCTAAACCGAACTGAATGAATAGCATTTTTCCCTTTATTTTGAATTTAATATATATCTATACTATATATATAAGTGGCGATAGAGATAAACAATAACTTGTCGTCCTCCGTGCATGTAATCTGTTCTTTGTATATTTTATCTTTTTTATCTTTCTATTTTCACGTTTTGTATCCATTTATGTAAGAGCATCCCTATCGGAGTCCCTATAGGACATATATTCCTATAATTTGGGGATGAATTTAGGGTTTTTATGAAAAATCCTTCCCCATTGGATTCCCCATTTTACGGTAAAATTATACCGGAGCTACAGTCGATCCCCATATATGGTGAAACATTGTAGCTCCCCATCTCATTCTCGTTGCTCTTTCGTCCCGCGTTCATCTCTCGGCACAACTCATCCCTCGAAAACCGACGAGACGTAGCCCCAAATCCATCGACAAATTTGTAAGTTTTGCTTTCGATTTGCTGAAGATTTTGAGGCTTTGATTTTGCAACACCAAGATTCACAGCCCCTCTCCCTCATTTTTGAAAATTTTTTTATTTCCGTACCCTGAATGCTTCTCTGTTTCTCTCTTGAAAATTTTCTTCCTCCCGAGGCCATGATCAAGGTAAGCCATGGATATTACCGTGGACGAGTTCTTCGCTGTTTGGGTTCCGAGAATATATTACATGCCATTTGTTTGGTTGCCGAGAAAATCTTAAATGCGTATTGTTTGGATGCCGAGAAAATATGTCATGTGATTGGTTAAATTAATCCTATTTTTTTTCACTCTCTGGTTGTTACTCTCATTCTGGGACTGTCTTAAAGGAAATATGTTCTCATTTCATTCAATTGATTTTTAGATTTGAGGATGCTGATTCTCATTGATCATATTGTCATTGATGTTGTTGTTTATTTGTCACTCTCTGGTTGTTACTTTCATTTTGGGACTGTCTTGAACCGAAATATGTTCTCATTTCATTCAATTGATTTTTAGATTTTTATGCTGCCGGTTCTCATTGATCATACTGTCATTGATGTTGCTGTTTAAGACCCTCGAAGCTGATATTCAGTTTGCCAATACCCTGTAAATCTCTCTTTTGCCTCTTTATTTTCACTTTTTCCTTTTCTTGGTGGGTTTTAGTTTATGAAATGAATTTGAGGATTCTCTGTGATTATGAGAATTTTATTGTTGAAAATTCTCTGGAAGCCATGATCATACTTAGAATATAGTCTCTGCTGTTTATTCACTTCCTCTGCGCTTTTGGGTCACTCTCTTTTTCATTTTTTTGCAGCTTAATTGGAATATATTTTTAAGAAAAAGATGTTATGAAAAAACCCATGAAGGAATGGCTTTTAGAATTGAATTATGACAGTTGTATGTGCAATATGTTTATGAACAATGATACCGGTTCTCATTTTAGCAACTGTCATTGATTTGTTGCTGTTTATTTATCATTGTGTTGAGTTCGATGGAGGAGATGAACTTGGATGGAGGAGATGAATGATATTGTGTGTGCTAAACTAGCTTCATTCAATTCATTTATAGATTTTTATGTTTATTTATCACTGTGTTGAGTTGTCAACAGTACTACTACTTTTCAATTCTTTTGACAACCTGCACCTATTTTTCTTGTTTTCCTTGTATTATGATATCCCAATTGACTTGTGGTTTTTATGAGGATAATTAATATTTGGTCATTGCTTTTTCAAATCAGAAGCGAATTCTCATCTCTTTTCTCGTTAGTAGCTATTTAATTAACTTGCATTTATTTTTTTGGTAAATTTCACTATTACTAAAAAAGGTGTCAATGTTAGCATTTTCCATGGGTAATTTGCTCTTTCCTTAAATTTAGGTTTCTTAAAATTATTATATAGCATTGCTCTTTCCATGGGTAATTTGTTCTGTGTTGTTGAATTTCTTTGCAGTGTTTCGTATCTCTCGAGGGAAGGGGGCTATTATTAGGCTATGATGATGGTTTTGTAATGCGGGTTAATTCACAAGTGTTAATAGGGTCCTATCGATGTGGCGGGGTAATCCTCATCCCGAATTTTCATATTGCAGTTTGTGGTACTTTCCACAAAAGGCAATGGACATTCGAGTGGGGTTTTGCAGCCATTCGGTGTGAATGGATCCTTGCTTACGCATGCTGTCAATATTTTCACCATTCTGAGCCCCATTTAGTATTTATTTTCATAATTTTATGGGGAATCCAATGGGAATGCCCTTATTTAGCATTATTTTGATTTGCATGTTGTTTGGTTGTTATTTGGTTGTGTTATTTTGTGATAGAAAAGTAATGTGTAACTTCAAGCCCCTCGGCTGTGATGATAACAAACCGTAATGGGGATAAAGAAAATTTATGGTCATTTCCTAAATGGCTAGGTAATCTGGACGGCCAACAAGTAGTGGCAACCGGAGGTGCAGCCATGAGATAGTGCCCAAATTTCCTACATGTCACCATTCGATTCCTGAGCCAAGGTTGGAAGAACCCCAAACTTCATAATACTGTGTCTAACATTTCAGTGTATTTTTAGATATGGATTCACAAGACGTTGGCCATATGTATTTCACCAACCTCCTAAGTCAAGATCCTCAACTAAATCCCACTTACGGTGGGCAAAGTGGAAACTCTCCTATGACTATTGATGACTCTCCACCCCTACCCCATAACGAGCCTATCGGAGTTAGGAAATCAGTTAGGGGTGCGAATTTCACCCCTGAAGAAGACAAGTTACTTGTCTCTACATGGCTTAATTGTAGCATTGATACGGTCCAGGGAACAGACCAAAAACACTCCCAACTATGAGAAAATTTTTTTTTAATTCTTTGAGCAATTTAAAGAAACCACAAATGATCGGACAATTAAGTCTTTAATACATTGGTAGTCAGTTATTCAAAAGGTGACAAATAAATTTTGTGCGAAATTAGCCCAGGTCGAAGGGTTGAATCAGAGTGGCATGACCGAGAAAGACAAGGTAAATATCCATACTATTATTTAAGTTATTCATAATTAGGTTTCTTTAATATTCGTTTAACAAGTTTCTTATTTTGTTTACATGCTAGTTTGACAAGGTGAAGGTTATGTACCAAGCGCTAGAGAAATGCTCCTTCCAATTCGAGCATTATTGGCACCTTTTGAAAAACCAACCCAAATGGATTTGGCCTTCCAAAAAAAAGGAACCAAAGCAACAGAAGACAATGTCCCCCTCCCCGACCCCGACTCAATGTTCAGGCACTGAGATGGTTGATTCTGTTTTTTATGGTGGGCTGGATAATGTGATGGATAATGAAGTGATCGAATTGGACCAACCACTGGGAAGGAAAGCTGAGAAAGGAAAATGAAAGGCCAAAGATGAGAAGAGATTTCTGTGCTCAGCAGGCTGAAGTATACACTTCTGGAGGAGTCCCGTGTTCAGGAGAAAGAGTTTTATCGCCTCAAAGCCGAGAAGATGGAATATGATAAGGAAAGAGAGTTAAAGAAAATCCGTCAAGAGGATGAAAGACTGAGGTTGGAGGATGGGAAACTGAGGTTGGAGAAAGAGAAAGTAGAGCTCGCCAAGAAGGAATCAGATTAGCGCATTATGATGATGGACGTTAGTGGCATGTCGTTACTGCAGCGGTTATATTTTGAGGGATTGCAGAAGGAAATAATTGCAAGACAGAATGCTCCGCCACATACGGATTGATGAAAATTTTATAGATTTTTATAGTTTATTTATTTATTTTATGTTTGAAACAATGATGTATGATAATATGTATTTCTTTTATTTGGATTGTAAAGAATTTAATTTTTCAAATTGTGGAAATTTGCCATTAAATTTGCAAAAACTATTACATAGGACATGTTTAAATAAACCAAGTACTAATATGAAAGAAATATGAAAATATCTTAACTAACTCAAATAAATGGCAGAAAACATAAATAATTATGCGACATTTCTACTGTTGGGAAAATAATAACCATTGATGTTCAATTAGATCTGCTTGGAGCTAATGATGTGTCGAGGTGTCTCTAATATGATGATGGCGTTGGATGAAGTCCGTAAGCTCAGTTGTATGATTGCGCAATAGTTCTGGAACTTCACCATCCAATTGATCATACTCAATGTTTGAACCCTCTGATTCATCACGCTCGTCTTCAATAATCATATTATGTAAAATAACACATGTTTTTAATATATTTTTTAATTCCTTGACTTTTCACATTCTGGAAGGTCTACGAATGATCACAAATCGTTGTTGAAATACCCTGAAAGCACGCTTGATATCTTTTCTTGCGGATTCTTATGCTTTTACAAAATATTTCTTCTTATTCCCTTGTGGTGATATAATGGTCTTCACAAAAGTTTGCCACTTGGAATAAATACCATCCGCGAGATAATATCCCATAGTGTAGTTGTTGCCATTGATTGTGTAATTGACTGGAGGAGCACGCCCTTGGGCAAGTTCTGTAAAAATAGAAGATCTCTCTAGCACATTAATATCGTTATGTGAACTGGGCATACCAAAAAATACATGCCATATCCAGAGATCATATGAAGCAACTATTTCTAAAATAATAGTTGGTTCACGAATGTGGCCAGAGTACATACTTTTCCAGGCTGCGAGATAATTTTTCCACTTCCAATGCATGTAGTCAATGCTTCCCAACATTCTTGGAAATCCCCGTCGTTCACCAATCGCAAGTAATCGAGCAATATCATTAGCATTAGGTGACCGCAAGTATTCATCTGAAAAAATACTAACTATTGTCTCAGAGAATTTTTTAAGGCTCTCCATTGCGGTGCTTTCACCAATATGTATATATTCATCCATAAAATCTCTAGTAACCTCATACGCCAACATTTTTAAGGCTGCGGTTATTTTTTGCATAGAAGATAAATCAAGTTTTCCGGTACTATCTCTTCTTTGGACGAAGTACGGCTCGTAAGACTCTATCTCATTTAGAATACAGAGAAATAGGGGATGACTCATCCGAAATCTCTTTCAAAATAGACCCGAGGGATATACTGGATTATCTGCAAAATAATTTCGAAAAAGTCGCTCGTGCCCTTGAATATGATAACGCCGAATGAACTTATGGCGTTGACGATTGGCACGATGCCTCAATGACTGTCCTTCGGCCTTGTCATTAAGAACAACATCTAACTCATCTTCAGAGGATAAGTATGTGAGCAATTTGCGAAAGAATGTATGAGCCATTTGATGAAGGGAGTGGGCTATCAAGGGATACACGAGAATCTCGGTTCTTTAGATCAAATAAGACTTGAGTTTGTGAGAATGTGAGTGTAAGAAAAATGCGTATTTATAGAGAAAAAAGTTACCGTTACATATAGGACAAAAAATGTTATCGTTTGAGAGAAGACAAAAAAAATGTCCGTTGGATAAAAGATAAAAAATATTATCGTTAGAAATGCATATATTAAAAAAATATTATTTTTGTAATACGTATTTCGGTTTGAAAAATAATATTGTATTTAGTACTCAAAATTGTATAAGTATTTAGTAGAATGTGATATTTGAAAAGAAGATAATAAGATAAAAGAGTTAGTAGTTAAGATTGTAAATAGAAGTGAGAGAAAAAAAATAATAAAAAAATATTATTTAATAGAATAAAGTGAAAAATAGAGAATGAGATGTATAAAATTTTTAAAAGAGAAATAAAATTTTTAAAAAAATACTTTTAAATTAAATTATGAAGAATTTGACGGCGAATCCAATCGGATCCTCTAGGGTATGTAATCTTCACATCCTGTGAACAATGTTGTGTCAGTGATATTTCCCCAGATGAACTTTACACAACACAAATCCATCTCTCTTCGTCTCCCTCTCAAGTTTTCTCTTAACTCAGACCCTCTCTCTTTTCTTCTCTCTGCATTTTTTCTCCATTTTTCTCGAGAGGAAGTTTTTCTGCTCTGCCCCCGCGCCTCCTCTGCTCTCCCCAACCGGTTTCTCTCCATTTTTCTGCTTACAGACGCAAAGGCACGGAGCAAAAGCTCACCGCCGATCTGTCGAAGAGGCTTCAAGAAATGACGCCGATCCATAATTTTTCCTCATTTTTTTGTTCTTTTCTTGTTGTTCCTCGTCTCTCTGCCGTTGCCTTCGAAGAAAAGGGTAAAATTCTAAAATTTTATTTTTGCAGGAGTATTTTTTTCCTCAGGAGGGACTTTTTATTTGGGTTTCTCAGTTGCATGTTAAATCTTTTCTTCTTTCTTGTGGGGGTGTTTTTTTAATTTTTTTGTTCATCCCCTTTCTTTACTGTCAATGGGATCGGAATGTCAAGAGCAGTTTCAGATTTATTTCGGAGTGAAGAGAAGAAAATGCTGTGGCAATCGAGGAAGAAGAAGAATCACTGCGTGGCGTTGGTTCGATTGGAGGAGGTGGGCCGCGTCGGCAGCAGGAAGAAGGATAAAAAAAAAAATCGAAAGTAGAAGGAAGAAGAAGAAGATGTTGTGCGGCGCATCCAGAGGAAGAAAGAAAGAGATGAAAACTTAGGGTTTTCATTCCACACACACGTGCTGGGCTCAACTCACACGCACTCGATATGTGACATGCGCATATATGCAATTGCAGAGAAGTGTCTGAATGTGCACGAGCACACTCACATTTGTTTACATGTAATTTCTTTTTCTTTTTTCTTTTTATTTTGTGAACTTCTATACCGGTTACTGATTATTTTCCGTTTCTCATATACTAGGATGTTGCTTTGGCATCTATTTCACTGAGGCCAATGCCCTTTGCACCAGTTTTGGAAAGGCTCTCTCTGACTGACATGAAGTATGGATCTGTGAGGCGGTTTTTTTCCTTGCATGTCGTGGTTTTCTGCAGTGTCGGGTTTATCTTTACACAAATATTTAATTATAAATGCTTTGGGTTTTTTTTTTGCAAGTTAGCACTTAGTTGCTCTGCGGTGCTCCCATTACAACCTCCTAATGCTTCAATTTCAGCCTCAGGACAAATAATGGAAGCCTTTTTACAATTCTCCTGTAGTTTCACCCAGTGTATACATCAGCTAAATTCATGCTAATATTTTTATGTTATACAATCTAAATTGTTATTTAAGAATACAGAGTACAACAAATGCTAATAATGACAATGCTACAGGCATTCCACTTTTAGCCTCATGCACTTTAACTCTTGAGCAAATATAAATTTGAAAAAACAAAAACTCTTGTGTTGATCACAAACAAAAATACACAGGAGTGAGAGAGAGAGATATCTAAATAGACTGCGTCTTCTAACGGTACATTTATTTAAAACCCATAAACATTTCTCCCTCTTGCTTATTGGAATTTACAGAGCACACAACTGTAGCAGCAATGGGTAATAAATAAAGTACTGGGCAATCATTGATTTTATTTTCTTATGAAATTTTCCTAAATGGATAGATACATCGAGTTCTTTTGGGTACTTGAACAGATCAGGAGTCAGAATCCCTCCCTTTGCATTTGCTGACCTATTAATGAGTGGGTATGTGCTTGTCAGATAAGTTGGTTCCTCTGGCATGTGAAATATAGGGAAGGCATGATCGAGCGGTATCTGCACTGACTCTGATCTGGTTTAGTGGACTGCTCTATGCACAATTATGTTCTCTTTGAGAATGGAAAACGGTGTAAGAAATTGGTTTGGCTGCATCATAGGTTCAAGATCATAATTTTCAATCACGTTATGCATAGAGTTAGATTCATATAACCCGTACACTTCACCGAATGATGCCAATGTTGTACTGCTTAGAAAAAGGAGGGTATCCTATTCATTATATTGCAGAGGGAGATTGTGATTGTAACTATTTGCTTCTTTTTTAAATTGTTTATTTTGTTTCCTCTCTTTCCCTGAAGAATAGTGATGGCTCTGTTGAAATGCCTTGAAGTTATCTGCCCTTGATTTGGCTATGTGATTGTCGAGTATCTCTTCTAAGTCCTACCATGGTAATATTATGATCAACTCAAAATGGTTTGCAAAAGTGAGTGCAGGATCAGCCTTCTACCAAAGTTCACTCTGCCCCTGGTGGTGGATCTTCTCTGGGGTACCTCTTCGGTGGTGGTGGTGGTAGTGGTGGAAACTGATATCTTTAATCCTCAAGAATGCAGAGGTTGCACCATGACCAGAAACTCTTTATTTTTGTGTTTTCGACGTGCTCATGAATGAAATTAGAAGTAGATAAAACACATGCAAACGCACTTTTTAACTCAAATTATTATGTATTATAGCAAAAGTAGAAGCGAAACAGGAAAAGGATGCATTATTACAAAAACTTTCCAGGCCGTAGTGAAACATGCAAACTAGCTAGCTAGGCCTAACTATATATTACGGAAATCCTTGATTAGACACAGGTTTGTCCAGAAACGTTAATAATTGGTAAGAATATTCAATGCGATCATATATTTTACACTCAATGCTAATTTCTTCAAGGAAATGAAATTTCAATAAGGTGTTGACACAACTTGTTCCTTTCAAGGCTGTTTTGTTCACAGATGTAATATGATGGCCAAACGTTGTGCTGTCTGCAATAGTTTAAATCAAGTAAATATGTGGTTGACATTAGACATATATGGTACTTTATTTTGTTAACTTGAATCAAACTTTGTGTTTGTTTTTATGCAATTAGCAAACGTCTCTTGGTGTGCATATTAATTTACTTTTTCATCTATATATAATTCATATATATATAATTAATATATATATTTTTGTTGAAACGTCCCTTGGACGTTTTGTTACTACTAGTAAACTCCTGTGTATCCAAATTATTTCCGCCGCCATTTTTTCTTATTAAAATATTTCTGCCTTGGATTTTTCTTTTCTTATTCGGTGTGAGTTTTCGCAGGTGCCCATGACTTCCAGGTACGTGATAGTACTATGAAATGGTACGTGTTCATCACATGAAGAACGATCAGCCTTCCTGACATTGCTGACTATCACAAGTCACCAGGTGTTTCAGATCCCTACTAAAGTACAGATGGTTTTTTTTTGCCAGAAGCCGTAGTAGTAGACAGTGGAGAAAAACCAGCAACGTCATCATCATTCTCTGATTTTGCTATGCATATTTTGGCAACATAATTGAACATCTCGTGTTCTCGGACAAAAGGCTGAGCTGCATAGTCCTCAAATGGCATCCACTATAGAAGAGAAAATGAAAATTAAATACTAATAATAATAATAACAATAATTAATGTTAGCAAAGCTCAAGTTGATCGCCATATTTAAGAAATTATAGCAAGTTAAATTTTAGTCACAAATTCCATCATTTTCCATTTCTTCCGTAGTGATCAGTGATGTCCATAACATACCAAAGATGGGGAGATAAGAGAGATAAGCCACTTTCTTCCAGCTATCCCAACAAGTGCCATAATAAAGCAGAAAGACTAGGCTCTCTTTTTTTTTCTTTTTCTTTTTTTCAAGTGATTTGCCACGACTTGTTCATGAAAAATGGGTAACTTCCACTTTCAGGTTTTCATTAGCTCCTGATGAGTTTTGAATTCAAGTTTAAAAGGCATATTGTCAAAAGATACAACCATATGAGAGGATTTCAAAAATTGGAGATGCACAGTTCTCCAGGTATCTATGAATTCAGATTGAACAGAATTGTAACAATTGTACATGCACTAAACATTAGCCACTGCTACTGGTTTAAAGGTTCAGTACGATTAGACTTATCCTGATTAGACCTTACTCATGACCTTTTCCTTACATGAAAAGGTAATCTAAAGAGTACTAGCCAGCTAGTATGATTGACAGAATTTTGAAGTATTTTATGCCTTTTTTCCAGTGTGGCTTGTCCAACGACATTTTGATTGTCAAATAATTCAACTTTGCTGAAACTTCTAATCCAACTTGATGCAATTTTATCGAAATCCACACATTCTTTGCAGTATTATCGTTATCAAAATTTACCTGGGCTGCTTCAATCTCCGAAGTCTGCTTCTGGATGTCAAAGGAGCGTGGTTGTAACATGCAGACAAAGAACAAATCTGATTTTCTGAAGAATGATTTGTGGCTTTGCCTGTATTGAGGGAACATGCAACTTATATTAAAAGCTATGATCAATAGTATAACATAAGCTTTTACAGTAACAAACAGATATAAATTTGTAGCACGCAACATTAAAAGTTGAATTTATAGGGAAGACTATCTATTGACAGTATCAGCAAATGCATGTTAAAATGGATCCTACCAGGCAAATGTTCTTACCTGAATGCTAAGACTTCCACGAATTCTGTCTCAATCTGAAACAAAATGAAAGCAATGGTCTTAGATTTACATCGACATGTGTAAAACTACAAGCACCTGTAACATATGAAGCTGTCACAGCAAGGTCATTCATTTGTTCCTCAACGAAGCAATTATTGAGAAACAAATAAAGAAAACCATTTTATTCCTAGAGCATTCCTTTTCAATACCATGTAACATTATTCTTCTGATTCTTTGGACTAGAAGGCAGGGACAGAGCGAGGAATCAATCTTTGGGAAGGAACAAAAATTATCACAATAAATACTTTTTGTTTTTTGTGTTCTACGTATTTATGCTACAGATAGTAGTGCCAGAAATCATTACAAAAGATGAGAGGAAGTTTTGACCCTTCAAATTTTGAGATAACTATAACTATGCCACAAAAATACATCTCTAGTTTAAAAAAAATCTCTTAACATAATTATAACAAAAATTGATCAAAACTTTATTTATTTTCTTTATAAAAATCTTGTATTTAATACAAAACCTACACAAATTGAGTTTAATATATAAAGACCAAAACATGATTATCCTATAATTATTCTGATGATAATGGTATTTTAGGAACTGACCCAAGTTGACCCACGTATAACCAAGCTGAAATTTACAAAATAACCGTGCATGGAATTTCAACTACCCAGACTAGCTAGAAACACTTCGTGCGATAGAGAGAAAACAGACAAGAAAAACAACATGCTCACCGAGAGATGGAGGGCACGACGGCGACGAGCAGGTGGTGGGGCGACGGCAGAACACTGGTTAGAGAGAGAGAGAGAGAGATGAGCGAGAGAGAGAGAAGGAGAGAGAGAGGACGGAGAGTGAGAGAGCAAACCGAGAGAGGGAGAAACAGAGAGGGTGCTGGTGGCTTACCGTGAGGAAAACGGCGGACCTGGGGTGGCAAGAAATGCGTTTTCTGGGCCTCTACTGATCGACGCCGCAGTATTTCCTTGCTGTGACTGGTGGCTCCGAAAAGAGATTGAGGACTAGGCTTGTTGTTGCTCTGTTTCAGGTGGTTAAAACAGGGGCTGGTTTTGGTGTGGGCTGGGCACGGTGGTGATCTCAGGGGGGAGCAGCGACGTGGTTTGCTTGACTTCGGGGTGGCGAGGCTGCTGGACGAAACGGGGCGATCTTGGCACGTTGGTTTCCATTAGGAGTGGTTGTACTGCAAGATGGGGGCGGCGTTGCCGTTTATGGCGGAGACAAGGTGGTAGCAATTCCTCAAGGGCTGGGCAGTGGGGTACTTGTTTCCCACCATGGTGCATGGCTGTGACGTGAAGGGGCTGGAAGGGTGGCTGTGTGAATAGTTTGTGGTTTGTGGACGGGAAAGGCTACGTTACATGGTTTGCACGGGACGAAAAACACTTCTGTGTTTCATGGCAGTGAAACCAACCGAGAAGGGCTTGAGTAGTGACTGGATCGTGGGGTGGTGAGAAATTATGGAGAAAAAGAAGAGCGAGAGAGAAAATTTGGAGGATGACTTTCATCTGGTAGTGAAACGAACGAGTGGCGCCGTGGGTGAAAGAGGGTCTGAGTATGTGATGGAAAAGAAAAGCAAACCGCATAGACGTGGGGAATGAAAAAATGGATTTGAGGTGGACGGATTTTCGGAAGTGAAGAAAACTGAAAGGAAAGCAAATAAGAGAAAAAAAAAGAAAAAGAAAGAAACGGTCTGGCAAGAAAATTGCAGACGGGGAAATACTAAAACGACATCGTCGTGGGCTTGGCCTCCCTTCTGGACTGGGCTTAGGCTCTGGGTATTACAGCAGCTTTATTCGGGTTTTCTTGTTTTTGTTAGAATTTGTCTGAGGATTTATGGCTTTGTTGGATTATTGCATAATGGGATTAACGTTGTGTCCACGGTATTTTTCCGTAATAAGTGAGGTATTTTTTAATAAAATTAGGGAGATGACACTCTTTGACATGTGGTCCTGATTTAAAAAAAAAAAAAAAAAATCACCCAGCTGTAACAATTATTTTAAATAATCGAATGTCTGCCTAATATTCTGAAAACGAACACCATTGAAAATTTTACACAAATAATAAGCAGGCAATACTTGGTTACCACCCAATCCAACAAGACCACCAACATGCAACAGCTTAAAAAAGACATAATTTAGGAGGAGGGTGATATAACATACAAAGACGAGGCCTCTTCGAAAGTGGAGGGACTGCAAATGAAGAAGCCAGTAGGGTCTTTTTACCCAAATGATACGGATAGAGTCTGATGGTTGTGGCTCTTAACCTCTGCATTTTGTACTAATGAAGTTTAAACGCACAGGTCGTTATTTATACTGGCAAAGGAGGGAGGGTGCAACTTCTGTTACTCCGTCAGGACTCAGAATCAGAAACCCCCAGGACACTTTCCGTGTGAAGTCTTCGTTTGGGACTTTGAACTAGGGGTGTTCATCCGAGTTCCAACCCGGGTACACCTGGACCGGAATCCGGGTTTCAAACCCGGGCTGAAACCCGGACCGGATTAATCCGGGTTAGACCCGGGCCGAAATTGTTCCGGATTGTACCCGGGTTTTTTTCTTTTTTTTTTTTTACAAAATGTTATTATTATTATTAATTGGACTTCAAAGATTTTGTCTCAATTTAGAATTTCAAATTATATTCTCAATAGAAAACCAATATAAATCTCTTCTAGTCTTTAATACAACATAAACAATTAATTAACTTTTTAACTAAACGCATGTAAAAAAAAAATCAATATTCATAATGTAAAATGCATGCGACATACACGATGCAATCAACTACATATTACATTGTTTGAACTAATTTGCTAAGAATATTACAAATTGGTATTTCAGATAAACTTAATTGCCACGAACATTGTTCTGTTTGATGACCTAGCTGTGAGTGTCATTGGCAAATAAATTGGTTCATAAATCCGCATCCTTCCAATGCCATTGCTTTTGTATAGATTTATAACATCTACTTCAGATGGGAGATTGTTGCCATTTCTTCCATAGCATACACCGACAGATTGTGCGCCTGCATATCAAAATTGGGCCAAAATATGATGAGTTTTTAGCTTAATTAGGTGTTGGCAAGATAAAATGTTCCTAAACAATGATTTTAGGAACAAAGTATTAAAATGATAAGTAACCATTTTGGTCTAAAGTACTTGCAGAAGATAATTCTATGAACTATACTGATTCCATCACTCGGAAACAGTTGAAGAAGAAGTAAAGCCAAACCCCATGCACAACTACATTTTCAAGAAAAGAGAAAAAATAACACTAAATTCTTAGTTCAAACAGGCCTTTTTGGATCAAAATAGTCAGAGAAGTCTGAGACAGACAGAGAAGCTAGAGCTTCTTGGATTCTCACATCTCAAACCAATTTAGAGCTCAACATCAAAAGATTAGGCAATGCAATATGCACAGACACAGAGAGAGAGAGAGAGAGAGAGAGAGTATTACAGCACCTGTTAGTTCTAGGCCAGATAAGAAAAAACCAAGTAGCAGCAATATGGGAGCCATAAAAGCTTTGCAATCTTTTACGTCCAAGAAACCCATTTGGGTAATTAAGAAACGAGAAATTGAACCAAATGATCTATGGCTTAACACTGATATCCTTGCAATACCATCTCTCACATACGCCTTCATTTATATATAGGCCAGTTAGTGCCTTAGAATAGTTGGGTTTTAGACAATGTCCTATACCATTTGCCAATGACCTCTTCACCGTCAATATATTTGCAAAACTTTCTTATGATTTCCCACTCAGTCCTCTATTAATCTGTATAACATTTTATTCTACTTGTCTCCACTACTTGGCGTTGGGAGTGTGGTCCATGTTGCTTTTGCCTTGCTGGGAGAGTGGCTTTTCCTTTTTTCTTTAGTCAAGTATTTTGTGTAAAAACTGGGGAGACATAATCAAGTGCAAATTGTGTTGAGCCAAGAGGGAAAGGCAATGCCCAAAAAGCATGCATGAGGGTCATGTCATTGATAATTAAGTTAATTGGTCAAAATTCAAATTAAGTCGAATTTTACCAAAACAGCTTCCAAGATAAATTTGCCTTGAATAGGTATACAGACCCAGACCGATGGACACTCCAAAACTGACTCAAACAGGGACCAAAACGGAAACTGAAAAATAACAATCTAGACACAAACTCACTTAACTTTAAACAAGCTCAAACTTATCTCATGCTCAGTACCACATGCAACCGACATTGAACTCAAATAGGAAACAAAAACTTCAACTAGTACCATATAAATCTATTCATTGATGTACTACGATTTGATTCATAAAATCTAAATTTATAATTTTTTTTCTACAGTTTAAATCATGCCACATCATCAGTATTCAGTGTGCTCCACAACATGGAGTGCTCAATTTAATTGAGTTAATTATATGCTTATATCATTATCTGGTTTGAACTCTCTTTCTTTCTTTCTTTTTTTGATGGAAATAGTCACATTTCATTAATGATCCGAAGTTACAAATGTTGACTGATCAGTACATGGAAAATCCAAAACACCTTAAGTCAATCTAACGCAGCAGCTCTGAAGCTTCCCCACACACAAATTGCTTTGTAGTGGACATTGTCTTAACTTCTAAACTTTCTCAAAATAGAGAAAGCGTTCTGTAAACCAGAACTTGCAGGTCCGCTCAGTCATCCCAAGAAGGATGCATTAGGGACACAACTATGGATATTAAATCCATTAGCCTATTCCTACTACAATAAAAACTAAATTAAACTGAAAAAATTACAACTAAAAACAAAACAACAAAATAGACCACGAGCATTGGTGAGACTCCAGATGACACGCACTACCGCAAGTATCAGCAACTCGAGCACAAACTGAGCGAGTACCCAGCTAAAGCACGGACCACAACAGCCCGGCCGTGCAAAGACCAGACATAACATCGCTCACCACTCTCGAACAGCTCTTATCCCGGATTACGTACAATCCAAAAGCCCGCACCTCACTCGGGTCAACAACACAACAGCATTCCAAAGAAACTAAACAAAAAACAAATACTAGAAAAAATACAGAAAACAGAAAAGCAAAAAACAAAAATGCGGGTGAACAGTGCACTATATTCGTCTATAATGCGTGCAGCTACTGTTCACACTGGGAGGAAAACCGTCGAGCAGACCTTGAAGTCCCGGAGTCAGAGGTTCCTCCGAAGCCGAGCGTGTCGTCGGCAACAGCCTCCTGGGTGGTGCGTGATGGCCACGCGCCGTCTGGGTCCGAAACTTCGTCCCGGCGTGCGGACTACACGCCACTCCGATGGACACCGGATTTGGTAGACTTGGAGATCGGCGGCTGGGAATCCTGCCGGAGAGGCACGTGTAGACGGTCGACGGCTGGAATGACTCGAGACGGCGATCCTCCCTTTCTTGGCTTGACAAAATCAAAAAACCCTAAAACAAAAACAAATAACAGAGAGACATGAAAGAAAACTAGACACGGGAGAGGGGGAAGGAGCTGAAGCTCCCTCCCCTTGTGTTAGATCTGGTTTTTGTGAAGTTTTAGAGAGAGGAGGACGAGGGTTTCACTCGGGGGCCCTCCTCGTGACCAATTCGATCGACCGCAGACGTAATCAATTAACAGACAAACTCAAACTCTCTTTCATACTATATTCCATAACATCTTCCTTCCCAATAATCAAATAACATTCCAACCTTCAGTTATTGAATTTATTTGATTGTCGGCCACACATAATCGAGATCTAGATTGTTGCTCATAGTTTATAATAATAATAAAAATGCAGTAGGGAATAAGAACAATTTAAAACTTTTAAATTTAAGAAAAAGACCCCATTAACAATTGGATAATGTCTAACCTCGTGGAAGGTCAAAAGGTTCATTGCTGACTTTTTCCTCTAAATAAATTGATTCAACTCCATCTTATAGATCTTAAAGTTTAACCCAAAAGTTAAAGCAAACGTTAAGAAACAATGTTTCCCCTGTAGTTGTTTTTTCGCTCTCTATTTAAAGGAATAAAAAAGACAGTATTGAGCAATGTTTTAAAAGGACAAAGATTAGCTTAAAAAACTCTAAATACGATTTCTAGATTTATAGTTCAAAATTTAAAAAAAAAAAAAAAACCCATAAACTAATTTGATTACCATAATTCTCTTCCCTTACTCCTTCCTGATTATAAGCTTCTTCCTTAGGTGTAAGACGGGCAAGTCTTCTTGAAGACTCACTTTGATTCAGCCTCAAATTAAAACTTTTTCTCATCTTTCATATTTTTCATATCCATGTATAGATTTATATATCTACCGAAAAATCAAAATGAACTTATATCATCCCAGCCAAAAGAAAGACCCACTAATAATCAACGCACAGAATCATAGTTATAAGGACACACACACACACACACACACACACACAGAGAGTACCAAACAAGTGAACAACGCCCTAGAGGGAAAGGCCGACTGCGACGGAGATGCAGCGACGAAGATGCGGCGACAATGATGCGGCGACGGCAATGGGGTCACAGCTTACGGCTCACGGCGTCACGATGATGGAGGCAGGGTGTTAGGGTTTCGCAGAGTAACGAGAGAGCGAGAGGGTGAGAGAGGCTTTGGGGGAGCGGGGGGTAGTGTTTAACCGGTATCAAAACGTATCAAAATGGCGTCGTTTTGATACTGGTTTTTGTTTTTTTAAAAGACCCGGGTACCCGGGTTTCAAACCCGTACCTGGACCGGGTTGGTCCGGGTTTGTCAACCCGGGTTCCGGACCGGGCCGGAAAAAAACCCGGCTAGGATGAACACCCCTAGTTTCATGGCGGCATATTGAAATTTTGGGAATGCTTGAACTGAGTTTTATTTTGGAGTTTCGAGTCTTTCAACAGCTTCTTTCTTTCAGAAAGAGAGGGGTTTGCATGCATATTTCTTTTGGGGAAAGCGGCATGTGTTCCCGAGTTTCAGCCATTTGTCTCGATGGTTACGTGTCTACCAAATAGGAAGCTCTTTAGATTGGCCTGTATATGTGATGAAATCTATCGTTGCTTACCATATATTTCTATTTTATGTTTTTTGTGTAAGGTCAGTACTGTTGTGATTCATTCATCATTGTCTTGCGGATCATATATTCATTTATGGAATGGAAGGATTTTGGAAAGTCAGATTTTGCGGTTCTGATCTTCTTCTAGTTTCTGAACAATAGAGTTACTTACATGCATATATAGCTAGGAAACATATAAAAAAAAAACAACAAGAATTTCGTTTCATGTTGGTATAGAAGGGATCATTCCAAAGTAAGCAAGATTTCAAGTCTTCTTCATGACACGTGGAACTTTGTTCATCATCCATTAATTAGAGTCTCTCAAGTAGTGAAACGGCTAGGAGAAGCCTAGCTAGATTATCAACTTGTGAAAACTTCTTTATGATCAATGTTCTGTCAAATTTATCAATGGCAGTTGATGCTTAGGAATGGAGAATAAGATTCAAAGAAGGTACGGTGTAGGTTGAAATCCTTGATCTCAGAGCGTGTTCTGCCATTTTTGAGACTGCTAATTTACAATGCATGTACGTATTTTTATATTCAAGATAGATCTAATTTATCATGCATTCATACATATATATTCTCAGATGTAGAAAGTGGTGCCTTTTGCTATCATCACGCAAATACCTTTTCATCTTTTTCCTGTTTGTATTATATGCCACTCAAAACTCTGGACGAAAGTGCGTAAAATGTCTCTCTCCCTCTTGACCTAGAAGAAAAAATTGAAAGCTTCGGGCCCGATCGTTACGCGACTTTGGAGGACTCCCATTTTGTTCTTACAGTAACTACGTACTAGTACTCTTTAATAAGCAAACCATGCACCTTTCTTTTTTGTTGTTTACTCTTGGTCCACCGTGCATGCAACTTTTCACTCTCATCCTACGAACGAGCATCAGTACAGAAACGATATTTTCAATCATAAATGGTGCAAATGTTGTACATTTTTTTTTAAAAAGTTAATAAATATGAAACTTACATGAAAAATTATTATTTTTAATAATAAATCTCACATGCACTTGCACTAGCCATGACTGTATCTAAGCGTTTTTCAAAAATATATATATATATATATATAATTAATATAGCATGCACGAAAGTTTCTTTGCTTTTTGGAATGGGAAAAACACCAAATACCTCGAGTACATCCAACTACTCTTCAAGGCTAACGTCTCATTTTATTGGAAACATGCATGAGTCACTCCTAGCTATATATAGGACATGTAATTAAATTAGACACCACACATAACCACCATGATATTGATAGCCGGCCCCCATCATGATCGTAATTAATAGTGATTATCCTATTACATATATATCATTACCATTTTTTCTTTAATCATGATCTCATGACTATCAAGGAGTGAAAAAGAAAAGGTCACCAAGCCTATCATTACTTGGTGAGTTGCCACCATACACCAAAAGTCCCTCCTTTCCATCCCAGTGACCAACTGCGAACGCACACCAACCGCGAGGCCCAGGATGATCACCCGATTCCGATCCATCATCCCATCGTTTCCACTCTAATGTCTCTGTGTCCAATGCATAAACCTCGCCAGCAAATTTACCGGCACCCAAGTGACCTTGGTCACTAGGATCTACTTCCCCACCATATATAAATACATATTTTCCAATCCCGATTGTAGAAAATACACTGCGAGCTGTAGGTTTTTCACCAGTTGTCTCGACTTGGGCCCATTCTCCATGGACTGGATCAAAGTAGTGTACGTCATCCATTTCCACTCTAGCAAAACCATACACAACCCATATTTTTCCTTGGGCCACTGCCAGCCCAGGCCCACCTCTACCTTTGCATCCGTCTCCTGGGGCCGGATATTTGACCCACTTTTGATCAACAGTATTATAGGCCCATAGGTCATTTAGTCGACCAGCCACCCCACAGCCACCAAAGATGTATACATGTCGATCATCGGCTGTCGTAGAGTGGTAGCTTCGATGAGTGGGGCCGATGTCTCCGGTAGAGTGTAGGGTCCACTTATTTGTGCAGGTGTCAAAGGAGTAGAGCTCGTTCAACTCGTTATGTTCACTGTCCCTACCACCAAACACATAGATAGTTTTTCTAATAGCTGCCATTGTGACACCGACACGTGGTGGCGGAACATCCCCGGTGCACTCTGCAACAGACCATGTTAGGGTTTCAAGATCAAAGACGTGGAGCTCATTATCGACCGGGACACGTGGCTTGAATTCACCACCAAAAACATAGGCCTTTTGTCCAACTATGGCAATGGCATGTGAGCTTCTGGCTCCAGGCACAGTACCATGTTGATCAAGCTGGTAAAAAGTTAAACAAGTTCGATCGTTTAAAATATAGATCATGGAGATATTTACATACATACATATATATATGTTGCCAAGTGGGTATGACACAATCGTACAAATTAAAAGCAAAAGCAAAAGAAAACAAACTTCCACTGAAAATGAAAATGAAAGTGACAAAGCATGAGGATACATGTGACCAACATCCATCAGCAGTGACGACAACTGAGGCCCATTAGCGACAACAGACCTATAATTTACATTAATTTAATATGGGGAGAAAGAACAATTAATAGATGTACCCAACCTGAAAAAACCGTCCGATGTAGGAACAAGACCATATGAATAGAGAAGATCCAGATCATCAAAGAAGCCATAATGCATAAATTAATATATATATATAGATCATCAAAGAAGCCATAATGCATAAATTAATATATATATATATATATATATATATATATATATATCGGTATACTAGAATTTAGATTAGACGGAAAAGTAGAGAGTCCGGGCATCGGGAATCAAGAAACATCAAACATGACCAAGAAAGATCGAAGTTTCGGAAATTAGAAACAACAAATTAAGATCGGCATGCTGCTGCCTTCTTTCTTCTAATTAATTCTCCAAAAATTCGCACACGGGGGGAGAGAGAGAGTAGAATATGTGGAAGATCGATTATGCACGTTTAGTATGGATCGAATAGGAAATTTATAAAGTAATGAGGAGGAACAAACCTTGAGCCATTTGCCTTGAGACACGGCCATGGATGGATCGGGGAGAGTAGTATGCGATGTATGGAAGGTTGTAGTGCCTTCAACTTTTCAGGACTAGTCCGCTTTGAAACTGCAAACTGACTTTTAGGTTTTGGGTTGTGAATATTAATTCGTATGCATGCTTAAATATCTAAGCTAGCTAACCTGGTTATAACTTTGTTGAATGTACCCACCCGGCCAGTCCTTAACCCCCCCAGTCCTCTATGTTCTTAAACCCAAAACAATTCCGATCGAGGGTGTCTTATTCTTTAGGATAAGATAACGACACACATGAAAAGAAACCAAATAATATTTAAAGCCAAAACCAGACGGATTCTATGGGCGCGATGGTTGGATGGATGGATGTCATGATCTGATGTTATAATTCAAGGTACGTACGACGTAGGGGTATTCATGATATACATATATATTATTTCACAAGCAAATGGGAAGAGAATTAGGTAGGCGGTATATACATTATATACATATATATATATATATGTATATTTATAAATCGTTTGGCTTAAGTTGGTTTGTTTAAGGTTTGCTACCTAGCTAGCTTTCCAAATTCAATAAAACTTACCACTCCATTAATGATTACAAAATTATAACAGTGAAACAGTAGCTAAAATAATAATAATAAAAAAAATATTGGGATTATGAACATTCATTAAATCAAGAAAATAATGAAAACCACTTGTGTAAACCCCGGCCCCAAATGGGATCGGAGAGTTACTCTCTGTCTGTGATATCCCATATGATAAGGATAATGGTAGGTGGTGTATGAGATCTCACATTGCTTGAGAGTGAGAAGTTCTTACTATTCATAAGGTTCTAATGGGACTCCAATTGTATTATTGACTAATCCTTTCGGATTATAGGTCATGTAGTTTGGATCTTCTATTGAAGCATTACATTGTTACTTAAACTCACATTCCAACAATATATTTATAGACTCTAAATTCTCAATGTCATATAAAAATTGTTTATTTTAAACCAACTATCTATATATAATCAACCTACCAAAATATCAAGTCATCAGAACACGATATAATTACTAAATAGAATTCGCTAATACTCAAAGAAACCTTCTATACTTAATCCACTATACTTAAATCATCTCACCCATGCTCCATAATCTTGATCCTCAGCTGAAATATTCAAATTATCTAAAAAATATTATAGAGATAAATGGTGAGTTATCAACAACTTATGAGTCGTTTGAATTCAAAGATGAGTTAAAATAGTTTGTGAATAGTAGAAAATAATATTTTTAGAATAATATTTTTTAATATTATTATTGTTTTGAAATTTGAAAAAGTTAAATTATTTATTATATTTTGTGTGGGAATGTGAAAAGATGGTTTTGAGATTTGAAAAAATTAAATTGTTTATTATATTTTGTGTGAGAATTTGAAAAAATTTGTTTTGGGATTTGAAAAAAAAAATTTTATATTTTGTGTGAGAATTTGAGAAAAATGTAATGATAAAGATGAGATGAGTTAAGGTGGTTTGTGAATCTAAATCATTCCTCAGTAAGCAGAGAACATATACTAGTATGTAAATATAAGTATTCACAGAATTCAGAATGCATAACAAAATATTTACTTTTAGAATGCAGAATCAGAACATGTTATTAAAATATCGGAGCGAAACTTTCAAAAACATTCTTATTCAAAATTTTTTTGGCATATCATAATCCGAGACATCAATTTCATATCATATCAAAGCATCACATCAGGATATAAATCATGTTTAACCCCCGTGGTAAGGTTATAAATCATCATTATACTTGTGGCGGAGCCGTATGCCACTATTATATCTGTGTCTGGGCTGTATACCATGTTTAACTCTCGTGGTAGGGTTATAAACCACCATTATACCTATGGCGGGGCTGTATGCCATTATTATACTGGTGCCTGAGCCGTATACCACTATTATACTGTGGCAGGGCCTTAGCGGAATAGATAAAAAATAGAACATAATCAGATACAAATAAAAAATCAGAAAGTCATGCCAAAAATTTTCAGATGCCATATCATATTAAAACAAAGTATTTAACAGATTCAGATCATTTCACATGTAATAATCAGCCTTAAAGCCTAACCCAAGCCCATGGCAATTCATAAATTGAAGCCCCAGACGCAGACGCTGTCGTTTTGGTGAGTGACTTTCCCCTCTCTTTTTTCTTTTCTTCTTCTCCCCGTAACTGCCATTTTCTCCATGCCTCTGCAGTTTATTTTTTTTCGTTCCTTCCTCATTTTCAAACCTCCCAACTGACCATCCCTCTCTTTCTTTCTAATGTGCAGACCTCTCATATCCTTTCTCTCTTGTGATTTTTCGGTGATTTTTGGTGCACCCAAATTTCGATTTCTGGAGTAAATCAAGATTAGCTTCTCCTTCTCTCTGTTTCTCTTTGCCTCTCCGACAGTTTCTTGATTTTTCTTCTTTGGGTGATTGCTCTGTCCAGAGGACTCGTGGGTCTCAATATTTTAGTGTTGCCATCAAGCCTTGCATCGGTAGTGCTAGCTTTGGTAAAAATCTCTTCTCCCACCGTCTAACTCAGTCTCATTATTTTTATTTTTATCCTCTGTTTATTTCCATGCACTCCCCACAACAATTCAAATCCATTTCCTTTTCACACGCAAATACTATTTTTTTTACCTAGTCACGCACACACTTTAACCACACACATTTTATTTTCACAGTGTATTTTTCCCCTCCATCGAGCGATGCCTCCCTCGTGTTTGTCATTTTTTTTTCGTCGAAGAGCCCAACGCCTGTAAGCGCATGTTACTCTCTTCTTCTCTTTTGTTCATCGTTTAGTAAAAGGGGAATTTTATGTGATTTTTAAGTTTAGTTATTTTAATTATTTATGTTAAAGTGTAGTGTTTTGGTTTGATGTGTGGTGAATGGAAGTGATTAATGGCTGCTCGGGGTGTTTATTGACTGTGTGTGCAATGTGTGTAAGCTGGTTGTGTTGGGTGTGTTATGAGTGGCGTAGATGCCCAAAATTTGAAGTGTTGGATGATTAAAAATATATGGTGGTTGTACTGAAGTTTTATATTAAAGGTTAGAGTTGACGTGGTTGTTTGTGTTATGTTTTAAACACAGGATTTGTCGTGTTGGCTTTGGAGATGTTTTTATTTTGGTTTGGTGTTGGTAAGAGGTAGCTGTATGGGTTGAGTTTGGCTGTTGGGGGGAGATGTTAGTGGCTGTTTGGGGTTTAAATGCTAATGGTTTGAGGAGGGGATTATTCGGATTTATTTTTGTGATAGACTTTGAGTTAAAAAGATGTTGTTTTGGGATTATTACTCAATAAATAATAGCTTACTGGATTGGTTTATTAAATGTTGGGTATATGTTTTGTTTAGGTGGTGTTACTACTAGAGTTCCGACTCAATACGTGGATAATACAAAGAAGTCAGGTAAGCAGGGTTCCTATACTAGCTTTGCACAAAAGAAACGAAATGAGGTCGAATTTAAAAATATGCATGTTTATCTTTGAAAAGAAATCTGAAAACGACCTCGAATGTTTGTTCTGCATATGCATAAATTCTATATAAGAGAAATTTTTTTTTTTCATAACTGGTATAGACATGAGCTAATTTTAGCATTCTATTTCTGAACTATGAAAAAGAGCGAATATAAGATCCCAAAAGGTTTGCTTTAATTAAATGAAAAAGAGTTGTGTCTATTATTTTTGGATATGCGAAAGGTTATAAAAGTGTTCAATATTCTGTTTTTGATATGACATGTTATTTGAAAATCCTGACATGACTTCTAATTCTGTATCTGAATATGATCTGGTTCTGATGATATTCTGTTATGTTTCTGTTAAGGCCCAGCCACGGGTATAATGGTAGTTTATAACCCTACCACGAGGGTGAAACATGGTATACGGCCCCACCACGAGTATAATGGTGGTTTATAATCCTACCATGGGGTGAAACATGGTATACGGCCTAGCCATGGGTATAATGGTGGTTTATAACCCTACCACGGAGGTAAAACATGGTATACGGCCCAGCCACGAGTATAATGGTGGTTTATAACCCTACCACGAGGGTCAAACAAGCTATTTCTCCCGATGTGATATTCTGATATACTACGAAGATGAGGTTTCAGTCTGTGATATGCCAAGGATACTTTTTTTTTTAAATAAGAAAATTTTTATGAAAACTTCGCTCTGACTTTTTGATAATGTGTTTCAGTTTATGCATTCTGAAAGTAAATATGATTTTATTTTCTGAAAGTAAATATTTTGTTATGCATGCCGAATTTTGTAAATGCTCATATTTACATACTAGTATATGTGCTCTGCTTACTGAGTTGTTGATAACTCACCCCCTTATCTCCATAATATGTTTCAGATGACTTTGATGGTTCAGCTGAAGATCAGTAATAGAGGTTGTGGGCAAGATTAGCTATGGATAGTAGTTGGGTACCTCAGGGTACTAGTGTCGTTGGTAGATTTATTTAATAATTTGATTTCAGTATGTTTAGACGGTTTATGGAGACTTATGTAAATTCTATTTCATTCTATTATGTTGTTTAAGACATGTAGTGAAGTTGATCTATTTTATTTGAGATATTGTATTGAGGATCTAATATATGAGTATGTATGGTTAATTAAATTTGAAGTATTTTATGTTTGATTTAGAGCTTTTGGAAGTAGATATTTTGGAATTTGGATATATATTAGCATTGTTGGAGTTGATTATCATGTGACAGGAGTTAACTCCCTAAACTTCTGGAGTCGAGGCGTTACATCACATATTCAAAAACGGATTCGAAATATCTTCTCATCACTTGCACAAATTTTCATAAATTTCATATTCGCTCTTTTTGCATAGTTTAGAAACATAATGTCAAAAATTTGCTCATGTCTACACCATCATGACAAAAAAAATATTCTTCTCTTTCATATAGATTTCATGAGTAATGCAAAACAAATAACTGAGATTGTTTCAAATTTCTTTTTAAAACATATCATGCACATTTTCATAAAATTCCATCTTATTTCATGACTAGAGGTGGCACGTACAGTGGTTTGCATGGCTCTCTTGATGTTTCATGTCTGATTCGTCGTGGGTCTCAAGCCTAAACAAACTGGGCAATAGTGGAGGAGTTTTCTTTGTTTCGATGGTGTAAAAACAGAGGTTGTTTTCCTAGTTTTCCATCGGTTATTCCCATGGTGGTTCACTATGGAATTGATGTGAAGGAGCATGCGGTTGGAATGGGTGCATGGTGGTGCAAGGCAGTGAATGGGTGGCTTGGGTGGAACTGCCATGCATGGTGAGGAAGAGAAACCATGCTCTGTTTAGGTGCTTGAAACAGGGGACGTGGAGGATTGCTGGGCGCTTGGGACACGACGGCTAGGCTATTTTCATGGCGGTGGATTGCTGGGCGCTTGGGACACGGCGGCTAGGCTATTTTCATGGCGGTTCAAGGCTAGCTACAGAGGTTAGACATGAGGCTTCGCGGTGCACTTTCCTTGCAATGTCATGGAGTGTTCGGTTGTCTCATCGTGTAACAATTTTTCGTGGGAATGGGTGGTGGCGCATGGTGGGGCTTTGGGCTTTGATGATGGTGGTTGTTGTTGGGCTGGGTTAACGAAGGCTAAGCGTAGTGCATAGGTCTCTCTCTATATTTATGTGTGTGTGCAGTGGTTTGTAGTTTCTAGAAGTGGAGGAGCTATTGTGGGTTCTATCATGAAGGATGAAGCTTACAGCGTGGAGGATGGCAGCAGAGGAGTAGAGATTGAGGGCTGGAAATGGTGGGAGCGATGTGGTGGTTAACGGCAACGACGAAAGGCAAATCACCAAAAGAGAAAATAGAAGAGAAAGTGGCGAGAGACAGGGAAACTAGAGAATCTGAGCAGGTATGTGTGAGTTCGGTCACAGAAATGAGAGAGAGAGAGTAGTTGTAGAGGTTAAGAAAATTTGTGAAAGTGGGAAAATGGGCAAAGAAAGTAACAGAGAGGAAGAGGGAATTGGGAGGGAGAGTGACGAGGAGGAGAGAGAAATTGAGAGAGGAATGACTCTCACCAAAACTGTCTCGTTTACTTCAACGGGCTGGATTTTCTGCCACTTGGGCCTGGGTTATGCTCAGGTGTTACAACTTGAATGATTGAGGCTCAATTTGGTTGGCCAATATAGATGAAAATATTTCATCTGGAATTATACCATACAGTAATTTTGACTATCTAAACACAATATTTCATCTCTTAAGTTTTGAGAACATACACTTAAATGAACAGTAAATAAATAGTGAAAACTAACATAAACAGTGTGTAAACAGTGCCAAAACTGACGTAAATAGTATATGAACTATGCAAAAACAGTACATAAACAGTAAAAATTGATGTGAACAGTATATAAACAGTGCACAACTCGAGTACTCTATAAAACAGTTAGACCCACACCTTTTTCAAATCTCAAATATTAAAAACTATATCATCACATCTCACTATCCAAATACACATTTCTTTTACAAACTATTTCATCTACTTTCATTCAAAAATTTTACTATTTTTTAAAATATTTTATCTCATTTCATCTATCACTCCAAACCGGATGGAATGTATAGCATTTTTCGCTTTGTTCTGAATTTAATATATATATATAAACTCCTATGTATCCAAATTATTTCCACCGCCATTTTTTCTTATTAAAATATTTCTGCCTTGGATTTTTCTTTTCTTATTCGGTGTGAGTTTTCGCAGGTGCCCATGACTTCCAGGTACGTGACAGTACTATGAAATGGTACGTGTTCATCACATGAAGAACGATCAGCCTTCCTGACATTGCTGACTATCACAAGTCACCAGGTGTTTTCGATCCCTACTAAAGTACAGATAGCTTTTTTTGCCAGAAGCCGTAGTAGTAGACAGTGGAGAAAAACCAGCAACGTCATCATCATTCTCTGATTTTGCTATGCATATTTTGGCAACATAATTGAACATCTCGTGTTCTCGGACAAAAGGCTGAGCTGCATAGTCCTCAAATGGCATCCACTATAGAAGAGAAAATGAAAATTAAATACTAATAATAATAATAACAATAATTAATGTTAGCAAAGCTCAAGTTGATCGCCATATTTAAGAAATTATAGCAAGTTAAATTTTAGTCACAAATTCCATCATTTTCCATTTCTTCCGTAGTGATCAGTGATGTCCATAACATACCAAAGATGGGGATATAAGAGAGATAAGCCACTTTCTTCCAACTATCCCAACAAGGGCCATAATAAAGCAGCAAGAGTAGGCTCCATTTTTTTTCAAGTGATTTGCCACGACTTGTTCATGAAAAGTGGGTAACTTCCACTTTCAGGTTTTGCATTAGCTCCTGATGAGTTTTGAATTTAAGTTTAAAAGGCATATTGTCACAAAGATACAACCATATGAGAGGATTTCAAAAATTGGAGATGCAGAGTTCACCAGGTATCTTTGAATTCAGATTGAACAGAATTGCAACAATTGTATATGCACTAAACATTAGCCACTGCTACTGGTTTAAAGGTTCAGTACGATTAGACTTATCCTGATTACAGCCTATGCTGGAGAAGAAGAAAAAAAAGTACTGAGGGGCTCTAATCCTGGCACCAGCTCTGGAGACCTTACTCATGACCTTTTCCTTACATGAAAAGGTAATCTAAAGAGTACTAGCCAGCTAGTATGATTGACAGAATTTTGAAGTATTTTAGGCCTTTTTACCAGTGTGGCTCGTCCAACGACATTTTGATTGTCAAATAATTCAACTTTGCTGAAACTTCTAATCCAACTTGATGCAATTTTATTGAAATCCACACATTCTTTGCAGTATTATCGTTATCAAAATTTACCTGGGCTGCTTCAATCTCCGTAGTCTGCTTCTGGATGTCAAAGGAGCGTGGTTGTAACATGCAGACAAAGAACAAATCTGATTTTCTGAAGAATGATTTGTGGCTTTGCCTGTATTGAGGGAACATGCAACTTATATTAAAAGCTATGATCAATAGTATATAACATGAGCTTTTGCAGTAACAAACAGATATAAATTTGTAGAACGGAACACTAAAAGTTGAATTTATAGGGAAGACTATCTATTGACAGTATCAGCAAATGCATGTTAAAATGGATCCTACCAGGCAATGTTCTTACCTGAATGCTAAGACTTCCACGAATTCTGTCTCAATCTGAAACAAAATGAAAGCAATGGTCTTAGATTTACATCGACATGTGTAAAACTACATGTATGTGAATATCAGAATCATTAGAGCCCAACAGTGCACATTTATCACTTACCCCTGTCTCTTCTTTAACTTCCCTAATTGCAGCTGTACAAATATCCTCGCCCTGTGAATGGTAGAATTCAATCCAAGGTAAAAAGTTCTCCTAAGCTTTTCGAAAGAATGTAATTAAGGAACTGCACTCATTTCATACTCACTTCCTCAACAACACCAGTGGGTAATTTCCACAGACCTGTTCCTTTGAATTTTCCATTTTTCTCCTGAACTACAAGCACCTGTCATATGATAGTCTCAATCAGCAATTCAATATATTAAGCTGTCACAGCAAGGTCATTCATTGGTTCCTCAACAAAGCAATTATTGAGAAACAAATAAAGAAAACCATTTTATTCCTAGAGAATTCCTTTTCAATACCATGTAACATTATTCTTCTGATTCTTTGGACTAGAAGGTAGGGACAGAGCGAGGAATCAATCTCTGGGAAGGAACAAAAATTATAACAATAAATACTTTTTGTTTTTTGTGTTCTACGTATTTATGCTACAGATAGTAGTGCCAGAAATCATTACAGAAGATGAGAGCAAGTTTTGCCCCTTCAAATTTTGAGATAACCTTAAGGTGTTCGTTTTTTATAGCATTTATATGAATGATAGTAACTCATCAATGATAGTAATGATTAAATAAATAAGAGTGGCTTTAGATTTTCTAGGAAATTTTTTTGTTTTTGGGGACTTATTTGTATGTTTATATGATAAGTTCAACGGCTACCCGAGTATCATAAGCCAAGAACACGTGGATACTTCCTCATATACATATATACCATGGTTTTATTTATATGGAGGATTTGAAAAATTCTTAGAGCTTACAAAATGAGGGGATTTAAAACTGGGGCGCTACCCACAGAAAATCAACTTCATCAAAAGAGATCAACTCAAATTTGTTTGTTCAATACATACGAAAACTTTAGGAAATTTAAAAATAAAAAATTTCAGTAAATACGGAAAGAAAAACAATAACTTCTCCTTGGATGTATGGTTACTGAAAGCCATAAATCAATACAAAATAAATACCTCTCTTTGACTGTTCATGACAAAAGCACCAATACCCACTCGATGTGAAGCATTTGCAGGAAGCATATCAGTATTTTCAGGGATCCAACGTACAAGCATTAAGTAATCTGGTTCAGCGTGGTGATACCTAAATCCTTCCTGGAAGATTTCCGGAACAACATTATGGAGCAGATTCAGAAAAACTATACACCAATAGCCATAATTTTACATTCAAAATTGAGCTTTTGAGAAGCTTATATCCCAAAACGTATTTACCTTAACTGCAGCTTCAACAAGATTAGCATGTTGGATCGGCAATTTGATCCAAACACCCCTCTTCCCCTGCAAATTACATTCCATGAAATTCGTAACATACTACATGGGAGAAAACCACCAACTTCCACATCGACCGTGTATAATTTTGAAAGCAATAGCATATAGTGAGCTTTGCTCCTGTTCATCCATGCCATCTATCCACAATAATGGAAACTTTATTATCTTCCCAAATTCTAATTCTTTTGGTTTTCTAACGCATGTAATTTTGGTCTTTCAAACTCACGTCTCTTTGAGAATTTAAAAGAACTCAATAAGTTATGACTTTTAATATATTGAGATAGCTTGACACGTTATATAAACTCAAGCAAAGTTTATGTGATTTCTCATCATTATATTACAAACAAACATGAAGAGAATAAGACGAAAAAATATGGAACCTGTTGCGTCCAGTGTGATATTGAAGCTTTCAGCATTGGAGCAAAGACCATAGAGTCCAGAGGCTGCTCCACGTTTACATGAACTCCTCCATGTAAATCATCAACTGAACTTAGTAAAACCTCCTGTTGAACGGTATTTTCAGACACGACAAATTCCTTCGCGCCTGAAGTACTTACTGAAATCGACACGTTTCTAATCATGGACGGAAGTCTATCACCTGAACGATCAAGATCAAAGAAAAGCAACCATACACTGGGTTACACAAAAGAATTATATCACCTGAATGAATAAGAAAGAAAGCAGTCTATCTGGGATCATGGTGGTAGTTTCATACTGGGCTTCTGTGCCCCTATTGGATCCCGTACTAATACATATGCTGACGTTATGGGTTTGTTGTATGGTCTGCGAAATGCTCGACATATGGGGTTCAATGCTATTGATATTGAAATGGATTCTAAATTAATTATAGAGTGGATATTATCTAGACGGTGCGGGTTGTGGAACCCTGAGGATTTCTGGGAAGAGATTATGCGTTATCTTGATGAAATTACTTTCACCTGTAGTCATATTTACAGAGAATGTGACGCTGTTGCTGATAGCCTGGCGAAGCTTAGTGAGAAGGGGTGCAACACCACGTACTATTCTGCGCTTGACCTTCCAAGGGAGACTAGAGGACTTTTAAAAGACTTGATAAAAATAGTTTGCCGTATCTGAGACGAAGATAATTTCTGGTTTTTGTTAGAATTTGTAGTAGGATTTATGGTTTTATTGGATTATTGTATAATGGGATTAACGTTGCATCCACGGTATTCCTCTACTTGAGGTGATCCTTAATAAAATTGGGGAGGGCCACCCTTAAACATGTGGTCCAGACTTTTTTTTTTTTTTAAAAAGCAATTATCCAGCTGTAACAATTATTTTAAATAATTTCCATAAAAAAAAAATTATTTTAAATAATCAAATGTCTCCTAATATTCTGAAAACGAACGCCATTGAAAATTTTACACAAATAATAAGTAGGCAATACTTGGTTACCACCCAATCCAACAAGACCACAAACATGCAACAGCTTAAAAAAAGACATAATTTAGGAGGAGGGTGATATAACATACAAAGACGAGGCCTCTTTGAAAGTGGAGGGACTGCAAATGAAGAAGCCAGTAGGGTCTTTTTACCCAGATGATACGGATAGACTCTGATGGCTGTGGCTCTTAACCTCTGCATTTTGTACTAATGAAGTTTAAACGCACAGGTCGTTATTTATACTGACAAAGGAGGGAGGGTGCAACTTCTGTTACTCCGTCAGGACTCAGAATCAGAAACCCCCAGGACACTTTCCGTGTGAAGTCTTCGTTTGGGACTTTGAACGGGTCCTCCCCATTTTTGAGCATCGGAATTTATTAAGGCTATGCATACCAATTTCGAAGAACGGTTCAAAAGTTCAGATTTTTACAGAGAGCCTACAAAGTCACAGTGCTGAAGATTTCAGAATAAAATAAAATAAAAGGAATGATGAAAGTGGCAAGCAACCACGTGTTTTGCCGCTTGTATTCTTGTCAACCTTCTTATTTTATTATTTCAAGCAAAATTCCCGTTTTTTTCTTTCAAGTTTCTCTGTAATTCCTTACAATTGCAATTAAGTTTCCAAGATCCTTGGGAACATTGATCCTGAAATCTCTCTGGAAATTGTGGCGATGAATGGAAAGATCAAATAAATTGTGTTGATGCCAACATATGGATCCAACCCCGAATAGTTGATCAAATGACGTAAAGATAATGTCAAGAGAGAAGACACATAATCATAAACATAAATAAAAATGACAAATTATGTTTTGTTGTTGTAGAATTTTTTTTATTCTTTATTTATTTATTGAGAGATGCATGTATGACCTATTTTACAAGTTAAAGAATAAAAGTGGATTCCATGGCCCAACAAAACGATGCATGCCCAGGTTTGCTGTTGTTGAACCCATTATTTCGTCCCCAATTCATAGGCCTTTTGTATTTAAGAAGTGTGACAAAAGCTCACAAATTCATTTTATTTTACACGTGAATAAGCAAGCCCTTTTTAAAGGAAAATTCATATTATCTGCTTCGTTTAGGTAGGCAGGTGCACTCACAGCCACACCCTGTAGCCACACCGGTTTAACGCGGAGTTGTGGCCGAACCTTCCTTGCCAATGCCATGGGAAACGCCGACTTTTACCGATTTATCCCCCCAACTGAACCATTCCATCGTGTTTCTGAGACGCCAAACTTGAAAGAGGCCATGAGTCATGACAGACAGACGGACAGACAGCAATTAGGAAAATCTCATATTACAGCTAACAGATACTAATTATTTCGTCTGATCTTATTTCATCTCATTCTATTTTATTTTTAAACATAATTCAAATACAAAATTTTTAAACTAATCATTATAGTCTTTTCAAACTCTTAAATAAAAAAAAAAAAAAAAATAATTCTAACTTTTTCAAATTCTCAAATGAAAATTATATTATAAAATTATATTATTTTAATATTTTAATTTTATAATATTTTTTATTCAATTTTTTCTTCCTCCTTTAACAAAATCCAAAAAAAAAAAAAACTCTTTTTTAAAAAAAAAAAAATCACAAGACTTATTCTTTATTAATCAAGCCTCACTAAGGTGGAGGAATACCCGTGGAACAATGATCCAACAAAGAAAAAATCCTACACAAAAAATCAAGAAAGACAACGCCTAAAGACCAAAAAATAAAACCAAAGAAAGTCATAACAGCTATACAAACTATTCCGAAAGCTCGGCAAACCCAGCTTATCCATCCGCAAATTCCACGCAAATTTGTAGGCAAACTCTCATTTACCCCCCCCCCCCCCCATACCGGACCATCTTCGCCCCAACGTGCCAATAAATCTGCTGTTTTGTTTCTTTCATAGAATTGATGCACCACTTTATAACGCATCCCTTCCAAAGCCACCATAAGCTCCTCCCAGAAATCCTAAAGATACCAGACATTACATCTTTTGCTTGTCAACCAATCCACCACTACTTGCATTCAAGAATCACCAATTGGCAGCCCAACTCCTTGCATAAACGGACTCCTTGAAGTAATGTCCACAACTCAGCCTCATTATTAGTGCCTTCCCCAAAGTAATCTAAAAATGCACTCTTGACATCCCCATGATGGTTTCGAATGACACCACCACCCCCACAAGTACTGGGATTTCCCCTACAACTTCTGTAGACATTAAGTTTCCACCATCCAGTACGAGGCTTAGACCAAGCAACTGGGATAGATCTTGCAACTTAACCGTCAAAAAAATTTATGTCCAAATCTCAAAGGATCTTTGCATCAAATGAAGAAATTTCCTTTTTATCAACCATCCCATTCACTAACCTTCCAAACCAAAATCGAATAGATCGCCATACATTATCTACAGAGTCATAAACCCCTTTCCTTCTTGCTTTATATCTCCTCTGCCACAACCTCCAAATGAGAATTCTAGGTAGTATCCCAAGCAGTATACCTCGTTTGGATGACTTTTCACACAAGCCAGCCAAAGAGAGACACGGTGCCACTATGAAACAATCTGGATACAGATACACCTAGCGCCACTGATGCCGACTTTTAGACATTGCTAGCAAACTCACATGTGACAAAAATATGATCCAAAGTTTCCTCCTGAGATGTAAGACAACAATCACACTTAGATGCTAATACAATGCCTCGAGATTGCATTGTAGGTAGGTGCACTCACACTTTGTAGCCACACCGCTTTCATGCGAAGTTGTGGCAGACCCTTCCTTGCCAATGCCATGGGAAACGCTGACTTTTACCAATTTATCGCTCCCCACATGCAGCAATTAGGAAAATCTCATATTACAGCTGACAGATGCTAATCATTTCAGTTCATCTCATATCATCTGTCATCTGATCTCATTTTATTCTCAAATATAATTTAAATACAAAATTTTTTAAATAAAAAATAAAAAATAATTTCAACTTTTTCAAATCCCAAACAAAAATAATATTATAAAACTATTTTATTACAATATTTTAACTTTAGAATTTTTTTTATTCAACTTTTTTTCTCTTATTTTTTCAAAACCCAAAAAATATTTAATTCAAACTATCTCACTACTATTTACAAACTATCTTACTATTATTCACAAAATTCATCGCATTTTCCAAACTAGCCCTCAAGACCAACTTAGAAAATGGTTTTTATTTTCTTATCCATGAATAGATCATCTCCTCTCTTTTTTCTTTTTCTTTTTTTTTTAAAAGAGGCCAGTAACTCAATTTTATTTATTTTCCCTCACTTGGACAGATCTTATACAAAAGACAAAAGCTTCTCATAAGAAATAAGCAAGGTAATTTAAGAGGGCCGAGGCTACTCAAAATGCAAAATCTTGTTGCGTAATCAACAACTTGGACCACTAGCGTCTTCCATCTCATTGCCAATTTCTAACCCTGTCGATGTAAAATATGAAGATCAACCGAGCCATGCACCAATTTCTTGTCTAATTAGAAAGTGCATGCTGATCATATTAATGCACAATTTCTTGTTGAGCCAAGCAGTGAAGATTTTTGGACGATGGTGGGCCGCTGGAAAACCATCATAATGCGACCTGTGGTACATATTCACCTCTGCATTCCTATGAACTCTTTTTTAAGTCTTCATTGACTTAGTCGAACAACTAAATAATAAATATTGCAAAATTGACTAGCTCCTATCCTCTTCCTGCTCCATGCCCGCTACCTTCCTCTCTTTTTCTCCCTAGGAAAAAAAACGGAGGAAAGAAAATAGAAGAACACCAGGCAAAAAAACAAGGAGATATAGGGAGGGAAGCTAGAGATTTGGAGCAAATATGGCAGATGGTGCTGTAAACTTCCTACTTGATAAACTAACAACTATCCTACAGCAAAAGGTATCACTGCTAGGAGATGCTCATGATGAAATTGAAGAGATCAAGCTTGAATTAGAGAGCATGAGATCATTCTTAAGAGATGCAGAAAGAAGAATGGAGAGAAGTGAATCAGTGGGAACTTGGGTGAAGCAAGTAAGAGAAGTTGCGTATGAAGTTGAGGATATTATAGATGAGTTCATACATCTCAAAGAGAGGGACAAGCAAAAAAGTGGTTTCAAGGGTATTGCGGAAGACATTGTCAACTTCCACAAGAACATCACTTCAAGATATCAGATTTCTTCAAAGCTTCCAAAGATCAAAGCTAAGGTGCAGGAGATCTCGGAGAGAAGCAAGAGGTATGGTTTTGATAAGCTTGATGAATTAACGAGTAATAATATGGCCTGCGAAAACTGGCAGCACTATGGAGAATCTTCACTCTTTATTGATGAAGATGAGATAGTAGGAATGGAAGAAAACACAGAACAAATGCTAGGATGGTTACTGGAGGATGAAGAACGCCGGGTAATTATTTCAATTGTGGGAATGGGAGGTCTAGGTAAGACCACTCTAGTTACAAGAATGTACAATGACCAAAGAATAAAGGGACACTTTGATTGCTGTGCATGGATATCTGTGTCCCAAACAGATGGCATCAACGAGCTACTAAGAAGCATGGTCAGAGAATTTTTTGAGGCAAAGCAAGTACAGCTACCAAGTAACTTCGGATCGATGAACACAAGGAATCTCATGGAGGTGCTCATTGACTACTTGCATCAGAAGAGATATGTTGTTGTTTTGGATGATGTATGGACCATAGATCTCTGGAGTATCATAAGAGGTGCTTTTCCAAACAATAAACTTGGTAGCAGAATTATCCTCACAACGAGAGATGAGAATGTAGCTACATCTGTAGGAGTAGGTTTCCGGGTTCATCGTCTTAAGCCCCTTGGAGAGAATGATGCTTGGACCCTCTTCTGTAAGAAGGCATTTTGGAATGAACCAGGTTGCTGCTGTCCCGCAGAACTGCAACCATTGGCTCAAGACATTATGAAGAAATGTGAAGGCTTGCCACTAGCTATAGTGGCGATTGGAGGTCTCATGTGTTCAAGAAGCAAGACGGTTGGGGAATGGAAGAAAGTTAAAGAAAGTCTCAATTGGCAACTTAGCAACAATCCGGTGCTGGAAAAAGTGAAGCGAATCTTGTTATTGAGTTTCAAAGATTTACCCTTCTATCTAAAGCACTGTTTCTTGTATTGCTGCGTATTTCAGTATGGTTACCAGATCAAGAGGAAGAAGCTGATTCGGCTCTGGGTAGCAGAAGGGTTCATCAAAGAAAGAAAAGGGATGACTATGGAGGAGGTAGCAGAGGAGTACCTAACTGATCTAATTTTTCGAAGCATGATTCAGGTCATAGAGACAAACGCTGCTGGGAGGGTGAAGACATGTCGAGTGCATGATGTTATGCGCGAACTGGCTATGGCGACATCGGAGAAACAGAATTTCTGTCTAGCATATGATGGGCGTGAATCAAGACTAGGAGGAAAATTCCATCACTTATCAGTATATGATAGAGGTGAAGGCATCCGACTGAGCAGTAACATGTCACACCATCTTCGTTCTTTCTTTGTCTTTAAGACAGATATGTGCACCTCATTCTCTTTGGATGCAGTATCATCCAAATTCAAATTGCTAAGGGTCCTTGAACTGCAAGGAGTTCCGATTGAAACAATACCAGGCACATTGGTCGGGTTGTTCAATTTGAGGTACTTGAACTTGAGAGATACCAAGATTAGCGAGCTTCCCAAGTCAATGGAAAGGCTGCAGAATCTACAAACCTTGGATGTTCAGAATACTAATGTGAGAAGGCTCCCAAGTGGAATATCAAAGCTACTAAGATTGAGACATCTATACATGTGTTGCAACAATGGTCAGAATTCTGAAATACCCAATCATCTTAACAGCAGACAGGGTCCAGCGGGAATATGGAATATTGAATGCCTACAAACTCTAGCATGTGTTGAAGCAGAGGAAGAATTGATCCTGAAAGTTGGAAACTTGACTGAGCTCAGAAGGCTGGAGATCACAAGGCTTAGAACTGTCGATGGACCAAAGTTGTGCACTTCCATTCAAAAGATTAAGAGCCTCCTCCGTTTAGGTGTCGTGGCAAGTACGGAGGAAGAACTTCAGTTGGAAGCTTTATTTCCGCCACCCCCGTTTCTTCAGAAGTTGGAATTGGTTGGGAAGTTAAATAGGTTGCCCCACTGGATTAGGTCCTTAACAAACCTCACTCATCTGTATTTAAGTTTGTCTTGTCTCCAAGATGATATAATTTCCGATCTCCGTCTACTGTCTGCTCTAGTTTTTCTTGAACTCAAGAAGGCCTACAGAGGGAAGCTCTTGCACTTTAAGGTGGGATGGTTTCTTAAACTAAACAAACTAAGTTTTGTGGAGCTTGCACAATTAGATAGTCTAGTACTGGAAGAGGGAGCATTGCCCACCATTCGAGAGTTAAAACTAATTTGTTGTCCAAAGCTAAAAACGTTGCCTCGGGGCATTGAATATCAGACCAGCCTCAAGAAGCTGCATTTGGAGGAAATGCCAGAAGAATTCATGCGGCTGTGGAGTGAATACGAACAAGATCAAGCAAAGGTACCACACATATTGCCTTTTATATTGAACAGGACAAAATCGATTAGTTCAAGTTGAAACCGTTGGCTGGTCGAATGTGAGATATTCCAAATACCATTCATACAACTACCCTTCATTCTTGTTCCTAAGGTAATCAAATGAAGGAAGATTATTTTCATTCACATCGAGGCCAGGACAGGCAAATCGATCTGTATAGGATTCATATTGTAATCTTGGCAGGCACACGTCCTTGCCCTTATTTAGGATTCATATTCTGCCATCCTTACAATTTAGATCTGTGTATGGGAATGCTTAAAAGCTATTGGCCTGTTTCATTGAGTTGCTTCCGCTTGGCCTGTTTCCCATTGGTATTCATCAGTCCAGAAGCTTCAGGTCAGGTTATACAAATTGGACCAATGCCATGCATCTGACGAATTGAAAGCATATGTGCTTTATTTAGCAGAAAATATCAAACATCCTGGTTCTCTGTATAACATTGCCATTTCTGAAACTTGCAATTAAAGAACTGCTAATATATAATATAAAAAAATGAGATGGACCATCTTTTTTAAAGCAAAGAGGTTTAAAAAAGCCAACATCTAGGAGCAGGCATTGCTATAATGGTCTTCTAGTGGTCCACAGAAGGCCTTCTTCCCTAACCATTTATCTACCCAAGTTAGCCTATCAATGCTCAGGGAAAAAAAAACTAAAAAAAAAAACCTGTTCCATTAAAAGGACTGATTGTTTCCTAAGCTGGCCACGTTGCACTAAGTATGAGCGGCCTACGTTTTCACCCACTGGTGGTCCATAATGGAGAACAAAACCAAATTCAGATCGTTTTGTATATGCATGTATTTTGTTTAAATTTAGAGGAAAAGGGTCTTGTTTGTTTCCATGCGAACCTTAACAAAAATGCTACCTACTTCTCCATTCCAAGAAACGTAAAATATTGTGCTTTGGCACAAAAGTCCAATATTTTCAATGCGTGGTTCAAATCCGCTTGCTTGCTAATACACGTAATTCGACTACCTCGATCTGAACTTAATTATGGCTTCCTCAATCTTGAACTCCAGCCAATAAATTTTAAAAGTTAATGTATATCATTCCTCCACTGAACAATAATATGAATCTAATTTCAATCTATACAATTTGTAAGAATTTCCGAATGATAAGTAATTATATCTATTATATGGTATTGAATAATTTTAGTTATACTTGGCTCGTTGTGAGGTTGTAATAGTAAGAGCATCTGCATCACTCAAGTCAAGCGGGAGGGACCAGGACAAACGACGAAAGTAGGGGAACCACTCAGAACAGAAGTGTCACCAAAGAGCTAAACTGCCGCAATCTGTCAGTGAGGGGGATCCAATTACTTGCACCAATGTTTGGGTGCCCAACAAGCATGGGAGGCAACTGATTAACGGTGTTAAGTTTGGACTTCGAACATACCTTTCCACTGTTTTGTCGTTAAACTGAAGACTGTGCCACACGCCATTAGTTCCTTGGACGATTGGACAAGGGACTCCCAGTTCGTTACTCCTTGTTGCACCTCTTTCTGGCTTTAGTTCGCCTCCTCTTTTTCAATTTCCCAAGCTGGAGCTTATAACATAGACTATAGACCCCACTAAAGCCGGAAGATCTTCTACCCAAAGTTGTTCACCACTCCTAAGTCAGATACAAGGTCTTACATTTACTTGTTTATTTGGTTGCAAGTATTGAAGATTTGGTGCCGAATCCTACTAAGGGGGTGAGTTTTTCTATTTGGTCCATGCAAAAACTTATTAGAGATGACATGAATGAATGAAATAGAGAAAATTATGTTTCAGTTTTCCTTTACTGTTGCGTTCTTTTCTGCTCTGTGCGTTTTCTATTGAATCTGAACCAACACAGTGAGCATCAGATATCTTTGTTTGTTTGCTTGCAATTACTATGTACGATTGGTGGGATTTTACATGAATTATTAGGATTCAAATTGGGAATATATTTTCACAATTGACGTGGTAATTTAGTGCAGTCAACACCGCCCGAGATGGGAGAAAGATATTATCATATGATTCGAGTGCTTAAGATTTTATAATTGCTATCATCTTAAGATTGCAGTTGGGTCTTGAAGCTTCCAACTTTTGTACAAATAATTAAGTTTGGTTCCTTTTTGCTTGTTGATTTTTTGCTAGGCTTTGTAGCCATACTTGGATCTCTTACTGCGAAATTTCTCTATATAACTTACCGCTTCTGCATTCAAATTATCCAACAGGTATCTTCTTCTTCTATGGCGGCAATATTGACTTCAAATAGCTGTTATTGCCGCGATATGCAGTCAATAAATCAAGGACGGACCCTAGACAACCTTAGTTTCTCGAGCACGATTTCAGTTCATAAATTCTTGAAGTATGGAGGACCATCGAGGAATCCACCTGGGACAGACAAGTTTCAAGTGGAAATGAAACAGACTGAATATCCCTCAAGATTAGATAACAAAGGACGAGCCGTTAAAATGGTACCAGCAAGCGAAGTAGTGAAAAGGAAAACCCCATCCAAAAATAAAGTAGACATTGTAAATGGTTCAAGGCAGATAGTTGAGGGAGCGAAAGTAGTTAGAAGACAACCTACTGCTGCCCTGGTGAAAACCCCAAAGGTTAGGAAATCTAAAGAACTTCCACCCGCGGAGGAGCTGAAGGTTTTGCCCTCGGATGAAGGTTTCAGTTGGGCCAATGAAAATTATAACTCCTTGCAAAGGACTATAGACGTTTGGTCTTTTGTTATCTCTCTGCGTTTTCGTGTTCTGTTCAGCAATGAAAAATGGGCATATTTGGGAGGCTTCACAGATGATAAGCAGGTGGGTTGTGGCACTATACTGTGGCTGCCAATGGTTTCTACTATGTTGAATCCTGATCCTGATTACATTGTGCAAAATGGTTTTTATCCGCTAAATATCACATTCTGGACCTGGTCTCCATTTTGTTTCTTGGTTTATGGGCATTTTATTGTGTTTCACATCAAGTTTTTATAAATTCTCTCTAAATCAGAAAAACAGAAGGCAAAAAACTGCTTCATGGCTCCGGGAGTGTGTGCTGCAGCTTGGTCCAACATTTATTAAACTTGGGCAGTTGTCTTCAACAAGGTCAGATCTATTTCCGCGTGAATTTGTAGATGAGCTCGCAAAGTTGCAGGTAAGTTTTCTGTATCACTAAATATAAATAAGCTATGTTGTCTCTCATATTTATGCCAGACAAAGTACTGTTTTGTTTTACTAGATGTATGTGATTCTTATGCATGATGATTCAGGACAAGGTCCCTGCCTTCTCCCCAGAGAAAGCAAAAGGCTTCATTGAGAGTGAACTCGGTGCTCCTGTAGATGTAGTGTTTAAGGAGTTTGAGGACCGTCCAATTGCTGCTGCTAGTCTTGGTCAGGTGTTTGATCTATGTATTTTCTTCTACTTATATGTCAACCCTTGCAATTTGTTTGAAGTTTCTTTACGTAGTTGGAAGTATAGCATAATAAAATTATGAACTTAGGAGTCCGGCTTAGGAACAAACTCATCCTGATTTTTATAAGAAGTTACCTCACTCTTCCTGTTAAGTCTTTTATAGGGAGAAATAGGTATTTTTATATGGAATCAGAGCCACGTTACAGGATGAATAGGGGCCTACATTATTTACCCTGTGATAAGGACCAGAAAAAAAGACCGGTCTGCACATGAGGGAAGGTGTTGAGGAATAAGCAATCCTTTCTTTTTTTTTTCTCATATTACCTGTAGATAAGGTATTGGATATGTTTATAAAAAATGAGCAATCATTTATTATAGAATCGGTTTTAAGAAATGAGATAGGCCATGAATTTCAACAACATTAAGACCATCCTGACACAAATATGGAATAATAAGACAATTTTAGTGAAGGCTGTAGAGAAAATGTTGATTGCAGCCGTATGCTTATCCCGATGGATGCTCATACCAATTTTTTTGGGATCTTGATGCTTCTACTCCTAAGCTCATATAGTTAAAAAAAATTTGTGAAGTTACGATCTTCCACGATTTACTTTAGATTGTTTCTCCTTATTTTACTTTGTTTTTCGTTGATTTAAAAATATGAGTCCTGTGGTTAGGTCCACCGGGCTATCCTGCATAATGGGGAGAAAGTAGTGGTGAAAGTTCAGAGACCTGGTCTCAAGAAGCTTTTCGACATCGACCTAAGTAAGTAATGTACATTTTTCCATTCGTATCATGCTAATGCGAGTTGCTTGTCCTTACAAAATGCTTGTGCTTTTGCTTGGGTTAGCCAGTTCCCCTTTTCGTTTCTTCGCATGCTTTCATCAATCTTTTTTAACTTATTCTTTGACACACGGTACGTAGACCAGTGATAGTTCATGTATATTCACAAAAGAAAGCATCTGCTCAGAATTGTATCTAAAAGTTCAATTATCACTTGTAGATTGTGAGATTTTATATTACGAGATTGAAGTGTGAATCCTTATTGAGACTAGACTGCATGGAGATAATTGTGATTAGAGTTACAGAAGGCGTGTCTTTTGACATGCATGAATAACGGGGTTATGTTTTTTGTTGACAATCTCTAGTATTGCATATATAACATTCCACGATAGGAAACTCCTGTAGTACTTATCCATGATTAATCTAGTGCATGGTGATCTACGGAAACTTCAATTGACTGGCTGCTTTATAGGTGTTGTGAAATTATAGATCTGATCAAGTGATGTACTTTTTGTATTTGCTGCATGTAATTTTGGGTGTCTCATTGGAATTCATCAGTCTTAAGGCTTTTCTCATAATCTTTGCTGCTTCCATTCAGGAAATCTAAAGCTAATTGCAGAGTACTTCCAGAGAAGTGAAACTTTTGGTGGTCCAACAAGAGATTGGATTGGCATATATGAAGAATGTGCCACGTAAGTAACAAGGCTCTACTAGTGTATATACTAATTTCTTGAAGTATATATTGTAGAATACTAAGTAATCATAACCATAGACATATGGACTTATCTCCACGTTATCATACCTGAACACCTGAGATTCATGTTCATGGTCAACACTTGTTGGTCGTAATGAATCTTATTTTAAAATAATACGTTGTGTTGGATTGGACCATTTGAACACATTTATAAACAAACGGGAAAGTTGCTTCGTTGCCTTTTAGTTTGAACTTTATTAGAACTGTAATGAAACATTTTCTCTCCCGCTGTAAGGTTGGATGCTCATAATATGTTCTTGGGCTTGCGTTGCTTTCAGGATTTTGTATCAAGAAATTGATTATATTAATGAAGGGAAGAATGCAGATAGATTCCGCCGAGATTTTCGAAATATAAAATGGGTCCGAGTACCTGTATGTTCCTTGCATCATGATGACAAAACAACTAATGCTTATTCATATAGATTTTATATTTCCATCAGGCATGTATGAGTATATAACTTTAAAACATTTTCAATTTGTAGAGATCATAAATTTTTTGTTTAAAATATATTAATGATTCTTTAAGAACATTTTCCCCCTTCTAGCTGGTTTACTGGGATTATACAGCCTCAAAGGTGTTGACATTAGAGTATGTTCCAGGTTTGCATCTGAAACTCATGTTTATTTTGGTCAAGATGATAAATTATGTTCTACATTAGGCCACCTCATTGATTTTATGTTGGCTGTAAATGATCTTGTATTATGACTCCTATGACAGGGATTAAGATAAATCGGTTGGATATGCTTGATTCACGGGGTTATAACAGGTCTCGAATATCATCACGTGCTATTGAGTCATACTTAATTCAGGTCCGGACTTTCTTCCAATTAGAACCAACTAAAATGATATATTTACTCCTGATTTCAAGTACAATGACTCGTGCTTGAAGCAGTGTGCAAATTCCTCAGCGACTGTGTTTTAATTGGACTACAATTGATGGATGATCAGTTGCCTGTCTCATATTAGTGTTTTAGTCATTTTCCTTCTCTCTTTCAGATACTAAAAACCGGTTTCTTTCATGCCGATCCGCATCCTGGAAATCTTGCTATCGATGTTGATGAAACACTCATCTATTATGATTTTGGTATGATGGGAGAAATCAAATCTTTCACTCGGGAGAGATTGCTTGAACTTTTCTATGCTGTTTATGAGCAAGATGCAAAGAAGGTCTGCTTTCCATCTTTTAACATCATCATCTAAAGTAAACTGGATAATGTTCTTTTAATATAGGCTCACATGTAAAATATGAAATATGCCCTGAACGTGCACTGCTTGATTTGTATTTCCTTTCAATTGCATTATGTCTTTCTGGGATTCAAAGACACTCAGGAATGCCTCAGCCTGGATGGAGTGGTGTATTTTGTATGCTGTACATGGAGAATGACTATGATTTTATATAGAAAAAATCTAGTATCATTCTTAAATTAATATGCATGGAAAGGTCTGTCAATGAATGGCATTATTTGAACGATTGGTTTTGCTTTCTGCAAGTATAAACCATGTAGAATATGTGCTTACTCTCAACCGGACATCTATATGGACATTTCATGGAATTTGACACATAAAAATTGATATTTCAACTTGAAGTGTTTCATTTTGAAAGGTAATTTAAGCCTTTCTTACGTAGGTCGTTGGTGCTCTAAAATTCTTCAGAAGCATGCAATAAATGTCATTAGAAGCACTTAATTACAAACTTTCAGGTCTCGCTGCATTGGTTTTAACTGACAGGCACCAACCGTGCAGGTTATTCAAAGCCTTGTAGATCTCGAAGCACTTCAGCCCACAGGAGACATGTCATCTGTAAGTGCCACGTCATCCCTATAAACAATTAAAGTGTAATTGATTAAGCATATTGCTTCAAAGAAATTGGTATGATCCATCTTAGAATTTAACTTGTTTGTTCTATTCCTAGGTTAGGAGATCTGTGCAGTTTTTCTTGGATAATTCGTTAAGTCAGACACCAAATCAGCAGCAGACTTTGGCTGCAATTGGGGAGGTAAGCAAGGATTTGATTACCGACTGTACAACCATATAACCCTTATCATCAGAGATAAGAATGGGATTATGGATGTCTTAATATGTTGCAACTAGTTTATTTTCATTCTGAGCAAGAAAATGTTCAGTTACAAAAAGGGGGTAAAAAAAAAAACCAAAAACCTTGTACTTGGTTGAATAGAATGGTATTTGGTTGTGTAGATCGTTAGGTTTAATGAAAAACTGTTTGGTTTTGAATTAATTCTAATTAATATTGCTCCAGTAGTGACTCATTCTTTTCCATTGTCCTTGCAAATGACCCTTACATGTCCTACAGTTGAAGTATATGGATTTTTCTTTGTCTCACAGGATTTATTTGCCATAGCACAAGATCAGCCTTTTCGGTTTCCATCCACCTTTACCTTTGTCTTAAGAGCATTTTCAACACTTGAAGGTACTCTCTCTCTCTCTCTATGAGCCTGGTGTAAGTGAAGCTCTCGCCGCTCAACCAAAACTTTATAATGGTCTCTGCTCTTTCCTGACTATAAAAGTCTTTGCTTACAGGTATAGGATACATCCTTGATCCAAAATTTTCCTTTGTAAAGATCGCTGCTCCTTATGCACAGGTTCCATACCTTTGGCAAACAAATATAGTTCACACCTTTATTCATAAAATCCTTTTTTAGTCTTTTAGCCATGCATTTGAAGTATAGCACTGATGCGTCACACTACATGTACAGGAGCTTTTAGATCTAAAACAGAAGCAGCAGTCTGGGACACAACTTGTGCAAGAAATAAGGAAACAGGCTGATGATGTACTGTAACTTCAATGTTTCTCCCCTTCTTTCAGTTCCTTAATGTTCTTGTTGGTTGCAATAAAATAGATGCTAGTGCTTCTTTTCATTTCCAGACTTTCAAGTGCAGCCATTTAAAAATATATTATACTGTTAAATGCCTGATATATTGGCATCAAGAGCATCTACATATGTATTTTCAGGCCAGAACATCTACCATGTCCATGCCATCTAGAGTTCAGCGGATAGAAGAATTTGTGAAACAGCTCGAATCAGGAGACTTGAAGCTTCGAGTCCGAGTGCTTGAGGTATCTCTTAAGATTTTGAGATGATATTTGTTGGATACTAGTACTTTCTATAGTGGTAATCAATTCATCTAAATAGATCAAACTGCACTTTAGATTTTTTTTTTCTTTCGTTCAATAGTTCCAATAATAGTTTACTTCTGAAACGACAAAATTGCATTTGCCAGTCTGAAAGAGCCGCTCGGAAAGCAACAATTATACAAATGGCAACTATGTATACAGTATTAGGAGGTACCCTGCTAAACTTTGGGGTCACGTTCAGCTCTCAAGGCAGTCAAGTGATTGCAAATGGATCGTTCATTGGTTCAGGTGAACTTTTGTTTATACAGAAACTTCCAACATCAAAATTACTTTTCCTCTCATGCTTAATCATTTCTTGCGCTGAAAGTCATTTATCTGTCAAAATACAGGAATTTTTATGGCACTGTTTTTTAGGTCCATGCAAAGGGTGAAGAAGCTTGAGAAATTTGAGAACATGATATAAAATTTCTTTCCCAAGCATGTCAATTCTTCCTCACATGTTGGATAATTCTTGGTCTAAATTTTTCTGTCTAGCGTCTTTTTTTTCCCTTCACATTCAAAACACGGCAGTATTCTGTCTATATAGAACGTAATTAAATGGGGAGTTGCCTCCCTGCTGGAAATTAAGATTGTATAAAAGGTGCAATTCCTCAAGCAAAAAATAAAGAAAAATTAGGAATTCAATTTGGTTAATTAACGTAAACCAGCAACTTTTTTTTTCTTTTTATATATCAAATTCTAACTGCACCTCTTGATCAGCAAACGTATCAAGTTTTACAATTTAACAGTGGCGGTCCTGCAAGCATGAATGCAACGTGCTGCATTATTTGCTGAAATTATCATATACGTAGATTAAGGAGGTACAATCAGCAAGGCAATATTTTGGGGGCAAAAATGATCTGAAAATATGAACAACATGGTAATGCAGGAAATAATTTCCCAATACATGCATATTTTCTTGAAAACAAAAGCAATCTGCAGTAGAAGCAAGCGGTACTGATTTTTACAAAGCAACTATCCAAACCAGGTAAAATTTGGGATAGGAGGAGCAGACCAAAGAAAAGATTGAGAAGGCAATTGATTTGTTTCTCATATATACATCACATCACATCAAATCATATATAAAAACTATAAGACAATCAGTATGATACATGGCAATCCCATGATTAATGGTCATCCCAGATTTCTCTATCTGTAATTAGGATTGTAATCAATCTGTTTATATTTTCTGTTTATAGATGTACATTCCTTGTTTAGCCACAGTCTTGAATTATATATTGACAAGTTATAATGAGAATTCAGTCAAGCTTTCCTACAAATTACTTGTGTAAACCTTTTATGGTATCAGAAGATCTTCTTCTCTTAAGAGAACAACGATCCTCCTTTGCAATATGTCGTCCAACGTCCATTCCACTTCTCACTCTGTCTCAGGAGGCTCCAATCTTTCCACAGACCTACCTTTGGTTACCATCAACACCTCTAGCCAACTACCCTATAAGCTTACTATCTCAAATGATTCCTCCTTGCGTGCAACATTCATAACCATCTTATTTGGCTATGATCTCATGGGTTATTTGGATGGCACACTTCTGTGTCCTCCTACACCTACCGAGAAGTCATCTTCCTCTGTTTTGGCTCGCTATGCATACTGGACCGATTGCTGCTCAGTGTGATCTTCTCTTCGGTTTCTGAAACCGCAATGCCTCTCATCGCAATGACCACCACGAGTCGTGATGCTTGGCAAGATCTCGCTCGTCTGTTTGCTAGCAAATTTCAGGCTCGGATCATGCAGTTGAAGGAGGATTTAACCCTTATTCAACGGGGTTCTCGCACGGTATCTGAATTTCTTCATGTGGTCAAGGTGATCGCTGATGAACTTTCCCATATTGATGCACCAATTTCAGATAATGATTTGACACTCTATGTTCTTAATGGTCTTGGCTCGGAATTCAAAGACATGGTGACTCCCATTTGCACAAGAGAGACTACTCTCTCCTTTGCCAAGCTACATGATTTGCTCATTGGTCATGAGCACTACATCAAACGCGTGGATGGCAATGCTTCCGCTCTTGTTGTCACAACAAACTTTTCTCAAAGGAAACAGTCCAATGGCAAGTTCCAAAAACAACAAATCTCAGTCCAAACAAAATTTCAACAATAAATCTGGATCAAAGAAGACTCATGTTGTTTGCCAAATCTGTGATCAGTCTAGACATACTGCTAAAACATGTTCCAAACTTCAGTCACGTCCTACTGCAAACTGTGCCACTTTGACAACTCCAAAACACGACAAATGGCTCCTTGACCTTGCGGCATCTCACAATATCACATCCGACCTCACCAATCTCTCCATTCACTCAGAATATGAGGGACAGGATGAGGTGGTTCTTGGTAATGGTACTGGTTTGCCGATTTCTCACATTGGTTCCATTACCATTTCTTCTCCTTCCCGATCCCTCACATTAAAAGAAACCTTACATGTGCCTCTCATTCATAAAAATTTGATATTTGTTCACAAATTTACTCATGACAATAATGTCATCATTGAGTTTCACCCTCAGCTTGTGAAGGATCGAACAACGGGGGCAGTTCTCATGCATGGTAAGTGTAAAGATGGGGTCTATCCGATGGCATTAAGTTCATCTTTCCCTCAGGCAAATCAAATTCGATTAGCTGAAACTCGTGTCTCCTTCAATCGTTGGCATCATCGGTTAGGGCATCCCACTCCAAAGATCTTGTCATCTCTTATTCGAAGTCATGCCTTACCTGTTTCCCACTGTAAATCTCTAGTGTCTTGTATTTCCTGTCAATGCAATAAGTCGCATAAGCTGCCTTTTAGTTCTACTTCTCTCAAGAGTATTGTCCCTCTCGAATTTTTGTATGCCGATGTGTGGGGACCCTCCCCGGTCCCTTCCATTGATGGTTATCAATATTATTTGTTACTTGTTGATCATTTCACTAAGTACTATTGGTTTTACCCCTTGTGGCATAAGTCTGATGTTAGTGCTACGTTTGAGCAATTTACTTCCATGGTTGAAAATCAATTTTCATGCAAACTTAAAAACTTGTACTCAGACAATAGTGGTAAATTTATCAAACTATGATCCTTTCTTAGTGGTCGTGACATTAGTCATTACACTACTGCCCCACACACCCCTCAACAAAACAGCACGGTTGAACATCGTCATCGCCATATTGTTGAAACAGGTATGACTCTATTCCATCATGCCTCGGCTCCCTCAAATTACAGGACCTATGCTCTAGCTGCTACGGTTTACCTCATTAACCGTCTTCCTACTCTCTTACTCTTGCGTAAAAGTCCCTTTGAAGCACACTTTGGTCAAGCCCCTAACTATCACAAACTACAGACGTTTGGTTGCCAATGTTATCCTTGGCTTGTTCCTTACCGAACAAATAAGCTCCAACTGAAGTCCCAACCTTGTGTTTTCTTGGGGTACTCCCTCACTCAGCATGCATTCAAGTGTTTGGACCTTCACACGGGTAAGCTATATCTCTCTCGACATGTTACCTTTGATGAACATGTATTTTCCTTCAAAAATGCACCTCCTTCAAAAATGCACCTCCTCGCATCCCAGAGCCTACTCCTGTCTCTTCCCCTGCGAGTACCATATTTCCTTCACCGGTGCCTCATGTCACTCTTCCTGCTTCATATAGTTTGCATCTCACACCTCCTGCAGCTGAGACACTTGTCACCGCCACTCCGAATTCTACTCCAGGTATGTCCTCAACCTCTCCCGTTCATTCTTCCTCTAGCACTGAGTCTCCTTTGCTTGTAGACACCACACCACCTCGTCGAACCCATCCTATGGTTACTAGAGCTCAGAACAATATTCTTTGTCCCAAGCAACTCTCGATAACCACCAAGCATCCCCTTGGCTCAACCTTGGAACCGACATGTGTTTCTCAAGCTCTCAAGGACCCTCAATGGCGCAAAGCCATGGCCAATGAATTCACTATGCTAGTTTCCCATGGCACCTGGAAACTTGTTCCTAAACCCCCTGCATCTAACTTAGTTGGATGTAAATGGGTGTTTCGCGTTAAGCGACAACCCAACGGTACTATGGACAAATTCAAAGCGCGCTTCGTCGCCAAAGGATTTAATCAACGTCCTGGTGTGAACTACATTGAGACCTTCGGTCCCGTTATCAAACCCACCACCATTCGGCTGATTCTTTCTTTGGCCCTCTCCAATAGCTGGTCACTACATCAACTTGATGTTAATAATGCACTCTTGCATGGCCAACTCATCAAGCAAGTCTTCATGCAATAACCAATCGGTTTCGTTGATCAGTCTCATCCTTAACATGTATGTGCACTTCAAAAATCTATCTACGGCCTCAAGCAGGCCCCTAGAGCTTGATACAATGCTTTGTGGTCTGACCTGTTGGAATTGGGATTTTTTAACTCCAAGTCAGACAATTCCTTGTTCATCTACAATCGGGACGGCATTCTCTTCTATGTTCTGGTTCATGTAGATGATTTAATTCTAACCGGCAACAACACTCAATTCCTGCAGCATGTTGTTAAGTCCTTGGGCGACAAATTCACCTTGAAAGAATTGAGTGACTTGCATTACTTCCTAGGGGTGGAAGTTATACCAGTGAAACAAAGTCTATTCCTATCTCAGAATCGATATGTCCATGATCAACTCACCCGGTTGAAGATGACTGGTGCCAAAGAAGTACAAACACCTATGGCCATGTCTGCTAAGCTTCATCTCAACGATGGTACCGCAAGCTGTGATGCCACTGAATATCATCGCACTATTGGCTCTCTTCAATATCTGTCTCTTACACGTCCAGACATTAGATTTGCAGTCAATTGTCTTGCTCAATACATGCATCAACCCACTGTCTCCCACTGGCAACATGTCAACTGACTCCTGCGATATGTCAAACACACCATTCATTTTGGCATTCTTTTACGTTGGCAAACAAATCCTGTTCTTCGTGGTTTCTCTTATGCCGATTGGGGGGGTAATCTTGATGATCGCAAGTCTACAACTGCCTACATTATTTTTCTAGACAACAACCCCATCAGCTGGCGTACTCGGAAGCAAAAGGCAGTTGCTTGTTCATCCACAAAAGATGAGTATCGAGCTCTCACCATTGCTGCCTCGAATATGGCCTGGATTCATTCTCTTCTCAATGAACTTGGTCTCAAGCTTCGTGACACTCCACTGCTTCTATGCAACAATGTCGGTGCAACTTAACTCAGTCTCAATCCAGTTATGCACTCCAGAATGAAGCACATAGCTATTGACCTTCACTTTGTTCAGGATTACGTTCGCCGAGGCCAGCTACGCATCGCCCATGTCCATACAGATGATCAGCTTCCCAATTTACTTACCAAGCCTCTTGCACGATCTCGGTTTCAAAATCTACGTAGCAAAATCAATGTCGCCAATGGCACCTTAATTTTGAAGGGTCGTATAAGAGAATTAGTATGATACACGACAGTCCAATGATTAATGGTCATCCCAGATTTCTTTCTATGTAATTAGGATTATAATCAATCTGTTTATATTTTCTGTTTATAGATGTACTTTTCTTGTTTAGCCACAGTCTTGTATTATATATTAACAAGTTATAATGAGAATTCAATCAAGCTTACCTGCAAATTAGTTGTGTAAACCTTTTAAAAACTCCACACAAAATATACAAATTTATTGTTTTGGGTGTATGAACAAATTGAAAAGAGATAAGAGCTCCTAGTTACTGACTTAGCAGCCATGTAGTATTGTAGGTAGCTTACTAGGACCGGCGATGCGTTAAAATCAGAAACCAATCCCTCATTAACAATGAATGCAAGCCATTCTTTGGGAAATATATAGACACAAAGTGTGGTTGGTAGTTGGTAGTTGGTAGATGTGAGAATTGGGCATTCCAAAGTCGGCCATATATCAACAGTACCATTTTATGTGCGTGCAGCATTTATTTTCTGCCGATCAGTCCGTACCCACCAATAAATTGCATCCACGCCACGGACTATGGAGGTTTTGCAACTTGGGGATCGAGTTTCCATTCGTTTTTCAAAGTCATCAAAAGCTGTTTGATCATGAGTATAGTGTATGTATTATGTATTAGTCAATGTGTGGTTTCTGACTTCATGAGTTTGGTGCATCTCACTTTTTATTGATGACTAATATTTATCATATTTAAAATTAATGAAACTTATATTGGAAAATACCCTTTTAAACATGTGATGGTAAGAGAACATGTCCAGTCTACATGGATCTTGTAATTTCTATGAGCATATAACATCATAGTTAGGATCGAATGATCCTCTTGTGGACACAGGATACTACCCTCTGTATTTAGTTCGTGAAATCCAATGTAATGATATTTTTGTTTCAATGCAACTATAATTACTAGAAAATATTGGGAGAGGAAATGGGGGAAAATTAAGGACTTCGACGAGAAAGTAACGATAGAAATTAGAAAATCCTTCTAATGAGTGATAAACGGACAATTGATCAAGTCAACAAAGGCTCCCGTAATTTGTTTTAGTAAAATCCAGTATTGTTGGCAGACTTTGACCAGAAAGCATCTTCAATAGCCAAAAAAAAAAACAAAAATCCAAACTTGTGCATATTATACACGCATATTTAATTTGATATCATCTATGACAATTCTTAAAAGTTTTAGCAAAATAATATCTTTGACTAATGAAGTGCATTTTCTTTCCATTTTGGTAATATCTATGTGCATGTTAGGGATGAGTTATGTTATAATATGCTACACTTCCATCACATTGTACTAATACATACATACCATCACCAGTTAAAACAACATATAATTTTTAAAAATAATAAACTTTAAAAATTGACCAATAATAACACCTCAACACAATAAGATAAAAATCAAATCCAAATTATTGTAGGAAGTTTAAAATAATAAAATTAATGTGACGTTAATTGATTGGAGGATGTCGATATCCTCGATGGGATTAGATGCTTGCCCATGTTTTTATTTACTTTTTTTGTTTTATTTTTCATTCGCGTGGTTATAGACTTTGTTGATGTTTTTATTATTATTAGTTTTAGTTAAATAAAAACTAAAATTCAAGAAATGAAGAAAGAATCTTTAGGGCAGCCTAAGAAATGGGTGTGAAAAGCTTTGATAAGTCATAACGTGACGTGCGTGGTGTGGGGGTGTGTGTGTGTGAATCACATGAAAACTAGTACAGCTCAAACTTGTGTAGTTGGTTGGCCACTTCAACTTGCATGCCCTTGGTTGACCAAAGCCTTTATATATATATATATATATATATATCATCAATTCGATTTATAAGAGTGCATGTGTAGTAGTAGTAGTGTGTTCAACTTCAACTATTGAATATTTTCACCACAATTAAAGATTGTTTGGTGAATTCAAATGAAACTTCAAACATTTTACATTGAAATATTATGAACTATTTCTTTCAAATAATAATAGAAAATAAGAAAGCCAAGTTCATTGGATCCGTTTGTATTTTCAACCCACAACACTCCATTCTACCAAACTCCAAAACTCTGTTTTGTATTTTTTGTATTTTTACGTTTTTTCTTGAGGACACAATAGTCAATAAGCTGGTCCTCACTGGCTTTTCAGTAAATCCATCACCCTGCTTGTCCCCTTCCGGCTCTATATATAAAACCAAACTCGGACGCCATTTCTAGCTGACCACCTCTACTCTTCTTTTCGATCCTTCTTGTATAACACCCCAACACACAGGTATGGATCTCTCTCCTTCTGATTTTTCCTAATCTCTAAAAAGCTTAATTCTTTCACTGCTAATTTTCTTCCCGCACTTTCTCTCCGATTTTCCTGTCTTTTCTCTATATTTTTCTTTTGTTCCCCTGCGCTCATATCGTCATCCTAATTCTTGACATTTTTTCTCCTCTTTAAGATTCATACTGTGTTATATAAGATCTGTTACTAATTAAGGAGACACAAGTGGAATCACGACACAAATTATGTGATATTGGACGCATGCATGTGTGATTGAAGTGGAATAATCGCTTTCCGTTTGGTTGCTGAGAACACTGTTATGAGAGAAAAAAGAGAAACTTTTTTTAAAAGCTTGGAATATTGTGTTTACTTTTGATTTGGTTCACATCTACCAAACGAATGAAAAAAAAAAAAAACAAAAGAAGAAAGAAGCCAGAGAGAGAGAGAGAGAAAAAAAAAGAAAAAGAAAAAAAGAAGAGTCTAACTTCAAATTTACTCGGCAATATGTATAAGACATCAGTTATTCCAACTACGAATTCTTTTTATCCCATCTGACGTTAAATGAGGAAATCAGGTGGTTGGATTTCTTATCAGAGAATTTGTAAGTTGAAAAATATGCATCCCAATATGAACATAGGAGAGTATAGAAGAATGTTTTGGCTTTGCGAAGTGATATGTTTTGCTCTTCTCTAAGTACGTTTAAGTTCAACAAGATTTGTTATTTTCAGGACATGCCAAAATTTTGCAACTGAAGAATGGCATTCAAAAAAAAAAAAAAACTCTCTGTTTATCTATCATTTCCCCCCGAAATCAGCAACATAATTGAATGCAATAAAATATGTTTCTAATTTGTTTACAAGAACTTCATGATTTGGCTATGCATTGAAATGTTTAGTTTGGAGGCCATTCGTAAAGTTCATGCTTAATTTTTTTTTTTTTTATGAGTTTGTGTATGCTGTCGTGTTCCGCCAATGCTAATTAAATCTGTGAATTTTCAGATTTTCTGTTTACATATATCCATGGCTCCAGCAACATTGGCACCATCTTCGGATTCGATTAAGCCTAGAGGTCTTGTATCTACTCTATCCTATGTCTCTTTAAAGCTTTCAGTTATTGGCTTGGTTTGTGCCTGATATGCACACCGGCATTGAAATGCTATGGTAATGATACTGTAATTACTTGAAAGCAAAAATTCAGTGATGTCTTTGCGCTTCATGTCTTTTTAATTATTTACTTTTACTTTTTTATATGTATGGAAATTGGAAATTTTGAACTTTCTTTTTTAGGAGGAGGGACGGTATCCCAATTTTATTAATAATCATCTCTTATGGCGGAAGAATACCTTTTACAAGCAGTGTAAGAGCTTTGGGGGTTACATAAATCCCAAAAGCAAAGCTCTTGTAAAATCATGCATTCTAAGAAAAAAACTACTACTTAAATTAACTGTTCCAAGGTATCTATTACAAAAACAGAAATTAAGCAAATACTCAAAAGTACTATCTCCATCTAAAATGTGGTAAACTAGATTTATCAATACCAAAAAGTCCATACAAATACCTAGGTAATTGTAAAATAGAGGAGAAAGACAAAGTAATACCTGAAGCTCCAAGATTAGCTAATTGTAATTAATTGAACTTAGCAGAAAACTTAAATTTCAGGTGCTTGCTGGTTCATTCAATCCAACTTTTTTCTTTTGTGCAGATGTATGCATTGTTGGTGTCGCACGTACGCCAATGGGTGGACTTCTTGGATCTCTTTCATCTTTATCTGCCACCAAGCTTGGCTCTATTGCTATTGAAGGTAAGACTGTAACCTTTGGTTCTGCTTCAATCTATGTTTTTAGCTAGGTTTCTTGAATTACTTTTCATGTCTTTTTTTGTAGCTGCTCTTAAAAGAGCAAACGTTGATCCATCAACTGTTCAAGAAGTTATCTTTGGCAATGTCCTTAGTGCAAATTTAGGGCAGGCTCCTGCCAGACAAGCTGCACTAGGTGCAGGAATACCTAATTCAGTAGTCTGCACCACCGTTAACAAAGTTTGTGCATCTGGGATGAAAGGTTGACGCTCTATTGTCATGACATTTTTATTTATTTATTTTTATTTAATGAAGTTTGATTGAAATTTCTTTTTATATAAGAAATGATAATTACTTTTTTTTTTATATATTAGTCTAATCATTTTGGTAACTGCAGCAACAATGCTTGCCGCACAAAGTATCCAGTTGGGCATCAATGATGTTGTTGTGGCTGGTGGCATGGAAAGCATGTCCAATGCACCCAAGTATATTGCTGAAGCAAGGTTGACATCCACTACCATTTATGTTTCTCTTAGCTTTGAACTCAATCGCAAATTCTCTGATCAGATACTAAAATACAGGAAGGGATCTCGCTTTGGACATGATTCTCTTGTTGATGGCATGCTGAAAGATGGTTTATGGGATGTCTATGGTGATTGTGCCATGGGATCATGTGCTGAATTATGTGCAGATAAACATACAATTACAAGGGAGGAACAGGTGTTCTTCAGAACCGATGTTCTCATTACGTAAAGTTCTATTGAATTTTCTTAATAGAATTTCATATGTCTCTTTGTGAGTCCTGCAGGATGCCTTTTCCATCCAGAGCTTTGAGCGAGGAATTGCTGCCAAAGACACTGGTGCCTTTGCATGGGAAATTGTTCCGGTTGGTCATTTGTCAATAAGTTCGATAAAGTGAGAGTAGCATTTTGTTATATTTACCCCAATATGGTAACATGCAGGTTGAAGTTTCTGGTGGAAGGGGAAAGCCATCAACAATTGTTGACAAGGATGAAGGCCTAGGAAAGGTAAGGGAATTTATCCTTCTGAAACGATAGTTGTATGACTTATTCTTCTTGGCTGCTCTCTGGTAAGTAGTTTTCCCTATTCATAGTAAGAATAGCTTTACAGAAGGGAAAGGGGGTGTAATTACAAACTTCTTCAATAATTGACTATTCAGATCTTGTTTCCCATGGCTGCAAACATTTCACGTATTTTAACTCGTTTCGTCAAAAAAGTTTTTCAATAACTGTATGTTAACGTATATATCTGGTAGCAGAGAGAGTCTGCCACTTCCCTTTTTGTTTTTGATAAGTAAAAGTAACAGTCCGCCACTTCCCTGTTACAAATATCCTTAAATGTTTCTTTTTTGCAATGTCAGTTTGATGCTGCCAAATTAAGGAAGCTCCGTCCTAGTTTCAAGGAGAGCGGAGGTTCTGTTACCGCTGGCAATGCTTCAAGTATAAGGTTTATTGATTTATATTTGTTCTCTTCTGTTTTTACATGATTGTCTTCATCTACTTATTTGTTTGGGCCAGGGCATCACATCCTTATCAGGTGACTTTTACTGTTTTCACATGGTGTCTGAATCACCAATCTTATAGTAAAATACTAGTTTGACCTCCAATTCGACAAGGAAAACTCAGGGATCACTCTACTAGAAGTTGATCAATCCAAAAATGATGTGGGAAAGAAACACTTGTAAAAAAAATTATATGGTGAAGAAACACTTATAAAAAAAAGACATGAAGAAAATTAGTATCTTCTTAACGTTACTGCCAAAGGGTTCTTCGTTCATTAAAGCCACTGGTCAATAGCATTTATAGCGCTTGCTTCTATCTATGTATAGTGCTCCCTATAGTTTTACTGCCTTACATTTTGTGTGCTTATGGGGTATTCGACTTTAGAATGCTGAAAGTGAATCAATCATTGGTTAAACATTTTATATGTTAATGAATGAAGCGTTATTCATTTTTGTTTATGCAATTCTTATAAAGACATGGGCAGAAGCTTTTCTCCATTGAAGGATGAATTGCTCCATTTCCGATGATGCAAGTCTTAAAAAGACATGAACTGAAAGCTTTTTCCTGAAAAGAGAAATTCTTCTCCTTGACAGTGATGGTGCTGCTGCTTTAGTTTTAGTGAGCGGAGAGACGGCAGTAAAACTTGGGCTGCAGGTGATTGCAAAGATCACAGGGTATGCTGATGCTGCACAGGTAAGACACCACTTTTAGTATCTGTTTGCTAGCTTTCAGAGCCATTGAAAATATCAGTAGGGGACTCTGGCGTTTTGTTTTTAACATTATTCATTGTTAATATCAAGTTTTGGGTGTCATGATTGATGTTAGTTTAAATTGACTGTGCAGGCACCAGAGTTCTTTACTACTGCTCCAGCTCTTGCAATTCCTAAAGCTATATCAAATGCCGGTTTGGAGGCATCTCAAATTGATTTTTATGAAATAAATGAAGCCTTTGCTGTAAGCTGTTATACCACACTTTTAGCATATTAGTTTATCAGTCTTCGAGGTTACCCACCATATTATGTCATCTGTATAGGTTGTGGCTCTTGCGAATCAGAAACTTCTTGGACTTAGTCCTGTGAGTCTCTCTCTCTCTCTCTCTCTCTCTCTCTCTCTCTCTCTCTCTCTCTCTCTCTCTGGGCTTTCCATTATTTATCATATTATTTTATTTGCAGGAAAAAGTGAATGTGCATGGTGGAGCTGTAGCCTTGGGACATCCTCTAGGTTGTAGTGGAGCACGCATCTTAGTCACACTGTTGGGGGTATAACTATGCCTGATTAGCGTTTTGCACTATAAAATTTTCTGGACAGATACTTTTTATGTCAAATTATTTTGAGTTGCTCTGAAAGGGTATTCTCTATCTGTTCTCAAAATTTAAGTCATCATGGTGTTGTAGGTACTGAAGCAGAAAAATGGGAAATGCGGTGTTGGTGGTGTTTGCAACGGAGGAGGTGGTGCATCCGCCCTTGTTGTAGAGCTTGTATGAGCCTTTTCAGGTTGGGTAAGTCTTAACGGATGAGAATGTGAAAATTGTAATCCTTCGTTTAATCTTTGCTTTAAATGTAATACTTCGATCAAGTTTGTGATTGTTAGCTTTATGTACTTCAGGCCTTTGATATGAAGTTGGGAGCTTCTCGTTGAAGATGAAACTCTGTTGTTGAGGCATCTGAGCTCAATGTTTTGCAAAATTACTCACATTTTTACTTTTTACTAGAATAAACCATAAGTGTATTTAGCTTTTAAGAGGAATGTATTTATTAAAATAATGTTGTACACCCAAAATCTGTCTCTCTTTAATTTCCTCTATGTGTACTACGGAATTCATATTGTGTACTATTTTTTTTTTACCAATGGGAAGAAGACCAGAAAATATAAATAAAAAAGACTTGCTAGCAATGTTTTGGTAATGCTGATTGTAACTTCTGCACTGACTGGAGAGCCAGATTGTGAGTTGAATTCTATTTGCTCCTCCATCAGGCCAATTTCTCAGGTCCTATCTCTCTATTCAAGTCGCACGTAAATTGTAATGGAATAGAGAGGCCTTCTTTTTTCTTTTTTCTTTTTTCTTTTTTCTTTTTTCTTTTTTCTTTTTTTTTTGTGAGAAGAAATATGTATGCTTTATTAATCAAGGCTCAATAAAAGAGTGGCAAGACAATGAGGAATTTCCTCTACATTAATGATAGTTTCATAAATATGTAAAGCATCTCTAGCCAAAACATGAGCTATATAATTAGAGCCTCTATGAACATTTGAAATAGTCCACTGGAACTGTGAAAGAGCTCTCCTAGCATCAGATATTATCATACTTGACGTATCTCATTCTTGAGTCCCATTTTTTATTACTGTAACCACATTTGCAGCATCTCCTTCCAAAACAATCATTGGAAACCCAACTCAATAACAAACTTTAAAGCATGATAAACAGCCATCGCTTCAGCAAGAAGAGGGTCATGGTAGAGTGGTCTCTTCATTCTCATGGTAGCCATGATCCGTCCCTCACAATCCCTTGCTACAACTCTAAAACTAGCCATGCAATTATGTTTGTCAACTGCTGCATCTCAGTTGATTGTGATGATACCTTGAGGAGGTGCCACCCAATTAGATGGAGCATTAGTAGATCCAAGAACACTCATATGTTGCTCCTGAAAACTAGCTTTAATATCTAACAATCTTTTGCTTGCTTGGTTAAACAGAGAAAGATGATTAGTAAATTATCTTTCAAAGATAACTTTATTCCTCTTTTTCCATAGTTTCCACATGACAACTACAACTTTCATTAGCTCCCCTTCTCCAAGTGTTTCCAAAAGGTTAGACATTGTATCCTGGAAACACTGATTGACAATTTTGCACTTATGCAACCTTTTAGAGCAATAAGCCCACATGTCTATTGCTTAAACACATTACCATAGAATGTGCTCAATAATCTCCTCTTCTACTTCACATGGCACATAGGATTATCAATAATATTCCTCTAGTATAGCTTCATTCTTGTAGGTAACTCATCATTACAAACCTTCCACAAAAATAGCTTTTCAGAACTGGGAAGTTTTAGACCCCATAACACAGCCCATTACTTGTGAGAATTAGACTCAGCAGAAAATTGGCCTCTCTTTCTCCCTTCAAGCTCAACTTGCAAATGATAGGCTGACTTAACAGTGAATGTGCCATCTTTAGTGCATCTCCATATTTGTTTATCTGGACTACCACTTTGACTAATAGGCCTTCTCACAATCATATCTGCTTCTTTAGTACTAAATATCTGTCTAACAAGCTGTATCTTACACTCTCTTGTATGATCATCAATAAGCTCTGATACAAAAGCATTTTCAGGCAGTATGCTAGGTGTACTTTGAACTTTGAATCAGCTGTCTTTAGGAACCCACCTGTCAGACCAAACATTTTTCTTCCTTCCATTGCCAACTCTCTACTAATGGCCTTGCTAACAGAAAACTTCTCCAAAAGTAAGAGGGATTCCTTCCCAATTTGGCATGTAAGAAATCCTCATTAGGAAAATACTTTGATGCTAAAGCCTGAGCAGTAATTGAGGTTGGATTTTGCATCAATCTCCAATTTTTCTTAGCCAACATTGCCATGTTGAAATGTTCAAGATCTCTAAAGCCAAGACCCCCCACAAACTTCCTTTTGCCCAATTGGTCCCAATAAATCCATTGAATTCTCCTCTCAACACCTTTTTGTCCCCACCAATAAACTTGCATAATCCTGTTGACTCCTGCAAAATGGACTTAGGAGTCTTAAAAACCCCCATGCAGTATGTTGGTATTACTTTTATGACAGACTTGAATAAAACTTCCTTGCTAGACTAAGAAAGAAATTTCATTTTCCAATTTGAGATTCTTACTCTAACTCTATCCAAAATGCTGTTGAAAGAGGCTGCTCGAGATCTACACACCATAGTAGGAAGGCCAAGATACTTTTCATAAGATTCAATCACACCAGCAATTCTAACCAAGATTTCCTTGATATCTGTCCTTGTATTTCTACTAAAACAAATGGAAGTTTTCTCCTTGTTAATCCTTTGACCAAATGCCCTTTCATTGATGCTCAATAAGCTTTGCAACCTACTCCACTCAATTGAATTAACTTTACAAAAAATAGGCTATCATCAACAAAGAATAGGTGATTTATATGTATATGGCCTCTAGATAAAGGAAATCTAGTTATGTACCCAGTTGCTCTGATTTAAAATTGAACTTAAAGCCTCAGAGCATAAAATAAAAAGGTAGGGTGAGAGAGGATCACCCTGCCTTATGCCTCTTGAAGGTTTAAAACTGTTTTGAGGACTACCATTAATGAGTAGGGAGTAAGAAACAATTGAGATATATCTCATAATTCATTCAATCCATTTCTTTACAAAGCCTATTTTCATCATAATTGCTTGGAGAATGGATCACTCAATTCTATCATAAGCTTTACTCATGTCAAGCTTCAAAGCCATGAAACCATTCTTCCATTTAATTCTATACTTCATCAAGTGAAACACCTCATATGCCACTATAAAGTTATTAGTAATTAACCTGCCTGGAACAAAGCCACTTTGATTAGGAGAAATAATAGAGGGCAAAATACATTAAAGCCTATTTGCTAAGACCTTAGCTATAATTTTGTATTGCACATTACACAAACTTTGGTAGGCTTTTTAACTTTAGGGATCAGAGCTATGGAGGTTTCATTGATGGTCTCAACCCAAGAATTAGATTTAAAAGCTTCCAACACTGCTCCACACACACCTTTACCCACAGTTTTCCAATGTTGTTGATAGAATATAGCTGGGAACCCATTAGGACCTAGGGATCCCAGACCATTCATCTGGAAAATAGAATCCTCAATCTCTTTTGTATTTATCTCTTGTCAAATAATCATTCATTTCTGTTGTCACACACTTCTCAATACTTTCAAGACACTCATCAAAACCCTCTGAATTAGAAGTGGTAAAAAGATCTTGAAAAAAAAACTCTGGAATTGAGCTCTAATTTGACCAATGTCATTAATATTTCTACCCTCCCCATTAACAATACTCTTAATGAAATTAGTCTTTCTTCTCTAGTTTGCACACTTGTGAAAGAAGCTAGTATTTCTATCCCCCTCCTTAAGCCACTGCTGCTTTGTCCTTTGCTTCCAATTTAGATCTTCCTCTTTAAGCAACTGGTTGACTTCTTGTTTTAAAACTCTGATTTGCTCACTATGGAGTCCTTAGTTGTCCTTCTAAAGACTCTTTAATGAGATCCAACTTCGTATTTATGAGCTTCTTCTGCCCTTTAAAAACTGCAAAATTCCATTTAAGTAAGAATTCCTTACATCTGTTAAGGAACTTTGAGGTATCACGAAAATTTTTAATAGAAGGGGAATTAAAATGCCAAGCCTACCTGACCACATCTTTACACTCATCTCTTAGGGCCCATTTAGCTACAGATCTAAAAGGTTTTTTGAAACTACTGTCATGCTGATTCTTAGTAGCAAAATCAATAAAAAGAGGATGATGATCAGATGTAGTAGCAGCAAGAGTATGAACCTTGGTATCATTATAAGATAAGAACCAACCAAAGTTGCCCAAAGCTCGATCCAATCTTTCCTTAGTAAAACTAGGTCCCTCTCTATTATTGCTCCATGTGTACTTACCCCTTGGTATCCCAAATCACTGAGGTCACAAGCCAAGATACCCTCTCTAAACTCTTCCATTTGTTTGTAAGGTCTCGGGGGTCTATGGTACTCACAAAATATTGCTTCCAAGTATAAAAGCAGGTTTAAAAACACAGGGAGCTTCCAAGGTCATCTCCACAGGGACAACTTTGTCAATACAATCAATCAAGCAAAAAGGTTTTAATGGAAAAAGAACAGTAAAGATGGGAGCATGTGGTCCTTTGTAATTGGATGGGTTTAAAGCTATTTACTGTGAGAATGTGATGAACTATGTACTCAAAATTTGTACAATATGTAAGATGAATTTGTATTTAGATATTAAGGATGAGGGATTGCAATTACTCTAAAGGAAATAAAACAAGAGTTTAAGTCAGAATGAAAACTGCTTTGTCTTCTTTTAATTTCTTGGAGAAACATGAGATGTTGGACGGAAACAGCAACTTAAAGAAAATAGTTTAGAATCTTTGAAAAATCAAAAGATGTATCGGCAGGGGAGTAAATACTAGGGACACAGGGCTAGGGTTGTCTCAACCATCGAGATGTTGGTCACGGGGTCCATTTGCCTGTGTCAAACCAGTCATGATATTAACACATAAACTCAAGAAAACATGCAATCTCATATTAAAAGCACCAATAAAAATAAATCCCTCACTATATTAATCATCATTTTCATTCTAAGACCCTAGTGCTGAGGAATCCTTGATTATTTCAAGATCCAGATGTACCATGAGTCTACAACAGGTCAAGAACAAGAGATTCTACAAAACTCACAGTGAATCAGGAGTGAAAATATAGAGACAAAGTCTTGTTAAATACCACAGAAACCAATAGTACTAGGAAGGAAGAAGAAAAACCATTCCCTGCAACCCTAGTTGCAGAGATTAACCTAGAGCATCTTGAATAAGATAATTTCGAAACTTTACAAAAATCCTAACAAAGCAACCCTTGTAATAGAAAGCAAAAGTAAAATAGAAAACACCACAAAAACAGCCAGAAATTGATGCCTGCATCTTTACTTCTCGTCCCATTTTATCACTTTCCTTCACCATTTCTCCTTCTCTCTCTTCTAACCGTCACCTACACTTTATCTCCATTCTACCCTCTAGAAGAGCTCGGCTTCTTTAATAGAAGAAATGTAAAGGGTGAGTTGCTGAGAAGCTTAATGCTTCAATGGACTGGGACTCAAAGGATGAGTGGGACTCAGGCTCTTGGGCCTTCAATACATGCATAGTTTAAACTATCATTAGCCCATGACAAAGAATAAGCAAGTATTTGAGAAAGATAACTCATAAACTTCACATCCCATTAGACAAGGTCCATTTTATAAAAGTGTAACATTTAATCATATTTGTATGACCAATCAACCTCAACTACCTTACTTTAAACAAATATTTTAACAAAATATCCTGACAATCAGTTCACCAAATTTTTCATGCTGACTCAATATTTCATTAAAGTCACCAAAACATATCCATCGCAGATTAGTAGAAGGCTTAATAGCATGCAAAAGTTTCCAGCTATCTTAACTCCTTGTAGTAATGGGACTACCATAGAACCCAGTCATGAGCCATATCATTTTTGTATTCTGGTGAGTAACTCATAGAGATATGTGGCATTGAGTATAAGACTCCAAATTCACCTCAAAAAATTCATTCCAAAAGAAGGCTAGGCCTTCACTTCTCCCCAAACGATCCATAATGAAATTGTGTTTGAAACCCAACTAGTTTTTTACCACTTCTGCTTTCCTTCTTTTACACTTTGTCTCCATTAAAAAAAAAAAATTCTTGACAACTTTGTTTTCACCAAATGGTGCAATTCAAGAATTGTTAGAGGATTTCCAAGCCCTCTACAGTTCCAATTTAAGCAACTCATTAAAGTTAGTGGGGCTGCTCAATAACTCCTGAATTTTGCTATTTCTAGGCTTGAGCATGTGTTTCTATTTTTTGGAGAAAAGGGAGCTCAACAACTCCTTATCAAACATATCAGAATTCATTTTCCTCCTTCCCATACATAATTCCAAAGGTGAAGTATTAGTTTTAGACCCAGCCCTTGCTTTTCTTTTCCAACTTACTGGCTTAAGATTAGGAGTTTGAGTCATAACAAGAGATGGTGACAAGTTGATATCTTTATTAATATCCTCAATACCCTCCAAAGAGTTGTCCACAATAATAGGAGTTGAAATGGGATCCAAGAAGGCAGTAGACAACTTACTTGTTTGTATAACCTCCTGTTGCTCCTCAATTGAAGCGGGACCATTCTATGTTAATAAGGTAACAACAGAATATTTTCCTCCTTTATGATAGTTGGAATCTTGATGGATCTCCTGAGCTGCTAAAGTGCATTGAGTATCCACATTTTCGTTATCCTTTTCTACAGAAACTGAAAACTGCTGAATTTCAGCATTAATGGTTTTTTATTGTGCCTCCACATCCTACACCAATCCCTCATTACCATAACTAGAGCCGTTACTAATAATCCTATCAGCTTGAGATGGGGTTACGACCATGACTGAGATGAAGAACCACCTCTGCTATAACCACCCTGCCCACCACCATAGACTCTTTCAGCAGCATTAGAGACTTTCACTGGCTGTGCCCTGAGCCATGCACCATACTAAAATTATGTGGAACTTGAAGCCTACTTATCCAAACTAAACTTGTAACAACTACCTCCAAGATGTCTAAGAACACCACACTTAAAATAGAAATGTTTTAATCTCTCAAACTTGAAAGAGATCCATTACAACTTACCACCAATATTCAACCATCTACAATAGGCTAGAGGTTTTGTGATGTCCAGCATAACTTGAACTTGAAGAAACTTTCCCCAACCTAAACTATCATTATCAACATCCACCTTGATGACTTTTCCCACAACAACACCTATCTGGGTACCAACCTCTCTAGTCATACCAGCAAGAGGCAGGTTATGAATTTGCACCCAAAAAGGTTTTGTGGAGAAAGCAATATCATTCCCAGACTTATTACCATCAAACTCCTACAATGATACCAACCATTTATCAAAAAACCGTGGTCTTCCCTCCATTATTTTGTTTCTGTCATCCACATACTGGAATTCCATAAAAAACCTATTATCACTAATCTCCTTAAACTTGATCCACCCCTTTGACTTCCAGACTTGAGCCAAGGTAGAACGAAAGCCTCCTTGTTTATCCCTATGTCAGCAGCCACCATTGCTAGGAAACAATGTTTACCTCTATCCTTAGACACTTGAATAGCATCTAAAAATAGAATTATGACATGTTCCTCTTCTTTTGTTAACCTTAAACCTTCTCAAAGGGAAGAGAGATCATCTTCAGCCATGCAACACTCTACAGGAAGGACCTGAGAGACACCTCTACTCTGCCTAGGCAAAGAGAACTTTTACCTTACTCTCAAGAGAGAATGACCCGTCCCACTGCCTTGTAGTATTCCTCAACGTCTTCCATGCTTTACGTCGAGTTTCTAATCTAAGGGGCTATAAATTTCCAAACAAGAATACTAGAGTGAAAATGAGGAAGTGGAAGTTGGGTGAAAGGTAGGATCAAAAGAATAAAGGTTGGGTTGATTTTCAGTGTGTCCAAGTAGTTGTATTAATAAGTGAACCCATGCATCAATAGCGAGGATGTATTGAGTCAATTCTTAAAAGATCTATGTGATACATCTATAAGTGTTCAATGTCTAGAACAATAATAGAGATTTTTGAAGCTTGAGCGTCACACGTTACTCTTATTAGTTATATTTGTAGATTGGCAACATGTGAATGCCATAATAGGGGATCATGTGTTGATTCTCAGTGCAGTTGTACTGACAACTGAACCCATGGATCAATACATCTATACAATACATGTAAGTGTCGAATGCCATGAATATTAAAGATGTGCAACTGTAAGACTTATAAGTGTAGCTTGGACGATACTTGAGCATCACACGCTAGTCTTATTGCAACTCTACATAGTTATATTTATAGATTGATGTCGTGGTAAGGCATATGTTGACTCAAGATGCCCGTAAAGTTTGTTATCTATCGTAGGAGTGAAAAAAAAAAAAAAACTCTGTGAACAAGAGCTTATTTAAGCCGTTTGATGGGAAAGCAGAGATAAGGAGAAGGAGGACTCTAGTGGGCAAATTGGAAAGGTTGGGTTTAGACTTAAAAGAGTTAGGCTCGAATTGAGATGAGTTTAACTCTTTATGAATAGTAATGAGTTAAAATAGTGGAGTGAATTTTGTGGGACTACGATCACAATTGAGAAGGGGGAAAAGTTTATAATTGTGTGTATCTATCTAACACATGGTCTCATCTAATCTAATGAAGTCAATGTTGCCTATTGGTGCGCTTCGCTGGAAGTACCAAACAGCGTCAATGGTCCCCACCAACAATTGAACTCTCCCTATATGATATAGTAAGACACGTTGTCCGTTCCATTGGCATGGCCCACACCTACTCTCTCTCTCTCTCTCTCAGGAAAAGGGTAAGATAAAGGAAAAAGTAAAAGTAAAAATCCATCAAGCAAAAGACCAGGACGATAGAAAAGGAGGCCACAAAATTCTCTCCATCCCATTCATGGTGGTACGATCATCCAACAAACATATATACTTCAAGAATTATGTGTACATGACGACACTTCTACCATATACCTATATGTCTTGCATGTATGTTTGTCTCTTTATATTTAATCTAGTTCTGTTCTTGCAAATGACCTTTTTTTATCCCCCGTATGTTGTTTTCTTTCCTCTTCCATTTCAATTTCGTTTCGCTATATGTATGTTTTTCCAATGATTACTCTGTCACATGGTGCTGGTTGTAGTTTGTTGATTAAGGACAGAGAGAGGTATTCATGATGTTACATCTTATTCATGTTCATTGTTAAAATATGTGGGCATCTATTTGTTAAGTTGTTTCTACACATATTGATATGTTGGTAGCTTTGTCTCCTTGCGTTAATGGGGTTCTTGCGTGCCTCTTTTCAATCATGGTATTGCATCCTTATTATTAGGCTTTGAATTTGAACTTACAAGTTCATCGTTAGGTTTCAGTGCTAGAGTTCATCCTCCCAGCATTTGCTCGTGGTTTGATCACTCTGACACAACTATTCCATAAGATTTTTACTTTTTTCTTGATATGATTTCATGGATTTCCCCATACCTGTGTGATACTAGATTTCCATCTCTAAGGCATTTTTGTCAAGTTAGTTTGCAAACCAACCCATATCAATATGTAGCAATTACCACATTATGCAATATCAAGAACCTGCATTTCGGGACTGGCATTAAAATTTTCTATCTTTTTACCAATGACAGACAATCTATTGATTTTATATGTTTATCTTACCTATCTCATTTCATTCTTACAAATCTTTTTGGAATTGTTTCTGCATTGCCTTATGTTTTAAAGAATATGGTTAGCTGGATTAGAATGTGCGTTAAGACATGTGAAACACCCATCTTCTGGCATCCCAATCATATTGTTGGATTCATTTTGTCTTCCTTTATTTGATATGTAAGCAGCAACTGTTGTTTTCATTTTTTTAATAGAATTTAAAAGGCAAGAGTTGGTTAAGAGTTAAGCTGATTGCATTATTCATGCATATCATATGAAATCTTCAATTTCCACGGGAAATGGTGGACCATTGCCAAAGTTTGGGGAATGGGATGTCAATGACCCAGCCTCGGCTGAGGGATTCGCAGTAATCTTCAACAAGGCTCGAAATGAGAAAAAAACAGGTGGCAAGGTTGACTCACCACCAAAGGATGACTCAAAATATAAGCATGGAGCAGTTCTTGGGAAACCTCATTCCGTAAGTTGCAATCCTGAACATTCCATCATTTTTTTAACTTTGAGCCTGCCCTTTCGTGCAGCCATTCCATTTCTTAGTTCCCAATAAAAGCGGGATGATTTTGTCAAGTTGGCAACTAAATAATCATTTGAACCTTCATTATCATATAATAAAAACCAAGATATGCCATAAATCTATAAAATTTACTCCATATAAACCCCAAAGGGTTGCCTCATGTGATAAGGGCCTTGATCTTGGTAGTATGCTCTCTCCAAGTCTAAGGTTCGACCCTTGGGAGCAAACAATTTCTATAGGCCATGCCCCATTGGTGAAAATTCGATGATTTATCTTATCCATGTGATGAAAACACATTACACTGGTCTAGGATTTAACTCTGTTAAAAACATGTTACATTCGCATAAGCTCCTAGATTCATTGTCATAAAAAAATTTACACCATATATTTCACTATTTCTTGGATCGAGGCCAAGAGAAGTTGATATTTCTCAAAACATATGTCGAATTATTGAAGAATGCTACTCCCACATCACATGTCTAAGAATGACCTCTTTCTCTTCCAAATTCTTGTTAGAATGCTCAATATAAGGGTAGGTACGTAACAAAACTTCAGAGTTTAGTGATTGTTTGAAACTAAGACCTAAAGTTTTAACTACATCAATATTAGACCTATGGTTTACTTCCTATGTACTTTGTGTAGCACCCTTCTGTTGTTTAATAAAATTTCAAGTACTAATAACTATATGTGTGTGTGTGTGTGTGTGTGGTCTTAAATTTGTTGCAATATGATCCCTTAGTGAGTCTCTATTGACTAAATACAATGGAAACCCTACAACATTCAATCCGGACATAACCGGGCACCATGAATTCCTCTGTCTGAATTAAAACCCACAAAATGAATTGCATATACATAGAAGTTCAACCAACCATATAGAAATACTTCTATGAGCATAACATCGTTTCTGGGTCTTTAGTATTCAGATAGCATTCTAGAGTTTTTCTTACTTTTAATTAATTAGATGATTTAGCCACAAAGAGATTCAACAAAAATAAACTCATAAACTGATAGGTTCCAAACTCCCAAGTTCACCATAATGATCCAATCAATCTTTGACTTCTATGTCAGTTTACTTTCAGTTTCCTATTGCTTTTTCATACATACAATTCAAATCCACCTGATTTTAGTGCTGTACTCGAAACATTTTTTTTTTTTTTATCAGTAATCAAGAAAGTTTATTCATAAGAATAGGCAAAGCCCAAGTAGAGGGAGTATACATGAGAAGTATCTAACTAGAGTGCTGTATTCAAATCATATAGACTGCTGCCACGTTTTATTGATAGGTATGTAGACTGCTGCCACGTTACTCTTACTTTTCGCATATGCTCTTTCTTCCTTCAAACACCATCATTTAGGTATGGTACTTGTTGAGAATTTACTAATGTCCCTGCTAATTGATTTTTATGGATTTCTTCCACGGCTGGTTATGAATGGCAATGATATATTCATGCATCTGAATGGATGTCGGAATTTATGGATGGTACAAGCATGTTGCCATATAATGACCTTACGGGTCAACATATTGCTTTCAATTTGATTTTTACAGCAGAAAAAATGGTGTTGCTGCATACAGTCCGCTCATGCAGAATCCTGAGGCGGCTTTTACCTCATGATAGCTTGAACGGGAAAACATTGGCTTTGAATAGCCGAGCCCATAATATGTTACAAAAGACTGGAGCCGTATCATATAGTATGATGGATCATTGGATCCTGGCTGCAATCTGTTTATCGTGTCTAAACTTGGTGATAACGTGCAATTAGAGAAGTTTAAAGAACAATGTTGTAGTATGTTCAGTATACTGGCCGGTTATTATTGGGTGCTACTTCTCTCCTTCACTGAAATCCTATGAACTGACACTACTATTTGTTTTTATATTCTTTGGAGTGGATTTGATTTACTTCTGGATAATTGCGGACTTATACTGAATGAGGCCGTCCTACTTCTATTAAACAATATGATTGTTTATCATGGAATGAATGAATGTCTGTTCCCTTGGTCCCCGCCCAAGCTCTCCCGAGTCTGCTATATTCTATGCTAGTCAATCAGCCGAGCGAAGCTTTAGATTGGCTTTACAAAGAATTGATGATAGGACCTGTAAAATAATCAAGCAGATATTTTATTCATTATTTTGTAAATGTAGACATTGGTTATCAGTGCCATGCATAATGTTCGAGAAAAAACAAGGAAGTTTGGATATAAAAAGCGTTTTAACTAATTTCATCTAATTATTAAAAATTTTTTAGATTTTCATACAAAATATAATAAACAATTCAATTTTATTAAATTTTAAAATAATAATAATATTAAAAAATAATATTTTATTTAACTATTAACTTTTATTTCAAGTCATCTCATCTCACTATCTAAATATCTAAACCTCCCCTCAGCCTATGATTCATTCGGAAGGTTTCCAAGCGTTTTACCGGTAGGGGCATGTTGTGTAGGACTAAGGAACCCAAAAACAATGGCAAAATGCGGTTGGACCGGAGAAGTGTTATGGAACCAAACCATGGAAAATTTTGCGGCTGATAAGAGAGACGGGGGCCATAATCCCTGTACCGACCAGAAAGTGGTGATGCGCGCACGGGGTGTAACCATCCCTGTTCTGTCACAAGCAGCCAATTAATCCCTATAACCTGGAAAAGAAATGGATACCTAAATCCAATTAAAAAAAAAAAACAAGAGTAAAGTACGAGAATATATTGAAAACTTTTTAGGCTTGAAACAAACACTAAGAGCTCAAAAAACAAATAATATATCGGGGGCAAATATCTTTAATTAAGCATAGACGAGTCATATCCACAGTAGCTTCAGGGGTGCAGGGTAACTCAAGATTGATAAGTTACAAAACTATTAATGGGGTGTAACGGTAATGGTTACATAAAGATCTCCATCCTCCAATAATACATTTCATTCAACAGACAAACATATCTAAACTCTGGATGTCCCAAGCTTCCGTTCAAACAAGCGTTGCAAAAGGTAGACTTGAAGGACGCTAGCTCCAATGAGTGCTGCTGATTCAAACATTGCCTTATGGACTGCTCTTCGACTCATTCCATCATTCACTGAAATGTTGTAAGAACAATATTAAGAGATTGATGAGACCCTAATTTATTCTCTACTTTATTAACATATAATTTAGATAATAAAAATCTACATCTTCCCATCAATTTAAATTTTTAGAACAAGTGATAATTTCACATGTTATCAAAGCTAGGAGTCATGAACTCGAACTCTAACTTTATACTCCACGCATTTAACTAAAAATTCTACGTGTCGCTGTCAGGCCCATTTATTAAGGAGAAGTATGGCTCACATGCGAAGGAAAGTATTAAAATATAATTTAAATAATAAAATCTATCTTTCCCTATTAGTTTAAACTTTTGGAATAAGTAGTAATTTCACCTTGAGAAGAAAGGCGGTGGGGGAAAAGCAAAAAGAAAAAAAGTAGTGCCTATAAGATCACCAACTACATATTTATAAAATCAAAAACTCTATGTGTAATCACTTTTGCGTACTCTTTACACACTCTACTAATGTGATTGACTGCGTCACTTTTTTTTAATATAAAATAACTGTTTTGGCCAATCACATCAGTAGAGTGCGCAATGAATACACAAAAGTGACTATATGTAGCAGAACTCTTATAAAATTTTAGTCCAGATCAACTTATTGTATGCATGCAAAGACACTCAGATTCATTTTTTGAGGAGATATATCGCAAGTTTAGCTTTGAATATTGAAAAAGAAACCCAGTTCTTCAGATAGTACCTATTGCCTGGCGGTCCGTCTGAGCCTCTAACCAATGCTGTTCAAACTGGATGTTGTAAAGGGCTTCCTCCAACTTTGCTATCTGGTCCAGCAAGGGGTTGAAATGCTCTGCAGAGGTGAACGACAATTTCAGTAAATTATTCTTCAATGGAGTTTGATAAAAGATAAAATAAAATGGGAGAGAGGCCACGCAATAGAAAGTAACGTCACTGCTCACCATCTTTTGCATGCTGATCATAGTATGCAAAATGACCAACATGGACATCAAAGTCGAGAGTTTCATGGTAGGGAGACTTGTTGGTGAAACAGAACCGATAAAGCCCTTTTGTTTGAGCCACAAACTCAAATTTCCCGCTTACCTTCTCACGAAGATCTTGAATCTGCTCGCCAGTAGGCCCCTTCACCTGATTATATCCAAAACGATAGTGAGACTACCATAGATTCAATGGAGCACAATGGAATAGCACAGAGAAGTTAAAGGTGAAGATAGTGCAAAAGATTCATTTAAATTTGAATTTCCCAAGTGACCAAGCAATATCCATTTTTGTCCATCCAAAAGGGTGCCAGTACATAGTACAACTCGATTGATCTATGTATGTATACACCTAATATTTCCTATATAGGTGTATACATACTAGTTGATTTAATTAACAATTTCCCTCAAAGTTTTTCATACTTCTGCAAACACAATGAATTGAACCGAGATAGAGTGTACCGATGCAGTTAATCTGTGGAAAACTTGGCATTTCTGAATAGAGGAAAAAATCCCTCAAGGTGTGAAACTTGTTGACCTTTCAAGTAGGACTACAAGCAAAAACAGAAAAACCGATCGAACCGTCCGAACCAATCCATTCGGTTCAGTTCGTTTCAGTTTCCGGGAAATGAAACCAATTAAAAACCGGTTCAGTTCCAGTTTTCAAATCATGAAAGCTGAATTGGACCGAGCTGAACCAAAACATATATAACTTAATTTTATATATTATATGCTATATATATATATATTATATTCTACATATAATAAAATTAATATAACATGAATTTTAATCTTATTATTTAAACTTCCTTGATATAAACTTACTCTTAAACATGAATATTAATATTAAGTTATTAATATGTTTCTATTTATCCTTACATATTAGTTACATCCTGCTTCTCACCGGGAATGATCCTTTAATCTTCAACTTTCTTTCTTCTTCAAAATTGCTGTTTCTTCTCTTTTCATTAATGTTTCTACTTTTCTTTCTTTCTGTTTTTTCCTTGTTTTCTGGGCTATTCTTGGTTCTGTATTGATGGATGGGTTCGTGTCGGAAGCTTCGTATTGATCAGAAGCTCTTTGAGCTTAAAAAAGAAAATGTGCAATGGCAAAGGATCACCCAGAGCAATCGTACAGTTCTATTGATAATGTTGCTATGGTTTGGTTGGCATCGGCGGTGGGTGATGTGGAGTGTCTGTTGGTTCTCTTGAGTTTTATAAAACTCGTAGGAAGAGGAATCAAGTGTTAGTGCTTCAAAGATGTCACAATAGTTATGGCAAGTTTCTGTCATTGTCAGAGTATGGACAAGAAAGAAGGCGCAACTTCATCGCTATTCCAGAAAGGCCAAAGGGCGAGGGGTGGAGAAGGTTTGAAGAATTGTTGAGAGTGGCTGTTTCTTCTTCCTTTGTTTCGGGTGTTAATAACAGAGTACCTGTGAAGGTTGCATCACAACCTTACATTGATGAGGGACGGAAGGGGACTTTTGTAGAGGTTTTGAAGATGCCGCTGCCGTGTATGGAGGAAAGTAGGGACATCTAGGGTAAGTTTGGTGGGAAGATCTTACATTCGGGAGGGCAGTCATTGCAAGAGCCTGTTCATATTCACAAGGGCGACGGTCTGAATTCTCATGAAGGCTTGTCAGGGGTTGTGGATTAGAGTTATCTTGCTTCATTGGGTGCTTCAGGAGGTGTACTATTGATGTGGGATAATAGAGTGGTGGAGTTAGTAGAGGAATGTATTAGAAATTATTCTGTTGCTGGTTCTTTTAAAAATATTGAGAATGGGTGGAGGTGGGCTTTTGCGGGTGTGTATGGGCCTAATGTGGATAGGGATAGAAGTTTTTTGTGGGAGGAGTTGGCGGGTCTGTATTACTTGTGGGATATGCCTTGGTGTTAGTGTGGGGATTTTAATATTGTTCCGTTTCCTAGTGAGAGGGCAGGTGCAAATGATACTTTTATCTTTTGTGAGGCTGATCAAAACCAGATTCGAGCACTGGCCCTACTCCTTTGTTTTGAAGCAACATCCAGGTTGAAAGTGAACTTCGAAAAATTAGAGATGGTGCCAATTGGAGGTATTTGCAGTATACGACAGCTAGCCAACACACTGGGATGTAAGATAGCCTCTCTTCCTATGGCTTACCTGGGCCTTCCGTCGGGGGCTCATTCGAGAGCGTCCTCTTTATGGGACTCGGTGATTGAGAAAGTTGAGCAGAGATTGATGGGATGGAAAAGGATGTATTTGTCGAAAGGTAGTAGGATTACCTTGATTAAGAGTACTTTATCTTTTCTTTTCTTTTTTATCTGTCATAAAGGTAATTTATTCATAAGAGTAGGCAGAGCCCAAATATAAAAAGTCATGGACATTTAGTCTGTTACATACAATGGCCCCCACCCATGAATGTTTTAAAGAAAAAAACATTTAGCTCCTCCATTATCTTCTCAATGTTTTCGAAGCTTTTATCATTTCGCTCCCACCATATACACCAACACATGCAGATAGAGATTGTTTTCCAGAGTACTTTATCTAATTTACCAACTTATTTTTTATCCTTATTCCCTATACCTACAAGTGTGGCATTCCGAATTGAGAAACTCCAACGTGATTTCTTGTGGAATGGAGTGGTGGAGGAGTTCAAGTTTCACTTAGTCAAATGGGAGACAGTATACCACCCCATCTCTAATGAGGGATTGGGCATTAGAAATATGAAGATCTTTAACCGAGCATTACTTAAAAAATAGTTGTGGAGATATAATAAGGAACCAGAAGCCCTGTGGAAGTTGGTGATTGAGAGCAAATACAGAGGTTTATAGAGGGATGGTGCACTAAAGAAGTAAGCGGGGCTTATGGAGTGGGATTGTGGAAACACATTAGAAGAGAATGGGAGGTTTTTTCTCGACACACTAGACTTCATTTGGTGAGGGTTCCAGGATTAAATTCTTCTAGAGAGATATTTGGTGCGGTAATGGTACTCTACAAGAGGTATTTCCTTCTCTTTGCCAAATTGCTAGTGCTAAAGATGTTTCACTGGCAGAAGTCATGGGGATATCCAAGGAAAATTCCCCAATAGAACTCAATTTTAGTGGGGTGGCACAAGACTAGGAAATGAGCAGCTTTGCAAATTTTTACAGCCTTTTGTACTCTATAAAACCGAGCAATCAGCAAGAAAATGTGTTGTGGTGGATACCCGCATGTAAAGGTGTATTCTCGGTTCGCTCTTTTTATAAGACTCTCACACAAGAGCCCAATATTCAACTTCCGTGGAGAAGGCTTTGGAGACATAAGGCTCCCCCCAAAGCTGCATTCTTCATGTGGACAGGTTCATTGGATAAGATTCTCATAGCCAACAACTTGCAGAAACGAAGGGTAATCATTATAGATTGGTGTTGCATGTGTGGAGAAGGGGGAGAGTCTGTGAACCATCTCCTACTACATCGTGAGATAACGAGGGTATTATGGAATGAGGTGTTCAGTAGATTAGACTTGGCTTGGGTTATTCCGGAGACAGTGCTGGCCAGTTGGACAAACCTAAGAGGTATGCAACAGATTTAAAATGTTTGGAAGATGATCTCTATATGCATCATGTGTTGTTTGTGGCAGGAGCGCAATGACTGGACGTTTGAAGACAAGGAGAGATTGCTGGAGGAGTTTAAATTTTTATTTTTTACAACTCTATGTACTTGGGCCATTGTTGTTGACTTCAATGGCATGGACCTACATGATTTTCTTGTCTCTAATGCGCCTACTTAGTTTAAGGCATACTTTTGTTTTCTATTAGAGTTCTGTACATGGCTATGCCTATTCATTGATCAATAAAATTTGTTTTACTTATAAATAAAAAAAAACGTATGGATGTGATTGGGGGGATGGTGCTCTAAGTAGGGTAGGCGACCTTATCGTGTGTGCTTATGGAAATATGTTAGAAAGGGATGGGAAAATTTCGTAAAACATATTAAGTTTGAGGTTGGAGAGGATGCAAGAATTCGTTTTTGGTTCAATGAGAGGTGTGGTGAGAGAGCTCTCCATTCTGTTTTCCCGGTTGTTTTAAGCTTGGTTGAAAATTAGCAAGCTGTTGTTTCAGAGGTGTTGAGTCGTGCTACTGGGACTATGCATTGGAATGTTATTTTCACTAGAAATGTACAAGATTGGGAACTTGATGAGATTGAAGATTTTTTCAATTTCTTGTATTCTTTAAATATAGGAGGAAATGAGAGGGATTGAATGTTGTGGAAACACATGAGTAAAAAGTTTTCAATTAGATCTTATTATAAAGTGTTGTCTGTTCACCAGCAATTCTCTTTTCCATATAAGAGTATTTGGAGGCCTTTTGTGCTGTCTAAAGTTGCCTTTTTTATTTGGACAGCCGCACTTTGGAAGATTTTGGCAGTTGACAATTTGAAGAAACGCGTCATCATTATTATGGAGTGGTGATTCATGTGTAAAAAGAATGGCAAATCGGTTGATTATTTATTCTTACATTGTGAGGTGGCTAGGGAGTTATGAGTTGGTGTTCTTAGTAGAGCTGGGTTGAGTTGGGTTATGTCAATAATAGTGGTGGATCTACTAGCATGTTGGAATAGGCAACACAATAGTTCTCAGTTGGCAGCAGTGTGGAAAATAATTCATTTGTGTTTAATGTGGTGTTTATGAAAGGAAATGAATGAGAGGTGGTTAAACGACAAGGAGCAAACTGTTGAGGATATCTGGAAATTGTTTGTGTCTTCATTGCTACAGTGGTTTTCAGATATTGTTCTTAAGAGAGGGAATGTTCATGAGTTTTTGTTTTCGTTTCAGGTTTCTAGAATGTAATTAGGTACTTCTTTTGTATACTTCCTGGGCTTCGCCTAGTTTCATTCAATAAAGTTCTTACTTATAAAAAAAAAAAAAGGTTACATCCTTAATAACATGGTACAAGTATAACATATGTATATATATTTTTTGATAAGTACATTTTTTAAGCTAAGTAGTTGGTAAGCAGTTATTCTGTAATTTTTTTTATTTACTTTGGAGTTGGACCTTTTACGTTGGTGGTTGCATTTGCAATTGTCTTTAGTGTATTGTTTTTAGATTTTATTTATGTTGGCAAATTATTTTTTATATGCATTTTTTAGCCTTTTAGCCCTTAGGAACATTGCTATATGCATTTTTAATAGGTTTTTTAAGCATTATTAAATGCAAGGTTTAATTAAACTAATTAGTATATTTTGGTTAATTATTGTTAGCATTTATTTGGTTAATTGGTTATATGTATGGTGTTTTGAGTTAAAAATAATATTTTTGGCTCTATCGTATTTGGAGCTGGTTTGGATAGTAAGATGAAATGAGATAGTTTTAGATGAAAGTTGAATAAAATATTGTTAGAATATTATTTTTTAATATTATTATTGTTTTGAAATTTGAAAAAGTTAAATTGAGACTTAAAAAAATTGAATTGTTTATTATATTTTGTGTGAAAATTTGAAAAAGTTGTAATGATGAGATGAGATGAGATAAAATACTCTCTGAATCCAAACGAGCTCCGGATTAACGGGTCAGTTTCGGTTCTCAGAATTCCAAAACTGACTTAGACCGATTTTGTTCCAAAATATATCCTAAATCAAACCGAACCAAACCGATTACACCCCTACCTCCAAGTACATCCAAAGAACACATTGTGGTTCTACGTTATCTCAATGTAATCACGTACTAAAAGTTCAATGGTCACCAAGATTTGGTCAAACAAACTCCCAAGATCACACATCATTCGCCCCCAACTTGAACTTGAAGTTGAAGTGGAAGCAAAAATAATGCCAAAGCTTTTTTTCCTTCTAACTCCGAGTCATAAAGCAGGGAGTTACAGCGTCTTTTTTCGACAATCAACTACGACGCTAAGGGTGGTAGTTCAACTAGAGGGAAGACTAAAGGGAGGGCATTGTGAAGATGGGAAAAAAGGGGTTTGTGTGGGGTTTTTGGGCAAAATTTTAGTTCTACAAGAAACAAGGGGTTGGGGTTAGGCTTAGTGTATTTTGGGTTGTTTTTCACGGGCGTTTTGGGTTATTAGGGGTTTTCTATTACGGGCAAGGTGTTTTCTTGTATACATCAGTGTACTTGGTTACTCCTTTTGACATATATATAATATTTTTACTTATCAAAAAAAAAAAAAATCCAAAGCATTCTTGTACAGAGAGCACCAAACTCTCCATTGCATCCCAAGCTCCTTTCTTAATCAGTGTGACATAAGTAAAAAACATTTTTTTGATAGGTCATAAGTAAAAAACATTAGGATCCTATCCTTTTTTTCCATCAAGTACCCCAAGCTTTCGCATCCCTACCTATTCATCTCTGTTGTAGATTCCACTCCGCACCAAAACCCCTCTCAAACTCATCAATAATTTCGTCACTTCACCATATGTCATGTCATGCACAATCCTTAATTCCATGTCAATTAACTGGACTCGACATATATAACAAGGGAATGTTCATCTCCCTTTGGATAGGCCAATAATTCGCAGCAGCTGTTGACACTGATAGAAAAAGGTTGCAACTTCTCATATTTGATGAATAAAAAATTATTCTTTTTTCTTAATTTAGGTCGATATTCAATATCGCAGATAGTGCACACTTTAAAATGTCAACAAATGGATCAATGTAAAATCAGGCATAGAATGAAACAATGGTAACATTTTTTAAAAAAAAAGAAAAAATCAGCCATGACAGGGAACTTGGCAGAAAAGGATGGAAAAAGAGAAGGCAAGAAAACATTTGAGTGAAGAAAAAAGAAGGAAAAGAAAGGGTGAAGAAGAAGAGAGAAGAAATACCACAAGATCGACGCCGTCGTCGAAGTAATGCCATTGAGAATCGGTCTTGATGACAACGAACGAGGCATGAACGGTGTCACCCTCGTACTTTACATCGTGGGACAAGCACTCTTCTCTGTCTATCGAAAATCTTATCCCTTCCGTTTCTTTGGTTGCGAATAGTAAACATAGCGCCGCCACCACCACCGCAACCCTCAAATCCCAGTACAATTCCATCTTTCAAATTCGATAACCCTACACAATAATATCAATCAGAACAGAAGCTTCGGAAAAAAAGTAGACCACTTTATATACCTCTACGAAGTTTTCTATTTTTGGGCCTGACAGAGACGGAGACAGAGAGGCAGACACGGAGCCTCCCAACTCGCAACTTCGAACTCCAAACTCCAGATCGGTGGTCTTTTTGACCATGCTCGGAATCCGTCTCTTGTTTCTTAATCTGACGTCTCAGTTTTTGATTGGGTAAGCCAACTGCGTTTACCAATGGAAATCTCCCACGTGGAACTGGACACGTCATGCTAAGCGCCTCGATTACTTAAAAAGTCAAAAATATTTCACCAAATGATAAAAGAAATTGATATTAAAATTAAAAATATATTATTTTAATATTATTTTTATTTTAAAATTTAAAAAATTAAATTATTTATTTTTTCTTGTATAAAAATTTTAAAAAATTATAATAATTATATTAGATAAAATGAGATAAATTGTTAAAATAAAACTTACTCTTCTTACTACTGGGTTTGCAAACGTAACAATTTAATAATCGTTTGATTTCGTAATTCAGATGAAATATTTTAAATAGCAGTAAGATTTTTGAATTAAGATAAGGTAAAATTATTTATAAAAAAATAATTTATTTGAAATGTGAAATAAGATGAGATAATTTTAATTTTTTGAAATTTGATAAAAACGTGAGTCCCAGCAATGAAAAGAAAAAAAAATTAAATTGATATTGAGAAACGACAAGTGGTGCACATGGGGAAGGAAAAAAAATTAAAATGGTAAGAAATGGCAAGTAGTGTGCATGGGAAGGGGAAAAAAAAAATTAAAATGGTATTGGATAGATATCGAGTGGCTAAGACAATAATTTTACACTATTTGGCCACTTTTTACTATATATTATCAGACTGATTGTCACTTTTTACTGTATATTATGAGATTAATTACATTGTTAAAAATCAATTGAGAAGAAATACAATCCATTTCGTCGCATGGATAGACAGAACAAATTAACTGTACAGTTAAGATGCATCCCGGATCCTGGCATATCTTTAATTAATAAAATGTTAATCCAAACAACTTTTAAACTATTAACCTCTAATTTTATAAATCAAAGATAGCCGACACGGATCCTTAAAACCTACCGTAGAGAGCAACAGTACATATGCAGACTACGCAGAGTCACATTTGCCATGCAAATTCTGATGGCCAATGAGGCTGGCTGGCTGCTAAAGCGTCATTTTTCCATGTTTGATGCCAAAAATCTTATAATTATGATGTCTTGGATCATTTTCCACAATTAGGTATAGATCGACACAATATGTGAACTCCAAACAGTTTGAACGTTATATTATATATATATATATATATATATATATATATATATATATATAAAAGTATATATAGCATTTTTTAGAGCTACACAACAACCTACTTATTTTTCAGCTAGTTAAACGTCCACCGCACTTGAGAAAACTGCATGGGTATACGCCGGAAAACAAAAGGTGCAGAAACATATTTTTGTTAATAACATTGCAACTCCAGAATCTTCATGAGCATGAAATATCTTTGCCAAAAAGTCCGGTTATCCCCTTCCCAGGATCACTTTGTTTCACAATCGACTCTCCAACCAAAACCTGAAACCCAAGAATACGAGATTTTTCAGTTAATTTATCAAAATATGCCAGCATGAATGATGCATATCACATTAAATTGGTGCATGAAAAATGGCCTATCACATATAATCTGCGTGCAATGTGGTCGAACATGTACCATTTCACTTCTACTACGTCTTTTTTATTTTTTAGCAATTTCTCGGGTTGAAAAGCTTACCGCTCTAACACCAGCTTCTTGTACAAAAGCAATATCATCGGGAGTAAACAACCCAGATTCCCCAACTACCTGAATGAACCAAAAAACAAGAAGGGGAAAACATGTAAGATTCAATACATCAAATAAATAAAAGAAATACTTGACATAATAATTACAATTATGTCTTTTTCATGAATCCTTCGACCGCGCTCTCCTTCAAGAAGCTTCTTTGTGTTACTTATATCAACCTCAAATGTTTCTGCAGAAAAAAGGCAAAAGTGAAATTGTTGTCATAATCAGTTACGTTTGAATGTTGTAGTGATCTCAAATTATATGTGAATAGTAGTGAAAAAATAGTGAATAGTAGTAAAAAAATAGTGAATCGTTTGTAAATAGTAGTAAGGTAGTCTAAGGTAATCTCAAATCACCTCACTAACCAAATACAACTGAATGGCTGAACCTATAGAATATTAATCCTGTCCATGATTCCAGTCTGCACCCAAAACCAATTCCCCATGCTAACAGAGATATAGTGTGTATAGTGGCACAGCCCTAGGTAGTCAATGCAAATAACATCTGTGTTTTTTGGGTGTCAAGACACGTTGTGGACTGCATTTGTGTCAAAACCCTAGGAAAGTGGCCCCGCGCCATGCCTCGATACTGCCCATGACATGCCAGGACAATCCCATGGCAAGCCCCACGGCCAGCCTACATGCATGCCTTGGCCTAGCATGCCCCTGCACATAGCCATGCGCTGCACGCCCATGCGCACGCCCAGCTGCTGCACCATGCAGCCATGCGCCGCACACCCCACCACCCATGCCGCACGCCCAGCATGCCAACAAGGTTAGTAGCACGCCTTCACAGGCATGTCATCCAGCGCATAGCTCCAGCCCGTGTCCTGCAGGCAAGGCTAGTGGCATGCCCACCAGGCATGCCATCCAGCGCATGACTCCAGCCCATGTCTTGCAGCACCAATGCCCAAGCCACCTGCCTGGGCCATGCCGAGCCAACGCTCAGGCTACCTACCAAGACCATTAGCAAGCCTTGCATGGCACCATGTCGTGCCACCAGCAGACCATGCTGTGCCCACCAACCATGGACCAGACCACACCAGCCGAAGACCATGCACCATCCTAGCCCATTCATGGGCCAATGCATGCCACGGGCCACCTTGGCCCTTGCCACCTATGTTATTGATTTCTTATTTATTTTTTATTTAATATTTTCCAATGGACCTTTTGAGGGTTTCCACTTTGTAATCTCTATAAATAAGACCCTTAGACATTTCTTTTACATCTTTTGACAATTCCCTTTGTGGACGGCTTATTGTTCTTGAAATCATTTTCAGTGCTTAGCACTTGGGCTCTTTGGGGTGCACTTCATGAATCCCTAAGGAGAGAATCACACTTTGCAATTCGTGAATAAATGTGATTCAAGTTATCAATCTTATGAATATTATTCAGTTTATCTCTTGTCTTCTATTATTTCTCTATTGATCTTAATATTTTATGTGCATTGTTCTTGCATTGTTCTCGTGAAGTTCTTGTATTGTTTGGCCAACAAACACAATCTATTCGCCCATTTGATCTTTCTCACTCACATATTTCGGCCAACACATTGTTTGCCCTACTTTCCATATTCGACCACTACCATATTTACCCTTCTTCCATCATCCACCAACCCTAGCCAAAAATCCTAGTCCATACAAGGTAACTCTTACCTTATTGGCACCCTTGACTTCTTCCATATCATATCCTTTAATTTAAGGAATTGCCAATCATCTTCAATTCCTTAAATCACTCTTTCCTAAAATAGCTCAAGCCAATCTTTGACTTCCCATCTTAGCCAAAACCGAATCCCTCTTCCTTCCTAAAAAGATTCCTACCAGTTAGGAATCTTTCCTAAATCATCTCAACCTACCATTTCGGCAACCCTAGTTGCCTTGCACCCGAAACCCTAGCCAACCATCTCAAACTCGGCAACCCTAGTTGCCTCCTACCAGAAACCCTAACCTCACTTCACTCCATCAACCGTAGCCTCCATCAACTCCGCACCACACTCAAGAACAAACCATAGCTGAACCACATTGTGTTTCATTCACTAAACGAACACCCCCATTCCATCATCATCATCATTCCATCACTCAAACACTAAACCTTCATCAACCTAGGAACCCCCCATTCCCACGGAAGTTGAAGGCCAAGCAAGTTGGCAAAATCCCACTCGGTCATCATCATCACCAAGGCGAGCTCGTGGTCCCTAGTGTTTAGGGACAAGACCGGGGTCCCTAACAATTTGACAAACAGACATGTTTCTGAAGCAAAGAAGAAAGAGATGTTGATACATAAAATCGGAATTGATCCAACTAAAAGTTCAGGTTCATGAGTTCGAAGGAAAGTTCCTCCAAAACTTTGAGAAGCTAAAATTCATACTAAAACTTCCAAGTAGTGGCAATGAATTGACTTCCATTAAAGAAGAGTTACAGACTGATATATATTTATATATATCAACAATCACACTACAAAGTTTGAAGATCAGAAGAAAAATGGGTTTAGATAATTTGCAAAGTTGGAAAAACTTTACCAAGATTGCGGTTGTTGATGCCAATAAGCTCAACCCCTTCTATTCCAAGAACTCGATCCATCTCTCTCTCATCATGCACCTAAGGATAAACAACAGAGGCAACAATAGCATATTTCAAAATCCAAATTTAGAGTAAACAAATAAACATGTAATATAGCTAGGTAGGCAAAAAGATAGGAAAACTGAAGAACATTCAAACTCATAACATTTGTATTCAACACAACAGTGATGATGATAAAGACAATAACAATAACAATCACTGACAACAAAAGAGAATCTTTTGAATCCAGAACCATATTACTATATAGAATTTAAATTGAGGGTGAAACGTATGCAATACTTCGGCAACTCTGGTTCATATGAAAACTTGTCTGGCATAGGTGTAAGTTTTCAAATCAAGCATTAGTCATAAAGTAACCTGGTAAGAACGAAGTTGTTGTGATTACATCCTTCTCATATGTTAGAAAAAATGTACATAAATAAAACATTAATATGATATATAAGCTCAAAATATTACATAAACTAGTCGTAGACTTGAGATGTGCAGAAACAACTTATTGTATTAAATAAAAATTATTATGTTACTAAGTTAGTGACATGGTTAAATCATTATTCAACAATAGAACTGATAAAAGAGTGTCAATGTTAGCACTTTGATTTCCAAGATTTGGTTGAGCACCTTGATCTTAGTCTCCTTTGGTTCGAAATTAAGAATGAAAATTACACGAACTTTGAAGACATGACTGAGAAAACCAAATAGACGTGTTAGGAAAACTAAAAAACTAGACTAACTTCAAATGGAAATTAGTAACTTAATTAGATATATTATTTTTCATTAACTTTTACTTAATTGCATATGTTATCTAATTTTCATGTAACAACATAACGGGGGAGTGGATCTCTACCTCAAACCATTTCAGTAACAAGAGAAACTTGTGGAAATATAACAAAGAAGCACCATCTGTACCTCGACAAGTGCTGCCAAACCAAGCATCTTGCAGATCTTAATCATGTATTTGATGTCAAGATCAGGCAAAACAGCAGCAATTAAAAGAATGGCATCTGCACCTTTTATTCGAGCATTGTAGATCTGCCATGCATCTATGACAAATTCTTTGCACAGTAGAGGGCACTGCATATTTTGCTAGCATTAGATGCCTAACTCATACCTATCACAACAGAGACTAAGTAACAATGCAATTCAAGGAGCCAGACCTTGACTCCAGCATTCTTTATCAACTGCAGATTTTCAAAGCTTCCCTGCGTTGGAATACAAAAGCAACAATAAGCTTAATTTATTCCCATTACGAAGCTTCAACAGCCTAAACGTACACCAAACTGAATTAAATCCAGAAACATTGAAGCCATAAGAATGCCCAGAAAGATTAAAACTGATTTATTTACCTTAAAATACTTCTCATCTGTCAAAACACTGAGACAAGCTGCTCCACCTCGCTCATAAGCTTGGCCAATTTCAACCTATCATAAGAAACCTTCAGACTGATTGACATAAAATATACAATTTGAAAAATAAATAAATACAACCTCAAATTCTGGAAATTCAGAAAAGGTCCCAAGTTTCAGAGAACTCATTCTCCCCTTAAACTAATCATTTTATATAGGCTTGCAATTACAATCAAAGAGTAGAGGGGTGAGAATCAATAACGAGAAAAAATGCATGTAACTATATTCCTTTAAATTTTCATTAATTTCCTGTAAAATCCACACAAAAAAACTGAGCTTTAGCAGCACTTGTGTCATTTCAAACAACTTGAGACTAAGCAGATGATAGTGACAACCATAAGAATACGTTTTCTTTATGAGTAGGGACTCATATTCTTGTAAACATGACATATTATTAATAAAGTTGTAACAGATACAACCAAGGACATCAGATGTAATACCCCAGACTGAATATGGAAAGATGGTGAATGGAATCTCATATTACCTAGAAAGGAGAAATTCTTGACTTTTATAATAATTCGAAGGGGCTCCAATTTTAAGGTTGACCAGTCTTTTTGGACTATAGGCCCAGATTAAGTATGAGAAAGTGAATGGGATCCCACATTTCAAACGGCTCCAATTGTAATATTGACTTGTCTTTTTGAGATATGCACCAAATGTGGCCTGAGCCTTCCTTGGGTCGTTACATAACAGACAACTAATTGGGTATCAATTTAGCCTAGCAATAAAATTTGAGGAAAAGAATTTGAAGGAAGTAGACTCACTGGATCAAAATCCTCTCTCAGAACTCCTCTACTTGGAGAAGCCTTTTTCACTTCAGCAATCAATCCGGGAAGTCCGGTTCGTATATTTGCTGCCTTAAGAGCTCCAATAAAGTCCCTAGTGGGAGAAGCATTGTCGAGGTATTTCTTCAGTGACGAAAGAGGCCTTCTCTCTTTAGACTGAAAATATTAAAGATTAGAATTAAAGGAAAATAATTAAAATAATAGAACATACAAAAAAATGCTTAGTTTATAAACCAAGTCAAATAGATTACTTGTGAGACTTCCTTGTCCTTGTTCCAAATGATTTCCTCTAAAATATTGCGAGGAGTATTGCCCTCATTCTGCAACCGAAACTCAAAAGGTCCCACATAGTGCAAAGGAGGTCCAGTCGGAGGCCTCCTCCTAATTCTTATACCCTGGCTAGCAGCTACCTCATTGTGGAACATTCCCACTTCCCACTCCTTGATTTTGAGAGCATTTTCTTCGGATACAGCTGCTTGTGAAACTGTAGTAGACCCATCCGTGGACTCTAGCTAAACAAAATCCAGAACATAATTCAGTCCCAGAGCAATTGTAGACTCAAAGACTTGCAGACTCAGAGCCATCTTATCAGTTACAAACTTCATTCACAAAAACTTGTAGAATCTTAAGAAATTGTTCATCGACACAGATAAATGCTAACGTATTCTATAGAAACCAGCATATTGTATAATCCGGGCAGTCTAAAGAGCATAAATATTGTACATTATTGTCGTGAAAAACCAATTCATTTTTTCTTGAACACGGAAATAGATAAAACCCCACCATAAAGATTGTAAGGTTAGGGAACCATTAATGAAAACTAAATGGCCCAAATGCAAACACGCATATATTCCAAGTGCATCCGAGTATAAATATGAAATTACTCTGCAACCCATAAAAAAGAAGCTCGGAATTGGGCGAAAACATAAAGATAACGATAAAAGGCATAAATATTACAGAGTTAAGCAAAACATGACAGAAAGATAGCACAATATTGGCGTTAAATTAGTATAATTTTGAAAAACCTGTTGAGCTCTGATTGAGGAAGAAGCAAAAGGACCCGAATTTCTTATATGCAAGTCCATCGGAGTTCCTGGAATGGACCTCCTCATAGAGAATTGGTTGGGTCTGTGAGTGAGAGATGGAAGCGCGGGTCGCAGAAAAACCAAACCCTCCATTTTGTCGATGGAATTACGCAGATTGACAGACACACTTTTGTTGGAGGGAGAAAGGTGGTGGGTAATCGTGTGGTGCTATCAGATGTAGGATACCAAAGATAAGTTTTCGTAATAGTCAAAATATTGATCTAATACAAAACATTTATTAAAAAAATAAATTAAATTTTAAGTAATTTAATGATTGATGTCGGTCAGATTATAAAATTCTTTTTAATATAAATTGTCGTAATATTAAACCCAATCCGTGTTATATTTTTTATTTTGTGTAAAATTTATTTACAAATAAGATTGCATGATTTCATTAGATTATTTTAAAATGAATTGTAAAATAAATATTACTTTTTTCTTATATTTTGTTTACTCAAAATTGTTCTTTTTCATTTTCATCCTAACCATTGCAGACCAATAAATGATTGGATCTTGGTTGGGTGACTCAATATTTCTTTATGGTATATTGGATTAAAGGACATGAATAGTGTTAGTGCCTAAAATCTGCAACCCACATGTTTTTGTTTCTTTTAGACAAATGAAACCCACGTGTTGCATATTATTATTATGGAAACCAAATCGTGATATTGATGCATTGGTTGCATTAGAACATGATGATGCACATTTACTGATTCGTCGGTCAAAAGGGACGAATCTTCTTGATATCTTTCGTCCCTATCCCCTCTTGCATCTTCATTTATAATTTAGACAATTTTTATTTTTTATTTTTTATTTTTAATAAATATATAATATAGGACTGTCCAATAGAATTATTCATTTATTCATAAGCCTTTCCTAAAAAAATCTCAATCTTCGCCTTTTTTTTTTTCTTTTTTTTTCTTTGTTTCTAGAAGTGTAGTCGAAGAGGCGGAAGCAAGTGCCAAGAGCAATGGGGTGGCCTCATAAAACCGCTAATCTGGCCTGCCCTATGTTTTGTTGAAGGAAAGAGTGGCTGCCCACCGACTGGCCCGTCCAACTCGATTCTAGTCTAAGGGCGACTGAAAAATGGGCCCATAACGAAAGGGAAATATTTGAACTCGATATTTGAAATCTTCTGGCATGTTTGTGCTTGTATTAAGAATTTTAAAAAGTATTTAAATAGCATTAAAAATTCATTAATGATAAAATTAGTTTGTTTGAGTGTTACTTATTAAAGTATATTTTAATTTCAAATAAGTTCAAAAGTATATTTGAAAAAAAATTATTTTGATATTTTTCTTTAAACGTGACTTTTCAAATAATACAGAACGTAGTTCCAATTTCGAAAAAGACTATTAATTAACAAAAATACCTATACAACTTTAAGATAATTATAATTTTTGCCTTTGATATTTTCACATGCACAAAGTCAAATAATAATTTATGTCATTTTTACCTCAAAAAGCACTTTTTTATATTGTTTCCACTTTCCACACAAATGTAACATGCACTTCACTCAGCAACTCCAACAACGTCAAACACACAGCAAGCTCGATGCTCTATGAGATCTCATTAACTAAACCTTCGAACAATGGAAGGTGTTTGTGCAATCATCAAATACCACGAGAAATTGACTTAAATAGTTGGGTACAGTTTCCTCTTTTGGGGGCTAGGGGAAAAGGGGTTTTGGGGGGGATATTTTTTAAGCAGTAGAGATTAATAACATGACAGCATCTAAACTTAAACAGGGCAAAAAACTCCTGGAGAATCGCAGCCACCCTGAAGCTCCAATCTCTTGATTGAGGTCGCATAAGATGATAAGAATCCCACCATTTTCATTAGTAATATGGTCTAGGTATATTCATCTGAACACCCAAGTACACACTGCATTCAGAGATAGCCTCAATTGAATAGCTTCCTCAACCCATCAAAGAGTCTCAGAGCTCTCAATTCACCGCTCCTTATATCCCTCAATCTCCTTCTCAGTATCTGGAATAAGCCATATATGTCAAACAGAAATTTCAGACAAGTGATACACCAAATATTGAGTTATTTTGAATCATACCTATACTCGTATGAAATCACATCAATTTACTCCAGGATTTTGTCCCTTTTTTTGGCAAAGGTGTTACAGCAAACTCACAACATGCAAATGCGCATCATCCAACCTATCAAAAGACTCTAGTGCTTACAAACAACAACCCTAAAATGGACAAACTAAATTTTAGTGCGGGTGAAGTACCTATAAATTCACACCTTTTTGTTGAGAAGTAGTGGCTTTATAATCATAGTTCAGACACAAGTGAGCATCAATAAGTGAGTAAAATATGTATTGAGAGAGCTTCAAATCAGCATCATGAGTAACTGAGTATTGAACAAAGCTCTTTAAGTTTGATTGTTGGAATTGTAGTGAAAGAAGAAACTCAACGGTGTAAGTTAAAGGAGATTTTCACTTACGTATTGCGTACGGAATAGAATTCTCCGTTCACTAGTACACAAGTCTACTGCTAGCTGTTTCAGAAACAGTCTTCGATTCAGTTGCTTTGGAGATGTCACATCCAAATCCATTGATCCACTTGACTGTCAGGGTAATATATTAAGGCTGGTTTCATGAGAAATAAAAACAAATTTCACTAAGCCTATCAAAGATTTTGCAGACCAAAAATTCGCTCACTTGCAAGAATTTGTTGTACTTTGATAGGCTAGATTCGCAAGCATCCAATATGAACTGCAGTGCTTGTTCCTCTATTTCAGGGTATCTTAAATCCTTCTTGGTGGTATTTTTATTTGATGCCACAGCAGACATCTGAAATAAAGATGATTGAGAAATGTTATAAACTATCGAAACATTGATTTATAATTTAAAAGGTTAAACTGTCAAACCTCTTTAAACTGTCTGCTCATGCTTGGAGGGCTGACTGCTAAATAAGCGTATGCCATTAACTCCACTGGCCAACCAGTGATTTGTATGGGAAAACACTGAGATCTGCTAAAACGATTGACCCCTTGGTACTTGATAAACATGTCTTTTGTTGATTGAAGTAAGAATAGTAACACAACATAAAAGGAGGAGGCAAAATATTTATAATAATGCCCAAGGAATAACGGCTGAATATCATGAATTTTCAGTTGTAAGCAAAGAATGCCAAAAAAATGCTCCCCCTGAAACTGAGGGAGCAAGGCCCAGAACTGTCTGAGAAACCTAGTACTTCAGCCTACAATAATAATCATTTTCAATAGTTGCCTCAAAATGCAACGATATCTATAATTGATGGATATAACAAAAGCTTAATAACAAACGAAAAAGAAATAAAAGAAAAGATCAATGAGGTACATACGTCGACAATTCGTACTTTCTCAGAGCTTCCAACTTCTCCTTATAACATTTGTCAGATTTCTTAAGTGACAGTGACAACTCAACTGAATCGCTAGGGTTGGTACCCTCTTTCGGAACAAATCCATATGACAGCAATAGTTCTCCATTAGACTTTTTGCCATACGAAATGTAAACCTGAAGAAAGTGAGAGAAGGAATCTAGCATGAGAATCCTGATTTAATTGGGATACTGTCAAGTATGTTACACACATATTCAATATGTCTTGAATCCATAACTTCACACTCCATCCCATCCTTAAGGGGAGAGAAAGTGCCAATTGAGTTAGTTCTCGTTGGCAAAGTAAGTTATTTTCTAAAGTGCCAATTCAGTTAGTTCTCGATGGCAAAGTAAGTTATTTTCTACAAGATGATGCAGAATACTAAATAACAAACACAGCCTGTTATGCAATCCCTAGGAACAAATTCAATTGGATTTGCAGTTGATTTCAATGAAGAAAACTAACACTAGCCCTTCACTTGGAATCTCAGAATCAATCAAATTGTAGTGTTGAATAGAAAAAATTAGAAAAAAAATTGTGAAACTTTCACCAAGTTTATAAAGATCTAAACCAAAAAACATTTGGGATTTTTTCCTTTAACCTCTCACCATAGATATAATTATTTTAGAGAAAATGCTTAACTTGTATGACTATATTTGATTTTTTTTTTTTTTTTTCAATGATGAGATTAATGAAACCTGGTTTACCTGCTCACCTGGCTCATATGGTCGGTCTGTGGTAAAGACTACTCCCTTTGATGGCTTATCATAATCCAAAAAAGTATCCACCTAGACAAGTCAATAACAGAAGTGCCTAATTAGACACTGAATCATAAAGATTTTATTTCTAACCACATTGTATAACAAAGAGTTTAGTCAACATACCTCACAACTGTGATTCATCATGTCAGCCCACGGAACCAAGGCAACTCTTCCATCCATCGAGGGTAATCGAACCTGTGCTTGATAGAATAATGGAGTCATAAGTAATTCACTTTTATAAACCTATGAAAGATTGATAAGGATCAGTATTCAATCTTACGAAATCTATTTATCATGATTAAATAAAGATGTGACATATGGTTAGAAGGCGTTTGGAAAACACTTGCAAAAGGTTGAAATTTTCGGCTTTATATGCCCATTTATTTTCCTCAACACTTACCCAGTTTGAGAATTGTAGACCCATTGCTCGTTAGTCTTGGTATGGTTAAGTACTTGAGTAATGATCAAGGACAAGGGTTAAACATTGGTAGATATAGAAGCAAGGAAAGAAATAGATAAATTTATAGAATTTCCATCTATAATTCCTTCTTTTTTTTCAGAAATCATATTGGCCACACCTTCATAGTACATTACAAATCTGTGTACTGTAATGCTATGAACAGCCAAATTATTTTCAGCAGAAAACACCTTACCATATTTAGACTGCTTTTGAGTTGTATGCGGTATTGTTAACTAATTTCTTTTTATGTGGATTAGGCAGCAAATTTCATCAATATTGTTAACTAAATTTCCTTACCAAGCGTGAGAAAAGAATGCCGAATGACCATTTGAAGGTTTCAATATTGAAGACCTGTAAATCATTCAGTGTTCGAAGTTAAACAATTGTACATTATGCAAAGTCGGATAAGGCACAGAATTATTATCCGACAATAACAATAACTATGCACGTAAGGAACTCCAGATCTATCTTGTACTCAGGTATGTTCATATCTTCAATGCCCAACGCAGCACTATAATCAAATTCCAAATTGAAGTTTAAGCAAACTAAGGCATCATAGGAGCTGTAAGAAAGCCAAGGCAGCATAGAGTTCAAAGATGAATAATATTCCGGCAGATAACCAAATCCTCAGGTCCTCAAATCACCATCCTATTCCACATAGAGAATAGCACTTGAGAAATCTTGAACCAATACCTCTTCAGGGAATAAATGAGGATAATTGGAAAATATTCTGAGCTGTAAGTCATCGTATCTGCACAAGAAATGGAAATAAATATTCAATTTCCTTAAGAAAAAATTTATATCCTAAGAAAAATATAAACACTAGACTGGGAATGTACGGCAACAAAGGCCATTCAAAACAATGAACCATGCTTCAAAGAAAGACAACATTGCAAAAGCATCATACGTTCCAATAACATCAGTAATCCTCTCAATTGCACGCTCTCTTATCTGTGATGCTTCCAAATATCGATCAAGTTCTGCTCGCGTCCTGAAATGATACAGAGAGGCTATAGTGGAAAAAACTGAGAGTAGTCCGTATAAAAGAAAGACTCTTAACGAGTCCACATTTATAACATGTAATTAAGAATAAGAACTTGCCAGTACAGTAGTGAATAGGGCTGTCGAGGTAAGGCTGAAATATAATTTCTCCACCTTGAAGATTTCATTTGACTTGCTTCACTAATCAGGTAAGTTGCAAGTAGTGGCCAATCTGGTACAGAATTCTGTTTTAACACTTTGCCAGCCTCCGCACAGCTCCACTCCTAACATCGACAACACATATATCCATTAAAAAATTATTGCAGCTCCATAAACTAAGTACAGCATTTAAATCAACCTAAAGATTTTATATTAAGAAAGAATTACATAAGGTCTCATAGAAGAACAAGAATTTTGACACTGTACAAGTGGCATTCCAAAAGCTTAATATAGTGTTCAAGTTAGCCAAGTCAAATACTGCAATCTACAATGGCACAGAAAGCATTTAGTAAATTGTTTTTATCTTTATTAACTTTTTGTGATATTTGTAAGCCTAGAGTATCTTTTGGGACTCTACTTGAGATTCTTTCTCCAGGTAGTAATCAACGAATTCTATTCACTCACCCAACCTTTAAAGGTGGATTGGAGCATTAGTAACTTTTTGTGGCCTTATATGATGAAGCACACATTTTGACAATCAGAAAAAAGTAGCACGTACTCGTATCAATGACTATATGTTCCAAATAAAACTAAAATTCTGCAAGCAGTCTTTTCACTTGACTTACTACAATACGCGCTGAAAATTACGCTTATACAACCCAAAAAAACACCTTATAGAACGCTTGGCAACCTTCCACAAACTTCGTCAAGAAAATCTTACTGAGTCTGCGGTGATAACTAGTGATGGAGGCACAAAGAGCAACTTCTCGCCTTTCCTTATATTCTTCGAAGCAACAAGTCCTCTTTCTCCCACTTCCACTCTTTGTATGGCCATTTTCTGGGGCGGAAGACCCGACTCTGACAACCATTTCTGCAATGCCGAAGCGTTTTCCAAGGAATCAATATCACAACCCCAGGGGACAGTCTGGGTCGCTGTGGATTTGGCGGTGTCACTTGTGGAAAGTGAGCAATGAATCTGGCGCTTACGAAAGATTATTGGGTGAGAGTGAGATTGAAAGTGTGAGAAAGGTATAGTTTTGTTGAGTGAATTGAAACATGGAGTGATTGTAGCGCTAAAGAGTCCTGAAGCTTCAGCCATGGATGTGCGCAGAGAGAGAGAGAGGTACCTTATCTGATGTATTTCTAAGGTTATGGATGGATCTTTGTCGTTGTCGAAGGCTTGGTTAGTTTTCTTTTGTCTCGGGGGTGGAAAAGCCTTTTGCCAAAGTCTCTTCAGGAGGATCTCCATTAGATTTTCTATAAAAAATTTTATAATTTAATTTAAAAATATATTTTTTAAAATTTTTTTCTAAATTTTATTTATCATTAAAAAATATTTTACATCTCATTCCTTATCTCTATCTCTATTCTATAAAATAATATTTTTTTATTATTTTTTCTCTCACTTCCATTTACAATCTTAACTACTAACTCTTTTGTTTTATTATTTTCTTTTCAAATATCACATTCTACTAAATACTTATACGATTTTGAATACCGAATACAGTATTATTTTTTAAACCAAAATACGTATTATAAAAATAATAGTTTTTTTAATATGTACATTTCTAACGCTAATATTTTTTGATCGTTCTTCAATAGAAACTTTTTTTATCTTCTCTCAAACGGTAACATTTTTTATTTTTTCTCCAACGGACATTTTTTTCGCCTTCTCTTAAACAGTAACATTTTTTGTCCCATATGTAACGGTAACTTTTTTCTCTATAAATACACATTTTGCTTACACTCACATTGTCACAAACTCAAGTCTTATTTGATCTAAAGAACCAAGATTTGGACTGTATCCCCTGATAGCCCACTCCCTTCATCAAATGGCTCGTACATTCTTTCGCAAATTGCTCACATACTTATCCTCTGAAGATGAGTTAGATGTTGTTCTTAATGACGAGGCCGAAGGACAGTCATCGAGGCATCGTGCCAATCGTCAACGCCGTAAGTTCATTCGGTGTGATCATATTCAAGGACACGAGCGACTTTTTCGCGATTATTTCGCAGAGAATCCAGTATATCCCTCGGATTTATTTCGAAGGAGATTTCGAATGAGCCATCCCCTATTTCTCTGTATTCTAAATGAGGTAAAGTCTTACGAGCCGTATTTCGTCTAAAGAAGAGATAGTGCCGGAAAATTTGGTTTATCTTCTATACAAAAAATAACTGCAGCCGTAAGAATGTTGGCGTATAAGGTTACTGGAGATTTTATAGATGAATATATACGTATTGGTGAAAGCACCGCAATGGAGAGCCTTAAAAAATTCTCTGAGACAATAGTCAGTATTTTTTCAGATGAATACTTGCGGTCACCTAATGCTAATGATATTGCTCGATTACTTGCGGTTGATGAATGACAAGGATTCTCAGGAATGTTAGGAAGCATTGACTGCATGCATTGGAAGTGGAAAAATTATCCCGCAGCCTGGAAATGTATGTACTCTGGTCACATTCGTGAATCAACTATTATTTTAGAAGCAGTTGCTTCATATGATCTCTGGATATGGCATGCATTTTTTGGTATGTCCGGTTCACATAACGATATTAATGTGCTAGAGAGATCTTCTATTTTTACCGAACTTGCCCAATGGCGTGCTCCTCCAGTCAATTACACAATCAATGACAACAACTACACTATGGGATATTACCTCGTGGATGGTATTTATCCCAAGTGGCAAACTTGTGTGAAAACCATTCCATCACCACAAGGGAATAAGAAGAAATATTTTGCAAAAGCACAAGAATCCGCAAGAAAAGATGTCGAGCATGCTTTCTGGGTACTTCAACAACGATTTGCGATCATTCATGGACCTTCCAGAATGTGGAAAGTTAAGGAATTACAAAATATAATGAAAGCATGTGTTATTCTACATAATATGATTATTGAAGACGAGCGTGATGAATCCGGGGTTTCAAACATTGAGTATGATCAATTGGATAGTGAAGTTCCAGAACTATCGCGCAATCATACAACTGAGCTTACGGACTTCATCCAACGCCATCATCATATTAGAGACACCTCGGCACATCATCAGCTCCAAACAGATTTAATTAAACATCAATGGTTATTATTTTTCCAACAGTAGAAATGTTGCATAATTATTTATGTTTTTCGCGATTTATTTGAGTTAGTTAAGATATTTTCATATTTCCTTCATGTTAGTACTTGGTTTATTTGAGCGTGTCCTATGTAATAGTTTTTGCAAATTTAATGGCAAATTTTCACAATTTGAAAAATTAAATTCTTTACAATCCAAATAAAATAAACATATATTATCATACATCATTGTTTCAAACATAAAGTAAATAAATAAACTATAAAAATATATAAATTTTTATCAATCCGTATGTGGAGGAGCATTCCGTCTCGCAATTATTTCCCTCTGCAATCCCTCAAAATATAAGCGCTGCAGTGACGGCATGCCACTAACGTCTATCATCATAATGCGCTAATCTAATTCATTCTTAGCGAGCTCTACTTTCTCTTTCTCCAACCTCAGTTTCTCATCCTCCAACCTCAGTCTTTCATCCTCTTGATGGATTTTCTTTAACTCTCTTTCCTTGTCATATTCCATCTTCTCGACTTTGAGGCGATAAAACTCTTTCTCCTGAACACGGGACTCCTCCAGAAGTGTATACTTTAACCAGCTGAGCACAGAAATCTCTTCTCCTGCCACGCCTTTGGCCTTTCGTTTTCCTTTCTCAGCTTTCCTTCCTAGCGATGGGTCCAATTCGATCACTTTATTATCCATCACATTATCCTGCCCACGATAAAAAACGGAATCAACCGTCTCAGCGCCCGAACATCGAGTCGGGGTGGGGGAGGGGGACATCGTCTTCCGTCGCTTTGGTTCCTGATTTGTGGAACACCAAATCCATTTGGGTTGGTCCTTCAAAAGGTGCCAACAATGCTCAAACTGCAAGGAGCATTTCTCTAGCGCTTGGTATATAACTTTCGACTTGTCAAACTAGCATGTAAACAAAATATAAAACTTATTAAACGAACATTAAAGAAACCTAATTATGAATAACTTAAATAGTTGTATGGATATTTACCTTGTCTTGCTCGGTCATGCCACTCTGATTCAACCCCTCAACCTGGGCTAGTATTGCACAAAATTTATTTGTCGCCTTTTGAATAACTGACTACCGATGTATTAAAGACTTAATTGTCCGGTCATTTGTGGTTTCTTTAAATTGCTTAAGATATTCAAAAAAAATTTCCCATAGTTGGGAGTGTTTTTGGTCTGTTCCCTGGACAACATCAAGACTACAATTAAGCCATGCGGAGACAATCAACTTGTCTTCTTCAGGGGTGAAATTCGCACCCCTAACTGATTTCCTAACTCCGATAGGCTCGTTATGGGGTAGGGGTGGAGAGTCATCAACAGTCATAAGAGAGTTCCCACTTTGCCCACCGTAAGTGAGATCTAGTTGAGGATCTTGACTTAGGAGGTTGGTGAAGTACATATGGCCAACGTCTTGTGAATCCATATCTAAAAGTACACTGAAATGTTAGACACAGTATTATGAAGTTGGGGTTCTTCCAACCTTAGCTCAGGAATCGAATGGTGACATGTAGGAAATTTGGGCACCATCTCATGGCTGCACCTCCGGTTGTCACTACTTGTTGGCCGTCCGGGTTACCTGACCATTGAGGAAATGACCATAAATTTCCTCTATCCCCACTACGGTTTTTCATCATCACAACCGAGGGGCTTGAAGTTGCACATTACTTTTCTATCACAAAATAACACAACCAAATAACATGCAAATCAAAATAATGCTAAATAAGAGCATTCCCATTGGATTCCCCATAAAATTCTGAAAATAAATACTAAATGGGGCTCATAATGGTGGAAATATTGACAGCATGCGTAAGCAAGGATCCATTCACATCGAATGGCTGCAAAACCTCACTCGAATATCCATTGCCTTTTGTGGAAAGTACCACAAACTGCAATATGATAATTCAGGGTGAGGATTACCCGCCACATCAATGAGACCCTATTAACACTTGTGAATTAACCCGCACTACAACACCATCATCATAGCCTAATAACAGCCCCCTCCCTCGAGATATACGAAATACTGTAAAAAAACTCAACAACACAGAACAAATTACCTATGGAAAGAGCAATGCCACATAATAATTTTAGGAAACCTAAATTTAAGGAAAGAGCAAATTACCCATGGAAAATGCTAACATTGACACCCTTTTTAGTAATGGTGAAATTTACCAAAAAAAGAAATGCAAACTAATTAACTAGCTACTAACGAGAAAAGAGATGAGCATTCTCTTCTGATTTGAAAAAGCAATGACCAAATATTAATTATCATTCATGGCACATGATCCTAGCTAATTAGCTCTAAAATGGATGCATGGTATTGGTACCTCTAGCCAAAGATGATAGGTGCCGTTTCCCATCATAAAAACTACAAATCAATTGGGATATCATAATTCAAGGAAAATAAGGAAAATGGGTGCAGGTTGTCAAAAGAATTGAAAAGTAGTAGTACTGTTGGCAACTCAACACAGTGATAAATAAACATAAAAATCTATAAATGAATTGAATGAAGCAAGTTTAGCACACACAATATCATTCATCTCCTCCATCCAAGTTCATCTCCTCCATCTAACTCAACACAGTGATAAATAAACAGCAACAAATCAATGACAGTAGCTGAAATGAGAACCGACATCATTGTTCATAAACATATTGCACATACAACTGTCATAATTCAATTCTAAAAGCAATTCCTTCATGGGTTTTTTCATAACATCTTTTTCTTAAAAATATATTCCAATTAAGCTGCGGAAAAATGAAAAAGAGAGTGACCCAAAAGTGCAGAGGAAGTGAATAAACAGCAAAGGGGATATTCTGAGTATGATCATGGCTTCTAGAAAATTTTCAACAATAAAATTCTCATAATCACAGAGAATCCCTCAAATTCATTTCATAAACTAAAACCCACCAAGAAAAGGAAAAAGTGAAAATAAAGAGGCAAAAGAGAGATTTACAGGGTATTGGCAAATTGAATATCACCTTCGAAGGCCTTAAATAGCATGATCAATGACAGTATGATCAATGAGAACCGGCAACATAAAAATGTAAAAATCAATTGAATGAAATGAGAACATATTGCGGTTCAAGACAGTCCCAAAATGAGAGTAACAACCAGAGAATGACAAATAAACAGCAACATCAATGACAGTATGATCAATGAGAACCGGCAACATAAAAATGTAAAAATCAATTGAATGAAATGAGAACATATTTCGGTTCAAGACAGTCCCAAAATGAGAGTAACAACCAGAGAATGAAAAATAAACAGCAACATCAATGACAGTATGATCAATGAGAACCGCCATCCTCAAATCTAAAAATCAATTGAATGAAATGAGAACATATTTCCTTCAAGACAGTCCTAGAATGAGAGTAACAACCAGAGAGTTAAAAAAATAGGATTAATTTAACCAATCGCATGACATATTTTCTCGGCATCCAAACAATACGCATCTAAGATTTTCTCGGCAGCCAGACAAATGACATGTAACACATTCTCAGAACCCAAACAGCGAAGAACTCACCCACGGTAATATCCATGGCTTACCTTGATCATGGCTTCGGGAGGAAGAAAATTTTCAAGAGAGAAACAGAGAAGCATTCAGGGTACAGAAATAAAAAAAATTTTGAAAATGAGGGAGAGGGGTTGTGAATCTTGGTGTTGCAAAATCAAAGCCTCAAAATCATCAGCAAACCGAAAGCAAAACTTATAAATTTGTCGATGGATTAGAGGCTGCGTCTCGTCGGTTTTCAAGGGATGGGTTGTGCTGAGAGGGATGAACGCGAGACGGAAGAGCAACGAGAATGAGATGGAGAGCTACAATGGTTTCCTATATATGGGGACCGACTGTAGTTCCCGTATAATTTTACCGCAAAATGAAGAATCCAATAGAGAATAATTTTTCATGAAAACTCTAAATTTATTTTCAAATTATAAGAATATATGTCCTATAAGGACTCCGATGAGGTTGCTCTAAGGGCCTGAGGCTAATAAACGACTTCGTATTTATAGCTCACTCAGACACTCTTAACAGCCCGTTGAGTGGAATATCAATGAAAATCAGCATGTTCGTTAATTCCAACATTATCTCCTGCAACTCCGCTGCCTTTCCATCTCTTAATCTCCATGACCCCAAACTCAAAACCTCACTTCAAAGCCAACAGCTTAGACCTAGAATCTCATTTCGCAAAACAGGCTCAAATTTCTCTGCTTTTTGCCAACCCCATAATCATATAAGTTCAATCTTAGCATCTCAGAAAAAAGGTCTAACTCAGATTTGTCATTGTACCTTAACCAGTCAGAACTCAGAGGATGCAGTAGTGGAAAAAAGAGATTCCTCGGAAGGAGGGCTTGGCGGGGGTGGAAATGACGGAGAGGAGAGGGACTGGACAACCTCGATTTTGCTCTTGGTGTTGTGGGGAGCACTCATGTATTATGTTTTCAATCTTACTCCGAACCAGACTCCGGTATTATAGAACCATGATTTTTGTCATCTTTATGTTAGAGCATTTTTTTTTTTAATTTTTGGCTATTTACATCCTTATTGCAATTTGGTTTGCCTTATTAAAATATCTTTGTTGTTTGTGGAACAAGAGGCTTCATTGATTTAAATTTTAGATCTATGGTAATAGTTCTCGTCTTCTACATGGTGTTGAAGACGGTGCCTCAAATTCCTTTTTTTTTTTACTAATTAAGTGTAAATGTAAATGCACACTTGTAACAAGTGTATCAATCATATCTTCTCTTTTAGAGAAGACAAAGAAAAACAGGTTAAAGAGATGGGAATCTAATTTGGGGGAAGGCTCATTTCAACTGCAGCAGAGCGAACTCCTTGTTTTTGATCTATTGGTCCTTGAACAATCGTCTTCAAAATTCTATTTATTTATATTGATTGTATAAGTTAAGTAGCCATTTTTGTTTTTTGCTGTCATTTCAATTGTTAAGACATTGTCTTTTAACTTTTCAGTCAAGGGACGTGTATTTCTTGAAAAAGCTCCTGAATTTGAAGGGAGATGATGGTTTCACGATGAATGAAGTGCTTGTGTCTTTGTGGTACATAATGGGTTTGTGGCCCCTGGTGTATAGCATGCTGCTGCTCCCAACAGGTAGAAGGTACCTTTCTTATCCCTTAGCTTGGTTATCAATGATTATACATGCCTCTTCTCCAGCACCTTTTCTTGTGCCATTGTTGTGTATTAATGGAATCGCAATCGTCTGATAGAATGGGTCAATTTCTGGGCATGCAATTTCTAGGTTATTGGAAAAATAAGAAATCAAGGTATGCCAGCTCTCCCTCATGAGCCAAGAAGTCCGTCCAATGCTTAATTACCAAACTGATATTGCTTATTCTTCATGAGAATAAAGTTTCCAACTGTAGAACAGGGTGACTCATAAGTCATAACGATTCATTTTGGTTGCTTTCAGTCATATGTTTTTTATTGGGCAAATGATATAATGAAATGGAGTAATAGAAGTTCAAACACAGAGTATTTTCTCCCTGAAAGTCTCTAGTTATAATACACCTGATGACACATGTAAGCTACCTTTTAGGTGGCCTGAATGCTAGTATTTGTTTCATCTGCACAGAAGGGGTTGAGATGAAGGGAGATCTCAAGTATCTTGCAGCATCCTTAAATTCCTTACCTATTAGTGTTTTGGAGCTGAATAAATCTGGTTTATTCTTTTTCTGTATCCACAGCTCAAAAAGCAACATTCCTGTCTGGCCCTTCATAATATCTTCATTTTTTGGCGGTGCATATGCTCTTCTTCCCTATTTTGTACTTTGGAGACCCCCACCACCTCCTGTTGAAGAAACTGAAATCAGAAGATGGCCTCTGAATTTTCTGGAATCAAAATTAACAGCTGCGGTGAGAATTGTTTCTGTCCAAACTCTATTGCTCTTGATTAAGTATGTCACAATGTTCATAGACTCTTCTGTGAAATTTGGAAATAGTTAAGTAGCTAACAGGAGGACTCCAAATGATGTATAGTAGACACAGAACGATGCACATGATTCATCAAACCACAGCCCTGTTATCTACAACATGATAGAAAAATTTTAGACACTCAAGTAACCAAAAAAGCAGTGGATGGTGCTTCAAACCTGTACATTATGTTGAGAGTTGTCTATTTCCTTACTTGTACTGTACCATTTACTGTACAATTATTGAATGTACTCATTTGCCCTTCCTTAGTATAAATAAGAAAACTGGAAGAGAAGGAAACTCTCTTCTGTGCTTCTCTATTCTTTTTCTTCCTATTTTATTTTCAACTTGGTATCAGAGCGATCTTGGACTGTTAAGGTTAGGTTAGCATCAAACAGTGTCATGGGTCTAATTGAAATCGTCTGGGAACCCCACTGACCAAGTTTTTTTTTTGAATAGAGGATACTTGGTAGGGTGGTAGTGATTTCTGAAAGAAGGAAAAGAAAAAAAAAAAAACCGAAGGTGCGAAGATGATGAGATCTGGAGTTGGGATGATGAGATCGGTCTAGTAGTGGTGTTACTGGAGTGGAATTAAAGATGCGAAGTTATCTGTTTCCTCTCCGATCATCGTATCTAGAGTTCGAAGCTTTCTCTTCCCCTTTCTGATCATCGCGTCGAGAGAGGGTCACGGCACGTCGGCAACCCACAACATCGAAGCCCCGAGAAGCTCGGCGCGATCTTGAGAAGCCTAGCACGATCTAGAGTCGAAGATTCGAGAAGCTCAGAGGAGCTCTCTGTGATGTTTTTCGGGTTGGATGAACAGGAAACTCGATACAGAAGGCTCGGAGAAGAAGACTCAAACGAGGTAAAAACGACCTGTCGTTTTTCATTCTTCTTTATTGAGCTACACGACATGTCGTTTACCGTGAAGCAGAACAGGGGCTAAACGACCTGCAGTTTAGGAGGGGGCTAAACGACCTGTAGTTTAGGTTTTCAAAAAAAAAAAAAAGAGTAAAAAGGTGGAGCTATTTGGTTGGTTTCTATGGCTGATCCAAAGAGTGAAGCACAAACTAGTAAAGTAGAAACCCAAGTGGTCTACTCGAATGAAAATCCAACCCTCCAAATATCAATTGTGAAATTAGACGGGCTCAACTATTTGTCTTGGTCTCAATCTGCACTTTTGTATATCAAGAGTAGAGGGAAGATAGGATATCTGAATGGCAAGATTCCTGAACCAGGGCTGGATGATCCAGCTTATGATAGATAGGAAGCTGAAAATTCTACAATCATGTCTTGGTTAATACATTCTATGCAATCTGATATTGGTAATGGTTTTCTACTTCTTCGCACTACAAAAGAGGTGTGGGATGTAGCTGCCCAAACCTTTGCAAAGAAAGGGAATGCAACTCCAGTCTATGCATTAAAGCGACAAATTCACGGGATGACCCAAGGTGAGTTATCTGTGACTGCTTACTTTCATCAACTACGAGCTTTGTGGCAAGAAGTGGATCACTATCAGAATTTTCAGACAGTGTGCACTGCTGATTTTGTGAAAATCAGGAAGATATTAGAAGAGGAACGCATTTATGCTTTCCTTGGAGGGTTGAATGAAGAGTATGATTCAGTTCGGATTCAGATTCTCGGAAAGGATCCTCTACCACCTCTTCGGGAGGTCTTCTCTTACATACAAAATGAGGAGAGTCGTCGTGGTGTGATGCTTCATTCTCTTCCCCATGATCGATCTGCGCTGCTTACTGCTACTCAGCGTCTTGATAAGCCAACTAGGGGCCGTGATGGGGGAAAAATGTTGACATTACAAGTGAGAAGGATAAGCTGTTTTGTGACCACTGCAATAAGCCACGACACACTCGAGAGACTTGTTGGAGACTTCATGGTCGTCCTACGAGAGGTAGAGGAGGTCGTTTTGGTGGTGGTACTAGGTCTTGTGCTAATCACACTTTGACTGTGGACTCTACACCTACTATGTCTATGCCTGGTCTTTCGACTTCAGACACTGGAGGGCTTAACAAGGAAGAAGTAGACATACTCCGTAGGCTTATGTCTAAGCTGGACTCATCCACCACTGCATCCTCCTCCTTTGCCCACTCAGGTAATTTAGCCACATCCCTAAGTGCATCATCCATTGAACATAATGATCCTTGGATAATTGATTCAGGGGCATCCGATCATATGACTGGTTTATCATCTTTTTTCGCCTCATATCATCTCTGTTCAGGCAGGGATAAGATTAGAATTGCTGATGGATCCCTATCCTCTGTGTCTGGTAAGGGTTCAATTCCAGTGACTGAGTCTCTGTCTCTTTCGGATGTCTTACATGTTCCCAACTTTACAAATAATCTTCTCTCCATCACCCGAATTACTTTAGCCTTAAATTGTCGAGTGATTTTTTATCCTAACCAGTGTTTTTTCCAGGACCTAGCCACGGGGAGGATGATTGGCAGTGGTAGCTTGAGGGATGGTCTTTACTATCTGGATTCACAGATCAAGACACCTGGACAGCTCAAACAGGCTTATCATACCACCTGCATTCACGACTCTATGGCTATGGCATGGCTTTGGCATCAAAGATTAGGGCACCCTTCTTTTTCTTTGTTACAACATGTTTTTCCAGATTTGTTGTCTGGTCTTGATGTCTCTCAGTTTAAATGTGAGACGTGTGAACTTTCTAAACATCATCGTGTGTCCTTTCCTGCTAATAATAATAAAAGTTTAGAACCTTTTGCTATTATTCATAGTGATGTTTGAGATCCTTCTCGTATTGTTTCTTTATCTGGTTTTTGTTGGTTTGTCACTTTCATTGATGATTTCTCTCGTACTACTTGGGTCTACCTATTAAAGGAGAAAAGCGAGGTGTTTTCCGTTTTTCAAACTTTTTACAAAATGGTTCAAACCCAATTTGATACTTCTATTAAAGTTGTTCGTTCTAACAACGGAGGTGAATACATGTCTGATAATCTTCAAGGTTTCTTCCATGAGCATGACATCATTCATCAAACTACTTGTGTTAATACTCCACAGCAAAATGGTGTTGCTGAGAGGAAGAATAGGCATCTCTTAGAGGTCACCCGTGCCTTACTTTTTTCCATGCATGTTCCAAAATCTTATTGGGGTGATGCTCTTCTTACAGCAGCCTATCTTATAAATCGAATGCCATCTCGTGTCTTGAACTCTAAGACACCTACGGAAGTTCTATTACCTTTATTGTCTTCTTCCTTGTTTATTGTGCCTCCAAAAGTGTTTGGTTGTGTTTGTTTCGTTCATGTTCATGGGTCTGCTCGTGGTAAATTAGATCCTCGATCTCTCAAATGTATCTTCTTAGGATATTCTCCCACTCAGAAAAGGTATAAGTGCTATCATCCACCATCGCGAAAAAGGTTTGTCACTATGGATGTCACTTTTTCTGAAACTCAATCCTATTTTTCTTCCCCTCAGACTTCTCTTCAGGGGGAGAATGAGAGTGACGAAGAGAAGTCATTTGTGGATCCGTTAGTGACATTTATCCAGGCTGAACCAACAAACCAACAGCAACCTTTACCTTGTGAAAACCAACAGCAAGAGCAAGATCCAAACCTAGAGCCACATATTGATAAGCTGGGTGAACCACCAGGTGTAGAACTGAGAGTCTACTCACGACGCCAGAATAGTAAGACTGACACCTCATCTACTTGCCAGTCATCCAACCCGGAATCAGGTAATTCTTTGTCTATCCCAGACTCCTCAACTCCTATTGTTCATGATATAGACTTACCTATTGCACAACGTAAAGAGGTCAGATCTTGTACCCAGCATCCGCTCTCTAACTTTGTCTCTTACCAAAACTTGTCATCTTCATTTCGTACCTTTATTTCCAATTTGTCCTCTGTGTCTATTCCAAAAAATCTACAGGATGCACTTAGTGACTCAAAGTGGAGAGAGGCGATGCAAGAGGAGATGAGAGCCTTGGTTAAGAATGAAACTTGGGATGTGGTTCTCTTACCTAAGGGAAAAAAGGTTGTGGGATCTAAGTGGGTTTTTACACCAAAACTCAAGCCTGATGGATCTGTTGATAGACTAAAGACAAGATTAGTAGCAAAAAGGTTCACACAAACCTATGGGATAGACTATGAAGAGACATTTGCGCCTGTGGCAAAAATGAATTCAGTTCGGGTTTTGCTCTCTTTGGTAGCAAATGAGGCTTGGCCACTTTATCAACTTGATGTGAAGAATGCGTTTCTTCATGGAGACTTGGAAGAGGAAGTGTATATGGAACTTCCCCCTGGCCTTGAGTTTCCTGAGGCCAAGGGTAAAGTTTGCAAACTAAGAAAAGCTCTATATGGATTGAAGCAGTCTCCAAGAGCATGGTTTGAAAGATTTTCCCAAGCTGTGCAGAAATGTGGCTACAAGCAGAGTCAAGCAGATCATACATTATTCATTAAGCATACACCATCAGGTAAGATGACTGCACTTATTGTATATGTTGATGATATTGTGATAACTGGAAATGATGATGAAGAAGTGAAGAAACTGAAGAAATACTTGGCCAGTGAGTTTGAGATAAAAGACCTTGGAAATCTAAAATATTTCTTAGGCATTGAAGTTGCACGATCTCAGCATGGGGTTTTTATCTCCCAAAGAAAGTATGTCATTGATCTTCTTGAGGAAACTGGAATGCTTGGATGTAAGGCAGTGGATAATCCAGTAGAACCGAATGCTAAGTTGGGAGAAGATGCTAAAGGAACTATGGTAGACAGGGGCAGATATCAAACATTGGTTGGTCGGTTAATTTATCTATCACACACCCGTCCAGATATTGCCTATGCAGTTAGTATGGTGAGTCAATTTATGCATTCACCACGTGAGTCTCACATGAATGCAGTCTATCGGATTCTTAAGTATCTAAAGTCATCACCAGGGAAAGGTTTGCTGTTTTCTAAGCATAATCACTTTAAAATAGAAGCATATACAGATGCAGATTGGGCTGGATCAGTGGAGGATAGAAGGTCTACTTCAGGTTATTGTTCATTTGTGGGAGGAAATTTGGTGACATGGCATAGCAAAAAACAATCAGTGGTTGCTAGATCAAGTGCAGAAGCTGAATTTCGAGCTATGGCACATGGAATATGTGAGTTACTATGGTTGAAGTTGTTGGTCAAGGAGCTGAAGGATGACACTACAGAACCTATGAGATTGTATTGTGACAACAAAGCTACAATCAGCATTGCACATAACCCAGTGCAACATGATAGAACCAAGCATATTGAAATTGATAGACATTTCATCAAGGAGAAGCTGCGTGCAGGATTGATTTGTACCCCTTATGTGAAGACAGGAGATCAGTTGGCAGATATTTTAACAAAAGGAATTACTAGCAACATGTTTCAAACAACTCTGGGCAAGCTGGGCATGAGAGATATCTTTGCACCAGCTTGAGGGGGAGTGTTGAGAGTTGTCTATTTCCTTACTTGTACTGTACCATTTACTGTACAATTATTGAATGTACTCATTTGCCCTTCCTTAGTATAAATAAGAAAACTGGAAGAGAAGGAAACTCTCTTCTGTGCTTCTCTATTCTTTTTTTCCTATTTTATTTTCAACTCATTACCCTATCAATATCAGTACTATTTGACTAGGATTAGCCATAGATATTTACCTTTATGCAGATTGAGAAACAATTGAGCCATTATGCCGGTTGAAAGAAAAAGTGTCGAATTTAAATATTCTGTCATTTCATTATCATGTTTAAGTAGGAACAGCATTCCTTCTATTCAATTTTGCGAAATCCTGACCTTGTATTGAGAACACAACTTCAAATATTCAGCAAACGCCCCCCCCCCCCCCCCCCCCCCCAGAGCATCCTTTCCACACATACGCCTGTGCAGAGAGGAAATCATTGCAAGTGCATTAATTTCTTTGTTTTATATTCGAATTGCAAGTTAACTCCATTACACATCAGATATCACTTGCTGCAGGACTAGGGATACTTGTTTATGCAGGTTTGGCTAATTGGGAAACCTGGAAGGAATTTTACCAGTACTTCAGAGAAAGCAAATTTGTAAGTGTTGTGAACTATTCATGTACATATGTTATAGATTTTTCTCCAATAGTCCATTATACACCTGAAAGAATGGCAAACATTATTTAGCCATTTGGTAATAGGACACAAACTCATATTGACAATGAGTTACAACCTCTTTTTGTCTGATGACACATTTTAGCAGAACTTTCGAACCTTCATTAGCAGTCTCAAAATTTAGAATCATAAAGTTTTTACCCATTTGGAAATTTATTCAGTTGTGGGATGCAAGTGCTGATCTCATGTGGGCTTTATGATTTATGAACAAAATATTAGGTCAATTATCTTCTTCTTTATTTTATTTTTTTGTCATTTCTTCATTGGTAATTTAGTATGGTTGTTTAGATTATTTTCAATTGCGGAATAAAAAACATTCTAATAGCATTGGACCTTGATGCTGCAGATCCATATCACATGTCTTGATTTTACTCTGCTCTCTGCGTTTGCACCCTTTTGGGTTTACAACGATATGACTGCCAGAAAGTGGTGAGTTTTTGGAAAACTCTGGAGTGCCTTCTTATTTAAACTTTAGATTCCACTGTTTAAGAGAGTTTATGTAGCATAACATTCAGGTGCTAATCCCAGGTTTGACAAAGGTTCTTGGCTTCTTCCCCTATCCCTGGTGCCATTCTTGGGTCCTGCTTTGTACATTGTCCTACGGCCGTCGCTATCATCAATGTCCATTTCACTCGGTCCTACTACATCAGAGCCCAAATGAAAATTCACTTTTTTTTTTTGTGCTGATATCATCTGAATGGGGGGATTTCATCACTTTATGTTAAAGAAGCATAGCCAGTACGGCTAGGATGGATAAAATAAACATGATAGGGTAAATTTTCAGTGGCCATGAGTCTCATACAAGAACACAAATTTTAATTCGCTGCTACAAGATTACTTATTTTCATGTTCCAGCCTGCTAGATGTGATAATGAATGAATGTCACTAAAAACAAAAGCTTGCTGAATAATATTCTCCTAAAATATATTTCCAGTTCTATCTTTGTATTTTGCATTGCTTGATCGGTTTCATGAGCAAAATAAATGCTGTTCCTATGTTTTGGCCATGACAATGCATAAGAAGGTACATTGCGATAATTAGATGTTCTGGGAGACTACAGAAAACTTTTGACTAATTCTATAACGTTAATTATGCTTTAACCATCTCCATCTCCATCTTCAGAATCCAGATACCTACACATCTGGGTCCCTTGAATTTTTTCGTAGGTTCTTTTAGTTTGGGTAAGGAAGTTCTAGTTCAAAAAGCTCCTCTTAAACTGGCAGGCACGCATGCATAGATAGCGAAATGAAAACCAATGATACAACATGAGTCGCGTGAACCAAGTTATAGTTCTCCAAGCATCACAGTCCGGACCCCCATGTCAACTTCGCAATAAATCAACCAGGCTAACAAATATGTTGCCGCAACCATCTAGGGCATGTTTGATTTGACAGAGCAACATGGCCTGCTTTGTTTTTTTGTTTTTTTATTATGTCCTGCTTTTTGCCAGGTAGAGCAACAAAGATTTAAATTTTAACCAAAGCAACCGGCATTAACTCAAAAGTCTGAAACCATGATAATAATAACTTGTTAAGAGTATATCATCAACACTGGAAATTTAGAAAATAAGGTATAGAAATGACTGCATTTGTGGAAAAACTCGGGAGAAAACATAAACCAATACATATTTCACTCGTATAATTTTTTAAGCTCGTCCTTAAACTTGGCCTTCAGTTGTTCCCTCTTGATTTTGAGAGCAGCAGTAACTAATCCAGACTCTGGGGTCCATGGTTCGGGCAGCAATTTAATCTTTGCAGGAATTTCAAACTTATCCAATTTTGCAGTTTTTGCTACCTGTAGACATTAAGAAAAAAATCTCTGATTTCTGCATTGAGTTTTTTAGATTAAAACAAAAAACAAAGCAAAGCAAAAGAGCTTTTGCCATTGAACTTTCAGCATACTCGAGAGTTCATCACATTATGAACAAAATAAAAACACGCTCCTGAGTAGAATAGAAGCAAATTCACAGAGATCTGTGGTTTGATGGTCAACATAGTTTCAAACAAGTCTACACAAGAAAAGCACCCACACAAACCTTCGAAAGGGATTGCTGAACCTCGCTGGCAATTTCAGCTTTATCACACAGCTCAGAAAAATCTTTATAGGTGATGCCAGCTTGTTGGGCCCACTTTTCGAGGACCTGACGTATAGGAACAACCAGTGCTACACAATAGTTGTGGAAGGGATCTGCATATAACATGATATTATCCACATAACTACTTGACGTAAGAGCCGCCTCAACCTGCAACAAGATGGTACCAATTCGATGAGCACCTCAGAGGCATACTCTGCAAAGAAATATGAGGTAACATTTTAGATGCACCTTGCCAAGGGAGATATATTCTCCATGTTGAAGTTTCACAATATCCTTCTTCCTATCGATAATTTCAAGGCATCCATCAGGGTGAAATTGTCCAATGTCACCAGTATAAAACCAGCGCATGCCCCTATCATCAACCTGTAGCATGTAACTGATCATGAGTACATGTCCATACAGGCTACAAGATCAAAACAATAGAGAGAAATAAGATGACAGCACGGAAATTACTACCTTGTAGACCTCATTAGTTTTTTCTTGGTTTTTAAAGTAACCAGCAGTTACACTGGACCCCCCTACTACAATCTCTCCTCGAGGCATTGGTTTGTCCGTGGTCATATACCTACCTTCTTCCCAGGAAACAAGCTACAATTTCAAATTAAAGAAGTTAAGTCCCGATTAGAAGTATGCTACCCAGTACAACTCGAAGGCCTGCACTAATGAAATCTAAATGAAATGTCCAAGGCATTTCTTGTGCAATGAACTAGCAAATATCTGTAATTCCACAGAAAAACGAAATTTTGATGGTTATTGTCACTTAAAAGCGCTAACCAGACACACTAGAATGAGTTCAAATATGCCAATTGCAGTGCGATTTACATAACCCTCTTCACAAATAACAAGTATAGCCTGATCAGATTCTAAAAAATGTTATCATTAACAAATAGAGGAATACCTTAAGGTAGCAGCAAGGGAGAGGTGGCCCAACACGTCCCACTGTTAAGTCATCCCAGTCAGAAAAAGAAGCTCCAGCAAATGTTTCAGTCAAGCCATATGCTTGACCGATAGGAGCCCTGACAAAGGCAATACATTCAGAAGATCATCTTAGATGTAAATACACACAGGAAAGAAAATTCTACATGCAATTTACAGACAGAGACCAATTGTAAGAGGTGGAGCATGATCTAGCCTGGAATTTTTTTTGAGCTTCTTAGGTAGCTTATACAACATTGACCTACCAATTTCGGAATTTAAAGAGGCCAGTAATTTATCATTCGAAATCCAATTACCCCATGCAGATGTTGATAAACCGCTGCGAATCCCCAGATAAAGGAGCTCCACCACACAGCACAAATCGGATTTTTCCTCCAAGTATAGTGCGTATTCTTTTAAAGACAATGATATCCCACAAGAGTCCCTCCAGCCCCCAAGCCCCAAGCCAGCTTCCTTCTATGGCAGCTAGTCGTCGCTTATATCCAATGTTAAATAGATGTTTCACTAAACCTTCATTCTCTCCAACCTAGATTTCATCAAAATAGATAGTGAAGAAGAGAATTGACTATATGCCTGAATATGCTCACCATATAGATGTGCACCAACTATTAGTTCTATAAAACTTTGTGCACAGAGACAAGTGAATAGCTTAAATCCAATTCTGACCTTTTTCAGAACTCCATCTCGAATTCGATCTAAAATAGCTGGAACTGCTGTCATGAGGGTTGGCTTTAACACAGAAGCATCTCCCTTGGTTCCTTTCTTAATTTTACTCGAAGTGTCTGTCAAAGTCAAGGCTGAGCCATAACCCATTGCACAACCTGCAGCCAACATTACAGACTGGACAACCACAATGATACAAGATCATCTCAACCATTTAATGTTGAAACTAAGAATACAAAAAAGAAGGTACCTCAGCTGCCAGTTCAAAAACGTGAGCTAGGGGCAAGTACGCCAAGTATACATCATTTCTACCAAGTCTTGGGATTATTTTCATAACAGCTGCAGTAGTGGCTACCATGTTGCCATGAGTAATCATGACTCCCTACATTGTTACAGACTACACAGTGTTAAATAAAAGAAATCTACTTAGGGTGCAAGTATACTAAGCTTTCAACAAAACCAGACAAATAAGAGATAAACATAAATGTGCTTATCAGGATTTGAGCATTTAGACGCAAAATCTCTGGGTTCTGGAGTACGACTTGTCTCAGGAGGAACTTTCAAAGAAAACTTAATGTCATGGAACAAAGTTATATATAAAGACACAGGACACAAGTTTCTGACCACATCCAAATTGAGCATCTGCAACCTAGAAAGCGAAACTAAAAAGGAACACCTTCCAGGTGATGGGCAATTGGCTAAGATATACTAAGCATGATTCTGGAGCCACCCTTTTCCTTGCACATGCAGCAAAGAACAAGTGCACAACATAAGGAACTAAAATCAGGAACAAACCTTTGGTAGACCTGTACTGCCACTAGTATACATGACGACAGCAATACTATTTTTGGAAGGCAGGCTTGCATCCACAGGACTTTTTCTACCGAGTTTCTCGACTTCAGAAAAAGATGTGACTGTCCACTTGCTCATACTTTCAGGAATAGTTTCATTTTCAGTTCCATCATCTTCAAATAATATAACATTTTGAATAATATCTAGGCTTGAGCTTACTGCAGCCAACTTCTTCAACTGCTTGGAATCGCAAATAAGAGTTGATATTTGGGTCTGCGCAAATTTTAAAGCTCCAAGTTAGGACGGTTCACAAGTATCTTATTATCTATAAAATATTGTAAGGATTTGCATATCATTAGTCATCCATATCTAAAGACCACCAATTTCCTGACCTCATTAAGCGAGTGGATTAGGGCATCCTCGCCTAGAGAGGCATAAACAGTAACAACAGTGATACTTTGCCGAAAGCAACCCTGGAATGAAAAAAGGGAAACTCTTTTAGCATCACCTGCATTCATAAATCTAAACCAAAGGGAAAGAACAAGATAAGAATAAAAAGAAACAAAAAAAATGATATCAACAAAATTGAGTATGAGGACAAGGCTACCTGAAGGGCAATGAACCATTCTGCTCGGGTTTCAGAAAAAATGGCAGCACGGCTGTCCAAATTATGACCCAGTCTGACAAGCCCGGATGCAAAGTTGCGAGCACGATCAAATATCTCTCCATAAGTTTGCCACTCATAATCCCCTAAATGTACCTTCTCAAACTTCCTACCATCACTAGTTGTGACAACTTCTTTGCTAATTAGCTTTCTTGATCCAAGAAAGCGATTCTGTGCATTCTTTTTACAAGATTGCTCAAATAGAGCAGCCATGGTTATGGCTCCTTCCCAAGGAACTTCAACCAATTCAGTTACTCGGGTATTTTGAACTGCATAACCTGCCTCACCACCAACTTGTACCGGAAACCCTCTTTGTTTTACCCTTTTCTTTCCCATGATCACAGTGGACAGAAACATAGGTACGAGTATACCAAAAATAATAGCACCCACAATTCCATAGCTTTTCCAAACTGACAAGTAGTCACCGGTGCCCAAATTTTTCAGCAATGGTGAGTGCGCCCAACCTCCCTCTGAATCCCCCATTTTTATTGCAGAAGTTCCTTTCCAGAACAGATTAAGCGGTTCCCTATTATGTATGCAAGTATTAGTGACAAAATCAACTTTTCAAATTCTAATGAACTAACAACTAACTGTCAACCATGATCTATCTGATGAAATGAAGAGGGTATAATAAGTCTAACAAATACGATTACAGTCGAAATATTAGGATCGGACACGGTAGTGTGGTTCCCTTCATAACTAATCGATCATCCAAATATCTTAAGGGAAAAACAAATTAAAAACCAAAACGCAGATGCAAATAGATTTGGTATATTATCAAACGCCGACTGCATAAAACTGACGACAAAGGTAAATATCGAAGAAAGATCAAGAACAGAACTCTGAAATATGAAACCGACAACACGAGAGATAATCAAAGTCCAAAAATCTGAAAACAAAGCCCACTAAGTTTTATACCACAAGGTAAGAACATATAAGGCACGATAAAGCGGAATTTGATAAGAATTAAACCTCAAAAGAAGAAAAAATCAGAAAAAAGGAAATCGCAACAGGAAAAGAGCGAGATATAAATAGAGGAAAGAGAAAAATGACATGGGGAAAAGTAAGAAAAGTGATGATGACCATGTGAATTTGGGATGAAGCTGAAGCAGAATACTCGAGAAAAAGCGGGGAGCTAAAGGAAAAGCGTCGGCCGTGGGGGGGTTGGAACTTGGAACTAATTGGCACCTCCAGTGAAACTGGGGACTGGGTTGGAACTAGGCACCTCCCAGTATCGATATATAATTATTATCAAAAAAAGTATCGATAATAATACATAATATTAAAAAAGAGCTGCATTACTGTACCGCTTGCAGTTTACCGCTGCAAGTGACTCTTTTTTTTTCATTCAATTTTTTTATTTATATATATTTTTTTATTTTTAAATATTTAAAAAAATATAAAAAATATATCAATACATTACAAATTATTTTATTAATCATTAAATAAATAAAAAAATTCATTAAACAGTCAAATGGAACGATAAGATGTGAGCAGCAGAGTAGTTTTTTTCATATTAAAATCCAGAAAATATCTCTTGGATTTTAACGTACTTGGGGATGGTGGCCGAATTCGTGTTGCTGGCAGTTTCGACATTACAAGTGGCAAAAGATTTGATAAGTGACGTAACAAACAAGGAAGAATAGTTTTATTTTAGAAATAATGATAATCATTTGTCACGACGACATTACTTGTTTCATTCCAAATAACATCATCTATAATTGTATGAGAGAGAGGATCCAAGGAAAGGTCGTATGCTGATCTGGCATAACTCACTCACTCTCAATATAACACGTAGCGTACTCGTTGACGTACTATTGGGAGGGAGGGGCACGCGTCTCGATGGTCTGGGACCTGGGTGTGGCTTCCTGCTGTGTCGTTTTTTGTACTACAAGTCTACAACCGGTCCTTTCTTTGAACTTTACCCTGAGTCCTCTCTTAAGGTTACGGTTCCGGTTGTAGTACATCTTTATCCGCAGAAGTGGTTCTTCCCGGTTTGATTGAATTCTCAGTCGCATAATGTTGTTTGAAAAAAACAAAAAAATAAAAATAATTTCCCACTTATATTTGAGGGTCCATCATCGGATCCCACCAATGGGTACAGAGCCCATATTTGGTATTTGTGGCCCTTTATCTGACTTGCAGGCACTAAATGCCTATGGTTTGTCTTAAAAGGCTCGATATCATTTAGGTACGACTATTTCCCATGTACGCATCTCCTTCAAACACAAAGGTTTCTAGACAAATATCAGACAAGACACCGGTTAAACTTCTGAGATATTGGCATAGCATTTGATGTCACCAACCACAAATTTAAAACAATTTGACGTATAAAGGGGAATTTTGTTGATAATTTGCAACTTATAATTTTATGTCATTAAATCCATCTGCTCTCGCACCAGAGCAGCCTGGTAAAACATTGTTGTAACTATGTGATGCATTGCAATCAAAGGCAACAAAAAAAAAAAAACCCACCTCGGTCTACAGTCCTCAACTAGCCAAAAACGACAATCAACTTATACAAGGGGTCCAAACACATGGCACCATCTTTCAAGATGCTGAGTTATTTGAGAGACTCACAACCCCCTTGAAGTTGGAAGTCATTTTCATTCCAGCATTCTTAATTTTCAAACTGCAGCACTCAAGTCTCTCTTTATCAGACCACAACGGTGAAAATTAACAGCAAAATAGACATAAACAACCGACACAACCGTTTGATGGTTTTTCTGACATCGACTATACAGGAGTTGGCTCCCCGATCAGTCATATATAAGCTACAATTTTTCAGCCATTTTCCTAACGACAGATTAAAGAAAAATAAAGATTCCGGACCTTGATGTTTTCCAAAATTATCCATAGTTCTTATTACGTAGGCAACCAAAAGAATAGTTCTAGATCATCGTAACTATAACCCATTAATGGTAGTTACATCTTAGTAACTAGCATACCAAACTAAAAAGTAATAAGATAAGCATGGGAAGCAGTCTATCGAATAAGCATCCAGTATACTTACCTATAATGCATTCTCAACTCCACATTGATTCTAACCAATTAATATCTCATAACAAGGACGAAAGTCTAACTCAACAAATTGGCAACCGCAGATATAGACCACAAGCTAGATGCCTATCTATAATCACATTTCAATCATTGGCAGAAAGCTCTAGATATGCCAATCTAACTTCACTTGTCTAAGCCAAAGCATGAACACGAACAAACTATTTGTTCATCTGATCTTATAGATAGTGGCTCTTGCAGTAAGTGCCTTGTGTCTATGAAATCACAAAAATGCATTTGCTGAAGATAAGGAAACCTGCAAGCAACTCCTATCTTGCAGTAAGCAAGATCTACCTTGCATAAGGATGGTAACGACTACTGCCACCATAACCTGTCCTACCACCATACAAGCCTCCTGGTCCTCCATAACCAGGAACAGGGGAGCCTGAACCACCATAGCTGCCATAGCCCCCACCTCCACGTCCATATGCACCTAACCCACTCCCAGCATAACCCCCACCAAGGGCTCCCATATAGGAACCAAAGCGACTAGAATAGCCATATGATGACTCTCCTTGATAACCAGCAAAACCACCACTGCCAAAACCCCCATAACCACCACCATAATCATTGCCGCCACCATATCCACCATAATCACCAAATCTACCACCAAAACTGCCAAGTGACCTATAAGAAGCAGGGGCAAAACCACCACTTCCAAAACCACTATAGGAGTCGCCAAATCCACCAAAATCATCATTGTGTGAACGAACCCTAGATTCACTACCAAAAGCAGGAACAGGAGCTGGGTTTGAGGCTTTCTTTGGTTCAGCCTTCTTGATCTCAACCTACAATAAAGAAGTGAGTTAACCTACCTTCTTTACCATCAAGTTATTTTTGAGAGCCCGTCTTGAGAGAAACAAAAAAACCTGTAACGAACTCCACTTAAATTGGAAGACAAAAAAAATTACACCCTAAAGCTTGAAAGAAAATGCATAATATCAGAGTGATAACTGAGAAGAGGAACCAACCGATAGTTATTTCTACTGAGAACCTTTTTAAAAGTGCAACATGGTGTGGCTGCTTTATAAATGACAAAAATATGATTGTTTATATCAGATATCACAGAGAGCCATTGCACAAAACTCACCGTTGTACCCGCCATATCAATCATATTGCCACTTGCCAGCAAATTATCAACAACTTTTTCACCATCAAATACAATAAATCCAAATCCTCGAGAGCGTTTAGTCACATGATCACGTATAATCTCATGTTCCACAACCTTTCCGTACTTTGAGAAGAAATTCTTGAACTCATCTAATGTAAAAGAAAAAAAGACACAAAAAGAAGAAATGAGAAAATAACTGCCTCAGTATGGTTACAACAGCAATAACATGTTAATCCAACATTTTAAGTTCAAACATCAGACCTTCAGTGACCGTAGTTGGAATCCCGCCAACAAAAATTTTCTTTGTTTTAAAATCATGAACTTCTGCAGAACCTTTAGGAATGGTTCTCTTTATCTCGACCTGGTCAAAATTCATAAGGCATATCATAATCATACACCTCAAGACGTTATCCTCAAAATGAAAAAAGAAGAAACAAAAAAAACCAAGCAACAACAGCGCACAGCTGTACTTTAAAGATGCAATGAAAAAACCTCGATGGATCAAAGTATTTAAGAGAATAAGAAACAGGTGCACACATGTATCCAGTTGGGTAGAAAGAAGAAAACGAGTTGCATTGAACTATTTCAGAGAAAAAAGAGTAACCTGCTTGCCATTGATTATATGATCATCTTGGATTAACCTGGTCGACAACAGAAGGATCCTCATAGGTTATGAAACCGAATCCCCTGGGTCGATGTGTGTGCCGGTCTTTCATGATCACTGAGTCGGTTATTGTCCCATACTTTTCAAAGTAGCTCACAAAGGTTTCTGAACTCAGGCACACAATAAAAATAACAACATCAACACCATTCAGTCATACCCATCACCAGCAACACCCAGAATCATAAGTTATCACTCACTAACCCATTCAAACACGAGCACACACATCTAAACTGAATTACGCGACAAGAATAGCAATCACTATTACAAGATTCTTTTTTTCTTAAAAGAACAAAAAAATATCCGACGCATATCACATATTAAAAAATACCCATCATTACATCAAGAGAACATTGGTTAACTCATCCGAAATACAACAACAGAGAAGAGAAAAAACTTGCGCATAGACATAGAGAGACTCTTAGATGATGATAAGTTATGTTAAATGCGGAGAGATCATCAAAAGCCATCTCTTACCGTAGCTAGTGTCCTTGGCTAGGCCTCCAATGAAGATTTTACTGAATCAAAAGAGACAAAGAAATGAGAGAAATCACACTAAAGTTCTAAACCACTAACCCCAGAAAATATCCAATGAACCATATACGAAAGATGGAGAGAGAGAGAGAGAGGGGACGAACCCAGGGCTGGCACCGTCACCGTAGTCGATCCTCTTGGACCCCATGGGAGTGCTAGAAGTAGATTCAGAAATCTGTCAGCGGAAGATTTGGACCTAACAATCTAATATCTATTGCGTGAGGGAGTGACCGTGAAATCGGGAAGGAAGCAAGAATAATTAGTCGAAATGGGGTGAAGTTGTTGGCTAGTGATAGGTTACCTATTTATTATTTATAGTGTATTTAAAATTTTTTATTTTTTTAAAATATTTTTTTAATATCTTTAATTATTAAAAAAAATTAAAAATATATATAATTTTATTAATAGTCACTTCTTTAATTAATAAATAAAATTAAAAATTAAAAAAAAATTAAATATAAAAAAAATAATAGATAAGTAATAGGAAAGTAGTAACCCTATCATTATCTTTTTAATTGTTTAATGTTAGTAGGCTTAGCTAGCTTAAACTTTCATAAGCTAGAAGTACGAAGTTTTTAGACTTTGCTTTTTTTTCTTTTCTTTTTTTTAATTTCAACACAAATCAAAGTAAGGCTGGCCCAAGTGTATATAGATAGATAGTGAGTTGAGATAAAAGTTAAAAGTCAAATAAAATATTATTATAATATTATTTTTTGATAGATTTTGCTTTAGAGGCGGTTAGCGGATGCCAATCAAAAGTATAAATAACCACTGTTTATTCTCTTGAGGACGGTGCCTTTTCCTTTTTATAAGTTATAATGTGAGTCTGATCTTGACAAATTTGAAGAGTCGAGCATAAAATCTAAGGATCAGAGCTTGATGATATCATTGTAAGCCATCCTACTGAAGTAAGGTTTCATCACATCTAACCAAAAAAAATTCGTTCTCCTACACGCCACCTTTATATTTTGTCATATAACTTTTTTATCCGTTCAAAAAAGGAAAATGGGGAAAGGGGAGAGGGAGGTTGTGGGAAGTAATAGTGCAAAAACCTACTTCATGCTTTTAGTTCAAGTATGGGTGATACCTGCATGGTATGGCGAGGGGGTACCCTCCCCCACACCCCGCCCCCCGCCTAGGCAACATATTGTATTTTAAAAAAAAAATTTGGTCTAAAAATATTTTTTTAGACCTAAATTATAATATAATTTAAATAATAAATTAAATTTATAAATATAAAAAGAATTTAAACTCATTAGAGTTAGATTTTGAATTGTCTTGGCCTCCTAGACCAATCTTTATATAAGAGACCAAGGCAATACAATTAGGGGTGTCAAATCGTGTTAACGGGTCGTATTCGTGTCGTGTCAAGACATATATATTATACTATATAGGTTAACCCTAACCTGACCCGTTAAGTTTATCGTGTCAAAATCTCAAACCCTAACCCAACCCGTTAACATAATGGGTCGTGTCGTGTCAACCCGTTTTGACCCGTTTATGTAAATGGCTTGAATATACCCGAAATTAACCCGTTTGACCTAATTAAGTTTAGCATAATTTTATACAAATATTAAAATCACAATATCTATAAAAAATATAAAACTAATTACAAGTTTAAAATTACAATTCTAAATAAGAAAAATATCGAAATTAAAATTTCAAAAATTTTATTTTTAGGTATAAGGGTATAATTGTAACTTTAACTTTCTTAACGGGTCATAACGGGTTGACCCGTTATCAACCCGTTATGCAATCGTGTCTTAACGGGTCAACCCGTTTTGACCCGAACCCGTTAAGACTAAACCTTAACCCGCTTTTATCGTGTCGTGTTCGTGTTGGGTTAACGGGTCGTGTCACATATTGCCACCCCTAAATACAATAGTCATCCTTAAGCAAGGTTGACCTAGAAGGCAAAGACAATCCAATAACTTGAATACAATTTCAAGTCTTTAATAAATTGTATATATATACAATATATTTATTTATATGTATAAATATAAAAAAAAATTATATGTGGAGCGGGGGCGGGCCCGTTGGGGTCATTCGGCCCCCTGCCCCCACTAGGCCTTCTCCATATGGGGCAGGGTGGAAGTGGGCCCCACTGCCCACCCTTAAGTTCAAGTATGCAAACTTTTGCAGAAACTAGATATGATGAAAGATTTTTTCTTGTTATTTTAGAATTTTTATTTATTTATGAAAATGATTAGTAAATTCAATGTCATCATATTTCTTTTTTCCTTGTTGTTTTCTAGGATGGAAAACTACCCACAATTCTAAATTGAATGGAAACCAATATGTAATGGTTTTTTTTTTCTAAATAATTGAATTGTGTTTAATTGTATAAAATTTTACTAGTTTTTGTATAATATGTTGTTGTAAGAAGGTTAGGATGAGTTTATCACTGCCGAAAGCGTGTTCTATATCTCTTCCTTTTATATGGATCATCATTTTGTTTCCACTCTCAACATGTTATTTTAGAACTCTTTGAGGCTTCTCCCTTTATGTCTGGTGGTACCAAAGTATATTTTACTAAGAAGTTTTTTATCAGTATATGTTACTTAGAAGTTTGAACCATGGACCTTGTGTATCACTATTGATAATTACATATGCATTTGGGCATATGCAGGTCCCCAGTTTTCTTGTGACTTTATTGGACGTGGGTATAGATAATGTTGTTTGTCACTTTTCTTGCTTGTGCAACTAGTTGAGATTTCGTTCGTCGAATTTTCTTTTGCTGAAAATCCTAAAATCATTCTATTCTAATTGTTATATTAAGTACGTAAAAGGCCTTTGAACAAAAAGGAGATTTCTCAGAAGGAGGAGGATATAGTAAGTGTATATGACAATGCTTTGCATGTCCATAAACCCAAATTGAAAGTAATTGTTGTTTTTTATTACAAAGCACCATACATTGTTTTTTTTTTTTTTGTTATATTTTGATTTTAAAGTTAAATTGTGCCGCTGATATTGAGCTCTCCCCCCAACCTTTTTATTCCTTTGTACAAACACACTTGTAGAGACATGTTGAAAGCACATACTTTTTATTTTGGTGTTAAAGGTGGACTTGGCTGCATATGTGGAGAAGCATGAGTTTTGTTTTGATGTTGTTCTTGATGAAGATGTCACCCATGAGTATTTTATGTTGTTCTACTTATAGTAAGTATTTTATGTTGTTCTACAATTACAAAAATAAAAATAAAAAGAAAATTGTGTTGTTCTTTAGTGGAGTTTGTTTTTTTGCAAACAATACAATAAAATTTTCAAATCATAGAACCCTCTTTTTTACAAGCAAGAACTCGTATAAACATGAAAAAGAAATGACAAAGAATGACAACCTTTTCTAACAATGAAGTTCACTTCGTGCACACTTTACATCATGATCTATCATAAAATAGTCATAGATGAAGTTGAGCGAACGTTCTTTAAGCATTGTGATTGCCCAAGGATTAACGAATTGCATAGCAAACAACTCTTCCACAAAATTATGATTCCAAAGACTTCATTATTGAAGCCTTTCTTTTGCCATGGGTGTCTTCTATCTTGTGCCCCATCGAAACCCATTTTCTGTAAGTTGAATTTTAGGGAAAGTGAACATTTGATTTCATATATTCACCTGCAACAGCATCTCATAGAACCCCCCATAAATGGTTGATATTTTAGTTCGCAGTGATGTTTTTTGAAAAATGACGGAAGCAAGAAAAATGGTTTTATGATCTTTTGTAATGGAAGCTGGAAAAATGGTGAGCACAATTAAGAATGTGCCTAAGGAGTTACCTAAGATTAGTTTTTGAGGTATTAAAAATGAGATTAATTTTTGTTATATAAATGAGTTGTCAAAAACTAAGAAGATTTCTTCATAGACTTGTTTCTGTTAAACACCGCAAGAGCAAAACTTGTCGTAATGTTTTTTTTCTTTGTTATAAAAGAGTACTGATGTTTTTTGTTGAGTCTGAAAAAACTGGGAACATGCAGCATTTGCTTTTGTTCTATTTTGAAACAATCTTTTTTATGATAGTGGATTTTTTGCTTCGCTTTTATCTACTTTTTGTTTTATCTAATTTTGTCTTCTATTTTTTTTCTCATTTCTTCCCATTGGATGTGTGAAACTTGGTATTTCGCGATAATATAGGCTAAGCATCAACTACCAAGCATCCATACTTTTTGTTTCCATTTGATTTCAATTCTTGTGCATTTTCTTTATGTTGATTCAATACTTTTCTTCTTCCTTCTCTCATCAAGCCAACGTTGGAATCATTTAGAGGCTCCAACTCTTTGATCTACAAAATCCTGATCTTAATCAAAGTTGGATACTTCTAGCCCATGTTAACCTTTTTTATATGCCGGAACAATAATGTCTTTTGAAGCATTTCCTAAACACATCTGTCCAACTATGTGAAGATTTTTTTTTTTTTCTAAACCTTACATCAATCTCTAAACTAGCTTGTATTTTTCTATATTTCAATGTTCCTACTTTTCGGATGGTTTTTTTCCTTAAAAAAAAATAAAAGCATTATTAAGATGAGAATCATGTAGGCTGGCAGATCTATTTAGAAAGACACCTTGCCTATTCCATTTAATTATTTCATAGAGAATTAGTTTACCAATTGTTTGTGTTTATAGTTTTTGCTTACTCTGTTTTTCCTACCCTAACAACCATATTGATGTTCTAAATTCATTTCATGTAGAACCATTTACCATATCTCTAAAATATTGCAGAACTCTTTAGAAAAGGAGTGGATCATCCACATTGGTGCAGAAGTAGATCAATTTCGACAGCAACATCATAAGAGATTTAACATCCTGTCCATCACATTTGTCAATCAAACACCAACATAAACTTTAAGTATCGATTCCCACCAAACTGTGCAGCCTTCTATTTAAATAACTTAATGAAACATTGACATGACATCTACAGTTGGCTAAAAAAACTGTACTATAAATTGTCATGCTTTGTTTATTCGTTAAACTTGCATGAATTTACGATCTGTTTTAACTTTATACTGTTTCACTTGATACTTTATGAACAGATTCTAATTACTTTGTATGGTTACTTTGCCATCCTATGTACTTTGTCCAATCTATGCAACCACATATTTCTCATCCCCTTGGTGAATTTGAATGAATGCCTACCAATATCAAGATTTATGTTTCTATCCATTGCAAAGTCAATCAGTCGGTTTATGTCTATTTCTAACTATAAATTGCTTTTGCAAGAAAGTTTTATTTCTAGGAGGAACTTTCATATTCTTCCAACTTGTTTACCCCTTATTAGTGTGTATATATATATATATATATGTATGCGCATTTGGAAGATGGAACTAGAACCTTGAAATATATAATTTATTATTATTTTTCCTTTTGCCCTTTTAAATCATATTACATTAACAAGTAAACCATGCTAGCTAGCAAGAAGAAAAACATTGGCCAACACTTAAGTGATAATTTTACTTCTTTTAATTTATAAAAATTAAAATATTTGGGTTGCGAGTACAACTTTATTCGATTCCCAAAGATCCCTCGTGGGCAAGAGCAAGGTTATGAAATTATAAACTCCTAATTTACACCTACACAACTTGATTAACTTTGATGAAAAATCATGTATTAATTGAGTTATAAATTGAAATTATCATGCTAAATAGTAATCGTATATAGTAAAAAGTTGATCTCCAATGCATCGGACTAGTGCTCATTTCATGGACTTGTCACAACTCTTTTCTATGCCGACAATCTTAAACACTTCCAATAAACTAACGAAAGAATTAAAGGATAAACTCAACTAACAAAAAAGCTACAAGAACTTAGGCAACAAGTCGAATGAAAAGAGAAAATAAAAGAAGAACAAAAAGAAAGGTGAAGAAAAAAAAAAAAAAAAAAAAACAAGAACGAAAGAAATGAAAAAGCCCTACACTCCAAAAACACACTTCATTTTGCCCCCCTCTTCCCCCCACCCCCTCTCTCTTTCTTTTTCTTCCTCTTTTGTTCACATAGATCATCAAATTCAAAAACCCACAAAATTATTCTCTATTCTTCCAAATTTCTCCTTGCTCGCTCTTGTCCAAGTACCACCTACAACAATCCCTTCATTTTCCCCTTCTCTGCTGTTCTCCGGTTTTCTCTGTTTCTCTTGCTCCAATTGTACACAATACGGACTCATAATATACCACATATAGATATTCATATATTCTCTGCGGGTTTTTTTTGTTTGTTCTCTGAGGTTGCCAAGATGAGCGGTGGTGGGTCCAATGTTCCAATCCCAAGCAGTGTGAGGAAAATGATCCAGAACATCAAGGAGATCACGGACAATCACAGTGAGGAGGAGATTCACGCAATGCTCAGAGAATGTTCTATGGATCCCAACGAGACAGCTCAGAAGCTCCTTCTTCAGGGTACGATTGCTTCTATTTTCAGCTTGCACGGATTTTTGATCCTGGTCGTGTTTTGATGTTTCTTTTGCGATCCATGTGTGGGGGCTCCGTGTTTTCCCTTCTGGGTTGTGTTGGTTTAGTGTTGTTTTATAGTGGGTTCGATTTGATTCTGGGCTTGATTAAGGTTTGGTTGTGGATGAAGTGGGAATCTTTTGAGTTTGCTCGGATGGGTTTTCACTTTTGGTTTTCTTTTTGCAAGGCTAAGTTGGAGATTCTGATATCGTCTTTATGTTTTCGACACCTTTCTATATCAGGAAGGAAAACTCTTTTTTTGTTTTTTTGGATGTAGAAATCATATTTTCGACTTTTTAAGGGTTTATATCAATAGTTTGATAGGTGTGTTTGATTTTTATAAAGCAAGGACTAAGTTATGAAATGGCGTTTTATTTTACAGTCATTGTTGGGTTTCTGATGAATTGCTTACGAATACATGTTCTTCTAGAAACACGTTATTGCTAGAAATCATTTAAGTTAATTTACATGCTTTTGCTCAGAATCCCAAGGAAGAAAGTAAAACAAATCTAGAAACTTCGTTATCTATTGTTCTAGTGAAATAGTGATTTCTGCCTAACCAGTTCACTGAAGATGAAAAATCTGTGTTCAATGTTTTACCTCCTAAACTCATGATCATTTTCTAACAACCAAATTGATTGTTGTCATGATGACTGGACTTTTGTTAGAAGCCACACTCAATTGCAGTCTTTATGGTTCTGGTTGCGAAACATATCTAGTTCAAAATAATTCTTTTTTATTGGTGGCTTTTCAGTTTTTATCAATCAGTATATTGATTGCTTTATTTATTTTTATAAGTAATAATTATTTATCAAAAAGGCAAAATGTGCAATCCAAGCACATAGGCCAATTGCACAAGAAGTATAAAAGGGAGAGAATATATTGATTACTTCGTGCAAGAGTCTGTACTGTAGTTATTCAGAGAAAGCACTTTTTTGGTGGTTGATTTAAACATTCCATTGGAGATTCTAGTTTTTCATGTGGTTTGTGTTGTATATAATTACGAAGTGGTTCACCATTAAGTTTTCAATTTGTTGCGGGTTTGTTATAGTGCAGTATCGCCATATATCAAGACCCATTATTTTTTTTATAAGTATCAAGATCCATTTTTGTATTAGTAACTTACTAAAATTGTTTTCATCTAGTAGAAACATTTGTTAATCTCTCGTGGATTCTTATTTCAAGCGAGCAGTTGGCAGATTATGGTTTCCTGTTTGCATCACTTTATGTTTACCTAATTTTCATCTGATATGCACTTCATAATTTGAATGGTTAATAAATTATGTTTACAGTGTTGGCCATATAACATGTTCTTTTTTCTTGCTTTCTTTTCTTTTCTTTTCCTTTTTGATCAAGTTGGGATTTGTATATGATGTCCCACAGATACATTTCATGAGGTCAAACGGAAACGTGACAGGAGAAAAGAGGTAAGAGATTTCTATTGTAAGTTCACAATGGAACAAGGTACTTTTGAGTTAGCATATTAGAAGGTTTGGTTTTATAGGTTTGTGACATGAGCTATCGAACCTACCTGAGTTATCACTTTTATCAGATTGGTGCAAAAATATCTTGGCCATTGGAATACTGGTGGAAATACTTGTTAAATGTTAGTTAAGAAAACTTGTGATCAGATTTTATTTTATTTTTTATTTGGTTAACAAAATTGTCATTAATACTCAGAGTAGGCAAGAGCCCAAGTACCCAGTACATATACAAGGGAAACAATAAAGTCATGAAAGTTCATGCATTTAGTGATAATCTAGTGATACAAAAAATTTATGAAAGTTCATGTCGTTAAAATCAGTTACAATCAACCAATGGAGTATAGTATTAAAAAAGAAAGTTCTATAACAATCGATCAGAAAAATTAAAAGTGTAATGTATACAGGTAAAATATCTATGCAATGAAAAGAGCTACAAATAAGTTTGTGCATGATTTGATTGGTTTTGTTTTTATGTCCAATTCATTTTGTTTTATGGGTTAAGGTTATCTGAAGAGAAGGTGATGAAAAGTGTTGTCTTCCAACATAGTTGTGGATTTAGTTTTTTGGGAAAGAAGAAGCGAGCAGGAACTTTTTTCCCTGTTAGGTTCTATAATTTCGTGACTAAAAGCAGCAACTTGTATATGTCTATGATATTGTTTGCTTGCAAGTGCTTGCAAGTGCTTGGATAGTGATGAGTATTTGTTATGTTTTTCTCAGATACTAGCTCTACTAAGATTTCTACTTTCGATCTTATATTTTGGCAGAATCCATACAACAAAGAGTCTGCAGAATCACGATGGAAGCCTGACATGCAGGGGCGAGGGGGTAGGAGTGGTCGAGTGAATGTTGCACCTCGTCACGTGTCACATGGTTAAAATTCTTTCAAACCAAGACTTACTTTAGGATTATTGGGTGGAATACTTATTGGTTTACTCCTTTTTATTAAGTTTGGGTTGGTTTTGTTGCAATTAGCTGTCTTTGTTTGTTAAGTATCTTTTGTACTTACTTTTTGGGTGCTTGGGCTGTACCTTTTGAATTATCTTTAATATAATCTCTGATTACTTGTAAAAAAAGTATCTACAAATATACCCTTCCTTCGAGTATTACTAGCTTACTTTTGTGTGAAAGATATTTCTGTGCTATTGGCCTCACTGTGGGGCTGAGGAGTTTGCCTCCCTGCTGGTTCAGATTATTGTATCATTGGGTTCAGTCATATGTCAGAACAGCTAAGCTAACTGGCTTCTTTCTGCCTCTTTCCAGATACTGGTGATGGTAGGAATTCTGGTCCTGGAAAGGAGAATGGAATCAATCAAGCTGCAGAGAAGGCTGCCATTCAATCTTTACCAACTTCTCAGGACTCAAAAACTAAAGATAAAAGTCTGGTAACAAGGTGGTTACGGTTTACGAAGTCCAGCTCTCTTTATTCTCGTTAGGTTAACGGCATTGTAGTTCATAGTTCATGTTAAATATCCCTTGCAGCTCTGCACCTGTGATTGCCAATGGCCCCTCTGGTGGTACTGAAGAAGGCTTATCTTCTGTTCCTATTACTAATTTGGGGACTGCACCGCCTCCTGCTCATGCAAACAAAAACTCTCCCATTACCTTTGCAACTGGGGACTCGCATGGGCAGCCCTCACCAAGTTCCAGTAACTGCTCAGTGTCAACGACACCATCCTCTTCATCAGCAATCTGTTTCTCATCCTTGGACCCTGTACTGGTTCCATCTAATGATTCACGGCTCCCAGGTGCTGCGGGTGCAATTAAGCGTGAAGTAGGCAGCAATCGACCTTCTGGTGAACCAAATGAAATTATCCATGCTGAGAACAAGTTAAATGCTGGTCAGGACTCTGAAAAAAATTATACTCAATGCAATATTTTGATTCTTAAGGATTAGATTAACACCGTTAGGTTTTGTTAATGACTGACATAGCAGCCTCTGAGTCCGAGATTGGTAGCTCTTCCATACAAGGTAAGGTGCCGAGCAAGTCCCGAGGAGCAGTGAAAAATCAGCTTGCCGAGTCTTCACAACCTTCATCTACATTAAATTATAGCAGCTCATTGGTTACTCGGCCTTCATCTAATTACAACAGCCGGTCACATCAAATAATTGGCCCTCAGAAAGGTATATAATTTGGAAACTTTCTTTTGTTTCAATCTTTCTATGAGATTTCTAAGGATTTTAGTTTAAAACCAGAACCCTTCGCGCCCCCCACCCCCCAAAAAAAATGAAAACGAGTGTATTTTACTATTGCATGTGTACTGGGTTAAAAAGGTTTGTTTGTTTCAAAGCTTAGTTGTGATGAGAATAATAACGGATGTTCTTTCTTGATTGCCTAGAAAGAACATCTGTTATTTTGTCGTCTGTTTTCTGTCTCATTGTCTAGTTGATTTTTTGAATGACTTGATTCCATTTCTTAGGAATATGCTTATCAATTTTCCCAGCTATAAATTAGGAAGTTAGATAAGTTTCAATCTTTGGGCTAATTACTCTTTTTGTATTCAATACTACTTAGTTATCAGTCCGAATTTTTTGTGATGTGATTTGACTTTCTCAAGACTTAAGAGAAGTTTATGATTTCTGTCTTCAACAGTTGGTTCTAATAAGGAATGGAAGCCAAAGCCAACAAATTTTAATGTTGTTCAAGGTTCCGGAACAGCTGGTGCAGCTGCTGCATCTGAGGCTCCTATTGTTTCCGTTGAAGCTACTGATCAGACACTGCCTGAAACTTGTGTCCTTGATGTGGAACAAGCAACTTCAAAGCTGCAGACGAATCTGAAGGAGTTAAATCTTCCACAGCGTCAACATGTTATACTTCCAAATCATATCCATGTCCCTGAATCTGAAAGGACCAAGTTGAATTTTGGAAGTTTTGGTAGCTTTGGAGTAACTACAAGTTATGTCAGTGGTCCTGAGACTGACAAGAGCTCTACATCTCTTTCTGAAGCTTCAGAGGATGTTGGAGAAACTGTGGAGGAACAGGCCTCAAGGTTTGAATTTAAATACTTTGTTTTAATGTACTCCTTAGCAGTTTAGATTTCCTTAGAATAAGCTTTGACTTGTTTTCTCTTTGATATAACCATCTTAGAAGTGGCTGTAGTAGTGAGCTACTGTAGTAATTTGATTATTCAGTATTTTCATGAATCCATTGATAATTTATTAATAAGGACATATGGTTTTCTGGGTTATGGATGGATGCGGGCATGTGTGAGAAATAATAATACTAACTTTTAATAGTTGTATCTTCTAGCTTTTAGAAGTTTTGGGAGTTTTTTGAGTTTTTTTTTTTTTGTTTTAAAAGTCTGGGTAGATATTGTTTTTTAGACCTTAGAGGCCAAGGTATTTAGAAGAAAAAACAAGATACCTTTTGTTATTCTTTTTTCCGATTTTTGTAGAAACCCAAGGATTTAGATTGATGGAGTTATTTTTTTAATAAGTAATTTTAGATAGATAGAGTTAGAAGACGCTTTTCACATTTTGAGGAAGACCAAGAGTTTTTTTTTCAAATATTTTAGGAGGGCCGAAGAGATTTTTTTTCCAATTTTTGTTTGAAGCCAGGTGGTGGAGTTTATTTTTTAGGGGTCTTGGGGGGTCATTATGACCCCACCTTCCATGTGGCTCTGCCACTGTGACCAATCAGCATAATTTGGTTTATGATGTGGTTGCATCCTTAGCACTTTTGAGGATTTTGTAATGAAGGGAAATTATTAAGAGCCCAATTTACTCTGCATTTGAATAGTGTACCATTTCTAACTGAGAGAACCACACTCACTTTTGGTCCTTGCATTTCGACCTCTAATGTACTCTGCATGCATATTCTGCTATATTGAATTTCATCTTTCACGTTTTATTTAATTATGTCACTGGATCCAGCAATCAAAATGCCTTGGCAACTGCTGAGGAGGGAGATTATCCTGATCACCCGCAATCACCTACAAATGTACGAGAAAATTTATCACCTGGTAATGATGTCTCATCCAATGCAATCCAGGAGTATGATGAATCCAAGCAGAAGACTGCATTGTCGCCTGAGGGCCATCAATACCCAGGGGTTCATACTTCCCCAAACTACAGTTTTGGTTTTGTGCCTCCAATGTTAGGGACTCAGCTTGCACCATTCGAAAACTCTGAGTCTCAAGCACGTGATGTTCCCCGTCTTCCAAGCTTTGTTGTGAGTCCTCAAACCTCTGGTCACCTTTGTTATATGATCATCTAGCCATACAAAAGTTTTCATTCAAATTTTTTTCTAGCCTCAAATTTAAATTCCCAGTAAGCTCAAAATTGAAGATGTTGATAAATGTGCCACATATTCTGATTTATTTGGCTTATCATTTAAACTTGATGCGATGATGGTCATGTTAATGCTGATTTCACCTATAAAAAAAGTGTTAGTACTGTTTTCTGAAGTTCTGTAGTACTTTGGTTGACCCTAGGTTAGGCTTTAAAAGTAATTACCGGTGGTTATTAGTTGCCTTTCTGCCTATTGGTCCTACTACTGTTTGATCTGAGCTATTTTGCGCAATCTTATTGCTTCGGGTGTTGGTAGTGGTGGTCATCTTTCTCCTTTCCCTTCTTCGGGGGTTGCCACCAAGTACACCGGGGATGTTGTAGTATTGCCTCTGCCAAGTTTCGAGTATCCTCAATACGTTTACATTGATAAAGCACCTTAGTTTATAATTTACATTGAAAAAGCTTCTGATTTTTATCAGTATCTTGCTGGAGAATATCAATTTGTTGAGTTTGCATAAAGCTTTGCACCTCGATTTAGTTATTTATGATTTCTGTGTCTATTATGTGCTTCCGAGAATATATTTCTATGCTCCTTTTAATCAGTTTTTACTTTCGATGATAGAATAAGGCATGCTATACATATTCATAAAAGAAAAGGCATGATATACTTGATTATGGTTTAATAGCACCATAATCATAGGATTGGCAATTAGTGCAAGTTTGCTGTGCAATTCTTCAAGTGACCATAATTAGGCCCAATCAATAATATTTAGGAACGATCTCAGCCAATTTGATCATAGCAAATAGCACCTTGAAGTCATGGCAAAAGGAAAAATTATTGACATCAGTGTGGTTTATGTAAGCCCTTTATGTGGTGGAGGCAACCACCTTCAATGATAACAGAAATGCATGCCTTGAACAAGTTGTGGCACTGTACCCATGACATTCCATTGCACCTACAGGTGTTATTGTGATAACGGTACTGGGATAAACCGCAACCTTTCCTCTAAGAACATTATTGTATTGCTGAAAATAATGCTGATCGCTAATACTACTGGAAATAAATTTTGAACTGGAATAACCATTCATATTCTTTTTTGTCGGTGAATAACCCTTCAAATTCTTGATGTTTTAATGAAGAGATTTACTTCAAAACATGCACTGGAACATATTTTGATATTTGTGTACCTTTAAATATTTTTTTCTATCGTATTTTTATTTGCAGGGCGGTGTCTTATCTACAGCAAGTCCAACACCGCTGGTGACTCAGGCTGCGGGGCTCATGCAAAGCTCAATAGCTGCGACTCAGCAGCCAGTTCCTGTCTTTCGACCACCTGCTGGGGTTCATATATCCCATTATCCTCCAAACTATATTCCATATACCCACTATTTTTCTCCATTCTATGGTCCACCACAAGCCATCCACCAATATTTGGGCAATGGCGCATTTCCTCAGCAGCCTCCTGCTGGCAGTGTATATCCAGGTCCACCAGCTGCAGCTGCCGCCGGGATCAAATATTCACTTCAACAATACAAACCGGGAACTAACACGGGAAATCCAGCACACATTGGAATGCCAAGTGGTTATGGCCCTTATGGCTCCTCCCCAGCGGGCTATAATCCCAATTCCACTGCAACTGCAGGAAACTCAACCAGTAATGAGGATCTTACTGCGTCCCAGTTCAAGGAGAGTAATGTATACATTAGTGGGCAGCAGGTTAGCTTTTATTTCCTGTTTCTTTTTGGTTCCTGTCACTCATCGATTATGTTTTTTTTCCCCCTACATAAATGGGTATTTTAGAATACCTAATGTTATTTAAACACTCATTTATCATGTTACATTTTAACACGCTTAGTGTTTGGGGGCAGTTTTCCCGACACATCATAGATGGGGTGGGAAATGGGTCCAAGATAAAGTTTTGGCATGATGTGTGGTGTGGACAAAAGTCATCTTAACATTGCTTGGGCTAGGAATGTATCGTGTTATAGCTATGGTTCTCTTTGGGAAGTGGAGTTTAGAGTGGCACAAGGCTGAGAGTTGGACCTTTTCAATTATGGTCAGTTGCATACCACTTGTTGGCGTATCATTTTGTATACTTCCTAGGTAGTTGGGTTGTGCCCCTCTGCAGTTCTAATTAAATTTCTGCATTATTTATTTAAAAAAGTTGCATCCCGCTTGTTTGAGATAGGGGGTGAAGACAAGATGCATTGTGCCGTTTCAAAAAGGGATGCATTTGAAGTTAAAGTGTTCTATGGTGCATTGATCCCTCATAACAATATTACCTATCCATGAAAGCCCATCTGGAGGAGTAAGGCCCCCTTAAGAGTGGCTTTCTTTATATGGATGCCTCACTAGGGAATATACTAACCTTGGAAAATTAAAGGAGACATTGTGGTAATGGAATGGTGCTGCAAGTGCAAGAGGAATGGGAAGAAATTACTCACACTGCTAGATATCTAGCACTTTTGTGGCAAGTTGTTTTTGGTTTATTTGGGTTAGATTGGGTGATGCCTAAGCATGTGTGAGGCCTAGTAGTGTGCGGAAAAGGACAATTTGATAGTCACCATAGTGAAACCTTATGAAAAATGATTCCAATCTGTTTAATGTGATGCATATGGGGGAGCTTGAAGATAGCTTAAGGAAAATAGAGAACCTCAATGCTTACATTTTTAGTACACTTTATTCCTGGATGGCTGCTCACCTATGTATCTCTAGCTTTATATTTCATCATTGTCTTGATCTCTTACTTTTTCTACTTAGTTGCATCTGATGTATACTCCCTTCGTACCTGGATAGTGCCATTTGCTAATTAATAAAGCTTAGCTTATCTTATAAAAAAGGGCTCAGTTTCATTGTCGGAAATGAGGAAGTAATATGATAGTGGAAGCAATATCAGAAAGCTGGACCTCCTTGCACCTTTATCTGTCAAATTAAAATTAAAAAAATAATGGCAAATGCTCATGAACTCTGTGTTGATGCTAAAGTGAGGAGTTGGTAGCAGCACTTGACATTGGGGCACTGTGATGTGGAGTGGTAACCATGAACAGTTGATATGGAAATGGTTGAAATGTAAAGTTGAGAAAAACAGGGGAACTTGAAAAAGAAATTAGCTTAAATTCCGTCTGCACACATGTTTTTATACTAGGGTAGCTGCAACATAATTACAAAAATACCCTTAAGCTATAAGAGTAACAAGTCCTTGTTCAAAATATGACAACTGTAATGGTGGTCATGTTAAAATTGTGTCTTGGGGTGGCGGAGTTTTACATGGTGCATAGATGTGGCGGTTGCTGTGGTAGTGTTGGATTCTATTTTTGGGTGACAGTTTAGATCAAACATGCAAGTGTATGATCCTTCCTACATGCTTAATATAAAAAATTTAAATGTGTAAAATCTTTGTTCATTTATGAGTGTTTGTAGCGAGAATGTAGTGCCCAAGTATGCTCATTGATGTCTTGTGGTGGTCTGTTGGTTTGGCTGTTTGATGGTTATGCAGGATTAATATCCGAGTTTTTTGTTTTTGTTTTTCGTCACAACACAAATGTATTTTTGTTTTTTTTGTTTTTTTCAGAGTGAAGGCTCGGCTGTATGGGTTTCTGCACCTGGACGAGACATATCCAGCATACCTACCAGTTCATTTTACAACCTTCCACCTCAGGGACAGCACGTGACTTTCACCCCAACACAGGCTGGCCATGGCACCTTTCCTGGTGTCTATCACCCTGCACAAGCAGTAACGGCAGCAATGGTTCACCCACTTCTGCAACAGTCTCAGTCCATGGCTGGAGCTGTTGATATGGTGGGACCCGGTGGTAGTGTTTATCAGCAGCCTCAACAAGCACAGATCAATTGGCCAAGTAACTACTGAAACGTGGGTTGAGTTTTCTTTTTCTATTTTATAAACATAAAAAACAAGAAATTCAAGTCCAATCTTAGGATTTTATGGGGGAAATCCAACAAGTTTGGATGGAGGGACACATCCAGAAGATACGATGTTGACTGGATTTTAGTATGAAATCCAGTAAATACTAAAATCCAGTAAAGGAGGCTGCAAAGTTATAGCAGTAGTATCTTCTGATTGCTTGGGTTGAGGACATAAAGGTGCTGTCCACATGTAACCGATATTGACTATTTTTAAGTTAGTCAAGTTAGTCATGTGTAGGTCTTCTCTTCTAGCTGCTGCTATATGGTTTCACCGTTTCCCCATATTGAATAGTTCCTTTTCCCCTCATGTTTTAAGTTGTTAAAGTCTTTCAACTATAGAGTTTACTGTTGAGTGGTGGGAATCTCTTTCATTCTTTCTCTCTTTGATGTTTGAGGTTTTAAAAGGTTCTTGGAAGGTAAGATATAGGTTGTTGGAGAAACTTTTCCATTCCTTTCTTTCGTCCTTCTGCTGTCGTACCTGTAAAAGTGAATTTTGATGGCAAGCAAAGGATTTATGATGACTGTTGTATTGTTAAAAGCGAACGCTAATATGTCAATTGTTTTACATGATTGATATATCATGGATGCTTGATTAGTATATATAGGATTTTGTGAGAAAGTGTAGAAGCGCAAAACTTGACAATCTAGTGCTTTTCTGTTGTGGGCGCAGCCCATTTGTATTTGAATTGCTCTCAAAGGTGTTATTTTAATTTTATTAATGCTCTGAAAACGTGCTAAGCTTCTCTCAAGGACAAAAGTGCGAGATAGTGCAAGTTCTTTTGCAAAAATGTCTGCGGAATTTGAGTACTTAAAAGTATATAAAATTGCAATAGATTGGACATGAAGCTGTGGAAATGTTTGGATCCTGACGAGGCACAAAGTATGTTTGGTTGGCAACTAATGATTGACGGATGACTTGTGCTGTGCCTTCCGTTGAGGGTATTGAAAGAATTGGCTGCCAGACTCGTCACTCTAGGTACAAATTACTGTTGGCATCGCCCCTGTAGGCTTAATGTCCTATTCAATAACGAAAATATTATCTCCAACTAGTCAACTACGTGACAAAGAGGATCAGCCACGGATTTCCCTTTGCAGGCCTGCCTAGATGTTATCTTTACGTTTGACTAGATTTGCCAAATACACAGCTTTGTGCCTCTTGAATTTACCGATGTCTCTAAAGTTAAAAAGAGTCGTCTTTTTCAGTATGCAGGTAAAATCTTTCCAAACTGCAAAAAAACTGCCATTTCCTTATCCAACATGCTCGAGAAGTTCCTCAAAGTTCATAAATTCACATTCTTCGAACGGCCTAAGCCCCCTAAGCCAGCCTCGGCTAGTGGCGAGGAGGGCTTGTCAACCGCCTTAAAAATCGTCCATGTAGGTGGAATCGTAGAATGCTATTACATGGCTATGCCTGCAACCAGGATTGTGGAGAAGTATCCCTCATTCTTGCTTGCTCGACCGCAAGTCTTTCGACGACCCTGGGATTCACTAGTCAGACCGGATGAGATCCTGAGCCCGGGTGAAAAATTCTTCCTTGTCCCTCGCCGCACTGTGAGGAAGCTTCAGAGAAGGATAAGGAAACCTAGTACAGATAATTCTAGGCTTTCTTACATGTCACAATCTTTTAATGATAGCTCAGCTGAAACAATTTCCCCACACAGGGATATTGGGTTTTCAAGTAATGGAAGTAGCACCTCTATTAATAGGAAGAGAAGTTCACGTAAAAAGCATGTGACGTTCGCTGGCATTGATCCCTCTGTGGTAGAGAAGAAAGGTAAGGAAGCTGGGGACAGCTCTAGGAAGAGTTGGAATCCCAAGTCTAATGGAGGGAAGAGGAGAGTACGGAAAGATGTGGCTTTGCAGTCAACACTTACGGCTATCAGTAAGAGAGTCTGAGGAACGATGACTGATGGAGATGTTCCTTTCTTTTTTTCTTTTATTTCAGGGTTTTTTTGAGACTAATGCTTTTCTTTGAACAAATTAACAACATTAATTATTTCTCTTAAGTTTCAAATAAAGAAACAGTCTGTTTGGGGGTGGCGGCCTTTAGATTTGCTAGCTTCTTGGGAAGTCATTGTGGTTGTTTATCGGTACGTAGCAGGCAAGGTATCCTCCTTTTTGTTTTTATTATTTGATACAAAAAATGCCACATGTTCACCGTTATCCATTGTATTGCTTCGTGTGCGTTTCTTTGATTAGTGTTGGTGAGGATATTATGTCTGCATCCATGGATGAGTTTATTAGAAGAAAGCACGCCTGTGAAAATCGTTGTTATTTCCATTGAAGATTAATGAACGGTCAACAACCTTAAGCTGTCTGTCAGACTGTCAGTGATGCTAATGGTTGCAGTACTACATACCTTGTAAACAAAGAAAATAAACCCTAGCTGGTAAGTTTGTTTTTGGGTCTTCACAGAAACCATATTTATCAAAGTGTGTGCAGAGGAATATAATGGTTAAACCCTAAAAGCCAAATGGGACGAGTTCATTTTTTTTGTTGGTTTTCTTGACCTTTTGTGCTTGGAGTTTGGCTCCCCACATTCATCATTTTTTTTTTTTTTTTTATAGGGCCCAACTTTTGAGTAGTCCTCTTCAGGACCTCTAGTTATACAAACGACAAGAAGAAAGGAAAAAGCATCCATAGTGTGGTGGATGTTAACTGCGATTTATTTTACAATTTCTAATCGTTAAAAAGAAACAAATGTGCTGAGGTCCTATGAAGTTCCATAAAAAAAAACAAATGTAGTTGGGATAAAATAAGAATCAATTAGTTATAATAAGATGCATAGTCATTGAAGAAGACCATTATACGAAGTTATAAATGTGGAGATGGGGTGAAGGTGCAATATTAAGTTGCAGTACATAGAACCATTCATCAAAATTAATGTTTTTAGTAAACAAGAATCGGTTAAGATTTCATGTCATATACGGTGTTGGAGGGCAAATTTTTATTTTGATAGTATCAGTTATTTTACGAGGCAAAAAACAGCATCACTGGAAGATCCGATAGTTAAGAACCCTGGTTTTTTTTTTTTAAAGAACCCTGTTTTGAGTAACATTATCTTATTAAATGGTGTCGGGCAAAAAAAAAAAAAAATCACAAGAAGAAGAAAACCGATAACTGATAAGAACCCAACCCCAAAGGATATAACAGACCAAAGGATATAACGGAGAGAAAATACTCAGTTCCAGTCTTTCGCGAGAGAGAGAGAGAGAGAAGGCGACGGTGCGAATGGAACTGGAAGACACTGTGGCAGTAGAAGTGAGAAAGCAAGAGGAGGTGGTGGAGACATGGAACCAGAGAAAGCAAACCCAGATACTGCAACTCTCCGAGAAGCTCATCCATGGGGATCTTGATTCCCAGATAGAAGCGGCAAGAGATATCAGAAAGCTGGTCAGAAAATCTTCTTCGTCGTCTTCGTCTTCTTCGATGAAAACCCGCTCAAAGTTGGCAGCGGCGGGCGTGATTCAGCCCCTAGTTTTCATGCTTGTCTCTCCCAGTCTGGATGCCCGGGAAGCCTCTCTCCTCGCTCTCCTCAACCTCGCTGTACGCAACGAACGGTAACGTCTCTCAACCTCTCTCTCTCTCTCTCTCTCTCTCTCTCTCTCTATTTCTATTGGTATTTCCTGAAAGCTTTAAACTTGAAATGTGGGTTTTGGTGTTTATCCTTGGGTGTGCGTATTTTTGGGTGTTGCCGAGGACTGGTTAAGAATGAAAAAATTACGGAAATTTGGTATTTTTTAGGGGTTTCAATTTGGCAGGATTCCGAATGTTTTATAATGTGACATGTTGGAAGTCGAATCGGCATGCTATATGGAGGGTTCGTTGGTATATGCTGGAATTCGTTGAAAATGTTTGTCGATGCTTATTAAATTTTAGGAATTGAATTTTTAAGGTGAGCTTCCGTTTGAGGCATTTCTTTCTTAAAATTTCTGAGAAATGGTAAGAAAGAAAAAGAGTGTGGAATTTGTGTGTTACATAGGGTGTTTTCTTATTAGAGCTGTAGACCCAGAAATTTGGGTTCCATTCCCTTTAGGAGTTTCCCTGGATTATCTGATATATGGAGTCGTGTAGCTGGGCTTTACTTCCCACGGGTGGATCCAAAGGACCTTGTCTTAGTAGGGTTCCATGTCATCAAAAAGAAGATTTGAGTTTCTGTTTTACTTAGAAATCAACGTGTAGATGGGTTTTTTCATTTTTGTATTCTGATGTTTTTTCTATTTAATCTTCGGTTGAGACCAACATTTATGAGGATGTCTTACTCATATTGGGTGTCCCAGCTGAAGCCTCTAAATTGAATTTATTTATGTGTGTTCACATTTGGTATAATAATTTGTTTATATCTCACTTTAGGAGAGCTTCATGAGAATCTGGAAAATCTTGAATTCTTTGTATGGTTGGTTGCTGATAAAGTTGAGAAAAGAGGGTTAGGAAGGAAATATCTGTGTACGTGATTTCGATTTTTTACGAGGTTTTGACATTAAGAAAATCTATTCAATCACTCTACTTATTTGTGTTTGGCTGAGTTTGGGGGAACACCATGCTTCTTTTTCACATAAATGCCGAAAATACTAATACTCAGTGATTATCTCATTTGGTTTTGCATGAAAAATGAACAGACGGAATGAGAACATTGAAAGCTGAGCTGATTTCCTATCATTTTGTCAGAAGCCAAAAGGCTTTATAGGGTTTTATGAACTATTTTTTGAAGGTCATAGTTCATGCTGAGAATTTGGATGGAGAAATTTGCAGTTGGTTGATTCTTTGTGTGAGACTAGACAACTTTGTGGGATTACTCTCTTTGTCGGCATTGTATTGACGTATGCAGTTGGGGATTTTTAATATCATAATGAATGGTTATATGATAATTTTGATTCAGGAAATAGGTTTAAAATGTTTTTGTTAGTTTCAAGGGGCTGAATTGGGGCCAAATACGGACTTGTTTGTGGTGTTCAAATATACAGCCTTGTCTTTGCAGACCCTGTTTTGTATTCTTTACCACCATCTAGTATAGCCCCAGCACTCTGATATCAAGAAAGCAACTTTTCTCATCCTTTTTCCGGGAGTGGATCCTTTTCAGTTGTAGAAAAATAGATTTTGCCTGATGAATGAATGTTCACCACAGTGGTGCATTCTCATTATCAGAAGTGTATCTGCTTGAAAGAAATCCTTTGCTACATTTGATTTTCAATTTTCTGAATGCCGGATAATATTTATTTGTTTGTTTGAATTTGTTGATTGTTTGATATGCTGTTGATTTTTAGTATAGGGTCATTTATATTTTTGTATTTATCAGAAACAAGGTCAAGATAGTCACAGCAGGTGCTGTCCCTCCTCTAGTGGAGCTCCTCAAGTTCCAAAACGGCAGTCTGAGGGAATTAGCCACTGCAGCAATCTTAACACTCTCAGCTGCAGCACCAAACAAGCCCGCTATTGTAGCTGCTGGAGCTACACCACTCCTGGTTCAGATCCTCTGTTCTGGAAGCGTTCAAGGAAAAGTTGATTCTGTTACAGCCCTACACAATCTATCCACTAGCACAGAGAATTCCACTGCAATTCTTGATGCAAAAGCAGCTCCCCCTCTCATTAACCTCCTTAAAGAATGCAAGAAGTATTCCAAATTTGCTGAAAAAACTACAGCCCTACTTGAAATCCTTTCCAACTCCGAAGAAGGACGAATTGCGATTTCAAATTCTGATGGCGGGATTTTAACCCTTGTGGAGACGGTTGAAGATGGATCTCTAGTCAGCACAGAGCATGCAGTTGGAGCTTTGCTCTCTTTGTGCCAGAGCTGCAGAGATAGATACCGGGAACTGATTCTTAATGAAGGTGCAATCCCAGGCCTTTTGCGACTGACTGTAGAGGGCACAGCTGAAGCTCGGGAGAGAGCTCGTACACTTTTGGATTTGCTTAGAGATTCTCCTCGAGAAAAGAGACTAGCCTCCTCAGTTTTGGAGAGAATTGTTTATGACATTGCTGCCCGGGTTGATGGAGCAGATAAAGCTGCTGAAACTGCCAAGAGGTTACTGCAAGACATGGTTCAAAGAAGTATGGAGCATAGCTTGAGCCGCATCCAGCATAGTGCTGCATCATGTACACCCTCGGATATTCGATCTACATAATTTAACCCAATCTATTTTATTTTATTTTTTTCTGTTTTGTGGGCTTAAGGAGGTAGTTGACTAGAAAGTGGGTTAGAGTTTTAATCTGAATCTCTTTTGTTTGGCAAAGCTCCTGTACCTGGCTAGTTTTAGTTTATTTTTGAAGGTGGAAATAGCTAAAGCTAAAACGAATCAGATTTTAGTGGAGAGTGGTGCAATGTAACCTCTTGGGTATGTTGTATATCTTGATTTTCGTCATGTATATAGATATATATGTGCCGTCCTGGACATATATTGCTTTTAATCACCAACGTAGGCGATGGAAGCTGCATCACCATGGGACTCTAGTCGGGCTTGTTCAAAACTGTGTGGATGGCATTACTTTGGTTCTCCCTTCTCGTGGCAGAAACGATGGATCCCATACTTGTTTTTATTTCTCACTTGTGGCGGTGACCGTGAGGAAGAAAACAGTGAGTACAAAACTTGAAGTAGCTTGAAACATTCAAGGTGCACCTAACTAACCTATACATCCTTCCTGGAGGTGATATTTAGGCCCATGGGCTTCGAGCCATCTCCCAAGATCAAGCCCACCTGTAAGTTCCAAAAGGTTTATCAAAGGCTTAAAGTTAGGAGTCCCGCAAACAAAAAGTTTGAAGCACAAGATAAGACATTCCTGTATCTACAGGGATAGGGCTCGTAGCTGAACTCAAGTGTCATGACAAAAAGGGAAACATCTTTTCTAATTAATGGGAGATCATGGGAGAAACGCACAAGAGACCATTGATCAAAGTTAATGGCCATCACGTCATACTCTTCTATAAATAAATTGATAAAGGTAACAAACCTCTCGCTCGAATTGAATATGTATTCTTTCCATATTATTACTAATTTAAGCATCGGAACTTACGCAGGGTAACAAGTGTCGTCCATTTCTGTGACTACAAGACATTTGTATGGTTGGTAGTGTGAAATACTGTCTTCAAAAATTTTTATTGATATTCATTTACTTGTGTCTTGGACCTGGTAGATCGCAAAGGGACGTGGGATCTCTTAACTCGGGTCAAATGAAATTTTCTACTGTTTTTATCTATTTTTTTTCAAAAAATTATTAATTAATAAGTCAAATGGGTTTCCTTCCTATAATATATATAAATATCTATATCTTGGTGATCAATCAAATAACTGCAAATGGGATATTATTATGCAGCATTTCTTAAGAAATTAATAATCTTTTAAGGATATTAATTATTTAAAAATCTACTTATTAACACACACTAAATATACAATTAAATTAAATTAAATTAAATTGATGTAATAGAAGTCGGTTTCATCAAAATGTATAAAAAGTATTTTCCTTTTTTAATTATTTTATACAATTATGACGAGACCAACTGATTCTGATCTGAAGGTAATTACATATTTTGCCACTGTCGGTGTGACCGTAATTCAACTCTGTGATGCAAAGCGGTAGGCCCACGTGGCTTCCTCCTCCCTTCAACGTGATCAAAGTAATTAGCTTAGATTTTTTTTTTTTTTTAAGAGATATTCCGGTCCCCTCCCCAGCATTGCATCATTTGCCTCCACCGCTGTCTCTAAAAATTTAGAAAATTCTGCTCATTATTTTCATATATACATTATATATATATATATATATTTTTTTTTTCCTTACCAAATATATAATATATAGATAATGAATTAAAGAATTTAGTAATTTAAAAAAAAAAAACTAATTAAATTAAAAAAAATAAAAGTAATAAAAATAAAAATAATATATAGTGTATAAAGCTGATAAATAACAAAATTAAAAATTTTATCATATCCTACTCTCTCTCATCTCTCATCTACTCCTTTTTCTTACTGGTTTAATAAATAATTGCCACAATCTGTATTTGACTCCACCCCCCATCACACTTTCGTAGAAATCTTAATAGCTCACTCCTCACCTGCTCGCACGCACACTTGACTTTTTAGACACCCCAGAGAGGAGAGAATTATTGTGCTGTATTTGCTTCATCTTCAGCTGGGAAAGGTAAGATATCCAAATACCCTTTATATTTCATTGTCTCTTCAAAAACTAATATTTTTCTATTATCTTCCCGCATTCAGTCGTAGATCTCCTAAAAACCCATCTTTATATCATTACCATCTTCCACGCATTACTTTCAAGATCTGATATTTCACCATCCCCATTTTTAAACTCTAAATTTTATTTCTCAGTCACTTCATTCTTCAACTGTTTTGCTCGTATTTTTAGTTTTCTGGCTGGTGTTCTTGTTTCTTTGTTTTGTAGGAGATTTGGTGTTGAAATTTTAGCTGGGTATTTTATGTTTGCTGTTATATAGTAGATTGGGCGATTGCAAAGTAGCTTCTGATCCTTAGAAATGTTGGATCGGTACTCGGCATCGAGGTACGGAGGCTTCCGGCCGGAGAATTTGGGCCAGAATGCCCTGGGAATGATTGGTAATCTTTGCTTCACTATGTTTGTGCTTGGTGTCTTAATCTTTACAATTATTGCCGCCACTTATGAACCCGAAGACCCTTTGTTTCACCCATCAACCAAAATCACCACATTTCTCACATCCACCTCCAATGCCACTTTTAAATCTGATAACACCGTTGTCAAGACCGGTGAGGATTTCATGGCCTCGAACCAAACCGCATTCGCCGCGTTTATTAACATAACAGATGTCGACAATATGAATATGGCCCTAGTTTCAGACCATGTTACTAGTAGTACCCGTGAAGAAACCCATTGCGAGGGCAGTATGGATACCCCAATTGATTGCAGGGACCCTGAAGTCTTCCATATGATGATGAGGGCTGCTATAGAACGGTTTAAGGATATCCATTTTTACCGGTTTGGGAAACCGGTTCCTGGGTCTAATGATAGCACCTGTGATATGGCATGGCGATTTAGGCCCAAGGAAGGGAAGACGGCCTCCTTTTACAAGGATTACAGGAGGTTTGTGATTTCAAGGTCTATGAATTGTACCCTTAGTGTGGTTGAGATTGGTGATTACCACACAGGGGTGAATGCAAGGAAAAGGAAGAAGAATCAGAAACCTGGGTTTGAGAAGAAACCAGAGAAGCAAGACCAGGTTACTACGTTGCCTGTTGTTGGGGAGGTTGTGAATGATGCCCTTCCCGTGGTTGAGTCTGAAGGTTCATTTGGCCGAGGGAAATACTTGATTTACGAAGGTGGTGGTGATAGATGCAAGAGCATGAACCATTACTTGTGGAGTTCCTTGTGTGCTTTAGGTGAAGCTCAGTACTTGAACCGAACATTGGTTATGGATCTGAGTATATGTTTGTCTTCAATTTACAGTTCATCGAATCAGGATGAGGAAGGCAAAGATTTCAGATTTTATTTTGACTTTGAGCATTTAAAAGATGCAGCATCTGTGTTGGACCATGGTCAGTTTTGGTCAGATTGGAATAAATGGCAGAAGAAAGATGGGTTGAGTCTCTATCTCGTGGAGGATTTTAGGGTCACGCCAATGAAACTTGCTGAAGTGAAGGATGCTTTGATAATGAGAAAATTTGGGTCTGTGGAGCCAGACAATTACTGGTACAGGGTCTGTGAAGGGGAAACAGAGTCTGTAATTCAACGACCATGGCATCTGATATGGAAATCAAGACGATTGCTGGATATAGTGTCAGCGATTGCATCAAGGTTGAATTGGGATTATGACTCTGTCCATATTGTGAGAGGGGAGAAGGCAAGGAACAGGGAGCTCTGGCCTAATCTTGATACAGATACTTCACCTGATTCACTTCTATCAACCTTGAGGGACAAGGTTGAAGATGGGAGGAGCCTGTATATTGCAACAAATGAACCTGATACATCGTTCTTTGACCCTTTGAAGGATAAGTATTCTACTCATTTCCTTGACGAGTACAAGGATCTTTGGGATAAGAACAGTGAGTGGTACTCAGAGATGGCAAAGCTTAACCAGGGGAATCCAGTTGAATTTGACGGTTACATGAGGGTGTCAGTGGATACAGAAGTGTTCTTGAGAGGGAAAAAGCAGATTGAAACCTTCAATGATCTCACGAACGATTGCAAGGATGGCATTAACACCTGCAGTGCTTCGGCCAGCTAATTACCACGTATGAGGTTCCAAAAGTTGCATCTTCCCACGTTTGGGAATATCCAGGTGTACCTTTGAGTTATTCTGTGTTGCATCTGAGAACTTGTAAGCTTGTTTTAATCTATTGTTTTAATGAGTTTTGTACCTGTAAACCCAATTAGGGATGTTTCAATACTAGTTATCTTTTGAGATCCTAATTGAACTTATGTTTCTTGAATTTAATTTCTGAATCCAGTCGTATGGAAATGCTTCTTAGATTGCGTCTTAAAGATGATTTTTCTGTTGGTCATATGAATCTATACAACTCAATGCTTTTATTTTATTTGGCATTTTGATTATGAGTTGGGCTATTCTGGGCGGCAGAGTAGCCTGCTCAATTTGACCTAGCGGTCAAATGTGTGTTTTTATTTATTTTTTAACATATTTAAATATTTTTAAAAAATAAAAAAATATCAATATATTAAAAATTACTTTTTTAATCATTAAGTAAATAAAAAATTTTAAAAAAAATTAAATACACAAACCGTCAAAATGAAGGGACAAACTAATATTTTTCTTTGATTATTTATATCCCCGCGAGCCATGTAAGTTAGAAGTGCTTTTCATTTTTGCACTGAGGTATTTTATGCACGAAATCGATCAGGGCTCATCTTTAGGGTGACAAACAGTACCTCAGTTGTGGCTGTGAAAGAGGAGTCATTTCAAGATGTTTCAGAGACTGTAGAGCAGAACCAAATCATCCTATTCCTATTAAGGGTATACATTTATCGTGATCCTACAATGTTGTTCATTATGAATATTATTCGTGCTCTTTACTATAGTTTACTGGAATTTTTTAAAAGCTTGGGGGCCATTGTATTGCAGACTATTCCTCTTCATTTCCACAACGAATTATAATGTTTATCTCTGTGTAGTATATACTTCACTTCTTTCTTTCATTCGTTCTGTTTTTTTTTTTTTTTTTACATTTTTTTTTGGGGTTCCTCTGTCAACACTTTTTCTTCTCGGGAGATTAAGGTTGTTTTGGTTGTTGAATCAAATTCAACTCATCTCAAATCAATCATTGATAAAACTTATTACTTTTTCAACTTTCTATAAAAAATTGAACTCATCTTAACTTAAAAAAGTTAAACTATCTTAATGAAATTCACAAAATATTACTATTTACAACTCAACTCATCAAAACGTAAAAACGGCTGCAGGGTTTTGGAATTATTATATTTTTAGTGGACACTAGACACATATATAAGTTGCGAATATGTGACAAAAAGGATAAAAAAAAATTAAAAAAAGAGATTCATTTATTATCATCTTTCTTATGAAAATCAAGTAAAATAACCATGAAACCGATTTTTATGAACACAAATTTCTGCAAATATCATCAAGTAATGAGTTATTCATGTTTCCATACTCTTTCTCATATTCAATTATCTCCCATATTTTCTTTTAAAATTCAGTAATATTCTTGAATCATTTGGCTACAGAATTAAAAATGCACAAGCTGATAAATAAATCATGAAACTTAAAAGGCTGCTAATTTTAAATAAAAATTAGTAATTAACTAAATATGTTATTTTCATTTAGTCAGTTTAGTTTTAGACAATAATTAGACATTTAATAGTAATACGATGAAGAGATTTTTATAGGAATAGCCTTCATTTACCAAATAATATAAAAGACTTCATTTACTAAATAATATAAAAGAATAATACTAGTTAACCCCCACAAATATATTGCTCAAAGTTACCGCTAGTACATTTGTTTTATTATTATTATTATTAAGAAAATTACCACTAATGCATTTATATATTTTTTATAACACTTAAAAAAACCACACAAGCACCTTATATAAAAACATTGTTGATGATGTGTTGTTAAGGGACAGAACTCCAACTTCAAAAATTATATAACATACAGATTTTATCTTTTTGAGCACACCATCAAATTAGCTACGACTCAAGTATCAAAGTTTGTATTTCTCACTTAGTAAACGAGTGAAATTAACCATACGCTAGCGTTAATAAACCAATTAGGCTATATTTTGATTGTTAAATCAAACTCAACTTATCTCAAAACAATAATCGATTGACCCATTACTTTTTCAATCTCGTAAAAAAATTAAACTCATTTCAACCTACTTTATACATTTTAACCTAAAAAGTAAAACTCATCTCAATCTAAAAAAATTAAATCCATCTTAATAGGATCTACAAAATATTACTATTCATAACTCAACTCAACTCTTCTCAACATCCAAATACAGCCATAATTTTCTTGAATTGCTAATTGAAGCCACCATTGATAACTTGAAACATTCTGCTCTCAAGAACAAAACTCCTCAGCCTAGCAATATTGCATTATGAATGTTCCCAATTTTGAAAGTGGGTGGGCACTGTCGGGCCCAAACAAATTGCAGAAATGAAAGTCATCCTTATCCCTCCTAATTTCGTAACAAGATGATAATATTATGCCTATTACAGATAACAGCAAGTGAATCCGGTAAAATTTCATTTCCTACCGGTCTTCCATCTTTTGACCGGAATGAGGGTCACCTTTTTCCCAGAGCTGTTAGTCGTAATCTCTGTTGGTCGTAACATGGAAATGGCCGCTTGATGCAGATTCTTGTTTTCCTTTTCATCTGTTAGAGGTTTCACTTCAAATGCACCCCTGGTCAAACCTCTAGCAACCTGACAGAGTAGAGCTTTGTCGATTAATTATTAGCATTGCAGATTATAAACATGTATCGATTTATCTAAAGAACAGCTGTTGAGCAACTCCCTACCCTCTTTTCTCCCGACGATGTTCTCATAATATTAACAAAGAGAACGAGGGATGATTAACCCATCAGGTTGTTTTACAAAAATCATGCCTACCCTTCTAGTAATGAACTTGATGCTAACCACTGTCATGATTGTATGGAATTTCCAGGATCTAAATGGAAAAATAAACTCGCTAATCAAGCATACCTTTAGGAGAATCCAAACTTTGAGCGAGCTACTTAAGATGGCAAGCCTAGTCCTTTTCCCGGAAGTTAAATAGTTGCACATGTGGTGGTCAACCCTCAAAATAAATTTTGGCCAGGACTTTGGTTTCTCGGGATCTGCTCTCTGGTCCATCGTTGCCTGAAAAAAAAAAAGATAAAACCAAACAGGTATAGTGATAATGGCACAGTATGTCAGTGGAACCCTATTATTTGTAGAGGTGCATCAGAGATATATAGTCCAAATTATGACGAATTCATAAGCTAATGAGATTATAAAGCCCACTTTATACAAAACTTTAACTTGAAAACTAACTGCCTTCTAATTTCTCCTTTCATTATTTTTTTTAGTACTTTTAGAAGGAAATTCATGATAGGAATGTGTTGTTTTATCCCCACTAGCATGTTGCAAATCTTCACCAAGTTTTTTGGTGTTTCACCTTTTAGAGTAGATAAAGTAGAAAACTAAAACACTTTGACACTGTAAAACTTACTAGCAACCGACAAATTTCTTGTTCAATTTTTGAAAAGGAGGTCTCTAAAGCTTCAACTCTCCCGGTAGCATGACAGCATGTGCATGGCTCACTAATCATAAATGTCACACTAGGCCGAACCTGTCAAACATTGTGCCACAATTCATTAGATGAAAAAAAATCAGTTGAATTCCTCTATTACCATGTCAAACTTCTCAAATGAATATTCTTCCCTGCAAATTAGATCATGATAATGTATTTTCATTCGATTTTATGAGTAAGCCAATCCCAATAGTTAGGAGGAGGCCATGTTGGTTTTGGAAGATTCCTGGAAATTGAAAGGAAAAAAAAAATAGTGAATTTAAAATCAAGGAACATACCCTCTTTCTTGTTATTTCCATAAGTCCATGCCTAGATAATTCAGATACTTTCACCATTGACCTGTCTCTCTCCACAGCCTTCTTAACCTCTTCATAGACCAATCTCTTATTTGCTGAAAAGTAAGATAATGGATGATAATTGAATAAGAATATGTCATACCCTTTTAATGATAATCACAGAAACCTAGTACGTCTTTTGTAAGTGCTGTTTTCTTAAATAAAAAATGATGATAACTTCATATGATCGTTAACTACAAAAGTTCTCCCAATTCTTAACATATCAAGCTCTCCCTCACGCATTGCTGTAATATGATTTTTTTTTTTTATAACTGTGGGTGTTCAAGCCAACTTGCGCGCACCTCAACTAATCCTATGGGGCCATAAAGTTAATGACCAGGTAAACCTCAGTGGCCCAAAGGGGACTTAAACTGGTGACCATTGGGGAGCAAACTCAAGGCCGGACCAGCTGAGCTACCTCTTAGGGTTTAATATGATTTTAATACAAAACGTTCTTTATTTATGTTGGCAAAACCTTTCTAAAGAAGGAATGTGGTGCAAACCGAAATTGATATGGGGTATCAGTTATTTTCCCCCAAATCACTTCAGAATAATATCAGTTATTTCCCCCCAAATCATATATATTTACAATATTAATTATTTTTTTCCAAATCATATATTTATGCTCATTCTTGCTTTGTTAGTAAATATTTGGTTTCAAGTTTAGAGGTGATTCTGATTTTGATTTTGACCACATTTTTTGTAGGATTCTTGTTTATTTATGTATTTATTTCTTATACAATAATTTAGATTTTTCCATTTTTGAAAAAATCTCATAATTTCGAATTTTGCAGTTATTTAAGTCCAGCTTGTGAGCTTTATAAAATAATTTCAAATTTTACAATTAATCAATATTATTCAGAGTTTTCTGTGTGTTTTGAGTGAATTTCTTGTCTTTTCTGTATTGATCATCTGTTGAAACTAGTGGTTAGAATTAATCTAAATTCTATCCGGCATCAATTGGCATTAGAGTTTAAGCATCTTTCTTAGGGTTATCTCATCAGTTTTCATGGTTGGTGGTCGTGGTTGTCGTGGGTAGATTCAGAACGAGGAAGTCCCACACCGTGACCGTGGTGTTTAGGATGTGATTTTTTATTTTTTATTTATTTTTATTTTTTTTATGTTGGGGAACCTCTCCAAGGCAAGGCCCTTCGGATCACTCCTGCAGAGTAAATCCCGGTTCCATGCACCGCACCCTCGAAAGTTTCCCTACACGGAACTGGTTAAATCGCTAATTTTTCACCAGGGGGTGTGACCTCTAAAGATTGTTTGCACCCAAGGGAATTTGAACATTGGACCTGGGGGAGCATACCCCAAGTCCAAGGCCTTTACCACTTGAGCCAACCCCTAGGGGGTATCTGTTCAGGATGTGATGATTGAGGATTTGCAGAGACATGTTGTAGAGTTAACGCGACGTCTAACGGGTGCAGGATATCAATGATCATGAGATGAAAGATTACGATTTCGATTCCAAATTTGAGAACTTGTATCACAATCGTGCTCTATTCTGGGAGTACCGTTGTCGGGAGGAGCGTCATGGAGACCTCGGATTTAGAGTTGATTTACCAAAATTTCTTGGTACTCTTCAAGCTGAAGATTTCGTTGATTTATTGCATGAAGTTGAGTGGATTAACTACTCTGAGGAAGAAGAGTTTGAGGATGAACATTCTTCCATAGGGTGAAACTCTATACCAATCTACGATACCTATCCTGATGAAGATAACCTAGTGGATGAGGTAACTATATTTACTAAAACAGAAAATTTGGAAAAAAAAAAAAAAAACTGTGGTGAAGTTTTGAAGTTTGAAGATCATGAAACAACTTTTGAGACAATTAACTATTTTGATTTTATTAGAGTTCAGGATTTTTTTTCAAATTCTCCTATGCAAAATATTTTTTTGGGATTTAAGATGTGGGAAAGAAACTTAATTTTGGAGTATAAGATATTCAATATTATTTTATTTCGAGCCGATCAAATCAATTTTAGTTTTTCCATGATCATCAGGACGATACAACCAAAGGAAAGAAAAATTGGTCCAATTGGACATCCAAAAGATCGAGGCAAGAAAATTTAGAATTTGAGAGAGAATTCTCTCCAATTCGGTGAGAATGGTGCAAACCCAAATTGATATAGGGTATTAGTTATTTTCCTCCAAATCATATATTTATGCTCATTCTTGTCTTGTTAGTAAATATTTGGTTTCAAATTTGAAGGTAATTCTGATTTCAATTTTGGCCAAATTTTTGGTAGAATTGTTGTTTATTTATGTATTTATTTCTCATACAGTAATTTAAAATTTTCTATTTTTGAAAAAATCTTCATAATTTCGAATTTTGTAGCTATTTAAGTCTAGCTTGTGGGCTTCATAAAATAATTTCGAATTTTACTATTAATCAATATCATTCAGAGTTTTATTTGTGTTTTGGGCGAATCTCTTGTCTTCTCTGTGTAGATCATCTGTTGAAACTAGCTGTCAGAATTAATCTAAATTCTGTCTAACATCAAAATGTAAGGCCACATAACAAGTCTTAAGTTTGCTACAAAGGTGGTTAGGCAAGTGAACCTCTCCTTTGTTCCTATGTCTACTTAGAAAGAAGCTCCAAGAACGCACGTGGTGCAGGTGCCAAGCTCGAGCGAATCCTTATCTGAGTTAAAATCCCAACAAGTTTACTAGCACACAACATGGTCCGTTCATTGGATATCCTTAGTTTTTGATACAGCTGAAGGTTAACTCAGTTTACGAAGCATGACATATAAAGATTCTACAGTTGGGTTTGGGTAACAGAAAAATGATATAGAGATAGACGACAGGAATGATGCAAACTACAAATATTGTTGAACTTCTCCTCTATTCTAAGGTGAGGTTTAGATAGTGAGTTGAGATGAAAGTTAAAAGTTAAATAAAATATTATTAGAATATTATTTTTTAATATTATTATTGTTTTGAAATTTAAAAAAGTTGAATTGTTTATTGTATTTTGTATGAGAATTTAGGAAAGTTGTAATTATTAGATGAGATGAGTTGAGATGTGTTGAAACCATCTTTGTATCCAAACCTAGCCTAAAAGAAAAGCAAGTAGTAGTCTCTCTTTGAATCTGGGAAATCCCCTAATAAATAGACGAAAATCTCAGTGACTCTGGCCTTAGTATGTACTGTGATGGCAGAGAACAAAGGAAGAATTATTCTCAAGTAATTAATTGCTGCTAATCTGTAGAAACTTTAAGGGACGATCAAACCTGAGTTGTTGATCCTCTAACTTTCTACAAATAAATATTTGTAAATCAACCAACAAGGACTCCCAAGGAAGACATGCACAGGAGGGGGAGAGATTTTGTAACTTACAGTCATCTGTCATATCAATGAAATCTACAACTATAATGCCACCAATATCTCTCAGCCGTAACTCCCTCGCAATCTGAAAAACATGTTATTTTATTTCAAAAAAAAAAGTTGTGTAAAGCTCTGGTGGGTTAGATTGCATAATCACATACTCCATTAAAAACTTTCAATTTATGAACATAATATTTTTATATCAATCGAACATTCTATTAACAATTGTAGAAGGCATACCAAGTACATAGGTTATACAAGAGGAACACCTGAATATAAATAGGAAAAGAGACAAGAAACATAGAAACTCGGCCCATTACTATATATAAAATCTACCCAAAGGAACATAGGATGAAGAAATCAAGTTTTCAACTCCTCTAGCATCCACTTGCAATCCTCAAAAAGTCTATCATTCACTTGTCTCCAAATCCTACACACTAGATAAATAGGGACCCTCCTCTATACTGTTGAATTTGTGGGCTACCACATAACCCTCTCCAATTGCAAAGAGATCTATTACGTTTCTGAGCATAACCCAAGTCAACCCAACTCGGTGGAAAATGGCATTCCACAATGTACTAGTCATCTCACCATTGGGTTGGGGGGGGGGGGGTGGGGGCGGCAAAAGAGGGTCTGCAGACTCCCCACCCTTTTTGTGTATGTAGCACCAATCTAAAGGATGAAGCTATAATGATGTCCTACTCTTATGCAAACATGACCAAGACTACAACATGGCAAATAAAGCAGAAAGGAGTCCTTGCTTTTCAAATTCAAATCTTACAGTTAGCTGCTGTTTTGCCATTGTATTTCCCATTTCTTATATTTATTAACTGCAAAATTCACTTTTATAAACCAGTTACCCATTTGCTTGATTGGGTGTGTATCAGGGTAATTAACATAAGAATTACAAGAAGTCTAGAGTTATAGCAAAGTGACAAGCTATAACCACTATGGAAAAAGCAACGGCCAAGATAGTTGGAATGTATAAACTTATTACAAGTTAGAATGGAAGAAAAATACAGAAGTATAAGGGATTCATGTACTCTCTAGCTAGCTGGAAACATAAACTTTAGGATTCAAGATCCAGTAGCTCATTTGGCAAGTGGAATAATGCCATTGAACTTGGCTCACTAACTACATGGTGTGCATACAAAGTGTTGATAAGAGTTAAGCATCAAACATACTTGTTTTGCAGCTGCAAGATTGACATCTAGAATGGCTTTCTCTTGTGAAGTCCCACGACCAAAAACGCCATGTCCCCCATTAACATCAATAGAGACCAATGCCTCAGTTTGTTCAATAATGAGTGAGCCTCCATTAGCAAGGGGAACCCTAACATCCAAGAAATTATATGAACATAAAATATGAAAACAATCCCAGCTTTAAAGTTCATCAACAACAATTGACATTGCAAACATAAATATCCAAGAAAAAAGTAAATATTTCAAGAAACATTTTATAGTTTGAGGGTAAAAGTGAGTACATTAATTCAATAGAGCCATGACTAGTTGATGTTCCCTTTGGTGATATAAATAGGTCACATGCCATGGTTTATTAGAAAAGTGCTAAGGGTGCAACCCCAGTACACTGGGAGTATACAAAGGGGATGCCAATTTTAGGGAATGGTAGTGTCACGTATCCCTTAGATTTTATGCTGATTCTTCAACCACGCTTCCAACACTAAGGAGCTAGTGTTAAAATTAAATAACAACCCTTTCTTAGTTTAACCAACATATTCATCATCGGATGTGCCAACATCACGTGTGAAACAAACTGAAAAATCAGTTAATTAGATTGTCTTTTGTTCAGCAGGAATACCCCAAGTGAAGCATTCCCTTGCCCTTGACCACTAAAGATTGGTTCTCTCTTAAGCCTCTCTTCATAATGCTTTATTTTGTGCTTGGAGGCTTTATCTTGATGATTGATGCATGTTAAAAATTCATTTAAAAAACCCAAGTCAATTCAGCATAAACTTGTATTGAGAGTACGAGATGGTATTTGCATGATCAACATTGTTGGCCCACTTCCTAAACAGCTTAAGATTTTGAATCGGTGGTTTACCAATATAGAGAACACATACATTAATGAATAAACAGCTTCATATGCCGCTTCAGTGCTAGATAATGCAAAAACTGACAACCTAAGCAATACAAACTGACCCTCACCTTTTACTCAGGATATTATTGATCTCTTCTTCAATGTTAAATTCACTGAAAAGAGGAATTCTTTTATTGTATAACTCAACTCGATCACAAAGATCAGGAGCAATTTCCTGAAGGTAATTGGTAACCTGAAAAATGACATGGCAAGGTTGACACTAGTTACGCTTCATATTGAAGAAGTATAGACAAGATGAGCAGAATTGCAAATTAGATATGCATAAACCCATGGACCATACCACAGCAGTTACAAATTACTCTACGTATGACTAATTGTTTTACTGAATAAACATGTATAATAACCTGCAGCAGTCATACACCAATAAATGATCGTCATAAATATATAGTTGTAAGGACCCAAAGCCCAAGCCATATCTAGGCTTATACATCATAAGGACTCAATATTACAATTGAAGTCCCTTGGAATCATTATAAATAGCATGAACTTTCTCCCTTTCAGGCAATGTAAGATCTTATTCATTACCCTCATACTAAATCCGAGGTGTTACAACCTCCCACCTATATCCCCAACATCTTCATTAGGCTATTCCATTATAAGCGGCATGGCTAAAGTCTCAAACTTTTGTCTAGTATTCATTAGGCTCTAATACTATTTGTAAGGACTTGGGAAAAGCTCAAGCCACATCTAGACTTATACTTCAAAGGACTAGTCAATGTTACAATTAGACTCTTGAAATTATTATCAATCACAAGAACTTCTTCCTTTCAGATAATTATGACAGTTAAATTGATTAATTCTATGGCACATAGTAGTTCATTTTTTCAACAAGTCCATTAATCACTAAAAGCAACAAAACCACTCCTCAATCAATACTTCCTGGAAAGAAAAAAAATAAAAAAACTAAAAGATGAACACAGATGCACATCATGACTCCTGATCCAGAAACATAGCCCTCTCTGGTATTCAGCTGATGTCATACCTCATGATATGTCCTTGGTGAGTCAACGACCATTCTCTGAACCTGAATGTAAGTCAAAATTAAAAAAAAAATTAGGGAATGGGATTGTGAGATTGTTGAGTTACACGAAGCATTCAAAATAGCATAGATAAGGGGATAATCGAGAGTTAGGTCATGATAAGTAAAGACAAGTAGCCACCTTATCATTAAAATAATCCTGAACAACTGAGAGTGTTTGGCCCATTGCCCGATGGAGAATAATGGGAATGGCCCCTTCAACACCTTCATCTGCAGCCAGAGCTGCAGATTTTGCATGCTCTACTATATCTTTCCAAGTTGAAAGCAAACCGTCCAAGTCCTTCTGCAAATCCTCTAAAGAATGACCAGCAGCAACAGTCCTTACTGTCAGACCAAAACCCTGAGGCTGCAAAGTTTTTGCAATAACTTTCAAGCGTGTGCGCTCAACACCAGCAATTTTTTTTGAAACTCCGATTCTACTGCAACGAGTGATCAGTATCTGCAAGCGGCAATATAGTGAGAAACCAAAAACTAACGGTTGAATAAACCACAGATACAGATTTAGAGAGAATCATACCCAGAATCTGCTTCTTAATTTAGGATAAGCAGTTAGAGTGGGACCTTTTGTACCCAACCCCTCTTTAACAACTTGTACAACAATTTTTGTTCCTTTCCAAACTTGGGACCATTTGTTTTCATTGCTGAAAGTATGCCTAGAGTCCTTCACATGTTGGGAATGAGACATTTGAGAATCATTTGAGCCATTTACGCCGACAGGAAGGGAACTGTTAATGGTTTCACCTTCTAGATGATGTTCAATTCGATCTAAGTAGTCCTCAAAATCAGCTTCTGCTTCATCGAAATCAACTATACTACCATTTACATTCTCGTTAAGAACTTCTGAAACATCAAGATCATCCTCAACTTCATGTTCCTGGTAGTCATTGTGCATAGGTTGTACAAAGTCATCTTGAGAGTTGACCTCGGTATTATCATAATTTAACACAATATCATGAAATGTACATGCATTATCATGTGCATCTGGATGCTCCTCCAGGGCTCCAATAACAGAACCGTTGACTTCTTGTTTCTTTGTCCGACGACGAAATGGAGGAAATATAAATGGTTCCCTGTTCTGCTTGATGTCCATAAGAGAGTGTCTAGAATTTCCAATATTTACAAAAGCACCTCCCATATGTGGAACAAGTTTCGTGATCACCCCTAGATACACGCTATCACACTGAACGTTGGTTTTAACCGGTTCCAGTAATAACTCAACCAATTTCCCACATTCTAGTACAGCAATCCTTTGCATGGTACATATTGAAGAATTAATCAGAATAACAGTAGATATGGGTTCCTCTGATATAAGATTGCTCCCTTCTTCAGGCAAGAACTTACCTGTATCTTCCATCTTGGTCGCCTCATCTTCCACACAGACAGTACTTTTGGACTCATCAGACCCCATCTTATCCTTAACAATGGGAAAAAGGAGTGCTGACCGGAATAACCAGGGTTCCTCAACAGGCTGATCTCTTTTGGTGAAAACTCTCTCAGAACCATTATCTGTAGCCCTAATGGTATCCTCACTTTTAAAGTACAATATATCATTGACCATGTCATCATTTAATAGGGGCCTTGGCTCTGTTGAGTCAATGTCAAGGCTATTCACTATCTCATATTCATCTGTCAAACCACTGGAAGCATTTGAGTGTTCAGAAACATTTTAGGGGAAGAACTTTTATGTACAATCGTATACAGATGGATACTTTACCTCTGGCTGGAGCCGGTATTAAAGATTGTATGGGAAGATATGTCTCCTCTATCCAGGAATCCCATACTTGTGCAGAAGGCCTTTTGGCATCAAGCCTCATCCATGAGTCTCTCACTATAATTTTTTTGTCTTTCTCTATATGTAGAGGTACTGATATAGAAAATTCAGGTCCAGGTCTCCAAATGATGTCATGTGAAGGCCATGTTTCTCCCTTTACGAAATAATTATATTTGAAATTTACACCAAAAGCCATCTGCCAAGCACAAAAGGGTGACTAGGGGAATTTGTAATGCATATAATTCTGTAATGAAACCAGGAGCCAATAAGTTCATTCAAGTGCCTTCCATTAGTTCATGGACGGGTAATATTTAGTACTCAACAACTTATTCTTCATAATATTAAGGTTCTGGCACAATGTGTGGCGTGGAGATTAGTCTCTTAAGTAACTTTCCAGAATGATACAGCATTGTGTGGCCAAGGATGCTTGCATAGCAGAGCACCTTGGTTTGCTAATGACTTCTGACTGGTGGGATGGAGGATTTATTTGAGCTGCACAAGATTGAGAGGTGGAACTTTTTGACTAAGTTTCAACCAATTGTATGCTATCTATTTGAAATGGGGTGGTGAAGACAAGCAACATTGGTTCCCCTCCAAGAGAGGGATGTTTAAAGTTGGATTATTCTATAATGCTTCATCTACCCATATTGGCTCTTATTTTCCATGGAAGATTATATGCCGAACTAAAGCTCCTTTGAGAGTGGTTTCCTTGTGTGGACGGCTGCCTTTGTGAAGATCTTCACTCAAGACAAATTGAGAAAACGATATGTAATTGTGGATGCTGTATTTGTAATTTGAATGGGGACTAGGTCAATCATCATTTGCTCTATTGTGAAGTAATTAGTGCCCTTACAAATTTTACTGTCGGACTTTTCAGACTACTTTTGGTCATTCTCGTAGTGTGATGGAAACCTTCAAGTGTTGGAACGAGTGGTTTGCAGTCTTCAAAGCAAAACTTTGTGGAAAATGATTTTGTTATGCTTGATAGTTGTGCATTTAGAGAGGAAGAAATTATTGTAACTTCGAATCTTTTGAGAAGACTTTGGTAGACCTTAAGGCTTTCTTCTTTAGTTCTCTTTATCCTCAGATGGCTACTCACTCTTGTATTCCTAGTTTTAGTTTTCAGATCTTTATGGGTCTTTTCAATTTTGATAGTCAAGTGTATCTCTTGTACACTTCTTGTGTACTAGGATATCCTCCTTTTCACATATTAATAAATCTCTAAATAAATAAAAAATAAATAATTGTCCTTTTTAAGGCAATTCTCTGTAGAAACAAAAAGAAAATAATTTGCAGATTACATTGTTCTTTCTCATTTCAACAGAGACTGATAAAAAAATTTACCAATCCCAGATAGTGCCATGGAGAGAAGAGCAAGAGAGAGAGAGATGAGTAAAAGGGTGTTAAACTGATGGCACATTAACAGAGCTCTCCTAGATCTGTAAATGTAAATTTAATTTCCTTGCTGTATTTAAACTGGTTGAATCAAAAGTGACAACAACTGTCAGGATCAACCAATAAAGCAGATATTACAGTACCAATCTCTTGTTATGATATGTATTTACCAACAAAAACTGCAACCAATCATCACAGCTACGTGAAATTACCTTGACTTCGGCCTTCCATAAGTTCGCATGTTCAGTTGGTGACAGTAGTACTGCCATCTCCGGTTTCCAGCAGCCTAATACAACAGGATCCCCAGTTAAGTACAGAAGCTGACCAGCTGTCACATCGGCTTCTATAGTCCAAACCACATTGCATGATCCTTTCAGATTAGTGTTTGAATTTCCTGAGAAATCAGAATGTGTGAGATCCATCAGCCATTCAAAACTATGGCAAAGTACTTCCTGAAAGGATGATCCGAAACATTAATACCTGTTAAGAAAAACATATCTTCCTGTCAAAATCAAGTAAGAGCAGATACAGAGAGAGGGCTTTCTCTCATAATGGGTAAACTATACTTCAAAAGTTACAAGACTGAGAAATGATGCTCTGCTGATGAGAATTCCATTCAGACCTCTGACACATCACAACAAAATGGGGGAACTAATGGCTTTGATCTTTTTGGGCACGGAATATAATTATATGTTCACCACATTTTCCTTGCCCCATGTGATTATAGACAACCCTTTTTGAGTCAGTACATAGAAGAAACAATGCTAAGTTCATATTATCAAACATATAAAAGTCCTACATTTGAAACACCAACACAAAAAAAAAGCTACAGGTTTTCTTTATCAGTAAATACGAATTTTATTAAAATAGGTGAAGCCACGTACACCGGACATACAGTCAACAAATACCAGTAATCAAAATTTACATGAAATCTACTTTTGCAAGACTTAATTCATATAGGAAAAGTTAAATAATCACAGAACGCTAAATAGAACAGTTACGTAACTTGAAAGAATAGGCTCAATACAATGAGACAGCTAAGACTGAAGTCACAATTGAAAAACAAGATATCACTGAAATAATTTTAGGTCTCTACCATAAAAGAGTGGCAGCAAACAGATAACACAAATATTTCCCAAAGTATTCAGAGTCTCACCAGCAAGAGGTTCAGAATGGGAATCTTAATTTACATTTCTTAATTGCCATTGAAGGAGATCTTCTGAAAGAATTACAATTTGCTACACAAAGGGCGAATCTGATCATGTTTATGGTCTCTACCATAAAAGAGTGGCAGAAAACAGTAACACCCAATACTGCCCAAAGTATTCAGAGTCTCACCAGCAAGAGGTTCAGAATGGGAATTTTAATTTACCTTTCTTAATCGCCATTGTAGGAGATCTTCTGAAAGAATTACAACTCGCTACACAAAGCGCGAATCTGACCATGTTTACAAAGGGTATGTGGTGGCATATATACCTGATTGAAACTAGAATGTATTAGTCATTTTGAGAGAGCAAATCTAGTCAAGGCCTTAAGTTGATATGAAGAAAAATAATAGTTGAGTTCAGTTACATGCTTGAACTATGCACCAGCAGTGATTAATAAGCTTGTGACATGAGATGCGAATTTGAAGATGATTTACAGTGAGAACAGGAGTATAAAGACCATAGCTCTTTATATTATCATAAATATCACATCTTTCTGGTCATAAACCAGGGCTAATAGCCTAACACTATTTTTTATAAGATCTGAGAAACTAGATTTCATTGTCTATGTGCCATGAGTTTCATATAAATTGTTGACTTTTCTATGGAACAATAAAAAGATTATTACATGAATTTGAAAGTAAGGATAACAAATCACACCCAAGCGAAGGCACTATTAATGCTAATCTGTTGCTTCTAAGACTGCAACAATTTTTCCTTCATTGGGTGGGTGAAGTTGAGGATTTCTAGAAAGATAAATGAGCAATCCTAGAAAATAATGATTTGAGCGCCAGTGAACTAATATGCCGATCCAAAGACTCAATCGCTTATGAGTGCTTTCCCTCATTTCCCCACGTAGAGGCAGCATTGCTTTTAACATGCACTAACAGCCATAGTCTGCCATATAGTCGAATGCTTGGTCTCTGATGCAGATTATAGATTACCAACATCCCAATAAAATGGGAAATATTTGGTATAAGCAATGTCAATTATATATGATAAAAAATATCCGGTTGAATCTAGCAAACCGCTACCAGAAAGCCTACACACTTTGACATTGCAATATAACAGAAGGATTGAAAAAAAGGAAACTGCTCACCGAAAGATAAAAATTATATATTTTGCTGGAATATATGGAAGACTTTACTACCCGTACATAAATTAGGGTAAAGTGATGAGAGGCCTTTTGGGTTTTATAAACTCAGAACAACGATAAAACTATGCACTCTCTGTCTTTCGGCGCGCATTGCAATTGACACCGAATTGAAATCAGACTAAGTAAAAGCACATCCAAGAAAGGCCATAAATACATACTACACAAACATACATACATAGGCATACATGGAGTGCAATATGCTATACATGCATCTATGATGAATATAAAGAGGGGGGAGAGAGTGAACACACGGAGATGGAGAACGTTCGGAGCGGAGAATCGAAGAAGAGAAGGGAGCGGTAACGGTGCGCCTATGGAGGTGATGGAGGTCCATGAACCTGAAACACCCGGCAGGAACTTGAACTTCAGTGGAGGAGTAGGGACAGATAGCCATGAGAGCCGGCTCTTGGCTGGTAAATTAGGACCGGTTGCAGGTTTATTTTCGTCATTTGAGGTCAGCTTGAACCTGGTGACTCACGGCAAAGGCAATGGATAGCTTAGGCAAGTGCAGATGAAGATAAATAGGATGAGCTTGGCGCCTTGTATGGCATTTCGTACGTGTGGTTAATTTCCACGTGTAAACATTTTTTCTCAAACCCCCCCCCTCCCCGGCACACTTCTAATTTGATACGTTTGTAACGAATAATTCTATTTTGTTTACTCAATTTGTTCATTTATTTTGATACTTCATATATTTTAATTTTTTTCTTTTTTTAATAGTTAAGGAAGTAACTATTAATGTATTGATATTTTTTTTATATTTTTTTAAAATATTTTAAAATGATAAAAAAATATAAATAAAAAAATAATTTCAACCTAACAGTAAGTTGTAGCGAACTACTCTAAACGGCAGAGTAGCACTACTCTTTTAAAATTAAGGGATAAAAAGTTTAATCGAAAAATATGCATAGTAATTTAATTTTGAGATGACTAATTTAGAATTTATAAAAAAAATAAATAATTTAGAAGTAGGCACAAAATGTCACTTCTTATCAGCCATTGTATGCATCACCTTACGTGGAAAGTACTTTTTTTAAAAAAAATAATAATTGCAGTTATAAGTGTACAAGAGTCGTACAATTATTTTAAAAAAATTGAATAAATACGAGACTCACATGAAAAAAAATTAATTTTTTAATAGTAGACTTCACTATTTTTCAAAGCGATTGCATGGTATTTGTACACTTCACAACTGTACGTAGCATTACTCATTTTTTTCCTCCTCTCCCTGCACGTTCCTTTCTCATCCATTTTGAAATTCTTTCAACCCCATCCTCCCCCCCACCCCCGTGCCGCCCATCCTCTACTCCACCCCCACCCCCCGCGTCGCCTATGGATGATGACTTGTGACCTCCATATCTTTTTCTCTGATCTCTGTCCAAATTAGTTGAAAGTGCAGCCAAAGTGTACAGACTCCAGAGAATGACTTTACAGTCTGAACTGTACAGTCACAACACAACGCTATCGCTCTATTTCCGACAGTCTTTCTTGATTCCATGTGTCCCCCAGTTTTCAAGCCGTAGTGTCTCTTTCGTCCTCCCGAAACCCCAGCGGCTCCGCTATGTCTTGGCCATGGCTGTTAAGTGCAACCCTAAGCGTCTCAAATACTCTACTCCTCGTTCCACCAAGGTCTCATTCTCACCCTACTATCATCTCTTCCTCACATAGACTGCACATGCTTGATTTGATTTTTGGTAGTTAGTGTTTCCATACAAAGGACTTGTTTGGTTGGTGTCAAAATGGCGTCAGAGAGAGGATAAGATATTTATTTACGATACATGTAGTTTTGATAAAAACGATAAGTAGGAGGCCAGGCTTGATGAAATTTGGAAAGAAAAAAAGAGGTTATTTACTCGTTTTGACATTTGCTTCAATCAATAATAAAAGCAACTGGTTCACAATAAGTCTGAGAAAATAAATCACTGTGATGATCACTTGTTCATCAGGTTTCATCAGTTTTCTGTTCTCGGTACCGAAAGATTTTAGCCACTGTTTGAAGTTTGGTTGTTATAATATGTGAATTTTCTTGAAGAATGAAACTTGGGATGATGTTTTATACATACTGTTGTTACGTTTTAAGGTTAGATACCGAAGGTTGTAAGTAAGATTAACGAAACTGGGTGAGTAATGAAGTAATGCTATGTTTTAAGCTTTCCAATCTAAAGGTGACGATCGATCTAGATTTGAATTATGGGTAGGACGTGTTTAAGTGTTGTGATATATACATAACTTGAATCTATCGAGTTTTGATGATAATTTGAAGAGTTTAGCCTCTGTTTTGAAGCTTTACTGAGTAGTAATGTCAGGCTAGACTGTTTTATGTCATGACATATTTATTGGTCATTTCTAATTAAAAATTCTACAATATTCATTTAGTTGTATAGGTTACTATATATCATGCATTTAGTTATGTCTAGAAGAGGTCAATAATTTTTAATAAAAGCTTCCTGAAAGGGGCACTTTTGAAATATTCAAGATCTTTTGAAAAATAAAATGAAAACATCATTCATAGGCAATGACATTATGCATGAGTAAGGATAGGTTAATTTTAGATGTTGCATAAGAGGTTAGGAGGTGGACTGATTTGGTTGGGATGATCCCAGACAAGATAATAGAATGGGAGATGGGTCATTCCTTAGAAAAATGGACAGATTTTCATATCAAAGTATTTGAGACTGGTGTCGAAATCGATGGGGACGTACTTTAGTTTTTGGTTGAGGAAATTGTGATGGATCTGTTGGACGGCAAGTCAAGTCCCTTTAATGTGTTCCCATTCAAATGCAGTTCCTGCAAATTGCATCTATGTATCTACAATATCTTTGCCACATGTGATGCTTCATTGATACTAGCTGTAGGTGAATTGCAGGCATGAAAAATGGTGCATATGTCTGTTGTTTCCAGAAATTTCTTTGCATTGGCTAGGATCAGAAGTCCATACTCGAAAACCATTCTCTTACACTGTCAAAAATTTTCTTCAAGTGTAATATTTTGAAGAAATATAGTATTTTTGTGAAAATGGAAGTGTTCCATTTTCTTCAAGTGTAATATTTTCAAGAAGTATAAATCATGATACATAAAAGGGTAATCTGATATGTAAAAGGGGTACTATTTTTTTGAAGTGTAAAAAAATCAGCACTTCATTGAACTTTGTAGATATTTTTTGTTCAATTGTTAAATGCAATGAGGAGTGCACTTATTGTTCACGATTTTTGGAATGTATCATGCTTAGGTATGGGATGCCTTGATGTTTTACCTTACTGATTTTCAACCTCATTTATTCTATTTTGGAATGCATTCTTTACAAGAGAAACTCTAACTAATGAGATCAAACAATCCCACGCCTCTTGTCATGGTCTTTGGATAAATATATGCTAACTCAGGAATTAGAAAGTCAATGGGCAGGTGGCAACCATAAGATGAGACCAGCTATCGAGAATTTGATCAATATCAATAAATCTCACCAAATAAATAGAGACCACTTGCTGCAGCTATCAAAAAAGAACAAAAATGTGTCACAGATTTGTCCCCTAATTACATCCCTCATTTTATTCAAATCTATTAATCAGAAAATTCAGAACCTCATTTCATTGCATATAAATAAAGGCCACAAAACCTCATTCCATTGCATATAATCATAACCTCATTCAAATCCCTCATTTAACTATAACAAAATATAGTTTGGACTGTCCAAGTAGCACCTCATTCCATTGCATATAAATAACATACTCCCTATTTTACAAGTATTAATTAACACTTACAACTTAACATACACCCATGGAAGGAAGTACATCAATTTAATTTTCAAAATAAAACAACAAGAATGTATTGTACTTCTCTAATTTGAGTGTAAATAAATACAATAACAAAAACAAAACCAGCAACTAAAGCCATTATTTGGCTGCAACTATTTCCATAAAACTTTAGTCCTGCAAGTGTCCAAAGTGCTGTTGGAAGACCACCATGGCTTCAAGTCTCATTAGTGAAAATAAATGCGATATTGAAGCCATTAATATTAAATTTGTGGTGAGCCAAAAATATAATTATCCACTTTTACATCAATATGATGATTCCGTTTGTCGCCAAAAATGACACCTAGTAGTGATACTTCTTGCTATTACAAAAAACCAATTGATATAGAACTATAATAAACTGAAATTAGTTACTGATCTTTAAGTTGTTTGCAACAAATAGAGTTCAATATTCTCCCAATCTTCATCGATTATCGATAGTTTATACATGATTAAAAAATAAGGTGGTTGCTTTCCCTAATCATTGATGAAAAATGAGGCCTCAACTTTCCAGTAATATGAGGCAGCATCTTGATGCTGTCTTGGGTTGACTAATCAACACAGGACTCCAATTCATGCAGGCCACCTGGTTTCTTTTGGAGCTTAACTGCCTCAAACTTGTCTTCACAGACCATCAGCGAACCTTTCCTGAAACCAAAGTACAAAATTTTCAACATTTTATTTATTTTAGCATGGAGTAATTAAGCAACAATAGGAGAAACATAGATAAGCCAATGATATAAATGAAAAGAAAAAGAAATTCAAGCCACACATCTAGAGAAAGAAGAAAGGTGCACAAAGCCATAGACATAGATATTTAACATATGATACCATTGAATACCTCATTTTCTCAAAGAGTATTGATTTTACAAGGTCTTGCCCAATCCTGCGACAAGTCATTCTGCAATTACCATGAGCCATAAATCTAAGAAGAAAAGCTAACCAATTGTAGGAAAGCCAAGATACCAGTGGCATGCATTGCCATTTTATGTAAAAACTATATGTGCATATTTGAAGAAATGCAACATCCAACACAATTTATACATAAGAACATCAATCCAAGAACACCATATAATTTTCAAGGCTTAAACCGAGACATGCATCTAACACTATGTTGCATAATAACTTCCTTTAACTTGAATTTTAAGCATTAATCACACAATTGAACAACATATTCATATTACAAGCTTAAATAGAAGCTAGATTCATATTACTTATATGTGCCCCTTGAAAAAATTTCTTTCCCTTTATAATTTCTTCCAACTCTCCAACCCTACTCATTCATTCTCTTCTGAAACAATCGAGTGTTTGTGTGTTTATGAATGTGTACCTACAAGATCAATGCAAATTAATTCTATATAGAGAGGGACAACACGAGTAAATAGTGAAAAGTTTGGCAACTTTCACCAAGTGTGGTGCCTCCATAGTCAAATTTGTGAGCATAAATTGAAGTTTTGTGTCTCGACAGCTCGGCTTCTACTTCACACCCAAGAAAAGAACTCATAAAAGTTGACAGCCACCCAACCCCACTCTCCTTCTCCCTTTGTCGCTCATAACTACAGTGTAGTTTCACTCACAGACCCTGCCTTTTACTTTAGACAACTAATAGGTTTAGCACTTTATTGCTTCCCTCCGAATCACTGGGGTATGCATCAACGGGGTCACGAGAAGTTGTGTTGCCACTGTGTTGATTTCCGTTACTTACAAAGTCAACTTTCAACATATCCAAACATCCCATTAATTTGTTGCAACTTTCCTCACTTTTCGATGCCGACAATGTAATTTTAGAAAATGCTTTTGTGAGTCTATCATATCTTTTTATTTCAGGATTATCCACTAAATCATCATAACTACACTTTACTAGAGCATATCTCCTTTTCAAGTTCTTTCTCCAGCGATCAAGAATGTATTTCAAGGGCAACAAAGTCTTATCAAGCATTGTAAGGACACACAAAGCATGCCTACACATTATTCCCCGAAATCCAAACAATCTATAATTGCATTCAACAAGAAAATCATTCTCAATGTATGAAACCCAAAACACCACTCGTTTAATGTACTCATCCGCCACTTTGACTTCGTCAATAATCTTATAAGTGTGGACTGGACCTTCACAATTGACTAAGAAAGGTCGATAATATAAAAACTCACAAAACACATATTGAACTTCTTTGAACTTTAGGTTACTGGATTAAAATTGCTTCTCAATAGAGTAGTGGGTTATACATGGATATTGGGTATGGAAGGAGCTAATGCTATTGTCTCATTCTCAGCTTTTCTTTTCAAAGTATTATCATATTGCTCAACAAATTACTTCAGAGAGGTCTTTGAATTCACATAATCATCGTAGAATGCGTTCATACTTTTGCTTCGTTGTGTCATCGACATTCCGACTCAAAATGTATTTTTCACATATATAGGCACCCACTTACGCCTCTCCCCATACAACCAATTCAACCAATTATTATCATGTAGATTGAAGGTGCCAAACATCATCTCTCATTTTTCTTCAAATTCCTCATAAGTCAAAGAGTCGTAAACACAATTATGTATCTAAGCCTTAATTGTTTCATATTGAGAGTGGAAGGCAAATTTTTCTGGTAACTTTTTCATGATATACCATAGACAAAATCGGTGCCGAGATGTTGGAAAGACTGTAGCAATTGTGATTTGCATTGCTTTATCTTGATATGTAATTATTACTTTTGGGGTTTTTTTACTCATACAATCAAACTATAATTGAAATAACCAAGTGAAAGTGCTTACGTCTTCAACCCTACTTCGTGCATTTGCCTAAAATACATTTTTGAGATGACAATCATCATCTACATCTATTACATAGTAAAAATAATCATTTTTCTTTTGCATTCTTACAAAGTACTTTTGAAGTGCTTCAGCACCTCCTTCACCAAGTCGAAGTTACATTCCTTTATCAATGTAATTGCAACAATCTTTTTCTTCAAATGCAAGGTTCTCATACCCACCAACTTCAACAACCAAAAACTTTAAATTTTTATTAACGCCTATACCAACCTTGTCTAGATTTTCCAGCCTTTTTTTTTGTAATTGAATTGATTTTCATGTTGTATCTAAAAAATCTAAATTTTTTAGATTCAATACATATGTATGTTCAAGCACACAGTAGAAAATACATATTTTCTATCGAGATAGAGAGTTGCATTAATCTTTGCTTTACATCCCACTCTCTCAATTGGTTTTGGCCTAAGGGGATTAGAACTTGTAGTTTTGTCTGGCCTTGTCGAACGCAAGCTAGCTTGAAGTTTTTAATCTCTCATCATCTCCAAGTCTAGAGCTTTGTTTTGACACCCCAAAACCCATCTATCTAGCATATTTTGTATAATATGATTTGACTTCATCTTCCGATGAAAAAGTCATTCCAACCATTGGTTCTTCCACCTTTTTATTTTGTTTTGTTTTAATATTTACATCACCACCATTACCATCTATGTTTATCACTTGGTCAATGCTCAAGTTGACCAAATATTCAATATAAATATACTATGCCAAAGATTTCAAATAGATTACAAACAACCTTTCATACTACTAATAACATAAAAAAAAAAATGCAACAATCTACCAAAAGGTAATTAGTCCTTGATAAAATAAAATGCACAAAGGTTCATAATACTAATAATGTATAAAAATCCATAAAATAAACTACTAAATACATATTGTAAAAGTTGGGACAAAGGAAAAATCTCGTAGACAAAAATCCTCTTTTAGATTTGTTATTAAAAATTAAAAATCACCAACACCAGCAAGAACAACAATAGAATTGTCTAAATCAATACAGATAAACCCCACAAACAAAAATCCTCTTCCAGATTTGCTCAATTTAACAAATTAATCTAAATCAATGTCTAGACCATTAGAGAAAAAAAATTTCTTACCATTGGTATATATGTTTATGAGTAGAGAGAGATTGAAATCCAAAATGAGAAAACTAGATTGTTCGTAAACAGCAGTTTGCTGCAGAGAAGTGTTGGATTGGAGGCGATTGAAGAGGCGCATCGGTTGAAGCCGATGGGTCCTCTTCGTTTCTTTTTAACTTTTTTCCGTTTGCTTTCATTTCTCACTTTTATGTTTCTTTTAATAAAACGTGTGGGGTTTCATATGTAGGGTTTTAAGGCAGCTATCACTTTTCTGTTTGCTATCAAGTATGGGGTTTTAAGTGTAAGCTTTTGGTATGTTTTCTTTAAATACAAAAAATATTTCTCATTATTAAATGATATAAAAATAAACATCATGAAAATGTTAAATAAATATGTAAATAGAAATATGGTCATTACCCGATTATGCCTCAAAACTTTCAACATTGTCCAAGGAGACATGAAGATCAATGGGTATTGGATCTTTTAACCAATCTTGATTACAACCGAGTGTCTCAACTGTCATTGGAGATAATGAACAACAAAGTGGGTCAAACACATGACCCCTGCACTGAAAGCTGGCTGAGAATAAACAGTGGAAATGAGAATGGCCATCACATCCCATGTAACTCTTGCCAAAATATGATACTTTATTTCATTTATTTTCCACAAATCCAAAACATCGAAATTTGGAACTCATGCCTAGCAACCATATTCTACGTATTGATCGATCTCCGATTTGTTCATCAAATTAGATTCAATAATTTCTTGCTCATACTGAACTCAAAAACTTTACTGAGAATTAGAATCAATCATACTAGAATCAACTGAGGAATGAGACTTAGAGTTTGGAACTCTACTTGAACTCCCATACATAACACTAAACTTCTCGTACATGTCAATCATCATTTGTTTCACTTTTGCAATTGATAAGTATGATTTTTATTACTATTTTATTTATGAAAAGTATCAGTTTTCCTTCAAATACTATTGATTTTATTTTATTTCTGCATATTTTTCTTTATTTTATTGAATTTGAAGGATTGAAAAGATTTAGTGCTAAATGAGGGCATTTTGATACAAAAGAAGAAACTACGGATCCATACCGACGAAAGGTAACCAGATTTGAAGAGAGCCAAGAAGATTTGAGCAAGAAGACTTGACGACAAGGCTCTGAGTGACTAGATTGGTCGATCAGTCTAAACGACCAACTTAAGCAATCAACTTAAACAATATCATGGGCAACAACTAGCAAAGGCGAACATTTTTACCACTTGGTAGGTTGGCGAGAGAGGTCTTTCATCTCGGTTGGGAACCTCACATCTCGGCCATTGGTCCAAGAAGACCAATTATATTCAGTGCACATGATATCTACCTGATGAAATCCTCCCAAGCTCCGCAATTCAAGCCGCATATCACTGAATCTTCCATTTTAGATAATCTCATTATTCTTTGGATAATCTTTTTTTATATTAATATTTATCTTTAAAAACTATTTTTTCAGATTTTTAGGCTAGATTGTAGCTGCATTTATCTTATTTCCGCATTTGAGGTTTTGACATCTATTTAATCCTCACTTGTGGGACATCTATTTAATCCTGGCTTGTGGGATGAAAGAAGAGGGTCTGAGTTTTAGAATCCAATAGTCTAGAGATTATTCTTTAAGTTTCTTTCGAGGAAGCAGATCTAGAGGGTAGAGGCGAGAGCCGCATGCTTCATTAACCGACTCCAATGAAGAACACTAGTTTTATTATTTTTCTTTTCAATTTCATTATGAACTAATTTTCTTTTCTAGAATTTTGATGTAGTCTAGCATTGAATACACAATTATATTCTAAGTTATCGTATTTCAATATTTCCATGATTGAGTGTTTATTCCTTATTCTTAATGCTTGCAATTTTCTAGTTAATTTTTGTTAGATCTATTGAATTGCAATGAGATTGGGAGGTGATTTGTGATTAAAACTCTAGGATTAAGTACCATTAGTTGGACGAAAGTAGAGATACTTTACCGCGATTAGTGTAATTTTTAAGAAAAATCTAAAAAGCTTAATGAGTCTCCAATTAGTTAAATTCATATAGAGATATGAAGTTATTAATTTAAATATTTTTAGTATTGTTCGAGAGAAAAAATTGAATAGTTAAGGAATCTTTATCATCAACTTAGGATAATTGAAATTCTATAACAAGGAATAATAAATTGGGTGAAATTTGCTAGGTGAAATCAAACGCTATAGACCTATTCTTATTATCTTTAAAATCTAAATTTTTATGCTATTTTCTTCAATTTAATTTATATAATCTATTTTTCAAATTTCGGTTTTCCAAATATTAATTAATTTAGTAAATTTCAATACTCAATAGTATAATTATTTCATGTGGGTTCGACGTCCATTTTCTTTAAAACACTTTACTACTTGTTACAATTCTATGCACTTGTAGATATTTTTATGCGAACAACAATTATTTATTCAACTAAATTACCACCATATATTTTCTTGAGCCAAAAATACAAAAGACTAAATTTGCATGTTGGATCAAGAACATCAATGAATATCATCAAGTTAGTTTTTTCAATTGATCCCCAATATTTGTCATACTTACTCTTCATGCTCGCAGCCATACATCTCAACACTAGATCATTACTTTGACTCATTTTTTTATAAATGTGATTGGATGCCACAAAACTCCTGGAAATAAGTAATAGATGTGATATACAAAGAGCCAAAAAATCTCACAGTAGAATCATAAAAAATCCTAAAAAATTCTACCATTACTCTAACTCTCACCCAATCACTAGAATTTGGGGGGCTCAAGCTCACACTATGACAATAGCAAGAAAAATGATCATCATCATTCTCCAATCGCATAATGACTTTTCAAATGTTTCTGCAACTTCTAGCATGAGATAAGTGGAGTTCTGTCTTGTGGAAATATCAATGCACACCAATTTTGAACAATTAATTTTCTCTTTCTATACACTTTTTAAAATTTTTTCATTCTTGCAAGAGATGATCTAATATACTTAATCGCATTGTGCATCATTGTGATTAAATCATCACAATCTCTTAGCCCATAATTCATAATAAGGTTCATAATCTGGGCGCAACGCCTTATGTGAATATACTTTCCTTCCAATAAATGACCTCCCACAAACCTGATTACTACATTGTTTGAGGAAGTATTATTAACTATGACATTAAAGATCTTGTCAATACCTTAATCCTATAGACAAGATTCTACATGCTTTCCAATAGTGTCATCTTTGTGATTAGGAATCAAATAAAAGTTTATAATTTTTTTTTTATATAATTTCCACTCACAGTCAATTAAGTGTGCAGTGAGACATAGTTTAAGTTCTGAATGGAAGTCCAAGTGTCAGTAGTTAAACTAATCCGCCCAAATGCCTTCCTAAATCTTTGTGCTTCCACCACCCTAAACGGAATCTCATCACAAATTATCATCTCTACAATTGCCATTTGTACCTCTTTTGGATCAAAATTATGTGTAGTTGCCATGTCTCTCATATTGTTATCTCCCTCATGACTTGTAGTTTGTTGATTCATGAGTCTTATTCTATTAGGATTTTTTCTATAAAAACTAACATGATGCAGCATACTTAATGTACCATATTTTTTGAGGTGACAAGCGTAAGTCTTGTCACAGTAATTATACCTTGCTTTTGGGTCACTTAATGAACATCCATCTATTTTTGTGAAGTGTTCCCACACCGTTGATGTGTCCTTATTTGCCTTCCTTTTTGAGAGGAAAACTGGTGTAACTACTACTAGATAAGTTAATATTTAAAGTTAAAGGAGTAGTAATCTTATCGTCTCTTAAATTTGTAGGAGTGTCACTTCTGAAGTAATCCGACCATGATATAAATTGACATATAATTATCATATAAAAACATGAGAAAATATAATAATTCGGTATGAGCATGCATGATCTAAGATTATATGCCTAGAACCCAACAACACAAATACCAACAAAACAAAATGGTTAATGATAGAAAAATATTTCGGCCATTGTTTCAGTCTAACTAGGTTTGTCCAAAAAGGTTGTTCATCCGACACTACTAGTGAAGGAGCTTCTAAAGGTTGTTCACACTACAAAAAGGATATGCTTTTAAGTATAAAGTACAAGTAGACATCAAATGAGGTCATAATCTTATAAGTTATTAATTGCTTAAACCAAGCCCGATCCTCTAGTTTCCAATAATTTAAAATAGAAAATATAAACCAGAGAGCTCCAGTGAAGAAACTGAAAGGTCAGTAACCAACCCAGGTAAGTCTTCCTATAGTTGTATTTCATGCATATCTTTGTTTTTTCTCTTAACTCTTGTCAAAGCAATTGAAGTCTATATTCTTCTATATGATGTTTAAGAGGCCCCGTTTGTTTTCAGGGATGAAATTAAAAATTCTGAAAACTTCTATAAATTTTGTACGATTAGACTATCTCTGAAAACAAACACTCATTTTCAATCTCATCTCTCATTAATTTATTATTGTTTATAAAATGTATTATACATCTTTACAGTGAATGTTATGTACATAAGCAATATGTAGAGTCACTTTTCATTACATTTGACGCTGCCGGTAGACGGAAGGGGGAATTAATAAATTTTAAAAGTAAGCAGATCCGCTTTGATGTAATTATTAGTTTCGAGAGTATATTGTGAATTGAGTAAAAATTTAAAAGAATACAATGTAATTAATCACAAATTCAATCAATCAAAGTAATATGTAATTTAATTAAAAATAAATTCAATTTTATATTTAATCTAAATTCAAATAGAAAAACGAACCAAACAATCCATTCGTATCATTACCCCTTTGGTAAACTCTAATTCTATTTCCTTGCAGCACATCCACGTCAAATAATCTCTGAGTGAAACTATCTCGTTATTATTAATAAATTATCTCATTACTATTTATAAAATTATCATCTCCCTTTTTGTTCTCTCGTTATCCTATGCGTCCCAGTAACCCTAACCCTAGATTGCCTTTGTTCATACCCTGACATCAAATTTCTCATGGTGAAAAGACCCGCTTTTACTGTTGCTCGGAGTTGTGGTATAGTGAAAAGACCCGCTATAACTCCAAGAAATTTAAGAGTGCCAACTGGTTGAAAAATCAGTGAGTTGGAACATGACTGAGAGAACCCATGTGGCAGAACCAGCAAAGGTCCCGAAGAAGAGAAAGTTAGGGAAGGACTCTAAGGCTAAGAGAAACACAAAGAAAGCAATGTTACAGGGCATTGGACAAGGCAAGGTTAAGAAGATTGACATAAAAATGAAAAAATAGTTCCTCAAGCGGGCGCGAGAATACAATTCAGATGACGATGATGAGGATCATGACAACAGCTCCATGGCTGTGATCAGAGATGAGGAATTTTCCAAGGAAGAAAAAATGGAAGTGGATGTGGAGCTGGATAATATACTTCCTGATGATGAAGAAAATGGTGAAATTCTTTCCGGAATTACAAAGTTTGCTGAGGGTTGTAGAGCATTCAGGTTGGCATTCAGGAGCATTATCAAGAAGAACGTGCCTGATGATTCACTCGTAAGCTAACCTTTCTGCTTGGTTGTTTTTTAATACCGTAGGATTTCTATAAAGTCTGTTTTGCTCTGCAGGGTCCAGTGTTGTCGGCGCACAAGAAGCTCATTGCAGAAAAGCTCGCGGAAGAGGATGCTGAGAGGAAGGTCAAGGTGGAGGTGAAGAAGGAAAAACATTTGGTAGTTCAATATTTTTTTTTGTTTTGTTTTTTAAACAAATTCAGTTATTTGACAAGCATATACATTTTCCCCCTATTTGATCTGGTTGGGTTCTTATTAGATTTATGTTTCCCATATAATACAGATTGGAGAAAAGGGGCATGTGAAACCTGCTAATTATTTTGATTCGCATGAGAAGTTTCTAATAGGCGTTGCTACAAAAGGAGATACTGTGTTTATGTTTGTGGGCTGAGATTTATGCAATGAGGGCCTTTTGAGATTGATTTGCATACTTCATAACTTTAACTTAATCCATATTTACCATGTGTGTTGCTGGAGTTTCAGTGGTCAAGTTGTTTAATGCTGTAAGTTCTCCAAGAAGATTTTCTATTGTCTTTTTTTTTAGATTGATTTTTTTTTTCAATTTTGTTTTGTAAGGTTGTTTCTATTGCAGCGATGTTTAGTTCTAATTTCTGTGCTTGGTATCTTGTGCAAGTCAACAAGGCACAATATGCTCAGAAAGGTTTGAATCTTTTGAGGTCTAAAGATGCAAAAGGTGTAACATCCCGGATTTTAGTGTATTTTTAATGGAGATTTTATTTAATTTATTTTGTGATTATTTGTCTTGTTTTAAATTTTGGGAGTTTTAAAATATTATTTCTTAATATTTTATGTGGTGAAAATTATTTTTATGTGATTTTTTTTAGATTTTATTTACTGTTTTAGCTTTTAAAATGAATTTTAATTTTAATTGATTTATTTTTGGGTTTTTAATTTTTATTGTTGCATTTAAATTATTTCACTGCGTTTGGTTTATTTGATTTAGTTTTCGGTTTTAATTTCATCTCCGTTGGATTTTTCGGGACCCAGCTTGAAAGACTGGATCTTCCTTTTTCCCCTCTTCTTTTTCCTTTCTTTCTTTTTTTCTTCTTTCTTTTTCTTTTTCCTCCTGCTTTTCCCCCGTGCGAGCCGACCCTTTCTCTCTCTTCTCTCTCCTCTCTCCACCGTTGATTTCGGTTCACTGTCGCCGCGCCGCCTCCCGGCCGCCGTGCGCTACACCGCCGGCACCATTCCCTTCCCCGTGCGCCGGCGACCTCACCCCTAGAATTTCAGACCGCCCTGAGCCGCCGTGAGCCATTCGAACCCGCGGTGGATTTTTCCCCGTTTCGCCGCCGTCCGGCCATTTCCGGCCACTATCTCCTAGCCACATCTTCATCGGCCCAATACCAAGCATTTCCACCCATTCCCGGCCCCGATCCGTCGCCGGAGCGGGTCGTACGAAACCAAAATCCGATTCGACTATTCCGGCCATAAATCATCCTTTTCTGCTACTATTCTCGGCCAACTACCACCACCATTAGATTCACCACCTTCCATAGGCCCTACCCTATCAATTTCGAGTCTCCGTTTGAAACCGTGAAAAATTCCCATTTCATTGCATTTCAGAGTGTTTTTACACTGTGTGAATTTGCTGTTTTGGCGATTTCCTGTGCCTCGGAACCTCCGTAAAATTGTTTTAAAGCGCTGTAAGTATTTCCTAAACAATTCTTTTGAGATTTAATTATATTTGTGCAATTAACTGCTATATTTATATATATGTATCCTGGTTGGTTCGGACTGAGTCCGAGGAGTTCGGGGGTGGTTGGATTGATCGGAGTAATTGTTGTGTGTGATTATTGTGATCTGGTTGTGAATTGGAGATTGGATTATTTGTGGATTTATTAATTGTTGGAAATTGAATTATTTGTGGATTGATCAATTGTTGGATATTCTGGATTTGGTTGTATTGTGATTTTGGGAGTTGATCATTGATTATGTTGTTTCATTTCATGTTGCACACATGGCATGTTTGTAAATTGAAAACTAGGTTTTTGTGTATTGCATTCATGTTCATGTGATTATTTTGAAAACTGGATTTTCATGAGAATTGGATTTATGGGTGCGTGTGTATCACGACCCCAAGCCGAGATGGGGCATTATCTCGGTGGAGCTCCTCTGGTCACTCGGAAGCGTAAGATACTGAGTGACGTCTCCTGGGTTGTCGCCGGGCGACAACGGGATCGGACGTTGGACGTGCCGACTCCGTGGCCCTTCTGCTGGCGGGGGCTAGAGGATGACCTGGCCACGAACGCACTGGGTGCGGAACTGGGCATCTCTCGTAAAGTAGTCAGGACGTGCGGATGGTCCATAGGGGAGTCCATGGTGCATATGGTTAATTGGATAAATGGAAAAAGAGCTGTTTTTTGGGAAAATAGCGTGAGTTGTTTTTGTGTATCATTTTCTGGGAAAATGATGGATAATGATTTTTGTGTGCCATTTTCTGGAAAAATGGTGGAAATTGTTTTACTGGAAATGATTTTTGAGCCAATGAGATTTTTGGCGTGCGTTGCACTATTTCATTTGCATCATGGGCATGCATGGTTAGTTGTTTAGATATGGTTATATCTCTGAACTTGGTTAGGTTATAACTTACCTGCAGTACCATTTCATGGTACTGCAGACTTTGTTGATGATGCAGATGCCGAACCTGAGGATCTGGCTCCGCCGGAGGAGTGATCTGGGATCACTCGAGTTGTAGCTTTTAATTTCAGACTTGTATTTTATTTTCTGGGACTTGGCTTTGTTTTTTAAGGTATTTGGTATTTTGGATTTCTGTATTAATTAAAATTCTGGTACTAGTAGACTTTATTACCTTCCACTGTGTTTTTATTTGTGCACTGTTTATTTGTTGCACACACTGACACTTGTCGTTGGGATGCGTGACCGGTTGTCATCATCCCGGGTGTCTCGATTTCCGTGCTGGTTCATACATGGAAGTCGGGGGTGCCACAAAAGATATGCTGATAGACGATGCATCTACAATTTGAGATCCCTTTAGTCTTTTTTTTTTTTTCCAGTAGAGATCCTCTTATCTATGCACTATTATATCTTGTAGTCCATCTATGTAACGCCCCAAATTTCAAATGCACATAGTTCTGTCTGAAATATGGGCATTTCCGCTATTTACAAATTTTAAAATAAAATACCAATTAGTTTCCAAGTCATAAACATAGATTTGAATTTCAACCTTAATTTTTTGGTAAGAGTACTACAAATCCATTCACTACTTGTAAACCAGTTTTAATACAATTTATTGAAAGTAAAACCACGTCAAAAGTTTAACTCGTCAACTATTTATCTCCAAGAAGTTAGCCTTTGTATCTACACCTCCAAACCTTGCTAACTGTAAACTGAAGTAGATGGATCCTAAGCTAAGTTTGAAATGATGGAGAAATAAAAGAGTGAGCTAACACACGCTCAGTAAATAGCAAATTAATGTGGATGGGGGAAATGACCATTTTAATTATGAATGACACGAAAAGTTCTGAGCAATGAACATCTCAAATCAATATACATATAAATATGAAGCATCATCAAGGCCACATTTTAAGGAAAATCACCAATGGTCACAGACCAGGCCTCAATATACCCAGGGGGTGTTCACCATGTCACAAAGACATTGACATTACAGACTCAAAGGATGATTTTTACATATTATCCCATGTCACAAGGACATTGACATTACAGACTTGAAGGATGATTTTTATATATCATCCCATAAAATGGGTTTCAATAATTTAATGAACACCCCTTGTAGTATATTGAGGCCTATTCATATCACATTGTACAAAAGGAATATAAAAAGACAAAAACATATCAAATTGTACAGAAGAATTACATATTTTCTGTGCACACCTATTCATCCATTAGATATTCAAGAATATTTATTTTGCAAAAACCCATTATAGGGCTACATATCTCGTCCCACTAATCCAACAACCAAATGCTGTTCAAGAGTATGAGTAGTTATTCTGAACCTAACCAGAACAAGTATCAAAGATCAACATCCCACTATAATTGTATTCTATTAGGCCCCGTTTGGATATTGAGTTGAGTTGAGTTGAGTTCTTTATAAATAGTAGTTAGTTGAGATGGTAGAGGGAGTTTTGTGGAGCTCACCTAAGATGAATTTAAATATGTTAAGATGTTAAGATGAGTTTAAATATATTTACGAGAAGCTGAAAAAAGTTGTAGATCCCTCGTGTAAAGAGGTGTTGAGTTGAAAGAGGTTATGTGTATCACGTGTAAAGAGATTTTGAGTTGAGTGATGTTTAATGATTTGGGAGTTGGGTATTTGAATGTTAGACTTAGCTTAAAATTAGACTAAACTGAGTTGATCTTAGTATCTTCTAAATTCCAAACGGGCACTTAATCCCCTACAGAAAGGCATCCCTTAATGAGGGAGTCTACACCTCACTTAGCCCTACGATAAAATCCATTGACTTTGCTTCCGAAATAAATCTGGAGAGCTATCAAGAATATGGTATATTGGTTTACTAAGGCCTTCAATTAGAAATTCAATGGCTTCTTATTCTACCAAATATGGACAGCTTCTATTTAGGTTTCGTTTGGATACTGAGATGATATTAGATGATCTAAGTTGATCTATAAATAATAGTATTTTGTGGGTCCCATTGAGATGTATTTGAATGTAAATAGGTTGAGATATGTTTTAAATGTATGAAGTAGGTTGAGATGAGTTTAACTTTTTTATGGGAAGTTGAAAAAGTAGTGGGTCCCATCAATGACTAGTTTGAGATGGGCTGAGGTGAGTTTGTGTTCCAAACATAGCCTTAAGATCTCAACTCTCAAGTTCTCCAATTCTATTTAAGCTTCTATTACGGGAAATTCTTTGCTGAGGGCTTGTGCACCCTACGGATTAGTTGGAACTTTGTTCTAGACACCTAGTGCAATCAAAGAAAACTTTGGGGATTTTTAATGCAGTTTGTCAAGTATTACTTGGCCTCATATCTTGAATACATATGCATATCCTCATGTCAAGTTATACCTGTATGTTCATGGTTGATTTTACGTTGCAACTAACACTTTTATTGTATTTGTTTAATGTTTCTCATTGAACTTCTAAACAAAAGATTTGGTTATGCTTGGTAGATGAGATAAGATGTGAATTTTTAAAAGTTTTGTGAATAGTGTTAAGATGAAAGTTTAAAATATTATTATTGTTTTGAAATTTGAAAAAGTTAAATTAGAATTTGAAAAAGTTGAATTGTTTATTATATTTTGTATGAGAATTTGAAAAAGATGTAATGATGATATGAGATAGAGATGAGATGAGATGAGATTTCTCATCTTTGGCTCCAAACATATCAGCCTTTTGCCTGAAATTTCTATTTTCTTGTCTCTTGGCTGCCCGCAAAAGCCTTGATGTGAACTACTAATATGGCGGGTGGGCACAAACTCCCCATTAGCATAATCTCCAAAATCTTAATCTATTCAAGTTTTGTTGACCCTGCACAAACATCTAATTTAACACTTACGCTTGATCTGCTTTGATCATTGTGCCCAAGTGTTATACTTGACCGAACATCTTTCTTTTTTTTTGTTAAGGAGTAAGATTAGATTGAAATGTAACTTCTTTACCGATGAAAAAGAAAAGAGTAAGATAAGATTTTATTAATGATGAAAGAGGATGATACCCCCGTACACTGGACATATACATGAAGTCCACTTAACCATCAAAAAGAAAAGAGTGCTAAATCCTGAAAGTTGGAACTAGGGAAGGTAACGTCATGTTGGGTCATTAACCGATGATGCAAGGTGTTAAGAACAAAAGACCTGAGCTCCGACACCGACTTTTCGCAATCCTTAAGACTACTCTGGGTTTTTTTTTTTTTTTTTTTATAATTTAAAAAGTCCATTTGTAGTCTGTTTATATGGGAAATGTTGTGCTTTTCAAACTTGCTTCTCTTACGTAAAGTTTTCTTGTTTGCGAATAGAAAGGAAAAAAGCAAGAAAAACCTTGGTTGCACTTAACAAAGTAAAAAGAAAAACCTTGGTTATAGAGGTTCATGTTTGATCATTACAATTTTTGGACAACCAGCTGAATTTTTCATTTTTTTTTGTCATTGCAAGAGCCATGTTTTGGTTTTGTTGATTGCCTTTTTTTTTAACTGCAGATGATTTAAATACCAGCCTTAATCTGTGTTCCAATGTTTACACCTCACTATATTGTCATTGTGACATGAACCATGCTTGTCTTTAGTAGATGCTTCCTTCAAGTGAGTCTAAGTGAATATCTTTGAATATTGCAAGCATTTGGAACATCTCACTATGTTGTCATTGACACGAGCCATGCTTGTCTTTAGTAGATGCTTCCTTCAAGTGAGTCTAAGTGAATATCTTTGAATATTGCCAGCAATAAGGAAGCGGAGGAAAGAAACCTTCTTCTCAGAATTGGGCAAGACATCAAAGCCAGCAGCCAATACTCTCACCAAGGTAAGTCTATTTTCTTCTTCATTTTCCTGTATTCTTTTTGGATCATTTTTTATAATCTGGTTAATCTGTGGCTTTCACGGACTTGAACAACCTTTTTTCTATTTTTGGGTGGCATTGCTATATGCAGGGGCATACATCTCCTGGCCAGAGGGATGGAGAAGGGCCTGCCTGGGCTCCCTTGCGTGATAATTACATGTTAACGAATCCTAAGTTGAAGGACTGGGATAAGATTCCTGTAAGAATTTTCATATATCTTGTGAAATCGTGCTCTAGTAGTTCTCACTCTCTCTCTCTCTCACACACACACACTCGTGTAGATGAATTTGTAGTTATTTTATATTTCCAACTAACATTTATCTGCAACATGCTGCAGGAAGCAACTGTAGCAGATGAGTTCAGAAGGATGTCAGAACATGGTAGTTCTGATGATGATTAATGTTTAGGAACTCAAATAGGGCTTGGGGAAATTGAAGTTATCCTCGTGTTTAGCCCCCTATTTTATTTATTTTTTGGTTTGGGTGCCGTTATTGTGTATCTAATGCATAGGAAGTTTTGGTGCTTTGCAATGGCGTGGGCTTGAGTAACACAACTGTTCTAAAGTATTCTTATGTATTTTTAGATATTTTGTTTTCAAATGTCACTTAAATACAAAATACATTTTAATTTCAATCTTTTTATCTAATCATTTGTTAATCCCTTTTCAAATTCTCAAATAAAACACAAAAAATAAAACTACTTTCTCAAATTTTAAAATAAAAATAATATTTAAATAATTTTTTAATTTTATAATATTTTTATTCTATTTATTCTCATTTTTTAAAATTCAATAAAATGTCTTATTTTAAACTATTTCATTATTATTTATAAATATAGATATTCCAAGTATTAAAAGATCTTTATTTATCCATGATATGGCATGCATGTTCACCGTCCCACGTTACTTTCCTCTCGTCCGAAATTTCTTTTTACCACGGTGGGCTGACAATTGAAAGGTTGGCAACGGCTGATGATAAACTCTGGGTTTTTGCGAGCAGTAAACAATCAACCCTTTTATGGGATGGGATATACGGCCTCCATATTTGTGCAGCCATTTAGATAGCAGGTCAGCACCAAACCAGCCGAAAGAGTTTAATACAAGCATTTCTGAATAGAACATACCAACCACTGTAAACACGTATTAGAAGCAAATAAGAAGGCCGTATCGCCATAATGCAACAACAACATGGTAGAGTTATTTGTTCGTACACTAATGTCAAACCACGAGTATTCCCTCAAAAACAATATATATAATTCCCCGCTATACCTGTTCATGAAATGGAGGAGAAATGTACAACAAGGGTATTTGTCTGACCACGGGATTGTTAACTAGACAAACTCTTTTTTAAGTCATAAATCCTGTGCTATACATGTCAATTTAAAAGGAAACGAGAACAGTAGAGAAGTGCTAGCTAGTTTCTTGGTTGATCTGGCAGATGTGAGTACAGCCACCCGCCATGCCATGAAAACTGAATTTGTAGAAGTGACCAGAGCGTGGAATACAATAAACAATAGTTATTGAGGTGTTAGGGCTGGGGAGAACCCATAAGGTTCTTTCACTAGAGAACTGCGTACAGACAGACAACAATCCATAACTTGAATCGAGGGTGCCATGCGGTCTGTTCAGATGGTGTCACAACCCAACAACCCTTTATAGTGATGGATGATCGACATTCTGCTCCTCCACTTATTGGCGAAGCATTGGAAACCAGCATTTTATAACCACCACTCTCTCCTGATGAAAACCAAGGCCCCTGAGATATAATCATACAGTTTGTCATTGCACAGGGAAATAGTGCATTAGTTCCATCCACTGTTTAGGTAATTATAACAAGAAGACATCATGCGATGCTTTCCTTTTATAAAGCATGGTTAAAAAGTGTACTCTCAGTAGCTTCTGGTTTGTGTCAATGGATCATAATCATAAGCATCACCAGCTTTGACAAAGCGTCCCTTAACACGTCTTCTAACATCGGCCCTTGCTTTGCGAGAGGCATACCTCACTCTTTTCTCAAACCTAGAAAAAAATCAAATAGAAGTTGAGAAATAAAAGGTTGGCTAGAAGAACATCATGCCAAAAGGTTTATAAATTAAATAAGCATCAAGTGAAAATGCCATCATATCAGCATGGGTAAAGTAATCGTATTTGTGAGCACAATATAGCATTATGAGTGGTATATTATGCATAGGTACATACAAAGAAATGCATATTGACAAACATAACCATGGATTGTTATGACTTGTAGCCCAATCTAGACAACCAGGTTGGCATTTAGTAACAGAAAACTTCATACCCACGTTATTTAGGCGAGGAAAAAGAAATGGAACCACGGAATTGTGTTAAGAAATGCATATATTTATATCAAAGTAACTAGCAATGCTGGGAAAAAATTTAGAAAACCAAACTAGATGACTATTCCCTAGAAGCTGCAGTACTAAAGAGTTAATAATTACTACTAAATAATGTTGCCACAAATCAATATTCCAATATACATAGCTCATTCATTATTTATTTATTGGCGCCAAACTTACTTGCGTGCTTTCTTCTTTTCCTTATAACGCATAACAGCATCACTACGATTAGCAGATTGGAAGGAACTCTCAGGACAAGGAGGACACCATGGAGGCTCTCCCATGAGAAGCATTGAAGAAGCCCCACAATCTTGATAATCCCTAGGACTACTCTCTCCAGTAAGACCAGAAAACGAAATACTTGAATGTGCTTGTCTTGTTGTCAAACAAAGTACTGGTTCAGTTTTAGTACTCATCATAGAATCTGCAGACGCTGCATTGCTGCACGCTGGCTGCATTGCATTAACCAGTCCCACTGAGGACCCCTGGAGAAGAACATGGAGATCAGATCATGAAGACATTTTGCCAAACAATATTACAAAGGCTAAACATGGAAGTGAATTCTATCTCCTGCAACTACCATGAGCGACAGAACAATTTTTAATGACATCATGCATATCCATTCATTCCACACATGTTTGAAAGTTCAACATGTTTGTGAGAACTAATCAACATTATACTTTATTTTATAAGTATTAATCAACATAAGAATTGATTAAAAGGTACTTAAAGAAATTACTGTTGGGTGCACCGAAGTTGTATAAAGGCAAAATGCCATGTCATCATATGATTTCAAAATGGGAAATACTCCACAAAAGGATTACACAAAAGAAATCCCACAAACTAATGTGGTTTAATGTGATTCATCAGATTATAAAGCTATTTTTATTGTAAGGTAAATCTAATGGATCAGATGAAGCCATATCAATTTGTGGGATTGCTTTTGTGTAACTCCTTTGTGGATATAGCAAAATTCTTTCAAAATTCATGCATCTTATGGTAAAAGATCCAAAATCATGCCTTCAAGAAAATAAATCTAAGGATCAATGCTAGTTGGTTATTTTTTTTTACTAGTAAAATATTTTCTTGAAGGTAATTGTCTTTTAGTTATTACAAAAAAAAAAAAAATAGTAAAGTTCAGTATCTTCAAAGCGGCAGACAAACTTCAGAACTAGGCATGGCAGACTAATTGAGATAAAACAGAAGCATAAGTATTACACGTGGAGCCTATGTGTCAAGACTCAAGGAGGATATGAGATGAGTACCTCAGCAGTAACTGCACCCTGACAACTGGAATCAGCAGCAGACATGTCCTTTGTCCCAAACAAGCTATCAATGCCACCGTTTTCAAAAAGCTCTTCAGAATGGCTAAGCGCTACGCCAAAGAGTTCTTCATAGTTCTCAAGATTCAAATCCACTTCATCCATTTCAAAGTCCTCATATAGATCATCTTCTTGACAGAGACCAGAATCTTTAGCTCCAGGACAGCATATCTGCATATTAATAATGTGAAACTTGTATAAGTCCTAGATGAAGAAACTATAACATTTCCACCATATACCGATTTAAACACAAAGCTAGAATATGGCCACTCCCATCAAGTAAATTAGATATAATTCGTAAAATCTGACCAAGCATGCAACTTAGCTTAATTCTGAATGCCACAAAGACTAAATAAGAAAGTTTGACATAGATACCAATCATCTCAATCTAAATCGTCAAGATGTAATGCTTAAAATTAAAATCTGTCAATCATCACAACCATCAAAAAGGGGATGGCCTGAGAGTCATATAACTGATCTTGCACTAAGAAAGCCAAGACAAGTGCCCAAAGATGAATGATATGGAAAGGGAAATATATAACACTCAAGCAGAGAGAGAACTGGAGCCTGTAATTCAAGCAAGAAGACTGCTGGTGGATCCGCAAAAAATTGAAGAACAAAGATTATATGTCTACTTTATCACACTCCAAAACTAGTTTACCTTCAGTAGTTGGGTTTTACCATGTTTACAGAATTTGGAGTATCGTAGTCAATCTGACTCATTTGCCCAATATAGAGTTGAACATTTAGATGAATGGTACATAAATTATAACTGGTGGAACCACTAAAATAAAATCCATTTACAGCTTTTCAGCATATTGTTTCTTCAGTTATATATGCAGGAAATGAGTTTAGCGAGGGGCCTTTGAGTGTAGATAAAACAGGTTTACCTCATATATGTAAGAAATGATTCTTGACTTTTTTGTAACCACGGTTTTCCTCCGCTGCAATTGAGGTTTTTTCAATGAAGTTACGGGGTAGTGACCTCTTAAAACAAATACCGTTTCCTCCAGTTAATTAATGGCATCTGCCATATGTAACATTCATGCAGACTAGTCTATCACAAAATGAATTTAAGCGACCCAGGATATCCGAGTCTACAGCTCATCTCAATACCTCATTTTGACCACTAGGCTGCACCCTGATGGGTTCAAGTGAACGATACATCACATCACTAATCAGAAAATAAGCAAACTTTAAAACAAAAAGTCAAAGAAACCAATTGAAAGAAAACCCAACTCCCGCCAGGACAGCAATGTCCTACCACTGTATTGTAGTAGATTTATCCATTGAACCATTAAGATTTTCTACTGAAAGTAAATGACACCATTGACAAATACCTTGGGCAAAGTCGTATTTGAGGATCCAGCCGGCTGGTCTAGAATGTGAGGCCCAGAATGAAATCCAGGCACTGAAGAGGACCCAACCCAATCGCTGGACTTCTCCACGTGCACGCCATTCAATTCAACTGAACTATATAAATTTTGGCTCATGTTGTTTTCTGCAGAGCCCAAAGCAGTTTTTTCACCATTCTCCGATATACTCATCAAGCCTAATTCCTGCTCACAAGTGGATTCACCCACGGAAGGAAAATCTAAAACAAATGACCAGATTGAAGAAAGTTCTGCAGCTGATGGGCATCCAGAATAACAATTGATTGTCTGTCTCTTGTGTGTTGAAGCTGAGGTAGAAGTGCCATGACCCATCCAATCACAGTTCTGACAAAGAGAGACCCTCTCTTGGGCACATCTTACTAGTGCAGGTTGTGAATTGCATCTTTCACATAATAGTGTTCTCGAGTGGCGTTTGGATAGGGCATTAGCAGAATGGACATTTCTGTCACACGACAAGCATAAGCATGCAGCATCTGAGCGGCAATACACCATGGACCTTTGTTCCCCGCAAAAATCACATAAATAACCCATCTTCAGATTTATACTTCTCCAATTACCAAACCTCTACCCAAGTTATATATCAGCCTACCAAAAGTAGCTCCTTACACGAATCACAATCCTCCCCAGCGTCGTTACAACCTTCAAGGATACAGAAACAAATGCAATAATTCAGTATAGATTAAGGCGAGATTTGGATAGTGAGTTGAGATGAAAGTTGAATAAAATATTGTTAGAGTATTATTTTTTAATATTATTATTGTTTTGAAATTTGAAAAAGTTGAATTGTTTATTATATTTTGCGTGAAAATTTAGGAAAGTTATAATGATTAGATTAGACGAGATAAGCTCAGATCAAATCTGAATCCAACTGGGGCTACAAAAAGGCATTTTTGTTAGCAAGAAACTGGGATTACAACCCTTAAACTACATCGGTATGTTTAGATCTCTTTTGATTTTTCTCTGTATAATAAGTAAAAGGTCAACTTCAGAAGAAATTTACCTTCATCTAGGAGTTCAATTAAAAAATGAAACGGAAAAACGAGTACTGTTGCGATATCAACCGGAGGAGTGAGGCAACTCCTGTACTCGTTGAGCTCACATAAACTAAAGAGATAAAAAAAAACACCTCTGGAGCACGAGTAGCAATTAGAGGATTACGCTTACATCAACTACAAGATGATCCAAAAGAACCTTAAATTGTATCAAACGAAATATAATCGCATCTTTCACTCCAGTTAATAAGCAAAATACTCATTTTGTAAAAGGAAATTATTTATCTATCTTAATCAAAACCACCAATAAGCAAAACAAGATATTAACACTGCAAGGGAGCAAGAAAAATATTTTTTTTATACTAACAAATGAAATATGGAAAAATGGATAAAATCTTCTGGGTGATTTGAAGGAAAAAAGAAGAAGAAGATAAAATACACATCAAAAAATATAAACAATCGAAAAGTCCACCTAAATACAAACTAAATAAGAAATCCGGAATTATTGGGAAAAAAAACCATAAAACCAAGTGAAGAATTCTGTAAAATAAAGGGTACTCCAATTATTTTTTTTTCTCAGCAAGTTTCAAATCTAGTGAGGAAATATTTTTTCCTAAATTTTATTTACACCACTCACCCGGGGATTTAGACCAAGAAGAAGAGGAGGAGGAGGAGGAGGAAGAAGAAGAAATCAAGGAAAATAACAACAACGAACAAAACAGAGAAGCGGAGAGCACAAATAAAGTTAAAAATTTACCGTTCGGAAAAGAGGTGGACAAGATCGGTAAAGAGCTGAATTTCTAGTTAATTATTGTAAGAAGTAGACAAAACTGAGCAACCCTAAGAACAGGATCTTTCCAGAAAATATCTCTCTTTCTCTCTGGCGCGCGGGCTGTGATTGCTGAGGAAGATAGAAGATAGAAATGGGGTGGGTGAGAGAGAAAGTATGTGTATAATATGAGTGTACGTATGTATACGTGTAAGGTAGATGTGAGATCACAATTATCTAAGCTGATAAAAAGTGCATATGAGAGAGAGAGAGAGCGCTCAGAGTGGTAGGGAAAGTGGGGCTGTGGGGGACCCAACCCACTTTTGGTAGTGAAAGGCGTAGAAAATAAAAGTTGGGCTTCCTTTTCTGGGTCCCCCCGTTCATAAATAATACCCTTTTTCATATTTTAATGTATGCCGTTTCTTTTCAGTATTAATTAATAGAATAATAATTTTCAGGGCCAAAGATATGTATGCTACCAAAAGTTGTTCCCATACTCTCTGCGGTGGACGAATTGTAGCTCAGTTGCTTCCCACTTGCTGTTCCTACATATTGATATATCTGTCCCTTTTTCCTTTTTTATATGTTTTACTTTTACTTTGCTCTTTGGCTTTGTTCGGTTAGGAAGCTGTCCCGTTTCACTCTCTGCTCTTGACATTTACTAGGGCTTTGGACTCCCAACTGCACACCAAAAGTGGGAATCTATGAAATTCATTGGGGACGGCATTTAAATATATATTTATATAATGAACAAAAGATCTAAAACATCAAAAGAGATATTTTTTGGAAAGGGGACCTTCAAAGTTTCAAACTTCAAAGACTTCTTCCCTGATTACAACATGCTCAGTAATTCCTAATTTCCTACCCTTCACGGCACCCATTTATCCCATAGGAGGATTGGCATTGGCTTTTAAAAAGTCAATGCATCTTTAAAAAAAAATGTAGATAAAATAATCTATATTAATTTTTTTTAAAAATAAAAATTTGAACTATGAGCTACAGTAATTTAAAATATATCTTTAAATTTAAAGATGTACTGTTCATATTCAAAAGTAATATTTTATGATAAAAATTATCCAAACTGTTTTGTTTTTCATTTTATTTTTCACGATTTTCACTTTTTCCAAATGACCTTTCACTTTTCATTTTTGTATTCAGTTTTGAAATAAGTGAATTAGGAAATATTATTATTAATAAACATATAGTTAATGTAATTACAAAATATGAAAATAAAAATAAAAATATTATTATTAAAAAAATAATATTATATTATTATTTCGATTAATCTAATGTAGAATTATAGTTAAAAAGGGTTTAAATTTATGAAAAATATATAATTTTCATCAAATTTTGAAGATAATTTTATTGAAGCTAATGCTCACCAGCCCATCTTGCTACATAGCGAGCTTCTTGTTTTAACTCCCATACTCGGATTGTTGATCAACTGATGTCAGTTTGGTAAAATAACATTTTGACAAAATAAAACAAAACAAATATATATAATTCTAATAAATATATTACTTTTTTTATAACAATATATTATTATGTATTTAAAAAAAGCTGTACTTTAAGATTAAAAATACAAGAAAGATAATTTTCATCTCACAATATTTTAATCTTGAATATCCCCTAGTTACGCCTTTACAGTTATCAATAAGGATTTCGTATTTGTTAAAAATATATTAGCCTCATAAATTTTAAAAATAACATTGTTGATTATTATAGTCAACATTTTAGAATTTGAGAAAAAAAAGTGTAGAAATTGAAATTCTCATTTTTCATAATAATTATAATAGAAGACAATATCAAAAACCAATGGAAAGCACATCGTTTATCGTTTTTTATAAGTTTATTAAAATAATAACGGAGAGCGATAGTTCCAAAGATGGAGTTGGAAAAGTTATAACTTGTTAAAAAAGGAAGCTACAAGAAGTGGCAAAAATGGGGAGCGAGTAGAAGAGCTTGCACTCGAGAAACATGGGGAAGAAGGAAAGGGCATTTTATGATTGAATAAACGGTGAAATGGACACGTGGGGTTCAACCCCACTTTCTCCACAAAAGCGTTACCCTTTTCCCTTAGTTATTTTACCCAACTACCCTTCTCTCTCTCTGCACCAAATGACAAGTTGCCTCCCTCGTGCCACGTGACTCAACAAACATATCCTCATGTCAATAGGACCATTCTTTTCTGTTTTCCCCACCAAGTAGCCCCACTAAAAGGACACTTTGTATCTTCCCAATTATACATACCTATATATGTTGTGTACTGTATGTGTGTACGTACATGCATACGTAGGTACAGATGCTAGGCAAATTGGGGACTCCGAGTTTGACCGTCTGGCAAAGAAAGATCTACAAACATGGTCGGTCCAAGATCTCATTTGTTTTTTCATAGAAAAGAAGATAAGATGAATTAAGATAAAAGTTAAAAATTAAATAAAATATATTTATTATTATTATTATTATTTTAAAAATTAAAAAAATTAAATTTTTATTATATTATATAGAAATTTAAAAAAATTATAATAATTAGATGAGATAAAATAAAAAATTTTGTGAAAGTGAACTAGGCCTAGTGTTTCTATGTTTTTATCTTAAGTAATGAAGGGGAGAGAGCGAAGTGGGGAGAACAATTTAGGAGAAGCAAACAAAGCGATATAACTATTTCGATATATTATTTAGTATCATTAACCTTCGAACTTCGTAGTTTTCATTTCATCGTGTGGAGGCTTTAGAATCAACATTGTAATGCACACTTCTGAACTTGAAACATGGCATCACCTAGATGTGCCATATCTTGTTTTGCCACATGATTCCAATCCATTACGTAGGACAAAACATTTGATCCCTGACTACCATTCCGGCCCAAACCTAAGAAAGAGAACAATCCCCCATTTACAAACCTGAAACATGACAGCATGATAGCAGCAGCAATCCGCTTGCCCCACCCACAACGCACATCTACTTTAGAATATGCCAAATCAAAATTCGACTCCATCCTACAAGGAACACACGGTAAAAAGCACAAGCCTGTCAATCTCCACCAACCAAAATACATAACAAATCACTTGTACCGTGCAATCTACCAGAAAAAAGGGAACATTAGCATTACCCTGGTATGCATTCTAGACACATTAAATAAATTCAGTGACACTTCTGACCTTCCCTTGGTAATACTGTTCATCTCCCTGAAGCTTGCACCACCTGAGAAACGCACCTGCAGAGCCTCATTATCCTTGAATATCCAGTTCTGAGATTCTCGGCTGCAGTTTTTATTTCAGCCATGAGTGACTGCGACCATGACTTATCTGATCCGGAATTGGGAGCTCGGATGTCATTTGGAAGAACCTCTGAAGGATAAACACCACTGCCCAGAAACCAAGCAATCAGACTAGTCAGCAATCCTTTGACATAAAATAATGAAATATATATAATATATGGCCTATGAAGCTCATCTGCGGTAAGAATAGCAAAAAAAATTGCCATAACATATAATCTTGAACTAAACTCATCAAGGTAAGAACAATCTTCATCAATGACTATTATCTAAGCATTCTAAAAATTGAATTATGAGACGAGTATCATTTCTATCTGGGCAACAGATTGTTACGGGCAACACACTTTTCTGATCATAATGACCACTGAATGAGTTGTGCATAGTGCATCTGAGGGTAAAAGAAAATATGTCCATGAATGGAAATCACTTGCAGGAAGAGCAATACCCTGCAGAAAGAGACACACACACACCCCTCCACCGACACACCCCACTGGATGAATTGTGTAAGGCACGCACCTGAGGGGTCAAATTTACCAGAGTTACCCAAACAGCTCCATAGATGCTAATGTCGATCCTAAATATGTCCATGAATGTAAATCACTTGCAGAAAGAGAACTACTATTGAACTCAAAGATTCCATAATCAGTGGCCTCATGCATGTGATTCATATATCTACCATAGATTTCAGACCGTGGACCTCTTATATCACATCATTTCAAAAACTTCAACTATAACTAATAGCCTTACCCACCGGTGGCTAGTCCAAGTGGAAAGGGTGAATTTGTGTATGAGCCCCATGTCGCAGGTTCAATACCCCCTGGGATCAAACTGTGATTTAGGTGGGAGGACATGACGGTGAGTTGTTGTGCTAGTCTCCCTGGGGGTTTAGGTTCCATTGGTGAGTCCTAAGGGCTCTGCCATTGGGCGGTTCCCCCATCATCAAAAAAAAAAAAAAACTAATGGCCTTATGGCATAGTGATTTCCTAAAGGGAAGTACGTCTACAAAGTGTTTCTACAAAAGCGACTCTACAAAGTGACATGTGCTGGCATCTTATAAAAAATTCAGAACTTTTTTATTGTTTGCAGCCCGCTTTATTTTCTTCCTTCCCCTCCCCCTGTTTTCATTTCAAATCTACATGGTTTTTTCTCTTCCTCTACCCTCACCCAGTTCCCTCTCCTCCCCCATTTTCAGTCCCTCACGAGTCACAGTCCACACCGGACACCACCATGTGATGTTACCCCATCAACACACCACAGTTGAACAACATAATTTTGAAAAAAAATTATAAAACAAGTTATTCCTCTTCCTTTTAGCTGTGGTGTGCAACATGCCAAAATCGAATACCTTTAAAATAACCTCAAATTCCTATTTTATACAAGCAGACAGTGTCAAGAATACTCGGATATATTGAGCTTGCTTGAATATAGGATTCTGGTCAAGAATTCTTCCAGGAAAATGCCTTTTTCTTTATCGGAATCGAGACTAACAATATATGATAGTTCTGAACTTCTGGTCAAGCAGTTCATTTTTTGTTAAAAGTTTTAAAATCTTGTAAGTGACATGTCACTTTGCAGAGCCACTTTTGTAGAAACACTTAGTAGAAGTAACATTTCCCTTCCCTAAAACTTATGATACGGGCTCTATTGGGTCAACTAACATGTAAGAAAAATGTTTAGTGATTAAGATAGAGAACAGAATTGTAAAGGATTTTACCGACTCAAACACGTCAAATCAAGAGTCAGCGTCACTTTCCAACCACTATAAAAATCAATGAAACATAGCTGCAAATTAAGCTGGTCACCTGTAAATAAAAAGCACCAAATTCACTAAATCAGTTATAGAACATAACTCAAATCAGAATTAATTGAGTACAATTATAATTATACAGAAAAATCTGTATCATACTAGGAAATTTAGAGGAAACTGAAATAAACAATATTTTCTATCAAGAAAAGTTGATAACATCATTTTACCCTTCCACGTGACTTCTTTATCTTGACACGAAGGATTCATCAAACAAGTACGAGATACTACTTCACACGAGTGCCTGACATGACAGGCCTAAAAGTATGTCATGTGGTTAATTTTGTAAAAGTTAGTGTTTAGAAAGAGATAATGGCTATAGGGTAAATATTGGGCAGTTAAAAAATCAAGCCCTACCCTCTTACTATTGCATCATATATACTCTAACTAACATATAGTTACACCCTTATGGAGCACACACAATATAACAAGCACTCCTAGTTTTTCTTGATAAGCGCCAATAATCTTTCTGGCCTAGGATGGGCTACTTAAAACACTCGTTAATTGAAACCAAGGTTTTTGTATTATCTTTGGAGGGAGAAAGTTACTTCAATACTGAAAGAAGCAGGAAGGTCATGAAGGAGTTGGTTTTCAGCCATGCCAGTGCCCGGTGGTTGGCAAACACAGTAGAAGAGTGCTCTCATTCACAGGGCAGGAAGAATTTTTTCAACTTATCGAATTGGGTCTTTGCCGTTGGTGGCTCATCGGCGTTCCAATGCCTATGGACATTATTTAGAAGTCATTGAGTATGGTGACAATGGGCGACAAGGTCTGCTTGTGTTCTTGGAAGGGATAGAAGGTAGAGGGTGGAAAAGCCTCTCCATGGAGATGAAGCATGCTCTGTCTTCCCTTACAATGTTCCAGTGGTGGTTTGGGGTGATGGGAAAGGGAAAGAGTTGGGTAGGCATGCTAGGATGTATGTTGTGGTTGTGATGGGGTAGGGTAGGAAGTAGGGTGGTACAGGCCATTCTTTGGCGTCACAAAATGGAGAAAAGGACAAAAGGAACTAGGTAGCAGAGGAGTGTTCTGTCGCAGAGAGGGTTGGTTGAAACTCTATACCTGAAAAAAGATAGTGGTGGTTTGTCCGATATTTGCATAGTGGAAAGTGAGGGGCAGAGAGTCCTGTTTGGGCTGAATGAGGAGCTTGTTGGCATGAAGGAAGAGCTGCTTTGTCTAAAGAAGTCTGTTGAAGACTTGCTGGGCAAGGTGGACTGGGATTTTAATCCCAGTCAGGGCTTGGGCTTAGGCCAAGATAACTCTAGGTTAGGGTCAAGGCAACAAACGAGGCTTGAAAAAGATAAAGAAAAAGGCAAAGCAACAATGAGCTTCGTCTTGGGCCGAACAGGCCCAACTCGTCCCAAAATGGGTTGGTGTCTGAAAGGAAATGGGCTTATGCCCATTCAGGCCCAGAGGAATACCCAATTCGAAATGGGTTTGACGTCTTCCTCTAGGGTCGTGGTTATGCTGCCACAACGGCCAGGGGTGCCATCGCCCCCTTCTCTAGCATCATCTAGGGTAGTTCCTGGTGACACCGTACGAAAAAGATGGGCAATCGCGGGTGACATCTTCCAGCAGGCTGATGCTCTGCGAGAGGATACAGACTAGTGTGCCGGCATCGTCGAAGCTGCTTCCTAGCACCGCAGAGGTAAGGGTGATGTCTCTGATGCCGACAACAGAGCTTATACATCAGAGTTTGGGTTTGGGCAGTCAAGAGTGAGGGGGTTAACACAAATTTTCACAAGAGACATCTAGGCAAGAGCTTGACCTCAGTGCAGTGCAGAGGAATATTCTGACGCCAGAAATAGTTGTAACATTTGAGGAAAATCTTCCTAATGTGTCTGAGAGTGTGGCATCTATGGGTGATAATGTGCACATGGCAAGGGAGGCAGCAGTGGAAGGAACTATGGTCCATATGTCCCCATCTTGGGAGAGGCACTTTCCAGATGCATGCCAAAAACGACTACCACAAATATGTTAAGACCATTTCCCTATACTATTGGATTGTAGAGGCATCCAAGGGGGACGAAGGTATTTTAAATTTGGGAATATGTGGTTAAAAACTGAAGGGTTTGTGGATTTGGTTAGGCAATGGTGGAGTTCATATCAGCTACAAGGTACTCCAAGCTTTATCTTGGCAGGTAAGTTGAAAGCCTTTAAGGACTCGAAGTCTTGGAATGAACAAGTCTTTGGCAATGTAGAATCTAAAAAGAAGACCTTATTACAAGAACTACAATATTTGGAGGGTGTAGAAGTTGAGAACACTTGTAAAAGCCAAGTTACCTCAGAATTAGAAAGGGTGATACTAATGGAGGAGATTTCTTGGAGGCAAAAGTCATGGGCACTGTGGTTAAAAGAGGGGGATAAATGCACGAAATTTTTTCACCGGGTTGCCAACTCACATAGGAGGAACAATGCATTGAGACCCTATCCACAGATGGCTTTGCTTCGTCAAACCAACCAGTGATCAAGGATCATTTAGCTGGACATTTCGAAATAGCTACTCTCAGAACCTTTTGATTGGTGACCTAGATTAAATGGTCTAGATTTTGAGGCAATTGACCAAACTCGTATAGTTTGGCTTGAGAGACCTTTTGAAGAGGAGGTACAACAAGTAGTTAGAAAAAGGAATAGAAACAAAGCTCCAGGTCTGGATGGTTTTAACATGGCATCTTATCAGTCTTGCTGGGAGGTGGTGAAAGAGGATGTCACGCAGATTTTTCAAGAATTTCACTTTTGGGAAATTTTTTTTTTTTTTTTTTTGATAAGTAAAAATATTTTATATATCAAAAGGAGAAACCAAGTACACTAAAAGTATACAAGAAAACACCTTGCCCAAAATGACCCAACAAGCCCCTAAAGACCCAAAAAGTCCATAAAAAACCACCCAAAATACATCAGACCCGACCCAACCCAACCCCTAGCTTCCCGTAGAAGTAAAACTCCTGAACACCAACCCTAACACCTTGATTCCCCCCTTCTTCACAATGCCCTCCCTTAAGACTTCCCTCTAGATGAGCTACCACCCTTAGCGTCGTAGTTGATTGTCGAAAAAAGACGCTGTAACTCCCTGTTTTTCTTGAAACTTGCTTTGGTTTCAAGCGTGCTGCTTGCCTCGATCGCAGTAATTAGTTCTTTAAATTGGTCTTCACATCCTCCATGTGAAATTCCCACAAACTGCTGAATCTCGTTAACTTTAGGCAAAATCCAATCCGCTATTGGAGGAAGAGAGACCAGGGGAGCCACCGTATCTAACTGCACTCCCGACTCTAGACATTCCTCTACATAAGGCACCAATGTCAAATCCATTGGTTCTCCAGTAACTCCATTGGTTCTCTCTAATGGTGTCGGGGTCCCCATTGGAGATTCTGGGGTGACAACAAGTCCCTTCACCTCTGGGGTGATAGTGGATCCTACATCTCCTTCAGGCCTTGACAATACACCATTTTCCTTCAACTCTGACGAGGGAGCCATAGTTTCTTCTAGGACCAAAGGTGTAAAACCAACTATCGATCTATCATGTGTTACACGAGGCGAGTGACATTCCATTACTGATGTCTCTACGCCAATACCCGATGTAGACCCCGCTTCAAATAACCATGATTTCCTTTTGACCCGCCATACTCTCTTGGATCTGGTTATAGGGACAGGGCCGAATCCAATCTTCCGTTTTCCTTTTTCTAAGTTTAAAGGATTCGGGCCTATCATGTTTCTTACCACCCTATTGCCTCCAGCTGAAAGCCGGTCTATTTTCGTAGACAAGAGAGTTATCGCTGCCTTCAACTTGACAAGTTGGGTTTCCATCTCCTTCAAAGAATTGTGCATATCGACAAGCTGGTCTTGCGGCATGATTTGCGGCCCCCCCACACTCTGAACCTCCGAAACATGACCCGTCTTTAGAGCTGCCGCATAAGATCGCCTCGCCCACGAGGATGTACTTGGATCTTTCTCCATGTTCTCCCTCCCTGCCACACCACCTCCAGCACCTTGTCCTTCCAAGCCTTCACTTCCTCTCTTGCCGAAAGAAAAATGATGCAGCACCTCCCCCATCCTTTTCCAACCACTGCCCCCCTCTTCAGGAATGAAAATAAAATTCCTCCTCCCCCCACCACCATACTCCTCCACCGCCATATAACGTCCTCGAGCATTCGAGCAACGATGCACCGTGAAACTGCGTCGACCTTCTCGGACAGTGGAGAAAAAATCTTGTTTCTTATCCTTTGTGCACGCTTCCATGGCCTTGGCTAGCCACTGTACTGTTGTTGAGCCCAGAACCAACTTAGATATCACCCTTCGACTCCTTTCAATAATGGCCAACATGCTCCCCTCCTTCACCAATGTAAAGGATTTAAATTCTATGACCAACTCCATAGAAGAACCCTTACTGACCCACTCCCCTTCTTCAACACAATCATTCCTCATCTCAGAAACTAGATCAGAAGCCCGTTGGGAGCTGCAAGCACTGCAGAGATGGCTGGACTCCAGTTCGTGCTCATTGCAAGCAATAGAGTTGTCTTGGATTCCAGCTGCTAATCGTACTCACAGGAGATGCCGGAGTACTCGTCGAAGCCTTCTGAGTCGACGGTACGACCTCGAAAGGATCGCCGGAGTACTCTGAGAGACACAATCGCGAGATCTAGGACGCCGGAGGTTGGACCGACACCGGACGACCCTCAGCGGAGTCGCCGAGGTCCGTCGGCTTTATCTGTGCCGACGATGTGGTGTCTCTCGCCGACAAGGGTGGGTGGCGGCAGATCTGGTTCCTTAAGAGTTTTCACGCCTCGTGGTGGTTTCTCTCTCCTCAGGACCGACGTCGGACAGCCCTCAGCGAAGTCGCCGGAGCCCGTCGGCTTTATCTATGACGTCGGTGAGAGGTCACTCGCCGGCAAGGGTGGCGGCGGTTTCCTTAGGGTTTACGTACAGAACTTTTGGGAAATTTGAGAAGTGTTTAAATGCTACATTCATTGCTCTTGTCCCCAAAAAGGTTGGTGCAATGGAAGTGAAAGATTTCTGCCCTATTAGTCTTGTGGGCTATGTATAAGATACTTTAAAAAGTTATCGCTAATTGGATGAGCATGGTCATGGACAAAATCATCTCTAGGTTGCGTTTGAATAGTGAGTTATTCTAAAATATTCTATGAATAGTAGTGAAAAAGTAATGATAAAATATTAAATAGTAGTGAAAAATAGGTACAAAGTAATAATAAAATAATGAATAGTAGTGAGATATTCTCATAATACCTAAGAATACCTGAGTACCCAGACTAGGCCTTCTCAAAATGCATTTTTTAGGGGAAGAAAATTTTTGGATTCAGTCCTTATCGCTCATGAGCTGCTAAAGTAGCTAAAAGGTGATATATCAATCAAAACTAAAAGACACCAAGAATATGCAATAGGAAATCCCCCGCACCATATCTCTATAATAAATACAACAATACTCCCAAATGATTGCAAGAGTTCTCTAAATCCAGCTTGCATACTATCAAGTTAAATGGAGTATACTATCAAGGCACTCATTGACGATGAGAACTGGGTACAGGATTTGCCTCACCCTAATGAAGGCATTTTGAGTTCTAGATATGACCTTTCCAGAGCTATGTTCATCCTATTGAGAAGGACTCTAGAGATAATTTTATACACATCTCCAACTGGGCTAATAGGGGAAAAGCCTTGATTTCCATTGCCTATGCTTTTTAGGGTATAAGAGCAATGAAGGTAGCATTGGCGCCCTTTTCAAACTCTCCCCAATAATGGAGTTCCACAAATACACACATCAACTCAACTTTGAGGACCCACCAAAGTCTGAAAAAATCCAACGAGAGAACTTATTAGGTCACGGAACCTTGTCGTCATGCACAACCTTCAACACTTCAAAGACTTCATTCTCTTCAAACTCCCTTTTCATCCACTCAGCTTCCCCAATGCCTATAGAATTAAACTAGAAAACAAGCACTTTGGAGCTTAGTCTTGAATTAGCATTGGTTTTGGGGTTACCAACATTTACCGAATATCCCTCAAAGTGCCACCGTTGCAGGTGGGAGAAATTTCTCCCCCTTGTGATGAGCCAGTTTCTCCCCATTGAATGGCTTGGCCTCTACAATTTGGGTGGCCCTTGTCTTCAAGTTTTTTTAGCAGGCATGGTGGCTAGAGTTTCTTTGCCGTCCAACAAGTCTTTCTATCACAAGTGCTGTGCATGGTGCTTTTAGCGTAGAGGACAGCTTCATTTTTATGGGGTGATCGAACATGAATAATGGGTCTACTAACCTAGGGCTGTTGTAGAAAATGTATGACTGCATAATGCAACCCAGAGAGCCAATTAGAAGTTGCATTATACAGTTTCTAAACATTTCATCAAATCCCAATTCAGTTTTTAAACAAGTCAAACCGACCCAACTTGTAAGCCCCTCTTGTGTAACATTCCCAAATGAAATTTTAAAAACTCCTCTACCATTGTTACTTGAATTGCCCGTCTCTTCTATTGGTTACCTACACAACTACACCAAGGCAATCCTCTTGAGAACCACTTAATAGAATTTTCCACCGTCATGCCTTGAATTTCACCATACATCTCACAGATATGCCCCATTAAACGATGTAGGAGTTGAACATGACTAAATAGGTCGAAGATCCATTGAGATCAATTCAAATTGGACATACAAAATCTTTAATTTAAAGACCCATTACCGTCAGAAGAGGGAAAAACATAAGCTTCTCTGAGTTCTTTGGAAAGGCTACTCCACTGCTTCTCATATCTCCCATCTGGAATTACTAAGCCCTACGATCGTTGTCGCCATTTTCCGAAATAGCCAAATATCTTCCATGAAAATTGGAGCATCTTTGCACCATATACGTTGTTTCTAACACAAGACTTTGTCAAAAAATGTAACCTCTCTGCCTTAAACACATCTTCCACGTTGGGTTACAACTAGTTGAAGGAGATTGTTCTAGCTATGCCTTTACTTCTCACGGTAATTCTTAGTAATGAAATCTCCCCCATTGCCAACAATGCAGTAAGCTAAGAATTGATGAATCGTGAGGAAAAACATATGCTTGATACCAGTACCCAAAAACAAAAAATGAGATTACATAGATAAGAGAATAAGAGATTTTACTGATAGGAAGCATTTGGGAAAACCCATCAGTTGGGGGGGGGGGGGGGGAAGAGAGAGAGAGAGAGTGAGAGATCATAGGAGCCAACAAATGATACTGCACCTTTATCAGCCCAACTATACATAATTTTTTATGTTTCTGTCATAAGATTTTCCACTCCACTCATAGTTGGGCTGATAAAGGTGCACTCATCAATATCAACATCAACATGCATGCTAGATTATATAATTAGATATTAACTTCTAATTAACCTTTCCTTTGGGTAGCTGACTTTTGATGAACCAATTTGGATGAATATTACAGGACTGAAAGTCATAAACATGAAACGTAGAAGCACAAAAGGGAAGAAAACATGGCCCACGGTGGTGGGTGGGGGGGGGGGGGAGAGAGAGAGAGAGAGAGAAATTACCAGATGGAGAATGAAAACATGTATGGATCAGATTTGCGACCTCTATCTGGGTTAACTGAACTTCCTCAACCACATCAAGCAGATTGCATAGAAGTATACTGGAGATCTGCATAATAACATACAAAAGTGAAAGCAACAGCCTATAATACAGTGGACAGTATATTCCAATACAACAAAAATTGTAGCTTCTATATCAAATGGATTCTATCAGCCATTTAAAAAACAAATAACTGCAAACGCAAGGTTCTAATGTTTGCAAATGTTTTCAGAGAAATTGCCTCAAAATGACAATTAAAAGCAAGTTCTTGCAGGTGATGTCCTTTTTCTTTTATTGGCACCTGGTGTCCGAGAACAAAGTCTCAACTAATCCCAGGGGTGCACAGGCCCTCAACAAGGAATTTTCTGCAAGTGCACCTTGGGTATTCAAGGGGAAGTTCTCCCAAGTTTGATGGCCTCTAGAAATTGTTTGCACCCAAAAGGATTCAAACTTTAGACCTGGCGGAAGTATACCACCAAGACCAAGTTCTTATTGTATTTAAATCATTGATTTTAGCGCTGGAGAAGAAAGGAGAAAAAAATGTAAGGAAAATGGCCTAGCAAAGATTATATAAAGCTAAGGAGTAGTATACCTGCGTCTCTTGTGCCAAACATCTTGATCCAACATACTTCCTAGTAGTCTCAGCATTTAGCACAAAGGCAAATCCAGTGCAAGCATCAATGTGGGGAAAGTTCTAGTCAACAAGAAACACAAGGTTAAAGAAAAATAAAAATAAAAAATAAAAACAAAGAATTCCTTGTCCATACCTTTAAGATGTTGGTATCACTCAATTTGCTCGAGACGATTACGCTTGATATTGGACTAGCATTTACTGTGAATCTGTATATATTAAAAAAAAAAAGACATCTGTTATCACCTTGACAAAAAACTTTAAGCTCTAAGTAAATAAATAAAGAAACCCAAGAAAGAAGAAACCTTTGGTTGATGTAGCCCTTATAGTTGAGGAGAATGCTATAACGACCATTCCCACTCTCAAAACCACCAACTTCCCATAGCTGACAAAAGTAACAGAAAGTATATGTCCCTCAGTGGCATAAGGCACTCTATTCTATGCATTGATAAGAATTTCAGCAAGAGTAGAAAGACCTGCAAATCCTGGCGTATATAGCTGCAACACATTCTATTTTTCAGCTGATCATGAACTAATGCAATAGTGTTGGCACAGCTTGGTTCTCCTTTCATCTTGCAGATAGAGTGAAAGAATTTGACCAAGCTCTCTATTTTTCTATCTAAAAATTCAGATTTCTGCTTCATTGTGGTCACTTTGTCATAAGAAACCTGGTGCAGTACATGTACATTATTAAGAATCTGAAAAACTGTAACAACACAATCAAATATTATTGGGGATGTAGTATGGATAATTTTATTGGGCCTAAATTAAGTTAAATGAATTATTTTGGATAAGCCCACAAGCTAAATTTTTTTAGCTAAGCTGGGAATTTTAACTAGGCCCGAGAGCCCAAATATATATATTTTCCACATATCCACTCAGAGGAAGGTCTTTTTGTAATGGATGAACCTCGAAACTATCATTTGTTGATATACGGCATAGATCCAGATCATTGATGAAAGAAACACCAAACATATCCCAAACTTCTCGCTCCCAACGGCCGACTGATGGAAATAGACTGACTACCGAAAATATTCGTGTTACTTCATTGGAGGGGAAGATCTATTTATGATATAGTTCAAGAAAGAGTCGTCTCATTTCCTTACTTCTTCGTTCTTTCTAATTCATTCACTTCAAGGCTGGTTTTGAACACCGCTAGGGGGGGCCCAAGTGAGATCCTCATTAAATGCTCTTTCAAGTGGGAGTGAGTGACCGAATGACCCAATGTGTCTTGCCTTGAGGACTTACATGAAAGATTTCTTCTCTTAAGGCCCATTAAGGTTGCATTTGGATGTTGAGCTAAGTTCAGTTGAGTCGAGTTCTTTATGAATAGTAGTGAGTTGAGTAGTAGAGGAAGTTATATGGGACCCATCTAAATTGAGTTTAAAGTGTGTTTGGATGTTAAGATGAGTTTATTATTTTTTATGAAAAATTGAAAAAGGTTGTGGGTCACACATAAAGATGTTTTAAGTTGAAAACAGTTATGGGTCCCACGTATAAGAAGGTTTTGAGTTGGGATGAGTTTTGTAATTTAAGAATTGGGTGTTTGGATATTAGACTCAGCTTAAAATTAGACTGAACTCAGCTAAATTTAGGAACCAAATGCAGCCTAAGGGTTTAGTGGATGATTTTGGAATGATATTAATAGGCTAATATTTTTGAGAATCCCAATTGAGATTTATTGGATTATTTTGAATTGGCCACGGGCCCAGAATTTATTTAAATAGATTATGGAATTTTTATTGGGCTCAATAATTGAATTAAAGCCCATTTAATATATATGACCAAGTGGACCCCCACTTAATTGGTATTAAGCTCAAGAACTATTTTATAAGCCCAAAAATATTTATCGGACGAGTTGGACTCATTTTGAAATTTAAGATCGGCTCCTTAGGGTTGTTAAGCGACTTGGCCCATCAAAATTATAGGCAAGCCCTATTATCTAATTAGACCTATTAAATGAGCCAACACTTGAAGTAAAACTCTAGGACCCATGACCTTCACCCAACCTGTCTTCAAGACCCAGCACCTGACTACCTTCTATAAATTCATAGATCCATGCACGTATGTCCATCTTCCTCGTCACAAATTAGGGTTGCCACAAATCCTTCCTTTCCTTTCTACCTAGCTGTTGCACCCCTATAATCCCAAACCTTGATTCCTCTCTCAAGATCCTATTCCCTATCATGGCAACACCCTTGACCAGCTTGGTGCCTCCACAGCATGATGTTCCTCCACGCCAGCAAACCACTACACATATGTGTGTCCCTTCGTCGCGCAGCCAGCCGTGAAGCACCCCCATCGCCTCTCCGTCGAATAGAAAAACCAGGTGGCCGCTACAACCTGTGCTCAACCACAACCAGTTGCAACCAAAACCGAGAGAACCAAGCCACCGGCAACCAACAAAAGGCCCATATTTAGCCACCCACAAAGAGCACCTAAAACCAGCCACTGCACTTCCATTGTCAATGATGGGAACTCCACCACCTTGCCAAAGCAAACCACTGCAAGCGACTTCCTGCCACCAGGAACCATCCTTCACTACCTAGCATCTTGTCGTAGTACCTAGCCTCCTTGTAGCCACAACCAAACGCATAGCTCCTCCCCACATCCACCTTCCACACTTGCAACAACCACCAATCTAAGCCCTTGTTTTATAAGGTGGAAATGAGCACTCAGTTCCCTCTCACAAGACTCATTGTAAGCCCTCTCTCCCTCACATTAATCTCTATCTCACACAGTACCTCTCACTCTTTCAGCTGGAACCCAAAGCCACCACAGAGGGTGCTAGGGCGCCGCATGGTCCACTTAAGTTAAGTCGAACCACGCCTGAGCACCATCGTAGCTCACAAGCTCTAATTGGTTCACCCTTGGCCAGCTCCCATTGTAACTTGTAGTTAGTACGTATAAGATTAATATGAGCATGCATGGGTTACGGACTAGGAAGTAAATGTGGCGTTTATATGCATGTCAACATGGGATTGGACTTATGTTTTATGGGTTTAATGGGGAATATGGACTTGTGAGAGTTTGGGCCCACAAAAGGTTAGACTAATTTTAGGGTTTCGAGGATTTTAGGTTTATGGAAATATAGGTTATTTAATGTATTTAGGGTTTTAATTACAATGTATGTGTTTCATTATAAACTGACGCAAGTTACATGCCTAATTCTATAGGTTATAGATTACGTGCCGGAAATATTGGATTAATGCTACGAGGTAAGTAGCATGATCGTATCCTTACACGTTTGTTCGGTAAACAACATGTTTTTATTAAAAATATTATGTACGTGCGTCTTTCATTGGAAGCCCCTTTTTATGTACCCAAGTCATGATAAATCTATACATGTCGTGATTTTTTGGATAAGTTTCATGTTAGTTGCATGACATATGCATCAAGATATTTTGTGAAAATCTATGATTTTATATGAAGATTTATGTATTAAAATATTTATGAAAAGTCATATTTTATGTAAGAGTTATGCATCAAAATACTTATGATAAGTCATGATTTTATGTGAGAGACTGAGAGTTATGCATTAAAATGTTTATGAAAAGCCATGATTTTATGTAAAGAATAATGCATCAAAAGATTTATGAAAAATTATGATTTTATTGAGGAAACATGTATCATGACATTTTATGAAAGATTACGATTTCATTTGAAATTTATGATATAGTAAGGCATGATTTCACTTGAAATCTATGATATGGTAAGGCATGATTTCACTTGAAATTTATGATATGATAAAACAAGATATGACAAGAAAATATGCATGTATGATTATGATGAAGTATGAATATCAGATACTTAATGGCCTATGTTATGATATGAAGACGGTACCATATGTTACGAGCATATTAAGTTGCCAAATTGTACATGCTGGTAGTGGACCCCATGTGTCTTCCTTATATATGGATTTCATAACCTGCGGCCACCGGTAGAATCAGAATTTTCTTAGATTCGCTAAACCTAACTCACGGGGGTCAACAGGGAGTACCAGCCTATGACAAGTAAAAGACAAGTTAATGCATTTCATGCAGAGATCAAGTTCATGTTCGTGTTATTTACGTATGTAATTTTGAATATGCATGTTTTCCAAGAACCTTTATATTTTTATTACGTTTACTGTATGATGTGTGCTTATTGAGTATTTGACTCATTTTTATATGTTTTAATGTTTTAACCACCCCAAGTGAGGATCTTTATGAAGATGGAGCTGCAAATTAAGACTTGACCCACGAAGACGAGGCAGAGGCCTAGACAGTTCATGACATAATCAGTTTATGATTTCTAGTTAAATAAATTATTTTGATAAGCACATAAGATTTTATTGATTTTAATAAGTGCTTCCACATACTCTTTTAGATTTTAAGTATTTAATAAAGATTAACTTTATTTATTTATTTTTGGGATCTTTTGTGTCTAACGCTTTGTTAAGAAGATTTTTTTTAATGATGGGGGAGCCACCCCACAGCATAGCCCTTAGGACTCACCCATGGAACCTAAACCCCCAAGGAGACTAGCACAACAACCCACCACCATGACCTCCCACTTAAATCGCAATTTGATCCCAAGGGAAATTGAACATGTGACATGGGACACATGTACACAAGTTCGCCCTTACCACTTGGGCTACCTATGGGTTGGTTAAGAAGAAATTTTTTTTAAAAGTAAAAATGTATTAATATCAATAGGGGTAACACCTAACTCATAATAGAGAGCCCCTAATGAGCATTGCCCAAGAGGGAGAAATTAGAAACCTATCCAATATACACCAAGCCCTATTGGGACAAAACACACCTCCCCAAAGCAAAGTAAGTCATTGTAACTACCCCAACCCTTTGTTTCCCACGACTAATACTCCACCCGAATGATCCTACGAGGATGGAGGAAGGCTTTATGCCCTCCCTCAACTTGTATTACCACCCTTTGTGTCATAGTTGATTGTCCAAGTAAGACGCTTTAACTCCCTGCTCTTCTTAGATATTGATTTTGTTTCAAGCGAGTGACTCACCTCAATTAACCTTTTGTTGTAGTGTTGTGAATTGGTTGTCAAATCCTCCGCATGTAATTCCCACACACTGCTGTATCTTATTAACCTTTTGCAAAACCCAATCCGATGATGATCCAGCCATGTTGTTTATCGGAGGAAGAGATAACAGGGGGAACACATCTTTCCTAGACGTAGCTCCCAACTATATACCAAGCCCTAAGCATTCATCCTTGCAAGGCACCAACAACTAACCCATATTCCCCCACCCCACCCCACCATCTCCTGCATTCAAATCTCGTACCTCCTTAACAGCTTCATTGGTTCTCTCCGTCATGAGTGGTGAGGTCATGGTCACCATTAGAGGTTTTGGGTTGGCAGCAAGCCTCAACAGTACATCAAGTTCCTTCACCTTCAGCAGACCCTACAGCTTCCTCAGACCTTGGAATTCCACCATTTTCCTTCAACTCCAGCATGGGTACCATAGTTTCTTCGAGGAGAACACGGACCAAGGGTATAATACCGACTATTGGCCTTTCCTATGTCACCTGTGGCAGAGGGCATTCCATTACAAATGTCTCTACGCCGATACCCAACGTAGAACCCACTTTGAATGACCCGGTTTTCCTTTTGACCCACTACACTGTAACATCCCAACCCCAAAAAGTGTGATTTTATAATTTATTATTATTATTATTACTATTTTATTATTTAATTAGATATATTTTGAGGTAGTAATTTATTTTGAATAGGATTTCTTTACTATTAAAGTATACGCCTCTTTTATCTTCTCTGTTTGGTCTGGGAGTTTCTTGATTTGAAATTATCTTTCAACTCAAACACTTCAAAACTCTAATATCCTCTTAGTGTCCCTTTCCTTGTAGGAGTAGTTTTCCAAAGTTTAGTTGAATTCAAACCTCTCCAGATCACTCATGATAGCTCCCTACCCCTCATCTATAAAAACCCACGAGACCCTTAGCAAAAACCATAAAACTTTCACTCACCAGCCACCATAGCAGCCTCGGTAGATGGAGAAAACCACTTCCCAACAGCCACCCTAGCACTACTCTGCATACCAAGTTAGCCACCTCGCCGGAAACTACTACAGAGCACGCCGACGGGAAGCTCTCCTTCCTCCACGACGTGCGTTGACGCCTCTAAGCTCCTTTTCCATTGTTCTCTCTCCACCGTGAATGCTAGAAGCAACGGTGTTTTCTACTCAGCCCTCCGTTGACCACTAGAAGAGTTGGATCACCTCATGGCAGCCACAGAACTCGCCGACCAAGCACCTCCCTTCGCCTCACACTCCTTCCGGTAAGTCCACGCCAGAATCTTTCTCCCTCCTCTCTCTGTTATTCTCGGCTAGGCAGTTTTCTCTCTACCTCCCTCTCACTCATTCTCTCTCTTGTGCTGCACCACTGCCCAGAGAAGCTCAGTATGACGCTGACCACTCGTAGCCACCGTGAACCTTAGCCCGCCACCACGACCCTTCGTCGCAGCTAATCCCTCTCTCGGTGAGTATCGCACGACACCTTCCCCCTTTCAACCGTCTCTCAGACATGTATTTTGCTTTTAATAGTAAAGTGGGCCATGGGCCTTAAGCCCATTCGGCCAGAAGCCTGCTATCAAGCAAATCTTCCACAAAGGGCTTTTACCCTTGGAATTAGAGTGGGCCTTGGGCCTTAAGCCCATTCGGCTAGTGCTTCCTTGTGTTGGGATTGGGCCTAGTTTTTAAAATGAACTTGTTGGGCTTATTTCAGAAACTATAATAACTTAAGTGGGTTAATTTTGGGTTGATAGGAACTGTCTTATTGTTTTAAAGTGGGTTGGAATTTAAGCTAGCCTAAAGTTTATGAGCCCAACGGCACAATATTTTTATAAAAGATATTTAAAGGATTTTAAAGTATATTATTGAGCCTATTATTTAGTTAATATTCCAATTGAGTTGTAACTGGATTTTTATAAAATTATTAAGTTATATTTTTAATAGAAGTCAAGGAATATGTTATGAGTTTTGAATAATATTATCTCTATTCATGATCTTAAGCATTTAGAATGCTACGACATGTCTTTCTGAAAAGTTAGTGACGATTAGTGTCTCGCATAGGTCACGAGCTACAACATGAGATTGTGGAAGCAATGCTAAGAGGTAATTAGTATGATCATACAATTGCACGTGTACTGTAAATGTTCTAATTGTTATGAAAATGTGATGTTTGTCTATGCTACGCTATGAGCTAAGTCAAGGTTAGATCCCTTTCATGATCTTCGATGAATTATAATGATATGCATGTAAGTGAGCTTATATATGCTATGCTATTATGGACTGCGATTTGATGGATGGTATATCATGAAAATCACATGTATTCCATGCAAGGTAATGTCATGAAGTATTTAAATCATATAAGTCATGTAATGTTCATGTAGTTCTCAGATCATGTATCCCATGAAATGCTATGTTCAGATCACATTATGCCATGTCATGTTATATTATGCTATGTACAAGTATATGCCATGCTAGAAAAATTCATGAAGTCCAACAAACTTCTCATCCATTAAGAAAGATAAGATGTTAAGGGTGACACGGACTTAAACGCGCTCACCACTTATTATGTTAAGACGGTGCCACGGACCTAAACGTGGTTCACTATATGTTAAGTGAAACACGGACCCTAAGCGTGTTTCACTCCAAGTTATGATAAAAATGACACGGACCTAAGCGTGTTCATCAAAAGTTATGTTAAGGGTGGCATGGACCTAAGCGTGCTCACCACCAGTTATGATAAGCAATGCCACGGACTTAAGCGTGATTCACCATATGTTAAGGAAAACATGGACTTAAGCATGTTCACCACCGGTTAAGTTATGTGGTGTCATGGACTTAAGCGTGGGTCACCGTATGATAAGTGAAAGACAAGATAAGCAAATTATGTATGCATTCACGTTACATGTCTACCATGATTATGTATGTTTCCGCTCATGTTGATGATGAATAGATATGTTATGGGAAACTGTGAAGATTTGTGTATGTATGTAGAGTTGTTTAGAAATTAAGCCTATGTTAAATCAAGTTATGGTTACGGTATGATTGCGAATTTGTGATGATGTATGTTATGAAGCGTCTTTCAAAAATTAAGTCTAGGCTAAGCTAAGTTATATTTTACGGTATGATGTACTATTTACTGAGTATTCGACTCATTTTTGTTTGTTTGTTTCTATGTTTCCTCTATGTTTAACTATCACAGATGATGATTGTGAAGACGCAGAGCTGGAAGGCCAGGAATAGATCTAGTGTAAAGATCTAGAAAGGAATAAGGGTTATTTACACAAGAATTAATTTAGTTTATGTTTTACGTTTTCGATTTCATGTTTTAAAAAATAGTTATGTTCAGTTTAGTGATATTTCAATAAATGAGGTATTTCAGGATATGAATCTCTTCACCGGGCATCATGTTATGAGTGTTAGTAACATCTCTATCCTACGGGAATAGGGTGTTACATACACTCTCCTAGATCTAGTTATAGGGACTGGGTTGAAACCAATTTTTCGTTTTCCTTTATTTGATTTTAAAGGATTTGGGCCTATCTTGGGCTCATTTCTTAGAGCCTTGTTGCCTCCAGCTAAAAGCATATCCATTTTCGTAGACAAAAAAGCGACCACTGTCTTCAACTCGACAAGTTGGGGTTCCATCTCCTTTAATGTACCGTGCACACCAACTGACCCATATTAATCTCAAACCTTCGATTTTAGATGCAGAGGCTTCCCAAGCTTCATTCCTCTCGAATGTTTATGCAAAATATGCGAGCACAAGCCTACAGTGCAAATCTGAAGGAGATCTAAAGAATAGTTGTGGAAAACCAAGGGAACATGGCTAAAGAAGAAGGACCCACATGGTTTATTGGTAAAAACGGAGCCCAATTGGACCTTGGTGGCTCAAGAGTGTCTTTTTGGCAATTTTTGTGTGAGATGGCGATGGTGCTGGACTAATTTCCGACAACATGGAGAATAAAGCCTTCTATCGTCTATCATTGGAGAAGATCTCGACACCGGAGTACTCCTAGAGGAGTTGTCGACCGCCATTGACTCTATCTTTGTCAATGACATGGCCAATGGAGCTGTCAGTGTTAGGGCTACGCCATCTCACACTTAGGGCTCATGAGACAGACACTCTCTCTCTCTCAAAAATAAAAAAGGGGAAAAAAATGGAAACACAAAAAGAAACAAAAGAAAAAGGTTAAAAAAATTCTTGGTAACCCTTCAAGATCCAAGGTTCAACATCTCATGGGTGCAAACAATCATTTGGGGCCATATCCCTTGGTGAAAAGCCAGTGATTTAATCAGTTCCACGTAGGGAAACTTCTAAGGGTGCGGTGCACAAGACCAAGATTTACTCTGCAGGCCCTGCCTTGGAGAGGTTCCCCGATATATAAAAAAAAAATCTCCAGTGAAAAGCACTGGGAATGGAAAAAAAAAAGGGAGGACATGCGAGGGAAAGAGAGAGAGAGAGTTCTGTCAACTAGCACTGACTCAACAATCTTGTAATAGTTAAGAAGAAAAATTTTAAATCAAGGTTAGTAGCACACTGAATCCTTGAGATTTCTAAAAATGACTTTGTTCATAACCTTGGGGGTATTGGGTGTTACAAAAAATCACCTTGTATTGCTGCTTCAAGTCCATAAAATTTACAAGCCAAAACACATCAAGAAAAAAAAGCAATGTAGAAATTAGGCACATTAAATAACTTCGGATATTGATGCCACCACCAAAATGTCTTTTCACCCACATTTTGATTTGTTTATGTTTGTGTTTTTTCCTCCTTAAATTTCTATCAAATTTTGGTGACTAGAAATTAGGAATGAGATAAATTTAAAACATGATTGTTGAAGTGAGTTTTGCAAACAGAACAACATACTAGATGCATCGACATATTTAGAGGCACATACTTACCTCATGTATGCTCTCAGAATCAATTGAAGAAGATTGATGAAGACATTTGTGAATTTGAGCATCCCCTGCACCACATTCAGATATATGTTCGATTTTCAACTTCAAAATTTGACACTCCTGAATTCCAAAGCTCAATAGCCGTCCTTTTTCCTGCATGCAAATGTGAGAGCAGATGACAAACTGTATGCATATATAAAGAAAGGAAACACACAAGAAAATCAAAATACCAGCAGTATGTCGCGCTTCACACCCATTAATTGTAATTTGGCCTTTTCATATACAATTTTATGAAGCAACAATCTTGTTTCGGCAGCTCTGCAACAGATGCACTCACCAATGTCAAAACTTGTTACGCTAAACCAGTTTTCTGAACATCTATAAGAACTGATGTCATCTACATCCATGATTCTGTCTTAATGAGAAACCACCTTTTATGCCTATTGCTACTGAAGTGGTCAGCTTTTGTCTGTAAAGGGCAAAAACAAGATGAGGGTTAGCAGAAAAATTATTAGACTAGATCAGATTTTTAGTGCACAAAGAAGGAATGTACTTGTAAAGTTGTCATATGATAAAATACAATATGATTGTTTGTATCTTCAGCAGACCTGAGACTTGATTTCGGAAGAAAGCATCTCATATTTTTTAACCTTCAATAGGCGAACCACCATATCTTCCAGCATACAAATCTATATATATAGAAAAAAAAAAGATGACAAAAGAGAAAGAAGAGGACAAAACTAGAACTCAATAGTCATGGTATCTAATTTCACATCCTATATCTTTTTTTTTGCCGATAATTTCGCATCCTATATCTAAATTATGTTATAATGAACACAAAACGGAAGGGAACGTACCGATTTCAAATTTAGCTTATCAATATGCTCAGAAAGCAGTTGTTTTGCATCCCCTGAGAATTTCACTAAAATCTGACAAAATGAACTCCAAAGTCAAAGAAATCCCAGAGGCTTATAAATTCTACAAGCTGTCAGCAAAAATGCAATGCAGTTGATCAATATACAAAAAGATTAGTAAACTTACATCGGCCCAATGCATCCAAGCTGTATCACCTCCAATCTTGTCTCCTTCATTGTTAGATCCATTAGCATATTCTATCGTGAACTCTAAATCGCAACCCCCATTTTTATGACCTTTTGGACTTCTTTGAATCCTGGCCAACTTGTCAATATGATCCCCATCCACAAAAGCAGTTTGTAAATTTCTTCTTTTCCGTCCAGAATAGTTATCAATATCTTGTAATCTGGACCTGGAAAATAGGGCAACTTTCCGAACAAAAGGTGGCATCATGTCATTGTGTGATGCACTTGATGGGTCATGGCTGGAGGGGCTCAGAATTGACACTTGGCTGGTGGGACTAGCAGTCGACTTTTTCCTGTAGGAGCTCTGAGATGACTCTTTCAAGGTAAGACTCTGGGCTGGATCTTTCTTGGATGGCTTCTAAGCACCAGACCCAATGTCAAATTTTGCATGTATTTTTTTTTTTTTTGGGGGGGGGGGGGGGTTATGGGTGCAACAATAACACCACTAACTATTAAAAAACAGGCAAGTGATTTAACCAGACTAATGTACAGGCAGCTGTGGAATGCAAATGTAAAATTTGAGTACATCTTAGTCCAAAAGCCTAATAAGGTCAGAGTTAAGATACCAAAACTTCATACGACCAGCCCATGTGAAAAGCTGCATGCAGAGACAATTTACAGCCTAAATATATATATGTATGTGCGCGCACGCCAAAGGGCATATCTGAAAATGCACGAGTAATTATAGAGAAAGAGAGACCTTTTCAGAGGATGGCTCATTTTTACTTCCATGGAATAATAATTTGTGTGGCTCTGCTCCAGCTTGAAGGTTCTTATCTGCACGTTCCAACTGAAAATCCATAATGTCACTGTCCCTTGAAGGGCTTTGGATGTCCATAAAACTTTCAGGTTCATTTTGAAGATGAGATAGGTTATTTTCAAAGACCCTTTCTACTTGAGCAAACTCTTTGACATAGTCAGTCTTCAAGAAGGGTGAGGCAGACTCTGCTCTATTTTCAGAAAGCAAGGAATCCAGTTTGCCGCCTACCTGACTAGAATAGTTATCACCAATACCATTTTCAGTTGAATCTCCATATTGCCCCAAACCAACATGTTTATTAGACTGATCCAGCTGTTTCAACTGAGGGGAGACACTGCCTTGGTATTCTGAAGATGCTGATAAGGTCTGTGATAAATTTTTCATTGGGGATGAAATAAGTTTAGTGTACCGATCCAGTGGTCTCAGCTGAGGGGAGACACTGCCTTGATATTCCATGGATGTTGACAAGGTCTGACCTATTACTGAAGATGAAACAAATTTATCAGCTGTACCAGTCACTTTCCTATCTTTCCTGTAATCAAGTGTGAACTCCACTAATGAGGAATCAGTTCCAGTAGTAGCCAATGTCCCTTCTATCGGATTTCCAGTCATAAAGAAATTCTGAACCATTTTCCCACCCGACCGAGTGGACTGAGATGGTGAAGCCACTGCTGTCATTAGCTTTTTAGTTTTATCCTTGGAAATAAGGCTGAAAGACATGTGACATGGAGATTCTTCATGTTGTGCAAGACCCAAGATCTCTTCATTTTGGTTAGACTTACAAATGCTTTTCGAGTTCTCAATTCCATCATCTATGTTGATCAAGTTTTTATCTACTCCATTCTCCACATCAGCAGTACACAAGTGCTCCTCTAAATGAGTAATGGGGGTATCCACATGTCTGTATTTAAGACCTTCGCTACTTCTAGTCATAACAGCATTAAAGGGAGAAAGCATGGAAGAGTAATTTGATAACCTACACTTCAATTTATGGATTCCCTCTTTGAGACTAGAGGAACAAGGAGAAGGCTCAGGAATTTTAAACTTGGAAATGCTTTTCTGAATGGAAGACAGAATGTTACCATGACTAATGTTTTCATTACTTGAATACAAACCTGGCAGTTTTGAGGAAGGAATCACAACCTCCATATGTTTGGCTGAATAAGGAGTACTTACAAATGAATTCAGCCGTTTAGAAGATAACAAAGATAAGGATCCCTCCAAAGGAGATGCACATAGATGCTCAGGTTTCTGGTTGATATCAGAGTCATTACTTTGAGGTTCAGGAGAATTTCCTTTTACCCTCCCTTCACTCAAAGGGCAATATGTTGGTTCGTACTGTAAAAAAGAAGTATCTGTTAGCCTTACAGTTTATTAACTAGTAACTAAAGAAACCAGCGTGCTTGATAATATATAAGCAGATTCAACAAGACCAACCACACATTTCCTATCAGCACAAAGAATGCATTGCCTTTATTATCTAATCAGTCGCATCATTAAACCCATACAACCACTCATGCACAGAAGAAGTTAATTGCAACCATGCTACGAGGACATAAAAATAAAATGAAATAATTTAAGTGCATGATACGATGTTTTCATTAGTGTAAAGGTGGAGGATTTTGCAGAAACTAGAACGAGAATAAGGCAGTTAGAATACCAACGCCCAGAACAATCTCCAACCAAACTGAGTGGAAGCACTCTAGGTAATCATTATGGAGTTGCCAAGAGAATAGTACTTAACACGAAATATCAAATATGAAGGAACCAAAGCACTAGGCGACACTTCGGTCGAAATCACTAGAACTAAAAAAAAAATCGCCCTTACTTACTCCGTTTAATTGCTTGGGAGTTCGGGCGGGGCTGTCTGAAGAACCACCATTGGCCTCGCTCATCTTTGTACCAATCGGAGACATCATATCATGGGCATCCTCATTCCTAATTAATGACTTTGAGTCCATAGGTACTGCATGAAAATCCTTGCTGCCTTCTGCCAGAAGTGCATCTAATCTGGGAGATAGCCTCCCGTAATCATAACTACGTGGGTTTTCACCTACAATACTCATCTCGTTTGAGTCTTTGCCACCACCGCCACTGCTTACTTGATCGACAGAGAGCTTCTTCGTTTTAGTCAGGACCATAAAACTTGCAGAAGAATCCGTCCGTGACGGGGGAGCATTGTCTTCAAAGGCAAGTAGACGATGTGCTGTGGTTGGGGTCTTGAGTTCTCCTCCTCCAGAATCTGATCTGGCAAGACTACGGAAATGCATGGAAAACGCGGTGGAATCCATGGTGATATCATCCGATGCAGCAGAGTCGGAGAGCCTTTCGGGTCTAATGAAATTCGCTGATACAGGCCCAAAGAAATTGTCTTCTGCGAAACAATAACACAAGATAAAAGGGTAAAATAGAGGCAAAACTGATTGAAATAACGTATGCGTTAAGAAATTTTCCTTTTCCGTTTTCCTAAGAACCATACGGAAGGGTAAGAAAGAAAATTAGGTGGGAACTTGCCATCGTCATTTGAAGTGGCTGAGATCGAACCAACAGTGCCGCTTCCGGGAGAGGGAGAGCCGATGGGGCGTAAAAAGGAGTTGCTCTCCTGCTCGTCGCAGGGAGAGGACTCGTCGCCGTCGGCAAGGTCCCTGAAAAACCCTAGGACGTCTTGCTCAGAATGAGGGGCGTTAGGGGTGGCGGGATGGTCCTCAGAGAAGTCTTCGTCACGGTTGAAAATGTGGACGGAGGTGATCTCGACGTCGGCGAAGCTCACGCGCCGGTTGGCACGCTTCTTCTTGAGGGCGATGGTCTCGTCTTCGGTCTCCGTGTTACAGGGTTCTTCCGAAGCCATTTTTGGTCCAAAGTTCTGCACGTTGCACCCACCCTGAGCTGCACTGAATCTAAACTGGGTTTTCTTTTACCCTCTCTGGAATTCGGATTCACTGTTGGGATAGCACAAAATGTCAGCACGGAGTGTAAGGGAAGAAGGGAACAGGGTGTGTGAATTTAGGGGTGGGGTTGTTGTGCGGGAAATGTTCGGTGCATGTTATTTCAAATTTCTTTGAGCCTCTTTTAAAAAAAAGAAAACATTTTCTCAGTTTATTTAGTCCCATTTCATCTTAACATTTAAATTTTATTTAAATATAAACACTAAGGTTATGCTTTTATGAGATGAGAATTTTGTGTTTTGTTTTAAAGTTTAAAATATTAATTTTGAGATTTGAAAAAGTTGAATTGGAATTTGAAAAAGTTATATTGGAATTTGAAAAAGGTGAATTATTTATTATATTTTGTATGGGGATTTGAAAAAGTGTAGAGATGAGATGAGATGAAGATGAGAATTTTAAGTAAAACACTTTTTCCAAACATATCCTAAGATTTTATTTATTTTCACAAATTAAATAAGATGAGTTAAAATTAAAATTAAAATTTGAATAAAATATTACTAAAATATATATTTTTAATATTATTTTTATTTTAAGATTTGAAAATTTTAAATTTTTATTTTATTTTGTGTGAAAATTTAGAATAGTTATAATAATTAGATAAAATTTGAAAAAGTGTTATAAAAAAGAAATGAGATTTTGAGTAAGATTTGTTTGGAAGGTAAGATGAGAATTTTGTGTTTTGTTTTAAAGTTTAAAATATTATTTTTTAGTTTTGAGATTTGAAAAAGTTAAATTGAAATTTGAAAAAGTTGTATTGGGATTTGAAAAAGTTGAATTATTTATTATATTTTATATAGGAATTTGAAAATGTTGTAATGATGAGATGAGATGAGATGAGAATTTTATTGAAGATGAAACTTCCAAACATAATCTAATCATCACAACTTTCTCAAACTTTTATATAAAACATAAAAAACATTTTTAACTTTTTCAAATTTTAAAATAAAAATTAGATTAAAAAATTATATATTCTAACAACATTTTAACTTTATAATATTCTTATTCAGCATTTTATCTCTTCTTTTTCAAAACCAATAAAAGTCTTAATTCAAACTATTTCACTATTATTTATAATCTATCTTACAACTATTTACAAATTTCTTGAACAAAGAATATGCCTTGATTAAGTAATCATATATTCTTAAAAGTTATCATAATTTCATTCTTAAACATCACTCAAATACAATTTTTTTTTTCAATTTCAAATCTGTAACTTTTTTATCTAATCATTATTTAAATACAAAACTCAATACAATTTTACAAAACTTCAAAATAAAACACAAAAAACAAGACAAATTTTTAAAAATATATATATTAAAAAATTTTATTCATACATTTTTTTTATTTAACTTTTTTTCTCTTATTTCCAAAAATCTAATATAACATCTTAACTCAAACATTTTCACTATTATTCACATAATTCTCTATATCACAGGTTTTTAAAATCAAAACTTGAAATGAAACCAACAGGTAAGTGGCAATCGATGGAATCCTATCAATACTATTAGAATAATACTACTATGCTGTCTCATTTTGTTTCTTTATTTTAACCGCTCACATATTTAATTTTTTTTATTTTACTTACTAATTAAGGAATGACTATTATTGTATTGGTATATTTTTTTATTTTTTTAAAATATTTAAATATGTTAAAAAAATATAAAGAATAAAAGAATAAAAAAAAGTGAAATTTATAGTCGTGGACATGCCTAGCGGTCAAAGCTGGATAACATACTAACACTACTCATAATATTATTGGAAGCAGCCTATTTTAAAATATTGTGTGCAGCATAGTTGATATTTTTATGGATTTTTTTTTGGCTAACCATGCTTTTGATTTATCAAGAATCATTATGGCATCCTTCATTATAGGAGCAATCTTCCAAATGGTACGTTGATTTTATAAATAAGTTATAACTCTCCATTTTTATTAGGGGTCCACTTAAGGTTAGAACCAAACATGAAATTTTCATCCCGAGATAAGATCAAATATCCAAACGCACACTTTGACAAAAACACAACCGAGATATTTGTATTTGGGTTTTTTTGTACTGTTCATTGACATGGCAATATACAGACAGCTAGTAGCTATTGTCCCTCCTCTGGTTGTACTTTTTCCTAGCCATTACACATGTCATCCCTCTTTCAACTATTCCTTTCCATCTGTTATGACACCCCCGTTCATTTTTGCAGAGGCCCATCTCAGAGAAAACGATTCCATTTCCAGTTCGTGTATGACGCAGGATCAAAATCTCATCGATTCGAGTTGTGCCCCAAACCCCCAAACCGAGTTTTCCTTCATGCCCTAACCTCTGGAATCGGCTCCTCTTACCTTTGAATTGCCCTTCTGCAACTTCTGTATTGATGTCATTTGTGTTCCCGTTTTGGCACTGTGCTCCAAGCCTTGATAAACCTCAAATCATCCTGTAACGAGAATTTCTAGCTCTAACCTGTGCATTGGCCAGCCGAATCTCTGTCTCTAATCCATAGCCTCTGTTGTGCAGCCTTACCACGAAGAGAAATGACCCCAACAGAGACCCCTAGGCTCGCGTGGTAGTAAATTGTACCAACGCACTGTCATCCTTATTGGCTTTGGCTGTCTCATTGCCCGCTTCAAATGGTCTATAAATGCGCAGTTTGCACTCCAACGGAAGGCACCCCAATGAATCAGTGCAAGTCTCACAATGCCATCCCCAAATGTCGCAATAGATGGCTAGCCGTCCTTAACTCGACCACCACTAGTCCTAAGACACGCTCCTACCAAATATATTTGCATCATATTTCAATATTCTTTGATTGGAGTCAGGGAATTGCAAGCTAAGATAAATATGAAAATTATTGTCAATCCGTGCTTGTGACTAGGAAAATCTTCACACGTTGGAGTTGGTAGTTTACAGATGTTGGTGTATTTGTTTGGGGTTCACATGATTAGAACCTAACTACAGGTTATATTCATTAAATTTGGATATTATTAGCTTTTGTTTTGTTAGCATCTGTATGGACAATGATCAGGGCTTGGTAGAGAAGATTGAGTTTGAGGAATTTATTCAATGTGTCATGAATAACATTGGTCAACCACTAGGTCCTAGGTGAGTATACTTTAGAAGCAAGAGAACCAGTTTGTATAGAAAGGAGTTGGAGTGATGCTCTTCTCCAAATCTAAAGCATGCTTACCTAAAAAAATATACATGTTGAAATGTTTCAGGAGTGTGGAAATGGGTGAAAGCTGTGAGGATCAAGAAGTGGGTGTTAACAAGCTTGAGAGTACGTTGCCCCTGTTTCTGTTGTTTGGTAGTGGAGAATGGGGTATACAACATTAATCTCATAAGAAATTGTAAGTCTTGTCTTTCATGACACATTTGGTAGTCATGTCTTTCATGACAAATCTAAAAAAAAAATTGAAACTCTACATGCTTTTGAGTTTTGAATAGAAGATTATGGGCACTTTTACGAGCAAATGTTCATCATAGTGTTCTAATTTCACATAGAGCATATACCATAAAACAATAAACTAGATATAATTACAAAATATATGTGAAAGTTATGTAATGATACCAGAATTTAAAATTTAGCAATCTACAACTAGGCAACTTAATACATTTGTACTCCTAAAAATGCTAATTAACTAGTAATAAAAATTCATACTTATATTGTGTTTTGACTCAGTGTTGGTATTTTAGGTAGGCACTTTTGTGACATTTTTTGAGTTTGAGGAATTTTAGATAGGATGTTTTGAGGCCATCAAAAGTTTTGGCATTTTTAACTTCAAATGTTATATGAATAAACCTTGAGGCATGTCTGACAACTACATTATGGCCATGTCTCTAAACTCATAGATGGTTTTCTCCTCAAAAGATATTTTTAAAAACCATGCAGACATCTACAATCTATAACCCCTGAATCGCAGGAAAAGCAAATAATAATAATAAATCAAAAATAGTAATATGGTTAAAAAGTCCTTGTTGATAACTCCCACCATCTGATGGGGTGATGAGTATGGTTATGACATGAGAGGGCAATATTGGACAGCATATGGCCAGAGCTCATGCATATGACATGAGAGGGCAATATTGGATCTTTTGGGGGGTTTTTATACATCATACTTCTTTGACAATTCTAGCTCTTGGATGTTAGGTTTATTTGTTTATAATAAAAGAGGGGAGGTTAGGAAACATATGGCCAGTTTGTTAGTAGAAAGTTAAGAGAAAGTGAAGAAGTCATCTTGTATTTCCTTTAAGATTTCTATTTCAAATCTAAAGAGTAGAATCACTTCTGAATACCATGTTATGGAAACCGATACTTCGAAGACCCTCTCCCTCTCTAAAACCAGACCCTCTCTCTCTAGAAGTTCCCTCGTCTGAACACAGCGGGGGGAGGGGGAGCTTCGGCTCCCTCTTCCCTCTCCTCCTCCCCCTCTCAAACGACAACCCTTCATCTCTGACGGTTTTCGGTTTGTTTTGTGTTTTTTTTCAGATTTCGGCAAATAAAAGGACTAGCCGATCCGAGCTTCTCCGGCCCCCATCCTCCCACACGCGCACCTCCAGGAGTCTCCCCTGCCGCCGATCTGTAGAACCTCTTCTTGCGGCCTCCTCTAGAACGGCGCGTAGCCTGCACGCGCGGGACGTAGAGTTCCGAGCTCGCTGCGTTTGGGCCTCACACACTTCCTAGGATCTCTCCGATGCTGCTTCACGCGGCGATTGCAGAACCGGCATCTCTGAATCCTCACAGCTCATTCATCGGCTTCTCCTATATTTTGTGCGCTGGTTTCCGTTTTCAGTGTTTTAATGTATTTCCTTTTGTCTGTCTGTCTTTAGGTCTAGAAAAAAAAAACCCATAAATGTAGTGCCCATTTGGACTGGGTCCGAATGGTGGTTCCTCCCCCTCCGCGTAGCGGAATTGGCGGGTGCTCCTCCTCCATCTCCCGTTTAATCTGGTATGGAGCCTTTGTTTTTGTGGGTTTCGGTACCTCTGTACTGTACAGAGGAGTGCTATCTCTTAGACTAGATCTGTAGAGATGCTTTGTTTGGACTAGACCATGCCAGTCACGGAGGTGTACTGGGATTCTACTAATGCTTGTAATGACTTATTTTTAAGTCAATTTGTATGTCCTACCTTATTAATGGAACGAGGTTTTCTGTTTTCCAAAAAAATAAGGAGTAGAATCACCAAAAAAACCAAACAAATAATGCCATTTTTATGATTGACAATAGTAATTGAACAATGCCCCACTTCATGTATATTGAAATTTTAACATTCCAAAATCATCTCTACCAATCTGTTTTGGTTATGTCCAGCTAAACAACTTACCCCAACATGGATTTATAGCTTGTACTTATCTGCTCCATTAATTTCAAGGAATAAACTAAAAATATGTCCTCCTTTGTCATACATTATCTCTATTTGTATGCATAATGGAGTTTCATCTCACCTAGCTAGTTAAGAGGGTTATGGTATGTGCCCCGAAGTTATGAACTCATTGATGATTTCTGAATCATTAATTACATTAGATTCACCTCTTTCATAAACTTTTGTCAATTAGTTTTACATTCCCAACAAATCGACGTTTGGGATGTTTTACATTTGAATTTTATGGTTTATACAAAGATGAAACATTTATATATCTCCATAGAAGACGAGACAGTTTATAAAGCAAACCAATATTTCATATGTTGGAGTCTTTCCAACTAGATTATGCTTTGTTAAGGAAATGAAAATAACCAATCCTTGAGTATGGTTTATTTATTGTCTGAAAATATTTTGTTTCACCCTAAATTCTATATCATCCATACTCTTGGAAGCCCCAGAATTTGTCCCTTTTTTGCTTTGTTAGAGGCCTAACTTATACTATTTCTTGTTCTAGCGTTACTACTTACACTCAACATCTATGTCATCATCTCAAAAGGTATGAATGTAGTTAGTTGATTCAAACTATTTACTGGTTTTCAATATTTTACCTTCTTCCATCTAAGATTTTTACCTACTTACTTCATTCTAGATTTGATATTAGTATAAATTGCTGTCATTATTTACTAAAGTTCTTTTATATCATGTAATTGTGTCATCACAATTTTATGCTGGTTTGGAATAAACCCAATCTAGTATATCATCTCATTGCACGTGCAATCATTGGTTTAATTTGAGCCCATATTAGAACCATATGGACAATGATACCATCGACTCGACCTGGGATGAAAGCTAATGGGTAGATGGGTTCAAGGACTTGTTGATAGAGATGTTGTATCAAGACACCCTCATGGATAGATTGAGGGGAGGCAGGATTGCAAATGGTGGTCATGTTAGGCTTGCTGAAAAGTTGTCTGTCATTGGGCCAAGAAACTTTAATTCTGAACAAGTTAAAGGCAAAATTGCGCGTCTCAAACAAAGACAGCGCAAATTTACTGATCTTATAAAGCAAACTGGTTTGGGGTGGGACCTAGAGAGGAAGGCCCCAGTTGCTAGTTAGGAAAACTAGGTTAATGCCCTTTGAGTGCGATATACAATGCGAGTAGTTTCTATTTCTCCTTGAGGTTTTAACATTCCAAAATTGTATCTAATCACTCTCTTCAATGTTAGGCATTTAGCAACAAATGAGCAAGACCCTTGATGCAATTAAATGTAGTTATGAAACTAGGGAGCAGGCAGCGATGGAGTACAACAAGTCGTTGAAGCGTAGTAAAGGGGACACTAGCATGGAGTTTGATGGAGAGTTTGATCTACAAATGCATTGTATGAAATTGCTTAAAGAAGTACAACCTCCCCTACCACCTGAGCTATTTAACAAGGCATTCGATCGATGGTTGAGCACAAAAGTGTAGAGGTCGTTTGTATCGATCTCTGAACATCGGAGGAGTCAGTGGGTTTGGAGTTTGCAGTGATCGGTCATAACATGGACTCATTTTCAGGGGGATATAAATTGTCTGGAGGTTTGGATTGATGAGTATGGTTATATCACGGCCCCGATATAGCCATTTATTGAGATGAAGGCTTTTATGACTTCATTTATGCATGTTTCCTTGTTTTTACCTTTTTCATAAACAACTATGTGGTTGTTCGGGATATCATTATTTGAGTTTGTCTCATATGTCAACATTTTCATAGCGTTTGCTTCATTTTCCTAGTTTGTGACATTTGAGAACTTATGCATGTTGGTGTATTATTCAAATATTGTCTCAGTGCAATTTGGTTTATCTTATGCGGCTTCACCTCCATATATCTGCCTACAGATGCGTCTATAATTCATCTCACAAGACAGCTAATTATTTTTTGTTTTTTTTTTATATCATACAAGAATTCCGTTTTTCATAATGGACAATGAGAGTAGTTCTGCAGAAGCCCCATCGATGGAGACGAATAGAGAGTTGGAGGATACATGCTCAAGTACGTCTCATACCAGTGAGGCGGACGACCCTAGCGCGACATATCCTTCAAGTGGAGATAAAGCCACAATGCAAGAGGTGAACATTATTAACATGATGTGGATGGCATAGCAATTTACTGGAGGTTGGGCTAGAATGCCCAACACAACATTGGGCTACGGGGTGATTAATATATTCAAACAGTCTTGAATGGAAATCTTAGGACTTGCAAAACAATGTTTCGAATGGAAGTCCCGGCCTTCCGTTATGTTTGTGACCTCTTATGATAGTCATTAATTATGGACCCTTCAGAGAGGGTATTGGTGGAGGAATCAGTAGGCATGTTTTACCTCCTCGTTGGGCATGCATAAGGTTATTGCATCGTTGGGGACCACTTCCAACATTTAAGCGAAACTATTAACCGCCACGTAAAGACAGTAATGTGGGCGCTACATCAGGTAGGGAAGATTGTGATTAGGTGCACAAACACAGATGTGGTTCATCCTTACATTACGGGAAACCCTCGCAATTATCCATGGTTTGAGGTATGGACTTTTCTATAAGAGTACAAACTGGTTATTAAACTTGATGTGTTGGTCTTTTTTATTCATGATTTTTTTAAATTTAAATCGTTGGGGTGTGTTATATGATAATGGTTTTGTAGAAATGTCTCGGTGCTATGGATGGCACCATGATTGATGTTGTTGCACTAGCTAGACTAAGTAACACATATAGAAATCATCATGGTCGAATTGCACAAAATGTGTTGTACCTATGTAACTTTGATATAAAGTTCACGTATGTATATACTGGTTGGGAGGGCATGACCCATGATGCACAAGTATTCCTGGATGCCTTGAGTTTAAATCGCAATCAATTTCCATGGCCACCACAAGGTAAATTTTATATACACTTATTTACTTATACATATTGTAGGCAATATAAATTACAAAATGACATTCTTATTTGGAGATAGTTTTAGTACTGTTTCTATTTTTTTTTATGTTTGTAGGATATTATTATCTTGTGGATTCTACATTTTCATGCATTGAGAAGTTCATGCTGCCCTATCCACGAGAGAGGTATCATCGATCTAACCGTTATAGCGGCCGTCAATTCCACGGCTATAAAGATTATTTCAACTTCCGCCATTCATCAATTCGGAACATTATTGAACGTACATTCGCGTTATTGAAGAAACGATTTCAAATACTGAAAGCGATGCCTCAGTATCGCCCTACCAGGTAAGGGATGCTCATAATCACATGTTGTACACTGCACAACCTTATTAAAATGGTAACTCCGAATGATGAGTTCATTCAGACTACATTGGCGCTGCAGTTTAATGAAAAAAACATGGCTGGGGACGAGGACGTGGGCGAGACGTCTGAAGTGGTTGACATGTCCCATGAATCAACTAAAGCTATGGTAGTATAGAAAGATGGGATTGCAATTCCTATGTGGGCACATACAAATGGACAATGAACGTGTGGTATTATGGTTATAAACCTTTGATATTGTTGTAGTATTTATTTTTTAATACTATTTGGTATGCATGTTTTTTAGGATTTGAACTGTATGGTATATGTACCATTAGGAAAGCATTATGAATTATATTTATTTGATAGAGGGAATTGCGTTATCTTTACTTTTACAGTGTTAAAGATATTACATTGCAGGTCATGAACGCACATTCAAGTAGAGTAACATCGTTAGAAAAAAATAAATTAGATGATCATGTTGTTGTTGGAAACCACATGGCCCCTCATTCGGTATAACCTCTATATTAAAGGCAAACTCAAACGTGTACAGATGTTGATACCAGTTTTTGTGCGGATTTGTTAATTGCAAAATAATTTATTTGATTGTGTTTTTAACTTATTGTAAAAAAATTGCAATAATTGTAAATGTAAAGTGAACAACCTAGATGTAATACAAAAGTTGAACATGGTTTGGGGTGGTAACAACATTACACAGCCAACGCACATGACAGACCGTCACCCAATAAATACAAGACGAGAGTTTGAATCTAACATTAAGGTAGCATTAGATGATTTACATTATCATTAACTTTAAAAAATTGAAAAGAACATAATAATGCCATCAATAAAACCCAAGATGTGATCAATACACATTTGAACTTCATCTTCATCGTTTGGAACTTTTTGTCTTCTATTCTTGCACGTTCAGCCGCCATCCTTTCATTCTTTCGTTCTGCTAATTGTAAGGTGTGCCCATAACAAACTGGTAGGGACATAGCAAGATCAACCCATTCGAAAAATTTACACTGGTTTTGACTCTTATAATATTGACAATTCAACAATCGCCTCCCAAAATTGTTAGGCTTGGCTGACGTCCAAAGTTTGGAGGGAATGTCACAATAACAAAGAGGTATTTGTCCCAATACCAGTTCATCTTCTGCCCTCATAGGATTCGAGCAATTTATAGACACCCCTCTATTAGTTTCTATAATTCTTGCACATAGAGTAAAAAGTACAAAATAAACAAACACTAGTAAGCTGGCTTACATTTCTTGCAAAGAGAATAAAGGGGAAATTGTTCACACGAAAGGGAACTGCATTGTTTGAAAATATAATAGCATCATTACATAAAATTGTCTAATTGGAGTTCAATACGATTATAATTGGACCCGTGCCCCTTACCATTAATCCATCAGATGCATTGATGCAGTATACAAACCCAATCTGTTCCTCCCAAAACAACAGACATGCATGATGAAGAACAAGTTTTGACCCCAAAAATGAATCTACGTCAGAACATATTCAGAAATGGTCTGTAATAAAGGGGCATGTAACCATGAAAAATCTAACGTTGGGTAAATATTGATGAATGGTAATGAAGGGCCATGAAACAGAGTATTTTCCAAAAAGCAGACACTTCAAAATATTTTAGGAACTGTAATTTCGGCCATGTAACATGATATTTCCTTCTGTTTTTGTTGGGTAACAAGGATGTGAATCCCGTGGTTTGCAAAATGGTGGCAGATAAAATTCCTTCTTTGGGTTATTAGCATCCATTTTTATCAATCGGAACCCAACACAGATTTATAGCTTCATCACTAAGATGCAGGATGTTCAAACCCCCCAATAACGACTACACATGTTTAGTTAACCTAAAGTTGGGCTTCGAATGGTTGAGGTTGGAAACTTTAAAAATTTAGAAAATAGCAAAGTATGAACTGGTAATCAAATAGAAACCGGTTGCGATAACTTCTCACTGTAAATCGAACCCAATTTCACAAAATGAAATTGATTTGCAAAATCGGCAATCAAGAAAACCCTAATCATTTTTAGAGATGGATATTGGTTCGTAGAGCTTGAGGAATACGAGAACTTACCTCAGTTGCGACTTCGCAGTTGTGTCGGAAAGATGAAAATCGAAAAGGCATGATGAAGCCCATGCAAAAGTCTTTCGAAACAGCAGGAGAGGGAGGGGAGCCGCAATGTGTAGCTCTTGAAATGTAGGAGATGCGAGTATTGGTGGATTGAAACGCAGGAGATCTTCCAAACTAAGTGTTGAGAAACGCAGTGGAAGCGGCTCTTCTTCAAAAGCAAGAGAAGGAAAAACTGAAGGGTTTTCTCATGGGTTCGAGAGGAATTGGGAGCGGAAAGATAAACTTCTAGGGCTAGCAAAAGGCCATAAATGCACTGGTGGGAGGCTGGGACCCACCAATTTTTCTTCTTCCAAAAAGAGAGAAATCTCATTTCAACTTTACTTCCAAACACATCTTACTATGGGACCTACATAAATTTTTTTTTAAAACAATCCAAAAGGACAACTCATATCATCTTCACACTATTTACAAAAATCTCAAAATTCTTGTCTCGTCTCACCCCTTATCTCAACAAGGACCATTTTTACAAAATTTCTTACCTTATCTCATCTCGTCTAATTATTATAATTTTTTTAAAATTTCACATAAAATAAAATAAATAATTCAATTTTTTCAAATTTTAAAATAAAAATAATATTAAAAAATATATTCTAACAATATTTTATTTAATTTTCAACTTTTATTTCAGCTCATCACATCTCATCTCATCTCATCTCATCTGCAAAAACAAACGAGGCCTTAGGATTGACTTCACTCTCTCACTCTCAAATGTTTGTCTAATCTTTGCTTCATTTTATTGTCTTGGATTACTGAGCATATAGTCCATCACCTTTTCTCTTTGGTTCTAGTTAAAGAAAATGGATGCAAGGTGCTTGATGAAAGTCCTCAGTCATCATGAGAGTACCGACAGTCCTCTTATTGATATTTATAATGTGCTTTACATTAATACAAGATGTATTTTGTCGTTTGAGGTTTGTGCTATACAAGGTAATTGTTGATTCAAAGAGATACATAGTTGAGTTGCATGATATTGATTTCCCATATGAGTAATTGGGAAAGTCCCCTTCCAGTGATTGTTCAGTAGCTGTTGGGTGTGTGGATGTTTCCATAAGATGTGAATCTTCATTTAGTAAGTGATCTGAGATTGTGGTTGGAGCCATTGATGGGTGATTTGCATTATTACGCCCTTACAAACTATGCCAAGGTACTAGACCAAATTTGGTACTAAGATTAGAAAGTGCAGGAAGATCAAGTGGTTTGGTAAAAATATCAAAAAGTTGAAGAGAGGGCAAGACATGCCGAGTATGAAGTAGACTAAGGGCCATATGTTCATGTACATAGTGGTCAATCTTGATGTACTTGCTTTGTGTATGAAAAACAAGATTAATTGTCATATAAAGAGCACTAAGATTATCACAAAGTAAGAGAACATAGGTCGGTAGCTGAACACCCAAATCATAAAGTAGGAACGAGATCTAAGTTAGCTTAGTAGTAGTTTGAGCCATTGCTTTGTACTTGACTTCGGAGCTTGAGCGGGAGACAATATATTTCTTTTTGGCTAACCAGGAAAGGTTGTTGCTACCGAGAAATACATAGTGCCCTATGGTGGAACGTTTGGTAAAGGAGCATCCTGCTTAATCTACATCTGAAAAGACATAAAGATCAAGTGTAGAAATGAAGACCAAGTTCACCAGTACCTTTTAAATATCTGTAGCCTCACTTGGATGTTGAGATAAGATGAAAAATCGGTGAATAGTAGTGAAATAATTTGAGTTAAAATATTTTATAGGGTTTTGAAAAATGAGAGAGAAAAGTTAAATAAAAATATTATAAAGTTAAAATATTGTTAAATATAATTTTTATTTTGGGATTTGAAAAAGTTGAATTATTTTTTGTGTTTTGTTTAGAAATGTAAGAAAGTTGTAATGATTAAATTGAAAAATATTTGTATTTAAGTGATATTTGGATGGTGAGATTTATCATCTCATTTCAACATCTAAACCAATTGTAAGTATGTGTTTGACCATTTTTAAATGGGTTTCCTTAGGTGAGTGCATGAATTGATAAACAAAGTTAACATTATAAGAGAGGTCAGGGTGAGTAGGTGTAAGTGGATGCTTGCGGAATAAGATAAGATGAGAACTCTGTGAATAGTAGTGAAATAGTTTGTGAATAGTGGCAAAATGGTTTGAATTATGATAGTTTATGGGGTTTTGAAAAACGAGAGAGAAAAAGTTAAATAAAAATATTATAAAATTAAGATATTGTTAGAATATAATTTTTTAATATTATATTCGTTTTGTGATTTGAAAAATTGAATTATTTTTTTGTATTTTGTTTGAAAGTTTTGAAAAATTTATAATGATTAGTTTGAAAAAGTAAAAAGTTGTAATAATTAGTTTGAAAATATTTGTGTTTGAGAAATGTTTGGGAAGGAAATGAAATGTGATGAGATGAGATGAAAAATATTATCAAACATCCCCTAAAATATTGGAGAGCACCAACAATACTGCGATAGTGGGCTGTGTCAGGAAAAGGTATTGCATAAGGCCTTTAGTCTTGGGCACCATGGGAGTGTCCATGAGCTTATAGTCATGCATTTGAGCACATTCTAAAATATCTAGATAGGGGTGTAACTAGTTCGGTTTGATCCGATTTTGGACATATTTTATAATCGATACTGCACTGGTTACACCCCTAAATTGATATTTTTGATTTTACTAGTTCCAGTTTGGTTTGATCCCGTTTTTCTGATTTTTTCAGTATATTATATGATACATAAATTATAATATAATGATAATATATTACAGTATATTATAATTGTATTATAGACTATAGTGATCTATTATAATTTATAATATAGAGATATATTATAGTATATTATAATATATAGCGATATAGTATTAGTATAACTATTAATACAATAGATTATAGTGATAATATATAGTTATTTATATAGGATTTTAAAATTTAATATTATATTAATGAGTAGTTTATCATATAATACAAAAGTATTTTATATTTAATTATATATCTTATAAATAAAAATTGTATATAATATAAAAAATATTTTATACGATATAAAAAACTAAAATATATATGAACTGGTCCGGTGTTAGAAAAAGAAAAATCAGAACTCGACCTATTTTGACTGGTTTTGGGAAAAATAAAACTGGTATCGGACCGAATCAAACTTGATACCTGACCAAACCCACCAGTTCGGCCCGGTTTACCAATTCACTGGTTTTTTTTCACCCCTATATCTAGGGCATATTTGGTTTGGGAAAAGGTATGCCCATAAGAGGTCGAGGTGATTTGAATATCAAGAAAATAGTGAAGGGGACAAGGTCTTTCATAGAAAATTGATTGCGAATAGTCAAAATGAACTCGTGAAGATAATTAGTAGATGAACCAGTTAATAAAATATAATCAAGATATAGTAGCAAAATAGGAGAACCACGAGATAATGTCAAATAAATAGAAATGAATCAACAGTGCTGCAAATAAAGCCATAAGACGTAAGAAAGTTGAAACTACTAAACTTGTCAAACAACACAAGTGGCACTTGTTTTAAACAATAGAGAGTGTTACTTAAGTTGCAAACACAGGGAGAGTGAGTTTTGATGGATAAAACTTAGAAGTTATTTCATAAAGATAGATTCGTGGATATCACCATTGAGGAAAGCGTTCTTAACGTCTAGCTGACGAATATTCCATTGATTGATCAGAGCAAGACTAATGATGATCCAAATCATGCTCAGTTTGATAACCGGAGAAAACGTTTCATGGTAGTTGATGTCATATACCCGATAAAAACTTTTAGTAGTTAAATGAGCTTTCAGATGATCAAAACTGCCATCAACTTTGAATTTGGTTTTAAAAATCCATTTGCAACTAATGGCATACATTGGATGATCACGAGAGACAAGAGTCCATGTATTATCATCATACAAGGTAAGGGTGGCAAATTGTGTTTTTGGATCGTATTCGTGTCGTGTTAAGTCATGAACATTCGACTATATAGGTCAACGCAAGCCCGACCTGTTAAGCTAAAAGTGTCAAACTTTCAAATCCTAACCCAATCCATTTAGGTAACGGGTTATGTCATGTCACTCGCTTTGACTCATTTAATAATTAATTAGAAATAGGTTAACACAATACAACTCATTTAAACCCATTTCATGAAAACAAGTTGAACTGACACGCATAACTCATTCGACCTGATTAACATAATTTCATATAAAAGTTAAAAATCTATATTTATTAGTTGCCACAATATCTTAAAAAAAAAATCAATAATTTTTAAATTTTAACATATAATAAAACCAATATTATAAACTATACAATAATAAATATGAGCATAGATCTAAAATTATAATTATAATAATAAAAATACAAACATACTGAGAAATACCAATATTACAACTTAACAATAATAAAATTTTAATTTTGAAATAAAATCTAAATGTTTCAAAACGAGTTGATTTCGTGTTAAGTGGGTTGACTCGTTATTGACTTGTTAATAAATCGTGTCTTAATGGGTCAACCCATTTTGACCTAAATCCGTTAACATCAAACTCAAACTACTAATTTTGTGTTGTGTTCGTGTTGGGTTCACGGATCATGTCACATATTACCACCCCTCATACAAGACTTGTAATTCATTATGCATCGTTTGGGACCAACCAGGATGATTGAGGCTAGAGTGGACTGTTTTGGGCCATTTGGGTATAGTAGTGAGATCATGAAGGCTAGCATATTTAGGGTTGGGTTTGTAGATTCTAGTCTTGGAGCGTTTAACTGGTGTGTTCAGAGGGCACTCAAAAAGTGGTTGGTAGATCAGAGTTGGTTAAGGCACTAAAAGAGGAGTCACTTGTAGGGGCAGTAGGGGAAACAAAATGTGAGGAGATGGATGAAGGTAGCGGGTATGGTTAAAGTGGAGGAAGGGGGATAATCCATATCTCAAAAGTCAAGAGAATCAACTTGATAGGCAGAGCCTTGTGAAGGTTCCCATACTATTTATAGGAAAAAATAAGTTCATAAAAAACAATGTGGCGTGAAATGAAAGTGCAACAAGATGGAGGGTGGTAGCATTTGTACCCATGATGCTTATTGATGCAACCTATAAAGACACACGGTAAGGTTTTGGGGTCAGATTTATTTTGTTTGGTATCCCAAATATAAGGATAGCATTTGAATCCAAATATACGCAAGGAACGATAGTCGGGGTAAATCCCATAGAGTATGGAGAAAGGTGATTATAAATAAAGGGTTGTAGAGGGAAGTTAGTTAATAAAAAAAAAGTAGCAGTGACAAAGGGTTTAACCCATAAGCATTTTGGAACAGCACTGTAGAAAAGCATCTTCATACTGAGTTCACAGATGGTTCAATGACAACGTTCTACAGTGTCATTCTATTCAAGGGTATGGGAATAAGAAAATATGTGAAGTGTACCTTGTTGTTGTAAATGGAAAGGGTGTTAGCAAATTCTCCTCTTGCATTGTTTTGAAAAATTTTGATTTTTTGTTGAATTGACGTTCAACATATTTTTCAAATAGTAAAAAGCAAAGAAGAAATCAAAATTTTTTGATAGGAGAATAATAAAAAGCATAAACTAAACATGCATAATAATAAAATTTATCGATAGAGATAACAGGGGAAGAACCCACAAGTCACAATAAACTTTATAAAAAGTGGCATGACTAAAGAAAGGTTAAAAAAAAAAATAGAGCTTTCTAAGTTTTCCTAACTGACAACTTTCACAAATGGAAAAAGTTTTTTTTTAGAACCCGTAGTTTGAATAGTCCTTTAGATTTCAGGACTTGGAGAGCAAAAGCCAAAATATGTCCCAAATGTTGGTGCCACACTTTTTTAGAGGCCGTCTGGAAGTAGGTGGAGAAGTGAGTTTCATAAGGGGAAACAAAGTGTAGAGATTACCTTGTAGTCGCTCAGTCATCAGGACGCAATTGGTATCCCGTTCCTTAACAACAAAACCAACACAATAAAATTCACAGGGATAGTCATTGGTAAATTGCCTAATCGGCAAAAGATGTTTTGCTATGGCAAGGACGAAAAGAGCATCTTGCAATTTAATTCTAGTAGCACCATTGTCAATATAAGTATCACCAACATGTGTAATACCATGAGAACTACCATCGCTTATAATGACAACATCATTACCAAAATAGTGACAAAGGATTTTCGAGCATACTTGGGTGTCTATTTGGTATCATGAGAAAAATTCTTAAGAGTCAGAGCACTAATGCTTGAGGGATATCATTAGGTTGGTAAGCATGATTGAATCGGTTCCAACGTTTAAAAGCAACATCGCCATTCTTGCCACACATTTAATAGGTGTCAACATGAGAGGGATCACATGCTTTATTAGTTTGATTGCACTGATCAATGGGCTCACACGTGTTTGAAGGACCAGAGGTTTGGTTAGTCTTGGCTGAATGGCTATCAGGCTAAAACCCATGACCTTAGGAAGAGAAGGACTCTGGCTATGAACAATGGCTGTTGTTGTTATCCTTAGAGGCTGGGGCGCTATTGTTTTGTCGATAAAATGCAAAAGGAGAGTTAAAGGAAGAATTATGGAGAGATGTTTGAATCTAAAACCCTTGGAGAAGAGGGATGAGCTCGACATAGGACGACATCAATGGCTTCATCATCGATGTGGTGAAGGGTTTGTATTTGGCTCCAATGGTGGCCAAGTGGTCACACAGTCCTTTGAACACCTGTAAGTGATTGGCCAATAGTGTGGTTGGTTCCTTCTATAGGTAAGTGACTTGTTGTGTGAGGTGAAGCTCTCATTCCTGAGAGTCATGGGCATACACTGCCTTGATTGCAACCCATACATGGTGTGTAGAGTCTAGTCTGACAACAAGACCGAGTGCTTTTTTAGAGAGGGTTCCAATAATCCATCCAAACAACAATTGATCTGATTTGCACCACTGGAGGAAGGTTGGGGTAGGATCTGGTTTACTAGAACTAGAAGCACCATCAATGGAATTTTCAAATTCTGGGGGTGCCAGTGTCTAACTAAGGAGGTATTCAACAAGTTCTTCGTTCTTGGCCAAGGCCAAAATTTGTTCATGCCAAATGGGGTATTTGGTGCTATTGAGGCGTAGGGTAACAAAGTTGCCGACATTCAGAGCAATGGTGGCCATGGGAGGAAGACTCTCTATCTCATACAGGCTCTGGTATTATAAAAAAATGGATGCAAGTCCCTAGTCACCGTGAGAGTCGAGAGTCTTCTTATTGATACAAGATGTATTCTATTGTTTGAGGTTAGTGCTATACACGGTAATTGTTAATACAGAGAGATACATAGTTGGCTCATATAGAGTACTAGCCTTTGCATGATATTAGGTTCCCATATGAGTGATCTGGAAAGTCTCCTTCTAGTGATTGTGTAGTAGTTGTTGGGTGATCTGTGTTATTACTGGTCAATTTGGTTCAAAGTTTGACAAGTGTTAAAATTAGTCATACTTGGAATCCAGGGCTCCTTCCATACTCTCATTGAGGTTCCATTTGTTATGCTATAGTAGATCACTTTTTTAGCAATATCATTGCATTTTACTATACTCCATATCCATGAGGCTACATTGGCTCTTGTTGCATTTGGGTAAGTGGTTCCTTTCAAGTACTTGTGCTTCATGACTTGTACCCACAATAGATTGGATAAATTTAGCAGGTTCCACATTAGTCTTGCACTATAGACTTTATTCACATTCTGCATTCTCTTTAGACCCAACCTTCCATTCTCCTTTGGTAAGCAAGTCGAGTGCCATGATTTGGGGCTATAATTACTTTTCTTTGTAAAACGGTACCAAATAAGGGTGGCAGCGGGGGTTTTTACTTAATACTTTGTGCAAGTTGTAGTGTAGTAGATGTAGTTTTTATATAGGAGGCTAAGGCAATACAAGTGTATGCTTAAGCAATGAGAGACTCTTGACTCTTGTATTGCCGAATACAAAATATGCACTAGCAAATTCTAAAACTATGTTATTAGTTTTTAAATTATGGTCATTTTTACAAATTTAAATTTATAATTTGATTAAAAAAAAAGTACTTTTGTCACTTTTGGACCAAAGAATAATTTTTGGGCCTAGTGGGTCATAGACATTATAGTAGTGGGTAGGGGATGGGGCGGATGAGGGTTCTGCCGCCGGCCCCTGCATCCCAAGGGCAGGGTGTGGGGGTGAAAAAAAGTTCTTAAACATCATTAAAAAATATTTCCTTAATCACTAAGTAAAAAAAATGCATTGAGACCCATCCTCGGGACCTATTCTCAGGACAACTAGCAAGAGCATTTCCCTTCCTACTAAAGTGCACATTTGATTTTGAGATATTGATTTTTTGTTCAAAACATATACCATAAGTTGCCAAGCAACTTTGTACTGCTCTAGCTTCCTCCTGAGTTGTTTTTCCAAAATTATCAAGTCGTTTACAAAGCATAGTTGGGAGATAATGAAGACAAACCTATTTGCTTTTATGCCTTTCAAATGCCATTTGCATTCATTTTTAATAGAATTTGAGACAAGACCTCGGAGCTGATCATGAAGAGGAGGTGAAATGGGGTGTCCTTGTCTTAGGCCTTGAGATGGGATGATGAACTCAAAAGGACTTACATTGAGAAGGATGGAATAGGTAGGTGTCTTAATGCATTGCTTTACCAATTTGATCAAGGTATCACTAAACCCAAAAGTCTTCAGCACGATCAAGATACAAGCTCCATACCATTTAGTCACAGATCTTTTGCATATCCACTTTGATGGCCATTAGTTTGCCAGTCCTTTTCTTGTGGTTCATAGTTTGAAAAAGTTTTTGAGCCAATATGGAGTTATTTTAGACATGTCTTCCATGAATAAATGCCAATTGCTTTGGTGAGGTCAATTTCTGGATGACCATAAAAAATCTATTGGCGAGGATATTTGAGATGACTTTGTAGATGACATTGTAAAGGCTAATGGGCTAGTAGTGCAATCTGGATTTTTGGGAATAAAGCAATGGTAATGTGATTTAATTCCCTGAGGCTATCCCACTCCAAAAAAAATAAAAAAAAGGTTTGGATTGCTGACACTATCTCCTCCTTGACAATCAACCAGTAGTGCTTGTAGAGCAGCACAGTCATGCGACTCATGTCATCTAGGCTCAGAGCTTTGGTCTACCCTATTTGGAAAATAGTCCATTTGAGTTCTTCCTCATTGGGAATACGACATAGAAGCTCATTTTCTTCATCTAAAATTACCTCTAGGATAAGATCATTGAAGTTTTCGAGTCTTTCTAGGGAGGATGGTGAAAATAATACGAAGACATTATTGATCAAGTATTAATCAATCTCATCCCTATTTGAGAACCACGTATCATCCTCTCTCTCTATGTACTCAATGTTAAGATAAGTCCTACTTCTTTTCATTATGATCTATTAGCTCATTGCAATTCAACTTCAAACAAACCTCTTCTAGACTTGGTTAAAGAGTTAGAGTCCATCCCAACAATAGAAGATGGTGAAGGTGTAGGAGTCCAACACATCAAAAATAGATAGTTTAAGATATATCACATATAGATAGGTGTCGATTATGTGTTTATCATAACTTGTAAACTCTATCCTCTAATTGTGTACTTATCACGTGCAAATTGTTTTCTATAAATACAAGAACCAAGCAGGATCAATTTTATCCTTGCCTTCATTTAACTTACTTTTCTTTCTTGGCATCAAAGCTGCCAGGTTAACACAATGATTATGGCTGGATCAAACAACCCCACCTCCACTGCATCCCTTTCCTTCACCATGCCAACCATCTCCCATCCAATTTATTCTAAATTGAATGATACTAACTATCTTGCATGGGTGTGTCATCTTCTCCCCATCCTTAGAACCAATGGACTTCTCGGCACTGTAGATGGCTTAGAACCATCTCCACCTTTGTTTCTTCTAGACCCTTCTGCCAAGGAGTTTATGAAGCTGAACCTAGAGTATGTGATCTGGGAAAAGGACCAATATCTTTTAAGTTGATTCATAGACACTGTCGGGTAGTCTTCTATGCTCATGTTAACTGAAGGACCATGAGCACAATTATCCTACTCACGACTTGGAGCTAGCTCCCGTGGTATATGCTCTGGAGATTTGGAAACATTACTTATATGGTGAAATGTGTGAAGTTTTTATGAATTACAAAAGTCTTAAGTATCTTTTTGAGTAGAATAACCTTAATATAAGGCAAAGGAGATGGTTGGAGTTGATTAGTGACTATTAGTGTGATATAAAGTACCACCCTGGGAAGGCCAATGTGGTAGTAGATGCACTGAGCATAAGAGCAGTTGAAGACTCATCTGCTTGATCATTAGAAGTGAGATCTCTTTTAAACAGTATGAGGAAACTGTTGATTAGAGATCATAGTCAAGAAGACATCCTGACCTCAGTCCAAGAGTTCTTCTTGTTGGATTGGGAAGAACAAAAGAATCGTTAGAGAAGATAACAAGCTTATGGAGGTCATCATAAAATTTGAGAAGTCTAAAGGGCCAAAAGACTTTAGCGCCAAAGAAGATGAGACTTTTCATTACAAGGATTTAAGAGTGATTCCTATCGACCAAGAGTTGAACGATAGGATTTTAAGGGAGACTCACAATACCTTCTGTATAGCTCATACTAGTAGTACATTGATGTACCAGGATATGAAGCATCATTTCTGGTAGGAAGGAATGAAAAGGATGTGGCAAAATTTGTGATCAAGTGTTCTGTTTGTAGACTCGTTAAAGTAGAACATTAGAAGCCAACAGGTGTGTTGCAACCACTGCCAATCCTAGAATGGAAGTGAGAAGATATCTCGATAGATTTTGGGGTGGGTTTTCCAAGAACTGCCACTAGAAATAACACCATCTAGGTGATAGTTGACCGTTTAACCAAGAGTGCCCACTTTATGTATCATAAATTGTCAGACTGCATGGAGCACCTAGGATGATCGTGTCAAATAGAGACCCTTATTTCATGTCTCAATTTTGGCAGATTTTGTCAAGTTTGATGGGCACCAGTCTGAATTTTAGTAGTACCTACCATCTTCAAAAAAATGGACAGATTGAGAGGATGGTTCAAACTCTAGAAGACATTCTTAGAGCCTGTGTCTTGGAACATGAGGAAATTGAGAAAATAATGTCGTAGGAGGTGACTCATCAAGCTTGATAGGTAGACCTCTGCCTATTGGCAGGCGATGGACCAACTAGAGTATCATCGCAACCTTGTGATGGACATAGATAACAATGGGGTAAGCTATGAGAGGAAGGCTATGCCTCATGGGGAGAATTATCCGCCCCTTCAATTGTCCACTTGGATGGATCAAGATAACTTTAAGGAGAGGATGTCATGTGACAAAGCTGAGTCTAGCCACGTAGTTAAGGAGCACGCCATAGCCACTACCATGCCGATGATGACGAGGAGGTCGAGCATCGCATTGACTGTGGACATCACAGCGACATGATTTATGATTTTGACGATGACACACTATATTATATGTCTCAGCATAACAAGTTAGTGGATTTTGACTCACCCCTACCCACATCGACTAGAGACTATATGTCCGGCGATGGACAGTAGACTTGGTAAGTACATCCTCTCCTTTTTTCTGATAATAGTTATATTATGTGCATGCGTAGATTTCGAGTACGAAATCTTAGTGGATGAATTTTCGTAGACCTTAGAGTATCGTGAAATTCCAGAAAGATTTAACAAATTTAGCGACTACTTAAGTTTTAGTTTCTCAACATAGTCGGTTTCCTACTCGCTTTGTTGACAAAAGTGCCTTTTTAATTATTTGAGGTACTTATGAGTGTGAGATTGAGAAATGATCTACACCATTAGTTTCAGATGAATATTTAGGATTTTATGGTATAATGAGAAGTTTTTATTTTTTGGATGAAAAGTGATCGGAAATGCCTCTTCTATTTAGGATACTTAGGAGTCAAATTTTGCGAAACAAATTGCACTACTAGATTTGTATGGTTATTTAGGATTTTAAAGTGCAATGTTTAGTTTCACATTTTTTGGAGTGAATAGTAACACTCGAGATAGTGCCATGTGGCACCTAGTTCAGTCGATTGTTAAATCATTGTGTGAATTGTCCAAAATCAGTCTTGAGGAGTTTTGGTGGACACTTAGCAAGATCTTAACCACACTTGGTGAATAGTGTAAGACACTTGGAACTAAGAGGAACCATGAGATGGAAATGTGAAAGAAATGAAGGAAAATCATTGTGATCATGCCAACTAAGCCACATACTATTACATCCAACCAAACACTTTGTGGCCAACTAAAAGAGCGTTTCAGCCCTAGTGGAACCCAAAACCTTTGATATCCAATTGAAACTCCAAAACCATGGTGGTTGCCCCAAACCCTAAAAGGTTTTCTCAAACTCTAAATGGTTACCCCAAATACTATTTTGCCAATTTGAGCTAAAGTGATTAAGCACTTGGTTAAATAACTTTCACATGTGATTAACCACTCAAATTCATGTCATTACACTGTTTTTTATTCTTTTATATCTTGATAATTTCACTGAACAAAAAAAAAAAAAAAGATTTGGGCTTGATAGAAACCAAAACCCCAAATCAAAGCCTCTTTATACCCCAAAGTGTAGCCATTTGGTCAAGGCCCATTTAGGCCCAAAGCTTCTTAAGGAAGTTTCCCCCTACAGCCTTAGGTGTCCTATGACTGCCAATATCAACCCAAATAGTGGTTGATGGGAGGCCAAACCACCACCCAAAATCACCATGTTCTCGGCTGCTTTAAGCTGAATAACATGGGTTGTGATGCCCACAGTTTTGCCCCTAGTTTTTGTTGACAAAACCTCCATCAAAGGATTATTATCTCATCCTCCATCAACCTTCTAATCCAAGATAAGTCGTCCATGCCAACCTCTTTATGATTTTATCACTTTTGTTTTACTTTCTTGAAGAGAACTCGAGTAGAAGTTTCTGGCAGTGTTTTTCGATGATCTTTCTTGAATCTTTCTAAGCCATTGTAGGTCGATTCTCACAAAACTTCCTTCATATGAATTATTTTGAGGTTTTGATATTTTTGGTTCTTGAAACCTAGTCCAATGGCTATGAAATTCTTATATGATATTCTTAAGACTTTTATTTAGATGTTAAAAGCCTTTTTCCTAAGAGTGTTGGATTAAATCATAGATTGGAAGCATGTTATGCATTAAAAGGTTCGGTTTAGGCATGAATTAAAGCTCTCGGGTATGCTTGATATTTTGTGAAGTTTTTGCCATATGATTTTTAGGTTTAATGCTAGGATCATATTTAGAACTTGAATATCAATCATATAGATTTATTCTTTAAGGTTTACTTGATAAAGTTTCAAATGTAGTGCTATTGTTCTAAGGGCTTGTTTGGATACAAAAACAATCTCATTTCACCTTATTTCATCTCATCATTACAACTTTCTCAAATTTTCATACAAAATATAATAAACAATTCAACTTTTTCAAATTCTAAAAAAATAATAATATTAAAAAATAATATTCTAATAATATTTTATTCAACTCATCTAAAACCATCTCATCTCATCTTAGTATACAAACGAGTCCTAAGTGAAAAGAAAGTTATGCATAGTTTTGAACTTAGTGAGTATGTCGAGTGGTTTGATGATCATTTTTGTGATTTTGAATATTGTTCAATGATGATAATCACTTAGGCTAGATTCAAAAACATGTTAAGAGTAAGTTTATAACCTTTTGGAGCCCTTGGAGTTTATTAGAAAGGTTATAGATCAAGTGCATGAAGTGTTGTTCTAATTATTTAAGATTTGGTGTTTTCGCACTTTTCTTGAGATGAGGAATTTAGATATTTGTGATATGATTATTTTGATGTCTTGGTATGATTTTAGAACCTAGGATATGATTGTTAAATATTGCATAAATCAGTTTGAGTATATGGTTTGAAGTAAAAAAGAATTGCAACAAAAATCAAGACTTTGCCTTAAGTATATTTCGGTCATTGCTTGGTTTGTATAGTTGTATATTGTTTGAAAATTTTCTGATTATATATTTGGATTGAGGATAAAAATTACATAAGAAATGTACATTTTGGTAGAATTTGAAATTAGTATGCAAAATCCTTAATTTAAGGGCAAAATAGTCATTTCTCATAACTATAGGGGTAAAATGGCAACTTTGTCAAAGTTAGTGAGTTTTGTGTTTCTAAGTGCTTAGTGAGATATTCTAACCCTTAGACTTATCTCATTTCACTCCACGCTATTTCACGCTTTCTTACATACGTTACACTACAGTCATTGTAAGTTAGTCTCTAACTTAGAGTACTAGTATTGGAATAGGCATCCTCAATTTAAGCCAACAATTTGCCCAATATATGCTCAAAAACACCTACATTGGATTAGGCAAGTCCAAATATATTTGACTTTGAGCTACAGTGTTTCAAGAGCTTGGGTCATATTTGACTTGCCATTGTAGCTCAGCCAAAGGTTGGAAAGGTGCCAATAACTGAGAAGAGTGGAAGTCCTTTAACCCTTTGGTCACTTTCTTCAATAAATTAAAATCACCAAAATCTCGCAGCTTCTATTGTTTGTAAATTTATGGTAACTTAGTTTAAATGGCTGGATTTAGAGACAAAGTTGATATCTGAATTTAATTATATCTACTTGAAATCTATAAATTCCAACCTAGTTCTTTCTATCCAAACATTTGTCTAAATTTATTTTGCAAGATGAAACCAATCAATCCCAAAACCCCACGAATAAGATTAGAGAAATGCTTTAGCCACGAAAGATCTCACAAAAGTAAATTTACAAATTGAAATGGTTTTATGTGTTATGCTAGATTGTAAATCTATTATTAGAACAAAAAAAAAATGGAAAAACAAATATTATTAAATTAATAGAACAAAAAAAATTAATAGAAAAAAATTGAAATTTTTTTTATTAAAATTAGAATATTTTATTATTATTTTGAATAATAGATGGATAATTCAATGTGAGAATAAATTTTAAGTGGAATAGCCAAGTGTAAAATAATGTCATATTATGCATATTTTACATTTGCATTTGCATAATCTAATGTCAATGCTCTTACCTTTCAATGTATTTTTGGATATTCGATGGTAAGCTATAATTTTTATATTCTTGCCACTTACGGTTATTACATATGTTCTAATATGCCATGCCATGCTAAATTATTTCAAATACATGTTCATCTGTTACATGCCATATTATGCCATGCCATTTGTCACGTGTTCATTGTTACATGCCATGTCATATCCCATGCATATTGTATGTCACGAAAAGTAGTATTTTCAAGTGAGTGGAATCTTTTCTTTTTATCATGACCTCAAGTGCTAGAATGAGGTAGTATCTTTATGGAACTTCATTATTCAAGTTGGAGTATTTAAATTGGTGTCAAATTCTCTAAGTTGATAAGGTAAAGATCAACATGCATCGAATGAGACCTAAATAACTAGTTTCTAGAGGAAAGTCAAGCAAAAAGGTCGATGGTGCCAACCTCAATTTTATTTTAGTATATTGACGTACTCCCAGCTGGTGCAAATATATGGTGATGCAGTACCGGCCGAAGCACACTGCTCAAGGGGACCTGTGTTGCCTCCACATTTATGTTCAATTCATGTCAATTCAATTCATGTCAATTCAGTTGATGTCAATTTTCAACCCATGTTAACGTTTAACTTATGTCAGCACATGCTGTAACATCCCGGATTTTAGTGTATTTTTAATAAATGATTTATTTAATTTATTTAGTGATTAATTATCTTGTTTTAAAATTTTGGGAGTTTTTAAATATTATTTTATAATATTTTAAGTTGTGAAAATTAATTTTTATGCTGTTTTCTTAATGTTATTTGCTGTTTTGCATTTAAAGTGATTTTTAATTTAAATTGGTTGGTTTATGGGTTTTAAAATAGTTATTGTTTTATTTAAATATTTCACTGCGTTTGGATTATTTTATTTAGCTTTCAGTTTTAAAATCCTCTTCGTTGGATTTTTTGAGACCCAAGATGAAAAGACTGGATCTCACTTTTTCCCTCCTCTTTTTCTTTTCTCTTTCCTTTTCTTCTCTTTTTCCTTTCTTTCCTGCGAATCCTCTCTCCCAGCCCGACCCTCTCTCTCTCCTCTCCACCATGAGTTTCGGCCATTCCCACGCAGCGCCGCTTCCGGCCGCCCGTGGTCGACACCGCCGGCACCACCGGCTTCCCCGTGCGCCGGCGAGTCACCCCACCAAAACTCAGGCCGGCTAATGCCGCCGTTAGCCGCCATGAGCCGTGCGAAGCCGTGAGCTTCACTTTGCCGTTCCGCCGCCGTCCAGCCACCATTGGCCACCATTTCTTCACCACCTCTTCACCGGCCCACTAGCAAACTTTTAGACCCAACTCCGGCCCTGATCCGTCGCCGGAGTCGCCCCATAGAACGCCACTTTCGTTTTGCACTATCCGGCCTTAAAACAACAATTTCCGTCGCCACCCACGGCCAAAAGCCACCACCACTAGCTTCACCACCTCCCATAGACCCTTCCCTACCATTCCCAAGTTTTCGTTTGACCCCGTGTGAAATTTGGGTTTCACTGTGTTTCGGCCACAGTGTTTTTACACTGTGAAATTTGCTGTTTTGGTGATTCCAGTGCCTCGTGATCCTCTTAAATATTTTTATAGCGCTGTAAGTATTTTCTAAACAATATTTTGAGATTTAAATATATTTTTGCACTAATTGTTTATACTGTATTCTGGTTGGTTCTGGACTGAGTCCGAGGAGTTCGGGAGTGGATGGATTGAGGACGGAGTATTTTGTTGTGTTGGTTATTGTGATTGAGTTGTTGTTGGATAATTGTTATTGTGGTTTGGATTTGGTTATTGGGTATTATGGTTGTGGTTTGGTACACTACATATTGCACGCATGTCATGTTTGTAAATTGAAAACTGAGTTTTCATGTAATTGCATTCATGATCATGTGGTTGTTTTGAAAATTGAGTTTTCATGTGTTGACTGGATTTGTGGTTGCGTGTGTATCACGACCCCAAGCCGAGATGGGCATTATCTCGGTAGAGCTCCTCTGGTCACTCGGGAGCATAATATACTGAGTGATGTCCCTGGGTTGTCGCTGGGCGACAACGGGATTGGACGAGTTACATGCCGACTCCGTGGCCCTTCTGCTGGCGGGGGCTAGAGGATAACCTGGCCACGAACGCACTGGGTGCGGAACTGGGCATCGCTCGTAAAGTAGCCAGGATGTGCGGATGGTCCATAGGGGAGACCATGGTGCATATGGATTAATTGGATAAATGGATAAATGGCTGTTTTCTGGAAAATAGCGTGAGTTGGATTTTGTGTGAGTCATTTTCTGGGAAAATGATGGATTTATGTTTTGGGCCATTTTTTGGGAAAATGGTGGAAATGATTTATTGGAAATGTTTTTGGGCTAAATGTGATTTTTGGCATGTGTTGCATTTCTTGCATACTGCATCATGGGCATGCATGATTAGATGCTTAAATGTATTTTTATCTCAGGATTTGGTTAGGTTATAACTTACCTGTGGTTCCATTTAATGGTACTGCAGACTATGTTGATGATGATGCAGATGCCGAGCCTGAGGATTTGGCTCCGCCGGAGGAGTGATCTGGGATCACTCGTGCTGTTTTTTATTTATTTCAGACTTGTATTATTATTTATGGGACCTTGGCTTTGTTTTTATGAGATTTGTATTTTGGATATATGTATTAAACTAAAATTTTGGTACTAGTTGACTTAATTACTTTCCGCTGTGTATTTTATTTGTGCACTGTTTAATTTGTTGCACACACTTGACACTTGTCGTTGGGATGCGTGATCGAGTTGTCATCATCCTGACGTCATGATTCCTGAGGCTTTTTATACGTGAGAGTCGGGGCGTCACACATGCCATGCTATTTTCCAAGTATGGTCATGTATATTCATGTATCTGTCATGAAACATTTATGCCATTTTACTATCATGCATACATCTATATACTGCTAGTTAAGTTGGTAGTTGACTTGTTGAGATTTGTAATCAAATTTCACTTGGTAGTCCTAACTGCCATCTCCCTGGAATTGTAGATTATGTGTCAAGACCTAGAGAGCCGGCTGAGGACCGATTAGATGAGGTTGATTAGGCCTCAACGCGACAACGAGGAGCTTGTGACTTCAGTCCTCCAGTTTTTAAATAGGATTCTGGCAGTCTTATATGAGTAGCATGAGTGGCTCAATGAGTTAGCTTAGTAGTTATGCTTTTCGATATTGTACATATGGAGTACACTCTCTAGTACCCGTTTATGTTATAGTCATGACAGACAAGTTTTATAAACATTACAGCTATCAATTTATTATGAAGTTATGTTGTATGTTATGTTTTGGGATATAGTTTCTGGTACAATGTTATTTAGAAAAGAAATTATTTGTTGCGTATATTGCGTACTATTAGATGCATGCTAGCTATATAGCATATTTATTTATCATGAACATGAGCAAGTAACCTTGTGTTGCATTCTCGATACTTTAGAATCCGTTCGATCTCGAATCTAGGGCGTCACAAAACTTTTCTCAGAAGAAGGGTTACTCTCCAAATGGAAACAACAACCAAGGTAAGACTCAATCCACCTAATTCAATTCTAACAGAGCTCCATGTCAAATTTGTGGCAGAATGAATCATCAAGCCTTGGATTGTTTCCATTGAATGGATTTTGCATACCACTGAAGACATCCTCAAAGTAAAATGGTTGCCATGGTTTCTCAATCAAACGTCTTGCAAGAAGATGAAGATTGATTAGCTGATAGTGGAGCCACAAATCATATCACTTACAAACCTGAATAACCTTGCATTGCAATAACCTTATCAAGGCACATACACAGTAGCTATAGGAAATGGTAATGGTCTTAACATTGCATGCACTGGCTCTACATCGTTTCACACACCTACCTCTAAAATTAACCCGAAACACATTCTACATTGTCCAAATGCATCAAATAATCTTCTTTCTAGACAATGACTTTGTCATGACAACAATTACTTTTTAAAACTAATCGTATCTTTTTTTTTTTTTTGGTTAAGGACAACGTGACAGGGGAAATCCTCCTCTAGAGACCCAGTGAAGGAGGTCTTTATCTTGTGTATTTGAACAAATTTGTCAAGGACCGTATATCGCCTTGATTAGAGGCAAACCTTCCTCTGATGTCTGGCACAAGAGACTAGACACCCAAATGCACAAATCCTACATCGGGTTCTTAGGACTTCCCAATTACCAGTATCATTTAGCAAGTCCTAGTCGAGTCTATGTATACCTTTCGATTTAGGAAAAAGTAAAAACCTTCCATTTGTTAGGTCTTGTTGAGTTTCATCTAGGCCCTTAGAGTTAATTCACAGTGATGTATGGACATCACCCATTACTGCAATAAGTGGATGTAACTACTATTTAGTTTTTATTGATGATTTTTCAGGATACTCATAGTTGTTTCCTCTTAAATTCAGGTATGAAGTGTTTGAGTATTTTGTTAAATTTAAATGAATTACAAAGAACTTTTTATCTCATAAAATTGGCCAACTTCAAACTGATGGTAGAGGTGAGTACATCTCTCATACTGTCACTATGTTTCTCAATGAAAATGTCATATTCCATCGCCTTACATGTCCACATAGCTCCAAATAGAATGGCATCTCAAAAGGAAGCACAGGTACATAGTTGAGACAAGTCTCACCTTATTGGCCCAATCCTCTGTCTCCTAACTATTGTGTTGAGGCTTTCCATTCTGTGGTCTATTCCATTAATATGTTACCCTCACCAGTTATTTAATATGAATACCTCTCTCTAAGCTTTTTAAAAGAGAAGATTACTCTTTGATGAAAACTTTTGGGTGTTGTTGTTATCCTTTATTAAGACCCTACACTAAACACAAATTGAAATTCAGAAGCAAACAATATGTCTTCATAGGCTATGGCTCCAATCACAAAGGCTACAAATGCCTTGACTTGGCTACCAACAAAGTCTACATATCTTGACATGTAGTATTTGATGGACAATTATCCCTGCACAAGTTAAAGACTCTTCGTCCTACCTTGTGTGAGGCCACTTGCCCCATTTAGGTACAATCCTTCTTCCTTCTCATTTTACTACATTTATAACCTTGAAAACTTAGTACAACACTCTCATGTTTAACTTGAAACTACGCCTCCACTTGATCTTCCTGTTGGAACTTCCCCTATTGTATCCTCTCCAACCTTGCCAACTACTGCTAGTAAAAGTCATGAAACCAACTTGGTTTCAGAGAGAACCCATAGTCTAACCTCAGATAGTTCACTTCCTATAACAGACCTTGAGCCCCCACCTGAGCTATCCTTACCACATGTGATCACTAGATCCATGACTGGCCATTTTAGACCTAAAGATTCCTTAATTTCCATCTTTATCATTCTACCAAATACCTTATCAAAACCTCCTCCACAACTATTTTGCCTTGTGAGCCCAAAACCTTTTCATAGGCAATGCTTAACTCTAATTGGGTAGCTATAATGGAAAGTAAATTCCAGGCTTTACTTATTAATGATACATGGACTCTTTGTCCATAGCCTCATGGGATACATATGATTCACAACAAATGGGTCTATAAGCAAAAACTAGATGGTTCTATCGATCACTACAAGATTAGGTTGGTGGCCAAAGGCTTCGAGCAAAAGGAAGGTGTAGACTACAATGAAACATTCAGTCCAGTTATAAAACTAGCTTTACATCTTGATTGGACCATCAAACAATTGGATGTCTCCAATACTTTTCTCCATGGCTATCATACAAAAAAAGTCTACATGGAACAACCAAGAGACTTTATTAATAGCAAACACCGTGATCATGTGTGCAAGTTCAATAAGGCTATCTATGGCCTCAAAGAAGCCCCAAGGGCCTGGTACACTGGACTTACTCAATCTTAACAGTGCCTTGGATTTATAGAGTCATTATTAGACACCTTTTTCTTTATGCTCAAACAAGGGCCAGTCCACTTGTTTGTACTAATCTATGTGGATGACATTATAGTAACTAGTACACACACGTCAAGTATTAAATGACTGATTACCAATTTATAGCAAGAATTCAAAATGAAGGACTTTGGCAGCTTGTCATATTTTCTTGGTATACATTTTCATAGAGACAAACATGGCATGCAACTCAACCAAGCTAAGTACATCCTTGATCTACTAGATCAAATTGATATGATTCGGGCAAAGCCATTCTAGGCCCCGTGTGTTTGAGGGAAGAAGTTAGGAAAATATGATAGGGATCCTCTTAGTGAACCTACAGTTTATCAACACATAATTGGGGCTTTGTAATATTGTACACTCACTAGATTTGATATATCTTTTTTAGTTAATCAATTTTATCAATTTTTACACTGTCCAAACACCTTTCATTTAACTGCAAAAAAGGGGTGTTAAGATACCTCAAGGGCATAATAGATTATGGTTTGTTGTTCACTCAAGGTTCTTTGCAATTAAAGGCCTATTGTGATTCAGATTGAGCTGGAGACCCAATTGAAGAAAGTTGACTAGTGGGTATGGGGTGTTTCTTGAAAACAACTTAATATCTTGGAAATCAAAGAAGCAACCTATGATTGCAAGGTCTAATACAGAAGCAGCCTATAGCTATTGCAAAATTATATTGGTTGCACATGATTTTTAAGGACTTGCAGTGTCCGATCACAACACTTGTTTAGCTCTGTTGTGATAATATGGGAGCATTGCAATTCAACTTGAAACAAACCTCTTCTAGACTTGGTTAAAGACCTAGAGTCCATCCCAACAACAGAAGATAGTAAAGGTGTAGGAGTCTGACACATCACAAATAGATAGATTGAGATATATCACATATAGATAGGATAGGTGCTAATTATGTGTTTATCACAAGTTGTAAACTTTATCCTCTAGTTGTGTACTTATCATGTGCAAGTTGTTTTCTATATATACAAGTAACAGGAAAGAAGGATAAATTTTATCCTTGCCTTCATTCAACTTACTTTTCTTTCTTTCAATAACGTTAGATAATTGTGGAGAGATGGAAAATCTTTGTGTTGAAGTCATTAGTAATGAGCCATGTAACTCTAAATTTTTGTTTCCATAGAATTTCCTCTCCTTTTGAATTCTCTTGAAGTTTTGCTTTCAATATGCTTTCTTGCGCTATGTCATCTGGGTTGTCAATTTAAACGTGGTGGAACTCCTCATTTTGGCCCTTAATGGTCACCTGAATTTTCTAAAATATTATCTATTCAGAGCCATTTTAACTTATGTGATTTTTAGTTGGAAGGGTTAGACTTACACCTCTCTTGGCCTTCTCCACGAATAATCAACCCCACAAGTGGTTTGAGTAGTACTATTGTAAAGAGTTATAAGAGAATGTATCCTAAAGAACAACAAGACCCATACAAAATAAGAGTTGGGCAATGTTTAGGAAAAGTTTTTTTTGTTTAGTTTTTATTGATCATATAATAAATCATTTTTGAGAAAAAATATTTTAAAAAACATAATAAGCACCTTATCATTGTTGTCGTCATGGGTTGGCAGTCAGCTTGCCACCACTATCGGCTTAGGTCGAGCTGCTCTTAATTGGAAAACACTCTTAACCATCACAGGACGACTGATATTAAGCTAGGACCTAGCCACAATGGGATCGATGGCCTTCCCATGATTGTTAGGTTTGGTCATCCCGGGGTGGTAGCTATTGTTTCTTTTTAAATTTTTAACAGTTAAAATTGAAAATATTGAAGAGATGATTTTTTTGTGTATTTGATAATTTTGAGGAGTTCTTACACTATATATAGAGATTGTGTGTTTGGGAATGAAACTCCTTTGCTTGTCAAACCACCTTCTAAACTTTAAAAGCCATTTTGAGAACCAAACATGAACTTAGTAATGGGTGGAGAGGATAAAAAATGGGAGAAGTTCCACCAGTTAAGTTTTTTGGGGCCTATACTTGAAGAGTTTTGAGAAAATTCTATCTCACAGGTTGTGGATAGAGAGAAAGTTGTATTGCTTATATAATATTTACAAGAATACAAAGAGCTCAGTTAATGGCTCTGTATAGAAGGCAAGAATTACATGTACAACTAGACTTTCTAAACATATACAATAGAATTTCCAAGTATGGTGAAGCCATTCTATCAATGAGGGTCTTTAGGAGGATATTTAGCTGATTTGCTCTTATTACAGTGAAGATCTGCATGTTGGTTTATAGGCTCTAGTGATGCTACATAATCATTCCCCCTTAAACATGGTCTTGGATCTGGCCAGAGGCCATGTTTTATACGAAAGGCCTAAAAAAGTGGCTTGGGCAGTGGTTTTGTTAAGATGTCAGCCAGTTGGTTTGGTGAGGTAACAAAACGTGTCTCCAAGGAATCGAGAGCAACATGCTCACGAATATAATGGTAGTCAAGTTCGACCAGCTTTTTTCGACCATGTAGTACAATATTGACAGTCATATACAATGTATTGAGGTTGTTACAATGGAGGGCAGGAGTGATGTGAAGAGGAACACAAAGATCACGTAAGAGAAATGAGAGCAACGTGAGCTCGACGACAGTGACAGCCATAGATTGGTACTCAGATTCAGTGCTAGAGCGAGCTACTGTAGCTTGCTTCTTAGTACTCCAAGAAATACAAATACTCCCAAGGAATGTGCAAAAGCTAGAAGTTGAGCGACGAGTGAAGGGGCATCCAACCCAGTCATCGGTGGAGTAGGCATAAAGATCAAGGGTGCTAGTAGCAAGAATATGCATGCCGTAATGTTTAGTTCCTTGAATGTAACAGAGAATTCGTTTGGCAAGCTGAAAATGAGTTATTGTTGGGGATTGCATGAACTGACAAGCATAGTTGACACTGTACGAGAGGCCAGGACGAGTGAATGTTAGATAGTGTAGTCCATTCACTAAGCTATGATATGTAGTTGGATTAGGAAACAAAGCTTCAGTAGCAGATTTTAGACATCCTTTAAAAGGTATGAGAGTCGAGATTGGCTTGTAGTCAGCCATGTTTGCACGTTTGAGTTGATCCAAGGCATACCGATGCTGAGATAGAAACATATCAAGAAAATTTTTGGACTCCAATGCCAAGGAAGTGATGAAGGCGTCCAAGATCCTTAAGGGAGAACTACCGAGCAAGCTGAGAGATGTAGTCACCATATCATCAACATACAGAAGCAAAATTAAAATTCTAGATGATGAGTGACATATAAATAAGCTAGGGTATGTGGTGCTACAGAAGAAACCCATCTAAAGGAGGAAGTCATTGAGACGATCCAACCAGGCCCTGGGAGGCTACTTAAGACCATAAAGTGCTCAGCTGAGTTGGAAAACATGAGAAAGGCAGTGAGGATCAGCATAACCTGGAGGTGTTTCATGCACACAGGAGTACTTAGATAGCCATGCAAGAAGTCATTCTTGACATCAAGTTGTCGAAGATCCCATTGTTTAACAACAGGAAGTGTGAGCACAACACGAATCATTGTAGGTTTAATAACCAGAGAAAATGTTTCTGAAAAATCAATGCCGTCCACTTGATTGAGGCCCTTGGCCATAAGGTAGGCCTTAAGATGCTCAAGAGAGCCATTTGGTTGTAGTTTAGCCTTGTAGACCCATTTACAACTGATGACATTCATCTTAGGATGAGGAGGAGCCAAAGTCCCAGTTTTATTTGCTGCCAGAGCTACTAGTTCTTCATCCATAGCCACAGACCACCCTAAATGATTTTTGGCAGTAGTAATTGACTTTGGAATGGAAGGGATTGAGTGAGTGACATGCAGGTTAGCATATTTAAGATTTGGCTTACAAACTCCAACTTTAGATCTTGTGATCATGGTGTGTTGATTTAGTTCTGGGCAAGGAGGAACAGGAGACTCATGAGATGAAATTGATTCAACAGCAGGTGGGGAAGATAAGCTGAGGGGTATTGAAGTCGAGGAACACATGTGAGCTGTAGTTGCATGTTAGGAGAGGCAAAGGGAGAGACCTTTTCAGTCCAATTTGAAAAGGTGCAAAACTTCCCCTTAGCAGAAAGTTGGCCATACAAAGTAGTGAGTTTGGAGTATGGAAGCAGGGATTCATCAAACACATTGTGTCTTGATATATAGACATGACTAATAGCCGGGTATATGCACCTGTACCCTTTGTGTTTAGTGCTATAGTCAATAAAAACACAAGGGAGAGATTTTGGTTCCAATTTGTTGCTGTAGTATGCACCAAGAAAAGGAAAACGAGCCAAGAACTCGAAAAGTGCCATAGTTAGGAGTTTTTCCATATAGTCCAGAGAAAGGAGAATCCATACCAGGTGTGACTGAAGGCAACCTGTTTAAGAGAAAAAAAATAGTTGAGAAACAATCGAGCCAAACGCGAGACGGTAGTTTTGCATGGAACATCATAGTTAAACCAAGTTCTATGATGCTGCGATGCATGCGCTTAGCCTTTCCATTTTGCTCTAAGGTCTTGGGGCAGGCAGATTGATGCTGAATACCATGTTGTTGGAGATATGTTGCAAAGGAATTGCTTGCAAATTCATTGCTTTGGAAGATTTGAATTTTAGCATCAAAGTGACACTTGACATAAGAATGAAACTGCTTAAAGCCAGCAAAGAAATATGATTTGTGTCAAAGAGGAATGAGCCACATAAAGTTGGTGCAATCATCCACAAAGATAGCATAAAATTTATATTTTTTCCGAGAAGAGGTATGTCCTTGCCCCTATAGATCACAATGTATTTTGGAGAAAGGAGTGATGATTTTATTATTACTAGAGACAAAGGGGAGTTTACAAGACTTGCCCGTTTGGCAACTAGTGCAAACACTCATTGATGGGAAAGAAACACAATTGATGAACTTCTGGGATTATAAATAAGCTAAGATGCGATGCTGAGAATGATTAAGTCTCTTGTGCCAACATTGTGGAGATACTTGTTTGATCCTAATGGAAAAAAGAGTAGTTGGAAGAGATGTAGAATGGTTTTGACACCTCTCAAAAGTGTATAGCCCCTTTTGTTTCCATCCGTTCGCTATGATCTGGTGTGAGATCTTGTCCTTTAGCATAAATCCAGGTCCATTAAATTCAAAAATAAGAGGTTAGTTGGAAGTGAGTTTATTAACAGATAGTAAATCCTTTTGTATATCAAGTACAACTAAGACATCATTCAACTGAAGAGAAGATGAACTAGAGGAGAGTGTCGCAGTGCTAATATGTGTTATGGGTAAGATAGTACCATTACCAGCCATAACTCCATTAGATCTAGTAAAAGGAATTGCAGATTGTAGATTACCTGTAGAGGCTGTCATGTAGTCGGTAGCACCTATATCAGGGTGCCAAGAAGGGTCCCGAGGGTCATCAACCTTTAGAGCAGCAAAGGCTTGAGGAAGATTGTCTGTAGTGAATGAATGGTTGAAGTGATTGAAGCATTTGAGAGCCGTATGATTCCTTTTGTTGCATATTTGGCAGGTAGGAGTGTCATCCTTCTTGGTGGAAAATTGTGTGTTTCCATGAGGCTGACTATTGCCAGAGGAATTTCGAGAGGAGGAGGAAGATTTCTTGTTGCTAGATTGGTTTATTGGACAAAACCTCGCCCCTCTGAATTAAAGAAACCTAACTGACTATGACCCATATTGTTTTTAGAAGTCTTCTGACCATAGAAAACCATGGCAGTGGTCTGAGTGCTATCAATTTGATGTCGTTCAACATAGCTTTCAAGGAGCATAACCACCTCAGCATAGGATGGAATAGGAGGGCGCAACATGGTGGCATTAAAGATTTCAAAGTCTTTGCCAAGACCATTGAGCAACCACCAAGATTTTTTGTGATCGGGAACAGTGTTGCCAATGGCAGTCAATTCATCATAGACAGTTTTGAAGTGACGAAGATATGCACTCATGCTGTTAGTGCCATGAGTAATAGAAGTGAGCCTTTGCTTCAGTGCAAGGCTTCGATCTGAGGACACTCGAGCAAAAGTATGAACGAGTGCATGCCAGACTTCGGCAACAATTCCTAGACCAATAATAATGCCAAGCACCTCTTCTGAAAGGGTGGCAGTAAGCCAACCCTTGACCAAGTGATCTGTCCTACGCCATTTATGGTATGCAAGATTCGGTTGGAACTCAGAATCAGTGGTGGCAATGGTTTTTGGTGGGTGGAGTAGAAATCTCACTAGTAAGAAAACTTTGAAGATCATAACATTCAAGGATGTTGATCATTTGAGTTTTCCACAAGAAGAAATTGTTGGATGAGAGCTTAAGATATACAAAGTTGAAAATTTTCTGTGCCACAGGATAGGGATAGTCCTCAGATGGAAAGGAGGAAATGAAGGAGGTGGTAGGGCTTGACATATTTGGAAAAAAAAAAAATTATCTCTTTCTTTTCCTGTTGGCTCTGGAATCCTGGATACTATGAAGAGTTTTGAGAGAAGGTTGTGGATAGAGAGAAGGTTGTATTGCTTATAAAATACAAAGTGCTCAGTTAATGGCTCCGTACAGAAGGCAAGAATTACATGTACAGCTAGACTTTCTAAACATATACATGGTGAAGCCATTCTGTAAATGAGATCTTTAGGAGGATATTCAGCTGATTTACTCTTAATACGTTGAAGATCTGCATGTTGGTTTATAGGCTCTAGTGATGTTACGTTATCAGACTTTGGTCTCGATCTGCTCCTTCCCCCCCACCCCCCTTATTTGGTTATTTACGCATGTCTTGTACTTCCATCGTTCGTAGAAGATCTGAAATGCTCCAACATTCACGACACATACTAGTTTCCAGTTATCTTAGTTGAATTTTGAAAAATAGAAAACGGCGGTTAAAGGCAGCTCAAGCAGCAGTTCTATTAAAGTAATTTGGTTTGCATTACGTACCCACACGCACATACAATTCCACCGACTTATAAAGCGCTGTTCATAACATGCAATGATGCATGCCTGTATTCCAAACCCCTACAGCCTACTATATGTGGATATATAATACTAACCCTAGCTTGGCAATGAATAATCTATCACGCCAAGTAGAATTGGTGGAAACACAGTGCAGTCCATATAGTCGTTTTCATTGCCCGAAATCAATTTACATTTTTTTTTGCAACAATAGTTAAAGGGGTTTAACACCCATGAATATGTCTAATTAATTAAACTTACAATGCAGCTGTTCATTGTCACTTTGCTAAAAGGGTGTTGTTTAATTAAGGGACAAGTGATCATTCTCTCTCACTAGTCAGTCAATTTTCCAAGCATGAAGAAAAAGACAGAATTCGGAGGCTGTTAGATTACTCCTAGTAGAATAATACCCACTGGAGCTTCCATCGCTATCCCCACCTCCTCCATGGCTGCTGCATTCTCTGCTGTCACTGTCACATTGATCCGGTGCGCCTGGCTTGAATATAAACAAACCATGCCCCAGGCCAGGGCTACTAAATAGCCAGTCATGTACATCCCAGAACACTTGCACCGGGTGCTTGTTAACTTGCACGGTCTGGTTCCCTCTGAACTTCCATTGTAAATTCCGAACGTGAATCAACACGATCCCATCAATGCTTATCCACATTTCGGGGTCTCTAGGTCCCGATGTCGAGCTCTCCACAACAATTTCGTGTTCTTTTCTCTCGTCCAATCTAGCTCTTGTAGAGAAGCTTCTCTTGGCGAATACGTTTTCTTTCTTGTAAACTAGCACAGCATCAACAAGGGCCGGCCTGGATTTTGTTCTCTTATATGCCTTTTTCTTATAGTCTCCCAATAACAACACCACCTCTTCATCTGAAACTAGAGCAACATAATAATCCGCAAACGGCTCAGGCCCGCCGGAAAATTTAGCCGAACGGAGATCCCAGTAGACCTCCACTTGATTCCCTTCCACCTCAAATGACTTATAGCCTTTTTTGCTCCAAAAATGCCAAGGCTTGAGGTCAATCTTGCAAGAGAAATGATAATCGCCTTCTAGACCATCCACCTTAATGCTGAAAGAATGGTTCATGAGGTTCTTACACCATAACACCGTCACATTACGCCAATATCCTGCAACATTGGCTAGGTAGACGCAGGTGACGGTGCTCTGAGCCGTTTTATTTGTTAAAGGCTCTTCATAAGTTATTCTCTCAGCCAATGGCGAAGGTTGATTCAATGACTGAGCTCTAACAGATCGTTGAAAAGACATTTTTTTTCCTTCTAAAAAAATGTGTCCCTATATTTCTCGGATATATTCTTGGATCTTAAGAAGCCAAGACGCCGAGAAAGGTATTACCTTTTTCCTGGATATCCCATCATAATCAATCGACATGGATTCTAATCCGCATGTTATCGTACTTTCCCGTCGCACTAATTAATTTGATTCTTGCAACTAAGCGCTTGACATGACTAGACTAATCATAAATTCTTTACTTATCACGACATGGACGTCTTACCTCAAGATCAGAAGTTTTGAGGAGCTTTGGCAGAAAAAGCTATCCACCCAAGACGTAGGCCGAGGACCGAAATGATCAATTCTGCTTTTGAAAACTAAAGGGCATGCAGTCGACGAATGATTCTCAGCAAATTAGTTTTCCAGAGATCTTTGGTGAAGATAGAAAACAAGGAGGGACAGTCACGGAAGGTTGTTTTTTGTGGAGAAAAACAGGGAGGGACATACACGAAAGTCTCTTTCTTAGAGGCTGAAAGCTCAGGCATACCGAAAGAGAAGGGGTTATGGAAACGTCCGACTCCTTACAGATAACATTCGGTTCTTTGTCCAATCAACGTCAAACGACTTTTAAAAATTTGGCATTCTCCATCTGTCAGCTGTAAGCATTGGCGGAATAGGGGGGCCGTCAGGGCTCTCCCAATATTTATTTTTTTAAATAAGCACTTTTCTATATCTTTTAAGAATTTATGAAAAAGTTAATTTTCCCTTAAAAAAAAAAATCCTGAAGTATCCAGAAAATTATAATAATAATAATAGTATTTCTTGGAAAGACTTAAGAATATGTAGAATTTGGTTTTTATTAATTAATTATAATTCACAATATAGCCCCGAGTCATAAGTTTGAAGTTTTCTTAAAAGTTTCAAATTTTGGCTCTGAAAAATGTTTAAAAGTCAAAAGACGTTACATATTAAGAAATTTCATAAATATTGTTTAATATCTTTGTATTTTCCTTTCGATCTTCTTCAAACTTTTTTCTTATTTATTTATACTATTTATTTCTAATAAAAGATTGAGTTTAGACCCGATAGAAATTCATGTTATCACTTTGGACCAAGGTGTCCCCTCTACAAATCCCATGTTGGATATTTTAAATGGCCTGGTTACTCTTTCTGGTCCGACCAAGGTGCCTTTGCAAGAGACCCAAAATTAGGCTAATATGCCCCTACCACATATCTGGATGGACTAAAATAATCCTACATTAAATCGAATTAGATAGAAACCGCCCTGATGGAAATCAAATTAACCAAGGACAACTAGAAATTCTCCAAAACCAGCTTTATCTTCTTTCGCACTCCCCAACCCTGTTCTTTTTCTTCATATTTCTAGTCTTTCTCTTCTCCTTTTGCTTTAGACTTCTTCTTCTCTAGAGAGATTGGAGAGTCATGTTTGTTTTGTTGACCATGGCACGAGCCAAGACAGAGATGGACGATTGTATCAACGTTACTAGATATTACTATGATGCGACCTGTTTTTTTTGGTGGGTATTTGTGTTGTTGGCTTGATAGTTTTGAGATGGAGATTTCTAGTGACAATTTCCGTGGGAACTTGATCAGATACTAGTACACTTTACATGCTAGGGAGTTGAACTCCCATGTAATTTTTAGCAATTTGATCGAGCATGATTCTCAAGTACGTAATGTGAGCAAAGTGCTCACCCCACGGTTGCGGGATGTTGTTGCTCTCCCTGGGCAATGAGCATTTTTACTTTTGCATGCCCCGTTGTCTGACCCTCTTTCTTCACCTCTAGGTTTGAGCTTTCTTCGCTCACCCTTAGGGGTGTGAGCCCGAGATCAAGGTTGGATACTTTTTGGTCGGATACTTTTGGAGATTGGATCTTTGCACATGATTGGGGTATTCTTTGAGATTGGGGTATGTTTTACACCCTCGAGAGATGAGCTCCGTGCTACCTTCATTTTCCCATCTTATGATCATTTTTCCATCCCACCTTCATATTTACGTTCCCCTGGAATGTTATGCGAGCTTGTAGGTGAGCTATCATGGTCATTGGGCAACATTCCAGAGCATATAATGCGAGGACTTTTACTTGCGCTAAGCAAAGTGCTCGCCCCCAGGTGCAATATCGCTTCATTTATTTGCTTGAATTCTCTCCCCTGAGAGTAGCATATTCAGGTGCGAGTTCAATTTTTGGTTAGTTTGGTTCGAGTGATTCTGCTCACTTTGGGTGCAAGCACTTTTGCTTAGTTTGGTTGAGCAATCTTTGCTCGCCACCCTTGGTGACGTGCATTTCTGATCAACATTGCCTTTGTCTGACTTGAGCACTCTTAGCCCCTGACTGATCCCCTTCTCACTCTTTCATGGTGCACGCCAAAGGGGAAAGTACTATTCTCTTCAAGTTGTTGCTATAATCGGGGTTCGAGTGCTCCACGCTTGCCTGGAATGTGAGCTATTTCCTTGGGGTAGGTATATTGTTGCTCGCTCTGGGAATCAATGCAATGGGATGTGTTTATTTATCTATCTCTTGACTCGAAATGGGAGCATGTTTGATTTGAAAAAGGATCTTAGAGTGTCTAGGGTTGGGCCAGGAGGGTCCTCTTAACGCCTTCTTTTTTATTCTCATCGGAGTTATTTCACAAAGACTTGCTATGGTAAGGAAGAAGGAGGGGAACATGATTCATTTGAATCGACATGAGAGTCCAACTACATTGCATTGCCGGAATCCATGTTGTATATTTGAAAGAGGTTGACCTCCTTGCTTTTCTCATAATGAATACAAAATCTGATTTATGGCTACACAAACCGTTGAGGATAGTTCTAGATCTGGTCCAAGACGAACTATTATAGGGGATATCATGGAGATGTAATTCATCCCATTGAATATTGAATTTACAGCCGAAAGATTTATCAGCTCTATGGGATTAAATCCCGAGTTATTGCGAATTAATTAAAAATGAAACGATTAGATTATGGAAGTAAATATTCTCGCATTTATTGCTACTGCACTGTTCATTCTGGCAGCATGCTTAACACATGCAAGTCGGACGGGAAGTGGTGTTTCCAGTGGTGGACGGGTGAGTAACGCGTAAGAACCTGCCCTTGGGAGGGGAACAACAGATGGAAACAGCTGCTAATACCCCGTAGGCTGAGGAGCAAAAGGAGGAATCCGCCTGAGGAGGGGCTCGCGTCTGATTAGCTAGTTGAACATCAATTGCAATGATTCGATAAACCACCCTAAAGCGCACTATGCTCCGCTTCAACAAATTAGAGTTTTCGGTGGAACCGGTGAACCACGCGAGCTGGTTAGATGCGTGGGACAGAGGGCTCATAGTACCTGCTAGCGCAGCTATGTAGTGGAAGGGAAGGAGCCTAAATCGACCCCTTCTTTCTTTTTTATATTTCTTTGAAAAAGAAAAAGCAGACTCCATTTTTTCCTCTTTTCGGATGGTAAATATTTTCGGGAATAAAAAATTAGTTAATTTGAAAAGTCATTTTGAATTATTTGATTTATTAGATCTTGAATTTTGATGAACTTTTTTTCGTTTTGCGCAATTCATGGAAGAATGAATCGAGGAAAAACTTATAAATATACCAGCTACAAGAAAAGATCTCATGATAGTTAATATGGGCCCGGGCCTGGTCACTGCGACCCCTTTTGTGAGGAGGTACCCCTTCTCCCGAAGTTACGGGGCTATTTTGCCGAGTTCCTTAGAGAGAGTTGTCTCGTGCCTCTAGGTATTCTCTACCTACCCACTTGTGTCGGTTTCGGGTACAGGTACCCTTTTGTTGAAGGTCGTTCGAGCTTTTCCTGGGAGTATGGCAAGGTTACTTCAGCGCCGTAGCGCCTGGTACTCGAATATTGGCTCGAGGTATTTTCTTTACCCCTTCTTTCCCTGAAAAAGCAGGGGCACCTTGCGTCCTTGAACCGATAACCATCTTTCGTGCTCCCCTTGGTCGCCCCTTAAGAGAGTAGTGATACTCACTATGGGGTTTGAGCAGATTTCATTCCCAGTGTGGCGACGCCTCGCCTCCATGGTGCGAGCATTGTTACTTGCCCATGTGGATGGTGAGCACTTTTTTGGATTGAGAAGTAACACCCAACCTAAGCTCGTGGAGAACCCCAGCCAGTTTGAAGGGTGTAAAATCTAAACAGAAGATAGGATGAAAAGGTTTTCTCAGGTTGTATTCATCTATGCATCGTACACTATAAATAATACAACTTGTATAACAATCTGCACATGTTGCAGGATTTCAAAAAACTACAATTTAAATGATTTCAAAAATACAATTCAAATATTTGAATATTTCAAAGTTGCCCAAATCACGTTACTCCTCTGTTTTTGCAAGATACTCGGCTAACAACATTTGTTGTTGCATGTGGCTCTTGATTCTCAGTTGCATTATCTGCGGAAGATTCAAAAGTTCCACTACGCCCCCTCAACTGAAAGGGCAGCTCCAGCACATGAAGGTTGCTCCGCAATAGATGAAAACGAGCAGTAGCCAATGGCTTTGTAAGTAGGTCTGCTATCTGATCTCGTGTAGACAAAAAAGACACTTTCAGCTTATTCTAGAGAACTTGATCACGAACATAATGAAAATCAATTTTAATGTGTTTCGTGCATGCATGGAAAACGGGATTTGAAGACAAATATGTTGCTCCAATACTGTCACACCAGATTGTCGGGCATTTAGGCAATGGAAAAAATATAGTGGATAATAATGATTGAAGCCATTGAATTTCTACTGCTGTGTTGGATAGTGACTTGTACTCTGACTCAGTACTACTCCGAGCCACCGTTTGCTACTGTTTGCAGCTCCAAGAAATGAGGTTTGTTCCATGAAACACACAATAAGCACCAACACTAAGACAATCATCATTATCCTCGGCCTAATTAGCATCGTTATAGCCATGAAGAGAGTGATCAAATTGACTTGTAATCCGCAATCCAAATGAAATTGTGTCTTTGAGGTATTGAAGAATTCTTTTTACGGCTTGCCAATATGGAACTCGAGGCTGATGCATATACTTACTCACACGATGGACACTAAAAGCTATGTCCGGCCTTGTGAAACCCAGATAGTGGAGAGCACCAACCGTGCTCTTGTATAAATGAGGATCTTCGAATTCACAACCCTCATATTTTGAAAGATTGCAAGTTGTAGACATTGGGGTTGCACATGGTTTAATCTTGTCGAGCTTAACTTTGCATAAAAGATCAGCTATATATTTTCGTTGGGTGAGAATAAGATCATTACCATCCTGAATAGTTTCCACCCCAAGAAAAAATGATAAGACTCCGAGATCCTTAACTAGAAAATCAAGCGATAACTTAGTAATAAGTTTAGTAATTGCACTTGAATCCGAACTAGTAACGATAATATCGTCAACATATATCAAAACAAGCAAGTGCATCTCACCATCACGAAGAGTGTACAAAGAGGTATCCGCCTTTGATCCCTGAAACCATAAGATTGTAATTTTTCAGTGAGACGAGAAAACGAAGCTCTAGGAGCTTGACGAAGACCATATAAGCTTTTTTTGTGTCGACACACATGATCCAGAAAATCTGGATGAATGAAGCCCTGTGGTTGGTGCATATACACTTCCTCCTTAAGAATGCCACGGAGGAAGGCATTTTGAATGTCCAACTGACAAATAGGCCACTTATGAGTTACAGCAAGTGAAGGACGAGTTGAATCGTAGTCGGCTTGATGATGGGGCTGAATGTATCTGTAAAATCAATTCCTTCTTGATGATGATAGCCCTTGGCTACTAACCGGGCTTTATATCTTTTGATGCTTCCATCTGCACAATGTTTAATTTGGTATACCCATTTATTGTCAACAAGATTATAAGAGTGTTTTGCAGGAGCAAGATCCCATGTACCGTTGGAGAGTAAGGCATTGAATTCTATGTTCATTGCTTCCTTCCATACAACAGCTTTTGAAGCCTCTGTGAAGCAAGTGGGCTCGGTGATGGAGTTAGATTCAGCAAGAAGTGCCCTTGGTAGAGGATACTTTATCATCCCTATGAAAGGAGTCTTCGATTTCAATGAGTTTGCTTGGGATCTAGTGAGCATGCGCCGTGGTGGAGAGAGGGATGCTGTATGTGTGGGCGGGCCAATAGGTGGCTGGTATAGAACATCTGGCGAGTCTGAAGTAGTATGCAGAGCTGGAACCGACACTTTTCTTGATTGATCTTAGGTTGTGTTGAGAGAAGTATGTGAGTGAGGATCATAATCTTGTGGTGCGAGGTCACGATCGCATAGAAGTTCACCCGCAGAAAAAGAAAGTGTATGTGGTTGTGTGGACTGTAGAGTTATGGGTAAGGAGGCAGTATGTGGAGCAATGGATGGTGTTGTGTCATAAATCTAGACATCTGTAGCCTTGATGTGAGGGGTTATAACCAATAAAAATACAAGTTTTGGAGTGGAAGTCAATTTTATGTTTGTTAAAAGGTCGTAAATTAGGTCAACATGCACATCCAAAAGTATGCATGAAAGTGTAATCAGGTTTTTTATTGTAAGCTTTTTCGAAAGGAGATTGATGTTGTAAAATTTTTGTGGGCAACCTATTAATTATATAAGTTTCCATTTGAAAGGCATCTTCCCAATAAGGCTTAGGTAGATTGGAATGAGCTAGCAAAGCGAGACCCATTTCAACTATTTGATGATGACGTCTTTCAACAGAGCCCATTTGTTCATGTGTATAAGGACATGCTAGGCGATGTTGAATGCCACAAGTTTTAAAATAATTGTGTAAACGTCTATACTCATCACCCAAATCAGTTTGGATGGCTTTAATTTTCTTGTTAAAATGGCATTCAACATATGTTTGGAATTGCAAAAAAACTGTTTCTATAATACCCGCATCCTACTATGTAGGTTCTTACGTCATTCTTATTAATTTAATTTCTTAAGTCAAATATTTTGAGATAAGGATTTTTATTACTTTATGATCTTATTATTTTATTTTGAGATATGTGTGCTCTTATTTTTATGTGGGTCCTTAAAATAATTTCAGGGTATACTTTAAGATCTTATAAAATATATTTTCTTTAAGCCCTTTACTTTTATTTAATTGAGGAGTGGCCCAAACCTCCTCCATCGTAGGATGAGCATCTGAGGAAAAAAAAAAAATCTTCCCATGCCTTGATCTACACCGTCTATTCCTTTATCTTGCAAAAGAAGCATTTGACTTACCTTTCTCTCATTGAAACTGTCGGCTTCCTCCACAAGATAATTGGATCTCCTCTCTTCTTCTCTTACACACCGACTCTAGCTTCCAGGATAAGCCAAGGGAGAAACTTCTACAAGCCCTAAGTGCAGCCATTTTAACCACACGAAAAAGGCCTTCTCGGTTTTCTCTAGCACCGGGCGATTTCTCCTCCATCATTCCAACCGACTCTTCCTTTCTCTTCTAAGCCTAAGACCCGATTGAAGCCTCTTCGAGGAGGACAATTCTCGTGGCCTTGGATCTTCAGATTTCCTTCTCCTTTTTCCATTCGTAGCTTGCCAAGTCAAGTAACACTCTATTCTCCGAATTTCTTTTGAAATTGGAACCATGCTAAGTAAGTTATGCTTTGTATTTGGGGGTTTCGAGTTCTATGTTCAGACCGATTTCTGTGTAGTGATTTTTGAGTTAATTCCCCTTTCATTCCTTCTAATTCATGTCCTAGCTAATTGATAATCGAATGGAAGGAACTATGCCCTGTTTTCGGTTGGTTCCAGCTGTGCATATACTCTGTTGATTTCTAGCCCTGAGTTTCATCTTGTTTGGTTCCAACCGTATGTGATTTTAACCTACCTTGTTGTGCTTCCTTCTTATGATTTATCAAGCCTAAGCCATATGTTGATCTTACCATATTTTTAAGTGTTATATTAATGAGCTTGAAGTTACAATTTTAAGCATACTTCCTTCAAGGTTTATGGCCTAAGTAAGCCACTAAGGGTTTTAATCTAAATTGGTAACCTTCCTTGGAAACCTTGAGCTTTGCCGAGTACTATATCCCTGTTTTATGTTCTATTTTTAGAAAATAAGGGATATTTCCTAAGCTTCTTACAACCTAAGTGTGATTTTAATTATATGGTTGAAGTTGGGTTAAATAAAGGGTGTTTAAGAGCATGAAAGTACCAAGATTATTGGCTGTCCAAGGGAATTCAGAAATTTCCTGCTATGCTTTTGTTGAGGCTTAAATCAGTCAATTTCATCCCTTTGTTCAATTTTACCTTGGCTCAACTAAAAATGAATTTTAGTATGAAAAACCCATGAAAAGAAGTGACAAAATCAACCTTTGTAAGCATTGGTCTTTTGTTGGATTCACCTCCCAAAATGATATTGCAAAACTGTCAAATGCCATTTTCAATGAAAAAATTCCAGATTTGAAATACCTTCTAGTTCCTTGCTCTTTTCAAGTAAATTCCTACTATTTATGTATTTTAATCTATGATTTCCATCCATCCCTTAAGTAGAAAACAATGGCCTTTAAGAGGAATAGCCAATGGGTTATGTGCTTTCATGAGTCTCTTTAAATTGTATAGGATGAGGATTTTAATATTTTGGTCTAACGTTACTCATGGTGGGTAGACAAACGGGTTAAGGAAAGTGCTAAATTCCAAAATGGAATTTAAGTGAGCATGCAAGAGTATCGATTAGTAAAGCTTAAAGTAAGGTGGATGTTAATATGTCTATTTCATCTTATTGAATAGAAGTATATTTTCAAGATTAAAGGAACTTACTAGTAAAGCTCACAGGTAAGCAGCTATGACCATGCTCTTTGCACAAGTTCTCTTTTATAAAAGAATATCTCTTTCTCTCTTTCCAAATGTTCTTCTAAAGAAAGAGTAAGTATAAAAAATATATTATGTATACGCCCTTCTTGGTAGTCCCTGTTAAGCACCCATATATATATATATATATATAGCATGACATGAAACCTTTGTAAAAAATGCATATGCATCGACTAAGGAAAGACAACGAAAAAGAATGAATGCAAAGGAAAGGAAAGGAAAGAATGAAAAGAATGTTTAATGTATGAAAATACGTAACGGTCACATGAATGAATGGGCAGATTGCAATGCTAGGTAGTAATATCTTGTAGTGTACCTAGTGCTGCACCCTGACGGAATGAGATTCCAATCCGTGGCTACGGGCGAATCCATTGGCCATAGGGTTGCTAACCTTAGCACGCTGGGCCTAACAGTGTGCAATGGCCTATGAAAGTGAAAAGATGAAAAGCATGTTTATGCATGAAAGTATGGGTTATTACCCAAAATGTTTGTGCATGAAAGTATGGCATATTGCTCAAGAATGCTTATGCATGAAAGTATTTTCAAAAGGTTTGCAAATGTTTATGTATGCATGTTTTCAAAAGAAATTTATGTGAGTAATATGTTAATGGCATGGTGTACTGCTTACTGAGTATTAGTCTCACTTTTGTGTTTATGTGTTAAACGTCTAGGTAATGATGGAGAGGCTGTGGAGCCAGGCATTGCAGAAGAGGGAGGGGCTGATGCTTAGTATTCCTCGGTTCATTGACTAATGATGGTTTTAGTTTTAAGTTTTAGTATGGGTTCCATGTTGGGACATTTTGTGGAATTTACCTTAAACAATATGGTTGTTGTTGGGTATGTTGTAAATTTCTATGGTGGGGCGATGGTAATGGTATGACTTCTATGGAGGGGTGATTGTAATCCCTCATAGGATGGCTTGCCACCTTTTTGGTTTGTATTGAAGGGACTGAGTTCCTTCTTATTTTGAAAACTAACTATGCTTGATAAATGAATGATGGACTCCGAGAGTCCTTTATTGATATGCTGAATTAAGGTCTATCAGGTGTCCCCTCCCTTTTGATTATGATTCTAAGGTGCATGTGTGACATGTCCAAGAAAATCCCATGTTACTTCCGCAGAAAAAAAAAAAAAACATCCCGTAACAATCTTAATAATAGGGTTTATGTACATTTACAGATGAAAGAGGAAAATGAACAGGTAAGTGTCCCGCCTCGTCCTGGGTGGTTTGGGGTGGGGTGGTGATAGTTTCAACATCGGATTTATTTTTTAGAGGAAAAAGCCAAATAAATTTAGTGTGATCATCCAAAAAACAAACATAATATTGAGATCCATGAGTAGAAATAACATAATTGGGCCCCCATACATTAGAATAAATCAGCTTTAAAGGCTGACTTGCACGATGAACAGAGGCCGAAAAAGGTAAATTATGACTCTTGGCTAACTCACAATCAGGACAAACAGATTGTCTATTATTCAAACCAACAGGAAGATTATTGGATTTTAAAATATGATTGACAGTACAAAAAGAGGCATGTCAGAAACGACGATGCCAACTAGAAAATGAAACTCGGACACCAATGAAAGCAGAAGGGACAGCATGCTGAAGAGGCTTGGAGAAGTAGTAGAGTCCATCTTTACTATGGCCTTTATGCAGGATATTCCCCGAGTAATCCTTTATCTAAAAAAAATGTTATGGAACTCAAAATAAATAGAATTATCCTGAGTAAATTTTTGGACAGATATAAGATTTTTGGTAATTTGGGGAACAACAAGAATTTGATCGAGAACAAAAGATTTAGAATGGGAAGTTAAAATAGTAGTACCAGTGTGAGTTATATGCAAACCTGAACCATCACCAACTTGGATTTGATCAGTACCCACATACTCGTCACCATGAACGTTGAGATTGTTTGTCAAGTGATGAGTTGCTCCAGTATCAGCATGCCACTCTTGATCACCAAACTTCTGGTTCTGAGTAGTGGAGAGATTGGCTTGAGCATTTGGGCGAGGTGGGGTTGTTAAAAAATTCGGATCAAACCTCTTGAACCATCTCGAGGCGGTATGGTCGGGCTTCTCACACAATTGGCACCAAAGATTGTTGGGATTGCGGGAAAAGGAATTTCCACGAGTCGAAATTTGGAAAGAAGCATTGTCATGGCCCTTGCCTCATTGATTTCCACATCCCCGGTAAGATGAAAATTTTGCTGCTTAGTGGCAACATTAGCTGAAGGGGAATTAGAATAAAATGACTCAGAGTGATGTTGAATCCGAGCTTCATATGTAAGCAACATTGAGAAGACCTCCTCGAGAGTGAGAGAAGTAGTACGAGCACCAATAGTGGTGACTAGGGAATCATATTCGGGTCTCAAGCCTGCAAGATATGTGATTATATCATCACAATTCAAGGGCTGACTAGCGAAGGCAAGGTCATCGGGGAGCTTTTTAATGTGCATAAAATATTCAGTAGCTGTCTGAGTTGTCTTTCTTGTAGAGGATAGTTGAGATCACACATGGATTGCTTGAGCCTGAGACTGGGAAGCAAAAGCCGATGTGAGAGCCATCCAAAGCTCATGGGAGGTGGTACAATGGGCGACTTGCGCCAAAACTTCATCAGTTAGCGAAGCTGTGAGACAGCTGAGGATTAAATTATCCTGAGTTTCCCAAATGTCAAACAAGGGGTTGGGAGAAGTGGTGCCATCGGTAGAAGTGAGGTGTTTGGGTGGAGGTTTGAGGGTTCCATCAACGTAAGCATACACTTTTTGGCCTTTTAGATATAGAAGCATAGTCGCCTTCCATGTAAGAAAATTATGTCGATTGAGCTTGGAAATATTTAGAGAGGAGGGTTTGAACAGAGGGAGTTGGGTGGCTTGTAGGTTAGAGATAGAGGAGTTGGGAGAGGCAGACATTGTGAAAGAGGAGCGTGAGTGACGTTGGTCAACCGGCCCTATACCATGTAAAATCTAAATAGAAGAGAGGATGAAAAGGTTTTCTCAGGTTGTATTCATCTATGGAAGATTCAAAAGTTCCAATAAAGAGTGACCCAAAATGATGTCGTTTAGGTCAATAGCCTATTTCTCTTTCCCCGACACCTCTTTCCTCTTCCCCTTTTTCTTACTTCCATTCTACCTATTTCACTTTCTTTGTTGACCTTTTTCTCGCTCACCTCGGCTTCTCCCCTCACTTGTTCTCTCTCTCTCTCTCTCTCTCTCTTAGTAGTTTCCTCTTTTCTCTATGAAGATGCTCTCTGTTGCCAACTGTCATCATTGCAGCCTAAGTGTTTCACTACTAGCATACTGCTATCGTTAAGTTCTCATTTTCTGTGCCCCTCTCTGATTTATTCTCTCTCTCTCTCTCTCTCTCTCTCTCTCGCGCACGCGCACACACACACACAATCTCTCATAGTTGTTCCGTTTTCCCTACAATTTAATTTTGTGTTTTACACCTATCATCCCTAGGCAGCACTCCCTCATTCTCGAATCCGACAGAGTAGTGCAACGTGGTTTAGGTAAGGTACAGGCTCATAATCGTATTGTCATTTTTGTGACTTGTATGTTTGATGCCTACTGGAGGTTGGATCATCTCTGTTTGTTTGTTAGAAATGATACATTATGTGATTTCATAGTTGGTTGATATTTGGATGGTCTGTTGATTGTATTGTTGTGGATGGAGGAAGGGGACTTGAAAATGTAGGCTATTGTTTGACATGTCAGGAGTAAGTGTATAAACAGTAATGTGCATGTGGTATGGTTAAGTAAAGTCGAGGAGGTTGGGCTAATGTATTTGTGGAGTACTAAATTTTGGGTGCTGTGCTTGGGCCATTATAAAACCGAGGCACTATGATGTAATCTTTTTGGTTATGGGCTTGTCATGGGCTCATACTGAACTATAGTTTAGGTTATGGGTTTTCATTAGTTATGTTGGTTTTGGACTTGTATGGTTGTTAACATGTTAGCGGATGTTTTCTAGTTTAGATTGTGATAGTACTAGACCCAAAGTCTTAAATGATACATTGTAAGAGTCAAGTAAGCAGAACTCTTATGCTAGATTTTGCCTAAAAGCCTATTGAGGTTGATTTAGGTTGGGTTTGGATACATAGTTCAGAGGAGATGAGATGAGATGAGATGTTTTGAATAGGAGTTGAATAAAATATTATTAGAATATATTTTTTAGTATTATTTTATTTTGAGATTTGAAAAAGTTGAATTGTTTATTATATTTTTGTATGAGAATTTGAAAAAGTTGTAATAATTGAGATGAAATGAAATAAGAGTTTTGTGTAAGCAAACGGAGCCTGAAAACTTGCATGTTTGTTATGAAAACAACACCGGCCGCTTTTTTGCACTAATTCTTTGTATCTGAACAAGAAATTAAAATATTTTCTGTCATTAGTGGTGTAGACATAGGTATTTGTTTTTGACACTTTAATATTAACTGTATAACAAGAGCAACATGAAATATGAAATCTTGGACATGATTATATGCTTTGTATCTGTTCAATACTTTGTTATGTTATGATGTTGCATTTGAAAACCCTCTAGCATGACATTCTGCTTTCGCTTCCGTCTCGACCTTACCACAATTGCAAAATTGTGGCCTCTGTTATCATGTTGCTACCAACACCTCTATTTTCTGGTGCAGCTACTTTGAAACAAAGTAGTTTTCTGTGTGGTCTTTCTTGTATGCATACTCGACGCTCTGAGTTTAAAATGGAGAGATTTCACAATTTGTTTATACTTGATTGGCTGCCGAGATTTACACAACCCTATCACGGGAGTTAAACATGAAATCCGTTCTATCTGTTTTGTTTCGTATTATGTAACTGACTCATATTTGCACACTAGTATATGTTCACTGCTTACTGAGCTATTGATAGCTCACCCAATTACCTTGAATATTTTTTAGATGATTTTGATGGTTTAGCTAGGGATTAAGAAGGGGTTTTGGATAAGATTTAAGGTTTTAGAATTCTGTGGATTTGAATACATGAATTTTTATCAAATGCTAAGGTTTATATTTTGCAAACTTTAGGGAATGATTACAGTGAGACTTAAGGTTTTGTTTATTTTAGGTTGGAGTAAGATATAGGTAGGACTGGGTAAAGTAAGGAATTGAAAATTTCTTTTAAAGTGTTTATGTACTTACATTGACGCCTGTGCTTTTATATTAGTATTTTCTTAAAACATTTAATGAAGTCTTAAACTTTTAGGATGCTACCTCATCGCCGTGTTCATAACCTTGCGGATTTAACGGATCTAATAGTGATGGGAAGGTCAACTCGAGCACTTCCAAAGTAATATGAGAAGTGGCGCAACAAGTATTGTAGGAGATCGCTTAAAACCCCTTGGTCGCAACAGCAATGTTGTTGAGGAGGATTGTACAATTGAACAGTTCAATCAGATGCACCCACCTTCATTTGATGGAAGAGGCAACCGAATTATGGTGGAGGATTGGAACCATGATATAAAGGAAATACTTCGAGTTCTTAATTGCATACACAAACAAAAGGTAATGTATCCTGTTTAAGCTGACCGGTAAAGCTAAGCATTCGTGGATTGCAGAGAGGACTATTAGGGAGAGAAGTCCTTATTACATGGCCCCACTTTAGCAGATCTTCTTCGAATGTTTCTTCCCAAAATCAGTTAGACATGCTAGAGCCAAGGAGTTTGCCAACTTGGTTCAAGGGGCTATGTCGATGCATCAATATGTTGCCATATTCATAGAGTTGATGTGCTTCGCTACTTACTTGATCCTTGATGAAGAAAAGAAAGCCCAAAAATTTGAGGAGTGTTTGAATCAAGGAATATACAAACGAGTGGTGGGCTTTCAGATTCAAAGCTTCTCAGAGTTAGTTGACAGGGCAATGGTATTTGAGCAAAGCATTAGAAGAAGTGCAGAACTTTAAGATCAGAGGAAAAGAGCTAAACCATAGGGTTCCCACTTTGGCAATGACTAAGGATTGTGGAAGAAGAGAAACAAAGGGATTATCTCAAGCCAGAGGCAAATGCAGGGTAATCAACCAAATAACCTCTGTAAGTTTTGCAATTGAGCATACATTGCATAATGTATAAGGGAAGAAGGATTGTGTTTTCGATGTGGTAAATAAGACCATTATATCAGAGAAAGCCCATTATAGTTGGATAGCAATAGGAACCCCAACCTGCCTTAGATTACTAGACCAATGACATGAGCAACAATTAGTGTAATAAAGTGCCCACACAAGTTTATGCACTAGTGCCTGGAGATGTTAAGGATAATAATGAAGTAATCATAGGTACTCTACCTCTTTTCTCTAAGAAAGTTATTGTTTTATTTTAAGCCAAGTTCTGTACCTTAGAAGTTGAAAGGTGGGGAGATGGTTTGTTAGTATCAACCGTAACGGGGAACTCAGTGATATGTAGTAAGATTCTTTATGGGTGCCCAATCTCCATTGAAGGGAGGTTAATGGCAGCTAATCTAGTGGTGTTCCAGATGTTTTGGTTCGATGTAATATTGAGGAAGGATTGGGTAACTTTCAACTATGATAGTATTGACTATTTTAAAAAGAAAAAAGGAAGTGTTGTTCAAGCCTCCTAAGGGAGATGAGTTTCAGTTTGTGGGATCACGAGTGCATTCTCTCCCACCGGTTATATTTGATGTTCATGTTGGTAAGTTACTGCAAATAGGTGTTAGTGATTTTTAGCCTATGGTTGATGCATCAAAAGAAGAATTGAAGTTAGAAGACATTCATATTTTGAGGGAGTCTCCAGAAGTATTCCTTGGAGATTTGTCTGGATTACCACTAGAGCGAGAAGTGGAGTTTACCATTGAGCTAGTCTTGAGCATAACACCTATTTCTAAGGCCCCTTATCGAATGACACCATCTAAGCTAGCAGAACTCAAAAAATAGTTGCAAGACTTATTGGATAAGGGTTTTATTAGGCCCTGTGTATCACCTTGAGGAGCTCCAGTTCTATTTGTGAAAAAGAAGGATGGGTAGAGGAGAATGTGCATTGATTATAGGGAATTTAATCAGGTGACCATAAAGAATAAATTCCCACTACCCTGCATAGAAGATTTATTTGATCAACTTTGGGGCGTTTAGGTATTTTCTAAGATTGACCTTCGATTTGGTATCATCAACTGAAGATCAAAGTAGAGGATGTGGTCAAGATAGCTTTCAGAACCATATATGGTCATTATGAGTTTCTGGTCATGCCTTTTGGCTTGACTAACGCCCCATTTATATTCATGGACTTGATTAATCGAGTATTTCATGACTCATTGGATAAGTTTTTGGTTGTCTTTATCGACGACATATTGATATATTCTAAGAGGAAAATTTGGGCACGAAGAACATTTGAGGCAGGTATTTAAGACACTTAGGGATTAGAAGTTGTTTGCTAAGTTGAAAGTGTGAATTCTGACTAGATTCAATTGCATTTTTGGGATATGTAGTTTTAAAGGATGGCATCTCAGTAGACTCTCGATAAGTTGAAGAAGTGGTTAATTGGTTTCAATTATCGAATGTGCATGAGGTCAAGAGTTTCTTAGGCTTGGCAGGTTACTATTTCCATTTCATTGAGGGTTTCTCCAAAATAGCAGTTCCCCTCACTGTCCTCACTAAGAAGAATAAAAAGTTAATATGGACTGCAAAATATGAGGAAAATTTCTAGAAGTTAAAACAAAAACTGTTGACAACCTTAGTTTTGACAGTCCTCATTGATAGAGGAGGATTTGTGATTTATAGTGAGGCATCTAGGTTAGGATCTGGTCGTGTCTTAATGCAGCACGGGAAGGTTGCAGCATACGCTTCCTGACAACTCAAGGCATATGAGAAAAACTACCTCACACATGATTTGGAATTAGCAGCAGTCGTATTTGTGCTTAAGATTTGGAGGCATTATTTGTACGAGGAAAACTTTGAGATTTATACCTAACCACAAGAGTTTGAAATCTTTCTTCACCCAGAAGGAATTAAATGAGACAGTAAGATGGTTTGAGTTGATCAAGGATTATGATTGTACCGTCAACTTCCACCCTAGCAAAGCCAACATAGTAGCTGATGCATTGAGTCAAAAAACAATGAGGCTAGCAATTGCAACTCTCATTACTCAATATCAGTTATTGATGGATCTGGAAATAGCAGGGATTGAAGTTGTAACCAATGAACAATGGGCTTTCATGGCGAACCTAATAGTCCGACCAATTTTGATAGAGAGAATTAAGGCCACCCAAAAAGAAAGACTCGGGGATGGTAAGACTCGTAGAAGAAGTTGAGAAAGGAAATAAGCTTGAGTTTAGTGTTTTTGATGATGGGGTATTGAGGTTTAGGGGTAGATTGTGTGTGCCTGATAATGGTGAGATAAAAAAGGTAAAGCTCGAGGAAGCACAACATTCTCTTTATACAGTCCATCTAGGGAGTACAAAGATATATCGGGACTTGAGAGAATCTTTTTGGTGGAATGGTATGAAAAGGGAAATTGCAAAATTTGTAGAGTAATGCCTTACATATCCATAAGTGAAGGTAGAACATCAAATACCAGTAGGGTTATTGCAACCACTTCAGATTCTAGAATGGAAGTGGGAGCACATCTCTATGGACTTTGTGACAGTACTACCACGGACAATTAGTGGGCAAGATGCAGTATGGGTAATAGTAGATAATTTGACAAAGATTGCTCGCTTCTTGCCTTTGGTTTGGTAGCCGAGAGTACCTCAAGTACTCTCCAACATTCTCACTACTATTTTTTATTTTATTATTACGTTTCACCTACTTTTTCTACTATTGATTACTTTCATCTACTTTTTACTACTATTTAATATTCTATTATTATTTTTTCATTACTTTTTTAGTATTATTCACAAACATTCTCAAACACTTTAACTATCCATACCTAGCAAAGCTTCCTATAAGATGGAAAAACTAATTGAATTGTATGTGTGGAGATAGTAAGATTACATGGGGTGCCGGTATCCATTGTATTAAGTAGAGACACCAGTTTTACTTCTTCTAAGTGTTGGAAAAGCCTACAGGAGGCCATGTGCACTAATCTGGGTTTTAGCATTTCCTTTCACCCTCAAAAGGATGGACTGTCAGAAAGAACTATTAAAATCTTGGAAGATATGTGTAAGGGTGTGTGTAATGCATTTCAAAAGGACTTGGATTCGGCACTCACCTTTGGTTAAGTTCGCAATAGTTATCAGGCAAGTATTGGGATGGCACCCTATGAAGCATTGTATGGTAGGAGGTGTCGATCTCCCTTGTATTGGGACGAGGTAGGTGAAAGACAAATTTTGAGGCCAAAGATCATCTAGAAACGATAAAGAAGATAGAGATCATTTGGGCTAGAATGAAAATAGCTCAGAGTCCACAGAAGAGCTATGCAGATAATTGCCGTAGCCAACTAGGGTTTGAGGTTGGGGACAAGATGTTTCTAAGGCCTCATTTGGATAGTGAGATGAGATGAAATGATCTGTGAGTAATAGTGAAATGAATTATGAATAATAGTGAAATAGTTTGAGTTAAGATGTTTAATGGAGTTTTGAGAAATGAGAGAGAAAAAACTGAATAAAAATATTAGAAAGTTAAAATATTGTTAGAATATAATCTTTTAATATAATTTTTATTTCGGGATTTGAAAAGGTAGAATTATTTTTTATATTTTTTTAAGTTTGAAAAAATTGTAATGATTAAGTAATGATTAGATGAAAGGGTTAAATATTTAAAATTGAAAAGTTTTTATATTTGTAGTCTTTGGATATTGAGATGTGATAAGATGAGATGAGAGGCTATTGCTATCCAAACCAGGCCTAAGGGTTTCACTTATGAAAGGAGTTATGAGATTTGGAAAAATGGGCAAGTTGGGCTCTAGGTATATCAGGCCATTTGAGATCCTTGATCAGAGTGGCCCACTAGCCCTACCACTAGCACTCTCAGGAATGCACAATGTGTTTCATGTTGAGGAAGTACATTCTTGATTCTGAATGTACTTCATATTATGAGCTAGTTTAGATTCAAGAAAATCTTACCTACGCCGAAGAACTAGTGTGGATTTTGGAGTGGAAAAAGCAAGTGTTATGGGCTTGAACTATTTCTTTGGTCAAGGTATTGTGGAATAATCACACTATTAAATAAGCTTCTTGGGAATTTAAAGAAGAGATGCGAGTCAAATATACACACATGTTTGAGAGGGATCTTGATAACCCACAACAAATTTTGTGGAAGGAATTTTTATAAAGGGGAAGGCCAAGCCCATGGAGAAGCCCAATTATTCTCAAGAGTGATAAAAAACAAAGTCGTTTTGGTAAGTATTCTATTCCTCTTTAAATTCTTCTAGGGAGCAGCTACTGTAGCGATGCACACATTGCACACCTTACATGGCTTCTGTTTAGATTTTTTTTTTTTGATAAGTAAGAAATAAGTTTCATTGATATGAATGAAAAATAGACATAGCTCATGTATACAGGGAGTATACAAAAGAAAATGTCTAAATACATTCTAAAAGTACTACATTAAAGATAAGAAATCATGCACATTGTTTCCATTAAGGTCAATAGCTGAAAACCATAGGAGTAAAGTATGTAGAAAAATTTTTTGAAGCTCTGCTATTGCTCTCTCTCTATTTTCAAAGCACCTCGCGTTCCTTTCCATCCAAATACACCACATAATGCATAAAGGTATCATCTTCCAAACTGCGACCACCTAGGGACAACCTTGAATACCCTTCCAGCAGGCAAGCATATCAACCACCTTTGACGGCATAACCCAAGCAACATTCACTCTACTAAATATCCCATCCCATAGCTCTCTTGTCACCTCACAATGCAATAAAAGATGGTCTACTGATTCCCCATGTTTTTTGCACATAGAACACCAATCCATCACAATGAGGCCCCTCCTCCATAAGTTGTCCATGGTTAGAATATTCCCTAGGGCTGCAGTCACACAAAGAAGGCTACTTTGGAGGGTACACGAGGCCTCCAAATGCTCTTCCACGGGAAAGGTACATTATCTTGTGTAGCCAACATTTTATAATATGCTTTCACTGTGAACTTCTTGCTACTACTGGTTCTCCATTGTATTCTATCAACTTGTGCCATTGTCTCTCTTGAGGAATGTAGCAAGCTGAAAAATTCTGCAATGGTAGACAGCTCCCAATCATGATTATCCTGAGTGAATAGAATGTTCCACTGATAAGTACCATGTGCAAACACTAGCACATCTGCCACCGCAGTCTCCCTATTAGCTGCAATGCTATAGAGTGCTGGGAAGGCCCTCTCCAAAGAGTGCTTACCACACCAAACATCCTACCAAAACCTGATTCTAGAACCTTGACCAACCGCATAACGGATGTTGTTTTTGAAACACTTCCAAAACCTGATTCTAGAACCTTGATCAACTGCATAATGGATGCTACATGGCTGCTGTTTAGATGTTTTGTGCATTTTGATTCTCAGTTGATTTTCTCTTCCTCATTCAAATTTTAGAGCCCCATTTGCCCATTCAAATTTCAGAGCCCTGTAAAATTCCTCCTTCTTCACCCGGTCGCGTCACCTTCCTCTGCCCAACGCCACTCGGCAATGCTGTCTCTCTGTCCAGTGAACCAAGCTACGCTCCTTCGTCTGCCCAGCGTCACCACTCCCTAAGAGGCTTGGTTCTTTCGCTTTCCTAGGGCTAGGGTTTCACACACTCTCTATCTCTCTCTGAGGCTTGGTTCTTTTTTTCTGTCCATCGAAGATTCAAAGTCATAGCTGCTTGTGGAGGCTCCCAAGGCAAGCAACACCATTTAGTTCTACAAGGTTGTGTTAGGCTCTAAGGAGCTCGGCCATACCATGCACCCCAAGTGCAAAGCTGATCAAGAGCTCCCTCACATTCTCTTTGCTCAGTTGAAGCTCGATGACTCCACCTTTCTCATCTCTAACCTTACTAATGACTCTACTGCTCTGTAAGCCTCTCTCTTTTTCTCTCTTGTTCTCGCTGTGTATATACTTTTTAAGAACATTCTTGTTTGTGCGTGTAGAGTGTCACTTTCCTTTGGATCTGTAGGCCTCAGAAGCAGTTTTTTGCATTTTAATGGATCTCATGCAATTTTGTGTTAGCTTTTTACGATTTTTACTTTAGAATATACTTGGATTTCTCTGGTTTTAGATAGTTGTTCATATGCATGGCTCCCTATTCCAAATGCTTTTCTCTGTGTTGCTTCCTTTGTAGCTTTCTTGTCATTATTTTTATCCAATGTTTTGAGGAACCATTGTTCACTTTATTTATTTATTTATTATTATCTTAATATTTGTATTGGAAAGTTCCATGTTTTGAGTCTTTGACCCGTTCTTACCAAACCAAAGGACCTTTTGTAGCACTGCCTTCCATTGACGACATGCTTCTTGTTCTACACGTCGATCGATATACATGACTCCAATTCCTTCATCTTCTCCATGACTATTCCTTTTCTATCCTTTCTCTGTATCTCTCATCTTTCAATCTGACCATGTTCATGGAGGCACTTAGAAGTAAAGATACATAGAAACATAAAGGGTGTAATTGAATAAGGAAAAAACTTTTTCAACAGCACTTAATATATATATGTATAGCTGAGTCATTAATTGTGCTTTTGAAGAATGAATGGTGGTGGGGTTATTCTATGAATAGTTGACACCACTTTCTTAATTTCGATGGATTTGGTTGTATTTAGGAAGCAGATTCAATGACTATGGTATATTGTAGGAATAAACAGAGTTGCTCACAACGTGTTTGACAAAAGGTTGAGGAGAAAAACCAACTAACTCAATAAGGCAATGAGGCAAGATCATGTCGTTATTGTGGAAAGAAACAAAGAATGTAGATTTCTCGGACAATCTTGAAAAGTAGATAAAATATATGGTAATATTATGAGTAAATTATAGTTATTTATAAACTTTGGAATTACTGTCCACCCAACCAGAACAAGTTCTTGAGGGCTATGGGATTCCTTTGTTGATATATAGCTAGCTAAAATCAAATAGCTTAAATATTAATAGTCTGTCTTCTTAGTACAAGCATTATATATTACTCCAACCTAGCTATATTCTCGCTTAATCAGACTAGAAAGAACCATCAATCAAAATCTCAGTTTATAATTATTGCCAACCAAGTGCAGTCAAGATTAGAATGGGAAAGCCGTAGGAAATTGAATGGGAGAAAAACGTTCAAAATAGTTTACTGGTACATGGAGTTTTGTCATTAGAATATGCCAACAAACTGATTCTACTACATTAACAAAGTTATAGTTATGTTTGGTTAGCTAATTCTTCTTTTTGGCTCTGTCTATCCTATGGTTATTCTTGGCAGATCCTTCCTGTTTTGTTGAAATTTTTTCCTCTAAAAGAAGATCAAATCCTCAGGTATTTGATTCATTTCCTAACTACAATGTAAAATTGGCCGATTAGTTGTCTACATTCTTGCTTTTTCCAAGAAGTGATGTCTTTGCTGTTTTATTTTCCCCTTTTAATGTGGCAGATCCTCTCTCTAGTTCCAGAGTTGGTTAATCTTTTTGCTCAAGTAGTAGTTCCAGAGTTGGTTAATCTTTTTGCTCAAGTAGTTGTGGGCTCTAAAAGAAGATCATCATCCCTATACTAGGTATGCATCTTAGCAATTTAAACATGATATCATAAGGGTATGCCGCGTTAATCTTGTATTTGGTCCATTTTTCTTGGGCCATTTTGGCGATTCTGGTTTGTGTCTACCTAGGGCATGGCTACTGCAGTTGGCCTTAGGCTTGCATCGGCGTGTCGCCAATGAACCTACGTAGGCATGGTTCTGGATCCTCCACAACCCCTCCCTGAAGTGAAGGTTCCCCTTCGGGCTTCGCAGATGGTGGAGGGCGAAGTCTGTATTGTTTTCTCAAAGGAAGAACTTGAGAGATCTGCCTTGCCATTTCAGTTTTCCATAGTGTTGAAGTTTCTTCAACAGAGGCCTACAATGGATGCAATTCGTTCTTTTATTAGTGCTAGATGGGGTCTGAGTAAACAACCCATAGTTTCTTCTATGCGGAAACCTAGAAATGTATTTGTGCGTATGACTACTGAGGAGGATTTTGTAAAGGCGTTTGATAGGGATAGTTGTGAAATTGATGGTGTTCCGTATAGGCCTTTTCATTGATCTATTATTTTTCATGAGGATCACGAACCAGTTCGTGTTCCTGTGTGGTTAAACTTGCCGGGTTTGCCACCAAACTACTATCATGAGGATCTTCTAAGAAATATCACGTCACCAATTGGGAGGTTTCTGAAGCGTGATAATTTGACAAGATGCGTGACTTGGACTGATGGTGCCCATGTCTGTGTGGAGATGAATGTATCAAAGGATCCACTAAAGGCGATATGGATCGGTACCCCTCGTCATCCATTGAGTTTTTATCAAGAAATGGAATTTGAAACTCTTCCTGCTTATTGTTGGCATTGCAGAGTTCAGAATCATAATGAAATAACCTGTAAGTGGCAATTGAAGCAGAGGAAAGAATGGGTGAAGCAGGGGAAGAAAGATGAGGGAGGTGTCGTCTGGGTTCAGAAGCCCCGAAAGGAAATTGCTTCGGGTTTTCATCTTGGAGAATCCAGCAAGCAGGGGAATTTGGAAATTCAGAATGTTGAAGGGAAAAATTTTAAAGAACATGGTTCTAATGCTTCTGAGGGGCAGTCTGCACCTCGAAATTCTAATGATGTTATAGAGCCAATTGTGTAGGAATTGGAGGCAGAGTTGGTGCCTATTTCAGATGCCCAGATTTTAAACGAACATGCCTTGAAAGTTAGTGAAGGGCATTCTGAGTTTATGGTTAATGATTCTATTTCCACATAACTTATTGTCATTCCTATGGTGTAGGATTTGGCAGTGGCTGTCCATGTTGGTTTGGGTAAAGAAATAGTGGCTTCGTTGGAAAATTCGATGGAAGATATTGAATAGCAGGGTATGGATCAACTTGAGGTAAATGTGGAAGCATCTGCTGAGGTAAACTATTTGGAGAATAGGGTGTTTTCTCCGCTTCAACTTGAAGGAAATGTGGTTACGTTTCTCAGCCCAGGAATTATCGGGGCATTACAGATGGAGGGTTTAGAGGAGCACGAAGGTGGGACAAATGTTCAACTTGAAGAGGTTGATTAGTTGGTAGTGGTGGAAACTTGTTCAGAGAATGACTCTAATGGTAAAATGGAGCATTTGGCTGAAAACAAAGTGGTGGTCTCGGATTCAGATATTCTGAAAGTAACTGAAGCCAAGAAAAAAGCAATGAAGGCGAGGAATTCTAAGAGGGTAGTTCGTAAGCCCTCTAAACTTAATATTTGATTATGTCTTTTTTATATTGGAAAGCTAGAGGTTTAGGGACCTCGAGAAGAAGATTAAAGATGTTAATTAAGAAATTTAATCCTAAAGTTTTGGCGATTGCTGAACAGATGTTGCATGAGTCCCATCTGATTTTTTGGAAGGATAAATTGGGTTTTGAGAATTGTTTTTCTACTTATGATAGGGGTGGTAAGTTATGGATTTTTTGGAGTAAAATGGTGGAGCTTTCGGTTTTGAGTATGGAAGATCAGTTTATTACTGTGAAGATTTCTTATAATTTGAAGGAATTTTTACTAACATTTGTGTATGCTAAATGTTATTATATGGAAAGAAGAAGATTGTGGGATTCCCTATCTAATTCAAGGTTTCCTCAGTTGCCTTGGATGGTGGTTGGGGACTTCAATATTGTTCATTCAAATCAGGAAAAAAGGGGGGATCGTCCACGTTTAGCTTTAGCTATGGATGAGTTTAATGAGTGGGTAGAAGCTAATGGACTTCTAGAGTTGCCTTTTACTGGGAATTTGCTGTCTTGGTGTAATGGTTAGGTTGGCTTATCTAGACAATGGGTGAGATTGGATCGGGTATTTATGAACATTACTTGTTTGAATGAGTTCCTTGCTACAGGATTATTTTATTTACCAAGATCTTCTTCTGATCATTCTCCCATGGTCATTAATTTGGTGTGGGATAATATTCGCTATGGCTTCCCTTCTTTTAAATTCCAACAAATGTGGGTCTCTCATGAGCTGTTTTTTGTTTGTGTTGAGAGGTCTGGTAGGCGGATCTGTTAGAGGATGCTAGTAGTCTGGCGAAACTTATGATTAAACTTAAGAGACTGAAAGTGGCCTTGAAGGAGTGGAATAAGCAGACTTTTGGCCAAAATGAAAATCACATCGTTAATCTTGAGACTCGTATTGAAAGTTTAGAGGAGAGTTTGCAGGAGAATTATTCTATGGAGATAGAGGATGATCTTATTGCATCTCAAGTTGAATTAGCAGTTTGGAATGATAGAGAACAGTTGTGTCTTTCTCATATGGCAACACAGAGTTAAATTAATAAAGGGGAGGCATTTTCTGAATTTTTCTGTGCTGTTTCTAGGAGGAAAAATCATGAAATTCTTTCTATGAATCTACAAGATGGAGTTGTTCTCTCTAATCCTGAGGAAATAAACAATGCAGCTGTGCAATATTTTCAGTCCTTCTTGTCTGAAGATAGTAGAAGTCGTGCTTTACCTGATCTTTCTGATTTGGTGCAACCTATTGTTTTTGATTTTGAGAATGAGGTGCTGTGTAATCTTCCATCAGCTCAGAAATTTTTGAAGCGCTTGATTCTATTCCGGTGGATAGTAGTCCTGACCCAGATGGGTTCGGTGTAGGATTCTATAAATCTTGTTGGCATATCGTGGGTACGGATGTTGTGGAGGTAGTAAGGGATTTCTTTAGAGGGGTTTCTTTACCAAGATTCTATAATGCAACATTTCTGGTACTTATTCCTAAAGTTAGTAATCCAACCAGTTTTGAGAAGTTCAGGTCGATCAGCTTATGCTCAGTCTTCTATAAAATATGTTCTAAGATCTTGGTGAATCGCCTCTCACCTATCCTTCATAAGATTATATCTCTTGAGCAAGGAGCATTTATTCCAGGTCGTAGCATATTTAAAAATATTAGCTTGACTCAGGAATTAATTCATGGTATTCATAAGCCATGTCGTGGAGGGAATATAGTATTGAAGATTGACATGGCAAAAGCCTATGATAGTGTGTCTTGGGATTTTTTGCTGAAGGTGTTGAAGGAATTTGGGTTTTCTGAATTTTTTTGTAGGATTATTCGCCATTGTATCTCATCATCTTTGTTTTCTATTGTTCTGAATGGAATCCCTAAAGGGTTTTTTAAAGGAGGAAGAGGCTTGCGCCAAGGTGATCCTATCTCTTTATTATAATGGAAGAAGTCCTGAGTAGGTTGATAAAGAAGCAGGTTGAATTAGGCAAGATAGTGCCTTTTTATCATCCAAGAGGTACTCCTACTGTTTCACATATCCTTTATGCAGATGATATTGTGATGTTTTCAAATGGAGGAAAGGCTTCGCTGAGGGCAATATCAATGGTGTTTAAAGTTTATAAAGAATGGTTAGGCTAGGTTGTGAGTAAGAGTAAGTCTATTTATTTTTCTAAGCAAATTTCAGTATCTCGAAGAAGAAGTTTGCTTAGAATGATGGGTTTCTTGGAAGGAAATTTTCCATTTGTTTACTTGGGAGCCTTGATAGTCTCTGGGAGATTATTGGTCAGGCATTTTGACAATATCATTTACAAGATATGGGCTAGGCTTGAAGGATGGAAGGCTAAAATGCTTTCAAGCGGGGCAAGGCTTTTGCTCATTAAGCATGTCATACAAAATATGCCGATACACTTGCTTTCGGTGCTGAATACTCCAAATCAAGTCATTAAAAAAATTCATTCCATTATGAGCACATTTTTTTGGGGTAGTGTTGATGGTAAGCCAAAAAGAAAATGGTATGCATGGAGGGAGATGTGTAGACCAGTAATTGAAGGTGGCATGGGCATCAGGAATTTGAATGAAGTTCAACAATCACTTCATATGAAATTGGCCTGGAACTTGCTTTCTCTAACATCTCTTTGGGCTAATTTTTTCACAAAAAAATATGTGGCAGGGGTGCATATCACTGAGATTGATGCTAATAAAGGTACTAATTTCTGGCGAATGATTGTGAGATGCATTCCTTTGGTACTTGATAAGTCAAGATGGAAGGTAAGAGAGGGGAATATTTCATTTTGGAAGGATAACTGGTCGAGTTTGGGGCCACTGGTTTCTTCTCAAACTATTTTTGAACAAACAGATTTGAAGTTAGAGTCATGTAAGGATGAGAGAGGATGGAACAAAGAATTATTCTCTAGGTTGTTGGGCAATGAACAGGTTGCTGAGATAATTGAAAGGCTTGGTAGGGTGAAACCAGGTATGGATACACTCATTTGGCTGCCAAACGGTGATGGTAAGTTCTCTACTAGTAGTGCTCTGGAGTGTATTTGTATAAGAGTTCCAATTTTTGCTTGGGCAAAGTGGTTTTGGCATCCGGCTTTACCAAAGAAAGTCTCAGTTACAATGTGGAGGGCTTGGCATAACTGTTTACCAGTAGATCAGGAGGTGCGCAGGTTGAACATACCTATGTTATCAAAATGTAACTGCTGCTCAGGTGGTAAGGAGGAAGATCTTGATCACATTTTAGCTGGTGGTGAGCTGCTTGAAAAGGTCTGGGCGACTTTTGCTGCTGTGGTAGGGCTCTCTAGTTTACAGGGAAGGTCTTGGAGGGAGAGAGTTGAGGCTTTCCATAGAAGGGCTAAGTTTTCTACTAAGGGGGGTCAATTGATAGGTGTTTTGCCTACTATTATTTCTTGGAGATTGTGGTGGAGAAGATGTCAAGAAAGAATGGAGGATAAAAGAATTTCTTTTGATTCGGTATGTGCTTCGATTAAGTTCTGGTTGGTTTGGGTAGCTTCCAAAATTAAAGAGTCCAAGAAATTGAGTGCTTGGGATGAAAATTTGCTAAGGCATTTGCAAATTCCGTTTAAACATCCACCTATTAACAGAGTGCAATTAGTGAAATGGAGGAGGCCTGCTATTGATTTTGTAAAATTAAACATAGATGGGTGCTCTATGGGGAACCCGGGTCCTGCTGGTGTAGGTGGTGTGATCCGTAGTTCTAATGGCCAATTAATATGTGGCTTTGCAAATTTTCTGGGCAATAAAACGAATAATGCTACTGAAGTACTTTCTGTTTTGCATGTGGTGGACATGATGGAATTTACAAAGGTGGAGATTGATATGGATTCTAAACTGGTAGTGGATTGGCTGAAAAAGAAACATTGTGGCTTATGGTATTTGGAGGATTTTTGGGAAGAAATTATGCTGAGGCTAGAGGGAATTGAGGTTGCTATTAATCATATATTTAGAGAAGCTAATGCTGTTGCAGATGATTTGGCAAAAATGGGTGCTAAAGGTTTGAACAAGTTTTGGGCTGATAATGTTGGCATTCCGGCGTCAATTAGAGGCTTAGTTAGACTTGACATAGGAAGTGTTCCTTATATTCGTTGTTGTTCATACTGATTCTTGTAATTTTTTCATTGATTATTCATTGATCGTTTCTGATCGGGAAATAAGTATACTGCTAGGCGAAGATTTCGGTTTGCTTGTAAGTTTCTAGCACTAAAGAGTTGTACATGGTTTCCTTAGCCAAAAGTAAGGATTTATGAATAAAATTTGGGTGAGGATCACTACTGGACATGTGATCACTCTCTCTTTGAAAAAAAAAAAAACATGACATCATAATTTTTTTTAAAAAAAAGTGTTATAAAAACTAGACCATGGATTGATTCTTTATTATTCTTTATGTAAATACTAAACCAATCATATGATCATGAAATCTTTTTTGTATTTCTTTTGTTTATGAGATCAAAGCTTCATTGCCCCTCTATTCACTTGGCACCTAATATGATCATTTGTGAATAGTTTGTTCAGGGAAATCCCATTTTGATTTAATTAATTTCTACTCCAAGTATGGCTTTATTCTTGTGCTTGTGAAGGTGTTTAGTGCATTGTCTTGGAGTTGGTCTTCCAAGTCTCTTCAGGTAACCAAAGAGGCGGTTGAGCTTTTCACTCCCTTTCACTTTCTTATGGTTTTTTATGAATGAAGTTGAAAAATAACCCCCTGATTTACAGGTTATGGCTATACAATGGGCGGCTACAACTCTAACTATGGTGCTGGAATGACAGAGGATTCACTGAAGATGTTACTCTTTTTGCAAAGATTTTGATTGAATCTCAAAATGTCCATTCATGTTATGGATTTAGATAGCCACAATATTTGTATAACTAGAATGATCATGAAGTTATGGGAATCTGTTCTTGTACTTGATGGCATTTATTTCATGAACATGTGGTTGATTTCAAAAGATGCACTCATGAACATGATTTGATGAAACCCATTTATGTAAATTGTATGCCATTAAATTAACATGTGTAATGAAAACAGCTTGTGCACATGGTTTGATCTCGCCTGTGTATGTAAATTGTCCCCTTCCAAGTCTAATGTCATCGGAAGTACCCCAACAAAGAATCAAGAAGTCTAAATACCTACAAATTGCCATTATATTCATAACCTATCCGAGTTCAAGGACTTGGTTTTCTAGAGTCTAAAACAGAGCAAGTTCATGTGCTAAACCAGCCAACATTACTAATACTCACTGCAACTTAGTTGACTAGCATAAGTGAATCTTCACAAATTAGAACCAGCACGAATAGTAGCAAACTCCTTTCCTTGCATCATTAGTAGGTAGTAAGTAGTAGATGGTGCACCGTCCATCTGACCTTGGTACTGAGATTGCCCTGTTTCATCCTCCAATAACCATGGTTTATTCTTGTACTTCTCCTACGTGATGCAATAACAAATTAATAAGAATGAGTAAGTGAGAAGCCAATGAGATGTGAAAGAGGTAGCATTTTGATCTGTCTATTAAATGGGAGCAAGGAAGCTTCATGTGGTATCTGCTTTGCAATCAAGGTCCGGATGCAATTTGAGAATGGCACATTTTTCCTCCAATTATCACACAGTGCTATGTTACTAGCCATACTAGATGCAAATTGGCATTTCTCTCATTTTAGATAATGGTGCAATTAAGGGGAAAATGAAAAAAAATATATGCGTACACATGGCTCATCTCACTTAAAACGCTAAACTTTTAACCTATGCAACACTCCGCCATCAGTTAAAACCAAATAATAGACCAAAACCAGCTTTATAATGGAATGAAAGATTTATGTATATTGTTTCAACTTTTATACCAAGAAGAATTAAACTAGACTAGACTGGGCACAACCAAAACAGCAACATCGTTACTGTCCAACTATTATAATTCTAAGAAGTCCAATTCCCAATATGAGGTGCTGGGAATTCCCAATAGTAAAAATGCAAAGGGTAGAGATGAGCAAAAAGATGCCCAATAGGTCAGGATGAACTCAGTACCCGCAAAGCATCAGTACCCGCTTCTAGAACTCGCACGAACATTATACTCCTATAATGAAAATAAGTAGAAGAGCACATAAACCTTCAGATTGCAACAAAAATACATGTAATCTATAAGGTACTCGAAATCAGTAAAGGAAAAAAATTGGAAACACCACCAATATGTGCTTGTCTACATGTAACTATATTACTGTTAAAAGTATAGCTACATTAAACACTAAAAACTTATTAGGTTCAAATATAGCATGAGTCTCTTCACTTATTGGTCTGTCCTTGTATTGGCCCTTTCATAACTTAAGCAAGAACTTGGGCAAACTCTCCACCGGGTAAAAGCAATTATCATATAAAATCAAAGCACTCACACGGCAAAAGAAAAAAGTTCCTCACTAGCATCAAAATTCAGAATTCTGTTTAAGATAGCAAAACCTAATTATAATTGAATCATAGAAATTAGGAACTTTCTTTTTGCCAATAGTAACAGCTTATATTGAACATTATAATGTAAGGAAAAAAACGCATGTATACACTTAACAACAAAACCTAGTGTGTGTGCTGTGTATCAGAGAGAGAGAGAGAGAGAGAGAATTCGAATCAAACGTGTGACTCTAGAACCACATTCGTAGCATTTTTCACGCTTCTGCCTTGGTTTTGCCACAACTCAAGCACATAATCATGTGCTTGCAATTGCTTTCATACAAGTCCGTGGTCGATCCACACCCATTACATGACGGCTTCAACATCAGATCAAATGACATGCTTCCTCCTTCAAAACGACAACGACAACTTGTTTTCCAATGAAAAAAACAGAAATTCAGAGATGATTATACACTGAGAAAGATGAGAGCATGAATGAATGATCAATAACCTAGCGTACGATCAACAATCAATTCAACTAAGAAATTTCATTACTTCAGATCGATTGATATGAGAATTCAAGGAGGGTTTTAATTTTGGTGAAACAGAATTTAATTGATTAATGAGAGTTAATTTTGGTATATGATTAAGTTCGCTTAAGAGAGCTTGTTCATATTGATGGAGAATAGCTTGTGCAAGTGGGAGGAGAACTATGAGGTCATGATAGGGAGGGCTGAGGGCTTCGATGGTTGAGGTTCGGGAAGGCTTTGAGGGCTTGGGGTCGGGGGGAAATGGCTGAATGAGGGAATGAAGGCTGAGAGACAGAATGGAGCAAACCGGTTCAGTGGTGTTACTGAACCCGGTCTACATGTCATGTGTGCAACGGATGCACCCAAATGGTTGCTGCTGCGAAGATTTTTTCTCTCTTTTCTCCTATTTCCTCAGGAAAAATCTTTACAGAAGTTACTGTTTGGCTATATCCAATGCACGCATGACGTGTAGACCGGATATTCACTGAACCGGATGGGCATCGTTCCGTCTCTCAACTCTTTCTCCTCATCCCTTCATTCACATTTTGAACCCCCAAGCCCTCTCTCCCGAACCTTAGCCCTCCCAACCCCCAACCCACCCACCATAACCTCGACCTCGGCCTCCCCCGCCTCACCACGACCTCGGCCTCCCCACCCTACCATGACCTCAGCCCAACCCCGCCCTCCCCAACCCTGTACAACCTCAGCCCAACCCCGCACTCCCCAACCCTGTACCACCTCAGCCCCAACCCACCCACCACGACCTCGTCCTCCCACCACGACCTCGCCTTCCCCACCCCACCACGACGTCGCCCTCCCAAGGAGATCAGTCCAAGTCCTCGGTCCCTTAGTCCACCAACGAAGCTCTCGGTCCCATCTCAGTCCACCAACGAAGCCTCCAGTCCACCGACGCGAAGCCGCCCTTAGTCCACCGATGCGAAGCCGCCCTCAGTCCACCGAAGCCCTCAGATCTGCGGGAGGTTTAGCACATTTCAAATTTATTTTCGTCTGTTTACTCCTTTCTCCCTCGATTCCATCTTCATGTATATCTAATCATCTCCATTCTCCAGTTCATTTGTTTTCCTTTTCTTTTTTTCCCTTTTATCACGGGCTCATGTTAATTTCTTGCATTCATTGATTTGGGTTGTGTATTGATTAACTGAATCTGGGATGCTTTTGGATTTTTTTTTTATTTTTTCCAATTTAATTTAATAGTTTCCGGTTTTTACTTCCTATTGATTAGATCTAAAATTTTTTGTTGTCAAGTTGAACAATATGTGGTGCTTAATAGTTTACATTTATGTGTTTGGGGCATTGAATATTTGTTCTTGACCGTGTTCTTCCTTTTGCAGTTTTTAAGGTTGCACCTAGATTTTTCTGATCAAGCCCGTTGGTAGGTGCAGTCATTTTGACAACTAGTTCTAGTTAACAAGATTCTTCTCTCAGGTCAAGATTCTCTAATTGGGTTTTCATTTATTTTTCTATTAATTACTTGAACTCTATAAATTCTGCTACTTGCTAGCTTTAACAAGTAGTTCTAGTTAAAGGCTTAAGTAACTTCAAATAGAACTACTGATTTCTAGGTTTTTTTTTTCTTAATCTATTGTTACCAGCCCTTGATTTGCTGATTTCTTTCTTTAAATTAATCTAGTTTTTTTTTTTTTTTTTTATCTATTGTTAGTGTTAACATTTTTTATACTTCTGTGCCAATGGAATTCAATATCGATGGTAGATTATGTGGGGCTATGGTTGGAATGTTTCTTCCTTTAAAATGTTGGTTTATATGAGTTCCCCTAATGTTGAGCAATTTATTGATTTGCTGGTTAGCATTCCAGCTGAAGGCTATAATAATTCCTTTGCTTATGTAATGTTAGAATGGATGAAGTAGCAAGGTAAGTACACCTTATGCCCTGGTTTTTTTTTTTTTTTCCAGCAAGGTATTTAAATGAATTTAAGTGACACTGAGTAATCACATATATAATGAGGCTTTGATGATGAATGTGTCCTTCATAATGGGTTTCATAATGCCTTTTTTTGAGTAAAAAGCTTGACCCTATTAGCCAAAGGTGACTGTTTTGCATGTGTTAGGATCTAACTGCTTTTTTGTGCATTTCTATTGTGCATTCAGAAATTGGAGTGGCCGGAATTAATGACTGTTTTAGAATCTGACTGTTTTGTGCAGTCAGGTTGTGCATTTCTGTTGGAATCCACAGATATCAGTAATTGGAATCTATATGTTTCTTTACAGGCAACTCTACTTTGTTCTTAGTGGACTGGAGAAATCCTTTCTTCTTCAGGGCAGAGTGCGAAACCTTCAAACCTTAGATAGTAGATGACTGGAAAGATTGAAACAAGTGGTTCAGGCAGCAAGGTGGCGTAGGAGTTCAACAGGATAAAAGTTTGCAATCATGGTGGGATGATGAGAATTGTTCATAATTAGAATCTTGTAGCCTTGTGCATAATGAAATCTTGTTTATCAATTAAGAAAATGGGACTACTTAGATCCCACTAAGTGGAAAGTTTATGTACCAAGTGGATGAAGGTATACAAATTTTATTTGTTCATCAATGAAATCCCAGAAAAGTTTTTTTCAGGTTTCTCCATCAGTGATATTTTCAAATGGCTTGCGAGTTGCGTGTGATTTATGATTTTTTTTTTTAAATTTATGGTCCCAATTGTTGTGCAACGTTTGGTTACAGGATTATAACTTGCTTCAACTGTAATGACGAGAAAACCACCCGCCATTTAAAATAGACTTGTAAAAAGAGTTGCAAAAAAGTTGTGTTATTAGTCATAGCGAATACTACATGCCATTAGAACGTCAATATTATTAGTGCAAAGAATATTGCTCACATGAGCACTAAAACTGAACGCCTATTTACATGCCTTGTCCAAATTAGCCCCTTAATTTGGAGCACACGTGAAATCTTGCTTGTAGAAACCCTTTCCCAGAAGGGTTGGAGTTACGAGGGTCAGCGTGATCTTAACAGAGGTCATCCTCAATCATTCAGGCATTTTACATCACATGCATACTACCCGTAAAACTATCCTTACCAACATAAATAGTCGATAGCTATAATCCGAAATTTTATGAGCAAATCAGTTGAATATGGTATTACAAAACACAATACAAATGTTCATTACAAAAGATCTTGCAATTCATAATTACATCAATTCTTTTCTCATCTACTGGGCTAAATTAAAGTAGAAATCATATTAATACAAATATGAAAAACATCCACGGCACTGCAGCCCTACTCCATCACTGATCACTGTAAGAGTATAATCCAATCACTGTAAGAGCATAATCCCAACCTACTCCATCACTTCACCAAAAAAAATATATCATATCCTTTCCCGTTTTACAGATTTCAACTCTCACTTGAACTTTTACCTATAAAAAAAACAAGAGTTAAGTCAATACATTATATTTTCACAACTCAAAATCGAACATAAGCATCATAAACATATATGCATGTCAACTCAAAACTAAACCAAAGAGATACACTTTTCACGCTACAAATATCAGAGTGCAAAAGTTCTATTAGTTAAAGGGTGGAAAGTGCATTTTTCCTTAAATTGTACATTTGAAAGAGCAAGCCATCACAAAGTAATGATCCACAGAGACAGAGAGAGCTTGTGTCAGATGGTGGATTTTCTACTTTTTTTTGTCAGTGTTTTCAACATTTTTAAGCTTCTTCATTAAAAAACTGCCCTTACAAGAGTCAATAAACTAGTTTACCATGAAGCAAGACATAAAAAATAATATATCCTAGAACCAAATACAAATAAACCCTTATTGCAGACTGCTAAAGTTCCTTCAAGCTTCTTTGTTGCAGCAAGCAACTTCTCATCAATGAATGACAACTTGACAACACCCAATTTTTATGGTCATTAATTTTCTGTATTTTTCTGGTAGAGCACTTGAACTGTAACATGAAAGTAACAGGCTTTCCAACCATCACAGGCAGCAGAAAAAAAAACTCAATAAATTAATCCCCATAAAAAGAAGGAAAAAAAAAACCTTACTGCTGGAAGTGTTCCCATGAGCTGATCAAATGGTTTAAAAGGCTTCCCCAAGAAGAAGAGTAATTTCTAAATCAATAAGATCTTTGAGATCAGAAGCAAAAGGATCATAGTGGTAGGGATGAAACCTGAGAGAGGCAGTAGAGAGATGCAAATTCGAAACACAATGGTCGTTAATCAAAGTTACACGAAGTAGAACCTTAATTGGTCATTAATCAGATAAATTTATTGAGCAGTTAGTGTAAAGATTGTTACAAACTTATAAAGAAAATATGACTTCTCATCATTAACTGGCAAAGCTATCGAGAGCAGCTTTAGAAGGGAATTAACACAAGAAATTAATGGCGGATAAGCATATGCAAGCGACTGTCCATCCCAACAAAAAAAAAAATAGCAAGTATTTGGGAGTTATATTTGTAAGTAGTTCCTCATCCTTATTTTTAAACTCACTAATTGAGTGAAATCATCATAATCATTTTGGGTTGTGGTTCAGCAAACCAATTTCTAGGCATTCCAGCTATTCTTGAAGGACAATGTAAGAAAGATCTTCTTCATATGTTGGTATCATATCTGAAGGTAAGTGTGTTTAATTCTTCCAACTTTTAGCCTCTGTATATTTGAGCTTATAGTTTTTGCTTGTATTACAGAGTGCGGCCTAAGCTTGTGCATGCATGAACACGAGTAAAACCACAAACATAATTTTAATAAAAATATATACAATATGTATAACATAAATGGAGATTATAAATATCCATAGTATGTGTTAAATCAAACAGCAATCAACATTCAACATTTTTTTATCAGTCAATCAACATTCAACATTAGGATAGAGATAAATAAAATAAAGCCCCAAATTAATAACTCTTCCAGTTAAGAATCAATATACACCAACAATCTAATAAATTAAACGGTTCGAATATCATTAGTAATTCTCACAGATCAAACCACCATTCGTATATAAACAAGACAAATGACAGAAAAATAAAAATAAAAATAACAAGCATCAAAATTCAAACGAAGCAAAAGACAGAACCTCAAAAGAAGAGAGATCAAACCATCTTGGCATTTATCTTGATTTCTATCTCTCTGAGTTTAGGCGAAGCGAAGAAAATGGAGGCACCAAAACCCTAGGAACATAAATGACTAGTGACTTTATATAGTTGTGACGAGTCTGTCTATACAAAAATGCAGAAACCCTAAAGAATAAATCGGTCCTTACCTTTCCAAACTGTGCAATCTTGGTTTGGCCAGAGGGAGGGTCGCTTAGAGAGGCAGCGTCGCCGGTGGCGGTGGGCAGAGCAAGGACACGACGCGGGCAAGGGAGGAGCTTTTTCGCCCTTTTCAAACTGGGCAAAGGGAGCGTCGCTTAGAGAGGCGGCGTCGCCAGTGGCGGTGGGCAGAACAACGACGCGGTGGTGGAGAGAGCAACGACGCGATGGGCGAGGGAGGATTTCGCGCAGGGGAAATTCTAATGAATTGGGGAGCTTGAAAACGGTAGATGAAAGTGAAAATATATATATATATTTACAACAAAAAATCTATTCAACCTCTTATTATTCGCAAGGAAAAAGCTCAAAACCGGTTGGGTGTGTATTCCATCTTTACACCAGCCAATAAGACTTCAACATCTGTAAAGTGTATTTGTGTTACAATACACTACAATGCACATGAACCCTCTCCCAAAATGAGATACCCTCTCCCCGTTTTCCCCTTTTCGTCTCCCCTCCCCGTTTTCCCCTTTTCCTCTCCTCTGCCCCGCAGCGATTCTCCCTCTCGTATTTCTCTCCATTAATTGATTCTTGTACCGATTTCGATTCTTGCACCGATTCTCCCTCTCTTATTTCTCTCCTCTCCCTGATTCTTGCATCGATTCTCCCTCTCTCGCCCGCGCCTCCCATCGAGTGATTTGGAACGGCAAGAAGCAACTCGTAAGTTTTTTGGTTTAGGATTACAGTCTATTTATGATTTATGATTTCTTTAGGTGGTTCGATTTTCTTCATACTGGGTCGATTTTCTTCATATTGCAGTGGAGTGAATATCGAATTTCTTTATATTTCTAGGCTGGGTAGATTTATTTAGGCTGGGTCGATTTTCTTCATATTTCAGTGAAATGAATATCGAATTTCTTCATATTTCTAGCTGGGTAGATTTATTTAGGCTGGGTCGATTTTCTTCATATTTCAGTGAAGTGAATATCGAATTTCTTCATATTTCTAGTACCACCGTTCAGTACTCTCTTTAATCAAATTTATTGTTCACCTTGAAGAGTTTTTGTAGTTGAGGTTAAGGTTTAGTTGAGTTGAGTCATATAGATAACATTATATTAATTCAATTTATGATAATCGAAACTGTGTCTTGCTGGGATGTTTGATATTTTCTGTCTCTTTACGACCAATTTTGTAGATTAATGGTTTGTGAATACTTTGTCTCTTTACCACCAATTCTGTGTCTTGCATTATGATATATAACTGTTGTGTCTTGCATTGTGCCTATTTTCACTTATAAAGTCTTTAGTTGAAGACATCGACATCCCTTTCACATTTAAGAGTAGATCCTTTAACATTAAGTAAGGTTGGCGATAATCATACGAGAGAGATGAGTATTCCTTTACTCCTATAAATAATAATAATAATAATAATAATCTATATGATATTCTTGTACTATGTGTAAGCTACTTATTATCTAGCATATTTATTTAGTAGGAACTCATATTAGTAACTGATTGTGAATAGACCACCACCAGAAGATTAGCATTTAGCAGGCCTGTTTTTTTTTTTTTTTCATATCAAGAACCACCTTCATTCTCATTTTCATGGCCAAGAAAGAGAAAAAAAAATAACATGAGCTGACAAATTAAACATAAACTGGTCCATATTGTTTTGTCTAGCATTATGATATATAACTGCTATTTTTTGGCTGCTGCTTGGTTGTATTTGTTTGCTGCTGAGTGGTTGTTTTATTTTGCTGCCCAGGTCCCCTCTCCCACCCCTTTTCAGACTCTTTTGTGTTTTGATTCGATTGGCATTATTTGTAGCAATATGGACATTCCTGGAGGAGACACCATAGCATTGTTGTAGGCGAATCTTGGCATTAGCACAAAAAAGAAATGAAAGGGTAGCAGTTGAATGTGCAATAATACAGCACGCAACTAATTTCACTCGATGAAGAAGAAGTACAAAAATGCGCAGATTGCATCTTGTTTATTCATTGCGTTATTAGTTAGTCCAAATTTCAGTAAAGTCAATGATAATGTAAATCATTTAATGCTACATTAAGATGTACATGTGGCTTATCAAGTTGTATTTATTTTCTGAACCAGTTGCATTCAAGTTGTATTTGCGCAATACTATTTTTGTAAAAGACGCTTGGGTTGAGTTGCAGACTATTGAAGTTGTATTTGTAAGACTATTTTCCCTGTGTATGTCCTGTTCTAGCATCTATCACCATCTACAACTACATCCTTCATATTAACAACTAATTAATTAGTCACATTAACAAATTATTGGATTCTCAAGCTGTGACATATTAACAAAATATTGAATTCTCAAGCTGTGACATATTGGATTCTCAATCAGTCACATTAACCACATATTGGATTTCAGTTCATGAGACAAACATTTATATACCACTAGAAATCTATCTCACATCCAATCTAAACTTACAAGTTTAAAATCAAAAATATCATAGACAAATTGCACGCCAAATCTAATGGCTACAAAACTCAAAGTTCTATTTTTCCATATTGATAGATAATAATTCCAATGCTAATGATCTTGTGATGGATAATAATTCTACGATGATCCAAAATCTTCATTTTGTAATATAGTCGGGTCTTCCACATTCCTGCAAAAGGGAAAAAATATATTACCACTGTTAAAAAAATAACCAACTAATTAAAAAAGTATTTGTATAAAATAGAGCATAGTATTCAAACATGTCAAATGTAGTTGATATGGTGGTTGGGTCTGGATATAACATAATTGAGCTTGGTTTCCCAATATTCCTGAAGTAAAAAAAAAAATCTTTTATCAAAATAGAAGCTCATAGAAGGTAAATTCTAACATTAGTATATGAACACGTGAAATTATTGCAAGTACCTATGTGATGGACACTTGCTTCTTATATGCCCTTCTTCTTTACAAATGCTGCATCGCCGCTTTTTCATTGGTACATTTTCTTTTGGATTATTTTGTCGTAATGATTTTGGCCTTCCTTTGGACACAATATATGGTGGATCTTGCAATGAAAAATTTGAAACTAACTGGCTCTGGACCGTATCTCCCTCCACGTTACCATCACCATCAATGTTCATCAATAGAAGCTCTGCATGAATATTCTCTATTCCCCTAGAAGCATGCTCAAATCTCTGGATAGATAGTGACCCCACCTCGGCAATGTTATAAAACTGTCTCATCAAAAGATGTTTCATGACTAACGCAGTTGGGACCATCTCCAATGGCCCCTCATCGACACATATCCCATTTAGCACACGACTCTTTGCATTGATCGTCCACCTCTCTAAAACATATGATTGGAGTACACTGTTCAAACAACTTTTTTTTGCCAAAACATGTAGGCTGTGTCGACATAGAAAGCCAATAAATTGAAACTTACAACATGTACAAGAAACTATGTTGTTCTCCCTCCCAAGTGTCACTTCATATGTCGGCTTTTCTTTCCCATCAATGCCCACCAAGTAAATTTTTCTTCCATCTTCCTCCCGTGTTTTGTGCGCCTTGTACCTTTGACTATTAAGCAACTCATCTTGAAATATCAGAAATGATTTTCTTGTGTAGATCTTGGCCACTTCCTCTTCAATATTGTAAGTAGTCTTCATAATTGGCATTGATGTTTTTGTCTTCACATCTTTCTCTTTTTCGCTAAAATAATGGGCATTCAATGCTTTATCATATTGATGAACAAAATCACTTATCATCGTACTTGCACGAATATAGTCTTTAAAAAATTTGTTCATACTCTCACTCCGTTGAGTTGTGGACATTCCAGCCCAAAATGTGCCTCTCAAGTAAGTCGGCACCCATTTTGCTCTCCTCGTATAAATATTCTGCAACCAACTATTTTCTTCAATATTGTACTTCGATAACATGTATATCCACTCCATCTCAAACTTCTCAATAGTCAGTGTCTCATGAATACAATGATTAAAATCATGTTGAAATTGTGGATATTTGTTATAAACATGAGCTAGATGTTCAGGAACTTTTTGTAACAGATGCCATAAGCACAATTTGTGCGTGGTATTGGGCAATACCTCTGCGATGGCCCTAGCCATGGCCTTGTCATCATCGGTTATTATTGTAGAGGGAGCACGACCAAGCATCGCTTCTAGCCATGTTTTCAATAACCATGTATAAGACTCGACCGTCTCATTTACAAGTAACGCACATCCAAACATTACAGATTGATGATGATGATTAACTCCAGTGAATGGAACAAATGGCATCTTGTAGCGATTTGTGAGATATGTAGCATCAAATGTAACAGCGTCTCCAAAATATTGGTATGCAGCCCTTGATCTAGCATCTGCCCAAAAGCAATTCCCCATCGACCCATCTGCATCAACTTGGATTGAATATACAAAGCCTGGATTATTACGTTCACTTTCCAAAAAGTAAGCGTATAACTTTTGTGCATCTCCCTCTCCGAGAACTTGTCTCCTTCGATGGCCTAAGTAATTCTGAATATCCTTTGGTATACAACCGACATTATAATCACCGCCCGACTCTTTACTCAACACGGACATTATTTTCCGTGTTGGTATCCCCAACTCATTTAGTGTGTCTATTAAATTTTTTTGCGCAGGTGTAACCCGTCTATGCCCACGAAGCAAACTTGTACTCCTAGGTGTCAACAACTCATGGTTATGTTGGAGTACAAATTTGGACACAACCCATTTTTCTCCATCCTTCTTTATTATCATCGTCGCCTTACACCCACACTTTGTTTCTGCAGCCTCGGGTCTTGCTCTCTCTTTGAGTTTAGAATTATAATGCCGGAATCCTTCTCTAGAACACACATACTCTACTCCAATTAATGATTTGTCTACATTTGACAATCGAGTATGGTTTGTTCGAATGCTAAAACCAGTCCTTCTAGAGAAGGCTTTATAACAACTATGTGCATCCTCTTTGTCATCAAATTGTAACCCCACATACGACTCCACATATGAAAATGGCATCGTATTATTTGCCTTGTCTTGTTGAACCTCGCCATCATCTTCAAGAATTTCAGTGTCATCGTTACTATCATCTAAAATCTCAATATCATCTCCTCTTGAAGCACTCATCATTCAACCTGATATTAGAAAAAAAAATTGGTTCTCCATGTGAGTCATTTTCAAACCACGTCATAATCGGATAACATATATATATATATATATAATAAACCACATAACCTACTACATATTTCACTTTCATTTGATTAAATTGTTGGACCACATGAAGACAAAGACAAAGATATCCTATTATAAAAGTCCCTTTTTGGACCACATTCTCAACTTTCATTTAATTAAATTTTTGGCCTTGAAGACAATGACAACATACCATTATTCTGCAACCTTTTTAGACTTTTTGTCTTTTATTTGATTAAATTTTTTAAGAGGATTTTGGGAATACGGGAAGACCTCCAGGGGTGAATATATAGTGATCCACCTCCAAGCAAAAACCTCAAATGGCAACCAACGTGAAGATGCCGACAACGCTCAAATGGTAACCAACGTATACGCAACTTTAATAATTTTATCACCAAAGTTTTTCATCAAATTTAGTTTCTCAGATTTGCTAAAAAATTATCAAACAAAAAATTACTAAATAAAAAATTACCAAATCATAAATCACCAAATAAGAAATATTTGTATATCTAATCTCATAAATCATAGAAGGGCTTCAGGGACGGTGGGCAGTGATGGCCAATTTTTTTTGGAATGACTGGAAGTGGCCAATGGAAGTGGGGCAAAGTTTCGACTAGGTGGGGGCAGCGTGTTTCGATGGGGTGGGGGCAGAAATGTTTTGGGTGGGGGTAGAGTAAACTGCACATAAAGAGAAATTTAAATCTGCTACAACCGGCTTATTTTACAATTTTACTAAAACTCTAACGTGTCAAGTTTTTATTTGCTAGGTGTAAACTAACCTTTCACACCCGACCGGCCCGTAGCGCCACTCTATTCATAAAACCTCCACGCATTATATTTTTTTTATTTTTATTTTTTATTAAATATTTATTATATAAATAATGAATAAAAAAATTAAATTAATTTTAAAAAAATAAATTTAAAAATATTTAAAAATATTAAAATTTAAAAAAATATAATATATAAAAATTGAAAAAATTATATAGAATTATTCTATTTGCAAACAGTGCAGCCACGTAATATGTGCATTGAGACTTGAGTGCACCGCTACAGTAGCTGCGGTATAGAACGACTCATTTCCTCGACTATTCCTCTTCCCCACCAGTGCTTCTTTCCTCTTCCCCTTTCCATTACTCCCATTCTCTCTATTTCACTCTCTCCATTCACCTCTTTCTCGCTCACCCTGGCTTCTCCTCTCTCTCTCTCTCTCTCTATTCCTTTCTTCTCTGTGATTGACGTTCACTGCCGCCAACCGTTGCTGCCGCAACCCATCACCACTAGTACAATGCCATTGATAAGTTCTGGTTTGCTTTTCTATGTTTTCGTATCTCCCATCATTTCTCTCTCACTCTAATTTATTTTCTCTCTCTCTCTCTCTCTTTCACAGTCGTTCTTCCTCACGATTTAATTTTGTGCCGCACGCCTTCCTTCGATGCCTCTGTCCTTGGTTCCATTGACATTGTTGTTAAGTCCTTCTCTCTGTCTCTGTCTCTGTCTCTGTCTTTCTTTTCTACCTTCCATTTTCTGTCCTAGCCCCATTTTTCTGTTTTACTTTCATATTTTGCTCTGTATTAATTTTCCGCCCTAGGTTCATTTTCCATCCTATGGTAATTTTTTCATCATACCTTAGTTTTCCGACCAATCACATTTTTCCATTTCTCCATCCTACATTCATTTTTTCGTTCTAGTTTCATTTTCCATTCTCCCCTCATTTTTTTCATGCAAGCATTTTTTGCTTGCCCCTAGGTCCAAAAACCATCTCGTGGTGTTTTGAAAACATCACTTTCAAATTTCAAATAATTTTAATTTTTATGGGGAGAGCTAGGTTTGTGCTATCTTTTTATTCATGACTTTGAACATTTTGTTTCTAAGATGTTTTCTTCTACTGTATGATAAATATATTAAGCCCTGTTTGGATCTTTAGATGGTCTCAATCCATCTATCTTAACATCCAAATACCACTCAAGTACAAACACCTTTTAATTTCAAGTTTTTAAAATTTTCATCTAATCATTACTTAATCATTACAATATTTTTAAAATTCCAAACAAAATACAACAAATAATTCAACTTTTTTAAATTTTAAAAGAAATGTAATATTAAAAATAATATTTTAACAATAATTTAACTTTATAATTCTTTATTAAACTTCATTTATCAAAACTCTATAAAATATCTTAACTCAAATTATTTCAATATTATTTCATTACTATTTATAGATTTGTTATCTTAAATCAATATCCAAACAAGGCTTAAATCTTTTTTGTTAAAAGAAGGTAAACTATCATCTATCTTTAATTACTATAAAATGCATATCATATCTCTACTTGATTGATATAATAATATTAATATTTTTTATAGTTTAAATTGAAGTGAAACCAAAATGATAAAGAGAGGACCAAAAATATTTTACAGAAGTAAAGTTACAAATTAATGTGATTTGTTGCAATACATAAGCCATTTTTCATAAAATAGATCTAACATATAGTTATATAAGTTTGTGAGCTTCACGATTATGAAATATCTGTGAACCTAGTACAGAAGCTCGTGCATCAATGGATATGGTTAATGCTGAAACAGGAATCCGATGGCAAAGTACGAAAGAGCACATATCCCTTAATACCATGGCCGTTATTCTTTGGAAGATGTAATTTTACAAGCTCATGATCATTTATGCTACATTTCCATTGTCATAGGTCCTATGTTCTTTGTTTAGAGTATCATCTGAACCTTTCTCGTCTTCACTTTGAATGCAGCTCCTGCTGTCTTTTAAGATTTCCCGCATATGATTAGCTGAAGCACTAGCCTGAAGTGTTTCTATGTAAAGCAACTTCACCAAATTCCTAAAGCGACGTCGGAAAGTTGGTATCCGGGACATTGAAGCTACAATTCCCTGTAGTCTAACGAAAAGAGGGAAGGGAAAGGAGGGGGGAGGAAAACAAAATGAGTCTCATGGACGCTACTACATTAGTTAGGAGATACATATTAGAAAATTTAGGCCCAGGACCTTTTTTGTTCCAGTAAAATGCATGTATGCATGCATCGATATTGAAGAAGTAAAAGGGCAAATTAAAGTCAGTCTTCTCTGGAGTAAATAGTGGATAAAATTAATAATTAATTAATTTTCAATTGCATGCCCACGGGATATATTAATTTATTTTTAATGTAGAAGACATGAAGAAAACATGATAAATAACTATACCTTCTAATTATGGATTGCAACTGTGCCCTTCTAACTCTGTCACTCGAAGCAAATTCAGTGCCATCCCACTCTTCGGGCTTTTCGTTTCTGCATCTAATAACAAGCTCTCTCAGGCAGTTTTCCTCGCTTTCATCTAAATGGAGTCTCTTTAATTGCTCTTTTATGACTAATAGGGGTCCAACGAACCACTCGAACACTTTATCCCTTGGCCCGTTCATCCTCGTCAATTCCACATCATGATCAGCTGGAAAACTCAATTACATGCATGATATATATTTATATATATATATATATATATATATCTATCTTGATTAGACGTACTCAGTTACCTATGTAGGTGAATGTCTAAGAAAAAATTATACAAAGCTCAAGGGACATACAGATCACCAACCCAGATGAGTTGACCTTTCCTGATTCAAGCAGGCACTGCAATATAGACCAAGCAGGTAATTGAACGCCCAACTTCTTACAATTACCCTTCAGCATGCATTCCTCGATGTCCTCGAGAGTTATCAGACCATCATGGAGGAGAACTCGACCATTCACCTCGCAAGATTTAAAAAGCCAGTCCCATACCTGTGAGACATAAATACAAACAATTCATTAATATTGTAATCCACACAGTTCACAGATAAGTAGATCGAACAAGTACCTCACGTACGAGTCCTTACCTGCATAGGTTTATATTGCTGAATTTCCCATTTCAATGTTCTTGATTTTTCTGTGATTAGTTTTGACCTGAATGAGTTCTCCCTCCCATTCTTTGAGTCAGTATTATGATTCTCGCCTAGCTTTTTTCTCTCAGTACTGGGGCTCATGTTTCTACGGTATTCAGGCCTGGCTGTCACAACGTTGTCTCAGAATCATCAAAAGGCAATTCGCGAGCGTTTAGTAATAATTAAGAATACGTGGTTGCAAACAGGATTTCAAAAACTAATGTACCCACTTCCTCCATCCTCAATGCAACATTTCACCAACATAATACTAAAACATGTTTGATTTCCTCTTAATATCAGGAGAGTTCTAAAGGGAAAACTACTGAACTGGATGGCAATCCCAAAATTGTACCGTGGAAGGCAGGATCCCTCCCTCAAGTAGAGTAAATCATTTGCATATTCATCGAACAGCGAAACCACAGACACTATATATGCAAGTCCCAGCAGGAGTGAGCCTTCCTGGAATTTCAGAAATCTCGGCTCAGATTAAAGTCATAGTTTCTAACAAATCTAAATTCATCCACATATTAAATATCATACAGCACGAAAACAGAAATTCATCGACATGATAAAAAAACATAAATTTCTTGACGGCCTCAAAGCCTAATTAAATTCATTGACATGATAAGAAAAACAAGTTGTGACAGATCACCTGATAGACAATAACTCCGCTGTAGAGCCCCAGAAAGAAGCTGGAGACAATAGCACCTATCACGCCTCCCACTACTGCCAAAGGCCATAAGATGATAGCAAGACCAGCAAACGGAACACATACTGTCTCCAAAAAGGGCCCTTCTCTGCCTATCAAGTCTTCCAACAGCCTCTTCCAGCCCTTGAAGAGCATGTAAGGGCTTTTCCACAGAGCAACAGCGGTTATTAAAAGCACATCCACTGGCAAACCAATCAGGCTTGCCAGCAAACAACCTGGAAATTTTGATAATCTAGCAAGGGAAAATGGAATTATGTCTTAAGAGTTAGTGAAATTATGCTTTCTTCAGCATACGGAAAAAGGCTAAAAAGGGAGTAGTACTCACTTTATGTCCATTGGCCTTTCATCCGGTAGCACTGTCTCAATTAATTCATCCATGTAGGAGAAGTATGAATGGAAGCAAAAGTCAGTGAAATCCTGCACCACTGTGCAGCCTCCTTTAATCGTGGACCAACAACCATCCTGGTATAGAAAAAGCGAGCCAATGTCATGAATTGCTAAAACTTTAATGCCAAAACAAGTTAGCAAAGCTTTATACCAGCTGTTTGTATGGATAAGCCAACAATGAAGATAATGCAAGTCCCATCAGATCAGTGATGACTTTTAACCACAAACCATATTTAAACCGACGAAGTCAAGATGTAAATATGAATAGATTGTTCAGAAATTTAGAAATAATAGTCAAAACATTATCAGGACTTATAAGAATTATCAGAAACTTTATCAGCTCCTATTTGGGATATTCCTGGTTAGAATTATAACATTATAACCGAAGATATTACCTTTTTTTTTTTTTTTTAAATAAAGAGCCGATGTCACATGTACAAGAGTAACCTCTTCCCATAATTATTGATAAAAGCCTTAACTTATGGCGGAAGAATACTATAAACAAATCCCCAAAAAAATGCATCTCACAGAAGAAAAATCCCAAGAACCTAACAAAATAACCCCCGAAAGCCAAAACCATCAATTCCGTCTAAGATAAGGTATGCCAAGTTTGTCTATACCAATAATTCTCCGGATAGGACCTTGAATGGACGTATCATCTCCAAACTGTAAGTTAATTCCTTGCGTCCCCTGTTTAGCTAAAAATCCGCTACCATATTAGCTTCTCTGAATATGTGGCGAAAACGGACATTTAACTTCCCAATGATAGCTAAAATTTCCTCTCAAAAATTCTAAAGGAACCAATATTTACATACTCCCGAAGCCAACCATCCAACTATAACCTTGGAGTCCGACTCAACCAAAATGTCTCGCAAGCCCAATTGCTTACAAAGCTGAAGCCCATCAAGTAGCACTCTACATTCTGTGATGGTGTTAGTAGCATGCCCATATGAATGAGCTAAACCAAAGATATTACTTGTTATGTAATTTCGTGTTGAGGTTAAGACATACGTATGGATTTCAGTGAAAATGCTAGTCCTGAGAAACAAACAGAGCGAAAGCAGAGTGAAAACTTACAACAAAGCAGTGGTAGAATTTGTTGGTGACATTCCCCCCAACAGCCTCAAAAGTTGCAAGAAGGGGCGCAAAAAATCCATATGCTACTCCGCCTAAAAGGCTTCCAACAATTCCAGAGATTGGCCAAAGGACCAGAGGCACTGGTAATGAAACTAGCACCACACTCTTTAGAACCGGCCCGAGCTTTTTGGTTCTGAAATTATAGGCCAAAAAATGGAACCGTTCAGAAGTACACGGCATGGAAAACAACTTGAGAAAGTGAACCACCATACAGATTACATATATCTAAATGCTATGTAACGAATTCAGTGAATTTACTTTGCCACACAATAGTAAGTCCAGACAAAATGTGCAGTCCATAGCCCCATTATAACTGCCGAGTTTCCGATCAATATGATGCCTAATACTGCTGGTCCAACAAGTGCCGCTGCCAGAGGAATCAAATTATAAGAAGGAAGCATCAGACGCCAAAGCCATTCAATTATATACGTATACCATCGACATCAATTATATATATGTTTACATATATATATATCACAATATTAAATCTTATAAGCATTTTATGTGTAATTGCAGATGCTGGCAGCATTGGAAACTCTAATATATATATATATATATATACACACACACAGTAATAGGCCTCGATTTCATGAGTTCAGACGCAAATATAACTGACAAAGTTCATTCAGTCAAACATATGGGTATGCGCATTAACAGCTCTGCCTAGATACCAAACCAATAACAGAAGTACCCCAAAGAAGAAGAAGAAGAAGAAGAAGAAGAAGAAGAAGATCAAAAAGAGCACTCATTAATTATGCAAATGAGAGAAAAGAAAAAGGTGTCTTAGTACTCGAGTACACATGGATATAGAGACAAATACAATAGGATGAAACCTTTGAGGAGGCCAAGGATGAAGAGCAACAAGAAGAAGGGAAGAAAAGAGAGAAAGCTCCATAGCTTGGCCGAGAAAGCTGCGGGAACCTCCATGACAGGTAATTGCGGTGGTGCCTGGAGGGCATAAAAGGAATGTCGGAGTAAGTGCAAATTTTATTATGCAGATCAGAGAGCTGCTTCGCTCTTTTTTATTTCTTACATAACTTGCTAGACTTGCTTAGTCCTACAGGGAAATTATTAACGATTCAAAGTGAGTGTATCAGAGAGGAGGAGAGGTATCGTTATTGAAGTGGGCAACTGCCAGATTGTCCACGTGGCAGCAGGCGGTGACCGAGGTTGACAAGTGGCCAGCCATGCATGGATGATATTGTAATCCGTGAACACAAAAAACAAACGAACAAATTAAAGAAGGATTCGAGGCAGACAGTATTAATTAAAAGCGCCCTCTGATCTTTCCTATCGCGCTTTTAATTTTTTATTTTTATTGACCAGATAAATAACACATTAATTAAAGGATAATACTACTTTCATTGTTTTATTCTAATTTTTTATTTTATTTTTTAATTTTTTTACTTAGTAATTAAAATTTTTTTTTAATAATATTGTAATTTTTTTTATTTTTTTAAAAAATATTTAAAAATGTTAAAAATTTTATTTTTTAATTTTTTTACTTGTGATTAAGAAAGTTCTTTTTAATAAAATTATGATTTTTATTTTTTATTTTTTTTAAAATATTTAAAAATATTAAAAAATACATATATAAAAAAGTAAAAAAATAAAAATAAAATAATGGTAGCGGGAGATGGGAGCTATGACTGTAGCATGATCCTTAATTAAAAGGTAGTACGAGAATTATGAACGACTAACCAGCAATAGTTCTTCTACAGGTACACGGGGGGAAGTTCGGAAATGAAATCGCAAAACCACAGCAGAACCTGTGTGAAAAACTAAAAGCCACCGAATCCAGCCAAATCCTGTCGTTGTGGGTAGGCGTTGTTGTCATCGTAGTGGGAAGCCACTAAAAGCCAAATCTCGTCGTTGGCGTCTTTGTGGGTTGGTATCATTGTGGGTAGGCAGTCAAATAAAGCCACCGAATTTGCCCCAATTGGTGGTTGTCATTGTAGGTAGCCAAAGAGGTCTGGTTCGTGAGTTTGGGGGTCTGGTTCGTTGTGGGTAGCCACTGAAGTTTTTTTTCCTGGTTGGTACGTCAGTGTGTTTTTTTTTCCTGGTTGATATTGTTTATCTTTATTTTTTTTTTTGATAAAGAGAAATCACATTAATAAAAGAGTTTTACAACAATTATCAAGCCAAATAGCTTGAGAAATAAAATCTGAAAACTCCGAATACCACATCTCGATAGACTCAACAACCCAAGCATGTTGGGCTAAACTATGAGCAGCTTCATTACCCATCTTGCTTACATGTTGAATCTGAATATCATAAAAAAAAAAGACATTAACTTCTTAGTTTGGAGCAATAAAACAACCAGCCTTGAGGAAGACTCTCCTGAAGCTTGAAGTTCCGTCACCATCAACAAACAATCACTCTTAATCACCACCCTCCTAATTCCTATTGGGATACATAACTGCAGACTCCGAAACACTGCAAGTAGTTCAATATCTTCAGGTGCAGAAACTTCTAGCTCAACTTTACTAACTGCAATAATAATTGTCCCATTTTCATCTCGCAGTATGGCTCCAATCCCTGCTTTATGTTGGTCGTGATACATCGCTTCATTTACATTTAATTTCAAGAAACCTGCTGGAGGTAAAGTCCATCTATAAAGCTTTTTAACAAGTGTATTGGAACACTGTTTGGCATTTGAGAACAACTCTTGAAGGGAAAGAGCATGTTCCACCACCTGCTTTGGTTCAATTATCACTTGGTCATATAGCTTTTTATTGCGTCTGTACCAAAAGCTCCAAGCTATAGAAAAGAATGTAGACAAGGCATTTATGTTACCCGTAGTTTGGAAATTCAAAGCCACCTGAAAAAAAGAACCTGTGACAGCTATATTCTGCATAATAGGCAAGAAAGTATTCTAGTGATTTCGGATGGAGGGGCAGCCTATCAAGGCATGCATTAGGTCTTCACATTTTTCAGAACAAAAACAGCACACCTTCTCATGAATGATCTTCCTCTTCTTTAGATTACATTGAGTAGGTAGACTATCTCTACAAGCCCTCCAAGCAACAATTTTGACTTTATTGGGGACTTGCATCTTCCAAATTGCCTTCCACAAAGCTTGTTGTTGTCTTGCATTAGAGCATTCACCCATTAAGTTCCCCACATTGGTGTTTTCCTGTCTAATAATTCTATAGGCACTTCTCATACTAAAAAGGCCACTTTTCTCAAGAGACCATATCCATTTATCAGGTTGGTTTCCAGGGCATATAATGAATTTTAACATTTCAGAAGAGACATTAGGATTGAATAGGCTTCTTACTTTTGCAACATCCCACCAACCTCTATCCCTATCCATTAAGTTGCTCATTGTATCCTCTTCATTTAGTGCATTACTCTGTGAAGCAGCCAAGGAAACATCATTAAACCCAGGAATCCAAGATTCCTTCCACACTTTAGCTGTCTTTCATCCCCAATCCTCCATTTGCAACCTTTGTGACTCGTTCAAAAATGAGCAGCCCAAAGGCTATCCCAAGTACAGGAGCATGTCGCGTAATAATTAGGAATAAATTCCTAAATCGTCTCCACAGGAAAATTGCTTAAAAATCAAACTCGTGTAAAATGGTGGAAATAGTTGCAATGAGAGAATAAAAATAAAAGTGATGAAATGTACAATGAATGTGGGAGTACAATGGAAATGAAAATTTACTAGTCATGGACTAGATTCATGTTTGTTGGTTTTGAATGGATGATGAAAGGTAAGAAATTAAAATGCAAGACAGTAAATTAAAATTGCTGAAAATTAAATAACTGAAATGTAAAGGGACAATGAAATTTAAATGACATAAAACTAAATTGCAAAAATTAAATGTGCGAGAAAATTAAATGACAATAATATAAATTGTAGAAAATTAAAAGTGCGAGAAAATTAAATGACATAAATTTAAATTATAAGAAATTAAAAGTGCGGGAAAATTAAATGGTAGTAATTTAAATTGCAAGAAATTAAAAGTGCGAGGAAATTAAATGACAGTAATTTAAATTGCAGGAAATTAAAAGTGCGAGGAAATTAAATGACATAAATTTAAATTGCAGGAAATTAAAAGTGCGAGGAAATTAAATGGCAGTAATTCGAAATTAAATAAAAACAGGAATTGTAAGGAATAAACTTGATGTTTGGAAATGGAGACTGCGTTCTCTAACCCAAAAATCTGAACTTCCAATTAAAGTAAACTCTCAAAAATAAAATGGACTCTCAACATTTATTAAAGAGGACTGAAAATTTACTCACTAAACAAACTCAAAATTGGAAATAAAAACTTACAAAAATAAAATTTACTGAGCTATAAATTGAAACTGACTGATGAATAAATTACACAAAATGAAAAACTGAACTTAGAAAAAATAAAAACTGACTACAAAAACTCACTCACTATTTTATTCTGAACTCTAACTCTAATTTCACACTAAAATCTCTCTAACTTCTGACTGACTCTAACTCTAACCACTGACTACTGACTCTAACTTCTCACTCTGCTGGCTCTCCTCTCCAGTCCGTGTACAACCCTTATATAGGCATAAGAAAGAAGACCAATAAACACTACTTAGCTGCCATGTTCCCCACTCAAGCCGAAAGCTTATTCCCTTTGTCTCTGCATGTGCGTCTGTCTTTGTTTGTTGCTCTTCATTTATTTCATTTTCAGTGTTTCGTCCCAGCGTATGCGTTTCGTCCGTGATTCTCCTTTCGGCATCACTGCGTTTCACTGGCCCCGCGTGCATGCGTTTCATCCGTGATTCTTCTTTCCGCATATTTTTTTTTCTTCTTCTTCTCTTTTCTTGCTTTCCTGCACCTTCTACCTTTGGCATGCTGCGTTTTTAGTCTCTTTCCCGTTGCCTTTCTTTTCTTTTTCTTTTCTTTCCTCTTCTTTTTTTTTTTCTTTCCGTTTAGCAGTATCTCCTTTCTCCGTGCTGCGTGAGGTTGCGTCCAGTTGACGCTGTGCATGCTGGTTCGTGGATGTGCGTAGGAGTGGAGCTGAGCAGAGGGTGGCTGGGCAGTGGAGGTGTGATGCATGGAAAGTGCGGTGGAGTTACGGGACTGGTCCACGGCTGTGCATGATGAATCGCTGCGGAAGTTTACGTGGCTTCGGAGATGGCGTTGCCGTGTGTGGGTGGTGGTTTGAGAGGTTCTCCAGCGTCTTCTGTTGATGCTGGAAGTGGAGGTGCATGGAGGAGCAGTTGCCGAACGTATGCGTGGCGTGGAGGAGTGCAGAGGTGGCGAACGACGTGAGGTTGAAGATGACTCAAACGACATGTCGTTTTTGTCAAACGACATGTCGTCGACCTCAGACGGCAGCTTCAACTCACGTGCAAAACGACATGTCGTCAACCTCAGACGACAGACTTAACTCTCATGCAAAACGACATGTTGTTTGGTTACAGACCAAACGACATGTCGTTTAGCCTGCGCAGAAAATAAAAAAATAAAATAAAAAAATAAAATAAAACAAAAATAAAATAAAATAAGACAGATAAAATAAATAATAATTACATAAAACTATAAAAAGAAAATAAATAATAAATAAAAATTAAACAAAAACTAAACTAAAATATTAAAAGTGTGTTGTGCATGTGAGGAAATAAAATCAAATAAAATCACAAGTTATAAAAATAAGCATAAACTATGCATTTAATCAACTTAAATCACAACTTGGATTTATTGCCTCTTGATCATTTTTTTTTATCTAAAATCAATGATAAAATAATAAAATAATTAAAAATACATTGATTTTAAATGTATAAAATATGCAATAATGCAGCTCAATCACTTTGAGAAGCCAAGGTTTTGCCCATATTCCTCTCTAAGCATAGGAGGGATTACCCCCCAATTTAGACTCAAAAAACGTACTTGTGGGAAAGTATCTTGCCTTATAAATCCTGTATAAGAGAGAATTCTGGGCATTAAGGATTCTCCACCCTTGTTTAGCAAGTAAAGCTAAATTGAAGGATTTCAAATCCTTAAAACCCAATCCCCCTTTTGTTTTTGGTTCACACATCTTCTCCCAACTAACCCAATGGACTTTTCTCTCTTCGTTTTTCTGACCCCACCAAAATCTAGCCATCATAGCCTCCAACTCTGAACACAGTGTAGAGGGTAACATAAAACAGCTCATAGGATAAGTAGGAATAGATAAAGCTACAGCTTTAATTAAAACCTCCTTACCTCCTTGAGAGAGTAACTTTTCCTTCCAACTTTGTAACTTTTACTTTCTGTTTAATCTCAGAAAAAGCCTTAGTCTTAGATCTACCCACAACAGGAGGCAGGCCCAAATATTTGTCATATTTTTGTTCACTTGTTACACCCCACAAATCCATTATCTCAATTCTTGCAACATTAGTCACATTGGAGCTAAAACCCATAGAGGTTTTCTCCCTATTAATTTTCTGCCCAGAGGCTCTTTCATAATCATTCAACAAAACTTGCAGCCCTCTATTCTCCTCCACGTTAGCTTGACAAAAAATCAGACTATCATCCGCAAATAACAGATTGTTTACCCTAGGTGCACCTTTACACACCTTTACACCAGAAATTTTTTTCTCAGTCCCAGCCTTATACAGTAAAGTAGTAAGGCCCTCTGTGCACATGAAGAAGAGATAAGGGGATAAGGGGTCCCCTTGTCTCAATCCTCTAGAAGGTAAGATAAGGCCCTTAGGCATGCCATTGATTAATACTGAATATGAGACTGTGGAGACGCACTTCATGATCAAATTCACAAACTTTCTCTCAAACCCAAGCTTCATCAAAATAGCTTCTAAGAAATTCTATTCAACCCGGTCATATGCTTTACTCATATCTAATTTAAGAGACATGTAGCCTTTTTTCCCTACTCTTTTATGTTTCAAAAAATGAATCAACTCATAAGCAATGAGTACATTATCTGTAATCAGCCGGCCAGGAACAAAAGCACTCTGTGAATCTGATATAATATTAGGGAGGACATGCTTTAGTCTATTAGCAATGACTTTAGACATCAGTTTGTACATCACATTGCAGAGGCTGATGGGGCGAAATTCAGCCACTTTTGTAGGGTATTTTTTCTTTGGGATCAGAGTTATAAAAGTGTGATTCAAGTCAAGAGGGAACTCACCTGGATTCAGGGCTTGCAAGACAGCTGTAGTGACTGCTCCACCAACTTCAGGCCAAAATTTTTGAAAGAATAGTGGAGCCATGCCATTAGGGCCAGGAGCTTTCAAGGGGTGCATCTGTTTCAGTTCTTGTATCACTTCATGCTCAGAAAAATCTTCAACTAGCCCCTCGTTCATTTGACTTGTAACTCTTCCATTCAAATTGTCTAATTATTCCATGGACCCTCTCTGATCAGCAGTTGTAAAAAGCTTTGTAAGGAAATTCTGAATAACTCTATCCCTTTCATCACCACTCTTCCACACTCCATTATCATCTTGAACTTTAAGAATAAGGTTCCTTTTTTTTTTTCTATTAGAAGCTTTTGCATGGAAAATTTTGGAATTTTGATCTCCTTCTTTTAACCACAAAGCTTTGGATCTCTATCGCCACATCATCTCATCCCTCTCCAACCATACGTGAACCTCCTTTCTAGCATCAGCAAGAGCCTCCTTATCAAAACTACGGGGATCACATCCTTCCAGATCTTGTACTCTATTTTGGGCTCTCCTCAAATTTTGCTTTACTTTTCCAAAATGGGATTGATTCCATCTCTAAAGCCAATGTCCACACTTTGAAATTTTCTTTATAACTAAAGCCATATCATTTCTAGCATCAACTTCCTTCCAAGTATCTTTTACAATCTCCTTGCAGCCTTTCTCTCCTATCCACATGGCCTCAAATCTAAACAACTTTGGCCTTCTTTCTTCAGAAGTCTCCCCATCAGTCTCAATCTATATTGGTAAATGATCAGAATACGCTGCAGATCCGTGAACTACTTTGGCATTTGGGAAATCAGCACACCACAGGATATTAGCAAGACACCTATCTAATCTCTCCTTAATGTATTGTGTCCCTTCTCTACAGTTACACCAAGTGTACATCGGTCTGCTGAAACCCAGATCTCTCAGAGAGCAATCATCTAACACATCTCGAAAATCAATAATTTGTTTCTCACGTCTCATCCTTCAACCCCATTTCTCGGCCTCACTTAAAATCTCATTAAAATCACCCAACAGCTGCCATGCCTCTCCCTTACTATTATGTACTCTTCGAAAAATATCCCACATCTTATAACGCAAATGGGCCTCAGCATGGCCATAAACCCCGGTAAGGAAAAAATTCTTTTGATGAACCCCAACATTTTTAATCAGAGCATCGGTATGATTTGCTAAGAAACTTTGAATATCTAGATCAATATCCTTACTCCAAAACAAAGCAATACCACGACTTTTTTCCTCACAATCGACAGCTAGACAATTAGAAAAACCAAATTTATACTTACAAATTTTCACTGCTCGCGTTCTTAATCTTGTTTCTTGCAGAAACAAAACATCGGGACCTTCCTTCACAATGAGATCGCGAAGTATCCGAATGCCTCGTGGGTTCCCAAGCCCACGTACATTCCAGCTGATGATTTTAATTTCTTCCGGCGGGGCTGAACAACAGCCACCACGATCTATCATTGTTTTTGTTGGTCGGAATTTTTGAGCCATCGTCATGCTTTTCTGAAGCACTCCTCTTCGCTCGTCGTCCCTCTTCCTCTCCTCCTTCATTAACTCCTCTTCGCTTTTTGTTCTTGCTATTTTCCATAAAAGAGATCCCTATGATGGACTTTGGTGCAAGGAGGGCCATACGTTTCCATGTTCTATTTGTAAAACCATCAGGCCTTAATTTTGTTTCTGGGCCCGGTTCAGATACATGTGTTTTTTCTTGTGGGAGTGAATTTTATCCGACTCATAAAACGTCCTTGTTTTGGGATTAGCTTGGAAAAGAGTTTGGTCAAACTCCCACCTCATTGATATTTCATCTTCCGCCAACTCTGATGTCGTGCCTTCAAATTCCTCCACTTAATCCAAGTTAGGTCCACCACTTTTGAAGACAACTTCCTCAAAACCTTCCATAATATCTGCATCTGTGTTCTTTTTTTATTCAAACTCTTGATTCGAAAGCTTCTTGTCCGCACACGGAATGTCCCCCACTAGCTCAACTTTTTCAGCGTTTATTCTTTTTGCTGTATCACTATCTACTACCTTTTGATTGCTGCTCTCCCCCACAACAAAAAGTCTCACATTTTCCATTGCCTCGTGTTCCTCACTACTGTTTAGGATTCCTTTTGTTGACTTCTTACCCTTTGAGTACAACAGCTTTCCAAGAACTTGGGCCCCAACGTTGTCTGCTATCTCCATTCCCGTCGAGCCAAGCTCACCTGAAGGACCTCGTCGTTGCCTGCCGCTATCACTGTCCCTGGAATGCCCATCTCGGGGTGGATCACCATCACTCATCAACTTCAGACCAGCTTCATCTGGTTCTGGGTTAACTGCCTCTATTCTTACCTCCGTAGTCAGCTCTGTTAACACCACCAGATTTCCATTGCTTTCCATCATCACAGCTTCCCTTATGCTTGGGTTGTCCACTGAAAAGCCTCTACGTTTCAGCCTCTGAGTGTCTTATTTTCCCACACACGACCATTACGGAACTAAGCTCCATAACTGATGGCCCTCAGCCAAGTTCCATAAGGGAATTTTTTTTCATCATCAACCGGTGCAACCTCCTTCTGCAGACCACAATCCTTTTCACCATGTCCCAAGCAACCACAGTAGTAGCAGAAATTAGGTAGTCTCTCATAGGAAAATCTAACCCAAAATGATGCTCCATCCCCCATAGAAACTTAGTCCCTCGTAACAGAGGCTTTCTCACATCAATGGTCACCCGAACACACAGGAAGTCTCCCCACGCTAGTTCCCCCTGCTCCAAGTCCACTTCCTCAAGCCGTCCAATCTTCCTTCCTATCAAGGCCCCTACATGTGCATTTCTGGCTCTCAACGGTAAATCGTGAATGCGTATCCAAAATGTAGCTTCATGAATCAATATTTGTTGGACCTGTTTGCTACCGTCCACTTCTTGCAACATCACAAGGTGCTTGTCGAAAGACCAGGGGCCCTCACGCTGCACCCTTTCCTTATCCCGCAGATCGTCGAACTCAACCAAGCTCAGTGTAGCATTGAGATCGCGAAACCGGATCCCATGCATTGGGCGCCATGCACGCCTCATTGTCAACTTGAGAAACTCTCGGTTGTAGTGTTTTCCAGTTAACAGGGTCATGAATAAACCCTTCCCACCACACAGAGAACTCTCTTCCAATCTACTAGACTCCACGGTCACCTTTAACTCCTCTTGGTCAGTTAGCGATAGCCGTTGCCATACCCGTTCCAAGCTTTTAGCCATCTCGTCTATCATCCCCGAATAAGCCGTAACCCTACTAACAGATAAAACTGCACTAAGGCAGTAGTAGGACCTCTACTCAGACCGAACGTCTCAGAGAGGATAACAACAGGAAGGCCTTTAATATTGTTTATCTTTAAAGTGAGTTTGCTCTTTAGAAATTAGCTCGTTTGTATTTTTGCCTAAGAAACAAATGTTACAAGGCTATGGGTTTACAGATCCTCATAGCATGAAGAAAGATATGGGTTCAAAGCTAGATCCTCATATTCTCCATTCAAGTTTATTAGTTTGTTATAGTAGTTCATAGCATCTTCGAACAATTAATTGGGGATAAGTAGAGCATAGATGAATTGAGGCATTTTGACATTGTAGTGGCTTTGACCAAATAAATCCTACTATATTTTTTTTTCTACATTGCATTTTGACATGAACTGAGATGAACTGAGACAAGGCCAATGAAAGACTAGATGTTCACTAACAATTTTTGTGTGTTTGTTTGGGCAAAATCTCTTATGAATATGTTGCCTCACCAACGTCTCTTATGAATATGAGAGACTAGATGTTCGCTAACAATTGCAGTAGCTCGTTTATTGTTGCCTCACCAACATCTCTTATGAATTGTAATTGTGTTATTTTGAGGTGTATTTGTGTAGCATACCTTAAAATGTTCTTATTTTAAATTGTGGGAGATTGGAGTGATCTTTTAACAAATGCTTCAAGGTTCTATGCATCTTGATTAGAAATTGTGTCTTGCATATGTGATATCTTGGTTTTTTTTTTCGCTGTCAATCTTTATATTTTTGCTTTATCATTTGTTTCATGGCGAGTGACTATTTGTTTTAGTGTCTTGGAAAATTATCTTTTCTTTATTGAAAAATGAGAAGATGGGATAAGAACATACCATCCACTTGTCCAAACTTCACAATGCACGGTTACTATGGATCAATTTCTGCGAGGTCACCTACTTTGTTGCCATATCCAGATGGCTGCCAACATCCAAGCAACATTCAAATGGTGATGCAACTGTGTTCTTGTATTTTTTTTAACAGTTGGGTTTTTTGTTTAAAAATATTAATGTCATAGATTTTTTTTTCTTTTTGCAGAATGCTGGTTACCCGACTCCTCTTATGACTACAAGTGCCGTTACAAGCAGAAGAGTTGGTGTAGAGGAAATACCTGAGTGTAGGAAAACTGATATTCCATGTACCTCATCTAGAGTTGAAGATGCAGATGAAGATAGATCAGATTCACGAGAAACTGAGGATGGCACTGTCGGGACATCTCAGTTAGAGGATGAAGTTGGTGGTAATACGATTAAGGAGCCAAACTCGGGGATGGAGTTTAATTCCTTTGAAGAAGTAATGAGTTATTATAAGCATTAGTATGCTAAGAAATGTGGGTTTGAAGTGATGACAAGAAAGACTGAGAAGGGAGATGATGGAAATGTTAGATATGCCACCCTTAGTTGTGCCTGTTGTGAGAAGGCCCGTAATAAGACGTTGAATGTTGCCAGACTGCGACCGATAAGAGAGAGAATGTAAGGCAAAGATTAATGCCTTAAAAGTTGACGGAAAGTTTAGGTTGACAATAGTTCATAATATCCATAACCATAACCTCAGTCCAACTAAATCTGTTTCTTCCGATGTAATAGAGAAGTGAGTGACTCCATAAAAAGAGTCCTAAATACAAATGATTTAGCTGGCATCTGGATAAATAAGAGCTTCGGATCCCTTGTCGTTGGCGTGGGTGGATTCAAGAACCTTTCATTTTTTAAAATGGATTATCGAAATTACATCAACAAGACAAGACATTTGCGACTTGGGAAAGTTGGCATTGGAGTGCTTCAAGAGTATTTCTTAAAAATGCAGTACAAAAATCTCGGGTTCTTTGCATTGATAGATTTAGATGATGAAGAGAGGTTAAAGAATGTATTTTAGGCAGACTCCCGTAGTAGGGCAGCATATTAGTATTTTAGTGATGTGGTCACATTCGACACCACATATTTGACGAATAGATACAGGATGGCATTTGCTCCATTTGTTGGTGTAAACCACCATAGCCAGTCCATTCTGTTAGGTGCAGGATTGATAACTAGTGAGGATACGGAGATGTTTGTCTTGTTATTCTAGACTTGGTTGTAGTGTATGGATGGTGTAGCTCCGAGAGTTTTATCACAGATCAAGACAGAGCGATGAAAAATACAATTGCCATTGTATTTTCAGAAAGCCAACATCGATTTTGTTTGTGGCATATATTGAAGAAAGTCCTTGAAAAGCTTAGCTCCCATGCTTCGTACAAAAATGGGATGAAAACAAGATTGATGAAATGTGTGTATGACACCCAAACTATTAAAGAGTTTGAATAGAGTTGGGATCAACTAATCACCACGTACAACTTGCATGAGAATGCCTGGCTGCAAAATTTATATGACGAGCATGAGTAATGGGTACCAGCATTTTTGAAAGACTTATTTTGGGCTGGAATGAGTACAACTCAGTGGAGTGAGAACATGAATGTCTTTTTTGACGGTTATATTCATGCTAAGACAAACTTGAAAGAGTTTGTCGACCAGTTTGATAGCGCTTTGAAAAAGAAAATTGAGAATGAAACTACTGCAGACTTCTACTCATTTAGTGTCACAATTCCATGTATATCTAGATCACCAATTGAGAAAAGATTTCAAAATTTGTACACAAATACTAAATTTAGGGAAGTTCAGCAGCAAATTATCAGCATATTTGAAGCCACCAACTTGTTGGGTCCAACCCAAGCATTGTCACAAGCATTTTTATGCATTATAAAAAATATTATGCATTTTGACATGGGAAGCTTATTAGTTCTATGGCTTAACAGAATCAAATATACTCAAGTTAGCCAATAGTCTCACTTTCCAAATGTCCTGAATTCACTATCGGGCCTTGTCAACAAGATATGTCATGTATATTGTAAGGAAAAAGTACAAGCATTTTTAGCTAACATTAGTTGAAATAATAAGAAAATACGATATTTTAGTTACAATTTGAAATGAATTAAACCAAAAAGAGCAAGAGGAAGTAGATTCAACACAAAACCCGCAATCCAACATCACAGTATTCACAACCCTAAAATCGAGAGACCTAAATTAAAAATAGAAAATACCTGGTCAAAGTATCTCCAAGAAAGTAGCATAATTTTTTAGGGCAAAAAATTTGTAGAGAAAAGGCTGTGGGAAATTGGTGATTAGCAAGGGTTGGGGTTTCAGAAACAATTACAGAAAGCTCTTCATGGGAAGGGTAATAAGGCCTGTGGGTACATGGGGAAGGGGGATTCACCCTTCACATTCACTGAAATGAAGCTCTTCGTGGAATAGGGTTTTGGGCTTCGTGGGAAGGGGGAAGACAATGGCAGGGCACGGTTGGATCCAAGACACTGAAGACGAAAAACAAAGAAGATGAAGTTGAGAATGCTGACCTATTTTCATGGTGAAGAAGATAGGAAGTAGAGAGGTCTCGCCGTGGTGCAGCTCTTCGTAGGTGGGGATGCTCTTGCTTGGTGGTGTCTGTGATGAAGATGAAGGGGAGTCTTTCAGTTAAGGGCTGCAAATGAAACACAGCATTGGGAGTCTATCTACTTCTACTGGTTGCAAATGAAATGCAGCATTTTTGGTGTCCACGTGGAGGCCTGCATACGCGGGGGGTACTCTCCCGCATGCAAATAGAGTTTGTCAACCAGCAAACACTTATAAAAAGTAATTAATGCAGAATAAAAAATACAAAACAAACAAGAGAGAAATCTCTTTAAAAAAAACTTGCTTTCATCACACCACGTCTCTTTGAGAAGAAGTCAACTCACCATCGCATTCATCAACTCCCCTTTCTTGGCGAATTTTTGGAAGAGAAACCGAGTTTTAATTTGCTTAACAAGGGAAGTGTGGATATCTGACTAAGGAGGTGGATTGGATTGTAAGCTCTCAAAAAGTGGTTTACAGTGTTTCCTAAGGTCTTTGTAGAACTCAGCAACATAATTTAATGAACCAAGAAATCTTTGTAATTGGGTTGTATCAGGAATGACATTAGGAAATTTATCAACAAATTAGATGGATCTATTGATAGGACGAATTTATCCTTCATGGATATCATAACTAAAGAAATGAATTTTTGTTTGAAATAATTTAATTTTCTTGGCAGATACAACAACACCATTTCTTTTCATGACTTCTAGAAACGAATACAAACGTTTTTAGTGTTCATCAATAAATTTTGAGTAAATAAAGACATCATCAATATAAATAATGGTAAACCTGCTAGGTGCATTCTTAAGGCCAAGGGGAATAACATTCCACTCATAATATCCCAAGGGAGTGGTAAAAGCAATTTTGTACCTATCACTTTCACTAATATGGATTTGCCAGAAACTAGATTTCATATCAAACTTAGAGAAAATTGAAGCATCACTAAGTTTGTGGATCAAGTCATGTTTTTTGGGAATGAGATACCTAATCCATTTTAATACCTTATTTAGAGGTATGTAATTAATAACTAAGTGAGGACTCCCTCTCTAAATCTCAACATTTTTATGAACATATAAAGTAGCACATGACCATGGTAACATATTATGCCTAATGATCTTTTTAGCAAGATGGTCATGGATTTCATTTTTGGAAAATTCTAAAGCTTCACTATTCATTTGAATAGGTCTGGTTTAATTTGGAATATTCTTTTCAGAAAAATCTTTAACATAAGGTAAATCAATAATATGTTTATTCCTATGTCAGAAAGCATTAGGAAGGTCAGAATAAACATCATCAACATGTTTTTTTTTTTATTATTATTAAAACTATCAATTTTTTATCGTAACAATTTACCACATAAATGTTTAGCAATTATTTTGTATTTGATTTCCTGTTGTAGGAAATTCAAATGTTTAGTTTTAGTAGAGAGCAAAGCATTCAAACCTTTATCAGTATCAATATCAAAATTTGAAGCAAACTTGAACTTTATTTTCTACCCAAAAGGGTCAGTAATAATGCCATCACGTTCAGTAAGAAAAGGATATAAAGAAGATATATAAGGCATACCTAGAATCATCTTATCAGTTATATTTTTAACAAGAACATAAGTAATTTTAAAACAGACATTATTTTGATAAACATGAGCATTATTTAGTTCATATTCTTCATTTGAGAACTTTTAGGAGAAAATAACTTTTTAGTGGACTTTTCATAGTATTTACTAGGAATTATACTTTTTGGGATGCAATTCATATCAACTCCTGAATCAATCAAAGCAACAACTTTGAACTCGAATCCATGGCAAACAAAAATCTTTACTTTAAAAAGCCATTTTAAAGGAATGAAGCGGTCAATTAAACATACCTTATCAGTATTAGAAAGAGGTTCATGATGATTGGGGCCAGTACAATCATTTTGCTCATCAGTATCAGAAACATCATATTGGTCAAACTATGTTTCAATTTTAAAAAGTATTAACTCTTGTTTAAGAGAGTTATTCAGTTTTGACATTGTTCAACTCACTCTTGAGTTCAACAATTTTTTTTTTTTTAATAAAAACAATCTCATACTGGAGATCGTTAATAGAAATTTCTTTGAGCTTCTTCTTATTGAATTTTTTCAAAGTTTTTATCAAGGCTAATTTTGGGTTTAACAGTTTTCTCATGGTGTTCTCTCACCATGGTTTTCTTGAGCTTTTGGAGGTATTCTTCCTTAAGCATAGGGTTTGTAATTTGGCTAATCAAAATAGTCAATAGGTTTCTTGTTCTTCACCCTTGGTGTGGACATTAATAGTTTTGCGTAATAGTTTTGCGACAAGAATCTTTACAACCAATTGTAATATTAGGAGAATCAAACTCTTCAATAGCAGAGTGATAGCCTGAATCACTTGTACTAAATTCATCGATACCAGATGATTCAGAAGATCTTGATTCCAAAATATGAACCAGTTCTTCTTTAGTATTGTTATCAATGTTTAGCTGATTTATCCTCCTTTTCATCCTGTCAAGTTTTCTAGTACAGTCTTGACTAAAATGACTATACTTGCAAGAGTTGAAAAAATTTCCTTTAGTAAGGTTTTGAGTAAAATGTTTTTTTGAAGCAAATTTCTTTTTGTAAAAATTATTACGTTTTTAAGTGTGTGCTTTTTGGATTTATAGAACTTATCAAAATTTTTATAAGCAGCATTTTTCCTTTTTTGCCTGGAAGGGGCAAGAGGAAGTAAGCTAAATTGTTCACAGAAACTTTCCATTTCATATTTGGGTTTCTTGATAGTTTTCAGCTGTTGTTGTAACATTTTTTGGTCATTACACATGCTGATACCAAGTTTTTTGATAGTATTGATAATATCACCATACGTGAAATTATCATAGTTAATCAAACTAGTAACATCGATAAGTTCATTTTTTACTTTATGAGCAAAAAGATGAGGTAGTCCATTAATAAATTTCTCTTTCCAAGAAGATTTCAAACTCTCTTCCCTTAGCATTACTCTTGAAATAAAAATATCTTGATATCACCTATAATCAGACATAGTAGGGCATCTTATGTTATTCAAATAATCACTAATACGAGTAGTTATATTAGAAGGGGTACCAATAAAATATTTAACAATAGTGCATATCAAAGTATTAACACTATCAGGGATACCTTGACCTTTAGTAGTATAAAAAATAGCCTTCCCATCATCATATTGCGTAACAACATTTTTGATGGTTTGTCTAGAATCATTAGTATGATGCTTATTCTACCAATGACGAAGAGTACTAGAAAATCTAGTAGCTAACAAATCAACAATTTCCACATGAGTAAGATTGTGGTTGGTAACATAAGCATTAGCAACCATATACATCTTAGTCATAATATTGAGGACTTCTTGTTCAGATAATCTATCAATGTTCCATTTATAAAGCTTATTGGAAGAAATAGAAAACTATGTATGGAAAAATATTTCGTCAAACTGTAGATCAAGAGGAGTAGGCTTGGAATACAATTTTTTTTTTTTTTGTAAAACTCATAGGATTAGATTTTCTTGAAAACCATTTTATCTTAGGTCTTACTATAACAATTTTCCCAAAATTCTCTTCAATTAAAGCAATGTCCTGATCTGTAGAGAAATTAGAAGATTCAGATTTTGAATTTTCATCAGAGATTACCTTTTTGCCTTTACTATTAAGAACACAAGTTGTGTTACTAGCAGAAGCTTTGGTATTCTAAGTATTCTAAGCTTTTAACTTTTGTAAATAAGAAAACATTTGCTCAATTTTTTCAATTTTTTTGGCTTGATTAGTCTTAAGACTTTAGACATTGCATTTTTTTAGGTAAGTTGATCAAAATTTTTTCAATCTTAATAGAAGAAATAAGTTTTTCAATTTTTTCTTTAATACGATCAAATTGTTTACCAATAATATGCAAAGAATTATTGACAAAATTATTTTGTTCAATAATTTTTTTTTTTTTTTAATCTCAAATGAAGTAGGAGCATTTGAATAAAAAATGAGAATTTTAAAAGGGGAAGCTTTAACCTCAAATCCTTGATGGTTAATAATTACTGTCTCAAGAGGTGGATGGCTTGACAGAATAATAGATTTGTTTTCAGTGACAAAATTCGATTTTTTGACCATATTTAAGCTGTTTTGAGAAACATTCTTTGAAATATAGTAGTTTTCAATAATAATAATAATAATAATAATAATAATAATAGTAGTATATGCTTTTGCATATCATGCATTTTTTCTTTCCATGTTCTTTTAACAAAATTTTCCTTTATTATCAAAAGTAGCAAGATAGCATTTTCTTTTTTCTTTGTTTTTAATAGAACTATACTCATCATAGAAAGCAATTTGATCAATTGAAAAAATTCCTTTCATCACAAATAACTAGTTGTGAATAATAGGAGTGGCAAAATCAAAAGTAGTAGGAGACATGGAAGATGTCTCTTCTTGCTCTTCTTTAATAGCTTTATCTTTTTTAGATAAATATGCATTTTTAGTAATATAATAAGAAGTACTAACTTGGGAAGCATTACAAGCTACTCCCTTTAGCTTTAAATCAAGCTTACAGTACTTTTTAGAAAATCATGGAGGTCTTTTTTTTTTTTTGAAGGAAACAAACTCGTTTCATTAATTATCCGAAGTTACAGCTATGACTTATCAATACATGGAATAATCCAGACTATAAGTCAAACTACGCCTAAGCTCTGAGGTTTCCCCACACACAAATTACATTGTGGTGGACATTGTCTTAACTTCACTAAAAACTCTCATAACAGAGAAAGCGTTCTGTAAAACAGAACTTGAAGGCCCCCTCTATCCTCCCAGGGAGGAAGAGTATGGGACACAGTTATGGATACTAAATCCAATTGCCTATTTCTATTTTATTTAAAACTTAAAATTAACATAAAAACTACACAAACATCATTAACAACTAAACAACTATTAACTATCAACTAAACTACATAACCACAAGCACTGGTGTGACCCCGGACGTCATGCCCACCGCAAGCATCGGCATCTCGAGCCCTAACGGCACGAGCACCCAGCTTATGCACGAACCCAACAGCCTCCACTGCGCAGGCCACCCCTGCGTGCGAGCACTGGTCGTACGATCACCAGTCGTGACATCGCCTACCACTCTTGAATAGCTCTTGCCCCAGATTACGTCCGATCTGAAAGCACAACACCTTACTTGGATCAACAAAAGAACAGATAAAAAGAGACCAAACACCAACAAAGCACTGAAAAACATAAAATCACAAAATCGGATGAATTGTGCTTGGTGAGTCGACAGTGGCGCGTGCAGGTACTGGTCTCTCGGGGAGGAAAACCGACGGTTAATCTTGGAAGCCCCGGAGGCAAGGAGCCTAGAGAAGCCGAGCGTGGTGTCAGCAGAGGTCTCCTCGGTGGCGCATGATGACCACGCGCCGACGGGGTCCACAAATTTCATCCCGCGCGTGCGGGCTATGCGCAGCTCCGATGGACGCCGGATTTGGTGGTCTTGAAGATCGGCGATTGGGCGTCATCCCGGTGGGGTACTTGTAGAGAGTCGATGACTGGAAAGACTCGAACGGCATTCCTCCCTTATTTGTCCTGAAAAAAATACACAAAAAACCCTACAAAGAAAAGTAAATGGACAGAAGGGAAGGGAAGGGGGAGGAGCCGAAGCTCCTACCCCCGTTCTTCGGTCTGGGTGGACGAGGGTTCAGAGAGAAAATCATGGAGGTCTTGATTGCTCATTACTAGATTTTCTGAAGCAGTAGATCCGGCAACGAAATCTCTTGTTTCATTGATCAATTAAGGTCTATTAACCTTATTATCAAAACCTATCTTGACAGTACTATCAAGATATTGTTGAATATAATCAAGATTAATCTCATCAGAAACAAATTTAGCAGGCTGATATTCATGTTCCAATAACCATTCATTAGGAAGAGTAACATCTTTCCAATGAATCATCTTTAGAATTTGGATCTTAGCATCCGGGGTAGAACTTTGGATTAGTAGAGTTTATCACCTGTATTTTTTAAAATAGCTTTAGGATTTAAATTAGTTTTCAACACTCTATAGTAAATACGATAAATCATAGCAAGGGGTTTGCTCTCTTCATCCATATCGTAACCATATGTCAAGATATTCAAAGTTAAAGTTTTAAGAATATTAGGACCATCCAAAGTAATGGTTACATCAGGAAATCAATCAAAATGAACAGGGTTGTTAAACAAAGACGATTTAATTATACCAAGTATGCTAGTTTTAAACTTTTTGAATCTAGCATCCCTTAAACATAGAAGCAAAGAAGCATTTATACCCACTTGAGTAAGGGGCTTAACAACAACTTAAACAAAACCAATATGCATAAATTTATAACCTTTAATAAGAAAATCATGAATGGATTTTAGGTTAAAAACACAACACCTTTCAAGGGTTTTGGATATAGCATAAGTCTGTTGAACAATTTTATCATTAAACTTAGTCTTAAAAGTAGACTGAATCCAACTAGTTTTGTAAATATTCTTAGCATCAATCTTAGGAATACTCCTTTTATTGAAATCAGGACAATCAAAATTTTCAACAGAGTAGTGTTCATCATTAATAATATCAAGGGTAAACTAGATCTGGAGCTAACAGATGAATTGGATCTAAACATCGTATTCATACTTAATCACTCTAAAACCCTAAGGTCAATACTTACTCAAGCAGTCTTTCCCTAGTCCTTGTTACGTTTCATAACACATATCCTAATTGATTGGATACCGCTCATGCCCTATACTCTAAATAGGACTTATTGTTTGGTGGTTGGAATACACTTTACAACTATGGTGGGGCCAACAGTGATAAGAAATGGACATGATAGAGTAAATAGTGAGGATAGGGAAATAGAATATAATAAATGAACAGAAGAATAGCAACAATTCAATTATCACCGGCCAAATTGAGATGGCTTTGATACTAGAAGGGGGACAGAAGTAAGGAAATAGAAGGTAGAAAGTGACCAGGTAACTGGAGTTCAAAAAGGGACCAGATAACTGGAGAATTAGAAGACCAGATAATTGGAATCAGAAGACCAGATCACTGAAGTGATAGTGCAAGTAAATAAATAAAAGTAAGTAAATAATTAAATGTTGAGACTAGATAACTGGAGTCCAAAGGGACTGGATAACTGGAATGAAAGTAAATAAGTAAGTAGTAAATAATTGAAGTAGGAAGAAAGTAAGAAAGATTTATATATATCTCAATTCCTCATTACATTTGGAATAATGTTCTTCCTATCAAAGTTTTTGTCGTCATTTAGAAGTTGTGGCATAATGGCATTCCTCTTGATTATTAGATCCAAATTGTGGTATCTTTTTGGTTTCCAAATGTTCTTGTTGCTCTGACAATTTTTTAGAGACCTTTAACTATGTCTTTGCAGACTGTGTCCTCTCCAAACGGTTTGGCACCATTTTTACTCTATTTTTGGTTTCAATTTCCCCACCCATAGTAATTGGAGGAATCAAGTCACTCAATAGTAATTTGACGTCTCTCCTTCTTTGGGAGATTTGGATTGTAAGGAACATAGTTAGATTTGAGGACATTCGATCTAAGATTATCAATTGGCTTAGAAATCTCAACACCTTCTTAAGCCTTGTTCTCTTTTCCCCAGTTCAAATGCCTCCACCCTTGAGTCTTTTCATATTTCTCAAATCACCATCCACGTTAAGAGGCCAATCTTGGTGAAATGGATTCCTCCTCCTTTTGGGACTATCAAATTTAATATCGATGGTGCTTCCAAAGGCAACCCTAATCCTTTTGGCTGTGGTGGTATCCTTAGATCCTCTAATTGCTCCATTATTGTTGGCTTTCCTTTTTTTTTTTTTGGGCTTTGATACTAATACTCGCAGAATTATCTGCTTTGAAATTTGTTCTTACTATGTGCTATAAGTTAAGTATTTCTGAGCTCATTGTTGAATTGGGTTGAAGCATCATTTTCCTTTAAGTCTCAAACATGTTTATAGAGAAGGTAACGCTTTAGTGGATAGCCTTGCCTCATTTGGAGCCTTGGGCAATATGATAAGTTTCTCTTCTCTAGTTCAATTGCCTAAACATATGCTTGGTTTGCATGCTTTGGATTGTGCAAGTGCTCTTAGCTTTCGGCATTGACTCTAGTTCTTTATTCATTTATGGACCCTTTGTAGGCTTTTATCAGTAATTTTCTCCTTTCATTTTCTTTAGGAGCTTGGTTTTAGGATTTTTTAGTTATAACCCCATGTTCCGTTTGTGTACGATATTCCTTCGTCATAACTGAGAGTTATTAATAAAATTAATCCGAGGTTTTATAGGATTTTCTTCTTTGTTTTGTTGCCAACATCTCCGGGGACCCACGACGAATTGAACTGTTTTCTATTTTTGTATAGTCATTTTTCAAAGGATTTTAGGGTCCTTTAGATTCTAAAGTACTGGTAGATTGATAATACTTGACTTGAACCTCTGGAATTATTACCTTTGCCACAATGATGCTAAACTTTTTTTTTTATGCTACCTCTTCTATTCATGTAGACTTTAAATTAGTTCGAATGAAGACTTTTAAGAAATCCTGATCCATCAAATTGCTATTCCTTATCTGATATGATGTTTCGTACCCATTTTAGTCTTTCGCCTAAAAGCTCAATTTCTAAAATGACAAACCTCTCAAAACTTGCAAATTATTAATTACTTGATATTCCGTCTTGTTCAAACACTTTGGATATGCGTATGGCTTGGAGATTTGGTTTATTTAGTAATTATTAACTACCTCTAAAATATGAATACGTACGTAATACTTACATTAAATCACAATATGTCGTATCATTAGAAAATAGCAGTTATGTAAGTTTACAATATGACTAGTAAGCTGGAGGGCACATGCAAGGCGTGTGCTTGGTTCTCCTTATTTAATATCTGAAAGAATTTATTTTTAAAAACTTATTTATTCAATATTTTATCTTCTTATCTTTTGATGCAATAATCTATTCATTTCTTTTAATAAAGATATATATAAAGAAAATCATACTGTTATGGACAAACTAATGTTGGAAACATCATAATAATAGGTAATGGCATTTTTCTTTTTTCAAAGAAAGAAAAGTAAATATACCAAATTTCACTCCTATATTATACAGAGAAATTAAGGTCAAGAATCAGTTCTGTCAAAAACCAAATGATACCAAGCAAATAAGCATATATGTAATTATGTGTTTTAGTACTTGCTACAATTGTTTTGGTTTCATGCGAATTAACTTGAAACAAGATCAGCTAAAAAAGAGTTGTGGTTGTTCGAACTCAAACTATTGGCGCATTTTATTAGGAAGGATTTACATCAACTAACCATCTGAAATACAATCCAACATTACTAACCATTACAATTCAACTGTGTATTGAAATGTTGTGAAAAATGCACACACCAACGATGGCAAATAAAGTAAAAGTAATCACGATCAAGCACACGACGCACAATATACGTGATTCGACAAATTGTCTACATCCACAGAGCTGCAGAAATCTTTTTAATCAGAGGAGATTACAATCACTCAATCTTAACTCACACTCTCTAGGGCTTTTTGCTCTCTCACACAAGATGCACTCACTAGACAATTGTTCTCTCTCAAAATATGCTTAAGATCATGCAAGTCATGTCTAATATGATATATTTATAGCAAACAGCATTGAAAATCCTAATCTGGCAAAATTAGCATTCTTCTCTTGAGTAGCGTCTCGAGTGAACGACCAAATCAACATTGGCTCCAGTGGGGTGTCGAGTGGGGGTCAAGCGAATACTAGAGTTTATATCTTGCTTGAGTTCACTGTCAAGCGAGACTCAAGCAAACATGCATATAAGTAGTTGGGTGGCGATGCTGGGGTTCACTATGGAGAAAGGCTGATGCTTTACGTTTTGGTCTTGCAAAACAAAGGAGGGGTTGCGGGGTTGGCACGCGGAGGAGCTAGGGCTTCCGTGGTGGTCAGGTGAGGGGTGGTGGCGTCGGTTTTATGTGCAGATGGAGTCTAGGCAGCTTTCACACGATGGCTAATGGGATGTTGCCATGCATGAGTTGAGGCCGTGGGTTGAGGGGAGCTCGTGAGGGTGCGGTGGAGGGAGCCTACGTTGAACAGTGGTTGTGTTTGAATGGTTTGGTTTGCGGTGCTTTCTGGATGGGAAGGACTTCGTTACAAGGATTGCATGGGACGAAAAACACTTTTGTGCTTCATGGTAGTGAGAACAACCGAGAAGGGCTTGAGCAGTGATGGGTTCATAGGGTGGTGAGAACTTACGAAGAAAAAGAGGAGCAAGAGAGAAAGTTTGGAGGATGACTTGATCATCTGGTAGTGAATCAAACGAGTGGCACCATGGGTGAGTAAGAGTTTTGAGTATGTAATGGAAAAGAAAAACAAACCACAGAGACGTGGGGAAAAATGGATTTGAGGTGGAGGGACTTTGGGAAGTGAAGAAACTGGAGGGAAAGCAAAGAAGAAGAAAAAAAAAAGAAATGGTCTGGCAAGAAAACTGCAGTCAGTGAAGTACCAAAATGACATCATCGTGGGCTTGGCCTCCCTTTTGGTTTGGGCTTAGGCTCTGTGCACTTACAGATATTTTCAGTACAACAAGTTTTTGGCACTGTTGTCGAGGATTAATTATCAATATTATTGGTGGGCGAGGCTCCTACAAGGATAAAATAATTTGGTGATTGAGACATGATACATGTTGGGTACACTTCTTGAAATGTTGGTTGGGTCAGCTTGGATTATTAAGTTCAAATCAACTAATTCTCCCGGTCAAGATTGAAGCTAAAAAACATGCATAGTAAAATTGGTTCAGTTTGTTGGGGTGTATGTGGAGACTAGTTTTTAGAGCTAAAAAAAGTGTCTGCTAAAAGTGCACTCGAGCGAAGTTCACTCGATATGCGCTCGATGTGCGCTCAACACTTGGCTTGCACAAACCTCAACTCGAGAGTTTGCTCGAGTCTCGCTTGACAGTAAGCTCGAGTGAGACATAAACCCTAGTATTCGCTCAACCCCCGCTCAACACCCCGTTGGAGCTAATGTTCATTTGGTCGTTCGCTTGAGGCGCGCTCTACACGCCACTCGAGTGAAGAACGTTGATTTTGCCAGATTAGGGTTTCCAGTGCTGTTTGCTATAAATATATCATATTAGAGATGTCTTGCAAGACCTTAAGCATATTTTGAGAGAGAAAAATTGTCTAATGAGTGCATATTGTGTGAAAGAGCAAAAAGCCCTAGAGAGTGTGAGTTGAGATTGAGTGACTGTAATCACCTCTGGTTAATTAGATTTCTGTAGTTCTGTGGACATATGTAATTTGCCAAGCCACGTATATTGTGCTTGATAGTGATTGCTTTTACTTTATTTGTCACCATTGATGTGTGTGTTTTTTTAGAACATTTCATAATAACTGATATCAAGAGTCAAGGTCGGATCTGAAAGAGAATGATGACTAGAGATAAAGTGATTGCACTTGGGATTGAGAAATTCGATGACACTGATTTTGGATATTGGAAGATGCAGATCGAGGTTATCTATATGGGATGAGACTCTATCTTCCACTATTAGGAGAGAAGTCAGAGAGCATGAATGATTCTGACTGGAATTTGTTGGATCGATAGATTCTGGGGGTTATTCGGCTAACCTTGTCCAGAACAGTGACACACAATTTCAGTAAGGAGAGAACCACGGTGGTTCTCATGAAGACTTTGTTAGGTATGTATGAAAAGTTGTCGGCGAATAATAAGGTGCACTTGATGAAGAAATTGTTCAACCTGAAGATGTAGGAAGATATGTCTGTAGCTCAACACTTGAATGAATTCAATACGATCACAAATCAACTGTCTTTTATAAAGATTGAGTTTGGTGATGAGATCAGAGTATTGATTTTGTTGGCATCTCTACCAAATAGTTGGGAAGCCATGAGGATGGTTGTGAGTAGTTCAGCCGACGAGTCGAAATTGAACTACAACCATATACGTAACATGGTCCTTTCTGAAGAGGTATGTAGGAGAGACTCGGATGAGTCCTCAGGTTCACGATCTGCCCTGAATATTGACAATAGGGGCAGATACATGACAGGTCAAGTTCCAAGACCAGAGGAAAAAGCATGATGAGATCTAGGTAGCAAATCACGTGCTGGAGTTGGGGCAATCCAGGCCACATAAAGAAAAACTGCAGGAATAAAAAAAGTGATAAGGATGACGAGGTGAATGTAGTGGCAAATGAAATTCATGATGTATTACTTCTTGCCGAGACGTGGTCATGGCCGATGAGACTTATGGAGCTAAATTTTCAAAGCTACTACTTGAGGTATGTCTTACTCACTCTACGTCTAATGAATCCGAAGATTAAGAGGTCAGGAAGTGTGAGAGATATTTGGAAGCTACACCATCCTTTCCTCCTTCAATAAAATCAAAATTTGAAGAGCTAAACTCATCTTGGCTAACATCTCTAAGTAAGGAACCTCCAAAGCTTGAAATCAAACTGCTTCCATCAAATTTAAGGAACGAAAAGTTCGAGGAGATCTCCAAGGGGTACATGATTGCACTTTCAAGGAAAGAATTCAATTGGAAATTGAGGGATCACTTATTACCTTTTCTCATTCTTTTTCTTAGTTTTTCTTCCTCTTTCCCATTGAGGACAATGTGTTATTTCATTCTCAATTTATCATGCATACCTATCATTCTCAATTTATCATTAGCTCCCTGGATGGTTTTATGCAAACAAGTAAATAAATGATGGATCTCTAAAAGTTGGGGTGATTTCTCTATCCGGGATTGAAAGTGTTTGAATAAGAATTGTTTTGACGTTGTAAATGAGACACGTAAGGGCTTGTTCATAACTTGGTTGGGCGAAAGGATTCCCCACTTGGAAATCTACACTTGAATGATTTTTTGCGCAATGATCACAAACAACACTAGTTTGAATAGCACTAACGTTCATCTTACCTAGTTTTTTGGATATATTTTCCAACTGGGTCGTAATTGTGGACATAGAGTCAAGCTCAACGACTCTGGCTGCCTTGCTTGGCATTGCTCTCTCTGTGGGCCACTGATAGTTGTTAGACGCCAACTCTTCCAGAAGTTCATATGTGACTTCATGGGTCTTATTCATTAATGCTGCTCCTGTGGCCGCATCAACCATAAATCAATTTATGGGTCCCAAACCATTGTAAAATGTCTGTACTTGAAGTCAGGCTAGGAGGTCGTGATGTGGACACTTGCGCAATAAGTCTTTGTATCTCTTCCGTGCCTCATATAATGATTTACCCTCAAGGTGTGTAAAGGTAGTAATATCATTCCGTAACTTCGCTGTCTTGGTCAGAGAAAAATATTTTGCTAAAATTTTTATGTCAACTCTCCCTAGGTGGTGATGATGCCGGCCAACAAAGTGTTCAACTATGCTTTTGTTTTTTTCCCTAAGTGAAAAAGGAAAAAGTCTCAATCGAATTGCATCATTTGTCACTCCGTTGTGTTTAAAAGTATCACAAATTTCTAGAAAATTTGCAATATGGATATTAGAATCCTCTTGTGACAGCCCCCCAAACTGGAAGTTTATTGAATCATTTGAATGATGGTTAGCTTGATCCCAAAGTTATTAGCTTGTATAGCTAGCCGCCTTATACTAGATGTTGCCCTATTGACAGAGGGCATAGCATAGTCCCTCAAAGCTTTATTATCTTGATCAGCCATGGTGAATGTAGATGCAGTAGCCTCTTGCTTCTTCTTTTTATTGATTTTATGTCAAGTTTTTTCAATCTCGAGATCGAAAGGTGTAGGCTCTAATGGTTTAGATTGGGGCATACACTTCTAAATCCTAAAATAGAAATAGAAGAAAAGCAAAACCGAGGTCTATTTAAACAACTTTTAAAAATAAATAAAATAAAATCCAAATTAGTAAAAATCTAGTTAGTAGCAATATCAATAACATATAATTAATCCCCGACAACGGCGGCAAAAGCTTGTTGTGCTGAAAATATCTGTAAGTGCACAGAATTGTAACAAGTAGTAAAGTGTTTTAAAGAAAATAGATGTCGAACCCACATAGATTAATTATGCTATTGAGTACTGAAATTTACTAAATTAATTATTATTTGAAAAACCAAAATTTAAATAATAGATTATCTAAATAAAACTAAAGAAAAGAGCATTAATATTAAGATTTTAAAGATAATAAGAATAGATCTAGAGCGTTTGATATCACATAGCGAATCCCATATAATTTGTTCTTCCTTGTTTTAGAATTCTAATTATCCTAAGTTGATGATAAAAATTCCTTAACTATTCAATATTTTCTCTTAAATAATACTAAAAATATCTCCAATTAACAACTTCATATCTCTATGTGAATTTAATTAATCGGAGATTCATTAAGTTCTTTGGGTTTTTCTTAAAAATATACTATTTGCAGTAAAGTATCTCTACTTTCGCTCAACTAATGATGCTTAATCCTAGAGCTCTAACCACAAATCACGTCTCAGTCTCATTGCGATTCAATAGATTGAACAAGAATTAGCTAGAAAATTGCAAGCATTAAGAATAAGAAATAAACACTCGATCATGAAAATATTAAAAATCAAATAACTTAGAATATAAATTTTGTGTTCAATGCTAGACTACATCAAAATTCTAGAAAATAAAATTAGCTTATAGTGAAATTAAAAAGAAAAAGAATAAAACTAGTGTTCTTCATTGGAGTCGGTTGATAAAGCATGCAGATGTCGCCTCTGCCCTCCAGATCTGCCTCCTTGAAATAAACTTAAAGAATAATCTCTGGACTATTGGAATTTAGAACTCAGACTCTCCCCCTCCCATTTCGTGATAACGATATGCTTATATAGGGTAAAAAAGAAACCCTAATGTTTTCATGATTCTTGCCTAAAACATTGCCTAGCTTTTAGGACTTGTATTGGAAGCCTCGTACATGCTTCAAGAGTCAAAATTTAGAAATCTTATTGAGACAAAGTTGTAGCCCTTTAGGATAAATTTCCAACCCATCAAGAATCGCATCAATTGGATATGTGAGTAAAAATTTATGATCGAACAACTAAAGTATGTCCAGGCTGTCTCCTAGCACATTTCAAACTTAGACTTCTTGTGGATTCCTTTTGTGATTTCTTTCTCTTTTTCTTGATCCAAATTACTCTCAAACCCTTTACTAGTTTTTGCCCACGATGTCATTTAGGTTGTTCTTTTGAATTGGTCATTTAGACTGGTCGGCCAATCTAATTGCCCGGACCCTTGTCGCCAAGTCTGGTCTGGATCTGTAGTCTCTTCTTTTATACCAAAATGCTCTCATTTTAAACTGAATCTTCTCATTCCTTCAAATCTAAGAAAATAAAGAAAAATATATAGAAATAAAATAAAATAAAATCCATAGAATTAAAGAAAAATGACACTTTTCATAAATAAAAAAGTAATAAAAATCATATAAAAATAACACTTATCATCCTTTGAATTTTACATAACAAGAAAAATATTTGTTTGAGTTATCATGAGCTACAATACTTTGAGCTTAATTTATGTGCCCTACTATCCTGTTATGAAAAGTTTGTGTTCAACTTCTATAATTTGATCCATGGATTGACAAGGTTTTGTTTAACTCTCCAAATTTCAATAGCCACTATAGAAAGAATATTTTCAATCATGAATATTGTTAAAATATGGCTTTACAACAAAATGGAGATTAAGTTTCTTTGCAAATTATTCACTTATCTATGTTGAGAAATAATTCGCTAAAATAGTAGCATATAAATATTAATAGATGATTTATGTTAAAATAACATAAAGGAATGATGGATAAACTTCTATGTCATTTACAGAAAAAAAAAATCTAGATTATATAGTATACTAAGGAGCAAATCAAGCATCTAAGTAAGGTAAGTACAGAGGAGAAAATCAACTAAATAAACCTACACAGCTAAGGAATCTATTCATGGAAATATGGTCAATGTGCTTTATAGGGAAATGAGTATTACTCCCCCTCAAGTTGGAGCGTGAAGGTTCCGAAAGCCCAACTTTTCAACGTGATAAAGAAATTGTTTGCAACCCTAGGCCTTGGTGAAGACGTTAGCAAGTTGAGAAGTAGTGGGAAATGAGTTGTGGAGATGAGGTGAGAATGTAATTTTTCTCGTATAATGTGGTAGTCAGTTTCACTATGCTTAGTGCTTTCATGAAAAACTGGATTTCTATGCTATGGAAAAGTGATTGATTGTCACAATAGAGATGCATGGGTTGAAGATGTGGAACCAGAAGATCATTAAGGAGAGTTTTCAACCAAATAAGTTCACAAGTTTTCGTAGCCATGACATGGTATTTAGCTTCAGCAGATAAATGTGAGACAATAACTTGTTTCCTTATTTTCCATGAATTGAGGCTACTACCAAGTTGAATGAAATAGCCCATGGTGGAGTGACGAGTAGTAGGACAACTACCCCAATTTGAATCGATGTAAGCTTGAATTTCAAAATCATATGTAGATAGAAAAAAAAATGCCAGCACCAAGAGAGGACTTGAATAGCAGAGAAGACGAATGGCAGCATCATAATGTGGTTTGTGAGGATGGTGCATGAATTAACTAAGAGTGTTGACAACGTAGACAATGCAAAGCTGAGTGTTGGTGAGGTAAATCAAGCGACCAAGAAGGCGATAGTAAGAATTGAGATCAGAAAGTAGGTCACCATCTTGATTAGTGAGTTTGAGATATTGCTCCATGGGACAAGCTGCATGTCAGGAACCAAGATGGCCATTTTCATCGAAAATTTCAAGCGCGTATTTTTGTTGATTAAGAAAGATGCTTGTAGGAAAATGAGCAAATTCTAAACCTCGTGAAATACTTCAAAGTGTTGAGATCCATGAGACGAAATTTGTGAGCTAAGAAGCTCTTGGCAAGAAGAATATCATCTCCATAGACAAGTATGGTAGTAAAAGAAGTATCCTAACAGTAAGTGGACAATGAGTGGTCAAATTGAGATTGAGTAAAACTAGATAAAGTAACAACATATGAAAATTTGAAGAACCAATTCTGTGAGGCTTGCTAAAGGCCATAAAGAGACTTGTTCAAACGACAAACCCATGTCTCCTTTGTGTTTAACACCCCGCTTCTCACGGTTAATAATAAAATCACTTTTAAAAATTCTTGAGAGCAGCTATGCTATTACTGACAGTGACTTAAAAAATTTTCTTCTTAAAGAAAAGCTAGATACAAAGATTCCATATAATAAATAAAATCATTCTTTAATAAAAATGCTAAAATCATAAATGAGAAATCATGGAAGTATTTATTAAAATTTCTCAAAGTCCGTGCCATCAAAATCACAATTTTAAAATCTTTGTACATGATCTAGCCCATTGTCACGCCTTCTTGGACTAAATCTTGTCTTGCAGCTCTAGCTTCATAAATATTCTGACCTGTGGTGGTTTAAAAACATAAAACAAACTAAGATGAGTCGAAGAAACCCATCATAACATAACATACTTAACATAAGGTTTTTCATAAAATTTTTATGTTGGGACCTTAAAATCATGATCATTCATATGTATGCTTATGCCATGCATAACTTGTCTTGAATTATTTGACTTATTATACTTATCTCACTAGCCCACACACTTAAACCTATGTGCAAGATTGTGCACCAGTCCCACATCCCATGTTCGCATGAGGAGCCGCTAATAGTATTCTAGCATACTATGGTAGACCACACTTCGGTCCATGACTTGCACATCCACCCATAAATTCTTATTGGTACCGTGCATCTAAATAGCTATCTGGTTAATTATTATGAGCTTATCTTACACTTGATCTTATGAAAACTTACGTGTCTTATGTAACGTGAGATGCATAATACATATGTGGAATGAAATATGATGAATGACGTGCTTGCAAATATCATGACATGCATGGTACAGAAACATTGGCTTTGAAAGAACTGGCTTTAATAATAATATATATAACTAGCTAATGTATGCTAATACTAATTGATCAAGCTACTTACCTTGTAGAGTTGCTTCCTAAAATTTCTGACACAAAATCGATCATGGTGCGATGGTGGTTGTGAGTAGGAGGGAGGAAGAGACAATGGTGGCCTTGCCATGTTTCATGGTATTGGAGATGAGGTTGCGACATGCTGAAGGTGAAAAGAGAGCTAAAAAAAAAAAGCCTAGGCTTGAAGAGGTATGTGCACGTACAGTGCATGAGACTCTATTTTTAGGATTTTATACTAAGCGAGTGATTGTATGGGTTGGGTTTAGGAATTTTACGGTGAAGAGGATTCTAGAATTGTAATCCTAATGTGATTGAAATTAAAAACATACTCTAGTAGTTCAATTAATGTAGGATAGGGAGTGACTGAGACTGTGTAAGGAATTTCAATTAGTGATGATTTTAAATTAAAAGAAATTTCTAATAGTTGATATTTAAATTCTTAAAAAAGAGTATAACTCATTTAATAAATTTTAAATGTGTTTTAATATAGTTATTGAGCCTAATTATAACTCCAAATCAACCTTAACAATTTATCGCTCGTGGGCTTATCCAATATGACCAATTAAATATAATTTAGGCCTAATAAAAATTATCAATATTTCGACTTTAGAATTATTGGGTCGGGTCATTACAATGTGTGATATCTTAAAGGAATAGTACTTCTTCATTGAGATCGCCATAAAGAAATGCATTTTGGACGTCAAGTTGATGTAGCAACTAATGACAAGCATCAACAATGGCAAGAACACATCGAACAATGACTAGTTTGGCTATTGGAGCAAAGGTGTCATGGTAATTGAAACCTCAACTTGAGCCTTTGGCCTCAAGGTGGGCCTTTTGACGTTCAATGGTACCATCAACTTTTAGCTTAGTTTTGAAGATTCATTTATAGACAATGGGTTTTTTGCCAGAAGTAAGGATTGAATACTCTAGGTATGGTTATCCTCCAAGGTTTGTATTTTAGAAGCAATGGCATCACGCCAATGGGAATGAAATTTGGCTAGAGAGTAACTTTTGGATTCCTTATGTTGGGAAAGAGTAGAAAGAAAATCCATGTGTTTAGTATTAAAACGAGCATAAGATAAGATGCAAGAGAGTGATGATTATCTGGTGAGGATGGATTGGGGGGTTGTGCTTGTGAGGACTCATGTGAAAGAGGAGGCAAATGTAGTCTTGGAGGTAGGCAGGCCATGTGAGTTGACCAAGAGGCTGAGATGATGAGGCCTGTGGAGGAGGGAGGGTTAGGGAATCATTTAGATATAAGCATATCAGAAAGAGGGAGATGGATGGGGATGGAGGTGGAGGCCGTGGGAGGGAGGTTTAGGAAACGAAAATCTGGTTCGACAAAGGTGACGTGTTGAGAAATAAAGATGCATTTGTTTTTGAGATTGTAGACACGATATGCTTTGTTACCAACTATATAACCTAAGAATGCAAATTTGATTTGAGTGGGGAGAAAATTTATCACGACTGAAACGTAAAGTTTGGACAGAACAAAGACAATCAAAGACACAGAGGTGGTCATAAGATGGTGGGTGGTGGAAAAGAAGTTCATAAGGGGGTTTATTGTCTAGACTAGGGGAGAGGATACGGTTGATGAGATTGGTAGCCATGAGGATACACTTAACCTAAAAAGATATTGGAAGATGAGATTGGAAACATATACACCGTACAACATTGAGAAGATGATGATGTTTACATCTGTAACACTATTTCGTTGAGGTGCCTCTACTCAAATGCATTTGTGAAGAATGTCATGGTTAGTGAATAATTTTTGCATGTTATAGGATAAAAATTCTTGTCCATTATCAGTGAATGTGATATATGGTGCAACTTCACCAATCATCGTGAACCTCAACCATTCCAATCATCGTCCATCGTGAAAGCAGCAGGAGTGGTAGGTCCTGAAAAATGCATAAGGTTGGAAATAATAAGATGACACAATCCAAAGATTGGGTGAGTTTGCCAATAGAAAGAAGATTGAACTTGAAATCAGGAACATAGAGAACAATATCTAAAAACAAATGCTCAGATAATTCAATGTGACCTCGGTGTGTAATGGGAACAACTTCACCTGCTAGTAATTGGATGGGTTTAGCATGACTGACATGTTGAGTTTTGTGAAACAAAGATGATTCAGATGCCATATTTTCATTTGTGCCACTATCAATAACCCAATCGGTGCCATTGGAAGGAGAAATAGATTTACAAGAGAGGGAAGAAAGATTAGTCGCAAAATTGGCCAACATGGGAGGAGGTGAAGATAATAAGTCCATCAAGTGGTGATATTGGGTAGCATTCAGACCAGGAATGGAACTTTTAGTAGGTGTGGGAGGACTTGGATTGGTGGCAACATTGTTGGCAAGATGAGGAGTTTTGCTACCGCTAGAGCGTTGATTCCCGCATGAATGATCACAGTTTGGAGGATAGCCGACTAACTTGTAGCACGTATCTTTCCAACGCTCAAGTTTACCGCCATGCTCACATTTTGGTCAACCTCGTCCACATCCGTTGGAGTCAAAGGCATAGGATGAAGAATTAGATAAATTTAGACCAGTTGCTGCCGTGGCAATGGATTCCGTAGGTGGATGTGGAAGATGTAGAATTCTCTACCGCTCTTCTTGATTGAGAATTGAATTGACTTTGCTGACAATTGGGAGGGTGTCCATGGCAAGAATTTGACTCCGAATTGAGGTGTAAGAGTCGTTGAGAAGTTGTTGCAACAACTTATGAGCACCACAAGAGCAACATGAAAGATTTGTTAAAGTACTTAGTTCATCCTAATAAGATTTGGTGGTATTATAGTATGTGCCAATGGACATGGTACCTTGGATTTTGGCTTTGAGAAAACCTATTTTCTAGATCAATCCATACTTCTCGAGGGCTGTAGCAGTAAATCACATTGGAGGCCAAGGATTTGTCCATGGAGTTGAGTATCCACGACAAAATCACATCGCCGCAATGTTCCCATGATGATATTTCTTTTGGACCTGTTGGTGCTTGATGAGTTCCATCGACAAAGCTGAACTTATTTTTTGCATTGAGGGCCATTTTCATGGTTCACTGCCAAGTGGGGTAATTAGATTCTATTGTTAAATATTTTAACATAAACATTAATAATTGGATCTTTGATTTTCTATGATCCACAATAATAAAACAATGATTATTAAATACGTACCTTTCTCCATCTGTTTGATGAAGAATATGATTTGACTATGAAAGAAGAACCACCCTAGCAACTTAGCCTCACAAGTGTCTCCTAATGGCTAGAGGCACAATAATGTTGTAAGTGAGAACCCTTTAACCCCTCAGTACTATTTATAAACTTCTGGCCATCAAGAAATCTAAGACTTTGTGTTTGACTGTGATTAGAGATATAGAGTTAATCTTATCTCTTAGGAGTTTTCTTATCCTATTATAACTCATCTAGTAACTGATAAATTTTGAGCTATTCCAAACTCTATCAAGATGGGTGTGTGGGACACAGAATTTAAATAAAACGCTTACATTCTCCCACTTGGCCCACACGCCCATAAATAATATTTTCTGTTCATGGGTTTATTATAGGAAATTAATCATACTGCCCAAATTCATTTCCTGAAACTTTTCATAACTCAAAATACATTTCATGAGTTCCGTAATATCAATGTCAAACCAGCTATTAATGCGAGTCATGACGGTCCTCTGTTATATAATCAACAAATTTCCTTCCATGTACCACAACACCAGTAACTTAATGTACCACAACAACTAATACTATGATGCATTGTGTTCCAATTCCTGTCTATTGTAGACATTATCTTGCCATCATTCATTCACACCATTTAATGTACATATAAAGTGGAAAGACAAAAAAACAGAAACAAAACAACCATAATAGATATCATTAAATGTCCAAATAGAATTCAAAACATCTATGAGCTCATTAGCATGATCATATCATAAGACCCATTCTATCAACATGTTCTTTAAATTGCTTTGCTACTAGATCCTTTGTCAATGGGTCTGCTATCATAAGCATAGTACTAATATGTTTTATGGACAATGTTTGTTTCTGTACTTCCTCCTTAACGCTTAGGTATTTGAGCTCTATGTGCTTGGCACCTTTAGAATACATATCATTTTTGGAGAAAAATATTGCAGAGGAATTATCACAATAAATTCTCAGCGGCCTAGTTATAGAGTCGAAAACTCCAAGCCCTGAGATAAAGTTCCTCAGCCATAAACCATGCACTGTGGCCTCAAAGTATGCCACAAACTCAGCCTCCATTGTAGATAAAACAATGACTGTTTGCTTCATACTTCTCCTTGAGATCGCTCCACCAGCCAATAGGAAAAGAAGTGGATTTCTTGCTATCAGAGCAACCGGCAAAATTAGAGTCTGAGTATCCAGTTACCTCCAAAATGTTAGTTCTTCTGAAGGTAAGCTGGTAATCCTTAAGTCCTTGCTGGTATCGCAATACCCTCTTTGCTGCTTTCCAATGAGACATCCCTGGGTTGCTTTGGTAGCTCCCAAGCATGCCAACTGCAAAACTAATATCTGGCCTCATGCAAATCTATGCATATATCAAGCTCCCCAGGACTGAAGCATAGGGGAGTTTTGCTATCTCTTTGCGCTTGCACTCAGTTTTAGGACATTGTAATAGGCTAAACTTATCACTTTTTGATATTGGAGTGTCCAGTGATGAGCAACTTTTCATGCCAAATCTCTCAATAACTCTTTCTATGTAACTTTTCAGAAACAATCCCAACAGTCCTTGTTTTCGATCTCGAAAAATTTCGATTCCGATCACAAAGGATGCCTTACCCATATCTTTCATTTCAAAATTCTTAGAGAGAAAACCGTTGGTTTCATAAAGGAAGCCCAGATCACTGCTAGCTAACAAGATATTATCAACATACAAGATCAAAATTATGAACTTACTCCTACTGGCCTTTAGGTATATACAACGATCAACAATGTTTTCTTTAAATCCATAGGTAGTAATGGTATCATTGAACTTTAAGTACCATTGTTGGGAAGCTTGCTAAAGCCCGTATATCAATTTCTTAAGCATACATACTAGGTGACCTTTGCTCTTCTCTGAGTAGCCTTTTGGCTGCTCTATGTAGACCTCTTCATCCAAACTTCCATTTAAAAATGCCATTTTCACGTCCATCTAGTGTAACTCTAAATCATAATGAGTCACCAATGCCATAATGATCTTGAAAGAGTCATTTTTAGATACTGGAGAAAATGTCTCTTTGTAATCAATGCCTTCTTTCTGAGTGAAACCCTTGGCAACAAGTTTGGCTTTATACCGTTAAACATTGCCTTTTGAGTCGCATTTGGTCTTAAAGACCCATTTACACCCAACCCTTTTACTCCCTTCAGGCAATTCAAGGAGATCCCAGACTTGATTTTGATCCATGGATTTCAACTTTTATTTTATGGCATCGATCCATTTACTAGAATCACTTTCCTTTATGGTTTGTAAAAACGTTAGTGGATCTTTACTTGTCCTAATGTCAAATTCAGATTCCTGGAGATAGACCACACAGTTTGCTGAAATAGCGAGTCTCCGATCTCTTTGAGATCTGGGAAAGACAACCTGTTTTGGTGACTCTGAACTTGGTTCATTAGTGGTATTCTCATTCTGAGATGAATGATCATTTATTTATTCCAATATATCATCTTGATCATCAATTAGAGGAACCATTATCTTTTCTGAGAATGTAAGTATAGGGACATCTACCCATACTTCCTCAATGATGACATCTCTAGGTTCAATTCTCCCACTGATCTTTCCAAGTTTAATGAATTTGGTATTTCCTGTTTCCACCATTCTCTGACTGTGATTAGGACAGTAAAACCTATACCTTTTGGATCTCTCTGGATACCCAATAAAGTACACACTTACTGTTCTAGGATCCAATTTCTTTTCATGTGGATTGTAAAGTCTCGCTTCAGCTGGGCAACCCCAAACATACATGTGCCTTAAACTCGGTGTCCTACCAGTCCATAGCTCAAAAGGAGTTTTTGCAATTGACTTACTAGGAACTTGGTTTAAGATATACATTGTCGTCTTAATAGCTTCACCCCACAGTGATTTGGGAAAGGTAGAATTGCTTAGCATACTTCTGACCATATCCTATAAGGTCTGATTACGCCTTTCAGCAACATTGTTCTGCTGTGGTGTCCCGACATCGTATACTGTGCAACAATACCACACTGTTCAAGAAGTTTGGCGAATGGGCCAGGATTATGGCCCGATTCGTCATACTTTCCATAGTATTCTCCACCTCGATCCGACCTGATGATTTTCACCTTTCTATCTAATTGTCTTTCCACCTCCATGAGAAATATCTCAAGTACTAAAATAGTTTGAGATTTCTCATGTAGCAGATAGATGTATCCAAACCGTGAAAAATCATCTATAAAGGTGATAAAATAATTTTCTACACCAAAATATTCAGTGGAGAATGGTCCACATATATCAGTGTGAATTATTTCAAAAAGCCCCTTACTTCTTGTGGCACCTTTCTTAGTATGTTTGGTTTGCTTTCCTTTAATGCAATCCACACACACTTCAAGATTAATAAAATCAAGATGCGGAAGAATCTCTTCTTTTACTAATTTCTGTAACCTTTCTTTAGAGATGTGCCTCAATCTTTTATGCCACAAGTCATAAGAATTTTCATTCATCATGTTTCTTTTAGTTCCAATACATATTTCATGGTACTGGGTATAGGTATTTTTGAAAAATGTATTATCAAGGCAAAGTTGATAAAGGCCATCAGAAAGAAATCCATAACCAATAGATAAATTATTTCTAAATAAATTGAAACTACCATTATGGAACGAAAAAGAATAACCATCAATATCTAGTCTGGAAAAGGAAATCAAATTATGCCTCACAGAAGGCACATATACTGTGTTATGGAGGTCTAAATAATAACTGGTACTCAAAACCAAAAGAAAAGTTCCTATGGTTAAAATTTCAGCCTTATTCTGATTTCCCATAAAGATAAATCGCTCACTGGGGTTTGGTGTTTGGCATGTAAGGTATCCCTGCATGGTTATGGAAATATGAACATTAGCACCTGAATCTAGCCACCAAGAGTTAATGGGAACATTTACAAGGTTTGATTTAAAACATACAAAGGCAAGTGGCTTACCCTTCTTTTCAAACCAAGTCCTACGTTTTGGACACTTAACTTTCATGTGTCCATTCTTCCCACAAAAGTAGCATTTGCTACTATTAAGCTCAACATGATTAACTTTCCCAGGCTGTTTTCCTTTCAGTGGTCCAGTTTGTTTCATTTTTCCATAATGGTACTTTTTCTTTCCAGCTTCTTTTGTTACAAAATTAGCAGAGTAATGTCCTTGTTGTTTCAATCTCGCTTCTTCTTGAACTACCATACTTGCCAACTCATTTACATTTTATTTATCTTTAATAGTATTATAATGTATCTGGAATGGACCATACTAAGGTGGCAATGAGTTCAGGATAAACTAACAATGAAGGACTCCTCTACTTTCATTCTCAGGGTTTGTAATCTGGCGACAATATTTGTCATTTCAAAGATATGCTCTTGCATTCCTTTTGCACCATCATATTTCATGGTGGTAAGTCTAGCCATAAGTGTTCCTGCTAAAAATTTATCTGTAGTCCGAAACCTCTCCTCAGCATTTTTCAAAAAAGTTTGGGCTTCCTCAGTACTAGGGAGTGAAGTTTTTATATTTTCGGCTATGGTCATTTTCATGAACTTTAAGCTCAGCCTGTTTGATCTCTCCCATTGTTTAAATGACTCTCTTTGATTTCTATTACTATTCTCAGTGATGGGTGGTGGTTTTGGACTCGTAAGTGATAAGTCCAAGTCAAAGACTCCTAAGGTGAACCTGACTTCCTCAACCCATTCAGAAAAATTAGAGCCATTCAAAACAAGAACAAATGAAGTCTGTGAGTGTAGTGATGTAGGTACGCTTACTACAAGAAATTTGTCACATAATGCTTTGAGTTAGACACTTAAACCATAATCAGAATTTAAACGATTATGGATAAACTAATAGTGTCATCAAGACCCTCATTTGGGAGTAGATCTTGATACATCAAGTGTTTTCACCAGTATTAAATTCTGTGGATGAACTAGTTGTATCATCAGAATTCTCCTTTAGAAGTAAACTCTGATATACAAAGTGTTCCCTCCCACCTTACTTTTGATGGATGAACTAGAAGTATCATCAAGACCTTCCTTTAGGAGTAGATCTTAACACACAAAGTGTTCACTTTATCATATCCATCTTACTATGAGTTTAATAATTTGTCACCAAAATTAAGAAAATCTTGTACCTTTGGGCAACCAATATTTTCTTTAATTTTTATATAAGTCATTTGCCTCATATTGAATAAACAAATATCTATGGCATGATAATGAGAGCCAAAATAAACAATTCATTCATGTATTTAATAATAATAACATGTACATAAGATTTAATACATGTATTTAACAATAATAACATGCATAGAATTTAATTTAATACATTTATATACTAATAATAACATGTATAGAAAATTTAATTTAATACATGTATTTAACAATAATTACATGTATATAACAGAAACAAATAAATTTTAGACTTTTTTTAATATATAATATTAAAATAATAATATAATTTGACTAGTCTGGGTCTAGACCGGATTGGTCCAGTAACCCAGGCCAAAACTCGGTTCAGTGGTGAGGCTGGTCAACACAGACCTTGGTTTGGGCCTACTGTATAGGGCCTATAGGCCCAATTTGATTCTGTGTTTTTTTTTTTTATATAACTAACATCACGCGACGGCCATTGGGCTTTAAAGCCCTCTGCACCGCCGTCACAAAACCGTCGTGGAGGAGGTTCCCAGCCTCCTCCTAGTGCCGACAACCGTAAGCCTTGACAGGATTCTCAATCGGGCAGGGGCAGCACCGAGATTCGAGACTACATAGCTCCTCTGTGCCGCCCCTTTACGTTGCCCCTTTACCGGCACAGTGACAAGGCCACCTTGCGCCGCATGCTACCAACCCACACGATAGCCACCTTCCTCAACCACCAACATCCATACACGGCAGTTCCTTAATTCAATTTCTCCATCACAGAAACAATACAACGACAAAGGGGAGAAAATAAGAAAAAAAGCTCGAAACACATTATTCACTGCATAGTTCTAGAATACAGAATAGTTACTTGAAAAAGAAACACCTTCATAAAATTATTTGTCAGACAGAAAGGATATAGTTATTTTTAGTCGATCACATGATAAAAATCATAGGTACACGAAAGCACATATAAAACCAAATAGACATTTATTCATCGTACATTTTATCGAGATCATAAAAAATCTATAACCTGAAACTCTGATATCACATGTTAAATATTTTAACATGAACATTAATAATTGGATCTTTGATTTTCTATGATCCATAATAATAAAACCATGAGAATTAAATACGTACATTTTTCCATCTGTTTGATGAAGAATTTGATCTGACTATGAGAGAAGGATCATCTTAGTAACTTAACTTCACAAGTGTCACCTGATGGTTAGAGGCACAATAATGTTGTAGGTGAGAACTCTTTAACCCTCAGTGCTATTTATAGACTTCTGGCCATTAAGAAATTTAAGATTTTGTGTTTGACTGTGATTAGAGATATAAAGTTAATCTTATTTCTTAAGAGTTTCTTTATCTCATTATAACTCATCTAGTAACCGATAAGTTTTGAATTATTCCAAATTCTATCAGGATGGGTGTGTGAGACACAGAGTTTAAATAAAACTCTTACATCTATGAGTAGTGTGGACACAAGGATGGCCCCTGGATGATCGGAGGAATAGAGGAAATAAGGGGATAAGTGAGCATAACTGGCAGCAGGTGTTAGAATGTTGGAAGATGTGTTGCTAGTGTCGGCCATTGATGAGTTAAGAAAAAAAAGCATTAGGTATCGATTATGGTGTGATGCCATGTTTTTTTTTTTTTTTTTGATGGAGTGATGCAATGTTAAAATAAGAGAGGGAATGGGATAAACTTCTGTGTCTTTTACAGAAAAACATCTAGATTATATTGTACACTAAGGAGCAAATCAAACATCTAAGGTAGGTACAGAAGAGAAAATCAACGCAATAAACCTACACAGCTAAGGAATCTGTTCATGAAAACGGTCATGTGCTTTACAAGGAAATAGTATATTCGGTATTAATTTATGTTCTCTAAAACATCGTTGGGTCCCCTGTGATAAAAACTTGTGGGCTTTACTTTCATTTTTTTCTTTTATCTACTTATTCGTAGTTGACTTGACAGGATATACTTCTGCATAATAATTTACAGTTCTAAGAAGCTTTCCAACCTAATTATTTTGCTTGTGTTTTAGTTGTTATTTGAAAGCTATCATGTCCCCTTGAAGAATCTTGACTCCATCACTGACTACAAAGATCAATTTAAAATATTAAGACTGATCCCTTGGAAACAATACAATTAATTTATCCGATTTTTAATAAAATTAATTCTATTATTAGACAATTATATTGGGAAGGAAAGATTTAAGACAACGTGTATTTTTTGGTTGACCATTGTGAGATGTGGTGCGCTTTATTTTAGGTCTAGTGGCCTGGATTAGAAATGTTCTGGGCAGGCGGGTTTGCTGCACTCTCTCGAGCCCCTAGCTCCTCAAGCAGTGAGTTGGGACTTGGGACGACTTCAATACGGTGAATTGTGGACAAATTCAAAGGTCATTCATTGATGCGACTGTGAAAGGTCTATTTTCGTGATGAAGTGTGTGGGTAGCATCGTCTGGGGCTACGATCTTGGTCTTCATCTGTATCTGCGGGATTAATTAACACTATGTTTGTGAAATACACAAAAAATACAATAAAAATTATAATAAAATTAATATTTAAACGAAATTAATTTAGACTAAAGTAAAGGAATTTCGCTCGTTTTAAAAAGATTTAAGTGCTTTGCAATATATAAAATTTTAATTTAATCGGTACAACAAATTTCTTTTTAACTTGTCTCCTTCAAGATATAACAGTCAAACTAATCGTTGTATAGTTTAAACTAACTCTACACAAAGGGTTAAGTCCAAATTAAACTCCACTGATAAAACCACTTCTTTTGTGTCTAGAAAAGTCTCTAAAGTATCTACACACCTTTTTCTTATTTTTGCTGTATCTCATATATACGAAAAAGAATCCAGAATGAATACTCGAAATGAACGGCAATCGACAATCAAAATAAAGTAGCCAACTAAATACTGGAAAACCAAGCCACCTGCAGCTTCTTTCTACCCGTACATTTTAATGCACTTCTCATACAGCCTTTCCAAGCTTTTAATGTCGTAAACGTTCAAGACTTGCTCCGAATTCAAAGCATAGAAAACTGAGGAATTAAAACGTCTGGCTGGTTGCACATTTAAAAAAAAAACGGTAAATAAAAGTAATTAAAGAAATCCTACACCCACCGAATGTCTTGAGGCTCCATCTCGAATTACAAAAAAATCGAGGGCAGTTGAAATTAAAAACAAAAAAAAATGAAATTAGAAGTAAATCTCCCTCCCTCCCCTCCACCTTCTCTCCCAAATCAGAAACCCTAATCTCAGATCTCCTCCCGCCCTCCCGTTCCCTCCATCCCTCCCTCCCTCCCTCCCTCCCTTCCATGACTCTACCCTCTCCCAAATCAGAAACACGTTGACTAATCTCAGATCTCCACTCGCCCTCCCATTCCCTTCCTCCCTCTCGTCCACGACTCTACCCTCTCCCAATTCAGAAACACGTAGACTAATCTCAGATCTCCTCCCTCCCTCCCTCCCGTCCATGACTCCACCCTCTCCCAAATCAGAAACATGTAGACTCCCCAAGGCTTGAAGCGTCACCATTGAGCCACCGTTGCGACCGTCGCCTCCATCCCTCGGATTCGTGGTTGTAACCTCACCATTGAGCCACTGTTGCTCCATCCCAAAGCATTAAACCCAAGCCCCTCTGGCGTCCTCTCCCAAATTTGAAATCCTAAGATCTCTGCCACCTCCCCCCTGTTGGACTCCCCAAAGCCTGAGGCCAACCCCCTCACCACTGAGCCTTCCGTCACCGCTGGTTGCTACCATGGTGTAGATCTCCATTTACGTCATGGTCTAGGTTCCCTCACGTAAAAATCTAGGTTGTTACTATTTATCTATCTATCTATCATATAATTTCTTCTTTGTTTTAATTTTTCTTGCATGAATTGTCTCTCGAATTATTCTTATGGATTTATGTTGGCTAAGATATGTCTCTTGCTCAATATGATAGCTAAATCGAGCCTAGAAAATCCAGCTAAAATGGAAACTTGTTTATGAAATTGTCTGGTGAAATGGCCTTAGGATTATAGTAGTTTATAAAATTATAAAATGTATATAAAGAGGAAAAAATAGTTTAGTTTTCTAAAATTGAAAAATTTAGGAAAGTATTCAACTCGTGCCATTGGCAATTTGGCATTTAGGAAATTATAGAATGTATTTCAAGTAGAGAAAAACAATTTAGTTTTATAAAATTAGATTAAAATTTAGGAAAGTATTTAACTTGAAATACATTGGAGTTTTGACATTTAGGAAATTATAGTGTATTTCAGGTTTGATAATGATAAAATGTAAGATCTCATGAAAAATTTAGTTTGAGATTTGAAAATGATAAAATTCCACGTACATGGAGCAAATGACTTTTTGCACATTGATAATGCAAAGAACAAAGGAAAAGAAAATGTGGGGTACCTCACTTACCCACATGGAAGTCAAAAGTTCTCTCCATAGAACAATCCAAATTGATATTCTTAGTGGTCCCTATTTCCCAAATGAATTCCACCGACAAAAATCTGGCCTGGATACCTATTTTTCTGAATCTTCAGTAAGATAAAGTAAAAAGAGAAATGCTTCAGACCGGTGTCTCCTACAAAGAGGTCTTATTGGAAACCAATAGGAAACTGCCACGTAAAGCTCCTTAATTGTAACAGTGGGACGCATAGTAGGGGATATGTGGCTTCCTTCCCCTTCCCCTTCCCACTCAACTTTCTCTCTCTTCTTCAATCTCTCACAGAAAATCCCTCCCAAAATCCCTAACCTGCAGCAACTTATTCTCAACTTGAAATAAGAGCAATGTCTATGAAGTATAAACGATCATGTCATCGAGGTTTTCCACTACATCTACCCGAAAACGTCGTCGTAGAAATCCTCCTGCGGTTGCCGGTCAAGTCTTTGGTACGATTCAGGTGTGTAAGTAAAGGTTGGCGCTCCCTAATCTCGGATCCCCGATTCGCCAAATCACAATTCCGGCGAGCGTCTGAGCGCTCACAAAGACTTCTCATATCATCCAATTCTGAAATTCGATCCCTAGATTGTGATGCGCCATTTGAGCACAGTACCACTCCCAGTGTACTTGCCGTCCCTTTTGAGAAACGGGGTCGTTATGTTAGCATCATTGGGTCTTGCAATGGTCTTGTTTGTATGGCTCTATATAGGCATAGGGATTTCTATATTTGGAATCCTTCAACGGGAAATTACAGGAAACTGCCCGATCCTGGTATTTCACTCTGTGGGCACATATATAGGCATGGCTTTGGATATGATCCATCCACTGATGACTACAAGCTTCTCGTGGCCAATTTCCGGAAGCCTCCTTCTCGGGAAAGTGAAGCCAAGGTTTTCTCTTTCAAAAGAAATTCATGGAAGAGGATTCTTAAAGGCCTCGACGATCCAGGTATGGCGAATGATTCGGCAAGGATCCTTTGCAATGGGTCTCTGCATTGGCATCTTCAAATGTGCTGCGAGCCACTTTTTGGTCATAAAATACGTAGGTTTGATTTAGCCGAGGAGAAATTCCACGAAATGCCAATGCCCTCCATGAATTCGTCGATACTTTGAGAAATCTTGGAGAGTGCCTGTGTTTTAATGTTTTTCTGAGTGGGTTAATGGAGATATGGGGAATGATGGAATATGGAGTCATAGAATCCTGGGCACTAATCCTGGTCAGCTTGTGGCAATGAAGAATGGAATTGTTTTGATGAGAAGTAATCCTGACGGAAGATTCTTGAATATGTTGAGGACTTCAGTGGCTTTGACTCGCGTGTTGATTATGCAACTGTGTATGTTGAGAGAGGGCAAGAAGGAATTCGATCCCCTGTTTGCGCGGTCTTCAATTTCATTGATGTGCCCGTTACGTGGCAAGCTGTCATTGATCTCCGATATATACAGTTTATTGGTGACACCTGCAGTAAGATATTATCAAGTAAAAAGAAGAGTTTTGGCCAACATAACATAAACTGGACTGTTGTATTGATCAGAATAAATAGGTATACAAGGTAAAAAATGAGAGTAGAACCAGGAAAAAAATAAGGAGCTAAATATTGACTATACACTTGAGAGCTAACGTATATTTTTAAGTACAAATTTACACAATTGAAACTAACTATGCTCTTGAGAGTTTTCAGCTGGTGGTTGTTGAGTGAATTCTGCAGCAGGCAGTTGAGAAAATCGTGCATGAGAGTTTGGAGGACAGATACACTAACATCTTCAACCTAAAAACATAATAGAAGAAAACAAAAAACATGGACCCGATACCCGACTCTTTGGATGAACACAAAACAGAGTTGCAGATCCCATAGATGAAAAAGGTGTGGAACAAAAATATGAAAAAGAACAAAGAACATCAATCATTGAAATATCCTCTGTACAAAAACAAATTGCAATGAAATATGTTGGAGTTGTAAGCATTGAGATACTGATATCATCAAAAATAAAACTGAGCAGATGAAGTTTAAGGATAGTGGGGGAAGTGAAAATTTACCGTTTGGATTCCTAGGGAAGCGAGGCCGGATGGAGGGGAGCCAAAAGGCGGAGTCAGAAATTGAGGGCTGCTACGTCCGCATTAAGTGGAGGCCAGTTCCAAATGGAGGGAGAGGGAGAGGGATTTTGTCAATATGGGTTTCGGGTTAGGTCATCTGTATGGATGGGAGGATATTTCTATTTCAGATTATTATTATTATTATTATTTTAATTTTTTATTAATTACATGGCATGCCACGTGGCATGACACGCCAGTCGGGACCAAACACCGGGACATAACCTCGATGACTATAGAAGAACTCAAGTAATTAAGGCTACCAACGTTAGAGCTTTTCTAGTTATTATCCTCACACATTACGTATTACACTTTTTTGTTTTATTTTATTCTTCTTAAACTTATTAAATTTTTTTACTCATCATCTTTATACCACATATTTTGTAAGAGAAAAGAATAAAAAGAATATAATATATAATGTGAATAAAATTTTTCACCAGAGTTAATATAAAGGGTTTTGCTATTCATCCTCCCCACACTCCACATTCCACACTTTTTAATATTTTTTAATATTTTTTTAAATTTTTTTTGAATTTATTTTTTTAAAACTATTTATAATTTTTTATTCACTATTCATATAAAAATATATTTGATAAAAAAAATTAAAAAAAAAATGGAGTGTGGAGTGTGGTGTGAATAGTAGGAGGTTGAGTAGATTTTTTCTAATATAAAATACTGAAAGCGCTTGGAGTTTGGAAGAGTTGACTGAGGGCGGAGTAAGAAATTAAGCAGACATTACATGACATTGACACATTATCAACCATAAATCTTTTTTTTTTGTTAAATAACTGATCAACTTTGGAAAACACTCCATGGTCACTAACAATAAGTCAATCGTAACTCCCAACCTTAATGGCTAAATGAATTTTAAAAATCACCATTAGTAGACATTAAAATAAATGTTACAACTAATATTTATTAAAAAAAAAAACCCACAACTAACATATAAAATAACATTCGCATCCGTTCTAGGAATTATGTACCTCATGAATTGGATCTTGTAAAGAGCTTGGTGATCATGGAAATAATCTCATATTTTTCGTTTTTGTCAAATGTGTAAAATTTATTCGGTAAAGCATTTTTATTAGCATTTTAAAGCGAATTATATATCTTGGTTATAATACAGTACCAATTTACCCTTTTGGCTCTCTTCATGGAAATTTTCCTACATGCACTCTCTCTCTTTGGAACGGAAATTCCTACGCTGTGGGTTTAGCGGCAGCCAATAATGTTTTGACACATCAGACTGCATCATAGGATATCAAAAGCAAAACTCCCTCTCACCCATATATGTGTTTTCCTCTTGTGAAAAGAGACCCTTCGACACCTTCGCAATTTGCACCCACCTCATCGCCGCACGCTGTACGGCCGTCACACTGGCGTACAAGACAATTCTTCCACCCATATAATTCCTTTGAAGCTCCACCTCTGAAGTTCATCATTTCTTTCTCACTCACCCAGCAAAACACCCAAACGCATTTTCCCCACATACAAACCTTCACCAAACATTGGCATTCATCAAGATTACAGAAGATTAGAGAAAGAAAACAACCCAAAAAAATAACATATTTTTTTTTTGTTATAAATGTCAGAAATTATTTCCCAGATATTTCTCAACAAGAAAAGCAAGCTTTATCTTTTTTACACGAGGGAAAGCATTGAAGGAAGCATGAGAAACTTAAGGAAACAAAATCAAAACAGTAGCAACTATCTTGCATCTGAAAGATAAAAAAATGAGAAGTGAATTGGCCGATTTAATCCGTTTTAAATGGCTAAGATTGTGGGGTGAAAAATAGAAAAATTCTATAAGGAATCTTTTTGATATATGGAAGGAGTGTAACAACTTTAATGGGTTTGATAAACCTGAGTAAATTAAAAACTGAAAAATAAAAATGGTCAGAAAAAAAAAATATTGAGCTCACAGATCTGGTGGTGAGTCAGTCTCCAAGATTAAACTAGGAGAGAGAAACTGTAGAGAGGAAAAGAAAAGAAGAGGGAGGGAGGAGGTTTCGGTGGATGGTACGAGAAGTTTGGAAGGAGAGAGATTTGGAAGGAGAGAGAGAGAGGGAGGGAAGGAGGGATGACGAAAGTGAGGGACAGTTTTTTCTTCCTTTGCAATGCAGTCCACGGTTGAGAGGATGTGGGGTCTACGTGGCTGGTCACATTTGGATGCCGTTATTTGGAGTAGATCGGATGTACCCGTGGGAAGATTTTCTCTTTTCAGAACGATTTTTTTGGTTGAATGCATATTCAATGTCATTATCCTCGTCCATAAGGAGTGCCTTAAGGAGTACACTTGTTGGCAGACCCATAAAAGATGTTGCCAGTGAGGCCAATATATTTCCGTTACTCATTTGTGCTAGCCACATATTCTTAGAGAGAGAGTGAGAGAGAGAGAGAGAGATGAGAAGATATACTGATGTTATTGTGTCTGCTGTGATTTCCTTCGCAGTAGTTTCTGTGGTGGTTAGAAGCAAGGGGTCCAAAGAACTCTCTTGGTCTTATTTATCATCACGTCCAGGCCGGACATGGACTACTAATCTCGGGCTTACTTCTTCTACTCCCGCTTCAGCTTTTTCATCTCCAAGCGCTCGAACATCCCCCTCATACTTTGTAAAATCTTCCTCTCGCGTTTAATTTGTTAATCTTTTTCCAATATATGTTTGCGATCTTCAATGTTCATGACGGGGCCAAGGCTATATCACTAGATTCCACCCCCCTCCTCTTTTTGGTTCTACACTTTTTTATTTTTTGAAAAAAAATTACCGTTTCTACCTTTCTAAAAATTGATTTCGTTTATGTAATTGTGTTTAGATTAGCTAGATAGATGTGCCTCACGTGTACCGTACCAATTCTTGTAGGACGAAAGAGCCATGACGAGAGATGAAAAACTTGAAGCAGGTCTTGCTAAGGCTAGGACTTTAATAAGACAATCCGCAAGGCAAGGCAACTTTACATTAGCTCACGAAGATCCCGATTATGTTCCACAAGGTGACATTTACAGGAACGCACACGTCTTTCATCGGTACTGAATTCTAAACAATTTTATTTTATGACATAAGTTGGTTTCTATAGATAAGATCTGTTCGTGGTCATGGCCGGGAAAGCACATTTAATAAGAATTGGTCCCCCAAAAAATTGGATGGATCCTAGAACGTCTCCCTAGCTATAAGCATATCGATGTTTCTCTCCCTCGCTATATATATATATATATATAGATCTCATAAAAATTCACAGTGGAAGGAAAAATACACCAAGGTCGGTTTTTTTGTTGTTTCACAAGTAAATCTAGTGTACAAGTCTCCAATCAATCCAAGTTCTTCTTAACCCGATAGATGAGTGTCTTACATATATAGATAAATTAGAGACACTCAAACCACTCACAATCTAGATGCCTTTTGAAGAGGGAATACTGTTTTGGAGAGATAACGCTTTGTACCCTAGTTCAAAGCACAGGAAGAAAATTCACGTTCAAATCCTTCAAGAAAAGGATTATATTTGGAAAATTTACGGCTGGACCTAAAGGCCACATAAGTTTTCAATCCAAGGTGTAATGCTTGGCTATAATGCCATGTGTTATATGCCTGGGAACTGAATGGGAAGGGGCATGCCCATAGAGACACCCCTTTCATTTCTTACATCTTTCACTCGCATATAGTGGGCGTAGCCCGAAGCTAACATCCTAGCTCACTTTATTCTTAATCTTAGTCTAGATGCCATTATGTGTCTACCTCAAGTTTGTTTAATTTATTTGATCGCTTCCAAAGCGTCAAAGAGGATCCCATATCTGGCTAACTATAGGCTACATTGATTGTGGGATGTCCATGCACGAACGATCTTCTTGAATATAATGAATCTCATCTTAGCTGCCACTAAGATGACATATATTTATGCAACTTATTTCTTTTTGGATAAGTACTGAGAGCCACAATGTCTCATCTTTGGTCACTACCTTTTTGTAGGGTCATAGGCAGTTGCTCATGTGAGTGACCGATTTAGGCCTGCTGATATACCTTGTGTATGTGTTGTACAAGTCATGCCATATAATAAAGACAAATTGAAAAAAGTATCATATTGTATTATTATCTCAAAGGAAAGTTTACATTATTTTGTCAACTAAAAAAAAGATAATTACAATCTACCCAAACCTAAACTCCTAACATGAGCCAAAAGAAGAGTCTTTCACTATGGACTTTGTCAGGAGATCAGCAACCATGCGACTTATAGAAAGGTATTTTAAGGCTACTTCCATATGTGACACTATGTCTCTGATGTAGTGGTATCGAACATCAATGTATTTGGTTCTTCCATGATACTTTGTTTAATGCCCCCAAGTCCCGCTTGTGATATGTCTGAAGCCATGATGTCAGGATGTTGTCATCTTGGATCATCCACCCCTCGCATGCATGTTGTGATAACAAAGTGTGAGCTAACATGCTCAATAAAAAGTGTACAGTTAATTTATAGTAGAAATTAAAAAGGATAATTATAAAGTCAAAATAACAGTACTAGAAAATCTAAATACAACACAACCCCAAGATTATCCATAAGTCTCAACTCTCCAACCATATTCAAAAGAATAATTACAGTCAATCAGTTTTTTTTTTTTTAATATTTCAAACATATCAACTTAACAATGTAGGGGAAAAGCCCTAAATTCTCAATCTTCCCCTATATCAAAGTCTATAGTTCAGAGGAATGGGACCACCACAGTAAAATTTTGAAAAATATCCGTAAGTGAAATGATGACTAACACTAAAAAATGCATGCCAGTGAAAATGGGACTATGCAAACATAAATCAATAATTGTCAACGTCATCCATAAAGTTATTGCGTAACAAAACCCAAGTATTCAATATAAATTCCTATGCAAGTTGTTACATATACCAAAATCCCATTTTTCAAAATATTCATTTTATTAAACATGGTCTCCCATAAATCCATCCACGCACTATGTCTCCCTTCGACACATCATGAATAACGACCATGTGTGTAACTTCATTACGAACGAAGCTTGGCTTCGTGCCTTGTCCTTGACCAGATGTCCTCTGGCCTCGGCCACTAGAGAGGCTACAACTTCGACCCGAGAGCATTACCATATTGCTCAAGCCCATTATTGCTCAGCAACAACTCAGGGGATGACACTCAGGGGATGAAGAATAGTGCTCGTGTGGAATTTTCACTAAGCACTCACAAGTTATAATTCAGGGTAAGGGTGAGAATTTCTATCACACATTCATAAGTTGTAAACTAGTGCAAATGTGGAAAATTCCAGCGACCCTTTCACAACTGAAAGACAGTCTGAATGGGTGAAAATCCAAACAAAATAACTTGACAACAACAAGAGTTAAACAAGAGTTACACAACAGTATTTTCATTCAACAGAAAAATGAAAACAAATTTCACAACTTCCCACAAGGCACATGTCCACACAGAAAACCATCAGAGAAAATCACAACTTCCCTCTACAAGACACAGGACCGCACAGAACACCATCACTGAAAATTGCTTCTTCCCTTTATAAGGCAAATGCACAAAACACCATCTTCACGTTCTAATTAACAAATCGAATAACAATTATTTTCAAGCTTGGTTAAGAGTGTCACTTACACAAAGGGGAAAATCTCTGGATGCTCTCCGATGTCTCGAGCTCCACGTTATGCTTCCCGTGGTTGTTCCTATTAACTGGAGGTACGATGGTGTCTTGGGCAGAAAAGGAAGAGAGAGAGAGAGAGAGCTCACTACTGTGACTTTAGATGGGGAGGGGCACTACGGAATGGTGATGGGGTGGCCAAGTTCCACCGGTCTATGTCTCAAAATTGGGTGAAGCTTCGAGTGGGTGGGTTTTGGACTTGGGACAATAGGGGGATGGGTTTGCTTGCAAAGGGAGAGGGAAGGTGGGATGGTGGCTAGGGCTTAGGGTTTACGAATTGAGGGAGAGGTTTGAGAGAGAGAGAGAGAGATAGAAAGGGATAGAGGTAGAGAGAGTGAGAGAGGATGGGGTTGTTTCACACGATGGAGCCATTATAGTTGAGACAAAATAACACAATGCCCGTGAAAAATGACGAAGGAGGGCGATGGGTTGGAGTGGCATGCTCATGTAGTGGAGAAGATTGTGGTGGCGTAGGTATAGAGATAAAGGCAGGGGCAAAGATTGAGTACTAGAACTAGTGTGGATAGTAGCGTGCGACAATTGGAGCAAACGGGTTGGAAGAATGATGTAGGAGAGGGTGGTCAACATGAAAAAAGCTGTAAACGGCAACGATAGGAGATTGTTGCAATGCAGTGAAAAAAGCACAATCTTGGTCAAAGGGAGAGTTGACGGGTAGATAGGAAAGGTAGACAGAGTGAAGCACTTATTCGAGTGGAGATTGGGGTGAGACGAACATGGAGACGATAGTGGTGTGGGGACGTGAGATTTAGCTAGGTGAAAGGCATTGGGGGTAGGGGTTGTGAGTAGGATGGGAGAGAGAGAGAGAGAGAGAGAGAGAGAGAGAGAGAGAGAGAGAGAGATCATGATAGGGGAAAGAAAAGGAAACCAAATCCTAGGGTCCAAAATAGTGCATTTAGCACTTAGTCAGGCTAGGCATAACGGTTTTGGGCCTAGGCTTGGGTTGAGCCTCATACTTTGAGTTCTTAGCATATGCAAGAGCAATCATGCTATTGCAAAAGTAGTTACTGGATTAGAAGTATCCACACCGAGGTCTAGGTGCTGAAAGGAACCTCCTCAGCCAAACAAGCTCCTGAATTGCTGCTGAACATTCTATGTACTCTGCCTCCATGGTGCATAAGGCTACATAGGATTGTTTCTTGCTACTTCATGTAGTTTAGCCATCATTCAGCAAAAAAATAAACATATCTATTGTTGATTTGCCCTGGTCTAGGCCACTACCCCAATTAACATTGTTGCAACCTTTCAACTGCAAATCTAAATCCTAATAGCATAATACATAGTTTGTAGTTGCTTTGAGATAACTCAAAATCCTCTTGCCTGCTTTGCAATGGGCTAGTTTAGGGAAAGATTGGAATCTGCTAACCAAGCAAACTCCACAGCATATGCCTACCTGAGTACACATCATTGTGTACATCAAGCTGTCACTAGTGCTAGCATAGGGAACACGAGTCATCTTCCCTCTTTCTCTTGGAGTATTGGGATACATCTCTTGGCATAAGATATCGTCTTTGGCTGTAGGGTGTCAATGAGTTTACAATTAATCACTTAGAAGCGCTCAAGAACCTTCTTCATGTAAGTTTGTTGAGACAAACATAAAAGTCTCTTCAAATGATCTCTATTGATCTTAAACCCCAAAATGTATTCTACTTCACTGATGTCTTTCATCTTAAAGTTGTGGGACAACTATTCCTTAGTGGCAACAATCATCCTTTTCTCAACGTACAATGACAACAGTATGAAACTCGTTTTGGATCATTTTAGATAGACGCAGTGGTATTTTACGATCATCGTAAACTCATTCGAAGGAATGACTCGATGGAATCTGAGATACCACTGTCTAAATGGTTGCTTGTTAGGCCATATATAGATCGCTTGAGCTTGCACACTTTGCACTATTGACTTTTGACTACAAAGCTCATAGGTTGATCCATATAGATCTCTTTATTTAGTTCTCTATTGAGAAAAGTCATCTTAACTTCCATGTAATAGAGCACCAAATCCAAATATGTTACTATGGTTAGAATTAGGCGAATTGAGGTAAAATTTACTTATGGAGAAAATTTTTCCTCATAGTCTACACCCTATTGTTGGGCATATCGTTTCTCTACGAGATGAGCTTTGTACCTCTCTTATGACCCCTCCGCTTTGTGCTTGACCTTTAGAACCCATTGGGTCCCAATGGCATTCCTCCCTAACTGAAGGTCTACCAAATCCCATATCTGATTAGTCCTCATAAACTCTATATCATCATTTAAAGCATTCATCCACCCATCTTTAATAGAAGATGAGAGAGTCTATTGAATAGTCCTAGGTTCATCATCATTTTGTGGAGCCACCATGAAAGTTTTCTCCTCAATTTCAAATTGACGATGGGGAACATTTCCATGTGAACTTCCACATGGTAAAGACTGTTGTGAATGACCAACAAGTGGTGTGTTACTACTTGGAGCCAAGTCACTCCCATTGTTCCTAGGAGGTTGAGAAATTCCCTCATTCTTAGCTAGGATTCTTGAAGTGGATTTCTCTTTATCCACAACTTCTTGGAGTTCCAAACTCCTATCAACCTCACCTCTAATTGAAAATTCATCATTGATGAAATTCACGTCTTGACTTAATTTAAAAAAGTTCCATCAGGTTATTTACCGATCAATACATTTCCCTTAGAGTGGTTAGGGTACCTTATAAAAATACACTTATTCCCTCTAAGTTTTAATTTCCAATATTTATGAGAAGCCCACCGAACCCCATGGCCACAAGTTACTCAAGTTGAGTTTCTCACTAATCCAAAGTTTATACGTAGTGGAAGGCACATACTTGAAAGGCACTGAGTTAAAGATGTAGGCTACAGTCAAAAGTGCATCTCTCAATATTATATTGGTAGATTTGCTTGTGCCATCATCGACCTAACCATCTCAAGCAGTGTATGATTTTTCCTTTCTGCCATGCCATTTTGTTGTGGCATATCCAACATTGTAAACTGCCTTTTGATTCATTATTTTTGTTTTATGATAGAGCCTTTTAAACTGTTCAAGTAAATATTCACACCCACGAACAGTTCTCAAAGGCTTTATACTCTTATCTGATTGATTCTCAACCAAGCTTATGTGTTGTGTGAAGCAATCCAATGTTTCAGACTTATTGGAGATCAAATAGACAAGACCATATCATGAAAAATAATCTATAAATATGATCGAATAGACAATCTTGTGTCTATCCCTCACACTTAATGGCCCACTAATATTTGAGTGGACTAATTGCAACCAAGAAGATTCCCTCCTTGCTTTTCCAAACAATTTTCTCTTTTTTTTTTCCACCAAATAATGCTTACATGTTGGCAACGTGAATTAATGAGATTGCTTTTGAGGTCTTCTCTAGCTAACCTAGTCATCATTTTTTGCCTAATATGGCCAAGCCTAGCATGCCATTTAATGAATCTAACTTTCAGATGTAGTGAGAAGAATAATGGATTGGATCACATTTGAATAATCCAGATCCATTATCATAAACTGTCTAAACGAAAAGCATAACTATAAAACATATTGACCAAAAAGATAGAAACACCATTGTTTTCAAATAAAATATGGAAACCAAGTCTAACTAAAGTAACTATGGAAAGTAAGTGTCATCATATTTCAAGAACGTATAACACACCGTGAACTAATAGAGTGTGATTGCCTAAGAAGTCTTACTTGTAGGTACGAACTCCTAGCACCTAGATGCTAGCTCCATTCCCCACCTTGATATCATGACTTCCAATTGGAACCCAACAATACTCTATAAATCTGACTCTATCTCGCGTTATGTGCTCAGTCGCTCCTAAATCAACATATGGGCAATATGACATTAGCGGGATTGCCTATTACATATTCTTTCGCTAACCAATATAGCCAAGCCTAACATGTCATTTATATAAATTTAAATTATCAAATGCAATAATTAAAACATTGGATTAATTCACATTTGAATAATCCAAATTCATTATTATAAAACCGTGTGAAAGAAAAGTGCAACCATAAAATAAAACTAAAAAAATAGAATCATCATTATTTTCAAATAAAATAAGGAAACCAAGTCCAACTAAAGTAACTACAGAAAGTAAATTTTGTCTTATTTCAAGAATGTATAACACATCATGGACTAATAGAGTGTGACTACTTCGTAAATCTATCTTGTTGGTACCAACTCCCAGCACCTTCATTCTAGCTCCATTCCCCACTTTGATATCATGACTCTTAATTGGAATATGATGATACTCAATAAATCCAACTCTATCTCACGCTATGTGCTCTACTGCTCGTGAACCAACATGTGGACAATGTGACTTTAGAAAGATTGCCTATTAGGCCTTCTCTAACTAACCTAACATGTCATTTATATGAATCTAAATTATCAGATGTAGTGATTAAAATTTTGTATTCATTCACATTTGAATAATCCAAATCCATTATTATAACACTATTTGAAAGAAAAGCACAACCATAAAACAAATTGCCCATAAAAATAGAGACACCATTATTTTCAAATAAAATACATAAACAAAGTCCAACTAAAGTAACTATGGAAAGCAAGTTTCGTTGGATTTTAAAAGCATATAACACATCATTGAGTGATAGAGTTTGACCACCTCACAAGTCTAGCTTGTAGGTACCAACTTCCAGCACCTCCATGCTCTATTCTCCACCTTGATATCATGACTCCTAATTGGAATATAAAGATACTCCACAAATTCGACTATCTTGAGTAATGTGCTTGGTCACACTTGAATCAATAATCGACATGGGATAGGAGTAAGAAACCATGACATGACTTGTTACAAAAACTGAAAAAGAATAGTCAGATTGTTTCTTCTTCGACCCAGTGCAATCACCAGCAAAGTGACCTTTCTTTCCACAGTTGAAGAAGTCTATCTTAGACTTGTTCTTCCCACGCTTGCCTCTCTTGCTACTCTTAAAAAGGTCTTGACTCCTTTTGTACAAGTCTAGTAGCTACCCCAATCTAGGTGTTCTTGCCCTTTAGCCTAAATGCCTAGTGCGAGCTAGATTCAACCACATAGGATGAATGTTTGGGCTTGGTAGCCTTTAGGAACATAGCCTCAAGTTTTAAGTGACGTGACACATCATCAAAGATTTTGATGTTCTCATTATGCATCAAATTCTAACTCATTTTTTTTCAAGAGTTGGATAGTGAGCATATCACCGACTGAAGTTGTTGCTCCATGAGTTTACGGGTCATAGATGACATTGCTCTAAGATGCTACTTTATTATGTGTTCAACGTGCATCTTGTAGGAATCAAACCTCATAGTCAACGCACACAACTCTGTGGTAGAAGTTTCCTCTGAACGTCCCTTTTAGTACTTGCCACATATTTTTAGCAGTGTTGTACTCCTCAAAATCACCGATAAGGTTGTTGAGCATGCTGCTTAACATAGTGAAGCGCCCATATTGATCCTTCTTGAGCCAATTCTCAAGAGCCTTGTTATCCTTTCGGTGTTATTTTGAGTTCCCTTTCTCAGTCTCAATCAGGGAGTGAGTTAAAGTCTCTAGGACATCCTGCACATTCAAGACATATTGGATCTTGAGATACTAAATGCCATAATTCTCCCCATTCAATTTCTCCTCTTTGTTCAAGTCAACAACAATACTCTTGGGTGACGTTTCACTACAAAAAAGGCACAAATAAGATATTACAGACACGCACTCCTTAAAAAATATATGTTGCATCAATCTAAGCCAAAGGTAAAAATAATTTAAACATGTTGCAAAATTGAAAATTCGCTAGGGTTCCTGATCATCTCTTGCACCGAAGTGTCTAATTATTAACTTTCAACTTAATTTTTGCGCAAACTTAATTAAATTGTATGGAAGATTAAAATCCAATTTAATTTCAAATATACTCTGATTATTTATCACTTCCCAAAATACATTCATAAGCCAAAATAAATAAATAGTCTAACAAACTCGTTGACAAAATAATTTCGTAAATCACATGTTATCAATAAAACAATGCACATGAAATTTCATATCAAATAATTAATCTCATGTAATAACATGTAATACATAGATAAAATAGTAACATATGAGAATAAAAATTATGCAAAGAAAATGATAATCAATTTTTTCCTGCACAATTAATAACAACTAAAATAAAAAGAATTGCCCACCTATCAACAAGGAAGGCAACAACCCAATAGTGTATGTACCTCAAGCTTGCCTCTAGGATTTGGATTCAAAACCCATGTTTGACACTTCTTTTGTATTTTTTGTTAAAAAACATTTAGGCTTGGCCAGAAATGGGTCCAATTCTAGGCAATAGGTCTCGAGGGTTGTGCCACAAAAAAATGGGCCCAAAACTCAGGTAGAGGGCCTTTGATTCGGGTTACTGTCCATATGAACATTAACCAAAACCAAAACGAAACTAGCAGTGCCAGGAGACTCCGCCACAATCGTGAGTCGTGCCATCTCAACGATGCACTGGATTGAAGGAACACCTATTGGTGTATGCTACACCTGGTGTGCGCAACACTATTGCATGCACTGCATTTGGTGCGCACAACATTATGGTGTGCGCTGCACCTAGTGTGCACAACACCATGGTGTGCTGTGCACTCAATGGTGCAGTCTCAACCATAACTTGTGGTGCACCATGGTTTCTTTGTAAGGCTTTATGCCTTCCTAAGTTTTTTTAATGGAAAGAAACAAAGAGAGGGTTATCCATAAAAATATCCATCCATGGTGCATGAAATAAATATAAACAAAGGCTTAATCACACTCATCCATGATATCAATGTTAGATCTCACAAAAAAATCCACAATGAAAGGAAAAATAACATAAGGTAAGTTTTTATAGTTGTTCCATGAGTGAATCCAGTGTACAAGTCTCCAATCGATCCAATTTCGTCTTAATTGGATAGTTGAGTGTGCTATGTAGATAAGGTAGAACTTAGATGCCTTTTGGAGAGAGAATATTGTTTTGGAGAAATAAAGCTTTGTACCCTAGTCCAAAGCGTAGGAGGAAAACTCACGATTCAAGTCCCTTGAAAAAGGGATTATATTTGGAAAATATACCCTCAAAGACCAGGCATAAGTTCCTGATCATAATGCCAGGTGTTAGATGCTTGGGAACCCAATGGGAGGGGATCCGTATCTTAATATATATTAATATATATCTTGGGTTTGTGAAGCCTAGTTTTGTTGGTGAATAGGCCCGGTTTGATTACCCGACCCGACAAGGATGAGTTATGATTTTTTGGTGGATTTTCAATGAGGGTTCGTGGGAGTTCCTTGGTGAAACTTTTTGGCACTGTTTGTGATAAAATAAAATTAAAAAAAAAAAAGAAAAAGAAAAAAGGTGCCTGGCAAAAGGTTCACTTGATAGGTCCCTCGAGCAAAACTCAAACAGAGAGTTCGCTTGATGCTCGTTTGACAAGCAGCTCAAGTAAATAACGCTAGAAAAGTGAAAATTTGGGTTATGCTATGTGACACCATAAATATGTATGTAATGAGGGTTCTAAATATTTTGAATAGTGAAATTTTACTCCAAAGTGTATTTTGTTATTTCCTAGTGAAATTACCCATGTATCCTTGTGTATTAATACAAAGATCTACTAATTCACTCAAAAAATTGATTAGTCGCCAACTATGGAATTATTTAATAATAACTTAAAGTAAATAAATTGCATAACACCAATCTTGATTAAGAAGGGAAATCTTTTAAAGATTTCTTTAAAGGTAAAACTCTAAGGGGTAGCCAAACCCAGAAAAGCCAATTTTATTCATTTGGAAAACCCTCAAGTCACTTATACAATCAAATCCAAACCATAAATAACTTGAAAGAAGTTTTAATTGTAGGACTCTGTTGACAGAATAAATCTGAAAGGAGTTTGGATCGTAGTAGGACTCTGTTGCAAAAAACTCTACTGACGAGATGATGACACATGACGCTAATTCTTCTCAGTAGATGCAGTTTTCCATTCAAACTCTTCTCTGGATAATTATAGACTCCTTGGAACTCAATTTTTCATACTCTTGACTTATCTAAAACAATATCTAATAACTTCTAAATAAACTCAAAATGGTTATAGATAAATTCAAAGTGTTTTATATTCATCCAACTTACAAAACATCAAATAAACTCTATCAACCTAGTCACCTAGTCCTAGCCAAAATCTTGCATTTACAATCTCCCCCTTTTACATTTATAATCTCCTCTGTAAATGAGGATACCTCTTCCTGTACAAGTCAATTTAAGAATGCACTCTTGACACCCATTTGATATAATTTGAAATTTAGATGAAAAACAATGGCAAGTAGTTTCTTGAAACATTCTAGATGAGCAACATCGGTAAAGGTTTCATCAAAATCAATCCCATATACTTGTGTGTAGCCATGTGCAACTAGCCTTGCCTTGTTTCTAACAATGGTGCCATGCTCATTGGACTTGATCTTGAAGATCCACTTGGTTCCAACGATGTTCTGATTTTCAGGTCTAGGAACCAACTCCCACACATTGTTCCTTGTGAATTGATGGAGTAATTCATGCATGGCATTAACCCAGCTTTCATTATTCAATGCTTCCTCAACTTTCTTGGGTTCAACCTACGACAAGTCACACACAAAAGAAACTTGATCTAGAACTCTTTTTTTTAAGGCTCATACCTTTATGTAGCTCACCAAGAATATTTTCTCTTGGATGATTATGAGTAATCCTTGAAGAAGGTTCTTTCTCTTGTGGAAGAGGTGAGTTTTTAGGTGTTTGCTCCACGTGGTCTTCATTACTTTGCTATTGTAAATTCTTTTTAGCAACTTGAACTATCTCTTTCAAGTTTTCAAGTTCCCTTTTTGTGGCCTCAGTTGAAACATCATCTACGACCACATTGACAGATTCCATAACTATTTTTGTTCGTAGGTTGCAGACTATATAGGCCTTGCTATTTGAAAAATATCCAAGAAATACTCCTTCATCACTCTTGCTATCAAACTTATGTGGATTTTAACAATCTCGCAAGATGTAACACTTGCTGCCAAAGACTCTAAAATATTTGACAGTGGGCTTTTTATGCTTCCACAATCGATAAGGAGTATGTTTGGTGCTGGGTCTTAGAACAACTCTATTCAGAATGTGACTTGTCGTGTTCACAGCTTCTCCCCAGAAATATAAAGTAATCCTTTTGTTACTCAACATAGTTCGTGTCATCTCTTGAATAGTCCTATTTTTTCTTTCCACCACTCCATTTTGTTGTAAAGTGATAGGAGTAGAAAATTCTTGATAAATGCCCCATTCATCACAAAAGGAAGAAAAATTAGTATTCTCAAATTCTTTACCATGATCACTATGAATTGTACAGATAGAAAGATCCCTCTCTATTTGTAGTCTCTTGAGCAACTTCTTGCCAAAATCAAATGCTTCAGATTTTTCTTTAAAAAGAATGGTCCATGTAAATCTGAAAAAATCATCTTCAACTACCATAATATATTTCTTTCTACCAAGACTTTCGGTTTGTGTTGGATCCATCAAATCTATGTGAAGTAGCTCAAGTGGCTGAGAGGTGAGAATATAAGAAACCTTCTTGTGTGGAGCTCTTGTTTGCTTTCCCTCTTGGCATGATCCACAAACCTTTTTCTTGGCTTTAAGAGACTTGGGCAGCCTAGCTATAGCTTCCCTCTTGGAAATCTTTGATAAGTCTCTAAAGTTGATATGACCAAGACGTTGATGCCACTGCTCGACTTCATCCAATAAAACTCTATGACAACACAAATTTGATGTTGAGGAGAGTCCATAGCAATTGTCAGATGTTCTCGTGCTCTTCAAAATCCATTCTCCAGCTTGGTTGTAAACCTTACACTCATCCTTTGAAAACTCCACAAAAAAATTATCATCACAAAATTGACTAATGCTAAGTAATTTAGTTTTAAGGCCACTAACAAATAACACATTATGAAGGGTAGGTAGTCCAGGTATTTCAATACTTCATTTCCCTTCAACAATGGACTTGCTACCATTTGCAAAAGTCACGGTGCCTCCACTAGTATACTCAGTCTTCTTGAATAAGGCATTATCACTAGACATACGTCTTGAGCATACATTGTCCAGGTACCAAAGACAATTTTCCATCGCTTTAAGGGATGTGTGAGCAACTAGACATATAACATCCTCTTTAACCACCCATTTTTCTTTGAATTTTGACTTATCAACACCACTTTGCATAGTTTTTTCTTTGTTATAAAGACACAATTCTGCTAGTTCACCAAGTTTGAGACTTATGGATGTTATTTGATGACTCTAACTCTTCAACCTTATTTTCTAGATTCTTTCCCTTCCTTTTTGTTTCTCCTTCATTTTCTTGCACTTTACTCAAGTTAAAGCAATATGGTTGGCCAGAAATACCACAATGATGACAAGTAAAAACAAACTTACCTAGATTCAACTTCTTTGAGGTTGATCTTTCATGAGAAGTTTTAGAGTGATTTGACTTTGATACCGATTTATTTGGAGCCTCCACACCTTAGCTTCCTTTAAAAAAGACAATACCCTTAAAGGTAGTGGCAGCAGATGATGAGGTTAGAGATTCTTTGCCTTGGGAAGTCGTGCACCCCAAACTCGTATGATCACAATTGGACTTTTGAATGCTTAACATCTCATCCAATTTCTGAGTTTCAGATTTTTGCTTGCACTCTTGAGATATTTTCAGTTCCATTTCAATTGCAATCTTTTGAGTATTCAACCTTGATATGTCGACTTCAAAACTTTTCAGTGCCTCCGACAAATTGTTCTTTTTCATTCTCCACAGCTATGAGTTTGTTGTACAATTTATTGTTTAGTTTTTTTCAGCTTGACCACTTCTTCACATAAATCATTATAAGCTTCCTGTATACTTAGCTCATAGTCAGCATCAACAAGAGCTACATCCGAGTCACTGCCATCATCATCACTTTCAAATTTTGTTAGCACAATTTCAGGAAAATCACTAACAACAATGGAAAAAACCATAAATGAATTTTCATCATCAAACGATGAACTAGAAATTTCAGATTCTGAACTGTCACTAAGTGTGACATCCAGTGCTTTTCCCTTATTTTTCTTAAAGTTTGGGCACTCCACTCTTATGTGACCATATCCAAAACATTCATGGACTTAACTTTGTCTTTCTTCTCAGATCTCTTTTTATTCCATTTTTCAGAATCATTCTTCTTTGTAGGAAATTCCTTACCTCGCTTTTTCTTTTTACTAGTTTTCTTGTTAAATAAGAATTTTTTGAATTTCCTAACAATGAGAGCTATATCCTCATCGTTCATATTCTCTTCATCAAAAAAATCTTGTTGATCATCTTTCATAGTTTTTAAAGCAATAGACTTACCTTTTCTTGTTTGAGGAAGTGATGACTCATATGTTTGCAAAAAACCGACTAGTTCTTCAACCTTAATTGCATCCAAATCCTTATTTTCCTCAATGGCAGTCACTTTTGGGCGAAATCTTTCAGGCAAAGATCTTAAAATCTTCCTCACAACTCTTGAGTCTTCCACCTTTTCGCCGAGATCAAACCTGAAATTTACAATATCGTTAAGTTTAGCATAAAAATCATTAAAATTTTCATCTTCTAGCATCTTAATCTCTTCAAATTTTGGGATTAGCAACTATAATTTTGAATTTTTTACAATTCTTGTTCTCTCATGTGTGACCTCCAAGATATCTCATCCTTCTTTAGCTATCTCAAACATGGAAATTCTTTTAAATTTTTCAGGAGATACAGCCATGAAAATAATATTAATTCCTTTGTTGTTCCAGTTACAACTGTTAATCTCATCTCTTGTCCAAGCATAAATAATTGTCTCAAGTTTAATCCATCCTCGATCAACTGCATACCACACACGCTCATCCAACAGCTTGGGGAAAGCCCTTATACGAGCTTTCCAATATGCATAGTTTTCTCCATCAAAGTGTGGCAGGGTTGTCAATGATGACGACATGATCTATAGAGGCACGAATCACACTCAAATGAGTAAATCACGCTCTGATGCCAATTGAAATTACCCATGTATTCCTGTATATTAACACAAAAATCTAACAATTCACTCAACACATTGATTAGTTGCCAACTATGAAATTATTTAATAATGTAAATAAATTGCATAACACTAATCTTAGTTACGAAAGGAAACCCTTTAAAGAACTCTTTAAAGGAAAAATCCTTCAAGGCAGCCAAACCCAGAAAAGTCAATTTTATTCATTTGAAAATCAAGAACAAACAAGTCTCAATTACAAAATCTTTGCCAATGGACTCTCTTACTTGACACGACAAACGACCCGTTTGCCTCTACCACAGTAGCAGCCAGAACTTCTGACAATTTTCAAATATTAGTTTTTCTCTTGGAACTCCAGTTACTGAATCACGATCAGTTAATCTCCAACATAGAGCATGAACACACTTGAAGAGAGAAAAATAACTAGAAAATAAGAGAATTTTCTCATACACAAGTACTCGGAATATACTCTCTAATATCACCAAGCCTAAATCCTTAAGTCACTTATCCTATCAAATCCAAATCATAAATAATCAGTAAGGGTTTTTAATTGTACTAGGACTCTACTGACAGAACGAATCTGAAAGGAGTTTGAATCGCAGTAGGTATCTACGTGAAAAACTCTACTGATGAGATGATGACACTTGGCGTTAATTCTTCTCAGTAGATGCAGTTTCTCATTCAAACTCTTCTCCGAATAATTACAAACTGCTTGGAACTCAATTTTTCATACTCTTGACTTATCTAAAATACTATCTAATAACTTCAAGAAAAACTCAAAATGGTTATAGAAAAGTCAAAGTATTTTACATTCATCCAACTTACAAAATATCAAATTAACTCTATCAAGTACCTAGTCACCTACTCCTAGCCAAAATCGTGCATTTACACCTAGCATAATAAAATTATCTGCAGCTCTGTAGAAGTACGCGCATTTGCCGAAACATATTAATTTTGTCTTGTATGATTGTTTGCTAGTTTTTGCTTTTATTAATTTGTTTGTCATTGTTCGTTTCATAGATATATTATAGAGATGTGCTACACAGATGCCCCACACCTCTGCACACCATTTAAAAACATGTATTTTACTTTTTTACCCTCATATTTCATATTGAATTGAAATATGAAATATAAGTTAAAAAAGTAAAATCATATATTTTTAAGTGGTGGGCAATGGTGTGGGGTTTATGTCTAGAATTTTTCTATATTATATATATATAGTTCGCTTCATTTTTGTTAAATTAAACTATCATATAATTTGTTGATTATAAAATAAGTTACAATTCATGAGTTGTAAGAATTGGTCATAATTCTAATAACTTTTCGGGATGTTTATATATATATATATATGAAGGTAAGATTTTATATATGGAAAACTTCCGAGACGTTTGAGAAATCTTTTAAAGATGGCTTTTATTCGTAAAAGTGATGATCTTGTGTGTAGGAGCTACCTCTTAATGGAACGCCTGTTCAAGATCTTTATCTACAAGGAAGGAGAGTCGCCGATATTTCACAATGGTCCTTGCAAGAGCATTTACTCTATGGAGGGAGTCTTCCTTAGCATAATGGAAACAGATACCAAATTCCAGACCTGGGATCCCCGTGAAGCTCATGTCTTTTTTCTTCCCCTTAGTGTCGTGATGATCATAGAGCTCCTCTTTGATCCAATTATTCGCGACAAAGCTGTGCTAGAGCGCATTATCGTTGATTATGTCCACCTCATATCGCACAAGTATCCATACTGGAATAGAAGCCTTGGAGCCGATCATTTCATGCTTTCCTGCCATGACTGGGTACGTATCTACCAAAATTTGCATGATATACTTCACTGATGATCAGTATATGCTAGTCTTGCGCGCTTAATTTCCTTGGTCATGACATCAAGTACGTTTTACTAGTGCGACATCGGTCTTCTGCTTTTGTGTGATTTTAACGAGGCCTGGATTAGTTTCATCTGACATGCATATTAGGACGTACATTATTTTTAATCCTTTGAAGATTAAAGCCTGAATATCTTCAGTTTAATTGATCTTTCTATGTATGTGCAGCTAACTATTTTTTTGTGATATAGCTAGCGAAACACCAGCATCTTATACGCCAAAGAATAATAATTGTTGTGTATGTAAATATTTCTATAGGGGCCACGGGCAACATGGTATGTTCCACAGCTATATTTCACTTCCATTCGGGTACTATGCAATGCGAACACCTCCGAGCACTTTAATCCAAAGAAAGATGCATCATTACCTGAAATCAACCTGGTAACGGGGGAGATTGCGAATCTCACTGCTGCTGGTGGATCTCCCACGTCTAATCGCATAATTCTAGCCTTCTTTGCAGGTGCAATGCATGGAAGAATAAGACCAGCACTTTTCCATCACTGGAAGGACAAAGACAAAGACGTACAAGTATATGAAAGACTCCCCGAAGGACTCTCATACCATGAGATGATGAAGAAAAGCAAGTACTGTATTTGTCCCAGTGGGCATGAAGTTGCCAGCCCAAGAATTGCTGAAGCAATTTACGCAGAATGTGTTCCAGTGTTAATATCACAACATTATGTCCTCCCATTTAGTGATGTTCTTAACTGGGAATCATTCACGGTTCGGGTGTCAATGGATGAAATACCAAACCTCAAGAAAATCTTATTGGAGATTCCTGAAGATATGTACGTACGTATGCGGAAGAGAGTGAAGCAGGTCCAACGACATTTTGTGGTAAACGATCCTCCCAAGAGATACGATGTCTTCCATATGATAATTCATTCGATTTGGCTGAGGAGATTGAATTTTCAAATCAATATGTGATTCTGCAGGTCCTCATATGACATAATCAATTTCAATTTCTATCTGTATATGAACATGTACGTACAAATCCAGACATTTTGGGGAAATAGAACTTACAAATATAGAATGCTGAATTGAGGGAAACTTTCTCACGCCCGTTATTGCATGGCGTAAGTGTTTTGATGATAAAGCCACCGCATCATTTGGTACAGAAAATTTGTTAGATTTTTCCCCAAAAGAGTGCAGAACTGATTTTGCCTTTTTTTTTTTTTTGTTACAATAGTGTAAATATGTAGAATGCAAGTGTAGATTAAGGGCTTCCACAATATTATTCGACTTAACTTCGTGAAGAGACTAGTTTGAATGAATTCCTCACACAGAAACATTGGCAGCTTCGGCCCTCTAGTCGTATATATATATAGTAGAACACCAGTGTGGTAAGAAATATGGTCTTTTGTCACAAATTTTTTTTGCCAAGATATCTAATCGTGGCAAATAATTAACTGATGACACGAAAATTGTTCGTGGGAAAAAAAAAAGAAAAAATCTCTTATCATCAGATCACGTTGGCAAGTAAAACTTTGTGGAGGAAAAACGTTTTTGCAGCGAAAAAATACTTTTCCCCACCGCAAAAGCTAATCAAATTAAAACCCTACTTTTCCCCTTACTCCCTTCTTCTCTCTTTCTCCTCCCCTCTAGCCGACACCCTCCCCCATGAGACCCTCCCTTCTCTCACTCGTCTCCACCGTAGCAAGTTGTTGCCGTCGCTGCTACTACCCACCGGCATCACTGTTAGACCCCCACGTAAAGTCGCCTCCAAAGTTGCCGCACATGTCCTAGCCATGTCAGGGACATGCCCCTTGATCATACCACGAGCATGCCTTGGCCCGTGTCTTGTCACACACGGGGCGCCCAGCATGCCCATGGTCCGGCCACATGCATGCCTTGGCTCGTGCCTTGACACGCACGGGGCGCCCAGCATGCAGGCCATGCTGATTAGACTCCCACATAAAATCACACACAGATTGCTCGAGCGGGGTGTCGAGCGAGTGTCGAGCGGAGCTCTCGGGTTGAATTCGCTCGAGCGGAGTCGAGCGGAAGGTCGAGCGAACAATGGCTCGAGCGGACTGTCGATCGAAGTTCGAGCGGAACTCTCTGTATGTTTTCGCTCGAGCGAAGTCGAGCGGAGGGTCGAGCGAACCTTGGCTCGAGCCAAGGTCGAGCCACAGTCAAGCCAACCCTCAAAAAGGGTATTTTCAGCATGAGAACAAGCCCAAATTCGACCCCATGCACCACCTTAGCCATGTGGTCCATGCCACTATCCTTATTTATGTTATTTTAATTATTTATTCCTTTTATTTCTTTTATTGCAAAGGGACCTTTTGGGGGTTTCCAAGTTGTAACCTTATAAATAGGACCCTTAGTCATTGCTTTGACATCTTTTGACAATTTCCCTTTGTGGACGGCTATTGTTCTTGAGATCATTTTCGGTGCCTAGCACTTGGGCTCTTTGGGGTGCAATTCGTGAATCCCTAAGGAGAGAATCACACTTTGCAATTCGTGAATAAGTGTGATTCATTCTATCAATCTTATGATTATTTTCCATTCCATCTCTTGTCTTCCATTATTTTCCATTGATTTGATTATCACGTTTGCATTGAACTTGTGTTGTTCATCCATGTTCTTGTGAGTTTCGGCCCACAAGTATTTCCCAACATCCATTTGATCCTTCTACCCTAGCATAATTTGACCACCACTTGTTTGCCCTACCTTCCATAAATAAACCAAATCCCAAAATACCCTTCTTACCATCCATTCCCTCCATAACCGAAATCCCTACTTCCCATACTAGTCCAAATTCAAATTTGGCTATCCAAGCCTTATTTGAATTAGTCTAGCTGCCCACTCCCCTTTCCATATTAGAGTTTCCATATTGGAAACCCTAGTTGACTCACTCAAACCCCCTTGGCCAGCCAACAACCTAATCCTAGTCAAATCCCAAGTTTTTAGGAAACTTTCCTAAAAACTCTCACTTGCCCATTTGACCAAGCTTTGGCCGCCCATCACCCTTGCCTATCTCCAAACCCTAATTCATCTTACCACACAAACCCTAGCCGCCCATCATCACTCATCCAAACTCTAAACCCTAATGCAAGTGGCGCCAACCCTAGCTCACCCTAGTGCCGTGCACCACTCCCCATTGTGATCTCACACTTAGCCACTTTTCACACTTCCCATACACTTCCCATTAGCCTAAACACTAACCTCACCATACCCAAAGTGCCACCATAGCCAACCTTGAGCGTGAACCAAGCAAGTGAAGGACTTGGAGACGGTCAACCAAAGGAGCCTATTGCCGAAGAGGACTTAGTGTTTAGGGACTTGACCGGGGTCCCTAACAATCACCCTCTCGACGTCGTCAGCCCCTCCACCTCCTATCCTCCCTCTCCCTTTTTCCCCGATGCCGTCGTTTCTCCTCAAGCCAACCTAGCCGTGACCTTCGGCATCTTCCCATGGCACCACGCAGTGTGCCACCATGAGCAGCCCACAGGCACACCGTCAAGCCTCGTAGACTAGCCATCCCTTCCTCCCTCAGCCTTTCCCTCATCCCTTTCACCCTCCCTTTGAAGATCTCTATCTCTCCCTTCGGATCTCGTTGGGTCATGTGTGCCTCCACCATTCGCCCCTCCTTCCACGGCGCTGCACCGCTGCAAGTCAGCCCTCCACACCACCGTGAGGCCACCCCCATGCTCCACCTCCTCCCCTGCCATGGCCAGCCCCTATTTTCCCCCTCCACCGAAGCCTTTCAGCACCCTCTCCTCTCTCAGATCCAAGCCTCACCTCTTTTCCCCCACGGTTTTCTCATTACAATGGCCTTCCCTGCCGCCATGAGCCACCATTGCTACCTTTAGCCATGATGCAGCACCACCACGAGCAACCCATGGATGCAACGGCATCTCCCGCACGCCTCATTCGCTTTCCAGCCTTTAAGCATGGGAAAAAGCCTACCTTTGTGTCTAAAGTAAAGTTTGAATTTTGTATTGTACCAGCTGGTACTGTGGCATAGGCAGTATAGAGAAGGATATAGTTTCGTACTGGTTAGAATTTCGGCCGTTTCGGCCCGTATCGGCCTTTACTTTTTTTCATTTCTTCAAACTGCAAGCTCATTTTTTGACCGCCCAATTCATACTAGACTATTTATAATTTATATATATAAATTATTCATATATAGACTATTATTTTGGAATATAATTTTTATATATAATTTATTCATATATAGACTATTCTGAAACGGTACCAGTACCGAAATATCTCGTTTCAATGTCTCGACTGAAATGGTATTCAAAACATTGGTCTCAAGTGCGTTATTTTAGTTTATATAGACGTATATGGTGTGGTGTTGAGTGCTTAGGTAGATTCGTATCTATGTGTATTTACTATTTTAATTGTGCTATTGTTGAAAACAGAGGAGAAATGGATGTGGTTGTGATATTGTAGTTGGATTGTGAAGTGCGAAGTGTTGGAAGCAAGTGTTTGGTTGTGTTGAAGGCATTGGTTATGTGCTTTTTTAAGTGTTGGACCTTGTTTTGAGTATGTGTTTGTAGTTGGTGAAGTGTTGGAATTTCTTAAGTGGGAAAATTATGGAGCATGGGTATTGCATTTGTTGGGACTTGAGAAGCTATGTGATTAGTCAGATGCAAGGTATGTGAGTTATATAGATGATAGATGGGATTTATGTATGGCATGCATTAAGAGACTTATTAATTTAATATAGTGATTGTGAAGGTTGAGTGTGTGGAGTGATGAATGAAGGTTATTAATCTTTATGTATTGACATTGTGTTGGATCATGTGGATTGTGATGTTGTAGTATGGAAGTAATTTCCAAGTGCATGATTATGTGTAAGTTGGACTAGGTTTATAATTGAGTTGTATTGAGGTGTTGGATGTGAGCGTATGAAGTTTGGATGGCTTGTCTTGAGATGTTGGGATGAGATGAAGGAATAGTAGTGTGGATGAACACTACAAGAAATCCATGCTTTTGCTGCATTTTTATTTTCGGCGATGTTCATCAGCCGATAAAAACAGAGCTTTAACCAACATTCCCTTTCTCTTCGAGTTGACCCAGCGATTGCAGTCGTTCTTAATCCTTTTGCGGCGAAAGTTGAGCGTAGCAAATGTATGCGCAGAAAAAGGCCACAGAATTTGCTGCGTCTTCTAGAATCGCCGTTACTATAGCTATTTGCTACGAGACAATCTCGCCCCAAATGTAAGCTTCAGCCATCCGTCTAAGGAATGCCTCTATGTCTATCTGGAAAAATTAATTGCGGCGGAAAAATTCGTCGCGACAAACTCTCGCCGCAACAAATGACGTCCTACATCGACTGAATAAGCTTGACCGAGGTCGAAGTTCTATTGCAGCAGTATTAGTCGCCGCTAAAGCTTGCCAACAGAATTGTTCATCCACACAGACATTTGTAGCGTCGAGCTTGAAATCGCCGTTATATGACTGGAGGTATATATAAACAACTGTTTGTTGACGGGCTTCTACGCGCAATATTCGGACGTTTTGGCTTTGTTGCCCCGATTCTCTCTCTATTTCTTGAACAAGATGTTGCTGCCGCTACTGTCAATGGGATTTCCTATTGCTGTGCCATCGCGTTGTTGCCGGTGAACTCCTTCCCGGTCTCTTCCATTTTTCCACCGTCCTACAATATCTCTCTATAAATCTGCCCTCTCTCTCCCTCCCTTCATCTCACGTATAATTGCTGCCCTAGCCTCTCTCTGCACTAGGTCCCTCAGTGAAAAAGCTCCACCGTGTCCCGTACCAGCCCAGCATTTAAGAGCGCCGGCCACCTCCTGCGGTAAGCCATAGTCTCCTTCAACTACACTAGTACTCTGTTTCGGGTAGAAAATGCAGAGTAAATAAGCTGTCCATAGTATATTTCACATTGAGACCGAATCTACTTTGTTTACCATAATTAGACTACATTGGAGCAATACTAATCTGAGTCTTATTGATCATTCTCTACAAAATTAATTAGCTAGATTAGACCGAATTGTTCCATCGAAAGTTACTGTCCAATATATATGTACCTCTCAACTTTTTTTGTAAAGAAATTATTTGTGTAGAAGTTAAAGATAAAAGGGAAATTCATTTTACAAAAAATTAAAAAATTGAATGTTGACCCAGCAAGAATCCATCTAATTTAGTAGATAATGAAATAAATTTCACACAAATACATATATGTGTTTGTGTGAAATTTATTTAGAAACAAAGCATTACAAAGGTAAGCATTTTGTATATACATATTTATTTATAAACACTATTATGTATATACATGCCTTACTTTAGAAACAAATCCAATTGCATTTTGCCGTCCTCTAGCCTTGGGTCTATGTGTTTCATGAATTTTGAAGAGGGATGCAAAGTGAAATTTTGCAAGTTACATACAAATACAATCCATATAATTGTATTCAATTTGTTGCTAGCTTCACACCATGGAAAACAATTCATATACTCTAACCTGATTTATACAATCCATATAATTGTACCAATCTCCATTGTCGAATGTTTAGTGTTAGCACCAATCGTTTTCATCTTCCATATAATTAACAATACATTCCATAGAGTGTTATGCATATAGTATTAATCTACTTTGTAAATATACTCTAACTTGAATGTAAATGTTCAACAACCAGAAGCAGCAAATTTATTACCCTTCACTAGTGAAAATTCAGATTCTGAGTACTCAGAATTTTCTCCTTACCATTACATATACCACCAAAACAACAATATGAAAAATATCAAATATCCAAAACAGAAAATATTCTCGATTAGAACCAGAAATATGATGATTTTAAGGCAATGTCATGTTGTTCTTTGTATGAATGGTTTTCTGTATAATATTCAGCTTTATGGTTGTGGGTCAACTAATTGGAAATAGTATGTCTTACTTTTCAAGTAGCGTGCTGGGTTCGTATTAGCATATTTTCGCCTACTTTTACAAAAAAAAATTCTATTATACATTTTTCTCTAGCTTTTAGAAAATATAATTAAATTGTATACAGTTTCTATTTTTTGCATCTTATACTCTGTTAGAATATTTAACAATACATGTCCCTATTCAATAATGGGAATGTTTTTCATGTGTACTTTTTTGCATATGATACCCACAATTTAGGGGGAATGTATATGTAACACTGCTCGTCTAGTACAGCTACATTTACTTAATGCTTATGCTGATTTATACTTGCATCTGCTTCATACCATTTTTAATTATGCTTTTATGGTGGCAAATATCAGTAGTTCTCCTCTGAACTTATTAATTATTTCATTATCTAAGGTTTCATTGGATTCCATACAAAAATACAGGATCAAATGGACAAGAATTGGATGCATGTGCCAAATAGGTTTACCTCACCTGAATATAGTGAAGGGATTAATAAAAGTAGACATTGGTTATGAAAGATCTACTAACAAATTCAAGGCTGCAGAGTTAATCAATTAAATGGGTTGCCCATGTTACTGTACATGCATTGGGTTTCTAACACATGATAGGTATTGAATTAGTTTTCCGTATATATAATGGCCCATGGGTTTTTTTAACACAAATGAGTTGCTCGTAGGCTGACTTTGTATTGGATTGGACGAAGAAAAATCATCAAAGGACGGTCACAAGTCAGCTATCTCGTGCATATAACACATTTCATTACAAGCTACACAAAAAATACTTGAGCTATGCATCACACGAGGAGGCAGTAGGTAATGGGGGAGCGTTGGTAGAGAAGCCAGTATGGGAGTGGTTATGCAATCGGTGGGCAAGTGATGACTTCAAGGTAAGCATATGTGGTTGTTTTTTCTTTAGCATTCAGTTGTCAAGAGGCCATATGGGTTTAATATTCAAAACAGAAAATGATTATATTTCTTGGTAATATTCCCTACATCCTTAGCATTCTCCAAGACAAAAATAGATTGTTGTTGATAGTCATTGACTAATGGTTGAAAAAAGTCCACAATGTTCTGTTTTAATTGCAGAAAATGTCCAACCAAAACAAAGAAAATAGACGTAAGCAAAGGGTTAACCACACAAGCGGAAGGACTTCGTTTGTTGTACTAATGGAAAGAAAGGTATTGAAATTATATTCTGCCCAGGTTGTTATTGATTAAAGTTTGTGAAATTTTATTTGCGAAACTGGGATGATATGGTTGGTATGCCTATATATGTTCTTGTAGAAGGACAAGAATCTAATTGATTTCTACAAAGATGTCCATTGGTCGAATAAAAAGGGGAGATTTATCACACCAACTACGGAAGACAATTATGTGAGTAGATCCTTGTTTATACATAAGTAGGTTGGTAAGAAAAAGAATATTTTTAGTTGTTTAGTGGATGAAAAGTTCATACATGTATGAAATTTTCATCCACTAAACAATTAAAAATATGGAACTTAGCAATATGTGCTAACACTAGTGTACACTAGTGTTAGCACATAAATATGGAACTTAGTTTCCCTTCTCTCTATGGTTGTATGATTTCTAATGCTTCAGCTTGTTTTTGGCCACAGAATCAGATGGTTCATTTGATGAATGCCAAAGACCCAGATGCTCGCACACATGAAGCAGCAGCAACAATATTTAGAGAGGTATTGGGACATAGGTCAGGGTATTCCAGAGGGCTGGGCCACTCTGTGATGCCCGAATGTATAAAGGTGGCTGGAGTATCCAATGAGGAGTATGAACGGCTTGCTGAGGAGAATGAAGAAAATAGAAAAAATGCAGAGTATTATCAAAATCGGCTTGAAGATATTGAAGGTGGATTCAGGATGATGAGGGAGCATATGAAGGATTATGAGCAACGTGTAAACATGAGGATGTCTGAAGTGGAGACGGAATTAGAGTCTCAGAGAGAGACTCAAACTGCAGTTTCGTAGCTGTTTCTACATGCCAGCAGTTACTAATATAGTATTTTTACCTATAATTTTGCTGCACTTTTGATGAAGGAGTGTTGGGGATACTCATCTATATAGTAATACTTTTGAAGAGGGATTAATTATATTCTGATCGGAGCACAGAGGGTCAAGGATGGGAGGTAAACAACAAATGTTTTCTATATACACTGCATGATATGGTTTTAATTAGAAGATGTTGTTTGGAGAAATCATCTAGTTCTGATTAAGTGATCCTTGATATTTTATTACCAATTTTAAAGTTCCAAAGGGATGTGTGGTGCTTGGTGGTTTGATGGTATTGATGGCTACTATTGTACTATGTAAAGGCACTACAGTAGTTGTTCTTTTAAATTAAGGCCAATCTACTTTTACTTACTGTTGTTAAATGTATATTCACAGGATTTTTTGTAAAGTGAAGGTTGAAATTTCAGATTCAAGCTGCGATGGCAAGGTGGTACTAGTACTGCTCAAAATATGTTCATGGCCATCTGAAGAGTAAGGTAAACAAGGGCAATGTTGATTTGGATGTGACCTCAAAGACCCCAAAGAACTTTAAGTTTAGATTTTCCTCTATATGTGGGGTATCCACAGGTGAACAACTAGAGATATATACTAGGACTGCTGGCATGTTGAAAAAGGAAGTATGTATCAGAATTTTGAGATTAGTGCTAAACTAAGTTATGGACAAAGTTGAATGAAAGAGTAATCTTGAATTGATCTAGTTGACATACAGCTTTCAGCATTTCTATTCACGATTAAAGTCTAGACTTTAATTGCAAGCATGTGGTAGAACGTCCTATAATTGCATGGTTGAGTTATTAGGCCTATATATATACGTGTTATGCAATCTGATATACAGACACTGATATGTACTATCTGATATACACACACCGATATATTTATATATATATATAGGGGTACATGATGATGTCAGTGCCGATATTCTCCATGTTGAGACCCAGATTGAAGACTATAAATATATATATATATATATATATATATATGGGTGGAAATTTGTGCAAACCTATATATTGTGAAAACCAGATTAAATTAAGCAGATTACCCAAAGTGGTTTGAAGTGGATATACATGAGCATGACCTATATATAATATTTATCAAATATCCCAATGTTTCTAAAACAGACATGATTAGTTACAAAGTGTCTTACCAGCTTGAATCATGTACATGTTAGGGAAAGGATCGCACCTTTTCCACAGATTTGCCCAAGCCCAAGTTGTGCTTATAAGCTTTGCACAGAACAAATTTGTGAATACAATTTGTGAATATATGAACAAATTTATTCACATGAACAATACATGTTCAACAGGTTAAATGAACAAATTTGTGAATACAGTACCATTTGCACAAATTAGCAGAAGATTAATTAGGTGTTATGCATTTGGAGAGTTCAATAATATATGATTGTCCAGTACCAACAGAATTGCAAAAATTTAGAACCAGATTTGATGAGCATCTCTCCGTGTAAAAAACTAGTATTTTGGGGAAAAAATATCGCCAGAAAATTCTTACCAAACGCCGACCCATTAATCTGCCGAATCAAGCTGCGGCGGCATGGTAGGACGCCGTAAATCAACATCTGGGCGTCGAAACCCCCACTGTATTTCCCAGCAGGAATACAATTGTGGGTAAGCGGACTGGGCGAAATCGAAACCCCGACGACCTTGTAGGACGCCGTAAAAACCTCATCTGCATCTCGCCGATCCATGCCCTCAAGTGCGACGAGGCTATTACGCCGCCTGATTTATGCGGCGCATCTCGAATCGTCGACTTCAGTCGGTTGGGTATTTTTCGGCAGCGTAAAAATCACAAGTACTCAAGTGCTTTTCTCGGCGACTAAGTGGACTTGGATGGTCCCATTTTGCGGCGGTAGAACGTATTGGCTTTCTCGGCGTCAATCTCGACGGGAAGAGTGGTGGATTTTCGGCGGTAGCGTTACGGCGAAAAACAGAGCATATGTCACGCTCGCTTACTGGCGTTTTGCCTGCGATGTAAAAAGCGTAGCTTAAATACATTAGCCACGGTTTTGAGTTCTGTTGCGGCAAAAAGGGGTCGCCGTTAAAGCCTATGTATGTTGTAGTGGAAAAGCATGACGAGGGATGGTGGTTACTATATGGACTTAGTTGTTCATATTAAATGTATTGATTATGGATGAGGTTTGTAAGAGCAAGTGAGTTCTTAAGTGAATTATATGTTATTTTTAGGTGATAATGGGTTATGACATGTGTATGCTTGGTGGATTGTATATGTATGATTGGTTTGGATTGTGTGGCATGTTTATAGGTGAGGAAGTGAATGGGAGCTTGATTTGATGATGGATTTGTTATATGACTATGGAGGATGGGTATTGTATTGTAGTTTGGATTTAATGGTGAAGAGGGACTAAGCTGTAAAGCTTGGGGAGTGCTGCCTTGGATATTAAAGTGAAGCATGGAAGCTCACTTTGTTAATCAGAAGATGAAGTTGGGATTTCTAGATTCATAGTCTAAGCCTAAGATTTATAAAAATGGTTATACTTCAAGGATTGGAGGATGACACGTGTAAGTGAAGTGAATGGATATTTGGAATTCCAAGAGGTGTAAGTTTGTACAATTAGGGATGTCATGGAGAAGTTTGTAAGCTAATTATGCTTAGTGTTCTTTAAATGAAAATACGAACGTGTTTGTTTCTTTGGGAGTAGGCAACTTGCTATAAAGAATGAAAGTAAATTAATTAGCATATATTACCTCATGATCATGTTGTTCTCCAAGATGAGTAGTATGATTGTTTATGCATGCATGTATCATGAACTAGAGAACCTAATCAATCTACCTGCTCTAAGCTGGACCAAACATAGATTTATATATATATATATTTATATATGACTTTGTGGACTGGACACAAATGGGAACATATTGTAATATTGTAGCTATTAGTGGCCCCAGCCCCCACCACAATGTGACTCACATCAACATTATGTCCTTTACCCTATTTTTTGAAATCTAATCTTTGCTACAGCCTGTCCTTTGCTTAGGACCTCACTACTCACTTCACTTCATCTTCATAATTAAGTTTCTGCACTGCCAACTCTCATGATTCCATTAATCATTATCGATATTATAAAGACAACAACTCTAGAACTAAGTTCATTTTTTAAGCCCGCCCCCTTCTTCCATTGTCCCACATCCTATCTTCTAGCTCGCAGAAAAAAGGGTTCATTTTTTGATAGATTTGAGTTATATCATGATCTAGCTCTTTAGAAGGGAGCAATGAAATAATTAGATTTGTTGTAAAAGAAAGCACCTAGTACAACAAGCCATCTGTAGATCCTCACACTGGTTATGAATAAGCAACATGATAACTTGTTTACACTTCAGTATTGAGCTACATTGGGAAATTATCAAAATAAGTCAAAGGCCACAAAAAAGAAAAAGAAAAAACCATAATTCATCATTTACCTATGTGAAGAGAGAGCAAACAATATGCTGCCTTTGTGCATAAGAACTGCAAACCTAATAGAATCTTTAAAGAATCTTTTATCATTCCTTTTATTTGAAGGATTGATAAACTGGTGGGACCATGTTATGAACACTTAGGAATAGGTGTATGAAAGCAAAGTGGTTGGATATGGGGTCAATTTTAATTAGGCAATAGGTTAAACTCCCAGATTACTTATTAGTCATCAGCTTTATTTTATTTGCTACAGTAATGTCCTAGTAACTAGGAAATAAATGTTTTCTATTGGCTAACACAGTTAAGTACATGGTTTTTTCAGGTAACTATGAGACACTATGCTTTGTGGATTAAGATGGGTTGTAGAATGACATGAATTGGAGAACACGAGCAACATGTGTTTGTTGGAGTAATGTGTGTATATGCCCCAAAATGATCATCTATGTACTTGGCACAAAGATTTGTTATATTCATTACTAACCATGTTGGGTAATTCCCTCCTGTACATGAGTGGTATTTGCAAACATTGATGTATTGTCATGGCCTTAATTGATTGGTTAACCCAGCGGACAAAATTATAAATTAATATATTAATTATGTTATATATAATGTTGGTTATCTGAAATTTTGGTTTCAATAATTTGATATGGTGTTGGTTTTATCTGATATTATGTTAAGTACTTTTCCTGACTACCAAACTTTGGAGAGAAATACTAATTTCCGCCAAATTTCATCGTGGTAAAAAAATATATTTCCATGAATATTTTTTTGCATGAGAAAAACATTATTAGACAACTTTTCCACCAAAATATGTCATGGATAAACAAATTTTGCCACAACCTCTTCCCATGGAGAATGGTGTTATTTCCCACCACATCATACTAGCTAGATGAGACTTTATTTGCCATGAAGAAAAAAGGCTTTAATCGCCACGGATGTTACGGGAAAAAGAAAGTTTTCCCATGAACTTGTGGTTTGGTGGAAAAAGATTCTTTCTTCACCTGTTATATGCCACGAATCTCCCACAGATCAAATTGGTGGAAAAAAATCTTCTGACTAAGGATATACTTTTTTCCACAACTGTCACTTCTAGAAAAAAGCAATATACATATACCGTACGTATAATATGTGGTAACTTCGTAAATATATTAGTATTGGTACTGTAGTACTATTACTACATATATCTATAATCTTATCACATATTAATTCCATCATCATCTTTATCTTTGTATTGAAAGCTATTCTCGTGCTCCTTATTTGCAGGCATATCTTTAATTTCAAGAGCATCATGCAGCCTAGCTAGCTAGACTCACTTTGTGATTCTGAAAAAAATTTCACCTAGTATTCTTTTTTTATAAAAAAAAAAAACAAAAGAACCTCATATATTTCATCTGTCAACAGTTAAGCCAGTAGAATTTGAATCTTTAAGAACTTGTAAAACAATAAACTTTGGACTTTCATCTATCCATATCTGCTCTTGGTCAGAATTTAAAGCAGTTTAGCCACCCCATTACCCTCTATTCTAATATGCTGCACTCTCCATGCACTTCTCTTCAAAACTGTCTTAATATCTTCAATAATATGGCCACCAGAGGACAAATCCTCATAATCACTACTAACAACTTTCACCACCACTCCAACATCCCCTTCTAAGACTACTTTGTTGAAGCCAAGGTCATTACATAACTCGACTGCATACCAAAGTGCCACAGTTTCTGCCAAAATAGAATCATGAATTGTTGCTTTTTATAGCAAGCATGAGCCAAAACTTCTCCATTTTCATTTATCAAGACAATGCCTAGCCCCATGCTTTATTTACTAAGGGAAGCATCCCAATTTGCCTTGATAAAGTCTTGTTTAGGCTTTAACCAAAATTGACTAATTCTGTTACCACAACTTCACCCATTTATAACTCTGACCCCCCTTCCTTTGCCTTCTCCTTCAGTTGAGCCTCTTTCAAGCACTAATCTGGCAGCTCTAATCAAACAACTGGGGCCTTTGAACTTATCTTCAAAGATGAAGGAATTTCTCCTAAGCCACATCGATCTCATTAAGATAGCCACTAAATCCAGCTCCTCATCATTCAATCTATCCATAAGCTTTCCCATAAAACCAAAAAATTTTCTTCTGCACTGGACCACTTTTGTACATATTTGAAAGAACTGCCCAAACATCCCTTGCAACTGGACATTGCCACATAACATGCATAGCAATCTCCTCCTCATTACCACAAATTGGACAGGTTGCATTCTCCATAACTTTCATTTTCAACAAATATTTCTTTGTAGCTAGCAGGTCATTTCCCAGTTTCCAAAGACAAGCTTTTACCCCCCCCCCCTTGGTACCTCCAATCCCCAAATACTCTTCCATCTTAGGTCCTTCTCATACTCCCTAGAGGTTTCACCCTTTTCTGCTCTTGTTCTCCCCTTCAATCCACAAAATAAGCACTTCTTATAGAGAACCTTTGTTAGAAGGCCCCCAAATCAGCTTATCAACTGAACCAAGCTTACTTAAGGGAATATTACAAATCTGATCCACTTCTTCCTTCACAAACACATCCCTCACCAACTCCTCATTCCTCCCATTTCCACACTGGTCCAGTAGGTCATAGACCCTAGCATTGTTGTCAAGAATCCTAATAGGAGATTGGACATTTATATTTATAACCCACATATAAATATTTTTGCCATTCCCTACTCTTCATCTTAGCCCCTCTAATAAGTTTAAAGAACCCCAAATACTCCTCCAAATCAGAGAAGGATTAGATCCCTGTTTGGCATCCATGCTTAGAGTTAAAGTACATTTCTCTAAAAATAACATCTGTCAAAGAGTTAGGGTGCTGCAAAAATCTTCAAGCCTACTTAGCTAATAAAGTTGTATTGAAGATGTCAAAGTCCCTAAACCCAATCCCTCCTTTTGTCTTCTAAGTCCCCATTTTTGCCAAGCTTCGCCACTGCATTTTCTTCTCTCTAGCTACACTGCCCACCAAAACCTACAAAGCATGTTATTTATTTCTTTGCAAAGATTTTTAGGAAATTTAAACACACTCATCATGTAGGTAGGCACTGCTTGCAAAACTGCTTTGATCATAATTTCTCTTCCTGCAAGTGACAAGAACTTATTCTTCAAACAACTGATCTTCTGCCAAATCCTATCTTTAATAGTTTTAAAAGTATTGTATCTTGATCTCCTAACCATTGAGGGGAGACCAAGATATTTTTTGTAGCAACCACAAGCCACAGATCCCACATCCCTCAATATTAGATCCCTGTCCTCAGCCTTAGTGTTTGAACTAAAGAAAACTGAAGTCTTTTCTTTGTTCCAAAATTGACCCAAGGCCCTTTCATATACCTTCACTATATCCATAAGCTTATTCCATTCCTCACATTTGGCCCTACCAAAAAGGACACAATCATCTGTAAAAAGCAGATGATTTATGCTAGTACCCCCTCTTGCCATTGTCATTCCTTTAGTTAATCCACTTGCATCAGAAAAATTGAGTAAAGAGATCAAACCTTCTGCACAGACAATAAACAGGTAAGGGGAAATAGGATCCCTTTGCCTTAAGCTGTTGGAAAAAATTTCCTCCCCGGTCTGCCATTTATTAGAACTGAATAAGACATAATAGACACACAACCCATGATTAATTTTATCCATTTCTCCAAGCTGCCTCATCACGGCCTCCAGATAACACCATTTAATTTTGTCATATGCTTTAGACATATCCAATTTAATAGCCATAGACCTAATCTCTGCCTTAAGTCTAGTCTTCCTAGTATGAAAGCACTTTGAGTTGGTGAAATTATCACTGCCAAAACCTTGTTCAATCTGCTGGCTAAAGCTTTAGAAGCAATTTTGTAAACCACATTGCACAAGCTGATTGACCTGTACTCACTCACGACAGAAGGATTTTTCACTTTCGGAAAAAGGGCTATGTGAGTGAAATTCATCATATTATACCTCCATTTAAGAAAGCCAAAACAGCTTCACAAACCTTATCACCCACAATCTGCAAATGGTTCTGGTAGAAACAAGCTCCTAAACCATCAGGTCTTGGGGATTTCAGTGGGGCCATTTGTTTAATTGCTACTTCAACTTCAGCTTTGGTAAAATCTTTTGATAAGTTCTCATTCATCTCCTCAGTCACTCTTGGTTCCACTACCCTCAAACATTCAATTAGATCATCTTGAGTTGTACTGGTAGAAAGAAACAACTTCTCAAAGTATCCATTGAAAGCTTCTTATATGTCTTCCCTGTTGGTCAGTAGGCATCTTTGCTCATTAAAGACCTGAGCAATCCTATTTTTTTTTATCTTTCTCTAGCTGGCACAAGCATAGAAATATTTCGTGTGCCTATCTCCATGCTTGTACTAGTTTCTTTTAACCCTCTATCGCCACTTCAAATTCTCCTACTGAAGCAAACATTCCAACTCTTTTTGGACCTCTCTGATCTCAGTTGCATTATGGCTACCTTTATCCATCTGTAATTGCTTTAAGACCTCAGTCTTTTCAGTCATTTCTTTAACCTTGTTCCTCCTAAAACTTCTACTCCTTCTCTTGAAATCACTAGTACACTTGTCTATCGACCCTTGCAGTTTCTCAAAAGGTCCTCTTCCCAAATCTGTTTGCTGCCAGCCATCCCTTACAACCTTTTCACAATCTGCTTCTATAGCCCACCATGCCTCATATTTAAAGTTTTTGCTACCATATGATTCTTTCCCTTCTATTTGTGAAAAGCTCAGTAGTATAGGTATGTGGTCAAAGCTCCTGGCCACTAGAACCTCTACAGTAATCTCCCAACCACTCTAGCCAACCTTTCCTTTGTGAAGGTATCATCCACATGCCTATTACTCCAAGTAAATTTATCCCCTCTCCACCTTAGATCAGATAACCCTCCAACCTCCAAAACATTTATGAAATTGTTGATTAGATTATCCCCCCTAGGCCTGCCACCCTCCTTTTCATCAATTGTGAGTGTCTCATTATAATCACCAATGACACACCATCCTTTATTACCACCAGGTTTGATAGATGTTAACAAATTCCAAGCCTCTTGTCTCCTGCTTGTCTTAAGATGAGCATAAAACCCTATTAAAAGCCACTTCTGCCTCCCTTCATTATCACATATCCAAGCACAAATGTGCCTCTATGTGAAATTCAAAATCTCAACCATACCTTCCGCTTTCCAAAATAGAACCAAACCACCCCCTCTACCATTTAGTTCCACACCAAAATGCCCCTCCATCCTCAACCTCCTTCTTATACTCTCCAACTTGCTTGTCTTCAACTTAGTCTCCATAAAAAAAACCACTCTAGGCAACTTTTCCTCTACTATAGAGCCGTGGTCTTGAACTGTCTGAAGGTTACCAAGCCCTCGGTAGTTCCAACTAAGTATTTTCATAATACTTTGCGGGGCTATTTAACAACCTCTGTTAATCCTTCTTGTGCTACTACTGCCAACCCTTCTTTTTTGATTTTTTGTTTCTTTTTTTCCTTCATCTCAACATTACCAAATAGATCTCCCTCACAAGGCCATTCTGTGGATAAAGATTAGATCAACAAACCATCGTTGTTACCCATGGCCCGAGCCCTTTTCTTCCATGTCTTACCACTCTTCACCGCATCCGTAAGAGCCTCTTCCTTCTCCACCCTCAACTCCCCTTTTGAAACTGCCTCACTATAAGGGACATCACTCCCCAATCTCTCAACCCCATTTACCTCATCAATTTCCTTCAAACTACTATCTCCACCATTTTTCTCAACCCCTTCACACATTTACTTTTCAACCCCAACAGTAGCTTGACTCACCAATTGAACCATCATCTTCTTTTCTCTCAAACCCTTCTTTCCACCTTTATGGCACGACTCTGCCTCTTCCCCCACCTCAATTCTCCAAGACCCCACTCTTCTAATGTATCCACTAAAACTTGGACTACTCCTCTTCTTCCCTAGTGAATTCACTGAACTTATCCTCTCTCTCACAACTCCGTTCTCTCAACTCTTTCTTCTCAAGATAGCCATTAGAACCATGTATGATCTTGCAACATGAAAAACACATAAATGGAAACTTTTCATACCTGAATGGAATCCACATGCTTCTACCTTGAGTTGAGATAGTTCTTCCCCTCACCAGAGGCCTTGTTAAATCCATTTCAATAAGGACCCTTAGGTAACTCTCCCATCCACTTCCATCTCCTTTCACATCAATATCCATTACCCTCCCCACCGTATTTCCCAACTTCTCACCTTTCTCCTTTGTCATAAAAGCAAGAGGCAGGTTATACATGTACACCCATAACTCCTCATGATCAAAACTCATCTTCATCGGAGGGGTGAAACCATCGAACATCTGAAGCACCATCATCTGATTGTCAAATAGCCATGGCTTTCCTCCCCACACTCTCTACTTATCTGCATGGTTTGCAAATGTAATAACAAAAACGTTCTTCCCCACCTCTAGAAACTTTGCTGCCCTCTAAGTTTCCAAATCTTTGCCATCGTGGATTCAATCACCCCAGGACTAATCTTCCTATCCATCCACAGCATTCCAACCAGGCTTCTTTCTCCTTTGGTCCTTATTTCCTTAGGTATGTCATCATCTAAATCTACATTCAGCTTTTCTTCATCCATTTGCCTAAGTTTGTCCCACTGTACCTCCAAATTTTCCATCTTCATCAACCTTCTTCTCACCCTCTTATGTCGCCAAAGATTACCTTGACGTAAGCAAATCCACTTGAACCACCTTGCTCCACCCTTAGTCCACCAGAAATTGTTAGAGAATCACTCCCACTCATAGCTGCCTGCCCACCCTGCTCTGCCACTAATTATGTTAAATTCTTCCTTGGGTACAGTATGACCCACTTCTCTTCTCTTTCCATAACGAAAAAGAGAGAGAAGACTACGCATGCGCAATAAGTCATAGAAATCCTACCTAACTAGTATTCTTATACTATCACAACTTATATATCATCTAATTAACATTTAAACATTATTTTTAATTGACACGACATCCTCATATAGGATAAGAGTACCATGAGTTAGTGCTCCAAGAGTATCTAATAAATCATGTAGTAGATACAAACTATGAAATCATCTAATAAATCTGATGACTTTGTAAATATGCAATACTGGTAGTAAGATACAAAACTTGTGAAATTATATAAACTAAAAAGTAGGACTCAACAAAAAAGCTGGCCAATTTTTACTTCCGTTTTCTCGACCCGACCCGGCCAGACCCAAAATTACATGACCCATTTAGTTTCCAAATCGGAAACGGAAATTCTTGAACCGTTTAAAAAACACTCGGTTATTAACCGATACCCGAATTCTCTCCTCAGTCCTCTCTTTTCTCTCTCGCTTGAAGCAACCTGAAGCCTCACATTTATTAAAACTACCGTAACACTTTTTTTAAAATTTATTTTGAGTTCTCCTCTCTTTGTAGAGGTCTTTCTCCTGCCGAGTGTAGGTTTGCATGGTCACCTGGAAAACTGGGTTTAGGTCTCTCCTAGTGAATGCTAGTTTAGCATGGATCATAGCATTGAGGATTTGTGTGCCCGTCTCTCATTGACGGAACAAGAGGAAGAGGTGATTGTAGTGGAGGAGAATTCTGTGGGAGATGCATTGATAAGGGCTGAGAGGTGCCTGTTATTCAGGCTTCTCACAACAAAGCACTTTAACAAGGAAGCGTTGAAATCTACTATGAGGAAAGTATGGCGGTCCAGCAAGGCGATCACCATCCGTGAGTTGAACCATACTTTGTTCATTGCTGAGTTTGAAGATATGAAAGATAAGGATCGTGTCAAACAAGATGGACCATGGTCATTCGATAAACAACTTGTGTTAACAAGTGATGTGGAGGGGCTTAAACAAACTCACCAAGTCCATTTAACTGAGGCTCTGTTCTGGGTCTGTATCCATGACCTTCCGATGATGGTCTGAAACTCTTCTATGGGAAGACGAATTGGTCAGGCGCTGGGGAAAGTGATTGAAGTGGATTTAGAGGAAGATGAATTGGCTTGGGGGGAGTTTATGCGTATACGAGTAAGTATGGATGTTTCGAAACCAATGTTACGTGGTAAGAAAGTGTGTGTAGGATCTTCGCATCCCATCTGGGTGAGATTTTCCTATGAACACCTCCCGAATCTGTGCTACTTATGTGGATTGATGGGGCATGTACATCGGGATTGTGAACGCTGGACAGCTTCTATGACTAATCTGAATATTTCTGATTTCCCCTATGGGCCATGGTTGAGAGCGGGGAGTCAGGAAGGTGATGGTATTAACGGGCAAAGTCATTTTTTCCAACGATAGGATACAAGAAGGTCATCAGAACAGCCTGCTGTGGTGGCCGGAGATGCAATGTTTATCCAAAAGAAGGGGGCCACAAAGGAAACCTCTCTTTCTGCAGAAAACTCGGAGCAATTCAATTTTGAAGTAATCCCTTCCGATGTGGAAGGAATCAATGCAAACGAGCCCGTTACTCAGCTACCATCTCAAACTAACAAACCTGGAGAGATATCTTCAGGATTTGATAATGCAGAGGTTTTAGCCGCTAAATCAGGAAATTTAAATGAGAATATTGTGGAGAAGGCTTCTGAGAATGCATATGTGGTTGGGGGTTTTTCAGTCATTAATAATGGGAAGTGTTCAAGTAAGCCAGGTGGAGAGCAGAAAGAATGCACACTCATGCACGTGCAAAAGCAACAGAGCCCTCGAACTCGGTCTTGGAAGCGTATGGCAAGATCCAAGGGTAATAGTGTCATCTATCTTGCTACTGATAGTGGCTCTAAAAGAACTTTAGCTCATATTAGTGATGGGGAGGCACCTAGAATGTCCAAGAGATTGAAGCAGAAGGTTGACATGAAGGAGGATAATGTGGAGATTTCTCAACTTTCATCGGTGGTGGCTGTTGAACAGCCCCACCGAGAGCAATGAAGATCTTAAGTTGGAATACACGAGGTCTTGGGAACCCTCGTGCTATTCGAACTCTTTCTGACTTGATCAGAAGGGAAGCTCCCGAAGTTTTGTTCCTACAAGAAGCAAAACTTAAAGCAACAAAAATGGAAATCTGTAGGGTAAGATTGCAGTATGCAAACAGTCTGACTGTTGATGCTGTTGGTCATAGTGGGGGTTTGCTCTCTTATGGAATGCTGAGGTTAAGTTGACAATTCTTAACTACTCACCCTCCCATATTGATGCTGTTATAGAGGAAGATTCGAAGATATGGTTTATTACTGGGATATATGGCCAACCAGAGGTGTCCCGAAGATGTGAAACTTGGAACTTAATTAAAAATTTGTGGAGAGCAGAAGCTTGGCTTGTCTTTGGGGATTTTAATGAAATACTTTCACAAGAAGATAAATGGGGGGTAGAGATAGACCTGATCATCAAATCAATGATTTTTTGGAAGTATTGGAGGTATGTCACCTAAAGGATCTGGGTTTTCAAGGTCCTAGATTTACCTAGTGCAATAGGAGAGAGGAAGCAGCTTTGATTTCTGAGAGGTTGGATAGGTTCTGTGGGAACCAGGCCTGGTGCAATATGTTTGATAGGGCTGAAGTAACTCATGGCTCGACCTCCTACTCCGATCGCTTACCTATCTGGTTGGATGTTATGGGGATCCAGATCAGAAAGAAAGGGCCTAAACCTTTCAGGTTTGAGGCCATGTGGCTGGAAGATGAAGACTGTTCTCAGATTGTGCAAAACTCATGGAATATCCTAAGAGGCTAGAATGATCTAAGAGGAGTAATGAAGTCCATTGCGGGGTGTTCTTATAAACTGCAATTATGGAATAAAGAAAATTTGGGAAAGTTCAAACCAAGTTACAAGAGGCAAGACTGAGATTAAAAGCTGCACAGTAGGTGGATCCTCAAGTGTTAAGTTCAGAAGAGATGAAGTCTGCTTCTGAGGAGGTTCAAACATGGCTAGCAAGGGAAGAGATTATGTGGAAGCAAAGATCCCGATCCCTTTGGCTAGCTGAAGGGGATCAAAACACCAAATTCTTCCATGCTAAGGCATCTGAGAGGAGGAAGAAGAATAACATTCTCAAACTTAAGGATGGAAGTGGAATTTGGCAGGAAGGGGAGCAATGCAATAATCTGATCATTAATCATTTTACTTCCTTATTTACCTCTACAGGTTCCCAGAATGCTGAAGTAGTTATTGATAAGATTGAGGCCAAGGTCACTGCAGAAATGAATGAAGATCTTATCAGAGAATACACTGCTAAAGAAGTGAGTAAAGCCATAAAAGAAATGCACCCTTCTAAGGCCCCTGGACCAGATGGAATGCCCCCTTTTTTTTTCAAAAGTTCTGGCCACAAATTGGTAACTCAATCACTGTTGTTGTCCTCAATGCTCTCAACTCTGGTATTTTCCCTCAGGAAGTGAACTGTACGTATATAACTTTGGTTCCTAAGAAAAAGAACCCCATTTCTGTCAATGAGTTTAGACCCATTAGCCTCTGTAATGTTATTTACAAATTGATCTCTAAAGTCATTGCTAATAGAATTAAACAAGTACTGCCTACTGTCATATCTGATACCCAATCTGCTTTCATACCTGGTAGATTGATAACCGATAATGTCTTAGTGGCTTATGAGGTTGTTCATTTTCTAAGGAGGAAAAAAAAAGGAAAAAAGGGTTTTATGTCTCTTAAGCTTGACATGAGTAAAGCTTATGACAGGGTTGAATGGTCCTTCCTTCAATCTGTTTTGTGTAAGCTGGGTTTCCACGACAGAGTGATACAGCTATTTGATGAGATGTGTGCAAAGTGCCTATTTCTCAATCCTGATTAATGGTGCTCCAACAGGTCATATAATCACATCTCTCCTTATTTATTCCTGTTATGCACAGAAGGCCTAATTGGATTGTTGAAACATGCAACCACCACAAGTGATATTTCGGGAATTCAAGTTTGCAGAGGTGCCCCAAAATTGAACCATCTTCTATTTGCTGATGATAGTCTCATCTTCTGTGATGCTAAAGTGGAGACAAGTCTCAGTTTGTTAAGATTATTGAAGCTCTATGAGGAGGCGTCTGGACAGTGTATTAACCAAGATAAATCTGCTATGGTGTTCAGTCAGAATATGAGTGCAGTGCAAAAGAGAGCTATTATGGGTTTATACCCCGTACTAATCAAATCCAACAGTATGATAAGTACCTAGGGTTGCCCTCTATTGTTGGAAGATCCAAACAGGCTGCTTTTGCTGAGATTAAACAAAGAGTTTGGTTGAAACTTCAGGGCTGGAAAGGACACATGTTCTCTCAAGGGGGTAAGGAAGTACTTCTCAAAGCTGTGGCTCTTGCAATTCCTTCCTATGCAATGAGCTGTTTTAAACTTCCCTCTAAACTTTGTGCTGATATTGAAAGCATGATGGCCAAATACTGGTGGGGGCAAAAAAATGATGAAAGAAAGATTCACTGGGTCAGTTGGCATAAGTTGTGTTAGCCTAAAGCTGTTGGGGGTATAGGCTTCAAGGATTTGGAAACTTTTAACATGGCATTGCTAGCTAAACAAGGATGGAGGCTATTGCAACATAAAGACTCTCTTTTCCATAAGATCTATAGTGCAAGATACTTTGCAAATGGAAACTTGCTCGAGGCTCAGCTTGGCAACTCTCCCTCCTATGCTTGGAGAGGAATATGAGAGGCAACGAAAATGCTTTTAAAAGGTGGAAGATGGAATGTTGGGAATGGAAATATACATATACTTGATGATGTTTGGCTGCCTGGTTTCAGAGAACTAAGGAAGGAAGTTTTGATGCAAAATCCTCAACAGGCTAGGAGAATTGAGGAGCTGGAAGGACAGGTTGTTTCTCTTATTGATAACCAAACTAAGTGGTGGAATCTGCCAAAGGTTAGATCTCTCTTCAATCCAAAAATTACAGAGGCTATCTTGAGACAACATCCTAGTTATTCGAATGAAGAAGATATGTGGATATGGGAGCATGAGAAAAGTGGCTTTTTCAGTGTAAAAAGTGCCTACAGGTTCTTTAAGTCACTGTCTGCAGTGAATGTGGGGGAAAAATCTTATGGGGCTGTCACAAAAAAATTTTGGAATGGGTTATGGAAACTAAAAATCCCTCATAAAGTTAAGTGTTTTGCTTGGAGAGCTTGCAAAGAAGTCCTTCCCACAAAGGCTAATCTTCTGAGTAAAAGGATGGATGTGGATGGGGTCTGTGGTTTCTGTCAACATAGTCCAGAGGATTTGGCTCATGCATTATTTTACTATCCTTCCATTCATGATCTTTGGGTGAGGAAGTTCCCTAATTTCCAACAGCTTGACCAATTCTCTTCTTTTATGACTACGGCTATGAAAGTTTTTTCAGAGAAAACTATAGAGGAATTTGCTAACTTCATCCTAATGGCTTGGGGTTTCTAGTATAGGAGAAACAAGATGATACATGAACTCGTTAATCTGCCACCTGTGCAAGTTATGGATTTTGTTTTATCCAAGAAGGAAGTGAAGTCATATGGAATGCAGGTTCAAGGTCCTTCCAAGAACATAGTTTACAGGTGGTCTCCTCCCCCAACAAATTGGGTCAAGCTTAATTGTGATGGTGCTTTGTTTTTTGACCAAAACAAAACTGGTATTGGGGCTATTTTAAGAGACGCATATGGTTCTGTCATTATGGCTCTAAGTAAAGGGGAAGAGGAATTTCTGGAACCAGAAATTGTGGAAGCTACGGCTGTTTTGAGGGGATTGCAAAGTTGTCTAAATATTGGCTTCCAAAACTTAGTGATTGAAAGTGATTGTAAGAACTTGGTTGAGGAAGTCAATAGTGAAGCAGTTTCTTATACAGCTATGAGAACAGTTATTACCGAAATTAGAAGACTAATGCAGAGATTTGAGAATTGTAGGATCCAGCATTGTGGCCGTCTCTCTAATGCTGCAGCACATCACCTAGCTCGACATGCATGGAGCAATATACAAATGCAGATCTGGTGGCACACGGTTCCCTCGTTTATTGAACATGTCAACTTTGTTGATCAACTTTCTTGTTCTCATATTTGAGGTATTTAGTGCCTCTTTGCATTGAAGTTCTAAATTTTCTATCAAAAAGAAAAAAGAAAAAAGAAGCAACATGAAGCCTCTTGCTGCCTTGCAGAGTTGCGGATGTGTAGACTCAGTTCTCTCTCTAGTCTCTTGCATCTCTCTCCCTCTCTCTCTATCTATCTATGTTTCTTACTCTTTAACTCAGTCTCTCTTGCTCGCTCTCTGTGGTGGTTGGATCGTGGAAGCTTTCTTTACAAATTACAAGCACCGAAAAAAACTGATCCAAGGTACGCCTAGTTGCTCTTTGATGCTTGTGTAATTAATTTTGTTGTAAAATTATTGAAAAATTCTATCTACAAGCAGCTCCTTAAGTTTGTGTGTTGTTTGTTTGGATGGAGGTTTTGTGCAAATCAATGTGTGTTTGTTTGGGGGCTAAATTTGATAAGAAACAAGCTTCTCTTTTTGACCCATCAAATCTAAGCGTGGGCTAGATCTGTTATATGGTTTTTTTTTTTTCCTTCCCTTGTTAAGAAGGGTTACAAGAAGACCAGGTTTGTAAATTTGATTCTTCCCTTGTTTGGTTTGAAGTTTTTGTATTCTTTAGATTCATATTTTATTTAGTTATACAGATTTAGTGGCAAAAGAAGTATTGAACCTAACTAGTTTTGAAGCAAGCTAAGTCAACTTGCCTAGCTAATGCTTGCCTATTTTATCGAAAGAGTAGTGTGAATTCAATTAATACTAAACAAACTCTTCATAATAATCCAGACGATTATGTACTTCAATAAACTCAACCTTTGAGTAGTAATTCAGGGGCTAAGTAAGTAGCATTCCGGTAGCTTTAGGTAAAGTATATTTTTTGTATAGAATGATAATCAAAATTTTCTAGTATACATATTAAAAAAAAAAAAAGGTCAAAATACGCATTTCTGATGTAACTACTGTCGGGTCAAGTGATTGGCCAAACGGTCGAACGACCAAATGGACCATCCCTATTCGGGTCGGGTCGGGCCCGAAATGGTTACTAAAAAGATCTCCATTTGTTACATTGTACGTGGAGGATACATCCAAACTAATCCCTTAACTTTGAATTGGTATTGTTTATAAAGAAAACTGAACAAGTCACCAATCAATTATCTAGGGACTTATCCTTAAAAAAAAAAACTGAAAATTAAAAAAAGTACATGCACATGCATTCCGTGGTGACTGGGGAGTTTGGGGGATTTTGTCCGAGTCAAGACGCGTTTTCCATGAAAGATCACTCTTCCGACCAGTTTCACATGTCCATACGACCACAACGACCGTGAGTCCATCAGCCACGACAATATTAAAGGAAAAGAACCCCTCAATATAATTTGCTTTTTTGGCCGGCTTTATTAGCTTACGTACTCTTCTTTCCGATATATAATTAAACTATATACGATCAGGAGTTAGGAAGAATGTATTAGCAGATAATGATAGGCTTATTAGTACGCTTCTACAGTGTATTTGAAATTTTATTTTTGTTATTATTTTATTTTGAGTATTTTTTTAATATTTTTAATCATTAAAAAAAATAAAAAAAAATACAATTTTATTAATAGTGACTTCTTTAATCATTAAGTAAGAAACAAATAATAAAAAATTAAAAAAATTAAAAGAATAATAAAAGATTGATAGAAGATAATAAATCTATCATTATTTTTTATTAACGGAGTCTCTTCTTTAAAAATAGTATTCAAGCCGGAAGACAAATATCATTCCAAACCCAAATAGCAATATATTATAATAATCTATACATGATAAACAAAAAATTACTTTTTACAACATATTACATAATTATGTTTTAAAATAAAGATATTTTATAAAATATCTTATAAAATTAATATGATTTTATATTGTGAAATATATTAGGAAGTGTGTTCTATAAATTTCATTCCTCTTTAACAATCTTTTGTTGAATATTCGTAGCTAACTACCATGATGATTTACAATAGGGGCCCAAGTCGGGTTGAATCAACGAGTCAGCCACGTCGGCAGACTGTACGTGTGTGGACTTGTCTTTGCCGAAAATTAAATAATCCCACCACCACAAAAAGTCTAGTCTTCCCCGGCCAGTGACTGAAAAAAATAAACTACTTAATTATTGTACGTACAGTAGGCTGTGCATGTCTATCCCTTTCAACATACATTCCAATGTATTATTTTTTCCTAGCTATTCGGCCATGCGTTTAATTTGTGTATTAATCTTTATCCGTCAAAATAAAGTCACTTTATATATATATAAAAGTTGATTGCTTTATCTTAAAGTGAATGAAGTCATATTCTGCGTTGGCGCGAGGATGATGATAACCTGTTCTCCGCGTAGATTCTGAGTTGGATCGGTCAAGCCTCCTAAATAGCAGCCTATAAATAGCAGCCGTATCTCAAATGGCCGAGTACCCCCAAACAACCAAATCTCTCCCCTCCTTAGCTACGCACCTTCAATAATTTTAAGCACTCTTATCACCTTTAGTTCTCTCCCTAAAGACGTGAGGCTTTTGGTCCAATACTCAACATTCATCATCGATCTTATCCAGGAAACCAATTACAATGAAGGTATATATAGAAATTGCATGCTAGCTAGCTAGCCTAGGGACACGCTGTGAGAAAACACACACATATAGATGTATATGTATAGAAGTCGATCAATTATTTCTAGCGGACAAATTCAGAAGGAAGATAGTTTTTGCAAATTTAAAATTACTTTGGCTTTGCATCAAACGGTGGTGATCAAGGTGTCCATGGATGGCCACAAGTCCATCTTCGGTGAGCTGGATGGACAAAAGGCCCGCTCCAAAGCCTTGAAGATTGCAGTTGGCCTTCCAGGTAATAATAATTGAAAAATAATACGTGCAGTTGTTGAATATGAAAGGATTGCGTAATCTCTTTTTTAAAATTCACATGATAAAAGATTAATTTTTTAATAATAAATTTTAATTTTTATAAAATAATTACGTGATGATTGTACACTTTACAATTGTACCTAACGTAATAATTATTACCACATGCATTCAGTATTTTACTACTGCTATTATCATTAATAATATATAATACTGAAAACTGTTAATAATTTTTTAATTGGTGGTGGGTGTATATACATTCAGGGGTGGTATCAGCATCTATCAAAGGACAGGATAGGGACCAAATAGAGGTCAAAGGGGATGGGATTGATCCCGTGAAACTAGCAAGGTTACTCCGGAAGAACCTAGGCACTGCAGATATAATTACGGTGGCGGAGGACGGGCAGAAGAAAGAAGGCGAGGAGAAGAAAGAAGACGGAGAAAAGAAAAATGAGCCGACGGTACTACACTACAATATGGTGTGGCCTTACGGGGCGGGTGACGTCCCATCCTACTTCCACTCCAACCCTGGCTACCCATTCTATGAGGTCGTACTCCAGGAACCCTACCCAGCTTGCTCCATCATGTAACTGTGCTACCCAACGCTTATCAAGTGTACTGTCTGAAAATTCCAGGTCAACATAAATCAAAAGCAATAAAATTTAAAGAACGCTACTGATTATTTCTTTATGAAGTGAAGTTCTTTTTTCTTTTTAAACCCTCAAAAATAAGAAATTTCAAGTACCTGGGCAGTACTATCTAAAAATGGATTATAGAATAATTTGTTAAAACTAATTTCGAAAATCAAAAAACCTTTATAGACAATAAATCTGACTTGTGACTACTACATGATCAGTTACCTACTCCCTTCCTGCATCAGAACAGCTAGCTTTTTAATTCTGGCTACTTCTATAACATTGATTATCCATGAATGAATTCATCAAATCCTTATTAATGCACACATAAATGAATTGTGCACAAAGAGAGAAAAACTTTAGGCTTGAAAACAAAAAAATCTCAAATTAATGGGTTCTTTCTCTTTGCACTACAAGAAATTTCATGTTTAGAGACGAAATCTTTTTTTGTCCCTAAAAAAAGTACTTATTTGAAATGAAAATTAATTTTCGTCTCAAAGTATGAAAGCGGTTTTTTAAGCGTTTGAAGAGAGAAAACTTTGTTTGAACTAGACTTTCAGGGACGAAATATAGTTCTAAAAAAACCGTTCGAATGTTTACAAACACGTTCGAGCAGTACCTAATTAATACCCATTCGAATGGTTACATAATTGTTCGCATAATAGTCGTGCTATATACAATTGTGCCGGGGGAAAGGTCGAACCCGTTCGAACTAGATGTTTAATCATTCGATCTAAAGTTTTGGTAGAAATTTATAAATAAATCTGGTGAGGATGGTTGATATACTATTCAAACATTCCCATACACATTCGAACATAACCGTTCGAATAATAGTCATGGCAGGAATGTATACACAATTTTGCCCGAGGAAAGTTAGAACTCGTTCGAACGCTATATCTAATCATTCGAACAAATTTTATGGTGGAAATTTATAAATAAGTCTAATAGTAATGCGTCCCCAATCTCTTGCAGTTGAACCATGATGGGTTCCATGATCCTCTCCATGTCCTGGATCAAAAGAGTGTGATGCTCCTTGAGTTGGGATCGCATCTTCGTGGTAGTAGCCTCTATAGCCTATCTATCAATATCGCATCAATAGAAGCTAGATCACGTGTTGTGCCACTATCTTGTGCCACTGGAACATTAATGCGAGCTTTTCGCAAGTGGCCTTCGCTCTTGCTAAAGGTGATCTTGTTAAGGGGTCCAATTTGTGGTTGCCTCCGCTTTGTAATTAGCACATTAACCCTCAATTGGATTAGGAGGTTAGAGATCATCAATGCATATGGTAGACTACCTCCACTTGAATACCATTACTTAGAGTAGACAGTTTGGGATTCCATCATCTATATGATAGATATATTAAGTTTAAACTCTCGTGCCAGTTTTGGAATTTTGGTTTAGTGTTTCATTTCATTCTTCAGGTTTGTGATCCGTAAGTTCATCGCCCGTGGATAGGGTTGAGGACTTTTCGCAACTAGCAAACTTGGAGAATTGTAGGGAAATACTACTGAAATTTTGACTGACATGTGAGTTCTAGATTGAGTATATTTGCGATATAGATGATAGTCTCTCAAATGGGATAGGACCAATTACCTTATAAAATATATGGAAGCTTTGACATAAATGGAAACACCAGTGATAGTGTCAATAACTGTAACTTGACTTTGGTTTCTTTGTTTTAGTAGTCGACGAATGAAAATACAATAGATAAGAATTGGATGCTGTTGGGAGATAGACTTAGTAAAGACTATGAGGATTATGCAAAAGGGGTCAAGTCATTTATAGAATTTGCTCGCGGGATGTTGACACTGGAGGTTTTATAAGATGTCCGTGCAAGAAGTACAAAAACCTAAGTTATTATACCTTGGTGACAGTGGAGGAGCATCTATATGTGAATGGAGTTGATTATAAATACTCATTGTGGGTCTTACATGAGGAACCACTTCCTCAAGGAATAAGATTTGGCATTCAGTCCAAACAAATGGGGGAAGACAATGATAGTGATGATAATGACATAAATGTTGATGAATCTGATGATAGTGATAGTAATAGAAAGGATATGGTGGATATGTTAGAATATCTTGGTGCTGGAATGTTTGGGTCAAGGGATGCAGAAGGGACATCTACTCAATCATCTGAGGGGAATAAAAATTTTGGAAGATTGTGGGAGGACGCACAACGACAACTGTACAAGGGGTGAACTCGTCATAGCAAACTGTCTTTCATAGTGAGGTTGCTTCATATTAAGTCTATATGTCATATTTCTACAATGGCCATTGACATATTGCTGGATGTATTTAGCAAGGCTCTCCCATCGGATAATGTATTGCCTTATAATTTTTATGAAGCAAATCAGATGTAGTGAGGGTTAGGATTCGATTATAATATCATTCATACATGTAAGAATGGTTGTGTTCTCTTCTGGCAGCAATATAAAGAATGTGATGAATGTCCAGTATGTCATGAGTCAAGATGGACATTTGATAAGCAGAATGTACCACAAAATGTGTTAAAACAATTTCCATTGATTCCTAGACTTTAGAGATTGTTTACGTCCCAATCGACTGCAAAAGATATGTCTTAACATCACATAGAAAGAGTCAGCAATGAAAATGTTATTTCGCATCCAGTAGATTCTTTACAATGGAAAAAGTTTGATGCCGACTACCCATGGTTTCCAGAAGAACCTTGTAATGTAAGACTTGGGTTAGCAACGAATGGTTTTAATTCATTTGACAATATGAGCACTTCTCATAATACTTGGCTAGTCATATTAATGCCCTACAATTTGTCACATTAGAAGTGCATGAAGGATCCATACTTTATGATGATTCTACTTATACCAGGGCTAAGATCACCAGTGAATGAGATAGACATATATCTTCAGCCATTGATCGTAGAGTTGAAATAGTTGTGGGATCATGATGTTAGTACATATGATGCAGCATCATCAACAGAATTTAAGATGCATGTTGCAGTGGTGTGGACAATAAATAATTGTTCAACATACGAAAACTTGCCTATATGGATCACAAAAGGTAAAATAGCTTGTCCTATTTCTAATAAAGATAGTTAGTCTCAATGGTTGACAAATGGCATAAAATTATGTTTCGTGGGACATTGTCGATATTTACCCCATGATCATAGATGGTGTTCAAATATAGTAATGTTTAATAGAAAGGTTGAGCATAGGTCATCACTGCCAGAGTTTTCTGAGCGTTGATGAATCTTTTAGAAAATAGATTTGGCTATGATTGCTCGAAAGAGGAAATGACAAGCAGTGGAGTTGAATTTGACAAAAAAAACATATTCTTTGAGTTTGACATTTTGCCATAATCTAGATGTTATACACATTGAAAAAAATATCTGTGAGAATATACTGGGCACTCTAATGTCAATAGAAGAGAAGACAAAAGATATAGCTAGAGCTCGTAAATATTTAAAGGAGTTGGGGATAAAGAGGGAGTTGCATTTGCAAGATAATGGATTGTCATCTTATATGCCTCTTGGTTGGTATACACTGTCAAATTATGAGAGAAAAATATTATGTAAGTAGTTTATAGCAATCAAATTACCTGATGGCTATGCTTCAAACATGTTAAGATGCGTGTGAACCCATGATTGGAAAATAACTAGTTTTAAAAGGTACGACTTTCATGTATTTTTATAGAGTTTTTTGCCAGTTTGGGTGTGTGGAAAGCTAATTGGAGATATTTGTGCAATTTTGATAGAATTAAAGGGATTTTTTTAGAGACATTTACAGTTGAACGTTGAAAGTTAATACATTAGTAAAGATGGAAGCTGAAATTGTAGTGATATTGTGCAAATTGGAGAGTTTTTGTCCACTATCATTCTTTGATGTAATGATTCACTTGGCTGTGCACCTGCCCCATGAGGCTCTAGTTGATTGCCCAGTCTAGTATAGAAGGATGTATCCTACTAAACAGTTTTTGGAGAAATTAAGCAATCCGTTGAGAATAGGACTCATCCATGAGGTTCGATTGCAGAATCATACATTGATAATGAATGACATATATTTTGTTCTATGTATTTCCATTGAGTTGATTCTAGATTCACGCAATCGAAATTATGAAGGTGTTAATTTGGGAGTTAATTCATCATTTTTTGTATTTTCTCAAACCATATGTCTCATTGGTGCACAAGGGGGCTACAACTTATGTGGACAAGAGTTTGATAGAGCCCGATGGTATGTATTGAATAATTGCGCTAAGATTAACAAGTACTTGAGGTTAGTGATCTGTGTGTATAAAAATAAAATAAAAGTCTCAGAAGATAATATAATTGATATGATTTAATTGTTAACTTCAACATGTGCAGAGAACATATTCAATTAATTCGAATGGATGGTGTAACTAATGTAGAAAAGAAACATGAATAAGGGTTTCCCTCGTGGTTTGAACAGACGATATTACTAAACAATGTCTAACTATCTATGAAATTTCACACCAGTGACAATAGATTTTTTGCTATTTAATTTTGTATTTGTCTATGAATTTGATTTGTTAGTGTAGGTTGTATCAAGAGATGATGATAGTTCAGAAGAAATCTCAAGCGAACTATATGCTTTGGCTCGTGGTCCATCCAAGCGGGCCATTTAATACTAAGCATGTTTGGTTCATGGATATAGATTTCTCATGGCTGACAGAGAGCGATATATAAAAACTCAAAATTATGAGGTCGTAGTCGAAGGAAGCCACGGGGAGGAGAACATTGCCTTCTATGGAGTTGTCAAAGATATCATTGGGTTAAAGTATATTGGGGGATATATGTTCTGGTTATTTAAATGTAATTGGTGGGATGTCTCAAATCCTAAGTTGGTAGTGCGTAATGATGAGTATTTTGTGAGTGTTAATACATCCCGCATATGGTATGAAGAGGATTCTTTCGTTCTCTCTTGCCAAGCAAATCAAGTATTTTATTTAGAAGATCTGGAGTACGGAAACCATGATGAGTAGTACAAACGTTTGCACTAAGAAATGTATATGATTATATTCTACAGGCAGATGGACAACACAAAGAATTTGATGGTCCAACAAATGAAGTAGCATATCAAGAAAATGAATTAAGGATTAATTTATTTGTTGATCTAAGCTAATATAACATGTTCCAATGCATAGAGAAGATGTTGAACTAGAATTAATTGAGGGTGGCTTGTCAGAAGAACATGAGTCAACTGAAGTGTCTAGTGAGGATAAGGGTAACTGGTAGGGGTGTAACTGGTCCAATCCAGTCCGATTTTAGACAAAATTTAGGACTGATTTTGCATTTTCAAAAATTGATTATGCACTGATTACCCTCCTAAACTAGTACCTCTGATTTTACCAATTTCAGTCTAATTTTCCTATTTTAATAGTATTAGTATTAGGACATAAAATGTAATTAATATACTAATGTATATTAGTATTACTAATGTATTATGTATTTATCAAAAGGAATATGTTGAGAATTTATTAGCACATAGAATGTTATTAATATATATATATATATATATATATATATATATATATTATGTTTAAAGCAAATGAGCAAATAAATTTTCATGTTTAAGATTAAAATTTTATTTTATAAATAATAAAAACATTATCTTATATATCATTATAATTTATATTATTATATATATTATATATAAAAAATATATATAATATAAAAAATATTATATATAATATTAAAAGAATTAATTTAAAATATGTAATACAGTGAACCGGTCTAGTTCAGCCCTAAAAAGTATAGAACCAGTACCAGATTGGTACCTAAGCGAATCGGTCTCGGATTGGATTGGTTCCACCGGTTCAAGCTAGTCTGGCTAGTTTTCCCATTAATTTTTACACCCATAGCGATTGGTCGAGCTCAAATTGTAGTGAATGATAGATGTTTATGTATAAGTATTGTTGTTGTAAAAATAAATAAATAATTCTTTGCGAATAATAATTTATAATAGTTTAAAATAGATATGCCTCCCAAAAGCAAACCCACTCATTTGCCATCTCCATCCATTACTGACTCCTAATTGATTGTATGTCACTAATGGTGGACCAATATCACCAAATCCAGAATAAGGTATGTTGTTTGTGAAACTAGAAGGGTTTATGTGATGATTTATGTAATAGTGTTTTAAAAATAAAAAAAACTAAACTATATTATATGCTTTACACACTATATAGTTGTTGGAAGTCATCGCCAAGGTTGAGGTGTTACTAGAACTGTCTGTATAGAAAAAGTGCGAAAAATGAAAAAAATTAGAGTTGATATTCCTAATGGTCACACTGATCGGCTCTTTGGATCTAGTAGCTTGGCTTGCTTCCTTTATTGGTACACTTACACGGATATATGCACCCATGGCCACATTCTCCTAGGCTAAGGTCCCCAAGATGTGAAAGACCACATCAAAACTCGTTGCCTGGGGAGAAAGTTATTTATAAAATAATTTTATTAAAGTATTACTTTATAATTTTTTTTATTTATGAACTAATCGTTTCCCCCTATTTCAAGGATGAATCTGAACTTAATTTTGGTCAGCGAAATGATTGAGTAACAATTGATGAGCTCTTGAGCAATGCATTCCGAAAGTACAAAGGTAGATCACATGCACACTATCAAGTTTAGCAGTGCAACAGATAAGCGTCAAAACCCGTTCCAAAACATGCCACCAAACGATTAAGAGAAACTTTGTGATATGTTTGAAGATCCAGCATATGTGGTAATTTCACCGCTATCTTTCTTTATTCTATATGTTAGATTTGTAAAAACAAATATAGTAATAACGTTATTTCTTTTCTAGTAGCAACGGAGTACAGTCAGCAAAGCAAATAGAGCAAATTTAACGATACACCTTCATGCAGATTCTAGATCTTTTCATCGATTCTTAAAAAAATTGGTAACGTCATACTACTCCTCGTTACATATTAACATGTCAATATTGATTGAAATTAAAAATTAATAGATTTTCCTTTTATAGAAACAAGATAGTTCTACTAAGTATAAGTTTAATATTGTACTCTAATGATTTGTTTTGTACGCTAAATCCCATACAAATTGTGATGGTGTTTGGACTTGTGCCGATGTAGAAGCAAATTATGTAAGTTTAATATTGTACTTTAATAATTTTCTTTTCTTTTTTCTTTTAGAAGAAGATGGTTTCACTTAGGGAAGATGCTTTTGTTGCATCTAATGAATCTTCTGTTAACGATGTAGAGATTTTTTTCTCAAGTTTTTGGACCCTAATCTAGATGTTTGAGGGGTTTAGGACGTTGTGTAAAGCCTACCTCACAATAATCATGTTCTCAAGTAAAATTGAATAACAACTCTCAGGAGTTAGAAGATGCAAGACTCAAGATCGAACAATTGAGGTCTAAGCAACGAGAGTTGGAGGCTCAATTACATTAGGCAGTGAATATAGAGGCGGGATTGGAATAGAAGATGGAGATTTGAGAGCAAGAAATGTTGGAATAGATGCAGTTAATGTTACCTCATACTTTTTTTTTTTTTTGCTGTTTTTTTTTTTTTGAACAAATGTGATGTTTTAAATATAATATATAAATGAAGTTTTCTTATTTTTAAATTTGGAGTTTATTGTATCATAGTTACAGTTTGAACGTAATATGTTCAGTTCGAACAAGAAATGACTATTCATTACTGTTCGAACACATTTCCCATACGTTCGAACGGAAAACCCAAAACCATTTGAATCAAGTCTAAAATCATTACTTCAATTCGAATACATACCATTTTTAACATTTGAACAAATACTTTTATGTTCAAAAAAATTTGGTATCATTCAAATAACAATTTATTCATTCAAACAAGGATTGTTGAACTTAACGTTCAAACAGGTTTTTAAATTCAAACATTCTTCAAGCAAGTTTGAATAGATTATTTATGTTCAAACAAAAACCACGTTGTTCAAACACTATCTTCATTCGAAGAGAAACATATAAATTTGTCTCTTTTGAATTAAATTTTCATGACGTCTGAACAGATACCCCACTATTTGAACATACTTTTTCTTGTTCGAACAGTATATTGGGACGGAACCGTTTTGTCCCCAAACAAATTGCATTCGATTGGATTCCAATGGGTTGGCCACATTTCATCCCTAAAAGTACCTTTTTGATATGAAATTGTTTTTTGTCTCCAAATACATTTGAGACGAGGCCTTTTGAGACAAATTTGTGATGAAATTTTTTCGTGTCTAATTCTATTTAGGGATGAAATTTTGGTTTTTTGGACGAAAGTTTTCATCCCAAAAAACTCATTCTCTTGTGGTGTTGTGTGCAAAGAAGGATTTTTAAACAATAATGATCAATGGATTGGAAAATCACCCATAATGAACTTTATAAATGTGGGGCTCAAATTAGGTTTAAATCAAAACTCAAATTCTTTTTTAAATTGAGTTCACCGATGTTTGCTTGAGCTATAGTCTTTTCCCAAATATCAAGAATTGACTTTGTAACCTTGGCTTGAGTAAAATCTATGATTTTTGTTTCAGATTTCACTCAAGCCATGGTTTGGCCTGATGTGTTGTGGAATCTATGCAATTCTCACTTGAGTAGATTATCTTGTATTTGTGTGTGAAGAAATCCTTGGGGTCTTGAGACTGGGTCCTGAGAGTGTCTACTGACACTTTTTTTTTTTTTTTACTTAGCGTTTAAGTAAGTATTTTTTAATGATGTTGTGATTTAAAAAAAAATTATTTAAGGATATAAAAAGATGTATGAAAAAAAAAGGCATTTGGCCTTCTCAGGAGAATTTGTTGGGCTACACCCTCAGTGAGTGTAGCACGACTCTTTGTGTGTGACAACTTACGAATTTTTAGAAAAACTTGCCTAAGACTCAAGGGTGTGTATCAAACTCCATATTTTTGTAAGTATTTTCGTTTGAATTTTTTATTAGACTCAACCTTATTTTATTAATACTTAATTGACCACGTTTTTCACATTGAATTTGTCAATAGCCAGTGGGCCGCCCAGTTGTAACGCAGACCTTGGCCTTTGCATGTTGCTCTCATAGCCCAATTTGCCTATAGGCTTTGTTTAAAAAGGTTTTTGGGTTGGGTTTTTTTAAAAAACATCACTCGGATCTAGAAGATTTGAAAAAAATAAATAAATCCACTCGTTTTAAAAACAGTTGGTGTGTGCAACGCAATGAGTGTCATAGCACCTGGCGAGTGCACGAGATGTCATCATAAGCGCAACATCATGGGCAGTGCTGCACCCCGATGGTGCTCATGGTACCATGGTAGAAAACCTCTTCCCTCATTTCTCAACCAGCACTGCCTCTTATGGAAAGGCTACAACTTCTTATGCATCGTGGTGCAGCACTTGACGTTGATTTAGCCCACGACAGAATGCTTTGTAACCCCTGGCAGTTCAAGTTGCTCTGCATCCTACTAGTGCTCCTCAATCATGTCAATTAGAGAAGATAAAATGGTTAAAAAAATATATACAATAAACCACGTACCAAAATTCAAATCGACAACAACCAACTTAGGCTATGATACCAATGTTAGAAAAACTAAATCAGAGTATTGTGAAAGTATTTAACAGTTTGCCATGTGGTAAGACCAAAGCAATACTTACATACTCCATAGCCTAAATGCCTGGACTAGAGAGCAATACTAGAAAGAGAAGTATTTGTTTAACTCTTAACATGGAAAGGAAGGGCTAATTATACAGCCATCTTCATGTAACCTATAGTTTGACATTTAAGCCCAGCCATAAGTGGCCATTACGCCACTTTTATTGGCCAAAGCAAAATCCCTAACATTATGTCAAGCATTACAAGGCAAAGGGGGAGGGTTGTCCACTATGAATACCCAATTTTTATTACATCCCTCACTCACACATAGTGGATAAGACCGCAGGTTTGCTTCTCTCAAAATATTCTCAATATTATTCATACTGGCAAATAGGTTATGCAACAACTGAGCACACCCATAGAATTTTAAAAGGTGCACTATACCAAACCTCTCTAGGAGAAAACCAGTATAGAAACATCTTGAAAAAGAGTCTCGTTTGGTAAGGGTGAACAAGAACTATCGAAATTGACTGTCGTTGATCAGAACCAGCTGCTAGATTCTAGAATCAGCCGAAACTAGTGGAGAATTGGTCAGACAACGGTCCAAGACATTGGAAACCCAAGTTAGTCAGTTCAATTTTGGTTTGAACCGTATTCAAACCATTAACTGTCGGATAATATATATATATATATATGTTATTTTATTCTTATATAAAACAACATCGTTTAACTTAAGTGAGTTAAAATGCATCATTTTATAACTACGATTTAGAAAAAAAAATGACGTCATTTGGTTTAATACAAAAAAATGACGTCATTTTGGATTAGCGCTTCATATCCTCCTCTACCCCCCTTTTTTTTCTCTCTCACTACATCTCTAAGTCTCTCTGTCACCCAGTCTCTCTCCTCTCTCTTGCCGCTCTCCCTCTAATGGTCTTTACCTCTCTCTCTCTCTCTCTCTCTCTCTCTCTCTCTCTCAGGTCGCTATCCTTCCACTGGCATTCATTTGGGCCAGCCATCCAATTTCTCTTTCTCTCATCTCATAGACTTTGCAAACCCATCTCTCTCTCTCTCTCTATCTCTCTCTAATCTCTCCAAGCTCTCTCACTCTATTCTCTCCTTTGTTTAGTCTGTTTCCACCGGTGATCACATATCCTTGACATCTTGCTTGAAATCAATTTCCCATCACCCCTACAACCGATTTCAAATAATTGGTAATATAACTATGTAGGAGGCTCATTTTTCATTGCTATTTGATGTTTGATCAATAATTCTCTATTATTTGATGTTTAAATTGTTTATCTATGTATGTACATGCATTTCAGAATTTTTGAAGCAAATGTTTGAGACTGTGAATAGTAATCCAAGAGTTGTTTCCTATTGTGAGTGAGCTAAATGTTCAGTTTAGTACTTGTTTTTGCATGAAAAAATTTAGAAATTATAATGTTTTTAATTGAATATGTTGTAATTGTGTTGTGATGTTGTTTTGATGTAAATGTTGGAATGCTCTATGAACTAAAATCTAGACTTTAGAGTTAAGGCCACATTTGGATAGTAAGGTGATCTCAGATGATCTGTTAATAGTAGTGAAAAAGTCGGAAAAAAATAGTAAAAAGTTGGTGAAAAGTAAGTTAAAAGTAATGATAAAATATTAAATAGTGGTGGAGTGATCTCACTACCCAAACACAGCCTTAGAATTTTGTTGTTTGCCATGTGGCAAACTAGCTAATGTACAAATTTAAAGACAAGATATTTTTCATTGAATATGTTGTGATTTTGTTGTGAGGTCATTTTTATATATGTGGAAAGAAGAGTGAACTAAAATCTAGATTTTAGAGTCTTCGACTTGTGATGTTTACCATGTCACAAACTAACTTTTGTGCAATTATGGTATATGGTTTTTTTGTTTTGTTTTGTTCTTTTTTTTTTTTTTTTTTGCATTTTATAGTATTTTGGTTTTAGATGGATTGTTCATCAACTTCAGTTGATGTTGACTCAAACAAACCAACTATTAACTTGGGAGATGATTTGAGAGGTACCCAAACATTAGGACCACCCCCCAGTGCCAGTACCTGTAGTACTTGTCCACTTCCTAAGAAATGGAAGGGGAATGATCCGTCAGTTGTTTGAGACTATTTTATAAAGGTGGAGCGTTGTCTCGTGGATGAGCTTAAGGCAAAGTGTAACTATTGTGGCAAGATGTACCATTGGCACTCAAAGAGGAATGAAACTTCAACCATGCAAAACTATTTACCTTTATGTCCAAAAAATTCTCATAAACGTGGGCCTTTGGATAGGTACCAAAAACCAAAGTATAGTGAAGAGGTTGTGATATTGCCATTATAGAGATGGTAAATTATAAATGAGTTACCATTTAGAATTATTGAAGGGCAAGGGTTTTAGAAGTTTTGTTGGGCTTTTGAACCTTGGTTAAAGTGTCATGTCGCGTCACAGTTGCAATGAATTGTATGAAATTGTTTGCATTAGAAAATGGAAAGCTCAAAAAATTGTTTAAAGATGGCATGAGGGTTTTATTGACTACCGATACATGGACATATGTAAACTATCTTAACTATATGTGTCTAACTGCACATTTCATTGATACGGATTGGAAATTGCACATAAACATCATTATTTGTTTAATCCCTAATTATTGAAGAGATACTATAGGGAGGTATGTTGAATCGTGCCTCCTTGATTGAGGCATTGATAGGATATTTATTGTAACTGTTGATAATGCAAGCTTAAATGATATTGCAATTTCATATTTGAGACAGCTTTTGATAGGGAATGTGTTGGGGGAAAGAATTTGCAAATGAGATATTGAGCTCATATTTTGAATCTTATTATGAATGTGTGTTTGAGTAATGATGCCATCACAATAGTTAGAAATGTGGTTAGATATGTGGGCTCTTCTCCTGCAAGATTAGATAAATTAGGAGATGTGTAGAAAAAGAGAAAATTGATTATAAGAAAACGTTGTCTTTTGATGTATCAACTTGATGGAACTCAATTTACATGATGTTGGAGGCAACTGAGAAGTTTGAGAATGATTTCAAGCAAATGGAGAGTGAAGATTATAATTTCCTTTCTTACTTTGGTGATGGACCCATGGGGCCTCCTAAAGCTGAGCAGTAGAAGACAGTGCGAGTGTTCGTAAGGATTTGAAAATGTTTTATGATGCCACTAAGGGATTTTTTGGGTCTTTACATGTCAAGTCTAACACCAGCTTTTAGCAAATTTGTCAACTCTAAAAAGAGCTGATTAGGCTAAGTCAGAGTGATAATCATTGTTTGATGAGCATGACCAAAAGTATGAGAATGAAATATGATAAATACTAGAAGTCATTATAAAGGTTAGATTTGTTGATGTTGATTGCAGTTGTTAAATGTGTAACCATTTTGGTTTAGTCCAGTTTTCGACATTTTTTAGAACCAAATTGAAATTTTTTATTTTTCCGGTTTTTGTTCAATCTGGTTAGGTTTTTCTAGTTTGACGGATAAAGAAAATCATACTCCAACAAAAGTTTAGCAAGTGATTGACCCATATCCCTCATTTTATGTTATATTAATTTTTATTAATTTTATGTTATAAAATTAAATTTTATATGTTATATTAAATTTCAAATGTTATATTAAGATTTATAAAACTAATTTTATGTTATATCAAATGTTATGTTAATTTTATGTTATTAGATTAATAGACATGAATAATAAGATTAAAGTTTCATGTTATATTAATTAGAAATTAGCATATAATAGATATAATATAATATAAATATATATAATATAAAAAATCATATAAAAAATCATATAAAAATTATTTTATATATAATATAACAAATTAAAAATATATATCTAACGATCTGGTTTGGTTTGAACCAGTTTTCTAAATATCAAAATAGGAACCGAACCTTTTTCTAACCCGTTTTGATTATTAGGATTGGACCCAGACTAGATCGATTCCGAACTAGGAACACACCAATTCGGTATTTTTACCAATTCACTAATTTTTATACACAACCCTAGTAGTTGTGCTTGATCCACATAACAAGTTAGGGCTTCTTAGTTTTCACTTAAAGAAAATTCATGATGAGACGACTTGCTTTGGAAATTTAAAAGACTTTACAATGGAATTTATTAAATTAAAATACAATGTCCATTTTACAAAACATGAGTTCATTCATTATTTAAAACAAGTCCTTTACAAAATATGCTTTCAAACATTATATGCAATGTGCCAGGCTACTGTCACATTTTTCTTGGGTCATGTATGTCCTAACACTTCATCCTCATTTTGTTCCTGGGAGGGGAGGGACATACATAAAAATAAAATAAGTTGAATACTCAATAAGCATTACTTCATACTGCAAAAATTTACTAACAATGGTTTTTATTCATGCATATATCATTCATTTACATACTTTACATAAAATATTTTTTGAAAACATTACAAGGTGGGATTTTTCTTTAAAAGTTTTCATTTCTTATAAAATATTTCCACACCTTGCATATTCATTCATAAAGAAACTAAACCATTCATACATTCAATTAACTGTTATCACTTTCCTTTGGCCGGTAGGCACTGTTATGCCCTGTGTGTTTGGGTTAACAGTCTTTTGGACCTGGACTCTACCCATGGCCACAAGTTGGGAATCCCTTTCCATTAGGATTGAACCACTGGGTGCATTGCAATAGGATGGATTCAGCATTGCCTTCTATCCCTATCCTCTTGGTACCATTATTCATTTCCGCATGGTTGTTATGTAGTTTCATACATTAAAAGATTATTTGCATTCATTTCCTTTCCTTTCCTTTTCATTAATAGCATTCTTTTTTTTCTTTAGGAAGAGTCGGAAGCCACCCACATAGCAGTCTCATCCTAAATTCATTAATTAACCCTCACTTGTGGCGGATGAATACCGTAGTTACAATCCAAGGCCTGGGGGCTACAAATATCAAAACCAAAACCCAGGCCTCCAAAAAAAAACCATATAGACTCAACCTCAATACAATTGGCACTAAGAAATCAAAGAAAAAAACACAAAGCCACAACCTGCAAGGAAAAGCCTGCACAAACATAGAGTAAGAAAATAAATAACTGAAAGCAAAGAAAGACATACCTAGAGATAAAACCAGCGCCCATATCCCACTAGCAACGTCTTCAAGTTTTTCATATATAGGGAAGACCCCCTCTGTCCAGTCGAATATTACCTCTAATGGGAGTAGGCAGCCCAGATAAAGAAAACCATAAGTGAGTTTGACCCTTAGCACCAATTTTAGCAAAACCATTAGCAACCGAGTTACATTCTCTATAGCAGTGAACAAGAGAAATATTAACCCCAGCTAGACGACTCTGAATTTCATCCCAATAATCTTCCATGCACCACAGGCCATATCTCTGATTCCTCAACTAGTTAAGCACTAGCATGGAGTCAAGTTCAATCTCAACAGAAAAAACACCCAACAAGCCTATGTGCCGAAGGCCATGAAGTAAACCCATCAAGTTTGCATAGTTATTAGAATTGTGCCCAGTGGCTGCAGCAAACCCACAAAGCATATCACCTTTATCATCTCGAATGATGCCTCCTACACCCGAAGGACCTAGATTACCATGAGAACAATCATCCACGTTCAATTTAACCCAACCTTGCTTAGGAAGCTTCCACTTGACCGGAATAATAAACTCCTTCCTCATGACATTTAATGGCATATTAAACAATTGTAAAACACCTTCATCACGCCGAGTAAGTAAATTAACATCCTTAAGCTTTAAAGAAATCCAAGAGACCCAAAATTTAATGGAACACCAAACCTGTTGGACCGATTCATCAAGCCTTCCATCCTGGCCTTACAACGACGCCCCCTAATCGCCAAGTAATGATAGCCGGAATAAGACCCAACAATTGACCAAGGCGATTAGAATTTTTAGCCCGCCTATACCAATACTCCACCCGTTGTCTCCATGAACCACCTTCCATCCAAGGAACTCCAAGAACCACCGAACAAATAAGCCAAATTTTTTTAGCAAAGTCTCCTCTCGCAAGAATATGATTAAGATCTTCATACTTAGAATTAGAACAACAATCACATCAGGAGACAATAGACATACCAATTTTGTGGATTTTGTCATCCACAAGAACACAATCATGTATGGCCTTCCATATAGTAATCGACATTTTTTTGGGAAGAGCGGGATGCCAAACCCATTTAGCCCAAGGAAAATCAGGACCCCTCGTGCGAATACAATTCCACGCGCTTTTAGTATAGAAATGCCCGTCAGCATTAGGTAGCCAAATCAACATATCCTTCCCATTCTTAACCCGACCCACTTGCAAAATAAGATCCTCAGATTTAGATGACCAACCAACCGAGTAAAAAGCTTCATATTCCAACCCAACCCAGTTTTACAATCTTCCAATTTAAGAATTGGCATATCAGAAATCTAAATATTATCGCAAAGAGGGCCATCATCAGCCCAATTATCATGACAAAAATGGAGTTTACCCTGCCGAACTTTCCATTTCGAATTAGCTTGTACTAAAGGAATACTTTGGAAGATCATCTTCCAAAAAAGAGACCCTTTCTTTGGATCCACCATAGAGATATGTTTATCACCAACATATTTAGCAAGAAAAAAATTGGACCAAAGAGAAATACCTTGCAAAAGGTTCCAAGCTAACTTCATGTGGAGAGAAAACTGCATGTCATGAAGGCTATGAATTCCCAACCGACCTTCCGAGATAGGCTTACAAAGATCCACCCAAGAATGCCATTTTTTCATAGCTTTACCATCTTTAACACCCCAAAAAAAGGTGCTGATGATTCTTTGAAGTTTCTCGATCACAGCTTTAAGAGTCCTTAAGATAGAAAGGCTATGCACAGGAATACTTTGAAGCACATGTTTAATGAGAATCAAACGCACCCCACTAGATAACAATATGGCTTGCCAACCCTCCAATCTGGGCTGAACTTTAGCAATTAAGTCATCAAAGTGAATAATCTTCAGTCTTCCTGAAATTATAGGAACTCCTAAATATTTAAAAGGAAAAATTCCTTCCGTAAAACCAGTGAAGCGAAGGAGTGCCCAACGTCTAGAAACAGAAACCTGAGAAGAGAAATAAATAGAGGATTTGTTTTTACTCACTACTTGCCCCGACTACTTTTCATACGTCTTCAACACATCTGTAATAGCTTTCAAAGAAGCCTTGCCCCCATTACAAAAAAGCACCATATCATCTGCATAAAGCAAATGAGAAATAATAGGGGTACCCCGCGGATGGTAAAAATGAATGTTCTTGCCCATATGAACCTGATTTTTTATCATCCTCGGAAAAATTTCCTCCACAAGGATGAATAGATAGGGAGAGATGGGGTCACGTTGACGCAACCCATGGCCACCTTTGAAAAAACCTTTGCGGACACCATTTATGACTACAGAGAACCAAGGAGTAGTCATGCATTGACGAATCAACATACAAAAAAATTTAGAGAACCTGAAAGCTTTAAGAACATGCAAAAGAAAAGACCAGTCGACACTATCGTAGGCCTTGGCCATGTCAATCTTCAAATCAACATTCCCACCATGAGCTGGTTTATTAATAGAGTGAATCATCTCTTGCATTACACTAATATTTTCAAAGATACTACAACCCTAAAGAAAGGCTCATTATTCAGGAGAAATAATTTTAGCAAGCAGGGGGGAGAGGCGATTAACCATAAGTTTAGTGCAAATTTTGTAGAAAACACTGCACAGGCTAATCAGCCTAAACTTATCAAAACTCATCGAATTATCCACTTTTGGGATTAAAACCAAGAAAGTTGCATTGAAAAATCACGGAAGAGCCATACCTCAGAAAAACTCTGCCATAGCATCAACGACATCAGTACCCACAATATGCCAATAAGATCGATAGAAGCCCGACCCAAATCCATCAGGACCCGGGCTACTATCTTCCGGAATGGAGCAAAGAGCATCATAAACTTCATGAGAAGAAGGAACATGAGAAATGAAATCATTGTCACCCTCCGAGATAATCGGTTGGACTAAGTCCCCCAAAATTGGCTCTCCACTACAATTACCAGCCTCCAAAAATTGAGAAAAATAAGAAATAGCCCATTTGTGAATCTACTCTAGTGAGGAGAGGATAGTACCATCATCTAGCTTCATCTCTTTCACCTCTTTATGGTTACGACGACTGACAGAACAGAAGAAAACAGAGTTTGCTTCGCCCTTCTAAATCCAACCTTGTTTAGGTTGTTGGGTTAAGCGTTTTTCTTCCCTATCCAACCAAACTAAAAGCTCCAACTGGGTGGCAACGAAATCATCGTCCACCTCTTCAGCATACTCAGATTGCAAGATGGCCTCCAAGGCCTTTATCCGATCCTCAAGCACCGCTATGTGAGTATCAATTGTACCAAATATGTTCTTGTTCCAAGCTCTCAAAACAATTTTAAGTCTTTTAAGTTTAGTAACAAGCATATACAAATGAGACCCCCCAACAATATCACCATTCCAAGAGTGCGAGACAATCGAAAAACTGAGCATGAGAAACCCACATTTGCTTAAATTTAAAAGAAGGATAGCCATACCAAACAAACTGATTCTCCAACAAAACTGTCATTGGCGCATGATCAGAAGAAGTACGTGCCAAGTATTCCATATTAGCATTAGGAAAAGCGTCAAGAGCCATTGTATTAAAAAAGCAACGATCAAGTCGTGCCCAGTGCCTGGATCTACCAGAATGACCATTGCACCAAGAAAGAGAATTCTCATGGAAAGGCATATCAAGGAGCCCACAAGAGCCCACCCAACCATTAAACTCCTCCATCACCCAAACCAACCTAGGCCTGCCCCCTCTACGCACTAATCATTTCTAATAATATTAAAATCTCCCATCACCATCCAAGGTAAATGATGAATATTAGCACCTATCAATGAACCCCACAGTCTTCTACAATCCAAATAGGAGCATTTCACGTAAACAAAGGTAATCTGGAAGTCATTCAGATTAGTGATACAAACTGTCAGGAATTGATCTCCCATACATTCAATAACAAGATTTAAATCCTGAGACCAAAATATCCATAACTTACCACCATCATCAACATTAGAGCAACAACAATCAAAACGCAATCTATCATGCCACATATCTAAACGAGAGATACTAACCATTGGCTCAACAATAACAAGAAGTTTAGGATGGAATTTCGATACCAATTTTTTAAGATGCTTTCTTGACGTCCCAACACCCCGAGCATTCCAAAACAAGTATGACATCTTCATAAATTAAGACAGGAGGGCTTGCTAACAACCTTGGAAGAACCCCTTAATTTAGTACCTTTCCCATTCCTTTTCTTATCCAACTGAGTATCCGAATCCGAGACCACAAGGTTGTTCTTAAATAAGTGTTCCAATACCCCTTCTAAATTAGAGTTTGAGCAAACATGCCCATCAGGGTAGTCATTCTCACATTCAAGGTCCGCACAAGCTGGGTTAAATATGTCCTGGGAAAATACACACCCATCATGCGTTAGTCTTCATTAGCTTCCTCAGCTTCATCATCAAGCTCTTCAATAATAATCGGATCCCATTGAACCTTTGAACTAGGCCCATTTTCACCATGCCCCAAGGAAACATCCACAAGACCAAGACCCATCGAATTCAATTCCTTTGAGCAACCCAAAACCGGTTCAGCACTCGGATGAGACTGCTTCCCTTCATAGTGGTCCTCAACACTAGCCCCAATGCCATGCAATTCCTCACACAACCTAGACATAGATGTATACACAAGCCCAAGATCCGCAGCACCTTCATCGGCAGCCCTGTCCAACAGAAGATCAAAAATATTCATAGCTTTCGGGATACCCTTTTGAGTAGTTATGGTCATAGTCTCACCACCCAAAACAGGAACAACCTTCATCATAGGTTCCTTCACAAAAACACCTTGCACCTACTCAACAACCCCCAAGCCATGGAGACTTTCAGAAGCAACCGACATAGAGAAATCTCGTGGTGCTTCTTTACTAGATTCTCCCTGTTCAGCAATTACTAACTAGCAAAAGGTTCTAGAGTCTTCTCAATATTATCCAAATTAGACACTACAGCAATAGTCGGTAACCCTCCATCCACGTTCTCCCCCTTAGCACTAGATTTTTCATATTTCTTCACCCAGACCTTCCCTCCTTTCACCGTTTGTTTATGATCACTTCCATACTAACAGGTCCTTTGATTATGACCTTGGCAACGACACATCAAGCTGGCAAAGTCTCGTAAATGATCTCCTTCCTACGGCTTCTTGGCATCCCATGGATACCAATCCAAAAATGGGAGATAGGCTCCTGTGAGGCATCTATTTCTAAGCAAACCCAAGCTCCATCTGTGCGAGTGGCACATGTCGTAGGATTGTCGTGGCGGATATATCTCCCTATAGGTGCCATGAGCATCTTTAAGAGGGAAGAGTGATAGAAGTTAGGCAGAAGGCCCGACAAAAATATCCAAACAGGAACAGAAAGCGGCTCAAAGTCTTCAGCAAACTCTAGTGACCATGCAAAGGGGCAGTAGGGGACACCCTCTATATCACACGATTCCCTTGACAAGGACTTGTGAAAATCAGATTCATTGGTCATGCGAATGAAAATATTCCTGGGACATTGCATGGCCGAATTGACTTGCATAGAAGACAGACCCCAGCGGCTGCGGATGAAGGCACGGATGCCGTCGAGGGAGGGTCTCTATCTAAGGAATTTCACTACCATTGAAAACCTAAATAGTTCTACTGTTTTAACAATTTCCTCATATGAAAAAGAGAAAAACACTTCACCGTCCACATATTTCGGTTGCTGGAAAGGAACAACCACCTCCGGCAGTGGTTGGGGCACTGTCAAAACCAGATTAGCAAATGATAGAGGAGAACCAGCCATGGGAGGCTAGCCATCAACGGCCGCCATGCAGCGTACGCGAGCGACTAACGAGAACGTAAGGTGAAACCCTAGCAAAGCGAGTTTCATGTAAAAGGCAACTTTGTCTCAATTTCATTAATAACATTCATCAGTCCATTTGATTTTATAAAACATCATTTCATAGTGTAAGCATAAACCTTGTCATTTAAACATCATTTCGTAGCATCATTTAGACATCATTTTGCATCATTTTAACATCATTTTATAGCATCAATTAAACATCATTCCATAGCCTCATTTCAACATTATTTCATAGCCACAATCATTAACATCATCGTTTCAATTCATGGAAAATAAAGACAATAGTACTACATATAACATTCATTTCACATGCATATAATTATTCTTTAGGTGCATAAAAAGGAGCTGCCAAAGAAGGCCAATACATACGTATATATCAAAACATTAATACTTTAGCATATTTTCAGAAACCATGATTTCATTTTCCTTCATTGCATAAAAAGAATATTTTTCATAAAATATTTTCATTTTCATATCATTTAGAAAACTCTTGAAACATATGAACATAATACTTACCTGGACTCTATGCCATTTACATTTCATGCAATCCATTTATTTATGTTTCAGATGGCAACGTACATTCATACATTGTTTACGTCATTTCCTTTTTAAGTTCATATGTAACTTAAATTTAGAACTTGCATAAAACTACCATTTTCTAAACTTCCTTCACTTAGACATATTCTATTATCCAAATTCATCCTCCATACATTCATTTACAACCCTTTTCTTATCTCAAAGTCATAGCTTATGACCCAATTGAGGTCACCTTTCAACTTCTATCATCCAACTACATGGAATTTACTTTAAAGCGAATTTCCATGCCTCACGTTAAATTCTAAAGCACCAATCGTATCAACTCCATCATTCCCTTCTTTTCTTCATATGTAATTCAATCCAACACTTCCACATAATCCGAGCCAAGCATAAATATGCAATTACAAACTAGTTTTAAATGCTTAAAGACCACTTATGTGCATCGCCAGAAAACCATTTCAATTGAAACTCAAATATGTTCCATTCATTCTGCACTACATAAGCTTCACAAAACATGTACTTTATACCCATAGGTTACATAGATGATGAATTGGGCTGGTTCTATGCCTACTTAAAGCATAAATGGTAGCTGAATTGTGCCTTTACAAAGTACCTTGGGTGGAGCATCTAACTATTGTTTAATAAAAGGGAAATTGAGAGGTGAAGGGCTAGATAAACTGCTAATGCTACTATTTTTCTACTGAAGTTGCAGTTGTTGCTGCACCACTTGGATGTTATTTGTTGTCATGGCCACTAAATTTTGGTTTTTGTCATCACTTAGTAATACTATAGTGCAAATAGACTAAAGGAAACGAATGGAAGTCAAGAAAAATAAGTATTGTTAAGAACCAAAAGAATAGAAGAATGCAACTGGAAATTGGAGAAAGCTGAGAAATTCCAACATTGCTACTATTTCTGTTTTGCTATTGTTTAGGTTGCTATTTTCGGTTGTTTATGGTGTTGCTGAGGTACATGAATGTAATACACTTATAGTTGAAGCTAAAATGAAAGAAGAAGAGGTATAAGTTAAAGAAAACTCAAGAGACAAGGGGCTGCAAATTGTTATTGTAATAGCTATAGAATTGTTGGGTTGTTTCAGATGTGCTATTATGCAACAACTATTTGACACTTCTAAAGATTTTTGTTGATTCTTATACAAGGGGTCTTTAATGATGTGGCCAATTCTGGCTTAAGAGGAGAATTCAAAAAGGTGAAAGGGCTTGGAACCGATCATTACATCTGTTGAGATTTTGTTATTGTCATACAGCTGCAACTATTGCTATTTGCATCACTCTTAGCTATTGGGTTCAAAAAGAGCATAATAAATATGAATTAAGTGGCTGGTTGAAGACTTAGGCAACAACTATACATGGAGGAAAGTAAATTTTACAGTTCTAAAGTTTGGATCCATTGTGTGCTATAGTAGGCTCATGTATTACACTGTTTTGAATGTTTAACACCCTAACATGGAGGATTGATCAAATGGAAAAATGAAATTTATGAGAGGGTTGCAATAGACCTAGTTGCTGACATGAAACAAACTCAAAACTACAAAAATAACAAGTATATTGTAGTTTGATCTCACATGGACAATCAACAGTTTAGGCCATTTTCTTGCTATAAATCTTCGCTTCTTCAATTATACTCTTATCTACATGATCCATGGGATTAAAGAGTGAATAAAAATGGAGATAAATCTCAGCCATATATTTAGTTGGTATAAAAGAAATTTGCAAAAGAGAAACCATTGCAAAAATTGTTCTACAGTAGAACTAAACCAAAAATTTGAAGAATAAGAAGAAGGCACTTACCAGCTATTATGGTGGCTGAGATACCCTTTTTGAGGTGGTTTAGAATAAGGTAAACCAGTGACTAAGATGGTGAGAGTTGAGAGGAAGGAAGGTCGAAGCTATTGGGTTGAACACTTTCCTTGCTAATGCAACAAACTTTTATGCACTGGTTTGGTGTAATTTGTGGCTGTCCATGTCGGTTTAAGCTTGAGGAGGTAGCTCACAATTACACACGGATTTCTAGTGGTTTGATGTACAAAATTGGAGGTTTAAACCCAATATACAACAACCATCATGCTACACAATTTCCCAACCTCCATCATCCCAACGCTTCACACAGCACAAATTACACCTTTCACAGTTCACAATTATCAACAATAGAGCACCTTTCACAAATTTCATGACAATACAAGTTTAAACTTCTCAATTCCCACAACATATATACCAAGATTAGTCTAAGAGCCATTTATAGTGCATAGGTAAGATTTATGGATGATCGAGGCATCCTGAAGTCTGTCTTTGGCATAGGGCAGTGCTGGTGGTGAGCTAGCCATGGATGGGGGTTGTTGTGGAAGATCTGCTATCGCTGTCTCCTTCTGCAACTCTCTATGGTTGCTACCATGTGGAGGGGCTGAAGAGGAGGTGAGGACTTGGAGTGGCTAATAGTGGTTCTGTTGTGGGTTCAAGGTTGGGCTTATCGTGCATGGCGGAGAGAGGAGGCGAGACATGACTGAGGAAAGGTTGTCAACTGAGTTGTGGAGATAGTGGCAGAACTGGGTTGGCTTATAGTGGCTAAGGGTTTATGGCCTCTCGAGGAAGTGGGAGGAGGGAGGTGACAAGGAGGCACTTGGAGATGGAAGGAGGGAAGTGTTCTGTTGAAGTAAGGAAGTAAAGGTTGGGGATGGTTGAAGGGAACTCTAAACACAACATATAGGAGAAGTATTCTTGTTGTGGAGTGCACCATTTTGATCTAGTATGCAGCGCACCATTTCGAGCAAGTCTGCAGTGCACCATTTCAATAAAATGGCAGGGGATGCAACGTCGGCTCCTCATTTAGTTGAGTCCTGTTGTTTAGTCTTATATACCTGTCATTAAGACTCTCATAACTAGAAATGTGGGACTTGAGCCGTACCACCTACGGCATGACTAGGATGTTGGAAATATAAAGAGGAGAGATTGTAATATGCCATTCTGATTAGTGATAAGGGTATGTGGTGTATGAGATCTCTTGCTAGTGAATGTTGTTTATAATGTTCTAATAAGACTTCAATTATATCATTGGCTAGTTCTTTTGGAGTATAGGTCATGTGGTTTGAGCCTTCCATTATTTTAGAATTGGAGCACTCTTAATGGATTAGCCAAAACTAAATGACACTTTTAGCTAATGTCAGATGAGTTTGGCTTTGGTTATTCCAATCTCCACATTGGAATAACTATTTTTTATTATATAACAATAAAATAATATGAGATATATTTGATTTTAGCTATTCCGTTTACATCAAATTCCCATATTGGATTATTCATTTATTCATTATATAGTAATAAAGTAATATTAATTTAAAAAATATTTAATTTATTTATCTATTAATTTATTTAATTTTATATATTTTATATATTTTATCATTCTACCTATTATATGTGAATTAGTACTCATATTCTAATTAAATTAATATTGTTTCATATGAAGTAGATAAGAAAGAGGAAAGAGAAATAATTAATAAAATATGTATTTGGTCTATCTACAGTAACTTTCAAATTTGAAAAATATTTTGAAAGTCACTATAGCAAAAGTCAAATTATTTAGAATTTAGCTAATCCATTGTGATTATATTTTGTTCTCTAATAGCTAAATACTCAATGGATTTAGTTTTTAGCTAATCCATTGAGGATGCTCAATCATGAGCATAGATAGTACAAATTTAGGCTACTTAATCCTCTTTTTCATCACATTCTTAAAATTTAAAGACAAATTCCTAAAGTAGCCTAACAAATTGAAATGATAAAATAAGATCATATTATTAAATGTAATGACAATACAAATACAAAATTTTCACATTTGGCCCAAATATTTATTATTCACAGAATAATAATAATATAGGCAATTTATAGCATAAATTAAAATGCCTAACAAATGTGACAAAAAATGACCTCACAATATCGTGGCATGCATGTATTTAGTAATAATCATAATCATACAAAAACTTATTTTAGAAAATAAAATTTACTTGTGGAAAAATTATTTTAAAAATATAAAATTAAGCAAACACACCAATAGTGAGCCCCAACCCAATGCTTGAGCTCATTACCATGGTGATTGAAGTCTTGGGGTTCAAAACACCTTCAAACCATCTGGTTCAAAAAAACATAATAGGCTTGATTCTTGTCCTTCCATGGTTACTGAGCTTGTCCATAGCTAGTGGGCCTCCCAGTTGTAACGCTGGCCTTTTACTCACGGCCTAGTTCGCTTGGAGGCATTTAAAACATTTTAGGCTATGATTTTTTTTTTAAAATGTGGGTCAGATCTAGAAGACTTGAAAATATAAGACGCACTCGTTTAAAATAAACATCCGGTGCGCCCAGCTCCTACCGAGTGCGCGCAACGTCATCATCAGCGCAACTGTTAGGGACCCCGGTCAAGTCCCTAAACACTAAGTCCTCTTCGGCAATAGGCTCCTTTGGTTGACCGTCTCCAAGTCCTTCACTTGCTTGGTTCACGCTCAAGGTTGGCTATGGTGGCACTTTGGGTATGGTGAGGTTAGTGTTTAGGCTAATGGGAAGTGTATGGGAAGTGTGAAAAGTGGCTAAGTGTGAGATCACAATGGGGAGTGGTGCACGGCACTAGGGTGAGCTAGGGTTGGCGCCACTTGCATTAGGGTTTAGAGTTTGGATGAGTGATGATGGGCGGCTAGGGTTTGTGTGGTAAGATGAATTAGGGTTTGGAGATAGGCAAGGGTGATGGGCGGCCAAAGCTTGGTCAAATGGGCAAGTGAGAGTTTTTAGGAAAGTTTCCTAAAAACTTGGGATTTGACTAGGATTAGGTTGTTGGCTGGCCAAGGGGGTTTGAGTGAGTCAACTAGGGTTTCCAATATGGAAACTCTAATATGGAAAGGGGAGTGGGCAGCTAGACTAATTCAAATAAGGCTTGGATAGCCAAATTTGAATTTGGACTAGTATGGGAAGTAGGGATTTCGGTTATGGAGGGAATGGATGGTAAGAAGGGTATTTTGGGATTTGGTTTATTTATGGAAGGTAGGGCAAACAAGTGGTGGTCAAATTATGCTAGGGTAGAAGGATCAAATGGATGTTGGGAAATACTTGTGGGCCGAAACTCACAAGAACATGGATGAACAATGTATGAACAAGAACATAAACTAACAAGATCAATAAGAATTAAATGGAGAACAAGAGAGTGAAAGGAAAAATACTCATAAGATAGATAGAATGGATCACACTTATTCACGAATTGCAAAGTGTGATCCTCTCCTTAGGGATTCATGAATTGCACCCCAAAGAGCCCAAGTGCTATGCACCGAAGGTGATCTCAAGAACAACTTAGTCCACAAAGGCTATTGTCAAAAGATGTCAAAGCAATGACTAAGGGTCCTATTTATAAAGTTACAACTTGGAAACCCCCAAAAGGTCCCTTTGCAATAAAAGAAATAAAAGGAATAAATAATTAAAATAACATAAATAAGGATAGTGGTATGGACCACATGGCTAAGGTGGTGCATGGGGTTGAATTTGGGCTTGTTCTCATGCTGAAAATACCCTTTTTGAGGGTTGGCTTGACTGTGGCTCGACCTTGGCTCGAGCCAAGGTTCGCTCGACCCTCCGCTCGACTTCGCTCGAGCAAAAACATACAGAGAGATCCGCTCGAACTTCGCTCGACAGTCCGCTCGAGCCATTGTTCGCTCGACCTTCCGCTCGACTCCACTCGAGCGAATTCAACCCGAGAGCTCCGCTCGACACTCGCTCGACACCCCGCTCGAGCGAATTCAACCCGAGAGCTCCGCTCGACACTCGCTCGACACCCCGCTCGAGCGATCTGTGTGTGATTTTATGTGGGAGTCTAATCAGCATGGCCTGCATGCTGGGCGCCCCGTGCGTGTCAAGGCACGAGCCAAGGCATGCATGTGGCCGGACCATGGGCATGCTGGGCGCCCCGTGTGTGACAAGACACGGGCCAAGGCATGCTCGTGGTATGATCAAGGGGCATGTCCCCGACATGGCTAGGACATGTGCGGCAACTTTGGAGGCGACTTTACGTGGGGGTCTAACAATCCCCCTCTCTTTAAGACTATCCTTGCCCTCAAGGATAAATTGAGGAAATCTCTCCCTTATATCATCATAGTCTTCCCAAGTAGCCTCTTCTTTTGGTGCTTTCCCCCATCTAATCAAAACTTGCCACACATCTTGTCTTTTTCTCCCCCTTGATACAACCCTATAATTAAGAGCCTCCTTTGGTTGTAAGAGCATACGCCCTTCTTCATCAAACTTAGGCAGCTCTTCCACAATGAGGTTAGGATCACCAATCCTCTTCTTGAGCACGGTCACATGGAATACCGGGTGTAGCTTGGAACTTGGAGGAAGTTCCAACCTATATGCCACTTCACCTATCCTTTCAAGTACTTTGAAAGGCCCATAATATTTCTTGGCCAACTTCAAGTTAAGCTTCTTCCTCAAGGTCATTTGGCCAAACGGTTGTAGCTTCAAGTACACATAGTCTCCCACCTCAAAGGTAACCAATCTTCTACCCGCATCATAGTATTTTTTTCATTCTTTGTTGGGCCTTAGCAAGTTCTCTTTTTACCTTCACTAGGATCTCATCCCTAGTGACCAACTCCTCCTCCACTTCATTGTTCTTGGCCGTGCCCCTCTCATAGCTCACCAATGTTGGTGGAGCTCTTCCATAAACAACTTCAAACGGGCTTCTTTGTATTGATACATGGAAAGTGGTGTTATACCAATACTCGGCCCATGTTAGATGCTCACCCCACTTCTTTTGCTCTTCATGGCAAAAACACCTCAAGTATTGCTCAAGTGTCCTATTAACAACTTCGGTTTGCCCATCGGTTTGAGGATGATAAGATGAACTAGCTTTCAACTTGCTCCCTTGGAGCTCAAACATCTCCTTCCAAAAAGAGCTCATGAAGACTCTATCTCTATCCGTGACTATGCTCTTTGGGAATCCATGAAGCTTCACAACATTGTCAATAAATGCCTTTGCCACACTCTTGGTTGTGAATGGATGAACAAGTGGAATGAAATGACCATACTTGCTTAATCTATCCACCACCACAAGTATTACCTCAAACCCGCCACTAGTGGGAAGTCCCTCCACAAAGTCCATGCTTAAGTCCTCCCAAATCAAGTTAGGAATTGGGAGAGGTTGCAAGAGCCCGGATGGTGGTCTTGTATCATACTTGATCTTTTGGCATGTGTCACACTCGGCCACAAGGGTCTTCACGGCCTTCTTGATCCCTTCCCAATAAAAGAAGTGCTTCACTCTAATGTAGGTTCTCAACCAACCCGAGTGGCCTCCTTCTTTGCTATTGTGGAAATGGTCTAGGATCTCTCTTCTCAAGTTAGGAACATTTGGCACATATACATGCTCCTTGTAGTAGATCAAGCCGTCCCTCACTTTGAAGCCAACCACCCCATCACCTTGAGCCTCTAAAAGCTCAACAATCTCTATGGCTCTAGCATCAATCTTTGTAGCTTCTCGGATCTTGTCCCATATCATCCATTCAGCCCCACTCAAGGCCAACATATTCGGTTCTTCCTCTTCATGCACTAGCCACAAGGTTGAACTCCCCTCTTTTCTACTCAAAGCATCCGCCACTTTGTTCTCTTTACCCGGTTGGTAAATGATGTCATACTCAAACCCAAGTAGCTTCACTAAGAACTTTTGTTGCTCCGGGGTGACAATTTTTTGTTGTAACATATGCCTTAATGCTTGTTGATCGGTTATGATGGTGAATTTGCGGCCCAACAAGTAAGGCCTCCACATCTTGACCGCATGGACAACCGCAAGCATTTCCCTAGCATAAGTGCTCCAAGCTTTCTTCATAGGGCCGAGAGCTTTGGAGATGAAAGCCAAGGGCCTCTTGTCTTGAACCAAAACCGCCCCAATCCCCTCACCACTAGCATCGGTGTAGACCTCAAAAGGCCTCTCAAAATTAGGTAAGGCCAACACGGGTGTCTTGGTCATTGCTCTCTTCAATTCCTCAAAAGCATCTCTTGCCTCTTGGTTCCACTCAAAGTTGTCCTTCTTCAACAAGGATGTGAGTGGCTTAGCTATGAGCCCATAATTCTTTACAAACCGTCTATAGTAACCGGTTAGCCCCAAAAAACCTCTAAGGGCCGAAACATCCTTTGGTAGTGGCCAATCCACCATGGCCTCAATCTTTCTTTGATCCACTTTCACCCCCTCTCCCGAGATGAAGTGACCAAGGTACTCCAATTCTTCTTCCATAAATGCACATTTGGAAGCCTTAATGAAGAAGTGATGTTCTTCCAATATCTTCATAACAATCCTCAAGTGGTCTTTGTGCTCCTCAATGGTCTTGGAATAAACCAAGATGTCATCAAAAAACACTAGCACGAACTTCCTCAAAAGGGGCTTGAAAATGGTGTTCATGGCAGCTTGAAAAGTGGAGGGGGCATTACACAACCCAACCGGCATTACAAGGTATTCAAAGTGCCCGGAGTGTGGTCTAAAGGCCGTCTTGTGGACATCCTCCTCCTTCATTCTAATTTGGTGGTAGCCCGCCCTCAAGTCCAACTTGGAAAAGACCATTGCTCCATGGAGCTCATCAAGCATCTCATCTACGGTGGGGATAGGGAATCTATCCTTCACCGTGGCTTCATTCAAGGCCCTATAATCGGTACAAAACCTCCATGTCCCATCCTTCTTCCTCACAAGTAGCACCGGGGAAGAGAATGGGCTAGTGCTCGGCCTAATCAGCCCATTCCTCAACATTTCATCGACTTGCCTTTCTATCTCTCCCTTTTGGAAATGGGCATACCGGTATGGTGGAACATTTACCGGTCTCTTCTCATCCACTAGCACAATCCGATGGTCAAAGAGCCTAGAAGGTGGCAATGTAGTAGGCACCTCTAGAACTCCTCTATGGTCTTTCAAGACCTCAATTACCTCCTCGGGCAGCCCCTCCAATTCACTCTTAGGCTCATTCTTGGCACCCTTTTCAACATTCCACAAGGAGTCTTCATCGGCTACCATAATGGCAAAACATTGAGCTCCTCCCTTGCACAACTTCTCAAACATGATAGCCTCACAAGAGGTGACTTCTTTGGATGTCAATGCGGTCCATATTCTCTTCTTTGACCCGAGCTTGAACTCCATGGTCATATTATGGTAGTCATGTATTACTCTCCCAAGGCCCTTGAGCCAAGCATTGCCTAGCACCACATCAAGTCCGACTAGTGCCAACACATGTAGGTCGGCCACAATCCTTACCCCTTGAATGTTCATCTTTACCTCTTTGACAAGCCCATCACACCTAAGCTTGTTCCCATTTGCTACCTTCACTTCAAAGGGTTCAATGGTGCACGGCTTCAATCCCACTTTGTTCACAATATTGGCATTGACAAAGTTGTGGGTGGATCCACTATCCACTAGGAGGGTCACTTCAAACTTCCCCACCCATGCCATCACTCTCATGGATGTAGGTCTTTGGACACCCGAAATAGCATTCAAGGACAATTCGGCCTCCTCTAGTGTCTCACTAGATTCGGCCTCCACATACTCGGGTCCATCACTAGTTGATTCTTCATGCTCTTCTTTCTCTTCTTCACTTGTGTCTTCTTCAAGCAACACATATGCTTGACCGGCCTTACACTTGTGCTCTTTGTTCCACTTGTCACCACATTTGAAACAAAGCCCCTTCTTGATCCTCTCTTGGACCTCTTCTCTTGATAACTTTTTTACTTCATAAGGCTTTGGTTTAGATGCACTCCCTACTTCCTCCTTGCCCTTCCAAGGAACTTTGGTTTGCAAAGGTTTGGTGAACTTGCTCCCCATGTCCTTGAATTGACGCTTCTCAATGTGAGTGCTCTCCTCCAAAATCTCGGCCATTCTCATAACTTCTTGAAGCCTTGTTGGTTGCTTCAATTTTATCTCTTTGGCTAGCCACGGTTTCAAGCCATCTACAAAGGTGCCAATGAGGGCCTCTTCGGACCAACCCCTCACTAGGGTTTGGAGTTGCCGAAAATCATCAATGTAGTTGTGCACCTTCCCTTCTTGTTTCAACTTGGCAAGTTGCCCATGGTGGTTAACAATTGGTGAGGGGCCGAATTGCATCAAGAACTCCTTCTCAAAGGCCGTCCATCCTAGGCGTCTCCTCTCCTTGTCATATTGATCACGTAGCCATCTCCACCACTTACTTGCTCTCCCTTCAAGATGGAAGCAAGCGGTTGATACTCTCTCATCTCTTGGAACTTCATAGACCCGGAAGTAGTGGTCTACTTTATCTAACCACTCATAAGGATCCCCCCCATTGAACTTGGGGAAATCTACCTTTGGTCGCCTAGGTCCCCGGTCATGAGCCCGGTTTTCTCTTCTTTCATCATAGTGATCATCATCATGTCTTCGGTTTCTATAGCCCCTCTCTCTATCTCGGTTGTGATGTCTTCCATTGGCATAGCCACCATAATCATTCGGTTCCTCATGGCCCATATCATACTCGGCCTCATAGTGTTCTTCATGCCTTGGAATTTCAAACCTCACATCTTGAGGTTCCCTCCAATTACTTGGGCTTCTAGTTCGATGATCCTCCTCTCTAATCCATCTTTCCACGGCCACTTGATCATTCTCAACACAGCCTCCTCTTCTATACTCGGCTCTTGGTGGATCATGCATGGAACCCGTCACGCTTGTCTCGGCTCCATCAACAAAGGCCTCTTGCCTTTGCCCATTCGGACTAGGAAGTCTCCTTTGGCCATTGTGTTCGGCCAACCTTCTTTCAAGCCTCTCAAGACTTGCATTATTCTCACGTCTCATGGCATCCATGGCACGCCTATTCTCTTCGGTCTCACGGGCATTAGCGTTCAAAGCCATCCTTAGTTCGGCCAATGAGGATGTGACCTCACCAAGGACACTAGTCAATTTTGTGGTGTGCCCCTCCAAAGCTTCAAGGCGTTCCCGGTTGGAACCACCTTGATCCTCGGCTTCATTCTCTTCTCGGTTCATGGTTCCTTGGCTTGCACTGAATCTTGCAACTGAGTCTTGCAACTGAGCTTGCAACTGAGTCTTGCAACTGAGCTTGCAAACTGAGCTTGCACGGAAATTGGACAGCACTTCGGTTGGTGGAGCTTGATCACGGCTCAAAGGTCCAACCTTGGGTCCCCCACCTTCAAGGGTGGTCGACCCCTCTTGCACACGGTCCAACCTCGGGTCCTCTACCTTCAAGGGTAGCCGACCCCTTCGAGAACTCTACTCCGTCCTCTACCTCAACCCCCAAACTCCAATTTCACAAGTAATATCACAGATAAATGGGATCCAACGAGGGTCTCCCCCAACCAATTCACAAAGTTTGGGTTAACGCGTCGTTTACCTCGTGGAGAAGTGAAAACTTCTCAAGAACACCAAGCAAGATGCCTCTCAATGAAAGCACCAATTAATGTTAGGGACCCCGGTCAAGTCCCTAAACACTAAGTCCTCTTCGGCAATAGGCTCCTTTGGTTGACCGTCTCCAAGTCCTTCACTTGCTTGGTTCACGCTCAAGGTTGGCTATGGTGGCACTTTGGGTATGGTGAGGTTAGTGTTTAGGCTAATGGGAAGTGTATGGGAAGTGTGAAAAGTGGCTAAGTGTGAGATCACAATGGGGAGTGGTGCACGGCACTAGGGTGAGCTAGGGTTGGCGCCACTTGCATTAGGGTTTAGGGTTTGGATGAGTGATGATGGGCGGCTAGGGTTTGTGTGGTAAGATGAATTAGGGTTTGGAGATAGGCAAGGGTGATGGGCGGCCAAAGCTTGGTCAAATGGGCAAGTGAGAGTTTTTAGGAAAGTTTCCTAAAAACTTGGGATTTGACTAAGATTAGGTTGTTGGCTGGCCAAGGGGGTTTGAGTGAGTCAACTAGGGTTTCCAATATGGAAACTCTAATATGGAAAGTGGAGTGGGCAGCTAGACTAATTCAAATAAGGCTTGGATAGCCAAATTTGAATTTGGACTAGTATGGGAAGTAGGGATTTCGGTTATGGAGGGAATGGATGGTAAGAAGGGTATTTTGGGATTTTGTTTATTTATGGAAGGTAGGGCAAACAAGTGGTGGTCAAATTATGCTAGGGTAGAAGGATCAAATGGATGTTGGGAAATACTTATGGGCCGAAACTCACAAGAACATGGATGAACAATGTATGAACAAGAACATAAACTAACAAGATCAATAAGAATTAAATGGAGAACAAGAGAGTGAAAGGAAAAATACTCATAAGATAGATAGAATGGATCACACTTATTCACGAATTGCAAAGTGTGATCCTCTCCTTATGGATTCACGAATTGCACCCCAAAGAGCCCAAGTGCTATGCACCGAAGGTGATCTCAAGAACAACTTAGTCCACAAAGGCTATTGTCAAAAGATGTCAAAGCAATGACTAAGGGTCCTATTTATAAGGTTACAACTTGGAAACCCCCAAAAGGTCCCTTTGCAATAAAAGAAATAAAAGGAATAAATAATTAAAATAACATAAATAAGGATAGTGGTATGGACCACATGGCTAAGGTGGTGCATGGGGTCGAATTTGGGCTTGTTCTCATGCTGAAAATACCCTTTTTGAGGGTTGGCTTGACTGTGGCTCGACCTTGGCTCGAGCCAAGGTTCGCTCGACCCTCTGCTCGACTTCGCTCGAGCGAAAACATACAGAGAGATCCGCTCGAACTTCGCTCGACAGTCCGCTCGAGCCATTGTTCGCTCGACCTTCCGCTCGACTCCACTCGAGCGAATTCAACCCGAGAGCTCCGCTCGACACTCGCTCGACACCCCGCTCGAGCGAATTCAACCCGAGAGCTCCGCTCGACACTCGCTCGACACCCCGCTCGAGCGATCTGTGTGTGATTTTATGTGGGAGTCTAATCAGCATGGCCTGCATGCTGGGCGCCCCGTGCGTGTCAAGGCATGAGCCAAGGCATGCATGTGGCCAGACCATGGGCATGCATGTGGCCAGACCATGGGCATGCTGGGCGCCCCGTGTGTGACAAGACACGGGCCAAGGCATGCTCGTGGTATGATCAAGGGGCATGTCCCCGACATGGCTAGGACATGTGCGGCAACTTTGGAGGTGACTTTACGTGGGGGTCTAACAGCAACACCATGGGCAGCGCTACACCTCGATGATGGTCCTTGTCAATGTTGCCAACCCCCCAGCCGGGGCGGCGGGAGGTCGGGGGGTGGGGGGGGTGTGGGGTTAGGAATTATTCTAATGGGTTGTTGTTAATCAACATAAACAAGAGATTGAGATTGATAAAAGATGCAACATATAGAGAAAACTCTAAAAATATGTTTTATTCATAAAAATTGAAAACTGGTTTGGAAACCCACAAGTTGGCTTAAATAGCTAAGAAAAAATGAGATCTTCAGAATTTTGTTTGAAAATTAAAAATCTCAATTATTATGTAAAAATATAATATGGAATAAAATAAGTATCTCGTCACAAGTGACATCAAAATATTACCATAAAAAGAAAAAAAAATACTTAAAATAATGATTTAGAGGCAAAATAGCTGATTTTGGGATCGAAATGAGGAGTACCAAGTATATCATGGTGACCATGATGTGCACACTGAAAATAGCTTTCAAAATTGGGGTCATATGCACAATTTTGGGAGGGGGTTTAAGAATTATTCTAATGGCTTGTTAATCAACATAACCAAGGGATTGAGATTGAGAAAAGATAAAACAAATAGAGAAAACTCTGAAAATATGATTTATTCATAAAAATCGAAAACTGGTTTTGAAGCTCACTAGTTGGGCTTAAATAGCTAAGAAAAAAAATGAGATCTTGAGAATTTTGTTCGAAAATTAAAAATCTCAATTATTATGTAAAAATATAGTACGGAATAAAATAAGTATCTCGTCAAAAATTTGACTGAAATCAGAATAAGAATCATCCCCATAAGTGACATCGAAATATTACCATAAAAAGAAAAAAAAAATACTTAAAATGATGATTTAGAGGCATAATAGCTGATTTTGGGATCAAAATGGGGAGCAGCAAGTATACCATGGTGACCATGATGTGCACACCGAAAATAGCTTTTAGAATTGGGGTCATATATGCGATTCTGATATCTATAGCCAAAGTTATGGTCAAAATATTTACTTGTTCGTAATATTGCTGAAGAAAAATTCTTCTTATCATCTCTACACCAAACACCACATTTGATTTTTTATCTTTTAATTTTTTTCCTCAACAAATGTATGGTATAGGGATGATGAGTAAAATAATTTTTTTAGTTTAGCAGGAATAAAACAAAAAAAATAAAAAATTAAAATAAAAAATAAGTGTGGTGTGTGGTATAAAGATGATGAGTAAAAGGGCTCATTGCCCAAATTCGCGTGATCTTCACCTTTTCCAGCCATATTTGCATTGATCTACATTCTCGAGGTAGCCAAGAACTATCAACGTAGAATCTGCTTGCTCAACATCATCATACTTGGATCTCTCTACATTAGTCTCCCTGGATTGAAAAGTTCTCGCCTTCAAGTTCACGTTAGCATCGACAAAGCACAAACTGAGGTGTTTGGCGTTGAACACATCAAATGCCCTTAGATGACTAGGAAGGCACAACATGTATGCATTGTCATTAATCTTCAGTAGAAGTTCACAAAGTCCAATCTTCCTATCCTTCAACATATTGCACTCACCAACAGGAAAATGATCACAGGTTAGCATAACCCAAACAAAATCTCTGACATAAAAAAGTACTTGGCGACAGTGATTGTCAGCTTCAACCTTGTACTTTGCATTGCTCTCCTAGTTTGCTTGCTTGAATTGGTCATGTACTCCCTGAAGGTGCCATCTCCTCTACCTTAATGTTCAAGGAACCAATACGTGAATGGGTGTCAAGTCAAGTATGCCTAAAGGATTATGCCCGTACACAATTTCAATGGGCTCAACACTGTAGTCCTGTTCTTGGATCGATTGTACGTAAACTCTCCCTGAGATAAGGTGAGGTCCCACTACTTTGGCTTAGTACCGGCCAAGATCCTCAAAAGGTTGCTCAAATACGATTCACCACCTTAGTCTGGCCATCTATTTGGAGATGGTAGGCACTATTAAAATTCAGTTTCGTTCCCATTTTCTCAGACAAACTCTTTCAGAAATCACTGATAAAATTTATATCCTAGTTTGAGGTGATGGACTGACGAATGCCATGTAGGTGAACAATCTCCTTGAAATATAGATGGGCAATCCATTTAGTGTCCTTGATCTTTCAACAAGCTCAAAAATGGACCATCATGGAAAACCTGTCAGCCACAACCATGATTGAATTGAAAGCCCATTGGGTTTAGGGCAAGCCCAAAATAAAATACATGCTGGAGTCAAACCATGGGCCCTCAAGTATAGGTAATGGAGTGTAAAGCCCAGCATTCATGAGGGTCCCCTTCGCTCTCTAACATAAAACATCTCTTTACGAAACATGCAAAGTCACTGATCAATTTGGGCCAATAGTAATCTTGTAACGCCCCGATCCCGTGGGTTCGAAGAGTTAACTCATGTTATCCGATAATCAACTCCAACACTGCTAATATACTTCTAAAAGTTCCAAATTAAACGTAAACACTTCAAATTTAATTAACCACACAACTCCATATATCAAATCCTCGATACAGTAACCCTAAAAATATCGGCTTCTCTACATGGTACTTAAACCCACATTCCAACAATAAAATTATAGACTCCAAATTCTCAATATTATAGAGAAATTTTGATTTAAACTAATTCTCTCAATATGATCAATTCTTCAAAACACCAAGACATCAGAACACAATGAAATTTCTTAACAAAAATCACCAATACTTTTCGAAGGCTTTCTATCCTTAATCCACTACTCTTACGTCATCTCACCCAGTGCTTCACAGTCTTGATCACCAGCTGAAAAAAGTCCAAAATCATCTGAAAATATTATGAAGATAAGAGGGTGAGTTATCAACAACTCAGTAAGGAGAGAACATATACTAGTATGTAAACATGAGCATTTTCAGAAAGTTCAGAATGCAAAAACAAAACATTTCCTTTTCATATGCACGTCTCAAAATGTATTATCAGAAAATCAGAACGATTTTTCAACCTTTTTATATTCATAAACCATTTTCATATTCAAAAACCGTTTGACATAACATAACTGAACATTTTCATCTTATCATATCATATCATATCATATACCATGTTTAACCCCCGTGGTAGGGTTGTGCTATCCTCGGTGGCCAAACCAGGCAGTATCAGAATGTGAATCTTTCCCTTATCATTCTCGAAGCCCCGAGTGTGCACATAGGAAAGACCATGCAGAAAACCACTTTGTTTCCAAAGTGGGTGCACCAGAAATAGAGAAGTTGGTACCAACCCAAATAGAGGCCACAGTTTTACACCCGTGGTAAGGTCAGAACAAAACAGAAACAGAATGTCATGCCAGAGGTTTCAGAAATCATATCATATCATATTAGAGTACAGAATATCTTCAGAACAGAACAGAATCAGATCACAAAATATAATTTATGCACAAAATTTCATACTCGCTCTCTTTTGTATAGTTCAGAAGCAAATTGCCAGAAAATAAGCTCATGTCTACACCAGTCATGACAAAAATGTTTTCTCTTTCATCAGAGTTCAATGGAGATTTGCTACACAACCTCCTACTATTCACCCACACTCCACACTCCATATTTTTTAATATTTTTTAATATTTTTTTAAAAATTTTTTTTGAATTTATTTTTTTTTAAATATTTCAGATTTTTTATTCACTATTCATATAAAAAATATTTGATAAAAAAAAAATTAAAAAAAAAAGGTGGAGTGTGGAGTGTGGTGAATAGTAGGAGGTTGAGAAGATTATTTCTTTCATAAATCAACCTCTGTTCTTTTTCTTTTTATGCAAAATCTAGCATAAGAATCCCGCTTACCTGAATTTCTTAGCTTTTCAGAATTTTCCATAACAGTACTGAACAATTGTCGAACGTCACCTATAAAAATTTATGCAGCTTAAATAAATCTCCAATAAATAGATAATCTCATATTACACCTGAAGTGCCTATTTTAATTCCTCAAAAACCTAAAATTTTTCTTAATTCTAAAATACTATCACTTTCTAAAATCATCAATATCCACTTAAACAAATCCGTACTGAAGAGAATAATCGAATAAATATTATGATAAATACGGCATTCAAAGAATACTGTTGTTTTAAAATATTAAAGTACCCACAACGTATTATAGATTAATAGAATACTGAGGCTACTTAAAAATCCCATAAAAATAAGTCCAACTAAAAAAAAGAGTTACTAAATAGTTCAAATTAACAATATAATCATTTTTCTTTTATGCTTAATAAAAACCAAGTCTATTCATTAAAACATAACCAATTAAACCAAGCCCATTAAAACATAAACCCATTAAACTAAACCCACGTAACAATATATCTGAAACCATCGTACCAAGGGGGCACATGCAAAAATACTTTTAAAAAAAAGTTTGGAGGTGTTTTACGGAAAAGTTAAAGACCAAAGGGATTATGACATTTGCGTAATTACTAGTAATATCATGACCATAAAGTCTAAAACTTTACCTTAATATTTTCAAAAGAGTGCAAGGTCTTCTACTATACGTTATCAGGAAAGCATAAAACACAACAAAAGTAAAAGGAAACCAAAAGGGCAGGAGGTTCGACTGAGGCTCACCGTGAAGGAAAGAGGTCGCGGCAGAGCTGGGCGAGAGAGGGGTGAAGGTGCAGTGATGGTGGCTGGTAGCTTGCGGTGGGATTGCTTGACATATGGAGTTGCGGTTTAAGATGGAACTGTTGGTGGGTTACTCTGTTTTTGGTAAAGCAAAACAGAGGAAGTTGTTGGGTGGTTGGGACGCGGTGGTAGTCTCGTGGTTGAGCCATGGGTTGATGATGGTTTCCGTGGATGGCTTAAGTAAAGGAAAGCTACGGGTTCACGTGGGTGATGCAAAGCAGAGATGCACAGTGTGGGTTTCATGGGGAGGGCTCGATCTTGACTTGCAATGGAGGCTACGGGAGGTGCTGGGTGGCAGCTTCGTGCGGCTGGGCATGGTGGTGAGGAAAAATAGATGAAATGGAGGAACTGAAAATAAGAAGAAGAAAAACTGGAAGTAATCGAAAATAATGAGAGGAAGAACCGAAAATAGGCCTGCAAACTCACGGACTTGAAGAGGAAAAACCGAACACTGAAAATGGAGGGGAAGAGAGATGCAGCAGACGGCAACCCAGTGGAGAAACCGAAGGAAACAACAACAAAATGAAAATGAAGGAGAAGAGAAGTGGGTCTGTGGCACGGCTTGAGGAAGAACGAACTGGGCACTGCAGAGCAACAATGAAGGAGTCGGCGCATGAAGGAGAAGAAAAGAAAGAAAAGAAAAGAAGAAGAGAAGAGGAAGAAGCCCTAAGGCTGGGAGTAAACGACGCCGCATAGATAAAATGAAGGACTGGGTTGGGGGGTTACAGATGGACTGAAATCGAATGGGCTGGGCCCATAAAAATAAAAAGAATAAAAATAAACACATAAGAAGCCCAGTCCGAAAAATAGTAAGTCCAACAAATGAAAAGGCACAATAAAAATAAATAAATAAAAGTCAAATAAAAATACTACAACTCAATATTAATAAATAAAATAATTAAAGTCCAACAATAAAATAAATTAAAATCAAGTGTACTTTAAATAATAATTAATAATTAATAACAAGAAAGACACATTAAAAATAATTTCACAACTTAAAAATCGAAAATTAACTCAACAATAAACATGATAAATTAAAACAAGAGAATTCATATTTAAATTAAATTAAAAAATTATTCAATTAAAAAATACATTAAAATATGGGGTATTATAAATCTGTTGAGATAAAAGCCAAAGTTTTGTCTCACCCAAAGTGCCCCTCCCCATGTAACTCTCATATGATATGCTCTCTTAAAGAACAATCTGGGACACACAACTATAGGCCACGAAACAAAAACTTGTTATGTAAATTAAAATAACTTTGTTTTTCTTCAGCTACCTCCATAAAAGCTTTCCCAAAGGAAGGGTTTTTGCATACAAGTCTTTGAAGGTGTCAAAATCGGCCACTATAGTGCTCATGGTAGTGAGGAGTGACACATCGGTTGAAAGCATTTGCAACTCAGTTCAAACTCCTTGACGGTGCCTTAGTGAGAAGTAAACTCTTGTAGATAGGCAACCCAATTGGCATGTCACCTACTCAACTTCTACTGGTCATTGATGTACTTTAATACCTCGTGGTTAGTGATAAAAACAAACTCCTTCTACACCAGATAGTGTCACCAGTGCTTCAGGGACTGCACAATGGCCTTAAAATCCAAGTCATTTGTGGGAGTAATTTTTCTTCGAACTCCACAAGTTCTCACTGAAAATGCAATAAGACACCTTTCTTAGCTCAAAACACTCCCAATACCCGCCCCAGGAGCATAACAATTCACCTCAAAGACTCTCAAAATCAGAAAGTGCCAAAACTTGTGCTTCAATCATCTTCTGATTGACTAGTTGAAAACTAGTCTGCCTCTTCAAACCATTGGAATGTCTGACCCTTGAGGCATTCTATGATGGAAGCAATTAGAATGTTGAAAATTCGGATGAATCGATGATAGAAGGACGCCAATCCATGGAAACTCCGCACATTGTTCAGGGTCTTGGTCATTGGCCACTCCAAAATGGCTTCTACTTTGGACTGATCTGCATAAACACCATCAGTGGAAAGAACAAATCCAAGGGATGTGACAGAAGTAGTAAAAATGAACATTTCTTCTTATTAACAAACAAACACTCCTATCGTAACATCTCAAAAAAAAATATCTAAGATGCTCCATATGTGCCTCCCACGTTGGGCTATAAATGAGGATGTCGTCCAAGTACACAAAGACAAACTTTCTCATAAACAGTCGCAATACCTGGTGCATAAATCTCATGTATGTACTAGTTGCGTTAAACAGTCCAAAATGCATGACCATCCACTCATGTAGACCATGTTGCATTTTGGACGCCGCTTTCTACTCTTCTCTAGGGCGTATTCTAATATAGTGATACTCGCTCTTAAGATCAACTTTAGAAAAGACATTAGAGATTGACATTTGATCCAACATGTCATCCAGGAAGGGAATTGGGAATCTGTACTTCACTATGATCCTGTTAATGGCCCTGCTATCTACACACATACGCCATGAATAGTCTTTCTTGGACACCAAGAGGATGGGAACTACACACAAGCTCATGCTCTCACGGTTGTAGCCTCTTTTTAACAACTCTAATACTTGGCATTGCAACTCCTCAGACTCTTTAGGGTTGAGGCAATATGCTAGTATGTTAGGGAAGCTAGAGCCTAACACCAAGTCAGTCTGATGTTGCATATTGGTCATGGGTAGTAGGCCATGGGGAAGGTCTACCAGCATTAGGTTTGCAAACTCAGACAACATATGTTGCACCTCTGGTGGTAAATTAAGATAAACTCTGCCACTTTCGTCAAATGGCACCAAGGTATCAATCCAAAACCCTAAATTAATTTAGGGGTTTAAATGAAAATCAAAATACACACAAAATCACAACTTCAAACACATGCACAATCAAATCTCCGAAGCACATACTTCACAAATCTCATCCTTCATCTCCATTTAATCCCAACCTTCCTCCAATCTCTATAACTCAACCCAAAAAAAAAAAAAAAAAATATAAGGGCTTTCAGATTTGGGGCTTACCATCGACGACGATGATGCAAACAACTGCGACGGACATTGAGAATGATGGAGTTACGAACACAATGACAGTGAGCGACAGAGAGAGACAACTAAGAGAGAGAAGTGAGAGAGAGAAGGGGGAACTTAACACCTCAAACCAAACTACGTCGTTTTGTCATGGGTTGGTTTTTTTTTTTTTAAAAAAATCCCACGTCGTTTTGTCTATTTGGGATTTTTTTTATATAATTATATATATATGGGACGCGGGGCAGGGAAAATTTGGAGCAGGACTAGGCCCCTCCCTCTCCCGTCTCCGCTGGGGGCCGCAGATGCGGGAGGGGCCACTGACCCCCGCATCTGTTGAAGTAGCTCCAAGGCAAGGTGACTGTTGTTATCTTATCCAATGCTTTACACGTGGCAGTTCCTGGCTGGCAAGTTGATATTGTCATTCTCCCCTCGTTAGACAAAGCAGCATCTTTGCATTCAAATCAATTCATTATTACAAAATTTGAAATGTCAATTAGCCTCACTAGACGCTCGATATACAATTCTGTAGTGTAATTGGAAAACAGAATATAAATACCAATGACGGTTCAGTTCTTCCTCACTATAATACCAAACAAGTCAGCAACTCTCTGTTCCATTGAGGCGCCAGCAGTAGGAGTCAAGCATATAGGAGTAATTCCCAACAGAAGTAGGCAATGAGACTATCAATTCCTTCCATTTACCTCCTATCATTTCTTCTATTCTCTCTGCTGCGGACACCCACATCTGCTACCAAAAAGGCAAGCATTTTTATCTTCTTCCTTTCAATATAGAACATCAGAATAAGTCAAATGTTTTCTGTATCGGTGATCTGCTGTTGATGATTTCGTGATTCGAGTTTAACTAATTACTTCTTCTGCGGTTGGACACCTAGTCATATGTGGTATACTTAGGGGCGCATTCACATGGCCCAGAACAATCTCCGATTGATTTTAATCGAGTAACCGAGACCCACTATGAGTTTCTTGCATCATTCTTGGGAAGGTATTTGAATGAATCATCTAACTATCAAGTAAATTTGTTATCTTCTCACATCAATTGCTTGACTTCCTAATCATGCAGTCATGCTCTCGCGAAGGAATCCATACTTTACTCATACGCAAGGCACATCAACGGTTTTGCTGCAACATTCGACGATGAGGTAGCAGCCTCGATAGCTAGTGAGAAATCTATCTCCTTGCTCTTCTCTGTTTACTCACAGTACCTTCGGTTGACTTGATTGTAAATTGCGTAAACATCTATCAAACTGCAGAGCATCCGAAAGTGGTCTCCGTTTTCTTGAACAAGGGAAGAAAACTGCACACAACTCGGTCATGGGACTTCCTGGGACTCGAGCATGATGGGGTGATTGCTTCCAACTCCAGTTGGAAGAAGGCAAGATATGGCGAAGATACAATCATTGGAAACCTGGATACTGGTGTGTGCTTTGCTCTTCGGCTTTGAATTTTAATTGAGTTATCGTCGTTTTAGTTCCTCGATCTCCTGTCCACATAAATCCTTAAATTGATGAGCTTATCCTAAATAGATCTTTTCTGTGTAATCTGGATTTGGATGGTTGACTTCTACATGAAATACAAACAAGATGCTCTATGTCACGTCACCATGACATGGTTTAGAAATTGATGTTCCTGAAAGATGAGATTTGAAGCAATAACATAATATGTGATTTTCAATTTTTCTAAATATGGGTGGGGTACTTAAATAGTTAAATAGAGCAAACCTTGGTTCTAGCAAATGTCATAACTAGGCCGCCTTGTTCACTATTTTCAAAAAAAAAAAAAAAAAGGCCGCCACGTTCACGCATGTAAAATATTCGCAATGTTTGAGGGCTTCTAGACTCTTGAATTAGTCGCATATTTTAGAGACAAATAGTGATTTAACAGGATTGGACCACCATTGGAAAGGTTTCATCAGCCTAAACGTTATTTGACTTTGCCTTCTTGCTTTTAGTGCCATTATTCAACTAGTAGATAACATTGTTAGCAGCAAGGAAAATTTGCTTGCGAATGGGTTTTGGAGAGGGTTTATTGCCAGGACTAGATGATGCAACCTAGAAACCAATTGGAACATGTTATGATGCTATACCCTCATATAACTTGTCACTTGGGAAATGCTCAAAAAAGTGGGAAAGTTCAGTTTTCCGGTAAGAACAAACGCTGCCAGGCTTTTGACAATCCAGATAACATTGAAATGAGAATAATTTTTAAATGCATTGTCTCTAGCCGACTCTTGGACTTGCATTAGCCTCACTTTTGTTCAATGGGATAATGCTAGGCGTCTGGCCCGAATCTAAAAGCTTTAGTGATGAGGGGTTGGGACCGATTCCATCGAAGTGGAAAGGAATCTGCCAAAATGAAACTGATGCTGGTTTTCATTGCAACAGGTAATAGTTACTACCTATCTACTTTTTGTTAAGTGAATAATTTGTAGAACGGCAATATTTCTTTCTCCGTTTTCTCTCATCGAAAAACTGGCCAATCGTTACTCAAAGTTGGAGGGTCTTTTCAGCAACGTTGACTGTATGAAACCCAAGCGATAAAGTTGAATATTCAACCTCATTTTGATGGTGGGGTCACAGACGTGGAATTGTATGCATAAAGCATCGTCATTAATTTGGACTTTTCTCGAAAAGATAGGTGGTTTACTCTTTTCCTATCTCATTACTAGAAGAAACTCTTGTTTTAATTTGCATCATTCATTCAATATATATATACAAGAGTATTATTACATAGTATAATTGATCCCATTAATTTTTTCCTACTATATAACATATGGTATTTTTATCACTTTTGAGCTATCCTTTTTTTCTAAAATAAGAATTCAAAAGTTGAGGCCTAATAGAAAATTTCATCTCATTACAGTGGGATAAAAGTGTGACATGTAGATTTTAATATATATATCAATGAGAAATGATATAGTTATGAATATTTTATAATTATTTTTTTACTCTGATTTTAACGGAGGATAATAATGAAAAATTGAATTACTTTATACTTCTCAAGGGACGCAAATGTTTCGCTGTGATCCCCGCGTGATGATCTACTTTGTTGAGGAGTTTGATACACTTGCTGTGCTCACTTCGTCAACATGGGATGATTTTTTTAATTTTTATGTTTTCTCAAAATCTCACTGTGACTAATTTATAAAACTACTAATTTATACACTTCCTGTGCTCACTTCCATGTTGATCAACATGGAAGTGTGCCCCCTGCACCTATATGGTTCAAATTCTACCTTATGCATTATTCTAATGCACAGAGAGTCGATTATAAATTTGAACCATACGTCTTAGGCTCACCTCAAAACCAAGATTCTCAAATAACAGCAACAATAATAACGACGCAAATACAATCAGAAAGTAGTGTTCATTTACCAAAGTTTTTAAGACGTTAAATTCCTATTGTCAATCAGGAAACGGTTACGCAGAAAAGGACTTGAAAAAAATAAGCCCTTCACCCTTCGCTTACTTGCTTGCAGTCCCATGTAGTCTGTGAAGTTTTCTTTTAACAAACTTGGACCATTTTTTTCACTAACCCATCAATATTGGCGGTTCATTGTGCCAAATCGGGGCAACAAAGAAAGCTAATTGGAGCAAGGTACTTCAACAAAGGCTATGCCGCAGTTGCTGGTTCACTAAACTCCTCCTTTGACACACCACGCGATAATGATGGCCATGGATCTCATACTTTATCAACGGCTGGTGGTAATTTCGTAGCCGGGGCTAGTATCTACGGCTTCGGCAAAGGAACTGCAAGGGGCGGATCACCAAAAGCTCGGGTGGCAGCTTACAAGGTGTGCTGGCCTCCGGTGGGTGGAAATGAATGCTTTGATGCAGACATTGTAGCAGCCTTCGATATGGCCATCCATGATGGCGTTGATGTTCTGTCCGTATCACTGGGAGGGCAGCCCACGCCCTTCTTTAATGACAGCGTAGCAATCGGCTCCTTCCATGCTGTTAAGCATGGTATTGTGGTGGTTTGCTCCGCTGGAAATTCTGGGCCTAAAGATGGGACTGTCTCCAATGTTGCGCCCTGGCAGATAACAGTGGGAGCCAGCACCATGGACAGGCAGTTCCGCAGTAATGTTATCCTCGGCAACGGCATGCGCTTGGAGGTTAGTTTTTCAGTCCTATTGTTGCAGAAGATAGCATTTATGAGAATATCATATGAAATTCGCGCGGGTGCAATCTTCAAAATCTTCATATCATATGGATTTTAACCAAGGCAAGAAACGAGCTATATTTATGTTAAAGATGTTAGGAATGCTACTGCATTTTAGGTAAGTATATGGGATACACTACCTTTAGCTGTAGTCACTATTGCAAGATAAGAATTTATCAAATCCTCCTCCTATATATGAGCTTTTGACACTCATTGAGCGAGCCAGGTTTCTTTCATAATAATAGGCCTCCGCGGTAAAAAGGTCTTAAGCGAAACTTCAAACAAAAGATCAGATCGAACTTAAAAGGGAAAGGATTAAAGAATCTTAATAAACTGTATGTTTTGGAATAGATTACCTCAATGAATATTTTGAGGAGTTCCAGATATATTTATAATGATTATACATCAGAGTTTGTTACAATGATTCTATCGTTAACTATATCCAAGTATACAAGAGATTAGTTTGAGTTTGAATTGCTTTCTGATTTCAACTCTGCACTATCTTCAGTTTTCTGCTTCTTATCCTTATCCTTACTCTGTTTTGTCTTTGAATTTATCTTCATCTTGAGTTTGAGTTGAGTCTGGTCCTTTATCTTCATTCTGTTTGTTTTTGAGTTTATCTTCATTTTGAGTTTGAATCGAGTCTGATCCTTTAAGGATTAAGTATTTCCAGGCGAAAAATTGAGGAACAAGGGAGAGGAAGAAACCGTCTTTTTTGCCAAGTTATCTCGTTATGTCTAACTTTCGAACTAATGTGTGGCCCTTCGTTGTATTGATTTACTCTCTCTCTTATCATGTATTTTTAACTTTATTAATTAACTGTGATCCGTAGGGAGAGAGTTTATCATCTACAGTCTTGGGAAACAAAAAGTTCTACCCGCTTGTTAGCGCTGCAGATACCAAAGCAGCAAATGCATCAGCTGAAGATGCGTAAGTATAGAACAATTCAACCTCCTGGTAGTTCAATGTGCTATGCAATAGTGTACGTCAATGTCAACTCAGAAAATGAAAAAGATAATACTGATTTGCTCTCTTGGAGGGGAGCTCCTCCAAAAAATGAGAGAGAAAAAAAAATAAAAGTTCTATAATATTCCAGATTGCCTAACACTCCAACTCCTGAGCATGTATAATGTATATACTACTCACATGACCCTAGGAAAGCTAAATGCAGGCCATGGTCCTTTTTAGTCAAGTCCAACTGACAGCAAATACACATAAAAAAATATAAGCAATTGGGCGTAGCAAACCAACCTAGCCCATATATGAAATACACTAAAACTAAGTAAAAAAACATTAACCATGCATCCTAACCCGAGCTCATAAAAGTTCCTGAGCCCAAACCTCTAAATCTTTATTATCTCAAACCAACGCCCACAGTGACCTCGGCCCATTTCTGTAGATGTGCTGAAGTGTGACAAGTCAATGTTTAATGTGCTTACTCGAGCTCTTGGTGTTGCAGTCTGCTATGTAAGAATGGAACACTTGATCCCAGAAAGGTGAAGGGAAAGATTTTGGTCTGTCTTCGGGGTCAAAATGCAAGAGTGGATAAGGGTGAGCAAGCTCTATTGGCTGGCGCCCTGGGAATGGTTCTTGCCAACAGTGAGATTAATGGGAACGAAATTATTGCCGATGCACATGTACTCCCTGCTTCGCACATCAATTTCACTGACGGTGTCGCCGTCTTTACTTACTGCAATTCAACCAAGTAAGATGATACACCAGTAAGAACATCGTCTTTAGCTGCATGTACGACTGATTGCATGGAGCCTCATTTTTTTTTTTTCTATGCACGTCCATCACTACACTGGGCTCCTCAATGTGCTTTGAGCACATATCGTACAGCATATCTGAAAAATTAAATGCTTCTGAACTGATATAGTGCTCCATTTAAGTTCATATTCTCATCTATAGAAATGTCCGCTGTGTTGAAGTGAGGAGACGCACGTCTAGGCCGCTTACCAGTTTCAAATTGTCAAAGTAATTGTTAGCATGATAATACTGAGAAATCCATATGCTTCACAGATCTCCAAAAGCTTACATTACCCGTGCAACGACAGTATTGGGCACAAAGCCAGCTCCCTTCGTGGCAGCTTTCTCATCGAAGGGACCAAGCACCTTAGCGCCTGAAATCCTTAAGGTACGCATGCATCCTTATCCTCTACATAAACTCTATTTCTGTTTCTTGGGTCGAATGCATTGAATATATACCATAACTGTTGTACGTTCAGCCTGATATTACTGCACCAGGAGTTAGTGTCATAGCAGCCTATACCGAAGCACAAGGTCCAACAAATCAAATATTTGACGAGCGCCGAGTTCAATTCAACTCGTTGTCGGGAACTTCAATGTCCTGTCCTCACGTTTCTGGCATCGTCGGCCTCCTTAAAACCCTCCATCCCACTTGGAGTCCTGCAGCTATTAGGTCGGCAATCATGACAACCGGTTAGACTCCAGTGGTTGCATTTTACTTTACAAGCAACCCTCTTTTCTCACAAAGTTTAGATTCAACAGATTATAATCGAAAATGCTGCGGGTCCCGACACATCCCGATTGTTGTCTTTTTTTTTTTTTTTTTTTTTTACAAAAATGCTAGTCATCGAATGTTGAGTCCCGATTGGTCCCAACAAAGTTTTTTTTTTCTTAGTCATTAGGAAAGTATTTTTTTAATAATATTGTGAATTTATTTTTTAAAAAAATGTTTAAGAACATTAAAAAAAGATCAAAAACATTTTTATTCTGACGGATTTTTTTTATTTAATGATTAAAAAAATATTTTTTTAGTGATGTTGTGAATTTATTTTTTTAAAAAATATTTAATAACATAAAAAAATGAAAAAAGATCAGAAACATTTTTATTATTATCGGGTCTCGTGCTCGGTCACGGGTCTGATGCTTGGTGGATATAGCATTATTTTTTTTTTAACTTATTGGTTAAAGGGATTAAAAAATGAATAAAAATTAAGTTGAAAAAAAGGGATTACACTTTTCGGGTCCTCGGGACAATGTGTTGGGACCGTAGCACCATCTTCCCCGTTTGTGTATCTTCTCATCATCCAAATAAAGCACAGAAACACAAATTGGATGGTAACATCCGATACAATACAAAGAACACACAGGCGAGCTTGTATCTTACGATACAACTAATACTTCCGAAATTCATTATTTACCTTCTCATTTCCTCCTATTTTATAGCTGAAACACAAGATAACAGGAGGGAACCAATTCTCAACGCTTCTTACGTTAAGGCAACACCATTCAGTTATGGAGCAGGACACGTTCTTCCAAACAGTGCCATGGATCCAGGGCTGGTTTATGACTTATCTATTAATGATTACCTCGACTTCATATGTGCTCTAGGATACAATGAAACACAAGTTTCAATATTCTCAGATAACCCCTATAAGTGCTCCAAGCTCATCAGTCTCGCCAACCTCAACTATCCTTCAATCACAATCGCTAAACTTTCAGACTCTATTACGGTGACTCGAACATTAAAGAATGTGGGTTCCCCAGGAACTTACAGAGCTCACATCCAAGAACCAAGTGGAATTTTGGTTATTGTGAAGCCCGAGAGCTTGAAATTTAGGAAGGTTGATGAAGAGAAAAGCTTCAATATTACACTAATGGTTAGAGAAGCCAAAGCATCCGAAGACTATGTCTTTGGACGGTTGATTTGGTCAGATGAAAAGCACTTTGTGAAGAGTCCCATTGTGGTGAAAGCAATCTAGAAACTAATGCATTCGAGCTAAGTCTACGTATTGAATCAACAGCGCGCCTTATTTTCTACATAGCACTTTCTATATTTGTACCTGACATGTAGTTGACATAAATAATGATTAACAAACAAGGAGGAACATTATTTCAAGACTGCCTCGTTTGAATTCAGAGATGAGTTAAGATGGTTTTAAATGAATTAAATAAAATATTATTAGAATATTAATTTTAATATTATTATTATTTTGAGATTTGAAAAAATTGAATTGTTTATTATATTTTGTGTAAGAATTTGAAAAAATTGAAATAGTGAAATGAGTTGAGATGAGTTTCGAATCCAAACTAGTTAATTAGACTTTCTTGCTTTGGTCATTATATCCTACTCGTCGCAAACGAAAATGTTGTTGAATCCAATTCTTCATCATGTATATATCTCTCTGCCACATTCGAAGCTCTCGAATTAATATTTTAGATAAAAACTTGAGGTAGTCTGATGTCAAATTCCTAATTCAACCTCACGTCGATGCCAAGAAGAGGAAAAAAAGAATGCAAGCACAAAATCGCTCTCTATAAAGTTGGAATCACTCCAAGAAAATAAATTAAGTTTTTGGCGTCTCACCAAACTAGTCACATCTCGGGATCAAACATGCAATTTCATTAATCATTCAAAAGTGTCTTTAATTGTACATCATTTGATCCTTAAATAGCCAACAAAATAGAATATTACTCTAACTAGGAAATACTAATCTAGATAGAATAAAACTAGCAAATACTAATCTAATTAAAAAATAACAATTGTAGATAGAATAAAATTAGGAAATACTAATCTAACTAGAAAAGCAATAAATCCTTATTTGCATCAATTGCCAACTCCCTTAAGAACTTGACTCTGGCAAGTTTTGACGAGTGCAAGTAGCAAATAGATGTGGATGTAAACACTAGACTTCTGATGCTTGCAACCAAACTGATTTCGAATTTGGACGGTTTTTCTACTTAACTTAAAACTTGTAATACCCTCCTCGATGGGTTGTAACAAATTGATAATCAAGTATGGAGGCAATCTCATCTCGAGTAGCTGTATTTTTTGGGATACGAAGAGTTGGTGTCTATGATGCCTCTGAAGTTGGTAATGTGGAAAATTCATTTTCATCACCCTTAAACTCAATGAGATATTCTATGTTAAAAATTGGGCTAATACCAAAATCAAATGACAAATCAATGACATACGCGTTGGTGCCCAATTCCCAAGCGACTTTAAAAGGACCTGCCCATTGTGCATGAAGTTTGGTAAAACTCCTCGAAGGAAATCGCTCCAGTCTTAAACGAATAAGAACCATATCACCCACGTTGAATTGCCTATCTTTGCGCCTTGCATTTGTAGAAGCTGCATAAGAATCTGTATGAAAGGTAAGGCGTCGTTTGGATTCTTCATGAACATCCCTCATCTAACTAGAAAAATCTAGTGTAGCTTCGCTTGGTCTAGGGGGCAATGGTAAGGAATTGTTATCGATTGGAGTGCTAGGTCAGAAACCATAAACCACTTCGAATGGAGTGCACCCTGTTGATCTGTTAACAAAATTATTGAAAGCAAATTCTGCCTGTGGAAGTACTATATCCCAGTTGGTGATATGATCCGCAACAAGGCAACATAATAAATTTCCCAAGCTCCTGTTGGTTTCTTCAGTTTGGCCGTCTATTTAGGGATGGAATGCACTAGAAAGCATCAGCTTTGTCCCCATTTTCGTCCACAATGTCTTTCAGAAATAACTCACAAATTTTACGTCCTTATCAAACACAATAGAAGTTGGAACACCATGTAATCAGATTACTTCTTGCAAGAATAATGCAGCAATCTTTGAAGCATCATAAGTCTTGTGACATGGAATGAAATGCGACAACTTTGAAAAACGATCCACGACCACCATAATTGAATCATATTGCCGGAGAGTTTTAGGCAACCCAAGAACAAAATCCATGCTAATGTGCTGCCATGGCTTGTCCAAAATGGGAAGGGGTGTATAGAGCCCCACTTGTTGCTTGGTTCCTTTATTTATCTGGCAAATCTGACAATGATCAACCATTGTATGCACATCTCTATGCATCCAAGGCCAATAGAACCAATCAGTAACAATAGCAAAAGTTTTATCATATCCGAAATGCCCAACTAAACCGTCGCCGTGGAGTTCCGTAATTAGGAACTCGCGGAATGCACAACTGTATTCTGTAAAATAGATACCCATCTCTCAAAGAATATTCTCCACCAGATATGCACACATTAGTGGAGAGATTACTTGACACATTGTCGAAGTCCTCATAGTTAGCATACTGCATTTTTTTACTATCAAATCCTGCAAAATTAGTTGAAAACATATGTAACAAGTGAGGTCTCCTGCTTAAGGCGTCAGCCACCTTATTTTCAATCCCCGACTTATGCCTAATAACAAACTCGAACTGCTGCAAATAGTCCATCCAACGAGCATGTTTGGCATTTAGCTTACTTTAGGAATTTAGATGCTTCAAAGAGTCATGATTAGTGTAGAGAATAAATTCTCTGTGAATCAAATATGGTCGCCAATGCTTGAGAGTTTGAATTAAAGCATATAATTCCATGTCATATACTGAGTACTGCCCGCGAGTGTCATTAAACTTCTCACTATAAAAAGCGATGGGGTGACCTTCTTGACTTAATACTTATCTGATTCCCATATGTCAGGCATCACAATCCACATCAAAAACTTTAGAGAAATCAAAGAACTTAAGAACTGATGCTTGCCCCATTTTCTCCTTAATTTCAGTGAAGGCCTTAGCAGTTGCGGCACTCCACAAAAAATTATTTGCTTTCAAGCACTCGGTGATTGGGGCCATTATAGTGCTGAACCTGTGAATAAATCACCAATAGAACGTGGCCAAACCATGAAAGCTCTTGACTTTTGAAAAATTCTAGGGCATTGGCCAATTTTGAATAGCTTGCACCTTTGTGGAGTCGGCCTCGACACCTTGATAAGAAATTATAAAACCCAGAAACTTGGTGCTTGTCTTCATAAACGAACACTCATCTCGATTGATATAGAGTTGTTCAGTTCTCAAAGTTTTCAATACCTGCTCGACATGGTCTAAATGGTCCTGCAAATTTTGACTAAAGATTAGGATATCATCAAAATAAACAACGACAAATTTGCCCAAGAATGGCTTGAGAACTTGTGTCATAATGCGCATGAAAGTGCTTGGCGCATTGGTTAATCCGAAGGGCATGGCTAGCCATTCTAACAAATCATCTTTCGTTTTGAAGGCCATCTTCCACTCATCACCCAGCTGAATTCGAATTTAGTGGTATCCACTTCGAAGGTCGATCTTAGTGAAAATAGAGGCACCATTTATAAAGTCTAACATGTTACCAAGATGGTGAATGGGAAATCGGTATTTCATGGTTATCTTGTTAATTGCTCGTCTATCTACGTACATCCTCCAAGTACCATCTTTCTTGGGCGTAAGTAAAACAGGAACAATGCAGGGACTAAGACTCTCTAGGATGAAGCCTTTGTCTAACAATTTTTGAATTTGTCAGCTAAGCTCTTCATTCTCGATAGGGCTCATGCGATAGTGCGGTAAATTAGGCAATGTTGATTTGGGAATCAAGTCTATAGCATGTTGCAAATCCCACACTGGAGGTAATTGGTTCGGCATCTCATCCGGCATAATATTTTGAAATTCCTCCAGTAATGTGGTGAGTTCCGTTGGAATAGAATCATCCTCTTGCTTCATTTTGCACCTTACTACCATTAGCACCATATCTTCATCATGCATGACTTGAGAAAATTGACGCATGGTCAACACTGGAACAACTTCCCTTTGAGTCTCAAATTCTGAAATTTGCAAAGAATTCAAAACAAATTTCTTACCTTTAAAATTAAAGGAATAAGTGTTAGCATATCCATCATAGGAAACCCTTTGATCATAAAGCCATGGACGCCCCAATAACATGTGACAAACGGTCATAGGGATCATGTTGCACCAGGCTTCGTCCACATATTTTTTTCTCAATGAAAATTTAACCAAGTATTGATGCTTCACTAGGACTAAGTTATCTTCATTAACCCAACTGATCCGATAAGGATTAAGATGCTTTTCAATCTTCAATCCCGAACGTTTTACGGCAGTTTTGAAAATCACATTTATGCCGCTGCCATTATCAATAATGACATTCAAAGCTCGACCATCATGTTCCATGCATGTGTAAAAAATATTGGTACTCAACCACTAGGATTAGCCTAGAGCTTTTTCTTAGTTCTGGTCAACACTCAATGGATCACGCAACTAGGTAAATCTGATGTGCCCAGGTGTTCTTCTTCACCATGACTGCCCTTATCGGTCTCCTCCTCATCCGTTTCTTCAACAGTGTCCATTACCAATAATTCTTTTTCACACATATAGGCTAACTTTTTATCTCTTGTAGGACACACACCAATATAGTGCCCAAAACCTTTACATTTGTAACATTGTGGCCCTTCACTAGAAGCTTTTGCTTTTCCTTTCTGGTCTCCAATCACTGTGCCCTTGGGTTGATCTTTTAGCAATGGTGGCCTTTGGAATGAAGGCATTGGCACACATTTCGGTCTTGGATCCATTGACATCATTTTTCTCCCAATCGAGATTCCCATTTGCTTCTCAATACATAGTGCTAATTGATTCGTCTCCTCCACATTAATTAAACGTGCAGTCAACATCTCATTGCATAGATCACTGCGTAATCCCATGAAGTATCGAGCTAAAGTTTGTTGTTCAGTCTCCACAATCTTGCTACGAACAGTCAACTCGTGGAAGCGGTTGCCTGAGTTGTGACATCTCTTCGAACATCATTTGCTCATAATCAATAGGCAAATATTTTTTCTTAAGTCGTTCATTCATTTCCTCCCAGTTAGAACCTGATGGATATTGGGTACGGAGTAATTGTTCTTCCACACTTCCCCACCATGCTCGTGTATGACCCTTCAATTTCATCCTAATATAATGAACCTTTCAATCCTCTAATACAGCAAACCAATCGAAGTAGTCCTCAATAGCCGTTAACCAATATTCAAAAGTATTGGGTTCTAATTTCTCATAAAAATCCGGCACATCTACCTTCATCCTCTTAGTTAGTTCATCAAGAGGTTGATAAGCTGCGCCATGTCCACCATGACCTTGGTAAAAATTTTGTATGTGATGTTGGATTCGAGGTCCACAATCCTCAAACTCCCGGTTACCTTCATCTTCCCAGTCTTCTTCATCATCTCTAGCACTTTCGTCGAACACTTCCCCACGAGCTAGGCCACGCCCTCTCCGATTGAAAGACCTAAACTCCCCTCGAACTTGACGTTCATCCATGACATCTAGTCGGTGAGCGAGTTGCTCCGAAACTATGGTGATTTGATTGATTTAGTGCTACAAATTGGGTTGTTTCGTGTCTTGATTGTTCAGATTTTGATTGCTCAAATTTTGGTTGATCGGGTTTTGGTTGTTCGAATTTTGGTTGGTCGGATTTTAGTTGTTGGCCATGGCATATGATGTACCATGACGGGTTACAGGCATGGAGGTGCTAAGCTCCTTAAGGAAGAAACCTGGCTCTAATACCAAAATTGATGTCAACTTTCTGGTTCAACCTCACGTCGATGCCAAAAAAAGGAAAAAAAGAATTCAAGCACATAATCCCTCTCTATAAAGTTGGAATTTCTCCAAGAAAATAAATTAAGTTTCTAGCATCTCATCAAACTAGACCTATCTCATAATCAAACATGCAATTTCATTAATCATTCAAAAGTATCTTTAATTGTACATTCTTTGATGCTTAAATAGCCAACAAAATAGAATACTACTCTAATTATGAAATACTAATCTAGATATAATAAAACTAGGAAATACTAATTTAGATAGAATAAAACTAGCAAATACTAATCTAATTAGGAAATAACAATTGTAGATAGAATAAAATTAGAAAATACTAATCTAACTAGGAAAACAATAAATCCTTATTTACATCACAGTCTCTGTCTTACTTGGGGATACGCTATGCTTGGATCACCCTCGATCAGGTTTATCCATACTACAAGTAAAAGCAAAGTTCCATGTTGAGCACAAATATGCATATATATTAAAGACTTGATAAATGCAACGTCAACGATAGCATACTCAGATCTAGAACCCCCACCGAAGGGAGTAAATTTCTTGCAGTCTTACAGATTTGATCTTGGCCTTGAGATTTTATGGAGTGAATTACATCCACAAATTTTCATGTACTATTGGCTAGCTATTGCTAAAAATCTGTCAGCAATAAAGGAAACATAATTGCTTCAAGATGCGTGATTCCACATATATCTTTATTAAAACAATTTTCACCTCCACGAATCTAAATCAATTGGTGTTCATTGGTTTAAGTAAAATAATCTTTAAGATATAATGAAGCTCGTAAAGAGCAATGCTATTCTGTCGCTTATATCTATCTGCTGCAAGTTATTATTGGGCCAAAATTAACTTTTCATTTCTTTTTTAATTTTTTATATCATTTTAAAACATTTTAAAAAATATAAAAAAAATTTAATATATTAATAGTCACTTTGATCTTAACTATTAAGTAAAGAAAATAAATAAATAAATAAATAAAGTGGCAAAATAAGATGTCAAAGTAGCATTATTCATTCGTAAAATATCCTTAGTTTGATTGTGATAACTAGACCTAAATTTCCTTTGAAAATTCTGTCAAAAGAAATAAGTTTTCTATTTTGTAATAAACAAAAACGTAATGACTATGAATTTTCTTATGACAGAAATTTTGGGAGAGGCTGGTGAAATTAGATGGAAATCAAATTTGTTTAATTCTATTCTGAGTGTGTATTATATATTGCAATATATTGTAATTTAAGTGTCTTTGGATTGTTTGAGATTGCGATAAGAAATAGAGTTTTTATAATAGAAATTGCCGCAAGCAACTCTATTTAAAAAAAAAAAAAAATTGTTTACTGATTAGTAAACATGTATTTAAAAGGCTTTTAAATTCGCTATTGTAGTTTTTTATATGTAAAATTATCTGCCGAAAGATTTTTAATAAGAGTTTTAATTTAATATTTTATAAATAAATAAATAAAAAGTCAAGTACTTTCAGCCTTTTTTTTTTAGTGCTTAAAGCACTTTTAAAAAATTATATTATTTTTTCTTTAAAATAGCTTTTAGATGACTACAAATTTAAAAGTACTTTTTAGATTTTCAACTCAAATTCAAGCGGGCACTTAGCCAAACTAAATGACTGTTTAAGTGGTTACCTTGACAGTTAATTATTGTTGCGAATGGTTCATAATAGTTATTTGCATTTAATTACACTTTATGATTGCTAATTAACGTACAATCAAATATGACCATTTAATTGTAGAGATTATAAATAGCGGTCATTTAATCATGACAGCTAAATGCAGGCCAGGGTAGATTGGGCTGGCGGGGCCTAAAGTATAGCTATATTTTAAGAGAAGTGAATTGTACAAATTTTATATAGACAAATATTGCATAATTTCTTTGTAAAAATGTATAATCTATCTCAAAAAGTATAAAAAAATAAAATAAAATAAAAAATCTGATATTTTTTAGTGGAACTTACTTTTTTATAAAAGGTTTGCAAGTGGTTTATCTATTCGAAACTTCTATCTAGTATTATTCATATTTTAAAGAATTTATAAAACAAAAGATTTTAAATAACTTCCTTATTATCCATTTTAAATAATTTTTTTAATAAAGCTCTTAGAAGAATAAAATTTTATTCAAAATAACTGTCCGCCTAATTTTTTTGACGTTACATCAAATTATTAATAAATAAGTGGAACTTAATCAATAGATTTAATCATTTAATATCCATTATAAAGATGATGATGATGAAAAAAAAAAAAGATTAATAACATTACTCTTATAAAATTTTCATGATACATCCTCGCTAGTCGTTATGCATCAATAGAAGAAAGTAGTTAGAAACTTTGAACTTTCGAAAAAAGGAAAAGAAAAAAGAATGTAGTTAGAAGCCACGCGAACTAGCAGCGACCACAATTAAACTCTGGCTAAACTCGTTATTCCCGCTGCATCCATGCGTGTGCTTTGGGGAGGGGGGGTGTAACCAAACATACTCCAAACCAAGCTTTTACCGTGAAGCCACCATAATCATACTATTTTGATGTTACTAGTGTTTACACCAATTAAGCTGCACAAGCAAGTTGAGTACGCTGATATGACCCGTTAAATACATTACGGGTACCGTCTTCTTTTATTTAAAATTTAAATAAAAAATGTTGATATGATACAAGGGCCGATCGTACCGGTCCGTCACATACAAGAGGAAGAAAGCAAAAGGTTTTTCCTTGCTTACCCTTCATAATACGAATTTCATTTTCGTTGATAAACAAAAGTTCGTGTCGATTAGATATACACAAAATTCACAATCCAACCAGTCTTCCTAGTGTTATACTCGTATAATTAGACATCATGGGAACAAATATTGAAACTGCGTGGGGAGACCAATTCATAATGACGGGTAGATTAGATGCTGGCACCATACCCTTTGTCGCCATGCCAGTCACAAACACCAAAACTTCTATTAGCCGTTTGTTCCACTCCTTTCACAACCCAGCAAATAGCCGCTACAAAAATACCTGCATCACATGAAAAGATGAAACTACTTGTGTAAGCAGTCGAATAAGGCAGTATTGCACATCGTATAATAAGTCGTACATTTAGGTTAATAGACAGTCCTGAGAATATATTCAGATAAGACTACTTAGATATATTACTCGTTCAAAGCATCAAACCTTTTAGAACTTGTCCTTTTAGAAGCGACCTATTAAAAGGTGATTCTAATCCCCTATTAGCTGGTTATTACCAATATAATATGGATAAGTATCCTTGAGTAAAGAATGAGTTGATATAAATGGCAGCCAATTTATTAACTATAAATTTCGAAGAATCTTATACTCCAATCTTCATATAAAACGTCATTCATATCTGCAATGTTTGGTGGATCTTATCCTAAAACAATCAACACTAACCCAAACTCCCGGAGAAAGTTTGACATGAAATCAACCAACATAGTTCCCAAAGAACTGTCATTCTGGATTTGTTAGTTTCAAGAGATGCAACTTTTGGCAGTAGTGCAATACCAGCAGTCCAACACCACTATTAAGGGTGTGTTATGATGAAAAGATCCCCTCCCTCCCCCCCCCCCCCCCCCCCCCCCCAACAACAAAAAAAAAAAAGTGGAACGGTAACTACAATCTCACCCCCTTGAGACTGATCAGCTCCTGCAGATGGTTCAAAATAAGATAAAAAAGAAATAAAATTACCTATGAAAATACAATGATCAAATGGACTGTGAAATCACAAAATTACCTTCTTCCTTTCAAGTTGTAAGTATTAGGGTGATTCTTTGTTAATTGTAGATGAATCTTTGGCCGTCATATTCTTCCACTTATCCTTGAGATCTACAGGAGTACGGGTTGTATGGAATATATGACGACCGAATTCCAAAATTTTCCTCCAAGGAATATTTTTGTTTGCTGAAGTTGAAAACTTATGCACTCCTTCCTGCAACATAATAGTACTTAAAGTCAGACAAATTGAAACTCAGGCATGTCTCCTTTATATGGCAGCCTGTACTACGCCAGGAAAAAAGTACATTATAATCCCAATTAAAATAAATTGCAAATGTTATACCCATCAACAAAAATACAACAATCGTTTTAGTAATTTATCCTTGGAACTCAGAAAAAAGAAAAGAAAAGAAGTATCTGAACGGGACATCTCCTTTAAGCTTGCTAGAGCTCAAAACAACCTTCGGCAATCCCTTTAGTTCTGGATGGTTCAGGTGAATGCTAAGTGCTCTTTTTCATTTTTAAGATTTCCTTTTTGTTTAATTTGTTTGTTTTTCTTTCAAACCACCATCTTCTCATATGTTGATGCATTTTTCAGGCTTGGAGCCCAACAATACGGTTGAATGGCCTACGATTTGGTTTGAGCATTAATACGATTCTCGCGTGCTCATCCCTGAAATAAATAGTAAATAAAGCATATAAAATGTAAATAAAGAGAGACAGAGATTTACATAGTTCAGCATAAAAACCTACGTCTACAGGTCGTTTGGGGGTGAAATCCACTATCTTGGGTAGAGTCTCTCATGGCCTCTTATAATTCTCAATAACATGGAGAAAATAGGGTTCCTAGGAGGTTGAAGATGATGCCTTCATTTTGGAGAGAGAGTCCCCCGAGATGGTAGAGAAGCTTTCCTTCTAGAGTCATCCGATCCCCTCGTTTGTAGTGGTTCCCTCCTTTTATAGGGGTCTCCTTTGTTCTTTAGAATAGTTGAGTCCTACTTGACTTATATCACTTTCATCAGTCAACTTTCCTTTTATCCCTGGTAATAGGCTTCCAGTGGGCTGAACCACAGTTTATTGGAGTTTAAAGCCCCCACATGGGTCGCAGGCTTGCGTTGCCAAGCCCGACATTGGACAGGTTTATGCATTAGGGCGAGTTTTATTGCTCACCCAAAATGCTCCCTGTGTGGGCAGGTTAAGCACCAGCCTTGCTTCCCTTCACTAATCCTTGCGAGACCGGGCTATGCGTTTACAGCCCAGGCGAGCCTCATGGCCACTCACCTTGATTGTGGCTCAGGCAGGCTCATTGCTCGTCTGAGGCTCTCTATGTTCAGGCAGATTATGTGCGCGCCTTGCTTTTCTTTTGGGCAAGCTGCATTGCTCACTTGGGACTTTCTGAGTGCTGGTGGGTTAAGTGCCTGCCCAGATTGTTTCCCGGGCGAGCAATGGCACTCACACGGGATGTTCCGAGTACTCGACCAGGATTTTCCGAGCATTGATGTGGTTGGTGCCCACCAGGCTTTCGTTCAGGGCGAGAACAAAACAATTAGCAAGCATGGATTTTCTTGAAGATTTTATAATAATGCATTCTTGAAGATTTTCTATCATCAAGAGTACAAAACAGAGCAGTTATATCTAATTTCTGTAAGGCCATTATATATATATATTTATATTAGAAACAAAGATTTTACAAAACTAGCAATGTGAAAGATCTTACTAAAGGGGCGAGTGTTGGTAGTATTAACGAGAATGAGGTTGCATTCAATGATATTATTTGATTCTATCTCCGAGGTCAAAACAATTAGCAAGCATGGATCTAGCCATGCAGGAAGACTATGTCCAGAAACTCCTACCTTTAACATAGAAATTCAGTGCTCACATGTTTTCAAACATGAAATAAATCTTTTATTTATGCTCTATTCTCTGTTCTGTAAGCTATATCCATGAAAACCTGTCTTGATTTGCACATGAGCCTGAATACTGATGTGATTTCATACTAATGGATTCTTGAGGCTTTTCTGTTGTCAAGAGTACAAAAACAGAGCAGATATATCTTATTTCCGTTTGGCCATAAATTTTTTTTTTGCAAAGAAATATTTTATAAAATAAGCAATGTGAGAAATCTTACTAAAGGCGAGAGAGAGTGTTGATAATAATAACAAAATGAGGTTGCACTCAATGATATTCGTTGATTCTATCTCCTGAGGCCAAAACAATTAGGAAGACTATGTCCAGAAACTCACACCTTTAACATATCTTCCTCTTCAGCTGTCCAGAATAATCTCTTTCGTTTCACATTAGGAAAAGTCATCTTTGTGCTGCAAGTTAGGACAATATATCAATATACCAATAATTGTAGACACACACCTAATACTACTCTATCTACTATTCTTACTCCAGATTTTCACATTCACCACACTAAACCATATAAGAAAATACACAATAAAATGAATAACGCACAATTTTTTAGGCGACTCCCTGGGTTGTCTTGACTTGTTGGAGGCAGTAACTTTTTTGTTTTTAGAGGTAGCAACATCCTCATTTGGTTTCTTAGAATCTTTCTCTGGAGTCATATATTTATGAGGGGATGATTTCCTTTGTAAACCAGCATTCTGAGGCCGTGCCTTTTTTCGAGCTCTTTGTTTGAAACGCTTTGGCCGTGATGTTGGTGCTTCTGGCTGCAATTGGTGTTCACCATCCCTTTTGCCTTTATTCTCTGCAGACGCCTCAAGTCCATCCTGTGATCCTTCTCTTGATGCATGAAGTCCCTCATCTACACTCATCACCTCATCCGAGTTATAAGTAGTCAAAGGCTCTGCTTGCTCTTCATCCTCTTTAAAACTTCCTTCATTCTGACTTTCATCCATTCGTGATGCATCTTCTGCTTGTAGTCTTTCTCCGTCTTCTATAAAATCAGACAGATGTGCTTCAGATATGTTCACATCATTGGATTTTTCTTCTGTAAACTCTAGTACGATCTCTTCTTCTCTGAAATGTACATTACTACAAGCATTGGGTATAGAATGATTTGTGTGAAGTTCATCAATCACCCTATTATGTGCCTCACATCTGTCATCCTGTAGATCCTCCACCCACACACATTTCTCATGATCAGGGCTGTTTTTGTTTCGCACATGAGGTAAGGATACATTGGACTCCTTCCTCTTAGCTTCACCACTGTCCTCCATCTTCTGCCCATTCCCACCTACAGCATTCGCACTAACAAATTTCAGCAAAGCTTTCTTTGCCAACATAGCCTTTTTCCTAAATTGTCGAGTTTCTACCATTGTTCGTTTGTAGGAACAATAGGGACAGTAAAAGCGACCAAAGGCATCGAATTTAGGCTTAAAGCACACGCACTTTTCGTGGAGAGCAATTGGGCAGCCAATTTCGCGACAAACCAAGACGTCTCCACCTCGATTGCACCTTATACAAGTCCGCTCCTTAAAAGAATCTATCTCCATACAATCAACAGTATCTTCATTCAAATTAAGAGCTATATCATCGTGAAGCCCCTCGTTGCACGCACTCGACATTTCATGCATAATTGTTTGCATAAAATCCTCCGGCTGTGAAGCGAATATGTACGATTTTGCGAAGCGGGAAACATTAGTGAACAAGTTAAAATTCTAAAATTAATATTCAGGAACCCTAGTTGAAAATGGTACCATAGACACAGACATGCATCGATGCATACAGCATAAATAGCATCATAGATAAAAAAGGATATTAAGACGAAGTACCTGATCGTGGAGGAGAGGAAGTGCCCTATTGGTAGTGGCGGTGGGCAAGGTGCAGGGTTTAGGCCGGCCCCCGAGGCGAGTCTTCGTTCTCATAGTCAAATAGATCCTTGCTGATTACGACTTCCTTCTCCCCTCTTCTCTTCGCTTTCTTTTTCTTTGTTTTTAAAGTGTACTCGAAGAGGCAGGAACCAAGAGCCATGGGTGGCCTCATAAGATCGCTAGTCGGGCCTGCCTCTATGTTTTATTGAAGGAAGAGTGGCTGCCCACCCACCCGCCCGTCCAACTCGATTCAAGTCTAAGGGCGACAGAAATGGGCCCACAACGAAAGGGAAGAATTTGATCTCAACATTAGGGGGTAAGAATTAATCGAAAAATCATAAAACTTGCACGGACTGGTGGTCTGGTTTTGGACCGGTCCGATCTCGGATCGGTTTCTTTAATTTTAAAATTAGTTGGTATCAATCTGGTTTCAGTTTTATATTTTTTAAAATCAGACCGGATTGGTTCATTATATTATATATTTTAAATTAATTATTTTAATATTCTATATGATATTTTTAATATTATATATAATATATATATATAATAATATAAATTATAATTATATATAAGATAATATTTTTATAATTTATAATATAAAATTTTAATCTTAAACATGAAAATTCATTTGATCATATGCTTTAAACATAATATATATATATTAATAACATTTTATGGCCTAATAAATTCTCAACATATTCCTTTCGATAAATACATAATACGTTAGTAATACTAATATATATTAGTATATTAATTACATTTCGCTTTAATTAATTAGTATACTAATGTATATTAGTATATTAATTACATGTTATACCCTAATACTAATATTATTAGAACCAAAAAAGGGGACCGAACCGGACCGGAACCGATAAAATCAGAGGTACTGATTTAGGAAGGTAAGCGGTGCATAATCGGTTTTAAAAAATGCAAAACCGGTGCATACCAGTTCGGTTCTAAATTTTGTCCAAAATAGGACTGGACCGAACTGGTGTAACCCCTACTATTCATGTATAATCTAATTAACACGTAGTATGAATATGTTCCCTCGTATCACTCTTTACTAGCTAACGTGGTTTCTATGAAATGCATTATTGTACACTGCTTCTTACGTACCTACGAAATGAAAGTTATAGCGATCACAATTCGTATTGACACCTCATGTTCATATTGTGTTAAATTATAGATATTCAATGATATGGATCAATCCCAACACAATTCATTAAACTAAAAGTCTTAATACGACTCATTTAGAAAATGTGTGACACAATACGATTTTATTCGTTTAATAATTAATTAGAAATTAGTCAACACAACATTATTCATTTCAATATATTTTATGTAAACGGGTTGAACTTACCTACATACTCCATTTGACCTGATTAATATAATATCACTTACAAGTTAAAATCTATATTTATTAGTAACCAAAATATCTAAAAAAACAATAAACCTACTTACTAGGAAAAAATATCAATATTTTTAAGATTTTAATGTATAAAAAAAATATTATAAATTTAATAATAACAAATATAAGCATAGGTTCAAAATTAAAATCTCAATAATAAAATATAAGCATATTGAGAAATATCAATATTAACAACTCAACAATAATAAAATTATAATTTTGAAATAAAACTTAAACTGGTCATTGTGGGTTGACCTATTTATTAATTGTGTCTTAACGAGTCAATTCGTTTATTTATATCAAACACAAACCTACTAATTTTTTGTCATATTTGTAAAGGACGTGTTCCACCACTAGTCGTGATCGTTAACTTGCAAATCGTTAAATGGGAGGTGTGGAGCACCTATGACACCTCCGATGTTTAAGTCAGTAATGTGTGAGATATAATAATTCAAGAATACTCAATCAGATAGATCGAAGGTTAGCCCCTATATATAGGCACAAAGAATATTGGATAAATACTACAAATTGATTAACTTTGTACAATGTTTAGCCCTTAGAAGGCTTATTCCTGATGTATCATAATTATCTAATCACCACGTGGTTCTTATCTATAATGTGAGGTTTATCCATCCTTGATAAATAGGGCGGTTAGGGTCTTTGTTAAACTACACAACTCTTTTGAATCCTTTATGGATGATGGCCCTTGGGCTCCAGTTTGGGCCACACTTAACTCCTCCAATTACGCTGCTAATTCCTCTCGCATGTAAGCGTGGGGAATTCATAATGAAGGAATTACAAATATCATGCTTTACTCAGTTGAGGATGCTTGAGATCCTAGACCACCTTGGTAGGGATTTGAGACAACCTATGGGCTCCCCACTAGCCCATTTATTATTTTACTCATCGTTTCCAATTGTCAAGAGGCGGGAATTTTAAACTTGAGAAACCATCGTTTCCAGTAACCATCGCCACGATCTTCAATCACTTTCTTTAGTCAGGTAATTATGATTTACATTTATTACCTGCACTTCATTTCTCTACTCCTTCCCATTTTTCATCTTCTTCTCAATTTTTTTCCTTTCTTCTTTATGTTCTCGAAACCCCATTATTTTGACTTCTTTACTTGTGATTCTAACCTTCCCCATTTCTTTCTTTCTTTCTGCTTGTTTTTCATCCTCATGACCCAACGAAACACATCTCAAACCTCCGTTGCGCCACAGTCTTCCTTTGCTAAAGACGTCCCGTGTTTTGAAGGTTTTGGGTGGTGCTCCACCTTCACTACCAAGGGCTTGGCGAATCTACAACACACCTATAGGATTCCAAACTCAATACTCCTGGAACTCCCTCGTCTTGGCTGCGTCGATGAGGAAGGGTTTGTCGAAAAGGTTGATTTTCCTGTCTGCGCCCTAACCCACAGTTTACGATTTCCTTCCTGTCGCCCAATACACGACATTCTTGACCTTCTTTAGCTAGCCTCTGCGCAGCTTCATTCTCATGCATGGCGGGTTCTTCTCTGTTCTTGCATTGTATTTCATTTGGTTTTGGAACCTGCTAGGGAAGAATACCCATATTTAACTGCCCGAGAGTTCTTGGCGTTTTATTCTTTGAGGAACTCTCTAGGCAATATTTGTAGCTTTCGGATTAGGAAGCAGCGGTTGGCTCATTTTGAGAGCCATCATTGGAATGTCAAACAATAGACGAGGAAATTTTTCTTGGTCAATGGCGTAGGTTGGGAATTTCCCAATTTAGAAGGTATGCACCAGAAATTCCCAATTAGAGCCACCTAGAGTAAAGTTCCCGATGACAAGGGCCTAATGGCGGCTTTTGAGCCTCTATCTGAATGGGAACAATCCTGTGTCAACAAGGTTGCCACCTGGGCGAGTGAACATAAGGACAACCTTTGGACTGAGGATCTCTTGACGCCTGCCAATATTGATGGTTTCTTGGTGATGCCTGACCATTTGAAGGTCAAAGGTTGTCTTTTCATGAGCAAGGTTGTGGCACCATCTCCCCTAACTAAGTATTCCTCGGAGTCTACTACAAAGGCTTCGAGGAAACGTTCTCACTAGCCTACGACGAATACACCTTCTCCCACAGCAAAGAGGGGGGCTGGATGCACAGGTGTCGGTGCCTCCCCCGTGGTTGACTGACCTCAAGGTACCTCACTTTCTACCCCCAATCACCCACCAACATGTGTGCCTTCGTTAGGTCTTGATGACGTTGAGGGTTTGATGGATCAAGCCCTTTCTGACTTGGCGAACGCCTTTAACTTTGATCTTCCTTCCCATCAGTTTGATTCGTCGTCTAGCCCAGCCTTTGAATTTCTTACATTCAAAGCTTCTGATTTGCCAAGAGAGAGGGCAGCAAGGTCAACATTGATATGGACGCCACCTTCTCGTTGAGCCTTGCTAATCAGGTGACCTAGGCGATAGTGTTGTCCAGGGCAGCAAGAAGGGTGACAATGTTCCTATTTGTGAAGTGGAAGAAGGAAGTGAAGGCACAATTGTAACGTCCCACTCTTTGCCTACCATTATCTTGGGGGTAGGGGGACCCCTCCACTCCACTTGGGGGCTGGAGGTGACCACATTTCTTACCCCTCTCCTTTTCCCTCCTCTTTGGGGGATGACCTTGAACCATTTTTCTTAGAGGAGGGTGTTCCTCTGGGTGATCTTGCAAGTGAGGACCTTAATTTGGGGGATGTTGAACTTGCCTACACCGATACTATTCGCCCGGTGGGAAATTTGGGTAAGACGGTGTTTCCTGGGATTGGAGCTAGCTCAAAGGTAGTGTTTCCTGATGCTTTCCTCCTTGGTCCTCACTTTGGCTCTAAGGTGAAGTAAGCTAAGAGAGTGCCGCCGAGGGGGGGTGCTTCCACCTCATTTTTCTAAGATGATTGTTTGACTTTCTTGGGTTTTATCTTTGTAGGGTGTTGATGATTTGGCGGCCTGAATCATGGAGGACCGTGCTAACTTGGAAGATGAAGTTTGCTCTAGGTGTGTCTTTTCTTTCTACGCCAATAGGGAATTTGAGAGGTGGAAGGGCGAGAAGGCGGAGTTAGAGATCCTATTTGATCAAGCTTATGGCTACGCGTTCTCTCTGGCAGGTGACTTGGACATTCTTCGCGACGAGGTTTTTCACCTTCACGATGAAATCCGTCATGCCACAAAGGTGAAGCTCCTGAAAAACTTCTCATTGGGACATTTGGAGTCAGAGCATGATTCCGCTAAGGCTCAAATTTCCCTTGTCCGGGGGGAGTTAGAGTCAGAGCGGGGTCGTGCTCACTCTGAGCTCCTTGCCCTCCAGGAGAAACTCAATTACGTCCATCAGGAGTTGTCTAGTTCTCAACGATGATGCACTAAACTCAAGGAGCTGCTGATGACCTTAGAAGAGAGCAAGAGGTAAGTTAATCTTAAACTTTTTGAGGCATGCGGTAGTCTAGATGAGTTGACCAAACGGCACGAGGAATACAAGAAAGTTCGAGTCGACACAAATGAACAACAGAGGAAGCTTAAGGATAAACTGCTGAAGGAGATGACCCAGCTAGTGAATACGTTGGAGTCTGACTAGGTGGTTGTGAGGGAGGAACTTGTCCACCTCCATCCTCAGTTGTTGTTGGCGCGTGGCATTAGAGATTACGAGTTTGGTTATGGTTATGGGGCCAACGTGTTGTGACTTAGATCGTACTTGTTGGCCAACCCTTGTATTGATTTGAGGTGTTTAGATTTAGGGATGTTTAAACCTGATGCAGCCTCGCACCAATTTGTTGATGCCTTTACTCAGGACACCATGCCCAATGCCTTCGACAATCCTCGTCCACCTCCACCTTCCGACAATCCTAGTACTTAGTATTTTTTAAATGGTTATCTTCCCTTCTACATTTGTAACAACATTTTGCAAACAATACAAACATTTTTGTACTTGTCTTTTGTAGTTGTGCATGTTGGGAATACTAAGCCAGTTTTGGCTTTTTTATTATTATTATTATTATTATTATTATTATTATTTTCCTACACTTTGCTTTGATTTCATAAGGCTCTTTTTTTCTACTTTGCGAGTGGCTTGTTGTTCTTTCTACATTTTGTGTTTAAGGGTAGCGTGGTCATATGACCTACATGCCCTTTTTCCTTGGCATTGCGAGTCTTTATATTCGACATTGGTGTTTAAGGGTGGCGTGGTCTAATGAACTCCACGCCCATTTTACTTGGCAACGTGAGTCTTTGTACTCGACATTAGTATTTAAGGGTGATTTGGTTGGATGACTTCCACGTCCTTTTTACTTAGCATCGCAAGTCTATATACTCGACATTGGTATTTAAGGATGGTGTGGTCTGATGACCTCCGAGCCATTTTTTCTTGCCACCACGAGTTTTTGTACTCGACATTGGTGTTTAAGAGTGGTGTGGTTTGATGACATCCACGCCCTTTTTACTTGACATTGCAAGTCTTTGTACTCAACATTAGTGTTTAAGGGTGGTGTGGTCGGATGGCCACTGCACACTTTTTTCCTTGGCACTACTAGTCTTTGTACTCGACATTGGTGTTTAAAGGTGGCATGGTCTGATGACCTCCACGCCCTTTTTACTTGGCACCACAACTCATTGTATTAGACATTGGTGTTCAAGGGTGGCGTGGTTGGATGACCTCCACACCCTTTTCCCTTGGAACCACGAGTCTTTGTACTCGACATTGGAATTTAAGGGTGATGTGGTCCGATGACCTCCGCGCCCTTTTTACTTAGCACCATGAGTCTTTGTACTCAATGTTGGTGTTTAAGAGTGGTGTGGTCGGATGACCTCCGCACCCTTTTTACTTGGCACAATGAGTCTTTGTACTCGATATTGGTGTTTAAGGACGGCGTGGGCAGATGACTTCCGCGTCCTTTTTACTCTGCACCATGAATCTTTGTACTCGATATTTGTGTTTAAGGGTGGCGTGGTTTGATGAACTCCGTGGGGTGGTGTGGTTGGATGACCATCGCACCTGTTTTTCCTTGGCACTACGAGTCTCTATACTCAACATTGGTCTTTAAAGGTGGCATGGCTTGAAGACCTCCGTACCCTTTTTACTTGGCACCACGAGTCCTTGTACTAGACATTGGTGTTTAAGGGTGGTGATTGAACTGCATTATTGCATAGTTTATATAGTTAAAATCAATACATTTTTAATTTTTTTACTATTTTATTATTGATTTTAGATGAAAAAAATGATTAAGAGGCATAAATCCAAGTTGCAATTTAAATTGATTAATAGCATAATTTATGCTTGATTTTAATACTTGTGATTTAATTTGATATTGTTTCTTCACATGCACAACACACTTTTAATATTTTAGTTTTGTTTTATCTTTATTTAATTATTTATTTTCTTTTCTAGTTTTATTTTTGTTTATTTAATTATTATTTATTCTGTTTGTTTTATTTTATTTTATTTTATTTTTATTTTTTATTTTTCAGCGTAGACTAAACGACATGTCGTTTGGTCGGCAAACCAAAACGACATGTTGTTTAACTTGGGAATTGCAAACTACCGTCCACTAAACGACATGTCATTTTTTTGAAAGTGAAAACGACATGTCGTTTATCTCTAGGAATCAAATGGCCGTCTGCTAAACGACATGTCGCCTCCATCATCTTTAACCTCACGCCATGCATGTTTTCGAACCAGCAGCACCTCCACCTGTTGCCTAGCATCAACGCACACGAAGCCATCTCCACCACCTTGAGCCACGTCTACAATCTCCATACACGGCAGCACCTCCACCTTGCTGCCAACGATCATCCACAACAGCGCAGCAACCCAACCTCCATGCATGCAAGGATGCACTGCAAGAAAAGAAAATAATAAAACACATGTGGGAGTTTTTCACTTTCGGCTGGACGCGAGACACACAAATGAAAGGCCGCTAGCTAGAGGTTGGGTGGAAGAATAAAGAAATGAAGAAAAATAAATGGAAGACGCACTACGGATGTATGTTGTGACGCCGAAAGCAATGAAAAGAAATAAATATGAGGGACATCGAAAGATAATCAGCTAGCTGAACATGCACTGCAATAATTCATTCGGTGGAAGAATAAAATAAAGAAAAAAGTGGCAGCGAAAATAGTTGAAGGCTTTTTGAAGCCTATTTAAGGCCTATAAACGGATGAAGAAGACAATGAGATTTTAGGGAATTAATTCGAGAGATTTTTGTTGTGCTTGTGGACTGTTAAGTCCAAATAAAGCTAGGGATAAACTTGCATAATTGAGGGTGTTTTTAGTTTATTTTTTATTCATATGATTGTTCTTTATTAATGCAAACTCTTATTTATCATTCTCTAATTATCAATAGTATTTTTTTTATCTCCAAATAATTTTGGAATTGATTCCTTTCATAAATTCAGTCATGCTTTTTCTATAGAATGGTTAAGATCCTTGATTATGTTTGGATTAATTCATTGTCTTTATTGATTTAATTCTTTGCTGCAGTATTGCCTCCGGGTATATTGTCGTTGTTGCGTTTTGTCAATAAGGATGATAATTCACAGAGCTTTAAAAAGTAGAGAATGATTTATCAAAGAGTTATCTTTCGACTAAAATGGTTTATAATTCTATATCTTCCAATTGGGGACTCTGGGTAATGAATTTCCAATTGAGTAATTCATTGAATCAAGAATAAACATAAATATCCGATTTGTGCAAGGAATTCCTGATACTTTACTATTTATAATTTGAGTGATCCTTATTTTTATCTTTGTAATTTTATTTGTTAAATTGCATTCAAAAACCAATTTTCTTTTATTGATCATTTAATATTTTCTTTTAATTTTTTTTATTATTTGTTGTATTTTCTTTAATCTGTCTCCCTGTGGAATCGACACCCCAAAGCTGTGCTACAACTACCGCATTATGTTTTGGGACTAATCAGGTGGCGTGGTCGGATGACCTCCACACCCTTTTTCCTTGGCCCTGTGAGTCTTTGTACTCAACATTTATATTTATGGATGGTGTGGTCGGATGACCTCCGCACCATTTTTCCTTGGCACCACGATTCTTTGTATTCGACATTGGTATTTAAGGGTGATGTGGTCGGATGACCTCTACACCCTTTTTACTTAGCACCGTGAGTCTTTATACTCAAAATTTGTATTTAAGGCGGTTAGATGACCTCCGCACTATTTTTTCTTGGCACTCCGAGTCTTTGTTCTCGACATTGGTGTTTAAGGGTGGTGATTACACCCAAAGAATAATGCGGTAGTTGTAGCACAACTTTAGGGTGTCGATTCCTCAGGGAGACAGAATAAAGAAAACACAACAAATAATAAAAAGAACTAAAGAAAAATATTAAATTATCAATAAGAAAGAATTGATTTTAATGCAATTTAGAAACTAAAATTATAATGATAAAAATAAGGATCACTCAAATTATAAATAGTAAAGTATCAGAAATTCTTTGCACAAATCGGGTATTTATGTTTATTCTTGATTCAGTGAATTACTCAATTGGAGATTTATCCAAAGTTTCCAAGTTGAAGATATAGAACTACAAACCATTTTAATCGAAAGATAACTCTTTGATAAATCATTCACTACTTTTTAAAACTCTGTGAATTATCATCTTTATTGACAAAACCCAGCGACGACAATATACCCAGGGGCAATACTGCAGTAAAGAATTAAATCAATAAGGACAATGAATTAATTCAAACATAATCAAAGATTTTAACCATTTTATAGAAAAATCATGACTGAATCTATGAAAGGAATCAATTCCAAAATTATTTTTAGATAAGAAAATACTATTGATAATTAGAGAATGATAAATAAGAGTTTGCATTAATAAAGAACAGTCACATGAATAAAAAATAAACTAAAAACACCCTCAATTGTGCAAGTTCATCCCTAGTTTTACTTGTCTCTCCAAAAACTCTACTCTAAATTAAAATGTGTGTCCGAAGTAGTGTATTTCCCTTCTCTTCCTCAGCCCTTTATATAGAACCGAAAAACCTTCAAGGTATCTTCGCTGGCCACTTCTTCTTTCTTTATTTTATTCTTCCACCGGTTATTGCAGTGCATGTTCTTCAAGTCTTCTTTATTATTTTCTTTTCTTGCAGTGCATCTTCCGGCCCATGTCCCCCACTCATTTATGCCGAAAGCTTTATTTCTTATTCCTTTGTTCTCTTGCTTCCAGCCTAAAGTCTCAGCCTTCATTTGTTTATTTCATGCTGTGCGGTGTCTTGCAGCCTTGCTCCCAGCTGAAAGTGAAGAACTCTCGCTTCCGCATGTCTTCAATTCAATTCTCTTTCTGTGATTTTTGTTGCTTTCGTAAATCCAAACAATGCAAACCAAGGTTAAGCCCCACAAGTGTTAAAATACAGCAGCGTCCGCATCCACCCACCGAAAAACCAGGGTCCTGAAAATGCTGCTTCTTCCGTCAAAACCGGAAGCTAGTTTTTTATTTTTCTTTTTCCATGTGAGACCCGTTCGATGCAAACTGTGCATGGTGAAATTGACCCAAAACCTGTTGCCTTGTCTTCCATTGCTGGGCCCGTACTCTATCTCTTTATAATGATTTTTCTTCCCGTGGTGCGTCTTAGCACCAAAGCACCATGCTGTGTCTCCAACATAAAGAATCTTTTTTTTTTTTTTCTACTTTGAGCCTTCCATCCATCCAAGCCGCATGAGTCTTGCTTCTAGCTTTTTTTTTTCTTTTCTTTTGTGTCTGTCACCCAACTGGCTTCGGATTGGAGTACTCTGAGAGAGAGAGATGGAGCCGAGAGGTAGAGAGAGTGCTGAGCTAGAGGGAGATGGTTGGTGGCTGCTACGCTATGCATTGAGTTTGCGTGCACTGGAGGAGAAGACGTGCGACGATGGTTTCGGATGTGGAGAGTTGCTCATGGTGGCTTGAGGTGGTTGGGCACGGTGGATGGTGGTTGTTCTTTGCAGTGGTTGCTGAGTTGTAGTGGTGGAAGTGCTGCATGCATGGAGTCTGCGTGCGCTGGAGAAGGCTGGGCAGAGGTTGAAGATGACGAAAATGACTTGTCATTTTTGTCTATGGACTAAACGACAAGTCGTTTAGTAGACGGAAGTTTTAATTCGATAGACAAAACAACAAGTCGTTTAGCACATAGTTGAATTCAATCTAATTAGAAATGACATGTCGTTTTGGTTTGTTGACCAAACGACATGTTGTTTAGCCTGTGCTAAAAAATAAAAATAAAATAAAATAAAATAAAAAGTTAAATAAAATAAGATAGGCAGAATAAATAATAATAAATAAATAAACAAAATAAAACTAGAAAAAGAAAATAAATAAATAAATAAAGATAAAATAAAACTAGACTAAAATATAAAAAGTGTGTTGTGCAGGAAACAATATCAAATTAAATCACAAGTATTAAAATCAAGTATAAATTATACTATTAATCAATTTAAATTACAACTTGGATTTATACCTCTTAATCATTTTTCCATCTAAAATCAATAATAAAATAGTAAAACAATTAAAAATATATTAATTTTAACTGTATAAAATATATAAGCTCAATCAGGTGGCATGGTCGGATGATCTCTGCGCCCTTTTTACTTGACACCAAGAGTCTTTGTACTCGACATTAGTATTTAAGGGTGATGTGATTAGATGACCTCCGCGCCCTTTTTACTTAGCACCGCGAGTCTTTGTACTCGACATTGGTATTTAAGGGTGGTGTGGTCTAATGACATCTGCGCCATTTGTCTTTGGCACTGCAAGTCCTTTTACTGGACATTAGTGTTTAAGGGTGGCGTGGTCAAATGACCTCTGCACTCTTTTTACTTGGCAACCCAAGTCTTTGTACTTGACATTGGTGTTTAAGGGTGGTTTGGTCGGATGACTTTCATACCTTTTTTACTTGGCACCACGAGTCCTTATACTCGACATTGGTGTTTAAGGGTGGCGAGTCTTTGTACTTGACATTGGTGTTTAAAGGTGGTGTGGTCGGATGATCTTTGCACTATTTTTTCCTTGGTACTGAGAGACTTTGTACTTGATATTGTTGTTTAAGGGTGGTGTAGTCGGATAACCTCTGTGTCCTTTTTCCTTGGCAACACGAGTTTTTGTGCTAGACATTGGTGTTGATGGGTGGCGTGGTTTGATGACCTTGGCTTGGAACAGATGCTTTATTTACTATGAAACATAATCAAGATTTCAACAGCAGAGTTATGATAAATCAAGAAATTAACATAATTAGGGATATAATTTCTTCAAATTTTCTGCATTCTAGGGATGTTGCAACACTTTGCCTTGGTCATCCTTCAAGCGGTACGACCTAGACTTGTGGTTGGCTACTATCATGTATGGTCCTTCCCATCTGGATCTGAGCTTGCCTTCTTCCTTGGTGGTGACCCCGCTTTCCCTTAGCACCAGATCTCCCACCTTGAATGTCCTTGGTTTACTCTCTTGTTGAAATAGTGTTCTATCTTCTTCTTGTCAAGTATCATCCTAACTTTAGCCGCCTTTCTCTCTTCCTCTAAAAGGTTGAGGTGCTCTTCCATAGTTTCATCATTTTTGGGCACCAAAAAATGGTGGGTCTTGTAACTTGGCAGACCAACTTCCACGGGGGGTACTGCTTCACTCCCGTATGCCAAGGTGAATGGGTTCTCTCCTGTAGGGATATTTATTGTGGTCCTGTAGGCCCAAAATACTCCTAGTAGTTCCTCTGCCCATTCTCCTTTCTTGCTAGCCAGCTTCTTTTTCAGTCTTCCCAGCAATGCTTTGTTGTAGCCTCTGCCTGCCCATTCGCCTGTGAGTGTCTTGGGAATGAATATTTGACCTGAATCTTTAGCTCAACACACCACTCGTAGTAATGCTTTGAATCAAATTGTTGCCCATTATTTGAGATTATGCTTTGCGGAATCCAGTACCAACAAATGACATTCTTCCATAAGAACTTCGACACGACTTTCGTTGTGATTCAAGCCAAGGGTTCGGCTTCCGCCTACTTCATGAAGTAGTCCACAGCTATGATCATGAACTTAACTCCCGATTTCCTAGGCAGGAAAGGTCCAACTAGGTTAGCCCCCCACTGGGCGAATGGCCAGGGGCGGTCATGGAAGTCAACTCTTCTAGGGCGTGTGCGATATTGGTGCGTACGTCTGACATTTGACACACCTTTTTGCAAATTCTTTAGCATCCTTAAGTGTATTGGGCCAGTAATATCCTACCCTTACTACCTTTCTAGCCAATGCCTTTTCCCCTAGGGTGGTTTCCTTGTATCCCTTCATGTATCTCAACTCAAACGTATTGTGCTTCTTGTGGTGAGATACATCGTAGTAAAGGGGTAGAGAAACCCTAGAGAATCCCATCCACCTTTACAAATCTAGCCACCCTTCTTCTTACTTTCCTTGCCCTCTCTTTCCCCTTAGGGAGTTTTCCCGTATCTAGATACTTGATGATGTCGCCTGCGCACTCGGGTTCGTTGTTGCTTATCATGTAGACTTCTGGTCCTATCGCTAGGACTTTTATTATCTTTCTCTCGACTTCCCAGGCAAGGAGGGAATCCTCCATCCTTGAGGTTGTACGCTCCAGCCTGTCCACCACTGTGTTGCTTTCTCGAGGCACTTGTGATATGCTAAAATAGGAAAACTGGTCATGCGTTTCCCAGACTCGACTCTGGTATTTCTTTTTTTTTTTTCTTCCTTAATGGCATACGTTCCCAACGCTTGGTTGAATACTACCTGTGAGTCTAACTTCACCTCTATTTCGGTCTCCTGCAATGCTTCAGCCACTGAGAGTCTTGCTACGAGGACCACATATTCTACTTCATTGTTGATGGTTTTGAAAGTAAGGCTTGCCATGTATCGATTCTCCTACCCTTCCCCATTGATTATGTGGACTCCTATCACCCCGCCAGCATGACAGGAAGAGCCATCTACAAAACGTACCTAGGGTTTTCTTGTTGGGGCAGCGACCACTTTTGGTGGGAAATTTAAGAATTTGGCAATAAAGTTCGCCAACGCCTACCCTTTTATGGCCTTCCTTGACAAGTACTCGATGTCAAATTCGCTGAGTTCGATTAACCAACCCAATAATCTCCCCGAGCTATCTGGTCTATGTAAAACCTTTGTCAATGGGCTTTCTATGAGCACTTTGATCAAGTTGGCCTGGAAGTACGGGCGTAACCTCCTAGCTACTATCACCAGGACAAACACCAACAATTATATTTTTGGATATCTGACTTTCGCTCCCCTCAGGGAGCAACTTGTTTAGTACATGGGCAGTTGCCTGCCCCTTCTTCCTTGACCAAGATGGCCAAAATGGCTTGGAGGGATATCGCTAGATAGGCATAGAGTGTGTCCCCTTTTATGGGTTGCCTCAAGAGTGGCGGATTGGTCAAATGCTGTTTCAACTTTTGGAAAGTTTCGTCATACTCCTCGTTCCAGGGGTGTACCTTCCGCAATACCCTGAAGAAATAGAGGTATGTATTCATGGACTAGATACACTAGAGACCAAGAAAAATTTCCTTGTCCATTGTTGGCATTCAAATGATGGCTTTGAAAATGGGCCAACCGCTACTTCCTAATCTGAAAGCTACAAATATTACCTGGAGAGTTCCTCAAAGAATAAAATGCCAACTCTTGGCGGTTAAATTTGGGTATTCTTCCCTAGGAGGTTCCAAAATCAAACGAAATACAATGCGAGAATAGAGAATAACCCACCACGTGAGAGAATGAAGTTGCGCAGGTTGAGCCGAAGAAGGTCAAGAACGTCACGTATTAGGCGATGGAAAGGGAATCACAAATCGTGGGTTAAGGTGCAGATGGGAAGAGCAACCTTTTCGACAAACCCTTCCTCATCGACGTAGGCACAATGAGGGAGTTCCAAGAATATTGAGTCTGGAATCCTGTAGGTGTGGTGCAAATTCATCAAGTCCTTGGTAGTAAGGGTGGAGCGCCACCCAAAACCTTCAAAACATGGGATGTCTTTAGTAGAGGATGACAAACAAGCAGAAAGAAAGGAAGAAATGGGGAAGGTCAGAATTGCAGGTAAAGAAGTCGAAATAATGGGGTTTCAAGAACGTTAAGAAGAAAGGAAGAAATTGAGAAGAAGATAAAAAATGGGAAGGAGTAGAGAAATGAAGTGCAGCTAATAAATATAAATCATCATTACTTGACTAAAGGAAGTGATTGAAGAATATGGCAATGGTTACTGGATAACGTACGTATGTTTCCCAAGTTTAAAATTTCCACCTCTTGACAAGTGGAAACAACGAGTAAAACAATAAATGGGCCATGAGGGTAGCCCATAGGTTGTCTCAAATCCCTAGTGGGGTGGTCAAGGATCTGAAGCATCCTCAATTGAGTAAAGAAAGATATTTGTAATTCCTTCATTATGAATTCCTCACGCTTACATGTGAGAGAAATTAGTGGGATAACAAGAGGAGTTAATATTGGTCTAGCCCAAACTGGAGGCCCAAGGCCTATCACCTATAAAGGATTCAAAAGAGTCATGTAGCTTAACAAAGACCCTAGCCGCCCTATTTATCATGGAGAAATAAACCTCACATTTTGGATCTGGACCACGTGGTGATTAGACAATTCTGATACATCAAGAATAAGCCTTCTAATGGCTAAGCATTGTGCAAAGTTAATTAATTTATAGAATTCATCAATATTCTCCATGCCTATATATAATGGCAACATGTAACTTTTGATCTCTCTGATTGAGCATTCTTAAATTATTATCTTTCAAACATTACTGACTTAAGTATCGGAGGTGTCACAGGAGCTCCACACCGCCCACTTAACGATTTATAGGTTAGCGATCACAACCGATTGTGGGACACGTGCTTTACAATGTTCGTGTTGAGTTCAAGAGTGTCACACCCCTAAATAAAAAAGAGAAATAGAGAAAAGAAGCAAATTTATAATCATTTAAGCCTGGTTTGGATAGCAAGAGCCTCCCATCTTATCTCATCTCACTTATCTAATCTCAATATCCAAACACCATAAACATAAACATTTTTCAATTTTAAATCTTCAACATTTTCATCTAATAATTAAAAATCTTCTAAACTTCCAAATAAAACACAAAAAATAATTCAAAATTTTCAAATTCTAAAACAAAAATTATATTTTAATAATATTTTAACTTTTTCTCTCTTTCTTCAAGATTCTATAAAATATCTTAACTCAAATAATTTAACTTTTATTCACAAACTATTTCACTACTATTCACAAATAATCTCATCTTACTATCCAAACGAGGCCTTATTCTTCAAAACGAAAGGAAAATGAAGTAGTAACATCCCTATTTTGCACTTGGTAGGATATGGGCATAGAATATGTAGCCCGCGTTAGTGGTATGCTGGATATGTGTAGTGTGTGGTGTGTGAGATGATGAGTAGCAAAACTCATTCCGTCGCAGAGGTCAAATTTTATTTTCCCTTTGACCGTCGGTAGGTTGATTATTTTTCGACGCAAGCTTCATCTGAGCAACTATTTATTAATTATGCTTGTAATATTTATGATGTACTTTTGTTATTTTTAATTTTGGATTCACATGATTCGGATATCAAGCATCTTTTTTGGAGGGAATTTATATCAGATAAAAAACATAAAGCACGTGCACTACAAATTATTTAGTACTATTCACCTATGCTACAATATATGGATAAGTACTGAAAACATACTTACAAAAAATCTAGTTCTCTCTCTTCAACCGAAGCGGTGGGAGTAACTATTTGCTTTAGGAAAGTTTTTCTTCTAGATTTCGATCTGGGAAGGTAATAGTTTTGTTCTGATGGAAGAAGATCTATTTCATCTATGGGAATCTCTCACTAACAGATGAGGAGAAGAGTGTTATAGGCCTAGTACTTAATGAAAATAAGAAGAAAAGAAGAATAAACAAATGGAAATTCGAGGAGCCAAATTCATCCAGCAACACAATAATTTTTGGATTAAAAAAGATATTTCATTTCTGCTACTTCATACGTTTAAATAGACATCATTACTAACTAAAACTTAACTGACCATCAACATAACATCAAAACCAACCCACTAACTACTAACATAATTGGTGACCCACGTAACCCACAGACACACCCTACTAACATGAGACTCAGTCAAACACCAAGGCCATGTCCATACAAATTAAATAAAGCTAACAATACAAAACCACCCTAAGACATTTTAACAATGACCACGCCTACATTGTCCCTGACATAAAGCCGAAACCTTCTAGAATCATAACATACTCTCCCTCTTAGAAAGACCTTGCTCACAAGGTTAGAGAAATTTTCGCCAAAGCTCATCCAAAATCTTCCCAAGTTGCATTGCCATCCATGTCCTCCTGAGATGTGTCCTCCTCAATTCCTTCCAACAAATAAATTCTTGGCCTATTGCATCGATGTTCGGGTTGAAACTTTTCATCACAAAAATAGTAAAGACCTCGGTCCATTCTCTCTTGGATCTGAGTCGGGAAAATTTGTTTAATAGATAAGGTAGAACCTTTGTTTTGGTTGTTGGTGGTGAGGTTTGGTTGATTTCCTTGTTCTAGGCATGGTGGAGGGGCAGGTAGTTCTAATAGGGGAGCTGGGGCAGGAAGACTACACAAGTTGGGTGGTGTTGGTGGTGGGCTAGGTAGGGATCGGTGTGGCATTTTCTGTAAGACTTCTTCTTCTTGCAAATGGGCTAACCTGAAGGCTGCCAAAAGAGTTGTAGGTTTGAACATGGTGATGACAATTCTCAAATCATCACGTAAGCCACTAATAAAGGTGCTGATGCAAAACTCTTTGGTGAGTCCATTGACCTGATTAGATAAGAGCTCGAATTGGGTTTAATATTCCTCAACTGAACTGGTTTGTCAAAGTTTTATAAAAACTCCCATTGGATCCGCATATGCCGAGGGTCCAAAACGAGTTTTAAGGCTTACTACAAACTCCTCCCATGTAGACACTAGACTAGACTCCATAAGCCAACAGTACCAAGACAAAGTCTTCCCCTCAATATTAAAAAAAGCAATTTGGAGCTTTTAATTATCAAGAGTGTTATAATATGAGAAAAAATGATGGGCTTTTAGGATCCCTTCAACAAGCTTGGATCCATCAAATCTAGGGAAGTCCAATCGAAGGGTTCTCGCTTGGATTCCCCCACTACCTTCAAATAAAGGATTTCCATTTACCTTAAGATTATTACCTGATGAACTCTCTCTCATATTGTGATGTCTAGCATAGACCACTAGGTGATCATAACTGGACGCCAGATTACTAAGCTGTTGAAGGATGGCTTCCAACATCTACTTCTGCCTTTCTTGCTCCTCCCTCAATTGGACATATTCCTCTTTCAACGCAGCAACGACTATTTGCCTAAAAATATTTACAAGTGCACATAATCGTAATAAGCAGTAAAGTATTTTTAAAAAAATGGATGTTGAACCCACAAAGATTAATTATGCTATTGAGTACTGAAATTCATTAAATTAATTACTATTTGGAAAACTGAAATTTAAGGAATAGATTATCTAAATTAAACTAAAGAAAAGAGCATTAAAATTTTAATTTTTTAAAGCTAATAAGAACAAATCTAGAGTGTTTGATTTTACCTAGCAAATCCCACACAATTTATACTTCCCTATTATAGAATTCCAATTATTCCAAGTTAATGATAAAAATCTCTTAACTATTCAATATTTTCTCTCAAACAATACTAAAAATATCTCTAATTAATAACTGCATATCTCTATGTGAATTTAACTAATTAGAGACTCATTAAGTTTTTTAGATTTTTTTTTTAAATCACACAAAATGCGGTAAAGTATCTCTACTTTCACTCAATTAATGGTGTTTAATCCTGAAGTACTAATCAAAAATCACATCTCAGTCTCATTGTGATTCAATAGATCGAATAATAATTAGTTAGAAAATTGCAAGTATTGAGAACAAGGAATAAACACTCAATCATGGAAATATTAAAAATACTATAACTTAGAATATAAATTGTGTGTTCAATACTAGATTACATCAAAGTTCTAAAAAATAAAATTAGATCATAATGAAATTGAAAAGAAAAAGAATAAAACTAGTGTTCTTCTTTGGAGTGATTTGATGAAGCATGCAGCTCTTGCCTTTGCTCCCCAGATCTGCCTCCTTTAAAGAAACTTAAAGAATAAACTCTAAAATATTGGACTCTAAAACTCAGAGTCTCCTCCCTTAATTTCATGCTAATAATATGCTTATATAGGGTAGAAAATAAATCCTAATGTTTTCATGATTTCCGCATAAAAAATAGCCTAACTTTTAGGACTAATTTTTGGCAGCCTTGTATGCACTCCAGAAGTCAGAATTTAGACATCCTTCTCATAAACAAACTTGTAGGCCTTTAAGGTAACTTTCCAACCAATCAATAATTGTATCAATTGGATATGTGAGTAGAAAGTTACGATGAAAACACTTAAGTATGTCCAAACTATCTCCTAACGTATTCCGAACTTGGACTTCTTGTGGATTCCTTCTGTGATTTCTTTCTCTTTTTCTTGATCAAAATTACTTTCAATCCCTTTGCGAGTTGTTGTCCATGATATTTTTTAAGTTAGTCTTTTAAGTTGATCGGTTATAATAGTCACCCAATCTAACCACACAGAGTCTTGTCGTCAAGTCTTCTTACCCACGAGGTAAAATATCTCACTCATCGCTTAACTTTTGTTGCTAATTCTAGTCACCATGGAGTCTACTCGCCTAAATCTCCTTGGATCTTTTCAAATCTCATTACCTCTCATCGGTCTGGATCCGTAGTCTCTTCTTTTGAACCAAAATACTCTATTTTCGCCTTAAATCTTCTCATTCCTTCAAATCCAAGAAAATAAAGAACAAATATATAGAAGTAAAATAAAATCAATAGTATTGAAAGAAAACTAACACTTTTCATAAATAAAAGAGTAATAAAAATCACACTTATCAAATACCTCAAAACTTAAGCTTTGCTCGCCCTCGAGTAAAGAAAAAGAGAGAGACAATTAAAACAAGCATTGGTTTGATTCATAAAATTTATTGTCTCAAAGATTGCCTAAAGTCTATAATGCAAAGGAGTAATTCTCGATCAATCAAGTCCCAAAACTTAATTCAAAACTCAATTTTACCTTATTATCCATCCTCAGATTCATGCATACCCATCATTCTCACTTCATCATTAGCTTCTTAGATAGTTTTATGCAAACAAGTAAATAATTAATGGATCTCCAAAAATTCCATATGCTTGCTTTCCAAATCACTCTCCACTAATGTAGAACAAAAACTATCACCAGGGATCAATAGATCTTTATTAAGCTTGTAATGTAAGGCTAGGGTGAGGGCTACAAAGAATAGAGAGGATTCAAACAAAGTAAGAAAACTAAAGTTTGAACACCAACAGAACAAATAGAGCATTCTCACAAACATCTCTTCTCAATCATTGTGAATCTCTCAACATACATGTCTTTATTGTACTTTCAAACTGCTCTATCTTTACCCCTCTATTCAACAGGTCGGATATTTTCTTTTCTTTTTTAATGGAAATATACCATACTTTTTTGATTGCCTTTATGTATGACTCTCATTGGCCTTTTTCTTGTTGACCACACAGTAAACGAGTTGACTTTTCACACCCCCAAACTTATGGTTTTGATAATATGGCTATAATTAACTTTACTTGTAAACCTTCTACTTCTCTTACCTTTCATGCTCTTGTGAGTCTGAGACTTTGTGTAAATTTAGTTCTCTTGAAAGATAAGGAAATAAGTGTTTAAGCTCAAATAGGGTAGGGAATATGAGGTTTACAAGAAAGAAAAAAATATAATGCCAAAATATAATTCAAAAAAGTTCAAAGAGGTGGCTGGGGATAAAGATAATAAACAGGTAAACTTGAAAGGCTCAATCGGTTCAAAGAATGTCTTAATCATTTTTCCAGTAATATTATGTCTAGGATTTCACCTCGAGTGTAATCAAACAAGTTCTAGAGTAAGTTGAGACCATACAAATTCACATAAAATTTCTCTAGGTATGCAGAACGATTAATGATCATTATAAACATTCATTGAACATAGAAAATATCAAATTAACCAAGATCAAGTAAAGAATTAACAACTAGAGTTAAGCAATGAGAATTTTTCCTAAAAATTATAATAAATTTCAATCATATTCTTATCATTGGTTTTTTATTCATTAAACCATACTGTTTTTATCATCATCATCATCTGGTTTTTTATTCATTAAACCATACTGTTTTTATCATCATCATCATCATCATCATCATCATCATCATCATCATCATCATCATCATCATCATCATCATCATCATCATCATCATCATTATTATTATTATTATTATTATTATTATTATTATTGTTATTATTATTATTATTATATATTTTTTGAAATAAATAAAATAATTTCATTGCCCCCAAACTTATCACATTATTCTCAATGGGAAAGAGGAAGAAAAACTAAAGAAGAGAATGAGAGAAGGTACAAGATGCTCCCCTGATTTTTTCAATTGAATATTTTCCTTGAAGGTGCAGCCGTGTACCCCTTGATCTCTCCAGCCTCTTCATTCCTGCAAAATGAAAGCAAAAGAGTAAAATTAAGCAAAAATAAAAATTTTAAAAAATAAAATAAAATAAAATAAAAACTTAGGTTGCCTCCCAAAAGTGCTTTATTTAAAGTCTATAGCTAGACATTATCCTCTCATTATTTATCACTAGCGAAATCGATGGAACACTTTTTCGAGTTAAAGTCTCCATCCACATAAGTTTTAATCTCTGTCCATTCACTTTAAATGTCCCTTTTGTCTCGTGATAGACTTTAATCACCCCATAGAGAAAGACACAGGTCACCACAAACGGTTGCGACCATTAAGAATTCAGCTTTCTCAGGAAGAGTCAAAGTCTTGAGTTAAATAATAAAAATTTCTGCCCGACTTCGAATTCCCTTCTCAGAATATGCTTATCATGCCATCTTTTAGTTTTATCTTTGTAAATCCGAGCATTCTCATGAGCATCATTTCGGAACTCATCCATCTCGTTGATTTGCAAGCGGTTGACGAGATTTGCAATATTCTCTTCTCACCAGCCACTTGCAAATCAAAGTTCAGTGTCCTTGTAGCCCAATAGGCTCTGTGTTCTAGCTATATGGGTAGATGAAAGGCTTTTCTGCAAACGAGCCGATAAGGAGACATCCCGATCGGTGTTTTGAATGTTGTCCGGTAGGCCTACAGCGCATCATCTAACCTTTTTGCCTAATCTGTTCAACAGATACTCACGATCTTCTCCAGTATGCGCTTCAGCTACCGGTTAGACACCTCGACCTAGCCACTCGTTTGAGGATGGTATGGTGTCACCACGTGATGGGTAACTCCATACTTAGTCAGTAGCACTTCAAATTGGAGATTGTAAAAATGCTTCCCGCCATCACTAATTATGGCCCTTGGAGTGCCGAATCAGGAAAAGATGTTCTTTTACAGGAAATTTACTACGACCCTCGTATCATTGGTCGGCAAGGCAACCGCTTCCACCCATTTGGAGAAATAATCTATAGCCACCAAAATAAATTTATTAGAATATGAGGATGGAAAAGGACCCATGAAATCTATACCTCAAACATCAAATAACTCAATCACTAAAATATTGTTTAAAGGCAACTTATATTTCCTAGAAATGTTGCCAACCCTTTAACAATGATCACATAAATTAACAAAATTAAGAGTCTTTAAAAATAGTCGGCCAATAAAAGCCGCATTGTAAAACTTTCGCTGCCATTTTTGCTCCACCAAAGTGGCCGCTCACTTCCAATGAGTGGCAATGTCTGAGTATGCTCTCCATCTCCACCTCGTGCACACATCTCCTAATTATCCAGTCTGCGCAATGCCAGTATAGAAAAAGGTTCCTCCCAAAAATAATATTTCAAGTTGGAGAAGAATTTCTTCTTTTATTGATATGTCATCTTGGCCGGTAGAATTCTAGACACCAAATAATTTACCATGTAGGCATACCATGGAATGACTTGTATAACCATTAATTGCTCATCCGGAAAGGTCTCATTAATTGGAAATTTCTTCTTGCCAGCTGCGTCTTTAAGCTCAAGAAGAGATAAGTGGCTGGCCACTACATTCTTGGTACCTTTCTAATATTTTACGAGTCTATAACCCACGCAATGCACGGATTGTTGTGTATGAAGGAGAAAGATTTAGACAGAGATCAGATTTTATAGTGGAGAAATTCGAAACGGTTTATAGGGTGGTTTATTTGACGAAACAATATAAAGGTTAAAATATTGTTTTTGGATGGAGACTTGAATCGGTTTATATCTTTATATGTAAGGAAAGAAATAAAATTTAAAAATTACAAAAATTCATTATGAAACATTGCTTTAAATGATTATCGCTCCATAAATATAACACTTCAAGTTTAATGGTTGAATGCCTACTTTTATGGGTAGAATGCCACATCAGAGTCATATGACTCCGCATCAAATATAAAACAATATAAATGTTGAATTAATTCTTTTGGGTAGGGTTTTGAATCGGTTTATATCTTTATATGTAAGAAATGAAATGAAACTTAAAAGTTACAATGGTTCATAATGAAACATTGCTTTTAAAATGCTTACCGCTTCTTAAGCATAATACTTCAAATTTAATGGGTAGAATGCCTACTTTTATGTGTAGAATGCCAAGTCAAAATTATATCACTCCGCTTTTATATATAGTAATAGATTTCCAAATCGAAACTCTTGTAATAGCAAAATCCATCTTAACATTCTTGGTTTGACATCCCTCTTCGACAGTAAGTATTTAAGAGCTGAGTGATTAGTGTGGACGACCACCTTTGAACCTATTAAATAAGAACAAAATTTGTCAAAGGCAAACACAACCGCTAACAATTCTTTTTTATTAGTAGCATAACTAAGTTGAGCTTCTGTTAAGGTCTGACTTGCATAACATGAAAATTTTTATCTTTTCTTTGCCCCAAAACAGCCCCTATAGCATAATCGCTAGCATCACACATTAATTCAAAAGATAAATTCCAATTCGGTGATACAATGATAGGTACTAAAATTAATTTCTTTTTAAATGTTTCAAAAGAATGTAAGCATTCTTTAGAAAACTCAAACCAAATATCTTTAATCAACAGATTGCAAAGAGGTTTAGTAATTTGGAAAAAATTCTTGATAAACTGATAATAGAACCTAGTGTGACCCAAAAAGCTTCTCATGCCTTTCACATTGGTTGGTGGTGGGAGTTTGTCAATAACATCTATCTTTGCTCGATCAACCTCAATTCTCTTGAAGGAAATGCAATGATCAAGCACTATTCACTCCTCGACCATGAAGTGGTATTTTTTCTAATTTAAAACAAGATTTGTCTCCTTGCATCTCTGCAAAATCAAAGGTAAATTAGACAAAAATTATCAAAAGAGTGACCAAAAATCGATAAGTTATCCATAAAGACTTCTAAAATTTTTTTCACCATGTTCGAGAAGATGGACATCATGTATCTTTAGAAAGTAGCTAGCGCATTGAAAATATCAAAAGGCATGCGCCTATATGCAAAAATGCCATAAGGACAGGTGAAAGTGGTCTTCTCTTGATCCTCGGGTGCAATGGCTATTTGATTGTAACCAGAATATCCATTTAGAAAATAGTAGTAAGCGTGGTTGGCAAGTCTTTGTAACATTTGATCAATAAAAGCTAAGGGAAAATGGTCTTTTTGAGTTGCATCATTAAGTCTTTGATAGTCTATGCATACTCGTCATCCCATGACTGTCCTCGTTGGTATGAGTTCATTATTGTCATTTTTTTTATCACAGTTATCCTTCCTTTCTTTGGGACGACATGCACTGGACTTACCCATGCGCTATATGAGATTGGATAAATGATCTCAGCATCTAACAACTTCAATACTTATTTATGCACCACTTCTTGCATTGATGGGTTCAGTCTCCTCTGGGGTTGGACGATCGGTTTAAAATTATCCTCCATTAAAATCTTGTGCATGCAAATTGAAGGACTAATTCCTTTGATGTCCGATATGGTCCAACCCAAGGCCATTTTGTGTTCCTACAAGACTCTCAACAACTTCTCTTCCTCTTCCTCTACATCACTTAAGGAACTGTTAATATTAACTAGAAAAGTAGAGCCCTAGCCTAAGAAAGCATACCTTACATTTGATGGAAGCAGTTTGAGTTCAAGCTTGGGTGGTTCCTTACTTGGAGATGTCGGCCGAGTTGATTTTAGTTCTTCCACTTTTGGTTTTATTGAAGGAGGAAAGGATGGTGCAGGTTCCAAATATCTCTCACACTTCCTAACCTATTCATCTTCAAATTCAATAGATATAGAGTAAGTAAGACATACCTCAAGTGGTAGCTTTGGAAATTCAACTCCATCAGTCTCGGTGGCCATGACCATGTCTTGGTTGCTTATTTGAAAACAAGAATGTACCTGAGAAGGAAATTCTATAGATTTAAATACATCAAAAGTGACCTACTCCTCGCCGATCCTCAAAATGAGTTTCCCTTGCTGGACATCAATTAAGGTTCTCCCCGTCGCAAGGAAAGGTCGGTCCAGTATCAAAGGGATCTCCTTGTCCTCTTCCATATCAAGCAAAATGAGGTCGGCTGAAAAAAATGAAATCATCAACTTTTACCAATATGTCCTCAATGAGTCCTCTTGGGTATTCAATAGATTTGTCTGCCAACTGTAGAGAGATAGTGGTCGGCTTTGCTTCTCCAAGACCTAGTTTCCTGAAAATAGATAAAGGCATTAGATTAATACTTGCCCCTAAATCGCATAAAACTTTATCAAAATGGGAGTTTCCTATAGTGCAAGGGATAGTGAAACTCCCCGAATCTTTCAACTTAGGTGGCAACTTCTTTTGTAAAATTGCACTGCTCTCCTCGATCAGCATTACAATCTCACGCTCCTCCAACTTCCGCTTGTTTGATAATATATCCTCCGAATTTTTTGTATATTTAGGCATTTGCTCTAAAGCTTCAATGAGAGGAATATTAATATGCAGTTGCTTAAATATATTTAGAAATTTAGAGAATTGATTATCAATCTTATTATTTTTTTCTAATCTTTGCGAAAAAGAAATTGGTGGATCATAAATTGAAGGAGAATAAGTTCCAGATATAAATCCTTGGATTTCTTGGATTTTACAGCCCCTTTATTCTCCTTAGTCTTTTCAGCTTGCTGGTTGGTCACATCCTGTTCTGCTTCTTTCACCTCGGACTTGGCTTCCTTCATCTCAGTTTTCATGTTTTTGGCAGCTTCTGCATCTCACTCAGTATTTACTATTTGTGGCTAGTCATATGTCCGCCCACTTCTCAATGTTATGGCTTTTACATACTCCTTTGGATTGGTCACAATGTTACTCGTTAAAGTCCCTAATGTCCTCTCGGTAAGCATGTTTGAGAGCTGACAGATTTGTGCCTCAAGATTGTGGATTGAAGCCAAGTTGTTTTGGATCACCATATTAGTCTTTTGCATGTTCTGCATAATCATATCTTCAAGTGTCGGCTTCTTCTCTTGCTGTGGAAACTATTAAGGTGGTTTAGCTGGCACTTGGTTATTGCTCCATGAAAAGGTAGGGTGATTTCTCCATCTGGATTGAACGTGTTTAAATAAAAAAAAATTTTACGTTGAAAATTGGACACATAATGGGCTTGTTCATAACTCGGTTGGGCTAAAAGATTCTCCACTTGGCAATCTACACTTGAATGACTTCCTGCACAATGATTACAAACAACATTAGTTTGAATAGCATTAATATTTATCTTACCTAGTTGTTGTGATAGATTTGCCATTTGCGCTGCCAATGTGGTAATAGAATCAAGTTCAAAAATTCCAACTGTCTTTCTTGGCATTGTTCTCTCCGCAGACCATTGATAGTTGTTGGATGCCAATTCTTCTAGAAGTTCATATGCGGCTTCATGAGTCTTACTCATTAATGCTCCTCCCGCAGCTGCATCAACTATAGATCAATTTGTGGGTCCCAAACCATTGTAAAATGTCTGTACTTGAAGCCAAGCTGGGAGGTCGGGATGTGGACACTTGCATAATAAATCCTTGTATCTCTCTCATGCCTCATATAATGATTCACCCTCAATTTGGGTGAAAGTAGTAATATCATTCCTTAACTTCTCCCAGGTGGTTATGAAGCCGGGCGGCAAAGTGTTCAACCAAGCTTTTGCTTTTTCCCTAAGTGAGAAATGAAAAAGTCTCAATCAAATTGCATCATCTGTCACTCCATTGTGTTTAAAAGTATCACAAATTTCTAGAAAATTTACAATATGGACATTAGGATCCTCTTGTAATAGCCCCCCAAACTAGATGATTTGTTAAATTATTTGAATGATGGCTGGCTTGATCTCGAAGTTATTGGCTTGTATAGCTGGCCGCCTTATACTAGACGTTGCCCCATTGACAAAGGGCATAACATAGTCTTTTAATGCCTTGTGCTCCTAGTCGGCCATATTAAATTTAGATGCGGCGACCTCTTTTTTTTTTCTCTCTTTATTAATCCGACGTGAGATTCTTTCACTCTCCGGATCGAAAAATGTATGCTCTAAAAATTTAGATTGGGGCATGCACTTTTAATTCCTGGAAAGAAAAACCAAACTAAGATCTATTTAAACCATTTTTTTTTTTATAAAACTAAAATCCAAAGTAGTAACAATCTAGCTAGTATCAATATCAATAACAAATAACTAATCCCCAGCAACGACGCCAAAAACTTGTTCACATAAAAATATCTGCAAGTGTACATAATCGTAACAAGTAGTAAAGTGTTTTTAAAGAAACGGATGTCGAACCCACAAAGATTAATTATGCTATTGAATACTAAAATTACTAAATTAATTACTATTTGGAAAACCAAAATTTAAGAAATAGATTATCTAAATTAAACTGAAGAAAAGAGCATTAAAATTCAGATTTTTTAAAGATAATTAAAATAGATTTAGAGTGTTTGATTTTACCTAGCAAATCCCACACAATTTATTCTTTATTGTTATAGAATTTCAATCATTCCAAGTTGATAATCAACATCCCTTAACTATTCAATATTTTCTCTCGAACAATACTAAAAATATCTCCAATTAATAATTCCATATCTCTATATGAATTTAACTAATTAGAGACTCATTATTTTTTTTGAATTTTTCTTGCAAATCACACTAATTGCGGAAAAGTATCTATACTTTCGCTCAACTAATGGTTCTTAATCCTAGAGCTCTAATCACAAATCACATCTCGGTCTCATTGTGATTTAATAGATGGAACAATAATTAGTTAGAAAATTGCAAGCATTAAGAACAAGGAATAAACACTCAATCATGGAAATATTGAAAATACTATAACTTAGAATATAAATTATTTGTTCAATGCTAGACTACAATAAGGTTCTAGAAAATAAAATTAGATCATAATGAAATTGAAAAAAAAAGAATAAAACTAGTGTTCTTCATTGGAGTCGGTTGATGAAGCATGCAGCTCTTGCCTCTTCTCCTCATATCCGTCTCCTTGAAAGAAACTTAAAGAATAAACTCTGGAATATTGGACTCTAAAACTCAAATTCTCCTCCCTTAATTTCATGCTAATGATATACTTATAGAGGGTGAAAAAGAAACCCTAATGTTTTCATAATTTCTACCTAAATAATCGCCTAACTTTTAGGACTAGTTTTTGGCTGCCTCGTACGCGCTCCAGAAGTCACAATATAGAAATCCTTATTAGAAAGTTTTATCCCTTTAAGGTAACTTTCCAACCCATCAAGAATGGTATCAATCGGATATGTGAGTAGAGAATTATAATCAAAACAGTTAAGTATGTCCAAACTGTCTCCTAGTGTATTCCAAACTTGGACTTCTTGTGGATTCCTTCTGTGACTTCTTTCTCTTTTTCTTGATGAAAATTACTTTCAAGCCCTTTGCGAGTTGTTGCCTACGATGTCGTTTAGGTTGGTCTTTTAAGTTGATCGATTAGACTAGTCCCCCAATCTAACCGCATAGAGCCTTGTCGCCAAGTCTTCTCGCTTAGGAGGTAAAATATATTGCTCATCGCTTAACTCTTGTCACTAATTCTGGTCGCCATGGAGTCTCATTGCCTAAATCTCCTCAACTCTCTTCAGATTTTGTTACCTTTCGTTAGTTTGGATCTCTAGTCTCTTTTTTTTTGTACCAAAATGCTCTCTTTTTGCCCTAAATCTTCTCATTCCTTCAAATCCAAGAAAATAAAGAAAAATATGTAGAAATAAAATAAAATCAATAATATTGAAGGAAAACTGACACTTTTCATAAATAAAAGAGTAATAAAAATCACATTTATCAATGGCTTTAGCTAATTGAGCATGGCGGATACCTTCAACCAAAGTGTAGTAACATGGCTTTGAGACCAATTGTTATGGGCCTAGTACTTAATGAAAATAAGAAGAACAAAATAATAAACAAATGGCAATTCGAGGAGCCAAATTCCTCCAACAACACAATAATTTTGGGATTCAAAAATATATTTCATTTCTGCTACTTCATATGTTTAAATAGACATCACTACCAACTAACACTTAATGACTGTCAATATAATGTCAAAACCAACCCACTGACCACTAACATAATTGGTGACCCACGTAACCCACGGACACACCCTACTAACATAACACTCAGTCAAACAGTAAGGTCGAGTCCATACAAATTAAATAAAGCTAACAATATAAAAACACCCTTAGACATTTTAACAATGACCACGCCTACATTGTCCTTGACATAAAGTCAATCCTTCTAGAATAATAACAAAGAGTGGTGTTATTATTCCTAATTTGGCCATTCAAGATAATCTAAAAAAGGGACGAAAATGTCTATTTGGGAAACTGTTTTATGATAAGATTATGTACAAGACTATAGTTAGACTACGATGAGTACAGTATGGAAGATTTCTGGGGAGTTCACATTCACTGTTATGGGTGACAATGTTTCTCTAATTGAATTTGCATTGGAATGTGATAGAGACAAAGTCAAGCATGGTTGTCCTTGGCTTTTCGATCGTTTCAAAGTCTATAGGACTTTGATGGCTTAGTTTCTCCACAAGATGTTGAATTCTACATGGTCTCTTTCTGGGTTCAACTACATAACCTGCCTTTGGGTTGTATGAATGTGAAAGTTGGTTTACAAATTGGTTCGATGATTGGTCCTATTCAACAAGTTGATGTTGATGAATTTGGTGTTGGTTGGGGTAAATTTTTAAGGGCCAAAGTTCTTCTGGATGTCACTCATCCATTACTATGTGGGAGAATTGTGATCCTCCTTGGGAACTCTACCTGGGTTCCTATTAAGTATGAAAGCTTGCTGCAATTATTCTTTCAGTGTGGTATGATTGCACATGCTATTGGTGGTTTTCATTTATCTACTAATAACACTCTCCATAGTGCTGATTCTCGGGTTTAATATGGGACATGGCTACAGGCATCGACTCAGCCACCAACTGTGGTGGCCGAAAAGCAATCTATAGTCAATGTTATTTCCCCAAAGTTTGAGAGTAGTAGAAATTGGAAACGTAGGGCTAAAGCCCCTCCATAATTTGGTCCATCTTTGCAAAATAATTCCATGTTATCTGTGAAAAGGAAGAGTAAGTCTCTGGATGGTAATTTTGCTTCTGAAATAATGTCTAGTCCAACTGCAATTAAAAAAAGCTTGTGTGCAGCAAACAAGTGAAAATATCAATTCTCTTGTGATATCAGCGGAGGCTAGTAAATAACTCCGCTGACAACAATGAATCTCTTAAGTTGAAACTATCAAAGGCTTGGAAACCCTCGATCATTTCGTAGTCTTTACCAGCTGGTAAAGAAACATAAGCCACATTTGCTATTTTTAATTAAGATGAAATTGATGGGGAATAAAGTTCAACTTTTGAAGTTGAAATCGGGTTTTAATCATCTAATTACTGTTGATAGCGTGGGAACCAGTGGTGGTTTAGCATTATTTTGGAACAATGATATTGCTGCTAATCTCCTTAATTATTCTCTGCAACACATTCATGTTACAATCCAATTGCAGTAGGGTTCATCCTGGTGGTTTTTCACAGGATTTTATGGGCATCCAATTACACACAAAAGGAAGGAAGGGTGGGATTTAATTTGATTTCTAAATAGGGGTATTTCTTCACCTTGGGTTCTAATGGGTGATTTCAATGAAATTTTGAGTCCCTCATAAAAGAAAGATGGTGCTATTAGATCTGTTCAATAAATGGATGATTTCCAATCTGTTCTGATTGATTGTGGATTATGTAATATGGGCTGTCATGGTCCAAAATTTACTTGGTGTAATCACAGATCAGAGGATACTTTCACTTTGGAGAGATTAGATAGAACTCTTGCTAATCAAGAGTGGCTTACCTCTTTTGGTGGAGCTACTGCTAAGTTTCTTCCCCACTCAGTTTCAGATCATCATCCAATTCTAGGCTGTGTTCAATTTCCTAGTTTGTTATCTCATTATAAGAGGAAGGTATGGAGATATGAAGCATGCTGGAACTTAGATGATAGTTACAAATTAGTTATTTTGAATAGTTGGAGCTGTGGGGATTCTCAATGTGATAATTTGGCAGCCCTTACTTACACTCTGAATAATTGCAGAACAACTTTGAAAAGATGGAGCAGAGGCAAATACGACAATGAGAGGAAAGATCTTCATCTCTTGGAAGCGAAACTAGAGATATTGCACTTGGATCACTCATCAGAATCGATGGCTGAACTTAGAAAGGTGCAATCTAAAATAAATGTTTTGCTTAAGAAGGATGATATAAGGTGGAAGTAAAGGGCTAAAGTGGAATGGGTAAGATATGGAGACTACAATACTAAGTTTTATCATTCTTTTGCAAATCAGAGGAAAATAATTAATCACATTTATAGAGTTGAAACTGATGCTAGGATTACACTGCATGAAGAGAATGACATCAAAGCTATTTTCACTAGCTACTTCTTTCAGATTTTTACTTCTTCATCTCTTGAGGATATTGAAGCTTGTTTATCAGTTATTAATCATGTAGTGATAGATGATATGAACAACAGCTTACAAAGGACATTCATAGTAGAGGAAGTCAGAACAACTCTTTTTCATATGTCTCCTTATAAATCACCAGGCCCAGATGGTTATTTTGCCTCCTTTTTTCAAGCAAATTGGGAGGTGCTTGGAGATAAAGTATGTCGCAGTGTTCTTAAATTTCTTAATGATGGGGATTCCTTGACATATATAAATCAGACTTATATCACCCTTATTGTAAAGGTTAAAGAGCCAGTTAAGGTAGCTGATTATCATCCCATCAACTTATGTAATGTCATCTATAAAATAATTTCCAAAGTCTTAGAAAATCGACTTAAGACTATTTTGCCTCATATTATATCACCAAACCAAAGTGCATTTATACCCGATTGTCTCATTACTGATAATGTGTTGGCTGCCTATGAGACTTTTCATACCATGAGTTCTTGCTTTAAAGGAAGAGAAGGTCATATGGCTGTTAAGCTTGATATGAGTAAAGCTTATGATAGAGTTGAATGAGAGTTTTTGAAACTTGTCTTAATGAAAATGGGATTTGGGCAGAGATGGGTGGATCTGATTATGGAGTGTGTTTCCTCAGCGTCCTACTCTATTTTGATTAATGGTGAACCACTAAAGAGTTTTATACCTTGAAGAGGTATTCGACAGGGAGATCCTATTTCTCCTTATTTATTATCTGTGCTGAGGTTTTCAGTCATCTCCTATTACATGCACAACTCACTAGTGCTATTCATGGTGTGCCAATCTCAAAAGGTATGATTCGAATCTCCCATTTATTTTTGTTGATGATAGTTTGTTTTTCATTAAAGAAAATTCAATGAAATGGAGTAGGTTCTAAGATATTTACAGTGTTATGAGAGGTCTTCTGGCCAGCAATTGAATAGGGCCAAGACTTCTCTTTATTTTAAAAGAAACACTGATAGAGCAACTATATCTTTAATTCAGCATCTCTCTAGCCTTTGATCTATTGGTAGCTTTGAGAAATATCTTGGTTTACCATCTATGATAGGGAGAAACAAGACAACTACTTTTAATTACATTAAAAGCAGGATTTGGAGGAGGATCAATAGTTGGAAATCTAAGTTTCTTTCTTAGGTTGGGAAAGAAATTTTCTTTAAAGCTGTCATTCCAGCCATTCCAACATATTGTATGAGTTTATTTTGATCGCCTAAGACTCTTTGTGCTCAAATTACTCAGATGATGCAGAAGTCTTTTTGGGGCCATATGGAAAATGACCACAAAATTCACTGGTTGAGTTGGAGTAAGTTGGGGATAGCAAAAAGAAAAGGTGGGTTGAGTTTCAGAGATCTAGAATGTTTTAACATTACCATGTTGGCTAAACAACTCTGGAGATTATTACATATGCCATCATCATTGTCTGCTTTGATCTTCAAAGCAAAATATTTTCCTAACTCTACTTTGTTGAAGGCAACTGTACCTACAAATGTATCTTATGCTTGGAGAAGTTTTCTTTCAGCTCAAGAGTTGCTTAAGGAAGGCTTATGGTGGAGAGTGGGAAATAGTAAAAGCATTCGTATTTGGAAAGATAAATGGATATCACATCCTATGATTACTCTATTCTATCTCCAATTCTGGATGAGAATGCTAAGATGGACAACTTATTACTCCCAAGTTCAATGGAGTGGAATATGGATTTATTGTAGACTTTGTTTAGTGCAGATGAAGTGGTTTTGATCTCTAATATATGTCTGAGTCTTGTTGCTAGTGATGATAGGTTGGTATGGAGATGTACTAAGAATGGTAGGTTCTCTGTGAGAAGTGTCTACCATCTGCAGTTGGATTTATGCAATAGGAACTCCTGTGGGTCTTCTGAAAGCAGTATTACAGGAAATTGTTGGCTGAGTATTTGGCAGTCCAATGCACCTCCAGTCATGAAGAATTTTATGTGGAAAGCTTACTGTAATATTCTATCAACTAGACAAAATTTGAAGCTGAAAAATGTTTTGAGATATGCACTTTGTCCAATTGTTTCTTAGCAGTGGAGTCTATTGAGCATATTTTGTGGGAGTGCCCCCTTATGCTATTGATGTCTGGTGTCTTTGTAATAAAAAAATTTAGAAATGTAAAATTACGGATCTCAAGTTTATGGGCTTAGTTATGTTCCTGGAGGGATGCCTTGAAAGTAGATTTTGAGTTAATGATGATTACTGCTAGAGCTTTATGGATCAGGAGGAATAAGTTACTTCATAACAACATGTTCCAACATCCATCTCAGCTATTGTGTATGGCTCAAAATTCTCTAGAGGAGTTTCAACCTCTCAAGCAATCTTCAGTTTCCAATTGTCTGCAACAACAAATCTGTCTTGGCTGCCACCAACGCCAGGTTATGTTAAAGCCAATTGGGACATTGCTTTGGATCATCTTCACCAGAAAATGGGATTTGGTATTATTATCAGAAAATGGGAGTCGGTATTATTATCAGAAATGAGCATGGAGAAGTTCTAGCATCAAAGCAGATTCCCAAACATGGATGTCCTCAACCACAGATTGCTGAAACTTTGGGAGCTTTTAGGGCAATTTCATTTTGATTGGAGTTGGGTTTTAACAGGATTGTATTTGAAGGTGATGCCAAGAATGTGGTGGAGCTGATTCAGAGATCAGATGGATTGTTTGGCACTTGTGGGCATCTTATTCATGATATTCAGATCCTGCTCTCTAACTTACAGAAAAGGGAATTTCATTTTGTGCCGAGGGATGTTAATCAATTGGCACATAATTTAGCTAAAGCTGCACTTAGTTTAACTGATGAATCTATTTTCTTGTGTGGTGTTCCAGCTTGTATTCAGGATATTGTATATTCTTATGCTTACTAATGGAATTCAGTCTGTTTTCCTCGAAAAAAAAAAAGGGTACTGAAACATGGTTTGGCAGTTGGACAAGTGTCGGCTGCTAAACATAGAAAAGGGAAGACGGATCTGTTGCATTTGCTGTGTCTCTGCAAAGAATTGATCGAGCTTCAATAACAGAACGAGGGGGCTCAAGATCTTTCTCTTGTAGGGCATTTCCTTGCAATCGCTGCATTTGAGAAGCAAAGGTGTCTTCCAATATCTACAAATCAAAACAAAATCATAGGATTGGCGGAAGTTTGACAGGAAATTGTACATGAGCAATGACTAGGGTAGCGCAGCACCCACTACAAACTTGAGTGCATAATTGTCTTGAAAATAACCAGATAGACGAATGATGAGGGATCTTAAATTTACTTACCACAAGAGCATAATAAGATCCGTTATACCAAAATCGATTTTCCTTTCTTTCTTCGAGAAATCTCAAAACAATCTGGCATAAACAATTGAAAATTTGAAATGCATTAGACTTTCGGAGAAATTTAGTAGTGAACCTGGTAGATAACGCTACGATTTTCTTCACCTGTCCCATTCTATCCCATAATCCACGGCAGGTCGCAATGAATATCCAACTAGTAAAAACCTCATGCAAGTTGGATATAGAGCCCATGAGTTGTGAACTCAGCAATTGCATTCTTTCACGGACCTCAGCCTCTCCATCCTCTTCCTTCGTTTCCTCCAGAATCCTGTTGAGCCTCGTGTTTCGATTAGCTTGCATCTGAAAAAATCATTTTCCCATAAACTTTTGATGATTTGTGTCGATAAATAATACAATTAATTAAATCTACTTTTTTTTATTAGTTAAGCTTTTGGAACAAGTAATAATTTCACATATAATTAGAGTCTGATTCTCGAATCTTGGATTCCCACTCTAATTTATTTAATTAAATATTTTACGTGTTTGACCATTAAGGAGGAATATGGTTCACATTCTCACTTGTTTAGGGTAAGGATCAAGGATATGTGAAAGAGAAATGATATATCAAAATTAATTCTTGAGCTCTACTGAGTATGTTCTTTTATTTTTTATGTATTGTGCTCCTTACAGTGGCTCCTAGCGGATTAAAAAATTAAACAATTGTAATGTTTCTAGTTTTCTACAGCAATTTAATACAAAGAGACACGTGAGTTTGAGTATCATTCAAACGTTACTGGATTGTGGATAAAGCTTACGTTGCTAACGAGCTTCTCTACTAGTGCCTGCAAGTAATTCTTGTATTTTGTTCTCAATAGAACTGTGATCGCATTCATCTGCTCTCCAAACAGTGACTTCTTATCTCCCTTGGTAGGCAGATATGATGCCCAAGACTTTAAGGTTTCCTCCACTCTAATGTGCAGGACATCAAGGATTCTCTTCATGGTGTTCAGAAAAATTCCCAACTGGTGACAAGAAAATAAAGTTGAGATATATAAATGCAAAGAACTGCAAATCTTGTAGATGCACATATGCAAACATCAATATGTCCGTTTGCTTGTAACTGACTAACTTTGACCTCAATTCAGTTCCGACACCTCTTTAAATTCCTGGTGACTAAAGATTGATACCAAGCTCTGGAACATATATAGATAGAAAGCACTCACTTGATTAGGAACATAATAGATCGTCATTGATTGTCTTCTTGTGAGCTTCTGAACCTGCATATTAAGCTTCTTCTGAATACTATCTTTCAAAGGCGTCAGTATATCATTATATTGCTTCTCCAGTGCTTTTATGATTGCCCTTTCCACATTTGCAACGGCCTTTCAGAAATCAATAAGCAATGGCAATGTTTCAGCAGATGCAAGAATAATTTGTTTAAAAACGTGTGTATACTTAATTGGAGAGAGAGAGAGAGAGAGACCACTAATGGCCTTTAGATGGTAACTACAAGAAACAAATCATAACTTACATTTTCCAAAATTAATGAGTACTGAGGCCATCGATTGATTACCACTTCATACTGAATGAGGTTGTCTCTGATCTTCTCATACATTTCCACTGCAAATGGTGAGGTGGAATGATTTGTCATTACTCCAGACCATGGCACCTGTATCATCATTTTGGACACGAGGTTAATTTGGTTCCTCATTCAAACGGTGTCTTTAGTTATCGCTTGAGATTTGGGCTGGCATGGGGGAGGGGTGAGAGATGCACATGCCCAAGTGTGCGCACAAACAATATGCATACAGACATTAGTTTCAGAGCATAAATACCTTTTCTGCTTTGCAAAGCTCAAGTAAACTAAGTTGCATATCTTGCACCCACACCATTATGTAATTATGGAACAAATTCCTTGAGTTTACACCACCCTGCACTGGACTGAAGCAAACAGAAATGTTACCATTATCTTCCCAAATATTCTCAGTCGAAACAAATGCAGGAAAAGTTATTGAGGAACCTGTATTATGTGTCTTTCACAGACCTGATATTCCATGATTCAAGATCCCTTTCGAAATCAGCAGTTGCTATTACTAGTTCATTTACATGCAGCATTGGACTAGAGGGAGGCCATGCAGCAAGGAAGCCTCTAAGCCTGTTGCACAACTCAGTACTATAAACAGCAGCTGTGACTTTGGACAGGTCAATTGAGCTGGAAAAAGCCCCAGGTGTCAGAAGATACATGATATGGTAAAGCATGCAGGAAAAAATTTTAGGAAGTTCCAGATCCAGTTGGAAGTTTTAAATTTTTAGGAAGTATTGGCAGTTAGTCCCTTTGAGCATACTATCTTGCTTGGTATCGCTGGAAAGTCTTATGCTCATTCCAGAGTAAGCAAGTGAGCACCCTTTGAATTGAAGTCCCTCCTCGCAGATGGTTTTTAGTACATACACAAAACTATAAAATATAACTGTAGTATCACATTTGACAAAAAGAAAATTTTTTAGAAGATAATAGACAAAAAAAAAAATGATACTTTTGACAGAAATATCATTCCTAAAGTTAATTCACATCCTTATAGAAGGACTATTAGAAGGGCTAATAGAAACTAAAGATCCTTTCCCTTCTCTTATGTGAGGTAATAAGCATTCATTATTTATAAATCAGTGTTTCCAAAATCAAATTCCCAGTACCTGGGGAGTATATGCTGGTCATGGATCTTGATGTCTGCCTGAATTTCGTTGCTTATCTTTATAAATAGATTCTTCATTTTTAAGTATGCTGTGGAGATGGTAATGGAATCCATAAGGAAGCTTTCAGAGTTGCTTGACATAAACTCATCAGTCTCTGCCATGTGCTTCCGACATCTCCATTTTGCTGCTGTCTGCAAATGAATCCCATTTGGTTTAGAGTTCCATTCTGCCTGATATGTTGAAACATGAAGAAGAAGACAGGCAGTTCTGAACTATTTAATATATAAAGATATTTCTTGGGCTTTCGTTCACTTGTAGACCATGTCTTCAGTCCCAGTCTGCATCATCCAGTTATCCCACATTAGATCTGTTGGAAAATTGTCATCTGATGCTTAGAAGATTTCACAAAGTGAGTTCACAGGTCATTTGCATCAGGTTGTGCAAAATCTGTTTCTTTCTCTCCTGGGGAACTAATAACAATCTTCATATCTAGTCTAGCCTAATTTATAATCTACAAATATCAAAAGGCAGATTATTGCATGCTATATCAGTTACCAGAAACTCCATCCGGTACTTGAACATATACTTGCAACTCTATTCAAGGAAATAGTGTGTTATTGGTAACAAGGTTAACTTACCTGAAAATAGGTTCTCAGCATAGTCTGTGCGTCTAGAGAAAGGATATCATGAAGGAGAGTGTAAACTTGGACAGCAGGTGCTAGAGCTGGTGCTGCAGACTCTTGAATTGAACCAAACAAGTCTGCTAACCCAGTAGCAGAGTCTTCATCCAACGATTTGTAGTTCTCAAAAACATTTGCCAAAAGACTCTCTATTTTGGTTTCACAATCCAATAGTAGGTTTTTCTACAAGACAGACGGGACAAAGAATAATGGAATAAAAATCTTTTGCCAGAGGGCATATACAGAAATGACATGCTAATTCTTACAGGCACTAAGTGGACCAATTTATATATGCTTGACAATCATAATACACACACACACACACACACATGACCAAAAAAACAAACTTCATTCTCAAATTGGACAAATTTCTACAATGAAGCAATATGAGTGCAGATGGGGATAACAATGCATGTACGATCACTGTTTATAAGATGATTTACTTGGGTCGTTCCTGTTAGAGATCAAATTTGAAGATGTTAAGGCAGGATTGCATTCAACAATAACCTTCTTAAATGTTTACATATCTCTGAAGCATAGAGACGGTAGCTCTATATGATTCTTCCACAATCTAACAACATCTGCTTGGCTACTATAATTTCAAAGTAAATGAGAAGCAAAAATTTTGACTTATGAATAAATAAATGCTAATGTATACAATGTGGATCTTCTTTAGAGGATTACCTCTTGCCTGGTCAAAGTTTTCTCACTTCGAGCCTTTATTATTGGTACAAGTAACTCACTCACAAGCTCTAAGCAGTCTTTTGTTGGAGTGGCCACCTTCATGACGTGTGAAAGATATCTACAAAAAAAGCCATGGTAAGGGAAAATGTTGAGAACTTAAAATATTCATAGCCATTTTAATTTTAAATTGACTTTAAAAATTTACATTTCTTTAGCACCTCAGCTTAGTATATGAATTGGAAACGCCATAGTAGTCTGCAAATTCAGTCAACAACCACTTCCAAGGTCCATGTAACCACAGATTCCGGGAATGAAATTCCTGTGCATGCATTGCTGCCTCCAGCAATAAATCATATGCTAGAGTTTCCACAACAGGTCCACTCTGCAACATGAGAGGAAAAAACAGTTCAAAACATAGATTTATACATGCATGCACGTGCGCGCACACATACTTCATTGACCTAACTCACATTCACATATCATCATATACACCACATTTGCTCATTATACAAATGGATTGGTAAATGAGCACCAGCTAATACACCACATTTCTTCAGATACACAGCATTTAACCATTCTATACATGGATTGAAGACAGCACCAACCAATATATACATGTAGAACTGCAATAAGCCAGAATCTGTTTTTCTAAATTGGTAAACAAAATTTTTATTGATAAATGATCAATAGGCCTAGCTCAAGTGCACAAGAGGTATAAAAGAGAAAGCACCTAGCTAACGAAATAACCCAGAAACTGTTTCACATATAGAACTGCAATGATCACACACATATGCAAACTCCAACTCCAGGTATTGAAGAAATTATCTGAATCCATAATCTCTTAGAACTCTAATATGTAATAAGAATCTGATATCTGACATATAAATCATCTGAATATAATCCATATCCTACCCTTTTCTAGACATATTCATAAGACAAACTGTTTGAGTTTCATGCCTTAAAATAGTATAAATGCCTTATACGTAATCATTTAATATATCACTCCAATCCATATATTGAGCTTTTGAAGAAGAGTCTTACATGAGGTCCAACAAGTAGCATGTTTTTTGTAGTGGTCATAACCAGACAGTGTTATCTTACGAAATAGGAAAGTAAAGAATTGTGGTATTCAGCTAAGTTGAGTTCAAGGACATCATGCCTTTATATGATTAGTGTCATTATTACTGACAGTACAGCCAACAAAGAGCTGAATCTTCCCAACACATTCTTTATCATCATGGTATATGGGCCACCACCGAATTCTGTCACTCTGCATGGTCAGACAATCACATCAAGTTAACATATGAACAGAATAGACATAATCTCAATATCTATAAGAGATTTAAGATGAAGGATACATACAGGGTTATCAGCAAGGGATGAAACTGGAATTGTAGTTCGACCTTGGACTGAATTTTTTGTGTCTTGGACTTCCACTAAAAGAGCATCCCCTTGGATCTCCGGAAAACTGAAATTAGATACGTGAATAAGACACTTCCTCACTGCTTGTTATCTCCAAAACTGCAAGTAACAGGAAGAGGCAAGCCAATGGTTTGGTTTTTATAGGCTATGCTTCAGAATATTATTTACCAACCATAAGTATGTACAATTTTAAAAAAAGACCATCAAACAGGCACAAAAGGGCATCTTTTAAGTAAAAAGCCAGCATTAACCTGCTGTGTCCAATACTTTCTTTCTAACACTGCACCAAGACATAAGGGGAAATAGCTACTCACAAGACATGATAATCACCACTTCCGGGGCACAAGCAAATAGCAGAACCCTGTTCCCCTTCAGTATCCTCTTTGGCACTCTTCAGTTGGAATAAGCAAGTAAATGGCTCTACAAGCATGAAAAGGAAATTATGAGTTATCCACAGGGAAGTTTCTGAGGTATAAACAGTCCTCCTTTTAATATCTATGTGATATCAAATCTGCATGATTGACTTATGTGAAAGACAACCACTAAAACCTCCCCGCATAGGAGATATAATTCTTTCACCATTTGATCTTCTGAAAATCTAAGGATTTTGATTAAGGAAGGTACAATAAGGCCCCCTCTGTAAATTGTCATAAACTTCTAAAGTGCCAAAATTGGAGCTGAAAACACTTGCATGATCTGTCATAGATGGCAGTGTCACCAGAAGCTTCATCTTTAGGCTCAACCAGTGGGTTTATAGTCAATAAACAGATTACAAAATATTTTTGGTGACAAACCTTCAGTCGTCCCTGAGAATGAGGCAGTCTTTATAGAATTTATGCCAGTTTTCAACAGTGATGAAACATGCCGGACGTATTCTGCCCCGGCTTGCATGTAGATTGCGCCTCGCTGTGAATATGTGCTCTTGAGTTTCCTCCTTGGTATTACTCGAAGTTTCTTCACTGCCATTATCCAACAACTACATCTTAGTTTAAATTAAGAAAACCTTGTTCAGGACCTTAATCTGAAAGGACGTTTACTTTCTTCCAAGTGTTTGGAGAAGAAAAAATGAGAATATAAAAAGTACATTCCAACCACCGCGCATTTTATATAATATGCATCCTAAACTACGAAAGGTTGCAATGTACAACCTAAACTACAACCTAAATTCTCTATGCCTCAGAGAATTTCATATTAGGAATCTTGAAAATGTATCTTCTCTAGGGAAGTGTGCCTTGTACCTCTAGTGCAGAAACTGATACAAGGCATGACTGAGTCGACATGGTTGCAACAATTCTTTCAAGAAATCGTCTTCTGAACTCTCCCCTACTCTACTCCAATTTTATTGTGATAATTAAGCTCACATATTGATTCCAATGTTGCTAAAATCAGTAGACATTTTTTTGATAAGTAAAAAATTATATATATCAAAAGGAATAACCAAGTACACTGAATGTATACAAGAAAACACCTGAACCATATTAGAAGCCCCTAATGACCCAAAATGCCCGTAACAAAACAACCCAAAATATACCAAACCCGACCCCAACCCCTTGTTTCCCGTAGAACTAAAAATCTAACCGAAAACCCAACCCCAACCCTTGTTTTCCGTCTTCACAAGGGACATATAGAGATAGATCGTCATTTCATTTAAGATAAGATACTAAGTGATTATATCTCTATACCTTTTGTGAAGTATGTATGCAAATATGTTTACTAAGTCCTTATATCATAGTTGGTTGTAACTTGGTTGTCCCAAATTAGATTTATATGACATATATGCTCTAACATGGGTTCGTTATTAAAAAGCACAGAAGGCACAACCCAAAGTGTCCCTGAAGGGAAGTGTTATAATTGTATTAACTGTACCTCATGAATATGTAACTGTCAAATGTAAGCTAAAGTAAATCTACAAACTAATATGGCTTTATATGATACGTTAAATCTACTTTACAATAAAAGTAGATTTATAATCTAACCTACCAAATCAATCTACGTCAGTTTGTGAATTTACTTTTGTGGGATCTCTTTGTGGGTAAAACATTTTTCAAAGAGTTTTGAACTACCCATCATTTCTTTCTTTTCCATTTCTTTTTCTGTCTCCCCAAACCCTAATTTCTACAATATCTATTGGGATGACAAGTAACTCAAAACCCCGTCCTTCCAAATAGTGAATTTAGATAAAAACATAGCATAGAAATAACTTTCAAACTTTACCTTCCACTCTTATTTTTCCTACCACTTTCTCTGTGTTCATAGAGCATATTTGTTCAACACTCTTTGTAGTTCTAACTTCCTTTGGTTGTACACCTTGGGGGTGTAGCAAAAATTTGTGCAACCTATAAAATGAGAGAACAAGGAGACATACCCAATAAGATGTGGAAAAGGCTATAAAACTTCAAAAATATATAGTGTCAATGTACTAGCATCAAGAAAAGCATAACCTACCCAAAGGCACTTCGGAGAATGACGCACTCATCTTGTAGAAACTCAGGTGCCTCGGTGCTGCCTCTTCCCCATGCATGTAGGCATAAGCGTATACAAGCATCGTAAGCAATCAGTGCTTGCCAGGCATATTGACCACTACAATGAAAGAATTGAATTAACTAACCATAATGTTAGGACGCTCTATACCAAAGAAATAAAATAATTTAAAGTTGATTAAATGAAAAGAATGTACCAAATGGGGCTTTTTTGTGTGTATTTTTGTTGTTCTGTAGTGTTCTGTATTTATATGTATTACTAAATTCATCACTACAGATATTAGGACGGAAAAAGGAAAATCTTCCGCTGTACAAAAAGGGTCAAGTCTTCTCGTTTGTAGAAATTAGCAGAAGACAACAATCTCCTAGTTACTAGTATCAGATGGAACGGGGCCTAGATTGTACCTGGTATTATAATGAGGTGAAGGATCCAATAGGTTGGTTTGCAAAGACGGGATCTGTGTTTCTTTTTCATCGGGAATGATTTTTTGTTCTCTGAAACAAAAATTACCGAAAGACTTCAAAGGAAAAAAAAAAAAAAAAAAACATATCCTCATAACGTAAGAATGGTCAAATGAGGCTGACATCTGCAATACCTTCCACCAAGTTCATTGGTTTCTAAGGATTGAACTCTACATTCTGTTAAACCTTCACTTCCATTAAAAACGTCTCCTACATTTGGACATATCCCTTTACCAGGTAGATCGGTTTCTATCAAACTATCGGAAGCTCTCAGCTTTTGACCGACAACGTCCTCGAAGCCTTTTTCTTCTCTTCCCATATCAACTATGGGAGGTGCACTTGGAGTTCCCAAGTCCGCTAAATCTTGGATCCATTGATGACTTGGAGTACCCTAAATCACCGTAAACATAAATCACAATGAGAAACAAGCAATTTAATCCTCTCTACCTCTGCCTACATGGTTATAGGACATCAAACCGTACATGTAGATTGCATAGTTGAATCCGTTTACGAGGCTCACTTCCACCATCCCTGAGGGTTGCATCTTTCTGAGCACTTCTTCTGGTACCCGATTGGCCATCAGTATATCTTCTGACATTTTCAGATACTTCAATCCTGAGATTTTCTTTGGACAACACTTTATTCACAGAAGACACGCGACCTCGACTCAAGCTTGTGCTGGGTTTGTGACCAGTTATTTCTTGTTCATCACCATAGCAGTGTAGAATTGGCTTATCCAAGAAATCAATGTCATCGTCATTACATCCCAAAGCTTCTTCCTCCGAATAATTGTTATAATCATCATCCGCAACTGAAGCTACGCTCTCACCGTCTTCCTCATCCAGGCAAGGAGCAACCAAGCTATTCGTGGCCAGCAAGCAAGATTGGAACTTGAGAGGAGGCAAAATATTGACAGGTACGAAAGAACCGCCATCGTAGCTGAACGCTAGTGGAGATTTTGGAAGTGTGTCAAGAGCAATTTTCTCGGTTAGAGGAGATCGAATGGGTGGAGGCTCTTCCACTTGTAAATCTGAGCCCTGCAGGTTAATGAAACAAACCTTCAGGAAACCCACTTTCTAATGAATGACGAATACACAAATTAGAAAAAAATAATAATTGCAAATGGAAACGATATCGCCAAGATCCTTCCTAATTAAAAAGCGAGAAATTGAGTTCAGAGCCTTTGTCGGTTCTTGGGCTTGTAGTTCTTGACAAAATGACCCCGAAACTCAAAGATAGCACAGCAAACTGTAAATACAGGTCCTCAAAAGTGATGACTATTAGACCCGCTTTTGAAACAGAAAGAACGAGGGAAATATCACTAAAAGCTAGATTTATTTTCAAAGATGGAAGAAATATGAAGATGTTACAATACATTTACCTGTTTGATCCACTTGATTGCGCTTTCATCCAGGCCTTCCGTGAACATCTTTAGTGATTTTGTTACCTTGAAAGAGAGGGAGATTTTCAGTTGAAATGAGGATGGGACAAGCTGAAAGGTTAGGAGAAGCTGAGCTTAGAAGAAGAAAAGAAAAAGAGAGCGTGCTGGCCGCTGGGATACTGTTGCAACGGCTAGTTTGACATTTCCTTGTTTTCAAAATGGACCTTCTGCCTCAAATTTAAGGAACCGTTGCTTAAACAAAATTTTATCACGCCTTATTTTATCTCAATTATTATAATTTTTTTAAATTTTTATATAAAAACATAATAAACAATTTAATTTTTTCAGATCTCAAAATAAAAATAATATTAAAAAATATATTCTAACAATATTTTATTCAACTATTATTCAAAACATCTTATTTCATTTTATCTAAATTGTGTATCCAAATCCAACCTAAATAATTTCCAATTGAGTATTTTATCTGCCATAACCAACCAACTTATAATTCTTTTATAACTCTTTTACAAGTTATATAACTCTATTTAAAGCAAAGGTAATTACAGAAAATTAAAAAGTGTAAGATATCATTGTCCAACTAATTATTTTAGGTAACAAATAATATGATCTTAAATAATTGTTGCAGTGCCGGATTGACGCAACATCTTTAGATCCGGTGACAAAGCATCGCGCAGCGAGGCTACCTTTCGTAGTTGTAGGCCGCGGAGGGATCCCGAAAACTTTTAAAAATCCTATAGGTTAGTTTGGTTAGAATGAACTGTTTGTATATAGAGGTGAGATGAATTACATCTCATTTTATCTTATTTAATTTTAATTAATAATTTATTATTATTCACAAATCATCTCAATTCATCTCATCTTATTTTACTATCCAAACTTGCCCCAATTAGATACTAAAAGACGGTGTGTTTGGAAGATGAATCTAATTCTATTTATCTCAAATTAATTATTGATGGGACCTACTACTTTTTCAACTTGCCATAAAAAGTTAAAAACTCAACTCAATCTATTTCATACATTTCAACCTAAAAGTTAAATTCATCTCAACTTAAAAAAGTTAAACTCATCTCAATGAGACAAAAAAATATTAATATTTATAATTTAACTTAACTCATCTCAACATTTAAACGCATTGAAAATATAGACTAATAGCATTCCTATCTTATGCAAAGTAGCTAATGAAATGTTAAAAAATGAGTTCCACTGGATTATGCCAAAAAATAAAAAAATAAAACTAATTTACACTTAGCTAAACCAATTCTCTACACTTAACTTCAACTATTCATCCATCTAAACTCATTTTATTCTTTGTAAAAAAAAAAAAAATTGCCTATTAAAAGTCGACGAGATAGTTTGCTTGGGGTTATGCTACTCAAAGTATGTCTCTGGCAAGTCAATTGGTTACCACAAAAAAGGATCTGAGATATGGTTTCACATGAACAATTTTTTCTTCTAGGTGAGGTTTGGTGAATGAAACATCAGGACTAGGATAGAATGGTGAAGGGATGTGAGCTTGCATGTGGTGGTCAGCAGGCAAATAACTTATTTAGACTTGCATCCAATAATGTATCCAGGATAGATTTGCATGGATTACCTCTTAGTGTATTTGTGTGCATGCAATCAATGGCACTGTAAGAGGAGTAATCCCCTAGACTTGAGCTGAACTGAACGGGCTTGGCCCAGGTTGCTTGAGTAACATGGGCCGAGACTAGACCGAAGAGGGCTAGGCTGACCCAGAAGGCCTATAGTGAGAAAAGGTAGAAGGCACGCCTTGAATGGGGCTCGATCAGAAGTATGGATTGCTCCTAATCACCGACAATCAAGGCGCAAGGGTCAAATTGAGGTGTTAGGAAGGACCCTAACACCTAGGCGCTGAAAGCAACATAGACGGAAGCGTCAACAACTCAGGAGCAGGGTGTTAGGGACAACCCTATGCTTGAGTACTGACGGCAAGCTCGCCTGACCATGGCCACATTGCATTAAATGGAAGACAACCTCAAGCTCGACACAGCCTGAACTAAGGTGTTAGTGATCGCCACAATAAGGCATGGGGCCCTGCCATCTGACGCGGCTTAAAGGTACGGATGACACCTCCTTGAATCCCTACATCAGAATATCACATTGGCCAGGTATATAAATACCCTCACACACCTTCTGGGGGGGCTCTCTTTCTCTCTCTCTCTCTCTCTGATTGAATGTTTTTCTCTATAAGCTTTGCCACACTCTTGCAACGACTGACTTAGGTATTGGAGGTATCACGACGCACCCATTTTCTATCTCAACAGGATCCAGACCGAGCTTAGCAACACGGAGTTGTCCAGGCTGTGAAATACGACATTTACAATGGTGTCGTCTGTGGGATTCTTTTCTTTCCTATAGTAGCATGTTCTGAAGAAGAACAAACCAAAGCAATGGAAGCAAGAGCCAACAAATAAGGTGAAATGATACAGAAGTTGATGGAGGAAGTAATGGCTCTTGGCCAGGGGAATGCCTCCCTGTGGAGAACCAACTGGTCGTTGGGGGGATACGAGCACAACCACCACTATGAGTCTCGGTGAGTCCCTAAGGTTATGGTAGCCAAAGAAGAAAGACGCAAGATGCACCTCGAGCTTCGTGAACTCGGGGACAAATACACCAAGATGATTAGATGGATGGGCATGACGTCCATGGTGGACCAGCTGCTCACCAACACAGACCTACCATATAGCGTTGAGGTTATGGTAGTCCCTCTTCCCATAAGATTCAAAGTTTTGTTGATAGATGTGTGCGACGGGTCCAAGGACCCCCTGGAAACATTCGAAGCCCATATGACCCTGAATGGGTTCCCGAGAGAAGTTGCGTGCAGGGCATTTCCTCTCACTCTAATGGGGACGACAAAAGTATGGTTTGGGTCCCTGTCGTAGGTACCATCAACAACTTTGTCGAGCTGGTTCATCTCTTCCTAACACAATTTATGGCAAGCAGGAAAAGGAGGTGTCTCGCTGCCTATCTCTTGATGGTGAAGCAGCAGGGCGATGAAATTTTGAAGTCATATCTCTCTCGGTTCAACAGGGAAAGCATGACTATAGAAGACAGGATGAAAAGATCACTTTGGCGGCTTTGCTGAGGGGGGGCCTGGCCCTATAACCCATTTATGGCCGAGATCGCAGGGAAAACTCCCACTTCGTTAAGAGAGTTCGTGGCTTGAGTCGACGGTTTCATCAACACTGAAGATACACTTTGGGCACTGACTGCCCCTCGAAAGACCAAGCTGGAACAGGCAGACAAGAGAGCCACCGGGCAGAGCAATAGTGTGGGCTAAGAATGTAACAAGAAGAAGGCACGTAAGACCAAGCGCAAGGAAGAACAGCCTATTCGCGGGCGAGTCGGACTATGCACGTACTCCAGCATGGCCATAGAGGCCGAAAGAAACCCTAGCCTACGGGAGGAACAACAATAGGGCCCGACCCACCCTAGATATTGCACCTACCACAGTAGTGACAACCACCGAACAAAAGACTACTTCACCAAAAAGTGAAAAATGGAAGAATTAGAAGCCTTGCTTGACCAACAAAGTGATGAGTGACGTGCTCGACGACCCAATGGTCATGTGGGGCAACGAAGAAGTGAAAGTCCAGCAAGGCGAAGGGTGGGAGGACAGCCCAGAGTAAGTCGAAGAAGTGTAGCTAGAGGAAATGATCATGTGGGCGAAATCCGGGGGAGGGACCATTGACAGGACGGCCCCGACCACCAGGAGCCAGTTGGGGGGGGGAGCGATCTTAACCTCAATGAAAAGGATGAGGAGGGCATCCTCCACCCTCACGATAACGAGGCTTTGGTAGTGATTGTGCACATTGCCAACTACACGAAGAGAAGTGATTGACAACGACAGTTCTGCTGAAATCCTATTCTAGGAACCCTTCGTCCGATTGGGAATCACGCCTGATCGGTTGCACCCTACCCCAATGCCTTGCAAAGGCTTTACTGGAGACATAGTCTAGTCGATTGGAGTTATCACCTTATCCATCCTGGCAGGGAAGGCCCCAAAGGCGGCAGCTACCAGGGTGTATTTTTTGTGGTGAAAGCCATCTCCTCCTATAACGTGATCTTGGGGCGACCAACCTTGAACAACTTGAGGGCCGTAACCAACAACATTCTACCTAAAGATAAAATTTCCAACTCCCGTGGGAGTGGGCAAAATCCTTGGTGAGTAGGTCCTAGCACGGGAGTACTACGCACAAGATTTGAAGCAGGAGGCCAAAGAGGTCTAAGCCCTCGAAGGAGGGTGAGAGGCGACCGACCTGCCCCCATTGCTGACCCTGATGGAGCTGGATGAAAAAGTTCGGGATGAGTAGGCACTACGATAGGTAGAGCCTAATGAGCCCCTAGAGTTGGTGTCAGTGGACCCACAAAGGCCTAAACGAACCGTCTAGGTGGGAACCAAAATGGCTCCCGAGCTGAGAAGATCCGTAAAGCTACTCCTCGTCGAGCACCAAGACATGTTCGCCTAGAGCCACGAAGAGATGCTCGGAATCGACAAAGCAATCGTTGAACATCACTTGAGTGTTGATCCCAAGGTTAAGAAGGTCAAGCAAAGACAGTCATAGTTTTAGTGTAGAGAAGTACATAGCCATCGCCAAGGAGGTGGACCGCCTCCTAGCCATGGGCCTTCCCGAAAGGACAGCTTCCCCTACTATGCATAAACCAAATAGTTGATTCGATAGCTGGACACCCCTTGCTCAGTTTTATGGATGCATACTCGAGATACAATCAGATTAGGATGAACCCGAACGACGAGGAGAAGATAGCTTCCATCACTGATCGGGGACTCTTCTGTTACAAAGCTATGCCATTCGGTCTAAAGAATGCTAGTGCGACTTACCAATGACTAGTTAATCGGATGTTCAAGGAGAAAATTGGACGGAACATAGAGGTATATGTGGATGACCTCTTGGTCAAAAGTAGAAAGCTCGAGCAGCATATTGGCGACCTACGAGAAGCTTTCGCAGTGTTGATGAGATACCAGATGAAACTTAACCCTCTGAAGTATGCCTTCAGTGTCAAGTCAGGGAAGTTCTTGGGTTTCATGGTCTAGGAGCGAGGAATTGAGGCCAATCCAGAAAAGGTGGAGGCGACAATAAGTATACCGCAGAGGTGGAAAATTCATGAGGTCCAAAAGCTAGCAAAGAGAGTAGCGGCTAAACCATTTCATTGCACAGTCAACCGACCGCTGCCTCCCTTTCTTCAAGGTCCTCAAAAAGGCGTGGGAGTGGGACGCTGAGTGCGACCGAAAATTCAGTGTGCTGAAGAACTATTTGGCCCACCCACCACTTCTCAATCAGACCAAGCTAGGAGAAAGCTTGACCATTTACCTGGCAGTGACCTTGAACTCCATGTTTGCTGTCATAATCCGAAGCAAGGGAGGGGAGAAATGACCTATCTACTACACGGGCTGAACCTTTTTAGGAGCCAAGGCTAGATACCCCCGAATAGAGATGCTGTCATTTGCATTGGTCATCATCGTAAAGAGACTAAGGCCATACTTCTAAGCCAACCCGATGAAGATGCTCATTGATGTTCCCCTCAGAACAATATTGTAGAAAGCCAATGTGTATGGCCCGATGATGAACTGGGCAATTGAATTGAGCGAGTTTAATATTGAGTACCTCCCTTGCACGGCAATCAAGGGGCAAGTGATGGCAGATTTCATAGCCGAATTCTCGGACTTTCCAGAAGAGACACCTATTGCACCCCAAGGCAAGCCCTAACAGGTCTACTTCGACGGATCATACTGCTGGGTTGGAAGGGAGGTGTAGGGGTGCACATCATCATGGAGCTCAGGGAAGAGCATGACTATTTAATCAAACTTAGCTTCAAAACTACCAACTATGAGGCCGAGTACGAAGCACTATTGGTGGGAACGTTAGAGTGGGCCGTCGATATCATGAAGTACCTCGACAAAGGCTTGGTCCTCGGACAACTAGGACGAACCATGAAAGATTAGAAACAGAGCAGCACGTTTCACATTGTTGGAAGGAGTCTTGTATAGGAGAGGTTTCTTTAACCTCCACCTGAGGTGCATCTCGCTTGAGGAAGCCCAATACGTCCTAACCGAGATACATGAAGGAATATGCGAAAATCACTCTAGTGGAAGAGCGTTGGCCGCCAGGGTCATGCGTGCGGGGTACTACTAGGCACACTCCCTTCGGGATGTAGAGGACTTCATAAAGAAATGCCCAAGGTGCCAAGAACATGTGCCCATCCCCTACTGTCCATTGGAAGAGCTGACATCCATCATGTTCCCTTGGCCCTTTGCACAACGGGGGCTCAACCTTATCAGCCTGTTTCCTGGGGGCAAGGGAAGAGTGAAGTTTGTAGTAGTAGCAGTTGGCTACTTCACAAAGTGGGTGGAAGCAAAAGCACAGGCAACCATCATGGCCCAGGCCATCATGAGATTCCTCTGGAGATCCATAGTCTGTCGGTTCGACATTCCTCAAAACTTCATATTGGACAATGGCAGGCAGTTTGATTGCTCGCATTACTGGGAGTGGTGTGCCGAGCTCAGGATCAAAGCCAAGTACGCATATTCGGGGCACTCGCAAGCCAATGGACAGAGATGGGCTACTAATAAGACCTTGTTGAATATCTTGAAGAAAAAGCTGGGGGACCCTAACGGGAGATGGGCTGAAAAACTCCTCGGTGCATTATGGGCCTACAGAATGTCTGTCAAGATTCCCATAGTAGAAACACCTTGTGCTTTTCTACGGGACCAAAGCTATGATTGCAGCAAAGTTGGGAATGCCAACATACCGAGTTCAACACTTCAACCCAAACTGCAACAATGAGGGAGCAGCCAGCCAGATGATGAATAACAAGAGGAAAGTCAAATAGTACTACAAATGAGTTTGACCTTGGGCCTTCAAGGTGGGAGACTTGGTCCTAAAGTTGACAGGGGTCACCACCCAAGAAGAAGAAAAGCTAGGTTCCCGATGGAAAGGACCCTTTGTGGTGATGGCCAGCAGAAGGCCTGGCTTTTATTGTCTAAAGGACCCTTTGTTGTGAACTCCCCCACTCATGGAATGCCGAGCACTTTAGAAAGTATTTCGTCTAAGGCCCATAATCTCACCCAACAATGTAACCAATGACTTATGAACGAGAAAACCCTTATCATTTCACCTCCATTTGCCTTTATCTAAAAGCTCCAATCACACAAGCTGAGTCTTTGGACTCGCCGCGAAGTATGAACCAGAGCCTCCCGAGCTCTGCCCCACCTAAAGCTAGTCGGACATAAGTCTTTTGAATTTCTAATTTCATGCTACAAGTTAAGTCTCTGGACTCGTTGCAAAGTATGGTTAGGGCCAGAGCCTCCCGAGCTCTGCCTCACCAATAACTAGTGGGATACACCGTGAAGTATGGTTAGGGATAGAGCCTCGCGAGCTCTGCCCCACCAACAACTAGTCAGACACAAGTTCCTTGATTTGTCGACTTTCATGCTACAAGCCGAGTTTCTAGAATTATCGTGATGCATTGGTCTAGCCAGAGCTCTAGGGCTCACCCACACGACCAGTCGAACACAGGTCCCTCGACTTGCCAACCTTCGTGCTACAAGTCAAGTCTCTGGACTCGCTGTAAAGTATGGTTAGGGACAGAGCCTCCTGAGCAGCCTCCTGAGCTCTGCCTTACCAATAGCCAGTCGAATACAAGTCCCTTAACTTGTCGACTTTCATGCTACAAGCCAAATCTCTAGACTTGCCACAAAGTATGGTTAGGACTAGAGCCTCCTGAGGACTACCCCACCGACAGCTAGTAGAACACAAGAAGTTATGGACCTTCACGCTACAAGCTGAGTCTTTGGACTTGCCACAAAATATGGTTAGGGCCAGAGCCTCCCTAACTCTACCCTGCCGACAACTAGTCAGACACAAGTCCCTTGACTTGCCGACCTTCATGCTATAAGCAAAAGAAAGGGAGAAGACGAGAAAAGTGCGTAAGAGTAAAGAAAACACGATTGTAGCAAAAACATAAAGTTGCCATACATTATAGTTCTTTTACATTAAAGGCCCAATTGGGCATGGAAATTGCAAAACAAAGAAAATCAAAAGAATCAAGGTAGAGGAGGAGCATTGCGGAACTCCAAGGACATCTACTTCTTTCCCAAGTTTTTGACGAACCGATAGGCTTGGCAGTCGGGTGTGAGGGAAGAAAGTGGGAAAGCGTTGAAGTCTGCTGAGGTGTTTTCCCTTGGGTAGTCCTTTAGACGCTTAAGGCCTTCTTTATAGTCATACCCCCAGGCCTTGTCCCAAATAGCCAATGCGCTTCAAATCTAGGACTAGATAGCCTCCTTGATAGCCTAGACTATATCCAAATAGTTGGCGTGCTTCGAATCTAGGACCAAATTGTGAGGTCTCAAGCCTAGACTGTATCCGACACTCGAATCAGATGGATTCAGTCCCGACATCGCTGTGCAATGGCCTCTGAAGCCCTCGCCCTCCTGAACCTCTAAAGGCTCTTTCGAGTAGACCGTAACTTGCCCATAAACCTCAGAATTTCCCCTCCAATCCGGCCTCTCTCCTCACCAAGGCGTTGGATCTTCCTCATGAGCTACGAAATCTCCTCCCTTGCTGAGCCCAGCTCCCTGTCCTTCAAATTTTTGTCCTTTCGAAGGCCCTTGTTCTCCTAGCATAGGCGTTTGGTGGACTCCCTCAGCGTGTCTAGGTCTCTTATCAAACCATCATGTTCTAAGGATAGCTCGGTTATTTCTTGGTTCGCCTTGCGAATCTCTAGGCGAGTAAGAAGGGATAGGGAGAGGAATGCCCGGTTCTCCTCCTCGAGAGCTTCTCGTTCACCCACAATCATACCGACTAGTCGGTCTATGACCTAAAATTGAAAATGATGATTAGAGGAAAGATGAAAAAAAGAAAAACTAAAGTATTGGGACCGATGATACCTGAGCGAAGTGGGGTCTAAGATTTGCATTTGATCACCTCTACCCAGGCCCTCTCGAAGCTTAAGCTCGTTGCCTAGGCACTTTCACTCCTAGGATGGAAGGATAGACCTGCACTAGCCATTGTTGAAAAAGATGAAAGACCCCTAGGAATAGTTTCAGGAGAAACCGATCCCAGACTCACTTAAGCTCCACTAGTAGAAACAGGCCCTTTGGAATCTTGAGCTCCATGAGGAGAGGGAGACTTCTCCAAATTGTGA